>OW386171.1:3537148-6104080 GCA_936431705.1 Cheilosia pagana
ACCACACTTTGCAAAGGAGATGACTTCCACTCACGGAGTCCTCGCGGAAAGTGATGATTAACACAAGTCTAATGTAGGGAGAGGAGGCATTCAGAAAAAGGACAGCAGGTAAGCCACAGATTGCAATGTCATTAAGACAGACCTTATTTTGCCAAGGGCAGTTGCTTTCCGTTTTTCAGGTAGCCGAGCGAGTAGTCTGTCGGCCTTGGACAATGCAAATGTAATTAGCTTTCGATAGAGAGGTCACAGAACAATGAGAGGATTTTCTTTTATTTTCCGTAAAACAGTTTGCAAGTGTGCTAGGCATCTGGTTCTTATCACTCAGACTGTTATTCGCTGGCTGATTATCGTGCGTTGTGTTGTTTTGACAATCATATGAAGGCCATATGGATGAGGATTACAAAAACATCCGCTGCCTACCTACTATTATGCTTTGGCTGTACCTACCTACATAATATTTACTTTGTTTATGGCGATGAATGCGAAAACTAGTTTCGTAATAAAGTCCTTAGTGAGGGTGTGTTAAAAACGCGCCAACTTTTGGCTCAACAATGGTACAGTCACACTTGGAAATAAGTGCAGGTTTCTACTTTCTAATGTATTCGCATGGCAGGTTAGGAGCGTTCTTATCGAAAAAATATATATATGGTCTGTTTTGATCTGAATTTGTACTTGTTACTAACTGAAAATATTCGCAAGGGCATTGAAAGAGCTGAATGGATGTAACCATTTCGAAGAGAATCCTGCAGTAGAGTTGAAATAACTCATAATTGAGAGATTATTTGATTGCCTTCATATTTGGTGAAATAATCGGTATTATAAACAGCGATTCAGTTGTCCTTGAACGTTAAGGTTTACACACTCTTCTCGTTTCAAATCACTTTAATCGATAGATAATTGAACTAGGTTAGTCTCGTTAAGTGGAATAGACTTCACCTAAACACTAAAACTAAGCTAAAAACTTCTACCACGTCTAGCACGCATTTTACAAAAAAAAAAATCACCCTAACTATCTGTCACTGTGCACCTTATCAACCCAGAGACAACGCCTCATCAACCAGACTAGAGTAAACTAGAGTTCGAAACGTCTCCAATGAATTAACAATATTTCTGATTTCACTGGAACTTGGGGTTTTTCGTGACTGCAAGGAATGACCTTACTTCTTTTAAATACAAAAGATTTCCGCAGCTTTTCCCTCTTCGTGAGGGAAATTATAGGTACCTACCCACTACAACGATTTTATTATATCCAGTGCTAGAATTTTGGGAGGCTTTGCATCGCTCACTGAAGAGTGGTCTAGGCAAGTTATAAAGTAAAAGCTAATTTCGGTAGTTGTAGGGACCACATCTTGTTAAATTTGCATTTCTGCCCACTGTATCCTTGTTAAGAATTACAGGGAAACATGCACGGCCTTCAATTCGATACAGAGCCTTTTTAGCCAAGATATGGAATGGTTGTGGACGTAAATATATTGTCGTCACAGCGTACGAATATCTTAGGTAGGTCTAATGAAAACACCGATAGAGCAGGGGAGATTCTATTTCTTCTCCCATCTGAATCAAAAATATAAACAAAAATGTGTTAACCACGTAGGTGCCATAGTTATGAACCTAGTGCAAAGGTCTTCCGCAAAAAGACCGAACTCATCTTGTTTAATAGAAAATGCAAGACCTGAGTGTTGTTTTCAACTCCAAATTAATCGATTGGGAAAGAGAATCAGCACAGAAAAGAGACTGAACGCCTATGGAAGAGCTTATAATAACAAGTTGGGCTTAGAACCAGGAAACCAGGAAACCAGCGGCAGCCAAAGGTGGTCCCAGCTATTTGGTTCAGTCGTGAATACTTGAGATCTTTAAGTGGGTAGTTGGGCTTCTTGGTCCTGATTCACAACAAAGAGAATTCAACCACTTCCACAGAAAGGGTAGACGTTTTGTACCTAATCCATCAGCAAAATTCGATTTTCGTATCGATTTAAAACGATTCAATAGATCAATGCTCTCAACGCGGGGATTGCTTCTTTTCCAGGTCCATAGCGTACCAAAAGTTAATGAATTTCATATTTCATTCGAAATGTATAGATTCAGGCAGAACGGACATGACTTGCCATTGCCAGTCAATAACCTATACAACAGACTGTTATGTACATCAGCACCGGCTCAATGTTCATGCGAGTGTTACTGCATGTATACTTCCAACAGAGGATGTTAACCTCATTTTGCTGTAACAAAAGGTAAATAACCCACATAACTGTGAAAGGCCAGCAGCAGCACATAAGAACAAGTCTGCCACCAATCGATGTCAAGCCGCTTTTCATCAAACAGTAGCACTTATCAAAAAAAGATATCGTTCTAGTCCTAACTCCAAAGGACACACGTGTGCATCAACTTAATCTATTACTTTTACCCCCCATCAAACCGAAAAAAAAAAATCATTTCTCACACTCCGTCAATGAGAATGCAATTTTTTTTTCTTCCTATTCACCTTTCTGCCTCATTTTCACTAATAACCCTTGCGATGGATGAGTTTCTTTTTCTTTTTCTTTCAATTAAACGTGTCCATTGCACTTTTGTTATTTTCACTTCAGATTTAGGCTTTCGTAAGAAAAAAAAGCACATACACCATTTCCTATTCCTCTCTTTCTAACCAATAAATTTATACTTCAACAATCTACATCTACACAAACGCAAAACGAAAGTGGAGTAGGTACACTTGTCGTGTGATGGTTTAGGGGTGGGGGGAGAAGACAACCAATCAGGGTAATCGCAAAAACTGGCAATTCCGTTAAGTAACTGTATAGCACATATTAAATGAACATAAAACATGTCCATGTCACAAAAACACAATTTTTTTTGTTCTTTCCCACTGCTCTATTCTTTCTTTACACGAGAGCAGTTTCTGTCGTTTTTTTTTGTTTTCATAGTTACGCTGTCCCACTCTTAATCATGTTTCAAACAAAACCGAAACTGTATAGCTCCTTTTCTTTTCTTTGCGAAATGTACATAATATACGCGAGATCGACCGACCGACGACGTCTATGTAACAAATACAAAACGTTTTGTAAATTACAATTTCTCTTTAAGGTGAAGTGAAACTTTTTTTTTCTATCTTTCGCATTGAGTTGAATTTTTCCAACAAGCACCCACGAAATAAATGGCAGCACATTCATAAATTGGGCATCCTTCACTTTTTCACTAACGAATAATAAAGTAGTACAAGCTAGGAAAATGTACTAATAAAAATGTCCCCTTTTCCTTGGAAACAAATTATGCATCACTTTCACATTCGAACGGTCGGGGGAGTTCGTATTTGATTTTTACACAATAAACTTTTAACAAATATTACACAGCGCAGCACTCGTTATCGACGAGTTACGAAAAAAAAATTCTTTGATCTAGGAAAACAAAAAAAACATCGTTTTTGATTTTTCTTTGGAGAAAGAGTTTTTTTTCCCATCTCTGCAAGGACACCGAATGTTTTAGTCATTTTTTGCTATGTTCGAAAACGGACAACGAAGGTCTTAATATGCAATAAATGGAGTTGTAAAAAGAAATTAAATATAGTAATGTACGAAAATTGTTTTCTCTGTTCCATAAAGAACACACAAAATATGAAAAAAATACGAACGAGAAGAACACAACGATGATTATGAAGACAGCAACTGTAACGAAGACGGCGAACGATGACGACCAATGCACGAGTTGGAAATGCAATGCAATTTTGTTGGCATCGTGTTGTCTCTGTCGTTTTTATTTGAATTTAGAAAAATGTGTTCCCTTTCAGTTAGTGGATTTGTTGCTTCACTTCATTTTCTTGCTGGCTGTCTCTTTTTTTAAGAACAAGTGCAGTTTGTTTTCTATGTTTTATTTCACTCCGTCATGCGTGTAATAGAGGTTTCTGATTTTTGACCGGCTATGCGTGATATTGATGAAAAGAGAGGGATAGATGGGCAAAAAATCGATATGCCAGAGCTACTACTTTTTTCTTATATATTTCTCATGTGAAGATAAATTGTAGCAAAAAATCGATCCAGTGTGAATTCAAATTGTAGTAGAATTATCAGGAAAAATATGCGTATTACTTTAATTTGTTTTCTTTCTGCAATAAATACATTTTTACCTATGACAGCCGGGGTCGAATTACCTCATTCGTGAGCAAGCAATACGTCACTGAATTTTGCAAATTTTACATGCAATAACAAATTCAGTCACGTTTTACTCGTTCACGGATGCGGTACCTAATTCTTAATTTTAATTTATTGACAGGTAGGTATTAAAGACAAAACCGAATTGCATGGTTCTTATTTTGCGACGCATTTCAGAAAAGTGGTTTAGCAAAAGCTACAGTTGGCAACTAATGCTCACACGGAACAGTGAACTTCTTAATATAAATCAAAAAATTAAAAAAATTCGTTTCAAAATATATTTTACTACATATTTAGGTAATGTGGTAACACTGAAAGTAAACTGATTTTGAAGTTCCTATTCCTACCAACTTTAGGTTTAATTTATTCGGGTGTGTGTGTAACACTAAAAAAAGAGGGACAACAAAATGGAGTTAGACCACATATGAGAAAGAAGAGTACTCAACAATTTACTCTTTCATTTATGTAAGCGGCTCGCGCAATACTTACCATACTCACCACAGCCGCATACTTTACCCACAACCACAATAGTTATAAAAAAAAACTGGATGTGATTGTAGCAGATTATTTTTGAAAGTGGTTTTTTGAATCAAAGATGCGTATGGAATTTAGCGGTGGGAAAAATTGACTTAACCTGAGACAGATGTTTGTGGACTAAAAAAAATCATATTTGCAAAATGTCAATCAGTTTGTCAGCTGTTATTGAGAACTGTCAGAGTTTCAGAATCAACTTAGTACAACTTTACTCCGGAAAGTTATCAAATTTGTCTACACCATCTGACAGATAAACTAAACTTGTGCATTTATTTTGAGGGAGTTGTAATTATGTAAACTTACCGGCTATATAGTAGATCGGCGTTAAAAATACTCCTCTCTCAGATGGTATGTATCCTATTCGCCCCTCTTGCGCAGCAATCGGTTGTTGTTGCTGCTTTTGATACAGATTGTTAAATTCGGACAACTTTTAAGTCTTAAAAGTGTTTTAAAGGTGTTTTTTTGACGTTTCTCGTGTAATTTGTTTGTCTTTTTATGTATGTTTTGTTGCAAGTTTGTTCACTAAAATCAGTTTTGATGTTCTGGTTGTCAAAGTCGTTTTACTTTTTGTCAAAGTATTTGTTTGATTCTTGTTGATTGGGATGTTTTTGGTTTGGGTTTGGATGATAAGCGCACTTTTAGGTTATATTCGTTTTGCTTCTACTTAAAATTCTGTTGGAAATTTGAAAGAAAACAAAACAGAAGGCATTCGTTGGTAGGTGTTACAGGAAAGGGATATTTATAATGTACATATTTTGTCTTTGTTAAAGTTTATAGCTTACCTTGTTTAAGTACTAGATTAAGGGGTAGCGTTATAGTTAGGTTCCTTTCAAGTTATATTGCTTAGACTTTGTTTGTTTGTATTTAGTTGCGTTTTGTTGTCTGGTTTGCTTGTTTTATCATCATTCTGGAAAAGGGAAGGAAAAAGAAAGTAAGATGACAGGAAAATACAAAACTGATTCTAAATTGGGTTTGGAAAAGCTCAACAAATTGGTCAAACTAGTACAACTAAAGAACCCTAGCAATTTCAGAGCCGTCATAATAATGTAAAACTATATTTTTTTCTAACAAAGTGGTCAAAGGCAACACACGAAACAAAAGCCCTCATAAAAGCAACAAAAAATAAAAACAACTTATCGTGATCCTAAACTAATGTAAATGTCAAAATACTACTGATAGTGAAAGGGAGGTATAGAGCCAACAAAACACCTGTTTTTCGATCATCTTGACAAAAATGACATCTAAACAAAAAAGTTACCACCGTTACGAAACGAAAACACGATGGTGTCGTTGCCAAGGGCCAGTTAAAACGATGTTTTATGCGTTCATTGAAAAGCCTTTTTTAGAGTAAAATGTAGTAGTACTATCTTATGAAGACAACAAAAAAAAAGTCTCGTCACCCTACTGTAATCTCGAAACTTCAAACAATATGATTGCATTATTGACGTCGTTCTCTGTGATGAACATTGCACACGTGCTAGCTACTTATCGGCTACCCAAACCTAGCGCCCACCTTCATAGATTGATAAACTGTAACCGAATAGACGTAAAATATTGCAATAACTACCAACTGCACAATGGTTACATACGCACATTAATCTACTATTTCATCGGCACGCACTATTTACAACAACACTGACATCACCCGTTCAATCGTTTACCGATGTGGCATGTGGCACTTGTCGTCATATGGATTTACATTTACGTATCTGCGTTTCCAAATTTCACCATTTCCAATACTGGATTGAGTATCATGTGTCAGTGTCACGTCGCGGTGGGGCTGCATTCTGGAAGTTGCTTGATCACAAGCACAACACTGAATCCACTTAGGGGGTCAATGGTTTGCGGAATCGTTTAGAATTGAATCGTTTTATTTAAATAAATAAATAAATAAAACCTAAGGAAACACACAAAAACAACAACTGTCACTGTCGACGGCGAGTTTGTGTGATCACACGAAGCGCTACTAAACGATGGTGGTGAACCTTATCCAGCATTCCAATAACAAACACGCACAACACAGTTGAGTGGAATTGTAATGTTAATTCGAATAGGGGAATCTTCATCTATCTATCTATACAATGTGAGTTGAATAAATGACAAATATGTTTAACCGTTCGTTCTTCTTGTGTGATATTGCGCGTCTCTCTTTGTAAATCTTCTTTGCTTTTGTTGGTCTTTCGACACTTTGTTCTGATTTACTAGAAGTGGAGACGAAGGGGTCCAATAAGAACAACACTAGTTCGATGTCTGGAACTGGAATACGCGATAGCAATGTGACACAAAAATATATATTTGTTTGACAGTTGTTTAAGATAAACTGTCAGGCTTTATATCATTGTTTCAACTTGTCAAATGCAATGAAGGCTTCACGAATTAGACGCGCGACTTTTATTTTTGTCCCAAATAAGTGGAATTAAATGTATATAGAATGACAAGCTGACAAGGTATTTGACATATTTGGGACAAAGTTCAGTCAGCATTTCGGATACCTAGTTTGTGTAAAATGTCAACTAGATTTGTTTGGACTAGGTATACGAACGCGTTAACTAGGTAAGTTGAGTTGTTGTTGTATTCTCGCTGTTTTTTTTTTTTTAATTTTGACAGTACAAAATGTCAACTAAGTTTACATGCAGGATTTTTTTGACCCCACCTCCATAAACGTCAATAGGAAAAAAAAAATGATCACGTATCACATGATTACATATCTAGTCGGTCAGCTGTCATTATTGAACGTCCTCAAAAGAGATGGTGGCAGATGACAGCCCCCACATCACCGAAGAGAGCTAATGAGCACATTCAAAAACTTAGTTGTCTTAAGTCGACTAGATTGGTCTGGAGTAGATGTAACCTGAACGCAAAAACTAGATTGGTCGGGAACGTCACTTTTCCTACGTCAGCAACTGTCAAATTATTACTCAGTCACTTGATTTGTCGGCTACCCCTCCATAAACATCAACTGATACAGCTGCCCATGTGACCGATCTAGGCCAATCAAAACTGAGATACATCAAGTCAGTCAGCTGTCAGACTTACTAAACTAGATACTTGAACGTCCCCATTGTCACCGAAATATAAAGGGTATTCGAATGAAACAGTGCAAGACCGATTTGGAGTCAGTGCTGGATAAACTAAAGTCTCTTATGTCGATTTGACTATCGGTGAATACATAAATGTAAAACCCAAAGTGTTGTAGATATGACGCATACGTGAATGACGTGGAGTTCTGCCTGAAATACATTGTAGTTTGGCCGACACACTGCTCTTAACCGAGTCCATTTAGAACCATCTACATAATACTCAGGCCGTTTCTGACAGTTTGTGTGGGTTATTGCAAGCCCGTGGTTCTTTGTTTTTTGAATCAACAACTATTTTATATCTAGCTTCACAGCTGATTGAAATGTCAAACAAAATTTAGTTTTGACAAGTTCGAGAAGTCACAATAAGTAAGTCGCAGTCAATATTTATCTTTGGGAGATGAAGACGCATCAGGAGAGATATCAAGAAAACTGTCGATAACAACTTGCGGCTGTCAAACTCTTTTCTGTCAAAATATTTTCTCCATTAAATTTACACTATACCTTCTAATGGTGGAATCTTTGCTCACTGAAATCGGTTAAGCACGGTATGTTAACAGAATGAAAAATTAAATAAACAACACACGTCTATTTAAAAAGAGTTATAATTAATTTGGATCGCACTACGCTTTCAAAATGTGCAAAGTGAACTCGCCGAGTTGTTGCTTGCTTCTGACTGCGATCCCTTTGTCGTGAAGTCAATTTATTTCTACGAGTGTCAGAATAAAAACGAAACCATATCCTTCCAGAATTTCATTACCACAAACAAAAATAAATAAATAAATTGATCCTCTTGGGCGTGGAGAGACTGCAAGCACTGCATCTCGAATTTCAAGCGCAGTAAACAGTAAACAGTATTTTATTTGTTTGTTTTGCTATTTTTGCGATTATTTTTCAACTTGAATGACTATGAGGGGGTGGATGGTTTGTGAGAAATATCATTTTTTTACGTTGGACACAGCTGCCAGTAGTTTGCACTCGTAAACGACACGGAATTTTCTATCGAAATACCGTTTTTAGTGGACAAGGTTCAATAAGATCCGAGTAAGACAATATTTCAATATTTGCTCAGATCATTATGCCTGCAGAAATTTGTCAGATTGTGCCTGGACACTGACACACTGTGATATTGAGGGCAACGAAATGATCGATGGCCTGGTCAAGAACGAAGCTGAACTTCCACGGCATGATGCAATTGAGGGCAAAGAATTATTCTTGAGAATGCCAGGAACAGGAGAGACCTAAGATGGTCACATATAGAAAGGCACAGGGTCCTTGAAAGGTACTTCTTCGAAAATGTGGAGGAAGTTGGTTTCGCAAACACAATTGAATCCATCTTTAGGTTCTGCAGTGAAATTAAGTGCTTGGCCGAATTGGTTTAGGTTTTTGACCGTGAAGATTCCTATAGGGATGGCGATGGGCCCAATATGGTGCCTGGTCCTTGTGAAGAATTCACACACCCTACCCAACCTAACCTAGACAGTAATTATGCGACTTTACCCTCTGGTTATACTCACAGGCTACCACAATTTACAAAAATTCAAGTCCAAAACTAGAGAGATCCTGCCCGTATATCTCGGGGTGCTGCTCATTTATGCTCAAAATGAAACTGAGACTCGCGAACGATGCCACTGGTTAGTTGAATTTCCTTTGTAATGTATAATTTTTGCAATATTTAATTTAAGTTATAAACGAGTCACAATCGCGACTCTTTCTCTGATTAAGGTGCATCATTGTTATCTTACTGCATTAACGACCTCCACCTAGCTGTAAACAAGTCTGGCTGCTTTTGTAAATAGCTATTGATTTTATTTCGCCTCCACCTCTAGGACAAGGAAGACTTCCACCCACGGGCAACGTTGCCACTGCTTACAGGCGGCGACTTTCGGATAGTGACCAACAAAAAATAAAAGAATAACAAAGAGTCCATGGCTTCGCAGCACTTCAACGTTATCCTACATACGACTGTAAATTTGTATCCATATCAGAAGCACTCAACGCACAGTGTACATATAATGCAAAGCCCCGCACAGCCCCCGCGTATCTTCTGCGTTCTTTGTGTATATTGAGAAGCTAATTTGATAAGGGATCATCACCCCTATTTTGTTTACAACGAGCTATAATTAAGTTCGGATAGCACTTCATACAGATACACACATCTTTTATATGAAAGTATGTGCCACGTGGTTTCCCGGTGATTTTCCAATGCTTAACCATTGATTAGCTGCTGTGAGTGGATTCACCCCTTCCATCTGTCAGTTGGTATTGGTAGTGCGCAGGTCAGCGAAAAAGTGTGTGTACAAAAATCAAACAGTTGCTCTGGGATGATGCATTGCCAGGACAACAACAGGTCGAGATAGAGATAATCGAATTTCGCTGAATTAATGAGATGCTTTTATGAGTCCGCATAATAAGGCCGTGGGAGGAATTATATTCGAAGGTTGGCGAGGAGATAACGAACTCCGTGATATTACTGCTCAATGCGGTGGCCGGTATGTGCGCAATATCGGGCGGTGTATAGGGTATGTGATGGTTTCCTAGCAAATTCAATTTGCAGGATATTTTCTACGCGGCTCCATTGATTTTTGCTTTTCTTTGTTCATGTGGAAAAACAAAGCAACAAAGGTTCATTGCATTATGCTTCAAGAAAGATGCCCAGTCTCCGGATTTGCGGTATGGAAATTGACAAGGGAGAGGAGTGCAACTTCAGAAATCTAAAACCAACCAATTAAAAATAGAGCAAAGAAGACAAACCAAGGTTCGGAATGTTTGAAAGTAGCAAGGAGGCGAAGAAACTTACTCTCGAAGGCAGACTGACCTTAAATAAATGAATAAATATTTTAGCGCTGCAGGTCTGTGGGGCCCAAGGTCTACCTTCTCACAACCATTCGTTTTGTGTGCGTTTTAATTTAACTGTCTTTCATGGCAGTTTTACTCTCGGATGTTTGTCAGACGTTTGCGAAGGGTGGCGCAGTGGAAAAAAACCTTAAGATGTAATTTGGTTCTTTCGGGATTCGAGCCGGGGACCCCTAGCCTAGTAGTCCAACACAATAACCACTAAGCCACTGCGCCGACGGGAGACTGACCTTAGGTCTAGCAAATTAAGGCTTCGATAACCCACTCCAGTCAGCATTAGGTATTAGATCTAAGCGGATGGAGTTTGGCAAGAGGAATAAGGATGACAGACGCAGTGCAGATGGCAATAATGGGAAATATCAGTAGAGCGAGCAGAGGGCCTCCAACAGCAACGCAACGGAAGATCGCAACAGGCAACTAGCCCAAAACTTACCGCACTGCAAGTGCAACACCTCTAAACCAAAGGGGGCAGATAGTGGTTTTAGATTCAGTTATTCAAAAAAAGTCGCCCGCTCAGCGGGCATTGCTTTTACACTTTCCAACTGCCAATAGACAGCATTTGCAATGACAAAATCAATTCTTTTAACCATTTGCATTTACCTCGCATTTTGCTGTGGCTCGGGCGATTTCTCCCGCTTTTCTCAGGATGTATAAGTGCAAAACTAACTTCCGTTTGCTTACAATATCAAATTTCAAACGAGTGCTGAATTTTATAAACAAATTGAGGTTGTGCTAGAATCAAACCTCTGAGGATGGCATAACCTCCTTCGCGGAGGTCCAATTGGTTGCTTTTTACATTGAAATTGGTCAAAACGTTGCGTTCTTTAACCTTCGACTATTTTTGACACATCAGGAAACTAACAAGAGAAACAAGTAAAGTTACTGTCGCTGCCATCGCTGTAAAAGGGTATGGCGCAGTAAAACCATGACATCGCAAATGCGCTATTTCTAGAATTGTCCTGCCAAAGTTACTGTCGCTTCCATCGCCCGTAAAAGTGTATGGCGCCATAACATCGAGAATGCGCTATTCCTAGAATTGTCCAACAAACAACACTCGATGCTCTTCCACATGACAAGGTTCCACTAAAAACATGCCAAGGAGCAACTGAAATCGTAAACAAGATAATTGTGTACAATGGGAAGAGGACGATTTCTGCGAATTGCTTGTCACGGCTGCTTGTTTACTCATTCAGGATAGGATGCACAATTTCGCAGAATACCACCTACCCAGTCTTGTGATGGTTATTCCTCATGACTTCGCCCACAAACCAGAGTTGCAGGATTCGCCTTTCTGACTGAAATTACAGCTCAGTCGCATTTTTAATGCTGTACGTCCAGGACATGATGTGAATTTGGGATTTGATAATAAAAAATACAACAGTCCCTTGGAAACGTTTTTTGAAGATGTTATTAATAAGAAAGTCGTCTGTCAATTAATGTTTAAGTGTCGTTGACAAGTTTGTGACAGTCGTTTCTGTTTCGTCAATAGTGAGTGACTTGATTGCGTGCTTTTTGTGAGAGGGGTGTTTACCTAATTTTATAAACTATGTTTGTTTTGACAGTAGCCGCTTGCGTGTTTCTAAAACGCTTACGCGTAGTTCGTGCGGTGAACAAAAAATAAATAAATAAACAACGTCGATTCGATCAAGAATGAAAGAGCGTATATTATCAATCCGGACGACGGATCAAATCCATCCCCTTTAAAAGTGCTGTCGAAGTCGGACTGTGTGATTACAATTTTCAGCACAAACTTTCGTGAATGGACACAAATTA
The DNA here is from genome assembly GCA_936431705.1 of Cheilosia pagana. NCBI lineage: Eukaryota > Metazoa > Arthropoda > Insecta > Diptera > Syrphidae > Cheilosia > Cheilosia pagana. The sequence goes on from OW386171.1 coordinate 3,549,531, forward strand.
ATAAAACCACTGTTGATACAGTCGGTGCTGTGTAAACCACGCCACATGTGAATGTCACCATTGTATCTGTTGTAGCAGGTGCTTTGATATCGAACACACTTGACAGTTATTTGATGAACTACTGACGTCAATGGATAGTCACAGAAGAAAACTAAGTAAAAAAAGAGCTTGCACACCCCTTTACGCCCGACATAGTGGGCGTAAAGAGGACAAAGGGCGTAGACGGTTTAGAGTAGATTCTTTGCCGAAGTCGCACCAATGCAGTACAATTCAAGGGGATGAGTGCCGAGTCAGACGGCCCGAAGCGACTGCGTATTTTATTTCATAATAGATGCGCCTTGCAGAAATGCGGTCAATGCGGAGACTTTCTTAAGCCCTACTGATAGTCTGGCCAAGCAGATAGACTAATTCAGTTCGACACTAACTCAAGTCCTGGAAAATGAATACCAACGAGTTTGAAATCGAAATTGATAGCGCAGCGACCTGCAAAAGGGTCGATAACACGCGGTGAGATATTTACTCTCGTGGCAAAACAAATAAGGCGATCGAATGGACTGCGAAGATATATATATATCTATACCGAAAATTGAATGGAATGTGATAACATAGCTACTACTACACCAGTTTATAAAATCGTCATAATGGCACGTTAATGGGGAAGCAACGTATACCAAGCAAATCAAGAAACTGGTTTTGTAGCTTACAATTTCATAGTCGCACATACAAAACACGTGCATTCCTCTAGCTGTGCTCATGGCACCGGTGCCAGATAATACATGAAATGCCGTTGTCCTTCACCAGATATTTGGCACTGCGAATGGGGCCAATAAATACGAGTACCTACCACCACCAACTGACACATGTGCAGAATAGAGAAAAGCCGATTCCATTGAGTTTATGGTAACTTTCCAATTGATTAGCCCAAATGCACAACAGTTTTCTTATAGGAACACACGTCCTGTGTCCTGTCCCTGTGCGTGCATCCCAAATCAAAATTCTTAACCATTCCCAACAAACCTGTTCCCTTTTTTAAATCGAAACAGAAGAGACTTTCCTTTCAATTGTCAGTGTCACTAGTTTTCAAACATAAACGTAATCTAGATGCCAGTAGTCCATCCATTTCGATGCCACATCCGAGGTATAAATTTTGCCCACGTTGTGCATTTCTTTGCCGTTTACCAAGAAACCAACAAAATGGAAAACGATTTTCTTTTTTTTTAATTAATTACCGGTATTACGAGATGTCATGTCCACTGTACTCTTCCGTCAAAATATACCCTTCACTAACCCTTGTTGAAGGAAAAAACAACAATGCAAAGGGAAACCCCTTTAAAAAAAAGAACAAAACTTTAACCAGTTCACCACCTTTCACCACAAAATGTCAGAGCAACTTATACAAATTGTACTAGATTCGAATGGTTTATGCATGTGTGTGCGTCGTGTATCGCACTGTTTACTCTTTATACCACTCGCGTCAAGTAGCGAGTAGCCCCACCATCGACAGCGACACAAGTCCACGACCAATTTACCATGTGTGGCAAACTTCACATGAAATACGCATGAAACACGTTTTCTTCGCACCAAAAGCAGCAAAAGAAAAACGTCGACGACAAAAAACGAAAGTGTAGAATAAAATGAAGCACATTTAAGCTGAAAGACACGACAAATCTCCCCTTCAATATGACCCCTTACCTAACGTACAAAATAATACAAGAAAAACCATTCCACACTTACCAAATATTATAACAAGAAAAATCACAAAGCACAATTTATGAGGTTTCTCGTTTCTCGAAATGATTACGTTCCACTTTGGGTTTGTTCGTCGTCAACCTTTTGAGATTTGCGATTTGTTTTTCCCAACTTGTACGATTATAACCTGGCCAACTCCGGGTTCGATCGTATTGTGTAGTATTAAAAAAACAAAAAAAAAACAACCAGCTACCGTTCAACAGAAAATAAGGCTTTTACTATTTCGATTCGGCGAAACACGAGATAATAAACCCTTACCGACAGAACTGAAATATAACCATACACACACACGCGATTCCTTTCCTTTTTAATTTATTACAACACAATTGAAGGAATTATTGAATGCTTTTCGCTTAAATTTCACTTTTTTGTCGATTTTAGCTGTCTTCTTGCAATTAGTAAACGCGTGTTCATTTAAGTATTTCACCTTTTTTTCCGTCTTTTTTTTTGTTATCTTGAAGTTTCTACTTTCGATTTTTTTTTTCGGTTTGCCCTCGCCTCTAGGTCTCTATTTCACTTCAAAGGGAAAATTCAATTAAAATTCGGAGACTCGAAAGTCTCGTGTTAAATTTGTGTGTTTTTTTCCTTTATGAATTTATCACCATTTGTTACTTTGTTTAGTGTTAGTTATTTATTGAATTTATAGAATTTAGCGTTTTTAATAAAAATCGCAGCTTTGCTCTCTCAAATATGACACAGCATTCGTGGCAGCTATTTTTGCGACCCACAAAGTGCGGAACTCTGATTAAAGAACCTGTACAAATGGTGAACTTCTATCATTCGCTGTCAAATAGTACAAGCCCAAACATTTGTATGGGTGTGTGTGTGTTCCTGTCGGTCGCAAGTCGCTGTCGCTGTATTTGAGAGTGGTAAAGCCGGTTTTTCATATGCCATGGTGAATTTGGTTCAGGCACGGAACTTCTGTTTTTAGTACCTAGGTAGTTGATACTTAAGTGTACTTAAATTTTTGAGAAAAAACTTTTCTTTTGACCAACATTGAGTATATTCGAAGCCTTAAAAAGCCGTATATTTTTTGAGAGTTTTCATACGACCATCAAAGGTATAATGATTTTGACACAAGCTCTTCTTAAAAGCTGTCAAACTATGTCTAAAGTCCGTGAAACATTGTGTCGCGACCCGCAAATCTGTAATAAACCAGTCCAAACTTACGAATATTTGAATAGTTGGCACATGGTTCTGACTTCTGAGACTGTTATATGTATCATTGGGGACGTTTAAGTATCAAGTATCAAGACAGCTGACTGACTTGATGTATCTCAGTTTTGATTGTCCTGAATCGGTCGAATTGGCAGCTGTTTTAGTTGACGTATATGGAGGGGTAGCCGACAAATTTGTGACTGAGTAATAAATTGACAGTTCGTATAAGTGCCTGACGTAGGAAAAGTGACATTCCCGACCAATCGTTTAATCTAGTCCCAATCAACCAAGTCGAATTAAGACAACTTGTCACTTACTTTGATGGCAGTTTTTATGTTCACTAGAAGAAAACACTGAAAGGTATAAAAGCTATTCAGCAACACTCGTTGGCAGGGTAACAACAGGACAGCTGATATGGTTGCAATGCAGGCAGATACTTCTCTCTCATCAATCCAAGCATTTTATACTCTTTATACGGAATGTAGATCAAAACGTGAGAGTCAATAGCGGTGTGGTAGGTTTGATCTCACACCAAATGTACTAGATCACAGAAAATTGATTACTAAACACGCATGTAAAATTAAATAAATAATAATGTGCAACTTGATTAAATTAAAATAAACTCGAATGTTAAAAATAACCAAAAAATTGTGTTTTGAACTGATCCTGGTTTACTAAATATGTAACAAATAACTGCTTGTTCTAGAAATTCGTTCTTGCTCACAGGGTGTAGCGAATTTCAATCGCAATCTGATAAGACAACCCAAAAAATAGATTGTAGGATCGAAGATATTTCAACAACTATTCGTTTTGGGAGGAAAGGCAGATCCTATTCAGGTCAGTTATGCTCTTATATGCGTAGACGTTTGCCAAAGGTGGTACAGAGAAAAAAGAACCAAATCGATTTTGGCAACGTTCTCAAAAGTTGCACGTGAATTAAACCATAAGAATTAACCTACACTATAAAGACCGACATCTACCCGTATTTTTTTTTTTATTTCGATTTAACAAGCCGAGTTTTAAAAGCACCATCTACCAGTTATTTTTGGACAGTCTTATTTCGGTTTGCCAACGCAAAATAACGCTAAACTCAAGTAAAGTCTATTGAAATATGTTATCTCAACTGTTTTTGACGCACTTTGCGTAAGTATTTGAAGACCGCGTGGCATTTTGCTTTGCGTGAAATATAAATGCTCTTCAACAAACGTAACTCAGCACGGGCAGGTGCGAACTTCTTCGATCAGCTACGAACTCAGGGGTAAGACTGAGAGAGTACCGTCACCATCACGCGTCACGCATACTATAATGGAACGATATGTCCGCAGATCGACTGCCTACCGAATTTGATAGATTTTGAACACTATGACGAACACCTCGGAGTAAAAATAACGAGGCCACATGGAAGAGTCCAAAAAAAGGCATGTATAAAGCGTTCGGTACCCCTTTAGGACGATTAGAAAGAGGAGTACGTACCTGCCTTGCTCCCGCGTGATAGCATTTTTCGTCAAGCCGCGTCTTTCAGCTTCTGGTTGCAGTTGCTCCAATACGATTCCCTGCAAAAATATTCCGATTAAACGACATTTATTGGCGGCGCAGCGCATCGGAATACTCCGTTCTGTGAGTGGAATAGAGACAAAGTTTCAAAAAACTCCCCTGGATTAGGAAAATCGAAAAAAAACAACGCCGAATCAATTAATTTCATGACATACTGTACTTATAATTTATTATCAATTTTTTTCTTAGCATTTTGCTGCTTTCGTTAAATGTACATTTACTCTCTTGTATTTGTTTGCTTTTTGTTTTTCTCATTAAATATATATATTTATATATATATATATATGTGTGTATGTATACATATAAATTGTTTACTTTTATATTTTACAATAAACTCTTGTAACATCTGAATAATCATTTTGTATCGACCAATTTTATCTCATTTAAAAACTTAAAACATACTCTACTAGATCAAAACTCTGTTATATAAAATAATAATAAAAACTAAGTTAAGAGTGATGAAACTTTATGCTAATTGTAAAATCTATGTATATAGAATTTTAGTCGAAAAACGTTAAGTGTTAATTTGTCTCTAATACATGTCGGCGCGCACAAATTCACACAGTTTGTCCTAGGAAAACAAAATAAAATAAAAAATAAATTAGTCTGTCAACTAAATATGAGTTTGCACTTGCACTTATGTTTTTTTTTTTCTGTTCTACTACAGTACAGAGATGTATTTTGTGGGGTTTTATAATAATTTACAATTGGTTATTGACATTGCTCTCTCGCTCACGTTCGTTCGATCGCTCTCAGACGCGCAGCAAAAAAATAATAATATATAATATACTTTAGAGGGTAGGAAAAAATCGACATACTAAATTAAAATTATTTGAATAGACTAGTCCTAATTCTAAAAAAAAATAAAAATAAAAATGAACATGTAACATATAATCGGTAACAAATAAAAAATATGTGGGACAATACAAACAAAAGGACAAGGCGTACACCCCGCCCCCAATAAACGGTTCGGCCTTTGCTTAGAGTACTAAATTTCGTTAAACAAATAATTAATTACAGAGATTACAACTAATATAAAACATAAAATTGATAAAAAATAAATTTGACGTATTACAATTAGTTTAAACGAACGCCTGTAAGTGTATTAAATGGTATGGCAAATGGTGATTCTATTCAGTTTCAAAATTGTTGTTTGTTTTTATTTTGAAACGAAAAACGAGGGATTTTGATTGGGGGGCATACCGGGTGGGCCGACGTTTTGTCCACCAGGCGGACCGTTGTGACCTCCGAGCTGTGAGTTCATTTGACTGCGGGTTGAGGTTGCGTACAACTGCTGCTGAAAGTTGTGGTACTGCTGAGCGTATTTCAGGTCGTTTGTCGATGGGCCGACGAATGGTGACGACTTGTAGTTGGGACCTGGTCCACCGGGACCTCCCGGCCCTCCGGGATTTGACGGACCGACGGGTCCATTGAGTTGCGGCTGCATGTTTTGGGAGGGATCACCAGGAGGTCCACCGCCGCCCATTGACGATGGTCCGCCACCGAGACCAGGACCATTGGGAACTCCATTGGGGCCGTTGCCATGGCCCATTGGACTGCCTTTAGGACCCCCCGGTGGTCCGCCAAACATTTGGTTATTCTGAAACATGTTCGACGGATCGTTGGGACCGTTTTGACCGCCATCTACCATATTGGGTGGGCCATTGCCGAACGGATGATGTTGTGAGCCAGGAACACCACCACCGCCGCCCATCATGTGTGGATTGGGGCCTTGCATGCGCAGCATTCCACCACCGGCGCCCGGCTGACGCATTGGTCTCATGCCGCGCATCATTTGTGGATTCATTCCACCACCCATCGGTCCGCCAGGACCGCCGACCATACCTCCCGGTGGACCTCCCATTCCCATCATTCCATCGGGGCCGCTCGTATCCATGTGGTTACTCATACCGCCGCCGGGACCGGGCCCACCACCTGGTCCACCTCCACCCATTTGGTTACAATTTTGGTAGAAATTCATCCCCTGTCCGGGACCGCCTGGCTGTTGCATTTTATTTCCATCGGGGCCGCCCGGCCCGTTTGGACCGCCTCCACCCACGTCCATGGGCGACATCTGAGGATTTGCGAAACGCTGCAGAAACTCCAAACTGGGCGGTACTCTCGGATTCGTATTGCTGACTTGCGGCCTCACCGGCAAATACTGTATAGTATTTGGCGTACTTGCTTTCACTTGAATATTCGCACCGTTGTACGGACATCCGCCCATTCCCGCACGACCCATCATGCGGTGCGACTGCGGTGGCAAACCCATTCCTCCGTGCCCCCCATGGAAACCGACCATTCCCACGCTCATCTTAGGTGACAGCATTCGCGAGCCCATCGGTGGGCCTCCCATCATTCCCATAGGACTGCCGACCATCGGTCCACCACCAGGTCCACCATTTCCTCCGTGCATACCTCCATACTGTCCACCAGGACCACCAAGAACATGTGGCGGCAATCCTCCCATGCCACAGTGGTCCATACTCTCAGGTCCAGGGCCACTCATCATACTTTCCATACCGTGTGGCCCTCCACTACCTGGCATGCCACCCATTTGCATCTCATGACTCGGAAATCCCGAACTCATAAGCCCACCACCGCCCGGCCCACCAGATCCACTGCCTGCAGGTCCACCATTCAACGAACTTGAAACGCTGCTCGTCAACTGCTGCGACATCTGTGCTAGCGATGAAATAGGATCGAAATGTGAAGTCTTCACTGGTGGCGGTCGACTGCTATTCGGATTCAAGGGTAGGTTATCCGTCCGGCCACAAAAATTTCCGCATTGTGCTCCCGGTGATTGCTTAGTGGGAAAAAAAAAAACAAAAAAAACAAATATAGCGTGACACTTGACAAGCCTCTTAAGACAGTGAATAAACTTACCTCACCACACTTGCCATCTAGGAATCCACCCATTTTTAAGCCATGCTGTTGCTGTTGTTGGTGTTGCTGCTGCTGTTGTTGTTGCTGCTGCTGCTGTTGTTGTTGTTGTTGCTGCTGCTGTTGTTGTTGTTGTTGTTGTTGTTGTTGCTGTTGTTGTTGCTGCTGCTGCTGATTTGGATTGCTGTTCGGTCCATTGCTTCCACCTGATCCAGGCCCATGTCCCCCGGGACCACCGCCGCTGCCGCCAGAGTAATTCATGCCGGGACTAACAGGCGGGAATCTCGAGTCTATGCTTGATGGATTTGTCGGATCACCCATGTTCGGAGTACGTGAACCTTGCGGACTCGGATTCGTAGATGTATTGAGACGAGCATTTTTGTCACCTAAACAGAGTTGGTTTTATTAAAAAGTGGACTTCAGCTAAGCTGGGTTATGTTATGTGTTAGAGGGACACAGCCAACACCAGTGGTTTAAGGAACTACCCAACAACTTAGACCTACCAAAGAATTGTAGGCACAAACTCCTGTCTTTTAGGTAGAAGGCAGAAAAAATATTCTATTGTATCAAAATAAAGCATTGCGGTACGATACATAACTTAGGGTAAAGGGGAGTGCAAGTCATCGAAGAAAATTCGATGCGCTACTCAGCGATTACATTTTCTAAACTAACTGTTTAACAAGCCTAGCAACAAGAAGACTTGAATGAATCCACAAGCTGAGCAGTCACTAAGAATGTGGTACACAAAAGGGAAGGAACAAGGTGACCCTCAGTAAATTTCATAGGTCCTAGAGGAACTGTTTGCAGTCCTTTTGCCTTCATTCTCCCACTGACGACGTCCTTAATACTCAAAAAGTGCATGCTTACGTATTTGCGTATATCACAATAGAAGTAAATGGAAAATTATAGAAACCAACCACAGACTGACCAAGAGAAAGAAGAAAGAAAGAAACATATTGCCTCCACCATCCTCTAGAGAGAAATGAATGATAACTAAAAACTTACTACAATTCGCTGCTATCGACGAATTCGTATTATGAGGACTCGATGGAATTAGCGGATAACTTAGGCAACTACTACTACCGTTATTGTTATGATTATGATGCGCCGCCGCCGATCCAGAGGACATTGTCTGCGATTGCGCATATCTTGGATCGCATATTGTTGACGGTGATGCAGCTAATGACAGATTAACAGAATTGCTGTTCGATGTGCTATTATTGTTGCAAGATCTATGATTCCCGGGACTGATAAACAAAACAAAAAAAAAACAAAAAAAGAAAACGTAAGCAAAAAAAACAAATAAACAAAATTAAAGGCAAGTTCCTTACGAAGCTGACATTAGTCCCACTGTATTGGATGAGTCCCGTAGGACTGTTGTGTTCGGTTGTTTCTGTATGGTCAACTCTTGACCTTCGAATGTGTTTAAATATTGAATTTGCTGTGGGGAAGGCACTGGCATCAGGTTAACTGCGATGTCTTTACCTTGGATATAAGAAGGAACAGTTAAGTAATAAACAAAATTGGAATGTAACGCCGGTGGATCAAATTTAGGAAAAAAAATGGAAAAAAAATACTGCAAAAGTAGCGAGATCTCTTGTAAATGGATAGAGAAAGTGTGAAAGAGAGAAAGATAGATGATTAGATGCATAACGCCAACCCAAAGTCCTATTTATACGGAGAGCCCATCCCTATCCAACACAATCACACACAAAAGTAAGCAAACAGATTTGTAGACCTACCTTGGTTGCCGCTGTTGGCATTTCCTGCTGATCCTCCTCCGCCGCCTAATTCGAGATCCTTCAGGTTAGTATTGGGCGACATGTGCGAGGAGACAGGCGTACTAGGATTACTGCTATGACTCATCGAAGATCTGGATACGTTACCGTTGTTATTCTGTTGATTGCCACCGCCACCAGCGTTGCCTGCTCCACCGCCGCCAGAGTTCTGTCCGGATGGTTGTACGCCACCACTGCCGCCTTGACCAGGTCCGGGACCATTTCCGCCGCCCGCATTACTGCTGCTCGGTGTCAATGGAGAGTCCTGTTGCTTGTACGGCATGTGGGATTTGCCATTTGGTCCTGGGCCACTGCTTGAGCCCGAATCTCCGGCTGGCGAGTTGAGAGTCGATCCACCGCTGCCACCGCCCGTCCTTGGCGATGGAAGTGACAGATTCGAGGTGGGGTTATTCGGACTGGCGGGATTTGGACTTTGCGTCGCTATCGGCACAGACGCTGAGCGCGGCGTTTGATGGTAAGGCGGAGGAGGTCCCTGAGATCTGTTACCACCACCGCCGCCACCACCACCGACTCCCGTTGACATGTGACCACCGCCACCCATGCCGCTGCGGCCGCCCATCATCGGCCCATTGCCAGCCGACATTTGACGACACATGCCCATCATATCCATGCCTGGTGGGTTCTTACCTTTGCGTTCCTCATAGAACTGATGCTGCAGCTTGGACCATTCCATCTGCGCCATACCAGGTGGCATTCCGGGACCACCTCCTGGACCACCACCCATCACCATGCCGCAGGGATTCATTGGCCCCATACCGCCCATTCCCATTCCGCCACCCATGCCCATATTAGGTGGACCGCCTCCTGGCCCTCCGCCGCCTGGCTGATTGCACATCATCATTCCGCACTGCATGCCGCCCATGTCGCCGTGTGGTCCTCCTGGGCCTATCATCATGGAGCCGTCCATGGGTCCCATAGGACCGCCCATACCCTGCGGATGTGATGAACGACCCAGCGGGCCACGTGGACCAACTCCACCCATCACATTTCCGCGAACGTTCATATTTGGCGGCATTGGCCCACCTGGACCTCCAGGCCCACCGGTCAAAGCTTCGCCCAACATATTTACTGGACCGCCGCCGCCAACACCGCCACCACCGCCCGGTGGCACAACATCCATCATTTTGCCAGAAACTCCAGCTCCAGGCACTCCACCCTGGCCACCGGGTCCAGTTGGTGCACCAGTCACTGGGTCTACACCGCCCATGTGCGGTCCGCCAACAAAGTCGCCCATGCCCTGTTCAGGGAACAGAAACTGATTCATTTTCTTTAGTTTGGCCAGTTGTTCCTCGCGGTGCTGCCTCTGCTGTGGCGTCAGATTCTCGTCGGGCACTTTCACGCCCTGCAGCGATGGTTGCATGCTATCGGGCGAGTTTGGCCCTCCCGATGTCATCATCTTTGTCGGACTCTGCTGGATTCCAGCACTGAGCGGCGTCGTTGCACTACATGATCTCTGTGGACCCGAGGGTGAACTACTGCTATCCATCGCATTGGGATCAGCTCCAGCATTGCTTCCTGGTCCGCCACGATTATTGTTTGGACCACTGTTACCGCCGTTCGCGATCGCTTCCAGTCCCAGGTGCACAGTTGACTGTTCCCAAGGCATCAAATCATTTTCGCCAGATAGCGGATCGTCGGGGAAACCCGCCGGTGGCTTCACATCCATGACAACATTGGGTGCAGCCGCCTGACTATTGTTAGAAGACGCAGACCCACCGGGACCACCACCACCGCCACTACTACTGGTCGCAGTGCTATTCGGCCCTGACTTGTTACTTTGCTGTGCCATTTTCGCTAATATGTTGCTGTTATTCTGTCCAGGGTTGCCCCATGGCCCACCCGGGCCGCCGCCTGCCGAATTTTGTCGATTCATCTTCGACAGCTTCATCGGATTCTTCAGAAAGAATTCTTCGAGGAATTTCTTTGTCGCCGGCTGTGTGCAGTGATACGCGATTATGGTCGGAAACTGACCACTAATCACAGATTCTGCGCCCTTATTAGCCAACTGAGTGGAGAAAACGAAGATATGATTCTGCTGTTGCGTGTAGTCCATTGAAGAGTTGCCGCCCCCAGGACCACCACCACTGGCTGGTGGTTTTCCTCCAGGTCCGCCACTGCCACCACCAGCACCGATGTTGCCCATATTCCCATTACCAGCCATATTCGGCGGTAGGAGGTTGCCTGTGTTAGCACCGCCACCACCTAGGTCACTGAGACTGTTTGGATTGGACCCTTGAAGAGAGAAAACAATATCAAATACATTCATCGATTCTGTTTGAAAAGTGTTAACTCACCCCTTTCACTGCTGCCGGATCCACCGGAAGCTGAAACTACTGCACCCATACCCATCAAGTTTGGAGAATGACCCAAGTTCATTCCTCCCGATATACTTGGCCCAGACATTGTATTCGTCAGCGGGCCAAAGCCGTCGGGTGACATATCAACTGGTTCCTCCTTCTTAACACTGCCTAGCGACCCGAGGGACATTTGCATTCCACTGTCGCTTGACATCAGCTCGTCCTTCACAACACCAACTGAAAAAACTAAAACAAATTTGAAGGAAGGAAGCAGTTAATAAATAACGTCGAACTTACAACTTTCATCCATGTTCTCGTTTTTGTCGCCTCCAACCTGCATTGGCTGCACCGTGTTAGATCCCATGCCGCCACTACCACCACCACTGCCATTGCTGCCGTTGCTGTTTTCACTACCGCCGGCAGCTGATATTGCCATTGATCCTGCGCCAAGGTTAGATGAATTCGATGTCAAACATCCCACGGGGGAATTGTGTGGGTCGCCAAACGATGGGATAGAACTACCGCTTCCGCCTCCGCTTCCGTTCTCACCTGCATTCACATCTTCTTCAAGCTTTACTTTTTTCACAGGATCTACAAGAGCGAGAATATTTGTACTTACTTACGCTACGGCTAATTGAGCATTCAACTACTTACCACCAAACATACTTGTTGGCGTCCCACTTGATCGAATCGCCGATGTGGGCGGAGTATGTTGTTGGAGCAGTTCTTCTTTGACAGTTAACGGTGTTGTTGGTTGCTGTTGTGATGGTGATAATGATGCTGACGATGCTTGTCCCACAGACCCAGGACCTGCTGTACTGCTGCTCAATCCATGTGGTGGGGTGGCGCCTTGGCTTGTACTGCCGTTGCCACCTGCTTGGGCGGTCCCTCCTCCCGCTGCAACATTCATTTTGCCGATGTCTTGATTGCTGCTACTGCTGCCGCCACCACCACTGCTACTGCCGGTGCTAAGATGAGATGAAACTAGTTGATTTGTTGACCCTGCCGCCGCTTGTTGTAAGACTGAGCCAATCAATGATGGATGTGTTACCGCCGTGCCACCTCCGGCATTGTGTTTTGGCAAAACTGATATCGGTGGGGTGATCGACGGATGTGGATGGTGATGTATTGGCGGTGGTGAAGCCGCTTGTGATGACGATGATGATGACGATGAAGATGAAGACGATGACGATGATGATGACGACGAAGACGATGACGATGAAGAGGAGGACGACGACAATGCTAGAGATAATGAAGTCGATAAAGATGAGAGAACTGCAGCTGGTGTTGTAATTGATGATGATCCTCCAGTTGCGGTGCTGCCTGATGTCAGTGATGCATTTGTGGTGATTGTGGTGCCAAGTACTGTCGGGCAACATAAAACACAAATTAGCAAACACAAAAGGGAAAGGGCTTAAAATGCGAACATAAAATGAAAAGCCGTCGCAAACAGAACCTAACATCAAATGACGAACTTCCAAATCAAAAATTCAGGTCAAGACTCTCGACTTGAAATACAAGAGTAAGCAGTCGCAAAATTTGTGCATATTCTTGTACCTTCCCCTAACTTAAAACCAAAATCACTCTGATAACAATAATAAGACTCACCTCCTACTACCGTTCCATTGGTGGGCGCTGCCGGCGACAGATCCTGTTGACTCAATTGCGCCAACGAAACAATATTCACTGCACTACCACCCCCCGGTGATCCGTTGCCCCCGTTATTGTTGATGTTATTTGTGTTGCTGCTGTTATTGTTGTTGTTGTTGCTGCTGTTGCTATTGTTGTTGTTGTTGTTGTTGTTGTTATTGTTGACAGCGACTACGCCAACTGCACTTATGCCGTCGTTGCTATTCTGATTGGTAACACCTTCGGCTGTATTGCCGCCACTGCCACCACCTCCTCCCCCTCCACTGAACTGTGATGAAGGCGTTAGCGGAGCAACCAATGACATACAATTGCTGATTTTGTTATTTGTTGCGATTGTAGCTGTACTGTTGTTGCTTCCCGTACTGTTGTTCGTACTGTTGCAGCTGTTTACACTGCTATTGCTACTGTTACTGTTGCTATTCTGATTCAAAATTGCTGCCACTACCTCGTTGCTGTTGTTGTTGATGGCGTTTGCTAATGGCAAACCACTCAATCCAATTGAACCCTCGCATCCAGATAATAAAATTTCTCCTGATGGTAATTGCTGTTGGCTTTGGGTTGTCGCTACGGATACCCCACTTTCTTGTCCTTGTGGCGACCCAGTTCCTTGCTGCTGCTGCTGTGGTGGTGGTGGTGGTGCTCCTGCTGCTGCCGTTACTGATGCTATAGTGCCTACTGATCCAACCACAGTTGTGGTGCCACCTCCGCTTTGCAAAGACGCCGAAGAAGATGATATTGAAGATGATAATGAATTACTACCACTCGATGATGTTGTTGATGATGATGATGTGCTCATAGCTAAAGGTTGTGCGCTGGAATGTTCACCTTTTGTTGCTTTAATTGAAGACTTATCGGGTTCTAGTTCTCAATTCTTCTCTACACGATTTATTAGTACGTTGCCCTTCAATGTTCTTCTATGCAGATATCTGCTGGTGTATGAAACTGTTTTCAGCATTAATGTTGACTGTTTGTTGATTTATTGTGGTAATGGTGATGATGTTGTTGTTGTTGCTGTTTCTGTTGTTGTTGTGGTTGAATGATATCGTTAGTTTGTGGTGTTTTATATTATTTGTGAACATCATGCTTGCTACTATCCTTTTTTTTGAATTCCTCAAGAAGTTAAACGAATGCTCTAGTTTTCTCTATGTTCTCCTACAAAGAAAGATAGATATCAAATAAAAAAAAGTTGCACGATTGAGTGACAGAGTTCAGTCAGACGTTGAATGGTATGGTAATGTTGCGTGTCTTGACTTTTAGTTTGCATTTTTCATGCAATTTCCGGCGCAGGGTCATAAGTTCATGCTGGCTTATCCCGGCACATGGGCCTTGGTTGTTATCTACAGATAGAGTGGCCTATTTCAAGCTCTACTGAATATAAGTGGATTTTCGTCTGCATAGCTTCTAGGTACAAACAATGTGAAAAGGCGAGCCATTGACCTGGTTCTCAGACTATGGACCAGATTTTTGGGACAAATATACAGAAAATGAAATCTTTCCTAATGTATTTAGGAGATCCGGGCTTTCAGCAAGCATCACGAAGCGATTCGGCAAACAAAACGTATGTCTCCAGGTGTAGTTGGAGCTAAAGATTGCACATTGCAATTAAAAAGCCATCTGTACATGGCGATGAATATATTATTCTTATGATTAAAAATAAATAAATATTTTGGCGCGACAGGTCTATGGGACCCAAGGCCTAGCTTCTCACAATTATTCGTTTTATGTGAGTTTTAAATTTTTCGGACGAATGGAAGGGAATTTTACACCGAGTCCAAACGGCTGATTGAGAAGCTCATTCATGACAGTTTTACTCTCGGATGTTTGTCAGACGTTCGCGAGAGGTGATTCAATTAACGTACAAGCAACTTGCGATGGAATTGAAAAGTTCACAAGTTTTAATTGTAAGTGGATTGGATCTGTACATGATGCACGTAAAGAGAAACATCCCACACTTGGAAGTAAGCTAGACCCTCAATCGCCTACAATTGCGCACCTCAATTGCGCACCTCAAACCTTTTTGGCTTTAATTTTGACTCAGTCACCAAAGATGCATACAAAAAAAAACAAGCTGCTTGTTGTTTTTTTGATGGCAAAGTCAACTTTCACAACTCCTTCCTTATCAAATAAACTAAAACACGACACAGCTGACATAATACTAAAACATATTATGAATCGGTACACGTTCGGTTTGCATTAAAAAGTTGAAAACAAACCGACAAATAATAATTATAAAAAACAACCCACCCAGATGCAGTTTGTGTGTACAAAAACAAAACCACTGCAAGGTGGATGCAAATTGATCAACTGAGTAACGTAAATTTACAAATGGCGTTGCTTTGTAGCTGTGTACATAAGCATGGGATTTGACAGGACATTGTCTCGGTTATCGAAAGCAACACTATTTACGTATGGGAGGGGAGTGCACGTCGAACATAACTCCAGGAACCGAACGAAGGTAGTTTCAAACATATTATACTCCGTAGGTACCTTAAGTATGTAACAATTACAGGCGGTAGGTTTCAAGCACTTTTGTTTTAAACATGCACTCCTTGTCAAAGTGAATAAAAGTCAGAGGACCAACGACGCATTACCCGTTCTCTATTAAAGTGCACCTACTCAACATTTACTACATTCATTGAAGGGGTTGCAAATGAGCCGCCACGACAATAGCTTAATTGTTAGCAAAAATTTGCAGCACAAGTGCGCAACACAAGTGTGCACTTGTTAGGGACTCGCAAAAAGGCGAGATTTCGCCTCTGGCATCGCGAGTAGTACGGTAGAACTGTTTTTGTTTGGTGGAGAAACGTGGATATCAACAAATCCCTTCACTTGTCTTAGCGAAAGTAGAATTTCACAAAGATGAAATGACAACCTGTTGGAATACTTCACTAAGCAAGTGTTGACTACCCCACTGTTGCATACCGCCGCGAAAATGAACCCAGCAAAGTAGGTGATTCGCATTTCGTTCATCTGAGAGTCCCAGGCGATATTTGTACCTTGTGAAATAACTGATGTAACGCGCCGATTGTCGATGGAAGAATCGCGTCCAAGTAGGCGGATCAAGGCAGCGTTGTCGATTTGGTAAAGCACTTTCAAAGGCAGTCTATAGAGGACCAGTTTCACAAGCCAGTATATGGTCGTCTTAAAAATAGAAAGAACAACAAGGGCTGGGCTAAATGTTGTTTATCCTATCCAAAGAGCTGTGTGAATATATCAAACCGTTTTTACGTACCACAATTGAATCTGCAGATCAACAATAGAGCAAATTTTGGAGAAGATCAACGATTTCAAGGCGAAATAAATACTACCATCAGTTGTCAGCGGCTCCATTTGACATTCAGCCACATTCGGAACTGTTCCCACTGTAACGTGCAATCTTTTGCTCCGAGCTACTCAAAACGAGCACCGACAAGGCTGACTTCTTTTAGAAATTATACACTGGTCAGGTGTGTAAAAACAGTTCGAAATACATGCTATCAACAAACAACTGTCCTTCACCTATGACAAAACGTCACTATTAGTCGCATGATTGATATATTGAAAGGGCTCAGTAACCGGCAATTTTTACAGTGTTATAATATAGAACAAGCAAGTAACTACGAAGAGAGCGACATCGACCTAGCCAGATGAGTGAAGGTCCAACGACTTAGGTGGCAGGGTGGACTGGCTAAGGGCAAAAGAAATCTTTCATGAAGATAAAATTAAATTGATCCATTTAAATCCCCTGGAAAAGATGGAATATTTCCAGCACTCCTCCAAAAAGGCAGTGCAAAAATAACCCCGCTGCTAATTAACATATTTAGAGTTAGCTATGCATGGGGTTACATACCAAAAAGCTGGAAAGGTTTATACCGAAGGCAGGTCGCAGACTAACCGATCTTCCCAAATCTTACCGTCCCATTAGCCTCACCTCCTCCTTCTTCCAAAGGAAAAAATTATTGATAGACATATAAGGCAGGGTCCACTATGCAGAAACCCTTTGCATAAAAACCAGTATGCCTATCAACCAGGTAAATCCACAACACATGCTCTTCAGGAACTTACCACCAGAATCGAGAATTCACTCAGGAGCAAAGAAGTTGCCGTGGGATACTTCCTTGACATCGAAGGAGCTTTTGACAACACCGAACATTCCCAAATATACAGATGCATCCACAACACAGGCGTAGATAGTACTACATGTAACTGGATAAAGAACATGCTTAACAGTAGAAACATAAATGCTACATTAGGCAGTGACAGTATAAGAGTCACAGCTGCGAAAGGTTGCCCCAATGGTAGTGTTCCCCCTGCTATGGTCCATCGTAGTGAACGAACTACTAGACTTACTCAGCAATAATGGCTTCTATGTCTAAGGATACGCGGATGACATTGCGATCCCAATCAGAGGAAATTTCGAAGATACAATCTCGGAACTCCTGCAGAGGGCACTCAACCTTGTTGCTGACTGGTGCAAAAAAGTTGGTTTAACTGTAAACCCCAAAAAAAAAGTACCATAGTTGCGTTCACAAAAAGACGGAGCAGGGAAAAACTAAAAAAAACCCACTCTTCTTGGTTAAACAATAGAGTTCTCTAAAGAAGTCAAATACCTAGGTTTAACTCTGGCCGAAAAACTCGCTTGGAACTCTCACCTCATAAAAACCATAGACAAATCCAGGATCTCTCTGTGGACCAGCAAAAGTCTAGTTGGTAAGAGTTGGGGTTTAAACCCCAAAATGATGTTATGGCTTTATACAGCCGTAACAAGACCAGTGGCGCAGTGGCTTAGTGGTAGTGTGTTGGGCTACTAAGCGAGGGGCTCAGGTTCGAATCCCGAGAGGGCCAAATTACATCTTAAGGTTTTTTCCACTGCGCCACCTCTCGCGAACGTCTGACAAAACTGTCATGAATGAGCTTCTCAATTAGCCGTTTGGACTCGGCGTAAAATTGTAGATCCCTTCCATTCGTCCCAAAAATTGAAAACCCACACAAAGCGAATGGTTGCGAGAAGCTAGGCCTTGGGTCCCATAGACCTGTCGTGCCAAAATATTTTTTTTTTATATTTAACAAGACCAATTTTCACATATGCAGCTCCAGCATGGTGGCAAAAAACAAAAGTCAACACAAGTCAGGCTCAATAAACTCAATAAACCTTCATGCTCATATCTGATAACACCGAAAACTACAAGCTAATCCATCAAGACATCGTTATGGAACTGCAAAAAGATGAAATACTTGGAATTACCATAACAGACAACTGTCTACCAAGATTCAACTTCAGCCGAAACTTCAAAGTTACATTCCCAAATCGACAAAACTGGGAACAGATTAAGCCCACATTTGCTAACAATTCTCACGTATGGTACACAGATGGATCGAAAACAAATGAAGGAGTTGGAGCTGGAGTTTACGGGGTCAGCACAAAAACGTTCATCTACAAAAGCATGGACAAGTGCAACTCTGTATTTCAAGCAGAAATTTTTGCAATAGAACTGTCTCAGAGAAAATCTAGAAAAATCCATAAAAAACAAGAACATATATATTCTCTCTGATAGCAAAGCTGCACTCCTAGCCATCAATAGCTAAGAGATAACATCTAAACTAGTATGGGATTGCTTGCAATTACTCACATCACTAGCCAGCACAAACAGAGTACATCTCATTTGGGTGTCAGGACACAGTGGACATGTGGGCAATGAAATAGCAGACATATTAGCCAGAAAAGGATCAGCATCGACCTTCAGGATGCCAAGACCATTCTGTGGATTACCTATTAGCACTGCTCATTTCTACATCAAAAAATGGCTAACAAACAAGGCAAACCATTACTGGACCAACATTGAAGGTAACAGACAAGCCAAAATGTTCATGCCAACTATTTCCCTAACAAGAACAAAACAACTCCTAAACTTAACGAGGAGTCAGATTCGCACAGTCACAGGGTTCCTCACTGGACATTGTCAAGTCAAAAAACACCTCATGACTATGGGACTAACACAAAACAACACTTGCAGACTATGCAACGAGGACGAAGAATCAGCAGAACACATACTGTGTCACTGTGAATGTCTAGTCAGATTACGTCAACACCATCTAGGAAAACCCTTACCTTGAGACAGAGGACATATCTGACAGCACACTCAAAGATATACTAGGACTCATCACTAAGTCCGGTATCATGAGTGAGCTATAAATGGGGGAAATCACAATAGGCCCACTCGTGGCCGCAGTGATATGGCAACTTGTTTCCACCTCCGCCAATTAATCTAATCTAATCTAGGTGGCAGGGTCATGTAGAGCGAATGGACACGGACGCTCCGACCCGGATCATCTTCGAATCCACACCCAAGGGACGGCGCAGTAGAGAAAGACCGCGCTCAGGTGGCGCACACCTTAAAAAACTTAGCGTGCGAAACTGGAGACAGCTGGCTGGAGAGGCTTGTTGGTTGAAGACCAGCTATACGCTATACCCCAAGTCAATGCAAGGACTAGGACATGTAGGGCGTATGCACATCAACGCTTTGGCCGCAGTCCTCTATTCTGATGCACTAGAGAAAGACCTCATCCAAGGTCTAAATTTACTTTTGCATACATATTTCTCACAACCAGTCAAAGAATTCCAGCGAGCAACTGGTTGCTACGCTTGTAAATCTACTGCGATTATCTAAAATGCTTGTCTATTTAATGCGTACTGCAAAAGGTTGCGTGTTGACGACAAAGCTGGGCTCTTACCGCATGGATAATTGTTTTGTTCGTATTGATGACATCAAACTCAGTGATGCTCTTCGACGCTAGACTTCGACTCTCTCTTATCAGGATATATCGCTTAAGACAAAATATCACCGGTCCGGTCAAAAGCTAAAGGGTAAGAACATTTACAAACAAGAATGTACATCAGTACATCAGCACAACCCACTTGAAAATTGCTCCATTGTAAGATTAGAAACAGTCTTCTAATTGGTCTTACCCTGACCAGGTAGGACACAAAAATTTACGAAAACCCAAATTAATTTTCGCACTCTCATCGAAGAAGGATACCACAATCAAAGAGGCCTCTGCAATATGTTGTTTAATCAGCACCCTCATAAGAGGTCTACGGTTCGTTTTTTTATTTTGTTATTAAAAGTGTTTTCCTCATGATGATGAAAATAAAATGAGAAGAAATTTTAGAAAAGCAAAATTACCTTTTCCAAGGAGCAATAGTGGTTGCATTCATTTTCGCAAATTTCTCTGGGTTATTTATAGTTTCTTCTTGTCGGGCGGTTTTCTTACACTTTCTGCTGATTCGTCCACTATTTACGCCTCCCTTGCGGGAGTTTATCGTCCAAAATTAGTCTAGAATTGCACTGCTAATTCGACTGCTTTTTTGTTTAGACTTAAAAACACAATTATGAATTCAATAAACTCAATTCAATTGCACGGGTGCCTTTTGTTTTGTTATTTTCTCCCAATGGGATGCACATACACACATATTCAGTAGCGCTCAACTTCACAAATCTTCACCTTCGCGGTTGTTTTTAAGAAAAAAATGCCTAAAACATCTAAATTCAACACATTCCAGATGAAAACTCCAGTTAAACAATCACTCACGGGTATTGACGTTTTTATTTTTATTTTCCTCTAAGCGAGCTACTTTGAATAATTTATTTTGAGATTTTTTTTTATAAAACACATTTTTTTTACTTTGATTTGTAAGCAAAACACACCAATTTGCGTATCAAAAATGTCGGCCGCGCCGTAGTGATAGATATTTTTTTTATTATTTAAGTGCGCGAACGAACAAACTATCTTTGTACACTGTGTGTTGTCTCTTTTTGGGATTTGTCGCGTATTCAGCCGAGTAGTAGTATTAGTGTAGTGACACTGTAGACTTTTTGTAGAATGAAAAAAAAAATTGTAATAAAATTTATATATTTTTTTTTTGGTCAAATTATTGGAATCAAAAGTTCTGCATTGAACGTTTCACTTTTGGATAATTCTCTTGTGCACTCCTAGACCAAGAACTAATTACTAAAACTACACACATGATGGGCAAGAGGAAAGTAATAAATTAAGCGTGTTTATTATTTTTCTTTCCAGCGCTAAGAACTTTTTTGTGAGTAGCGCGTGCAATGCCAGTCGAATGCAAAAATACAACAAATTTAGGTTCCTTACTGCTTGCTCCTGTGTTTGTGGTAGCTAATTGTAGGTGTTAAACGAAGACGAAGATGGTAGTTGTGGTCGAAGAGAGTAGTTGTAGCTGGCGGCCATGATGAATTGTACTAAACTCGTGCATTAAGGTGTAGATGCAATGTAAATTCGTTTTTAGCTTATTAAGTTGATTCATAATTGGGAGAAAAGAGATATTTTCCCACAAATGATTGGCCGCGTTGCTCTGCCCGCTGGGCATCTAGCACAAAATATCCCAGAAGAAGGAACGCTCGCGCAGCGGCAGCGGCAAATTTTGCAAACGTTTGAACGATTTGCCTTTGACTGGTTGTTTTTCCTCTTTCTCTCTTTCAATGCGCGCTAGATTGAGAAATTTCCCTGAAAGAAGAATTAAGA
The DNA here is from genome assembly GCA_936431705.1 of Cheilosia pagana. Classification (NCBI taxonomy): domain Eukaryota; kingdom Metazoa; phylum Arthropoda; class Insecta; order Diptera; family Syrphidae; genus Cheilosia; species Cheilosia pagana. The sequence goes on from OW386171.1 coordinate 3,571,144, forward strand.
CAGATTCTATTTGGCTTACGCTACGTAACTGTATGCCAAAAACCACCACAGACTGTTCTGTATCTATACCAATTTAAATAATGATTCAGGCACGATGAAAACTGACTGACAGGAGTTTAAAAGTAAATAAACCTCGCAAGAAATACTACATTTTTATTAAATTTTCACTTACAATTTTTCGATATCATACCGGCAGCACATTCCTAGGCAATTCTTCTATTACATTCTTGGCACACTTTGACATTTAGAACTTTTCTGATAAGATTACTCTCGTTTGGTAGCAATACTATAATTTTTCCCCAAAAACGTGTTGTAACTTCGCTTAAAGTTAAGAAATACAAAGCAATTTTGTATTGTCTCACTGAAACTTGAGTTATTTCCACAATATTTAGTTAAACAAATAGCACATAATCCTTATTAGAATGGCAGCCCTTGAAAATCTCAACACTGCACAAAAAGGCGAACTTATGAAACAAGTTCAGCAGCAGATTGCTGTAGCAAACACACAAGAACTCCTCACTGTAAGTAAATAATTAATGTTTCTGATGAACACGAAACGAAAACCGGGTAAATACAATTTTTTTCTATTGCAAATGGTAGAAAATGACAGAAAAATGCTTCAAAAAATGCATCAGTAAACCAGGATCGTCACTAGACTCATCTGAGCAGGTTCGTTTTATCTTGGTGCGTGTCTAATAGAATTGTAATTGTAATTTTTCTTTCTGCAGAAATGTATAGCGATGTGCATGGATCGATTTATGGACTCGTGGAATTTAGTGTCTCGCACCTACGTCAATCGTATCCAAAGAGAGAGTCAAATGTAGAAGAAGCAATAAATGCCTTCTTAAAGGAGAACCATCCTAGCATATTTGGAAGCTATACTGCTCCAATGTGTGGCATTCACCCGTGCTGATAAATGGCATTTGTTATTTTAATTTCTAAACAGTTAATAAAATGAAACCGAAAAGAAATATTATTTTAATGGTGTGAATTGCGTTGTATAGTGGGAAGTTTGTTCCAAAAGCTCTAGGGATTTACACGATGGCCATTGCGATGACTAAGTTTCCCTCTATTGCTGTATTTCTTAGCCACAACCCGCAAGCTCTTCGAAAGCTCAAGTCCTGTGAAAAGGAAGTAGTCGTGGGTTGTAACCCAGTTACACATGGTGTCCTGGAAATTATTGTAGTGTAGACAAGAACCAGTAATTTGTTGTGGCTCCCAAACTGTCACTTAAGGATGTGCCCGTTTTTACGATATGCACGAATTTTTAAAGATACGATAAAACCGATTTTGCAGTTGAAGAGAAACATCGTCCTTTGCAAGAAGGACTTTTGTTTAAACGACGCGAAAACAACAATGATTTTGCAGTTGAACAAAAACTTCGTCCTTTTCAAGAAGGATTTTTGTAGCTCGTTCTTACATAATGACGGCAAGAGACGCATGTTAACAACTTCACTTGGTAGAAAGATGCAAGAAACACTTGGCCAGTGTTACAGGTAGGTACGAAGACTAATGCGGAATGCCTGAGTGTATTTTATCATCGCCTTCATGGTGCAAATGTGCCGAACCCTCATTTCTTTTTGCAACTAAATAATGTAAGCCACAATGCAAAAGTTTGTGATGTTGCTAATCAGCACGGTCTGTTATGAGAGCCACTTCAAAAGGGCTTAATTGACCGCCCATACTGAATAGTTCCTATATCTATACAGGGAAAAAACCAGCCGAACATAAAAAAAACTTCACATCATGAAATACATGCTGCTTCCTTGCTCATATCGCTTTTATTACAATAGCTCGCACTTACACATACGGTAGGGATAATTGACACAAAATACGAAAGAGCGCTGCTTTATGATTGAGTCCTTGATTAAAAATACGCATACACTTGATGCTCTATACCTATATACCTATACTGACAGCATCAATTGCCCAAGTCACCCTCGCATAAAATTAGTTTTATTGACATTTGGCCAGGGTAGGATATATAATCGCACCACCTCTGTCACCATAACTCCTCTAATCCTCCAATTACATGGTGGTAATTGCGAGGCCATTGTACTCGTAACAAATTACACGAGCTCTCGCATGTATACGGTACTTTGATGGTCCAAGTTTGATTTAATTTTGATCCACTTGGCCCTAATGGGATGACCACGGATAGCTCTCGTAAATCTGAAACTATTTAGTGCGGCGTGTGGTCCACTATGTGCGCCGCAGTTGCACTTTCGAACTAGGATGCTGTATAATATCGGGACTGGGAACTGGTTGTATTCGTTTTAGCCAGCCGTAGAGACATTTCATTATGCGCTATTGTCCGCGTCGGATTAGAGAGCGACTGTGGTCAACAGAAGCAGCATAACCGATATGCATATGCATCTCCAGTGGGTATCTCATAGTCATCGTAAGCAGCTCTTTCCTATGCAAGTGGAGACGCCTAGACTTTAGTGGTCCGCTTTGAGACAGGTTCCTTAACCTGCAACTTGTTCGGTGGGTTTATTAGATGCACGAGCGCTTGTTGTATTATAATAGCGAGGACCCCCTACCTACCTACGCACTCTTAACTTTATAATGTGACGTTTTAGCCTTGCTGGATAAATTGATCGCTTCGGGGGCAATCTCACTCATTTTTCGCAGTGGGCTTTCCAATACCTACGTGAAGTTGGCCCGCACTTTTTCTAGAATGAAAAACGTGGAATGCAGTTCGATAGACATTCGTTTGTAGTTGTTTGTAGTGAATTTTTTTTCGTTTGTAGTTTTACCGTTAAAAAGTTAGGACCATTAGAAAAAAATTTCCGCCCGCACTTCTGAGCTTTTGAAATAAAATCTAGCCAGTTGCAATCGAAATCGTTTGTAGTTGTTTGTAGTGAAATTCTTTTTTCCCAAAAATGTCTCATTTCGGAGATATTATGACATTTGTGTTTGCACCTATAACTATGAAATTCCAACAGTGAGAAATTATTTAAGACCATTAATGCATAAAGCATATCCCAACTTAAATAACTGCATTCAAAATATCAAAATCCACCCAACCGTAACTTAATAAAACGCAATCAAAGTCAAAAAGTGCATATTTTTTAAGTTGCGCCCATATATCAATTTCCCAACAACTACAAACAACGGTAAACACATTTTCGCAAACCAGTCAACCGTGTCCATCCATATGAGTCACTATTTGTCAATTAGCGACAACAACCAATGAATAAAGCCCGATTTTATCCAACAAATTTTTCTATTCCTTTAAAGAACATTAAAAAACAACCCCTTTCGAACAAATTATAGCAACAAAAACATAATGTTCGCTAAGTCTGTACATCTGGCTATCTAATACAATTCAAATTTTATGATTTTATCACAAAGAAAAGGATTTAGATGCAACTTAAGCAAACAGTAGCTCGTCATATAAACTCACATGAATATTTCGATTACTAAGCAACTTAAAATAGTGAAATCTATTTTTTTCTAATGCTTTCTATTAGATCTTTCTAATGGAATAGAAAAAAGTGAGATTTTATCAATAGATAATGATTTATTCGAAATTTAAGAAAACGGTTGAAATCGTCCGCGCAACCCGATTTAAGGGGACGGATATTTCAAATGCTAGACAACTACAAACGATAAAGACCAGTTATTTGTTAGAAGGCATGTATGCTCTATCTAATGAAACCAAAAATATTAAATTTGTATCAATAGAAAAGAATTTATATGCAATTTAAGCAGACGAAATTAAACTGCGTTATCTCCGAAACCGGTCAAAGTCAAGGGATGAAATCTTCTATTTTTGATAGTAATCCACTTCACCAATCGAATAAATCATAAATTGTATCCATCAGCCTAACGGTTTATGATTTATATGAAATTTAAGCAAACTTGAAACTTAATTTTTTTTGTGAAGTTGGCCCGCACTTTTTCTAGAATGAAAAACGTGAAATGCAGTTCGATAGGCATTCGTTCGTAGAGGTTTGTAGTGAAATTTTTTTCGTTTGTAGTTAAACCGTTATAAAGTTAGAACCATTTAAAAAAAATGTCCACAATTCCTTAAAACCGCGTTATCTCTGAAACCGTACCAAGTAAAGCGATAAACTGTTTTATTTTCAAAAGTGTTTCACTTCACTGATCTAATAACACATAAACTGTATCTATTGACCTAACGGTTTATGATTTATAAGAGATTTAAGCGAAATTTTACCTTCCAACTTTCAGTGTCCATAACTCAAAAACCGTTTAACTACAAACGATGAAATTTTGAATTTATATTTTATGCACCTTTTCTTATCTGCTGCATAAAATAGAAGACTATGCGCATTACAGGTCATATTTTATTTCAAATTTAAGGGAAGCCTAAAATGACCTTGACTGCCCATTTTTTAAGCGGTTCCATATTTCCATTGCTAACAAACTCTGGAAGTTGAAATATGTTTTTTTCCAATGAAACAACCCATCCCTTTCTAATAAAGTTAACAAAAATCATTTTCAACTAACGGTTTAAGGTTTTTACACGATTTAATTTTCGATAAATTCGGTTTTTAAGCCTATTTAAGCACCCCGATAACTCAAAAACTGTTTAACTACAAACGATGAAATTACACATTTCTAATCTATGCTTTATCTCTAAACGATACTATCAAGTAAAACAAAATTCGCTTTACTGGACACTTTTTATTTGCAATTTAAGGGAAGCTGTTCGACTGACCATACTATTGGGACTTAAAGTTCAAAAGCACTTTTCTAATACAAAGCGAAAAATCCCTAATCGTTAGTGGAAAATGATTTTTGTTGCTTTTGTTCGAAAGGGGTGGTTAGTTTCATTGGAAAAAAATTTACTTCGACCTTCAGAACTTCCTAGCAATGGAAATATTGGACCGCTTAAATATGGGCAATTCAGAACATTTCAGGCTTCCCTTAAAATGCAAATAAAAAGTGTCCAGTAAAGCGAATTTTGTTTTACTTGATAGTATCGTTTAGAGATAAAGCATAGATTAGAAATGTGTAATTTCATCGTTTGTAGTTAAACAGTTTTTGAGTTATCGGGGTGCTTAAATAGGCTTAAAAACCGAATTTATCGAAAATTAAATCGTGTAAAAACCTTAAACCGTTAGTTGAAAATGATTTTTGTTAACTTTATTAGAAAGGGATGGGTTGTTTCATTGGAAAAAAACATATTTCAACTTCCAGAGTTTGTTAGCAATGGAAATATGGAACCGCTTAAAAAATGGGCAGTCAAGGTCATTTTAGGCTTCCCTTAAATTTGAAATAAAATATGACCTGTAATGCGCATAGTCTTCTATTTTATGCAGCAGATAAGAAAAGGTGCATAAAATATAAATTCAAAATTTCATCGTTTGTAGTTAAACGGTTTTTGAGTTATGGACACTGAAAGTTGGAAGGTAAAATTTCGCTTAAATCTCTTATAAATCATAAACCGTTAGGTCAATAGATACAGTTTATGTGTTATTAGATCAGTGAAGTGAAACACTTTTGAAAATAAAACAGTTTATCGCTTTACTTGGTACGGTTTCAGAGATAACGCGGTTTTAAGGAATTGTGGACATTTTTTTTAAATGGTTCTAACTTTATAACGGTTTAACTACAAACGAAAAAAATTTCACTACAAACCTCTACGAACGAATGCCTATCGAACTGCATTTCACGTTTTTCATTCTAGAAAAAGTGCGGGCCAACTTCACAAAAAAAATTAAGTTTCAAGTTTGCTTAAATTTCATATAAATCATAAACCGTTAGGCTGATGGATACAATTTATGATTTATTCGATTGGTGAAGTGGATTACTATCAAAAATAGAAGATTTCATCCCTTGACTTTGACCGGTTTCGGAGATAACGCAGTTTAATTTCGTCTGCTTAAATTGCATATAAATTCTTTTCTATTGATACAAATTTAATATTTTTGGTTTCATTAGATAGAGCATACATGCCTTCTAACAAATAACTGGTCTTTATCGTTTGTAGTTGTCTAGCATTTGAAATATCCGTCCCCTTAAATCGGGTTGCGCGGACGATTTCAACCGTTTTCTTAAATTTCGAATAAATCATTATCTATTGATAAAATCTCACTTTTTTCTATTCCATTAGAAAGATCTAATAGAAAGCATTAGAAAAAAATAGATTTCACTATTTTAAGTTGCTTAGTAATCGAAATATTCATGTGAGTTTATATGACGAGCTACTGTTTGCTTAAGTTGCATCTAAATCCTTTTCTTTGTGATAAAATCATAAAATTTGAATTGTATTAGATAGCCAGATGTACAGACTTAGCGAACATTATGTTTTTGTTGCTATAATTTGTTCGAAAGGGGTTGTTTTTTAATGTTCTTTAAAGGAATAGAAAAATTTGTTGGATAAAATCGGGCTTTATTCATTGGTTGTTGTCGCTAATTGACAAATAGTGACTCATATGGATGGACACGGTTGACTGGTTTGCGAAAATGTGTTTACCGTTGTTTGTAGTTGTTGGGAAATTGATATATGGGCGCAACTTAAAAAATATGCACTTTTTGACTTTGATTGCGTTTTATTAAGTTACGGTTGGGTGGATTTTGATATTTTGAATGCAGTTATTTAAGTTAGGATATGCTTTATGCATTAATGGTCTTAAATAATTTCTCACTGTTGGAATTTCATAGTTATAGGTGCAAACACAAATGTCATAATATCTCCGAAATGAGACATTTTTGGGAAAAAAGAATTTCACTACAAACAACTACAAACGATTTCGATTGCAACTGGCTAGATTTTATTTCAAAAGCTCAGAAGTGCGGGCGGAAATTTTTTTCTAATGGTCCTAACTTTTTAACGGTAAAACTACAAACGAAAAAAAATTCACTACAAACAACTACAAACGAATGTCTATCGAACTACATTCCACGTTTTTCATTATAGAAAAAGTGCGGGCCAACTTCACGTAGGTCTTTCCAATACTAGTTAAAAGCAAAGACAATATGCAACACGGGTCAAGTTTGCGACATCTCCGAGACCCGAAGGTCCTTTACTATCAATGGACGTCAGGTCATTGGTCTCCTTCCAACATTCGGTTAGTGACTTCCATTTGTCCCAACAATTTAAGAGATGCTGCCCCCGCACTGTCTGGTTCTGTTTTCAAAAACATCCTACCACCACAAGACCTCTTAAGAGAAATAAAACTCGCAATAGAAATGACCTCACGAGGCTTAGTACTTTCTTATTCATCACACGACAACCACTCAAAAAAACAGAACAAAGAACATGCTATGTTCATGAAATAATAATAATTGAAGTCTCCCTCTAACTTTCGCCGTAAAAAAAGCCGTAAAAAAACCACTGCCCGAACACTAACACCCAAAAGTAGCAGGAAAAATCCCCGCTGGGACTAATCATAACTTCGATTGGGTCCCTCTTGTGTGTTAATTTCGTCCTTTGCCCTCTCCGCAGGAACTTGTCTACGGTAATAATAATAAAAGCTAAACATACCGCCGCCGCCGCCGCTGGCCTGTATGATGGTGCTACTTTCTTGGGAATAAAAACCTATCCCCCCCCCCCCCCCTCATCTGTACTGTCAGTAGCACACCATACCCCAGACCCACCTGCTGAAGGCCAAACCGATTAATGTCAGTTACAACAAGAAGCCATCCACCAAAAAAAGTCCGTTCCGGCGAGGAGTGTGTCCCGGAAATAATAAAACACACACACGAACTCAATAGCCACACACCCTTGTGGTAATAGACAGATATAAACATAACCCCTTCGCAGGACGACTGCCGTTCACTATACCGATTTATGTATCGAACCCTTTGCCAATTCGAAATTGGAAAATAATATTAAATTTCATAATTCAATAATTCATGGAGAAGGCCTCCGTCCGCATCTTTTCTCGATTTTCGGTGTGCGTTGACCATTGGGAGACATAAATTCCGCCTCAATGTACAGACTTGTATACGCAATTTATTATCAGGGAACAGGAAATTCATTCATTTCGTTGTTTCGCGTACCTATAGAGAGGGGTTGTCGTGTGCTCTCAGCGGATTGATGTTTCATTTCGTGCAATCGACAGTTTAACTAATTGTAGACGGAAAAATCACACACACAACGTCAAAAAAAAAAAAACAATTACCCAACAACGTCATAAAGGGAAACAAAAAATTGGAATACCGGCGGTGAGTTTTTGATTCTAGATATTTTTTTCCAATCATTTCCTTATCGGATTTTTTTTGTTTTGCAATTCGGGGGATGCAGATAGATGTGTGCTGTGTGCTGTGCTGGCCTGGCACAGCTTCTCACTTTTGTTTCAAATTGAATTTGGAAGGAGAGGCTGGCTCCTGCGACGTCGAACTGTAGGAAATCAGAAAAATAATTGAGCAAACATATGCGAGGTGTACAACACTACCAAATCAGAATTAAGGAACAAAATTGAAGTAAATATCGGAAAAAATATCGCATAGGGTGAAGTGTATCAAATCGGTCGGAATCAACGCAGCAGGGACAAATTTACAAGTAAAATAAAATGCTGCATTACAAGTCACTTAACGTACCCAATTGTCAACCAACAAAGTAAATTAAAATTGATCAAGGTAATGGCCGCGTGTTCCATTGTCCGTGTTGACGACAACAAATTTCACGTCAACAGCACGGGTCCACCAAACGCACCCACTCAATCGGAAATTTCCCAAAGGGAAATTATGTCAAATAAAAGTCAAACTATTAATGTAAACAACAATTTTTATTATATAAAAGACCGATAATCTACAGTAAAAAATAAATTGAATTATAACGTTTGTGAAAGGCGGTTGTTTAATTTGCGGAATTCTTTTAAAGCGTTCTTACAGTTTGTCTTTATGCAAATCTTTTTTCCGTTGTTCAACGCCCGAACATTTGGTCCTATCAAGCCGGATTTGTGCTTTTTTGCGATTTGATAATTTTTTGTACTCAACGCTGTTTTTGCGATTTGGATTTCGCAATAATAATTTCATTAAATTGTGTGTGTGCTGTGTATTCGCCATCACCATCGTGAGGATTTAACCATCGCCATTTGAAAAATCGTGTGCGCAACTTGGACTTGGACTGCAACTTGGACTTGTACTGCATTGGCAATCTGGTGGACTTTGGACTTTCATCTGGAAAATCAAAATTTCACAAGTAAGTGATTTTTATTTTACTTTGTGTGGCATTTACGTATTTAAGAGTGGCAAAATCAACTATGAAAGCTACGAAATTATGTCGAGTACTTACCCAACTCAAAAAGGACGTCGTAAATTACTCCAAAAAGGGTTCTAAACGTACGGCGAATTATTTATCAGGCCGCTTGACTCTTTTAGAGCAAACAATGGAGTCGGCGTCTGAAATTTATGAAAAGTTAGTTAGTGCGCTGGAGGAAGATGAAGAGGACACTGAAATCGAGAACATTTTCGAAGAAATTCGGGAAACGTACCTTGATTACAGAGGTGATATACTCGACGCAATCGATAAGTTGAAAGAGAAGGACGACGTCAAGAAGGATGCCAACGAAATGGATTCAAGCAACACAAAACCAGTTTCCAATAATGATCTAAGGCTGAAAAACATTCCGGTTCCAGTTTTCTCAGGGAGCTATGAGTCTTGGCGAAGTTTCCACGATTTATTTGTGTCTCTTGTTCACAATAATTCATCGCTTTCGGAAATCCAAAAGATGCACTATCTTAAAACAAGTGTATCCGGAGAAGCCGAGAAACTTTTAGCTCATTTGTGCATTGCTAACGGCAACTACACTAAGGCATGGGCTATTCTTCAAGATAGGTATGACCATAAGCGGTTTTTGGTGAACACCCAACTCAAGTGTTTGTTTAATTTGGCAACGTTAACCCAGGAGCGAGCTGAATCCCTCAAAGAGCTGTTAGACACGGCAACAGAAGTAGTGCACAGTTTGGAAAACTTGAATGTGCCCGTTCAACACTGGGACGTGGTGCTAGTTTACATTCTGTTGCAAAAACTTCCGTCGAAAACGCAGCAACTTTGGGAGGAAAAGCTGGGATCCAAAAAGGACAGTAAGGAGCTACCCACTTTCGCGGAATTTACCCAATTCCTCGAGACTAGATTCCGTACTCTGGAAGCGGTGAGCTACCAACAGGCTCGTTCATCGGTAGATCCATCCAAAAGGGCATCACAGCGAAATTCGTTCCATGTTCAACAAACCACCTCGAAGTTCACTTGCAAGCTTTGCAACAAAGGTCAGCATGCTATCAGGAAATGCAATAAATTTCTAAAAATGAGCATTTCTGATAAATATCAAAATGTGAATAAATTAGGTCTATGTATTAATTGTTTAGCGTACAGTCATTCGTCTCAACAATGTCCAAGTACACGTAGATGCTATTATTGTCATCAGCCACATCATTCACTCTTACACAATAGTACAAATAATGCTTCTCATATACAAAACTCATTCCCGCAATTAAACCCTTCTAACAACCCCTCCACTACTCGCAATAACCCATACAATTCTAATTCTTACAATACAAACAACACAAATCAATTTTCACATTCATTTCCACCCAACACTCAAAATGTTCAACCACCACATCCAACACAAACATATAGTACCTCAGTTTTTAATAGCGAAGCTCCAGCTTTCCATCCATCCATCGAAGAGCAGCCTTCAACCAGTTCCGGCGTGAGAAATCATCACTCAACGCATGATGCAAACACACAGGTTTTACTCGCTACAGCAATTGTGAAGGTAAAGACGTCATCCGGAAATAGCATACCACTCCGGGCATTGCTTGATTCTGGATCTGAAGCATCTTTTATCACGGAGTCCGCCGTGCAACTTCTCCGTTTAAAAACAAAATCTACTGATGTCGAGGTGTCCGGGTTGGGTTTGGTCAGCAGTGGCACTTGTAAAAAGGTTGTGGACATAACGATTGCTTCGTACCATACAGCCTTCGAAACAACCACACAGGCGTTAATCTTCCAGTCACTGTCTGGGCATCTTCCAACCCAAATTCTATCCGTTGGGGATTGGAGGCACCTCACCGGTTTACAACTAGCGGATCCATCGTTTTATAAACCAGCTAAAATCGATCTTTTGTTGGGCAGCGACGTATTAGCTGACATTATGTTGCCGGAGATGTCACGTCACCCAGATAAAACCGTTCCTGTTGCTCAAAACACCAGACTGGGATGGATTTTGTTCGGCAGATCACCAGTTGCTCCTCGATCCATCAGGGCTTTCTTCCAAACATCCGATGTCGACACGCAACTTCGAAGATTCTGGGAACTTGAAGAAACTCCATTCGCACGCCACGAAACCACTGAAGACACTGCTTGTGAAGAACATTTTATGCAACACATTAAGCGTATGGTAGATGGACGCTATCAAGTAGCACTACCATTCAAAGAAAATGTTCATCCCGTACTAGGTAGGTCACGCGAAGGAGCTCTTCAACGTTTTAGGTCCCTGGAGAGACGTCTAGCAGCAGATCAACAATTGCATGACCAATACGCTTCTTGCATTGAGGAGTATTTGAAGCTGGGCCACATGAGTGAAGTTGACGAAGACGACATATCCAACAGAGGTCACTATTTTCTCCCACATCATGCCGTCCTTAAGGAAACAAGCTCCACTACGCGACTGAGAGTTGTCTTCGATGCATCATACAGGACATCTGACGGATCTTCCTTAAACGATCACCTGATGACTGGCCCGTCGCTGCAACACAACGTCACTGATGTGACTCTACGTTGGAGACTGTATCGTTTCTCTTTTTCAGCGGACATAGAAAAAATGTACCGGCAGATATGGGTAACCGAGTTGGACTCAAACTACCAACTGATTTTTTGGCGCAATCATCCAGCAGACCAATTAAAGGTGTTTCGCCTCAAAACGGTAACGTTTGGTACGGCTTCAGCTCCTTATCTAGCCATTCGGACATTGATGGAAGTGGCTAAGGCGGCAGAAACCCAGCATCCAAGAGCTGCAAAGATGATTCGTTCCGAAATGTATGTCGACGATCTATTCTCTGGTGCAGATACCATTGAAGAAGCTGAAATCAAGAAGAAAGAGGTAAAGTCCATCTTAGAAAAGTCAGGTTTCAACTTACGGAAGTGGATGTCGAACGCGGAAGAGCTTCTTCAGGAAATTCCAATCCAGGATCGGGAATCATCTTTGGCAGTTCCATCGGAAGGATCAGACCGAATCAAAACACTGGGCATCCACTGGCTTCCCAACGTTGATCACTTCTGCTTTCGGTTTACTACTCCAGATAACCCACAGCCAACAAAACGATTCATACTGTCGACAATTGCTCGGCTGTTTGACCCCATGGGATGGATATCACCATGCATTCTTAAGGCAAAACTCGTCATGCAGCTTCTCTGGATCCAGAAATTCGCTTGGGATGATCCCATCGACAAGAAGGTGCTTGAAGAATGGAACAAGTTGTATCACGATTTACCGGCAATTAATGAAATAAGAATTCCAAGGTGGGTTCAAACAGTCGGCAAGAAGAACCGTATCGAACTCCATGGCTTCAGTGATGCGTCGGAGAAGGCGTATGGAGCAGCAGTTTATCTTCGGGCAGAAGACAGCGAAGGGAATGTACATATGCACCTCTTGATATCGAAGTCTAAGGTCGCACCAGTACAACCGGTTAGTCTTCCACGTCTGGAGCTCTGCGGTGCTGTTATCCTGGCTAAACTGCTACATTACGTAGTAACCACACTCGAGCTCAACGACATCACAATTCACGCCTGGACGGACTCCACCATAACACTGGCATGGATTCTCTCGCCGGCATCACGATGGGAGACATTCATCAGGAATCGAATAGGAGAAATTCAGCGACTGACGGACACTAACATATGGAAGCACGTGCCAACACATCTCAATCCCGCAGATTTAGCGTCCAGAGGGATGCTACCATCGGCACTAGTACACGAGACACTTTGGTGGAACGGCCCGGATTTTCTGCTATCGTCTTGGATCTTCAAGTTGCCGACGCAGCCAACAAATCTCTCTACACAGGAAGGCAAAAGAAAGATTCAGGTTCACTGTACAGGACTGGTAGGAAATGTACTCACCCAATTAATTCACAGGACATCAACTCTAACACGACTTATCCGAGTGACAGCCTGGTGTTTGCGCTTTGTTAACAACGCAAAAGCAAACCTCACCAGCCGTCACTTCGGATCACTTTCACCCAAAGAGCTAGGCAACGCTGCAATTATAGTTGCACGATCTGCTCAGCAGGAAATGTTCGTCAAGGGTATGAATTCCAAAGGAATGGGACCATTAAATCCATTCGTTGATGGAGATGGAATTCTTCGCGTCGGTGGAAGGCTCAGACACGCAAACATTCCCTATGACCAACTGCACCCAATCATCTTGAAACCCAGACATCATCTCACAGAGTTGATTATTCGCGACTCTCATTTGAGGTCACTGCATGGTGGAATCCAGCTGATGATAACCCTCATACGCCAAAAATATTGGGTTTTTCAGATCAAAAGAGCTGTAAAGAAACTTGTCAAAAACTGTACTACATGCTTTAGGTTTCGAAATCAAACAGCGCAACAGCTAATGGGAGAACTACCTGCACCCCGAGTGACAGTATCAAGACCCTTTTTCCACACGGGTATCGATTATGCAGGACCTATAAACATTCGAGCCTGGAAGGGTCGTGGGTCCAAATGCCACAAAGGGTACTTCGCCGTTTTTATTTGTTTGGCCACCAAAGCTATCCACTTAGAAGCGGTAAGCGACCTAACAACGCAAGCGTTTCTAGCGGCATTCAAGAGATTTACTGCACGACGGGGAGTTTGCTGTCAAATCTACAGCGACTGTGGCACCAACTTCGTGGGAGCCGATGCAGAACTGCGTCGCCTTATGAAAAGCGCGATTCACGACTGGAAGGAGGTTGCAGACATAATGGCAAGAGAAGGAACTAAGTGGAATTTCATTCCCCCTGCTTCTCCCCACTTTGGCGGATTATGGGAAGCAGGGGTGAAGAGCGTAAAACACCACTTAAAACGGATCGTCGGAAACGGAACACTCACCTTTGAGGAACTCACCACGCTTTTGACGCAGATCGAAGCGTGTTTAAATTCGAGGCCTCTGTGTCCATTAACCGAAAACCCCGATGACTTCCAACCGCTGACACCAGCACACTTCCTAATAGGAGAAACGCTATTCACCATACCAGAGCCAGACATGTCCATAGGCAAACAAGGACATATCGACAGGTGGAAGGCAGTGCAAGCGCATCTACAAACCTTCTGGAAGCAGTGGCAAGTAGAGTTTCTAACTCGGCTACAGCAACGCCCAAAATGGTTGAAGGTACAACCTCAACTTAAGACAGGAGACCTAGTCTTGTTAAAGGATGAACGACTTCCCCCGGCTAAATGGAGTCTAGGCCGCATCATACAAACTCACCCAGGAGCAGACAACCTTACCCGCGTCGTAACAATAAAAACGCAACAGGGAATTCTAAAAAGACCAATAGCAAAACTTTGTCCACTACCAATAAACGAACCTCATACAACAGAAAACGATAACCAGGAACAAACCCAAAATCAACACAAACCAACTACTACACAAACCGTCACTAACTGAAAACAAATTCCACGCATCTACACATATATTAAAACATTCATCAAAAATAAATAATTAAATTAAAAATAATAATTAAATACCCAACTGCTTCTCTCAACAGCACAAACACACAACACATAAATAATATTACATAAAGAATTATAATACATAAATCACAAAACACTTAAAATATTTTTCAAACACACGAAAGAAAACTTTTTCGCACCACTGTCATGAGACAGCAATTCATACCCACTCAAATCTAAATCCAAAGCACTCAACACAATGTCACAAACATCCACACACACGTTGAATACAGTCCACTCATTCACGCACTCACTCTCTCTTACTATCGAACACCACACAATACGAATACACACAATCATAAATTAATTTCCCTTCAATCGCACACGCACTTAAACACACGTCTTCAATGCACCCATCGCCAAAGCAAAAAAAAAAAAATTCCATTCATCGTCATCGGCATCCACACACACATGCACAGCATCGACGGACGCCACCGAAGAAAAATTGGAACAAATTTAAAACAAAACAACAAATCGAAATAACACTGAATTTACAATTAATTTATGAAAATTTAATGCAACTCACCTGGATTATATTGGATCACACACCATCTTGAAAATTACACTACACTGAATTATAATTTAATTTTTAATCAATATTTACACCACAAGATTTAATGCGCGCACCACCGAAATCAAACCTACCAACAAATGCAACAAAGAGCTTTCGTTCTACGCCAACAACAGCTGCACTGAAGTTCGTCTTCGTGTTTATCAACAACAACAACAATGCACAAGTGCAGTATTCTCTTAATGCTCGGACTCGGAGTCATAATCAAGAGAAACTTTGTCAAAGCCACATACGAGTTCACATGAACGGGATCATGTGTGAGAGGACTACTGGAGTAGTTGATGATCATAGGGTCTCTTGTAAATTTGTCCGTTAATGTTTCTTGTTGTCATTCTCTCTGTATATATCATATACAATAATCTGTTTTTCTTTTCATGCATACAAATTATGAGAAAAACTAACAGAGGGTACCAGGTGGAGATATATATTGGGAAACGGCACGAGATCAAGACAAGGAAGGAAGAAGGGGCGCGCAGCGGCAATCTAAGAACTTTGTTCATCGTTGGGGGAGAATGTTGACGACAACAAATTTCACGTCAACAGCACGGGTCCACCAAACGCACCCACTCAATCGGAAATTTCCCAAAGGGAAATTATGTCAAATAAAAGTCAAACTATTAATGTAAACAACAATTTTTATTATATAAAAGACCGATAATCTACAGTAAAAAATAAATTGAATTATAACGTTTGTGAAAGGCGGTTGTTTAATTTGCGGAATTCTTTTAAAGCGTTCTTACAGTTTGTCTTTATGCAAATCTTTTTTCCGTTGTTCAACGCCCGAACAGTCCGCATTGATGACTCTGCTCCACTCTGGAGTTTAAGCCCAATCGATTTATTTTTTTGGCAAGTCACCGCTAGGCAAAGAAAAAGCAAAAGAGGAGAGTCGATCTGTCAAATTTGCATAAAGTTGTAAGCTAATCTCGAAATATTACAAAAAAGTTAACTCGATAAAATTCGAAACTGAAATAAGTTCATTTGTCAAGTGAAATAAAACCATATGTCAGTTTTGTTTTCTGAAATTCAGCGGGCTATAGACGAAACTTCTTAAATCGACGGCAAATCTTCAATAGATGTCAGTTCTGAATGTCACCCAGATCAATTTGTATATTACATGAGATATTTATTTAGGAAAACGCAAACAAATTGCAAATGTAAAATGTGAAACAACTTTTACTTAAAATGAATCATTCTTTTGACATTTGTAAAAAAAAATATGACGTACCTACTATACCAAACAAAACATCAGAGGTAGAGTTTTCTTAATTAATGTCATTTTCATCATAATTTCGACTTGTTTGACAGGGGGTTCTTATTCTATTTTGAATTTTCATTCCAACAACAACTTTTTAAGGAATTTCGGAAGAGATATAGCGTTTTATTGACAATTAGCGACGTGTCAAAATGGAAACAATAAAAACTCTAGCAATGGTGCAGGAAATTTTATCGATGGCCGCGTTCCACTGCCCGCTAGATGACTAGCGGCATGTCAAACTACATTTCGAGATTGCCGCTAGACGTCTAGCACATTTAAAGAAATATCTCTTTCAGGAAAATGTCTCAATCTAGCGCAAAACTAGAAACTACCCGCTGCATTGAGAGAGAGAAAACAAACGACAAGTCAAAGGTAAATCGTTCAAACGTCCGCAAAATTTGCCGCGTTCCTTCTTCTGGGATATTTTGTGCTAGACATCTAGCGGACTGAGAAACGCATCCAATGTAACGCAAAACGACCCGCACAATTTAGAATGGAGGTAAAAACAAGCGTCGTAATGCAAATCAACTATGATTAAACACTTTAAGTCAATTTGGAACGCGACCAAAGCGCATTATAAATCACATATGGCGGCCATAATATGGGACCGTTCAAGTATCTAGCTCAGTAAGTCTGACAGCTGACTGACTTGATATATCTTAGTGCCGTGTGTCAGTTGACTTTTATGGAGAGAAAGCCGACGAATCAAGTGACTGACTACCAAGTTGACAGCTGCTGACGTAGGAAAAGTGACGTTCCCGACCAATCTAGTTCTTGCGTTCAGGATACATCTATTCCCGGCTAATCAAGTCGATAGGGCACATTACAACAAATGTAACTACACGCCAAAGTGTCTCTGTACACACTTGACACAAAAAAAACATGTGTCACGGAACACCCTAAAATGTTACGTATAATTTGACTTTTTATTTGCTTTCAAAAGGAAATTAAAAATTACAGCAAACAAATACCGCAGCATATACGAGGTCTATGCTAAAAGGACGAAAGATGAAAAAAAATTATAATTGTATGAGTAAAAGGTGTACCCTCGTAGCTCGTAGATATGTAAATAAAACAAATCCCGGAATAGAGTGGAATTACAAAGCAATCAATGGATGAAAATGCTCGTCACAGTCACAGTATATTCGTTTAACATTTGAAGGTGTACACAGCCAGCACCCATCAGCCATCATCTATGCTATGGGGGATGAGTGTAATACGTGTGTGTTTCTGAAGGAAACACAGGAGCAACTTCCTTGGATTTGAGTATTTTTCGTTTAGATGGCAGACGTTTATACCTTGCACGACGACTTACGATGGCGACTCATACACAGCGGGTTGTAGATTGTCTTGCAGCTTTGAGACTTCTTTTTTTCTTTTTTCTTGTTCTTGCCAGCAGATATGTTTTTATATACGTTTCTTGTTCAATTTCCATTCAGTTAATTGACTCTTGCCTGACTCTGATGTTATCAGGAGACTGCTGGTGCGAATTGGGGATATTTTCTGATTCACCATGGAATGGGTAGACAAAAAATGTACGAGTATCTATTTAGATTAGCAACATATTAATAAGAAGGACAACTAATCAGAGGCTGACGTGCGAGCTGTGGCAAAATATTCTCATTGCATTGCTGTTAGGAATCCTGTGACTAGGTTAATCCGACTTGTGGTTGTATAGTTGATTCGTTTTCTGCTCTGACAAGTTGTTGGCATGGAAAACGCTTGTCTTCTTTGAAACAGCTTTCTGTTGTAATGTGCATAGTACCGCATGTAGCTTGATGTTGATACTTTTCTTGTTGGTTCATCGGCTAATTTGTGAGGTGAACTCTGTTTGCACTCGGGTGTCATTTATGACTACAACTAGTTTGTGTACCTTTACGAATTCGCGGGAGTATTGCGGGATTGGCCGAAGACCTCGCCTTAGTTGGCGAGCACTTGGAGCAAAGAATTCAAAGCAAAACCGAGGTAACTAATGCAATTTGAGTGACCTTTTCGAAGGGCTTCATGCACTTTCGAAAGAGAATGGTAGAATGAAATGTACCTTTCCACACCCTCAGGCCTCAAGTCTAGGATATGGTCACATCTTTCGCTTGTTTCAAGGTTTTATATCAGATGTAAAAGTTTCCGGTTGTTTTCACTGCATTTATCCCCAAGACCCACTACAGCACATGTTTTAAGTATACCCACTGAGGCTATACCTCTCACCTCCATCCATACCAAGATTTATGGTATTTTGGATCTCGCCAAAGGATCATTCCTGATGCCATTTCAAAGCCATTAATTTCGCTTTTAAACTCGAAGCCTTTGTCGCTGTCACGTCACGGCCCTTAAATAAAACTCAAACGCGGGCATCCAATTAAAATCAAAAGGCAACACTAAATCATTTATCGTTATTTAGCCGATTTTCGTCAAATCAAATAGACGCATCACCCATCCAGTCTCCTCTCAGTGTCCTGGTGTCTGTTAAATGTTAAGTGTGAGTATTAAAAAAAAGATTATACAAATCCTATATCTCTCCCAAGTAAAAGATTGCCAAGAAAATTGCCACAAATGTGGAAAATTATGCTTTATCATCCGTAAGAATGCTTTCATCGTTATCATCATCATCATGTCAGTATCGTAGTCCTAGTCGTAGTCGTAGTCGCAGTCGTGTCATCATTATGAGTTACGAAACACATCAGTTGAGGTTATAATTCATAAAATCACATTACACGCGATTTATACACAACAGTTGTGAGGGAAATCTTCCCCACACACATACCCAGAGCCACGTTACACAAAGGCAAAAAAAAGGATAAAAGAAAAAGCAAACGTTACATCGTGTTTCATATTCCATTCAGGGTGACACAAGGAAAATCTTGGTGTATACGAATAGATGTACCGCACAACCCGCTGTCGTCCTTCTTGTTATGTTTGACTTTCTATACAGCAATTTATCATCAAACATATGTGAGAAATAAAATCAGGAATCCGCACTCGCAAAAGGGTTTAATTTTGCGTCTCCTCTGCACCTTGATGCGGCGAAAGGAAGCATTATTTAATTTCCTAAATACGAATTTAAAGGAACCTTCGGTTTTACTATTTGTGCACATAGTTGGGTTAGTCATAATCGGAGCGGATATTTTTTGTTTTAACCCGCTAAGTAATTTAGCAGCAATTTTTGTTACATTTTTAAATTTTATGTTATGTTATTAAACTGACAGAAGGAACTGTCAGAAGTTATTTGTAAAGTGGATAGAAAACCGCATACCGCTTGAGGAAAGCGGTAGGTTTGGCACACATTCGACAGTTTTAAAGACGTACGCGACTAGATTTGTCTAGACTAGATTAAAGCTATAGGCGAACTGTCAAATGAGTACTAGTTCTCCTCTATGTGAGATACGCAGGAGGACCTGGCAATGCGCTTGACAGAAAATAATTCGCCATAGAACGACGCAGGTGGAAAACGCGTTCGAATATAGGCAATTTTGGTGATAGAACTGTCATAAAAACAGCCAAAAATGCGCTGATTACACTGTCGTTGCAAGCGTGGCGGGAGCAACTTGTTGGTAATTCCAAAATGAATCTTGTTGTTCCCACCACGCGTGTCACATACTATTCGATCAATCATCCCGCAATTGCAGTGTCGCCTCACGCTGCATGTGAGAACCTGGTCCACCATTGACTGCGGGTCTCTTTAATTGGCCAGCAACTTGTTGTGACTACGGGTATACTTTCAGTTTGCGCGCAGACAATTTTCGCACATAGACCAAAAACTAGAGCCTACAAGCGAGCTAAATCATATAGGTAGGTATATCAATCTTTTCTGTGCACACCACCGCTCTTGGTCGATAACATTTCTGTCAACTGTCATAGCTTTCTATATTTTACAACTATAAGAACCGATTAAGTTTACGCACAATGTTGCGCAAACGACTAGGTATATACCTACCAACATGCATTTTTATTAATTACCTTAAAACGTGACTCAAATCTTATTCCACTAAAGCGAAAGAGAAAATATAGAAAATATACGACGGGTATACCGTGTGTGTGAAACCTGCTTGGACATTAGCGCAGATTAAAATCAGGTGAATAGCAACATCTCACAAAAGCAGACGATGCGCGCAAAGATGCATAGAACTTGAATAAATATAGTTACCTATACAAGCATTCAATGAAATGAAATGAGAAGCAAGATATGAGAGATCCCAGGCTAATCTTTTATTCTGCATCAACGGATCAGGCGCGCGTATTGCGTATATGCTGCTTAAATGCAGAGGGCACGCACGCACACACAGGTTGAATTTCTGTTGGATGGATTGGCGAGATGGTGACATGCTAACAAGGTGCACAATTACCTGTTCACATTTGTCTTTTTATTTTCTCTATTTTCTCCAGATGAATAAATAAATTCATTAAGATGATCGACAAAGATGCGGGGTGAACTTAAAAGTCACCATATGCAGATAAGGAGACAATGTTTCAAAGTGTTGCAGATCACTGACAGCAGGAAATCGGAAATGATGTCACGCAGCTTGGATTGGAACACACATAAACCACTAGAGCAACGACTAACAAAAGATCTAGAATCAAACGCGACAGAGAGACGACCATCAGCAGCATCACAGATCGCATTTCACATTTAGAGACAAATGGAAACGAATCATTATCCTGCAGACACGCGGTGAGGGCCCTGCGCGTCCATTCAACGAAAACAAAAATAAAATTAAAATGGCATTGTCCGCATACATTTTCGAAATTAATTGCCCTAAAGTGTCCTCTTCATCTTTCTTTGTGGCAATCGAGGGTATAACCATAGCCAGGCGGTGTCTTCAGTCGGTGATGCCACTTGTCGAACGTAGTAAGCTGTTTCTGGTACTAGAATAAGTGCTGTGAACAAGGACTAAAATGGCTGAATTGTCATATATTTCATTTTGCCTTCATTCAAAACTAAACTCCTTTTGACCGCTTCTGTACTGATACTTGAAAACGCGCACCAGTGACAGCTCGCTGTTTTCTGATGCGTCGATGACGTCAGCGTATGCAAGTAGTTACACAGACTCTTGAAAATTGTGTACCTGGTGTCGACTTACGAGTTTCGCCGCACAATTTTCTCAAGAATGATGTCGAAAGAGTCACATTTGACAGCGCTTCCGTATCCATTTTTGACATCAAGGGTCTCGGTGATATGATTTCTGACTTAGAGCAGCAACGGCAGGTAGGCCGTCTGGTCCAGCAGCCTTGTTGGACGTCAGGGATATGGCTATCCTCACTTCATTTTGGTCAGAAGGTGGACGGAAGTTGAATAGTTCATTCTGCCTGACAGCGGAGTTTATGTCATGAGTTTATTGTTCATCACAAGCTTTCCCTACAGGTTTCTGTTCGGTTTTTTTTTGCCATGGCACCTTCTTTTATCCTTTTGGTAAAACTTCTGAACATTGTTCCTGGGAATAGTAGGTACCTGTCATTCTTTTTCTTTCGGAGAAGCCGGTGTTATTCCCTCCTCTTAGAGCTCACGAGCTATACTCTGCTAAACTTGTCAGCTCGTCCTTCTGTACCACGCCGCTTTGTGGGAACGTTGTGTTTTGCTGCATGCTCCTTACTGACCTTTGCTCCGATTATGTCAGGCAAAGTATCAAGCTTTGTCGCGATGTAATTAGTCGGTGTGTCAACAAAAGCCCAAATGACTGTGCGAAACTAAAAATTGTCATCACTGGTTTTCAAACTCATCTGCCTGACCCGACCATAGGTTCTACTGTTCTCAATCCCCTTGGCGTAAAAGATATCCCCATGTGGAATGTGTGGAGTTTGTGTCACGTATCCTCATCTATGTTGTACCTAAACGGATTGATGGTAATGGGAAGAACGTCGTCGTCTGTCGTCGAGCAAAATTTGATATCAATCTCATTTGTAATCAAGTGATTTATTTTGGGCTGTTTTTTTTCGTCCTGTCTTGTTTTTCAGCGCGTCGGAATAACTCACGATCATGATGCGTGTATTTAGGTTTAAATTACCGCCATCCTCTTGTTGATCTAGGTCAGAAAGCAAATCCATAAAAAAATATAAACATATACCTAATGCAGGCCTGATGATGAAATCCTTCATATCCTGCAGGAAGTCAAGTACACATTGTGCTAGTTTCCGATCCATTGTTAGGAAGCGAGTACCGCGCGCGTTACACACGTGTGCATCAATAAACCGAACAAAGAAAGGAACAACGCAGCGCAGACAAAGTGTACTTTCTCCATCGTCGTCCTCGCGCTCCTGTGGCTTCAAAAGCTTTTTATTTCATTATTAGATTTGAATTTTTATTCTCATTTTTTTTTCAACTTTTATTTTATTTTTTGTTTGTTCTTTTCACTGCCCTCGCTCGTTAGAAAGCATGCTGCTCTTTTCTTTGACATTTTGTGTCCTGTGGTGTGTGTGTATGTATTTGCAATTTGTTTTCTTTCTTTTAATTATCCCTACATAAGTTGCGGGTATGCGGGGGGACGACGCGACGCGTCGCTGGTTGGGACAATAGCAATAGACCAAGTGAATAGGGGGACGGTTTTCGCTGCCGCATGACTGAGTTAATTAAAATAATTTTCAAGGAGCGTATAACTACTTGATATCACAAGTTGTTTTGTACCTTTTTTTCTCATAACATTTCACATCATTTTATTCTGTCTGCTGGAGGCGTGCGGGTAACGTATAATCTCTTAGCAGACGTATAATTTAGTACGCTCTAATGGGAGTGGGGGGGACCATAGGTATCAGGGTTGGAGTGGATGTCCTTTGGATAAACGGGGGTTATTTCAAATGGCTGTGATTAAATAAAGTCATCTACTGTCATATTGTCACATGTAACTGATGGCGAAATGAGGTCGTGACGTGAGTAGCGTGCTAGAGCGCATCGGAGCAAGTCTTTATTGGAACTGATACTGACTGATTTTCAAGCACGGATTGAGCTGGACCGAAGACAGAAGAGGAAAGATGGAAAGACGTAAGACAAAAGACAGAAGATAGAAGACAGAAGACAGAAGACAGAAGACAGAAGACAGAAGACAGAAGACAGAAGACATAACACAAAAGACGAAAGACAGAAGATGGAAGACAGAAGACAAAAGACAAAAGACAGAAGATAGAAGATAGAACACAGAAGAAAAAAGACAAAGAAAAAAGACAAAGCTCAAAAGACAGAAGACAGAAGATAGAACACAGAAGAAAAAAGACAAAGCTCAAAAGGCAGAAGAAAGAAGACAGATAACTGCAGACAGAAGACAGAAAGCTAAGGATACACGTTCATCGATCTGGGAGGACTACTGTATACCTACTCCATGCCCTAGTCAAAACATCCGTAGGTAAAATGCACTTCAATAAATTTCAATAGTGTGCCGACCCTCCTAAAGTGCATCTAATCCTTCATGCAATAGCATCTCCTGCGCCCATTATCTCCCTCCCAATCATTGTCCACCTACACACTATAATCTACAGGTGACCAAAAACACAAACGCCCCATTTGTCAATCTAAACACGAAAACTTCTAAGCATAGCACATGCAAAGAATCAATACAAACAAATTAGTAAGCATGTTGACCTTTGGCTAATATTGTAGCCACCGCAGGCACAGCTACCCATCCATTCACCTGTATATAGCTCTTTAGCAGCGTGTCCTGGTCCTGCTACTACTGTGCACTCAACAATAAAACAATGAAGCAGCTTCAGGCCACAACCGTACACACAGTGTCAGTCCGAGGAATTGTTTCGGCTGACTTTTTTGTTTTATTTGTGCCTCCTTTTGCCCATCAGACTTATCTTATATTGTCTATGCCTGAATGCATTATCTGTTGTTGTTGTTTTTATAATCGCTAAAAAGGTTTGCTTCGAGGTATGAAAACAAAAGTTGCACTCGTGTAACTACACACAAGCGAGTGCGCAAAGAAAAACGTTTGTATCCGAAGCCGAACTTTGGCGGGCAAGAGTAAAGCCTTAACGACGACGCGACAACAACGACAACAACGACAGCGACACTTTGCAACATCAGTTAACGTGCGCGATAACAATGTGATACACATTACGAGGACAACTATGTCCGCCGAACGATAGACAACCTCAAAGGACAATAGGCGGCGAACTGGCTTTCATCTTGCCGTTGGGGCTGCTGCGCTGGCTGTTGATGGTCTGCTGCCGTGTGCCGCCACTATACCCCGTTTTCATTGATGAATAACTTATAAAACAAATGCAAGCAATCACCTCAGACCTCAATGGATCATGGGGCACCTATCCACACATCTAGAGGGAGAGCAATATTGCCCGAGAGGGAATGGAGCAGAAATTGATGATATCTTTGGACTTGGCAATAGCCACAACAAATTTATTCAATACCCCATTTCAATTATTGTTTGTGTCCACTTTGGTAGCCCTTCTAAGCAGTAAACACAATATAATTACTTACATCCATTGAGACATTGCGAGTGACACACACAACTACCAAGTACCTATGGCATTTCCACAAATCCGTTTTGTATTGAAGATCTCACTCGCCGCATCAACCCCAAACAATTTGGGCGCCCATCCCACCCACACACAGTTCGCCATGCATATAATCCACCCTAAGAGTGGCATTCCTCTTCGTTCATATCCATTAATAATGAATAATCCTTTTGCGTGATGGAAACAAACAAGCAAACAACCAGCTCACACACTCCTGCATACATGAGGATAACATAATGTGTGTGTGTATCCTTTTGCCAATATTATTGCTTCAAATGATAATAGTAATAGAACATAATAATCGCATGCGGCAATGGGTGTATTTATTTGTATACGCTCTCGCTCATCAAAGGAATACATATATTTGTCAAAGGATATATACCCTCCGCTTGGAGCAGTGTTTTTATTTTTATTTTTGGGAAAACAAACACATCAACTGAGTATACGATACAGAGGCGGATAGTAATATTCTCGCAGGCAGTATGCCAGCCATCTTTAGTAATAATAATAATCCTTTATGGCACACAACAATCCTTTATGGCACTAGGTATAGGAAGACTCTAATTAGACCAACAGTACAGAGAATATTTAGTGCGTCTTGGGTACGTCAAATGAGCAAGGACATGTTTCGTCGAAGAATCTCTGTGTCGTGTTCTGATGGCATAGCAATCGCATCGCATTAATTATGCATGGCCGATGGATGGTCATACAATGTACGAGAGTGTAGATTGGAACATCCTTATGAAGAGATTAGTTCCTCTTACAGCGCAAGGCCGAGCGCAGAGTGCGGTGTATGATATAGGCTTATGCGTGAATGTATCCGTTTGACCACTAATGGCAAAATGTCAAATCGTATTTGATAAGCAGGCATGGTATGTGAGTTAATCCAGTTGTCGATCTACAAGCAAACTAATGCTGTATCCTTACGTGGCAACAATTTGTGAGTTCTTTGTTTTTTTTTTATGGTAATTGTTTTGTACCAAAGGACACTCAACTCCAATGAGACAAAGGGGAATTTCTCCACGATCTTTGACGATGGCATAGGACCAAGCCGAAGTTTGACTGTCTTTGATGGACGATGGCATACAACCAAGCTGAAGTTTGACTGTCTCTGATGGACTATAGTCGCACAACTTCCATGATGGGGGTTGGTCTAAGGGGTTGTTTAAATCTTTTCTATAGTGATGAAGTACTTTTAGTAGTTCTTCCATCAGTTTTAAGCTTTATCTATATTTGCGCAGCCTTTAGAATACAGAAGGTAATCAAATACAATCTAGCACTGGCGATTTTAACCTGAAATTGAAGCTTAAATTCCACTTTGCTGTCAACGCGTCAAGACAGATCTGTGATCGTGTGCTGATCGCTATGGGAGGTCGAATTGAAGTGATCTACAATTTTATGCCGAGTCCGAACGACTGAAAGGTGGAGTTCTTTCAGGACGCAGTGAAGAATACCTTAAGCTGTATTTTGTGCGTTTCTCCTGCGTCCATTTCAAAGATCTTCCCGCAGTCTAGCTGCTAAAGACGTGTCATTAACAGGCACTGGACTTTCGAATTATGTAGTAAATCAGAAGTGCGCCCCTAATAACCCCGCACTATGCTCCTTCTTGGTTCATTTCTATGCGAAAGTCTTCCGCTGTTGCGCACCACCAAACGCCGGCCGTAGACTTGACGGACAGCCATTATACAAAAATCTACAAAGGTTGAGTGAAAATGCACTTCCTTCAACTCCAAAAACCTTGTTGGTTCCACGCTCATCTTGGTCCATGCTTATTATTAATTTCCCGACCTTCTTTCGTAGAAAGCAAAACGTGCTCTTAATTGCACATCAATATCATTATACTGGTTTCAATCGGGTGTAATTATCGCTTTGCATAAATACACATTCTTTCCTGAAAAGTATCTTTTATCTGATGCGCGTATGGGCGCTTTTAGTTGTTTTGTTTTTTGTGCATTTGTCCCTGAGTCGTCGTCGTTTGCGTCGTCGTTTTAATTCATTCCTCGGCGGAATATTGTCACAAGCAATCTGTCAGAAACACCACTACTAGCGCAGCGAGTGCGTTTGCAGCGCCCCCCAACGTATCCGGTAGATAATTTGCAGACTTTATACGATATTTTGTGTGCTTAGAATGCATCTTGGAAGTGTTTGGTGGATGGATGTTTTTGTTTTGCTTTCTTTTTTTGATGTTGCTTCCTTTTTTTGTTATTTTTTTTTCCTGTGTGGCTGTATAGTGGAGTAACTAACTACTTGGAGATATCATTGGGATTGACAAGATGTGCGTGTTTTCTGTGTGCGCTGTGTGCTAAGAAGAGTCATCAGCGACGAGCGAGTGGAGGACACATTTTTGGCACACACAAAATTCGAAAAGTGATTTTATTTATAACTCACTCATAGGATATAACACATAGACAATGATTGAACCCGCACTATACTCGAAGAGAGCGCAATCGGATTGTGTATTTGACGGTGGGGTTGCGGTGAATGCTTCAGTGTTGTCAATCTAGAACGGATGTTGGATTTTATTTTGGCAGCCAGTTCGGGAAAGTTGATGAAACAGCTCGAACAATGGTTGTGAGGTTTTCTTTTTTTTGGCACATTGGACATGTAATTTAATCGTACTCGAGTTGTTTCCGGTCAAAAATGGACACAAATAGTCCTGAGAGATCCTCACAACCCACCGGAACACATGAACTGAGCGTCATTAGAGTGACAGGCGGGCTCTCTGAGCTTAGTAGATGGTTGGCAATGCCACAAAAAGGTACTAGAGCGCAATAGTGGACCGCCATCTTTCTTTTTCTTCCGCAAACCCGAGGGCAAATTCGGTTTGTCATGACCAGACAAAAAAAATGGCAGAGCAAACGACGAATAGGCCGGAAACAAAAACGAAAGTTTGCGGTCCTCTTTTGCGCTCCAGTACCTTTTTGTGGCGTTGCCAACACTCCCCCCCCCCCCCCCAGTAGGTCCTTCCGTGAGCTGAGCCTTACATCCAAGATCGCTAGCTTCACAACTGGGATCGAATCGCATCGTCAATGAACGAACAATACGTGACGGAACTCGTTTTTTTCACATATAAATCAAATTAATTCCGTCAACATAATGCTCGTTCACGTACGACGCACACCCCTTACTGCGTTTGTATAAGGGCGCTTCGCACTTGCCCGTCCTTAGATGTTCGGATTTGCACCAGTCGCCCCTCGTAGGAAAAGTTGACGCAAGACGAAGGCTGGAAGACTAGATTTAGTATTGCAACTCGAAATTACTAGAATGGCGAATGCATTTAGTACCTACTGCATTTCGAAGGCATTAGGTAGGAGTCAAACTAAATTTTAAAGAACACCCGCCAAACTGAACGTAAGCAAGAATACAGCGACGGCTGACTTTCCTTCATCTTGACGTTACAAGAGCGACAGCTGACGATTGCATTTAGTACATTGTCAATAAACGATCGCGGGGATAGTATATTCCTACCACATAAAGCACAGACCCACAATGGACCCCTTGACCCATTTTAAGGTCCGCCACTGCAAAGCTATTAATATTCTTGGTATATTCCTTAAGCGTTTCCTCATTCCATTCGAATAATAGCACCCACAAGCTGTCATCAAGAAATTATACGAAAAGAGACTCACGAAAAGGACGAAGCGCATCTAGGAACCACTCCAAACGAGAAATATTTATCGTGTTCATTTGCAAAATGTCGGCTCGGCGCATAAAAGTCCATCCCCCGACGCCCCTCCGCTTATGGGTCGTTATTATTATGATTAACTTCGTCCTGAATCCTTTTAATTAAAAATAAAGAAACTCAAGTTTGTCTTGTCAGTTTTGACGTTCATATATGCTGTTACTCTTGGACGAACGGCACTTAAAATTAAATGTTTCTGCATAAATTGTAGCAGCACACACGTTTAACGGGGAAAGCTGAAAGAAATAGGTACCCGGATGGAGCTCAAGTACGTTGTGTGTGTGTGTTTTTTTTTTGCAATGCAAAATGTGAGTACTAATGAGTATTAGTATGTGTCCTTATTTATTTTGCCAGCTTCTGCTTTATATCATTACTCGGATAGAAAGCTCTCATTCCATGTGTCAAATGAATTCAAATCAAATATGCTGCAGCGTATCCTTTGTCGAAATAATCGGACAACAAATAAACACAGCTCCCATCAGCATCGTATGTGAGCACGAACTCCGCACTCCTGTTACAACACTGACGTTGCGCGACCATGACCATGACAATCAGTATCATCATCATCTTTGACATTGGCCAGTTGCATATAGATGCATGGGCGATGACAAAACACACATAAAGGATACACGTCCAAACAGTAGTAAATTTAATTGTCGGCTAACCACAAAGTGGCCGGGGCCGTCAATCGATGCTAGTTACACAGAAAAGCATTGACTCTTGTTGGCAGGGACCGGAGTTATACACAATCAGGGAATCTCATTTAGGGATCTCGGCCTATAGAATTGATATTTTGTGGAACGGTCATCGCATTGTGCACGCAAATTAATGTTTGTGCGATTCGTGCACATTTAACAGTACAAAGTGCATTTTACATCTACCTTACATGTTTTGAAAAAGTTTCAATGATTGTAACAACTTGAACCTGGGTCAAAGGGTCGCCCCTCAAGAGTGAGTGAATGCACGGACATGTAGTGTCCATCAATTTGTTTTCATTTCGCGGGGGGGTTAATTTTGCTGACAGGTGCTGTCAAGTCAGTTTTTATTGGCGGCAAATATTAGGTCTGTTCCTTTACTTTTAAATCTTACGAAGTTTTACGAATTCTTACGCATTTTACTCAACTGTCGTTCCTCAACTCGAAAAATTCGTAAAAGAGAGCGGCCTTACCTTAATTTTTTAAACTCAGCGGGTCATTTTGCGTTATATTGGCCGTGTTCCTCAGACCGCTAGATGTCTAGCATTGTGAAAATTAGAGACTTATAATCTTCCAATCATAATGGCGGCTTACTGACCATTTACAGCTTTGTTAAGTGCGGAAGAGCAATCTCATTCTTTGTACGAGTTTGAAATTCAGTTGGGTTGGGTAATGGCGGAGCTTGCATGCAACTGTAGCGAGTAGTCCGTCTATAAAGACAGTCGATTGCAAATGAGAAAGCCCAAGTCTTTTTAGAGTTTTTGAAAACAAATATGTACTCGTAGTTAAAAACTAACAAACTTCCCCACCACTTTCGACACGTACAACTCTAGCTCTATTACAATTTCCAAATTTCTTATACCAGTGATCAGTCTCTTGCTGTCAATTTCTATTATTTGTCGGCAATTATCTTTCAACTAGCGGATTTTGCGTCTCGTATGTCGTAACCTCGTATCGTGTCGTTTAATTCAGCCGGCTGAATTGAAAAGTTGAGATGAGAGAGCGGTCGTCGGTCGAGATCGAGTTCGAGACTCAAGAGGTCTATTCGTCGTCAGTCGTTCGTCGTGGTCGCGGTGCGTTTTCATTCGAATTCGTTATTTGGGGAAATTTGTGAAAATTTGTGCTGACAAATGTAAACAACAAGTTCTTCTGGTAAGTCGTAGTTTATATTATAGTTCCTTACAAAATGAGGCTTTATTTCAGGGAAAACGTAATGCAAACCTCATAAAATCGTAGAGCTCTCTCAGTCTTGTCATCGCCCTACCTACAGGAATTGCATTTCCAAAGTCTCGGTTACATTTTTACTGGGAATGAAAAAATGACTTTCTCATTATTGCGAGTGCGCGAGTGGCGACGGTAGGCTGTGTCTGACGTTTTTTGCCCCTATTCTTGCTTAAAATAACAAAAAATGTCAAAGGCTCCGAATTTCGTCTTGTTGGGTTTACAAATATTTTTTTTAGACTCCATTTGGCATATCAGACTTTACCTCCTTAAAGCCAACTGAAAGGGTCATATGTGCGATGTTCCTTGTAAGGAAGACGCTTACCTCCCAGCTTGTTATGCTTTTTCGCTCTTTCTTTATTTGGTAGCAGGGGACCAACTATTCAATTCGATCCTTCTTCCGATTCTAGTCGAAAATTGTTCCGATTCTACCGTCAAATAGAACTGTTCTATTAGAAAGTAGAATCGGAACAACTTTCGAATGGAATCAAAAGTAGAATCGCATTAAATAGTAGGGCCCTAGGTTAAAATAGATCATCAAGTATATCTGTACCAACTCCATCATCGGTTTTGTACTGCTTTTGGAATAGGATGTCTGACTGACAGAGCGTCGCTAAGTAGGTTTCTCAATGTCCACCAATAGGGTTCACTGTACTTAAAAGCATAATTCGGCGTATTTTGTAGATCCTGCATATCTCTTCCGTCATATGCCGGCGGCCAATCATTGGTACGGAAACGAACCATGGCGAACTCTGATCCGATATTTAGTCTTATCAAAAGATCCTTCCGCATATTTTCATCCGTAAACAGCACGACTTTTCTCCCTGTTTATCCATGCTATTTTCATAGGTGATGGGAGCCTTACAGGGCTTTGTGAGAAGCTTCCATCACCAGCTCTATAGATCCGCTTAAACACTGCGAGCATTTTGTCGACACCGCCGTCGGACTGTTACTCTGCTCTCTAGTTGGCATGAAAAAGCAGTGCATTGAGTTACCAGTCTTTTCTTTTGACTTGTATCGATTTTCTTCAATCTTACGTTTAGAGTCCGGCACTTTTGACTCTCCGCACGATGTTCATAGGAGTTAGATAGATTTGCGACGATCACCTCCTTCTCAGGACAAGCTTTATTTGTCTGTCACGTTGCTGAAGAGGTATTGCACCTGCTGAATCAGGTATACCCGCCGCTTTTCGCTTAGAAGGTCTTTTAAGTTGCGATCTAGATCGTGGTTACATGGGACTTATCATTTCTGCGCTCCTGCTAACACTTAAAGTCCTTTGTTGGCAGAGGAAGATACTTGTCCCCTCTGGCTGAAAGGATGCAAAGTACTACTACTACCAACTTTGTCGACTTTCTAAAAGTAGGTATACATTAACTAAATGCCGACACGCTTCCAATTTCCAGATCATTAGGAGGCCACCACAAAAAAAAAAGGAAAAGACAAAAAAAATCCATTCACAAGAAACAGGTGATTGAGGAGCGCACTCAAAGAGGCAGAGGCATACCGCCGTGTCGTCCTCCCTAGCCACAAGGCGGAACAAGAAATCGAGTAGCAATCAGTTCTACTTATTCTGAAATTTATGAATCAAAGACAGGAATGCGTCGCGGGAAGAGACGCACCAAACAAGTGCACGGTGTACGAAAAACCAAAAAATAAAAAATAAAAAATCTTTTAATCCAATTTTGTTCGTTTTTGTTTTATACGTGCGAATGCAAGAAACCCTCGTCCATCATCGTCGTCCTCATCATCATCATCATAATGATGATGATCTGATGATCTTCAGTATATACCGCGCGCCATCGCACCAGTTCAAAGCGTGCACACTCGCATGCTGTGTGCGGCGCGGCGGTATCTAGGGAATTTCGCTCGCATCCGCATTTCGCTATTCGTATAATATGTAAATCCAAATTAAGCCAGAGCATCGAAAAGCGCGCGCCGCCGATCAACAAAAGGAGACACACGCACACACACCGCGCGAGGGGGCGCGCAAAATAGTGTATACCTATTCGCAACAAATTCTATAAAGTGAACGCCATTCGCCAGGCTCTGTTGCATATCATTTGCAGTGGGCACCTGTTCCCTGGATTTCCGGTTGCCCGGTTCAATTTATAGTTCTCATATCCTAATAAAAGTCACACATCACAACCACTACTCAGAGACGCGGCCGGCGTCCCCGGTCCGCGGTGCCCTCCCTGCGTTTATTGGTCGTGATTTTCCTGTTCGTCGTATCTGGCTTTCTGGGCGGCGCGGCGATGTGAACGACGACCACGACACGACATCACCAGCAGCACCAGCAGCAGCGGCAGCATCAGCAGAGACGACGATGCGACGATGCATCCGCATGCTTACCAGCTTACAGCTAGTTCCATGCATATGTTCAAGGAAGGAAGAGGAATACGCGCACTCACTGTCGAGTCATTGCGGATTCCGAATGTTTGCTTTGTTACCCCGGTACTGGTGGTGGTGGTGGTTGTTGTTGTGTGCAGCAGGGCCCACCGCTCAGCCACCACAAGCCCACAATATTTTTGCCATTTTATTTAGCGAGAAGCGAGGAGCTATAATTACCATTATAATGAGCTACTAATTCATCATTTCTCTGGCCCGTAAAACAGGAATCTACTTTCCACTTTAATCGAGAGTTTATTTGTTTTTAATTTATTTCAACTTCCTGCCGCCTCAATGGGGTGGCTGATGGTGGTGGTGGTGGCACACTGTGGGGAACCGCAACTGAACTTGTGTTCGATGCGCAGGGCCTATATCCTATATGATGCGATGACAGTTTCGATTTTCCTCAAGTATAGGCACAATCTGTCATAAATGAGTAGGCGAGGTATTGTTCTCACCAAAAAAATTTTAATTTCGATTACAACGAGTCGTTGTTCCAACTGAAGTTGGTTCCATTCCTTTGGGCTCTCTGTTTCCTTTTCGGGAATGAGTTTAACTTTGATTGGTTTTAAGATGGGCGCGCGCTTCTGTCGGTTTCAATTTGTTCGTGAAGCGTAGTCCTTGTGACTACTAATTTGTTTGTCTGGTTACATGTGGATTGCAAGATCTGTTAGGGCTTCGCGTTTTAACAGCTCGACCTGTAGTTATTATTCAAAAGGAGTATCTTCTTAAATAGGTTAGGTTAGGTTGAAGAGGGTAGGGTCCCTTGTGATACCACATGAATCTAGTTGGAGCTTCTTGTGAAGCGTTGGAGATATCGAATATCAGTGTTTTTTAGATCACTGTAGTAGAAAGCTCCCAAATGGAGTTTACGTCTTTGTGAGAGAGCCGGAAAAAGATGGAGAACAGGCTCTTCTTCCTCCTCGCCAAGACAGCTTCTTCAAAAGTCGTTAGAACGTACGCCAGGTCTTGCGTCCTGTGATGACAGAGATCAATTATCTATAACGTATTAGATCTAGCTTTTGCCAGATCTTCTGTCGAGCCGGTTGTCCATCTGTGATTTGTTCTTTCGATAGCATCCAGGTTTAGATTTTTGACCGTGAAGGTTCCTATAGGGATGGCGATGGGCCCAATATGGTGCCTAGTCCTTGTGACGAACTCACACCCTACCCAACCTAACCTAACCTAACCTATAGCATTCAGGAATACCTACAGAATCCTTAGTTAGAAGCAAAGGTAGTTTAGTTCCGTGTTTGGCGAGTTCATCGCAGCCTTGTGGTTACCTGTGATGTCTCTATTTCCCGGCACCCAACAGAGGAAATCAGTCGGCCAATAATAAGCGGTCTGCAAAATGAAGCAGATTCGTGATGGACAAGGACATTTGCAAGCAAAAGCCACATACAAATACGAGCGCGTTCAGGTAGTTTAGGTAAGAGTTAGGTTGAGGTCTAGGTGTAAACCAGCAATTGGTACCTACTTCAATTGGGTGTGAGGGGTTACAGTCAGACAGGTAGGTATCTGGACACAATTTCAATTGTTGCATTGTAGTGATGTAAAGAAAAAATGGCCGTTATTTTGAACGGGAGAAAAGAACAACCGAAATTATTCAGGAATTCATACAAAAACGGGATGGTGCATGGATTCACTTTCGGGAGGAAATGAAAAATAAGCTTTACCAATATTTCCCAGGAAAAGCACTTATCTTTGAGTAGGTCTCTTTTTGGGATAAGGCGGGCAGTAGCCCCGCGGTTGAATACCTAATTCATTGAATAGTTGAAAAGTCATGCGTCAAACTATAGGCAGAACAAGGCTCATTTAAAAAAAGCGATAGCTAGGTAGGTATGGGAACCTGAAGTGAAGTATTGCGTCAAACTATAAGCAGATCGAGGCTCATTTCAATAAAATCAATAGGAAGGTATAGGAACCTGAATCCAATACCTACTTCACGTAGATCGTTGTAGGGTGGATAGACGGAATTTTGTAGAGCTGGTTTTGATTTTGATAGAGATTGTAACTTATTGAAAGTTCCAAATACCCCTACCTATTTTATTAGTTAGGTTTCTGTGTTTCTGCGCTCAGATACCTATGGCAAAGCATTCGAGAGCCAACCTCAATTGAGTCCTAGTCTAGTATTGCCCCATACTTCTGGTATGGAACTCGACTTGCGATATGTTGTGCCTCTGTGAATGGACCGCTGTCCGCAGAGTCATGTTGACTGACTTAGGGACTTACCTACTGCCTTTTAACCTTTTACTATCGGCGATCCTCGGACACATTGCTTTTCGTTATCCAGATGGCAAGTGCACTCGCGCGAGTACTTAGCTATACTGAGCGAGGGGTCTCTGGGAAAAAAACACACTGCGCCCCCTACGGTGGAAAGGCGTCTGGTCCTCCACACGCGATCAAATCTCGGCTCAGCGTGCCCATACGGACCTATTGCGCCATTTATTTAAACATAAATTCTAGCTATAGCGTGTTTGAAACGCACGGGTTTGGTCTTAAAAGATCTTCTTGATCCTTACTATCGACAATGAGCACAAACTTCCTTTTTATCGTCGGGGCCATAAAGCAAATCAGACAAGGGTTACTGTAGAGAGTGCGGGCATTTGATATCGACAGAAGAGCGGGAAATACCTAGGTACCTACCTATCTAGATGTTCCTACAGTCGATGCAGCAGGCGACGGTACCCTAAGGTAACAAGCACTATCTACAGTACAAAAAAATGTCAAGAAGGTTGGCCCCTGCTCTTCTTCGACTTTAGTATAAGTCAGAAATGGCCTAGCTAACCTGGCTTATACAATTTTATTGGCTTAAGACACTGCTTGTCCCATAACTTGAGGTCGGCATCTAATTCCAATCGTAATCCTGCCCTTTTTCAAATATCATAACTGCAAATATTTATACATCCTTATCCTATCTAGAATAAAAAATACATTTCATCTCAAACAATATTGTGCGATACATAGGTACCTACATAGACGATGCAGAATTCTTTTGACTTGGCAGTAAAAATAAACCGAAGAAATAGGCAAAACTTCTCCTTGTGTTACACATACAATTTCCCACACCACACCGCAGCCAACCACAAATACCGCACACACACTGACTGCAGATCGCTGATTCGTTAAAATCACCCTCGAAACACCGAACCACCAAACAATAGAACACGGTCTCTGCATCATTCCACCAACAATACCGCCCCCAATACCGTTTCCCAGCAAATAACAATGCAATTGTTATATTTTCGACTCGAGCCCAAAGACCAATCGTTCACTCTGTTTGCATCACGCACACCGACACCAAAACAACAATAGCTCGTGCTCTCTCTCTGCTCGAATTTGCCGCTTATCCCAGCCCAAATATACGATAATCTTAAGTTGCACACAACAACAGCTGAAAAAAAAAGCAAACAGAAAAAAAAAAACAACCAAAAGATAAAGGAAAATGGTGTGTGGTGGAAGAAAATTGAATTCGAATTGTATCCACACACCAACACAGCTACCAATCAATGGAAGTCATCGTCGGAAATTCACTCCAAGTGGGGAAGGTTAAACTACACCACCTTAACTACTGTAGGGGGGTGGGGGTGGGCGCTAAAGGGTTTGCAGAGTTTTCTTAATTTTTGGCGCCAATTATTATTCGCCGAAGAAAAGAAAATTTATAAAACCGCAAAAAGAAAAAAAGAGAAGCAGAATAGCGACGGTCTCGTCACAATGAACCCGCCAAATGAACTCTTCTTTCAATTGGGAAAAATAAGGCGAAACTGAAACAATTACTACCATCTAGCATGTCGCCGATTGTTACAGCACTGCACGCTGCCTGAGAGAGCGGAGCAATGACAATAGAAATGAGCGCGTACAGCAACAATTTGCATAAGGAGGGCGTGGCCAGAAGCGTTTGAAAAAAATTGGTAGGCGTTCCAAGAAAATCACACACATCCCTTCTACTCAGTGGAAAAGTTGAGAAAAAAAATCTCCCCATTGGTGACTGGTGAGCATAAACACGAGTATAATATCCGCGCACGCGAGAGCCTCCACTACACACATTGACACATGGGCGAAATGAATCGAGTGACCGTGTTGAGTGAATTGCTTGTCTCAACTCAAGAGTTCATTGTTGCACCTGTGTCACCGTGTCGTCGTCAGCCTCAGCAAATGTATGTTAAAACAAAAACAAACACCGGCTCCATGTCTCGGGGCCCCAGCCAACCAAGCAACAACATCTGACGCATGTCAAATGCATTACCGTCATACACACTACAGAGACAGACTAGGTAGGTACACACTCTTTCTCTCTGGGCTGTGGACTGTCACTGTGGTGCTCGGTGCTCGCTCTCTGCCTCTGCCAAGTTGGAGGAATTGGAAGATTCATCCTCCTCAACATCAACACAGCATCCACTTCCACAGATGAGAGATGCTGGTGCTGCTAGCTGCTACTCTTAGACTGATGAGGTTGACGGGGAGTTCATCGGCCGGCGAATTTGTGTGCCATGCCATGCAGCCGTTCATGATTATCGCTAGTAGCAGTCGAACCGCGCTGCGCAGAGGTTGTTGAGATACTTTTTTTTTGCTTGGAATTTTGTTTGGTAACTTTACGCGTGCACACTATACTGTTGTTTGTCTCCGGTGTCTCGTGGTGAAGACGACGACGACGACGAGGAAGACTTAAGTGTTTTGTGGTGGCGGACGTTGTTGTACTGTTGAAGATATACACGCTTGCACGCACGCACGCAGCGCAACACTGCATTATACAATAAGCGAGGAAGAATTTAAATTTTGTTGTTGTTGTTGTCGTTTTTTTGTTTTTTAAATCTGTCTGTTTTTTTTTGTTTTTTTTTTTTTTTGTCATAACTACGGTCCTAATGAGAGATGCCGAGTTAATGGTTGCGTTGCGAATACAAATCGCTGATGATGAGGACGTTGTGCGCTGTTGCCAGTGGAACGATTGAATATTCAAAATATATAAAAAAAAATTACTTACAAGTTTTGGAAAAATCTCTGTGTCAGTTGTTTGCAACGGTTGTTGTTTTTCGCGCGAGTGTGTTCCTCCGGAGCCTGTGTAAAATCATCGGTATAAATTCATCAATAGAGTGTCCTACCCAAAGTGCAAAGTGCTTTCCTCACAATATTTTGTTTTTTTTTTATTCCAATTTTCGCATCTGTGGTTTAAAAAGTGGCAGCACGCAATCATATAGTCGCAGTCAAATGTCATTTAAAAAAAAATCATTCAACCCGAGTGGATCAAGTGTGTACTGACTGATAACGAGTGTCAGTGTAAGAAAGGATAGGTACGTACCTAGCTGTTACGTGGTGTTTAAAAACGGAAAAGTGTGTAGGTGAGGGTGTAAGAGTAGGTTGCAGCCTATAGCCACCTGCTATTTAAAGAAGTGACCCATATTTGTTTGACAGTGCTTTGATTGTGCCTTAGGTATAGATTTCATTGGGGAAGCGACTTCAAATTTCAATTCGAAACAGGTGACAGGTGATTTTTATTTTGCGTTTTACCAATGGGCATTATTTTGAATTTCAAGCCCACATTGCCGCCAGTATTTTAGTGGAGTACCTAATAACTAAAATGTTTCAAATTTGACAGTCGAGATCCAGCTTACCCAAAATTTAAAAAGAATCAGCGCCTTTAGGATGTAAAAAACATTTAGTGGAATTGTTTAAAAAAAATATCTGAAAAGCGGCTTAAGTGTCAAATCTGACAGTTGGACATTATCACTCGATCTTGATAGGTACTAGTAGTTTCTTCAGTTAATAGCGCCTAATCATCATTGCTGCGAATTTTGTTTACATTACGTCAAAAATGACAAACTCATTGTTTCGAAGCAATATTCTATTTTGTTCAAATACCTAAATGTAGTGCGATAACTAAAACAATTCATTTCACATTTTAAAGAATAAAAATTGGGCTTTGAATCTATATTGTCAAATCTGACACTTGCAGTGCTTTATCTTACACCTTACTTGATGTGAATAATTTTATCAGTCAAATTCATCCCACTTACAGACTTTTTAAAGGGAAAACGATTCTGAAAAAGTGCTTATTTTGACGTTACGTTTGAATACACAATTTCGAATGCTGATATGTTTTAGTGTCAAAATTAGGAGGTGAAACCAATCCGCCAATAATACATGTTTTTGGAAGCATCCACTTAGGGACAAATTGGCATTTTAAAATATTTTTATTTTGCCGAAAAATGTCAAATTTGACAGTTGAATCGTGTGTCCATATCAGCAAAATTGGGAATACCTACAACAGCTATAAAAACTATGCGTTGTGTTAATGTAAATAAAGAAATTTGTGAATTGAATTTTTATGTTTGTTTAAAAAACCTCACATCTGACAGTTGCATTTTTTGTTTTACTCATTTTGAATCAGAGTACACGTGGGTTACCACTAAAATCCAATTTGTGTGACTAATTTAACAAATTTGTGCGAATAGTTAATTTTTGTTTCATTGCAAATGTGCCAAAAGTGACAGTTGAAGTTTTCATAGCGAACAATTTGCCTTAAGTGTTAGATTCCTTGACAATCATGCGAAACATAGACTGATTTCGAAGTGTCATTATGTTGATTATCTTCCAGAAATTTGTTAAATTCAGTAATAAACATAGATAATGACAAGTGAGACATGACAAGTCAAATAAAACAAAAAAACAACACTAGAAAATCGAATAGTGTTTTGCCGACGCTAAAACACCGCCCTTGATTTTGCAGAGTTGCATTTTAGAATCGTGTGACAAGTGGCTTGGATTGAGTTTCTGATGAATTCTGACAATACATCATGTGGAATTCCATGAAAGGGTCTAAACAGAATGCAGCATTTTCAATGTTTTCAGTTGAAAATGTAATTTTTTCCATTAAATACAGTTACAGCGAATATCATTTCGCTTTTCAATGTAAAAAATGTAGATATCGAACTGTCTTTGTGACGAATTGTTGCGAAAATTGCAGCGAAAATCACAATGATTGATGGAATTCCGTGAAAAGTGCAGAAATATAGAACTTATTGGGAATTTCTGCTTTGGCATTAGAAATAACTAAACCCAGCGACAGCGTGTTTGACAGATAGGTAAGAGATTTGTAAATGCGACTGATGCGACCAATATCGCAACTTCAACTTGGAATATTTTATACTTAACTTTAATGTACTAAAAAATCGGAAGCCAGTTTTGACACATAACGATTTGCTGACTCCATAATGACACCTAGCGATTTCATGGATTTATGTGCGAGTGCATTCGTCATTTGGGAGTGTAAAAATATCAGAAACTCCGAATTGCCAAATGAAACTTACCTCAGCAACAGAGATATCAGTTATAATAATAATAATAAAGTGAAGTGCAAGCGCTGAGGGATATTCCAAGAATGGAATGAGATGGCATTTTTTTTTCAACAGACACGCCTTGACAGGCACTCCGTCATAAGGCAATCGGATTGGAAGTACTCTGAAAGTAGCAAAATATTGAAAAATGTGTCAAAGAATTTGCAGTAAAAGTTGCAGGTTCCCGGAAATTACCTAGGGAATGCTTAAAATTGTGGCATTTGTGTTTGACAAGCTCGATTAAACGGAATTTTCTCCTCGGACTAGCAGATTAGTTGTTTTTAGTTGTTGTGTTTAATCACGAAGTTGACAGTAGCTTAAGTCCACGTAATCCTGCAATATTTTTAACAGATCAGTGTATTTTTATTGACACATTATGCAGGTTAAAACAGAAAGGTCCAGGAATGCCCAATTTGGACAATATAGGAACAAAATTCTTTCGAATGCCTTCATTTGTATGTGACGTGTTATTTTATGTCGTACTAGACAATACTGAACTCAAGTGAATCTTAGGCTAAAAATAGACAATCGTATGTAACATGTGCCTGCCAGATGTGTTCAAATATCCGCTCTCCTTTCGTAATTCGAGAAAGAAAATAGAGGGAGTGCCAATAGGACATTGGGTACATCTTCCTTCTAATAAGAGAAAGGACAGTTGCAACCATTCTTTGAAATAGTATACGTTAAATAGCTTGTGACAGGTTCTTCGAAGCGGACTATATAACTCCGCGATTTTTCTTTACAAGGTGATCGACGAGTCACTGGAATTCTTCTAGACATAAATCAGTCTCAAAAACTGTCTTCTGCGTTATAGGTTTAGCGGGCGAAAATATTTCTGTTGCAAGGACAATTTCTTCAAGTATAACTTACTAATGGTTTTCCATAAAATTTGT
Source organism: Cheilosia pagana (assembly GCA_936431705.1). Classification (NCBI taxonomy): domain Eukaryota; kingdom Metazoa; phylum Arthropoda; class Insecta; order Diptera; family Syrphidae; genus Cheilosia; species Cheilosia pagana. Next base: position 3,612,272 of record OW386171.1, read on the forward strand.
CCGTTGGGTTAGGTCAGTGTCAGTTGGACGGAACTCAAATAGACGTATGCCCCATATTTCTGCATCAGTATTTTAAACCTAAGAAAATAGGACCATAACTTTGATGGAGCCACTGTGGAGTTGCAATAGTTCTCGCCGCTTTCCTCTATATAAATCCTAGAAATTCTTCCCATAGTTGTAAGTGAAGTTGTCACTCTATTATGCTAATAAAAAAATGAGAACCAAAACGTGCCACAAAATTACAGCCCTGATGGGCTTCTCGTCCTTAGGATTCATTTGCCCTTCTCATCTAACACGAAGCCATATGACACTATGCCTCTCTTCAGACCCAAAATCAATAACCTACAACATTCTCTGTACTTTTCTATACATAATTTTTTAAAAAACACCTCTCAAACGGTCTTCTATCCTTACAGGCAAAATTTCCCAATTTCCGCCAAAGCTGCGTCAAGTTAATTCTCAATTTTTGGTGCAAAAGTTCTGTACGAAGTTAGCAGAGAATAGAAGTGATTACCTGAAACAAATGGTGAATCTAGCTGCCGCACGTGCGACAGCGACAACAGCATATAGACAATACGCCCCATAATTATCTGTCATAATGTAGATGGCACACAAAGAGAATCAGTCAGCATCATTGTTCGGCATGGGTGGGAGAGAAACCTCATTTAGGCTATTGTCCTGGCATTAGGGATTTGTTGTAAGGATTCGTCGTCTATGACACTCGCTGGTCCCATTATCCCATGGATAATACAAACACTCTTCCGTTTTTTGTGTTTCTTTCTTCTTTTTTGCACTTGTTGTCGAATGTTTCGTTCGTTAACCTTATTATAATGTCCTTTCAGTTTGACACAATGGAATGTGAGATTGTATGGACTATCGACTGCACTCATACTTTCTTTTTTTGGGAATTTTCTCTTTCCGCCAGGACAGGTGTTAAGAGGATTCGTTTAAATCCATGCCCCATTGTCCACACATGTCCTTGAACGGTGTTTGAATACTTAATCTGTGCTTCTCATTATCGACCTTCTTCTCCTTGTTATTTAGATCTAGTTCCGGGATTTTAATATCCGGCGTTAGTTTATTTTTAACCTCAAATACAGGATATGCGCGGGAGGGCTATATTTAAAATTATCGTCCTCTCCAATATAGTCATGCGAGTAGTACCTCAGTCATGCACAGCATGGAAAGTATGTGCAGTGACTTCGAGTCTGTGTTCGCTTCAGCGAAGATGACGCACATGCCATTGATGTTTCCTTGCGTTAAGTGGAGACTGGAGACACTCACTTTTGATTTTCCATTGAGTCGGTTTGCGCGGATGAGCTCATAAAACAAATGGAACTCGCCAAATTCGGGAGATGTTATGAGCGTGCACAACCACCCGATCCTTCATCGTCTTAATGAGGGCTTAGTGTTGGACAAATGTCAAGAAATGCCCCTTCGCCTCCCTTTTACATGTGTTGGTAACCAACTTGCGAAGCTTGCTCCTGTTTGCAACACATTGACAAGTGCAAATTTGATTGGAAAATTAAAAAAAACACACCAAATAAATTCTTGTCAATCCTGTGACTCTTCCCGACATCTAACTGACATCCCTCCAACAGCAGACAGCAGAGTTTGGTCAGTCTACGAATATCCTTATAAAAAATAAACCGAAATGAACATTTCATTCATAATTTATTGATGGCCAGATAGCCAGCCAACCATTAAACCACTATAATCCTCATCATCACCATCGATATAACCACCACCAAAGCAGCACGCCGAACTGTAAGTGACCGACCGACCAACGTAAGCGCGTGTCGGCATCGAGTGTCCTTCGTGTTAAGTGAAGTAGTTGCAGAGCGCTGACTAAAAACGAAACACATACCAAATGCACAGCGCTCATTATGAGTATAGTTGTGTTTTTTGCGTATAGTGTCAGTATCTTTGCGGTATATTTGGAATTATTTTTTATTCGCTTTATTTTTTTTATTTTTTCCTTTTGACCTTAAGGCACGTGCTCGTGAGAAGTCGTTGCTGATGACGACGACGCCGACGCTATTTCAGTTGTTAATGGTAACATACTCAACTCAGTGGACTCAAGTCGCTCAAAGCCACACGCACGGAGTGGTAGTCCGTTGGTGGTGGTTCTGGGCTACGGTCGGGTATAGCACTTGTTGTAGATTGTATCTTTTGTTTGCTGTTGTTGCTTTTTTTTTTTATTGCTCGGTGGTGGCACACGCACTTTTCGGATCTATTTTTTGCAATAGCAATCAGTAAATTGGGTCAGCTGCAGGAGGCGGTGTATCCCGTGGAAAAAAGTTACTTTGCACCGCAATCGGAGGGAGTTGTTGATTGAGTTGTTATTGCAATGAAGGGGGATGCTTGGTTTATGACTTTGCCTAACCACCGACTCTAAATTTTGAAAGGAAATTTCGGACTTGGCTTACCCATCGCATCCTGGACCAATCTGGGAATCTTAAGAAGGCCACCAACTGTTTGAAAATGCGCCTGACAGTTTTGTAATACCCATTTAAACCAACAGCTGAATTTGTTGTCATTTCATTCTCAATTAAGCGTTAATGTCATGAGTCCAAGAGCGATTCTGCGTTGCCTGACAACAACGACATCTATCGTAGAGCAATTGCTCTGCAACTTGGTCAGAACGTATAAATTTGAAAGGTATTGCAAAAAAGTTGCCCTATTCGAAAAAAAGTTCGAACATCAACTTAAGTAAAAGGACGCATCACTAAAAAGTTCTGGCAACTTTGATCCACCTCGCTAAGTAACTGTTGCGCAAGGAGCCCACTTAAGGCCGAATGTAAGGCTGACACTAGACGAATGTTTGTTCTAGGTGAGAGTTTACGTGCAAACGGGTAGGTCTCTTGGCCCGCTTTAAGTTTGAGGCGATTTCGGACACAACTTTAGTTAACTGCGTTTACATGGCGCATTTTTTGTTTGCAAAATTTGAGTTAAGATTGAGAACGCACTTGGGAATATGAAGATAAAGGAATTTTTGGATGTGTAATACGTGTTTTAAAAAAGTCTTTCATAAGATCATTCTGTCAATACACTTTTTTAAATTGATTTCTATATATATATCACTTGATCGACAGTACTAGAACATTCTTTTTATAATCCAAGGCACATCAATGTTTTAATTTACATCTTTAGGAAGCATTAGTTTAGGGAAAAGGCATTTGCTAAGGCCCACGCCCCTTTTCTCCAATTTATATTATGTTAAATGTGGCCAACAGGCAATAGACGCACGAATTTGCCATGTTTCAAGACTTAATCTGCCAAAATAATGTTTTTTGAGATAGTTTATTAGTTTTACTCTAATATTTAACTATTTTTGTTTCCGTTGTTTAAAACTATCCACCTTCTTTTAATTTCAGATCTGTCGCGTGTTGGGTAAAATCCCCTTAAAACATACACTTAAGTAACCAAAAATAAAAGGCGTTTGTGTGAAACTTTTCTGTGCCATTTGAGTCAAGTCAGAAATATTCTACTAGTCAAAAACGTGCATTCTAACTATAACCTACAAGAGAATAGAAATAAATGCATACAAAATAAATCTTATTTAAAATTAGAGAAAGTATCTAAAATCAATGACATTTTTCAATGGAAGTGCTATTAGTGTGTTTTTATACTGTGTGTTAATAAATTAAAACAAAAAGTGAGAATTCAAAGTGTTTTCAAATAAGCGAGATAGATTGCAGGAGGAAAATTCAATTTTTATGCTGTATCTAGTGGAAACTGGCTTGGATTTAAGGTAAGCTATAAAGAAACTTTAGAAATTGTTACAAAAAAATAATTGCGCTGTAAAATAGTTGACAAATGGTACAGCAATCATTTTTATTTTATATATTTTTTTTTATTTTAAGTGATTGTATTTTTAAATGGGGGTGTGAATGATTTTTAAGGATTAATTTGGTGGTGGTTTTTGGGAAGCCCAATCAATAGAGATGGATTATTTGAGTCTCTGCTTTTCAATTGATGCAGGGCTGAGATTTCAGACACTTATCGCAAGCAGACAAATTGCATTTTTTATACAATATACATATGAGTAGGGTGTGTCCATTATTACTAAACAAAATTGACGTTTTTCAAGGGGGCATGGCTCGCCTGGCGTCACTTTCTAAATTAATGAAGCTCAGTTTGCAAACACTGAAGATATCCTTGATTGATTTACCGATCAGTAAGAGAAATCGTTAAAGATCGGCTCTATACGGCTTCAAGTGGTGGAGTTTTTAAAAATTATTCGCTATGGGATTTTTTGTTTTGATCTTCGATCTTTTGATCTTTCAATCTCTCGGTCTTTTGATCTTCGATCTCTCGATGTTCGAGCTTTCGATTTTCGATCTTTCAATATTACAATCTTACAATCTCTCGGTCTTTCAATCTTTCGATCTTTCAATCTCTCGGTCTTTCGATTTTTCAATCTCCCAATCTTGATCTTTCAATTTCTCAATCATTTGATCTTTTCAATTCTTCGATCTTCCGAGTTCCGATATACTCTTCAGTAAGAGAATCAGTGGCACTTTAAAAAGTCTATTGCTATCGGTAAGATCTTAACGTGATCTTGAGTCAATCTGACGATAGAAGCAGATCTTTTGTGATCTTACTTACTTATTAATCGGGCTCCCGACCCCTTCCATCTTTTATGATCCCGGGCACGCTGCTTCCAGTTGTCCAAACGTCTGACATCCGCGATAGCTTGGTCTTTGAAACGGAGGTTCGGTCTTCCTTGTCTTCGGGAACCTGAGGGCTGGGATTCGAATATCCTCTTAGCTGGATCATTATTGTCCATTCGCTCTATGCGGCCGAGCCAATGTAGTCGACGTTTTTTGGCTTTTTGGACTACACCACATCTTGGTGCAGCTCCTATAGTTTGCGGTTGTATCTTCTCCTCCATTCGCCCGCGCACAGGACCAAAAATCCGCCGAAGTATTTTTCTTTCGAAGGAGCCCAGTATCAGCTCTCCCTTCAACAATTTCATCTCTCCCTTCTTGCTTATCGTCCAGCACTTGGCGCCATAAAGCAGAACTGGCAGGATAAGGGTTTTGTAGAGCAAAAATTTCATCCTTCGAGTTAGGAGTTTTGAACCCAGTTCCTAGGGTAATTCTTCGCCGGATCTTCACTAGGGTGTCATTCGTGGAGTTTTTGTTTACTCCGAGGTAGGTGAACTCCTTAACTACCTCGAAATTGTTGCTATCAATAGTGACGTTTTGTCCTAGGCAGTTGACAGATGTTTGTTTGTTGATAGCATGTACTTAGTCTTGTCTTCATTTATTTCAAGACGAACGGATTTGGCCTGTTTCTCAATCGCCGTGAACACTTCTATCACGGCCCGCTGGGAGTGACCTAGACATCATCAGTCGCGTATTCATAGCCTAGCAGCTGAACGGACCTGTTGAAGATAGTGACTTCCGTGTTAACACCTGCCCTGCGCACTATCTGCTCAAGTGCGAGATTGCCGAAATCCGGTGCTTGTTTGAAATAGTTCAGCGAAGAGCTACACCAAAACTGCACATTGCAGCGAGTGTTTTCCAGCGTCACGCGACACAGGTGAATTAGTTTTGATGGGATTCTGAATTCGGCCATGGCCACATAGAGCTCCTGACGATCTTTGAATATGTGTTGAGTTTCGACTTGAAATTCGTTGGACTTTTTCAGGATTTTTCTCAGTTTGAAAATTTGGTCTATGGTTGATCTGCCGGGCCGGAAGCCCGGTTTTAGAGCTTCACACAGTACATTGGATAGGATCTTGCATGGGACATTAAGCAGGGATATGCCTCGATAGTTCTTGCAAGACATAGGATCGCCTTTTTTGTAGATGGGGCTGATAGTCCAGTCATCGGGGGAGGCTTTCTTCAACCCACACTTGGTTGATGATTCGGTGCATGCTCCCTACCAAAACACCATCACAGTGTATTTAAAAAACTCGTTTACGATCGGTTGGGTCATATGCAGAAGCTTTCAAAAGGGACTCCATTCTCAAATATGATTCCGATCTTTGACATGATCATGAAATTGACTGTAAAGATCGATGGACGAAAGTCCATAGATTTCGTAAATATTTCGAAAGCAAATTTATCGTAGAATTTTCCACATCAAAATGAAGTCGTTACAACCATCGATAAGCATTCAAAAATCACTTGTGATGCCGATCAGTTATGGTCGATCAATCAATCGCAAGGTTTTCTTAAGACAGCTTTTAAAATCACTCCCCCAATTCTCAAACCAACTGAATATGCCAATAGTAGACTAGCCTGTTTTGTGAGTCGAATTGAGCTTCGATATTCGCAAAACACAAAAAATTTGCCACGTAAGATCGTACAGCAGATCATACTTTTCGAAGTTCGAAACTACTTAAGTCAGAAAATCTAAGCTTTATTGCGCGATATCCTTCTGCTTGTTGACAGATTTTGTTAGATTAGCTGAGAACGCCATCAATCGAAAGAGGCTCAAACCCGCTGCCAGATCTGAGAATGGATCACGAGCTTTAATCAGTCGCTTTTGTGTTTCGAAGATACGAAGAACCAAGTTGGAACGTATTCTGTCAAACATGACGGTGAACTATCCATGGAATCGATTGCATTTGCTTTTTGAAAATGCAGATCGACTCGAAAACGCGTACTGTCAAAAGCGTGCTCACATTTCAGCGAAATTTTCATTTCATTTATCTGTGTGTGGATATATTTCGGTTTCAATTCCATTTCCAATTACAAATGGGCCCACTGAAAGTAGTAAGTCGCATATGAGGTGGATATTTTATGAAAACCGCTCTTGTACCTGTTTGTATCCTGCAGAGGTATTCAATTCAATACCAAGCGCTTCATCACAAAAAACAAAACAAAAGTAAATAAAAATCCCATCCTGATGCCACTTGACCGCCAATACAACAATTAAAATTCCACCACCCGTTCCCTATATAATTCCTGTCATGGTATGGATTTTGGTCCGGTTGTTGTTGGTTGCTTTGCTGCAACATCTCTCACAACATCAACAAAACAAAAGAACAAGTGCAAAGAACAAGCTCGACATACAACACCACATCCCAGATCCACGTAATCATTATACACGCTCTTCGTCTGCTGTGCGCGACGATCGCGAAAGTATTTAAGACCCCTGGATGGGCTCAGGAACATCACATTAGCATCTTTGCAGATTTGCATTTCTGTTTGTCCGGTTCCTTGCTTGGATTTCGTTTTGGATTTGTTTTTTGTGTTTGTTTTTTTGTTCGTTTCTTCAGCTTAAGTAGTCTCATAATTTAAGAAAATTATTTCAATCTCTCTAGCGCCCTGTGACGATGACGAGGACGACTACAGCAAAGACATTCCGCACAGTGTTTAGCCTGTAGGGCCTCTGGCCTGGCGCGTATAATATATATAGCTGCAGGAACTTAGAATACGAATCAGACTTCTGTTGTTTCTATTGCGCGAGCGAGAAAAAGAGACATAAGACAAAAGGATAAACAAATTAAGGATAACATTTTTATTGTTTTTTTTTTTCCCCCTTTGGCTCTTGGCTCTGGGCTCTGGGGTGCGGATGCGGACTGCGCGGAGATGAGCATGTGAGTCTTTTGTCTTTTGTCTTATTTTTAGTCCATTATACTCGAATTTCGTTTTTTATTCCTGTGTGTGTGTGTGTGTTTTCCTCTTGTTAATAGTATCGTGTGTTTTGTTTCTTAAAATATCTTTTTGAGCGTTGTTTTAACTTCTCACCCGAGCGAGAGCCGAGAGGTTTAGTATTTCTTGTTGTTGCTGGCTTTTGTTTCCCCATGTGTTCTTCGTCTGCTGGGCTGGGGTGTGTTGTGTGTGATGCGTTTTGAGGACAAGGAACAAGGAACACATTAAACAACACACAAAATGAAGCAGTGGATTTTATGCAGAGTTGTTCTTTGTTGTTGTTGTTGTATTTTTTGTTTTGTTTTGTTGGTGGGACCGTTTGTCATTTGGTCGAATCCATTATGAGAAAGAGATTTGTTAGATCCGTGGGGTTGCTGAACTCCGATGGGATATCTGCATTGAGGTCAAAAACGTGGTGATGGAGTGTTAGCTGTTTTCCCTTTTCTCGCTAGAGATTGCTGTCTATATCCTTGTTGGTCGATAGTCGTGTCCTCCGTAGCATGGCTTTGCTACTTGATAGTAGGCTAGTACGCCGGCCCGTCCTTCGACTTAGAACTTTTCTACAAAAGAATCAGAAGAAGCTCAATGTTAATCCTTCCTTTATTCAAGAAAGAATTTCGTTCTCCTTCTCAGAGAGGACTCTAAATTCAAGTAGTCGGATGAAGTCAAATGAAGGAAACCCTTCGATGGGCAAATAATTGAAAGAGTCACCTATAGGTGGGACATCATAGACTGCTAAATTACATCCACCAATTGCAAGTCTTATCCAACACACACATCTGGAAATCATATTCCTGCAATCTCCTTCTCGTAAATCGCCCGCTGCCTCCCTAAATTGATTTGAAATTGATACATTTGCCTATGGAATGGGAGAGACTCCGACTCCGCACACGGTAATCATCTAGCCCAAGCATCAACAAAGTACGTGTGTGCAACTAGCAAACACTAGGAAGCAAATAGGGGCAATGCCTTCGCAAAAGGGCCATCTTCGCCACACAATTCTGCAAATAAAGTGAATCGCATCTCGCTCTAGGAAGGTATGGAAACATTTATATATCCCCAATGGGAGTGAAAGGGCGCCCGAAAAACGACCATCCAAGATTAACTAACTGGCGGCGTATAGCTGGGTGGAAAATGAGCGAAAAAAAACGAAAATAATAAAAACAAAAATCTCAGCAACGAAGTGATGAATGGGATCAGATGAACATTTCATGTTCAATTGGAATTTATTACACTCAAAGATTTAAAATTATTGCACGCATGCGCACATGAGTCTTATACCGAAGGAGAAACGACAACGACAACGACGACGACCGACAATTCAAACGACGACGACGACCAAGACGATAATGATGACGAGGACGGGAAAACGACGACTACGACTGCGCGACTGCGCGACTTGCACAGATGAAGACGATGAGATGATTCTCTCTGGCCAGGTCTGCACTGCTATAGTGGGGTGTACCTGTTGAGAGACGACCCTACAGGATAATACGCTATTTATCTTAGTTTTGTAGGATTTATTATATTTGTCCAGTTTCGTTCTGTCATTTTTGCATATTTTCTTCTTTTTTTTTGGTTATTTTTCTGCTGCCTCCTTCCACACTTCCACCACTTGTGCAGACAAGCAAACAAGCTTTTAATTAACACGACTTCATCTAATATTTTCTGCAATCTGTGTGCGCGGCGAACCTGTTGCCGAGCTACATTGTCGAACAGCGTGACATTCTCCTTCAATTGTTGCAACAAAAGATACAGATTTTAACGGCATTTATATCCCGGAATTAGAATTTGTTGCATCTCTCTGTCTCCACCCTAGATGCGAGCAAATTGCATTGAAATCGATTAATTTTATTCTAGAATTGTGTCGCATGTGCAGATAGATGAATGTGAAGCCGGAAATGTAAGTGGCCGTGTATTTTGCCCGCAATTAATAATATAATTTTGCGATATCCCCCCAATGAAACTTGTTTCTCGTAGGTCGTGTCGGTCGTCATCGTCTTTAGTACAGTTTATATATGAAAATGAAAAAAAAACATGTATAAAGTGCAGGAATCTAATCGATTAGCAATAAATCGAGTTCTATGCGCGCACTAGTTCGGCGAGGACATTGTTCGCATTTGAATATGAAATATCTCCTCGCGTGTGTGGAAGGGAATTGCGATATGTATTTTTGGAAAACCGAAAAACCAGCATTTTACGAGAGAAGAACTCAAAAATTAGTGAAGAATACAAATGATGTGATTGTATGCAGTGTTTGAGCTTGATTTGATTTGCTTCCGCCCACAATAGGCCCATGAGAAACGATTCGAGGGGAATTGCTCTTTTTTTTGAAAAAATTCAGTCTCGCGGGGAAGCTGCGAACAGGAAAAAAATCACTCAAATGGAGGAAATTGTTTTAACCGATGAATTTCGAAAAATCTCAATAAAAAACAAAACAGCTCGACAAACCGAGGCAAAAACGATGAATTTCGAAAAATGTCGGTTTGTCGAGTTTTTTTTTTGGTTTTTTGTTGAGATTTTTCAAAATTCATTGATTTTGTCGGTTTAAGTGTAATTAAAAAAAAAACTGTTTTTGAGATCATTTTTCCGCTTTTCGAAATTAATTGACTACTAGTGAACCCCCGCCAGCTTTGCTAGGCGTTATTTATTTCGACTTTTCCAGAGCGTTGTCACAAAATTTGAGCCAAATCGGCTCAGCCGTTCTCAATTGATGATTAGGATACATTTTCACCCCATTTTTATTTATATCTACTGACAGTAGTATAGCTCAGCTTCAGGAAAACGCAGGAGGATATTTGGTATCTTAAACGAATAAGGGGAACATTTAATAAATTCACCTATTATTTTATTTTTCAATCCGACAAGCCATTACTGAGCTGGGTCTGTATAATTATATTATTTTCCTAACAGATGTATTTTGTAAGAACCACGTTATATTCCGGGATAAATCACTGTGTCAAGATTCATAAAAATCCGTCCAGCAGTTTCCGCGTGATGCGTGGTCAGGCATTTCTTATTCTACAGTTTTATTATAATGTACAGATATCTTATTTTCGAAGAAAGCCTTTTAACGCGTAAGGACGAAAAGTAATTTCCTGGGCCTTTTCCGATTCTACGAAATGAAAAACTTGAAGGAAATATGTAGATATTTACTTAGGTGGCGCTTCAGTCCGGGGTGGACCTGGGCCTCAACCATTAGCCCCCTCCAGTTAGCTCGGTCTTTGGCTAACTGGCCCCCTTCCACTTGTGCGCGCTTCACCTTAGGCGAGGTTTTCCTCTGCTGCGTTGTCCCTCTGGGTTGTAATCGAAAACTCTTCGAGCCGGAGCACTGTTGTCCATATGCTCTACATGTCCTAGCCATCTCAGACGGCTGATCCGCACTTTTCTGACAAGGTCGATATCGCTGAACACTGTACAGCTCGTAGAGTTCGCTGTTATATCTCCCATCAACGCAAATGGAGCCAAAAATCACACGAAGAATTTTGCGTTCTAGCGTATGGCTTCTGACGTATGGCTTCAGGCGCTCACACAGTATGGTAGGGAGGATCTTGTATGCGATGTTGAGAAGACTGATACCTCTGTAGTTGGCGCAGTTTAGAGGCTCTTCTTTCCTGCGTACCGGATCTTGGAGATGAGCTGGTGTATGCTACCTGCCATGTCATCTCCCGCTGCTTTAAATAGCACGGCTAGTAGCCCGTCCTTGTTGGACTTCAGTGTAGATACGTACTGCTATGTAATATGTAGACACTATTAAAAAAAAACTAGATACACCTAGAGAGGCCAAAAGGCAAATAAACCAAGAAAATAAGGTTGTTTTTTTTAATTTTGGAAAATGATCGATTTTTCGAAATTCATCGATATCGTTCGATTGTTCTAATGCTCGAGCCTACATTCGAATTGCATGCCTACCCACCCCCAGCTGCGCATAGGGTGATTCACTTTTTGCCTGATCAACTGAAGTGGATTCCCTCCGCGCAAAGACAAAGCTTGTCATCGTTCAAGCATCACTACCTGAAAACACATTGTATCTTAACGTATCTATACACATTCCTTGTAGAACCAAACGCAAACAAAATAAGAGAAAACTCAAACAAAACGAAAACAAACAACTACAGCTTTTACAGATGCAAACAACAAACGAAAACAACTGAAACCGGGAAACACTGAAAGAACAATGGCGTAATAATGGGCTTTAGGCAAACCAAGAAGAAAAACTAATACAAAACGCGCGTGCGCAACAATTGACGTACCGCGAGAGATACAAACAAATATTGGTATACCATGCTGGATGCTGCTGCAGCACTAGTAGCGGATGATGGTCTCTATAATAAACGAATCCAAGTCCAAAAATCGACGAAAAAGAATAATTGAATGCAGCCGCGATCAACTCTACTCTGGTACGCGCATTTCTTACAGTTTGATGTTGTCTATCTCCTGCAATCCATATATATGTGTGTGTGTGTGTTTGTCTGTCTTTCTGTCCAAGTGTATGTCTAAAAATTGCAACAAACAGCAACGACACCGAAGACGACGACGCGACGACGACAAAGACGAGGTGAATCTGCCCAAAAGAGAGCAGAAGCCCAGTGAACATCCGCCGCGCCGGCCGGCCGCAGCGCGCAATCACATTGTGAGATGCCGAAATCAATTTAAACACTAGATACATAAATAAAAACAAAAACGAAACAGTCGCGCATTACTGCGATTAATTCAAAGGAAGCGATCAGCCCAGCTACAAATAGTTGGAGGTTATGGTCTAAGTTTCTATTGTTGACAGATGGACATATGTTTGAATGGACAATGACTGGACAGGCAACACAAACAATAGAATAGGAAGCGAGATTTGCTAAAGCTCACTATACTCAAACACACACAGACACAAAGCTGCGAGTAGTGCAATGTTTGACAGGTAGGACAGCAAGCGCAGGTATAGAGACTTGGTTGGGAAGGGAAGCGGAGAAATTAGTTCCTCCAGACAAATTAAGTCTCAGGGGGAGCGTGAAATTGAAAATGCAGCACAGGAAAAGAACGACGACGATGTGGGATAGATACTTAAAACGCGAAACAGTTTGACAGGAAAATGAGGAAATGTTTTCCACTGATATGGAACTGTAACTGGTTTGTCAATTTGTTGGCCTACTATACTTGGATTTTGTTATTGTTGAAAGGCAATCTTTGTTATTTTTTTAATTCTACCCAAAAGATGTTGATTTTAATAATAAAAAACACTCATGAATTACGAGATCTTAAGGCGGAAATCTGCTCTCTTTTCGAAATTTTTAAACTATTCCACCTTCTGAATCAGTTGGCCGATTGGAATAAAATATAACCAATGTCTTGCACAAGAAAGCTAAATATTTTATCTAAAAAATTCATAATGGTTGGGGTAGCAGTTTTATCGTGATGCCGTAACAAAGTCAGATTCACAGTGAAACCACTTTAAAAATGAATAAATAAATATTTTGGCGCGACAGGTCTGTGGGACCCTAGGCCTAACTTCTCACAACCATTCGTTTTGTGTGGGTTTTCAATTTTTGGGACGAATGGAAGGGATCTACAATTTTAAGCCGAGTCCAAACGACCAATTTGAGAAGCTCTTTCATGACAGTTTTACTCTCGGATGTTTGTCACATGTTCGCGAGAGGTGGCAAAAAAACCTTAAGATATAATTTGGTTCTGTCGGGAATCGAACGGGGGACCCATCGCTTCGTAGTCCAACGCACTAACCACTAAGCCACTGCGCCGACCACTATAACCCAGCTATTTATTGGAACTACTCATCAACAATGTTGAATCTTCTTAAAAAATGTTTCGTTTTTGAAAAAGGAAAATGTAGCCAACGTGTAAAGTGTTCCAGTAAGTGTTTATTCGCATCTTAAGTGAGTACGCGTTCAGGTTGACTTAGGAACTACTACTCTATACAAATACAAAACAAAACAAAACAAAAACCATCAACTGCAATCAATGCACTGAACTCAATCGACTCGCCAATGGTGTCTGATTTCTCTGTTACATGTGCATACCCCCTTCAGAAGATTATGAAATAAAAAAAATAAAACTAGAAACGATTAAATCTCAATCCAAAGTCGTATATTCCAATATTTACTGGTGTAGCGGGAAAATGTCGTTTTCTTCACTATATTAACACTTGTTTCTACGTATACGCACTAAGAACTTGATTTGTGCACAACTCATAGATACGCGGAAAAATAATTAAAGAAAAAAAATATGAGAAATCTGAATAAGCGCAACAAATCGAAGAAATGTTGAATTGGCTGAAAATCAAAGTAACTAGTAGTAACTAATAAACTATAATCTCTTCGAATCGAGAGGCAGTGCATGCATTCGTAACCTCCTTCCCACAGTCTCCATATAGCCTATAAGCTGCCTCAACTATAATAAATAGTGTTTGTTTGTTTTTACTTTATTTTTGCTGTTGTTGTTGAAAAAAATGCAAATTCGCATGCAAGTGCGCATGAAATTTTTCGTTACAAAATACAAAACGGTCAAATAAAATAGTATCTAGTGATTGGGGGGAACATACATCTACAAAATATTTCGCCTTTGGGGAGGAAGAGACGACGCAAGATGAAAACAGGTAACTTGCGTCCGAAATTGTTTTATATTTTTTTTGTATTTGTGTCAATAATCTTTAGGATTTAATTAGATTAATATGGTGGCAAGTTTATGGAATGGAAACTCTTGCCAAATGTTGAATACGGGTTTTCTATAAGTTTGGCATGACATGATAGGTTTCTATGAGTTGCGTTGACGAAATTCAGTGGTCGGTTAGTGTCCAAATGAGGGAGGGTTCTGTTTGGGATAGCTCGAAGGGTTTTTTAGTCCTGTTCGGATGTTTTTTTGGCAACACATTTTTGTGTTCATTGGAATGGCAGGCCTCAAGTGAATGCATGTGTTGATATTTTTGAAAATGGCTTCAAATGTTGGCGTAGGTTGTTCTGCTTTTTCTATGTCTATAGCTCTGTAGAGGCAACGTGAACTAAAACAATAAATCCTAATTGCAACATTACTGATAAGAACCAAAATTGAATTGGATACACCTTTAAGGGCCAACTTAAAAAGACTAAAGCCTTCCCAAGTAGTCCAAGGCCCCTAACTTCGTCTGATTTACAGTAGCTTGGCCAATGTTTATATATTTATAGGCTCTCACCGCCTATTTCTTAATTTTCTGCACACTTCAAACGTACCACAACACAAAAGAAAATAAATTGCAATTTCAAGTACTTGGCAAAATCGGATTTTGACATTGGATGGGTACTTCTCTTGAATTTCTCTTGTCACTTTTATTGAATTTATCAATTTTCATTTTAAACAAATGGCAGATAATTTTCGGCGCAGTGGCTTATTGGTTAGTGTGTTGGACTACTTCCGAATCCCTAAAGAAGCAAATTAAATCTTAAGGTTTTTTTCACTGCGCCACCTCTCGCGAACGTTTGACAAACATCCGAGAGTTAAACTGTCATGAAAGAGCTTCTCAAATTGGTCGTTTGGACTCGGCTCAAAATTGTAGATCCCCTTCATTCGTCCCAAAAATTGACAACTCACACAAAACGAATGGTTGTGAGAAGCTAGACCTGTCGCTCCAAAATATTTATTTTATTTATGTATTTAAATAATTTTCTTCACGTCTGTTTTACTTGCAGCACTGCACTCTGCGCTGCATCCAGAGTTTCTGCATATGTGAGTTTGGGCAGTAGCGTTGGTATTACACATTATGACAAATGTAACGTAACTTGAAAAATTCCCGCTCAACAACACACTGCGGTTAAAGTGTTTATAGAATTTTATCCGTTGATTTTGAAATTATTCGTTACATGTGGATAGTTATTGTTTTTTGGGAATAAGTGTAAGATTTGCTTAAAATGTTTGTGAAAAATAAGCAATGCAGTATTGCCAATTTTCATCAGTAATTTTAGAAAAATCTAGAGTCATATGCAGTCGATGTTAATGACACCGAAAAGTGGTAAATACGTAACCAAATGTTTGTTCTAATATTGTTTTTTGAACGTCTCACCGATTCCAATAGACATATACCTAAAGGAAATGAAACCGTCAGATTTTTGTAAAAAAATATTGAGGGGACCAGTGGCATCAAAAAGATTGCGATTTGGAAATCTCAGTATGGGTTGTCTATGGTCATTGACCACTCAAAGAGCAACTGCGATTTTCTTCTTCTTGTTCTTCAGTAGAATCCGGAAATGTTCCCCTGTCTTAGGTTAGGTTAGGTTAGGGGGCTGGCTGGAGATACTCCGTGCCACACATGCGGCAATACTGACCCATTGTGATGCCAGTTGGGGAAAGAGTTTTTCCCTTACCCATTATGACCCTGTCTAAGTGTTGTAATTAATTACTTAATGTGCTGTTACATACAAACCATCCTGTGGATTTGATGAATCCCATTAACTTGTCGATTGGTGCGCTGGAAAGTTCGTCTAGGTCTCCGAAGAAGTGTCTCCCTAGGAATCTGTGTTTAGTGTGCTGTAGACTTGGACTCGAAATGGGTAGTGTCCTTTAGAGTTTCCTCATCACCGCAGCCTGATTCCCCTGTCTTGGTGGTCTGTTTTACCTTCGAACTTAAAGGCACGAAAAGATATCGTCGGTATCATAAGACCTCGTAACTCCACCTTAGGGGGAAAATTACATTTTAATACCATCTCATGGCATATTTTGTAGCGCATTAGTCTAGAAAACCTCGCATCTCCCTGAAAACTCTATATTGGCTTAAATTCAATTTTTGTGAAACTCGTAACTCCACTGTAATATAAGCTCCGTAGGACTTTTTCGTTCCTCCTGTAAAATTTGAATTTTGTGAGTTACAAGGCCGACGATATATGATTTGTTTTTTAACCATATCTCTAAACGACGTAAGGTTGAACTAACTCAGTATTCGGCATAATTTTGCAAGTCTCTTTCCAGAAATAAAAACTCACACAAAACTTCTTCCTAGGGTCTTGCTAATTATTTATTTTTAGCCGCCGTACATTTTAGCAGAGTTGTACAACCTTCACTGGCTTCTATAAGTCTTACGAGGATCGAATATTCTTTAGTGACATATTATCTTTGTAAACGTAAAACCCGTTCACGGATGCGGTACCAATTGTGTACTTCTCCTCTGAACGGCCTATGCTTCTGTGATCGGATGACCAGAAACCCCAGATTTAACGAAAAACTTCTATAATCCGTGCCAAAGGATGATATGATCAGATCAAATCCGACTTTACTAGATATATGTACCTACGTTGCTTGCGAAATATGGTATAAGGTTAGGTTAGGTTAGGTTGACGGGGGCTATGAGGTCGTCACAATAGACCAGGCACCACATCGGGCCCATCGCCATCCCTAGGGAACCATTACGGTTGAAACCATTACGGACCTAAACCAATTCATCCAAGCATTCGATTTCCCTACAAAATTTAAGTATGGCGTCAATACTTTTTGAGGAACCAACCTCTTCCAAGTTAGGGTGCAATTATAGCGACACGAAAAATGCAACCGAAAAAAATTTATTTTGCTTTTTTTAACCACTTAAACGTAATTGTTGAACCCAATATTGGTCTTAAAATGTTGCTTACAAATTGTAAAGTTAGTTTATCAAAAAAAAAATTGAGTAAATTATCTTCAATTTTTCTAGAAAAAGAATTCATTCGTTCATTTTTTTCGGTTGCATTTTTCGTGTCGCTATAACTGGCCCCTTATTAAAGAAGTACGTGCCGAGGTACTTTCTTCTGCTCCGAGCAATTGCTTGACAAAGAAGGTGTGTGTGATGTCTTCCCCGACCTGTGCCTGCATGTATCCGTATTAGCTAGGCCTAGTCTCATGGCAGTGCCCGGAGAGTATTCCTATCGTTGTTCTCTCAATTGTATAAAAAAGGAAGACATTTGAAAATTAATAAACGTCTCGAAACTGTCGGAGCTTCAAGTTCTTCTGGGCAGAGAGGAAAATATTTGAAAATGAGTACAAGTTTAAGCCTGATGGTTTAAATAGTATCGTTTACAGGTTTAACATCTGGGACATCCAATTATACCTGCATGAAAGCGCCATCTACTGACTAAAATAATTGCCCGATCTTAATGGGTTCTTCCCAGTCACATTTTTTTTTCTCTGAACTGAAATCATAGTGAAAAATCAGTGGAGCCACTCAAATCTAATGGCGCCCTACTGACTCGCTCGTAATCACCCGTAAACGACCCCCCACCACACCCAGAGAAGTAGTAGTTCACGATATCACTTATTGACAGCATTCCATCAATCGGCCAACTGCCTAAGAGTCTACGACTTTTTCTTTTGGTGTTTTATTTCTGTGCGGCGATAGACAGTCTTAATCATAAGGCGGCTGCAATTTTACGACTTCCATTATATTGTTTACGTATATCAAACGTTAATTTATGAGCTTCCATTCGAATGACACAGAAAATCATCTCGCCTGGACGGAGGATGGAGGAAACCCAATCGCACAAGTGTTAATTTTTAAAAAAATTTCGAAAATTTCGACAAAACAAACAAAAATTACGCAGATTGACTGAGAGAAAGAGTTGAGCAACCGAAGAAGAATAAACCATAAGAAGAGTGAGAAATGTCAAAAAGTCGCATCATTAAAACCGATCGCTAAGAACCAAAGAAGAAGTACCTACTCTCGCGTACGGTATCTATGCATCTATATTGAAAAATGAAATCGGCTGTACTGGGCTGCATATATGGGGTGAAGTAGTTGAATGCATATTCTTCCCCCCCGACCCAACAGTTTGGATATGGTAGTAGTGAGCCTCTAGCAACTTCAAACGATACCGGCAGACAGACAGTCGATCGAAGAGGAACGCCATTAGGTGCATGCGTCTGCTCTTGCCTGTGCTGTGCAGTTGCTCGCTGCGCTCTGCCTCAATTGTGTTGGTGTATAGTGTTGTTCCTGCTTGGATTTTATTTTTGAATTTTTATTATCATTTTTTTTTTTTTTTTTTTTTTAGGTTTAGTAGCTTCCCTTGTGCGCGGCGGAGTTATTGTTGTAACGTATTATGCGACAGCATGCGCTGGATTATATCATAATCAGATCAGTCAGGCACTCATTCGTTTCTTTTTTTTTCTGTAGTTTATGTGTGTTTTGTGTCGGAGGCTGTATGGGGATTTTATTTCATTCTGAAGTGCGTGCACCGTGAGACAAGTGGTTGCACGGGCTATGCAGTTGTATAGTGATGCCACACTGTGGGTAAATACAATACGGGATTATCTGTATTTGTTTTGATTGATTTTGGTAGATGTTTTTTTTTTGTCTTTTCTGTTTGTTTCTTCTTTGTATAGATACATTTCTTATTACCTATGCCAAAAGTTAAGTCTTCAGTGAATTTTACTGCGATTTTGTGGGCTCTACTGTTGATATCGAAGGAGAGGTGTCACCGGTGCCTGTTTCTAAGTCGCGATGTTTGGCCAGCTTTGCAGATTGAGAGTTGACATGGGGAAAACGCATTTTTTAAGATGATCCTCGTTCCACTTGGAGTAAGAAAAGTTGTTTTTCCGTTTTTGGGCCACCTAAAGAGACAAAGATATCCTTGGTCTGAAAAAAATACGCATCAGTCGCCTAAATTAGCTGGGACATGTAGAGCGAATGGACACCAACGCTCCGGCCCGAAGAGTCTTCGATTCCAACCCGGAGGGACAACACAGCAGAGGAAGACCTCGCCTAAGGTGGCGCGCACAAGTGTAAGCGGACCTCAACCAACTTGAAGTGCGTAACTGGAGGCAGTTAGCCAAAGATCGCGCTGACTGGAGAGGCGTATTGGTTGAGGCCCAAGTCCACCCTGGACTGTAGCGCCGCCTAAGTAAGTAAGTAGGTAAAGAGACACTGCAAATGATAACCCATACTGCAGCAGACCGAAGTGAAAATTTGCCAGATGAAGTTTGTACCTATTTTAACGCGAAAAGGAGCCAAAGTTGTGGGAAAATGTTGAAGAACTTAGAAAACGAGCTGAAATTACGTTGCGAAAATCAAACTTATAGAACGTTACCAGTTTGAATATAATCTTCAGCAAGATCGTCGCAGTGGCTTAGTGGTTAGTGTGTTGGACTTCTAAGCGAGGGGTCTCCGGTTCGAATCCCGAAAGAACCAAAATCACATCTTAAGGTTTTTTTTCCACTGCGCCACCTCTCGCGAACGTCTGACAAACATCCGAGAGTAAAACTGTTATGAAAGAGCTTCTCAAATTGGTCGTTTGGACTCGGCGTGAAATTGTAGATCCCTTCCATTCGTCCAAAAATTTAAAATTCACACAAAACGAATTGGAAGCTAGGCCTTGGGTCCCACAGACCTATCGAGCCGAAATATTTATTTATTTAAGATCGTCGCAAAATTAACGGTGATTGAAAAATTTGGCGTGGGTCTGTTCATATATCCGTCTCCATTGAGTCCTTTATTTTTCGCTTTCGAGTTCTGATCAATGATCTTGTTACTGTGACGTTGGTCTTTACACTTTACACTTTGTACTACAAATCAGAAGAACAAGAAGCCGCCCATACGAAATAGGTTGAGCAAAACCCTTTCCTCTTTTAATTGCAAAAGGTCCAATGCTGACCGAATCCAATCGAATCCAATGCAATCCACAGGCGAACGCATTCCGCACTCGAACAATCACTCAATTCGATGTGAGAACATTTTTGTGATCTCGTTTGGACGCGGTTAAATGCCAAGCAACTTCCTTAAGCTTAAAACAGGAATCCGCTTGGAAAAGTGTGAGAAAAGCAACCCTTGTGTCACAGGATTACTATAAGCAACAAACGACGGGTATATACGGGTTTTTTGTTTGCTCTTCTCGTTGCTTTTGTTTTTTTGGTTTTTTCTTTTCATTTATTCATCCGCGAAAGATAGCTTAGCGTTCGTACAACTACCACACAAATCTTTGCATGCAAACAACATTTTGCGATAAGTATCCTTTCGACCAAATGGACGCGATGGTCATTTTCAATTTTCCTCTGCACCTTGTTCTGGCCTCCACCTCCTCTGGCTCCAGTCCACCACCAGATGATGATGATGACGCTGCGCTGCTGTTGCTGCTGCTGCTGCTGATGATGATGATGATGATGATGATGATGCTGGTGCAGCACTCAGTCAGAGGTCTACCTAATTCTTGTATATTTTGTCGTTTTCCCATGTGCTTGCCATGGCGTGGAAGACTGAAAGACTTGTGTTGTCCATTCTTTTCATTTTTCACGCTTGCAATATTCATTTCGCTCGCAGAATGTATCTCGTACGCGCACGCACACACGGATGCACACACATAATTTATGGACTTATTAAAAACAGTCATTTGATAAAAATCCATTTATACTCTTGGTGGTGGGGATTTTAGTATTTTCTTTTTTATTTTTTATTTTATTTTTATTGTTGTTTCGCCTTTTCGCCTTTGTGTGCTTCATCTTTTACATTATTGGTTTCGTTTCTCGGCTGATTGTTTAGTTTTGTTCTTTCTTTCGCATCGCGCAAGGTGAAATGAGTCTGAAAAAAAAAAAAACAAAATAATGAAACAATCGTATAAATGACATAACTAAAGAATGTTGAACTTTGTATGTGTTTTTTTGTTACATAGTAAATTTTTGTTTAAATAATAGTTCTTAATCTAATGATAGTTTTTGATCTCTCTTTCTTACAGGTAAAGCTCTACTGGCAAAGCTGGTAAGATTTGATTTTATTTACTGATATTGTGATTCATTTTTAAACCAAAAAAGTCGCAACCGAAGGAGGTTTGTACTGCCGTTCTGTCATTGCTCTGGTCCTATATTTGAAACAGAGGTTCGATTCTTTTTTGGCGTCTAAATTTTAGGGCTGGGCTTCTTTTTCTCCTCTTTACTTGTAGGACGAAAAATTCGTATCCCTTTCTGGTTATCCCATACAGCACTCGACTTGAGAGTACATTTTGAATTTTTGTTACTTGAATTAGGACTTTTTTGAACCCATCTGTTTTGCCAATGTGATGTAGCAACCGTGCTTCCTAGGGAGTTTCATCCCTTTGGGTTGTCATACGTTCACTTCGCGGTACAGATCAACCAGTATCAGAGTTGGCTGTGGGTAAAAGACTATAACTCACTGCAAGCATTTTCCTTTGGTTTCATTCGGATCTATCTCGGATCTCTCCTTAATCTGCGCGCCACTGCAACTCACTTAAGTTCTCTATACACATCAGGATCCTCTTCTCATCCCCTGAAAAAGGCCAGACTATTGTGGCTGAATCTGTCGGAATCGGAACTGCGTCAGACATCGATTTGTCCTTCGATCTTTTTTTTTTGGTATTCGCCCGACTGTTACCAGTTCTGTCCAGTCTGGAGAAATTTCACAAGTGAAAAATTAGCAGTCCTCCTCATTAAAAAGCGACATCTGGCCGCTAAAACATCAAATCAGGCACATCTACAAAGAATAACTATCAGAGTAGGTACACCTACTCGAACATTCATTCTGAAATGAACACACAAATCCGATAGCGAACTGGTGGTGCCTACAGTCCACCTGTACCATCTCTTACACCCAACTTTATCCAAAGAAACAACCAAACCCGATGTGTTAGAAGAGAAACTCTGAATGCCCGACCAACGACAATATCTTTTTTTGTTTTATTCGTGGTGCTTGCAATATTAATCCCTCTGGACTCGTCTAATTCAGCACCTTTTGCAACCCTCTACCGCCTAGATTGGGTATGATGATTCGACGCTGGTCGTAGACTGAATCGCCAGCCGTTTTGGCTGTCATTTAATTTTTGTTTCGCCTCTTGCTCTTCGAATTAGCTTTGATAAACGAACACGAAATGAAAAAGTATCTTTCTGTGAAGTGAAACAAGACAACGTAAACGTTGGCATGCGAACGAAAAACAAAAACAAAATCAAAACAAAACAACATCTTAAACTGTGTGTGAGACAGTGAGGCACACCACACATCAGAACGCATCACATTGCCTCACATTGCATATTTGCAAAGTATCTACAACCTGTAGATAGGTTTTTGCGGGCCCGATGTTTTTGGTTTTGCTCCGTGCGCGCGGTGGTTCATCTGGTTCTCATCTTCAGTCGTTTCGCATCCCAATGTAACCAATCTCAAACGAGAGGAACACAACAAATCTACTATCTGTATAGATATACCAGCCGCGGTATAGTTGATACATACTCAAACTCATAGATGCGAGAAGGACGCGCGGCGAAAAGGATTTCTTCATCATGAGTGCGGTAACTGGATATTCTTGGGGCTGTGTATAGTATCTCTCGCTGGAAGGTGATAAATAAATAGGAAATATCTATACAAAAACCAACTAAAATGAAAAGAAACAAAACAAAGCATCTAAAAAACCCTTCGCAAACAACACCAAGAAGGATATGAAATCAAAATCAATCGGAATGAGGCTGAATGGGGATACTGATGACGATCATTTGGCGACGAGGAAGCGATTATCATCGAAAGACAGCTTGAGGTTGCTAAATCTGGCTGGAGATTGTTTTTCTTACCTACCTAAGCCGAGACCGAGGGGTCGAATCGCGTTATCCGTTCACGAGCATTACGTCACGGAATTTGTTTTTGTTTCACATGTAAAATGAACTTATGACGACGCGATTCGGCAGGCAATTTGGTCAAAAGTTAGATAAAGGTCGTATATGGTAAAAAAAGATGACGGCATTTAAGAGAGAGGATATTCTGCTTGCATCCTTTTCAATCCGCTTACCAAATTTGCATATATTCGGCTAAAATTTCTACATATTCAGTCAACAACAATAGTAAGGATACAGAAGATGAGTTTGGCCAAGGAAAAATTGTCTAATGTAAGCGATCCTCTTAGATCGAAGGGAGCGACCCTCGCAGATCGAAGAAGCGATCCTCGCAGATCGAGGGAGCGATCTGTAAAATAAACCCGAATAGAGTAAAAATCGTTTCCTCATTCGATTATAGTTGTCTCTTAGTAATCGAAATCCGTCTCCGCAATTTTTTTAGCATTCCGCATGTATGGAACCGCGCTTATCTGCCCAATTTCAATTGCCACCGACCGACAGCCGGCTCCCTGACTTCTAATCTAATCTAACTTCTTCGGCTGAGGGGTTTTTCTCACATCAATAAGAGTGGCCCCGTCCATTAATAACGCCCTCTACCTGCAGCGCACTCAAATTTATTGCGCTTTTCAATCGCGAGAGTGCAAAATAAACGCAACGACACACTAATAGAAATTAAGTACTAGACCAAGCTCCAACATTTTTATTTTTATTTCGCTCCCCATCTTACCCAATCATCGACACACAACAAGTGTACACAAGTAAATTACATAATATCTACCGAGAAGCCGATAATCACTGAAATTTTCAACAAAAAAAAATACTATAGGTAGTGTGTAAAACTGGTTTACTTCGTCATATTTACTTATTGTCATTATTAATATCTCTCTAGTTGGTATACGTACGTACGAGTAAGTAGTCTTGCAGTGTATGCTGTCGCGTAGTTGTTTGTACTATCCAGGCGAGAGGTTTAGTTTCTATTAGGCGGGTTTTGATGCTTTTGATGCTGCTGCCTGCATATGGCAGCTAACCGGCCGTGCAACATGATGCAACTTTGTACCTGTTGCGGGCTGTATTTCTGTTTGTATTATAGCCGAGAGCTGTCTCAAGAAATTGTTTGTGCCGCATATAGTCGAAATGCAATGCAATCATAAATATTGGGCGACCATCCGCGTATTTTGAATGCAACAAGTCTGTTTGTCTTTTCCAGAATCTTTCCAATGAGCCATGAGTGTTCCTAAGAGTATAAAAAATAAGCAAGTTTACAAAAACTACATGTCTTTGGCCTCTCGCAAGCTTTTATAAATTCGTCGCTCTGTCTAAGAGATTGGCTGACATTTGTGGTAGCTGCCGACAGCTATCTTCCATTCCCAAACAAATAGGGAAGGTTAGGGGAGACAGAGAGAGGGTTAGAGGTTGCCTTTTAGACAGTAAGCTTAAAGTCTTGCTTTACATTGATTGACCCTTGCTGTACGATCCATTTTCAGATGAAAAAATACATGGGGCAGAATGCGATTCCACGGACGTACGCCGCAGCCAATACACCTGCAGCTAGTGCGGTCTTTGGCAGTTGTGGACTCCAAGTTTTATTTTTTTGACTACTTGGAGACATATGTTGGAGAGATTGCTTTTCTATCCATCGTTTAATTGCCTTTGAATGACTTAAGTCACTGCAGTTTCGACCACATCAGTCCTTTTAAATATATTTAGCACGATTTACGAACGGCAAATGTCGGGTTCGAATCCCGAAAGAACCAAATGACATCTTAAGGTTTTTTTCCACTGCGCCACCTCTGTCATGAAAGAGCTTCATAAATTGGTCGTTTGGACTCGGCGTAAAATTGTATATCCCTTCCAAAAATTGAAAACTCACACAAAACGAAGGGTTGTGAGAAGCTAGGCCTAGGGTCCCGCAGACCTGTCGCCCCAAAATATTTATTTGTTTATTTAAATGCCGCTCGGGACCCCATATAGCTTGGCCACTGCTCGTTCGACGACTTATTACTCTGAAGGTGTCCGTTTATCTGTCATACTGTGACGCTGATTGACTTTATATCGATTGGTGTGACCCAGTGGTATAAATAACATTGACTTCCGGTGGGTACGAGCTGTTAGTCTACAATTCAAACCATCGAAAGTCCATTTCCGTCACAGCAACCCCAGACAGGCAGTCTCACGCGACTACCACCTGTTTAACAATTGACCACTATCGACTGACTTCATAGATACAATTGTACCCTCAAGTGGTAACAAAATATCTACTGCCTACGTGAGTTTCCCTCCGAATGACAAACGCAGTCACAATTTTCATATTTCTTTATTTTTGTTACTAATGTTTATCTACTTAAGATAAATTGGTACGATGGTAGCAAATAGGCAAACAAAATCTGTAAACGGAAAGCAAACTTTCCAGGCACTGGCCAGCCCAATATACCAACCTACCATACCTACGGTCCAGCAGCTCCACACCAACGTCGAGTGTCATACAGACGTCGGTTGGCCGTTCCTGCAACTAAATACAATGTTCACTGTTGGACTGACGACTGGCTTTTGTAAATTCGTACTCGCAAACGCGATGTGCTTCTCTATTTGCCTCCGCATGTGCTGAATGTGTGTTCATGTCGCCTCGCCACACACAATGGGAGCCCAACAAGAACACGTACTTAAAGCGCGTATTTTCCATCGATCGGACAGTGTTTACATAAATTTATTACCAGAAAAAAAACCACACACACACATACCCAAATTATTCGATTACGTTACGACTGCGACAGTGATTCCTTATTATGATGACGAAGACGGGGCCAGATCGAAATTGCTTGAGTAAATTTGACTAAATAGTTGTTTGTGGTGAGATTGATTTTGTTTTTTCTATTCTTTCCATCTACCGGGTGACAGGTAGGCTAGGTAGGTGCCAGGTAAGCTTTCGACAGAAACAAAGAAGCTATTATTTTGTGGAATTTTTTTTCGAGCGCTGTTTGCCTTTGGAGGGTCGATACGACTACACTTTGTGTTTGCACAGTCAATGGATCAGCGTTTGAGCGTCTTTTCTATAGATGGGACGGGCGAAAAAAATGTCGCACATTTCTTTTTTCTTTTTTTTTTTGAATGAAGGTAGTTGGGAATATTTTAATAAAGTCTTTTGTTTTTCAGCTTGAAAAGAGAGAGATGGATTTTTTCAAAGTGTTCCATCAGGGGCATCTTTTGATGAAACTTAGGGCAAATGAGGCGGTTTTAAGAAGGCAAAAGGAACACCCAAGTTTGACCGGGTCGCAGACTGTCTTCACTAAATTGTGTAAGATTTTCTAATAGTTTTGAGCTTTTTGCTGTAGGTAGATATCTACACCCAGTCATCTGTCTAACACTTTTTCTGATTTTTATACACTTTTCGTGTATCCTTTATATGTTCGAAGCACATTTTTCTGACTGTCCTTAGGCGGGTAAAGTTTTTACAGTTTTTATTGTTTTTCAGTGACTTTTTTAACAAAATCTGTCTGCAGCGTATTTAAGGTTCTGAATACGTACTTCGGTGACTGGTTGTCGGCTCTTTAATATGGAGAAAAGTATCCCAATACTTTAGGTTAGGTTAAAGTGGCAGGCTCCACACAAGTGCAGCCACACTAAGGCCAGAGTTGGCCCATTGTGACAACACTTAAGGTTATTTGTTGTAGATTTTTCGGTGACTTGGTACCATTTGTCAACTGCTATTTTCCCTGTACCGAATTGTGGAATCATTTTATAAGATTTCTAATTTCTTTTGGTCAAGGTCTTCCATTTCGATTGGATCTAAAACTTTTACTGAGAGGTTTCGAAAATCAAATCAAATCAAAAGACACTCAAGACACTCAGCGGTGGTACGTCCTATCCTCATATATGGATCACTCGTTTGGTGGCCCGCTTTAAGTAAAGCCTACAACAGTACGAAACAAAGTAGAATGCAAAGAACAAGTGGAATTGGAATCACGGGAGCCCTTCGGTCTAGTCCGACCAAGACACTCGACGTGATTCCCAATCTCTTGCCGGTGGATCTGCATATTAAAAACATTGTAGCTTGTGGTGCTGCTATTGATTAAAGGAAGCAAAATGCTGGTCAGAAAGGCCCCACGATAAGTACGGCATCCCCCACAACACCCACTGTCGTATAGCTGCGCTGGCACTAACAAGAGTGAAACAGTGTTGCATCTTTCTTTGACGATCTATCACCCATCCGAGGCATCCACTTCAACAACGCACCATCAAATTTCTCAACTCCTCAGGCTGGTTTCGATCTACCACAACAAACGTCACCCTTTCTATCTCCAGGTTCTACTAGTTTTGTGGTTTCAAAACGGCTCTTAAGCGCTACTTGCGTTATTTTTCTCATCAGGATGGAGGGAAAGCAACCACCTAAACCACCTAAACCACCTAAAAAATCCTGAGATCCAGTCTTTTGGGGCTATACCATGCAAGATATTTTGAATTCGAACAAGTGAACCGCGTCTGAATCCGGGTTTAGATTTTCGAACACTATTTTGACAGTAATGTGGCAAAATGGAGATAGGTATTGTTGAACTTCGGCCCTGATCGCGCTCTGCCAGAGTCTGTTCAACATATCCCGTCAACCTAGGTAACTTCAAACAATACGCAGCAACATTTAATCGATGGTGATGCACTTGCACAACACAGGTGAAATATAATACTCCCCAATTGGAGGTGAGACTTGTCGCCACCAATGTAGCAGCATGTATCAATGTCATGCAGAATAGAAGACGAAGAGGAAGCTAAGCAAACGGGTTTCTCTGATGCTACCCAAACCCAACATCGCCAGATGAAAATAAATAATCAAATTACAAGAAACATATACAAAAAAAATCGAAAAAAAATCTCAAACTCTCGACAAAGTTGTGTGCGGGGCTTTCATCACATTAGCATTGAAGGAAGGCGGCTTTTATATTTATTTTCAGCTTTGGGTCACTGATAGGATAAAGAGTGTCATGTGTTTTATTTTTGTATTTCCTTTTTTTTTTTGCTTTTGTCTCTTGTGTGAGGTGGATCCTTTCTGTTGCGGTGTGTGTTCAAATAAATAAAAAAGGAAGAAGAAGACACAACCGACAACTGGAAAAGGGACTAAATTACGGCTAATAATTAAAAGTGGATGCAGTCTGGAATGTTTTTCTTTTGTTTTCTTTTGTCGATCCTGGGAAAGCAGTCTGGGGGTTTCTAACAAACGCAAATATTGAAAGTGGTAGCTATAAACGGGTTCTCACGAGTAGTGCAGATACATTTTGTTTGGAATATTGCAGAGTTCAGTTTTAGAAACGATAGACCTTTTTATAGATCTGTCTTTATCCTCAACGTATGAAATAGTCAGAATCAGTGGTCGAATCGCGTCGTCCGTGAACGAGCATTACGTGACGGAATACGTTCTTGTTTCACATGTAAATCAACTTAATTCCGTGAACGAGCATTGCGACCCCAGATTTTCTTTGCAGTCTTCTCTACCGACATTCCCGTACCTATTATTTCTATAACTGAAGATGACTTTGCCCATTTAATTGATCACTTTTTCTAGCGGAGTTGGCGTCTGACGTTTGGAGGACAGTTTCGGGCGTCGTTTTTATAGGTATCACTCCTCTTGTCGCCTTTGGGCGTTCCTCTTCTTCTTCCTCGAAAATATCTGCCTTAGATAAGAGACTTGAGCTGTTCAAAGCTCAATTATCCATACACAACAAGTTCTTTGTCTGGCAATGCGTATCAATTGCAACAGAGATCCATGGTGTTTCCCAAAACTTAAAAGCCTATCCATACTGACTCCTTAAACACACACAAGCGCACAAATTAAACCACGCTACAGGTACAATAACATTGACTGCATAAATGGACATCATATAGACGATTTACATTGTCCTATGTTCGTGCGAGTATAACTCCCTATGCATGTGTCTGTATCGGGCCATCAACTATTTATTGCTACGGCCAGTGGCGGGCAAAATGCCGGACGCCAAGTAATATATGTAGATTCATACAAAATAAAAAAGCAAGGCACATAAAAGAAGTACTACTAATAATAACAACATCAAGCAAGCATTATCTTGTGCGAAACTGGATAAAAACCTGTCATTCTTCTCTTTATTCGATGTAATCACTTGTAGGCTTGCTATGCAGCTTTTCAAATGTCTTTCTTTCTTTCTGCGGCTGTATGTGGCAGAGTGGCTCTTCCACATAGACGACGACGACTACGACGACGACCGACCGAGATGTGGCTCTCTTGGGCAGCAACAGCAGCATCAGCAGCACACACAACGCTATGCCATATGCGAATAGGAAAATTATCTGCGCGCAATCGGCACGGCATGGCACAAGAACGGGCGAAAAGCAGGAGGAAGCTGGGCTCCTTAAGTCAATTGTTAAGTCCATCAGCAAGGTGCAATTCTTCCATGTAAAAAGATACTCATAACACAGCCAAACCGGAGCAATATCAAACAAAACAAAAAGTGTTAGATACTTGTACGAGTACGACTACGAGTACGACTACTCTCCAACTATCTTGTATGCTGTACCGCACCGCACACCACCACCAGATTGCGCGGCGGACGTCGCTCTCCTAGTCAAACAACCAAACAGCGGATGCGGGGATGTAAGTAAATCATTTCCCTGGAACTGGAACTCTTGGCGAATGATAATTAACTATGCCCAAGACCGATGGATGCTTTCTTCTTTCGCTTAACCCCAGACAGGATGTGTGCGAGCGCGCGCGTGTGAAAAAATATGATGAGGCTAGAATATTCGTTGTTTATGCATTCTTTTCCCAGAGATTACCTCGAGTGTGTGTATTGCGTACACCCAGAAACCAGGACACACAAAAATCGGCCAATACATTAATTTGGATGCATGCAGCATGCGCAATCCCCCTCCCCCAAATATTCATATCTGCGTAACCTGTAATCCCCTTCTTATTGAGTAGGTATACGGCGCAAAGTTGCGTAATTGAATTGAAGCTCTACCGCTCTACGGTCGCGCGCGCGCGCGCGTCAAATAGGATGTGCGGATGTCAGAAGCACTCGCATCGTACTCGTATACGTGCGAAATTCTGCACGAATATGGTGTGTGGCATGGAACGGAGCGCGGTGACTATATGTTACGGCGGCGCACATTGCACACTGAGTTTTTTGCCCTCTCCCGGTTTAGCAGGTTGGGTAAGTACTCCTCAATAATATTACTGTCTCGATACTGATGAGAGTGCCTATTACTTGCCTTTTGCCTATACCACCTGGTGGTGTTGTTGGCCGCTTTTTTTCTCCTCTCGTCTCTATGTGTGAAATTGTTGCTAATATTAAGAATTTACATTTGAAAATGAGTTGAAATATGGAACAGAGTGATTTACATATGTGCAACTTTTGGGACCAACCGGTAATGACAGATTTTCGAATCGATGTGTTGTCATAACGTGCATTGGCATTAGCGACATGATTTATGAACAGATACACTTTGGCAATCGGCAAAAAAAAAAAAGGATTGAAAAGCAAAAAATGGTCCAACACATTGAGTAAGACCGACCGGACCGGAGAATTTTACTCAATTCTATTATGAGGGCGATATGATACAGCGTTGGGCTCCATTTACTTTATAGTCGGATGGGTTATTTAGTATCTTCTGCAGTTACTTATCTTCTTTACCTGCATTGTAGTGCTGGGTTAACGTCAAACCACAATTAAGAGCTAACAAAAATGCTTCATTATTTTCGAAGGCGTTTTTCACCGGTTGATAAATTGAACGCCTTTTGCCACTTTAAAGCCATCTCTTGTTTCCTCCCAGCTTATAGAAGGCGAGCTGTTGATCAAATGTATCGAATTGCAGGCTGTCTTTTCGGAGAACAAATCGCCATGTTTCGCCAAACTGGCGATGCCTGAGCATCCTTAAAAGTAGCACTTTTCGCTCCCATTCTTTCTCTCTCTCTCTCTCGTGCCTGTCGCTCTGTAATTGGTGTTGTTTGCATTTAATGAGCAGTTAAATGTAACATCCCTTGGGTAACCCTAAGAGAATAGAGGGCGCTCCAACCATCCCCTTTCCCCAATTATGCAATGGTCGTCACAAACAACAAGTTTTCGGGACACACTACTCCTGCATTCGCATTGCAACACGCTGCCTAGCAAACAGATCCATATAGATCTAGATCTACCGCATGACCAACTCAGTAGAGTACAGATTGTGTATCTCATGCCCAATCTGCCACACTCCATCATTAAGCGTGGTATATATATATTCGCCCACAAATTTCTAAATTCCCATAGCACTTCAAAACAAAAACGCTGTACAAACAATCAAAAAATCTTCTCCACCAAAGTGACTGCTCTTTTGACTTATCTTAATTATTAGGATCAAAGCAGCAAATTATTTTCTGACGAACTAACAGCATGCTATTCGGATCGGATTTGGATTCGAATTCGGATTTTCCTCCCCCATCCGCTGACGACGCGAATGAGAAATCACTTTGCGCACAGCTACACAACACACATGTGCGTTAGTCGAGTTTGTGTTTTAATTTCCTTTTGTTGTGGTTTTATTTTCATTTTCCTTTCTTTTTTTTCCCTCCGTGTTTCTTGTTATTTTGCCACCCCGGAAAAATACCAATTTCCATCTGGCTTTCGTCATTCGGCATTAGAATTCCTATATTCTCATTCGTTGAAGCGTTCTCCTTTTCCATTCTTCTTCACGAAATATACGAATCAAATCACACATTCTTCTCGAGGAGCATACCATTTATAACCGAAAGCCATCGGTCCAGAGGCCCTCCCCACCCCCGCCCTTTTCTGACACCTCCGTGTGTGCCACCGAAAACCACCGCACGCCGTTCCCTGTCCTATAGACAATAATTCCTCAACAGTGTGTAACAGGAAAGGAAAAGGAAAAGCAAATCGTAAACAAAACAAATACGCATTCGATAAAAGGAAATTGGTGCGGCGATCATTGCGGCTGTTGTGGGATCTGCTTCCGCGCCCGCCCCCAACAACAAAAAAAAAATATACACCGCACTGGGCCAGCACAACCGAACGGAGTACCCTCTTATGTCAGTGCATGCCGCCGCGCGCCGCAGTTCAGTTAATAATAATAATTGTTGTAGGCTCTTTATGTGTATTTGCTCATATCTTCACATACTTTTTCAATTTGCCTAATTTATTCGATGATCTTGTTGTTGTTGTTTGTTGTTTTGTTGTGTTTTTTTTCTCCTTCTTTTTTAATTTGGAAGTCGGAATGATTAATATAGCTTTTCTTGTAAATCTCTCAGATGGCTTTCTTTTCCGATCTGTTCAGAGGGGTGGGTCTGGGTATGTGTGTGCATGTGTCTATTGTTGTTAATAGTGTGCTTTGTTTAATTTTCTATTTTAAAACCAAAGTAAAAAAAAGAAATGAATCTGGAGGAAAATAATTTATTTGGATTGACATGAGCGGTCTTTTTAGTATTTGTTTTCTGACAGCGAATTTGAGAAACATGAAAACTCATTTTGAACCACGAAATATTTATACACATGAGGGACATGAACACTTTGACATTGGAAGACAGAGCGAAACTTAGGGTGTCCTTTTAGACAGTAAGCGCAAGTCTATCAAAATTCTGGCTTTTCTGTGCGCTGAAGTCCCCTCTCCGAGGGCCTAAGGGTCGTTTGCAAATCAGGTTCTTTCTGTGGGTTAGGTCAATTGAAAATCTCAGATTACAGACTCCGTTTGTGCGCCGGAAGTTGGGCACAGGGGAGTCCAAAGTTGCACAGGTAAACTGCTGTTTAGAGCCTTGGCCCAATGTCGCACCCACTCTTATTTTAAAGCCCGCCATAAGAATACCTACATCAGAAAGGCAAACAAAAAAATAAGCGGGACCTGTGGCTCTATTACTAGGGGTCGAATCGTGTCGTCAGTGATCGAGTATTACGTTCACGGAATTAAGTTGATTTACATGGGAAACAAAAACAAATCCCGTCACGTAATGCTCGTTTACGGATGACGCGATTCGACCCCAGATCTGATTTTTGTCATCAAGTGCAGGAGTGGAGCTAACTCTGGACTTGGATTGGGGGAGGCCCAAAAAATAAGCCAGAAAAAATCGTCTTAAGTGACAAAAAAAAACCCCAGGCTCCATCCGATGATCCATTTCAAAAATCAAGCTATTCCGGATGTCAGATTGTCAGAGTTTCTCTTCCTCGTAACCTTAAATTCCTATATACCCAATGGTGAAAAACTCGTTACAGTGATCGAAAACTGCATTTGTAACCTCTTTTGTGTGGTCCTTGGCTTTGGCCGCCTTTTGAATTTTTCATCAGCTTGAAAATTCATCTTTGAGCATCTAATATTTGAATATGGATGTCGATAGCCACTTGTATCGCTCCTTTATGGCGAGTCTGGGTTCATATTCCAACAGCCAGTCTTCCCCCATCAATCTTTATCAATTAGATCATCTCACAAGGAGGAAGGAGCACACACTCTTCTAGACAATAAAGAAATATTTCTCTGCGCAGAATTCCACACTTTTCACATTCCTTTCCCTCTTTTGTAATAATTTTGCTGCTGCATTTGGAGAGACTATCATCATCATCATCTTGAGCATCGATGGGGCAGCAGCAGCAGCAGCATACACATATTTCCGTTCCCAAGCGCAACTATAGTGAGTGCGATTCCCCTCTCTCGTGACGCCCATTCTTTGGTTGGGGTCACTCGCAGTGTCTGAGCGCAGACATTATGCAATCCCACAATAAGATCGAATACAATCGTAACACAACAAACAACAACAACAGCAACAAGAAACGGATTGATTGCTTTGCAACAAGACAGCACACCATCATGAGCCGGCCAGGCACAGATCTGCGATCTCTTATAGCTGGTACGAGTATGGTGCACGCCAACAGAAGGAGCACCAGTGCAACACCATATATGACGCATTCATCCTAAAACAAACGATCTGCCGTCGATGGATCGATGTTGCAGTTGGATAGACCGCGCGCGGTGGAGGCACCTATTTTTCTCAATGAAAAACAAAAAGGGGTGCGAGCAGGGGGCACCACCATGCACCATCTACCACGTCAAACACACGCTCGCGCATTATACGGCTTTATACCTCTGCTGCGACTATCGGAGGCGCATTTTTATTGTCTTTTTGCCCAGAGAGAGAGCACGTTACTTGTACAATTATTGATGTGTAACGATAACGGGATGCATTCAGACATGTTTACATTGGAGAAATTTATGGCATACCACAAGGCTTACAGTCGGTTATGGTGTTGTAAATGTTCAAAATGACACAAAACCAAAACGGATCCAGATCAGTGAATAAACTCTTCGCAATCGCCGGAAGTTCCTAAAAGCCTTTTAGACGCTTCTTCAAAAGACAATCGGGATCTATTGTACGATCGTTTCCACGCATACACTTTGGGGAATATTCATAACGGCGATCATCGTCCCCGACTGTCTATCACTTTGATTGTCCCAAAGATGTGTTCGTTCGTTGTTATATGGCGCGTCTTTCATTCATCGACATCGACAATGGGCTTTTGTCTTTATGGGCTCTTTTTTTTCACAGACTCTACACTCTTTTGCCGCGACGCGACGATGGGCTTGTGGGACTGGGAACGATGCAAACTATCTCGCGAAACATATATGCATCTATCTTTGCCGAGAGTACAATAAGAATATTTTTATTTTTTTTTTTTGTCAGCAAGAACAAAAGAACTCTTATTCTATTATTTAGTGTATTGTGTTTATGATCGTTTTTTTTCTTCTTTTTTTTGTACTTAAATGTGGATGTGTATACCGTATCTATGTATCTGCATCGGGCATTTGAATGGGACTCACTCGAGACAGCTCATTAAAAGCGAGTTTGTTTGTTCTTTTGCGTTTTTGTTTGTGATGTGCGAGTATTCGATTTCATCACGAATAGGACCTACCCACAGATGGCATTTCCATATAGAGTATTGATTCTTGACCAAGTGGGGTCCAGTAGTTTTTGGAAATACATATAATCCACGCCTAAACTAAAGTCTGGTAAACAAGTTTCCTGTCACTTAAATCCGGGAACAGTTCTCAATGAAGAGGAAAAGGAAGAAGGCCTCGTTGATGCTTTGAGCCTAGACTTGGCTTTGCATAGTTTCAGATGAGGCAAGCCGACCCAATACCCGATTCGATTTCGCAAAACTATTCGCGCGATCAACAGTGCGGCCAATCGAGTTATATAAGCGGTTGCCATTTTGTACAAATGATGTCCTAGAGCAGGCGATGGCCAGTAGAAAGAAGCTAGCCCAACAAACCCATGCATATTAATAGCCCAGGTTGCGAGAGAGCTCGATCGGCTCTTTAGGATCAAGAATCCAGAAAGAGCCATGATGCGCACTCACACCGCCCGGTCAAATGAATGTGTGCGTATAGTCAATGTGTCCTCCTCATCGCTAACCGATCTCAGCGGCCGTCCAGTGGCATCCCTTCCACTCCAAACCAGGAACGCGAAAAATGTAAAAATAACCGCGAGCAGGGAAATCAAATCATCTAATTTACGCATGCATAAAATAAAGGATAAAATTAAATCGCACTTTGCAATTGGCTTCACTTGGCCGTTTCTTTCATATTCTGCTGCACTCCTGCTGCTGCTGCTGCTGGCCTTCCTTTTTTAGATCATTCACGCACTAGCACACGCTCATGCGTGTGTCGTAATTTTTGATTTTATTAACTCGCTCTGAGGTCTGAGGCTGAGCTGATGTTGATAATGTTGTTGTTGGTGGTGGTGGTGGTGGTGGTTATGCCGCTGTTGCGTTGTTTTGGTTTTTCCAATGCGATTTCCACTTAATCCCCATCTCATCGGCGAGCGTAACCAGTTTTTGCCATTAGGCACCTGTTACATTGTGTGTGTCTCTCGCTCTTATACCCGCAATGACATGGTAGTCAATCCGATCGAACGGTGGTCCGGTGCGGTGTGCAGAGTGCTACGCATACCGTCACAATCAGGCAGCAGGTCGATGCGTGTCACTCAATATAGGAAATGTGCGAACGAGCCGAGGGATATCAAATTCAAAACAAAACAAACCAAAACAAAACCCACTGCGACTAGAAAATCAAGAAACAAAACAAAAAAATAGCAAAACCGAACCGAAACTAAAGAAAGAAAACACCTTGCGAATTGCGATAAAACAGCAGACAGACACGCCGGATTAGAGACACAGGTTTGCGGGTGCGGGTATAGGTTGTGCTCGACGCTCGAGTGTTTTTCTTTGCTTCCTTGTCGCAGGTTGTTCATATGTTCATGGTGTCTTGTTGTTATTTTTTTTTTTTTCATTATTTGTCTTGTTTTGTTGCGAAATGAGAACGCAAATCATAGTTTTTTAAGAGTTTTACGCAATCGTTACAAGTTGAATATCCTGATTTTTAAATATGTGTGTGTGTGTTTTTTTTGTTGCTACTTTCGCGCATAAATGCATTAGTGGAAGCGTTAGTATGATCAGCTTGAGCGGGTCTTACGTTCACAAATTGAAGTTAATTGATAAGAAAATGCATCGCGGGACCTTTTTGATGTATCTCGATAGACATTTGCATCCTCTCTAGTTCTAGTTTGTAATGGGGGCTCTATTTTCAATTTTAGGTCCTAGCCACCGTTTTTTTTCACCTTAATTCCGCCAAACACTCAAAGTATCCTGCGTGTTATGTTCTCCCACATTCTAACCCATGCAATTAAAGAAACATGTCCCGGCTTTTGACAACTGCCATAGCGTTGAGAAGCTTTCACATCTCAAAATGCCAGTTGAAAAATCCAGTGCCCAGCAGACTAAGCCTGATTAAGCTCCCCTTAAGACGCAGCTTTATAGCTAAGCTGAAGTTCATTTTTGACGTTTCTAACTTTTGTACTGAAAAACTGAAGAAAATCTCGTAATATTTGAGAAGTGCAAACCTAAGGCATGAACCGTTTATGTACTAGATTGATGAAAAATGCTTTAAGGTCTGGGTTGCTTTATCTTGGACGAAGAATCCTTTTGAATAAGGGGGCTGTTGAGTCAGTTCTACCTTAGATTTTCAGTCTCATATGCTTCATTTCTGACAGTGTTTTGTTTATAAATATTTTCCCCACAGAGCAAGTTGTGACGTTATATTCGCAAGTGGCGTGAATTTCCATAGAAAATTCCGCCATGGCCCTTATTGTTGCTTCATTTGTGAGTCCAGTTGCTTAATAGAGGACACACTTTCATTTATGAGCTATGAAGATGACACGGGGATGCTATCAACCGTTTATGTACTAGATTGATGAAAAATATTGTAAGGCCTGGGTTGCTATATCGTGGACGAAGAATCATTTTGTAGAAGGGGGCTCTAGAGTCAGTTCTAACTTAGGCAATCGCCTTTCTTGTGATTTTCTTGCTTCATTTCTGACAGTGTTTTGTTTATAAAAATATTTTTTGTGACGTTTTAATCGCAACTGGCGTAAATTTCCATAGAAAATTCCGCCATGGCCCTTATTGTTGCTTCATTTGTGAGTCCAGAGGCCACGCTTTCATTTATGAGCTATGAAGATGACACGGGGGACGGTGATGCTATTCCCCACATATGTTTGTTGTTTACAAAACGCTGCATCGATTTCGCATAATTTGACGGAAAATTCCATGCAGACTAGGATACCAAAAAAAATATAAAAATATAGCGATAGAAACGAGAAATCTACAAGAAGTTTGTCCACATATCCACACTGCAGCAGAGAAGCTGCCCCAAAGGCACACAGACAACAAACACCAAACTCAACCTCAATTCACTTGTCCAAGACCAAGTGTTGTGTTACTAGTTTTCCCCCAGCGGGCCTGCTGCTACCTCAACTACTGGCAGCACAGAAAGTGTGTTGCCCCGCCTTCTGGGTCGGTGGCATAAGTCATAACAGCCGAATGAAAACATTACTTAATATTACCCCGGCCTAATTGCCTGTTGTTTCGATTGATTCCGACCCCGGGAACAACCTCAATGCACTTACCTGTTTTATTTTTCTGACGTCGAATCAATGCACCCACGATCGCAACCATAAACCGAATCAAATACAAAACGCATAACACACATTGACACTCAATTATTGGCAGCTAAATAAATCAGTTTAAGAGATCCTATCGTCGATCGATCGTTCTCTTCAGCCGGACAGAACCAGAGGGCAGGGAGGGTCGCGCTTTGGCTTCGGGTCTTTACTTTACCAAGGAAACGCAAACGATACAAAAAGGACAAACACTCATTGTTATTTGCGAATTGCGATTCCGATTGCGATTGCGATTGCGATACAAATGTGGCAAAGTGTGAGTGAGTATTTTCGTATTGTCATCTCATGTGGTATATTCGGTTAAAAGACACAATACTCCCGATTGTTTGTGTGCAATCGGCAAACCAGAAAAAAAAACGAACAGAAACAAGCCAAGATAATGAAAAGTATCTTAATTCAGTTCTCGCATTTCTCTATTAATCAAAACGAAGAAGAAGAAGAAAAAACCAAACATAAATTTAACACAAACAACAACAAAAAATCGACGAACAATCACTGTTTGGTTTTATAGCCGGAGGAGTTTTATACACAAAAGATACAAAGATACGGAAAAATGGTCTGTTTGTTCTTCTCGTGCCTTCTCGTTTGTGTTTTGTGGGATAG
Organism: Cheilosia pagana; assembly: GCA_936431705.1. Classification (NCBI taxonomy): domain Eukaryota; kingdom Metazoa; phylum Arthropoda; class Insecta; order Diptera; family Syrphidae; genus Cheilosia; species Cheilosia pagana. The sequence continues at coordinate 3,651,035 of OW386171.1, forward strand.
TTGGTGAACGTTTGATGAATGATGAGTGAACATTACCAAAGTGCATTCAATTAGCTCCCTACAGTGTTGCAAGAAAGTATCTGGCGCGTACTTCTTCTTCGTACTTCAGGGCCGATCTGGTCGTATCTTTCAACATGAATACAATAAATATGAGTTTTTGTTCCCTGTTTAGCGCGGGGGGTGTTCCTCCAGAGGTTTACTCTTACATACTCTGTGTGTGTGTGTGTGTGTGAAAAGCGCCTGCTGTCACTCACCCTCCAGCCTATAGTGATAGTCGGTCGGATCATCATTATCCAAAGACGATCATGATGACGATCGGTGTGTAGCTGGTGTGTAGATCGCGTTAATTAAGTGCAGCAGTAGCTCCTGCTAGCATCAGTCAGTCAGTTGAAGAGATGTAGTGTTTGTTTTGCTTTGCAAGTTCATTGTGTTTGAATATTTATTTTCCATGTAGTTTACATGATGTTCTTCTGTGAGTTTTTCCATGTTTGGCTTTGGGGGAATACAATCACAACGAGGTGAATTAGAGGTAACGAAAAGTGGATTAAAATATATTGCCCGCGTGGATTTAATTTCGAATGTATGTGGTGTCAGTTGTATTTTAGGCTATAGAAGATGGCAGCACCTTTTTTATAATCTTTCGGTTGTAAATGTCGAAGTAGATGAAGCACGGCAAGAACACGACCTTCGGGTTCTGTAAATTCTTGTACTCGAAGGAACTGTTTTAGGGATACCAAATAAAGCAGACAATGTTTCAAAAAAGAGTCACAAACTCAACAGAAAAATGGCATCGGAGAGTTGTCTTCTTTTGGCTTTTGTGAAATCTTGTCAGGGACAACTCTCTGAGGGTTTGCATGCAAAGTTCTGGGGTGATCGACATTCTAAGGTCACTTACTGATACAACAGTTGCAAAAAGGCGCAACTTTGTTTCTACTGTCTGTCCTTACTGCACGGCTTTTGTTTTAAAATTGTTTTCAACACTCGCAGTAGTCAATTTGTATTTAGCAATTCGTGGAATTTTAGTGACGCATCTGACCGTAATCACAGGTTATATATACTTCAAAGCGAATGCGGTCCAATTAGTTGAGTTATTTGTAGCAGAACCTTAAAATATTAAATTCCCTAAGCGCATCACTGGCATATACTCACAAGTGCGTGTGTTTCGTGTGATAGTGCTTCGATTTGAATGGCTCTCGATGGTATCGCACCCAAGTTCCGCGAATATCCCGCATTTATGGTTTTACATAGTTCCAAACTAAACATCGATTCTGACTGAAGAGAAGTGAATGAATAGCGAGTGTTGGTTGGCGATTATTTGTGCAAATAATTGCAACGCTCATTGATTGAAAAGCTGGCCATCACTTGTTCTAAACCAATTTTTAGTCGGAAAGAGGTTTATGTTTAACTTTTTCGCCTCATGAGTGCTTGAGGTGGGTCCCAGGTGTGAAAGGCGACTTTCGATGGAATAAGAGTCCTATGGCGACGCTTCGCTTAGTCTCCCTGAGTATTATGTAGTGATAAATGAAGCCCTGCCTTCCGATTTTTAGAAAAGAAACCTCCTCAAAGGTCGTTTCGGACAGCCGATCATCTCTCAGACAGTCATGGTCCAAGGAATCGCGTGGCCGAAGAACTTGCCAGCGTACAGGGACTCTTTAGCAACCCCCTGTAAACAATTGGTCTAAATTGGTCTTTAAAGCTTCGTCGTCAATAAGGAGATAGTTTAAATCCGAACAGCATCAAAGACAATGGGTCGTATGAATAAAACGTAGCAATTGCTTTTACTCAAGAGAAATGTTAAAATCGAAGCATTTGCTACGTTTCGTATGAATAAAAACCAATTTGAGTTAGTTCCAAATTTTGACATGTTCGAAAAGCGGCGGCACTGACCTTTTACTCAAAAGCGGTGTGAATAAAATGTTTCAGACAAAGCAAATGCTACGCAAATTCTGGTTGACTCAGACTTTTTGCTAAATATTTTGTACGCAACCTTTTAACATAAAAGATAAAACAATTTAAGAATTGTAAATTGTCGATGTTTTGTTTATAAATAGTTAAATAAAGTTTTGTTCGTGCAGGAAAACCAAACAAAACATGGATACAATTATTGCTTGGATTACTGTTGGCCTAAAGTAAGTTCAGCAGCAGTTGCTCTGATTTCTTCAAATGAATGGGTGTATTTCCCGTTGCCTTTATGCTAGATTTTTTCTTCACCCTTTGCTTTAAATTTGCATCTTTTTTAACAATTTTGTCAGGCGTGTACAAAATTGAGCATCTAGACAATAAAAAAATCACACATTTTAAGCGCAGGGTTTTTTTTTTGGGTCTCGATATTTGGAGTTTGGGATTTGCTTAGCAAAATCCTTCCTTCGGCTTCTATGGCCTGAACAAACACCAACTCAATTTGGTCACCGTTGGGAGTAGACGAGGTAGATGGAAGTTCCTCATCTTTTTTTTAAGTTTTTCTTTTGAATTTTTTCACTTTTAAAATTTTCCCCCCAAAAATTTCAAAATAAACAAACCTCCGGAGAGTTGTCACTTGTCAAGTTTGAGAGGAATCGCAAGGCAAGTACACGAACTGCGAAGTAAAAGCTAATTTCGAATTTTCGAACTTACTTTAGCAAGCTAGGTTTTTATTCATACCGATTCAAAGCATTTGCTAGGGGCTTTTACTTTGCTAAAACCTTTTGCTCATACGACGCAATTGCTAGCCAGAGGTGTACATAGATTACTTTATTCTGATTTCGCACAAATGCCTGCGGCATAGAAATGATCCATTTTGTATGTTTAATTTAGCTATCTTTTTTTCAATGCCAGTGATTTACTGTTGTTGATGTTTCTATCGATAGTACCAGTTGTATACCATATGCTTTATTTTTAACCTTATCTTAAACAAGGAATCTATTTCAGCGTAAATGATGTATAGTGTTCCCCAGAGAATTCGCATAATATTCCTCTATGCATTCGCGGAAGCTTCATTTTTGTATGTTGCTAAGCCTTTGCGGCTTTGATTCTTCTCAGACGAACTCTCGGAGAAGTCGAAATTTTGTTGTTTTATAGTAAAAAAAACAGAACCGAAATTTGCTTAAATAATATATACTGTAATAGTTGTCCCGTGCTCGCCTTGCTTCCACCGACCGCCTGCCACGTTTAAGACAAATATGATTTTCATCCGACTAAATCGAACTGCTTTTTTTATCTATAAATAATTATGTTGCTACCCTTGGACCTTTCTGAAAGCAATATAAAGCAAAAAACAAAGACAATAAAAACATAATTTAAATTCCTACTAAAAAGTCTAAGTACACAAAAAATATTTACGGAAATTTCTGTTCTATGTTCCCTCTTACTCACCCCAAATGTCGACGAAAAGGAAGCAATCTAATGAAACAACATGACACATGAACCCCACCCCAGTCCCCAGCCCATTTCCAAACTTTTCCCAATTAACAACACTTAAAAATGTGTTCAACCTGCTGAGACGATTGCCCATTGAAGTTTAAAGTGCCAAACATATGATCACGTTAAAGCGCGCACATAATAATAACACACACACACACTGAAGGAAAATTGTGGGCGATGTTTTAAATTATTGTTTTAAACATTGCTTAGCTTCAGGACGATTCAGGGGAAAATTTACTAAATTCTCATTTTTTTATGTTTCAATCCGATAAGACATCACTGAGCTAGGTCTGTGTAAATAGATTTTTCCTTACATACATGTCTTTTATTCCGGGATAAAAAGTACCCTGAGTCCCGACCCAGAACATAAGCAATCACTTATCAAGTTTCATCAAAATCCGTCCAGTAGTTTATGCGTGATGCGCGGTCAGGCATTTTTTTTACTCTACAGTTTTATTATATGTAGAGAATGTGCAATTTTCCATAAACAAAATTTTGTAATTTTTCATTTTTCTCTTCTTTTCTTCCAGGTGAGTCTTCTCCAATTGCTACTTCAACAAATTACTCCAGCAAATATTGTTTTGTAAGTAAGTAGTGAAGAAAGACAGAAATAGTCTCTTCTCTAATAGTTTAGTTTATTCCCACTGTTAGTAAAGTTATTGGTAGGTAGAGGTAGATACTCGCCACACTTAAGAACGATACAGCACAGGTGCAAAGAAGCCCCCCATCAATTGACAACAACTATGTGCACTCACTGTCAGGAAATTAAATTAGCGATCTGGCGGTCCTTTTTAAAAGAAAGTCATAATTTTTGTTACATCCCATACCAATATAAAGCCAATAAATTGTGTCTCTATTCTTCTTTACAACTCGTTCCCTTTGACCCTATTAAAGTGCTTCCTGGCTCCTGTTGGCTCTTATACTCCAATCGAATGTTTGCTTTTACAGAAATTTCACGCCAGACCTAGTGCCGCTTAAAAATGATATACATTCCCCATTCGTTTTCAATTCATTCGCCTCATTAATATAAGCGAGAACACAAAGGCAACGCAACCGAAACGTTTGCGCACACCATTCGCGCATAGATAAGAGGCAAATCCCATAGTTCTCACTCACTGCGTCCATTCAAGTGTAATGCGTTCACTTAACGCAGGGAGTCCCCCCCCCCTGCCTGCTGCCCCTCCATTGTCCGTCTGTCCCACAAGCCTCTAGTGGTGTCGATCAAACAATGTTTTAAGAACATCATAGATGCTGCACACGCACTGAACATTAAATTACCGCCAAACAAACTAACAGACGCATAGTATCACTTTACTTTTATTGTTTCAATTTATGTTTTTGTGTTGTTTGGTTTTTGGATTTTTGGATTTTTGTCGTTTTTGGCTTCATTGTCTGCTGGTGTAGTCGAGCACATGTCTACCAGATGTGCCTCACATGTGTCGCATGAGATATTTCTTGCTGCCACACTAGTGTCTCGTTTGTGTATAGGGGAGATCGCACATCGCATCGTTTTGTATTTTATATATCTATCTGCTCGACAAAAGCAATTGTCCTTGCTGTGTGTGTGAGATAGGAGTCGACTCATGATCTCAATTGACATCAACATCGCCGAACAAGCATAATGATAATTGCGCGAGATTATAAACATTATCCGAACGGGGAGCGCAAACAAACGGCCAGATGGAAACAAGACAGGAGACAATGTTATTCTGGCGGAGCTGACACCTCCATGCGAAGAATTTCTGGCGGCGGATGACTTTTTGCAAGTGGATTGACTTGTTTTTGATCATGCTGGGAAATGTTATCACTATCAGGAAGGGGTTTGACATCACTTTGATGAATCTTGATGAATCACGAAGTCCTTTAGATTTTGACAACTGCTTCTAATACAATATCGCTGTCAATGGAATATTTTTGACTCCTCTCTAGCCATCCCATATAGAAACAATCGCGTATTGTTGGCAAGGACATTATCAATTTGATGAGGGAAATTCTCCTAGCATTCCAGTTCGTTCGTAGATTTTATCTTCACCTTCGTTCGTGAACTCGTCCCAGTTTGTAGTCCAAAATAAAACACAAACATACAAAACAAGCCCAACAATTGACATTTACAGCCTTTAATTAGATAAAAATCGAAAGAATGGTCTAAAAAAAAAAAAAAAAAAACACATACACAACCAGGAGACAGGATGGAAGGGGAAATTTTCAAATTCTTCTTATTTTGTGACACTGGGCATATGGAGAGTGTATCCTCCTCTGGTTGCACACTTCCTCCAAGAATAATCACCAGCACAGATTACAACAACGCAGCCGACCAAACGGCGCAAAGGAAAACATCGAATGGTATGAAATTCGAGACAACGAACAATACGAGAAACAAAAAAATAACCAAATGTCGTTTTATATAAACGATTGCCCCGGAGAAACTACAGACAACAACAAAAAAAGAAGAAAAGAAACGACATAGGAGCCACACGAACAGCTACAGCGCACAACAAATGCGAGCGGTATGAAGTAAGATGCCTAATCTACAATTAACCACTTATCCACTTAGTGAGGGAGGAGGTTCAATATTGGAGACGGCATTGTATGCACCTGGCCAAATATTGGTAGCGATTGGCGCCCAATGTTAAGTGATTTTATTTTTAGTCACGGCGTTGTCCTTATGGAGGGTTTTGAGTTTTTGTTTTAATTTCGTTTACATGCAAACAGTTGGGGGAACATTTTTGCTAGCAAGATTTTGGGCAAGAAATGCACGCAGCTACCTCCAACATCTAAGAAAAACACTCATTTCGCTGCGGATTTGGCCAATATGGATGGTGATGGATGGGCAGTTTTTCTTCCACCGCAGTGATTCCACTAAAAAATGGTAAATTCTCGTAGTTCCCAAGAAGTCCACATAAGGATGGCACCGGTGTAATCAACTGCAGGTCCAATCTAAGGGGCAGTGCGTATTCGCTTTCTCATTACCTAATAGTTGACGCAACCCTTGTGCGAGAGGAATTTTATCTCGATTTGAAGTTAGATCCATTAAGCTATCTCTCTTAAAAAAAGAAAGTTTTCCATTTTTTTGTTTGTTGGTGTATGTGTCGCCAAAAGACAATCCCTAAATTCGCTTTAACCCACTTTTATTGTTGTCATCTGCCTTCAGATAACTTAAGATAGTTAGTCACTTAATGGATGCCCTCCTCTTGTATCTAGATCAAATTTGAGGTGGCGGTGCTCTCGATATTTGGCAATAAACACCAGAATTCCACTCGCCTGCCAATTGATACGAATTCAAAGTCGTCTGATAAGGCTTTTATTGTTTTATTTAAATTTTCGATTTCGATTCTTCCGTCTTCGTCATTGTGCGTCGTCGCTCTGCGTTGTTGATGGATATAGAAACTTGTATCTTATCGCTTGACGCTATACACTCACAAATCAGAGCATCACATAAATCGCGGCAGCGATCTCTTCGTCAAATTGGTTTTACATTTTATTTGATTTTTTTTATAACCTCCTCCGAAGTGAGTTGGTTTCGAGTGAACTTTTCTGGCTTGCTTGTGTTGTGTTGTGCGCTGTGACAGCTTGAATGTTGGGAAATTAGTATTTAAATGAAATGCGTCGTTAAATGAAAGGTCGCCCTCATATGTCACTCTGGTGTCGGGTTGGAAATGTTCGATTTGGATTTGGATGGAGGAGCTTATTACCTACGAATGCGCGCGCACGCGCAGATGGTTCCTATTTGAGAGATGAAATGTGTTTGATATCAGGTTGGGAATCTATTTTTTTTGCGCTCCGAAGCATCTCCATTAAAATTTTATTATTTTTTTTTTTGCGGAATTAAAGTATACCTAGCAAAACTGCTTTCTAAACTGTGAACCATCAATGGTTTCAATTACATCAAACTGGCCAACTATCGCCAGATGTATTTCACATGCGGTGACCAATTTCTCAGGCCAAATATTGTAACGAACGAAAAAATACAGACCCATTCCAAGGCGCACAGCGAATCGCAGAAAATCCCCCTCCGAGCCCACGAGCCACCACAAGACCAACAAGCAACAACAACAAGTCAACCTATTCAATGGGATCCTTTTTGTCCAGCCACTTTATTGTCAGATTCATTAACAACTGTCGCTTGAGCTAAAGGAGCAATTTAAATACTTAATAACATTTTGTTCCTACTCTTCCTCGCCGATTGTACATGTGTGTGGTGTCTCTGTGCACACAGCGAGCTCTTGTGTTTTGGTTTTTTGTTTGTACTTTAAAATGTATTTTTTGTATGCGTGCTTTTGTTTTTGTTTTTAAATGCGACTATCAACCTCTCAACCTGCTCGGCAACATTGTTAAAGCCTCAAATGCATGCCAGTCAGTTACAGAGCGCTCACGCATGCAAAATCCGAGTCGTCGCAACTAACAGAGATCAGCACACAACAAGAACAGGAGTGTTTATCATGTCGAAGAGAAACAGGCAATACAAAAAACGCGCACAAAGGGACTGTCGTTCGGCTGTGAGGTGATTGGATTTCCTTACTAAAAATTCAAATTTTTTTTTGCAGCATAGACGAAATTTTAAGTCAGGTTTTTTGTCCACCAGATAGGCTTTGATTTGGACTAGAAGTCTGCCTCATTCGCTGTTTATGAAGCAAATAGAATGTCTATCTGGAGGATAAAAGTTAACTGGAAGGTACATTGCCAATTTGTTGTAGTTAAATAAATAAATAAATATTTTGGCGCTACAGGTCTATGGGACCCAAGGCCTAGCTTCTCGCAACCATTCGCTTTGTGTGGGTTTTCAATTTTTGGGACGAATGGAAGGTATCTACAATTTTACGCCGAGTCCAAACGGCTAATTGAGAAGCTCATTCATGACAGTTTTACTCACGGATGTTTGTCAGACGTTCGCGAGAGGTGGCGCAGTGGAAAAAAAACCTTAAGATGTAATTTGGCCCTCTCGGGATTCGAACCTTAGCCCCTCGCTTAGTAGCCCAACACACTACCACTAAGCCACTGCGCCGACTTGTTGTAGTTACTTGAGGGTTTATCTGTCAGATAGGCAACATAGGGTGACGAACTTTCGATTGACTATATATAGGAAGATCACTTAAATAAGTAAATAAATATTTTGGCGCTAAAGGTCTGTGGGACCCTAGGCCTAGCTTCTCACAACCATTCGCTTTGTGTGGGTTTTCAATTTTTGGGACGAATGGAAGGTATCTACAATTTTACGCCGAGTCCAAACGGCTAATTGAGAAGCTCATTCATGACAGTTTTACTCACGGATGTTTGTCAGACGTTCGCGAGAGGTGGCGCAGTGGAAAAAAAACCTTAAGATGTAATTTGGCCCTCTCGGGATTCGAACCTTAGCCCCTCGCTTAGTAGCCCAACACACTACCACTAAGCCACTGCGCCGACTTGTTGTAGTTACTTGAGGGTTTATCTGTCAGATAGGCAACATAGGGTGACGAACTTTCGATTGACTATATATAGGAAGATCACTTAAATAAGTAAATAAATATTTTGGCGCTAAAGGTCTGTGGGACCCTAGGCCTAGCTTCTCACAACCATTCGTTTTGTGTGAGTTTTCAATTTTTGGGACGAATGGAAGAGATCTACAATTTTACGCCGAGTCCAAATGGCTAATTGAGAAGCTCTTTCATGACAGTTTTACTCTCGGATGTTTGTCAGACGTTCGCGAGAGGTGGCGCAGTGAAAAAAAACCTTAAGATGTAATTTGGTTCTTTCGGGATTCGAACCGGAGACCCTCGCTTAGTAGTCCAACACACTAACCACTAAGCCACTGCGCCGCTAATATTCAAAATATAATTATTTCCTTGGTCATTTGACTCTTTATCTGTCAGATAGGCGACATAAAAAGTTATTGGCAAGACTGTAGACATCTTCTATGAACTGGTAATTGAAAGTTTTTAAGAAGAAACCTCCTCTTCATACATATCTGACAGATAAAGTGTCAGATATGTTTATAAAAAAATGGGTTTTGTTGACATTTGATCAGGTTTATTTGTAATCGTCACACATGTGAAACACGTTGGAAGTCATTCAACACTTAATCTGTCCCAATTTCCCAATTGCGTTAAATAATGTTCCACTAAACCACAATCCACCCTACACAGGAGGGGGCATAGGGTACATAATTAGTTATAAGACGCACAACTCTGCCTGCCTATAGGTACACATATAGCCAAATGGCAGAATCGGGGCTACAATTGTACAACGCGCTTCAAACATGCCCAACACAACAAGTACTCGGCTAACACGCATATTTTACATATGTATGTGAGTACAGATTTTTTTTTGCACGCGCTGCATCTCTTTTTAACAATCGCATATCTTTTAAACCGATGGATAATGGATGATGATGATGCGTAGACCAGTTTTTTGAGGTTATTCGCCGCCGCCATGCCATTGCTGCTAAAACGCGAGATAGAAAAATAGAAAGGAAGAACGAAAGAAGTAAAGCGCGTAGCGAAAAATACCGCTTGCATGCGTCAATGTTATGCTAGATGCCTAGTTTCAATTGTTTGCTGCACTGCCCGGATGGATGGTGCTGTCATAAGACTAATGTCAAATGAATGTTCGATTATTGATCAGCACAAATGAGAGACTCGAACTACTTTTGGTTTGTTTTTTCATATTTTATACAAATTATCTCTATCATTCTGTTCCTATCCTGTGCAAAGGAATAGTGCTCTCTCAGTTGGCATTTCAGAAATGACACGGTTTGTGTCCCTGCTTAATTATTAAACAAATACTGTTTATCTCTGGAATTTGTCAGATTTGCGGATGAATGTTCCACGTCTTTCATTTGAATTGCCTAATTCTTCATCCCACGAAGATCCGTTGTGCTGGGACAGTCAAAACACATTGGCAAGCTTGACCCCCGCCCTATCGAGGTTTTACATGACGCAATTGAGCTGATTTCCTTGACTCTCCAGAAAAACATGCCTGCATTCAGTACCAGGACACAAAAGTCCATTATACGCTCTAAAATAATTGCCAAAAGGCCGTTTGTCCTATTGTTTTGCAATCCGTTTTTAGAAGATGAATGGACCCCGCTAATAGAGTTCTTTTATGTCCATTATTTTCTTGTTCGCCTTTTTTTTGCTCGTAGAAGAATTTTTCTCTTTGATGGTACTTGCTGCTGCTGATGGTGGTTGGTCCTACAAACACATAATAAAAGCGCAGTCCCATACACAGGAAGAAGAAGAGAGTGTGCGAGAGTGAGAGAGAGGGGGTTCAGTTTTTGTAGTAGAGAATGCAAAGGCTTTTAACGGTTTTCCAAATCATTTATTTAAGAGCCGAGAACCCCAACCTTAATCTGCTGCTCCTTTCAAAGGACATTATTGTGCATATGTTCGTTGTGTATTTCCTTTTAATAGTGGAGGACGACCGACGACGACGAGGACGACGAGGACTAGAAAAACAGCATATCCTTGTGTTTGGTCAAAAGGGTCAACTGAAAAGGGAGACCACACCGCACTGAACCGAACCGCACAGCAAAGGCAAAAAGCCGACATGGATTTGGATTGCCTGGCCATTGATGTCCTTGTCGATTATTATAATATCCTGGAATAATAGTAAATAACAACAGTTGAAGCAATAGCAATAGAAATCATAATCAAAAGCCCGGTTCCGCTTATTTCAATAGAAGCGAGAGCACAGGATGTAATGTCCTTTTCAGGCCACTTCCACTTGAGTGATACGACCAACGACAACGACGACGACGATGATGCTGTTGACGTCTTCGGGGTGGTGAATGGTGATGTTCGCAGGGAACTGGTGGAGCACCGCTTTTCTATACAAATTAACCCTCATTTTGCCCTTAAAGTCCTTTTTTCCTCTCTATCTCTCTATGTTTGTGTGGGTGTATGTTTTTTTTTTCTGTGCGAATTTTTTTTTGTATCCACTTGTGGTCTGTGTTGTAAAAATGGGCGCAAAAGGACCTTTGCTATGAATAAAGTATGTAATGAATAAAATTGAACAGGATGCCACTGAAAGGCGACCCGTTTTGTGTTGATTTGAAATTCAAAGTGAATCAAAGAGTGCGGACATCAGGACACAATGCGCTGTCTTCATTAAATAACCATAAGGATATGAGCATCAGAAATCGATCGAACCGAGTGTCGTTTCGTATTAAAATTTGATTTGTCCTGCTGCTGTGTCCAACAATGCCATATCGATGCCGGGATAGTCCTTGTGCGACATCAACTGACCATAAATATGTACGGATTCATAATTTAAGCAGAATCTCTGGCGGCCACTTCATTTCATTCCGCATCGTTATGGTTGGGATATTGTTAGGATATAATAACGAGGGGATTACTATATGGTTCACACCCAAGTGGACATCGCACACACGCATATGGTTGCAGTCATTCGGAAGCAAATTACCGACAATCGAAGATAAGGATTGCGTCCTTTTTGTTGTTGACAAATGGATTTGATCGCACTCGGGTGCTTTGTGTTGGATTTTCGATACTCGGAGACAAATTCCCATGGCTCGAATAAAATACTGTCCAGCAGTGGTGAGGGTAACAGATTAGGGAGGATTGGGGTTAAGCTGGAATAGTTTTTATTTTTATGACGTGGGTGGTTTCAGTTACATTTCCCTTTTGGGTTACACTAGAGAGCTGGATGTGGATGTGAATGATGCATGCAAATCGATACCTCGCCAGTAAGTAGCGAATGTCATGGCAACTCCGTTTTGTCTTCAATTAAAAAAATTCAATTCAGACTAAGAGTGTGTGAGGGTACTGCCAGAAGACTGTCCTTTGTTTGGCTGTATTTAGTACTCCACTTCACTTTGAAGGGCAGATTTGCATTCGCATAGGACAAGGACTAACGATCGATTGTTTTGATGTCCTTAATATTGGCCAAAAGTAGATGTAGATATGCTCAGCAGAATTAAGGTCAAACTGAAATTCAAGCCCACAAAATATCAGCACTTCCCTATCTGGATCGATTCATTCATCTTTCCACTCGGTGTCTGTTCATTCATCGATGGGATTTGTCTCGTCATCATCATCATCATCATCTTGAATCGCTGAAAAGGAAACAGAAAACAAAAAATCCTTTTTGAGCCTGAGAGGATAGCCACCAAACAACACAGCGAGAGAAAGAGCGATCTAACATGGTTGATTATTCGTTCTTGTTGTGTTCCGTTCTGTATAAATAGATTCTCTCCGCGCGCGCGGGCGCGCACACACATCTCACAATCTCAGAGATGTTAAATGCGGTGAACAACCTGTCGCTGATTCAAATCTCGTATTCCACCTCTTGGTCCCCCACCTACACAATCCAACTTCGTGTTGTATCTTCTCGATTTTTCTTTGTTTTCCTCTTATTATTTGTGCAACTGCTTTCCTCTTTGTGGTACATGTTCGGTGCCTGATGTAGAGAGATTCGGCCTTAGAGATGGCAACGATATGATGATCAAAAATTAATTAATTAAGTTCGCGACTCCAGAGAGAAGAAGTTGATGTAAATTTTTCTTCTCTTTGTTTTGGAGTATGATTTGGATGGTGCCTGCTGCCTGGTGCCTGCGCCTGGTGCGTTGTGTGTGTGTTTGTGTGGTTTGGTGCGTCGATCTTTGCCTCGTCTATCGCGGTCGGTCGCTTCACTTGTTTGCGATTTTTCTTTCATTTGTTTTCGGTGGAACACAAGTAAAGAATTTTGTTTTAGAAGTAGTTTTTCTTTGGTCGTTTTCTTGCTGTTTGTCTCTGATTCTGATGGTGTACAGGTACATTCTTGTGGCGTTTTATGTTTTGTTTCGAAATGGTGAAAAGGAAATCGAATCGCATTACATGGAATTTTGTGTGCAAAAGGGGAAGACACGCACTTGTGGATTTTTTATTGCCAGTTGGACAAATATTTCCATTAATGATACTTGCGAATAATTTAACTGTGGATGGGTGCCTCGTCATTGACTTGTTTTCTGTTTTCCATTCGGTTCCCACAATTAACTGCAGATCGAAATGAGAATGTTTTTTTTTTACATCTGGCCAACAGGATATTTCCTGAGGTTATATAGCTTAGAAGGGCTACTGGCAATAGCTTCTTAAAATGAACTGAACTTTCACCGGGACGTCTTCGATGGAGATACACAAAAACTCCACATGATGCGTGGCATTCTTCAGCAGTGGACCTCCCCTTGCCATGCAAAACCCACCAACACTTCTCCTGCAGCCTTCTTTTGCCCGATTTTCAGTTCTGAACTCGCTCCATCCATCATTCACCAGACGGAACTCAACCAGTGCGAACACAGCATGTCTTTTAGTCAACGAAATTCGTTAAATGCACTACAAGTTTTTACTTAAACAATGGGCAAGTTCTTAAGACGGTGAAAAGCTATCAAAGGTTCCAGAGGCCAAGTCCGTTCAGTGTACGATTTTTTCGATCAACCCTTTCATTCTGAAACAAGAATATTTTTAAAGGAAGAATTTAAAATGAATTTCATTGGGCGCCAGTTAAGTTCTTTGGTTAAATCCCTCCCAACTTGGTACGGGGTTTTCGCAATACACTTCCCAAGGTGGTGTAAACTGTAAACATGTACATATGTGCATATAAATATAAATATAAATAAAAACCAGAAAACGCACGCAATTTAATTATCAAGTATCGTCTAAGGACAGCCAACACCGCCGCACATGAGCTCCCCTCCTCTACCCTCCCGCCACCTGGAAAACAAAGACGAAAGAATAAAGACGATCAAATTAAAATAAATATCTCCTCGATGGAACTCCCTCGCTGCCATTAGTGTGTCCCGCCCAAGTGCCGCGCATCACAATTATTCAACAGTAGGCCGCTGCCGCATCCCACCTAGCAATCGAATGCATTTTCATTTTTCGCCATCTCGCACGCATTCTCCTCCATCTCATTACGATCGTCATCAGCTTAAATCCCAAAAATATACACCATCTTCGTCGGTCGTCGTCGGTCGTCGTATCCTATGGTGAATTTATCTCCTTTTCGCGCTTGCATCGCCCCAGCGCGCAGCGCCTCCTCGTCAAACAATTCAAAATGTGCAGTGGCCACCGCCACCGCCACTTCCATGAGAGATATGTGCATGCATGCATGCATGCACTCCTTTTATTGTTATTATCTCTTTTAATTTACGCTTTAATCTCTCGACAGGTACCACAAAGAGCGTGCGCAAAGTGAAGCGTCAGACGTGAGTGTACTGCGGCTATATAGTGGCCGGCGCACCACGAACATCCTTCCAGCTTGCTTCGATATAGTTTGAATGCTGTGTGTTTGGTGTTTTCCCCTCACGTCTTGCCATTGAATCGTCTTCGTTGTCGTTGTCGTCGTTGTTTGTATAGATATGTGTGTAAAGTCATTGCATGTTGGCATGCTAGTTTAGGTAACACGCGAAAGGAGACAAAAATCTGCTGTTGGTGCTCGTGCTCGCCATGGAGCTCCTACTGCTGAGTTTGTCCAGGATTATGACGATCGGGAGGGGAGAGGGCGGAAAATAAATAATGTATCCCCGGGTGAATGATCTAATTTGGACATTGCATTGTTTCCTTTTGCGAGGATGGACGGCACCGATTAGTTGGCCTGTCTTTAGTTCTCACGCATATTTCGTATGAGGCACACTCTCTGGACTCCGATGAGTGTAACGAACTGTCAAAGTGTGTTTGGCTGCGAGGTGTTTTTCGCCATACATTGTTGATGTTTTTTTTTTCCTTTTGACATGGATAGGTCGATTTGCAGACCTGGCAGTTTATTGATGTTATGAGTTGCAGGGTCACAGGTTTCACATGCATCAGCATCAATAATAAAACAGTTCCGCGAACTTTCAAAAATGCCCACATATCGTCCATCATCAGTGCAAAAACAAGGGCACTTGAGCTGCAGCCTTGAAAAACGTCAGTTTTAGTCCAAAAAATAAATGCAAGTTGAATAAATTACCGATAATGGTTAACCTGGTGAAGTAACAAAGAGCTTTCTGTTTGTAAAGTAGCAAACTCCCATCAAAGACTGATTTTAAGTCTACAAAAACAGGGCGGAATCTTTTTTCTTGGCCTGCTTCTTAGCGCATATTCAAATCGGGCGCAGGTTTGAAGAAGCCGGTCGAAAACCAAGCCTGAAAAATGAACAATCTGTCGAGTGCTGCACAAATTTTTTAAATAGCTTGCTGGAGCCTCGACGTTAAGTCTTACACCAAAAAGTTGAGCTCTTCTGAGTGGTTGTCTGGTTTCTTTTTCGATGACTGTAAGGTTTCCCTGCTCATATTTTCAGGTCTCTAAGCGTGGCTGGTTCGTATATCGAACAAAGGAACGCAAAATTCCCACTTTGAGTTATACAAATCCGAACCGCTTTTCATACCTCAGCAGGAGAAACTAACGTTTTACCTCCACTCACGAGACAAGACGCTCTTAATCGTGTCTCGTTCGCATCGATTCCACTGGTTTTCGACACCTGTCGTTGGCTGAAAACGACCTATAAGAAGAAATAAATCCGTCCCAAGTACTCAAAGACCAATATCTTGTATCCAAATGCATACAAACTCCTCCGTTATACTTATATACGTAATCAAAAATTGCCAGTGCTTGCATAACACCTTCACCTATAGCAGTTTAAATACATTTCTCGTCGCGCTCAAAGAAACAAAAGAAAACAAGGAGTCTCTCACACGACCGCCTCCGCAATAATTTTTATTATTTACTGTCCCGGGGGACAGAAGCCACCAAATGCCAAACTATTTGTGAACGAAAATTATTCATAAATATTTCATCAATAAAACAAAAATAATTCCACCGGCCGACGCGACGCGGCGCGGCGTCTCTCATACGCACATCCCCGCAACAATGTGCACACTAATAACTAATGTTTGGAAAAACACAAAAAAAATGTATCCATCGAATAGGCAACAACAACAATACAATAATTAAAAAAATTAGTTCAAAGTGGCTGTGTGATTTGCAACTCTGTCGATCGGCTGCCCTACAAAAAAAAATAAAGCAAAGCGACTTTCAATCGAAATAAAAAAAAAAATGTTTATCAGATCGTTTATCTGTCATCGGTATTGGTAATAAATAACAATGAGGATGTGTTGCTGTTTCATCAGAGCCTGGCTTTTGTGTATACACACATCAAAGAAAAACTTTGACAGCGAACGCGTTGTCACCCGAAGTTGGCTCATTACTCGAATATGTCACCTTCCTATTGTTTTCGTTTTTATCTTCCGTTTGAATCGATTTCGATTTTTAAAAATAAACTCCTCCGTCATGGGGAGGAGAATAAATTTTGTATATATGTTGTTGGTGTCTAAAACAAAAAGAAAATTATTACCAACAATTTTTCGAGATGACAACATAAATCACTTTCGGTTCGGGGCGGATGACAATCTGCTCCAAATGTCAAATATCTTGTTGGAAACAATGTAAAACTTGACACGGCGCTGATCACAAATGACCCTTTTGCTGATGATGGTGTTTGTTGCTTTCGAAATTGATTTCTTGGTGGGACGTCCTTGTTGGTATTTTTCAAAAAAAAAATCTTTTCTTTTTCCAATTATTGATATTTATAGAATTTTGAGAGAGATTGTCTCAGTGCAGTTTGAGGATACTAACTTATATGAGAGTGTGTGCGCAATTGTTTGTTGTTTTTGTTTTTTTTTAGATGCGACAGTTGGAAATAGATGTCGCCCCTCCATTCATGCGACTGAAACTGAGGATTGGCGCCTGATGGACGGACCCGGCAATCAAAGATCTAGCACTCTAGACTTTGACATTTGACATCTATCTGCGCAAGTTATGTGTAATCCTGGTTTTGCTCTGTCGATAAGATCAAGTTTGTTTAGTAGAATACGTTTTGTAGTTCCAGACAAGGGACTAACTTCGTCTCCATGAAAACATATCACATATCAGCAATTTGTAGACCCCCTAGCACCAAAAGAAAGGGGAGATAGGACGAGTGCTTTTCTTAATACAGATCACAACAGAACCGCTCTCATTTGTTATCAATTGAAAGTCCTTCGACAAAAAAGCCAAGTTTTCTAAAAGTAAGAATCTTTATTTTCTGGCAGAAGACGATGACTGCGTCTTCCAAAATCTGAAATTCCCCAATAATCAATCCTGTCATATTGCCTCAGCCGATCAATTCATTGATCCTTGCTTGTCCCGAATCCCAATCGATCAAATCGATCAATCAAAATACAAATGATCAATGTCAAGACATGAAAAGAGCACACAAAAGGGGATAATCGCACAGATCGATCACCACAATCAATGCAACAAAAAAACAGCGAAGTAAACAAAAACCAAGAAGAACAGGAGGAAGAAGCAGCGCAGAAAAAAAAGAGGAAAAAGTAATCGAAAGCATAAATAAATTATCAACACATGCTCGGGCTGGTGCGCTCGTCCTAATCCTTCGATTGATGGGTCATAAATTGCTTATCGGAATGGGATGATCTTCAACGTCATGGCATGCCGAGTCCCTGTTTGGTTGGTCAGCGACCGACCGACGGCCGATCGATGTGTGTTTGAGAGTTAGTTTGTGCGTGAATACCCGTCAGATTGATATGCGATCGTTTTGCCACCATCCTTGATGAAATGGGTGTTTTTTTTTCGTCGACTTTTTTCTGTTGGAATCAGAAAGAACAAATTTTTCTATTGACAGCGTGCGGTTGGCGCACGGCCGGCCGTTCAATTATGATGCAAGCGCGGCGACACAGCTCGTGCGCGCATATGCGATTGGAGATTTAATTCCTTTTTTTTTCGTTTCATATGTGTGCGAAGCGATTTATCGATTTAATTGAGATGTTCAGAGATGATTCAGAGAGAGGGAGAGAGATGTCAATTGTACTATTACCATAGCCAGTGTAAAACGCGAAACACGTTCAAGCGCACAAATTATTTACATTTAAAGACGGAAACGGAAAACCAATGATTTATTTATTTACATCGATAAATGTTGGGGAAGTGAAAAGGGGGACGCAAAGCGCCCCCATGACCTACCCAACAACTCTTTCAACATTCAACAACAAACGGAAATAGGAAACGATGAGTGCTTTTCAATTCTTCCCGTTCATCGCGTTGCCATTTACGCAACAACAGTGAGGCAAACTGGAGGAAAAAGAAGAAAACGCCCTTCGTCGGACGGATGACTGCCAGCAATTGGCATTTATTTATTTTTGGCGATTTTTTTTTTTTTTTTTTGCCTTCCTCTGTGCATTTTCCCTTCGGTGTTTCTTTGCGGAAGGGGGAGGAGGGTGACTTTTGGAATGATAAATGGACTAAGACATGTTGGAGGACTCGGGTGTTTTCGTTTTGTGTTTTGTTTGGGAAGTTTTTCGTTTGTTTCGAAACGGAAGTCATTAGAAATAAATTTTGTGTACATACACGGATTGTGGTGGTGGAGCTGACGGAAGGAGAACAACAGAAAAAAAAAAAACGAAAAAAGGGTAAAGGATTGGTAGTCTTTGGTAAGTGACTGTTTACTAAAAAGCGATCCAAGGATAATCCCTGTAAGATGGAGGACTAATATGGTATACCGATTGGACTTGCGACGTACTTGGCGAAGGAATGTTGGAAACACCATCTGAATAGTTGCTTCCCATATACATATTTGGGCTACGCCCTTCGAATGATACCTATAGTAATGTAAGACTGCGTCAACATATTCGCTTTCTTTAGATGTCATAACTTTTGTGAAAGTTTTTCTCAACATTTATTGACAAACTTTCATCTCGCATTCCGGTTTTCAATAAACCCTGCAAATAGCTATTCTAATTTCCATTACCATACCCACTGTGAATTCGAAGAAATTCACATTCACATAAAAGCGTTCTGCTCCTTGTTGAAAATTCCATAGCCATCATCATCATCATCGTCTAATAGTTTCCTTTAACAAAGTGGAAAACAAAACAAGACACAGAAAATCAACATGGCAATTTCGCCACCCACGTCGCGGCGCCCCATACTCCTCATACTTGTACTATAGTTTTGGGCAGAAACTTTGTCTGTGTGTCTCCTTCTAATTTGATTTCTTAATTTGTCTTCGAAGTGAAAGCCCAGCCCAGGATACCGCCTTAAAATCTACACCACCAACTTGTGCATAGTTTTCGGGGCAAATTCTTAGAAATTGACGCAAGAAGAACGTTTTCTCATTTCCTTTTTGGGATGAAAACTTAAGTGGAAGGATATGCAGGACATATGTGTGTAGATAGACGTCTTCTTAATGAAGCAAACTCCGGCGGAGGTAAGCAAACTCGGGGTTGTCCTTTCAAATGATGGTTTCATCCTTTGTATACACACAGGTGTATGATGCAGGGAGGCATATGATTTCTGCTTAGCTAATACACCTTTGTCAGCGGGTGTGTGTGTTATTTCATTTCCTTTCGACGATTACAAAATCTGTATAATTAAAAGTTGTATCTTTTGCTTGTTTGTTTCTTTTCAGCAGCATGTCATCGAAAAGAAAGTCACCCCCAAATAAGTTCGAAGGCGGAGGAGTAGGCGGCGGTGGTGGCAGTGGTCCTCCATCGGTGTCTCCACACTTTACCAGTGGGTTTGTTAGCCAGCATCAGCTACACCAGCAACAGGACCACCTAAGTCACATTTTTAACACACTCAGTAACGCTGATCCACAAACTAGTAACATTTTGCCATATTTTCATCATTTGAACCAGCAGAACCCGCTATCGGCGGCGGCAGCGGTAGCGGTGGCTGTTGCTGCGCAACAGCACCAGCAAAGGGGCTACTTTGATGGTAGCGAGGACAATGATGCGATTAATATGTCCCGCGGTCTGTCACTGCAGAATCACTCGCCGATTCAGCAGCAACACTTAAACAACACCAACAACTATCCACCAAAGATTAACAGCAACACTGTTGCGGACAGCTGTTTCAGCGAGAGTAACGAGAAAAATTTGTTACTCTTGGGTCAGGGCGAAGCAACATATTCACCGTCGCCGTCGTCGGGTGAGTTAAATTGTAAGCCTGGATTCGAGAGTCGGCGGCTGAGTGGCAGTCCCCTAGATGGCGAAGTTGCTGCTGACTTTGGTGTTGGACCGACGGACGACTGTGATGCCATCAGTGGACTGATAAAAGTGAAAACCCCAAACAGTTGTGCCAGTGAATGGAGCAAGCGAGATTGCCAGCAGCAAACAGACGACGAGGACGACGAAGACTTGGGCGTTGGTGTTGACGAAGTTGAGGGCACGGAAGCTGCTCCGTACATGGAAGACGATGCAGAGAATGTTGACGAGGAGGCGCATCCAAATACAGAGACAGAAACTGCGACAAGGGAAGAGCCATTGAAAACCGAGGTGAATTTTCCAAATAAAATCCTTTTGAGACCTTAAATTAAATCCATCCATCTGGCAGTTTTTTAATAGGATTCTTGTCTTTTTCTTTCATTTTCAGTTTAAAACCGAACCGGATGACTGTTCACCCTCACCACCAAAAAAACGCTCAAAAGGCGTCAAGCACCCAGGAGGCAATTTCACCAATATCATCAATAACAATAACAATGATAGCACAAATAACAATAACAATAGTAGTAACATTAATAACAATAGTAAATTATATTCAATAAGTAATTTAAGTGAGAATTTCAACGAAGATACCGAACATCAACACCAACAACAAATGACATCCTTCGATGAGGCCTCAAATTATAATCAAAAAGCATCATCGGCATCTTCGTCAACAATAACAACAGCAATAATTAGTCAACAGCAAGCGGAGGCGGAAGTAGAGCAACACCAACATTTACAGAACGCATCGTCTAGTAATAACAATAATAATGTCCCTAGTAATTTTCTAATTAAAAGTGAAAGTGATTATTCATTGCAAAAAAGCAACAGTAATAGTAATAGTGCTAATAGTAAAATACAACAACAACACCACCACCAACAACAACAACAGCAGCAACAACAACAGGATCAGCAAGAGCAAGAACATTCGGCCCTGTTACAACAATTTTGTAATAATAATTTTAACAATACTAGCAAACAACCGTGTAGTAGTATTAATAACGATAGCAACTTGAACAGCAATAATTTAGACAATACTAGAAATTACAACAATAATTATTACAATACCAATAATAGCAGCAACAACAGCAGCAACAACAATAACAACAATAAAGCCAATACAATTAGCAGTAATAGTAGTAATAATAGCGGGCCCCTCGGTGGCAGTGTGTTTAGTGATGTACCATCGAAACGTACAATGGACGATGTGGTCAAACGTTTAACAAATAAAATGCGAAGCAATTCAGTGACAGACATGCGACAGAGTGGTAGCAATTCCCCGACATCTGTGAATTTGAGGTGAGTATCGTTTGAACAAAGATTTGAGACTTTTTTCCGTTGGTTTGTATAATTTAAAACTGGTTTTCGCTCTGTTAAAACTAGTTTTCGCTTTGTTGAAATTAGTTTTAGCTCTAGTTAAAACTAGTTTTCGCTCTGTTAAAACTAGTTTTCGCGCCGGCATCACTCTAGACACCTGTCCGTGATACATATTCTTTTTCTCCAGATGGTATAACACTTTTAGAAAATAAAATAAATTAGGCAATTAAGTATGTACTCGAAAGATTTTCGAACATGTATTCAAAATATTTTCGAACTCTCCCAATTTTTATTTTGCACAAATGCTTCCTTTGCTGACAGTTCAAAGTCGAAATATATTTTTTTTTGTATTCGAATTTTCGAATATTTGTCTAGACATTTTTTTGGAGCTCCCAAACACTAAAAATGTACTAAATCAAATTAAACTTCAAACCAAAGTGAAACCCAAAGGATTTATGAAAACTCAAAAAATTACAAATGGAATACGTTGATTTTTCGAATGTAGTGATTCGAACTTTACCTTCGCCGACCGTTTTTCTGAGACCACAATCACTTTCTCCAGCAAAAATCATATACACAAAAAATGTTTTCGATGGCATAAATTGGATTTGACTTTGTTTATATTCCATTCCGATTTCGATACTTATTTGTAAACCCCACTGTCTGCACCCAGGCCAGTGTTGACAGTGGCGTCGAGAAAAAAACATAAATTTCTATTTTCCGTGCATCTTTTCTGAGGGTCAGTTGTTCGGCACACATTATATTTTGTCTAAAATTCAATTCAAACCACATTGGAGCATTGAACCGATGTCAATCATTTCCTGCTGGAAAAATAATTCAAATTGTTGCAGAGCTCGACTGCCTTGCCGGCACTTAAATCATACTTGCTGGCATTCGCGCCAATAAAATGATAAATTGTGACATATGAGCATTTTAAGCCAGCGCCATTAAAATTGGTCCATATCCTGTTGAAAGTGAGAAAAGAGGTTGTGCTATTGGAAGTTTTACTTCAAAGGGGTTTGAAAGTACTCCGGTGGGAATATGTTTCAAATTGATAAGGATGTGATAGTTACACTGACAGTTTCGTCCCCATAAGACATGCCTACTCGTTATTCGGTATTTATTCAATCGAAAGATCGAGATTTAGGACTGCGAAAGTCGGGGCTAATATAAACTACAGAAACTATCATGAAATTGCCTCAAGCACAGGGACTTGGAGGCTTACCTTACCAAGCTTGACATCGATCAGTGCGATTTGTTATATGGGGTAAAATGACCCGGTTTTTGAGCATCGCAGCTCAGTTAATCACAGTCATTGCCATATCAGTAGAAACCCACAAAGGGACAGCTTCAATCTTCTGCGAGAGGACTCACAGGCTCATTTTAAACAGAATGACATCATTTCTTGACAGTCTATAACTTTTTTTCCGACTGAATTCTATCATGAATGACATCCAAACCTAGAAACATTTTATTTATGCAGTACTGCCTCGTTTATTTATTTTCCCAATTTAAAAGCTTACAACTTGTTGAGCTCAACACTATTAAAGCAAACAAAAAAAACAAAAACCTATCCCAATAACAGTAATTAATCTTAGCCCGAAACAAATATTAGCAAGGTCTATAGGAAATGAAGGCAATCGAAATGATTTATCGGCAATAGAAAAATTACATGTAGATATCCTGATGGTATCTCCGATCGTTATTGCGCCCTAACCGGAAGTTTCCTAAATCGGGTTGCCCTCACCTTTATGTCATCTGTGCACAGACACCGTCTCTCTCTGCACAATCATCGACCATCATCCAGCAGTAGCAATAGCATCCACATAATCCAAATCATCAGTATAACCTCTCTGACTAGAATTATAAACCGAAATGCAGGCAGGCACACACAACCTCACTCAATTCATATCCAATCATCTTCATTCTGAACATAATCATAATAAAGAGGCGAACATTTGTAGCAAATTGTACAAAACCCCTCCCTAAAAGTGCCGATGGGCCCCAAACCCTCGGTTTATATATTAATGCCATGGAAAAGTTAATGATTCTCCGATATTGTAATGAAAATGTACAGAACTAAGTCCGCACACTGTTTTCCTTGTCATAGGTACCTACATAGCGCAGGATGGCCAAAGGATGATGATGATGATGATGAAAATGAAGCTTTAGCTGGGATGCGGATAAGGATAATGATGATAGCGAAACCGAATTGTTGGCGGTAGCGGTTAGCAGTTTCAAAATTATGAATTGTTAATGTTGAACAAGTGAGTGTGAGTGATGGTGGCTGTGAAAAGGTTCAAAGTGTGCGTAGTATGGCTGTGCGGATTAGGTTTCATTTATTATATGCGGTTCATTGATCCAGTGCAATTTCATCGGAATAGTTTTTTTTCAATACTAGGTAGTGATGGAATTACATATGGAGCTCTGCTATATCTCAACAAAATTTGCTATACAATAGTAAAATACTCTAGAATCAACTACACTATGTCGTACAAGTTTGACAAGATTCACAGAAATATTTTGTGGAGTCGTGGCATGGAGGAATCACCTCCGGAAACTTTCGTTTTCATATTCTTTTCGTTACCTTACCTATTCAAATATTTGTCATTTGTTTGATTGAATTTATGTCACCAGTCAGATATGACATTTCACAAAAAATATTTGACTCGATCGCAGTTTTCTCTCTCTTGTTTCAAATTGAACTGGGGTCGAATCGCGTCTTCCGTGAACGAGCATTACGTTCACGGAATTAAATTGATTTACACGTGAAACAAAAAACAAATTCCGTCACTTAATGCTCGTTCACGGAAGACGCGATTCGACCCCTGATTTCTCACCGCCATTCTTTGATTTTTGTAAATAAAAAAGAGAGAGACTTCAGCCCCCATGTCTCAAACTCAAACGCAATTCCAAACGACTGATGAAGAAGTTCTCCTCAGTCCATCGGTGATCAAATAGTGTATTTCTGCGGGCTAAACATGCAAAGCAACTACACTTGATATTGATATATGGATATCTAAGTACTTTAAGATAAAGCATCGCAATATATAGTTCGAAACTTATCTCCATGGCTCAATATTTTTAAATGCTGTCCTTCATTGAACATGCGCCAAATGCCTGCGAAGCCCCGAGGATACAACTCTGCCGTATTTACGGAAGGGGGATATTTTCAGTTTTGGGATTTATTCAACTTCCGTGTATTGGAAAAGTTTTCACGTGTTTGTTAACCAAAATCACTATCAAACTGTATTGCAAACGGCTGTGCTTAAAGAAGACCAATGTAACGATATTGAAAACATAATCAGAATGTGTTTACGCAGAAGTTTCTTCTCCTTGAATTCGATGAGTGAAAATACAGACGATCCTGGAACTTTGTCCAGTCTTAGCATAAACATTTTGTCGATATGGCATTGGAATATATATATATAATATGAGTCCTTCCACCCCGGGTGGGGCATAGGACGGCGACAAACTTCCTCCATCCATCTCGATCTGCGGCCAGATACTTCAGCTCTGGCCACGTTTTACACTGTGTTGCTGCTTCGGCAAAAACGCTTGATTTTCACCTTGTCCTTGGTCTACCATTTCGCCGTGTACCTTGAGGATTCCATTCGAAGGACTGTTTCCCGATGTTGCCGTTTGGTCTGTCTTACTCCCTGTCGCACTTCGAAAGATTCGGAAAGCTGTCCATTATGCAGAACGGAGCATGACAAGACAATCTTCGGGGGAATCCCTCTCCCTCTCTCTCCCTCTCCCTCTAAAGATTTCCAGATTCATTCGCGGTCAACTGGGTCAAAGGCCTTCTACGAACATAAAATAGAGCGGTGACGTAAACTCTGTTGACCGTTCGAGTATTATGGCATTGGAAGGTCACATTCAATTTCAAGACTCTTCGAATTGTTTTTGGCTGCTTAAAAAATTGACTTTTAATTTAATTCATTTAAAGCGACTTTAACTTTAGAAAATATCTGTCGGATTCAACCACTTACTAGGTTTGTCGGCGCAGTGGCTTAGTGGTTAGTTTGTTGGACTACTTTGGAATCCCGAAAGAACCAAATTACATCTTAAGGTTTTTGTCCACTGCGCCACCTCTCGCCAACGTCTGACAAACATCCGAGAGTAAAACTGTCATGAAAGAGCTTCTCAAATTGGCCGTTTGGACTCGGCGTATAACTGTAGATCCCTTTCATTCGTCCCAAAAATTGAAGACTCGCAAAAAACGAATGGTTGTGAGAAGCTAGGCCTTGGGTCCCACAGACGTGTCGCGCCAAAATATTTATTTTCAAACATTTTGCCTTACTGTGATCGACAAGGAATCCGAACTGTTACTCTATCGCCTTAGCCTCTAGAGTCTTCGGCTATAAATATACCTACGTGTTTTTTTCTCCTTTTTTAAGGTAAGGGGTTTTAAAGTGAAACAAAACTCTTACAAATCGTGATACTGACTCAGCTGGAGAGATAGTTTTTTGCCAATGTTGTGGATATAAGTTTAATTTGCGACAAGTGTTTCTTTCATCCGAGGGTCGTGCCATTGTCTGCTCACACAGATGGCAAACCGACATGAGCACAAATCAGCTGTAATCAGTCAAATTTAGACCGCAGTCTTACGTAGTCTTCTAAATAACTTTAACGTACAATAACTTTAACGTAGATTAAGCTCAGCTGAGTACGAAGATGCAGAATAGCACAGTCTAACAATTGAAATCTCGGTAGATCCTTCTTTCTCCATGGCTGGACATTTATCAAAACTCTCTTCTCCACTTTCGTCTCACAATGATCTTATTCTTAATGGTTTTAAAAACAATTCCTTTTTAAATAGTTGCGAAAAGCAGTCTTTCTTTTGCGAAATGCATGACTTTTTAACCCCTCCAGCTGCCACCCTATCTTGAGTTCGCAAATCCGACGAATTTCATTGTTTTGTGTCGATAAACTTTCGCACTGTGATCGCTAAATTAAGAACCGCACACGCACACACATAATAAAATGACGTCGAGAGGAGCGTGTCTATATTTAGCATATTTAGGAAGTCAAATACCAAAGAAAAAAAAATTGATAACAATGAATGTGCGCGGATGGCACTTTTGAGAATTGAGATTCAGATTGCTATTTATAGCCGAGTTAATTGTAAAAATACCAAAACTGGAAAACACTGGACAATATTGATTTGCCACCAATTTTGTGTATGTGTAGATTTCAAAAATGCTCAACCGGCGATAAGAAAATTGTCGCCAAGTTCGGCTTAAAATTGGGTTAACAATTTTAGTTGAATAGATTTTTAAATTTTGTTTAAATAAGATTGCATAATGGGTTTATCTTGTCATTCTTTGTTTTGCAGTGAAAATATGTCACCATCGCCGAATTCACTATTGGCAAGTCTTGAGTATAACGCCGGAGTTGGTACTGTGCACGATAAGGAACGCAAACTGACGGAGATGATACGCCAGCTGCAGATAATAAGAGAACGTTTATTGACACAGGTAAGTCATAGGTCTAAGTACGTATCTATATATATATATTTTCCAAGGAAACACGTGATGAATATTAAGAGGGCTCCCTGTGTTGTAACAACAATTATTATCCTTTTCCGGGTATGTACGAGTGTATCTCGTTCGATTAAATATGTACATGTGGGTGGCATCCTTTCATCTTAATAGAAATGCAGAGATTTTTGCTTCCTGGAGTCATTTGCATAAGAAAAGCTTTGACATTGTCGCACGTACATCCACACCCTTTTGTAGTAAAAAATAAAAATAAAAAAAAAGGAAAAAAAGGACGAAGTAACACATAAAATATAGATGAGTGGTTTTGTTTGGGTCTGAAGGAGATTTCTCTTGGCAAAGATTGAATTTGTGTGGTCCTGATTTTCATCCACAAAAAAAAGAAGAAGAAAAAAGTAGGTGACAACATTGAGAGGGACGTGACTGTTGTTTAATTGGAAATTTCGCTGAGATTTTGAGTTGTTGCGTCTTTGTTTTGTTTGCCAACGTTGTATAGGGCATAAGTGTCAAATGGAGATTAGCCGGAGATCATAAAGCAGTCCTTTTTAAATATTGTATTTTAAACCTCGGTTAGATGCATTTGGGGTATCTTTCCTCAGAAAGCTTCCACAACAAGAACGATTTTCGAAAAGAAAAGCAGTCGTTGCAGTGCATTTGGAATTATAATTCAAAGGACAATGTCGACTTCTGCCCTTTCAACTTTGTTTATGTACAAACGTATACTTCTTGCTGTGAACAGGGGAGCCAATAAGGCGCTACCATTTCAGCACACACCCCCAATTACGCAGATAGGAGCCGAGCCAGGAAAAACACCTTCAACCAACAGTCAACAGACACAATCGAGTTCGAGGGGCCCCCCAAATGTGAGCCAATCGTTTTTGGGGCGCTGGCATTTACATACAAGCTTGTATGCCATTGTCTATCGACATTTCTGGTTGGCTGGCTCAACTCTCAGTTTACCACATGGATGCGGGTCCTTTTTCCCATACTCGTGCACCAAAGTGTCTATTCTCTTATCTACAGTCTTTAATACAAATACCGATACTCACTGCACCTAAATGTGTATACCTAGCAGAGCTCAGGACAACAACGACAATGTTGTCAAGCTCCATTCAGTCAAGATGGGAAGTTTACCCAGCTAGCGAGCAGTCCTTTTCTTCATCGTCGTTTATCCTTGCTCTCATTTTACATCACAACTGAATTGGGTATAACGCGGTGGGAATGGGCAGACCATCCATGAACAGAGAACAGCATCCTTCATTGTACTTGTGTATGTCTTTGTAGTCATCGTTGGTGTAATACCTACACATTTTCCATTTCAGGATACGGGTTGTCGTAGTCGTCGTCTTTGTGTCCCTACTGTCGCTCCTACCTCCTACTCTATATACATATGCTGTATAGTGGTAAAAGCGTTTTCAATGGGAACAAAACGAAAGGAAAACTTTAATAAGGACAACAGGGAAAGAAGAAAAGTGAAAAACCAAAAACTAAAACATATAATATAGAATTTTTTTTCATTTTCCCGCTTTGTCTAAGTTCATTTCATTTCATTTACTTTCTCTTTCGCTCTTTTGTGAATGAGTTCCAGCTATATCTGCATGCAATCAGGATAAATTAGCACCAAGGACCTTTGTTTGCATATACCTCCAAGTGCTTTTATTTGGACGAAATTGAAACAAAGGACATGAAATAAAAAAAAATACAACTTTTGGCCAACAGTCAGAAAAGGACTAAGCGCTCCAACGAGTCTAGACGAGTGATTAGCCACCCTCTGTCATGGTTGAGTAAAGTTTTTCATATAGTGGGCGTGGTCGCTGTCACAACGGTCATTTTGACGAGCTATACAATTTACCATCGATAATATAATTTGTAAGGACCGATGGTCAATCGTGGAATGTAATAATTTAAGGACTTGAAACTGTATAAAAAAAAGTGAGTGCTGTCGGTAATTGGTCCGACAAAGTGCACATACGTTGACGAGGGTGTGGTTGGTGCAAGTTTGTTGCGTTTAGCACAAATTTTTTGTGAACGTGGCGAGGACTTTCATGTAAAAACTCACATAAAAACCTCCCTTGTGGCCACCCAGATTGTGCGACTTCACTTACTTCTAGTGCGGCTAGGTAAAGTCTTTTGTTTAAGCCTGGCCTCAAGAGGCAAAGCAAAGTCTCAAAAATGTCCCGATACCATCCTCAAAGGGGTCCAATTTCAACTGCGCCTTAAGGCACAACTGCCAAAAAGAAAAACTGTCCTTTTGAGCCATTTTTGCTGCTTGTCTTAAAACCTTTTTTAAATATGAAAATCGTGATGTCCTTTCTGGTAGTCATTGGCTGTGTAGTTGCCGACCACACTGGGTCCTGTAGTCGACGATTTCCACTCCACCGCACCGCAAAAACAACTATAAACAAAGCTCTGAAAAAGTCCTTGATCCAGCCATTACAAAAGACAATATTTTGTGCAAATTGTGAAATACTTGCTTTCGTTTTGCAGTTACATTCTAATCGGGATCACCAACACCGTCACAGATATTTAGTATTTTGTTTCCAATTAAGGATTAAAACTCACATACATGACAAAAGTGTATGCGCGGGAGAGGGTACACAAAAGCAATCCACATAAATGAAAACGAAAATGAAAATGAAAAGGAAAATTTTCCACAATGAGAGGATGGATGTGTGTATATGATATATGAATATAAGCAAAGTGGCTGAGGTATGTTGGCGGATGGGTCTGGCTTTGGGTGATGCTGATGATATGGAGCTAAATCCACTGGGTGGTTGGTTGGTTAGATTGTTTCGAGACTTCATTTGGCACACAATGTACACTCAACCAATCGAAACAAAAGAGAGAAACAGATACGGATATGCATAAGGGATATTCGCCGGCAAATTGTATAGGTATATGGGTGAATGCTTTGCGAGGATTATCCTTTGTGTGGGGAGGTTTTTGTTTGCTAAAATTTGTTTATCTTATTCGATGTTTGTGTAGCGAAATGTTAACTAGTTTTTAGGTTAACAGAAAAAATATATATATTGTGTCTACGCGGTTTTTCAACGTTTTCAAATTTAGTTCAGTAAAAGTGAAAGTAGTTTGATCTGTGGACTTCAATTCAAAGCACATGTAAAGCTGTAGGGGAAGAGGCAAAAATCGAAATCCATCAGTGAAATCCACGCTTTAAAGTGTGACCTTCTCATCACAGAAAAGAATGATTTTTTAGAGATCGTGCTGTGGATATTTTGTCCTTCCCATGTTAGCATCGCTTTTTACCATCAGAAAAAGCTGGCACTCTGAATTTTTGATTGATTTCATTCGTCGTACCTTGGCATTGGTTTGGTTTTGAACAGTCGATCGATTGATCGCCATTCGGGTATAGAAGAGCTGTCAAAATTGGCCTACCTTGAGAATGCCTGACCTTCTTAAAGTGCTTATAAATATATGAATTTTTTTCGAAACATTAGGGAAATTGCTGAGAACACAAGTTAAAAAGCGAATAATTCAAGTTAGGGAATCGAAAATGTAAAAAGTTCGATGGCGTATACGTAACAAAAATTGTTGCAGACTGCTCTCTCACGTAAAAAACAAAGTCCTCAATAATGCATTTTTTGTATTCCCTGCTCTTTCTTACTGCCTATGATTTGCGATTGCGATGCTTGCCAATAATTTTATCTGGAGTCTTGGAAGGCGAATATAATGGTAGCAAATCTCTTTCGTCTTCTGTCGATGTCACTGCACAGTTTCTATTTTTGCCTGTTTAATTTTCTTCCTCAAAAGCCAATCTAAGAAATTTACGATTACGTTACTTCTTCATTCACTTTCCGAGTAAGATTTTTCGAATAGAAAACAATTTAGAGCCCTAGTCAACGAAAAAAGGTACCATCTGTTCTTTTACACGAGTGTGGAAATTTCTGTATCAAAATTCGCTCTGGTAACACTTTTTGCAGCTTTTTGTCATAGAGATATATGCGATATTCAATTCGATCTACCCTACACAGGTTAGTGTATTTTTAGAAGTTCGGTTTTCGAATTGGCAGTACTTTCCAGCGACTTTACAAAAAGCTGCTGGTTTTTGATTGACATTCCACGTTGAGTAGACTTTGGTTGTCAGCTTTTCAATAAGTGTTGACGACTAACGATACAAACCTGCCTTTCAACACCAATAACAGTGACCATTGGAAGGCTTCTTATGTTTACATCTCCAAAACACCTTCGCCAATCTGAAATAGAAATAGAGAAAAAATATAAAAATGTTCTCCACGCCAATTTTGAAATGATTTTTACCAAAAAATCTATTGAAGCTCCCCTGTATCCTGTACAGCGCATACAAAGAATTCAAGTGAAACACACCAGAACTGCACTCAAAAGGCGTATATATCTACTCGCATAACGTTTGGTTTCCAATGCTCTCACTATGTTCGTAAAATCTTTGAAAGAATACAACAGCAACAGAAAAGAAAAGAAGATAACAGCCTGATATACGTATCCTTTTGACATCTCTTTAATCCTTTCATATGCCATCTATCTATAGCTACAAATAGGAACTACCTATAGAGAGAACAAAATGTTTTTCCTACCATAAGAGAGGTAGGTGGGTGGGTTGGGTGGATGAAAAACAAAAAATCGAGGACAGCAGCCCATATTAACAAGGATAGCTGAAATAGAAACAAAAAGAAGAAATAAAAAGGAAACGCTATGCAGACATCCGTTAGTTAGTCTTTGTTAGTTTTCTTTCTATTATTTCCACAGTCCACAAGCAGTGTGTTCGTTCCTCCTCCTGTGTGTGTACCTGGTGTACTTTTTCTATTCCGAACGCACGCCACACCGAACTCTCTAGTACAGGTTTTTATTCTTTTATAAGCTCGTGCATTCGTATCGTGGAAAAAGGACACAAAAAGCTTTTCTTTCTATAGATTAATGATTTTTTTTTCTTATTTTTTTTTTTTTTGCAATCCATCTCTTTTCTCTTTTTGTGTTGTGATTTTCTTTTCATAGTTTGCTTTAACTATGGAAAATAGAAAAGAAAGAAAGAAAAATAATAAAACCCCCAGAAGAAAGCATACTCCTCGCATTTCGCTGTGTAGTATATATGAGCTCCATCTACATGTACACACATAAAAATATAAAACCGAGAACGAGCGCCAACAAAGCAAGGAGAGAGCGAGGTAGAAGAAAAGAAAAGCTACATTTTCGTTCCTAATTTTTTTTTTTTTGTATTTGTTCTTACTTTATTATTTTATTTTTCCTTTTATTTTGTTGGAAGGATATGTATCTAAAAAAAAAAACAGAGAAAAAACAGACAAAAATGGAAAAATGTTTTTTTTTTCTCGTTGCCCTCGTTGTTATATAATGTTTCACATACATCCATATATAAAATATATATATATATCTATGTATGAATGAGGTGGTACAGAGAAGAGAAGAATTCTTTGGCATTTATTTCACAAAAGCGTTTCCAGGATTGTATCGGGTCGGGCGATGGTTGGTGGGTGGGTTTAGGTGGGCGCTGACGTTGGGTGTGCGATTCTTTGTAGGATCCAAGGATTACTGTTGTGTATGGAATCTTTTATTTTATATACCCCCAATGTGCGCTGGATTCCTTTTCTCCTTAGAGTATGGCGTTTTTGTTCTCGTTTTTTTTTCGTTTTCTATTTATTTTATTTTATTTTGTTCTGCACTGGATGTATGCTTTTTAATGGCGAATGAGAGAAGATTATTGTCCGACCTGTTCATGTAAGATGGGTCTTCCTCTATATGTGTACATACGAGCTTCGCGCATTCAATGGTTGGTTATACGATCGTGAGCAGAGAATGGTGTACATTGTTTTTATGGCCTATATTTGTGATAGAGAAAGCTTAACGTCTTCTGAGGAACACAGGATATATACCTACTCCAGGTGGTGACGGTTTGAGTCGTCATCGTCATATATGGGTTCATTGCACTGAGGAACTGTGGGAGCTTGTGACAGTATGCGTTGACGTCATTAAAAAAATTTCGGGACGAAATATTTCGACATTGTTGGGTGAAGTTGTAGCCACATTGATCACATTCAATAGAGCGGAGGGCTCTAGACACCTCCCTGGATAGCTTATCGAAATTGAAAAGCCCAAGGGAAGAACCTAAAGACGCTGCAGAGTCTAACTGCTCAAGGAAGTACCTTTTTCTGAGGAATTCTATAAGGTTTCGGCACACACCATCATACCTATTCACTCAGTCTCTGTCTCAGCAAAGTGCAGCATATAACCATGTGTCCGGCTGTCCTTTGGCATATTTTCCAAACAGACAGGACCCCAACTTGTGTCCTGAGTTAATTTTTGAGGATGTTCCTCTTAAATTTGTTGTCAAAATAGGGCGCAGAATGGATTTCTAGGCCGATCTCGGGTACTTGTCGTAACGCCATCAGCCATTAAAAGTAAGCTTTTGACGATGTCATCGTTGTCGCTAACAAAAGCTAGGTACACATGGTAATAAGTTTGATGCCAATCTTTTCACAAATTTAGCAGGCCCTTGTAAGACTTGTCCGGAGTTTATGTCAAAAAATCTATGCTTGCAATTGATTTTGATGAGTTTTCCCTTTTACGGAAACGAATTCACACAACAGATTGCAGAAGCTTGAAGAGTCTTAGGGCATGAGGCCATATCTATCAATTCAGTTGAATTAATTTGGAAGTTTTCGCTGCACTTTTACTTGGAGTATCGACACATTTCGCAGCGGTTGCAAAAATTCCCCACACCAGTCATTCCAATTCAATAATCAACCTACCCCGCCCGTGGGCATTTCACTAATTAACGAACAACAACAACAATCACGTCTCATTCAATATAATTATTAAGTTTGTAAATTTATTTATGCCTGCATTTATTTTCGACCTCAAATAACCGATAATATCATGGATTTCATTCCAATTACCACTCATTAACATTTAATCCCTTCCATCACCACACAATCCACAAAATGACAACAAAATACTTTCCAACACCGCACTCAACGCCCCCGCACCCAACTGCGGCCGTTCTGACGTCCATATTCAAATAAAAAATAAAAATAAAATATACACACAAGTGCAAAGTAAAAAAAAAGAAGAGAAACCGATAAAAATCAATTAAAAAATGTAATTACAATTATTTATTATTTAACAACAGACTGCACACATTACATCTATACGTACGTGCCCATATCAAGAGGATACGAAACACCATTCAATTTGATTCAATAAATAATTCGCCAATGGATGGAGACGCCATTGCAAGCAAAAAAGATGAAAATAAAAAAAACCGCTCCAATCCTGGTGTATCCTGTTATTGTTCATTATCATATATAGATATACATTTATATGTATTCGCTTTTGTTAAGTATTAATTTAAATATACGAGCTCTCTTTTTTTTACTTTGTGGACTTAATTGATACGCGTGCAAAAAAAATAGTCCGGTAAATTCTTTGTATTGAGGTCCTGGCTGAATACAAAAAAATTAATATTGTTGAGCTATAAAAGAAATTTCAACTCAATCAATCATATCGAATTGAGGGGGGTGTGCGGGCGGTCCTGAACAGATTTTAATTTCCATTTAGTTGTCGAAGCGCATTGCAAAAAAAAAAAAAAAAACTTTCCCGTTTATATATTTTATTTGTATTTTTTCGAATTTGTTAAATAGTTAAGTGCAACGGAAAAAATATTTATTTTCCGTTATTTGCACTTAATAGAGCCAATAGAGTGATTGATGGTGTTTTTTTTTTAATTTTTTCCATCGTCAGGACTATAGTAATAGGGTAGCCACCTGGAGAGCTTGCAGTCGGCCAACATGTAGTGTCAAGAGATCGCTCGAAATAATAATTGTCAAGTAGATACTTTGGAGGAAAATTCCATAAATGGCTTCGAGTTCAATCGGGTTAATATGGCATTCGACACGATTTTCTTAACGGGGTGCAAAAATTGCCCTACAATTTTGCTCAGTAAGACGGTCGTACAAATCGATTGTTCGCTTTAGAGGAAACTTAACGAGACCCACTGAGACTCTCTCTCTCTCTCTCGAGAAACACTGGCACTCAGTAGTTTGTGTCCGCACCACCAGGAGTCATCAGCTATCTGCGCTGATCCTTAGAAAGATTGCATTCCCATGCAGGTTTGCCCTTTCATCGCGCTACAACATAGAAAACGACACACAGTGCTTGCGGTTGCGATCTGCGTCCACTACCCTAAAAGCATTAATTTAAGGATGACAAAATAAGGGCACTGCATTGAGAAAGAAAATACAAAAAAAAAGAAAGCCTTGAAACGAACCATAGAGCAATCCTCCTCCTAGTCTTAAAATTATTTAAAAAAATCGGATGACCTGGGCCTAGAATTTATTGGGACTCGTAGCTGGTTCTGTAGTTTTTGTTATTCCTATCTCTAGCCTCACATACTAATTAGTTAGTTTGTGTTCATCTTTAGAGTGCCAATTCGCTAAGGGAATTGCTAATGTGTCAACTATGACGTCAACTGATCGCCTTGTTTCATCTTAGAAATGCTTCCGCCTCTCTTATACCTCGGCAGGAACGAATCCTCTTGAAAAAACACCACCATCTGCAGATGCGCATACTGGGATCGAATCGCGTCGTCCGTGAAGGAGCATTTGTTAAGTTGATTTACATGTGAAAAAAATTCCGTCACCTATTGCTCGTTCACGGGCGACGCGATTCGACCCCTGATTGTTTTGCACGTTCTTACTGTTCCATTTTCTCATTGACCCATCCGGGCGTAATTAGTTTCGATACAATATCTTCCGCGAGGCCGTGAAATCCCATCGATAACAATCAAATTTCCCCGGTTCACCCAAAGTCCTGTCTATTGTGTAAAACTTGAAGTATTTGATAAGCATCACCACACACACTGTGTGTGTCCCATCGTTCATCGTCAACGTCATCCAGCGCGGCAGTCTCATCAGCACGTCATTAATGGCTTTGGATTATTTATTCAAAAACATTTCGTATTTAATATATTGCTCGCAGTGCCCGAGCTCACCCCGGCCAATACAATACACATGATATAAGGATACACATGCGAAATGAGGGATGAACAGCTTTTTTTTTTTAATAGAAGAAAGGACCTTTATCCTTTTTAAGGTTCTTATAGCAATGTCAATTTATTAATAAAATACATTCAGGACGTAGTACTTTTTTGTCCATAATCTGAGAGCGGTCCGGCTTTTGTGTTGGCCTTTCATTGAGAAGCAGTAGCATGTAGTATGGAAATGTCCTCCTTTTTTTGTTGCTGTTGTTGTTGTTTTGTATAGCACAAGTGATTGTAATCAAAATGATACACTGTAGCGGATGAATGAGTAATGAGCGTATATATGTATCACAGGAAGATTAAAAGGAAACATTTATAAACGAATGTGTCCGCGCGTTATGAGTATCGAAATATGTGGCAGAAAGGATGAGCGGTTGGGTTTTTTTTGTGTTGTTTTTGGGTTTTGGGTTTGGGTGAACAAATTAATGTCAGTAGTCCTGATGGATATTTGAGAGGTTGGTTTTGATAACTCAGTTTTTCTTTTTTTTTGTTTCTGCATTCAGTTTTAAGGATTAAGGGATCAAAGGAGTGGGTATAGTATGCAGGAACAACTGATCGATGATATTTTTTTTGCTGTTTTACCTCGCTCTTTTTCGACTACGATTGGTAGTACAAGAAAGTCATTCAACACTGACCAAACAGACGAACTCGGAGTCCTATCATTTTGGAAAGTGTGTGCTCTTCCGCGTAACCGTTTTCCATTTTGCATTTTTCTGCACTACTTTTCGACAGCGGTCCCTTATTGCCTGAATCAGAGAATGTGCGTGTAAATGATCTTCTTCTATGTTGAATAGTTAAACTTTGCAGGCTTCCATTTGTTTCTTAGGCTCAATGACCGCCTTTCAAGAGCCGCAGGATATGGAAAACAGATAAAAAAACCGAAAATCTTTGAGTCTTGTTTTCTTGCCAAAACCTTAAAAGACAGCGTCTTCCTGTATTATTGTGACTCCGTGTTGAAAATGAACCGCTGTACATGGGAACATCTCCCATCTTGCAATGCAATACAAGAGCAATTATTAAAAAGAAGAAGAAGATGGAAACTTAACACCATTCTCGCACATCTGCCGTATGCTCCAAGCTCTAATGATGCAATTGAATTATATTTCTCAAGCGCACTTATATACTGTGAATGTGAGGGATATAATATGCTTGCAAAATGTGTTCATCCACCCCGTACAGCATCAGAACAACGGTTAGATTAATATTCATTCTATATGTAGATATGTATAGAGGGACGTTTAAAAAAATATAAAACAAATTCAGACAGAGACAGTCGCTGGAAGAAAGAAGAAAAACCAAACCCCGCAGCACCACAGATACCTATACGCCCACTCACTATAGATATTTCCTTACAAGGATCCGCATACTTGGTTATATCCTCCATTGGACATATCTACCAAGAAAATGTATAAGAAATACTTCTCTCATACACACAACCTGGGCAAGTATCAAATAGCAGAAAACATTGTATTACCCTTTCGTTAACAATTTACTTGAGAACTCCTCGAAGAAGGATAACATACAAAACACAACACAACCACCAAACGGAGATGGAACGTCCTAAGTATGATATTTCCCAAGCAGCAGCAGCAGCAGCAGCATTAGCAGCCAGGAGCTGAGCGTGCGTCTGAGTCGCACACACGATGTTGTTCCATCAATTTCCCAAGGATATTGCTCCTTGACATGAAAAGGCATATGCATATGCGACGAAGGAGTCACATATACTTGCCTACGTGTGGTATAGGTTATCGTTATCGTTATAGGGTGCCCTCGAGTACATGTACATATTTAGGTTCCAATGCAGAGAATATCTCTTGTGTCTGCTTGCCTATGAAATGGAGTAGGTATAGATATACAACCACCGGCGTGTGGGGAATGGCAATGGGTGCCTGTATAGTGTTACGGAGTCCTTTTGTAATTCATTTACTACAAGGGCTTTCCGTTTTGCCATGCTTCGCTTCGCCTCTCTGTGTATATTTGTAGAAAAGGTATATGCATCCTTGGGCTCCGTCGTCGTATAGCTCGTAGGTATTCAACCTCCTCCTCCTCCTCCTTCATACAACATATACCTACACAGAGAATACACAGCTCAGGGGATCAACTTGGGGAGGAGTGATTTTCTGTATTATGGTTTTCCATTTTTTCCGGATTGGATAACATGACCTGAGTCTATTGTCTATGCGCGCTATTGTTTTTTTCTCGTTGGCCAATGGGACACAACCCGAGGGGGATGTTCCATACAAATTGCTTGGATTTTCCTCAACTGTGGTGGTTAGGGGGCGGCGGAAGGGGGATTGGTATTATTGTTTTTGTGGTTGTCCATGAATATAACAAAAGGACGAACTGATGACGGTCCACTTTGAATGAATGGATTCCCAAAATCGTGCATTGGATGGCTGCCGCTATGCGGAGTTTGAGTTTCGAAAACGCAATGTGGCCAACGGGAATATTGAATGCCTTCTGATGGAGGCGAAGATTTAATAGAGTTTTGCAAGTGTGTAGCTTCCAACCGGGGCATATTAAATTCGAATGATTCAAAGCTATTTCCAACAGCAGCTTGTGGTCTACAAATTTTCCAACAAGGGTTATTATTGCATTTGTTTTTCGAACATTCGATACATGCTAAGTTAAGCTAGGTTTAGTTGAAAAGGACTTAGAGATGTAGCTGCTCCAGAGTTTTAACCTTTCTACTGTTCGCTCAAGAACAGGTATGATTTTTTGATAGAACGTCGCCAACCTTAGCTCCAGAGCGCACCCACGAGTGAGCCCTTAAATAAATAAATATTTTGGCGCGACAGGTCTGTGGAACCCAAGGCCTAGCTTCTCACAACCATTCGTTTTGTGTGAGTTTTCAATTTTTGGGACGAATGGAAGGGATCTACAGTTATACGCCGAGTCCAAACGGCTAATTGAGAAGCTCTTTCATGACAGTTTCACTCTCGGTTGTTTGTCAGACGTTCGCGAGAGGTGGCGCAGTGGAAAAAAACCTTAAGATGTAATTTGGTTCTTTCGGGAATCGAACCGGCGACCCCTCACTTAGTAGCCCAACGCACTAACCACTAAGCCACTGCCCCGAGTGTGCCTTTGTGTCACATTAATTTATAATTACGAGGACTTCTACAATTCCAGGATTTTCGGAAGTCCCCCTCAATGGTGCGTAATTCTGTGAAAATTTGCGCAAAGTTCAAAGAGGCGTAATGTGTGTCAACTGTCAGTCAGTGGGTGCTGGACATATTTTCCGTATTCATTTCATCGGAATTCCTCTCACTCTATGTGTAATTAAAGTGTGTGCTGATTAGTTCTGTATATTTGCTGGTAATGGGCTTTCGGGCTTCTATAGATTTCGGTAAAATTTTCAATGCATTCCGGATGCAGACGGCTGTGATGATTTTAATCTGGTGAGCATAAGGATATACGAGTGCTGCATCGAGATTTGAGTATAGTCACTTTGTAGCTTACCACTGTTTTAAAGGATGTGGTACTGACCATGGTCCCAAGTTTATTCAAATTATGATTTAATACCAAATAAGGTGCAATCTGGAAGACTAACTATTCAATTAACCGGGGCCATGTACCTTAAGTCTTAGTTGATGGTGAAATGGCAATCCCTAATACTGGGGTCGAATCGCGTTATCCGTGAATGAGCACTACGTTCACGGAATTTGTTGATTTTACATGTGAAACAAAAACAAATTCCGTCACGTAATGCTCGTTCACAGACGACGCGATTCAAATGTTTCAAGCCTGGTTATTTGTTGCATGTGTGACCTCCTGTATCCTAAACAGCTTTACCGATTTTGAAGAGTGAGGTGTCATCTGCTTCTTCGTCTTTCTCGGTAGAATCGCCCATACCTATTGTCATTCAAAGTCTTCCACAAACATACTTTAAACGTTCCTCATATCTTAGAAATGAATAGTAACAGAGATACCTTTTATTACTTTACTAACAAAATACTACGCTGGCAACTCTGTTGCTGTTTAATAGGACAGAATTTCTAGAGTTAAGTGAAACCATTAAATTTCAAATTAAACGCACCTGTTTTTGGTCCACATTATTATTATTTATTAACCATAAATGTAGAGGGCGACGCTGATGACACACACCCAAACAAATTCTCAAATACTGATTAGAAAGTCGGGTAAATAGTTTCCAAGTAATACAACATATAGCCCATCAATATAATTGAGACGAGAAACACAAACTCCAGATCGTTATCCATAGCCAGGTACATGATGTACATGCTGCTGAGAAACATCAAACCGAACCTGAACGGAGATCTGTAAGCAGGAACCAAAACAATAAGTACGAAACCATCTGGCTACAGACTCAAAAAACACACTCACGTTATCGCACTTTAATATTTCACAGCCGATAAAGTTACCGAGCTGTTAAGATGCAAAACTTCTAGCTATCCGAGACCGTTCACTTTGTAGGTCCGCGAATTACTGAACCCGAGCTTGCAGTGGGTATGCCATTCTTGCATTTATTGGCATATTCAAATACAGATGTATATAAAACAATTTCTGTTTATTTTGAAACAAAGCCGAGATTCGCACGTAGGAGCTACAATTCAATATCCGGACGTAGGTGTGGATTTCGTTTTCTATTGAAATTCTCTGCGTTAAAAACGCTTTGCGTTATAAATTCCCAGAAAAGCAGATTATTGAGTGAGTACCCATCCATTGTTCAGAATGCTGGCATATTGCATGCGTCAGGTGGCTAATTATTTGGTTGCAAACTATTTAGTCCTCGTGCGTCATACAACCACCCACGAAAAGTTGCGTTCCATTATGGTTTCCAACCGAAGGGCGCATTGCCACCCAGTCCCAGCAAGAATTTGGGAAAGATTGTCATCGACGATGAACACTTCGGCTCGACCAACGCATTTGGTTTCTCACTTTGGTTGAAATAGAGATTTAAAAAAATGGCTTTGTTGGTAACCTATACCTACATAAATACGTAAAAGTTATCACGTTGATGCACCGCTGGAGGTAAATTGTTACAGACGTATTTGTATGACCTCACAAGTTCCTTTAATTTTAAATCATACAAATTTTTACGAATTCTTACACACTTAACTCAATTGTCGTTCCTCAACTCGAAAAATTCGTTAAAGAGAGCGGTTTCGAGAGAGCAAGATAGTTCCCCTCTTACTAGTTTTCACTCAACAAAATTTCTTTGCGTAAGAATTGAACTAACTGTCAGTCGCCTGTTCTATTTGGCATTTTAGTGGGTGAACTATCTGTCATTTTTCACAGGTTACAACAAAAGCGTTCCTTAACTTTTGCGTAAGTTTCCCTCTCTGTGAGAGAATTCATCCCCTCCACTGTCATTTTGACAGTCTTTTCCATTTTTACTACAAAAGTAAAGGAACAGACTCTTTGTGTTACAAGTTATGCAAAAATTTGGACGAAAATCCAACTTTCCTTAAAAATTCAGCATGCATCACATCCGCGCCATCTGTTATTTATTGTACGAAGCATTGCTTTTTTAATAAATATTTTTAGCTTCTTCTTCAAAGCCTGCGAATTGAGTCCAGTCGAATTGTGCTTTAAAGGCTCTCCCAGACCCACGCGATTTATTTATTTCGACTTTAAATGCAACAAGGAAATTCGCAAGCCTGAACAAAACGAAGCGTCGCGTCAGTATATGTCAGCTACCAGCTCAATCAGTTTTTCAGTGTATGCCATCGCAGAAAAATAAACAAAAATGACAGATACGCACAGCTACCTAGACCAAAACCGCGACAAAAACACGATAAAAAAATTGCTGCACTTTAATCGCTGTCATGTTTATATAATTTGACAGGCGAAAGTTTCGCAATCGCTGCGAATAAGTCGCCCGGGTTTGGGAGAAATTTCCCAAAAATAACTCTGTAATTTAACATCCAACAATTAACATTGTGGCTTGTTTATAAAGTTTATAAAAAAAGAACACTAAACAAATCTGTTCCCTTGCAATAACGCATTCGAAAAAATTAGTCAAACTTCGTTTCCTTACCCAAAAGTTGTATAAAAGGGAACAAACTTTGACTGAATTCGTCTTATTTGCAATTAATTTCCAACTGTCTTCAACCAATAACAAAAAATCTAGTACATTTTCATACATAACTTAAAATGTGTTCCTCACTAGCGGTATCCCTGACCCTGATACTCTATCGATGTTGATACTGGATACACATACACATACACCCTAAACAAAGCTCTCTGGGTCTGTTTTGTAGGTTCGATACTTGAATTGACTTCATTGCGTGGGTCTGGCGTCTGGGTATTAAGTCAATCGTCTCGTCAGTTAAACGCGAGCGTTAATTGCCTTTGCCTGCCAGTGTCAGAAAATATTTCGAGAAGATTCCTTCATAAAGCAATCAAATATATCTATCATCGGTATTTATTATTTTTTTATAATTTAAAAATTGGTTTCCCATAAGTGCGGCGCGTCGCGTGTATTGTTTTTCATTCTAATTCCTTACGATTTCAAGTGAATATCACTATTTTCCGCATTAAAATGCTTAAGTTAGTAGCGCACAAATTAAATTGATGTATTTGTCATCACACAATCAAGAAGTATCGAATTTCCTTTCTGCTAGAATAGATTGTGTAAAAAAAGTGAAACTTTTCTTCTGTTTGATATACATTTTGTAAGAAATATTTACAAGAAAGGCTTTTTCGTTGTTTTGTGACACATTTTGTGCAGTGAGACTTGAAAATTTTCCGGAATGTTGCCAATTTCGGCGAATTTCTAACAGTTTACTAGTGTTGAGCTCACATTTTTTTTCCAACGAAGCTACTTTTGTATTTTGAGAAAATAAATATTACAAGGCACGCCGGATACCCTTTCGATTTTAAATTATTTTTCTTTTTTTAATTTGTGTTCTTCTTTTTTTTGGATTTTTTGCAGGTAAACGTATTCCCTTCATAGATTCAAAATGGTTATGGTTTTAATATTTCTAATCACGCTGTTGGTTGAACTTTTCGATGTACTCGCAAATACCGAAAACGAAAGCGTACTGCAGTTCTTAAGTGCAGCCATTGGAGTTGTCATATTCCTCGTCCTATTGGCAATACGTACATATTTTGGCGATTAAGTCGTCCGAAATGGACCGCAGCCAGTTTGTCTTTATTGTATAACTTGATTTTAAATTCCAAATTGCATTAAAAATGTTTTGACAAATTTGCTCGTTTTGATTGGATTTCTTATTTTATTTTAGTTTTTGTGAAGGAGATTCCTGGAGAACTCCAGAGGTGGTGGGAATTTCAAACGTTTCTGGGTGTAATTTTCAATTAATCATAGATACTGTTTTTACTCATCACTGCTAATTTTCAAGCAGTCGACGTCAACGTAACTATTTAAGTGATGAGGTTACTGGGATCCCTGTAAAATTGGGGAAAATGCATAACAAAAATAGCAATATCTTCCTTATTATTATTTTTTCCTTTCTAGCTTACACATATCTATTTACACTTCAAGCAAAATATGATATCCGATCCGACAGTGTTTGTATCAACAACAAACAAAGCAAGCTTATGCGAATTTCAGACGAATTTGAATATTCGATACTCGCTCGATTCTCGAAGGGAAATAAAGAAAAAAGTTATCGTTTAGGAACTCTAGAGTCACTGAACACGAACAGTGACAAGTACATAGGAAGTTGAGTTATTCAAAAGCTACCTGCGGTCGGTGTCGGTCAATATCTATCTGTTTTGAGGCAAATTCCCAAATAAAGTAAAGTCGGTAATTGTCCTTTTTTCTCTCCTTATTAATTGTTGGAAAAAATATTCACATTGGTGCGTTGTGTTGTGCATTAAATTTTCTAAATTAAGGTTTTGAATTCTTTGCTCAAGATCCTTAGAAAAAATGAGCTTTTTTCTCTGCCGAACGTTTCCTTTTGAGTTTGTGTTTTGTGCGTGTAAATATATCTTACAATAAACATTTCAGTTATCGGCGGCTGTCTGAGTTATTGGCGTTTTTTTTTCTGAGAAATTTGCGAAAAGCTGCATCCGCTATTAATGTGGGTTGCTGGGATAACGCTGGCGTTAATTTAAAGTCATTCCTTTAGTTTCTCAAAAGCACGCGTCACTGCAGTAGTTGTATTCAATTCA
Organism: Cheilosia pagana; assembly: GCA_936431705.1. Classification (NCBI taxonomy): domain Eukaryota; kingdom Metazoa; phylum Arthropoda; class Insecta; order Diptera; family Syrphidae; genus Cheilosia; species Cheilosia pagana. Next base: position 3,695,385 of record OW386171.1, read on the forward strand.
GTTTTAGTTTCAGTTGGTGACACTGACAATCGAAATCAAGAAGAAGCCGCCTGCTGATTGGTAAAAGATTTTTTACACTTCTAGATATTTTATTGCAAGCGTCTTGTATTTTTTTGTCCAATTTAAATGCGTAAATGTAGGTACCTATAGAAATTTAAATTTTTCTGAACTTTAATTGATTTGGTAGGTAGTTACACTTACAATAAATGCAAGAAGAGCGCGCGTCATAGGGGAAATTGTTAAATAGATTTCTTGTTTTTTTTTGTCACAAAGTTTTTGCACAAATCTTTCGAATGACCGAATATAGTTTTTGGTCATTTTTGTGCTCTTTCAGTTGGTTTTTGTTTTATGAAATTTCGCAAAGGATTTTTACGGACAAAAGTTGTAGCTGACCGGGTGTTTCTTAAATTTTTAAACTAGTCCTATGCAGCGCTACCACTAACGCCAAATTATTCGATTTTAAATTTATGCAAAACAAGCCAAAACTGCTTTTCAACATTTTTTGTTTCGTTTTTATTATTTAAAACTCTTGTTTTTCATTTCCTTTTCACAGATAAACGTATTTTCTTAAATACAGAAGAAACCTGTAAAAATGGTGATGGTAGTTTTTGCCATAAGCTATGCGCTTTTTATGTTTTTTTTAATGTTAATCGCAAGGCGTGAAGAGTTTCTACTATTGATATGTTCAGCAGTTTTGATGTGCGTGATTTACGGCATACTACATATGCTGCATGGCTTCGGTCGCCATCGCCATTCGGAATTGGATGATTAAAAATCGGATAATTGAAATACTTTATTGTGCCAATGTACTTTTCTTAATTATAAATTGCATTCCACGTTAATTCATTAAATGTGTTGACGAGAATTTTACCTTTTTTACGATTTTTTTGAGTTTTTCTTTTGTCACTGTGACGAACATTTTGGAAATGGAATGTCGATCGGACTCGAGGTGTTTTTGAGACGGTTTTTAATTTCAGTAAAAGCCTGCCGTTTGTTTTAAATTGAATGGAGTTCCATTGCTGGTAGGTCGTGGGAATTTCGGCCTCGATTTGGGCTGAAAGGGAATACAAACGCAGACAACAGACAGTTTTCCTCCATAGGAGCACATCTATAAGTAAAACACACGTTTGCGCTGCTTGCCATCAGCCATTATCTTTATCTGGTTGCCCCCTTTTTATGTCCTTGCATATATAGGTATCATAATGGTTACCAATCACCACAATCTTTTCCACCCACAACGAAGGGTTGAACTTCAAACGCCACAACATTATGTACTCGTATCTCATATAACAAAACAACAAAATAGTGGAGAAAAAAGGATACAACTGCTTAAATAATACACAAAGAGCATAGGATAATAGCAATAAACAACAAGCTTACCCTCATCAATTTGCCTAATTCTTTGGTGTGTATTATCATCGTCGTCATTAGCATCATCATCAACTTCATCCCTATTAGTATAATCATCATGCAAGCAGGCAGCAAAAAAATACAACAACAGAGAACCCAAATGCCATGGTATATTGAATGCGGACCAACTGCTGTAGACTGAGACTGTTGAAGTTCCACCCAGCTAATTTGTGTTATACTCTCATTCCTCAAGAGGATGTTTCCATGTAATTTTGAAATTACCTATTTTGCATATTAATGTAGGGGTTGTTTGGGGGGTGTAGTAGGTAAATCGAGGGCTGGTATACTATGCAAACCGTAAAATAACTTTTGACTTGTCGTTGTCCTCCTTTTAATTATTTTTCACTCGCGCAAGTGATTTGCGAAACGATAACGTATACCGAGTGAGTTATAATATTTTATTTGTTGTCGACTGTTTATTAATTCACGAATAATATGAGTGCGCCTAATCGACTTGTGTCGGTGCGGCAAAGTATCTGAGAGCAATTCAATTTGAATCTTTAGTTGGAAATTTGTCTGAGATGTTGTATTGTTAATTTGTATCATAATGAGGGTTAAATTGTTGTGTCCTTGGTTGACTATTGAAATTAAATCAATTAAACAAGGATTTGTGTGGGTTGTTTTTTGTTTTCGCTTTCTAGGTAGAATGTACGATGAATTTAGTTGTTTTTGTCGGTAAGGTAGGTTCATATTGAATGCATTTGAATAGTTCCATATAGAAATATAGTTTTTCTTCTCATCTCATACCGTTTTAGACATCCGCAGGGTGACTTAAATGTTTACTTTTCTAATTCAAGTTGATTGACAGATTGAGATCCTTTCAATCCGATGTCGCTCTGAATTGGAGTCGAAGGCTGATCTCAAAAAGACTTCGACCAAAAGGTGTCCTTATTGTTTCGCAGCGAGTCACTCCTCCCTCTACAACTGCAGTTACCAAAGGTTTCTAATTGATGTTTTTCCGACTCGTCCCCAACTATCCACCTGATAAGTACAATATTGCGTAAATTGTATGCAGCCTCTAAACAAAGGCCGCACATTCACCGGGTACCGGGACCGGTACCGGAACACAAACTATAAACTTTCCGACCTTTTGAAATATCAAACTGAAATGTGTATCCTCTCGAACCGCAAACACAACTACTTTGCATATACTCACATTCTAAATTCTAATTCAATTCTATAAATGAAGTCCTTTCAACGGAGGATCGCCTCTCATTTGGCGAAAGTGCTGCCTTTTGTGCGGATGGTCGTCGTCGTCGTCGATTCGCAGTTGGTAATATTTTCAGTTGTTGAGAATCTATAATTAAACAGGAAACAGCACTGCACAGGATAATGATAGACGGAAATATGATTAGACCCTTCCAATTATGTATATAGCCTCACGCATGTATCCTTCAGAGTTTAATCACCCAATTGTATTAGCATTGTCATGACATTTTATGTCTGCCGAGATGTTACGCATAATAATCAGAATTGTCGTCGTCATCATCATCATCATCGTTGTGGTTGTCATCATTCTTTCACCCGCACTAAGCCGACAAGAAAGCAAGCTAATTCCTTCCTTCTCGGTGGGGAGGAGGAGGGTGGCATTCATCTACCACTCGTAAACATAACCTCAAGGAAATTGCGAAAATCAAGTGATGGAAAATAGTTTTCTCGAAAATGTAATCGGTATTCTGCTTCTTCCTTCGAGCCATAATCATCTCTCATCATTGGCATCCTTGTACAACTTGCACACAACCGCACCCACGCACTAGTGTGAGATGAATAATAGAAGGCAATGCCGGCACGTTTACGTTTGCGGCAAATGTAATATCTCCTCCTCTCCATGCCCGTGTCCATGTGATGCCAAAAATCCAATCGATTCAGCAGAAAATTGCTTGCGCTGTCAATGCTGTTGCGCTGCTGTCTTTCATCATTCCTCCCATGAGAGGTAATGGAGATGACAGATTGACAACGATGATTTCTTTTTTCTTCATATTTTCCGCACAAAAACTAAAGGAAACCTTTACCTTAATTACTGCAGAGACGGGACAACACGAGACGAGACGCGACACCCTCATTCGCACAACAGGTCCCCAAGGTACAATATCGTATCAATTTTTATTCCCTGCGTTCTTCTCGTTTTTATGCGATTTTCATCGACAGTCTTTTGTGTGCACGTTGGCTTTGAAATTTGATTAGCAAATTTGATAGGAATGGAAAAAAAAATATTCAAAAGAATTATAGAATGGGAGGGGGAAGGCCCGACACAAGACCCATTGGCATCCCTGATGCTGCCTGGCAGTATGTGGGGGAGTTTGGCGGCGCCACACTGGGACCTATCTAATAACATTTAAAAAAAAAGAGATTTACACATTTGTCATGCTTCGGGACTTGCCGCAAGGAGGGTTGGTCAAATTCAATTGCTGCGTCTGAAAAATAATAAACAAATTGAATTCTTTTTGAATGTTTTTTTTTTTTTGTTTTTTTATGGGGGATGGCATTGAGGTCTGTTGAAATATTTCACGCGTATTGTTTTGGTTTTGTTCCGAAAGGAAATGGATAATCATTTCGTTACAATTTGTGTTAGTTAATGGGTTTTTACTTTTCGTACACTCTCCGTCATCAGGTGTAGCGTTTAGGTATCTAGTTCCTACTGTCATTTTAAACTGGGTCAATAACTCATGCATTCGAAATCAAAATAACTCCCTTGAGGGTGAATTTTTAGCAGTTAGATATTTTTTGAAAAATAGTCTTCTGTATAGAAATCAACTCAAACTGTCCCCGCTGTCAGACAGTAGTTAAGTGATTCGTACGTGATGATTTACAGCCCCATGGAGAGGTTAACTTGTCCACCAAAATTCATTTTTTGGATTAGTCAGCGATGTAAATTTTACGCCGCCTTCTTTATTATTATTAAAAACACCTGGCAATAGTAAAAAAAAAATCCCGCACGTTATCCATCAATAGTACATATCCCACTACAACCATCCATCCGGTTGTCGTGTCCTCGCTCAGCTTTACAACTACAGCTGGCACTCATAACAAACGGCAAAAATTCCATATTCTTGTCATTTATTCATCCGGCCGGTGTTCCTTTTTCGCTGCCTCCCCGCCACTGTATCCATTCATGATGATGATGATAATGATGATGCCAGTTTGACGCATGTGTACGACTGTACGTTGCGTATGTGTGTTTTCCTTTCATTGATGCGATCGCTCGAGAAACTCAATGAAATCCACCAAAGGAACAACAATTAAAATAAACAAGACGGCCGCCCATATCTACCAAAAACAAAAAAAAGTACAGAAAGAATTCGCACGCAAAATCAAAAAAAAAAAATACAACACGCACACACAATCCTTTTAATTTTAGAATTTCACAATTCTAAGGCGAAACAGAGAGGTGTTATGGTGACTTACTCCGTCCTCCGAAGAGTGGGCGCGCGCAAAATTTCCACCATCGGAATGGGATGCTGCGGTGACGGCCGGCGAGTGCACTGTTTGCATTGTGGGCAATTAGTGACTTTATTTTGTCCCTGCAGCCAGTAGTTGTCATCTCTTAAAAACCGCACAGAGGGGAGAAAATTTGAAAAATATTATCGTTTTGACTTTTGTGCGTTTCTCGAGAAAAATACAGGAAAAGATTCCTGCACCGCACCCGGAGTTATTTTAGGAAGCTCGCGAACTTCAATTTATTATCTTTTGCTGAGTTTCATCTGTGTGTGACTTTGTGCGCGGTGTTCACTTTGCAAAGGAAGTGCAACACAAAGATTCGCTTACTAACTATTTCTACCCACGGTAGTTCCCATAGCACTAGGCCCTATTCGGTGGCAGAGTGGATCCTGGACCAGAACAGGGGGAAAAATTGGTCTTACATCTCAACCAATGTTTGATTTGCTTTGGTCCGCTATTGTGGCTGTAAGGGATGTTTGCCACTGAGTGCAAACCGTCTGCCAGTAAACAGAAAGAAGTCCATCAAAAGCGACCTTGACATTTGATGGAAAAATCCGCCAATTTGAGACAGCAATGCTTTCCACTCGTGGTCGTTCTCTAACTATTTTCTTTTTCTTGCCCGACATCACATTGAGAGATGTTACGAACCAGTAGTCTTTGCAGACTTGAGGCTCCTAATGCAATCGCTCTTTCGAAAGAAGCGCTTTCATTTCCAACGCCAACCTTTGGGTGTAATTTAAAGCAGCCAGCCTTGAATTTCAAATGCCAGACCACTGTCGGAACAATCTTGCAGTCCAGATGACAGATGTATCGGATCACGGTATTATCATCCGTTTCGCTTTCGCATAATAAGTTCATTAATCAAATTAGCACGACAGACACAAAGCACCAGTAGTTACCAGCTACAACAAACAACACCCCCCATAAGGACAAACAACAAAAAGAAAAAACCTCAAGCAGAATGACAGGGCGAAAAAGGAACACGACTGTCGTCTTTCCGCTCGTTATCCACAATTAAGTAAACAATCGGATGACAATGGTGTTAACATTGTTATCGCTCGCTTAACCCCAGCGAGTTTTTGAATTTCGCCCAGCCTTAGCCATTGTGCCAGTGCGAATGCAAATGAAACCCGAATGACGATGCAAAAATAGTTTTAGGATGTGATTTATGATTGGTATCACTCGGGTCGCACTCACGCTGGAGATGATCGTGCAAGTTTCACTTTTGTTTCCTTTTGCTATGCTCAGTGTCATCTCTTATGGTGTAAAATGTGTGTAAGTGTGTGTGTGTTGTTTTCATCATCCACTACAAATGAATCAAGGGGATTTTCCTGAATGAAAATCATATTTGATTTGATTTTCCCCCCAGAGAGAGATTGGAGTATTTGCCACAACGAAAAAAAACGAATGGGCAAGGAGACAAGGAGAGAACTGAAGACACATTTCACAGTAAAACAGTAAAACAGCGTATTTCATTCAGTTCTTTTGCACGAATGCACTTGGCACAGCAGCCAAAGTCAGCAGGATTGACAAAGAGTTGGTGCTGATGGCGTGCGTAAGATATAATTAGCTCTCTCCTTGCTTGCGCGATCATAATTAAAACCATTATGACTTGACTTGACTTGACTCTCCCTCTCAATAGATATATAGATACATTTTTATTATTAATTTGTAAATTGGCTAGTTGTTTATTTTAATTAATTAGCCAGCACAATGCTATCGACGCGCGCTGTAGATACATCTATGTTGTGTGTCCTTTGACAGGCAAAACGCAACAAAGAGACTCAACAACACAGAACACAATAACCGATATAAATTAAATTTAATAAATTATTGTGGCATGCAATTGGCACCAGGCAATAATATATCGCGAGCTATATCTTGCATCGATTCTCGCGTGGAATGCACGCCATACCAAGGGCCAACGACAACAGCAGCAGCAGAGAAGGATCTTTCACAATTGAATTTATCGATATACTGCCTGTGCGACTGCAACTGAGTGATTGTGTGCTTTTTTTGTGGGGACAATAGCGACAGTCTATGATGTGGACGCAGAGTGGGTATTCAATTGCTAAGTGATTGTCATTCGTTTTGGGGAATGATATTTTTGGCCAATGACACAATTCGGCGAGGCTGATATTTTATTGTTTGACATGCCACAGCCGAGGGTAGAAAATGCATATATTAATATTTTTATTTAGCCCAGGAATTTTGGGCAAGAATGATTCGAACTTTTGACTGAATACGAGCGATTCTGACGCGGCATAGAATTTTAGGTCCCAAATTAGATGTAAGCGATTTATTAGTTTTAGAATAGGTCTGCCAGTAGGATCCTGTGCGACTCAATTTTAGATACCAGGCATGTTTTTCAAAAAAAAGTTGAAAGTCAGAGTTGGTACTAGAAGACACTTTATGTAGATTAAGGTCGTCCCTATTTCTGATATCGAAAGATGATAGAGGTTGGTTCCGCTTTGGAAAAATCGTGCACGTTTCTGTAAAAGGATGTCATGGAGTTCGTTTTCTCGGCGATTTAGCACATCTCCCTGATGCGTGCAAACAAATTTCCAACAGCCTATCTCTCAATCCTTACATTGTGTAGCAATCCACCCCAGAAGCGTCCAGAAATGCCCTCACTTGATCCAAGCATTGAAAAAGAAATGTTTCTGCAAAATTGAAACAACGCGAATTTGCGTCAAAGGTACATGCAACAGCGCACATTCAAAAAGTATGTGCCCAGTGTCTGCCAATACCGCGCATCAGAAGTACGCGATGCCAAAGAATCCCCGCATTTAAATAATGCAGTTATTATTATTTATAATTAATTTAATTTGAACGTTTTTATTGCCACCCCACCGCTATACCTCTGCCGCCTACCAGCAGCGTCATTGTCACTACATCTTCGTCATCATCATCATCATCATCATGATCGTGATAGTCAAAGAGCTCTAGCTCTAGCAAATTTATCAAGAAGTATGAATGAATTCTCGCAGTGATACCTGATGTGGGTAAGCCGCTTCGTGCAGCGTCTGCCGCGCAACGAAACAATTTCCATGCAACAGAGAAACTGTCACATTTTGCGCTCGGCTTTCGTTCGTCTTTTTTGTCATATTATGTTCGAAAATAGACGCACCCGCTCTATGTCGTACACTCTATTATGGACTCGACATTCATTTGTGCATTCTTTTGCTTTTTACATAAATGCGAAGGGCTGCATATTTTGCTTGGCAAGGATGATTATTGTCTTCTTCGGTCTCGTGTTTATTCGCTTTTTGTTTTTTTGAAGATCTGCGAAATATGATTTTAAGAGTGGGTACATATTATTATTTTCCAAACGAAAAATGTTCGCTTGTTTTAATTTTGTACACTAGAGAGTCCTGGATTGTGTGAAACAGAATGTTGTGACTTGTGACAGTAGATAATTGCGAATGCGATTTGCATTCAAATGCATGACATGTTCTGTAATAATTGCAAATGCGGGTCCAAGTTGCGTTTTCGAACTAAAACCGATCCATAGAATGAGGTAGAAACACTGGGTATCCAAAAATGCATACTGCATAGAAAAAGGGGCATCCACATAGAAAACCGAACACCTTCCACAAGGCGAAGTTAGACATACCACAGGCATTGATCGCTTTCAGAATTTTGATTGGTGTTGGTTGTCAGGAAATCTGTGTTTCGAACTGCGGGAGCTGTCGTGAGGAACACCAACAAGGATTGTCATTTCTCAATATTTTTGTTAACGCCGTCTTTCTTTGAAATTTGCTTATTAAAACTGTTTTCGGCCATAACCTCAATGCTGTAGATATTGACATTTGCGGCGTTCTTTTAGTCGGAGGCTTATAGCTTTCTGGTTTTATAGGTGAGCGGATTTTCCCTTTAACTAGCAGTTTTGTCAAAATCAAGTCCAGGGGCCCAACTGTGTAATTCGATTCTATTCGAAAATTGGTTCGATTCTACTTTCAAATGGAACGGTTCTGTTTAAAAGTAGAATCGGAACAACTTTCAAATAGCATCAAAAGTGAAATCGAATTTCAAAGTTGGCCCCCGGGCCTTGCATGCAGGATTAAAAGCGCCGTTCAGGCACCTTTGGTCATCTCCTAGTCCATCAGTGGCGTTTTTTTTGTGCAGCAAGTGTCCAGCTATTCTTCATTATACTAGAGTTCGCCGAGTGGTAGAAATTCGACCATTGCAGTGACCTGGCTTATACACAAAACATAGAAGCTTTGAATCTCTGCACAATCTTCCCAGACGGGAAAGTGGTTCTTAACTATTTGCTTACGCAAATGGCTTTATAGCGCGCACCGTCCATTGTTGTCGTTTGACCAGCGGCGTTTTCGAAAAAAAAAAATGGCCCGATGACTCCTCCATCGAATTTCGATGCCCCAGAAGCGATAGTTTTGCTTGTTCACGTACCCGCTGAGGTGGAAATGAGCTTCATCGCAATATGATTTTGGTCGAAAAATCGTCCACTTCGTCCTCGAGATTGAGGATGGCTTGGGCGTAGGTTACACGCGTTTGGCGGTCGACAGGCAGCAGCTGATGCACGGACTGGACTTTGTACGGGAACATGCGCAAGTCTTTGACGAAAACTTGCCTTAGGGACGACCGGGTGGTGGCTAATTGAATTCGCGCTGCGCCAACACTACAGACGAACTGTTATGCAAAAAAATAGACACGATTATTCCGCGTTCTTGGAGAGTGTATCGCTCCATGGCTTGTTCACTTGTATTCTACATCTGTCTAGTCCACAAATGTCAAATGCAGAGGAATTATCAGCTGTAAATTGTCACAATTGGGTGTTCATTTTTGCCGCATTCAGTGTTGGTTTAAGGCTCTTCTCTCAGCCTAGAAAAGCTTCTGGGGGTCCCTCATTTTTCCTCTAGTAGATTGTGGGAAGGGAGATTGTCTTTCTACGACAGGTTGACTCCGTTAATAGTTTTCGCGTTACATTGCACTTACATTTACTGAAGATTGCGTTTACAGTCCCAAGTTGATCACAGCAGTTGGTTTAGGTCAGTAAGTAGTTTCGCAGACTTCCAAATCACTGGTAGACGGTTTTTTACGAGTCCGCGTCTTTGTTACTTTATCACAAAAGACCCATTCAACCGATTTTGCCGAAATTGTGTGCAGAGGCAAGTGTGGCCATCTGGGCCTACCACTTGCAGTTTTCAATCGTAAAGTCAGTCGAAACGTTTTCGAAAGGCCAATTTCGATGATGATCGGCTGCTTTTTGTTACTAATGCGACATGTGACAAACGGCCTCCTCCCCCGAATAATAAAAAGCAATCACCTCGCACCAACCTCACGCCTATATAGACAATTTTATTATATGTAGATATATTTTCACTTTATTGGATTTGTTGTTCTGCTGAGCGATTTTTAAGTAATTTCTCAAGACCAATAGGATTTCCTCCGCCCCTTATTCTGTATAATAAAAAGTCCAATTTCAATTTCAACTAAACAAAAGTATGTCACCTCTCATCTAGATCTGCTGTGGCATCTAATGTGTGTTAGTATAAAAGGAGGGGCAGCACGCACTGCCCTCTCAAATCAAATCAAATCTCTATTTATCTCACGCGAATGTTCATCCTCTGATGAAAGTTCAAAAAAAAAAACAAAAGCAAAACAACTGCACTATGCCTTGGAAAAAGGAAAACTCAACAAAAATAGAAAATAAAAGAGAATATGTTGTGTACATTTAAATATGTTGTTATATGTGATTTTGATATACAAACGTATGCCGGGCAGATGTGAAATATGATTTGTGGATGCTATTAAATGAGGTCCACTTAAGATTCGTATCGCAACGACATACATAGAAACACGCTTATATATGTATGGAGGAAGTGACTCGCTTTATCGCTTTATTGGAAAATCATTCTCTTTCGCTTTGGGATCTGATCTGATGTGATCGAGGTAAATTATGAGTGAAATTAAAAAAATTTGTTTGTTCTTTAAGTAATTGCTGTGGAATTTTCTTTTAATACTGGTGACTGGTAGGTTTTAATGTGGATTGTAAATGTGTTATATTTAAAAGTCAATTTGTCCTGACTGTGGTCTTTTCGATCCTATAACCCTCAGTCTTGATGCTGAGCCTCTTCGCGGTTGGAACTATTGCTTTTGGGATCTTGCTGGTTTATTCCTCTCTGATTTTGTAAGCATCTGTGTTTGTTTGATCTATTGGGAGCTTCAAAGAGCACGTAGGTTATACTAATCAACTATTTTAAGTGTCTATTTAGAAGACGCACGGCGCAGTAGCTTAGTGGTTAGTGTGGTGGGCTACTAAGCGAGGGTTCCCCGGTTCGAATCCCGAAAGAACCAAATTACATCTTAACGAATGTCTGGCAAACATCCGAGAGTAAAACTTTTATGAAAGAGCTTCTCAAATTGGCCGTTTGGACTCGGCGTAAAATTCCTTCCATTCGTCCTAAAAAACGACTGGTTGTGAGAAGCTAGGCGTTTGGCCCCACGGACTTGTCGCGCCAAAATATTTATTTATTTAATTTTTTAAAAGATGTAAGCTTCGCGCGAGTAATTAGAGCCGTACTCAATCTGGGGAGGAGAGGGCAGTCCCTGCTCCCTGGACATTTCAATAGCTTTTTCGAAGGCTGCCTGTACTATTTCAACCTTCGCCAAACGGTGTGAGTTGTTCTGGTGTTAATTGATGATGCTTTCGACATATTAGTAAGCTGAATCCAGTTTCAGATTGGGTTTCCTTAACGCCTTCTATTGAGCCAGCCAAAAAAATTCACTTGCGACTGTTTTTTACCACAAAAATACACCTCACCACTGTACAATACCCACTCGAAATTAGAAAACACACCCAGAGGTCGATGGAATAGTCCATTAGGTAAAAAAAACCTGCAAGTTCGAGTATTAAAAGTCTCAACCTCATCAGAGAATGGCACTATCCTTATTTACTTTGCAAATGGTTAACTTCCATCTCAAACTATTCCCGCCTGACAGGAAAACAAAGAAAAATTTTGCTTTTCACCAGGAATCAGCATATAGCTACTTTCTAGGAAAAAAAGATCAAACAGTCCTCTCTATCGCTGTTCTTATTTTGGTTGCACGCGGTCTCTATAGTCTATAGCTCTAGCAACTCGTCTTCGTCGTCGTTGCTTTCCTTTTGACAGAAACTTTGAATATTTGATGTAAGCGCGGTGAAATGCACACACATATCGAGACGTTTGAATTCGAAAGATATTTCGCAACAAAGCCAGCGCACACACAGTTCAGCATTTATACTCTTACTGACGACAATTCTCCTTGCTACAAGTTCGTTTTTGACTGCTGTCGGTCTTTTTGGGAGGGGGGGACCTTATTTGATACATGGATCTAAGAAATAGTTAAACACACAGCCAACGATTGCACAGGAGCGTGAGTGTGAATTTTCATTAGGAACCGCATGTGGTGGTATTTGATTTTCGAGAATTTTCTTCTGCCTTTTTACCCTGAAAGGATGCGCCGTGGATTACATACTGCGAGTTCAATTCTATTAATATTTTCCCATTCAAATACGATGGAAATTACACGTAAGAGTCCTAAATACGCTCATTGTTGGGCTTGTTCGTTGTGCGAATATTAAACAACAAAAAAAAACGAACAAAAGACACACACACACATTGATGGCAAAGAGTAAAATCCTGCAAACAAATAAAGCGCGCCACAAAAGGAAAGGATACTTAGTCTCAATATGCAAACGCATACATATACCTATTTGTTATTATTTCATGTACAGATGCATGGGGTGGTGGGTCCTTTGTCTGTTTGGAATTACAGAGATTTACACCCGGCTACGTGTTTGATGGATTATTGCTTCTTAGCAGCGATTATTGTGGGTGCTTCAGGGACTATTTTCTGTGATTTTAAGGGAGCGATATGACCCGCTATTGTCAGAGGATGTTGGCCTGGACACTTTTTGTTTTTTTAAGCTCGGAGGTGGGTGTAGTGGACTTTTTCACAATTTTGTTTAAAATTTACACTTCGAACTTGGAAGCGTTGACACGTCGTCATCCCTTTCTGTTCGGAATGGATGTATTTGAGGGGTTTGTTTTTGGTGATCGTCCTCGAAAACCTTACTCAGCAGCAGTGGCAATTCAGACGACTTCCATTGGGACTTAAATCTGGCGTCACTTTTGACAGCATCTTCTAAATTTTACACAACTGATTTTCCAAGACATCTTTCTCACTTGATCCACGCTATGTATATCTCAAATACAGTAGCTACACATGCATTCAATACACAGTGACACTTCGCCATCTGTCATATTTGAGAAATTTCACTCTACCCACCCGCCAAGAGTGTCAATGGATTATTAATTAAATCTGACAAAAAGAAAGCCCCCAGACACCATACTTGCTGGTCGTGTCTCATCATATACACAACAAAAAAAATGAAAAGGACGAAAACGAATAGAACGATGATTCCATTGAATATTCATTCACGTGCGAAGGCGAAAGAAACCACTAACAAGACGATTCGTCACAACTAACAGTGTCGCATCCGTCAGCTCGTTCCACCGTAAGCCAACGCAAAATATCCTTACACCACACAAAACAAAACAACTCCCCAAAGAACAAGTGCGCGACACAAGTGCATACAAAATGCCTGGTGCTTCTGTATTTCTTACCCATTATCCTCTCTCTCTCTCTCTCTCTCTCTCTCTCTCTCTCTCTCTCTACATCTAACATCTCGTTCGTGCTTCTGCTTCGTCTCTGTTGCGACGACATGACACAATAATAACAATAAAAAAAAAGTCCCTATGGGAAAGGATTCCCTTGGAGTGTCCCCCTTTAGTCTTATGCCAATACACGGGATATCTTTTTGTGTTGTGGCTTTTGCACAAAATAATCCTATGCCGCCGTTGTGGTCGCTTTAATCCACCGCGTTTTACTTTATTGTGCGGTTGATCCCTCAAAAAGGATAAAAGAAAATAAGGTGTGTGGTGTGCGGTGCGAACAGGGTGTTTCGTGTTCCTTTGTGACGACGCATCTCAAGTATATATGACGTGCGCTGGTGACGACAGTTGAAAGCTGAGTGCCAACTTGATTTGATGTTGCAATTTCTTTTTTTGCCAGATCCTTTCTTCATTCTTATCTGCTACACGATGAATTGCCGTTGAAAAGTAGCGAATAATATACACATGTACAGTACACATGTATCCCTTCTTAGACAGGACCGAACAGACTCTCGTCACAACAAGGATATTTATGCGAAATAATATAATGTGACACACGAATCATTCATTTCTTATTTATGGGGGGCATAACAAATGAAGGGTGACCTCTGACTGTGTGCGGTTTGATATGTGTCGATATACGACGTCTCTCTAAATCATTTTCATAAATTTTCCATCTAAAAAGAAAAAAAAAACCATCCATCCACACGAAGAAGGAATGCGAATGCGAAACAACAAAAAGGGGTTGAGATCGGAAATGTAATTGGAAATGAATTGTTGATGTTGGTTATGGTTCAAGGATGCTGTGTCAATTCAATTCAATTCGACTCGGAGGTTGTGTGTTTGTTTTATTTAAATTTCTAAGTCTTTAGAGAAATTACACCAAGTTTGGTGGGTTGTCTTATGGTCATTCATTTGGTCTGTTTTTATTCACTCACTCTCTCTGAACTACACTGAACTAATTGAACTTCCTAGTTCAGTTAGTGTTTTATAACCAAATCAAGTAAATATCTAACCTTTCTCTTCTTAAAAGGTTTATTTAGGTTTGGGACACACTGCCTACCCCTCACGCATTAAATGTCAGTTCGGTCGACCACGTGTGTGTTCAGAAATTCATCTCGACTAACTCCTCTTTTCCCACTCTACTCTACTCTAATCTACTCCACTCTACTCTACTCAATCCCATCAATACATCAAAACAAATATCGCCAGAAAACAGCTCATTAATCGATGACTGTTTAAATAAACACAACAGACGCGCACCGCACAGTATCACAGCTCTTCTGGTGTTGTTGCTGGTTTTTTTTGCTTTTTTTTCTGTTTATGCCCGCATTCATTATTTTCCTTTCTATCTTGCGTCTTGTCTATATTGAAAGTGCGAGATACAAACTCAATTAATTATCGCGCGCCCGAATATTACTTCGTTTGATCCCGACAGTACCACACAGCACCGCCGGCCGGCGGAAACGAACTTGCCAACATTTTAGTTTCGTTTTGCAATATAACAATATATGATGATAGCTCCACCACCAATCAGTGCAGCCCCTAATCCAGAGATATCAAAACAATCAACAAAGGCATGAAGCGCCCCCCTTTTGTACGCGTGTAGGTCGTCGTTCGTGTATATAATAAATCCAATCAAAACACTAGAACTCACACAGGCGATCGTGGAAAATTATAATTTGTTTTCATTTCCACATAATTTGCTAGCACTTCCTTTTCAAACGGCGCGCGGCGCACGGTAGCCAGGCAATTTCTTCTCGAAGACCATTTTCAAATGATTTGAACGGCAATAAATTTTGGAAGCGAGAACGCGCCTCATCTTTGGAGGGAAAATCAATACAAGTCGCACACATCATCAAATACTCGAATTTATTGCGCGCATTCAAATTGAGGAAAGGTTCACACAGATGTCCGGTATACGGAGGATGACCGAAGGAGCGCGTTTGTGGTTAAGTGTGTCTGAATCTAGCGATCGATTATTACTTTATTTATGTAATACTTCGTTGTAGAGCGGATCAGTGGTACACTCTCTTCTAACAACAGTAGCGCATATAGCTGGCTCAGAGCATCAAAGTGAAATGTATCTTGTGGAGGTGCCTTCTTGTTTTTGAGGTTTTTTTTTGGACTACTTTCGAGTGTATATTTAAAACTGTGTGGATTCAAGTGGGGTTGGTGGTTGCTTGCATGCGTTGTGGGAACAGTTGGAGAGTTAGAAATGTTTCACTAAAGCTAAGGGCGGGGATAAGGACAAAATTTGCATGCAAGATCGTAGCCAATGTTGCCAAGGATCTGGCCTTCAGATATCGGATCTTCTACACTTCAACTGGTCGATGGTTTGTTCCATTTTCCATCACTCTTGACAGGCTCTTTTAGGTCTCTGGGTAGATGTGGGTTGGAATCGGACACTCGTTACGTTTATGCTTACTCGAAGTTATTGTGTCATCGTGGATGGACAGCTGTTTGTTTGTTTGCTATATAAATTGTTCAATTTTAGCCCGGCCAAAGTTGCGTCAAAGTCCATCTGTTTGGGGGTTTTCCTCAACCAACGCAGTGTAAAGACCTCTATAGAATTTCGGAAGTCTGTCCTGGCTCATAAAAACGAAGCATGCCGAATGGCATAAGTATCATAGACTAGATATTTGTTCGCCTTTCATAGCAAGTAACCATAGTGAATATATCAAACCTCGTCAAACACTTCACAATCGTTAGCACTAAAAAAAATTAGACCTAATCCAAACCATTTGCCCGAAATAACAAACATTTATACAGACAGCCAGCTACTGAATTGTTGCTACCATTCGTTATGTGACATTAACGCACATTAAATGGATACGCGCGCGCATTCCATCGCGCGTGGAATGCAGGCATCGCCTATGCGATCGTGGGCGATTTATCATACGTAAAAATATCATTTATGTTACGTAGACTATACGACCCTTCGTTTTTCTAAAGAAAACAATTTTCGTCTTAATTGTTGTTCGAGTCAGTTGATCTGTTATTTATTAATTAAAATGCCTGCTGATGTTTGACATTTCTGTTAGAGAGATGTCAATGAGATGGAATAAGCTTTTCTGTAGAGTGAAAAGATCGCCAATGGGAGAAACATATTCATTGCCCCTTGTCCTTAGGCACATATAAATCGAACAGGGCTATTTTCCTTTGAAGGCGAAGCATTTGGGCAAAAGTGTTTCTTGTGAGGCAAAAGTGACAAGCCCTATAATTTCATGGCACCCCTTCTCAGAGTGGGCTTGTAGGAAATACTTGTCGTGTTGAACTTCTGTCATGACACTTTCACGACAAAAATTTGAACAGCTTCAACTGCAAATATTTAGCTTCTTAAGCGTTCTTCTTGTATACAAGTTGTCACCCTCAAATTTTGTTGCAAAATTCTGCCAACAGGCAATATATGTACGTCCATTTGTTGAAGGTCAAATTGTTGTATGAGAAGTGCGGCGCCCCCGACTTTCGTTATGTATGAACATATTTCCAACCAGTCGCCTTCTGAGCTCAACATACGCTCTATGAGAAGCTGTGGAATGGGTAAGTTGACCTACGAATCCTAACACTGTTAAACTATTAACAACATTAAAAAAAAACAAAGAACTTGATAGTTGTACATCCTGCTTTTCATTCGTTTCATCTCGTGGTTGTCTGATGGCCACAATCATCAGCCGCGTGCATTTCATTTGTAAAAATGTGAAATGTATTTGTTTTTTGTTTTGGTTTTAATTAAATTTGAGTAAAAACTCAATTGAAATGAATTGATTACACGCCAGCGGTCGACACAAGCACAGCCAAATTTAAGCAGAACAAATGTACAGTAAAGGACAACCGCTTAATTACTTTCCTCTCTGTGCAGCTTCAACAAAATGGCATTCGAATAAACAAAAACCAAACCCAAAAACAAACAAACTAAATAAAAATATAATGCAAACGAAAAAAAGCGCGAAAAAAAAAACACGATACAAACGCAAAAATAGCCAGAGATAACGTTTTGTTACTTTTCTTTCTTGTTTTGTGTATACATTCGCTCTTTGTTTGTTACCGTCCTGTTACTATATTCATGTCCTGTACTCTCTATAATATGATGGTATCCTTTGATCAACATCATCATCATCATCATCATTTTAGGAATACAAATGGAATTTTTACACAAGGCGGACAAAAGACCAAAAATGTATACACAGCAAGGACTAACAAACGAATGAAATTAAATACACACGATGTCAGTCATAAATTTATATATATTCAAAAAAACATATACACATAGACATAAGGAGAAACAAACTTTGCTGGTTTTGTCACTTTTTTTCGCCGTTGTGTTGATTTTGTGATAGATGTGGGAGAGATCCTTTGGCGAGTGGACCAAAAGTGGGTGGAATAAAATTGTCTTCATTATCATCGTAGCGTGGTCGTTTTCATTACTTTCTTTTTTCTGTGAATAACAAGAAAACAACGCTTTCGACTTGAAGGACTCGTCTGAGCTAATGAACTAAAATTCGTCTGTTTATTTTAGCCGTTTGATTCGCTGCGGCAAATGGGGGAGGGACAGGCATCTGCACTTTGAAGAGTCAAGTAGTTTGAGGATGCTTGAGTTTTGGCCGAGATGCCACCTTGGTCGTCCAGCACATCCAGGAGCAATCATAGTAAGTTTGACATGTGCTGGTTGATTTAAGAAAGAAAGCCACTGGATAGAGGGGTGGGAGTTATTTTCTGTAACCGCTTTGACTTTTTGAATTATGCGATGGCCGATAAGTAGGACCACAATTGCCGCCAAAAATTGCTGTTTTTGAATTTACTCACAAAATTTGGTGGAATACCTTGAATTTGTAGGTAATTCCTGTTGACGTTGTTCAGTATATGAAAGAAGGAAGATCTCGTTGGTCCCTTTGAGGGATTCCGCTTGAGTTTATTGGCTTTGAAGGAGGAGGGAAGACTTCGAGCTGTGTTGATCTGGTTAATAAAATACGCATCAGTCATCTGAGATGACAAGGATATGTAAAGAGCGAATGGAAACCAAGGCTCCAGGCCGAGAAAGACGTCGCCCCAGATCGCACTGAAAATAATTGCCAAATTAATTTAGTATTTAAGTTCTTAAGGGTGAATCGCTTCAGATTTTTCAGTTGCCACGTGCTTTCGACAGTCAAATAAGACTTAGATCTTCTCCACAATAACCTGCCGTCCAATTGCAGTTTCTACTCCATTTCCTGCCGAAGCACTTGCCCGTCAGTGATATTTATTTGACTTTGCTCAACATAGACGCACCCACATAAAAGTCATCGTGCGTCGGGTCTTAGTAACACTTGGAACTACAATCAAATGATATTTCTTAGTCACACCTTTGTAAACGCACATGTTCCGCATCCATCGGGGCCTCATTACTACAATGAATTAAGTCCATCTGCATCGATGCATTTGCATCCCCCCTGACGCCCTGACACCAACAACTATAAGTCTATCTGTGAAGAGCCCGACCAGAGATGATTCCCGTCTAAGTACACATATTTTGTGAGGGAAAACAAAGCCATAAACTTCAAACAAGAACTTAGAAGAACAAGCACTATTGAAACACACACACACGCGCGCCTTTTCATTTTTCGACTTTTCGACTTAAATTAGCGATTTTATTGACTTCATAACTCATGGTGGGGGCACATTTAATGGCCAGCGACGTAAACAATCTGTTCATTCCGTTTTGATATCTTTTTCGCTTTTTGTTGTTTTGGATATTCACATTTTTATTAAGAATGGTATATGATTCAAAAAATAGTATTAGCAAAAAGAATGGATCCATAAGGAAGCGAGAGAGAACAAAAAAAAGGAAAACCGAGAAAAATGGAAGCAATCACAAGTAATTTACAAAACGAATTAATTATGACAAATTCTGGGCAAATAGAAATTAATAAAAATAGGAATTTCTGTTGGAAAGCAATGCGGACCGGGGTGGGGGGACATGAGAAATGAGATTCATTTTTAATTGATTTAAGAAAAAAAATATCTAAGCTAAATGGTTTAATAATTGTTGATGCCGCATCTTGGTGAATGGATGGGGCGATAGAACGCATTCGGTTTGTCACGAGCTATATGGTAATTGGTAGATATATGGTGGGAGCTGGGCTGAAAGTTTGGTTGGAAATGCATCAGGCGTTTGGAAGCGGGAATCCTATTAAATGAGCGGTGATAGACAGCGACTGGGATAGGGTTTGATGCAGAGGTATCTTGAGTGTGATTCAGAATTTAAATATCTGGACTCTGGCTTATGAATTCATGGCCTCAATTTTTAGGACATGCGTTGGACATGCACCATGCAGAAAATTGACCTATGTCAGAAATTTAGTCTTACGAATTGTCTTAGTAATTGTTGACAAAATCGAAAAAAAATGTTCCTGTTAAATATTATGGCAATTTATTTGATGTGTCGCCGTGAAAGCAGCTTTTAAATTAACGCGTCTTTAACAAAAACTTTAGCATTTTATGTGATTTTGTTTATTCCTGAATATTTGTGGACGGCAGTCGGATATAGCGACCGCCGGTTATAACGAGCTTATTTCATCGGTCCCTTCACCGTCGTTATAAGCGAATTCAACTGTACTTTAATTTTAACTTAATTTTTATTTCCCCATAATTTGACTAGTTACTTGCCCTGAAATTGTTTCACTTTAAGCCAATCATTCAATAAATTCAATATTGGCAAAACATTTCCATAAAAGGCTTCGCGATAGCATCGCCTCTGCCTGATGAATATCCCACGAGACTTGCTGCCCAAAAACAGGCTTCAAGAAAATCCATATAAAGCAAACTACATACAAGTAGATGGCCAGCAAGCACATCTCCTCAATGGCACAAGTAATTGAACTCTGGCGCAACAATAGAAGGAGCAAAATTCGGTAATTGTCGAAAGAAAGAATTCCTATTAGTCCCCTATTGTTTCCCAACCTAATGGATGAAGATTGATGAACCCTCCCATTCCGACGACGACGACGACGACCCACGGTTCAGCTTCGGTTGATTGCTCGCACTCCCAAGGAAACACAACAAGACTCAATCAGTTCTATTATGAATGGAACAGCACCCTGGCTGACCCGGTTTCCATGATCCCAGACCCCCGGCCCCTAGCGCTCTGAAGCTAATTCTGTTCCTGATGGCTGACGTTGATGACGACAAAGTCCTTACGGCAGCACGAAAAAAAAAAGTTTCCCATCTACATTCGGCCGGGCCTTTTGTTTTGGTTCCTTTGCGCAAAACCTACAGCGACAGACACACAGAGAGAGAGAAGGCAAAAATTATTGTTATTATTGCTATTGTGCAGGAAGTGAATACAAATTGAGCAGAAATTCTTGCTTGCGCTCGTTGACACATCACAATGGGGGGTTAATAAGCAAAGCAAAATCCCTAAATTGCATATAACATTTCGGACAATTAGATTGCGAAAAAGTGTTTAGTTTCATTAGAGGCTCGTCCCCGGACGACAGGTTGGGTAGTGGGGTGACACTGTGACAGGAAATGTGATTTACTTAGTAGCAAAATGGGCGCGTAATGAGCCCAGATTGGAGTGTTTTGTTCCATTCCAACAATAGACTGTCCAACTGTGAATTTATTAAAAGATTTTCAATATTTTCTCTCCTCTCTCAAATGTGACAGCTTTCAATTCGGATTGAATGCATCTAATATAGTTGGAAATAGTGCACACGTTGTGTGTCTTGTCGAATCGCATCCGATAGCCTTTTGACACTCGATGAAACAATTTAGTTGTCTGAAACAATATACAATGCGATATTCTGACTAATTGGAAAGGCTCTCAAAAGCGCGCATACAATTTATTGCATTCTCGGAATCTACAACGGCTCGGCTGTGTGAAGTGAACACAACGTGATGTGTTTATTTTTTGTTAAAAGCATGCAAAAGATAAGGACTATACAAGGGACTAGGTGTTAGAGGTCGCGTTGAATTATAGCAATTACATGGGGGAAAACAAATTACTGTAGTACAATCAAAATGTGCGATTGTGTTGATTTATTTATATATTTGTGTGTGTGTGAGTTCGAACTGGAGCGCATTCATTTCGAACACCGGCAGTGTTCTCATTACTACTCATCAAATTTCTAGTACAATATTCATTTTTGCGATGTTTTTGATTAAATTTAAACTGCTTTACGGAGTCTTGCGAAATGTAAAGTGACTCGTAATCGTTTGCAACGACTTTTGAAAAAAAACTGACAGTTTGGTTGTTTTCTGGTACTTTTTCTAGTGCCTGCTTTTATTTTCTTTCTAGTACATTTAGTGCACCGCTGTAAACTTCAAATTTTGTGAATTTTTTGATTAATATTTTACGGAATGCACAGTGCCGGTTGCTTTTCTGTATTCACTTTGAAGGTATGTACTCAATAATTGCGACGCAGTGACAAAGTGACATTTTGAATTTCTTATTCAATTGAATGTGTTGTTGTTTTTTAATACCGGGTTGTAATTATTTTCATTGCAAGCATGAGGCTGTCGTAATCGGAACGCAAGGTTGATCTTACAGTCCTGATCCTTTTTGTATATATCTACCTAAACACCGAAGACGTGTGAACGCAGTGTTGCTTCGTGTTTGCCAATTTCAAAATTTAGTTGCATTTTTATGAAAACCATTTATACGTTGTCTCTTAGTGTACATGGAATGCCGGTTTCGTTTTCCTATTTTATAGACATCCCTGCAACAGTGACAGTGAAATGAAGTTCTTGACTCCCACAACAAAAGGTTTGTTCGACGTGGGCCCTAGTGCACTAGTGCGCACTGTGTTAACCCTAATGTGTTCGATATAGCACTCAACTCTCCCTGGTACTGAAAACCTGTATTCGACATGACTTCTATGGCGCCCTAAACTGACCCCAGTTAATTTATCGGGGCAAGAATTCAGTGCTGAGTTTCGCTGTCATTTAGCTTGCTGTCGTTCATTTTTCAATGTAAAACTTCAGGGCAGCATATTTTGTGTTCGATATAGTAGCCGAATTTTCAGGGATATGCAGGCTTTTGGACAGGCGGGAAAATAAGCTGACACTTCTCAGTGCGCACTAGTGCTAGCCACGTCAAACAAACCTAAAATGTATTCCGTCAAGTACCCTAACATTGACCGAAATCTGGAAAGTTTTTACATACGACCTTGTCGCTACATGAAGCGAACAAATTCACTGTTCTCTTCAGAAAACGGTTGCCCTATTAATCAGCAGTAATGACAGATGTCACTTTTGTCGATAAAAAGTAAGTGCGGTTCAAAAGGCAACATTTCGACTCCGGGAAACTTTTATTTGTTAAATATAGTTTGGACAGTCTGTGCAACAAAAAAACTTATCAGGTATGTTATTAAAAATATTTTCTCTTAGAAAAATATGAATTTATAGTACTAAAGTTGCTAGTTCGTTTTAAAAAGGAAATTACTGTTTTTTTATTATTTAGTGGGTTAGGAAGTTAGGAATAATAATGGGATCTAACAATGACCATCACAATTTTCTTAATAACTGCTTTAAAAACAATAACATCTCTGTGAATTTCAGAAAACTTGCGAAGAATGATTGTACCCCTTGCCTGCATTCGTATTTATGCAGATAAACCTTCACAGGGCTGGTAAATCTGCGTTTAAAGTTCAAAATCGGTCAGTGTCGATAGTAGAAGCTAGAAATTGGGTGGATATGTTTAAATTTTACTTCAAGCGAACAAAAATAGGGACAGCCCTTGCAGGACTCGCCACGTCACGTAGTTCTCGGATATGTCAAGTTTGAAACCAAAATCGAATCGCAATGGGCTGTCAATGTCCCAAAGACTTCGTAATTCACAATTACTCTTAAAAATAATCCCCAAAAGGGTGATACACACACACAGACAGACAAGATCATTAGAATGTTTTTCTCATACTTTCCAAATTCACTTGGCAGCATATTATTTCCCCTTATCCCAAGATACCAGCAACATCTCCATAGAGTTCCCATCAGCAATCCTGTATGCGATGATATAATTTATTGATCGAGTCCCAATCCCAAACACCACTCCCAGGCATTTTTTCTTCTTTTTATTGTGGACGAGAATCATCTGACAAAAGAGTTAAGTGTTTTGATGACAATTCCGACAAAAAAGAAATGCATATTCGAAATATTAAATTGTTTTCTTTTCAAAAATAGACGAATGCACTTTTGGTGGACCTTATATTCTGAATAGAATTGAATGGAGGGGGGGGGTGGAATTATGTGCGTATGTACTTAAAAATGATTTTATTGCCTTGCTATGAATAAACATATTTTTTTTTGTCGGTTGGTGTGTGCTCTTCCTCTATTTTGAATGGGGTAGGGTTTTTTTTGAGTTTTATCTTGTCTTTAGAGGAACGGTATCAGCCCGTTACGGGTTATAAAAACTTATTTAATGATAAATT
Organism: Cheilosia pagana; assembly: GCA_936431705.1. Taxonomy (NCBI): domain Eukaryota; kingdom Metazoa; phylum Arthropoda; class Insecta; order Diptera; family Syrphidae; genus Cheilosia; species Cheilosia pagana. Next base: position 3,719,320 of record OW386171.1, read on the forward strand.
AAATTGTGTGCATAACTTAAGGGGAAATATATGATTTAAAGATGCCATCTGACATATTAATTAGCTTCTGACCTAGTTCGAACATAAAATTTCGTTTTTTATTGTTGCGAAATCTTAACGATAATGAGTATGACAGTTTTGTGTAGTTTGAGAGACAGTGGTCGCCGTTGTTGGTATATTTTATGTGACACTTTAGTGTTTTTGACACATCTAAACTTAGAGACGACATTGCTATTTGTGTGGTCCTTGTATACCTACTGGTAAAACAAAACAAAATTTATTGCTTTCTCGTTGACGTTCCACCACCAACTATAAAAGGCCAACTTTATTCTAGCCCAGTCAATGTTTGAGGGCCACAAAAAATAAATAAATAAATAAAAGAAACAACACTCTCTGCTTCTGCAGCACTTGAACGTCAAATTCGGGTTACCCTAAAGAAATTAAGGTGTGACACCTCAAAATGCATCGTCTTTTTAGACACGGATGGAAGATAATTATGTCAAATTACTGTCAGTGCATGGATGAGATTGTGATATATATCTCTGTGATGGGGTTATATCTCATCTCGTTCTTTTCGTTGTCTTCGTCGCGTGTTTTTTCTGTTTTTTTTCTATTTCAATAATTTATGTTGAGTATGGGAAGTGAGTTTTATTGGATGCGCTTGTGTTGAAATTGTTTAAACTTTGTCGTGGTAAAACATTAAAATAGGAAATGATGGCCAACCTTTTTACAGTGTTACTTTATTGATGTAAAAATGTAATTGCGACTCAAGTAATTTTGACAGATGGTGAAGAACGTGTCAAGGAAAATTTATCGTCTCTCAGTTTTTTTCGAGCACTAATCGCAACTATTTAAAAAATAAATCAGTCTTAGAATGGGCAGTTCGCCGTCTTGTCTTGGTCTGGGTTTCCATTTAATTTAAGGAGTGTATAGGAAAAGACAGATGAATCCCTTTAACTTGTTATTTAATATGCATCATTTATTAATTTGTTTAACTATTCGTTTGCATTTAATAGCTTTTGTTCATAGATAAGTGGGCATAACTATTAATTTTACAATCTACCAAAGTAGGGTCTTTAAAGTTTAAAATTTTGTGGACTATTCGTTATACCTTAGCTGTTGTTGTTGACTGCCAGCAACAGCCGACTCTTGGCGCAACTTCCCCAACCACTTTATTCATACTCGTCGAGTCTATCTGAGTTTATAATTTAGCACTAGTACCGCCCGTGGTCAAAATTCGACCAATTTTGTCTGTAGATAAAGCCAACTAGTTTTTTACATAATTTATTTATTATTTATTTAATTTATTTTTATGCTAAATATTAATTCATATACCTTTCCGCTGTGAAAAAAGAATGGAAAAGGGCAAAAAAAGGGTAACTAAATTGCATATACCTTTATGGGTTAATGAGACTCTCCAACAGGTTCTAATCTAAGATGATTAAATTCGTTACTATGGAAACATGACGGCGACAAATTGAATAGCAACAAATTGCTTTCGAGTAACTGCTAAACATTTTGTATGGGAAATACTTAACATCATTTTACCAGTCTTAATGGCGACATATAGGTACCTACGATTTTTTGTTTCTGCACATCTATGGCACAGTGCCTTTCGAATGATATAAGTTTCATTCTCCTCATTTCGTGATTAATATTAATATAATGATTAGGACACAGTCTCATCAGTAGGTACACGAAGCCTTGCAAAGCGCTTGCCTAAGTGACAATGCGTCAAGCGTCCAAGTCCCTGGAGCTTATGGCCGGCTAAGAGTCTTCCCTATGAGAGATTTGCCCATTTCTCTTGCATGCAGTTTACAAAGTAACTCCCAGAGTTGAGTCCTAGTCCCTGGATTTATAAAAACCCATTTTGACAGCGCCTTTAAAAAATTGAAGCACTGACTTAACCCGGCAGTGTTCTCAGTACTACTCTTCAAATTTCTAGTACAATTTTAATTTTTCCCATGTTTTTGATTAAATTTAATTGTGCTTGGGACTGCTTTTTCATGAAAAAGTCCTCATGCCTTGTTCCCCGGAAAGTTTTAATTTTCTAACTTAAACTACATTCGCAAAAGCTTAAGGGGTTCAATCCGACTCACGTCTTTTAAATGCTTCGCAGAGACAATGTACCAAATTCTTAAATTTATTTGCAACAAATTGCGCTCATTTAGCAGTTCAATATTTCTTTTCTTAATCTCTTACTAATTCAAATCCTGTCAAAGTTTTATTCTTGCATTGAGCTAATCTTTTCTTTCCTCGCTTAAAACCTTTTTGCATTTTTTTTCATTTTTCATTAAAATAAACTCATACGGCCAACAACGGATAGGTGATGACTTGAGGAAATAAACAAAATCGAAAACAACAAAAAGTAATTAAAAATATATGTAAAACTCTGGTGTCCGCCAGTGACTTTAGAATTGATGGGTGATAATCCTCCTGTCAAAGCGATCTACAAAATGCAACCGTATAATGTGCGAAGTGCATTTTATTTTTAGCTACACTTTTATGAATATTCGTTTCTATTTCCACTTTCCACTTTCCACTTCCCACCCACCATCATCTAACAGCGACAATAAAATCTGTCACAGAATGACGACTGGAATTTATGAAATTATGTATATAAAAATTATTTAGGAATTTTTATCGTCCATGGAAATGGACTGAAATTTAATCATTTTAGAAGAACAATAGGGATAGGAGACTGTAATCAGAATATACAGTTGAAGAGCTAAAAACCACACCCCCCCGAAACTATATTTTAAATTGCGATTTTATTATTTATTGTCACAAGTTGTGGCGGCGCGCGTTGTTTGAATTAATGACACACAACAATATATCCTTTGAATAAATAAAATATCCATCAATTTTTCCATTTTTTATATCCATCCCCACATCCTCTGTGTCAAAGCTAAAAAAAAGAAAAAGAAACAGAAACCAGTTGTGAAAAGAAAAATAATCATCGAACAAGACAAACAATTTCCCATTACAACCCTCCTTGTTGTTGTTGGAATTATTCACTTCAATAATGTGACAACAACAACGAAAGAAACAGCAAAATCCCTTTCAAAGGACGAATAAATGAATGTTCGAACTTTTGGCTTGGCCATTCTGTCACAAAACTCAGCCTAAGAAGGCCAAATCGAGACGAAAGTACTTCTCCTTTGAAAAGGATTAACCTAATGTGCTGTAGACTTGACGTTAATACAACAATCCTGTGTAAGCAAGCCGAGATGCTTTATGGTTTAACGCAAGAGTCTGAAAATGACTCTCATGTAATACAATTCACCCCCCCAGACTTGCGTCACACAGCAGCTCTCACATCATCCCCCAGCTCTGCACAAACGAAATAGGCTATTGTGTGAAGAACGTGTTGCCTTAGGGGTTTTATGTATTTTTTTTTTTCTTCCTTTTTTTTGTATTTTGTGTGGTGTGCAACACAAAGCCATGAACATGAAGACTAATCCGCAAATCCATCATTTACAAGTTGACACCCTGATGATGGTGGGATGGCTAAGGTTTTTTTTTTTCTTTTTTTTTGTTCCCCTGGTTTGCTTTCTAAGAGTCAATTAGTAGGTGTGTTATCGTGTTGCTAAGGGAGTGAGCGGGGGCGGCTATAAGTGGACAGTAATGATTATTGAATTTTGGGCAGGCCGTCTAAATGGCTTTACTGTCAACAGCTGAACAACTGTTTTGATGCCTGTCAGAGTGTCAGTCGATAAAAGGTGTTCTCATAAAGTGGACTCTCTAAACGTTGTCTGTCCGCTACACACTCATTGGGACTGACTCGAGTGTATCTTTGATAGTTCGTCCTTGTTCATGGCAAACCGTGCTTTTCCGGCTTGAAGGAAAGTTTCGTGCGACCCAGTCGTGCACAGTGCTCATTATCATTCGTCTAAAGCATCTTGAGTTGAACACCCAACTTTGTACAGAAGGAAACAGTGGGATTCCATATTGACCGGAGAAATACAGGATAACGACATTCGCATGTTTGTTTGACAGTTTTTTTCGACACTTTCAATACACGGCAACTTGAGCATATGTTTTCTCTTCTGGCTATGTTGAAATTCGTCGTAACCTTATATTTCCCTTGGCTTGTTATCCGAACCTACGACCACGAAGCCAGCACCAGCAGTCAGTGTAATCAAAGGTCCTGTTCGAGTAGTATCTATTGAAACAAAAAAAAAACCAACCGGTCAAACCCTACCCCTTTTCTTTCACAATCAAACCATCATATGTCACCGTTTACTATATCGAATTCACATCCCTTCTCATTGAATACATAGAAAATCCATCCTTGGGGATTATAAAATTTGAATAAGCCAAAAAAAGACGAAAAAAAAACATTGATCGACAAAAAAAGAGCATTTTCGGATAATGATACATCATCGCGAGTGTGGTGGTGGTGTCCTTTTTTGTATTTGCACCCTTAGACAAGCTGCAAGTGGTGGTAGAAAAAAAAAAAGAAGCAACAAATCGAATCGAAAATTGATAGGATATTTGTATGAATGTGTATCCTAAAGCGGAGATTTATTCATTTTGGATTATTTTTCTTTTCCACGCTTCGAAAGTGATTCGCTATAATTTGGACGCGAGTGCGATAAATTGTGTTTTAAAATGCAGTTTGAGGGAAGACTGACCTTTTTCAGACTTTTTTTTTTTTAAATTGCTCTTTAATAGGACGATTACATTTTTTATTCAACTAAATGGAATCTATCAACATCGAATCGATTACCTTGGGCAATTGACATATGAGAAGTCAATTTAGTTTTTTATTTATACGATGTCCTGGCATTGGTTTTATTTTTAACTGGATTTGTGGGAAGGAATTTTGTTTGCTTTGGGTGGCTTTTTGCATTTCTTCATTATCAGCGGGGTCTTGACTTGGAACAGTCTGTACCACTTAAGGATGTACAAAAAGAAGTCATCCGATGTTGTTTGGCTCTAATTTTTTTCTAAATGAAAAACTTCGATTTCGTTTTTTGATTATGTTTATTTGAACCTTTAGAATTTAATTGGTCAAGTCGAGAAGATGATATCGGGCAAATGAGCGCCGTCACAATTGAATGCCATACGGGCTCGTTTTATGGCATTTTTCATCACTTCGGTGAGAATTTCAGGCGACAGATTCTCGCACTCGTGTCGAATGTTGTCCTTGAGGGCTTCTAGGGTCTCGGGACTTTAAAAAACCCACAAAAAAAAAACTGGAACGGTTAAATCGGGCGATCTTGCGGGCCAGTGCAAATCGCCAAAACGAGAGATGAGGCGACCCGGGAACGCCGCCTATTCCGCGTTCTTGGGGAGTGTATGACTCCATGCTCCATGGCTTGTTCACTTGCATTCTACATCTGTCTAGTCCACAAATGTCAAACATTTCATACATTAAATTGGTCGCTTCTGACGATATGCCGCATTGGATGGCAAAACGTTACAATTTCCCTTACTCTTTCGTTTCGCAATTTATATCTACGTGTATCTATAGCCTACTACCTACCTTAAATAACTCCCTTTGTGCGTCAGCTCCTTGGTTCTAATTGCAGTTTTCCTCTCCACGCAAAGTCCTCTGCGCAAACATACTGCTACCGCACGCATTGCGACAGCCTAATTCCATCTCCTTGGTTCAAGAATCAAAGGAGTTGAGAAGATCTTTGAATTTCTACTTGTGCTGTGATTATAATAGACGGAAATATAATGCAAATATTTGTTATTTCACAAAAACATTCACATCTACTCGTGTGTTAGTGTTTGAAAATATCAAAAGACCGAATCGACAAGGACGTTACATCAGCTCATCATCATCATCATCATCGTTGTCGTCGTCGTCATCAACCCACACACCCCACCCCTCATTTACATTGACAAATATACAAAATTTACTTATCTATTTTGTTTATCGTCATCGGCATCAGTCAGCCAGCCAGCGTTGTCATGATTAAACAACAAAAAGCAGCAGCCGAATATGAGAAGAAGAAACAACAACAACAACAGCAAAAAAAACACTGAAAAAATAAATAAGTAAATACACCGCATGGCCCACCCCTATTATTCTTCTTCAATTATATTTATTCCCCTTGATAGAGTAGTAGCACGGTAAATATGCAGCTTCTATCTATGTCACGAAAACAAAAAGATCAAAGGACAAATTTCGGGGTTTTGTTTTTATTCAGGAGAAAATTTCAGCACAGCTCACCGTCACCACTCCACCACAAAGTCGTGTTGTAATTGCCATCTCCTCGGTACTACTCTGCTTAGCCTTAGCTGTGGTATCTGCGCTTCTGTGGAATGCGTGTGTGTGTGAGTGTTTTAATCCTGAAATGCGACGGTTTTATTGTTGTTGTTCTGTTTGTAGTCTAGTTGTACTGTTGGGATTCGTTGGAAAAATTCCCATGTTCTTCTTTTAAGTAGATTTGAGTTGAGCGATTGGGCGGGCGGGCGTCAGGGCATCCATCGTCCTTGTTGCCTTTGTGAATCTTCTTTGTTTATTTGTTGATTAACGAAATCATCAATACAAATAAATGCGAGTTTGTCTGTGATAAAGATAAAAGTGCCTGACGGGTTATATACCGATTTTTAAAGGTAGTCAAGGTTTTTTTTTTTTGCGTGTGCGGTACAGAATGTTAGTTTTGGGAATCCTTTTTTCCCCTTTGTCAAATTAAATGGTGTTTGTTGTGTACAGAGTTGCACCACGCCGCCGGCCATCATTACAGAGGAGGTTTCCATAGCCAAACCTGCAAATATTTGATTTGGAACAATGATAATTTGGAGAGGACAAACACGGAAGGTCCTGCAGGAACAGAAAAAAAAACAAAAAATCACTCCTTGTTCCAATTGGGCATAAAACTCGATTGTTTTTTTTTATAAATATTTTACCTGGCAATTATTTACAAAATTCCACCTAACCCATATTTAAAATTTGGCTTTTTAAACCATTGCCTGAAATTTGTTTGCCAATTTCATAGAAATACCGTTAAGGACTACCGCGGCTCCAATTCGTAATAAACTGGCTTAACCATGGATTTCGTTTAATTTATTTTGAAGAGGAAAACTGAGTTGTTAAGTTTTAAGCGTTTTTAGCCAGAGCCTGCCGATCAAAACTGTTAATCAGGACTTTAACCGACAGATAACTTCAATTTTGCAAAAATGTTCATGTAGAAAATATCTGTTTGTGGGTTTTGTGGTTCTGAGGGTCCACTGCATCACCTCTAACATCCTACTATCATCATAAAAGGCGCTTAGTTCATTTAATTGTAGGCCGCTTCAAAGCTGGGGCAGTTGTTATCAAATGCGCTATTCGAAAAAAATCCTTTGTATCGATTCCGACAGGCTGGAGACGTCAGCTCAGACTTCCTTGGCATGATCGCTTTTGAAAATACAAAGACCTAAAACCGCTTTTCTCATTGCAAGTGGCAAAAGTCAAAAGGTTTACTGCTTCTCTTCTCATATTTCATTTTAATTTTTAACCCCTTCCTCTGAACAAAACATAAACAAGGAAGAAGCAAAAACAACATAGCAAAAATATGAAATGGAATTTACTTAATTATACAATATTTTTTTATGTAACATTCAAGTTGGCAAGGGGTGCGAACTTCAAATGCAAAATGCAAATAAGTGTGTACCTCCTTGTGTGTATGCTCGCTGGGACTAACGAAAGGATAATAATAGAATAATAATAGCATGCCAACAATTAACAATAAAAGCCACACACACACGTACGCACAGTAAGAAGGCACTTCATAACCCGTTCAGCATAGCGTGGTTATGTTTCGCGCCCCCTATCGAGAAGGACAATTAACTTTCGACCTGATGCATAGTGACAGGCAGCGGTTGGCAGTGTGTGGTTTGATTATGCGGATGGTTCAGGCGACTTGTGCGCACTTATTATTCTATTATATTGTTTCGGTGCGGTGTATTGTTAGGGAGGTTCACGCGCTTGCCAGAGATTTATGTAGATGGAAAAGGGGTTGGCTGTTGTATATTACGTTTGGGGGTGAAATAAAACAGAATGCAGCCGAGTCGTCCTCCGCTGGGCAGACGTTTGTTATTTGTAGCAAATTAATTGTTTTATAGGGCGTGAACCAAGCGCAGCAGGTGGGATTTAATTGATTTTCATCATCATTTCCTTGCAGTATGAGGGCTGGGAGGTAGCCAGGCACAATGTAGCTCCATTAAATTTGGTTGGAAGAATGGCTTTGACAAATATGACAAGTGTGGTGACACAAATGACTTGATTTCTTTTTTTTTCTTGCAAATTTGAGTGCCTTTAGTTGTTTTTTTACGTTTTTTGGATTAATTAAAAAATAATTATGTAATCTAGTACAATTGCTTTGTTGTGACACCGAAGGGTGTCAGAGTAATGAGGCAATTTGACTCCTAGCCGTCAAGAGGTTGTCGACTACTAAGAAAAAAGCGAGTAATCAATCGTAGAAGTTTCAAAAACTGACAGTTTTTCCTTTTTTTAAAGAATTAAAGAAATGTCATGTTTTATAGGTTGCATCCGCACTCTATTACTTTTCGAGCAACTCAACTAAAATATTCGCTCTAGTTAGATTCGACTTCGACGCTGCAAATCTTTCCAAGCCATTATGAATTGAAACTCTCCTTCCCCCTAACTATTCTGCGCTATAATTAAACTCGTATTACTCCCGTCGATAAGTACATCCCTGATTTTTACGCTTAAAATCCGTATAGCTACGCATATCGTTAGCTGGCTGATATACATAATAAACCAAATGCCAATATTGCATGTAATCAATTGAATTTCCATTTGAATCGAGGACAACATTGAAGTGTAAAAAGGATTGCGCTATAAATATACACAAATGCATGACATCCGCAGAGCGCTCGACTTCCAATATAGTCAGATGTCAGACTATATATAAGCTCATCGAGAGGAAGGGATCATAAATTACGTTAAGAGAAGAACAACATTTTTCTTTTCTATAATATTTGTAAAATCAATTCAATTATTTATCAATCGCTGGGATGTTTTCCTCGTTATAATCTGGCTAGTCTTGTGTTGTAGATGGATGACACTTTATTCTCATGCATCTCTCGAAAGTCTGGCGTCTATAGAAATTCGTATACAAAGGCGAGTGATAGGGAATATAAAATCGAGGTGGGCACAGAAGTGTTCCGACGTTATAATTCGATTCGATGTAGAATATAATGAAATGAAAGTAATGAAGAAGTCCTTGGAAAATTGTATTTGTATTCCGGTAATCATTATTTTTATTATTCTGTGCGCCTTCCTTTATTTGAATGATGAAGAAAGAAAGTGTGACTAATAGGATGAACTGAACACCATTGAAGGTGTAGAAGAGAGCTTTACGCTCTGTTAACATTTTTAAAGCGCAATGATGATGGTTCAGTTCAAGTGGAAATTACTGGAATAAATATATTACACGGATTGGTGTTCCATACACAAGTGTGTGTGGTATTCACACGAGTAGGTGCGTATAGTGAAAAATAAAGTAAATCGGGGAAAATAATTTTTGAATGGGCACTTTGGAGTTTTGATTAAAGTTCCATACGCGTTAGGGGGGTGGTGCGTTTTTATATTCGTACAATTTAAGGATTCCGATGCAGTTTGGCCTGCAAGTATGTCTGGTGACAGAGCTGGTCACTGATGGCAGCTGTATCTTGGATAGTCATGGGAAACGCCTAGTCCATCTGGTGCTACGCAGTTCCGATGGTGAAAAGATTTCGTCCCAACTCAAAGAAATGTTAGTCACGGCTGGCGTCTGATCGATGTTGCCGGCGACAGCTCGACATCCTCGTCAACAGCGGCGATATTCTCGGCACAACGGGCGCTCCGGGGGGCCGGCCACTCTTGGCAACGTCTCGTGTGGTCCCATACTTTTCAAGATTGGCGGCCAAACGGCGCAGTTTTTGCGCAGTCGGTGTCGGACGGCCGTGGAATCGGCGACGGAATTCGCGCTGCTTGTTCACTTGTATTCTACATCTGTTTAGTCCACAAATGTCAAAACACAAAAATAAGAGCATCTTATAATAGAGTGCTCTCTTTTGGCCCACCTTGTAGTTGCAATACCGAACTCTTCTCGTTTTGTTACAGTCGCACGAATCTAGGAGTTTCTTAAAACGCAAACCCCATGTTTATAGAAATGACTGCGGTCTCTAAGCCTCATGCAACTGACGCATGAAACTTTATCAGTTTCAGATTATTCTATACATAAATTTGACTCAAAGAAATGTCTGTCATATGTGCTGATGCTTTTGTAAGTGAAACGCTCTTTTACACAACTTCTAGGACATTCATTTGTATTCTATTTAACTGTAATGCAAAATTTCAGAATTGTATCCCACTTTTCCCACTCTCTCCCTCTCTCTGTGAGATAACTTTCAAGTTTCAGCAACTTGACAACTGTTTCAGTTAGAGCTCGTTTATCTTAAAATCCATCAAAATAAATCCTTGACAAAAAACAAAAAAAAAACTCAAATCCTCCACCACAGATGTTCGTATAAAATCTCCGGTTCAACCAATCTAATTTGCATACCCAACAAATGCTTCTATGCTGATGGGCCCAAAATCTATTTGCACACTTGTTAACTTATCTGATTCTCTACTGATTATAATGCATATAGGCAGACTAAAAACACTACGCACAGTGACATAAAACAAGTTGAAACCAAAAGAGTTACCCTAGGGAGTTCGTTTTTTATTCGTCCTTTTCACTTTCAATAGAAATTAAATGTCCATTCTATTGCCCTTACTCATCATTATTGTCGTCGTCATCATCACCATCTATTTGTAGATGTATCCTTCTCTATGTGCTTTATTGTCCTTGCTATGATACGCTTATTTATACCTATTTGACCCTTTTGTTTTGCTCTGTACCTTCGATACAAAGAGTTCCGCATAGCCCTATAGCAAACAAGCTAGAGTACACCCCTTTTGAAAAAAATAAAAAAAAAACAACAACACCATATTGACAATGGATCATTGTCATAACAGTTTTGTTATCCTTTCCAGTTGGGTCTTCACTGTCGTCGTTCTTTTGTCTGCGGCGCGATGACAGACATCGGGGCATTATATATATATGCGCCATCAATCTGTCGTCATTATTACGAAAATGGAAATGTAATCAACCCTTCAGTTGGGTGTTTGTTTTACGAGCTCTTTTTTCCTTATGTCTATTAATGAGGGAGACATCGAGAGATTCAACCCCTTTCAACTGGCTGACGATTATATGGGGAGACAACGAAACAGATAGACCCAATCAAATATTTATTGGATGCACATGCGGCAAATTTGCTATGGGGTTACAATGGCAGTTGTAGATGTGTATTAATTTGTGCTTTGAAACGGGGGAGGAGTGACATGTAACAGCTTAATTATTGTTTTGCTGTCGAGTTAACGTATGCTGTTTGAAGGTTATCGTCATAAGCGGTTTTGTTATAATAAAAAGCTAAATTTGACTTAAAAAAGGCAGCGCCATCTTTCAGTGAAGAAGTTTTGTTTTAAACTCCTCGTTTTGACGCTTGGGTTTTGTTACTTTTGGTCCAAAATATGGAAATTTATGACACTTTCTTTTTTTGTTGGAAGGCACATAACCGCTAATCAAAGAAAGGTGGCATCTTTTGGGGCAAAATAAAATACACGCAAGCTTTCCATTTCTGTGCAAATCTATTCTAGTACAATTTGTGGGTAAAATTTTCTAAACGTTTTCTTTTCTTTGTTCTTGCAGACCCAACTTGAGATGACAGACTATGAGAATCTCCAGCAGGAGCATCTACAGCGTCTGCAGCACGATTCCCGCCTCCAAGAGCTACAGTCTCAGTTGAATGCACAATTTTCCGCCAAGCCACCGTCGTCGTTGGTGCCCTTCCTTCCGGCTTTTCTGCGGCCTCCACTGCCCGTGCAACCGATGTGGGACACAGCGACAGCGAATTTAGCCCATCTACAAGTTGCCCTTGCTGAAGCTGCGGCTGCTTCATCGTCGGGCAATGGTTCTCTTAACACGGACTCACCACCTCCGCCGCTGGTGGTGCAAAACCAATCGCAATCCCCCTCACAGCAGTGTTCACTCAAGCAATCGCCAGTCGATCCCGATACGCCCCTCAACCTCACCAAGCCAAAATCATCACCACCTCGTTCTTTGTCGATGCAACAGCAACAGCAACAGCAACAACAGCAAAACCAACAACAACACCAACAACAGCAGCACCATCAACAACACCAGCATCTGCAACAGCAAACCAGTATGTCGCCGAGTGACAGATCTCAGTGTCTACTAACGCCACCGCAGGCGCTGAACGCTCCCAATCATCAGGTGTCAAATCAAACAAAGAATCACCTTCATCTGAACAATTCCATGCGTGGCATGCAACGCTCCTTCCTTCCCTCACACTTTGGCCAGGTGAATGGGGGTGGTGCAGCGGTGGGTCAATCTATCCCGTCGCCATCGCATTCGTCTGCCAGCGGCCAGATGATGGTCGAGGAGCCTCCAGATTTTTTGTCTGCCTGCCGAATGTGGACCGCGTCCGCTGATTCCGCTGCCGTCGGTGGATCACACCACACACATCATGCCCATCATAGCGCCAAATCAGCTAGCTCGGCAATGGACGAGGAAAAGGTGCGCCTAGTACGAGCGGCACGGATCAGCCGCGACAGCATTAGCGGTGGAAGTGCTGGTGGTGTTCCTAACGCGTCAAATGCCTCAGGTGGTGGTGGCGGCGGCGGCGCTCAAGGAATGGAACGCGACCGCGAGTCCAGCAAGCCACATATAAAGCGGCCAATGAACGCGTTTATGGTCTGGGCGAAGGATGAGCGTCGGAAAATACTTAAAGCCTGCCCGGACATGCATAACTCGAATATTTCGAAGATACTCGGCGCCCGCTGGAAGGCAATGTCGAACGCTGACAAGCAACCCTACTACGAGGAGCAATCGAGACTATCCAAGCTGCATATGGAGCAGCATCCCGACTATAGGTATCGGCCACGGCCGAAACGCACCTGCATAGTTGACGGCAAGAAAATGCGAATTTCCGAGTACAAAATGCTGATGCGAACGAGGCGAGCCGAAATGCGTCAGCTGTGGTGTCGGGACGGCTCAGAAAATGTCGCCTACCTGCAGGACATGAAAGCGGCAGCTGCTGCTGCGGCCGCTGCCGCCGCAGCCAACGGCGCTCAAGGAGACATTCGCCAAGGCATAGCTGGATCAGTGGGTGGCGCCAGTGGCAGCGGAATGGGTCCATCATCATCGCCCCCATCGGCCATGTCCACAGCGAACGGTTTACTAATGGGTGTTGGTGGCCCAGCCCCAGGAGGTGGTGGCGGCGGCGGCGGCGGTCACAGCTATTATTACCCGCCGGACAGCTTATCGCCGTCGGGCTTCTCATCGGAAGGGAACGCTACCAGCTTTGATTCACGTGACGATGACTGAGGGGAGCTTTTGCGGTGGCCCACAATGCATCCGCCGCACCCGGGTATGGGATTCTGGTAAATAAAAAAAAAAAATAGATAGATACGACTTGAAAGTCGTTGAAATGTAAACATATAGTCATATGCAATAGTATGTTAGGTCTATAGACACACACACACACTCTCTGAGATGGACGCCAACGCCATAGATGTTGTAAATAACGCAAATCCATGAAAGAGATCTTCTTTCACTTTCGGTTTTTTTCTCTTCGGTTCGTCTATAAAATGTAAGTCTAACTATAAGTAATTGTTTTTTGTGTTTTATTTTATATAGATATGTTTTACTTAAGTAGATAAGTGCCATTTTTTGCAATATCGAATTTTTGTAGTTGCTTAGTGCAAATAAGCCCTTAAACATTCTTACCATTATAAACTACTTACCAGATACTCTAGGACTCTCTTTAAGAGAATAATATTACATTTGTAAAGAGAGGGGGCTCCTTATTTTTAATAGGAGGAAATTGTGCCATTTTTCTGTTTGATTTTTTATTATTCTATAATTTTTTTTTCGTTCAGTGTATATTTGTTATTATTTATTAATATATATTTTTTATATATATATTTTGTAACTTTACCCCTGTGTTTTGTGCCAATATGCATAGTAAGTGTAATTGAGTAAGAAATAGCCATATTTTATTAGTTTTTTGAATAGTACGTAAGGCAAATGCACTTAAAAAAAAATCAAGGTGAAAAGCTGAAAAAAAATATATAAAAATAATTATTATAATGAAATTATGTATTTTAACGCGCGAATGGTGATAATTTTTGTTTTATATTTTATTTTGTTTACAATATTCTGTTTTTATTTGATTATTTAAAACTTAAATGTTTAACTATTAAGAGGAAAAATGAGAGCAAACAAAATTGTAGTTGTAAATGTTGACAGGTTAGTCTTAAGGATCCTTTAAATATTGAGTCGATAAACGTTTTTTTTTTCTTTTTGTTTTTGTAAAATAAACCCATAAGCATATATACCGATTTAAAAAAAAAAGTCATATATACTTGATACAGAATAAATTTGTTAGAATAAACTCTAGAATCCTAGTTATTAATGCAGTCAGCTAAAAGAAGCAAAAAAACAATTAAAATTCGATTTCAACCATGTAAGCTTATTTGATAAATACACAAAATCTATATATAGTATATACATGAATACATATAAATGTAATGATATAAATAGCCAGTAGAATTTATTAAAAATAATTATGATTTGGTCAAACATATAGAAAACACAATTTTGTTGTATACGTTTCGATTATAAGTTATTCGATGCGGTCGAACAACAAACAAGTTAAGTAGGAATGCTTAGGTAAATTAAAAAACAAAAACAAAAAAATTATATATATATAAAAGAAACACTTAATCAATATGAATTTTACTAATATTTATTGTTAATAACAATAACCTGGTTATGATAAATATTATTATTATTATGATTATAATTATTATCATTATTACAACTATGCACACACAATGTAATCAAAATGAATATTATAAAACGTAAACAAAAAGTAATACAAAAAACCCATGAATACAAACAAAACAAAAAAAAATATTAAAACATGAAAAAATACAAAATAAAATAAATAATAATGATTATGTTATTAAAAAAAAACATCAACTCTTGTTTCTTTATATTTCACAACTGCTTTTTCGAGTTGGCAGACAATTTACAAGTTTTTTGTGCAAAGAGAGCTGACCAACGGCGATCGATTCAGAAATCGCAAATCTCTATGGCCCTCTAGTACTTTTCTTAACTGCGGCACATCTTTAGCGAGGGCAGCGATAGTGTTTGTTTATACACAAAACTTTTCCAGGGTCACCTACTACAATTGCTGGGCTCCTGGCAACTCGCCTGATTTATGAACTGAATTTTCGAATGCCGCATTGCCGCTGACAGACAACAAATGACGATGGAACGAGAACGAGCGAGTGTGAAACAAATTGCAATATGTTGAAAGTTGCAGCATCAAAGTCTGATGTATGACTGCGGGTGATTTGTATTTATGAAGAACTAGAACTATAGTAGTTCATAAAAAATAGGAATCGAATCGAATCGAAATTGTACGTAACCGCCCTAAAAGGCACCGTGCAAAAAACAATTTGGAGCTATTTCAAACTTCTCCAAGTATGAACATTACTTCGGGAAGGAGTCTGAGCCATCAATAACTCCACAAACATAATACTGTATATTGCTCCGAATGTCCAGGGCGCATGAAAATATTTGGACCATGTTCCTTTCTAAATGGGGACGTTCAAGTATCTAGTTTAGTAAGTCTGACAGCTGACTGACTTGATTTATCTCAGTTTTGATTGTCCTAGATCGGTCACATGGGCAGATGTTGCAGTTGACGTTTATGGAGCTGTAGCCAAAGAATCTGGACAAGAAATTCGTGACTGAGTACTAAGTTGACAGTTCGCATACGTAGCTGACGTAGGAAAAGTGACGTTCCCTCCCAATCTAGTTTTTGCATTCAGGGGTCGAATCGCGTCGTCCGTGATCGAGCACTACGTTCAATTGAGTTCATTTACATGTGAAACAAAAACAAATTCCGTCACGTAATGCTCGTTCACGGATGACACGATTTGACCCCAGGTTACATCTAGTCCGTCACATGGGCATATGTTGCAGTTGACGTTTATGGAGCTGTAGCCAAATAATCTAGACAAGAAATTCGTGACTGAGTACTAAGTTGACAGTTCGCATACGTAGCTGACGTAGGAAAAGTGACGTTCCCTCCCAATCTAGTTTTTGCATTCAGGGGTCGAATCGCGTCGTCCGTGATCGAGCACTACGTTCAATTGAGTTCATTTACATGTGAAACAAAAACAAATTCCGTCACGTAATGCTCGTTCACGGATGACACGATTTGACCCCAGGTTACATCTAGTCCGTACCAACGACGATCCATTCAGAAATCGCACATCTCTAGGCCCTCTAATATTTTTTTTAACCGCGCCACATCTCTAGCGAGGGCATAGATAATCTATTTACTTTTCGTGGTCAAATGGAAATATACACCTACTACAATTGCTGGGCTCCTGGTTAACTGAGAGTGTTTTTTGTAGCAAAGCAAAGTAAAGTTTGCAATTACAACAACTACGTCCTACTTGACTTTTCTTCTTTGAATGCTCGTCGCTGACAAATAATGATGATGGGACTTTTAGATTTAGATCAAAAAAGAATAATACAATTTTTGTCCGAATGGACTTTTTCCAAATTCGTCATGCTCGACGTGCTTGGTTCAATACGCCGCCATGCCAATTAATCGCCCAGTAACTGCATTCGCTGCTGGTATGTCCGGTATGTCAAAGCTATTGAACATTTGGGAAATATATTTCCCTTTACACGCTAAGCCCGGGAAAGACGACACCGAACATGTGGCAATCAAAGGCGTCGTCCTTTACAATTCAGCTACCACTCCCACCCCATCCCACTCAACCAAATAACACACGAGTTATTTGGTTCGAGAGTTTGTTGAACAGAAAATGTTAGACAACCTCTCGCAACTGACTTTATTTTATTGGCAGAAAAATGTATAGCTCTTCACACGGAGAAGGGTATTCGCCGCAATCGTTATCGTACTCGTTCGTCCCGGTCCCGTACATGGTCGGCGCCATCCGAAGAAAGGAAATGATATTATTTATCTATTCAGCTTACATGGTAAGCTCTCTCGACTCTCCGACCCTCGCTTCGACCATCCTGAAGAAGAAGAATAATCAAAATAAAAGCCCGCCCCAGACCTGACCCGTGTAGGTATTCATTCTTCTGTTCTGTTCGTCCTTCTATTGAAATGTTATGAATTTTTAATCTTTATTTTATTCAAAGTTTTCAATACGACGTGTATTTATCCATCGAGCATGGATAATGGCGCAAAAAATGGGGCCAGTGGCAGATTACCGAATACCCCTGCACGGAGTGGAGGTTAGATGGGTTTCCTTTTTGCTAGATGGGATCCTATGCCATATAAAGATGTTGTGTGCTGTACAGTGTACACAAACAAAAAGCGAAGAGAGAAAGAAATAAGGAAATTTCTTTCCCGAACGTGATTGTAATTTTACAAAGTGAACAATAAATTGTTAAGAGGTCCAATACCTGAGAATTAAGGTAATGGAATTGTAAATTCCAAAGTGTTGGGCACGGGTGAGCCGTGGAGGACTTTCCTGGAGTAAGGAGGGCAATATTTGTAGGTATCCAATTGAAAGTTACTTGATTGGAAAATAATGTCTAGCGAGTGTGTTTGACTTTGGGGGTAGCATAACACATCCGATACGGATAGGGAACTTTATATGTGATGCTTGCCGAATTTCTAATAGATCCATTTGCATATTTTATTTCACTGAGCAACGATGAGACGATGAGAGTGAACGGGTCAGTTAGAAATAAGATGGCTTTGATTGATGAGGACTGTAGCGCACCCTCTGTTTAACATTTTGACAGAGCTTGTCATGGTTTTGTCATTCTTCACGATCAGCTGCAAAAGGACGAAAATAAAATGAACATTTCAAAAACTTGAAAACACAAGCTTTCTGCTTCGGATGGTGATGGCTCTATGAGAAAGAAGACAAAAAGGAAACAATTGACTGCTATTTATTTATTTATTCGCCATGATGGATCCATTTATATGTGAGCGGTCCTTGCAATGTCCCTATAACAAGTTATGCTAAAATGTTTTATCGTATCTACTGGCACACGATTATCAAAAGTTTGAGAGCGACTGTGGCATTTGTAGCCAACCACTGTTTTGTGCACGCACTATCCTTGCATTTCCGGTTGCGATTAGCTCGCCACCCATGAGCGAATAGGGGAACCGTTTTCACAGCAGACAGGGGTTGCAAATCGACAGCTGCGGCAACAACCAACGACAATATCAGTATAAAAGTATAGGGGAATAGCAGAAGGAAGCTATAAAAAAAGCTTTGCGAATACAGACCTCTATTGTGACGTAGGAATTTTTCATACGGTTAGCTGTGACGCAGTTGAATCGCCAAGCGGCGCAGGCTTAGATACAAATTAACGTCATGCACACGTCGCCTCTGTTTAATGTTTAAAACAATCCAAAGAAGGGAAAAACAATCTTTTGACGACTGCTTCACGTCAATAGAATTTATTACTGTCATTTCCATGCAAAGTAAACTACCAACCAACCGACTTAATGTAGTTTTGTTTATTTTAGTCATCTGAACAATACAATTCAACTAGCTTCCACTCCTTATCGATCGATTTCGCCAAACACAACGTCGAGTGTTCCAATAATGGCAACAATATCGGCCAACATGTGTTGCTTGCCAACTTTGTCGAGCGCCGCCAAGTGAGCGAATCCGGGAGCCTTAATCTTGCATCGGTATGGGCGGCTAGAACCGTCGGCAACCAGGTATACACCAAACTCACCCTTTGGTGCCTCAATTGCGGTATATGTGGCGCCAGGGGGCACCTGATAGCCCTGGGTGAACAACTTGAAATGATGAATGAGCGCCTCCATCGATGTCTTCATTTCGGAACGCGATGGCGGAGTCACCTTGGCATCGTCGGTTTTTATTTCGCCAGCTGGCATTTGGTTCAAGCACTGATCGATGATGCGCAACGATTGACGCATCTCTTCGACACGGCACAAGTACCGATCGTAGCAGTCGCCTTTGGTGCCAATTGGAACATCGAAATCAACCAAATCGTAGGCGTCGTAGGGTTGTTGTTTGCGCAAGTCCCACTTGATGCCCGATCCGCGAAGCATGACACCACTGAAGCCCAAATTAAGGGCATCTTCGGCGCTCACAATACCAATATCTTCGGTACGCTGCACCCAAATGCGGTTTGTTGTAAGGACATCTTCGACTTCGTCTAGACGTTCGGCAAATTTCGATGCGAATTCGTAGATGTCATCCATCAGGCCTATCGGCATGTCCTAGGGTGATGAAAATTAAGCAAAATTAAATAGTTACAACCAGACGATAAGCTTTAGAGAGCTTGGTCAACAGAACCGCTCAGTGGTGGATATGTGATTCAAAATCTAATGGAAACATGGACAATGTCTCTCAATTCATTAGAGAAATAAATTCGAGCAGACAAGACGAGTGAGTAGCCTCGAAAAGACGCACAAGGTACAACAAAGTCAATTCCATGCAATCAACTTACAAGAGACACGCCACCAGGGCGAATGTATGCCGCATGCATACGAGCGCCAGACACACGTTCGTAGAACTCCATCATCTTCTCACGTTCCTCGAACAGCCAGAAGAATGGTGTAAGAGCACCAATATCCAACGCATGTGTACCCACAGCCATGATGTGGTTGAGAATGCGAGTGATCTCAGCGAAGAGCGCTGCGTAACAGAAATCAGAAAGTCAAGAACATTACAAACAAAATGCAGTTGCCAACTTACTGCGAATGTACTTCGCACGCAATGGAACTTCAATGTTGAGAAGCTTCTCAACTGCCAGCGAGTAGCACTGTTCGTTGCACATCATGGAAACGTAGTCCAATCGATCAAAGTACGGCAAAGCCTGGGTGTACGTTTTGTACTCGATCAGCTTCTCGGTACCACGATGCAGCAGACCAATATGGGGATCGGCCCGCACGACAGTCTAGAAGCGAAAGTATCAGTTAGTGTTTCAATCGTCCAAGTTCGTTCCTTTTGCACTGTCTCACCTCACCGTCGAGTTCCAGAACCAAACGCAACACACCATGAGCAGCTGGATGTTGTGGCCCGAAGTTAAGAGTCAAGTTACGCACTGACTTTTCAACAGGAGCGATCTTGCCTGCAAATAATGGGCATGTTTGGACTGTTTGCATTAAGCTAAGTTACTCACTGTTCCATGGTGGAACCTTCCACAAGGATGTCACTTCATCGGGATACATTACAGCGCCGCTGAACTGTTGCATAAACTCGGCATCCGGGTACCATTTAGCAGCTCCACGACGTTGACTTTGGTTGCTGAAAAGATAAAAGGCCGACAGGTTGATGTATGTCTAGTCGCACAAATTGAATTCAAGTGTCTAGTATTGATTAGTGACATGGTTGAGAAAATTCCCCAAGCAAGTGCGCATTTTAAATCTGGCCAGCCAATAACATGCACAGAACCAATTAAAAGCAATATTCTCCGAATGAAAATTAACCTCAAAGCGACGCAAAATAATCACAACTTCCCGACATTATGTAATTTTGTTTGCGGGATTCCGTCTGGTCATAACAATAATATGCCAGTCGAGCCGACATAACATGCAACTGCAGTTAATTGTCTTTTGATATTTTCACAAAGCAAGGTGCCCATAAATGGCACTTTAAATTTAACAAAATAAAAACGAATATTTTTATCGTTTGCTTACCATCCAATGGCTGTAGCAGCACTCGAATTGATTGGGTTTAGGAGAGCAGTGGTGGTGGCTCTCCTTATGATGCCGTTGATTGCCGAAAAAGCCATCCTGCTACCGAAGTGGCTGAACAAGAAAATACAATTTTTTTAATTAATGAAACTATGTTTTGCGGTAAGAAATCGATTCGAAATAAAAATGTATTTTCTTCAATTTTCTCTAAAGGCAATACGTACAAATACAGATGGTTATGTCAGAATTTGGGACGTTTGGGTTGACGTTTCAGTTGCTGCCCTCTGGTATAGTGTGGTGTTAATTTTTCGATAACACAAAAATTGTACTAGATTTGTCAATGAAATGACGGGACTCGTATTGTGAAAATTTTATTAATTCAAGTTCAGACAAATCTTCTATCGATTTTTTTTATCTATTTTACACAGCGACGGAAAGCAAAAAGTAAAACAACTTTGCTAGTTAAATGCGTCGAAATAAGTACTTAAATAAATCACTGTGGTAGGAGTCGGTCATTATTGATTTCCAAAGTAGGCACTGAAATAATACTGCATCTAGTACAAATTTCACGGACATAAATAAGTGGTTCTTCAATTGATATCATTATTTGCTATGTGCGAAAGAGATAAATAATAATAATAAATAGGTAAAAATGCTGAAAAATTATTTTGTTTTCTAAGGTGGAAATACAAGTGGCGTATTAAATTTTTTTATTTTACATCATTTTTCCTTTATAAATCTCAGTAAGGATTCACAATAAATTAGAAAAGTTTTCAAATAATTGATAGATAGTTATGATCTACCCATCAGGTAAGACAAGCGTGGCGCTCAACATCTAATTGTCTCGAATTTTGACAATTATTTACGGTTTTTTGTCAGCCATCTTGTTTACGTCGTAGGAATTATGGGAAATCTCTGCATTTTGATATTTTTCAAGCAATGTTCAACGGAATTTTCCTATCCTATAAAACAAAATGGATTCCGGAAGTTATGAATGAACAATTATTTGTTTATTTCGAGTAATTGATTGATTAAATTTACTGAAACCAATTACCACTCTCATTTGACATGTTTTTTATTCAATGTGATTGCAGAAATGCTGATCGATGGAACTTGTATTTATTTCCGTTTTACGTCTATAATTATGGGTAAAACATCTATGACACTTTTTTCGTCTGATTTGAGATTGAGATGCGCCGCGTGTTGTTGTAAACGCAGTTTTAGGCGAAAAATTGAGCGGATGGGCAAATACAGATTCAGGGTTCGAATTACGGCACCCGTGAGCGAGCGATACGTCACTGAATTTTGTTGATTTTACATGCAAAACAATAACAAATTCAGTCACGTATTGCTCGATCACGGATGCGGTAATTCAACCCCAGGAACAATGGGCGCACTCAAAAATCTAGTCAACTAGATTGGTTTAAACGAAATTTGTTGGTACTGTCACGTTTCCTACATCATTGCTCGGCGATATTCACCCAGGTATCCGTTCGGGACGAAATTTTCGCCGATTTGTACGAAATTGGAGGAATTCCATTCGAGATATCTGTTCTTATACCGAATTGCGTTGTAGCTACCGCTTTATGTCACTCACTTTTGACAGCTACGAGGTATGAAACTCTCCGAAAACCAATTGCTGTGGAATATTTTAATCACAGACAATAAGGACGTTCAGTTTTCAAGTTTAGTAAGTCTGAAAGCTGACTGGCTAGATGTGTTTAAGTTTTTCACATTTCTGGAGGGGCAGCCGACAAACCTAGTCAAGTAAATCCTGCATAAACAAGCCACGAATTTACAACAACTACTCAACTTACCTAGTAAACGCGTTCGTATACCTAGTCCAGACAAATCAAGTTGACGTTTTACACAAACTAGGTATAAGTCCATGCAAGGCCTTACCAGCTGTCCACACTTCAAAAAAATAAAACACTTTTGCGCACATAGATACAAACACAGACATTTTCAACATCTCATTTTATTATTATTATTTGTTTCGTATTCTCTTTTCTTTTGTTACTTATCTTTCCATTGTTTTTTTAATTTTTTTATTTTTTTTTATTACATTCTAAATTCATTATTTATCATAAATTACATAAAAACACTTAAAAAATGCAATATAAAAAGAGAATTGCAGTTTTGTTTATTATTATTTCTCTGGTAATTTATTTTTTTTTATCGTCAATCGATTTTCTTGTTTTATTTTTACGATTATTACATTTAAAAATGGATTTATTTTTATTGACATAAAGCGCAGGTGTTGTAGTTGTTATATCTTCTATTTTTTTCTCCTGAATATTTATAAAATATCTTATACTTTAGAAAAGAAAAAAAAAAAAAAATTGAAAGAACAAAAAAAAAACACATAAAATAAAAATTGTTTTTGATTTGCAATTTTTTGTTGTTGTTTTCTTTTTCCTTAGTGCTTCTTGTTTTGTGTTTATCATTTTTAAATACGTATTGTTTGCCATCTATGGTGGCAATTTCATTGAGTTTATAAAAATATAAAGAAACATCTCAAAATGGTATATTTTGTTTATAATATATGTTTTTTGTTTTTTTTTTCGTTCGATTTATTTATATACGCATTTTTTTTTAAATATATATATTGACTTCCGGTTAAATATAGTTTACGCGAAGTATCGCTAGGTTTACTCTTTGATTTGATTTTACTTCGACAAAAATTAGAGAAAAACTTTTTGCGTAAAGAATTACGAGAGCGGTTAACGAAAAACGTTCATAACAATATTATAATCTTGGGCTTGGGCTGATGCTACTTCTTAGTCAATTAATTTATTAATTAAATTTAAATAAAAAAACAATTGTGAGGGAGAACGACAGAGATAGAGATAGAGAGAGGGACAGATAGCGAGAGCAAGATATACATATATGTTTAAAGAAAGAACAATACGCTTTCCGGCTGCTTATCAAAGGGTCCGAACACTATATATACGGTTATACTATACCCCATATTCTAGACACTAACTACACATAAATTAATCCTTTCTTTAGAAATAATAGTAGGTAATAAAAGAAAAACTAATGAAAAAGAAAAAAAGAATTCTTTGCATTGTTGGTTATAACTGAATCTACTTCGGTTGCTTCCTGAATTATAGGAGCGAACACTTGCGTTTTGACTTGGGCTGCAAAACTGGACACAGTACAGAGCGGATAGCCTCGTCAAATACTGTTTTTAGGCCCTTTTGTGTCAATGCGGAACATTCAAGATATTTGACAGCTCCGATTTCTTTAGCCATTGCAAGTCCCTGTTGGTGAAGGAAAAAATCGAAAACAAACAATATTGTAGTACGGAGATTAAGTCTGTAAGATTATTCAAGTTTCGTTTATTATTTAAAAAAAAAAAAAACACCTACAAGTCTCATAAATATTGTTAAAGCCGCTGGTGGCCCTATTGTGTGCATGAAGTCCGTGTAACCTGTGGAAATTCTTTGGCATCCGTGGCGTCGACGAATAAAGGACCAGCGAAAAGAATACGGCAACGGACAGAACAGTCACGCAAATCGAAAGAAAGACCTATTGGTTCATGTGAAAATAGTCAAAACAAAAAACGTATAAGCGTTTGCATTGTTTTGCGGAGGGCGCAGTGGCTATTTTAACTCCCGGAAAGAACACACATTACACCATAACTTTCGTCATTTCTGAGATGAGTTTCCGGTATGTAATGAGGATCGAAATGTTCAATTCAAGTAATTATTCCGTCAAACACAAAGTCAAACAAATAAGATATGATGATTCTGACTGACTTTGCTAAAGGAGCGGATGCAATGAAGATTGCAGAGGTAAACCGTGTCGTAAGGCCTGGAGAAGCACAGCATTATGACATTATAAGACAGCGCTTGTGAGTGTGCTGTGCTACTGAGCAATGTGGCATCGAATTCAGCCTCCGAAAAAATTCAGCCGTCTCGTTCGATCTTAGCTTAAACGAAAGGTTGTCAAGAGAGGCGCACTGTATGGACCAACAGTTTTATACAGAAAACTACGGAACTGCATATACAGACGAGCGCAACCAAATGGCACATGGAAAAGTAGCTCGTTTGACAAAACTATGTCAAATACAGCCACTTGACGAATGGCATTCATATGATGTAGATGTTACTGATTGATTTGTATTATATTTAAGTTTGTAACAACATTTATGAGACTATGCAGCTTGATTACTGATTACACGAGTTTTTAAGGCTCTGGTATAGTTATATGTTCTCGAAACTATTTTCAAAACAACTTTACTTGCAAAACTTACCTGTGGATACGTGATGGGTTGCAATTTCTTGTCCCTCAATTTCTCTATGGTATTTTTGTCATCCCTCAAGTCCAATTTTGTGCCCACAAGTATAATTGGTGTACTTGGACAATGATGACGGACTTCTGGATACCACTGAAATGGTGAAAAAAAATAGAAAAAAATAACTTAAAAGGCTGACTAAAACGGAACTATGGTCACTGTCACTGCTTTGCAGAGATCCATTTTGTTCGTAACAAGTCTATGGATATAGGGATTTACCTTTGCGCGAACGTTTTCAAACGATGCTGGATTAACGAGCGAAAAACAAATTAAAAACACATCAGTCTGCGGATATGACAGCGGCCGCAATCTATCGTAATCTTCTTGTCCAGCTGTATCCCATAGACCGAGATTGATTGGCTTTGCATCGACCATAACATTTGCTGAATAGTTATCGAAGCTAGAAGTAAATAAAGGATATCGTTTGTTGTAACAAATGCTGTTGAAGTATATTTTGTTAAAAGAACTGCTTGTTGTTGTTTAGAAGCTTTTGCTGGTGGGGTACGATACATGATTTGTGCCGATTTGGCGATCGAAAGTACTCATAAAAACACTTCCAGTAAAGGGAAAATGATAATAGGACTAGATGCAGCATTGGAAGTGTGCTAAAAACAGATGCCGTCAAGTCGGACTCAAGTGATTGAGGCCCGAAAGTACTTTCATCTTCACTGAAATCACCCAACACCGTATGGGACATTGACTTCTTTATAAAAGAATCCTGTGCTTGACAAACTCTTTTTGAGTGCACCCCATCCGATTTAGGGCAGTGACATGGTTCACAGTTGTTATGCAAGTCACACAAAGAATGCGCCTTTTTATTATACGACCCCACATATTACAAAGGCAAACAAGCTCCGAGTCATAATTAAAACGACGATTTGATTAGGAAGCATATGTGACTGCTCCATTTAAGTGATAGGGCGCACACACACTTCCTGCCTGATAAAATCGTCTGCATGTACAACAATCAGCTGCAACAACTATTGTTTCTACTTACACAGTTGGTATGTATTCGCCAGGAAACGCATTTGTTGTGTAACTGATCAGGAGGCATGTTTTACCCACAGCACTGCGAATGGAATATAAAAAGAAATAGAAAAAAAAACAATTAAAGATCAGCATCCAGTTGCAAGACAATTTTTTTTCTCACCCATCGCCAACGACTACACACTTTATGGCTTGCATCTTGTGGCTATTTGTGTCTAGTGTTTCCTTGAATCAATTCAAGTTTTTTGAGCTCTAGGATCCTTTGATCTTTTGTTTACACACACTGCTTATGCTGAAAAGAAACCAAATTTTCCACATCAACCCAGTTATTACATAAAAAACTTTTATTGAGATTAAAACAGAAAACAGAAAAAGGAAAGAGCAACACACAAACATCCTGCTTCAGTTAGCCAAACAAATGGTGGTGATTCACCACCACCCGCAAATCGAATCGCCGGCAAAAGGACAAATGCACAGCTACCTGGTGCCTCAACCTGGATAGGTTAACTTCAATCATACAGGTGGTGGGTCGGATGCCAACCTTCTGGGAATTAACCATGAACCATTCTATCTAACTATTCATTTTCAATATTTGCACAGAGAGAATGCAACAGGGGGGCGGGGGGTCCATTGCGCCGAGTGCCCACCCCAATTAGTGCCATGTCCCAGTCGCCTACTTTTTTCTCCCTTCTCATTCAAATGAGCGTAGGTACCTGCAAGGGGGGCGAGAATCTCTTTGGCCCACGCAAATATACTTTTTCATATCAAAAATGACTGCGACTTCCATGAGATACACACACAAAATTTACAATTTGCACCAGATATATATGTTGGCCGCTTCAGCAAAGTAATGCAATCAAAAGAAGTCATTGAATTGTGAAAAGCAAATGCGTTTTGCTGGAAAATTTCAAAAGAAAAGTTTAGGAAAATTCTACTCACTTGGTGAGGAAGTGTTTAGGTCGATATGCGTAAACAAATTTTGCACAAATTCACTCACTAACTAATCACACAAACACTTTGTTGGGTTGGTGAATAAAAATTAAGATTTTATTTCGGACGAGCTAAAAAATTTAGGGCGGGCGTGTGAGATGAGTTTTGTCTTTGATTGGTGGCTTGCTGCAAACCGAGTTGGTCGTTTATACACACACAATTCACTGCCAGACACAACAGTCGCGTATAACAACGAAATTTGCCTGCGTGAAAATACTCTATGCAGGGGAATTAGAAAATAATTATTTATTACATGGACCGTATTGAAAATATTCTTTTCTTTTTTTTATGCTTTACTTCACTCACTTGACGACTGACTGGAAAATACTGACCTAACAAAACTGTACGCAGTACTAGAGTATTTATTTTAGCTGTCAGTTTTCGGAGAGCAGGGATGTTCAGTATATAAAGCTATTGTAGTAGTTTAGTGATGCACGTTTAATTAAATGTAAAGAAATTTAATGAGGTTTGTTTGCTTTTTTATTGTTTTATATTTAAATCCCAGTCTGTCAATGCGTACAAGATTTATAAAAAACGAAACATATTGCGATGGTCCGACGCTTGCTTATATGGGCATCGATTAAAGAGGACATATTACAAAAAAACCGAATTCTCGGATTAAAGTAAAATTCGTGAACTAACTTATTCTCGAAAAGAAATCAGTTTGTGTGCATGAGTCCATTCATTTTTCAGGAAAACAGCTTCTACGTACCAATTGGATACCAACAGTATAATCCTGCAATTTATTACATTTTATATAGAACCCAAAATGACTCTAGTACCCAATTCCTGTGAATGTACTAAAGTGCGAAATCACGAAATTTTAATAAAACCGACATATTCAGTTTGTTAAAATTAAAATACTCCTTTCACTTCACTCTTTGTGGATAAATTAAGAAAACTAATACAGAAAATAGTAGGTACCGACATCTTCCAATGTGCAATTGCCCCATTCTCCGACAGCCGACAGAAAACCAAATACCACAGGTGACACTTGACAACTCAACAAAAAATTTGACCGATGTTGTGATACACGACAACCAAAGACGAATGTAAATAAAATTACGCGAAATTATTTAGTTCACCTTCGCAATATAATTGTGAAAACACTAGTTATTTCTTTGAACCTCCACCATGGATGTAAAACTCGACGTAAGCGGTGACATGAACGTCCCCAAACAGGAATCCAAGCCCCAAATAGACTTTTCAAGGTAAAATCACTTATCCAAGAAGAACCGATGCAACCGATTGTGATAAATAAATTACAATGAGTCATTATATATATTTCAGTTTTACTCAGTTCAGCAAGATTCCCAGCCCCGGTGAATTGATACAAACGATACGCAAGTCCATCCGACCATGGTCCGATTTTTTGAATTCGCAAAACTTCAAGACGGTAGCCAGCATGCCACGACTATCGACACGTTTCATAAGGAATCTCTCATACTTCCAAAGCAACTACATTCTCATTTTTATCATTTTGATGATATATTGCTTGTAAGTTTGCAAATTAAGTGGAACTGGCAATGTATAACAGAATGATTTCTCCCTCCCCGTAGAATCACATCACCGATGATTCTAATCGTTCTGGGTGCTGTTGCTTATATTTGCCATAAAATACGTCAAGCTGCGACACCCTTCACCATTTTCGGACGAACACTAACGCCAAAGCAACAGTATTTGGTTGTGAATGTTGCTTCTGCACCAGTGCTCTACTTGGCCGGAGCTGGCTCCGCCATGTTTTGGACGTTGGGTAAGTAATCCGCGAGTGGTCATTTTGTTTGTTGAAGTAATTTCTTTGTTTGTCTTAAAGGTGCTTCCTGTTTTGTAATCTCATTACACGCAATTTTCTATAATATCGACGCTATCGTGACCGAGGACACTGAGGGATTCCTATCAGAAGTTGTCTAACCAGGCACCCACCCCTGATCGAATGCTATTTGTACATTTCTACACTTTTATACTAAATAGACGAAGCAACGATGTTGTTAATAGATTATAAGCGATTTTATGTAATAATTTCAAGTGTATTTACTCTGCAGAAAATAAATATTTGACCACACAAATGGGATGGTGTAGCTAGTTTCCATGTGGGTGCCTACGATGGGTTGCAACTCTAAGGGTTATTCATTTCTTTGAGAAGTAATGATGACATGCGGTTAATGCTTTATCTCTGGTTGTGATGGGTCCCATTCTACTGCGACGACAATTAGATCATTTAGAAACAAAGTTCAAGATGCAGCATTAGAGCTTTGGTGGCTGTGGTGTACCTCCGCTAATGTACGTAGTTATGGTGAAAGGGGGTTATCAGACAGACTTATTTTGTCGCAAATAAATTCACTTCGACCGTATCAGAACGAAATTGTGAAGTCCGCCGTCCACATATCAATGACTGCTGCGCATTATACAAGACATTTAGTGCAAAAACACTGCCTCTTTATAAAATGGTTCTGCAATTACAATATCGTTTTTCTTTTGTGCCTTTTTAAAATACCTTCTTCGAAAGAAATATATATATTTGCAATGTTTATTTAATAGTTTTCAGATATCGTTCCGCGAGATGAGGTTTCATTTAAGATTTATGAAGAGAAATAGCAAAATTATTTCCAATACCAAATTAGGATGTCAAGCAATCAGCTGTTTGTTTCCCGCGAAACTTCGGAACGCATATCATCCCTAAAAATATGCAATTTGAGGTGTTGACTTAAAATATTGTTAGACAACTTGCATAATATTGAGCGTAGTACTTATTATAAATATTGAATAGGTATGCAAAACTCATATGAAAATAAATTATTTGACTAGCCTTGAACTTTTTATTAAAACGACTTTTGTTTATGATTTACCCATTAAATCATAAATGAAATTAAGAAAGCACACGAGCAGTTTGCATCGACTTAGGCCGGATTCGCTAAAAATATCCTAAAAGAATAAAAGATCAAGTACAAGAATATAGATGGATTATTTTAGCTGGAATAGCTCTTTGTTTGCCGAAAGGGTTTTTCATATTGGTTAGAATTCTTTTCCTTTTTAAATCGTAAGAACGCACAAATTAAAAAAGCGCCATCTACTGGCATTTATTGAACAGTTCTGAAGCATTTCTCTTTTTTAAATCGTAAGAACGCCCAAATTACGAAAGCGCCGTCTATTGGCATTTATTGAATAGTTCTGAATTATTTCGGTTGTTCTAATCGCAAGAACGCCCAAATAAAGAAAGCGCCATCTATTGGCATTTATTGAGCAGTTCTGAATCGTTTCTCTTTTTTAAATCGTAAGAACGCAAAAATTAAGAAAACGCCATCTATTGGCATTTATTGAGCAGTTTTAAATCATCTGATAGCGCCATCTATCCATTCGACGCAAATCAATTCTATTTCATTACAATTTGGGTAAAATTCGATAAAATTTGAGGTGTATTATCGCATGTGAAATAAGCGTTAATTTGGAAGCGATTGCCACTTTTGTCCCTTCATCTGGGCCATTTTTCGGCCTCACTTTAATGTTCAATGATAGATGATAAATTCTTCTTTCAGTTCGACTTCTTCCAAAACAGTGAACTGCAGTTCAAACACAAACGAATTGTAAACCAAAATTCGCCTACACGTATTTACCTTAAACCGATTTCACAGCCGAATTCGGTCTTTCGAATGTTCTAGTTATGATGGGTGCAACTCTAACCCTAGGCCGTCGAACCCTGACAAAGTCTGTTGTACTCATGTTATAATAAAAATTACTTAACAAAGCAGCTAGAAACGATATGCATGCACCTATATAATAATTGCTATTAATAAATTGAAAACATTTAAATGATTATCTGCAGTTTCAGGTTGGACAGTTATGCAATATACGTTCTAACTGAGTCGGCAACAAGATTCATTGCGCTTTGTCTGATGTGTGTTGTCATGGCTGCACACCAAAGGAGCAACAACGGGGTAATGTTGTGTGTTGCAAAATGGAAATTTATAATAGTTTTAATTTTAATTGAGACCGTGCTTTTGACCTTTCGCTGAAAAGCGGAACACCTGAGTGCGATGAACAATAAGTGTTATTTGTCACCAATGGACAACGCAACAAAAGCAAAAAAAAAACAATCAGCGCTGACTTTTTATTACATTTTGCTGATGTAATTTACATTTCGCTTGGCATTGTAACTTTCGCGATGGAGGTTATTGATTGGAATGATGATGAGAGGTTTTGCTGCTATTGCTTTTGCTGTGCATCGTTTGATCGCTTAATGACATAGCTTTTATTATGGGCTGATTAATTTTGAAATGTCAGGCCCTAAATTAGGGTTTTGCTGTACATAAACTGCTGCACAAATTTGTTGATCTAGTACCTACTCTTTTTTTAAATATACTTTACGGTTTCAGTCGCATTTGTAATAAGGTTTGTTTGACGTGGCTAGCACTAGTACTCACTAGTGCGCACTGAGAAGTGTCAGATAATTTTCACGCCTGTCCAAAACCCTGCATAACCCCGAAAGTTCGGCACTAGGTATATCGAACGCAAAATATGCTGCCCTGAAGTTTTACAACGAAAAATTAATGACAGCGAAACTCAGCATTGAATTCTTGCCCGAACACATCACACGTCAAACAAACCTATTGAGTGGTAGGTATTAACTATCATAAAAAGTTGGATGTCTCGACTGTAAGCTTGCAGTTTACCTACTTTTAACTAAAAGACTTTGACGCGAGACGAACATAGATTAATTTTGGCATTTAGTTACCTCTTGTCAACCATAATTCGATTAAGTTGGCTTAAGTTTGTGTCAAAGATAGGCAAAAACCAAAACTCAAGCTTATGGTTAGGGTAGGATGGATAACGGCCACGATATTCAAGTCCAAGCACAATTACAATGTAAACGCACATTGCCTTAAGCTGGATTACTCCTATGCAATCTATGCGAATCTCCTCAGTGGATGGCTTTTCAATTTAAAACTCGCGAAGGGGGCGCTGCAGTGGCCACCATTTTCTTGGGAAACTCTTTTAACTGTCATTTTGGGCCGTCAAGTGTCAATTTGCCTGTCAAAGACATTCGGGAAACAATCAAAGGGACACAAAAATCATCCTTTGCAACTACACAGATCGACTTAAGCACACACTCATTTGAATCCTGGTTTGCTTGTCTCTTAGCTTATCTGAATGCGCTGCGTGTACTTTTTCGATGAAGTAACGCTAATTATGTATTTCATTGCCTCACCTTTTCTCAACGATTGTATTATTGATATAATATCTTTGGTGGGGTAGTGTTGGTGTGCCGCTGATGCATCATTATGCGGCCGGCTCACTCACTCTCTCTCTCTCAAGCCCAAGAAGTTGGCCGTGCGGCGGCGGTCATCATCACGACGGTGGCTCATCGACTGGCATCTGCGTAACACCATTAAACTTTGCCTATTTTTATCCGCAATTTTAATTTTTCTGTTTGTTATTTTGTTGTCTTGTGTGTGAGTTGTTTTTGCGATGTAAGGATGGGAACACACGAGAGGCGGGGTATAGTAGAGTCAGTGCGAGCTTGATGCATACTGATGTCGTGTATTGCGCGTATATACATATACACTCTTCTTGTATTGACTGTCATCGTGGTCGGCCGGCGGCGCAATGTCGGACGGATTGTTCCTTATCGAAATGGCCTTGTGCAGAGTCATTGACTGCACTTGCATATTATTACATATAAAGTCACACCTATTTATACATTTAAGCGGGAGCAACGCGCGCGTTATAATAAAGCTAATTAAGTCTTTTGTGTATAGTTCAGCTACGCTCATCTGTATAGAAGAGTGGGAAAGAGCCTAAAGTGTCACTATTGATTTGCTAGTATTTGTTTCGGTTTTTGTTCTTAATCGCGCATTGCGCTGTCCGCGGGGATAGTGTGTGTGTGCTGGTAGGAAATTACTTTAATCGTCCTATAAGAGAGGTCAGGCTATTCGCCTATAAGCCTTGTTGTTATGAGATAAGGCAGGCACCGGCATCTCTCTAGCAGTAAAGAGGTTAGACTTTTGTGCGGAAGTCAGTTGAACCGGGTGTAGGTACGTACCTATGCACGTTCTGAATTCATGTACATTTGGTCAGTAGAAAGTTTACTCTAATTCAGTAGGTCGACTGAAAAAACATTTGCGTAGTCAAATTTAGCTATAAGAATCCCTTAATCCAAAGCACTGGCTTCTTACTCGTAGTAAACCACCAGGAACATTCAAAGAGACGCATGAGTAGGTACTGAAGGACAAGGTGGCATCACACTCAACTTCTTCTTGAAAAACGCCTTGGATTCAGAAAACTGAGCCCGCCATCTAAATAGGTAGGTATCATCGACCCCACAATGCCCCGTCCTTCCTGGCCAAAGGACATGGTGGAGAGAATTCTTATGCCGCCAAACTCGCAGTCCTAAATATCGAAAGGGATATACGTATGGTACAGAATGGAGTGTAACAATCGAGGGGCACAGACGCTCCAAACGTTGGAAACCGCCTGCATCTATTAGTGATCAAGTGCTTGCCGCGGGAAAAAGTGTTGCCAATTCGAATAATATATAATAAATATAAATAAATATTTTGGCGCGACAGGTTTGTGGGACCCAAGGCCTAGCTTCTCACAACCATTCGTTTTGTGTGAGTTTTCAATTTTTGGGACGATAGAAGGGATCTACAATTTTAAGCCGGGTCCAAACGGCTGATTGAGAAGCTCTTTCATTACACTCTCTCTTTCATGTTACTCTCGGATGTTTGTTAGACGTTCGCGAGAGGTGGCGCAGTAGAAAAAATCCTTAAGATGTAATTTTGTTCTTTCGGGATTCCAACCGGGAACCTCTCGCTTAATAGCTCAACACATTATTTGAATGAAAAAACCCTCAAGTCTTGTGAAAGAGGAATGTGTCGGCTTAGAGTTCTGTGATGGTAACTAAAATCGTTGGAAATGGAAGACCAATAGCTAAGATATGCGTTGCTATATTATATAACAACCGAAAACAAGGAATCAAAATCATTCCTATTGCCAATATTGTTGCCGCTGCCTTTCCCGCCAATAATAATAACACTCTTTTTATGGCCTTGATGGACTTTCTCCCTCGGTGAGAGTTACTATAGAGGCTGATAACAATTCGCAACTATGAATTATGTGATACGTCTTACTCTTAAAGGAAACATGACTGCGCGCACCATTGCAAACTTTCCCAATCCTCTCACCGAAAGACTCGACCCATATTTTTCCTCCCCCTCCCCCTTCAGTGTTGCATGCATGCGCGCATCATCTG
This sequence comes from Cheilosia pagana, assembly GCA_936431705.1. Classification (NCBI taxonomy): domain Eukaryota; kingdom Metazoa; phylum Arthropoda; class Insecta; order Diptera; family Syrphidae; genus Cheilosia; species Cheilosia pagana. The sequence goes on from OW386171.1 coordinate 3,753,609, forward strand.
CATTTTCCTTTTTCTAATGGAAGAGGCAAGATTTCTTCGTCGTCGACGTCGTCATCGTCATCGTCGTAAGCGCATCGATGATGGTAACGATATATAGGTAGTTAGTAACAGGAGATAGCTTAGCGCTAGAGCCAGTGGGGAGAGAAAATCGCAGTTGGGTGTGGAAAGTGACCCAGAAACACACCAGTTACCATCCAAACACACAAAGAAAAGAAAGGAAGTTGTCAGTTGCTGCATGTTGCAATTGCAACTGAAGTTTTCATAATTATTATGCAGTGTGACGGCGCGCAGCGGCAGATGTCTGTCTATGCATGGGTATGTTTGAATGGGGAAAATCGAAAACAAGTGACCATCGAATTGGTTATCGGATTTTTTCTGCTATCTGATGTTGATTGCACTACATTATAGGCGGGAGAGGAGTTGCACGGACAACTGGTGCACTCTTCGGCGACACACAATATCATAAATGGAAAGTTAGCTAAAAAAAAAGAAGGCAGGAATGGATCATAGATGAGCAAGCGAAAAGTGTAGTAGCATAAAACGTAAGCCAGAAAAGAGAAAACTCATACAGATACGTCATGTTGTATAGCAGCACTAGCTGTTGATGTTGGTAACGATTCTGGGTCACTTGTGATGGATATGGATTGGTTTGATTTTCATTTTCAATTTCGCGCCGCTTATGCGATGCATTAGCATGACACATGTGACTGGCCATAATACGAGCGGTGTTTGTAAAGAGCACCGGAAATGTCCGACTGATGTCCTTCCTAAGGCGGAAAAGAATAGCTAGGGACTCTCTGTGGAGGGCGAAATAAAATTAGTCCATTAGCTAAGTTTTGAAAGGGTCCAACGTGCAGACCAAGTTTTTCAAGATCTTTCACCTAAAGGGCTACTGTGGACTTTTATTAAATCACAAATTACATTTCCTTTTGTGAAGATCTAAACATCCAAAGGAAAAACTATCCTAAAGGTCTTTTTAATTCAGACGTCCGGCTAGGAATTAAAGTGTAGGTCTCTTCCATTCATTCTAAAGGATAAAAACTCTGACAAAACGATAGATCCTACCTGATTTACATCAGTTGCTTGCCTACCAGCTATATTTTTACGGAGTGGCAAAGACTAGGTGCGCTTATAAATATGTCAACTAGGTTATGTTAGGTTAAGTAGGGTGTGAGTTCGTCACAAGGACCACACCCAAGCACTTAATTTTCCTGCAGAACCTAAAGATGGTTTCAATTGTGTTTGCGAAACCAACTTCCTCAACTAAGCGATGGTAAAATCAAAAATTCTAAATTCGACAAGTTACAATCATCGCTAGGGACTCCCCGATGAACTCGAAGCGAACGAATCACCTAATTTGCGGGGTATTGTAAAAAAAACCCATCCAATTTGAAGTTCAATTGTAGAAAATATCAATTGCAAACCAATTTCCGACTTCGATCTAACCCAATATTATACCCTGCTACCATTATAGCTCGCGTCATTCTCTCACTCATTTGCCCTACTTTTCTTTTATAATAAACTCGCTCTTGTGACACATAAACCGTAAGATTATAGTGAAAGTAACTCAATTTTAGTTGATGCCGCACAACTGCATGCAAAAGTTGCAAGCAAAAAAAAAATTAAATGAACATCTCTGTGCGGAGCTTTCTTTGGTGGTTTCGTTGAGCAGCATTAGCAACTAAACTAAAACAGAAATTGCACACAGACACCATGATGTTGAATTAGGAGGTATGGTGGATACTTGGACGGTGCGAGTCGCGCAGTAAAAGAACAACCCAAAACGCAAACGACTTTCTTTTCATCATCGCGTGCAAAAGAGCTGAGTGTGATGGAACATGCATCAAGATGCATATTAAACAAACCAAGGCTCAAGTTGGAAATTCCATTTAATCCGATTAAATTAATTCTGTTCATCCTCTAGCTTCGGTTAGTTGGAGTTTTGTCAAATGAGGTCAGAGAGGGAGAGTGGGTTAGCGTCTTCATTAGAGATCAGTGCAATAATTGAAAACTGGGGTCGAATTACCGCATCCGTGATCGAGCAATACGTGACTGAATTTGTTATTGTTTTGCATGTAAAATCAACAAAATTCAGTGACGCATCGCTCGCTCACGGGTGCGGTAATTCGACCCCTGGTCTAACTGAGGTTGTTTACCTACCTATTTGCTTTTAGAAATTAAATTGGGGATTATTAATGTCTAACAACTTGTGTGGTTTGCTTTTACGAGAGGAAATTACTCGAGGAGGAGTAAACCTTGGAACTCTCTTCCTTGCGGCATATCTACCCACATGTTTTCCCTGGAAATGCAAATTACCTACCATTTAAATTTAAGTGCGGTAGGTAGGCACATACTTAGACCTATCTGCAAGTAGGATGACAGGATTTTCAATTTTCGTTAAATTTGTTGACATTCTTGACCCCAAACACACGAAATGTGAATCGCCTGGTTTGCAAATTGCAAGCCACTTTGAATATTAATACCTATTTCACATTTGTCAATCTATACCTACCTCTAGGGTTTAGTGTACGAGTAGACTCCTTCGTTCAGAATCAGTGAACTGAAAGCGAATATTAGATTCCACACAAATCAGTCCTGATCCAGAGGGCAATGCGCTTACAAATCACAATGCCACTACCACAAACACACACGACACACATCCATTGAGAAAAGCTCGCCTCAATGCCCGCCCGGGCAATTACGCAGAACGCCGCCGGCCGTCAACAATACAATTACGACGAAGTGCTGTGCAGCTAGCTCTGACTGACTGTGTATAAAACTGACCACGGTATCAGCATAATGCGTTATCATCTCTCTACAGTTGCATAATAAACCTTTCCGATTGAATGAGCAAACAAAAAAAAAGAAATGAATACATTTTTGCATTACACCACTTGCCAGTGCAATTTAACAACATTGAACTCAAGCGCTGCGCGTCAGCCCCTTGCGTCAACAGGCAACACAATCGCGCTCTGGTATTTCTGTTTGATACGCTGCTATATACCTACACATAATAGATAATACATCTGGCAATGAAAATATGAAACCGCGATGGACAGAACAAAAATGCCCACCACAGGAAAGACCAAGGATCGAGGAGGTTGGCTTTGGCTGTTTGCATACTCCATCCAAGCGGCAAAGCAAAACAACGCGACCGACCGAAGCGATGGTCGGTCGTGTTATTGTTCTATATAGGGCAATAACTCCTAATCGTCCATATGACTGTCTCAAGGTCTTTTCGTGAGTGTTTCTTTCTGTGTGTGTGTATTGGGCTGTGCGGGTCCAACACTAATAAACACGAGTTTTATTGGCGAAATCCTTACATTTGTGTTTATTTTTTGTTGTTTTCATTTCGTGTGTTGTTTTTTTTTTGCTTGCCCTCGCGAAATGAAGAAGGTCCAAGGCCAAGAAACAAATACATACCACCAGCACCACCATCAACAGCAGCAGCATTATTTTTGTGTGCGCAATGTTCTCCTACATTGAGGGGAGAACAAAGGAAGACGCACTGGCAGGCAACAAGCCCATGCGAATGCGACGTCTATGTCAGGCAGTATGAGGAAAGTTCGACGACTAGAGGTTATGTGTACATTAACCCATATCTTCCCCCACCCTTTACGCTTGAGTAAGCGACGACGAGGACGACGTGAAGAAGAAGGCACATTTTTAGCGGGATGCTGATCATTAGCTGGTGCAGACGAATGATTATGTTATATCGTTCGACGCCACTGTTCGGATTCTGATGTAATATACCTACGTACAAGTATAAGAAACGCTGTGGTTGCGTTGCCAGTGGTCCAACAAAGGGCAGGTCGTGGTGTGCTCATTTTTTTGTATCAATTAATATTGAGTCAGAGCGAGTCGATGGACACCGACAGTGACACTGAACACTGAAGCTGCAGATGTGTGTCGTTATTTATGCGACCAATAATTATAGTTCTCAAGCAAATAAGAGAATTAGGTGTGTTTATAGACCATCGTCCAACTTATTAAAGATTTAGAAATGTCTGATGACGAACTTGCAAAAATCGTAACAAGGAACAGGACACTTGACAGGAAAACCCGGCCCTGTGGTATAAATATTTAGAGGAGCTGGCAACGTTTTGTGGAATAGTGATCATTACAAAGTGGACGAAAAGAACAAATAGTCAAGCAGACAAAAAGGATACGCGCAAACATTTGGAACCGGTTTTTTCCTCGATGAACTTGACAGCGATGGATCTGGTCTTTGACCATAATAGCCCAAGTTGTACCTATATGCACTTGTACGATTGTTCTTCTGGAATGGAATCGAATACTTTTCCTGCCGCGCAGTGTTAGAGTCCATTTGCGCTCTACATGTCGCACATAACTACCTAACTATCTTAAATGACTCGACTTATTCGGACTTTTCTAACCCAGGCAATGGCCGCTCGAACAGCCGGTAGATCCATCAGTTTTGACAGCTTTGCTTAATAAAAAAGGGTCTGTGGGACCCTAGACCTAGCTTCTCACAACTATTCGTTTTGTGGTCCTTTCGTCCTTTGAAGATTTAAAGAAACCAAAATCCATGTTCTTATACAGAAAACCAATTGCTATCAAAATCAAAACCTAATCATCCTCAGAATGGTCAGGCAAAGAGATAGCGAGGCTGGTACAACGTCCATTGAACAAAAACGCGTCCTTGCTCATGGGAAGTTCCTCCTACATATTTCTTTGTTCACAATTGCGTCGCGTCTTCCCACTTTTATGACACATAAATTGACAAGGACTCTTGTCTCCTCAAGAGCAATAACCTTCCTACTTCCAATTAATTGAACTGCGCCATTTTGGTTAGTTGCATTTATCTGAAGCCATGTTCTAGTCAAACAAACAAACCTTATTCAAAATTAAGTAATTCTGTCATTACATTCATTATGTAAGAGACCGCATCACAAAAAATCTCACCAAGGTTGGCTACCTACATCTGCGTCGCATAAGCTCTCAAAGAGCCGTCCATATATAAATGGCGAACAACACAGGCATACACACAGATACACTGCGATAGAGGTTATAAAACTTTGAGAAACCTAACCCTGACCGAAGCCAATGAACCTGCCAGCAAAAACCAAAAGGATAGAGAAGAAGTCCTTGCCATGGTGTCGTCGTCTTCGTCACCAACACAAACAATTTTTTATTTTTTTTCCTGCGGATAATCTTATATTCGGTTTGGAAATTCTTTGTTGCCCATGCCCTGCCCATGCCCATATGCTGGGCGTACTCATTGATTCGTTTTCGGTAAGCACGACGACGTGCGAGGGGTTGCATCAGCCCGACTGCGACTGTATGTGCGTGCGAATATGTACGAATAGGTACTGTGTGTTTCTTTGGCCTTTTTTTACTTTTGTTCTTTGTTTTCTCTGCCGCCGCCGCCTGCTGATTTTTGCGTGTCTGGTTCGTTGATCTATTACAGAACAAAAAAGAACCATCACACATTTTTGGACCATGCGATATTAATTATGGAACGCAAGGACGATTTGATTTAAAGGGAATAGGTAGAGACATCTAATTTCCGCTCGAAGGAAAGTTAGGTACCTACAATGTTCTAAATTAGTGGTGCGCTGTTTGCCAAGTCTAAATAGTAAAAAGGCAATACCTATAGGCAGCATTTGAACAAGCTGTAGAAATAATCTGTAGTTCAATAGCTCCTTCCCAAAGGAAGATCCGGTCCAACCTATTGAATGGCCTATGTGTGCTGGCTACCTCTCTGTCTGTCAAGAACAAGGTGTTGCGTGATGACTGATTCCATTAACACTCCGCATGCACTTACCTTTACATGGTTCTCTAAATTGCACCCTGTACAACCGCAGCCCGACGCGACGGGAGAGTGCATTAACCCAGCTCAACTCTAGGTAAATGTTATTAGCTCATGTGATTACCTACCTACCTCTGTGATACAAGCCAGTTAATTATTCTTATCGAAACCTCCCAAATGAAATGCGATTAAGTAAACACAAAAAAAAATATAGGTATAGTAACCCACAAGGAACAGAAAAACAAAGATTACACAAACTCCGTCACCCAGTCATGGCGTCTTAAATTATTATTTTAATGCAATTACGAGCCAACAGCAAAAACAACAAAAGATCGACAAAAACAATAGGCCAAAAAATGCAAATAACTTTCGTCGTCGTGTCGCAATCGCAATCAAAACAAAAGCTCTCTCCCTTTGTCACGCACACCATGCCACAAGAGAGTATGCCACCGCCAAAGTATGAATAAATTTTGGCAATCAATATTATTGGAAATATATATGTATATACGGCCGGCGCGCACCGACCTTGAACTTGACTGAAATTTTGAAATTGGAACAACGTTGGGGTTCAGGAACCCCTCTATCACGAGAGAAAAAAAACGAAAACACACAACACAAATCTGCTCACACACAATAAAATAAATTTTAAACAGAGAAACCAGAAAATCGCATTCAAACACTGACAGTGAATATTGACGTTAAATAAATCCAAGGAGTGTTGGACGACGCGACGCACGGCTGGTAAGAGGGCGAAGAAAATACACTTTTGTATTTAAATTAACAAACAATATAAATATACTGCGCCTGGCAAAAATACAATAAAAATTTGGTAATGTTTACAACGAGCCGAAACAGATTATTCATATGCATACACAAATACGAGTTTAGGGTATACGTTTGTCACTTTATTTATGGCGATTGCTATATTATTTTAATTATTTAATCGAATTATTGTCAAGTTCTCTTGCGAGATTTGTTTATGTTAAGTCCTCTTGCGAGATTTGTTTATGGGTCAACGAATAACACCAATTGTCCCGACTTATTGAATCATCAGTGAGTGAGTGAGAAAAATGATTTTTAAGTTTAAGAACAATTTTTGAAAGGGGAACTACCTATAGCACAGTCGACTTTAGTCCACTTTTTACATTAGATCAAGTCCATGCAACAGTTGACCGCTGCCCCAAAGAGCTCGAGGCCTTTCTACACAAAAGACAAAGCCACCACTCTGTAATCTTAGCGAACAAGTGGAGAACAAGATTCGAACAACAGGTGAAAAGAACTTACGACCTGTGAAGTATCTAGGAAGATTTGCTCAGACAGTCTGAAACGTCATCGGGTCATTACTTTCTAAAAAACCACACAATGAAACTAGGGGTCCACTAGGAGGCGCACCTCACTTCCTTTGTCACTGTGCGAGGAACTTGACTTAAAAGAACTCTAAGGAACGTTGATCTTCATTTTGGTCCGAGGAACATGGCTTAAAAGAACTCTTAGGAACGTAGATCTTCATTTTTGTCCGAGGAACATGGCTTAAAAGAACTCTAAGGAACGTAGATCTTTATTCGGAATCACACAAAGATGTGTGGACTACTTTTGATGCAGCACTAACGCGTTGCGTACGTTTAACTAGAATTGTTAAGACGGGAACGGACAAAAGGATTCAAAAATGATTTTTCGTATAATTTTCAATCTGCGATTTGCGAGTCTCAGAAGGACCACCAGCCAGACAACAAATAGATTGCCTTATTTGCAATTCTTGAATGGTGATACTTGAACACAACAAGATAGTGCATCTGTATAATCAGTCAGTCGGGGTGAGAGAGGTTAAACAGCATTATACTACACACACAGTGGGAAATGTACTCTTTTCTATATTCGCATCGGCTGGACGCATTTTTAAGTGACACAACAAGGTCGCGCTGTCAATGATGAACTTTTCGAAACGCGCAGTGCGCACATAATATTATTGTCCTTGGGGCAGTAGACAAAGATGATTAGCGCCACCTATCTTGAATCGGTGCGGAGATAGGTATCAATTGGGGTTGGTTGCGTGGCTTCAAAAACTTGCAAGCATAGCGCGCTATTGGTGCAAGCGTGTTATATGGATAGGGCTTTCAAGCAAGTGGTGTCCTCCAGGAATATTGTTCTTCTTCAAAACGAAGCTCTGTTTCAAATATAGTCGAACCTGTCTGGAATACCTCTACTAGTGGGCCTAATTCTCATGCACCTTAAGTTTTCTTAAAAGCAACTCTATAAGTGAAACTTTTTCCACCTCTATAAGTGAAACTTATATTTTATAAATCAACCTCTGTAATTGGACCAGACTTGCAAATTTATTTATTTTAACCTCTGTAAGAGAGACAGACTTGCAATAAAAATGTTAAATAAATTTATTTTTATAGCTGAATAGCTAAAATATGCTTTATGTATTTCAATTTATTTGAAGGCATCCTTAAGTGAAACAAATATTTGCCATACCTGGATAAGCGAGAAACTGGGTAACTGGAATACCTCTATAAGTGAGACTAAAAGAAATGGCCCTTTGGATTACAATTAACCAAGTGCGACTGTAATTGACTGTCTCCCTCAAAAGGAGGAGAGATATTGAATCAATGAAACTGATGTAGCTTGTCCGACTGATGTTATGTTTGCTTGGATTTTGTTAGTTAGTTTTATAACAAATGCCGGTCAGAAATCCTTTATTGATACCGAAGTACTCAGCGCCGAGTGCTTAAACTACCCTCACATGGCGCCACACACAAAAAAAAATCACTCATACGTCCCAGTATCCCGCACAACACTGTTACTCATATTTGTTTCCGACAATTCGCTTTCGTCATTCCATTTCCACCAACCGTATTCAGTTTTCAATAGAAATGCAAAACATTTTCCCTTGTGATTCATAAGTATCCCCTATTCTAACTTCCAAGCCGGAAAGTGTGGTGGAGAGCGCTGCACAATTAATGGGAGGGCTGCACAGGTACGACGCAAAAAATATAGAAAACAAAATGACTAATAACGACAAATTATAATGAGAGTATCTATGTAGGAACGTTGTACGTTTATTATTCAATCCAAATGAGTTCTTAGACAATATAGCCAAACTTGATTTGCGTTCTGCCTCAAGCCGGGTCTGTAATTCATACTGGCGTAGCGTCGTCACTCATACGCATTCGTGATGATTTTTTTGTATACCTAACACTTATTTGCAACAATGAACAATAGGTTTTGTTAGGAGGGTAGGGATGGCAGATAGCGATTCATATCTATTGGGGGGTCGGCAGCCCCTATTGTCGAAATGCGACGCATTGACCTACCGACTGAACTTGAATTTTGGTTTCGCACAGTTGAAGGTCGGCCTTTAGGTAAACTTTCTCTCCCCACCTCCATCCGCCGACGGTATTCTTTCACTGTATGCGTGTGTATGCATCTCACATCGAACATGTTCGAAGCGAATGTCATAATTTGAACAGAAAGCCGCCAGACGACGACAGCCGCCGGAGGAGCACAAATGGGGGTATGACAAAAAAAACAACCTACTGACCACAATTTCGGTGGACTTTTGGATAATAATAATTCGACGTTCGTCTGGCGTGCGGCCATCCCCCTTGGAATTATTTTTTGTCTTTCGGCTTGCTCTCTCATTTTTAATATTTACTTCAGATAGCGTAATTATTTTGTTGGTTGTGTTGTTATTATTATTGCGGCGCACACTGACGAAATTGGGGTCAACGGACTGATTGCCAAGCTAAGTAGCACGCTCTCTGTTTTGCTATAAATTTTCTCTATCCATATGTGTGTGTTGGTTGCTGGTGGAGTGGAGCTTTGTTCTTTTCTTTTTTTGCGTTGTTGTGTTCCTTTTTTTTTGGCAAAGTTCAAGCTTTGTTGGTTAATGACTCCGCGATTTAGCGACACTGTGGGGAAGCCAGACGCGCGAAATAACCACGACAATGGTATATAGGGAATTTGCGATTATGATGTTGTTGATGAATTTGGGTTTGTTTTTAATTTGAATTCTATAAGTTGCTTTGTTGTTTTTTTTTATCTGTTTTGGTAATGGTGGTAGAGAGAGGCAAGAAAACAAATTTGCGACGTTGATAATTCTAGTAAGTTTTTCAGCAACGACAATAAGGAGTGAATTGCGTAATTATTTGTTCATAAGAATGATGATCACAGTTTTAGGCTATGTGGATAGGTATGTTGTTGTTTTTCTGTTTCGCTCTGGGGGCTTATGCAATCCTTCAGCTCGACTTGTGAATGGTTGCAACGACGACCTACACTAACGAGCACAATCTTGGCTGTTTCAAATCTATTTTCGCAGCAACGCACTATCCACAGTAGGTAGGTAGGTAGGTAGATACTTGGGGTGGAGTTATCTAATCTACCTAGGTAGGTACCTACCTAGTCGATAATAAAGGCAAAATTTAGCTATTGATTGGGGACACTGATGGATGATAATGGCAATAAGGGCCACAGGCTTGGGCAGTAGACGAGACGATTTTCAGCTGGAAGCCGAATCGTCAATGTACGAATTAGTGTGGAAAGGAAGCTACCTTTATTTAAAAAGAAATGGTAGGTAGTTGAAATCACTTTAGGGGCTAGTAAACCGGACTATTTTAACCACATATACCAGCACAGAGTATAGAAAAATACTTTCCCAGAACACGTTGGGTATACCTTCTGCGCTACAAAGCCATATCATTCTACAATATGGCCATTTTGATAAAATCGAAGTTCAATCCAGTTCACTTACTTAAAGGCTTGAGAGCATGCCACAGTAGCCCAGATTTATGCTGCGTTTTGTAATTTACTTCGGGAGGTGCTGTGAATTTATAAGGGTTCATTCACTACTACCAGCTACTAGATACTTGTACTGCGACCTAACCTATGACATCAAATCCAGTCATATCCAATCCGAGAAGCTCAAGTTAGTACCGCTTCCCGGACGCAATGTACAATGACACAACGATCTTGGACGAATTTTTCGTATACCCTTAAGTGTAACAAAGTCGGCCAGATTATTTACTGCCTCAATTCTCAGTTTACTGCTTTCCTTCTCAGTCAATAGATTCTATCGCCCATTCAATTTTGATTGCCTAAAAATCAGTTGCAGTCACTTTCACAACTAGAATCGTGTCTGTGTTATAACATTAAGTGCACACTATAACCAGTTTGGTTAAGAGGAAACGAAATTAGAACACGCACTCACTCATGCATGTGAAGCAAGTCTCTTCTCTTATATCAAATGCAACAAAATCACAGGTCCATCCATAGGAGGTCACACAAAAACTATAATATATCCAGTATGACAACAACAAAAACCCATTCGCCTAATCACCCAAATTTCTATTCTCGGTTTAACTATAAAAAGCCCACCACCATCAAGTAATGTACAATAACAAACAAAACGTTTAACCCAGAAAAGTCAAAGTCGGCCGAAACCCAAGTGGGAGCTGGTATATAGTGACGGAGAGTTCCCCAAAACCTGAAGCGCCAGAGAGTGTTTGTGTGCTCTGCCCCTCAAACAATACGTAATAAAACAAAGTCTGCAGCTGAACCTTTCTAATGTGACCTACTGGGCCTCTCGTGTTCGTGTACAGCGCTGTTGCGATCGCGCACACAGCGCACGCTTTTCTCTGCTGCTGTGTGTTTGAAATTGTATGTATACCGCGCATGAGTTTACTTTCTCTTTGAATGGAAAAATCCATGATACCTACATACAAACACAGAGATAGCAGCGACCGGGGCCAGGCGGCGGGATTAGTGAATGCATTTAAGCTCTTTCTAACCTCTATTTGAGATTACCTCAAAAATATGAATCTATTACCTTTTTTTTTTGTTTGGGGAAACTATTTGTGCTAGTTATTCAATCGGCTGCCCTTTTTCGGGGACAACTTTGAATAGAAGTGGGTTATGTCTCAGATGATTAGAAACATGCAATAGGGACTGAGAATGGAGCTCTAATGAGGTAACTTTTCAGGCCTCCAGAGCAAGGAGCTCACGGTCAAGGAAAACAGTGGAATTAAACTTGGGTTTCAAACCAGAAAATGTAACGAAATCTTCCGTGGTTACTTACCAGGTGGACCTGCGCCTCAACCAACAAGCAAAGTTAGTTAAGGTCCTCTTCCACATGCGTGCGCCACCTGAGTCACGATCTTCCTCTACTACGCCGTCCCTCGGGTGTGGATTCGAAGATCCCGGGCCACATTCGTGTCCATTCGCTCTACATGACCCAGCCATCTCAGTCGTTGGACCTTCACTCTTCTGACTAGGTCGATGTCGCTGTACAATTCGTCGTTGAATCTCCTTCTCCATTCGTCGTCAATGCAGACGGGACCAAAAATCACTCGAAGAATTTCCCTCTCGGAACAACCTAGAGTTACCTCATCCGCTTTTGATAGAGTCCATGCGTCTGCGCCAAATAGCAGGACTGGGGCGATTAGGGCCTTATAAAGAGTCACTTTAGTTGTTCGAGAGAGGGCTTTGCTACTCAATTGCCTTCTTAGCCCCAAGAAACAGCGATTGGCAAGAGTAATTCAGAGTTTAAGCTCAACGCTGGTGTCACTGTCTGAGTACATAGCCGAGCCTAGGTAGACAAAGTCCTTAATCACCTCAAAGTTATATCTGTCTATTGTGACGTTCTGGCCGAGCCGTCCGTCGTTGATGTCCGTTTTAGTTGACAGCAATCTTCCGTGGTTGCTACAATTTTAAAAAACGATAGCTGTGACAGTCACCTACGAAGGTGTTTCGAAGAGCTAGTGTTTGAGTTAAAGCCTTGAGCGAATTAATGTCCTTTGATAGAAATGTGATCATAAATCTACTTTAATTTACTTTGCAGGCCCTTACGTGGGCCAAAATCTCATCAAGTCTTGAATTCATTCGGAAGTCTACGAGTCCTACTCAGAATCACTACAATCCAATGCAAAACAATGCAAATGCTTTGTCTGGGACAAGTAATGTGAATCATTTTAGACACTATTAACTTGTTTACTTCTTTGTATGCGGCAGGATGTAGGTCAGGTATTGCTCTGGCTCATCTCAATCATTATTCCAACACTTAAATCAGTAATCTGCAGATGCTGCATATTCGGCTCACATTTGATTCGATGCATTCGATTAAACTCGAAACCATTCGCATGCGATGAGATAATCAAAAGTCGCACTGAGAAAAACTACACAACATGCAGCTTGTCCTTTCTGGCAAACTCTTGACTATACGACAAGTTTTCAAATTCTGCTCGAAAGGACAAAGTTTGAGCAGACTGCTCGAACTGAACCTAAAAGAAAAACAAAAAAAAAAAACTCGCAGACACAACAAGTCATATGCAATCGAACAAGAAGCTCGAGGTCAAGGACTTTTTCGTCCTTACGTACGTAATTTTTTGTTTGCCTTCATCTACTTCGATTGGATTATGGTGATGTGCGCTCTTTCATCCCCGATTGTAGTGGTGTTTCAAGGTTTTTTCGAGTTATTCGCCTTAGCGCGGCGGTGCTTACTACGCACACATTCGTATAGGTATACCTTTTGTCAAAGCGAAACGGTGGGTACGTCTGGCACTGAAGCAGTGCGAAGGGCGCGCTTAAAATGCCTAAAAAACAAACAGGAATGTGTGAGAAACTGAGAAGGGTCCCTGCTGCCGCCGCGCTGCTGTGTAGACTGTAGACCGTTCACCGTAGAACCAGAAGAAGAAAGTTGTCAATTTGAAAGAGAGAAAGCCCATGTGTGTGCATGTGTGCCTGGGTTGTTTTAGTGCTCTATTTCTATAGACCAGACACCCAAATGCTAATCACTGCGAGTTGTGTGTAGTCTTTGATTTTACCATAATTTTTTGGTACATCCTTCTGTCAACATTCAAACACCTTTTTTTATCACGGTCACTGCCAATGCCATGTCGTGGCTAATTTAACGACTGGTTGTACTCAGCGCTGCTTTTGCATGATAAAAACAACCTCAACCGACGAAAGAGAGGATGAAAAAGACTCATAGATAAAAGATCGTGTCAGTCGGTTGGGTGAGCACAGTCACATCAATAGTAAAAGTAACCCAATCCGACGTCAATGATGGTAAACTGCAAGTTTGTTGTTACGTGTCGCAGTTGTGTGGTTCGTTTTGCTGCAGGCGTTGCCACTTTGTTGCATAAAGGAAGAGGAGACTTACCTACCTTAACTTGACTTGATTAAAAATTATCTGAGTTGTTTAGAGCCAACAGAGGAATTACTCGTTACTCGTTACTTTGCTATTGGTCTCTTTTTTGGATTCTCAATGAGATAAACGACAACAAGCGAAGACATTCATATTTTAGGTATCCTATGACATTTTCTTCTGAAGTTATGGAGGGTCCGCAGTCCACATTCCAGTCCTACACCCGCGTCCCTTGAAACGGATAAGAGGTACCTACCTACATCTGTTATGATGAGGCTCTGCTTATGACTGACATATTTGAGCCTAACCTAAAAATGTTCAGTTTATAGAAAATATCGCTCAGTTGTGAAGGGTAAAATATTGAAGGAAGAATAAGAAAATATTTGTTTCGGCAGCAAAAGATTCTGAACTGGGAAGAAGCTTTATACGTTTGCCCTTAAAAAGAATCGAAAAAGAAACCAATAGCAAAGTAACGAGTAGCGAATAATTCTTCTGTTGGCTCTAAACAACTCAGATTCCAATACTTCACAAAAGCCTTGTTTTGAAGTAAAAAAGAACTGTTCTTAAACTGAAAGATGTCCGAGAACCCGCCCTTTTGAGCGAATTTTCCGCTCAATTAGTTAAATCTGACAGACATTTTAGCGCTTTCAAATTACCACCGTTCACTATTCCAGCTAGCGAAATCGCCACGCTCAATCAAGTGTCAACACTCATCCTAGAGCCTAGACCAAACTGACTGAAGCGCTTTCTCCTATTTTCTTTTACTCTTGTGTATTAGTTTTCACTTAGAAAATTACAAAATCCAAAGGAATAGAGAGGAAGTAACCGCGACGAGGGCAGAGGAAAGAGAATTTATAAAATATATTACAATGCAATGCAGCGACAAGAAATCCCATACATCAGTTTGTTGTATAGCATTATGAGGTAAATGCATAACACGAAGAATCTAAAGTAGGTTACAAATGAAAGGCCTGACGTTCATCCCCTTGCGCGCACGCCTTTCTAGTGTACAAATGCATTTTGCGCTATTCATTTTCCACCGCGGACTAATGGACACAATTGCAGTTTGCTATCTCTCTGTGTGCAGTTAATTTAGAGAAAGCGTCTCAGTTGGTATATTAGCAAAAAAAAAAGAGCTATCCGAAAGCATAAAGAGGTTTGTTATAGTTGTTATTTTGTAATCACAATAACGAGATGGTTTTGCATTTTTTTTTCCTTTTCTAGATCAATGTTGCGCGCAGTTGGGTATTCGATTGAAATTTTGCCATGGGACCATCGCGATCCGGGATGAAATTTGGAATTGAGTTGTGGACATGTAGTGCAATTTTACCTAAACTTCTCATAAAGAGAAGTATTGCACTGGCGTGACTAATGTCCAAAAACAATCCCAGACCCATTTTGCATACCAGACGCAAGCACAAACACAAACAAAAACGATAAGCCAAAGACCCCGTGCACACCGCCTGTCTCATCAACTGTGTTCTTCCTCTTGCGCAATTACTTACAAAACTACCTACACATGGGTCTTAGCCAGGGTGGATTTGTGGAAAACAGCCATAACGAGACAACAAACAAAACATTCGAGTTAGAGGTCAAAAGGTAAACAACAAAAAATCGTCTATCGTGCTTAGGGTGCAATGCCTTTAAGGAATAGCCAACGCAAACGCCAACTGTCATAAGTTTATTAGCGTTCCAATTAAGCCATTTATAATAAAGGTTGGTCGAGCGGAAGGGGAAAGTACAGCGCAACACTCAGACGAAAGCAAAAGCCACTGCGTCAAACAAAAGTGAATCATTAGCCTTTCAAATTAACGAACTCCATCAAGGTCTTACACTTATACGAGAGATAATAATTTGTATGAGAGTGCGGTAAAGATACGACTCTTGCTGTATGAATCTGTTTTTATACAAATTGCATATAAAACAGAGCATATAGCCCTTAGCTTACACGTTACACCCGCATGCGGCATGGGTAGTGCCGGTGTCGTGTTGGCGACCTTTTGGCTGAGGGCTGACACACGTAGATAGATATGGGTGGGTTCGTCTCGACTCTCGACGACGGATGATGTTATGTGTGTGTGTGGTATCGGCGCCCCCAGCATCGAAACTGTATACCGATGCTGAGTGTTGTCATGACTATGATGTCACGTAAGGTCAGGAAGGAACCTACGGCGATATGTTGGGGAGGTTAGAGGACATTATTTTAGGATTTTTGATGTCTTCGTTAACGTTTCTGTTATAAATAGATGGACAGACAGAACGTCCAATAAGATATGTATAGATATTGAAAAGGATAAGCACAAGTGCATTGTGACCGCGCCCTCGTTTGAAGACTGAGACAATTGCTAAACGAAACAAGCTTCCAAAGCTTTCGAGGATATTTTGAGGTTAGTTTTGGGATGATTTTTAAATCAATTTCCAGGTTAATCTGGGGATGATTTTGTGGGCGATTCAGAATTTTCACAACGTTTCTTATATACCTATAAGGGTTTTTATCAAGACAGTTTTAAGGACGTTTGGAGCGGTTTTCAGTACAATTTTGGAACTCTATTTAAGGATGAGGTCTTATTTCTTACAAAGGAAGTCGTAGAATGACAGGGGAACCGTGAGTGTATTGCCCTTGGGACTGCTTATTTCTGTTCCATAACAATATACGAATTTCGGTGTCAAAAAAAATCTGTCGGAAGCCTCTATGCAATCTTCTGTGGGATTTGTAAGCAAGAGGTTAGCACTGATCCTCTCCCTTTCGTTTCAATTCGCTTTGAAGAATAAACTGCTTTCGAAGGGTGCCTTCTTCCAATTGATTTTGTGTGTGGAATCGTGTTTGCTAATATGTATAACAATAATCTTAATCGGACTTAACCTAACACAATCTAGAGACAGTCTCAGGTCCATTTTAGGTAGGTCTACAAAAATGCGGCATTTGACATAAGCCCATTATCAAGATGATCATTTAGAATATTTCGGTTGAAAGCAAAGAACTACCCACGCCACGTCATCCTAAGACTGAGTTCGAATATATCCATCAAAGTCCAAAATGTACTCTTCAATTTCCAAGTCAAAAAAAGAACATTCGCTTTCTCTTTACTCCCATTGCACGAACAACAAGCAAAAATATACAAGTCTTGCGTAAAACCTACTTTTTGTCGACGAGTTCAACAAACTTTTTTAATTCAATCGAAATGACTTAACTTCACAAGCCATTGAACCCCAAAAATAGATATTTGAACAAAAAAACTCGTACTTACCTATACCACCTACCTATCCGCATTTTGTCCATAGCTTTCTTTTCAATGACAGCGATCGTCATTTCTATTTTGTTCGTTTTATGAAAGTTTCAGCTTGGATTAAGTACTCTCGCTGTGCATTCGCAAATCTATTACAATATTTTGTGTACGATGCGATATACAACCGTTCTTAAGTACGCTTAAAGTACGAGCAAAATGCATCCAAAAATGGGACCGACCTTTTTAAAATTTTAAAGAACAATCCAGACGACAAGAATAACATCTTTGACTTATGTGACAATAAATGCGATTCTGAGCAAATCCGCCGACAAAAACGTTGCCCCCCGCCCCATCAACGAAACACTTAATTACATGCAATGCGCGAGTGCAAACTGACATATAGAAGAAGAAAGTTCTTACCTCACATGCTCACTCAATATACTGACGTTTTGTAATCGATTTGCGCATGTGTATGCCATAGGTAGAAAAAGAACCACAGAAACAGATGCGTGGTGGGGCGCACACAGCTCTAGCTTTTACATTTTTTTCTTTTTGCCAGTGGGTTTGACTGACTGACATACAATGAACGGATTGAACGCAACGTTGCCATTACACTGATGTAACCATACGATCAAATATGATGGAAACACCGCTTTGTTCTTCTCCAAACGAAGGAAGCAACGGCGACGACATTGAGTTGTATGTTCGGACGCGATTTGTGTGTTGCAACATGCACGGTTCATTATTATAAAAGAGGAAAACTGTCAGAGTTGCCACACATTCAATAAAACTTTGTTTTGTTTTCCTCAGGTTGATAACATTTTTTGACAAATGTCAAATTTTTACACGACTGAGTATGTATACAAATTTTCCATTTATCTTCCGATTATCTCTAAAATGGCCAACAGATCAGAGCCGTCACAGAAACATATACATATACATATACATATACAGATACATATATACAAAAATGTTTAAAACTATTTCAAGCTCAAAGTTTATCCTTTCAAAATACAGGCGACTTGGCAACCCTCCATGCCGTTAATGAGAAATTTAAACGTAAAGAGCAACCAACAACCAACAGCGTTATTGCGGAACACACACCGCCGAATGATGAAGTTATTGAACCAACGACATTGAATTTGAACTTGATTTTCGTTCGTTTTGTATAATTTTTGTCGAGGGAGAGTCGCCTTGAAACACTGATAATGAGTTTGGAGGAAGGGATAGTAAACGAGAAAATCATGCATTTTTCGATGGCTCGAAATAGTGACACGATTGCATCGGTATTATGACATTTAGATGTGCAAGCAAAGATGCTGTGGGCTTTTTTTGAAAGACGTTAGAACAATGATGGAGAGATTTATGAGAGGTTCGACTAGATTTGAGAAAAAGAAATCCTTTGATCTGAAATTTGAAACTCAAACGTCACTGTCAAAATCTTTTGGTTAAGATCTCTTAATATGGTCTAGTGACCACGCTGATTTGACAGATCGCTTCTTGCAGACACTGGCGTAACGTTTTAACTAGGGTGGTAGAAACCATTATAGTGACCTGGCTCAAAGACAGCATGACAGAAAACAAATTAGGAAGGAACACACGGCAGTGCATCCCTTCACATCCTTCCCAACAAAAAGAACAAAAAATCAAGGCAATGGGCACATTCAAAAACTTAGTTGACTTAAGTCGACTAGATTGGTCTGGGAGAGATGTAACCTGAACGCAAAAACTAGATTGGTCGGGAACGGCACTTTTCCTACGTCACCCTCATATGCGAACTGTCAACTTAGTAATCAGTCACGAATTTCTTGACTAGATTCGTCGGCTACCCTTCCATAAACGTCAACTGACACAGCTGGCCATGTGACCGGTCTGGGCCAAACAAAACTGAGGTACATCAAGTCAGTCAGCTGTCATCAGACTTACGAAACTAGGTATTTGAGCGTCCCCAAAATGTTGTATTGAAGGCAGTGAAAGTATATAGTTCTTAACTATTTGCCTTTGCCCGTTTAGGTATATAAGATTGGAGCTGCTGTCATTGCATAGTTATTAAACATTAAAAGTGACAACTAAAGAGTATCTCCTAGTCGTAATATCCTAGTCAAACTTGACAGCTGTCAGGCGACATTTCCATAAATTCTGCGAGCTCTGCAAAAGAATAACTGAAAAACACTCTGCTGTCACTGACATACCGAAAAGTTACACTAAATTACCACCTTCCAACAGCTTAACCGTTACATCCAAAGATATTAACCATATTCTTGTGACAACTGCCGATCAACTTGACCCAGAACTGAGCCTGAACTTCATACAGTACTTGTATCTTACCGTGCAACCTATCGCACACATAAAGCGGACAAGAAGTAATAAAAAGAAAAGAAAAAACCTCCGGAAAAGATGGAAGGAGATATGTTGAACGACAAGTAGTCGTACTCGTATTCATCATACGCGCGTACCCGAATCGTTAGTTGAAAAAGAAACCCACACTAGAGAAAGTTACGTTCACGTTTAGACATAGCGGGGCAGCAAAACAATGACCTACAAAATATTTTTGTTCTTTCCCTTCTCTCCTCAGTTCGATTTTGTTTTTTGCTGCCTCTTTTCTTCCAAAAGGTACTGAATGCTGATACTGCAACTTCAGCATACCTTTATGCTACAGCTACATAATCATCATCAACAGCCGATCAGCGGTGTGGCAGCGCTCTTCGTCATTACCGGCTTTCTTCAATTTTGCTCTGTGGCTTTGGTGCGTGACAACTTGGCTCTAGGCGAGCGTTCTATATTTACTCAGCCCCAGCATTAGAAGACAATTTATTGGCCATAGGTATATGTACATATCTGTGCAATTGAAGACGAAAACGAAGGAGAAGAGGAGCAATAACGTATTAGATACTTTGCTTGTGTAGATACCTCACGTTAGATATTTCTTGTGCGACCAAGAGTAGTTCTGGTCTCGGCTTTGACCTAATTTTAAAATGCACAAGTGTGTGTTTATTTGATCTTGCTTTTAGTTTTTCTTTTTATCGTTTCTCGTTCTTTATTGTAAAGAGGAAGCGAAAAAAGAAGATACGTATAATAATTCTTTTTTATATAGGAGTTGTGTTAAGTAATTACTTACTGAGTTAGCGGGACAAGCACAAAACTGGAATTGAGTAGATAAAGATGAATTTGGATCATGGCTTGATCTTTGACATAAGGCGGTGTGTCAATGTAATCTGGATTAGAGAGGTCTTTAAGATTGTCTTAGCATTTTTTAAGCAATAAGCCAAATGACAGGTGACACTAATGCGTTAAATGCGTGCAAATCAGTGGAAAAGGTGTTGCCAATTCAAAAACCTCTTTTCTTTTCAATGGTCTAAGTCACACATTTAGCTGTCAATGACAAATTTTGGATACACGTTACCATGACGTCTCTTTTTTAAATTTTTACCAACAACCTCAGGGACGAATCAAAGTTAATAGGTTTAATATGCGGCTGCAAAGTTGTGTCAAATCAAACGCCTTTTTTTTTCTTCGAATGTCATAAATAGGGTATCTCTTAAACACCCTTTAATTGCTGTACCTTTTCCTACTTCCCTCACAACAAACACTACCAATAGACAGTATTTAATTTTAACTGTCAGCTTCAATATTTCATGGAAAACTTATACACGTGACTTCACTGTTAGCCCGAACGTTAGTTCTAACGAGAGATAACGTTTGTATTTCCACACTGTTAGCTTAATTACCTCATCAACTAATCGTATAACAAACATCTCTGGTCTTACCGCTGGTGTTCTGGTGTCGGCAAGGGTTGCAACGGGCGGCAAAATTACGCAACGACACGATGTTCACATTCTGTCTCAATAAAGTTTCAGTAAAATAGATTAGCTAGGTCAGCCTTGGGGTAGAATATATGCGGTTAGAGTAAGTGTGGTTATGTTGGCTACGGAGCAAAATGTAAACACATGTTAAATGTCCTCTGATGATTTTGAATCAATGGAAAGCCACCTTAAGCGATCTTCATAATAGGTCTGTTCCTTTTCTTTTAAATCTTACGAATTTTTACGAATTCTTACGCATTTTACTCAATTGTCGTTCCTCAACTCGAAAAATTCGTAAAAGAGAGCGGCTTCGAGAAAGCAAGATAGTTTCCCTCTTACTAGTTTTTAATCAACAAATTTCTTTGCGTAAGAATTGAAACAATGTCAGTCGCCTGAAAATTGACAGCTGATTTGAATATGTTTTTCTATTTGGCATTTCGGTGGGTGATCTGACATTTTTCACAGGTTACTACAAAAGCGTTACCTACTTAACTTTTTCGTAAGTTTTCCTCTTTGAGCGGGAATTTGTCCCCTCCACTGTCATTTTGACAGTCTTTTCCATTTTTACTACAAAAGTAAAGGAACAGACCTAATATATAGACCGAGGCAGTGAAACGTCTGGAGGTCCATACCTCCAATTACTACTCTATGTAGGCATAGGCATACTTCCAATCATATCTGGCATGTCCTTGGGCTAGTTAAAACGTCCACAACGCAGAAAAATTATCAAAACAACAACAAGTCTGCAAAAATATTTACGTCCGCATTTGTTGTTTGTTTTATACTTTATATATTTATAACTTTACATTATCTACCCATCTTCAAATGGAGTTGATTAATTAAGGCTAACAAGAAGGAGAAAGGAGTGTGTTGCTTAAAACTCAACAAAGGGTAGCATCTCAGACAGATAAAAGTCGTCTGGCCTTCCACTCGGTGGATGAGACAAAGCTGACAGGTATGGAAGTGTGGTTTGAGCCATTTCGAGGACCCACAAAGCCGAATGTTAAAAAGGGCTATGTTCCGATCGGCAAGGCGCACATTCATTGACCCTAATAGATCGATCAGATCGGTCGCGTTACCCCGCCTCACTCAACTGAAAGTTTTTACGTGCTGGCTCGACTGTATTCCGGCATATTTCCCACAACGCAACGGTTCGATTCAAACAGCCAGTGACAGTATGTAAAGGTACAGTACTAAACAACTGCACAACCCCTGTAGCCTGTACGTGTTAATTGTACTGTACAAGAATTTTTAAAATCCCATTCCCAAATCCCAACTCCCAGTAACCTACTCTAGTACTGTTCTCTCATTCATTAGATTTGCAGATTGCAGGAACGAAACCAACATTGGAAGAGGTGCCTGGTGCCTTCTTCAGCCTTCCTGCCTAGGGTATTGTGTTTGTGGTCGCAGTCGCAGTCGCAGTTCGCTTGCTGTTGTGGTGTGCTGCTAGCAGAGTGCGGTTCGCGGTGTGATTGTAATTTCTAAATCATACACAACCAACTGTAGACTGCTGGCTGCCTCTCCGTCGCCACTCTACCTGTGCTTTCATTGCTCTGTGCAACACAATTTCTCCTGGTTGTGTCGTGTTCGTTTCGCTCTCGTATTCGTCTCCAACTTTGTCCGCCGCTGTTGATACTGACAGTGACGCTGGTCGTCGTTGGTTTGGTGGTGTTCGTGTTTGATTTAGTCGGCTCCCGGCTTTGCACTTTAGACTTGGAGAATTTTTTTGTTGGCTTTTTCAGTTCAAAAGTTATAGCTATGAGACGTGGACGTATGTGCGCGTAATAATTCTTAACAACAAATTGCGAACTTATTTTCTTCTGTGAAAAGTAAACAACAATTTTTTTCCCCCGAAACGGTTCAACAATACGGTGTGCAACGTGCAAGTGTTAACAATCGTTACATAGACAGTGGGCTGTGAATGTTGGCAGTCGAAAACGATAAATAATATAATACGCCTAGAAGCGTTTATTGTATGTGTCAGTGTTTTTATTGAAAAAAAAAAATCATCTTTAGGATTAAAAATAAATAAATATAAAATACACCTAACAATTTTGTAAACAAGACAAAAACAGAGAACAACAAGCCAGCGACATTTTTAAACATTGATTCATATTCGGAATTCGGAGTTGTCAACACAGAAACCGGCAAAATTGGGAATTTTAAATTTGGTAAGTGTTGTGTCTGTCTGTCTGTCGTCTGTCGGCGGGGTGTGTTTATTGCGGGGGTTTGTTCGACATAGTTTTAGTGGCGACAAACAAAACAAGTTCAAAGAGGGTCTGTCTGACTGTCGGTCTGTCGTCTGTGTGTTGTTTTGCGAAATGAGACGATTATTTCATCATGCAACAAAGCATGGCCGAAAGCACGTTGCGGTGGTGAATTTGTGCGCGATTTGTTCGCCATTGTGTGAGAGGATGAGTCAGTACATTTTCCAAGGAAAAATATAGAGTCATTTTCGTCAACCCTCCCGCAATGTGTCTCAGTTCTAGAGTGGCCGAAATGAGTTTGACTAGAATTCGTTGGTAGTTGGTGTGGGGGCGGCGGCGGCGGCGGAACAAATATTGGGCCAACAAAAAAAACCTCCTCGTAACCGTATGAGTTGGCGGCGAATCTACCAATGTGCGAATTCGATTTGAATGTGTGTGTGTTTGTGTGTTTGTTTGTATAACGCTGTGCGCTCTTTCATCGAAGTTAATGCACTCTAGCAGAAGTTCAAGGCTGCACACCACAAATCCACATAGCAGTAGCGAACGTCACACACATCTACATGCTGCAATAACAAAGCGAGCAACTATGGCGCAGACATTTTATTAAAGCGACAAAGAGCAAAGCAACAAAAATCAGTTTCAGAACAGCAGCGAGATGAAAAAATATTGTTGGGTTGGGGTTCGTCGGGCTAGACGGGGGGGGTAGGGTTGGGCGGATCTTGTGTGGCTGGTAAATTCCTTTCTTTTACACAATCGTTGAATGTGAATCGGCGTGTCCTAGAGAATGAGTAGATAGACCTTATATACTATACAGACGGTTGGGTTGAGTGTGCGTTTTTAGATGGTTGGAGGATGGTGGTAAATTCCCGTGGATGGAGGAGAGTATCGAACTGTGTGTCCCGCTGTTTCAAGTCCGCATCCATTCATTATGAGTGTGTGTTCTGTCTGTGTGCAAAAATTATAATGGAAACGAAAGGGCGAGTTTAGGAAACTTCACCATTCATTCATTCATGTCGTCCGTCTCGCATGTCGCCTGGTGTCCCCCCTGTTGGTGAGTTGGTAACTGGGGGTAGACGCACCCGCACTACCAGGGAGATAATTATTTTTGGACAGGTAGCTGATTTCAGGGTTAGGGTTGTAGTCTGGTCAGTAGCGTTTTACTTTGTGTGGCGTCTGCATTTCATAGATTGATGGATGACCGTCACCGGCTTCTAGTGTAGGTTCATTGTAACGGGTGGCCATGCACATGTAATATTTGAATATCGGGCAAAATGTGTCGCATCTAACACTTAAATCGACAATGTGTCAAATGACTAATTTTAGCAACATTTTAAAGCGTTAATCTAATTTTTTGTTTGTCCTACGACTATTCCTGGATTTACACTGTTCAGTTTGAAGTTTAAGTGACAGCACTTGGCTATGCCTGAAAATATGAGCCAATTTGCGCTTTTTTTTTGACAGACGAAGCAAATTTTTAAACCTACTTTGGACTGTGTCAGAAACTTATTTGACACATAGCGCCACAATAATGTTATTTTGAGGTTATTTTGACAATTCAAACTTAGACTTCCTTTGTTATTTGTCGGTAATACAGAGCTTCACATTTTTTTCATCGATTTATTGAAGAACACTTTTAAATTAAGTATACGCCCAGGTGTACGACAATTTTTTTTTAAGTGACTTCGATCGTAATCCACTCATTTGTAGCAACCAAGAATCTAGCGATTGTTTTATGACTTTAATGTTTGTAAAAGTGACAGATTGCCATAACACATAACTACTTACAGTCGATCACCATCGACAACAATCCGTGTTAAATTCAAGAAGATTCTCCGTTGTCATTCTTCGACTATTCGACTTCGACTAAAGCGCTGCTGATTCGAAACGCGTGTCAACTTGCAGTGCACCCTGTTTATTGTAAGTATTTCTGTCGCCGCACCAGGCTTTTCGCAGTCAATGTGTCAGAGGCGTGTACAACATGATTGGGCAGTGTTGATTCAATTATAGCCGACACTGGGGTGCTTATGACTTTCAGGTCTTAAACTTCACTTAATGATGTTTAATCCGTTTATTTCCTGTTCTAACATTTTGTCCTATTCTTGGCAGCCATACCACACCTGCCAAAAACGCTGTCAAATGCTCCTTTTGATATGTCAAATTTGTAACTCTTTGCCACCGTCTGATAAGATGTTTGACAAACAATTTTGTTTGCAATATTTGACAGTTTTGTCATGTGGCATCAAACATATATGAACAGGGATACGATTTTAGTTCTTATCAAACATTTGACACTTATTGATTTCTATCTTCAGGTCACAAATTATTAAATATTTTGACTCATACATTACAAAAAGGCTTTATGGGTCAAAATTACGTCAAAGTTTAGCAATTTGACTCGGTCACATTTTTTGTTTGGACCAATGTCATAACTTCAGTTCTGATTCAATTCTGTAATGACGTTTCATTTAAGAACACTAAAGCAATTGTTGTGACATCATTTTGTATTAGTTGCTCTCATAATTTCGTTGTTTTGAATGACGTGTTCGCGTCATATCAGTTAGTCCGACAATGTAATGTTGTGTGCTGACGTAACACAATATATATTGTATTAAACATTGCTGTCATATATTTTGTACTGTTTTGTCGTTTTATTTTAAAAGATATAAACTTTACTTGTTGCCTCTGCCATTCTGACGTTCTGTGTCAGAAATTTGGCTTTTCAAGTCGGACAGGTGAAGCGAAGAAGACATCTATTTGAGTGACTAAAGGTGCGACCGTTTTTGACAATAAACACATTTGCAAACGTCAAACTAAGACGTGCCATTCTGAACATTATCTACCGCGATGGGATGCCATTATTATACCTATTGTCATCATTTCTCAACTCATAGCTATATTGACGAAAGCAAAAACGATACAGACCGCCTTAGAAGTTCGTTGCCTCCTTTGCAGTTATGTCAGTTATAAGTTGCGTCAAGTTCTGAACGACTGTCTATCGAATTAATTAAGTGCAAAAAAGCTGTAGCGAGGAATTCCATTTGACAACTATGTATTTTTTGTACTCGTCCTGGCTATAGGTTACGTATGCAACCAAAGAAACTCGTGTCAGTATAATCTCCTTCCATGGCCTACCTTAATTGCATCGATCCAACCAGCAACACACATGGTGGCAAAAATTCAAAGCTAAACACTGAGACTGAGACTGAACCTCCCCCTGGTTGTCACCACAACAACTCGTTCTATTGAATCATGCTCTTGGCATGACAGTGGCACTAGTGGCACTCTCTAACCTTGCAACTTGCATTTCGCTGCTGTATAAAACATGCAGCAACAGCATAGCAGCTGCACAGGCCATAACATATCGTGAGCGTGACACAGTGTTTCCTCGGTGCATACTTAGAAGTGGGCCCGTAGAGCCGCCACAGCCCCACTAAACCCACGATCCCCTCGTAATATCGATGGTGTGATGGCTGGTGGCAGTGGCAGCATTAGAATGCAGCCAAGTGTGCATTCGCTTGTTAGTGTGGATTGAGCTGCACCACACCACACAGTAATATTGGTTGCTGCATGGTTGGCTGGTCTGCTCGTGCTTGCCACCTCTTTAACTGTATACCGATGACGACGACGACGATGATGATGATGATGGGACTGGGACTGCAATGGTGCACACTCGCTGTGTGGATTGGGAATGGAACTGCGCGTTGCCTTGACTTTGTTTGTAACGGCTCGGCGGTCGGTGGTCAGTTCAAGTGCACGTCGGTCGCCGCCTCCGATGGGGGGGAGATGGTTGAAGTTGATGGTTATGGGCCAAGAGCCCACCGAACGCTTTGAATATAAAATTCTCTGGCTTAATTCGGTCATAACACTTTCTCTTCGTGGAAGTTGCTCGCGCACACACACACACACATGCAAACTCGCATACATGCGATCTGAGTAAAACTTTGGTTCGGTTGGATTTGGATTTAATCTACGTTCGTGCGTTGGTTGGTCTTCCGCACTCTCTTTTGACCCACTATCGCACACGGCGGCGGGGTCTTGTTGTTGTTGTATGCACGGTTGTCAGTTGTTGCCTTCTTTTGTGACTTTTCGCATTGGGTTCGTGGTGGGTTAGTTCTTTTTTTTTTTTTTTTGTTCGTTTGTTTGTTTGTTATACTATACCGTTATATGACCCAATTCTATATTTACTTTGAGCCTCCAAACAGCGCTTGTATTATTTTGTGGGCGGTTTTTTTTTCTTTTTTTGTTTCTGTTTTGTTTGTTTGATTTGAACAGAAAGAAGGTGGGAGGCTTAAGAACGAAGCAGTTCCCATATAGACAGAGAGAGAGAGAGAGAGAGATAGAGAGAGACAAACGCAAATGTAAGAAGAACACGCCAAGCCAAGGAACTGTGTGATGTAATATTGACCCAAATGCCTTGGCATGGCCGCCCGTTTGATAGAGGCTTTATGAGAAAGTTTACAGTTTTATGATGCTAATCATATGATGGCACACTGTTGCTTGATGATTTCACAATTATGCAATGTGGCTGGTTATTCTTTTTGGGTAGGTATACGGTCGCGTTTTGGGTCGCGTCGCTAGGTTCCTAGAACGTTGATGTTTGAGAAAGTTGTACGTTTCTGGTTAGATTCTTAGATAATCTTGATTTGGGTCAACTTGCAATGGTTGTGGTATCTGTAATAATATTATGTATTTACCTTTCGTTAGTCTGTTTTTCATCTGTCAGTTCAACTAGAATTAAACTGTCAAGGTTGTAGTCCTCTTGTTCTTTCGTTATTCTTCTGAGCTCGTCTCGCAAGCCAGAATGGGCACTTAGTTATCCCAAGTTGAACAGATTGGGCTGGAATAGATGTAACCTGAACGCAAAAACTAGATTGGTCGCCAACGTCTCTTTTCCTACGGAAGCAGCTGTCAACTTAGTACTCAGTGGGCACATTCAAAAACATAGTTATCTTAAATCGACTAGATTGGTCTGGAATAGATGTAACCTGAACGCAAAAAATAGATTGGTCGGGAACGTCACTTTTCCTATACGTCAGATACGTATTTGAACTGTCAACTTAGTAATCAGTCACGAATTTCTTGACTAGATTCGTCGGCTACCCCCTTCCATAAACGTCAACTGACACAGCTGGCCATGTGACCGGTGTGGGCCAATCAAAACTGCGATACATCAAGTCAGTCAGCTGTCAGACTTACTTAAAATAGATACTTGAACGTCCCCAATGCCTGAGGTTCTATGAAAAGCTGCCTTGTCAGAGTTTTCGTTGTTAAGTCGGACTTCTAACACGCTTTGCGCATCCGGTAATGCAAAAGCACTCTTATCTTGCTTTCCAATTTGTCACTGACAGCTGACAGATAATTTGACTTATTTGACATTTTTACCTGTCTCTCCCTTCGTAAATCATTATAGCGGTGCACTGCGTTTTTACTTCCTGGGTGCAAATTTCAGAAGGTACCCGACTTTTACAGTGAAATCGAAAACGCTTGCATTCCAAACTGCTCCCAGCTTTCCGATTTGCCATCCAAAACTCTGTGTGTCCCGCTCTCAACGAACTTGCAACCAAAATGCAACATTTTATCGCTTCAATTCAAATCCTCGTATATGCGTTGGAAAAATGCACAGCCAAACGGTCGTCGGTGAAAAGAACACAACTTCAAGAACAACTGGTTATCTTGTTAGAATCACATATACCCACTTACTCGACTCCACTGAGAGATGATTATAAGTTTGGTCGGTTGCATTGCGTGGCATTGTTCGCTGTTTGTAAGACCATACCGTTGACTTCCTTTTCTCTCATTTTCTTGGATATTTTTTTTTCAACATTCTCTTACATCAGGTGAAATTGGGTCAGTCGGGAAAAGTGGGTTACGAGCCGAGTAACTTAAGTTATTTTTTTTTTCTTGCCTCTTCTTTCACTGGGTAAAGTGAGTGTGTGTGTGTGTGTGTGCTTCGAAAGGAACTTTAATTAAAGTTGCTCTCGCTTGTATTCGTGAGGAAGAACGATTTTAGCTGCAGGAAGTAAAAAAAAACACCATAAAGGTGAGTTAAGGTTAGTGGGTAAGATGCTTGTGCAAAGATTTGACCTTGTTCTGGCTAAGTTGTACGGAAATGAAAAGCCTTACGGAAATGTTTTCAATTCTTGTGCTTTCGGATGAGTATTCTTGTGTGTCAAAGTGAGGAGCTTCAATTAAGAGCCTTGGAAGTCGCAGGAGTTCGGTTTGCGACAGATTTGTCGATGTATACGATCTGTCACTCTCTTCACCGGAACAGAACTGATGCTGTTAAATTTTCAGACATTCCTTAGGGTCTACTTGACCCTGTGAACTGCTTAGAGCCTAACCTATAAATGCGGGACATAAAGCAATCTTGCGTTGGTTTCGTGCTTGTATCACTTTTAAAACGTATTGCATGATCCAGAGGTATACAAAAGCCAACCACCATTTTCTGCATTCTTCCAGCTATAAAAGATACATTTTTCCATCATCTTGTTCGTCGTCGCGTCGCGTCAATTCCTCTTCTACTATTAAATTCTACTCGCACATAGTCGTACATGTTACGAAACTCAGTCAGTTGGTCAAATAACGTCACTTCATGAGAAGCGTCTCCTTCTAACTATACGGTAAAGCCGGTAAGGCAATGCTGGCTTTATCGTAAGCGCTTGTGGTGGTGTTGGTTGTTGCGGCAGTAGATACGTTTAGGTTCTAAGAAAAATTGCATAATAAATAGACGACGGTGTTTCTTTTTGTTTTTTCCTCATTCTCCTTTGCCTATGTTGTTCTTTACACTTTCTTTTCTATTCACTTCCATCTATGGTTGTTCTAACTTGTAGAACTTTGTGAATGAATGTGTTAATAGATAGAATTGGAGGCTGTTTAATGTGGTTGTACTGGTTTTGTTTTACATCATCGGATAATGTGTCATAAGACGTATAGCCCGCTCGCTGATAGTACGTTTGCATTGTTGTGGTTGTAAAATGGCTGTTATTGATGTTGATGTTGGCTTTGGAAGTACTATTTAGTAGAATAGTTGTGAGTTGACAACCGCGTCATGCGTCAAATCAGTAGGAAATTCGCTATACGAAAGTATATAACAATGATGTCAATTTAAATATAGATACTATTGCATGATCTTTAGGTAGGTACGGCTTGACACACGTCCATATGAAAGACTTGTCGTTGTTGGCAAGCTTTTTTGTAGCAACTGTTCTATTTTTGCCTTCCATTTCCGTGATTTGTTTCAAAAATCTACTCGTGACTTTACATTTAAGATCACGAAAAGTGACGCCTTACATACGAGATTTATAGCAGCGCAAAATTGATCTTTTCGTAACCACCAACAGCTGCGACTCCTGCCGAGTGAAGGCGCATTCAATAGCGTAGTACCGATTTGGTGTTCAAGCGATTTTTAACCTATAGGACAACTGTGGCTCAAATTTTTATTATAAATATGCACTGCCATTAACGACCGGCATGCAAATTTCTATTGCAAAAATCTGTCCGCGCATAGATGTAGGAAAGCGACGTCACCAGTTTATCGCCTATATTATGCACTTCCACGTTCAAAGTCAAACTCATTTCCGACGTATTACCGCACTCGAACGTTTCGTAATACCAAATACAGTCAGCAGTCTGAATCGAGCAACAATTTCAGTTTGGCTGATGTTCCGAGTGTCGACACATAAAAATCACAAATTTACTTATAGAACTGCTTAATATTCGTATTGTCATTTGTCCCTATCTGCCAGGGGAGCACCAACCAGGCGCGACAAACAATCTTGAGAAATCACTTACCGTAGTTAGCACTCGCGTATGCATAATTAATCTATAATATAATTTTGCATACAACTATTTGTGTTGAAAGGAACCTCTTTAGATCTTTATCTCATGCGAGACTGTGTCAAAATTTAACTATACTCATTTGCAGGGAAAAATAATACGTAATGGATGCAGTTAAATGTGTATAAATACAACACTGGTGCGATTTCTGTCGACAGTTACCGATGAGAGAAAAATATTTGTGAATGCAGCTTGCGTGACCTTGGTGTACATGAAAAACGAATGCGAAATACGCGGGGAGGACTCCGAAAGTCTTTATAAATGCACTTCCTTATTATTCTGGTTTTACGTTGGAATATTTTTATTGTAGATATGTATTGCACCTCCCCTCGTCGTCCATTTTTGTATGCGATGAGAGGCCGTTTGTTGCGTGCAAGATTTGCGGTGGTTCCTTTGTTTAAGTGGACTTTTTTTGTAAACAAATTTGATTCCAACTAAATGGAGCTGTTTTTTTGTTAAAATTTTGTCTTTTTTAATAAGTGTCCATTGTGACGACCGTCGCAGTTGTCTTTAACCCATTGGTAGGTCTTCCATTTGACGTTCCCCTCTGTTTTGGGTGTTAAACTGCTTCAATCTTGAGAATGCAACTCGATTTTCCTACATACTGTGTGTTCTAAGATCCGTGAACGTGACCAAGCATCGCTTCTGGGGTCACCGAAAATCCACGAGTAATACACGAGGAGCCATTACACCCGCTCAAAGTTACTGCATGGTGCGCTGTTCACGCTGGGGGAGTCATCGGGACATTTTTTTTTCGAGAACGCCGCTGGTCAAACTACAACAGTGGACGGTCCGCGCTATAGGGCCTTGTTTACCGAGTATTTTCTGCCGCAATTGGAAGAATTAGGACTGGAGGACATGTGGTTCCAACAGGACGGAGCTCCGGCACACACTGCGCGATGCACAACCGATATTCTTAAGGCGGCGTTCCCGGGTCGCCTCATCTCTCGTTTTGGCGATTTGAACTGGCCCGCAAGATCGCCCGATTTAAAAGTTCCAGACTTTTGTTGGGGTTTTTTTAAATCTCATGTTTACGTAAACAAGCCCGAGACCGTAGAAGTCCTTAAGGACAACATTCAAGTGCGAGAATCTGTCGACCGAAGTTCTCGCCGAAGTGATAAAAAATGCCATAAAACGAGACCGTAGGGAAATCATTTGTGACGGCGCCCATTTTGCCGATGTCTTCTTCTCGACTTGACCAATAAAATTCTAATGGTTCAAATAACAGAATCGAAGTTTTTCATTTAGAAAAAAAAATGAGAGCCAAACAACATCGGATGACTTCTTTTGGCCCACCTTGTAGCTTCCGTCAAAACCAATCTTGTGATATTTCCATTTGAACAGTTTGCACTCCGAATCTGAAGAGTAGCAAGGCGACAGGCCATTGAACGGACCTGATGGGAGAACTTATAATTTATTTAGGCACCGATTTTTTAATTTTTTAATTCTCCAGTGTTTTTCTGATCATTGATTTATGTTTTATTTGTATATAGTATGTCTGAGGCTGAGCTGTTTACTTTGTAGTTGTAGCTCGATTTTACCCATGTCACGGAATTGGCAACTAACTACAGAAACTTCAAAATCTATCTATCTTAACCGAATGCGATAACATTTGCACTTTTCAAAAAGGTGCTGTCATTCTCAAGTATTTGTATTATGTGTGCCTGCATACAAAACAAAGTTCACTATCACGATTATCAGTATTAACATGTTGCACTTGAAACTTCCAATTAAATGCGCACCACTCCCCCAATGTGTCATGTACATTGTGTACGTTCAGCGGATAGAACGCACTTTTCCATACTTGTTTTCTTTTTGCCAGAAAGATACAATTCCCTCCGTCAATGTGTACATAAGTGAACACATTTTCGCTCTGAAGGACTTCATTCACCCAGAGAACATTGACCAAGTACATACACCAGACACCACCACCACCACCGCCTTTCGCCGAGAGATATTCCCACAAAGCGTTCAGAACAAAAATAAAAATATAAATACGCAACACGACAACAAGTGAATGAATATATATGTTGTGCATGCCGGCCAAACAGCACCACCATCATCATCATTGTTCGTTCGTTTGGCTGTATAAAAACATTAAAAAAAAAATATAGATATATGCATGCACTTGTATATAAATTCAACGCTCATCATCTTGACCTCGGTAACACATCATTGCGATCAGAGACCCCAACATGATGCGGTGCGATCGATTACTGCATTGCGCGAGTGGGTAGGAGGGGCGGTGGACGACAGCGGCGAAAATAAACTTCTAGATAACAAAATCAAAACTTTGATTAGGAATTTTTGGTGTTTTAAAGCTTTTTTTGCGCACTAGATTCCATCATCGGAAATAATACGAATTAGCCATCATTGTCCGCGTCATCGATTGTGGCCATAAAAATAGGTGCTAATCATATTTGAAATATTCTGTTCTGCTGATCTTTTGTTCTCGACTGAGTTTTAGTCTTCTATCTAGGTTAGCAGTTAATTATGCGTTAATTGATTGTTTTGCGTAAGCGTTTAGAGTTGGTTTCTGTTCACTCTGATGTGTATATAACTTCCGGTTTCGAGCTATACAGTCACGCGTAGTTGTGTGTAGATGTTTGACTGTTGGGAACATTGCCAAGTGCCAATGCTGAAACAGAAGCGCGTTCGATTTCCGTATCCTTATTATTGTTGTTGTTTTTTTGTCAAACTTCTCTGCTCATTTTGATTTGCAGTCTGCCGCAATTATTGGCGCCATTGACGGTTGTCCTGGTAAAACACTGCTTCTGGTTTTGTATAGTTCCAAAAAGTCTACGTTGTGTATGTAAAGGGTGCACTATTATCAAGACTCTCCTGCCTATTTAGACTGTTTGAGTCGTCTGGAGACAAACTTGTTTCAAAAGAAACCCCAGCATCCTTTGACCCATCCACTGCAGACAAGAGCCTCTCACTCGTTGCATTCGAGATCTTATCCACGTGTCCAGTGTCGATACCCACTATAATTTTTTTTTGGACAATCTATATAGCGTCACGTCAAGCAAAGTCGTCTTTGTTGTGTAGAACTCTCGCTGCTCCTTTATGCGTCTGGGTATTTTCATTTAGACAGTCGCGAAATTAAGTTGAGAATTGAATATATTGGATGAGATTTTATTTTATGTCCATTTTCATTCAGACAGTGGTAGTCGCAGACAAATGCAGTTGCCAGAGGATACGTCACTAAGAATTTGAGCAGCTGCACCCAAAATTCGATGTGGAAAATCGCTCTTAAATGTTAGCTTACCTTCATTTCTATTTGGAATCACAAAAATCACTAATCCGTTGCACAATTCGTATCGAACTACTATTTAAAATGATTGTCTCACCCGAACGACATTTCATTCAAATTGCGCTGTCAGATATCCGACATTTACCGCATCTACACGGAATTTCACCTCCAAAAGCAAAACGGCACAACGACCCCAAGTTCATTGTCGACCAAGTTCAACCAGCAGAGCGCGCCCGCAGTTGCAACAGTTCGAGGGGGGCGGCCAACCGGCTACCAACCGAATTCGAAATAAGTTCGAACATTTTCCCGCCCTTCGCATTTTGATAATTTCATTTCTGTTCACTGATGATAAATAGGTATACTGTATACAGACCAAAAAACAAGACGCAAAACATCCATCCATGCCATCGAAGGCGCGGCGCGACGCGCTTTAAGAACAACAAAATAAAATTGCCCAAAGCATATTCGAGGGTACAAAGTACTCTACAAGGTGAAAGTAGGTGCAATGGCATTATTATTAAATTTACACAACCACAGATGCAGATATAGATACAAAATTATTTTTTTGTTGCTTTAGAAATTTGTTCTACGAAAAACGAGCGAGGGAGAGAGAGGTAGTTGTTGTTGGTGCAACTTTTATTTTTAATTGAGCGCAAAAATGAACTGATCATCATGTCATTCTGGGAAATTACGACTTGGATCGCGATTGTACAATGCAAACAACAACAAAAGAATATGTGTCGTTTTGACTTAAAATAAAAATGTGAACGAAAGTGAAAGAATTTTCCCGATCTCAATGGTTACATCACACATCGCGCTCTCGCGTTGCTGCACATTTTCATGGCAACAATGTTGCAAAGCGCGCAAAATGATGCAACGATGCAAATGTGTTTAGTGTTTTGCCAATTTTTGGGTTTTTCTTTTGTTGCTGTTTAATTTCCTTATAAAACTTTTGCACGGCAGATTTGGGAGACTGAGTTTGAAATGCGCAATTGCATTGAATTGCGCCTTGTTGTGAAATTTTTGGCATTTTTTTGTTTTGCTTGGTTGTTTTGTTTTGTAATATCTATTTTGACTGTTTATTATTATTATTTTTGTTTAATTTGTTGTTTCTTTGTTTCCTTTTA
This sequence comes from Cheilosia pagana, assembly GCA_936431705.1. Taxonomy (NCBI): domain Eukaryota; kingdom Metazoa; phylum Arthropoda; class Insecta; order Diptera; family Syrphidae; genus Cheilosia; species Cheilosia pagana. The sequence goes on from OW386171.1 coordinate 3,788,978, forward strand.
GGTGAGTTGGACAGTCTGATGTTGAGAATTGAATATATTGGGTGAGAGTTTATTTTAAGGTTTCTTTACGAGGGTAATGACATTTTGTGATACACTTATGGGGAAATTTTTAATTGGTTTCCCTTCAAAACATAGCCACAAAATGTTTGCTTGAGTATACTTTTCATTCATTTTCATCAGCATGTATTGGTGGGGGTAGTGGATCAGTGGGTGGTGTGTTGGAATACTGAGCAAAGGGGCGAGGGTTCGAATTGCGGAAGACTCTATTTCTGACAAGAATACGCGAATATTGCAGCCGTCCGGACTCGGTATTAAAGTATAGATCATCGCCAGTCGAATGGCTGTAGAAAGCTGAGACTAAGGTGATGCCTCATTTTCGATAAAGCTTAGCCGGCACCGAGCTTCTGCCTCAAATACCCCTATACAAGGTGGGCCAAAAGAAGTCAGCAGATGTTGTTTGGCTCTCATTTTTTTTCTAAATGAAAAACTTCGATTCTGGTTTTCGATTATGTTTATTTGAACCTTAAGAATTTGTTTGAGGAGCTGATCGGCCAAATGGGCGCCGTCACAATTGATTGACATACGGGCTCGTTTTATGACATTTTTCATCACTTCGGCGGGAACTTCGGTCGACCGATTCTCGCATTCGTGTCGAATGTTGTCCTTGAGGGCTTCTAGGGTCTCGGGCTTATTCACGTAAACAGGGGACTTCAAAAAACCCCACCAAACAAAGTCTGGAACGGTTAAATAAGGCGACCCGGAAGCGCCGCCTTCAGAATATCGGTTGTGGCTCGCGCAGTGTTTGCCGTAGCTCCGTCCTGTTTTGACGAATTGTTACGCAAAAAAATAAACACGATTATTCCGCGTTCTTGGGAAGTGTATTGCTCTATGGCTTGTTCACTTGTATTCTACATCTGTCTAGTCCACAAATGTCAAAACGGATTTGAAATTGGCGGCCATTTGCAAAAATAAGAGCATCTTCCAATAGGGTGATCTCTCTTGGCCCACTAGAAAGAATTTGAAAGTGTTGAAATAAGGGACAGTCGATATTGCCATTTGGCAGGGAAATATATGTCTTGAACAATTTGCATCATTGTGTTGGTTGGAACCACATGTTTCGTAGGCCTAATGGACGATGCCCGGGGACCTTATCTCGCTGCATCAATTTTATAGCTCTAATTGTCATCTAGTGCCATTGTAATCAACTTCATCGAAGCCCGACGCATATTTTACTATCGTTCTCGGATAAAGACATCCACATAATTCTAGTTGTATATCTATCTTAAAATGTATTTCAAAACGAAATTTCCGACGTAGTAAACATTTGTTTTGTTTGTTCTAGCACTTTATGTCTGTGGACTGGTGTTATCTATACTACGCCGCCACCACCACCATCAACAGCCAAACACATCAACAATAATATGCTTACTACTTTTTTTTACAATAGTAAATAGTAATGAAGACAAAAAAAAACTACGCATACATACAATTATGTCAGCAATTTTGACGCGTTGCCGCGAAATTGGGTCACTTAGATTAGGCAATATCAAAAATAACCCACTTAAGTGTTATTCATTCAACATTTATGCGGAGGTGTAGGTAGGGTGAAAGAAAGAACACGCCGCCGTGTTGTGGGCTGTTGTGTTTGGCGACCCACCAGCATTTCTTTTCAACATATACAAGAGTTTTGTGTGCGTGTGTGTGTTGTTAATAGTTTTAATTTTGTTTGCTATTTTATTTACGCTCGCTTTTTGAGTGCGTTTGATTCCGTTCACTCTGTGGCGATCTTATCGTACAAATTAATACGCACGTGCAAGCTGTTGTGGATAAGTTCCACAACAATGTAGGTTCTACTACGTACAATGGCGGGAGCGGGACTAGTGTACCGAATTGAATACGTATATAGAGAGGCAAGAAAACTCCGAGAATTGGAGAAAAGAAAACTTTCACTTGAGATACTTGTTTTTTGTTCCTCATTTGGAGAAATCTCTTTTTATTACTGTGATGAGTGCGGGGGGGAGCAGCTGCTAGGGGTGGGTATATAGGACGACATAATATGACAACTACAACAACAACTTCTAGAAGGTGAAAAGTGAACCAAAAGAATTTGTTATTAAAGAAGTTTCGAGAAGTAAAATGTGTTAGCTTTCCTCTGGCAGTGTTGTGTGAATATTTTGATTGACAGACGGTTATGACGTTAGCCGTGGATGGCTTTGTCGATTCTGATTATTATGCAATTTAGAGGAAAAGTGAAAATTCTACATAATGGCCGCGTTCCACTGCCCCGCTAGATGACAAGCCGCAGGTCTTCTTATAAAAAAAATTGACTCGACGTCTAGCACTTTTGGTGAAATGCCAATTTTTTTGAATATGAAGTTTGACATGCCGCTAGTAATCTAGCGGGAAGTGGAACGCAGCCAATATAAACCTAGTTGATTGTTTGACAAGTATTTGTATAGATTTACTGATCTGGCAGCATTTTTTTCCCGTCAGCTGTATGGTTGTGAAAGACTTGGTGTGGAGTGACTTAGTTGTAATTGCCGATACTTCTTCATGTAATTTGTTTAGGGCAATGACAGCCACGCTCAGTTAGGGTCAGTAGCCAGTTTGTTCTGAACACCCAGAAAGCTTCTCGAATTTTCTTAAGTTCAATAAACATCCGAGTTTTACTGTATTGAGAAAGTTTCTCAGTCTATTCCCTTGCAGACGATTGCAGGTCCTTTGAGTCGTGCCAAAAATAAAACACACAAATTTTTGGGAGAACTTAGATCCATTCGAATTGTTAGCGTATTTGGTAGCACTCTTTTCTGTAAACCGAATAAAATGCAATTTTTAGCCGACTTCGACTTCATAGTTTGCTTAACAATACGGACTATAAGTGAATAGTTAGGTTATGTGGTAACTTTAATTTTTGTTGTTTTTTGTTAGGTACATGTTGAAAACGATGGTACTCCAGATACGCAAGTTAATAGCATGAGAATACGAAAGTGAGGCGACGAAACGAAATAAATTCTGTCTTCTATTGCTGGCATTTTGTAAAATTCGGTGCTGCCAAATTCATTCGACTTGAACCGCTGTTGGGAGTTAGATAGGGTGCTTCATTTTTGTACGCCGACCCGAAACGGCTAATTAAAGAACTTTCACGAATGTTTGGTAGACAATAGCGAGATCTGAGCCAGTGCAAAAACATTAAGGGTTGATTTGGCGTACTGGCTGGTTTTTGTTGCCAACTCTGAATTGATTGGCGCCTCAATTGATAGCGAATTTTATACCCGGATAGTCTTACATTCATGCAGACAAACTTGAAAATCGTTTTCAACTTTTAAGTGAGGATATTATGTAATGTACTAGGGAATCGTATGCATCGAGTAACGACTCAATGCTAATGGTATCTCCAGACATTCGGAAATCTCCATAGCACATCCCGTGAATGACTTTCGCAATACATATATAAATATAAATTTAGTGCAAGTACCGAACACCTATGTGTACAGAATGACATCAGTATTCAGCATACTGATCGGTTGTCTTGTGAATTTCATTAAAAAAAGCGATCGCCAACTACAAAGATCAGTGTGGTCGATCAATGGGGTGAACGAGAGTGACTTAAATATACAAATACGTTGAATCTTTGTTATGATCGGTTAAAGCGGTTTTCGCTCATAATAAGGAACATCGCTGGTGACGATATTGGTTTTGATCAACCAGTTGACACTGTTCAGACGCGATCTTGAGTGATAGGTTCAAGGCCACCCCTCAGGAATCTGAGTGAGCTTCACTTTGAAGTGCACCTCCACTTTGCAGGAGGAAAGCGTCACACATGTCCGCCTCTGACCAATGCCTCCCTCTTCAATTGCTTTTTCTTTTGTGGCATTCCACCAAACCTTTGACAACAACAAAACACACAGCAATACACTCTAGTTTTTATTTTTTTATTTTTTTTAAGTTTGTTAAGCTTAGACTAGTAGACTAGCATGACGACGACGGCGCGACGACGACGACAACTGAATGATAGATACATGATAGACAAGTTCATTGACACTCAAACTACCAGAGCAGCGAAAAGTGTGTCAGAGAATAGTTGATTAATAACATAGAGCAAGCTGTGCTTTTGGCAATCGGTATCGGAGTAGAAACTTTGCTTTTATTTTCTTTATTGTTTGTTGTGTGAGTGCGTATCGGTGTGGATGGGATACAATTTATTTTTTTTTTTTTTTGTCTTTTTCGCTTAGTTGTACTATTTTTGGGTTCATTCATCTTTGCGCGTTGTACGACGCGACTAAAAATAAAAATGCAAACCGCTAACGAAATCAATAAAACATTACAATTTGTTTTGTGTGCGCAGGGCCTTTTTTGTCGTTGTTTTCGTTGTAAATTCTGCCACTTGTTGAGAATGGTGGCGGGAGAGCTGGTAGTTAATTTCTTTTGTGCTCCTCGACTTTGACATTGTCAGAATGTCCATTTGTCACTCTATCTTCATCGGAGGCGCTACAGTTCGGGGTGAAATTGGGCCTCCACTTGGAAGAGCTGCCGTTTTCAGAGTCGAGGTAGATAAAGTCCATTCCTGCCTCAAAGTTATAGCTGTTAAATTTAAAGTTCTGTCTGTGGACAGTTGACTTTTATTGCTTAACCCATTTTGGCAGTTTTCGTAACAGCTCGTCGTGTTCTGTCACACTTCAATATCTTCGGCAAGGGCTAGTAGTTGCACAGACGTTTGACAGAAGGTGGCTTGTCAGTTTCGCACAATCAGTTTAAATATGACAGCGCGTGTCAGTCGTTTCGATTTAAATTGAAGTCTCCCCTTTCTCATAACCGTGTTTCGATGAGTCGCCCATATATTTTTCTAAAATGCATTTGCGTCAGCCGACTTAATCAAATTTGTAGACGAAACTGGACTGTACACTCGGCAGCAGTGTATACATTTTACCCCCTTTGCCTTCCATCATAAAGTGACAAAGTACACGTACCTATCTATTGTATAATTGCATCTAGAACTATTTGACGCAACAACCGCTTCGCTCATTACGTTTCGTTATGCATCCGGTAGCAAGTTTAATACCTTTCACTACCAGCGTACATTACAGCATTAGTTGGTCACTGAAAATCAATCTCCATTTATGGTGCGTCACCCTGAGACCGCAACGCTACTGCTTAGTTTTCTCTCCAGTTTTTCTTAATGGAAATGCAGCCAACTATTATTACGAGAGTACTGCGCGCATATGGGAAGCGGGAAGTGTGTCGCACAAAAATTTCACTGACATCAATTCAAGGCTAACGATTTTGTGAAAATTTCATCCAAGTACAAGTCGCAACGAGAACCGATAGAGAGAGAGTGTGTAGAGATACTTTCACAGGGCGCCGCCACTTACCTTGCGCTGGCCAATTTTCCATTTTCCCATTTTCCACCGCCACGCCGCGCGCCGTATACGGGATTACGAGCATTCATTGCACAGTCAACTAAGGGCATGGACACAAATAAGCGCGGTGGGGGTGCTGTGCTGCTGACTGGCGGTTGCTATATTGCTGTTCGTGCAATTTGAATCGTAAAACGGAAATTTTTTTATTTCAAATTGGATAGGTAACACGCTTCAACAACTGTAGGCAACACGTGAAGAGTGATAATATTCAATTGGAACATACGGCTCGTAAACGTGATGATGATGCATTCACTGTACGAGTACTCGGTTTAGGTATAGGAGGTGTTATTGTTGTTTGTTTGTTTTTTTTATAGTTTAGTTTATATTTGCATTTGCAATTCTATTGGGGAAATTCCTTATTATTAGCGCAAGGTTATCTAATTATCACACATACACACGTCTTGGCCATTGCATCTTAATTTTATGGCAATTTCATGGATATCCCGATAATTGAGCGACGGCTATTTGCATTTGCATTTCCAGTGACTGCGCATAAAGAAATGCGTAAAGATCAAGATCAGCAGAAGCAGCACTCGTGTGTTTTATTTAAAAAAATGAATTTTCAATTGATTCGATTGGTTCGGATTTTAAGTCGGGAAAGGAAAATATTCAGTTATTCGTCCTAGTTGGCATCACTTTACATTTCTATTGAGATATGCGAGTGAGGATGTTGCCTGCGAATAGTTTGGCCGAGAGGAGAATGTCAACAATGAGGATGTCCTCTTGGGTGTGATTGTAGTCTTAAATACCTTTAAGACTATCGTAGGCATAAAGCGCAAGTACAAAGACTGTATGAAAGATGCTGGTCAGTTCACAGTACCTTACCCCTGACACAACGCTGGATGGCATTGAGTTCCGCTTCAAATGTGTGCTATCTTTTGACAAATTCGTGTCATTTTGTTTTTGAGCAGTGCCTTCTACCCTGCTAAGTGACGTTAGCGCTCCACATCCTAAACTTTATCTTACTATTCAAGACGTGAGGAAAAACAATCACGTTTCTTGCACACGCCGAAATTAAATCAATACATTTGTAGGTAGCCCATTTGAAGTGATAGACTTTGTCTTCTGATAGCGCCATGGGCGGTCCCATTCGAACGCCAGAATATATTATAAATATCTTCTCGGTTATCTATATTATTGTGGGGACTAAAGTCTACATTTGGGAATCATATTTTTTCGCTGTAACATTCTTTGTGAATTTGAAACGCATCCCTTCTCAAGTTGTCATTTACAATTGCAACTTCTCCATTGGTTCTGGGAATGGAAAACTCACGTGTCCACACGACACATGAGTATTTTGATCAAGCATTTGTAGCGAGGACTTCTGAAATTGTCTTGCCTAAATTTCACAGAAAGTATCACACTGACTCGTTTCTATTTATTTAACTAAAAAGTGAACGCAAGAGACTGCATTTGATGAGAATGATGATGGAATTCCATCCTGGATCCTCTTATTTATCCCAGTTGCAAGATTATGTGTTCTCCTTTGATTTCATTTTTCTTGTGAACTTCGCCCTTTTCAATGGGGATAAGTTCTATAGAATGCCTGTCGAACTGTAACTGACGGCTTCCCTTGCGCGTATAATGCTTTTACAAGAAAATGTCTCCAATGCGCTCCCAATGAAACAGGATTTCTTACGTAAAATTGGAAAACAAAGGATACACGGGAATGAGGCGAACAGTGTGCGTAGTGACAAACCGAGCATTGTTTTTCATTTGACGTAGATTTAGCTTCAAACTTTGTTTCTTTTCCCAATAATTGCAAATGAGTGGTAACGGCTTAAAGATTAAGTGTTGCCAACACGTATTGGAACTAAAATCAGGCTGAAGAAATTCGACTTAGATTTCTAAGTTCCATACTTATCTGCTAAAGAAACTTTTTTCTTAATTTAAGAGAAGGCCGTCTACGCCCTCACGCCTGTTGATTCAGCATTAACAGCACAAATATGACAGGTCTAAAAAGAGCAACGCTCCAGTTTCGATGACTGCGTTTAATATTCGGCGATCCAACTTAAGTTAAGTAAAGCGAACTAATTTAATTTTTGTAAAACGCTTTCCTGACACTTGTACGAAAAAAACTTCGACTACAAGTTAGTTTTTGTCACAAGCAGTTCTGACAATTCATCGATTCTGTGGGCTCAAACCTTAGCTCAAAAGTGACAGATGAAAGAGGGAGCCCGAAAGGTATCGAGTAATCTCGCTGTCAAAAGCAGTTAAGTAACGAGTAGTAGGTTACTCTCTTGTTTGGATAAACTGTCAGAAGTTATTACGAGTCCAAATAGTAGATCTGTTAATAGATTTGTAAAATCATGTAAGTCATATTTATTTATATTTAAGGCACTCATCCAATTGCTCGCTATACATCCTTGCGTATTATCCACCAGAGTTCCTTGCACTGCCCATCCATCTATGGAAGGAGCGTTAATTTCATTCATAAAACGCCGCCAACAATGATACACAATTCCTTGCAGAATGTGCGCCCTCCACCGCCGCGCCACCTGCCTCCAATCCGCACTCCTATTAGCATTTTTCCATTGACAGCGCGATTGTAATTGCATGCGACCGAACCGATTCACGTTTTCTGGGTTGGTGTGGTGTTGGGGCCTTCCTATATTCAAATACCCTTGCTGCAACAGCATTTCGCCGTCGCATTCGTCGTCGTCGTCGTCGCCAGTCAGCAATACATCTTATTGACAGCCAACCAACCCCTACAACAGGCGGCCCCCTTGAATGATAATTATTCTAATGCTAATGACACAGCACGGCCTGTGTCGTAACCAACTAGACAGATATAAATGTATAGACGAATAGCTGAACGTTAGACGCGCGGCACTGCAATGTGACATAAAATTGTGTTGTTTTTTTTTTCAATGTTCTCCGCCGTATTCTAGCAAGTAATCGTAATTGACGTAATCGTTTCGACATGCGATAATAACTATTATGGTCATACACGGCCATGTGCCGCGTGCACCCCACAAGAGCCCTCTTGTAACTAAGGGGGTGTCTATGCGATGCGTTTTCGATAGGTTTGGTGTGCGAAAATGAAATGTCCGATGACCCTTGTAGTTGTTGTTACAAATTCATTGAACAGACAAGTGATTACAAACATTCCGTTGCATAATGCATTTACGTCAATAAAACGTGCTCACGTGTCCGACACAAAATGGACTGCGTAATTCGATCAAGCATCTAGAACTAGACGTAGAGACAAATGAACTCGAGAAATAGCACCCGCTTGACCACGTGAGTTTTCTGTGCTGCCAAACGTGTGCGATTTATTTATTTTAACAATGTCTTGACGTAAGTTTTAGCTCGATAGGTGTGAGGATCAGAGTTTGTTCTTTGTCATCCATCTACAATCTTCCTAGTGAATGCATTTCAAAAGTCCTACCATCCTGGAGTAAGAAAGCACTCTGAAGAAGCATTCTCCACAATGTTCTTTTCTGATGTAGGTAGTAGCTGGGGTACTCCGGTACAGGCTAAAGTGGGTCAAAATTGGGCCACGCTTCACTTGACAAATTTATAAGTAACACTCGGCATAGTGACACAGGTTTGAGAAGTAAATTAAACTCCCCTAACGTTCTGAGTCAGTCGAAATCCACCCAAAGCCCAACTGGACGATCTAAAAACGGAATGATTCATCACAGATACTTAAACTTTGTGGGTATCTACATAGCATTTGAACTTTCATCTTAAGCTCTGTGTTGACAAGTATCTAGCTGATACAACAGTCACCGAGCTCGTTATAGTTCTGACGCTCATTACTGATCAAGATCGCATGATCCCTAGAAAAAAAAACCAAATCCATATCTCAGAAATGTGTGCCTGTGTTTCCTAACAAGATGATATAATTTCCACTCACGTGGCTCACGTGTCCATCCACAGTTTGTCGTCAGTCAACAAACTATGCAACCGCTGATAGTAGAGTTGTGTGTAACAAAATCCCCGCCGCCTGCTGATACATGTACAAATTTCAAAAAACACAAAAATCTAAGCTTGTAGTGGAAATTTCAATTTCCCACAACTTAACACCCCCGCCCTCCCTGCACCGCTGCCATAGCCAATAAAATCTCAAGTGTTAGAAACAAACAGAAGAAAATTATGTCCCGTATTTTAATTACCGCTTTGTTGTCGGAATATTGCGCCTACTGGCAAGAGTCACGTTGCTGCGCCGCATGCATTCCAGCGAGACAATGTCGACCTAGTGCGATTCGCCAGCGCTAGCGCTAACTACTACCAAACTGATTACTTAACAAGCGGTCTTTGCCGTGGTGCTGGTGTTGGGTGCTGCTCCAACAGTCAACATTTAAACAGACTGCATTTGTGTTTCTTTTTCTGGCAAACGGCGAGCTTTCTTTTCTCATTCGCTCTCTAATTTCGTTTTCACCATACACACACAGACATACACCATCGCATCCACCCGCTCTTTGCGAAAAACAGCAGACCAGAGCAGATACAGTACAAAAGATACAGATATTCCAACCATAAACCGAACGCAACATGTTCGCCTCGAACCATTCGCACACACTCGTCGCCGCCTCGCTGTGACAAAATAAAAAATCTATCTGTGGCCGGCGGATTCGAATACAAATTCGAATCCAAAAGACAAAAGGCGCACCAAGTGAAAGCTCTCCATTTCAATTCAATTCTGACCGTCAACGGTAACAGTTGGGTTTTCTTGCTCTTGGTCTTCTAGGCCCCCGTGAATCTGGAACGTCGTCTTTGTCGTCGCGTTATCGTGCGATATACCACTTCTTTTTTTAATTCTTTTGTAAATTTATAAATAAATGAAAAAAAATATACAGCGTTTCTGTATCTAGAAAAGAAATTAACAATTAAAACGTAAAAAATTCAAGTGAATTAACAGAATAATAAAAATCTCGAATGCAAATGGGATTATAGTGAGCGAACGGAAAAGGAAATGTGCGGCCATTGTCCATTGGGAAAAGTCGGTTAGTTTTTGAACTAATTCTTTGAATACCGGTTTGAGTGGAGAATTATTGTTCTTCACAGTTATTAGCCGCACAGATGATGATGACGGCTTAAAGTGAAAACAGTTTGAAAGTGAATTTTTTTCCCCTTTGTGTGCGTAGAAAAAGAACATTTTGTCGTTTTTTTGTTTTGTTTTGAAAGCTGAAATTAATTAATGAATCATGTCAGTGGTGTACACAATTGAGGGTGATCAACTTGTGATGCCAAGAATTAATCTATTCAAAGGAGGACCATCTAAGAACCTGCTAATATTAAAGGATAACGAAGCTGCAATAAGCAAAAGTAGGTAGCCAAAATTCATTTAATACGTTTTGAGGTAGAAATTATAGGTTTGAACGAATGTGGCGGTTTTCATTTTTTTAAATTCAAATTGAGAGTTGTAAGAATGGATTTGTAATCATTTTTTGTGCAAGTTCAAACCGTTTCAATGGTTATTTTCATGTGATTTCGAAGAGTTTACGACAAATGTGGATAGCAGTTGTGCTCTTATCAATTTTTAAATTGTTAGCTCTATTCACGTCTAGGATCCTTGACAGTTTCCCCAACTTATTAAAGGTATGCTGTCCAATGGTTTACAAAGGCTCTTAAAGTTCAAATCGCCGTCTCTTTGGTAGAACATTTGTAATCATTCTTTTACACTTATGTGGCGAATTTATATTTAAGCTGGTAGTTTTTCTGTCACGTATTTTGGACATCGAATATTCTGTCGACACGGTTATTGTTTTCACTTTTTTTTTTCTGTTTTAACTGGCGCAGTGGCTTGGAGTTAGTGTGTTGGACTACTAAGCGAGGGCTCCCAGGTTCGAATCCCGAAAGGACCAAATAACATCTTAAGGTTGTTTTCCACTGCGCCACCTCTCGCGAACGTCTGGCAAACATCCGACGCCAAAATATTTATTTATTTTATTTTTAATACAATTTTTGAAAAAATCTCTTAACCCTTTTGAATATTTTATCACTTTTATAATTGACACATTGCGATTTTAACAATTATAAAAGAATTTATTTATGAGTATCCTCGTGTACAGAATTTGGGAATTGAAAGTCTGCATCCAATTTTGTATCTTAGTTTTCCGCAGTAAATTTTCGGTGTTGTTTTTTTTTCTGTGCCGGAATGATAGCTATTTATCTGTTTTCTGTGTTGAGTGTTGCCGGCGAAATGAATTTCTAGGACATAGACTCTTTTTTGGAAAATTTGCGCTTACAAATAGACATCTAACTGATAGCTGCATGTGTGTTGTGATAGTAGTCGGTTTTCCGTTTAAAATGGCTGTTAGTTTGACATGCAACGAGGGTAATGTCAGCCGATAGGTTATAGTGGCAGGCTACACACAAGTGCAGCCACACTTAGGCCAGAATTGAGTGTCAGCCGATAGGCCAAAGACAATTTTGTTTTAACTGTCAATAGTCAATTTCCTTCCAACTGAATTGTTTACGTTTAGCTTTTTTGGGGCTTGCTGTAGTAGTAGATGAAGCGCCGCAAATGGTATAAGTAAGTGTTTTAAAATTGAACTTTATTTTTAACATTCACCGAGAATGAATATTTAGTGTGTTTCCTAACAAGATGATATAATTTCCACTCACGTGGCTCACGTGTCCATCCACAGTTTGTCGTCAGTCAACAAACTATGCAACCGCTGATAGTAGAGTTGTGTGTAACAAAATCCCCGCCGCCTGCTGATACATGTACAAATTTCAAAAAACACAAAAATCTAAGCTTGTAGTGGAAATTTCAATTTCCCACAACTTAACACCCCCGCCCTCCCTGCACCGCTGCCATAGCCAATAAAATCTCAAGTGTTAGAAACAAACAGAAGAAAATTATGTCCCGTATTTTAATTACCGCTTTGTTGTCGGAATATTGCGCCTACTGGCAAGAGTCACGTTGCTGCGCCGCATGCATTCCAGCGAGACAATGTCGACCTAGTGCGATTCGCCAGCGCTAGCGCTAACTACTACCAAACTGATTACTTAACAAGCGGTCTTTGCCGTGGTGCTGGTGTTGGGTGCTGCTCCAACAGTCAACATTTAAACAGACTGCATTTGTGTTTCTTTTTCTGGCAAACGGCGAGCTTTCTTTTCTCATTCGCTCTCTAATTTCGTTTTCACCATACACACACAGACATACACCATCGCATCCACCCGCTCTTTGCGAAAAACAGCAGACCAGAGCAGATACAGTACAAAAGATACAGATATTCCAACCATAAACCGAACGCAACATGTTCGCCTCGAACCATTCGCACACACTCGTCGCCGCCTCGCTGTGACAAAATAAAAAATCTATCTGTGGCCGGCGGATTCGAATACAAATTCGAATCCAAAAGACAAAAGGCGCACCAAGTGAAAGCTCTCCATTTCAATTCAATTCTGACCGTCAACGGTAACAGTTGGGTTTTCTTGCTCTTGGTCTTCTAGGCCCCCGTGAATCTGGAACGTCGTCTTTGTCGTCGCGTTATCGTGCGATATACCACTTCTTTTTTTAATTCTTTTGTAAATTTATAAATAAATGAAAAAAAATATACAGCGTTTCTGTATCTAGAAAAGAAATTAACAATTAAAACGTAAAAAATTCAAGTGAATTAACAGAATAATAAAAATCTCGAATGCAAATGGGATTATAGTGAGCGAACGGAAAAGGAAATGTGCGGCCATTGTCCATTGGGAAAAGTCGGTTAGTTTTTGAACTAATTCTTTGAATACCGGTTTGAGTGGAGAATTATTGTTCTTCACAGTTATTAGCCGCACAGATGATGATGACGGCTTAAAGTGAAAACAGTTTGAAAGTGAATTTTTTTCCCCTTTGTGTGCGTAGAAAAAGAACATTTTGTCGTTTTTTTGTTTTGTTTTGAAAGCTGAAATTAATTAATGAATCATGTCAGTGGTGTACACAATTGAGGGTGATCAACTTGTGATGCCAAGAATTAATCTATTCAAAGGAGGACCATCTAAGAACCTGCTAATATTAAAGGATAACGAAGCTGCAATAAGCAAAAGTAGGTAGCCAAAATTCATTTAATACGTTTTGAGGTAGAAATTATAGGTTTGAACGAATGTGGCGGTTTTCATTTTTTTAAATTCAAATTGAGAGTTGTAAGAATGGATTTGTAATCATTTTTTGTGCAAGTTCAAACCGTTTCAATGGTTATTTTCATGTGATTTCGAAGAGTTTACGACAAATGTGGATAGCAGTTGTGCTCTTATCAATTTTTAAATTGTTAGCTCTATTCACGTCTAGGATCCTTGACAGTTTCCCCAACTTATTAAAGGTATGCTGTCCAATGGTTTACAAAGGCTCTTAAAGTTCAAATCGCCGTCTCTTTGGTAGAACATTTGTAATCATTCTTTTACACTTATGTGGCGAATTTATATTTAAGCTGGTAGTTTTTCTGTCACGTATTTTGGACATCGAATATTCTGTCGACACGGTTATTGTTTTCACTTTTTTTTTTCTGTTTTAACTGGCGCAGTGGCTTGGAGTTAGTGTGTTGGACTACTAAGCGAGGGCTCCCAGGTTCGAATCCCGAAAGGACCAAATAACATCTTAAGGTTGTTTTCCACTGCGCCACCTCTCGCGAACGTCTGGCAAACATCCGACGCCAAAATATTTATTTATTTTATTTTTAATACAATTTTTGAAAAAATCTCTTAACCCTTTTGAATATTTTATCACTTTTATAATTGACACATTGCGATTTTAACAATTATAAAAGAATTTATTTATGAGTATCCTCGTGTACAGAATTTGGGAATTGAAAGTCTGCATCCAATTTTGTATCTTAGTTTTCCGCAGTAAATTTTCGGTGTTGTTTTTTTTTCTGTGCCGGAATGATAGCTATTTATCTGTTTTCTGTGTTGAGTGTTGCCGGCGAAATGAATTTCTAGGACATAGACTCTTTTTTGGAAAATTTGCGCTTACAAATAGACATCTAACTGATAGCTGCATGTGTGTTGTGATAGTAGTCGGTTTTCCGTTTAAAATGGCTGTTAGTTTGACATGCAACGAGGGTAATGTCAGCCGATAGGTTATAGTGGCAGGCTACACACAAGTGCAGCCACACTTAGGCCAGAATTGAGTGTCAGCCGATAGGCCAAAGACAATTTTGTTTTAACTGTCAATAGTCAATTTCCTTCCAACTGAATTGTTTACGTTTAGCTTTTTTGGGGCTTGCTGTAGTAGTAGATGAAGCGCCGCAAATGGTATAAGTAAGTGTTTTAAAATTGAACTTTATTTTTAACATTCACCGAGAATGAATATTTAGTGTAATTGATATTTTTTACGCGCCGTGGTTTTTTATTTTCTCTTTATTCGAAAAGTCGGCGCTAAACTGAACTTTATCACAAATGCCTGCCGACTTTTAGGCTGAATGGTTCAATTTTCAGTTGCAACCATTTTTTAGCTCCAAAAACTAACAAATTCTGACGCCTGATCAATGTCGCTTTAGATTTTAACTGAATATCCTAGACAATATTTTTATTTAGTGGAGGATTTCATTAGTTCAGAAATGAATATCTACAAAGTTTCGATTTCCTGTTTCCTGAGAGTGGATATATCGCCTGTAATCAGACATAGGTTCGCTTAATTTACATCAATATGCCACAACTGATGCCCTAAACTATACAATGATAAACTTGAAACACATTTAAAAATTTTTTTGCTAATTTTATGGTAAATTGTCATAAACTAATTTGCCTTGATATTATTCTCTCATTTAAAGATGCATTAACACAACGAATGATGGTGGCAGAATTCGTCGCCCGACAACATTCGACCGGTTCCCCTGTCAACGGTGAGACGCCGAATCAAAATCACACATCTTCAAGTATGCCAGATACCCTCGGTGCAACAAACCAAATAACCATGAACTCGAGCAATTATCGTCTGCCGCCCTCATCGCCGGCGCTATCATTAAATGGCAGCAATTCAAACGGACCCAGTGGTGAGTTTTATATTGGCTCAACGGAATGCAGTGAATTGATTGTTTGTTTTTGTGTGTGTTTGTATTTTTTCCTAGGTCATAATAACATGATGATGCAGGAACCGCTTAGTCCCCAATCAGTGGACATGGATGGCAACTACTCTTCGTCGGCCTATGAGCTTGGTCTAAAGCGCAAGGAGCTCTTCACTCAGCGCAAACAACGTGAATTTATTCCAGACAACAAAAAGGACGACAGCTATTGGGATCGACGAAGACGCAACAACGAAGCGGCTAAGCGTTCCCGTGAGAAGCGTCGTTACAACGACATGGTGTTGGAGCAGCGTGTCGTCGAACTGACCAAGGAGAATCATGTACTAAAGGCACAACTCGATGCAATTAAAGAGAAGTTTAATATTACCGGCGAGAATCTGGTGAGTGTTGATCAGATAATGGCCACACTACCCACCAGCGAGCAGGTATTAAGTATTACAAAGCGTGCTAAACTCTCAACAACGATACCGCCAACAATCATATATCCGCCGCATTCTCCGAGTCCAGTACAAACATCGGTGATACATCAGACAATGAATTGTATGGACACAATATCACCTGAATCACCCTCCTTGCATCACCATTACCAGCAGCAAAAGGCACCGTCGTCGGCTAACGGCTTTGGAGGCCCGTCATCTGCATCGCAGCAACATCAACAATCGGCTAATGGCGGAACACCTGCGTCAGCAATTGTAAATGGAAAGTTGGGTGGTGTTGTGCAAATGCACCACTCGAACGGAATCCATCAGCAGCAGCAGCAGCAGTCGCAACAACACCAGCAACAGCAGCACCATCATCTCTACCATCGTTCCTGCCAATCAACATCGCCACACAATAATTCGCATCATGTCCATCATTCGTTGCCACAGGCTGCCCAGCAGCAGCAACAACAGCAATCAGCACCACATCAGCAGCAGCAACAGCATCATCATGGTGATAGTTCCTTAGCATCCCCAGTTTCATCGACATCATCTCCGTCGGGCAGTGAACACGATGAGCACAAATATCGTGGATACAGTAACAAAAACAGTGATAACGATAGTAATACCCAGCACCATCCAGCGATGTATCACCATTCTGGGGGCAGTCTGCACCATCAGATCCATCCAAGCCATCACAATCCCCATCTGCATCACCAGTTGCCACCGCATCACCATCTCTCACACCAGCACCATCCAGCGTTGCAGATAAATGGTAGTTCGTCATCTGTTCCAGCCCTTAACCGCAGTGGAGTGCCAATCGACGACTTGGACAAAATCCGCAGCGTGGTGGCAGTGATTGCAAACGGCGTTGGTGAGCAAGCAAACTCTACATCATCCGCATCCACGCCACATAGAGATCTGTCGCCGACTGTTGGCCTCCAAAATCAGCATCACTCCCAGCATCTGAGTCAGCATATGCAGCACCACCAGCAGCAGCAGCACCACCACCACCATCATCAGCAACCATCATCCCCTCAGAGCAACCACAGTGTACCCACCTCGCAGTACACGACCTCCCATCTGTCCTTCACTACTTCACCGTCATCGGCAGCTGCAGCTGCCGCCGTTGCGGCAGTCATTGGCAGCGCCACCGGTGGAGTTGGCGCACCACAGTGCAGAAACGACAGTAATACGGCCGCCACTATAGCACTAGCAACAAATATTTGCTACAACGCTGCTGCAGCCGTAGTTCTCAACACAAAAGAAGTTGTCGGTGGGTCTAAAGTTACCGCCGATCCATACAATGAGTTAAACGGCAACGTTTTAAATCTGTCGCGACGAGCATCGTCCCCCTACGAGCTTTCTTCGAGTTTGTCTGGCTCTGGAGCCGCTTCTGGCGACGACGAGCAAGGAGACAACCAGCATCCGGCCGATCTTAACAACAGCCTCCCATTGAAGTTGCGTCACAAATCACATCTTGGCGATAAGGATGCCGCAACAGCCCTCCTAGCGCTGCAGCATATCAAGCAGGAGCCCAGCAGCCGGGCGTCGCCGCCCTGGGACGGCGAGGGATCCAGCGATGAACGTGATTCGGGCATCTCGATCGGTGGCACAGAGTGGACGGCCCAACTGCAGCGCAATATAATTGTTCCGATCGCTGGCGCCGCCGATCAAGAAGGAAACATTCTTAAATCTCAAATCGCCCGACTGGAATCCGAAGTGGCCAACATCAAGAACATGATGATCTTAAGTACGGCTGGGCCGTGCGCCACCGCCACTGCGCAATAAGCCCGCACGCAATTTTTATACATATATATATATTATTTTTTTTGGATCTCAATCGGGATATAGATGAATGGATGTATGCAAAGCAATCCCTAAAAATGTACGCTATGTACGTTGGAGAACTTTCTAAACAGTACCGTACGAACGCATTCCATATTTTTTTTCAAAATTGCACTAGAATATAAGGATAGTTTGCAGTTGTAAAATGAACTGATAGACCGTACGGCAATTAAGAAAGCGTGTGAGAGAAGAGAGTTCATCTCGAAGAGACAGCAGCGGAAAACTAATAATGTAAAGCAATTAAAAAAAGAAAAATGAGGAATATCTTTTATCGTAATCATAAAATTATACATGTTATTAACCCCCCCCCCCCCCCCCCCCCTACTATATGTTATGTGTTTTGCCAAGGCCTTTTGTTTTGTTTTCTACTCTGTCCTTCTAGTCATCATAGTAGAACATCCTACAACCGCGCTTTAAAGAGCTCCTTTCACTACTCTTTCAACATAGTTTTAAAATTTAAACTAACAAAAAAGAATCAATATACAATATTAATTAAGTACCTGCAAAGAGAAACACTATACCGGACCATAGAAACAAACAAACTAAAAATACGATCAAATTCCTTACATACCAGAGTTTTTTTTTTAAATATAAATGTAAAAAAATATATATGTACTTTACAAATTTGCAGAAGAAACTCGCTGTTCCCTTTTAAAGTGAACAACTGCTCGTATATTGAAACAAAAACAAAAACAGACAACTGCTGAAACAGCAAAAATAAACAAAAATTTGATTGTTTTTAAGGTACCTTACTTATATATACAATATATATGTTGAATAAAACAAACTATAAACTGTTGTGAAATAAACTATGCAATTATTGAATACACACATTTGTATGTATATTTTTGATATGTGTAAACATATACAAACATTTTACTATATGTTTTAGCTTTGTTATCCTTGTACATATACATATAATAAACATTATACAATTATGAAATCTATTTTTTATCATAAATTAATTTATTCTTAATGCTTTTTCTAAATATACATATATACAAATCATAAATATATATCTATTATATAAATGTCTATCATTATAAATGTTTTTTTTTTTTTTAGTTTAGTTTGATATACAATTTTCTTTTTAAGCCAACTGTAGTGGGAAACTTTTTAAAAGTGAACCCATACATATATATTATATTCGAGGGTATAACTTAATCTTAAAAATAAAAAATCTATATATGCAAAGAAAAGTATTAGTTTTTGTTTATTTTAAGATACAATATATTTTTTCCAAAAAAAAATACGAAAAAGAAGAAAGTTATAATAAAAGAAAAGAAAATTCGTCCAATGTGTGAAAGTAAATCAATTTTTTGTTGTTTTCGAAGGGAATAAAATATTTTTTTATATAAATCTACGCTTACAAGATACTTGAAGCAACTTTTTGAAAAGTATGGCAATAAAATAAGAACTGTATTCTTGTGTTTCCTCTTAAGGTAAAACCAAACAATTAAAAAAGAAAATCGTTTGTCTCTTTTGTTACAATTAGTTTCTGATGTTTTTTTTAGGTATCTCAACGTTTGGTTAAACTTGTCGTTTGTTCTTTTCTTTTGTTTTGTTTTAATGCGTTCAACACTATATGGATTAAATATAAAAATGATATGTGTTTGTATGTACATCGGTTGTTTTCTTTTTTCTGTTGGTTGGAAGATTGTGACAATTTAAAGGAAGTTTTGAATCTTACACAAAGTGGGGCGCTCAGGCTCATCTCCGGGCTTATTCATACTTACAAGGCCGAGCAACAAATACGGACATCTGGGGTTGAATTACCGCATCCGTGATCGAGCAATACGTGACTGAATTTGTTATTGTTTTGCATGTAAATTCAACAAAATTCAGTGACGTATCGCTCGCTCACGGGTGCGGTAATTCGACCCCTGAATGTTAGTTCCACTTATCCCCTGATATTGAGACAAGTGTACTTTCAAACGGCAATTGGTGCGAGGCATTCGTCTAACATTGCCGACCACGAGGAGCTAGACTGTGTAACTAAAAGAAGCTGCGAACCGAGCAGACTAAGAACGCAATACAAAACTAAAGAAAACACTAAAAAACTGTTGCAAAACAAAATTGAATTATTTTATTTATTAAACAATACACATGTTTTGAGTATTCTTCGCAAATGTCTGTCGCATGCGCCCATTTCCAAAGCCGGAATAGAAAATTCTGTATGAAATGCGGCCTGCGGATCACCAGGAAATCATGAAAAGTAGCAGGTACACGAATTCGAACACATTTCTCCAAAGGCCGAAAGAAGCTCTCACTCTCGCATGATGCATTGAAAATGCCACATGCAGTGTTTCCCTTGTGTCAGACAGTGTTACTCCGCTTCTGTTTCGGAACGAAAAATCCCATACAAATGTGACATAACGAATGCATGAATACACATGTTTTGAGTATTCTCCGCAATATCTATGTAACTCACTAACTCGCATGCCCATTTCCCAAAGCCGAGTTGTATGCGGTCTGCGGATCACTAGGGAATCATGAAAAGTAGCAGGTATACGAACTCGGAGACATTTCTCTCTCCGAAGCCCGCATTGATGCCGAAAAAAGCTCTCACTCTCCCATGATGAATTGAAAATGCCGCGTTGCAGTGTTTCCCTTGTGTCACTGTGTTTAAAAAATCCCATACAAAAGTGACACAACGAATGCATGAACGAAGAGTTTCGTGCTGCTGTATAATGGTGGCGAATAGCGGGTAGTTGTAGTAAATTGCTTGTTACAATTTTAATTGCCAGGGCCGGAGTGTAAAAGTGATCGAAAGTTTTCGATAGTAAGCCAAGTAAAAAATAAACTACAAAACAAACTTTTACGTTATCCTCTCGAAAATGTAATTTTTTGTTTAAGAAATTAATAATGTCAGCAACGGTTGCTGGCCACCCTCAGACTCTCATGGGCTTTTAGAGTATTTAAAAATTTAAAATTTATTGAAGGAAAGTTTATAAAAAAAAACCTACGCCTTCAAAGGTACATTTGTTAATATAGGTTTTAAGCCATTGATCTTTGTTTAATAAAAAATCTACTGCGGAAAGATCCAAATTACTGTTTTTTTTAATGATCTACAGCGCTCCTCTTTTTTTGTTGGAAGTGGCAACGCTGACGTACACTCTGTAGCTAGCAAGCAATACAACTGCATTCAGCTGAATGAATGCTTTTCGCCTGGCTTGATCGACTGGTCCCTAGTTGAGCATGTAACTTGATACAATCGAGTTGTCGATACAATCGAGCTCTGGCAGCACCTGATTTGTCCTAAACCGATTATTCTCGATCGAAACAAATTAGGTGCTGCCAGAGATCGGTTGTATCGACTGAACTCGATTGTATCAAGTTACGTGCTGTCACCCCAGACTAAACTTTTGTCAAAATATCCGACGTTTTGCGTGTGATGTGATGGATGGATTGGTACATTTCTGTACTTACCTGACGCATTATTTTTAAATTGCAATGAATTCGAATGGCAATACCATTTATTTGAAAAATATTCGTCAACACTGAGTGGATTACGTGAGAGTAGATACGAAACTGGGGTCGAATCGCGTCGTCCGTTAACGAGCATTACGTTAAGTTGATTTTACATGTGAAACAAAAACAAATTCCATCACGTAATGCTCGTTCACTGCCGACACGATTCGACCCCTGATTTACCGAAAGTTTCAGTCTTTGTTCGTGGGAGTGGACGATGTGATTACTTTCTCAATGTTACAAATTTCAGTTGATTAGTAATTTAATTACCCTGCAGTTTGACAGTGCGCGAACCTTCAGCCATTTGTGACAATATTCCTTACTTACTTCGTATACCAGTCAAGTTCCAGTTCCTTCGTTCGTTCTTGGGACGCACACAAATTACTTCATACTCACCTACACTGAAAATTGAATTCTTTTATGAAATAAAACACTCGAGAAGAAACACATTTTCTTATTTAAAATGTTATTAAATTGTTTATCCAATTTGTAGCTTTACAAAACCTAAATACATGTATATACACATAAAATAGAATAGATGCCATTTATTTGTTCGAAATTGTATATAAAAAAAATATATTTTTAAATGTATAAACAACAAAAAAAAACTTGTGGAATGTGCACAATGAGAGCTAGTTAGATTTAACATGAACTACTGTACATTTTAAGATTATAAATTATTAACTATGTTACATATATTATTTATTCATCTTTGTCAAGTATTTTCGTTTTTGTTTCATTTTAAAATTAATTTTTACTCGATGTACGACTCATTTCAAAATGTTAAAAAAAGCGTTAAAAATAATCGTTTCGAGTCAGAGATTGAGTTAGATACATCTTAACAGTCTTTGAATAGTTTTACACTTAACATCTAGTTTTATACATTATACAGTTATTTACAAGCAACTTTTTTGTGTGTGAAGACGGCAAGACATGTTACAGTGGAAATCAAAGCACATATCTTTTACATGGTATTTGTTTTTGTTTTGTTTTCTGCTCTCTTTTGCAGCAAGTTGTGTTAAATATTTTTGAGCTAATCTAGTATTTATATGCACAATCCTTAGATATTGAAAAGAGACAAGAAATAAAATCGTCTGCGAAATAAAACCTTTACCAAGAAATCAATAAAAGCCACAGATGCGATAACAATAAACAAACACGTTTCAATATTTTATTATTGCAGTAAGAGAAGAGTAAAATCGGACCCTATGATATTTCTTAGTTTGTCTTGCAATTCTCTGCAAGCGACCCAAGGACTGCAAGCCAAGCGTCTAGCGGTTTTTCACAAATTCAAGTTCAGTTCTTGGAATCGCGAATGCAAGGTGAAATCAATAGATAAAACCATGGTAAACTCACTCTTGAAATATACCTAAAACTGTTCGGTTGATAATTCTGAAATAAATTGAATTTTTTTCCTAACTGCTCGTGGAGTAGACATAATTCGCGCGCAAGTGAAAGAGAACCTCAACCAACTTGGAGTGCGCAACTGGAGGCAGTTAGCCAAAGATCGCGCTAACTGGAGAGGCGTATTGGATGAGGTCTAGGTCCACCCAGGACAGTAGCGCCACCTAAAGTAAGTAAGTCAACAACGAGATCGTACTTCCTTTGCAGAGCCCCTCACACAAAAACTGTACGCCTATCCGAAACAATGGAACCGCAACCTCCCGAAAGGCAAACCACGCCCTGACATAATAATTACAAGTGAGCACCAGCCTATAAGGCTTTCGGGTGCCTCACGTGTTAAAATACAAGTGGAAAAAAAGACCAGCGATGAATGAAACTCGAAAACCACAACCCGGAAATAAATCTGTAGCAACACGACCCTAGATGAAAAGCCCAACTAAGGCTTATCTTACTGTACAAGTATTGCACATAAAACAACGACCTACATGAGCTAAGAAACCGACAAATCACAAATCAAATCAAATTTTAATCAACGCTGAGCCCTGAACCACGAAGCCGACTCAGCGAAAAAAAACATTCTACCATCAAGCGGACTCAGAGAAGAGCAACATACGATCAAAGAGTGCCGAAATTGCATTAACAATATATTGACCCACAATTTAATCAAATAACTAGTTAGTAAGTTAAGTAAAACAAACGAGTTGAACTTTAGAAATAGCTATCCGCCCACCCGAGGTTAGGTGGCTATCCAACCTGTTGACAATGCAGGCAAGTGAAATGAGCACCCGCACTCTCAGCTAAAACAACAAAAACCACAACCAAGTTATTCATTCAAGGACGTCAATCAAGAAGGCGCGTCACTAAGAAACAAATGACTTTAGACATTAAGAAGACCCTCACAACCGCCCACCGTTGCGTCAGCACCAAAAAATTACTTAATGTACGAAGGGAACCTTGCAGGGCGAAGCATCCAAACAAGATACGAACAAAATATGAATTTCTCGAGGTACATGACCCTAGTAAGAGAGTTCTACGTCGACGCATCAGCAGAGAACCCAAGGTTAGAAAAAGGGCTACCGTTCTGCATGATCGTTCGAAAGTAATGACTCACTTTTGAACTCTGTCTGTAGCAGAATAACTATGGAAAAAAAATAGACAAAACATGCCAGCAATCGCACTTCCTCAAGGACCATCGCCTTAAGTAGGAAATGCTGCTGTGTATGAATGCTATCCATCTCCTTCTGATACCAAACAGTTCTAATTCGAGTGAAGACAGGACAGCTTCGTAAATATGGAGAGGAATCCATTTCCAACACGCTGGCTACCAGAAATAGACCTACAACACCGCGTAGCCTACATTCGAATACCCTAACTAGTTAGGACGCTGCCACAGTTTTTTAACGACAATACAATACTTGGCAGGATGTTATATCGCTCATTTTGTGTCAAACAAATGAGCTTAAGCGAAATTCCATTGAAACGGTTCGAATGGATAAAGAAACCCCATTAAATACTTACAAAAACCAGATTGGTAATAGTTTTTGTACCAAAAGTAGAAAATTCAAATAAAAGCGAGCATCTTAGACCAATCAATGTGCCCCCTGCTGCCGATTTCCTGGACCCCGAGAGCATTCAATGCGGCACATGGAGAAGTATTATTAAATTAGTTATTTATAGACAGCGTAAGGGGGCGCAATATGCACTAGATCATGTCTGAATTAAACGGTGAGTTATCAGAAGTCTTAAATGTCAAAATAAAAAAAGTAAGGACACATTTCGAGTACTGTCCAACAATACTATATAGTTGGGGCCTTTAAGTATGTTAAATAGTTCTAAAACTTTTTAAATAGTGGCAAAGAATAGATGGATGAGGGCTTAATCATTCTCTAGCAAGCTCCTCCAGACGCCGATGCAAGGTCTGTTGTTATGTATAATGCATGTGAATCGTCCGACGGATTAATTTTGTATCACGCCAACATTTTAACGAAGGATAAACAAAGGCGTAGCAGTGGTAAACAAACGTTAAGCACATTATTAAACCACCAACAATGATGGTGTGATAAGCGCTCGTAAGGCGGTATCATATATCATAAATAAAATACTTGAAGTCTGCCATCGATATTAGATCGTGTAGCTGCATACACAACATTAATATTCCCGCTGCGCTATATATTTTCCTATTAAACAGGCTCGCTTGCTCTCCTGGCGAAGATAGGGAAAAGCAAGCAAGTCGTACTTGCAAAATTGTTGAAATGTAATATTTCAAGTGATAACTATTAGTAGTGGTAAAGTATGAACGGTCGTTCTCTGTAACGAACTTGCCGTAAGTTAGCTGATGTAGCAAGAATGATAGATAAGATAAATATCATCCCCTGGTGGATTTATCCATCCGACAAACCGAAGACGAAAGAAAGAAGGATGCCTTCAGGTATGCTGAGGAAAAGGACTGCCCAAATGTCACATATAATTATGTACGGCACAAGGAACGAGCCCCTCGAAACAGGTCAAGGAAATAATGACAAAAGAAGCTTTCACGAGGCCTGCGAATACCTGATAACTCGTCCAAAGGTTTTAGGAGTGATTTTTTTTTTCGTACTAGATAGATGGATAGAATAGAAAATTCAACCCTTTTTTTTTGAAAGGGGATTCCAAATCCTGGAGCACTCAGACCAGATACCTGTCCATTGTACTCCAAGCAGAAACCCCCTTTTTTTGGTGTAGTGGGGGAGAAACTCTGATAATATTAGTTTCTCTTATATGTTGTGGTGGGGCTCGAACCTGCGCGACCGGGTCACAAGCAATGACTCTACCCACTACACCATTGCCACCTCCACAAGTGAATATATTAGTTAACTGAGTTTACATTCACTAAGCTTAACATCGCTTCCCACGATTCGGCCATGGAATTCGCTGACAACATCCAGACAATACCCAGCGCAAATGGGAAACCCTTTACCAACACCTAGAACAATAGGAGCAGAAGAAGTCCTACAGCAAATTAAACTGGTAGAATTAAACGAGGGCGTTCGATCTTCAAAGGCGGAGGAGTTAACTCAGTTTACATTCACTAAGCTTAACATCGCTTCCTCGCAACCCAATCCCTCGCTTCCTACCATAGAATACTTAATATGCTTATGCAATAAGAAACAAACTTGTTAGAATTAAGAGATATCAAAGTTCATTAATAAATCGACAGTCGAACAGCAACAGACAACATCCAGCGATGACCAGGCACCCGAAACCTGCACTGACGATAGCCGAATTCCAACACGTACGCCGGTGGGAAGACACTGCTTATGTTAGGATAAGAAATAGTATTTAAGCTTTAGTTTTTAGAAGTACCCTAGTATCAGGTCAGTGATTTCAGAAGGCAGCAAGAGTACATTTATCAAAAAAAAAAAAAATTTGTATTATGTAGGTTTCAATTACACTCGGTAAAATTCCTGGTGGTTGGGACCATGCAAAAGGCGTGAGTGGGGAAAGAATAAGCCCCGCGACACAGACAGAAATACCCATACTGCCGGGCGTTCGGAATTAAGTCTTCTAAAGGTAGACAGACTTCAACTGCGAATTCATGACCTCAGCGCAGATACAGAGAAAGAAAACCAGAACTCAGGACGCAACTGCTATGGTACTAGCGAACAGAGTGCAAGAGACCCCCACCCGGGAATCCCCCCGTCGACCAGTTCAGCAGCCAGCACAACTACCATTTTGTTTTTTTATTATGAAGAAGGCGCTGTTGCGCTACTGATAGAAGATGAAGTGAGCGAATTGTTACACGTTTGTAAAGGGCAGAAGAAAGAAGAAAAAGTGGGTTTGCAATAGAAATAAAACCAAATTGTTTAGACTGTCCCCGTAAGACATCATTTCATTTTACAAAAAGTTAAGCTTTTACTGTTTATGTTTTATGAATGAATAACCCTGACGGCAAGCATTCATTGATCCTTAAAATCTCCACTTAGCGAAGGCAATAAGAATGAGGGTTGACTCGTAAACGAGAATCAATCATTACAAATAAAATCAATTTTAATTTTGAAGGCAAGTCGATAACTCGATTTAAACTAAAGTTAACATGGATCATGTATTACGGGTCAGTGATTCAAGTTGGGTGCTTTAAGCAAAACAGTTAACTGTTTACTAAAGACGATGAAAGTTTTGAAATATATAGTATACCTACCTTAAAGATTGTGCATATAAATCTATAGTTTAACATCCTGATCTTTGGAGCGTACAATAAAAACAAATTAATGTACTTACCGATGTACGTGAAAAGTTCTCTATAATGGCAACTTAACGGATTTAAAATTCAGCAATGAGAAACTACGTTTGTTGTCTGGTTTCAGATTTTAGCGTCTTGTAGCGACCCCTTTCTTGGTTGTTCTCGGGCGGCTCACACTCGAACGATGCCATAGACAATGTATTCTCGTTAAGTACTGAACTCATCTGTAGGAACATAATAACTTTGGGAAGTTTCTCAAATGGACAGGTGACTTTTTTCCACGTATTGAATTCCATAACTTGCTTAGCTAGCTGCCAGAATTTTTCGAAATTTATATGACCATTTGGTAGTCTGTAGAGAAACAAAAAAAGAAAACGAAACGTTAGCTAAATTTAAAAAAAAAATTGCAACCTCTTGTGCTTTAAAAATACGAAACATTAAGTACTAACCTATTCGAACATCCCTCGTTCAAGAAGTATAGATCCTTAACCAATAAACTAAAAAATGGAATGATGATACGTTCACGTTCGTTGGTCGCTCCTTCAGAGCGCCACATAGCTGCTTTCAGGGTCGACCGGTAGCTGTTGAAGTTACTCGTTGGATCCATTTGGTGTTCGAGTACGGAAAATTTCGCCAACTGCACCTTGGACCACTGCAAAGGCAAAGCAATAAACCCTCATTAGTGCATCAATTTAGATCGAGAATAGCCACTCTTCACTTACCGTCTTTTTAAGCCTTGATATCGGTGAGAGATTCAGACCAGCAATTATCGCCATCAGACTATTGAAGTTTCCAATGTTGAAGCACTCGCGTGCCGTTTCAATCCAAAACTCAATTACCCGGACACGTTGCTTCTTTTTGGGATACTGCAAAATACAGACAAAAAATAAATAAAGATCCCATCACAACGGTACGTTGCGAAACGAACCTTGACAATTTCAGTTGCAGTGAAGTAGCTCAGCCTGTTGAACCACTGCACGTAAGACTCCAAGTTCCTCGTCTTCTTCATGTCGCTGAAAGACTCAAGATGATTCTCTTTGGCGAACGCCTGTACAAACTCCTCCGGCCCGATGCGCGACAACCGTTCCAGTTCGATGTGTGTCAGCTGATGTGCCAACAGAGCGGCATTGGGACACAAGTCGCAAATGCCAGTTATTTCGGCTCCATTACTTACGCCACCAGAGCTCGTGCAACTCCCGATACTTATGCCTCCGCCGCTACCACCTGGACCAAGGGTATTCACCGAATTCGATGAACTGTCACTTTGGTTGTGACTATTCTGGTGTGAATGAAGATGAATCGATTGATGTTGATGTAATAGTCCCGGCGCAGTGGTATACGATGACGACAATGACATATGAGCCGCACCAACCCCGCCCACAGCAACTAACGATTCCACAGGAAGCGCAGCATCTTCTCGCTCATTCGATGATGCTGAACCGGCAGCATTTAAATTCGTATGGCAATCGTGGGACGCTTCGGATGAAAACATCTTAAAATGCGTGGCCAAATCTTCGGTTGTAGTACACGAGTCGTTTTTCTCCTGGGCGGCAAGCGTTTGCAAAAACTCCTCGTATTTCTCCAGCACCGTCAGTCGTTGCACTAAGCTTTGCAAAATATTTGAAACTATCTTTCCCAAACTGTTATCGATGTAGACACACTTTCTGGCCAACACTCGGACGTGTTGCATTAAACGTTCGTCACGAAAATCATAGGGGAACGTATCAATCCATTCGGCCAAGAGCCGTATGCAATTTTGAGCGGATTTGAAGGCTTTTTGACGACTCTGCTCATCGGCAAATTGCGGTGGGTACATCTGTTGTGATCTGCCGATATAGCTGATGTTTGCTGCTTGTACAGAACTGTCGTCAACAACGTCAAGAGATGCTGCTACCGTGTGATGTTGTAATTGCTGTTGGCTTTCCCAGATTTCAGATATTCTAGACAGCAACTCATGCGGCCGTATAAACAGGCGAGCACTCAACAGAAATGAGAATATAAACGATCGATCTGGATAGTATTGACTCGACGGCACCATGTGCGCTATGAGAGAGCCCAATAGACCAGAAATGAGATTTCCATCGCGAAACACTAAACCATTCTCGACAGACGTTATTGAGATTGCGGCGGAAGTCGTCGTGGCCGATGATGGAACAGCAGCCGCAACATCAGGGGCGTTTATATTGCCAGTTGATGCATGTGGTAATGATGATGATGATGGGGGATTAGCTGCTGATACACAACTACTGGATGACATGGATGCTTTTTTACCCAAATTGGGACTTTTCACATTTTTATTATTGGATGACTTAGAAATTTGTGACGGTTCCTGCAAGAAGAGAACAATAGTAGCGACGATTATTGAGAGGACTGAGAGGAAATTCCGAAGAGTTTAAAGGTCAACTTGAATGGAGTGAGTGTGCCGTCGATTAATAAGATACAAATTCATTAAGGAGATTGTCCAGGGAAAAAACACGGAGCGAAATCGACCCGGTCAAACACATATGCAACTATATCGAGGGGGAGAGGTCTTAACTTCCGAAGCTGCCAAAAGGTTCATAATGATCTTACTGGATAGAGCAAAAAGGAGTCAAAAAAAGTGCTGTCCAACAAGTGTTACACCACTGTTACTGCATTTAGTTGGGAAGTAGGGCAGGACTGGATCTTGGCTTATGTAAATCATAAATAAACAAACTAAACAACATAAAACCCTTACCCGACTTTGTACATCTGCATAGTTACGCTCCTGAGTTGTATCAAAACTGCTTTTAAAATCATAGCACGACGATGTTGAGTGCATTGTGTCACTTGTGGGACACTGCTCCAGTGGTGTTTGTGCCGTCTGTTGTGGTGCATTGTTTCCAAATGACTTCGAAATGGCTTTTAGGTACTTTTTTGCAATATCATCGTCACTATTATCATTCGTAGTGATTGGCGTGGCATTTCTAATCGGCGGCAGTCTATTTGCAAACGACGATGATGGTGTTAGTTGCCGATTGAACACATACAAATCACCAAATTCATCGTTTTCATCATCGTCGTCGTCGTCGTCATCACTATCGTCGTTGCTCTTGTTGTTGTTATACAAACTTGGATTACCGCCACTATCTACCCTCAGCATTTGATCGGTTATTGTGAATGTCAAGCCTCTCACTGGGGCAGTGCCATTCATTGGGCTACAACTTGGAATGACCTCATTTGCATTACCATCTGATGTGGTCTGCAAGTTCGCAATATACGAAATTTTCTCCATGTCAGGCTTCGCAATGACAGGCTGCCAAATTTCTTTCTTCGAACTATTGTAGACATGGTCTTCTTTTGTCTCACTGGTATGACCATCTAGTATTTGACCATCACGTATCACAGACACCTCCTGAGTGGTCACCATCGACGATTTAACCGATAGAGATGTTTCCAGTTGAACGGGTTGCTTCAAGATTCCAGCTTGATAGAGCAATTGATTCAATAACTCAACAGACGGCACCTGTCCTGTAAGAAGTGCACTTTTTATTGCGTCACCATCGTGGCCCGACAGGGTGACTGGAATGCCATTGATCAGAAGTACTTCTTCTTGTCGAACTGATGAGCTCTTCTCACTGTCGACTATTTGCACACTTTTGCCAAAAATTGAATGGACTGTCTTTAGGATATCATCGTCCATTTTGTATGACTAGTTCGTTACTTAGTTGACTTGGACAGTCCGAGTTGAACATGGGTTCAAGCCAAACTGATCTATTTCATGGTGTCAAGGACAATTTTCTTCATCAGATGTCTACGATAGCATCACTAAAATGAAAATGTTTCACCTTTCCATCGGCTGCACTTAAACGAATCAAATAAACAAGACAAGAAAGAAATAATAAAAAATAAAAAAATTAAAACAATATCGAAATTATATAGAAATAGAATGGGATATGTTTAAAGAGCAGAATTTCGAGTTGTTAATTCGAAAATTGTACCCACTGACGTTGAATTGGATCTAAAATTAACTGATCCATGTGGTAAGCTGAGATGCCACTACCCCACATGGAATTTGTATTTAATAAACTTATAAATTCCGATCAAACAGTTTAAATCCAAAACAAGGTTATACATTTTTTGCTTAGTTCACAGTTCACTGATTCGGTTATGGTAAAATTGCCATAATGAAAATTAATTGCAGTTTCTTTCATCGTTCAACAAAAACAAAAAATAAAACTCAATTTTTTGTAAATAAATCAAACAAACGCCAAATAAGCCAACGCAAGACAACAAATTGTTCATTTGACTCTCTGCCACCTGGGTGACCCCATTAATATGGCCATTTACTTCTTCGCATTTAGATTTTCGTGCGTTTACTGCCGTCTGTTATTCACGGTCGGCTGATTATAGATTCAATTTAAATCGAAAATTAAACGAACGCAAACCAAAGTACTACCCCCAGCCCCAACTCGCAACTCATTTGCGCTGCCCCCTCAAAAATATGGTATAGTTTCAGTTCGGGAATACTACCTTCTATCAACAATGAGTGCAATTGGTTATTTATTATATATAAAAGGCGATTAATTTGTTTTTTTATTACATATTTAAAACAAATTAGGAGAAACATCGTGTTCAAGTGGTGAGCGTCCAACAATGTCCCAGACAATTATTCTCAGTGCCACACAATAGTTTTCCTAATGGAAACTGTGCGTCGACGTCAGATCAGAACAACACCCCTCCTGCCTCAACTGAATTTGCATATTTGTTGCATTCTACTTTCTTCCACGTATACGCAGGAAAAATGATGAGCATTATAGATACATACACAAATAGGTATATCCTGCGAAGCAGCTTGTAGTGTTTTAGTTGCAACGCAGCACGGAAAAGAACGTTCTAGAACGCAGATCCATGCAGGAGCTCCTTTGATATCAACATGAGTTCAAGGGTGTAGAAACGTAGATTGTCGCCTGTACCAATGGCGTGGCAAACAGCAGTAACGAAGAATATGACACCTAGTACCTAGCCACACTTGTTTACTTGCAGTTTGTTCACTAATTTGGTCGAAATGTTCTTAGTTGTGGTCGCGGTAGGCCAGACAACGTCCATCATACCGCACATAGCCGAGGTAGGTACACGATTCTTATTCATTTTGCTTGTGAACGCTCTGCGCCGACGTCAACCCTGCATCACCCCACACTGTACATTTGTTGCATTCTACCAGGTACACTGGAACAATTACAAACGAAATCTAAGGGTATGTAAGACTAAAATAAATGCACAAAATGCGTTCTGCAGCTGACACTAGACCACTATCCCAATCGCAGCGTTTTGACAAGCTTTACATGAACGCCTTTCACATCTCAACTCGCAACCCGCCAACTTTTAAATACACAACGTTATACGTGGTGGTTTATCATATTGAGTTCTGCGTCGACGTCGAAACAACACCCTGTCTGTATTTGCATAAAGGCATAATATGTTGCATTCTACCAGGTACATAGAAAAAAATATGAAAGCAAAACGTACGTTCCAGATAAAAGAAGTTGAGTTGAGACGAATCCTGGATACATGCATTTTCTGTATCCTGCAAGCACATATTGAGAATGTTCCAGCCCTAAATAAGGAAAAGAATAGAAACAATCCAATTGGTACGAACCCTTTAAAAAATGCCGTTGCGGCGGCCAACATCAGTAGATTAAAACGTAGATTGTTTCCTCTCGCAGTGGCAACGCGACGGAAATGCATTTTCCAATCCCTGTCCGATAATTTTCTAGGTCGTAATTTGTCACTAGCTGAGAATATGCCACCGCACCAGCAGCAGACGTCGGGGAACACGAAAAAATATGTATCTACTAAGAAATTTGCTCTACTTATATTGTTTGTTGAATTTACTAACACACACACACAAACACAAGTACTTTTATTTATAAATTTAGTGTAATTGCAAATTTTTCACTTTTTTTTATGGCAACGGTTAGGTCCTTATCATTTCAAGAAATAAAATATGAAGTCCAGGCACAACGGAAACGGAGACAACCTGCCTCGTAAACAGTTGGGTATTCAATGATTGATTATGCTGCTGTGGAGGAGGCTCGCAACAGCGCAGGATAAATAAAAACCATGTATATGATCGTGTTTTGTACTTTCTACCAACCCCTATTTATGTCAAAGGACATTTTTGAATAAAAAAAATTTATAGGCACCTAAATATTATAATTGCATATTAAATTGCAAATTAAAATAATCAAAATATTTTCTCACTCACCAATGGTTATTGACATTTCCTTTGCTGTATTCACTTAAAAAAAAAAACACTACACTACACTTCTCCAAATTCAGAGACAAAAATTACTTTTCACTTTTGTTCGTTAGGGAAAAATTAGAAAAGAAAACACACTATGCGAATGGGTTTAGTATTTATGTTTAAACAATATGTTGTATTTTTATTTTCATTTAACTTTTCGGATGCGTACAGAAAAGCTTCCGATGGAGTAGACTTTAGTTTACGATATGCCAATATCGCAAAGCAAAAACACTTTAACCAATTCCAATTTGGAGAGAATGAAATCTACAAACTGGAAATCTGCTGCCTTAGCAACAGCACTGCCAGGCAGTAATTTGTTTTGAAATTAAATGGAATTGATAGAGCAAATTTCAGTCTGTCCAGTGGGCACATTTAAAAACTTAGTGGACTAGATTGGTCTGGGAGAGATGTAACCTGAACGTAAAAACTAGAATGGTCGGGAACGTCACTTATCCTACGTCAGCCACATATGCGGACTATCAACTTAGTACTCAGTCACGAATTTCTTTAGTAGATTCGTCGGCTACCCCTCCATAAACGTCAACTGACACAGCTGCCCATGTGACCGCTCTAGGCCAATCAAAACTGAGATACATCAAGTCAGTCAGCTGTCAGTCTTGCTAAACTAGATACTTGAGCGTCCCCATTTTTTCCATAGAGCGATACATTTAATTTATCCAATTAATTTAAAAATCAGAGTTAACATTCGTTGTACTGCGATTCACTAAGAAATCCCTTGGGGTAGATGCAATGGTTGACGTTCCCTAGACGAGAGAACAAAATGCCAACATTTGGAGCAAATGTGCGGGCTTGGTTCTTACTGAAAAGACGAATACTTTTGTATAAGATGAGCTCAATCTCTGAAGATTTTGTTTTTATGTTTGGCAGTCTTCAGTTGAACGTTTTTTTTATTTTTGCTGGAGTTTAAAACAATCTTAGACGATAAGAAAAGTCTCAATTTAAAGATAGAAATTGTATAAGCATCGTACTAGCAACATTCCGTACTGGCAGTGCTGTTTTACAAGACATTTTCCCTTTGCATTCCCTTCGTACCTATTTCCAATTTGTAACCAATTGCAAATATCACGTGCAACTTGCAACGCAGTTCGCAGATGATACGCGATTGAAGAGCGAAATATAAAATCAGAGATGCCACTTTCATTTATCAGAAAAAATGCGTCTTATCTTCGTTCTACAACCGAACATACTGTATCAGGAAAATAAAGTGTTTGCAAGTCTCCAAACCTTGAATGGAAGCAAAATCGATTTGGTAGAATTTTTCGGGAGACTTTGCAACGCCGTTAGAAAAAACAACATTAAGATGGAAGCACTTTTCATTTTCATGTGAAACATATTCTTGCAAAATATTCTTATTTTCTAATTGCCACCGACAATTTATTACTGGCGGTGCAGATGTGGCCGCTTGATTGGGTATAGGAGGGCGATTCCAAGCACAATCATAGACAAATCTTTTCAAATATTGATGATGATTTCTGTCAGCTTTTTGTTGAATTTGAGAATGGGAGGGGCTACGTAATACTTGTCAATTTTCAACAAGTCACTAGGTATGCCGAGGTGTTTAGGTACGTTTAAAATTCTGTCAGGGGTCGAATCGCGTCGTCCGTGAACGAGCATTACGTGACTGAATTTGTTTTTGTTGCACATATTAAATCAACTTAATTCCGACGCTATTCGACCCATAGATTTCCTGCCATGGGTTACGGTGAGTAGAGAAAACAGGCAGCAATCTTTTCCACATAAGGAAATTCAATGGAATCTAACAGATTTTTTGCCATTGGCTAAAGTAGAATTAAGTAAGATGTAAGAACGAAAATGGAAAATCGATAAAGCAATTTGTTAAAAATGGTCGCGATGAATTGGATTAAAAAAAAATACCAGGATCTTATCATGCTGCGTTTTTTTAAAAGACAAAGCTAGTCACACACAACAGAACATTGCCGCCCTTATCTATCGGCATCGCTCTTATGGCCTATTGGTCTAATGGGGGAACCAAACTCGGGTAACGACGGAACCCCAATACCATTTGTAATGAAGTCCTCGTGACCAGACCATTAAAAGAAGATTGAGTTTTTTTTTTAACTAGAGATTTTGCCGCCAACACAAAATATGAGCACCGGGCTACCTTTTTGTATGAAAAATATACGTCAATTTCATCCTACAAGCGGCAGATGTTGTCCTTATTAAACAGGAGTAGATAATCCTCCCCAAATCTTTCAATTTCGACCTACCTCCACGGATGACACCGGACCCATTCGGCTCGGTAGGAAAATAGGAAGCCCAATCAACAGTTTTCCTTTCTCTCTGACAGATAAGCATCGTAAAGGTCATGGACACAACCAAGCACATATGGTTGAAAATTGAAATGTAGTTAGTCCTTGATAGTGCCGGTGTTTTCAAAGGATGTACCGGTCTCAGATTGAAAGAATCTGAATCACGGGTACACATAGCTCGTAGTGTGAAACCCAGGCAAAACGATGAATGAAAATAGACCGAGCATTGTTTAGGACAAGTTTACTGTGTACGTATAGGGTGGTTTCCAGGATGCGTGAGAATAGTGGGAAAGGGATGCTGCTGTCTGTGAATTTGGGAAAATTTGGAAAATGAGATAACTTTGTTTTTCATTGTGTTAGTGCGAGATTTAAAAGTCAGCTGTTGTTAAATTTATTGAAATTTGCGTTTACAAAACCCCATAAATTATTATTCATACTGATTGAACTAGTCAAATGTAAATTTTTCCCTATTTTCCAGAAACTCGTCGCCTTGAAATGTATATAAAAACACTTCAAAGTTTAACATATGTCAATTGCTTTGGCGTTATTGAAGTAGATGCTCTGAATCTTAAAAAAGAGATTTTTCTGTCCCAATTGAAATAATATGATCCCAATAATGGCGAACCAAACGGAATAGTTCGAAATTAATTCAACAAATTCAAATTCTATTCACTTGTCAATGGAAAAGAAAGCAATCATGTTCAACACTGTGGCTAGCTAGCGCTTAGAAAATTCTTGAATGCACTCACGGGTGGATGGAAGATTAGCCGCTCCCATAAATCGATGTTAATGGCTCTCAAACAAGGCAAGTGCTGTTTGTTGTCTGATAGATTCTTTTTTAACATTTGTATATTTTTCAAAGCAGAAAAGACATCGATAACGATTTTTGTGTTGTGTAATATTTCAGTTTGTGACAAGAGTACATCAACTGCCTCCAAGCTGCATCAATTAAAGGAGGATTTGCCAAAAATTGTGAACGTTTCACCACCTCCAATTGTCAATATCCAGGACATCGACGACATAGGTTTGTGTTATTATAAACATACAAAATGCATGCAAATAGTTACAATAGAGAAATTTTGTTTATTTTTTAATTACTTTAAGACGATGACATCGACCTGGACGACGAGGATTAACTAGACTTTATCATTTAAGTTTTTCTTTTCATTTTCACATCCGTATTACCTGCCATCCATCATGCCTACTGAATTTTCTATTGATACCATCAACGACTACTTCACCAAACTCAATCCCATCGCTACGAAGATTTCTCTAGACATCGATGACACAAAATCTGCCTACGAGCACATCTGGGCAAAATTAAATCCCAACGAGCACAATGAAATCATCAATGAGACTCTCATGAAGCCGGAAATTTCACTGAGGTATTTTGATAATTTCTCCATCACCACATCAGCGTCTTCGCTGTCGTTTTCATCGATTGGCACGCCAACTCAAGGTGAGCAGGAGACAAACAATAAAAAGCCTTCACGGCAGCCGCTTCACCATCACCATCATTTGGCTACGCGGCGGTTCTACGACTATGATGGAAGAAATCTGTCGACTTATGCAGAACAAAAGATTGGTCTTAAGGTAATTCATGACGAAATCTTGGGCACATTCCGTGACGGTCATTCCATGCCATTCAGCTATAAGACTAAATCGCAGATAAATCTAAGACTGTTTCAGGACGAGGAGAACAACCGACGTCCGCAGACAAAGCCGCCGCCACGCAACACAGAAGGTTTTCTCAAACCTGTCAAAACAAAGGAAAACAAAATAGCCACCGACAACGAGACTCTGGAAATATCCGCTGAGGCATATAAGAAGCTTCAGACCGAACTGGCTACAAATCTTTCCAACCGCAATAAGGCTGAGATAGTAGCTGTCAACACTACCGATATCGCGCAGGATCTAAAATCATTTGATAAGATCGACGCAAAGTATTCACGTTTCTATGACGAATCGCAGGTAGCTTCAGCTGGACCAGTCGGCCATCAAACACCCAATCACAACGAGTTGAGTCTGCTCAATCTGATCTCAAAGAATAGCAAGTCAGCGGCAGCAAAGTTTCACCACTCCAAGTACGGCTACGAAGGTGATGCTGCCGACGACGAGGACGAGTACGAACGAGTCAACTTGATGATGAACTGTTGCAACCAGTCGGCGGGGGGAATGACAACATCATCATCTTCCGCACCGTCCGAGGACGATGAGAAAACGCTCTGTGAAGATTTGAAGTTATTAATCGACAACGACGGTCTGAGAAAAGGATTTGATTTTTTAAATAACTGGTAAGGCTGGGTGGTGAACGTCAACAGTTTCGACAGCTCGAGGTGGGGCGGGGGGAGTGGAATTTTGCTAATATATATATATTTGTATATATATATATTTTTTTTTCGTGGGAGAGATAAAAGCTACTGATACTGAATCGTATGTAATTTTGTATTCTTGGGGGCACCTCGACTGTCAGATCTATTTTGTAAGCTTTACTAAGCGGTCGCCGCAGGTAACAGGAATTTTTGTAGATCTTATTTTTGTAACCACTAAATTATTTATATTAGGTTATTTTACATACATATACACGTATTCTTAAGAAAACCTAACATGATCGCTTTTGTCATACCGAATCTAACCTATAACACTGCTGATGGCTCTACTTTTGTTGGCTGATACATTTTTACTCTTTAAGTATTTATTCAAAATTTGCCTCATTGGAACACGGAATGTTTTCACGGTTTCTCGCTTCGTTGCCTGACGAGTATGCAACATTCGTTGTTGGGTAACAATCTGATAAAACTGTTGTTTTGATTCTTTCAGTTATATGGTACTAGCATCGAAAGATTGAAAACTGTTTAAAACCTTTTAGTAAATCGTTAGCTTGGCGACACAGAAATTCGACCAAATGCATTGAAATTCGTGGGATGCCCCATTCTCCCACTACACACGGACACCCATCATCTCTGTTACAATTTCCTGACAAGGTTTTGAAAAAATATAGTGTACCATAGATAGGCAAATCCTAATTTTAATTTCACGACTGTGTTGCATGGTTAGCAGCAGAAAATCATGTTGCGTGGATTTGGGCTTATTTGGCTCAGGAAAAGAACTTCTTCTCCTGGTGTCTGGATCCAAGGAACGTCAATTTGCAACTGCGCAACAAGTATACTGTTATTTCGTATCGAATCTAGCAGTGCGAACTGATTCCATCCTCAATATCGTAATTTTATACGCAAGAATACATTTCACTTAAAATACAATAAAGCAGTTCTTTGTGCCTTTAGCCTTCGCCGTTCTAAAGGAAACGAATAACATGATGTCCTTTTCGCTGTACAGAATACAAACAGTTCTTCTATATGACGAGTATGTATCCCACGAAAAGGGTTTGTAGTCTGATTGAATATCCCAACTTATTTGTTATTAGTAATAAAACAATATACAACGACAAATCATTTCTTACAGCCACAGACGAAAGCAATCATAGCAGCTTACTATACCTATCATACTATTTTATAAAATCAGATTTAGTTATAGAAATACAAATCACTACAATATAATCATAATCATAATAAATAACTAACATTATCCATGTCTATATTGTACACATAAAGCTTAATAAAACATTGAATGCATTCGAGCTATACATTCGAAACGGTGAATATCTGAACAAGGCCGATGAATGGATTAATGACAGAAATAGCTACATCGCAAACAGTATTTAAGACGCCCAACAAGCCGAAGCATTCAATCTTAAACCAAAAAACAAACTACATACATATATGTGTCATACTAAATTTGTGTGAAATAAAAAGTGTAAAACATATTGACACATGAGCGTTTTTCATTCACTTATTCGTCACTTGGGTAAGTACTGCCGACTTTTTAGAGGCTGAGGCTTTTCGCTTGAATTAATAGAAGGGACAGTTTCCCACTCAGTAAACTACTCGTAATTGACAATTCTTGATAACTCTTGATAACAGACTTCGGTTAAAGGCAAGCGAAAGGTAGATCTTGCAAAAGGGGAGTGGAGGCAGCGAGAGAATGATCTGAATGGAGAGGTGTTTTTGGTTGAACTAACTCCTTCTTAACATGCCTTATTTTGGGCGAATTAGGTTTAGGTTTTAACCTTAATGCTTCCCTAAGGGCGAAGCGATGGGCTCGTTATGGAACCTAGTCTTTCTATAACGATCTCACGGCTGAACTAAGTCCCTGTTTTTTTTCAATTACCATAATAGTGAATGTACTCGCCCACTAATGAGGTAATTCGGCCTCCATGAGCCAGGGTGATTGTTAAAGACTTACAAAACAAAAGTAAAAACTTACCATTTTTCCGGAGTTGTACATTAAAACCCTTTTTTTTAATTTTACTGCTAGTCCACTAATTCACACAAACAAATACGAGAAATAAGAATTTTAAGTTCGATTGGCTGATGAAAAAAACTGTTTTGGAGTTTATCGCGATTTACCGTTCGAATTTGACAGCCGATTGAGTTTGTTTAAATGTTCGCATCAACTGCATCAAAAAAATTTGCTTTGGGTAGATCTACTGTTGTTAATTATTAATTCACAGATGTTTTTACATTTTGAATGTTTAATTTCACCACTAAAAGAATACCAACAATAAAGATTGAGCACACGACGATCACTAGCACTAGCTGTCAAGAGGTTCAGAATTGAAAGTAGGTCACAATGGATAATGTTAAATAAAAAAATTCGCTTTCTGTGATCGTTAGAAGAATGCATGATTTTATTAACAGTAAATGTTTGAAACGTCAAAGCACTGCTTAACTAAATGAGGAAGTTCGAATTTCTAGTTTTAGTCTGACAGCTGACTGACACGTGACGTTTACGGAGGGGTAGCCGACAAATCTGATCAAGAAAATCCTGTCTGTATACTCAGTTGATATTTTGAAGTGTCAAAATAAACCAACAACTACTCAACTTACCTAGTTAACGCGTTCGTATACTTAGTCCAGACAAATCTCGTTGATCTTTGACACAAACTAAGTATCCGAACGTCACCATTTACTAACGTTTCTGTCTGGCTGACTTCTCCTTATTGATTGTAGATCTATCTTAGCGAAAAATGGTAAAAAATAATCGCTTTCTGTATCAGAAACTTTTAATTCTGTTATTGAACATTCGCTTGCCGAATCTGGACAATAAATGATTAAAGAATTGCGGCGAAAGGAAAATTTTGCATCAAACTACATACTTACGAATCAATTGTATTTTCCATTCACCATAGCGCAGTAAACTTTCTGCGTTTGCCGTCAGCTGATGTTCAATTTTATTCACTAAAAACAAAAGTCCCCTGTTTGGCGCATACGACTCATTTTATTGAATTATATGTGATAAAGCGCAACTTCATATACTTTATAATATATTGTCTTTATTTTCATATTTCATTTTCAATGCATACGTTTAGTTTTAAGTTTATAAACGACGTTTCATGGATACGTCTAAAGAACGCAACATCTTCACACACACACAAAAGAAAACTTCTCTTCACGCATTTAGAATTGCCTCAAAACGTCCGTTCTTCATCCTTATCCATGAAACCTCGAATTAGTTCATTTTTTTGTTCAATCTTGAAAGCCAGACATTTTCGATAGTTCGATTACAAAACTTAATTAAAGTTGTTTCTATTTTCCTTTGTGTTGATAATACGATTAAAAAAAAATAAACAAAATATAAATAAGACAATGTTTGTATCACTTGAATAAATAAATTAATTAAAATCGACGATAAGAACAAAATAAAAAACAAAGAACGAATAACTTATACGAAGCTTAAAAACAAAATCATTCGTTGCGTTATATTGAAAATTGTTTTTACTAGTATAATAGTATAGTATGGTATTAATTATATATAGTACACGTAAAAAAAC
This sequence comes from Cheilosia pagana, assembly GCA_936431705.1. NCBI lineage: Eukaryota > Metazoa > Arthropoda > Insecta > Diptera > Syrphidae > Cheilosia > Cheilosia pagana. The sequence goes on from OW386171.1 coordinate 3,830,164, forward strand.
ATATTTCTTATCACAATGTTACACTATTTTTTTTTTTATTTAATATTTGTTTTTTTTTCATATTTTCCACAATCAGTTTTGAATACTTTACTTAGTTTAAAGACCTTCAATTGATTTCTTATTTCATAAACATACTATATTGTAACGGATGTAGGATGAGATGGTTTATAGCAATTATTTGAAATGGGGGTTACATATTATATATAGTTTCGTATTATGTTTTAAATTCAAATCGATACAAAATTACATTCTAACTATAAAATAAAAACATAAAAAAATATTTGCATATGTTTGTTTTCCAATTTTCTTCACATAGTTTTTGGTATCACATTTAAAAAAAAATCATTTTTATTAATCGAATTTGTTTGTGTTTGGAATATGGGTACTCGTCTGCTGATCATTTAAAATCTAAATGAAATTCATTGAATACCCCCAGACGTTTTATACTTTTCATAAAATAATAATAATTAAATAAAAATATATATACGAATTCGATATAATATTAAAAAATTTAGTTTTTCTTTGTTCTAAGTTAAAAAATATCTAAAAACTAAGTTCATTTGTAGCAAAAAAAATAACAGAATCAATGAGTATAGGTTTTTTTTTAAATATAATATTTACAATAAACCATGACGCACGTTGAAACAAATACAATAAATGAAATTAATAACTACACAATTCCGAGACGATCGCCAGATACAAATAAGAAACTCAAAGTCACACACATTTCCTACAACAACTGTAAAGCATGTAAACAGTGAAGAGAGAGAGAGCTTGTGGCTTTTAGCTAGTAAAAACAAACTTTTCGTATTCTAAGTGCAAACAACTCGTAAAGAGGCATATTTCCTATCAATACAAACGTTTGGTTATTAAGGTTTTGTCCTTCAAGCTCTGTACTCATCTTAAGAATTTTTGTCACTAAACTTTTAAATTCAAGCCGTTATAAACATCGTTATTATGTGTGTAACGCGGGATCAATCGGAGAAAACGTGAATCTAAAAAAAGAAATTAAAATATATACACAAAAATTGTTGTCAATTGTTACCACCCGTTATAGCAAGTGGCAATATAAACGGAACAAACTGCATAGTCTGTCTTAGTTCAAAGCAAAAACTGAAACCTTCTTTGGATCAATTTAAGTTGTTTTCTCCCAAATAAAATATGCGCCTTTAAAATTTTTTTAATCATTAAATTTTTCTTTAGCAATAGTCTTACATAGACTGTCATTAAGTGAATAAATACAAAGCAGACTGAAATCCGCAAGAACTCAAATTCGGACGGAATTGAAAATAAGACTGATTGGGTTTATTTGAAGACAACCTAAGTGCGCTCGGGGGTACCGATTAAGCACTGATACTATGCCCGCAATGGCACTGCAAACTTGTGTTCGAGATGAGCACTTGAATGAGCTAATGGCTACATTCCCATTCAGACTAGGCCCCTTTTTCAACTGAATTAGAACACTCTGTTCAGTCGTTTAGGTAACAAAAAAGTGAATTGTAAGATTTTGCACTTACTAAAACAAAATGAAATGCAAATTTCTAAGTTTGACATATCATGTACGCAAAAATCAAATTGCAAGTGGGATTTTTTGCAGTCTACTGATCAATGATTTGAATTAAGACAACCTGTATTAAAGAGAGCACGTGGCCAACGATTATAAACTCGTAAATTATTTAGATAAACCGCAAATCAGCTCTGCAATCAACTTTATAAAAAGAAAGGAAAAACAAAAGTGTAATATGCGTCAAGTGTGATCATGGATCTATATCTTCTTAATAAAAGAAATTTAAAAGAAATTAAATATATTTAGTTTCATGTAGCTTCTTTCAGTTTCAGTATGAGTAAACTTCGAATACCGTTATACATTGCACGCTTTGTTTTTGTTTTATGTGTTTTTCTTTATCCTCATTATTTGAAGAAGAAAAGATTAACCTATGCAATATTAGATTATTAATGTTGTCCTTATTTTCAGGATAACGATCAGAGTCTATACATTTCGGGTTTGAGTAAAAAAAGAGGATCGTTTAATTAGCAGACACAAATATAAACGTCTTTCTATCTTTGTTAAACATTTTCCGACAGTGTAACTTTTTAAAACAAATAAGTTGGATCCTACTCGAATAGGATGATGGGACGAACTCTAAAAATAATAAACTGGAGTTGTTACCAGCCCAACTTGATGTAGGTTGACAAATGTAGTCGGCATTTTCTTCAGTAATCCCAAAATTTAGAGGAAATTCATGGGAACATGATCGATGAAGGGAAATACAATTCTGTAAAGAAGATCGGTGATCTACAGAGTACACCGAAATAGAGTAGATTCACGTTGTTAATAGAGTTGAAGATATCGGTAAACTAGTAATAACTGCATAGATGACAGCAACTATTGAATTATTGATTATTGAAATAAGTAATCATTAGGGGTGGCAAATGGTGTATACATATAAATAAGACAGTTTAACGCAATCAATCTCAGAAGTTGCATTCTGAGGAAATAGAGACAAAACCTAACGCCGACAGACACTACACACTCGCGCAGCAAGGACAGATCGCGTATTATGAACACTTGAATATCCGATCTAAGTGACTTAACACTCACAGGGGAAAAAATGCCTGCAACGGACGCACATGCCTCTTCTCTATGTGATTCAATCTCTATAAAAACAATTTACAAAATATGGACTAAGTATATATGAAAATAAGTTAAATGCTTAGCAATGCTGACGGATTTTTGCAGACTTAAATATATAACAAAACAAAAAAAAAAAAAAACTACTGCCTCTTACCACGTCTAATTATTGACACCGACGGTGCAGACGATGACGAAGAAGATGATGACGACGATGATGATGAAGAAGAACTCGAAGATGATGAATTCATCTTACCTAAACCATGTAAATTGGCATTGCTGCCGTGGCCACCATTTGACGATGGTGATGACGAGTTTGACGAGCCACTGCTTGATGTTATGGTTAAACTGCGGCTTCTTGCCGAATCCAAGAGCTCAGCCACAACCTCACTGCTCAAGTTGATCGTTTTTGTGGTAACTGCGTTACCACCAACTGCTTGTTGTTGCTGCCCACTTCCCATGATTAGTGAGCGTTTGTGCAGCTTAATTCGATCGCTGGCGTTGTTGTTCAGCATACAGATGTTGTTATTGTTGTTATTATTATTGTTGGTGGTGATCACGCCGACGCCACCAACAGTTGACTTGTAATAGAGGTTCGCCGATGTCGAGTTGCTCGATCCCGTACGGACAATTCCACTGCCAGGTCCGCCGCCGCTGTTATTGCCACCAACGTTAACTGGTGGTGCTATGACTGTTGTTGCAGTTATTGTCACCCCTCCCGCTGTACTGCCAATGGCAATCTGACGACATTTGGGCGCTGTAGCACTATTTAGCGAATTCAAAGCGACTATGCGCCGTGGCTGCGGCTTAGTGAATTGACTAACGACCGGCGCATTTGTGTTTATAGCTCGAATTGTCGCTGCCCGACTAGGAATGTTGTTCGGCTTGAAGTTATTATTATTAGCAGCGTTATTATTGTTATTGTTGTTGCCCATTTCGAACTTGTGTGCCAGTGACGTACTGATGATAGACATATCACCATTCTCCGTAGCTATGCTGTGACGATTCAGTGGATTAGCTAACAAACGGCTACTAGATAAAATTCGACTGGCTAGGCTGCCATTAAACGATGGAATCGAATTATTCGTTTTCCTTGGGTATAGGACGTCCTTGCGAAACAATGTTACATCATTTTGTGTTCTGACCATACCATAGCCATTCATTGCAACCGGTTTCGGAACAGTTGAGAGGAAGCTACGAGCTACTCCCAAGCTCATACCAAGACCCAGTCCTGGAGAGGAGTTAGGTGAATGCATGACATCATCGTTCTCCTTTTCTGGCTCGGGCTTTTCAGTTTTGTCCGATTTTTCGCGTCCCTGGGAGTCATCATCGAGATCTTCAAGTTCGAAAGACAATGCTTTTGTGTACTTGCCTGCGGAATCAAAAAGCGTCACCTCACCCTTTACGACGGTAGTCACCTCTGGATCTTGTTTGGTTGGGGTTTCTTTGGGTACTGTAACCTTAGCTAGAGCATGCTCATTGGCTTGCATCTCGTTTGTCGGCACTTCGATTGGCATTTGGGTCGGCGCCGCTTCCATTGGCATCTCCTGAATTGGAATTTCGGCTGATATCAAATCTTCAGGTGAAATGACTGCAGCAAGACTGTCCAGAACTCTTAGATCGCAGCTATTCGATCCACTTAGCATCTCGATATCGCTCAAACTGATGCTTACGTTGTCGTCATTTAGCAACGTCCGTGGATACTGCAAAGCGAATACATCCTGAGGCTGTATGCCATTGGATCCAGCTGTCTGGAACAGATCAAAAAGTCCAGCTGTTGAGTTATCGTTGCTATTGTTGGTGATCTCGTAGATAATTTGCTGATGATGCTGGTTCAGTCCCGAAGTGTCAATCAACCCGTTGTTGTTATTGCCTCCGGGCAGCACGATGACATTCTGTTGCGAATACTGGTCATCACCAAGCGCTGGCAAATTGTATATCTGATATCCGTTTCCTAGTACATCGTCCAAGTTGTGAGAAGCGCTGCCCTGCTGTTGCTGGTGCTGGTAGATAATTTGTTGGAATTGTGTCGCATCCAAGTTGGAAAAGTCTCCCAAGCCACTCATGTCGACTTGTGATGTTGATGTCATGACATTCGAACCACCAATATCACCGGCCGGCTGACAGTCGATGAGTGGCAAGTCATTGCCGAATATTCCTCCGGGCAGCATATTCATACTTTGGTTGTTCTCGACACTACCGGTGGCCGCACCCAACAACGAACTGATGTCACCTAGCATGGAACTGGCTTGTAGATTCTCCAGCGATTGCTGTGCTGATGGTGGAACTTGCAAAGTTGGTATTATCTGCGAAGAAGATGACGATGACGACGACGATGAACTCGATGTAGAGGAGGACGACGACGACGAAGACGACGATGATGTCGACTCAGTGACAACGTTCCGCAACTGCGAATGAGGGGGCAGCTGCTGTTGCATCACCATCTGCTGTTGTTGCATATTCTGACAAACACTGTCTACTGCTAGGGTTGCTGTCAAACTACTCAAGTCATCGTCTAACCGTTGTTTCTTTGACGATGGCTGTCCACTGTTGCTGTTCGATCCCAGAGTGCTATCATCGAAGTTAATGTCTGCATCGGATGTGTTAAGAATCTCATTGAGAAACTTCGTGTCATTCAAAAAGTCCAGCTGTGTATTTTGATCAAAATAGCCATCAACTAACGTGAGAATAGAATTCGCGTCGACAGAGCTCGACGAGTTTGATTGTTGCTGGTAGGCAGCGCTAGGATCAAATTGCATCGATGAAGCTGATGGTTGCTGCTGCTGGTATGATTGGGAATTCATATCCATTAAATTTTGCTGTGATAAATGCAATATGTGTTGTTGTTGCTGCTGTTGTTGTTGTTGTTGTTGTTGTTGTTGTTGTTGTTGTTGTTGTTGCTGTTGTTGGTGTTGTTGCTGCTGTTGGTTATTCAAACCGGTCATCAGCAAAGACGACGACGCATTGGAATCCATAATACCAGCAAGCTGGTGCTGTGTCTGCTGATGTTGATGCAGATGTTGTTGCTGTTGCTGATGCTGTTGTTGATGATGTTGCTGTTGTTGATGCTGCTGTTGTTGATGTTGCTGCTGTTGTTGATGATGTTGCTGTTGCTGTTGTGGTGGTGGTTGCTGTTGTTGTTGTTGGTGGTGCGGCTGTTGTTGTTGATGGTGTGGTTGCTGTTGATGGTGCGGCTGTTGCTGCTGTTGTTGATGATGCTGCTGTTGCTGGTGTTGCTGATGATGATGATGATGGTGATGAAGCTGTTGTTGTGGCTGCGCACCCAAGTGGATAAGACTTATATTCGGCAATATATTTGCAGCAATATTGCTAACAGAATTAGACGTTACAGGAGAAATCACCATGCCGCTATTATTACCCATCATGCATGCCCCAGACGATGTACCCATTGCATCAGAAAGATTCGAGTCCGACGCAAGCAAGGAAAATGTCGATTGCAAAAGATTCGACTCGATGTGAGACGATGACGCATTCGCATAACCCATTTGTTGCGGTTGATTGGTGTTGCCGCGCCTATCCAATTCGATGCTGGACGCCGAATTTGATGACTCGAACTCCGGTATTACCTAAAAATGGAAGAAACGTAAACTTTAAAGAAAAAAACGCAAATCACTTATAAAATATAATATCTGATGTATCCATAAGCTTAATTTTTGAGGTTATACCTATCATAACTTATTTTGAATAGACTCAAACAAATAGTGTGATACCTATCGAAGAACTGATATGTGTTTCAGGCTTGTGTCTGGTCTCGCGCTGAAAATCTGTATGAATTGATCGAAAGGACGGCACACGAAATTGTTCGTCGTGTTCATAACTACCACTAAGTCTGGGGACATCTAATTATTGGCTTTGTTTTTAACTTCGGCAGGTAAGAGGCTGTCTGGTGTATGGGGATTTGTTGTTTTTGTTAGTGTCATAAAACAAAATGAAAATGAAAAGCTTCTTGATGCCTTTTAACCTAACCTAGCTCGCATACAGTTGAAATTATACGTAAAATGAAGTTCAGTTCGGATAGTATACAATATAGTAAGTGAAAAGCAATAATACGTCTATCGTTGCGTTTTGTTTTCTAAATGTTTACATACTATACGTAAATGAATAATTTATTGTATTGATTGATGTTGTGCACACCACACCCACCCGATTGATATCAAAACGACGGGCATGTTTTGACGCCTCTCTGTTGGTCTGGTGATCTGCGTAGATTTTTTCAAATGGTTTCGAGCGACCTTGTACCTGTCGACGCATTGACATTGTATGCATTTTACAGGACATAATTGATCTCTTGCAGGGCTGCATTTGTTGTCCATTGGCAACGCCGCAATGTTTTGTTGAATCATATTGACGTTGACGCGACGCCGGCGATGCCGATGGCGATACAGATGATGTTCGCGACGCTATAATGCTTTTTATCTCAAGCACGTGATGTTGCGGCTGAATTGGAGGCTCTTTTTTAATTTGAGTGGTGGTGTATTGTTTGTTCTGGTTATTGTTGTTCTGGTTAATGTGATTGTGGTTGTTGTTGGTGGTGATGGTGGTGGTATTATACTTTACATCCGTATTGATTATCTCCTTCTGTATGTAATATAATATTTGTATAAGAAGTGGGAAAAGTGTTGCATTTTGTTTTTGTTTTTTTTTTGCTTATAATGTTAACACGAATTTACTGTAGTTGCTATAGTTACGATGATACTCTACAAACTATATACTAAACAGTACCATACAATCGAGAAGTGGACAAGTTACAAGCGGCATCGTCTGTGATAATAATGCTGCGCTAACGGAATTGTCTTCTACACTGAAGAGCTGACCTATGGACTTACCTTACACTAGACAGGCGCAGCCTCTTATAATGCTAATCGGTTAGTACGTGTATATGTTTAATATGATTTCTGCTTTACTTCTGGACATTGGCTTTCTACACAACTATACGTTTCTAACCAAACACAATTAAACTACTTTGGGTGAAATACTTTGTACTGACCTTTTGGTTGGTGGTAGTTTTGTAGCCGCATCCAGATGCACTCATTGACGACTGTGTCCCCTTGCCGCCTGCGATTCCGTTCGTTGGAATTTTCATACCACTGGAAGAGACCATGTGTGTGGGAGTTCCGACTGGAGTGCCCATTATCGGATTGGAAAATGTCACGGGCGATGATACAATCGTTGGCGATGGTGATGGTGCCACTACAACTGTTGTCGACAACAAACTCATGGAGGTAGAAGAGTGAGATGATCCCGAGGCCGAAGACGAGCAAGATGATGAGGATGAGGATGAAGATGAGGACGACGACGACGATGACGACGACGACGATGAGGAGGACGACGATGAAGATGAGGACGATATCAAAGAGGCCAATGTCACTGGAGTTGCACAATGGCTGGGTGTTGGTGTAGCCGTGGGTGAAGTTTGAACCGCTGTTGTTGCCATGTCTACGATAATAGTCGCGTTCGAGCTGCCAGACGGACTTAACGTAATTGATGACGCGGCCGAGGGCGAAGCCGATAAGGAACACACCGACAAGGGCGATGGAAATGACGAAGAAATCATCGAACAGGAACTTGAACCTTGACTGTTGATTAAAGTTGGACTATTGTTGTTAGAGTTAGTTATCCCGCTTGGTACTGGTGGTGCAACTGCGACGGGGGCGGCGGTTGTAACTACTGCGTGTGCGGACGCCGGCGAAGGTGGTATCGCTGATGACACTGACGCCTTTCTTTTGATACTTTTCCCATTTTTTGACCGCGACCGTCCCACGCCTCGACCTTTTGGCTTTGGTGTTGGTCCAGCTGCTGCTGCTGCATTGCGTGTGGTGTTTGCTGTTGATGCAGAGGCGGGTGTGGCGGCGATGCCAGCGGCTGATGGTGCGGCTGCTGGTGATCGGGAGGCTGCACGTGACCGAGACGATGATGCGGCAGGTGATTTTGAAGATGCGGGTGATCGATTTGACGCGGACGCAGGCGATCGAGTGGATGCTGAGGCGGCCGGTGATCGGTTGGATGATTGCGAAGCTCCCGCTGAAGAATGAGCCGCTCGCTCCTGCGACACTGATGCAATCCCAGCCGATGACGTTTTGGATATGCCCACACCAATCCCAGCAAACACATCACGTTCAGCTACTGTGTGCTGCAGCGATGAAGAACTGGTTGATGCTACTGCTACTATGGCACCTCGCAAACTGGAACGATGCTGAACACGCATGTGTCGCTCCAAACCAGGCGCTTTCAGGATAGCATTACAGATATTACATATCGACACGACAAATGCTTCAGTTTTTGGCGCCACACCATAATGGTGCATATCAACTCCGTTCAGCTTGAGCACTTCACCCTTATATCGAGCACTTTTGAGATCCTTAACCGGGCTGGTAGATCCCTTGCGAGCCGATGACGAACTTGCACTAGACATCGTCGTGCTGGCAATGCTTTCATGATGTCGTTTCAGCTGTGAGACAAGCGTCTCAAAATCAATTAATTTGCTCCATTTTTGCCCTTTAACGGCAGCCAGCGGATTCCCGAGTAGGATATCAACTGTCGACGGCATTGTTGACATATTGGAGGAACGATAATGCGATGGAAACGGTGGATTTGCAGTATCTGCAAGACTACCACCGCCACCAGTGTTACCTCCCAACAAGCCAGTGGATGCGGGCGGGCACGAAGTGCTAGAGTATTGAAATGTTTCGTTTTTACTGGAACTTGTGTGGCAGCTGCTGCTGTTACTGCTGCCACTATCCCCCACCGACATCATGTAGCTTGCCATTTTGCCTAGAAACAAAAAGAATAGAACAGAATAAGTGATGGCATTAGCTTGTGCAACTGGCTGGGACAACAATTGGTGGCTCTGCTATTAAGTTACCTCGTGGTAGCCGAGTTTTGATTGTTTTCCGGGTTGCTTGTTTTCTACCTATTTTGATAGTCTTATTGTTTACTTTGCAGGTGTATGAATTAATTATCTAGCAAATGGTGAATTATTTTTATTTTTTAATCTTTGTTGTTTCTCTTTGCTTTTCTTCTCTTCAATTTTAGGTGACTTTAAAGTTTCTGGTTAACCTTTTGTAAGTTTTCATTGACTTCACATCATACCTAAGACGATCTGCTCATATAGCCGCCACTTATCGTGAACACCTGCAAATAGAAAGACAAATACATTATCATCAGATTCGAAGAAATTAATCGATCAATGCGATTCAAAGAAATATTTCCTGGCTACACAAAATGCGTTAAATGATATGCTGTGCCGCGAGACCTTTAATTTTCCCCAAAAATTTCTTTAAATGTTATTTATACTATAACAGTGCGACAGCAAAGATTTTTATGGCCCAAATCAAAATATATCAATTAAAGTTTATCCCACCAACTTTTCACAGCTCTGTACGCAATTTGATATACAAGCCCGTTAAGTCAACTTTGTTTAACACAATATTTTGCAATCGAAGGAGTAGGAAAGGTCCCCTCCATTAAAAATCAAACAATCCATGAAAGTTTTCACATTCGGTCGAAAAGGGTCCACTTACCTTTTAAACAATTCAAAACAAACACCTGTTACCATCAGGTAATCCTCACAACTCAGGATTAAATTTCTGACTAGCGTCTAACTTAGTCGCTTTCGGTAAACTGACTGTTGGCTAATTTTTTGTTTACAGCTTTATAAGAATCACTCTTCGCATGATGCTGCATGCTTTAGAACACTTGTATGTCACATTGCGATCAGTGTGTTTTTCTTCCCACCCACAGAGCCTGCTCGTTACTGCGGTGACGACTGACGACCTTACATGTAGGGATTCGCAAACACTGCAAAACAATATTGAAAATGTTCACACGATACAATTTGTGTATACCTTAGTGTTGACTTCACGTGCACACGTCATTTTAAGGGATGATAAAAAAAAACTTTAATTTTATTTAATCAGTGGCGTTTAATCGATTTGTTTGCGACCCTCATGCTGTTGACGGTAGTCCAGCGTGTCTGATTTAACACAGTAGGCACGATGATGGATGTCGCACGTTATATGACAGTTTGATTCGAATTTAAACGTGAGAAAGATGCAGATGTACGTATACACTTGAGCCTGTACGCCTCTCTGTTTAAGTCCCCTAATGCCACCAGCGGGAAGACCACACCAAACAGTGCACTTGCCAATACAACTAGCTAATCAATTGTAGTTTTCTGTTCGCTTTTTTTTTTATCTAAAAAATAATGTGTGACAGGCGAAAGACTCGGACGTGAAAACTAAAACCTGTGTTGTAATCCGGCGCTTATTTTCATTTGCTTTAAGCGATGGGTCACATTCGTTTGCATAAGTAGGACGATAAAAATGGATAGATCTAAAGTTACCTTTACCATGAAACGTACAAGTACCACTTGTACAGCGATTTCCCAACGCAAACATCTCACTCGGGATGGACTATAGCTCGCTTATAGTAAAATGCAATTGCAAGTTCACATTAACCAGTGACGGCTGGTTGTAATATTAATATAATTATTTTATAAGCATAACGAAGTTTACACTTGTGTTATGCCGCTTTCTGTGCATACGAAACTAGGTTCACACTTAATTTAGTATTGCTAATAGAATAATGGCCGTTGCGAGATTTCAATGGCAATCAAGTGAGGAAATATTGTGCAAATTAATTTATGTCAATCTCAACTCAACCCCTTGGGAAAGCGTTAAACTAAACCACTTAAATTGCTGTTCACTCCTTCAAAGCGATCAACTATGCATATGTTATGTTGCAGTGTAGTTCATTTGTTCAAGTGGTTTTTCGTCAAAAATTATTTGCATGCTTGTTGTTGCGTCAGAGAACCGTCCTTGCTTTGAACTTGCGTTAGAAGCATCCAATTATGTGCAGAATCAGTTTTGTTGTACTATTGCCTATTATAATGATGTAGAACCAAAGATCCTCCACTGGGAGGGGTGTTCCGCCTTTCTATAAACCATTGAGAGCATCTTTCAGTAGTCACCAATCCTTCCTATTGACATCACTTCGTTTGCAGGGAAAATACGACTTAATACTCTTATCACCCACTCCTTGTAACAACCGAAACCTTTTCAAAAGTCTTTTTCTATTCATCGGAAACCTCTGCGTGCGACTAAAATCCGTAATACTATTACCGCCAACTGAATTTCCTTACAGAACGACAAAGTACACAATACAAATAAAATTGAGACTTTTAGCTTCACCAATTCAAAGAATCAATTTATTTCTATACCTTGACTAATGCCCGTCAGATATCTAAGTGGACGCTTTCAAGGAAGACACTTTTGCGGAATAAATAGTAGAGCCAGAGAAAATTAATATTGAATTGCATCACCGATGTAAGGGACATCAGGAGGAGCATCATAAAAGTTCACAAAACACATAATCCATGTTATTTTCCCTTATTTGTAATTGGATTGTGTAGCGAGTATTTTAAACATTTATATTTGCATCCTTACCAGCAGGAGCAGCAGCAATCAACGACATCTAAGCTCATTACATTCATTTGTTTCGGAAAACAGTTTCTTTGTTAAAAAAATATAGATGCAAGTAGCAAACGGTTAACGTAGTTTGAAGCTTTATGGTGCTTAGTTACCAATTAGGAAAAGTAGTCGCTTAGGAAGAGAGTATTATAACGAAGTATGCTGCGTCGCGTTCGGCAGGGGGAGTTATCAAAGAAACGACACGAGGACGGGTAGATGTATATGAAACAAATTGATGACGATCTCTATTACTGCCATCGATTGGACGACTGTCGTCAGTTAGGATTTCTACAGGAAATGACAGCCATTACTGAGGAATAACACAGAACGTGAGTTTTATTTTCTAAGAAAATGGACGCTGACAACGGAAGGCACTTTTTGATCGATTTTGCTTCATGAGCGAGAAAAATCATTAAAATTTGCATACCCATTAGGATTTGTCGATGCGCTATTGTTTGACATTTGCAACAAAATGAGTTAAGTTAATCGAGTTTGTTAGAAAAAAGCACTATCGAATGAATACATAGACTTTTGAAAAGTGTATCCTTATTTTATCAGTAACCCACCTGAAACAACATTATTCATGACAGAAAACTGTGTGGGTTTCTAAAACACAGGTCTTTGCCATAACGAGAGAATACCAATTAAATATTTGATGACTTCATTCAATAAGAAAAACTAAACTTTTATTTATGAATTACAAAATTAACAAAACGATTCCAACCATCGATTGATTAAAATAAAAAAAAAGAACATAAAGGTATATAATATATTACAGCGTTGTTGTCAGCTGTTCATTTAGGATTAGTCCTACCACTTGACCAGCCCCCGGTAACATCTTTAACCATAGTTTATTTGTTCTTTTCAATATAATTCGAACGGACTTGTCACAGTATTTTTGTTTTGCCTTTACACTTTCATTTGTTATTATTGGTATCGTTTGCAAAAGCAAACAAAAAAAAAACTGAAACAAAAAACTTTTAAACTAAACTAAAATAAATATTCATGATGGAATGAATACCGGGCCCACTGAGTTCACTTGCAATTCATTTACCACCCATTTCGACATATCAAAATTCATCGGATAGACAAGATGTCATTCTGCCCCGCTCTTGCATGAACTCGCTTTTCAATGAGAAATTTACTTTGCGAAAATCCGTTTGCAGATATTGAACTTACCAATTTTGCGACGCTTTTCACCAATGAAAACTTCCAAATTGTTATTCCGTAACCCTGCGCACCTTTTTTTCCGTCAGTTTAAACACATTTTTCTAGCGTAGACAACTTGGCTTCACAAGAAAATTAGCCATTTTACTACTATCACGTTGCCTCTCGTTCTATCGCGTGCACATGTCCGGGTGGTTGCTTTCTTTTTTTCACACACGCGCACTCAACCCCCTCCGGTAGACTATCTCTCGCTCTGACTTCTATCACAACAAAGGCAAATTCAGCTGAATACCTGCTGACAATTAAACGAGACAAATAGCTGAGTATGCACAGTCGGAACGTGCTTCTTTACCTCGATGAACGGTATACATAAACTTTACACTATACCGCATGTAACACTCGTCGTTCCGTTTTATTGTACAATGCTTATCGAAATTGATCGAACAGTAACCTCCTCTATCTCGTTCAAGCGTTTAGACTCTGCAAGCGTAAATGAAAAGGGAATACATTGCTGCGGCTACTACACTTTTGTTGTTGGGTTTTATGTTGTATCTTGTATGGTGTTATGATTCTGGTATTGAGTAATTTTTGTATGAATGAAATTCTCACGAATACACATTCCCAATGCAAGAAGTCATCATTGTTTTTCCACAATAAATCGTTTGTGGCTGAAACGGTAACGATTTCAGATGGCCATTCGTCCGTGGCAATGCAGTTTGTTTGGGTCAATCCAATCGGTTAATATGTAATGTTGTGAAAATGTGGAATTATCACAACGATTGGGATAAAAAAAAATACCCCACACAGACACTGTCTACCCGACGGAATAAGTTCAACTAAATGCCAACATCGGAATGAATTTGAGTGGATGTGCCATTTCTCGGAATAAACAAAGAACAGGGATGGCATCGATTTTTATAGAATTGTTGTTTTTAAGCTCGTATTCTGGAAAACGAATGAAATTGATTTTTCGCAGTAGATACGCAGTGTACAATTTAACCGATTGATTAATTGTTACCGGTATTTAAGGCATTCGTCGCTATGTCTACCATTGCAATTAATATTATAATAGAATATAAGTAAACAAAGGCAAAAAGTTTAAAACTACTTTCACTACCTTAATCACACAATATTCAACTTGATTTTTTTTGTTGGGAAGTAGCGAATTGTCAATTTGACAATTTCATATGCCAAAGGTATAATATCGAATGAAAATAATTCTAAAATTGAATCTTAAGGTTGTTTTCTATTTTGTTTGCGCAATTCGATAAGATAAAGTATTTAAAAGCTTTTTTCCAGTCCAATCAAATAGAACTCTACACTAAAAGACTCGTTGGACCATTTCAGAACTGGAACAAATTTCCCACTCAGCACATATCTGTTGTAACAGCAAAGTGTCGGCTGATTTCAGCGCGATTTACTTCATTCAGCTGAATACATTTTCATCCCTGCTCAAATGATTTCATGTCCATCATTTTATGTCTTCTTCTTCGTCCAATATGTTTTGCATTTTCTCCTTCACTCTAACGAACAACAAACTTGTGCAAGGCAACAAAAACTTGTCGTCGCCGAGGATTCATTGTGGCAACTCAGCTACCACACAAATTTCGAAAATGGCTGCCTTCTGTGGTGTGTTATGTGTGCCGTCTCTCTCCTTCGAATTTCCTTAATTTAATAATTAACTAAAATTTAATTTCATTTCGCAAATAAATCTTGTCGTAATGCAGACCATGAATTGCTTGTGAATAGTGAAATCATAACCATTGATTTGTAAATCCGCTTTGTCTCGGTGAAAAATAGAATTTACACTTCAAATGCCAAGAGTGTAGCCCAAGTTGTATTTTGTATATCGTGTGTGCGCGGATGTGTGTGTGTGTGTAAAACGATAAAATACAATACGAAAAAAAGAAACAACTGGACAAATGGAACAAAACTGACACACTCAGCCCAAGTGCCAGACAGAGATAGCAAATGAAAACAACTTTTCGTATGTTTTTCTGTTTGTTTTTTTTTTAACTCGATCTAAGTGTTTTTTTTCCTCTTATTCGCTCGAATACAATTCAGTGACCTACCGAGTTTTTGATTTAACAATTTCGGAGTTGTTTTATTTTTTAATTTGTTTTTAAGTTTTGTTATTACTTCGCTCGAATTACAGTAATTGCAATGAACGAAGCCGAGTGTATATTCTAAGAGTTTAGTTTCAAAAAGTGTTGTTGGAAACGAACCAAGAGCGGAAAATCGGGCATGAAAGGATTACTGACAGCTACATTCCTTAGTTAGGGATTTCGTGTGATTATTTGTTAATGAAAAAATAAAAAAAATTTGAAATATAAAGTGAGAAGTGTTTTTGTATACATACTGCACACCGAGGAGTGATTGTGTTTTGTTTTACGGGTTACTGAGTTTGAAGAAACCCACGAACTTGAGGTATGTTCAGTACACATTTATATATATATTTCTAAATTAAAATTAAAATAGAAGCATGCGAGGCTGAACTTGCTTGAAAGTGGTAAGGAGTTGCTCCAGCCTGATCGCCACCTCCCTGCTTCCCATGGCCCATTTACACGAATCCAATCCTGTGGTGTATAGAATTCATACTGTATAGATAGACGAGGATGACCATCATTGTGTGTTAATGACCTTTTTAAAAAGCGCTAATGCTTTTCTTGTACAAGTCGGTGCAAGAGCTTGTCGTTGTGCAGATAATTTTATTTTGCAAATAAAATGTTTTTTAGGCCTTTAGTGGCAGATTTAATTTAGTTTATTTTTGGTAGGGACAGGTTTGGTCTGTCAATCCACCTGAGTTAAGTACCTACATGTTTTCTGGCTAAGTAATTGCTAGGCGAACTAATTGCATTCACAATGCTACTATAAATGGCAAACGTCGTACTGGGATCGTCATTCGTAATGTAAAAGCGAGCTACATTTAGCGATAAACTGAAGTTCTTCCCAATCAATCTTAATACAACAAAGAAGTGTGTTCATTTTATGCCGGTAGGTGCATTGCTATTTTTTGCAAGTCTCCTATTGGCCGACCAACAAGTTGTGAACAGTGCCTTGAAAAGAACGTTTATAGGTACGTTCTTTAAACCGATCCCTTTTTGAGGCTTTACAAGGACTGATATGATTAGGTGACGGATAAAGTTAACAGTTACCAGGCAAGTGATGTTACTCTTACTGGGACCTTTCAAAATAGCAATATAAACTTACACAGTTCGGCAAGACAATCGGCCCTAGCTAGGTATCCGTCGGAACGGAAAATTCTTCGCAACGCATATTCCATCGGAAACTCACATCCAAATCGTAAACAATAAAACCATTAGCTTATCCGCTGCTACAGCGACATGTGTTGCTGAACCTTCTACCGTAAGATATTCTTAAGTGGTACTTCTGACCGAAGCAATGCAATCAGTTGAACATTATTCTCATTGAACAAAAACGTTAACTGATCTTCATAAATGCCGTACACAGTCCCATTGGATATTATACTCTAAGGAGCGCGAGTGTCGTTGAATTGCTCCTATTCCATACACCGTCCTGTCCACTGCGTATTTCTACACCTGTCAAGCGCTATTTTTTAGCATTGCCTGATCTGGAAAACAAGCATTTCGCTCTAACAGCATGCTGTCAATACTCGCATCGTTCTGATTGCCAGTTAGTAATGAATGTTCGTCCAAAGATTGAAAAAGTGTAGGGCTGCATTTCACTGTCCGCCTTTGTTAACTAAATTCAACAAAAGGAACAACATAGGAAAGTGTGGTTAGTTCCACTGTCAGCTTAACTGACAACGTAAACAGCAACCACAACCGAAGAGTTTCTGTCACTCCACTATCGTCCAAAAGTTCCGTCAACTAATCAATGTGCTTCGACGCAAAGGCTCCATTGAGTATTAATCAATTTCCAAAAATTAGGGTATAACTAACTTGAAGGCTCCATTTGATTGCATTTAACACTTTGCCTGCACCCGAGTAAAACTTTTTCTTTCTCAAATTTGAAATAAGCTTAGCTGTCATTCTCGGCGTTTGTTTATTAATTTGAAGGTTGCCTACTTACAAAGACTTGTGTGTTTTGCCGATGCACATCGTTTTCTAGCAAAAGTTGGAAAGTTTTGCGATATCCTTTACAATTGCAACACACGTCCTTTAGAGCTTCTACCAATTCTGAATGGCACTAACTACCCTGCGGTTTGGTTTTGCGAAGCGCACTTTATCCTACTTTACTTGTCCACTTTGCATACGAACATAAACTCTGCAGCGTGTATGGTGTACGCCAAATCACGATTGAGACATATATCGTGCGATGGAGAAGGTTTTCATTAGCCGAACCAACAACACACGAGAAGATCGAATTATGTATATGAAAACTCATCAATGTAATTGGCCTTCTGCTAAAAATATTGTACGATTCGCAAAGCATCGGTGTACACAGCCCACACACAACTGTCAAGGTCGAAGGTCGCTTATAGAAAACAAGCAAACAGCCATAGCTTTGGGGTTCGGGAAGTAATGAAACCAAATCAAATATGTACATTTGTCACTGCTACATCTGTATCAATCC
Organism: Cheilosia pagana; assembly: GCA_936431705.1. NCBI lineage: Eukaryota > Metazoa > Arthropoda > Insecta > Diptera > Syrphidae > Cheilosia > Cheilosia pagana. Next base: position 3,848,008 of record OW386171.1, read on the forward strand.
TGATTGACATGTTTTAAAATTAATAACAGATTGTGCAGAACTCATTAACCTCTGGCTTTCAAAATACGTAAAGGATATGTCGCCATTGAATGTGATATCATAATTAAAAACTATGAACGAGAACACAAATATCCAATTGCATTTATTCCCAAAGGCCAATTGAGAAATTTGTGATATTATTTTCGCGGCAAAATAAAAAAAAACTCGCCATCGTTTATGGACGTTTGCAGTTTGCTGATTCGGAAAAGGATTTTACCGTTGGATTCAATAGAAACACAACAATAGAAAATGTCATTCATACTACCTACATCAATATTCCGCATAATTAGCGTTGCCTGCGGAGATTGTGACGACAGACGAATCCGGAATATCGCAAATGTTTTTTTATTTGATGCTTTTTGCTTTTCAGTTTGAAAATCGCAGCGAGGACGAGTCCATATCGCACTCGGTGGGAGGGTTATGTGCGTATGTACCTACTAATTTGACTGGTATAGAAACCGATGTCAGCATTGTTGCACGTCATTAGAATTCAGTGCATTGGCAACCGCTGTCTCGTGAAGACATACATTGTTGATGTATATTCTCAGCATCAGGTTGTTTTTTTTATAAAGTTGATGTTTCTATATTCAGTGTGTTTGCAAGTTGAATAACTATCATCAACAGTTGGCCGGTATTGTGGGATGAGTTTTAAAAATTATACTTTAAAATGTAAACGATTCGTCCGAGTGTGTATTTTTTCCAAAAAGTCAAACACAAAGTGACTCAGTTTGTCTTGAAGCCTTTTCAAGTGTAAGTAGGTAAGAAAATACCTGACAGTTTGATTATTTTCAAGTGTTCATATAGTCAGCGTGTCTCAGTCGGTCTTCATTAGAAGCCACCTCTGGTCACTCCCCCACAATTTTGGCGGCACTCCACTCGGGTTTGTTGAAGGCGCTAAATATTTGGGGCTGATACAAGACAGCAAGCTTTTAGAATGAGAAAACATTTCCCCAACGTGCTAGGAAATCCCTAGTGGCTCTTTACTCATATATAAGGTTTTTCGGCTGAAGATGGGGCCTCCAACACAATAAATAAGGCATTGGCTTTACATCGCAGTAATTAGACCGATTTATTTGACAAGAGCTGCAATCTGAAGGCCCTTGAGAAAACTCAACGCTTGGCATGCATGAGCTACTAACGCGGCAATCACAGTAAGGGAAGGAAAGCACTGGAGATGAAGATCAACTTGACATGCAAGCATCCTCTTACATCACCTTCTAACATCATTTGCTTATTTTTTGTTGATAAACTAAAACTTTGTACTCCATAAGCAACATTTTAAGACCAAGACTGAGTTCAAGCATTAAGTTTAAGTGGTCAAAAAAAAACAAATGAATTTTTTTACGGTTTCGTTTTACGTATTTCTATAACTGGGACCAAATACGAATACATACAGGTACTGGGAGGACCTACAAGTCGCAGAAGACATCTCTCACCTTCTCTGTGAATGTCCAGCAATTGATTGGGGTAGGAAAAAAAGACCTGGGTGGGCTTCCTAAACAAAATTGAAAGTTCTGTAGGGAAATTGAGTGCTTGGGCGAATTAATTCAAATGTAGGGGATGGCGATGGGCCCGCTTGTCCCCTATTCCCCCTATTCAAGTCTAAGTCATAATTAAAGTACAAAAAATACGTTAAACGAGCTTCTTCTTGAATAAGAGACACAGAGCTCTTTTATCTTAAAAAAGGAACTAAAACAAAATAGGACCCAAAATTGAGCCTTGTGGAACAACGAGTGTAATATTTTCTTGGAGTTTAATTTATTATTGATTTTTTTTAAAGAACTAACCATATTTATACATATAACCTCCAAAGCCCATATACGGTACAGTTTGTCCTAATATGGAATCAAATCAAAAGCTTATACGTGATATCAACAAACAGCGTGATCTTTTAAATCTCTTTTTTCCATTCCCTTTCCCGTGCAACACAATTTAGGTCAGTTTCATACGAGTGACAACCTCCTCCCACATCCTCTGCGATATGTAAGTCCTTACAATATCTCTGTATTTATTAAGCCTTATCTCCTGAAATGTTTCCTCAAAAGACAATGCCCCGATAGTTTTCCTATTGTCATTTGTACCTTTGATCTACTTAAATTTATCAATTCTAAATTTTTTTTCCTATCTAACTTTGGCCACAGGACCTTTGAGACCCTTTGAGGGCCCTTCTATATGTGACCACCTTATGTCTGCCTTGTTCCTAGTATTTTCAAGAATCATTCTTTTGGCCACGGCCAATGGTGGTCTTATACCCTCGATTGTATCATTCTGTGGAAGTTTAGCTTCGTTTTTGGCCAGACCGTCGGCCATTTCGTTGCCCTTACAGTGTCCAGGCACCCAACACAATCTGACATGGCTCTGCAGGCAGTTCAGATTTGGTGACGTAAGACTCTAGCACTTTAGCGCATCCTGACTGTCAGTGAAGATGGCGATATTCTTGACATTGCTCTTTAACTAACATACAACTTTCTTTGGCAATATATACAGGCGGCGACAGAGTTTTCTAATATTTTTCCGCAAGTTAGAAGCGAATATTTAGGTCGAAACATGCCACATTGTTTGGTCTATTCATATTCTTAGAAACATAGGATTCCAGTTAACGCGATCCTTGGCTAACTCTCTCCAGTTGCGCACTCCAAGTTGGTTGTGGTCCCCTTTCACTTGTGCGCGCCACCTAAGGCGAGGTATTCCTCTACTGCGTTGTCCCTCCGGGTTGGAATCAAAGACTCTTCGGGCCGGAGCGTTGGTGTCCATTCGCTCTACATGTCCCAGCCATCTTAGAGGACTGATTAGATTTGGTGGAGTAACGTTAAGTTGAAATGTTGGTCGGTCGCCCGAACTTGCGCCATCAATGCTTTTTAAATTACAAACGTATATTTTACATGCAAATTTCATATGATTGACGGGTGGTTGACCAACAGATGTTGAAATTGGCTGCAATTTTGAAAGTAAACTCGCACTATCCCGTTGCGAGCAAAGCCTTATGGTCCGAGTTAGTCAATTAAATTAAAATGTCACCCTTTCGTCCTCCACAAGAATTGTTTCTGCCTAAACGGACGTAAGCCTGCAACTACAACATCACTGAGAAACCAATACAATATGCAATGTGCATTCTTCACAAGGACACACCAGATAAACATTGTCCTGTTGTTGCGTATATACTCGTACAACTGCAATGGGGAAATAACAAATAACCCATAAGTCATCGAAAATGCAGGAGATAAATTACGCAGACATGCCGTCTCTCGAAGCCACTTTCTATATCGAATTTCCTTTCGCCGACCTGACATTTCGCAGCCCTTGCACGGTGCCTTAATTGTTTAGCTCCTAAGCTCATTATAAAATGTCCCTCCCCCACAGCTCCCAAAGTCCTCCTGGATGACAATTTCATTTGACAGCGTATACATTGCCTCCTCAATGGATGGATGTACTTTGAAAGTCAAAATATCTATAGGTGGTTCAATCTGTTGCAGTTTGTTCGTCGTTTTGACTTGGGGTACTTTCTTTGGCTTCATTGGTCGATTACCTAAATTAGTTGCTTACCCGTTAAGTGAATTGTGCAAACCCCCATCTAGCCAAATGATTCACATTATTGTGATGACTAAAAAGAAAAATACTTGTGGCAATAACAAAGAAGACAGTTGATTTCTTGGCAATGCAATTTGATATCACACCGTTAGAAGAACCAATCATCGAGGGGTAGTTTCAATTCCAATCCAGAGCGTGGCGGCGGCGTTCGGTTTCGTTATTCGTTTGTTTTTGTTCGAATTGTTTTTGCATATTTTGCGCGAATATTGATTGAAATGAGTAGTTAATATTCTATCTCTGGCCCTTGTGCTGAGTGGGTGCGCGAGTTGAGATTTTGTGAGTGCTCTTCACAAATGATCATTATAATTAATTGCTTAACATTTGGCTCAAGTTTTGTAATATATACTGTTAAGTGATACGTGCAATTATAGCGGATAATGAACCACAAATCCAATCGGTGATCAAATTGCTGTCGGTCTAAACGAAATTGTGAGCAAAGCAGTCAATTGAACAAAATTTGTGTGCTTGTGTTTTTTTGATTTGCTATGGTGGTGGTGTAAATTGCGCCAACAAGACTGTCAACTGATTGACTAAGTTTGTACATTTACTTTTCTGACTGTAAATGGAACCCTGAAGTTCATATTGTCAAACACGTTGCAGATTCTCAGTTTAAACATTATTTTGCTGGCCCTTTGGTCATAAAGAGAAAATTCAATTTATTTACTTTTCCGTACGACAAATAAATAAATAAGCAACATTTTAAGACCAACCGAGTTCAACTGTTAAGTTTAAGTGGTAAGTTTAACGGTTTCGTATTTCGTATGGCTATAACTGTAGCGGACGGATTTGTGCGTTAGGTCCGTAACACAAAGTAGGATAATGCCTGCTAGGAACGACAGCAGAAAACAAATCCGCGGAATAATTCCTGAGCAGCACATTCTGTCGGATCAAAGGGAGACGCTGGTCGTCACACAAAGAATTCATACCGCCAAACAATAGCCAACTAGAAAACCGTATTATTTTACCTGCAAAGCGAGGGAAGAAAGACAGTTGACAGTTAGCACACCTAACTGGAGTAAAGTTATATAGTGGATTCAAAATCGAATGCTTTTGAAAGGTGGTAATGATGATAGGCCACCTCTGACATGTGGTAAGGGTATAGAGCTGCGGATTTCCCACAGTCTCAATTACCACAATTGTGCGGGGTAGCAACAGGATTTTCGTTTTATCTCAGAGCCATGGTGGGTGTTACCGTCAAGACTTTTGTTGAGTACTCTGCAACGTACTTTGTCTTTGAGAACTGCGTTACAAGTTTGCGCTGTCTGCACACTTTGCACACTAAGGAATGTCAATGTGGGCGGGTGTTTTATAATTCGAAAGTAAATTTACTGAATTTGATTTACTGCGCAGTATGTGTGGGTTGATTTCTTGATAGGGGATGAACCACATCAAATCATTTCAAACACTTGTTTGTTTCTCTCTTTTTCAGGTCGAATATCCTCCGTATCCGTAAGAGCCCAGGATCCTATTATAACCTATTACGTTTAGGGGCAAATTCAAATTTATTTCACAAACCGGAAACGACTAACAAATGGCCAGATTAAGCCAATCACAGGTGGTCAACTAGAGTAGAATAACTCGTTTTACTGCCTCGGAATCGAAATATCGCTAAGCAGAGAATCAACTACAGTAAAAAAATATAACAAAAAATAAACAGCAAAATGTCAATAACCGTCCTAAGAAAACTACTGCAATTGGTGGCGTGTGTCCTACTGATCACATCACCAGTCAGTGTGTGGAGCGTGCAAAAGTCTAGCAGCAGTAGTATTAGCCTAAGTAATAGCCGTAGTAAAACAAGTGGATCTCTATCCTGCATCAACGATACCCATATTCAAAGTGACATTGTTGCCCAGTTTTGCCTGCCAACGTCACCGCTGTCGGCTGGCAGTGGTAGTGGATTGGGAAATGCTGCAACTTCAACAGCCGCAACATTGGCGAACAGCTCATCAACGTCTTCGTCACTTTTGTACACTAATTATTTTACGCATTTATCTTATGACAAGAAGCGGAACGTCTTCTATGCGGGAGCCACCAACAAGATTCTGCAGCTGAATGAGAATTTGCGGGTGCTTACACAGGCGGTCACTGGACCAAAGCACGACAGTCCACAGTGTCACGCGGGCGGATGTCCCGACGAAGTGGAAACTCAACAAATGAACAATCACAACAAGATTCTGATAGTCAACTATGTGGATGACATTCTGATAGCGTGTGGCAGCATAAGGCAAGGGGCTTGCGAGATTTACAACTTGTCCAAGTTCCCGCAGGCGCCGCAGTTTATAGCAATTCCATTAGCCGCAAACGACGAGACGTCATCGACGTACGCATTTATCGGTCCGTCGCAATACCAGTCGTGGAAGAAGGAAGACATCCTGTATGTCGGGACAACGTTCACCAATGTCGGGGACTATCGACACGATGTGCCTGCAATCAGTTCTCGCAAGCTAGACGATCTTAACTATGCAGAGTTCTCCATTCAGCAGTCGATAATAAATATCGATGTCAAGTATCGGGATCACTTCCTGGTGGACTATGTGTATGGATTCAATTCGTCAGAGTATGCATACTTTGCGTTAGTGCAGAAGAAGTCGCATTTGGCCGAGGAGGCCGGTTTTGTGACACGGCTAGCTCGGATTTGTATAACCGACTCCAACTATGACAGTTATACAGAGATAACGATACAATGTCAGGCGACACACTCAAACGTCGACTATAATATTTTGAGGGACGCAAAAATCACACCGGCCGGACAAAAGCTGGCACAGCAATTAGGCATCAAGAGGGACGATCATGTGCTGGTGACTGTGTTCTCTCCATCAAAGGAGATCACAAATCAGCCGGAAGCCAAGTCGGCCATGTGCATTTATAGTTTGAAGGAGATCGAAGAGGTGTTCATCGAAAATATTCACATGTGCTTCAATGGCACGATAAAGGATCGCAACTTGGGCTATATATCGGGGACTATCAATGATGGACGCTGTCCTATGGTTGGGGTAAGTCATGTGTGTCTACTTTGTTTGATAATAATTGCATGTAAATGAATAGAAATAATACCTGAGAGACAGGTCCTTTTTGTAGCTTTCTTATTCTTATTCTGTGTTCCTTTACAATGCTTCGGTTCACATCGATTATTTGTATCCTTGAATGGAAAGGGTGTTTTTCCAGCTCTAATTTACAAATGCAAATTCCCTTTCACAGTCTCTGGGCAACATCTACAGTTTCTGTACGGTAGGCTTGAAAATAAGTGGCGTCTCACCAATCACGGCGCACGCCCTATTCCACTTTGATAACGTTTCGATAACATCGGTAACGGCTACCACAACGGGTCCGCATTCATTGGCATTCCTTGGCACCGAATCGGGGTCAATAAAGAAAGTTCTAATCTCTGGCCAGCAGCCAGGCGAATATGAGGAAGTTCTTGTCGATCCGGGCAATAGAATTCTGCAGGACACCATGATGTCACCTAAGAAGGACTTTCTTTATGTTCTCTCCAAGAAAAAGGTTTGTAAACTCTCTTGCCCAGCTTTGGTTTGTCGATTCTATTGCGGCTTTAATTTAGATTTCAAAACTTCGGGTGGAGCACTGCTCCGTTTACACAAATTGTTCATCTTGTTTGGAGTCGCGAGACCCCTTCTGTGGATGGTGTTCACTCGAGAAGCGTTGCACAGTTCGCAGTGCGTGTCAGAAGGACACCAGCGCTGCCCGTTGGCTATCGCTTGGCAGTGGTCAACAATGCATAGACTTTGAGTCGATTGTGCCAGATAAAATCCCAATCACAGAGTTGAGCCATGTTCAGCTAATAATAAGAACTCTCCCCGAGCCGCTTAATGCGAAATATCGATGTGTATTCGGCAACTCGACACCAATCGATGCGGAGGTTCTGGAAAATGGTCTGGCGTGTATGACACCACCCATTGATCAGAGGCCACTGATAGAGCCAAATGACGATCATGTGTTGGTGCCTCTATCGGTGAGGAGTTCCGAGACGAACAAGGACTTTGTGTCGCGCTCTTTTGCCTTTTTCGATTGTTCGAAGCACAACACTTGTCAGAAGTGTGTAAAAACTCAATGGGGATGCAACTGGTGTATCTTTGACAACAAATGTGTGCACAGGACCGAACAGTGTCGGAACATGGAGAATGTCATCAGCACTGTTGAGGTGAGTTTGAATGCGTGTGTTTGTGTCGTTTCTGGTCTTAGGAAGATTGTTTTGTATGTGTAGGTTTGTCCACATCTGAAACGGCAGCGAAATCCGATTCTGCTACCAGTTCGTGTGCCCAAGGAGATTCGCTTAGAGATTGAGAATCTACCGAAACCGAAAAGCGCTCATTCAGGCTTTCTGTGCACGGTGCATATTGAGGAGGCGCACATGCTTTTGCCAGCGAGGATTGAGGCAAATAAAATTGTGGTTTGTGAGAAGACGCCGGTAAGTAAATATTTCTTTTGGTTAGGGTCTTGGTTTTAGCTTGTTTTTCTTCCGCCCCAACGCACAGTACTTCTACGAAACCAACGCCCATGAGTATGAGGCCAAGGTTGATGTTACGTGGAATCGGTTGCACTACATTGATACCGCTACGGTTATTCTGTACAAGTGCGACGTCCTGGGATCGCATCGCGAACATGCTGACTGCAGTTTATGTGTCACCCGCGATGCCAAGTACCAATGCGCGTGGTGCGGCGAATCGTGTGTTTACAATGAGACGTGCAACATCGAGCGGAATAACGAGTGTCCCAGGCCACGAATTGATATTATAAGACCAATGAGTGGGCCAATTGAAGGTGGAACGCTAGTGACCATTGAAGGAAGCAATCTAGGGATTCGGGAGGAGGATGTTCGAGGCAAGGTTAGCATAGGCAATGTGCCATGTGAACTAGTCAATTACGAGATATCGGTGAAGATCGAGTGTCGCACCGGCGCAGTTGGTCATGAGCTTATTGCTCCCATCAAAGTGGCCAACGAAGCTGGTTATGCCGAATCGAATGTGCAGTTTCAATTTAAAGACATTCAGTTGGAAGGATTGCATCCAACAATGGGCCCGCGTAGTGGCGGGACACATGTGACCCTGATAGGGAGGTATCTAAATATCGGATCGCACATTCGGGCCTTTTTAGATGAATATGAGTGTCATATAAACGTGACGCAAGCATCGAGCAACCGTCTCACTTGTATAACATCAGAGGCTACACAACCAGAACCAATCCGTCGACTAAAGCTGGTGGTAGATGGCGCCAATCGGACCTATGAGAGGTGCAGCTCATACGACCAAAGAGGCAACTTTGCGTACCGGCCAAACGGACAGTGTTCGATATATAATTACACACAAGATCCCGGAATCATGCAGATCAAACCTTTAAGGAGCTTCGCAAGCGGCGGTCGTATGTTGACGGTGCACGGAACGAATCTTCATTCTATACAGCGACCAGAGCTAGAGGTTTTCTTCGACGACGGACGGGTTAACAAGACTGCGTGTACTGTTATCAATCCTAGTCAAATGGAGTGTCCCTCACCGTCGGTTAGTGCGAAATTCAACTCATACAAGCTGTCCATAGAGAAGATCCAAGGGCATTCATCGTATCAAGGACAATCGTATCACAATTACGACAATTTGAGGCGCCGTCGTAGTCTCCAAGATAATTCGTATTTAACCACGAGCAACTACGGTGGCAGCGCCAGTGATATGGCAGCTCTGAAAATCCATGAAACCCAATTGAGCTTGCAGGTTGGCTTTATCATGGACAACGTGCAGAGTGTCCGTGACCTCAGTAAATATTTTCAAAACATTCGCAGTACAATGGTTTATGTTGGCGATCCTAATTACTTTTCCTTTCCCGATGGCAAGAAGCTGTACAAGGGTGACACACTGGTCATCGAAGGCGAACTACTAAACATCGCTTCAGATGAATACGACGTGAATGTGACCATCGGAACTGCCCAATGTAACATTACCAGCCTGGCAATGACACAACTAGTGTGCATACCGCCAGAACAGCAGCCTGCGGCAACAGATGAGAATGGCATCGAAACAAACACCGACCTGCCACTCGTTGTGGTCAAAGTAGGCCGCAACCTGCGTTTCCCCATAGGCTACTTGAAGTACGATCTACTCAAGCCGTACTCATTCTCGCACGCAATGTTTGGAATTGCCTTTGCGTTCGTCGTTGTGCTGGTATTCTTCGTCGTGATTATAATTTACCGTCGCAAGAGCACTCAGGCCGAGCGCGAATACAAGCGAATTCAAATTCAAATGATAACACTGGAGAGTAACGTCCGGCTAGAGTGCAAACAGGCGTTTGCTGAGCTCCAGACTGATATGACTGACCTCACCGCAGACTTGGAGAGTTCGGGCATACCCACTCTAGATCATGTCAATTATATTATGAAAGTTTTCTTCCCCGGTGTGTCCGATCACCCAGTGCTGAATTCGCCTAAGGTTTGCTATACCGAAATTTTGTTCTTAGGTGTAGCACTTATAAAATGTCTTCTCCCTTTTTACAGTTACGAATGAATACACCGCACACAAACTATGACACAGCGATGTTACAGTTTGAACAACTGATTAGTAATAAGTATTTTGTGTTGGCGTTCATTGAAACCTTGGAGGCGCAAAAATCCTTCAACATTCGTGATAAGTAAGTTATATATTTTCTGTTGGCTGTGTCGTCTCTTAATACGCGTGCCCCTTTTACAGAGTTAATGTCGCGTCACTACTGATGATTGTTTTGATGAATAAAATGGAATATGCAACCGAAATTTTAAAATGCCTTCTGCTGCGCCTTATTGATAAATCTGTGATGAGCAAGCACCCGCAATTGATGCTCCGTCGTACGGAAAGTGTTGTCGAGAAGATGCTCACAAACTACATGGCTATTTGTATGTACGATTACTTGAAAGAATACGCAGGCTCGAGCCTGTTTTTGCTATTCAAAGCAATTAAGCATCAAATAGAAAAAGGTTTAGTTGATGCCGTCACACATGCGGCGCGCTATTCACTGTCCGAGGAGCATTTATTGCACGAGCAGATAGATCACTCTGTAGTAATGTTGCACATTGTCCAAGATGACCTCGACGAAAAGGTCCAGTGTAAGGTACTCGATTGGGACACGATCTCACAAGTCAAGTCGAAGATTTTGGATGCGCTCTTTAAGAATACACCATTTTCGATGCGACCATCGGTACACGAAGTTGATTTGGAGTGGCGCCATGGCCGTGGTGGCCATCTGACGCTGCAGGACGAGGATCTTACGACTAAGACGAATGTCGGTTGGAAGCGGCTCAATACGTTGGCTCATTACGGCGTCAAAGAGTCGGCAGTGATGTCACTAATAGCGCGACAAAACGACAGCTACAACATTAATTACAGCAAACAGCAGCCGCCTTACCATAATTGTAAGAAGTTTGATTTTTATTATTTCTAGAAATAGCTTCTTCAATTGTTATTTATTTTTGCAGTTTATTACATAAACAATTCCCAATCACATATAATCATCAATAGCGACTTGGAGTCGGGTCTGCATCAACCACGTTTCTATCATCTGGTGAAACCGGTGGTGCCTGACCATTATATGAACATGAAAAACTCGGCCATTTCTGGCGGTGGCGGCAGTAGTGGCGGTGGACCGGGCGCTAACGAACGCGCCCACAAAACCATTCCCGAGGTGTATCTGACGCGTTTACTGGCCACCAAGGGTACTATACAAAAGTTTGTCGACGATTTCTTTGCCACAATTCTGACAGTTAATGAAGAATTACCGCCGGCGGTAAAATGGCTTTTCGATTTGCTGGACGAAGCTGCACGCCGTCATGACATTAGCGATCAGGAGATCGTACACGCGTGGAAATCGAATAGTTTGCCACTACGGTTTTGGGTGAATTTCATAAAGAATCCCGATTTCATATTCGATGTAAATAAAACGACAACAGTCGATTCCTGCCTTAGTGTGATCGCGCATACGTTCATTGACGCGTGCTCGACCACAGAGCATCGTTTGGGTAAAGATTCGCCCTCAAATAAGCTCCTGTTTGCAAAGGTTTGTTTCATTTTCTTCTGCATGATGAGATTTGGTGCGATGTTTTTGTTTGTTTCCAGGACATTCCACAATATCGTAAAATGGTAAAGCAATTCTATCGCGAGGTTGCCAGACTGCCACAGATCAGTGATCAAGAGATGAACACGGCCATGCAGCAGTTGTCGGTGCAGCAGAGTGAAGAGTTTGACACGATAGCAGCGTTAAAGGAGCTTTACATATACGTCACAAAGTACAGGGATCAGGTAGGTGTCAGCAAACTATAGTTGGCATACAGTTTTACTAAAAGGTTTTATTTTCGAACAGATAATGCATACGCTGGAGGTCGATGTGAACTGCAAGAAAATGCACTTAGCCCATAAATTAGAGAATGTCGCGTGCACTCTGGATGGAGAAGAGACATCAGCCTGCTGACATAAGACTTATGATTCGGGTGAGTGAACAATTTCTCCATATTCTTTAAATATGTATGTGCTGCGATCAGTTTTAGTAAGTGCCAGTGTTATGAAGTTCTAAGGGGTCAGTCGAATTGTTTGACAGAAAAAGAGAAAAATGCAATCACGACGACGTAGCATCATTTCCACAACAGCGTTTCTCATTTTTAAAACAAATTCTATTTCACAGGTGATAAACTAGATTTAAATCTCGCTTACAATAACAACAGCAGCGTCATTGAGATAACGCCACTAATGGCAGCTACCAATAATAATTATAATACGTCGTCTAACGTTGCAGTTGCCGTTGCCATAAAGGATCAATTAAGAACTTCTGCCGATTTTAAACGTCTAGTTTTAAAATTCTAATCGGCGTAACTTCACCGCGGATGAATCCTTCTCGTATATAATAAAAAAACAACAAAAAATACAAAAAAAAACATTAAATTTTATATTGCATATACATATAGATGTTTAAGATATTTTTTACCCCCATACTATAATTTCTAAAACCCCCATACACACACACACACGCCCATACACATGAATAAGTAGAAAACCGTATCGAATACAATGGATGGTATAATTTTTGTTTAAATATCAACTTTGTTATATGTATCCTATTTTTACACATTTTACATTGTATTTTATTGAATTGTGATATTTTTGTAAACAAAATACTTTTTTTTTATCTACTTACTGTCACCCATAGTATTTTTTTCTCTTTTAAATGAACCAAGACTTTTTTAATTTTCTTCTCATATATTTTTTTTATTGCTCTCTTAGTTGCAATATTCTCGAGTTTTATGAAATTATTTTTTTATTATAAGAAAAGTGAATAAAAAACAATTTTATTATGTGCTGAATGAACTGAAAGTGAAGAAGTGTTTTCGCTTTAGACAAGTCTTGCCTCACACCCTCTCGAAAACATGGTTAGTTTCTTATGACGATTTGTTGGTTTTAATTTGACAGAGAAATATTTCCTATACCGTATTCGTCCCAAATGCTTCAAAGACAAATTGTATATATATATCAAAGATGGAGTATTACATTATATATATATATATGTATGTATGTATGCAGAACAAAATAAGACGCATTTTTGAACGATAATGAACGTTTCTAGACTGGTTAAATAGAGCGCTATATATATATATATACATATATAGGTGTGTATAGAGCCATGTGTTATACAAATTAAAAAGTGGAAAACAAATTATACTTAAAAATAAATCTTTAATTAATCCGTTGTAGAAATAACAATGTAGTGTTTTAAGAAATCGAATAAACAAGAATTATTTTTAATTTAAATGACAGAACATTTTATAATGGTAAAAAGAAAATAATATAGAAAAGACGATACGATATTCTAAGTAAGCCATACTTTATATTTATAAAACTACATATATATATAAACAATTAATTGTACCGATGTAATATAGTAATTGTTTTTTTTTATGGTTTTTCTTTTACGTACGTTCCGCCTCGTTGTGCGGTAGAGTAGACTATAGATGGCCCGAGAAAGAGTTTGATTGTCGAATGTAAGACCCTGTGAGATGCACTCTCACTTCCAAGTCTCGAGGTACATATTTGCTTAGTTTGTTTGGTTTCGGCATCAATGACGGGTCGATAGTATCGCATTTCCTACTGAAACACTAGCTAGCCAGCTGTCAAACTTGCTAGACTTGATTTTTGAACGTCCCCAAGCCTGGTATTATACGCAGATAGTGCTAAGTTCAAATCTGTCAGCAGTATCAAAATCAATTTCAGTCAGAAAAACAAAAAAATCGATATGGGAACCGCTGTTCTATATGCATTTTGGATAATTGAATAAGGTAGCGCAATGGTAGACATTGTAAAGAATACGACCCTGTCACCTACTCTATAAAAAATCAAACTTCAAAAACATAATCCTACTCATTTGAGCCTTACTTTTGACGTTTTTGTTTTATTGCAAAGAAATACATTTTTCTTCAATGGCCATAGGCCATTTTCGCATGTCCCAGTGATTAAATGTTCCGCACTAAGAAAGCCGACATAAAATTCTCGACCCAAAGCTGACAAACTCGAAATAAATTGCCAAGCTACTACTTCAATCAACTACAACGACTTGCTAGATTGTATTTAACCGATTTAAACAAGAAACCATAAAAGGATACAGACTGTGTCCTATAGGAACAAGAAAATTATTCAAATTCAACTAAACAGTTGCGAACAGACACATTCCTTGCAACAGTTAATTTTTCAGACTTGTACAATCTCAAAAAGACTTACATGTTCTAGGATCGGAACAAATATGAAACCGAACAAACAAACTCACAAAACTTGTATTTAAATAGTAACTTTTATGTAATTGATTTCTGTTTTTACAATTTCTCAACACAAATTAAGTAAATTAAAAGTTTAGAGACACACAAACTCAAACTGCCAGTGTTTAGTTCTTAATTACAACTGCCGACCGTTTTTATTCTCATATAGAATTGAAATTACTATTTTTAAAGCGAAAACGATGTTAATTGCAAAAACGGCATCACGAAATAATAATAATAATAGTAATGATATAAATAAATCTAAATAACAGAATTAGTCGTTAAAGTATTAGAATTTAAGTAAACAGCAGACAAACATTGCTACCGTATTATGTTTAATATAATAATAATTATTAAAACGAATAATTTATAATTTTTATTTCAATTCCGAATTATATATTTATATATATATACATGCATAGTTAAGAGATAAATGAATATATAGTTATATATTTACAAAACAAAACAAAAAGAAAACATACTAAAAAACAAATTTAACAAATGCGAAAAAATACATACATTTTGTGAGAAGTGAATACTTGTATAACACAATTGTGTAGACATTTAAATTTATGTTAATATAAAAGACAAGACGACAAACAAAAACAAAACAACTTAGTACTTTAAATACATTTTTTTACAACATTGAATGAGCTTAGAGCTCGTTGCTTATTTGTGTCTTTTGTTTTCTATTTCTTTATTCTTTATGTGACAAAAAAAAAGGAGCACAGAGGATACTTAGATGTAATGTATAAATGCATTTTTATATATAACAAAATGAGAGAAGGTATATAATAAAAAAAATATATTTAAACAAAACGTTGGTTTTTTATTTCAATAAAAATTGCTTAGTTTAGCCACGAATGATATGCTTTTAAATTGGAAGGTGAGCTCCCATCTTTGACTTATTTCGAATTTTTTCCATGCGGTCCCATGCAACGTCATTCCCAATTTCACATCAGCTCAGCGAAAGGAAAGGCGGTAAAGAGCTGTAAACAGTCGTGGCGGCGTTTGTTGTGTTGAAAATGAACGATGTTATACTGCAAGTGCTCACATGATACCGGAAACACGACACCAAATTTAAAAAGATTATTGGCCCGCAAAATATACCGCGGGAAAGATTTTGTGTTAGTCGAGTAAAGGTTGTGGAAAAAAAAGCATCAAGGAGATGGCTGTCAAAAACGATCAAAATGTATGATTTTTCCCATGTGACCACTTTATCCAGGAAACCACATATGCCGGAAACAATTTAAGCATCTCTCCACTATAGAGACAAAATTCGCTGATAGCAGCCTCTGATCCCACTCACACCCTTTCGAGCACATGCATCAGATTAAGCAAGACCAAAGGCTTGTTCCTTGCAGTTGCATTACCAGTAAATTGCGTATCAAAATCGTCCATTTCTGCCTAGACGAGAGCAGAATGTAGGTTCGTATAGTAAGCATTTCTTTATTAGAGAAAAAAGACAGTCCGATGGCTGGTTCCCACCCACAAACTTTGGGACACATGCATCAGCTTGAAAGAGATTGTAGTTTGATTCGCTATTAAGTGCACACAACTTCCGCTCGATCAGAGCAGTTCCAAGAACAACAATAGCTGGACTCAGTAAGCACGAAATATGTATGAAAAGTAGCTTTGCCAAATTAAAGGGAAAAAACCTTTTTTGAAGTAGTAAGTTTCTAAAAAGATCATAAGCATGACGAGCAGATTGCGAGTCTTCCATAATCGAAGGTCAATAACTTTAGTTGCTTGAAGTGTGGACATGGACGTGAAAGAGATCATAGGAAGGTTGATTTTGGGCACATTGCTATCTACTTGCCATTTACTTCCAAAACATGGTTAAAAAAATATGTTAACCCAAAGTGAAAAATTCAGAAGATATATTCAATATTTTAAAATGGAAATAATTAAAACATTTGGATGAAATATTTTTAGGTATGTCAGTTCCGTTGACAGAACAAAATCTACTCCATAGCATCTTAAACAAACATAGCTGGCATACATCGAATGCCGAACAGCTGAGCGAACTGTCAAATTTCCATCACATCGTTTTGTGGAAAAATTAATTTTTGTTCCGGCTAACCATTAAACTAACTGGTGCGGTGTGAAAAAGTGCAAAGAAACTATCTAAATGGGTGCAAATCAATCCTCCGCCGAAACTAGAAGCGTTTCAATGGATAATCCAACCCCCGCGGGTGTTATTGATGTGTCCGATGAAGTTGTGCAACGTCTCAAACTGGGAATCAGCAAGGGTAAGAGTGCTACAGCAAAGCGTCATCGGATAAATTAATGCCGTAGCATATTATTTTGTCGTGTTATGCAACATTTTTGTTTTATTTTTCTTCACTGGGATGTGCAATTGTTTTCATTACAAAGAAATACGCATAATCAGCATAATCAAATAAAAGAGGTTTTCGCCTGGCTGGCAGAATCTGAAGTAATTTAGTGTCAAACAGAATGGCGTTGCTATCTAAAATCACAAGGATCTAAGTTGGCAGTTTGTTTGGTCATTGCCTGTCGATGTTAGTCCCTTTTTTTTGCATGTAGATCTCGCATGCACTCCATTGATTGATGATTGCAGTTTTGACCTGCCAACTGGCTCCGAGATTTGCTTTGACAACATCCAATCAAACACTTTCATTTTTGCAAATTCAATTTTGCTCATCTTTCATTTTTATTTCATTCTCATAGCAAAAAAACAACAACAGGATGATAAACCCGAAACACGCGCCGTGCCCGTAACAGAACCAAAACGTGTTCCACCACCGCCACCACCACAACAACAACCAGCTGTAGCACCACCAAAGACATACTATCCAACACCAGTGCCATCACAGATTCCTCGCTTTGCCGGTGAGCCAACTATAACTGCCATAGAAATGCGCCGCCAAAAAGAGATCGAACTGCAGCAAAACGACCAGTTGTGGAGAACTCGCATGGCTCAGTTGGAACAGACCCTGAACAAAACGAACGCCGTCATGGAGAAGGAATACTCAGTAGCGGTTGAGGACGTGCGAAAGCGTTTCATGAACGCCGCACCAGCACATCAATTGCCACCGTGTCAGGACTTAAAGGCCCAGTTGATTGCATGCTATCGTGCCTATCCAGGCGAGACACTAAGGTGTGCCGAAGAAGTATCCCTATTTAGGAACTGTGTTGCCGTACACCGTATAAAGCGATTGGATAGTGAACCGGCAGCAGTAGCAGCCAAAGGTGCCTAAAGTGCCATCTCCCGTTGTCGCTGTCTTGTAATATTCCGTATCCAGTTTAAAGAAATGATCAACCACGAACCCAAACATAAATGGTACTTAGTTTAATCGATGTGAAGAAGCATTTCGTTTTCCTAAAGTCCACAAAATGTAAAATGAAAAAAAAAACTTGTTCACAAATTAAGAAATAAAATTGATTGAGAAACGATTTTTCATCATCTTTAGGTTGGTTGTTTGTTCGTTGGTAGGAAGCAAAGTAATCTTTTGCTTGAGATTTTCCAATCCAAGTGTTCTACTGCAGTTTGTTTGTGTTTTCGTGAGATTACTAAGCTGCAAAGAAACCAACCCATTGCATCGGGTGGAACTGTTTTAGTTAATGATTTATGTACAAATCAAAGGAAAGTGAATGGAAATTGAGTACAAAATTGTCAGAGGCTACAAATATTCCAATCGCACGAATATCAACAAAAATGAGAGCAAGTGAAGTTTTTATATTCGATTATAAATATTGCAAAGATTTCATGGACATACACAAAACATCTGGCAGCAGAGACAATAGTATGGTTTGTCTCTGTCTGGCAGTTTGGCTTCCTAATCGGTGTTATGTCAAACAGAATCCAATCCATGTGACATCCAAAAACATATGAAAAATGCTACCAATCCCAGTGGAATGTGATAGAGTTCGGAAATATACCTTTTAAAAACAACGAATGCTATTGGTTAGTAACTATATTTCATTAAAAGGTGATTAATTTGATTTGTTTGATCATAAAACTATCAACAGGAGATGTTTTACATATTTCAAACATATTAGGACAAATGGTTACATATTTTCTACATTTCGATATCATTAACACCGACTGTACATTTTTCTTTAAAAAAAACTGATGAAAGTTGACTCAAAATATTACTATTTTCTTACAACAGTAATGCATTGTTTATTTTTCATAAACATTTTAGGTAAATGTACACTTTTTCTTAATAAAAAATACTAACCCCATGTAACGAATAATTTCAACCTCAACAGATAAATATTTATGAACGCTTTATGCGCTGTGACGTTTCAAGATTAGGTGCGAGTGTGGAAAAATTCCAATTGGGAAGATAGAGCAAAAATTTTGTAGTTAATTGTAATTCCGACATAGGAACTGCAGGGTTGTCATGCGCTCTGGGGCAAATTCAATCCATCGTATCTTCAAACCACAAAATGCTAAGTGGTTTTGATATACGATTTCAATATATGTAGTAGTTTCGTGTTTGCTAATGCGCTGGTTTTACTGACCATTTATTTTAACTCTAATACCTACTGCATTTAGAACAGCACGTAGTCACATTTCCTCGTCAGTCACATAAATGGACTGTCATCTACTCAGTCTACAAATTGAAACTGGTAACATTCAAAACTAGATACTTGAACGTTCCCAATTTGTTTAAAAAATACTTCACGCTTGATAACTTTACCCCCATTCAATCAATTCGCAAAAAGCAAACAGAATTAGCATCACCCAAGAAATAGATTGTGGCGAATGCGGAACTGGAATAGAGTCCATAGGGGGAAAAGGATACGAACACATCCGCACAGCAGAAAATTCGGGAGATTTAAAAGCTCTCATGTTTCTTTCCCTTCCTTTATTGCTATTTATATAACACTCACACAGTATAAGCACATAAACAAGTATTTTAATATGCAGTCGCGTCGTCAGCTCAGACATTTTAAGAGAGTCGTTTTCCATGTTACTTAACTTTGTGGGAAAGGATGTTAAATTATATTAACCGCACGCATACGCTTGCGCATAGTAACCTGACAGTTCATTCTGTTTTTTTGTTACTTATTATACCTCCCGCCATTTAGAATTTTTGTTTTCGCTGCTTCTCACGTATTCACATTCGCACATCACAAATCACAGGCAGGAAATTTAAGAGAACATTTTATTTTCAAAACTTGCGGGGGGAATCGTCATCGTCAATCGGGTAGGTTCGCGGGAGCTAAGAGCTCTTCGTCTATTTAATACTAAGTAGGTATATGATATATGAATCACAGTTTCACAGTATAGGTTTGTATTCCGTCGCGGTTAGTTCTTTGTTTATTGGCTCTTTTGAAACTGTGCCTTGCTGAATTTATCAAATTTATTTGAACGAAATTCATAATATTGTTAGAGACGTAACGTAAGTTAAAGTGTTTCAGTGAAATCAATAAGAGTCGACTATTTCTGGTCATTTCCAGAAAAGCAAAAAAGGAAAACACATCTAGAGGCACCCTTTGAATGCATCCTTATATACCTAGATATTGGAACAACAAGTGGGAAGGCATTGCAATTCGAGAAAATATCTTTCATTAGAGCACCAGCGGAATAAATTGTTGTAAGTACCTACCTACCTATGTTTTTTGTTTATAAAAATGGTTTTTGTTTGGCAAATTTAACGCTGTAAAATTCGTTAGAAAAAACCAACAGTATTTGCTGCTCTTTCTCTCGCGTGTGGCAAGTGTTTCTGTTGTCTAATATTGCATGGTGAAAAAGAAATTTGCATTTACGTTTATTTGACTCCTGTGACTGTGATAAGGGTAGTTAGCAGAGTCGGTGTTATTTTATTTGTTTTTCTGGAATTTAATTGAACAAAAGCTACATCCAATCATCTACGGCCGCTGCCATCTATAGCTTGTACCTAAATTCAGAGTGAAAGGAAAGTGGGTCTTAGGTTAATTTCAAAGTTTTATGAGGTTGTGTCACTTTTGACAGTTTAACGTGTGGCTCTTTTATATTTTTCTAAATATTTCTCTCGGGAAGCGGCATCTACAAATCATATTGAGGCCCCCAGCTCGCCCCTGGCCTTCCCAATTTTTTTGTTGTTTTAATCCGGTTGTTTGTCAATTAGAATCCTCCCAATCCCGGTGGATGTGATTGAGTTCGGGAATACCTACTTACTACAACCCTTTTAACAATTTAAATTGTTAAAAGGCGATTAATTTAATTTGTTTGATAAGTAAAACTATTCAATATTGTATATATTGTTTAAAGGCGATTAATTTAATTTGTTTGCTTAGTAAAACTATGCAAAGGAGATGTTTTATATATTTGAAACATATTGGTTTACATTTTTCTTAAATAACTGATTATAATTTGGCTTAAAATGTGACTGTTTTCTAACAACAACACCCACCACTGTATTGTTTATTTTTCATAACGAATAATTTCAAACTCAACGGATAAAATTGCAGTGAAGTGGGAAATATTGGGTGCAAGTGTGTTGGTGAGCCGGAATTTTTAAAGTTACGTGACATTTGTCAATATAAATTTCCATTAAACGCACCTAATCTTGTAACCTCAATTAAAATATAGTAAGTACCAATGTAAATCGTACGAAGTTGGGGGTCTCAGTAGGGGGTCTCAGATAGGTTTAACGTCTTTGCCAGCAGAAGATTTCGATTTACCTGCTTTGCTTTTATTTTTTTAGATTGTTTGGTGGAGTGTTTGCAGCCACCTCCTACACACTTTAATTAAGGGTGGTTTGTCACATACATAAACCCCTTGTTGTGTGACTTTTACACTTGGCCAATGGTGCCTTACCACTACCGAGCTATAAAAAAACTCGTGCCTGTACCTACATACAGTATTAAAGCACACAACTAGGGGTTGCTTTCGCAAATTCGATTTCCCCAAGAAATGTCCCAAGCGTGTGAAAATGGTTGTAGGCTTGCCATTTTGATTGTGTTGTGTATGTAAAGGCAGATACGTACATAATATACTATTTTCTATTCAGGATTTCCGCAGAGAAGTTTTTTTTGTTCGTGGTACTTGGCTTTTTGACTTACTTTCAGTGAATTGGGGCACATAATTGGGTATTAGGGGTGAAATGATTTTTAATTATCAACCACCCTTGTGGTTTGTATTCCTTTTTGTGGTTTTACCCCTTGGAATGCTTTGGTTTTATATACCTCATAAATGCCATTTACTGTGGAACCATCAAGCGTCCTAAATCCAACACAGTGTCTGCATTCTCTTGGCTAAAGACAAATAGCTTCATAAATCATGAACAACAATTTACCACTTAGGTACGCATGAAACTCGCCATTGATTAACACCAAACCCATAAATGTATCCCATGAACAAGTGGTACGTCTCAACTTAAATACCATTGGCGAAGCGTAGGCATTCTTGCGGTCACAAGATTGGTGGAGACGAGAAACCACTGCTATTATTATCCTTGTCGTCGTCAGCCTATTAAAAGACCGTGCATGAAGTGCTTCATCATTCAGTGTGGAACCGCTTGGAATTTCTTGATGTGATTGGTGTTTGCAAAGTATCTTAATCTGGATAATTGTATACACAAATCGGTGGTAGAGGTAGGTGGCATTTAATCATCATTTATGAAAAGGACGTCGGCGTCGCGAAGAAAAATAACAAAGAATGTAATGAAATTGAGAATTTACACGTAGAAATTTGTCTGAATAAGTTTTAGCACTTGACAGTATCTATTGCCATGTGCTTGACTTTGACATTCATGACAAAAGTGACAAAAATGTTTGCGCAGATAAATTAATTATCTGATAAATTAATTATGAATGTCAAAGTCAAGCACATGGCAATAGATACTGTCAAGTGCCAAAACTTATTCAGACAGATTGCGAACTGTCACTGTCATATTTATTAAAAAAAAAAAACAACAATCCCCTGTGATGAAAGTTCCTCTTTTATTTTCTAAAATACATTAAAACCGACTGTATTTTCGATTTTTTGGTATTTGCAGCTGTAGAATAAAAAAAATTAACTTCAGTCTGCATAGCAATGAGCGAGAAACCAAAACTTACATTTGCTGATATCCTTAAACTGGTTAGTTTAGGGTTATATTCGCACAGTGACTTGATGAAGCAACTCAGATCAATGCATACAAACCTCGCACCATCCGATTTCGAAGAAGAGGCCTATTTTTCGATACTACATTTGGATAAGATATATTCGGATTATGAAGCTTTGATAAGATGGAAGGAATGGGCTATGGAGCGATCGAAATCATCTGCGGAGTCATATTCCTCGTCATCCTCGTTCTTGGGGGAATTTACTTCCTCGGCAGGACCATCGTCAATGGCGGGACCTTCATCTCAAGCTGGGCCGTCATCCGGGGATAGAATCTCAGATCGGCCTGGGCCATCATCGCAAGCTGGGCTTCGACCATCAATTATTGTGGAACGGCCGATATCTTCTGTGACATCATCTTCTCGGGCTGAGACGTTATCTCAGGTTGGTGCCTTATCTCGGGAGGCCTCGCCATCCCGTGCTAGGCCGATACTATGCGACGATCCGTCTTCTCGAGCTGGGTCGCTATCTGATGCGGGACCGTCATCCGTTGCGGGAGCATCATCAAGGGCGGGACATTCATCACCTGTGGGGCCGTCATCTTTAGCAGCACCGTCACGTCGGGCTATGCCGTCACTCCAGCCTGGATCTTCAACGGGACCATCATCTCGGAGTGGGCCTTCATATCAGGTGGCACCATCATACACGGCGGGACCGTCATCCGTTGCGGGACCATCATCAAGGGCGGGACATTCATCCTCTGTGGGGCCGTCATCTTTAGCACCGTCACGTCGGGCTATGCCGTCACTCCAGCCTGGATCTTCAGCGGGACCATCATCTCGGGGTGGACCTTCATATCAGGTGGGATCATCATACACGGCCGGACCGTCATCCAATGTGGGACCATCATCAAGGGCGGGACATTCATCCTCTGTGGGGCCGTCATCTTTAGCACCTGCACGTCGGGCTATGCCTTCACTCCAGCCTGGATCTTCAGCGGGACCATCATCTCGGGGTGGACCTTCATATCAAGTGGGATCATCATACACGTCCGGACCGTCATCCAATGTGGGACCATCATCAATGGCGGATCATTCATCCTTTACTGGGCCGTCAACTTTAGCGGTACCGTCTATCATATACAAGAAGTCACCTTGGTCTGTTGGGCTGCCAATTCAGTTTAGGCCGCTTTTCCCTGCTGGGCCGTCCTTGGCGGGTACTTCTGGCAAAACACAAAGAATGCGCAAAGCGGACTATTGTGCAAGGTTGGAGCCGTATTGTTTGCCAGGACCATCTCGTCATGTATCACAAAGGGCTACTCACAAGTCACCCTATCAACTTGACGACTCAGATGATTCTGACTAAGGTATTGTATAAATATATAGATATTTGTTTATTTTACTCCGATGTTTTGACTATGAACAAAAAACCGCAACCATATTCGGCAAAAACCCAAGACCAAGTCATCGGTGTAAACTAGCTCAATTTGCGCGTCTATTTTTGTCCTTATGTTTTGTTTTTCTTATTCCAGCACTCCACCAGAGCAGAGATTCATCCCAGACACTTGAAGACTTTCCAATTCATTTTAAATAATTCAGTTATTTAAACTTTAAAGTCACTTGACATATTTCACTTTTAGAATCTGTATGTTGTAAACAAATAATTGTTTTTCTTAAAAATGCGTTAAGAGTTTTTTTTTTAATTGTGCTACTGTACCTAATCTATGTATGTATGTATGTATGTATGTATGTATGTATGTGTGACTAACTTTAAGTACATAATTGTAAAGGGAAGTCATAAAGTGTGCACCTTCTTTATGTTAACTTTGTCGAATTTCACAAGATTTTAACTGACACTGCTGTCATTTGTTCGAAATTCTAAAATATATTAAAAAATGTACATTTTTTAACTTAAGAAACATCAATTCCGAAATTGATTGCATTCAAACTTCGATGGTGATGATCCTTATATTGTTTTAAGCTACGTTTTTACTAAGGACGTCAAATTTTAAATGTCAAATGAAATGCTTTAAATTTTTTTTCATACATATATTAATTTTGAACAAATATATTTGTCGCAGCCATCGTGCATGATAACTTTACTACCTAGTCAAATTTTCAAAATGACAGAAATGTAATTTAAAATTAAGTAAAAGCCCAATAGCATCAACTGTCAAAACAAGTTGACAAACCGGGCTTAGAATTAAAACTGTATTTGATTAATAATTTGTATTTAAAAAAAAAATGTGTAACACATTTTATGTAACAGAAAAAAAAAACAATAAAAGTTAAGCAGCGCAAGCTGTCAAAACGAAATAAAAATGTCAGTTTCTATAACCAAAAAAGCAGCACATAAGTAAGTACTCATTAGAATGTTTATATCATTTCTTCCATTCATTCTTAGACGATCTTAATCGTTTTTGTTGGCAGAAAGCATTTGAACTGTCAAAATTGGCACTGTCAGTGACTCAATGAGAATGAAAACTTCTGAAGGAAATAGCAATAGTTTACCCGATACGTCTGTTCTGGTCTCAGAAAGAGGCAAACACATAAACAATGGTGTCCTTTGAGTGTCATAACATAAATAGGATGGGATAAATGTCAGTTACGAGTTGTTTTTGCATGCAGCAGGTAGATGCCTCTTCCTTTGGACTTGTGAGGCTGGAAATAGGTAGGTAACCTTAAATAAAAACCCAAACGGGGGCTAATCTGTCAACAAGGGCTTACTGAGAAACTGTAAGTAGGCGACGAGCGGGAAGACTGTTGTGTATATACTTAACGAGGAGAATAATGTAAATGGGATATTAAAAGGTTCAATTGCTGTCGCGTGCCAAACAGATTTGTTATCAGGTGTGAATTTTCGCATCTTCCTGATAGAGATGTTGTATGGTGGCTTGTGGCATGCGGCTTCAGGAGCAATTAGGTAGAAAGTGGATAAGGTGCTGACGATATCTTTGGTGTTTTATTATTACCTATGCTATGAACAATGGCTTCGTTCCACCAAACCCAGTTATACAGAGGTTTCCGATTAAAAATGGCTTTCCTTGGCATTGACTTGACACAAAGTTCAGGAAACCGCATTTTTCCTTTGCAAAAATGGGACTTGCATCAGTTTCATTTTCGTATTTCTATCAAAAAGGTGTTGACAACTTAATTGACCCGTATCATATGTGTATACCTATGACAGATGAATGAATGGAGTCAAACTTGTAGATACTCTAAATTCTTAAATTCTTAATAAGGCTGCATTTCATTTGGTCACATGTTGGAGCAATAAACGCGACCATTCGCACGGTAGTCGTACCCATATCCATCCATCCATCGGCGCGCTCGAACTCGTAGCGGCAGTATCATTTACGTTCTTCCACTGAGTGCAACGGTCTTATCGCAGCGGATAGCTTGTTTATATTCATTGTCATTGTTTTTGGATGTTGGTTAATAAGTACTTGATATAGGGGAGACCGGGGACGAAAGTAACACGTCATGAAAGTAACAAGCCCATTTACAACGTGAATGAACGTGTTAGTAAAATTCCTTGTATGCAGTTTTGTAAACAACTCAACTCCTCTCTTAACTAATCAGTTGTTCTCGAGCGGTAGTGTGATGAGCACGTGTCACATTAAAAAAAAGAAAAAAGTCCATCATTTGAAGTTTTTTTGAGTGCCGGTTTTTTCAATAAAAACAACATTAAATCTCAATATTTTAACGTAAGTTTTTTCTCAAGCGTTATTTGACAAATTGTTTCTTGATCCCTGTTCAACATTTTAAATAAATTAAAGAATCTGAGTGAATTATTTAGGTTTTTCCGAAAAATGAGGGCATGTGGACAAAAGTAACACTTGACCATGGGGGCGAACGTAACATGTTAAGGCTGGTACGCTGTTCGAATGAAGTGAAATTTTCACTCCTGTCCAAAAAGTGCTGTGAAATTGAAAGTGAAATTTTCACGCCGAAATGTCAAAAATTTAATGCGACGGACAATTAAAGCCAAGTGAAAAAGCTTAAGTAACGCCCCCTATACAAATCACTTTTTGAACAATTATTTTTCACTTCAACAGCGTACTGCCTGGTGAAATTTTCATGTGGAAAGTTCATTTTGACATATCGCAGTGAAAAATTTGTATGAAAATATGGATTTCACGCGAACTGCGTACCAGCCTTTACTCGGGAAACGAGTATCGTCCTATTTTGAAGAATTTTTTTTATGTTTTTCTATTATTCTTATCTTGTTTTTTTTTTTTTTTTTCTTTGAAATTTACCAAAAAATATATGAATTTGTAATGTTCCTAAGTTGAAATACATATTTAATAAATGTAATGAACCAAAAATGTCATTATTTCGCTTAATTAAGTTTTTAATCATAGTGGTACTTTTGTCCCCAAAGCGTGTTACTTCCGTCCTGGACATATAGGACGAAAGTAACAAGGACAGACTCTTAGAAAAATTATCACAGCTATGTGAATTCATCAATTTATTAAAACTTAAGTGCATCCTTTTCTAGATAAATAACCCATCTCTTAGATGGCATATTTTGATTTTTGTTATTCCAAAAATCGCAAGAGCAGGAACCCCAAAAGTAAAAAATGTTACTTTTGTCCCCGGTCTCCCCTATGTTTTGAAAATAAGGACTTTCTCTTGTTGCTATATTGATAGAACAAATGCACTGATATTTTTTCTTTTACAGATCATGGCCGAGAAACGAAAGCCGAGCGCCAGGATATCCCAGACATCACGACGACGAAGTCAACGTATTTTGCATATCAGCCCTGTTGACGATGTGGACAGCCTACCGCAGCCAAAAAGGCGTGCTCTACGTAAAAAGAAGTCGGATAAAAAACCCTCGGCAAAACATCAACCAACACAGGATATGCCGGGGACGTCCGGTGAATCTGGTTGCCCTCCAGAAGAGGG
This sequence comes from Cheilosia pagana, assembly GCA_936431705.1. NCBI lineage: Eukaryota > Metazoa > Arthropoda > Insecta > Diptera > Syrphidae > Cheilosia > Cheilosia pagana. The sequence continues at coordinate 3,875,315 of OW386171.1, forward strand.
GCAAGCTGAAGGCTATTTCAGGAAGTTTTCGAAAAATTTATTCAGCGCGAAAAGTTTACCTCGTGATCAGAATTTCTGGCATAGGTGTGGGACTTGGGCCCACACCTCTTACAGTTGTGGCGATTCTTCCAATCAAGGGCAAAGTAAAAATGACAGCTATACACTCCAGCTGCGGATGAAAATACTTGCAAAATTGAAAGAGAAGCGGGAGAAACAGAACCAGGAGGATCAGCAAAAGCAAGAGAAGCGCCAAAATGATAAATAATCTAAATTTTGTACTTAATGTAAGCAAAAAATATTATTGTGTCCATTTCCTGTGTATACTATATATGTACCGTATACGTACTATATGTTATAAAGTGTGAAATTCAATTTGTCTGGGATTCTGTTTATGTTTTTCTTAAGAACCCCTCAGATCGATTTATGACTTCTGCGAAATCGAGGGCGTGATGTCATTTTTGAACGCACTCAGCAATGTTCTACGTGATGATTGTGATTGCGACTACTGTCGGACTTTGAAATGTCCGTTGCGATGTGAGTCACTGGTGTTTTTAGTGGGCTTTGGTTATTATCGTGCAAAACATTTGGCAGAAGTGACAGTTTCAGACTAATCGGGAATTAAGGTATTTCGCCTAGCAATTGTGGATCCAAAACTCGACAAATTGTCTTTTGCAGTCGCGCTAGGCAGGCAGAAATTTAAATAAAACAAATCAAACATTTTGTAAATAATGACAGCCAATTTGACAGATGTAGGTACCTTCAACGATATGGCTGCTTTCAACTGTCAAGATTCGGAAGAACTTATCGTAGCTTAAGACTTTCGGTTATTAAGTATTGTTGAAGTTTTAGTTGAAATCGAAATTCGAATTGGAGCTGTCATTACTCTCAAGTTCGAAAGTCACCTTAGTCCTTAGTAGATTCACATTCATCATGGTTATCCCAACTTAATTGGATATCCGAAACGAAAATATTAAGTTTTGTTGAAGTTTTAGTTGAAATCGAAATTCGAATTGGAGCTGTCATTACTCTCAAGTTCGAAAGTCACCTTAGTCCCGAATGGATTGTTGCTTGCTTCTGCAATATCTGCCCCAGCTAGCACTTGTGCAAAATCTTTAAAGTGATGGGCAGCCAAGTAGTTGCGTTCATTATCGTCTTCAGAGTGTTGGAATTCGTCCATTTCGATTAGAGAAATAAATTTAAAAGGAAACACACACATTTGCACTACAGCCGACTCGTTAGGCGGCCAAACTACGATTGCGAAACTCTCCCCAACAGACATCCACAGCAGTGAGACAACAGTGGATGCTGAGAGACCGCAAAATAAACAGGACCAGGGTTTGTATACGACGCGTTAGTGATTTATTTACAAATGAGATTCGTAGGAATTAATTTGTTTGTTTAATTTGATTTGGGAACAGATCAGATGGAAGGGGACATGGGTTTTGCATAAATTTGCTTGGAACATCATTAAATTTTTAATAATTGGATGTTTGACTGGTATCTTTTCCTTGAAGGCTTGAGTTTCAATGAATTTGTCGCCTAAAATGTTCTTTTTCCATCAGTCATCTATTATATCTAGTTATCAATCCACGTTAAAGCAAAAAGCACTGCGCTTAATGTGCATAGGTATTTCCAAAAACGACTACATAAAAGAGGAAAGCCACACACAATAATAGGGTAGCGCCCCACAATTGGCAGATGAAAAGTGTAATTGTTTGGCTAATCATTTACAAACGAACAATAAAGTGACCGAAATGAGGTAGTCTTCCTCGCGCCAACAATTGTGGTTCACTCCCGTTGTGAGGGTCCTTTCCTAAACCTTATTCAGCTCTGCACGTAGGTAGGTAGCGAAAAGAGGAAACACCATTCGTGCGAGCGTCGATGATTGTCACCCTGTAAATGCCTATAGACCGTAAATGGCAGACCAAACACAACTTAAGAATACATAGGAACTTTATTTTGATATAAACTAGGTTAGATGAATCTAATCGACAAAGTCCCACTCGGCTGGTGGCTGTTCGTCTTCCAGGCGATCCTCTTCTTCATTAGCATTCTCTTCCGCTCGTCCACGTGCAACTATTTCGCGCGCAATCTGAGGCCACACTTCCCAAATAGATGGCCGCATCACATCTGCCCTTGCGCGAGAAGAATTATCAGCGTCGCCGCCATCCGATGTCTGTTGATGGTTTTGTGGAGCCACTTGTTGAGTGCTTATCGTCCACAGGCTACGGCGAACCGGTCCTAGCGCCGCATCTTCTCCGCCATCGTCTCCTTCCGCGTTATGTTGATGACGTTCTGGGTTGTCGTCAGCCATGCCTCCTGCAATACTTCCAAATTGCGTATTAATTGCCTAAAAACATAATAAACTGACTTACCCAAAATTTAATAATCTCCTTTGCAAAGAAAGAATTACAATTCACCTATCCGCAGAACACGTGCACGCAAACCAAAAGCCAACGAAAAAGAAAACTGACATCGACAGGTAGATTTAATGCTTTCCAGTGGAAAGACAGTATCCAACTGGAAAGCTGGCTTTATTCAATTTCAAATTTATCAAATTCACTCACACATGTTTATTTTTGGGTGGTCTGGTTCGTTATTCTACCGGAACGCAGGACTTTATACTGGATTTTATTAATTCAAAATGTGCGTTGTATATTTATAACTGACTGCCCAAATGCGTCGGAATATTATTCATATCTGTGAAGGTGGGCAATGTAGCATCTACCGAGGTTTCGCTTGCCTGATGGGGACGATTTTGTGCAGTTTTTTTATGCGAAGTGTGCCACTTTGTCACCTAGTTTACCATAGAAATTTCCCACGAACCATCAACACTAATCGCAAATCATTTTACCTATGTACATAAAAAAGCAACAGTCTCCTGTAGGTAAAACACAGACCTTTATTTCAACTCTACATACATGCCAGATGAAAGGTAGTTTAATGCGAAAAGAAGTTAATAATAAAACAAATTCAAAATTTTGAAATAGAAGTGTGTTTGATATACCTAGTCGGGATCTGCATAGATTGCCATCTGTTTCAAGTTTTCAAATATGTTTTGACAACGTTCAATGATGTCGAGAGTGCTCGCATCAATGCCCACATGGCCACTGAACTGCACAGGGCCAGCGGCGACGGAAGGAGTAAGATTACTTGGTTGCTGAAAACCATGCATCAGGACATGTGGCTGCTCGAAGTTGGGTGGCACTGGGTCAAGCCAGGAACTGTTGCAACCATTCGCTGATGGGACCAGGCAGGCATACAGGTGTTTGACGACACAACTTATAACAATGTTTAATACGTTCTCTGGGTGAGGTTCCTGTTCCGAATCGAAGCCCAATTGCTGCATGGCAAAACGACACATTTCAACAAGAAACTGCTCTTCCTCATGCTTGGTAGGATCCACATGGGGAATCCTTTGCTCAAAGTCCACTTGCTGGCCGACAAAGCGGCTTCGTTCCGCTGCAGTAGTTGTAGGATCCACATAGAGATTGCGATGCTCAAAGTCCAATTGCTGGCCGGCAAAGGGGCTTAAACCATGAACTGTACGGCCAGGGAAAGCTTCTTCCTTCGGTTCCGCTGCAGTAGTTGTAGGATCCACATAGAGATTGCGATGCTCAAAGTCCATTTGCTGGCCGGCAAAGGGGCTTAAACTATGAACTGTACGCCCAGGGAAAGCTTCTTCCTTAGGTTCCGCTGCAGTAGTTGTAGGATCCACATAGAGATTGCGATGCTCAAAGTCCATTTGCTGGCCGGGAAAGTGGCCTAATCTATGATCTGCGTCCCCAGGCCAAGGCTGCCCATAGAAATTCCCATCCCAGAAAACCCGCTCAGGTACAGGTCGCAATAGCTGACCGGGTATATGGCCAAATTCATAGAAATTCCAATACTGGAATTGCAACTGCTGATTCGCAAAATGTCCTACAATCGGATACGGATACCCATAGAGAACTGGCATGTTAGTCACTGGAACGGACCCTCCGTGACCGTAGAAATTCACGCTAGCCTCGCGATGCCCCTGAGGATGCGACCAATTGGAGGCATACATCTGCTGTTGCTGCCACAATGGAATATAACTATAAACAGTTTGAATATTTGAGTAAAGCTGTAGATGCGTCCAATTGAGGTTATTCTGCTGCCAGCGATACCCAGCGTCAGAGACATAAATTGGCTGCATAGTGGGTTGCGGCTGTGCCCTGTTCCAAACAAGGCAGTCATTTGGATGCAGCGGCACCTGATAGTCTTTTTTAATCGAAATCAGCACATCCGTCTTCGAAACATGATTGCTTGCGGTATATGCAGAGGCAGCAGCAAAGCCCCCCTCGATAGATATGTGTTGATTTGGAGCAAACCCCCTACGCATAGCGTCCTCGGGGCTGATTCGTCTGCCCTGAGAATAATCGCATTGAGCCAGGACATTATTCGTTGGTACTCCATCAAAGCCGATTTGGTTTGTTGAGCGATTCACAGTCAATGGACGCATCCAATTGTTGGAGACAAAGGCCCGCTCATGACAGTCATCATCCTCCAAGAGAAGCAGTATCCTACGGTACAGTCTCATCCGATCTTTATACAAGGTCGTTTGTGGATCGTCAACGGGCATTGGGATATCTGAAATTATACAGCAATTTCATTAAGTATCCATCGTTGTCTGATATTTCATACCAATTGCAATTCCAGTGGTAAAATTATCCGCCAGGCAGTCGCAACAGGGATGCAGCGAAACCCAAAGGAACTGTAGCAAAGAAACAAATAGAGACAGATATTTTTAAAAATTCTTCACAATTTCTACTTTCTACAACGCACAGCAATCCTTTTTTCAACTTAAAGCATCACCTGCTTGTGACACTTTGTTTGTTTTCCCCAACTCCTTCCAGCCTTCTTTTGCTTTTGCATACCCATCTAACTAAAAATGAGGATTAGATTGATTGACCAAGTTTGCATGGGTCAAGGTAGGAACCTTGCCAAAAGCAGTGCATACGTTAATTGAGTTTGCTTTGTGTGATCCTTTGGCAGCATGCTGTATCAATGAACGTGTCATAAAACGGAAATGACACAAAGTAGCGTAACAAAGCGGTGGACATCCCTTCTCATCGCGCAATCCAAGGGCATGAGTCTATTACTCCAGGTTGTTTGATGTATCTTATCCCGACATTTGCTGGGATCTCGTGTTCACTTTGGAACACAATGGACCCATCGGTCGGTGTGAAACCAACCTACTCAATTCCATTCCTATTGCCAGAGGTGTGTGCGAACACCTTTTCATAAATCACTAGTTAGTAAGATGAAAAGAGATAAACCATACTGGTTTTTCAGCTCCCCACTCCAACCAACTCAGGTGAACAGTGAACCGCTTTATTAAAAAAAACGCTGCCCATCCGGCACACACACACTGAACAAAGGGGGAAGTCGCATCACCAGACAGATTGGCTGCGAAACGAGTTATAGCCCCTGCTTACGACCGTTTTACGTTGGGGAAATGTTGTTGTTGCTAGAAAATGCAATGCCCAACAGTAACCTACCCATACCCACCACCCGCCAGTAGTATTTGCTCATAGAGGGCAAGTCCGTGTGCATAACCGTGTGCGCTTCTATATCTATCAGTATTGTGTGTTGCATTGACAAAATGAGTTCTCCCAAGAATACAAGTGCAAACATCTTTTGTTCTTTCCTTGGTTTGTGATCTTCGTTAATTTAGTTGTCATCGGAGTTTTTTTGCATAGAATTTAACGCCCACTTGTTGGGTGACTTGCATGTGCGCTTCCTAATGAATTTCGAAGAAGAACTGATGTTGTCAGTTCGAAACATCATGTTTTAAAATCGAGAAAATGATTGCTTTTGTACCTTTTTAAGGGGTAACACTCCACTTCACACTGACAGTTTAAAGTCCAAGATCTTGTGCGGTTGTAAAGTCTTGAATCCTAAAACCCGATAGAGAAAACGAGCAGTTGTTCTAAATTACACCGGCTTAAGCTAGTGTCAATAGTCCACGAAGAAACATTTAAATTTATTTTGACACAATTCCAATTAACATAAATTAGCTGAAGTGTCATTTATGTCATTAAGGAGGTCAGGCTTCCGTCTGCTTAAGCTTGTGTCAAAATTTGACAAAAAATCTAATTAACTTGCCATTTGAAATGTGCAACTGATTCCATTACAGTCGCCTTGGGTTAAGCTGCATTACTCAGATGTCAATATTGGTTGCTTCTTGAATAGTGTTGGATTGGATGGCAATACCGCGAAGCAGTTGAATCTGTTGCTCAAATTATTGAGCGGTTCCTCCTATTAGTATTAAGTCGGCTTAAGTTGGTATGTCAGAAATGGACAAAAGCTCCCTTATGATCGAACAAACTCTCGAAATGCGTATAAACTTGTTGTGGATCATTTATTGTACATTGACTTAAGCTGGATTAACGACTACGGAAATGTCAAAGGAAAAAAAAACAAATGCTGTTTAAAATGACACAACACTTAAATAAAATAAACGAAAAACCCGAGCCTTTAACAGTTTTTTCTTTTAACACAGCGTACGACGACATTTCGACTAAATAAAGCTTTTGTACTTACTAGTAACTGCCCAGTGATTTTAATAATAATCCAGGTATGACACAAGTTTATTTAATCATCAATAAATAACCCTCAATATGTATACAGGTGGGTGCGCATCTGTCAACTTTCGAACAATGTTCGAAGCAGCAATGCAACAAGTTCGTTTGCAAGCAGTCATGCGCACACCTGTCAACAGAGATAGTTGCCAACTGTTTGAATTTGAATCACGTTAGTTGCAGTCGAGTCGCCGCTGCGAAAGGATATAAATTCCCGAAACTCCCAAAGTGTTTGTTTAACAATTCCACCATGAACAACGATATCTTTAATGAGGAGCAGAATGACAGGCGTGACGATTTAGTGTCCCGGGCCAGTCAAGAGATAATCGCAGCACTCAATTGGGCTCAACACTTCGAACAGTACAAACAACGCCAAAGGCAGAGGCAAAACTTGGAATACCAGGAGGGAAGTGACCAAGAACAACCCCATGGAAGCAATGTAGTTAAACATAAGGAATATCCCACCCAACCCGATAAACAATGATGCAATGACTAAATAAGTCAATTTTTATGTTACATATTTCCATTTAACACAGATACATACATTTTGTGAGTAAAATAAAAGCGTACCTTAGCAACAAGTGTTCTTGTGTCCTTTTTATTTGGTGAACTGGTGGTGGTGAACTAGAAACGTCGGTCTATTCCCAATTATATTTAAGAGGTCAGATATGTAAACAAATGAGAATCAGGGTCTGAAAGGCACTTAGTGTAAACAAATACGACAGAGTAGCGACGAATACCGAATACGATCTGTAAAAGCGACGTTATCTACGCGCGGCCAAAGATGGACTGAAATAAAATCGCCTTAGATGTTTGGATGTTTGCATTTGGCGTCAGAGCATACTTTACGAATGGCACTCGATGAATTTGTCAATCTCTTTCGTATTTTAGCTTACGGATTTGTAATGGAATTATATGGATATGTCATAAACCCATGACCGACGTGCCAAGTATGGCGCTGAGATGGTCCACAGTGACTTTGACACCAGAAGAGGTAACCAGAATTGGTGGCAAAGCACGCCACCAAAACCACCGCGAGTAGGAGTAGCCAGCGGCAGCAGTAGGTGCAGTCGTTGCTCACAATTGTGGAAATATCTCATGTAACAACATCCTTGAAAATAATTAGGTACAACAAAAAAAGTTGTTCTTGTCATTCCAAATTTTAAAAGGAAATTCTCCGCCGCCCCTCAAAATTCAACTTGTCACATGAAATGCATGTTATACATTTTAGTATAATTTTTAAGTTGTATAACAAGCATTTGTATAAATTTTTTTGTGGCAATTATTCAGAAAAGCAACGCAATCCGCATTCCTCAATATATTTTGTATATGATAACTCACATTTCCTGTTAATTTTCGACGACGGTTACGCAGTAAGCCTTCATCAGTCATTTTGTGAGACACTTGCAAATCGGCGCATCACTGGGTATCGCATTACTTCTTCCAGTGAAGTGTGATGGATGTGTAAACAATTTTAAATGTTTACTTCGAAAATGACAGCAAATCGAATAATCGACACAGATAGGCGGATAAAGCGGATCTATTATTTTTAGCAAGAAAAGTCTCTTTGTCATTTCGGCATCAAAATATTATTAGGTTTGATTTATTGTTGCGGCCTGATGGAGTTGGATTATTTTGCAGCCGCGTTTGCACAAAGCCTCTCTATTCTATAAGCTTCTTTAATTTGCTATTGTGTGTTTCAGTTTCGGTAGACTTGTAAAATGGGTATGTCAATTTGAAAAGCCATGAGGCCGATTATGGAGCGACATGAATTTCCATGAGAAAATAAAAGGCAGTTTCATGCCAAAAATCCCACTAACAGCCTAATACCTGGTGCATTTTTCGTATGCACTCGATAGGAGTACGAGCAGCAGCTGTAGGTTGAGAGTTTGCTGTTTGAAATCGCGTTGTTTGTTGGGGTATTTTCTTCATCATATCATCAAGCAAATGGGCAAACATATACCTATCTTGTGCAAGATCAGAGATCACAGACTTTTTATTATACAAGACCCAAAATGGTATGGCACATTGAATTACCGTATCCGTGATTGATCATTGATGTAAAATCAACAGAATTCAGTGACATATTGCTCTCTCACGGGTGGGGTAATTCGAACTCAGATCCACCCTATAAGCTAAACAGATCGCATCCTAAAAGAAGACGATATAAGCACGATCGGACGCAATGGTAAAACTAGCAGTGAGTAGTAACCCTAATGTTTTTTAATATAAAAACAAAATTAAAATCATCTTACTGTGTTTGCTCTGCCACCGAGTAAGTAGGTACCTCTACGTCAAGCTGTCACTAGTGGCCGTCAAATGCGTTCCCCTTTTAATGAAAGAAACCGGACTAGGTAGGTATTTGGTGATCCTTTCGACACAAATGTCCACTGTCACGTTTTCTTTTGTGCTTTCACTTGTCATACGTCTATACGATGCGATAATCTGTTAAGCACTAAATTCCCTATTCTCATAGCTGGAATGTAACTGGCAATCAAACTTATAAGCTGTTCTCTTCTCCCATATGCCAGACGACGCATTTCTACCACAGTCGCTTGTGTGTACCTGTCTAATGTTCTTCTGCCTGCACACTTATTAAGTACGACCGAAAGGGTGCAGGGATAAAGCAGCTTGTGTCACATTGGCCGCAGAGATGCACGAAGCTGCTAAAAGGGGAACGCAGGCACAGAATAGCAGCTACATTTGCTTATTTAAAACAATTTTCGGCTGCCAATGAAAGAATATGTAGGGAAAATGAGGCTTGTGTCATAAAAAGTTGGATTCCTACTCCGGCCTATTAAATTTGAAAATGTCCATGCAGTCGCATTCCTTCAATCGGCTCAAACAGCGCAAAATGTCTCCACATGTGGCTGACCTTAATATCCCCACCCCCGGACTGTTCAACATGAAAATCGGTCCTGAACAACCGCCGCAATCTCTCACACATGCGTGCTTTTTCAATCAACCGACAGCTTTCCTTTCCAATCATCAAAAATTCTTAGAAGGCACTGTGTGAGGGTGAGTGGCGTCGATTCGAGTACCTGTATCTGCAACCATCCCCGAAAGTATTCTCTTCTTACACAACCAGCCCCGATACGTCAGTGAAAGCTGAAAGGGAACCCCCGCAGTGCGCTGAAAACATTTCCAAAAGAAATATGTAATACGCCAGGACACAAGTGTAATTTTTTTCTTTTATTTCTATGTAAAACAATTCTGATATAAATTTCAATACATAGGTAGGTAGATATTCATTTTCATATATAAAACTTATAGGTATAGCGTACCTTACACATGCGGGCAACAGTTGCGATGCCCTCGAATCGCCTCTAGTCCGAGTCAGAGCAGTCAGGATCCATGTCTTCGCCTGTGATGCTAAGGTGATGGTGTAAACGCCAATATGCCAGAATGTCGTTCAACCGCCTATATGTTCCATCGCGTTGCGCGCCGCCGTCTTGATTGGCAGACGATCCCGGGTTTGACGTGGTTGCGGACTGCTGATGCCCGAGAGATTCGTAGAGCTGACGGGCTATGCCCTCGTCTTCCACCACCTCCGGCTCTGGTTGTGGTTCTGCTGATAGTTCGTCATCTGTCTCAATAGCTACCACATCAGGAACACCAGCAGCGGGAGCTTCATCTCCTATTTGCATCTGAGAGACCAAACGCTCGATACTGATGGCTTCAATGGAACCCATGTTGTGCTGCAAATGTCAGTTATATAAAAAGAGATATATTTAGCTTTTGTATCTTTTTGTATACCTAGCGATTCGTGTGTGTCTGGAGCAAATTATTACGAGGTCGTAACGATTTCACGTCCCTTTATATTGTGATTGAAGCTGTTGCTTTTGCTTTTATTTGCTTGAACAAGAAACTCTAGTTGGTATGCAAGTATGTGTGTAGCAATTTCCCCAGGAAAGCTTTACGAGGACGGTATCATATACCTACGCAATAACAGTGTAAATGTATTTTTAAGAAGAATTTTCTACAATTCGGTTGCGAGAGCGGAGGAAGTGGCAATACGTAATACGTAATACGCAATACGCAATACCTCGTGCCTAAAAAAATAAATATAAATCGATGGGTATCTATTTTCCTATGTATAAGTGAGCTTGTCATCGGGCAGAACGTATTAAAATCCCAATCGATTGTAGTAGTCCTGTGAACAGTAGATATATCAGCAACACACCCAATCTGACCGTAAACCGCATTCAAATAAGCATAAAATCAACAAAATTTCACTGCCAACATGTCACAACTTCGTTAACTGCTACCCTATCCCCATGATACGTTTTCCACAACATACCTACATAGTCAATGTGAAGAAAAGGATAATCAACTCGGGACTTCGCGAGAGATAAATTAATTTGCTGGTAAAAAGCCACAAACAAATTCAATTATGCACAGGACAAAGGAAAAAGGATATCTCGATGGTGCACATAAGCCCCCTCATACACAGGTCCACAGCCCCCCTTGTTTCCCGTTCATAGAAATAGTGAATGGGGCTACCATTTCTCACAACAGGATAAGTTTTTGAGTTTTTGTAGTTTGCATTCCTAAATCGACTATGGATCATCTACCAGCAAAATTTTTTTTTGTTAATCTGATTTGATTAAGCGAAACCTCTTGCTGTCATTCCTATCGTCGATGTGTGAGAGTCTTCCTTTTGCAATTCGTTCACGTTCAGGAGCGGATTGGGAACTGCGCCTTCTTAATTTAAAAAAATATAGACCCGATGCGAAATGCGAACAAAAACCCGCAAGTACGTCCCTGTCGTCTACCTCCCGATGACTGACAATGACACGCTTGACATTCACCGAATATTCGGTGCCTATTGTCTGAATATAAGATTGTTACGTGCATACCAAGTTCGCCTCAGTTCCAGGCACCTTTACAGATTTAAAAATAGATGCACCTACGCAGCTATCGGAGTTGGCTTTCTTCACGTCGAAGGTCGAATATATGTTTTGGTGGTTACAAGATGATACTCATAAATATACAGAGGTCCTTCTTAAACCCACGAGCCCAATTGTACCTACGTCACGTTTCAAAGCCATGTTGGCATATTCACATCGCTGTTGTAGCATTTGAGGTGCACCCAAACTGACAGATTGAATCGGTCGGTAGAAAAACTACATTTCAGTTGCCGATACGATACGGAGCGAGGAACCCTACTCTTTAGCCAGTCTAATAAGGATTTTTTTCCATTTATTAGAAAAATCCAGACACACGCAATGACATGCAAAAAGAAGCATTTCATCGTGAAGGAATATATCTTTCGACGAAGAAGCCGCATAGTTAAAGACCAAGATGGATGGAAATTCATTATGAGGCTGCTGCTCGTTCTGATCCTGTTGCTTGTAATTTACTGTGGCGTGTGGTTGTGGCAGTTCAACACTTAGTCAACGTAGGCGAATATGATTTGCATAAGTATGTACCTATATACGTTCAATAAAATATCGCTTCTGTCAAAGCGAAATCTGTGAGTTGTTATTGTTTCTTTGGAAGTTGCATTTGACGTCTCTGCACCTACAGTTCGCGGAATTTATCTTTAAGTACTTTTGGTGTAATGTAAGACCGCCAAGGCTGGGCAGCAGTTAAACCAAACGATACTCGTTTTACTTGAAAAACGCACAAAAAGTTGTAAAATCTATTTTTAGCCAGTGGCGTGTCGGTGTGTGGCGTTGGAGCTGGAACAAAAACCCTTCTCGTCTGAATTGGAGCGAAATTTACGATTACGACGTGTTTACGACTACTCGCTTATAATTCGTTTCTGCCGTTGCCAATATTCTCAGAAATTGGCACTTAGAATTGATGACGTGCGGCTATATGAGCGCACCTCATACTGTGAGTGTTTGCGATCTTATGATCCACTTCCAAGAATTATGGATTTTAGGTCTCGCAGATGACACTTCAAATACCTACCTAGGTTTCTTCGGGTTAACCAACCATAATCTTTTGTGGAACAAGCTCAAATGTCACCGAGTTTACCAACAAAATGACAATGACACTGAGGTCGACATTTCAATGTATAACATTCAAGGTATACGCGTGCCGACCCCTCTACTGGCAGTCAGAACTCACAAACCCTGTCAAAACACTTCAAATTAGGGTGTAACAACACATCGAAATGGCATAGGGTGCGGACGAGTTGACGACCGACAGCTCTTGGAACCAATGCAAGGGGGACTTGCCAGTAAATAAGGTTTAAATTACAGGGGTCGACGTGTTATAACGAGTGTGTGTGTGTGGTTAGTAAATTTAGCAGACTTTTTTTTTTGAGTGCAGTGCGGTCAACTGAGGAAGTTTGCTAACAGTAACAGAAGTCATGCATTTTCACGCCAATTATTGGCCGATGGAAAGAGGGTTGTCAACTGTCATATTGGTCCAATGTTTCTGTTATAGGGTAGGCGCCTATTGATGAAGATATCTTAATCAATGTAGGATCGACCTATGTACAGGTTGGTTGTTTTCGTCTTCAGCCTGTAACGTAGGTTACGTTACACAAAGACGCATTAAGAAACGTCAATTAAACTTGGCACTTGACACAAACCCATCTAATCCGATGAAGCATTATGTGACACTGCCACGATCGCAGGTTTTGAAAGAAACATTGACAAGACTGGTCTGCCCAGATGTAACCTGAACGCAACAACTAGATTGATCGGGTACGTCACTTTTTCTACGTCAGCCACATATGCGAACTGTCAACTTAGTAGGTACTCAGTCACGAATTTCTTGACGTGACAATAAACGTCAACTGAAACAACTCCCCATGTGACCGATCTAGGCTAATCAAAATTTAAATACATGAAGTCTGTCAGCTGTCAGACTTAATAAACTAGATACTATAACGTCCCCATTGACCCTGAGAAGGAAAGCTGTTATGATACCTCATTTAAAACGAGAATGTCAAATCTGTTAATGACTACATACCTACATAATAACGTTGCGCACTAGCGACGGGGCTCGCTGGCCCGGTGTCGCCAAATCGGCGCCAAGCCATATTCAGTTGCATTTGTATGTATAACATTTTCTGTCCGAACGATTAAGTTCTACGAATTTTGCACACACAAATCGCTGGAACCGTTTTGTTTTACCTTTATGTCGTTTTCCATTGGGCAAAAAGAAGCGTCCGGGAGAGTCCGGAATCGAAAAAATCACTTCTGAAACCGTTCCTTTGGCACAAAAAATACTCTTCTGGTGATTCTGAGAAGAGAAATTCGCTTCTCGATTTGATGTCAGAATCCACTCAAGGAGCACTCACACATGTGTAATTTATGTATTTTACACAAGCCAGCTGACAGCAGCCGTAGATAATTTTTTGGAATTTCACCAATACATTTCTACATTCAACCAGAAGCATTTTTCTTGTTCCATTGGATTGCAGAATGAGTGAATCCCCGAGTGAAACCAATGGAAAACGACATTAGCTAGATATTCTTCTTCTTCCTTTTTTTTATCTTTTACAGCTTGTTCCAGAACTCAAAACATTCAAATGGAAAAAAATCTCTCTCCATCCGAAGTCGGAACTCCGAATCTCTCTTCTCGCGTAGAGTAGTTTAGTATTAGTTAAGATTTAAGAAGAATATTTTTGTATCGTTCAAAATAAGAGCGCGAGCGATCTGTTGCTCTGTTGGTGTATGTCATACACATACTCAAACTCATATGAGAAGAGAGCTATATAGCAGCTCACGCACACTCATGGCCAACTGGAAAAGAAACCTATTCCAGCGGAAGATTCGCTTTTGTTTTTGTTGTTTGGCTTATCGAAATCACTGGGGCGTGGCTGTTTTGCACAATCTCTCCAGAGAACCGAAAGCAAAAGCAAACGCAAACGTAAACGACTTATCTTATCATACAGACGCTCATTTCACGTGTGTGTCATTTGCTGCCCCTCTCTATTTTTCTCTTAAACGTCGAAGCGAAGCGAGTTGAACAAAACTCATACTCAACAAGTCAACAGTTCAACACACATGCACGATGCACATTCTCATGCGAATTTCTTTAAATGTATTTTTGAAAGCGAAAAAAAATGGTTTCTTCTATTCTGTCTTCTGTCTGGTCTGGACTGCGCTCTGGTTACATGCCGCATTCTAGGAAGTTTTCGAAATGACTTCCTTTCCTACCAATACAAGAAATGTCCAAAACAACAAAGCTATGTCATGAAGTGCAACACTAGACAAGCTTTACCTATGCTCTCAACTTTGTTGAGTAATGGTGGAAGTGATGCCAAACGAGATGTGACAGTTGACACCCGAAATATCGTCGGAGTTAGTCGTCAGCAGTGACAGTTGACACCCGAAATGTCGTCAACTCAAACGATATTTCGGGTGTCAACTGTCAACTCTCACATCACGTTTGGCATTACTTCCATAATAACCCAACAAAGTTGAGAGCGTAAAGACCTACCTACCTACTGCGAGTGAACTATTTATCACTGCTGCATACCTAGGTATCTAGATATGTATCTACTCGTATCGTTGGTTGATTGATTGAGGTGTCTATTTGACAAGTGAAACCACAAATGGCGTATTACAAATCGATACCAAATGCCTGACATCGCCCATTTTCCCCCGACTTTTGTGGAATAGGTAGGTAAATAACAAAAAGAACACAACACTCGACACAGTGCGCGGCTATTCATAGTTCGTTTTAAAGTAGATACCTATATTTATCTATTTGTATGCGGGTATGGGTAGGTATATCTAATATTGGCATTGGCTTTGGCAGTCTTCCAAATTTCTGGCGCAATGCCTTTCGTCTTGTTGTGGGAGATAGCGATAGGAGTGGCTTCGAATGGTAAAATGTCTTCCAAATTTCAAAAATGCGTTTCGCCTCTTTTAAGGACGAAATAATGAACCTAGTCTGGTACTTTCTAATTATGTATTTAGAAGGTAGGTATTTTCCACTTCTTCATCCACTTAAGCAAGGGTATAGCTTAACCTTTTACGAAAAGGAAAGCGACTTTACAAAACATGCGCAGGAGAGAATTGTCCTCTTTTATTTATGTAATCTTTTGTTTGTGTCTAAGGTACGCATAAGTGGCAGAACTGATTTCATTGCATACGCTGTTGAGGGAAACGAAAAAAACTGACAAAGGGTCAATACCTATACACACCTGGAGCTGAATGTCTTCTCTTCCTTTGCTATACCCACGCACATACACAGAAGTTCTTGTAACTCTGTAACAATCCGCATTCGAACAGTACCTTCTGCGATAGTCGGATGTGCTTTTTTTTTCTCATTTCCGGTGACGGATATAAAATTAAACCAACTCGCCTCGTGTTTACACCTTTTTTAACGTGGTTAGTGCTAAAATGTTGCTAATAGATTTATTACTTGTGAGTGAAGCAGAAAGTCCAGTTCCAGATCCCACTGAAGGTGAGGATGATGGTAATGAAGACTTTGGACTAGTAATGCCTGAAGGCGATGAGCCCCTCATCGAAATTATAGTGAATGAGCCCATACAAGATGACGTTGTAAACGGGCATATCCATGTGAATTTTATGATATGAAACAGTCAAGATTTCTCAAGAAATTATACCCTATCTCAAGCCACTTAATAAACAAACTGGTTTTCAAAAAAACAAATAATTACTTTATCAGTGAATATAGACTTTTTCTTTTGAACAAGAATATCCTTGACATGTGTGTAATTAGTGTTTTTTTTTTCAATTTTCCAAAAACTCACCGCCAAATCTTATATGGGATAAAATAGCTGCTTGAACTGCAAATAAAAAACAAACACCAAGTAAAAGTAACTATTTAATTTATTGATTTAAAAATGTAATTTGTTATTGTCGAAGGATGTGTTTGCAATTATTGCAAACTTTTCTCTGGTGCTCGGATTTATATGCACAAAAAATATGTAAAAGTGCGCCTATAATAAAAGCTGTGACTGCATTTCCTTCAAACCGAAGTCTTTCACCACTTTTTGAATGGTTCGAAGTCATTTTCAAGGAAATTTCGTAACAAGTTTCCGCTTGTTTCTAACTTCTGTCAAAAATTTGCATTTGCATGTCGGCGCAGTGGCTTAGTGTGTTGGGCTACTAAGCGAGGGGTCCCCGGTTCGAATCCCGAAAGAAGAAAATTACATCTTAAGGTTTTTTTTCCACTGCGCCACCTCTCGCGAACGTCTGACAAACATCCGAGAGTAAAAAACTGTCATGAAAGAGGTTTTCAATTAGCCGTTTGGACTCGGCGTAAAATTGTAGATCCCTTCCATTCGTCCCAAAAATTTAAAACTCCCATAAAACAAATGGTTGCGAGAAGCTGGGCCTCGGGTTCCACAGATATTTATTTCTATGGAAATCCTAGACAAGTGTGTAACAGACACCCTTATACAAACGAACCACGCAATGTTTACCAATTTGTAAAATAATTAACCCCTCAAAATCGCATTTAATGATCGATGAAGAAATTATGAGGTGGCCCTAACCCCAATTAGTTTACTATTCCACTAACGACTCGATAATCCACTCAGCGTAGGTAAATTCTATGAAATGAATCGTGTAACCAACAACAGACAAATTACAACCCTTGTTTGTAAGAGATAGTCCTCAACGGGCGCTAATTAGCTACAGAACACAAGCATTACTCCGCAATACTGCAGCCAATTCTCGGTATTGCCTCTATTGGACGGTAAAAACTGCACAATGTACCTCAACGTATACTTACTACTTCGGATGAACTACAGAAAACCTGCCACCAACATCTACCAACACTCCACCCCACTTTTCTGAAATTCCGAAACGAACAACATCCGCCGGTGATATGTCCGTAAGTGGCGAACCACTGCAGCCACACCTGCCCTAACGTTCGTTTATCGTTTTGGTCCATTAGTGGCTATTAGTGCTGGTGGTCTATTCTGGTGGACAATCTCAGCTAGTCCCTATAGATAGAACCAGAACCGTTTGCCAATTCGTAATGGGTATGGGGTGAGTGACTGCCAGTCGCCGTGTACTCAATCGCAGTTCTGTTGAATCTGCTATCCGGGGAGACACATCCTATAGGGATTAAAAGCAAGGGTGAACTCCTGACATCGAATTTTCACTGCATACGTAAGTGGTAAAGGGAGTTTGTGGGGAAGCGATATTACGTATTCGCAAGAGTATCTGTCTCAGTTTAGTAAAAGTAGTTTGGTACTGGTGGATGCCTTACCCACAGAGTAGCGCAAACAGCGTCCGGCTAAGCTGTTTAATACAAAATGGTGCAGAAACGTAGAACAGTTTGTTCCCCCTAAAGGGGTAACCGCGTGTACATAACCACATCGACGCGTGTGTGCTGGATTATCTGACTTGTTGATGTGCGAGTGCCTTGGGAGAATTTGACTTTGTCCTATCGATGATGGTAAGTGGTAAAGGAAGCGGCCAAGAACTTTTTTGTCTTTCTCTCTGCCATTGGCAGCCGGGTGAAATCTGATCTAATGGTGTTCATTACCATCGCTGTTGTGAATTCTAACGTTCAGTTTTAAGGGTGTGATCCTTTCATTGGATAATAATTTGACCACCCTAAGTTGACGATTGATTTTGTTTTCAACAAGACATCCAATGGTGGGTGGCAAACCGTATCCAGTCATATTGGTTGGTTGGTTTAGGTTTAGGTCCATCCTGATGAGGGAAAAATACAAGTAGCGCTTTAGCGCCGTTTTGAAGCCACAACTAGTAGAACCTGGAGATAGAAAGGGTGACATAATCTTATGGGAGCTCAAAACCAGCCTGAGGAGTTGATGTTGTTGAAATGGATGCCTCGGATGGCCGATAGGTCGCCAAGAAAGAAGAAAGAACACTGTTTCACTCTTGTTAGTGTCAGCGCAGCTACGACAGTGGGGTTTGTGGGGTATGCCTAGCTTGGCTGCGTGCGTTCCTAGAGGCCAGAGGCCTGTACTAATTGCCATAAGTCTAGCGACATCTGCACGCGTTCTGGAAAGGAGGTTATTCGTTCTGGCTTCGTCGAATGTTGGCCAAATCTTTCTAGAAATGACGCAGTTTGTGAGATTCACCCCCTCCCTGCAGGAGGATTTCTCTCTTTACATATCCCAGCGGAGGGAAAACTACCATCGCATTAGATACGCTCAGAGCGGAGGCACGTCTGGCAAATCCATCGGCTTTCTTCATGGCCGGTAACCCAGACTTGAGTGATTTCAAACCGATGACCTGCCCTATATCCTCCTATTGTTTGTTGAGCATTCGTAACTATCTACTAATGCGAGTTCAGATAAATTCAGTCTGATTAATTTTCTCGTTCTGTATAGGTAGATGCAAATCCTTTTCCATCCCTACTTCACTCAAACCTCACTTTGGAAGGAAATTTACGAGCATTCCGCACCCAGCCTTCATGCAATGTTCCCGCCTTTGGTGGTTGGCTCGAAAGTACGAGCCAACTTCAATGATTCAACCCCAAAAAGGACGCGTCTCACTATTTACAGAACATTCTAAATATAAATAGCTACCCTCAATTTTATGCGTTTTCTCCTTTCAGATTTCGGGCTAATCCCGAAGCAGACGCAGTAGCTGTTGGCTTACATCAATTACTCATCTTTACTGCATTTCAGCGAATCTTCTTAATATAGCTGCATCAAATCGCATTGCCGCAGTCATCACTTTTCGAATGAAAAACATACCAAACCAAAAGAAGAGCGCATCTGCACCGCTCCAAGTCTTTCTCTTCATTCGCAAACAATAAGATCTTGGACTTGGTCTTGATTGGTATCCGTCAGTCGGAGTGCAACCCACTTTCATACAGAGATTGTTGGTTACAAAATGAATCAACCGAATAACAACACTCTGATACCAGACAATATGCAAAACGGTTACGAAGATATTAAGGACTTGCATTTGCATATGGAGCGGCAAATCGAGCTGCATGCTGCTAACCATTTCGCCAACTTACCCTATCGCCATAGACTGATCACTCACTGGTTGGAGTTATTGGCGGAACATATCGATGAGGACGAGAACCAAAATGAACAGCAAGAGCCACGCGACGAGAGGAATTGAGATGCCATACTTATTCAAATATAAATAAGATTTTCAAAAATCTTTATGTAATTTAAGTCATTTTTCAAATAAATATCTAACTTTTGAATACCTAGAGTTGGGTTGTTTTTTTCTGTATGGGGAAATTTGATTTTTTTCAGTTGTGGCGATGCTTTTGGACGTAGGTAGGTCTAGGTATGGGGATGGACTGCTTTTCTGACTGCAGAGATTGTTAAGAAAGCGATTGTCCATATAAGCAGCTTTTCTGTTATTGACAGGGATATGGCTCATCACAGACAAAGAGAGTTGCTTGCATGAAATTTACCTCTAGAATGAGCAAATATTTTCCCAAATCTCTCTCAAAAAACGTCATGATACGTAAAATTGACATCATAATTTTTCATATCGGTTCATAACCAGAACCGGTTATCCATTATTGGGACAATCTAAGCACTGACGACTCAAGTTGTGTAATGATCGATCAGTAGACTACGAAATCAGGCTACAAATCTTGATTCGAAATACATTCAAAATGATGTGTGCAAAATTTCACCTACTTCTTTCGAGAGATAAAAAAGTAACAGATTTTTTCTTGTGGGCCCACTGTGCGGACGCGACTTCTTAAAGAAGGTAGCTACGTATAGTAGAAGTGCTTGCTTACTTACTTACTTAGGCGGCGCTACAGTTTGGAGTGCTGCTCCACTTAGCGCGATCTTTGGCTAACTGCCAGTTGCTCACTCCAAGTTGGTTGAGGTCCTCTTCCACTTGTACGCACCACCTAAGGCGATGTCTTCCTCTACTGCGTTATCCCTCCGGGTTGGAGTCGAAGCACACGCTCTACCATCTTAGACGGCTGATTCGCACTTTTCTGGCATGGTCGATGTAGCTGTACAGCTCGTAGAGTTCGCTGTTATATCTCCTTCTCCAAATCCCATCAACGCAAATCGGGCAAAAAATCACACGAAGAATTTTTCGTTCAAAACGTCAAAGGATATCCTCATCCGCCTTCGATAATGTCCATGCTTCTGCACAATATAGTAGGACTGGGATGATGAGGGTCTTATATAGTCTCCTTAGTGTTTCTCGCAAGGCCTTATTGCCGAAGTAACAGCGGTTGGCAAGCGTGATTCTTCGTTTGATTTCCGAGGTGATATAATTTTCAGAATTGATAGCCGAGGTAGACAAAGTTCCTAACTACCTCAAAGTTATAGCTGTCTATCGTGACATTCTGTCCGATTCGTCGATGTTGTGTGTCCCTTCTTGTTGACAGCATATATTTTGCCTTGCCCTCATGCACCACTAAATCCATTTTTGCCGCTGATACTTGCAAACGAAGTGCTTGCGAAATCTATATATCCATGTATTCCGTCCGATCCATCGTGACAGTGACAGCGCTTTGATTTATTCAAAGTTATCCAATACCGCCAAAATTCAACATCCCTCCCCTGTTCATTGTAATGTATCTAAAGCTGTAAAAAAAATCGAATTCCAAAAAAAAATTATATGATAGGTATGCACTGAATAATATTTACAAAACGACGCACGTGTCAAATGCCAATATGTTCAAAACATACACAGGTAGGTACACAGAGTGGAAAGAGAAACACCGAAAGATTTGTAATTCAGAACTATTATTTTATTTTATTTCAATCGCAGATACAAAAATGATACATTAAAATATTTAATTGGAAACAAATTCGGGTGTCCGAAATTTACATTACGATTGATTCCTACGATTGGGACCGATGGTATCTTCTTTTTCTTTTGGATTTTCCGGTACAATAACCGGCGGAATAATTTCGGCGTCTACACCTCCATTTGCTGGGACGAATTCGATCGGATTTATATCAATATTTGGAATACGTTCTATCCAAGCCTTGTACTGCTGCCTAACAAAGCGGATAGCTTCTTCCAATTCGCGATGAAAAGGGTCTCCGACCTCGCCATCAGCATCAATAACATAATTTCCATTGTTATCGGAGATATCGTCCATGATTTTGGATTTAAAAAGAAACGAAAACCAAATCAACTAACTTCCTCGCACAGTGGTTAAGTGATGACTGAAATGGACGTGTGTGTATGTGAACTTACTGTCACTGCTACTGGCAGTTGCTATATATTTACAACGCAGTCGCAGGGTGGTATAACAATAACAAATCAATCGAGACGGACTGGTGACGGACTGACACTGACGGGAGGGCGCCAGGGTTAGTTTAATTTGGTATGATTTAATTTGTCAGTGTATTCATTTGTTCACAGTATTCGACAGTTTGTCGGGGGTTGAGACTTGAGATGCGCGTGCGATGATGTAATAAACATCACATTCGGAACAGCTTTTCATAATTTAAGGTTTTATTTGTTTTGCCCCCGTGTGCGGCTGTCAATACACGATAAATGTCAGAGAATTTGACTTTTTTTTTAATCTCCACTCCGATGTTCTTAGACCGTTTCAAATCAATTGTAAGAACGATGGCTGTTTGGCTTTGGAGCAATTGACACCGACGTCGTTGCCTCGTTGCTGGGTAGGGTAGGTACACTTCCTGTTAAGTTCTGTTTCTCGCAAAAAAAGGACAACTTTCTTAAATTATTTCCTATACCCTACAACTACAATACCCCATCCTCTCGACAAGATAATAAGAGGCACTCACTCATGCACAGGCGTCGGGCGGGCGCCGCAATGAAAGAAACTGTTATACATTTATTTCTCTTTGATTGGGATATGTTCTCTTCTTATACACTAATACACAAATACGTGTGGGTATGGATAGAAATAGCAGCTCATGGGGATTTTGGAATGGACAACGGAGTAGGGACCGCTGCCGTGAGAACGTTCGGTGTCGCTTGCCAGTTAGGTATATAACAACACAACTCTCGACAGTCTAGTCGATTCAGCGATCACGCCGGGCGATCATTTTTAATTGTCAGTGCAGTGTGCGTCTGGACTTCCATTAGAAATCTAAATCTACACACTTATCCACTAAAGTAGCCAGGAAAAAAAAAAAACTTTAAGGTAAGTGGTACCTAGTTTGTCCGAAAATATGTTCCTTTTCGTTTTTTACTGTTTCGTTACGAGTGTGTGCTCTTCGCAGTCAATTTTCGCAGTCAGTTTTCGCAGTAAATTTTCTCTGTCTGCAATTTCTCGGAATGTGGATATCCGCATATAGATTTATTTGGAATTCATTTGACGTGCTAATCAGCTTGAAAGGGATGATTGGCTTTTGTTGTTTTGAGTTGTATTGTATAAGAAGATATTTGTTGGAATTTTTGGTCCTTTTTGCAAATTTAATTGTGAAAACATAAAAAAAAAAAATTCTTTCAGATGGACATAAAGCCAGATATCAAAACTGAGCCTTCGACAAGTTTGACAAGGTGGACAAGTCTCAGAACCAGACCTATGCTGATGAGGGCGGCGAAAATTAAGAAAGAGCCATTACCAACACCGCAGAAGCGGCGACGTACCACCACAATTATACCAAAGAAGGAGGAGGAGGACGACAAAAAATTGGTCCCGATAGCGGTGAGCAGTACTACTGACTTTAGACGGCGCAGGCGCAGTCGCAGTTGGGACTTGATAGCCGAGCACGGCAGCCCTCCACGTGTGATTCCGAAACTCAATTGGGGCCGAAAGTTCTACCGATACGACAGAACGACTTTGATCCAATTTCGGTGGGATTATTGCCCCGAAAAGAATTCCTCTGACTCGGACAGCGATGACGATGATCATGATGATGATGATCATGATGATGATGAGGAGGATGAGGAGGAGGACGAGGACAAGAACAATGTCCGTGCTCTTGACATTAAAACCGAATAAATATACTAACAAATGCCAAGCAATTTTTTTCGTATTTACTTTTTAACTGCTCATAACTTGTTACTTTGAAAAAGAATAAAACGGTTTACGAGATTAATCAATCTCACCAGCAAAGCAAATGCGTTTTTATTGTAAATTTTTTCAGAAAGAGGTTGCTTGCAAATCTGTCGTGGAGGTGGGTGAGTACCTTTTAGCTTTTAGAATCCAGTGGAGGTCTGGGGGCATCTATGTAATTCGATTCTATTCGAAAGTTGTTCCGATTCTACTTTTAAAGAGAACTGTTCTATTTGAAAATAGAATCGGAACAACTTTCGAATAGAATCGACTTACAGAGTTGGCCCCCTGGATCTGGAGGTGCAACCGAAAGCCGAGAGCATTTGCGGAACACTTTCGACACATTCAGGGGTCGAATCGCGTCATCCGTGATCGAGCATTAATTTCACGGAATTAAGTTGATTTACATGTGAAACAAAAACAAATTCCATCACGTAATGCTCGTTCACGGATGACGCAATTCGACCCCAGTTCCATCTAACTGACGGTTGGGTGCGCAGACAGAAAGAGTTCGACAACAACACAAAGTCGGGGCGACTATTTTGAAAAATGTTTACCTTTCTTTCCATCTATCTCGTGCTCGATGGGCATTGGGCATACTTCTTTTTTTTTTCAGTGCGTCTGCCTTACCTCTTCACACTAAAGAGAGATGAACCTCGGGCTGGAGTTGGGGTATGCTCCATTTTTGTAATGCCTACCCACCACAAAAATATTTAGTATCCATAAATTATGTAAAAACTCGCCTTCATCCTTGCTGTACCTACAGGGATGACTTTATGACTTTGTGGTTTGATTTTATTGTCCTTAAATTGACAGGACTTTTGTTATATGGGTGTTAAAGCTACAAGATACCTACAAAGCACGTTGCGTAATTTTCCTATGGAGTTAAAAAAAAACACCACACACTTGTTTACGGTTTAAGTTTCTTAGAAAATGTCATTTTTATTAAGAAAAAGTTTAGCAAGCGCGGAATTCATTACATGCACTTTTTTTTTTTAATTATTTGGTATGTATAGATTTCGTATATAACTCAACGATCTAGCTCCTCCTCATCGCCATCATCATCATCCGCATCAACAATAGGAGAGTCACCTAGATGGCCGACACCAAAGTCAAAGTCGAAGTCTTCATCGATTTCGATTTCATACAGCCAGCTGAGCTCACTTTCGGTGTCATCATCATGCGCCTCGTCTTCCATCTGCTGGTCACCCCAAAGCTCGATTATGTCCATGGGTTCATTTTCGAGTAAAACATTCGGCATCGGGTCTTCGATTTCGTGTTCATTCGGAAAGGAAACCCCAAGGTCAACAGCTTCTTGTTGGGTCACAAGCCCCTCGGCGACTGGCCAGACTACAGCCTGCCCATCACTTTCTAGCATAGCATTAAGCACTACGCGCATTACATCATCCTTGACACCTTCCCAACATTCGTGGTAGGTCAAAAATATCCCCGACCAATGCTCCTGCGCACTCTGATCGTAGCTATCGTTGTAAGGCTCTTCTTCCTCCGATACGAAATCCGACGATGTAATTGAATTTTCCATCACTGCAATAGCACAACTCCCATCACTCCCATCACTCACTTCGTTCTCATCGTCAGCATTTAGAATTTCTTCTTCCAAAGCCGCAAGTGCTGCCTGGCCAATTCCTACCGGTTCGTCTACTTCCACATCAATCAAACTCTCATCACTTATATCGATCACATCGTAGCCTTGCAACTCGTCTTCGTCCACCTCAATCGCATCCGTATCCATTGACTCAAAGTCATGCTTCCTGTGACTTGCTTCTTCGACCTGCGCATCGCGGATTTGCTGAATAATACGATTTTCCTCGTCGTATTCCATCCTGCCAACGGTCTACCTAATTCAACAGCGCATATTAACTTCCTAGTAAAAAAAAACTATCAACAAAAGAACTTACTTGACAAATCCTTTTTGCACAAAAGCGTTACACAACTAAGAACCAACCTACACCTGGCCTGGTCAGTGGCCAACTGCTCGTCCCGCAACCCGCAAACCACAATTTTGAGCGGAGCTTTTGCGGAGCTTACATTTTCGGAGTAAATACATCAGCGCTGCAGGAACAGGCACTTTAGTGCCAAACTGGCACTTTCAAATGAATTTGGCACTTTGGCACCCATTGGCACTCAAAAATTCAAACAAAAATTTCTTTTTTAAGCGCAATATCAAACAAAATTTCCATTAAAAAACATTACAAATTAATTTTTCTAATAAAAACTAAAAACATTGCTACACTTATTTCTTTTTTTTGTAAACTGCCACAAAAATCGACTGATAGTTTTTGTTTAAATATGCGATTTTCTTAATTTGGCACGCTGAGGCACTTTTTGGCACCCAAAAAAATAATTTGTGGCACTGAGATTTTTTTTCCAGCTGCAGCGCTGAAATACATATTTTTTTGGAAATTTGACACCGTTCGGTCGCACATACCTAGTTCAGACAAATTTCCGCAATTCAATTAATCAGCAGTGTTGCCAGACTCTAGAAAAAAATTTAAAAAACTCTGAAATGTATTGCTCCACCTTTTTTTTTAATTTAAAATAAATTACGCCTTCGATTCGAGGAATCTAACTACAGTGATTGTAGGTCCTTTTTTAAGGTAAAAGGTCCATCGTCTACTTCTTTGCTATTTTCGTGTTGCCCATAATGTTTCCGTGCAAGACCTTGCATTAAAAATGCCAAATGGCATCACTGCGATGGCAGTGGCGACTGGCCACAAATACATGGAAAACATGTCAAGATTTAAGATATGAGTATGGCGAACAGATACGGTATACGGATCCCATTGAGATTGAGTTGTGGGTGAAAGAGAGTGAAGGGATTAAAATAAGAGTGACTGTGGGACAGGAACAGGAACAGGGCACAGGAACAACTGGTAACTGGATTATCTCACTCTCCCTCCATTGATGGGCAATTTGTGGCAATATTTAAGAGGACTGTGGTCGTTCTTAAACGCGCACAAGTCACAATCACAAGTACAAAGATCTATGGCATTTGTCAAATTTATGGATTTTGCTGTAGATATATAAAAAAGAGATAATTTACGTCGTTGACTCACTGGATACCATGAGAAGTCTCAATGTAAACATTTCCCGGCTCGATATTCAAAGCGAATTATATTAAGTTTGTTGATCAAAGCAGATCGATTTCTATGGCGGCGGAAATAAAATCAAAACAATTGGCGTCCGGTGTCAAATTCTCTATAAACGCCTTCAAATTCCGAAAACAAGTCAATAAAATATCTACCCATCATCGTGCAGCCCTTTTCAAAGAAATCATTAAAATCTATCCTTTTCGAGGTCCATTTAGACGAGGACAACAAAAACTTTGAAAGATTGACGTCCACGTCAGCAATTTTACATGGACGCAAAGCTGAGATTAGCGTCCACTTGACGTCCACGTAAAACTGTTGTTGTTGGAACTACATTTGACGTCTACGTCTGTTCGAATCTCCTTTTAAAGAAAAAAATACACTAAACCTTTGTTCATCTGTGAAAAGAAAAACGAATTCTACATAAAATTGAAACAAGCCACTTTAGTAATAAAATAAATCCTCGCACTAGTTTATTCAAAATAAAATTTATAAAAGGTGTAACAATCTATGCACCTGCATCACGAGATGGCTCCTCGGCCGGATTAGTCTTTAAGACGCCATTCTGCACCTGAACAGAGTTACCCCAACGTTCGAGCAATTCGGCTACGGGCAGGAATGGAGCGTTTTCGGAAGTCTGCCGCTCACCACTAGCGCCGTCCTCAACAAACATATCCTCGTTGTCCAATGGCACACCTAGTAGCAGCATCTCTGGTTCCTCCGCCTCCGGTTCAGGTAGCCATTCGTCTTCGAATCCAACAAGTGGTGGCAATTCGCCTAGCGGTTCAAATACGGGCATCTCGGGAAGCGGCAATGGCAATAGCAATGGCACTTCTTCTTCTTCTTCCATCTCATTGTTGTCATTATTTAAATCGCATACATTTTGGGAATCCAAAATGCCATCGGGAATGTCTAGGAAATGTTTGCTCTCCAGATGCATATCTAGATTTATGTTTTTTGGTGAATATTGCTTTTTCATTTCAAGGAGTTTCACTCACCAAACAAAAAAGAAAAAACCTGTTGCTACTTTGATGCTGACTTTATGAGGTTTGTTGTGCAACTGCTTATTTTCTACGCGTTGCTACGTCTACAACGTCGCGAGGTGGATTGAGCAGACGTAAACAATTGCAGGTCGACATAATAGGAACATAAAAAATTTGCCAAGCAAGGGAATTCATTTTCAAAAGTAATCGCAGGAGGCGAGTGAAATAGCTGCCAAGCACAGGAAGCCACACGAAGGTGTGCGCGGAAGTTGTGTATGTTTTTTTTTATGAGTGGGGTTCGCTCTGTGTTCTGAGCCTGACAGGCACTCAATCAATTTTTTTTTTGGTTTCGTTGCGGGGATTAATTAGTTGGTCCTTAAAGTTTATTGGACGTTCAAGGGGTGCATTTGAAAAAACGGATTTCGTTGCAAAGTTGTCAATTGTTGATAGAGCGGCCAAGAGGGTTGACGCAGTTTTGGCAATCCCGGATATATGTGACAAGCTTTAGATATTGTTAACTTTTCTATCATACGGAGGCATGATTAAGTCTGCTTATTATGTTGATGCCACAGTTTTGGACTTTCTAAATTTTGACGCAAAAAGGACAACACAAAACCGACTTTTCCTGCAGAGGCCACATTTTTATTATTTTCATTATTATACACAGATACTTAAGTGAAATATGCATATATTCATGGCTTGCGACGGTTGTTCTCCTGTTCAGTTTAAAATGAAAACATCCAAAAGATGATGTACCCGAACATCACCAAAATCAGTAATAGAAAGAACCGCATAACGCAATTCTCTGTAGCAGTATCCCTCACTCTCTGACCTCGAATCCGTACCCTTTGCGGTCTCGTTGTCAGGGCCATTCTTCCTGTCTGCCTACACCGTGGCATATTTGAATTTCCGATGGATAATCTGTTGAGGATAAGAATTATCTTGAGTGCAAATATTTAGCAAACTTTATTTAACCTACCCTTAAAGGGGAAAAACACTCCTGGGCACTTGAATTTATTGGCTTTAACTGAGGGACGCTGTGATTCTGATTATTGAATAATATTGTAAATCTATGAGTTCATTTGCTAGTGTGGCAAAGTGTCGCTCTCTCGAACGCAAACCACATGTTGTCGATAAGAAGTCAAGTGGGGGCAAGGAGACTTGAGAGATGGAGAGATTTTTCATCCATGGAATGACATCATACTACGTGTGGGTGCTACGCATGCTTTTGGCACGAAGTGGACATTAAAATGCCAGCTGTTTTGAGGCTTTCTGTTTTCAATTAAAAAAGGTGTACTCTTACAATGCAATCTGTGACGGACGTACTTGAAAAAAGAATAATCTTTCACTGATTCCAGACATCTCCCCAGTCCCCAATCGATTTAAGATCTCATGAAAAGTGTGACGCTGGTCACGGTATTAGTTTCGCACTACACAGACATACTACACTGCATTATTAGTGTCGTGTAACGTGTTACCTTCGGGACGCTTTAGAGTCATTTCGACTTCTTTTTGGCAGCCCGGACGGCGGACACATCTTTTTTAAAATGAGTGAAATCGGACTCCTTTTTTCAGTTGGAGCTCTTTTTTGGACTCTTTCTGAAAATGTTCAGAGGTAACACTGGTCGATGGAGAGACTAGCGAGTGTCGCTGATGAGAGATACACAGATACTTGATTAAACTACATCTGTTTCTGTATGCGTGGTTAGGATTAGGATATAGGCAACTCTCCCTTAAGCCGAATAAAGCTTCTTTTTCTCTTACTGCTCATTTGAATGAAATCCTCAACCACTTGTCCATAGTTTCGGTTAAGCCATCGCCTCAACAAGATCTTCTCTATTCAGTGCAAGATTTCTATTATCAAATTGCAAGTAAATTTTGAGATCATGGACAAAAGTGGTGCTTCTGGTTCCAGTGACAGAGACGAGAAAAAGATGTCCCCCACAGACAAAGACGCTGAGTGGAAAAAGTCATACCTTCCGGAAATCCCTCAAGGCTTTGCAAACTATGCAGTGGAACGTCGACCCGGACAAGAGGGACTTGGCGAGCTGCGGGCCATCAGACTGCCGTTTGGCACTATACCCGAGCCTCGTAATCAAGATGAAGAAGATTCTTAAATTCAAAAATGAGCGCCCATAAAATTTGTCAAAATTCATAAGTTCTGCTTAATAAAAAATCCTCGCTCTCATTTGTAATTGAATATTGAATGTTTTAAGTGAATTTTGTGCAGCCTATAATTTTTGTTTAATAAAACGCAATTCTCGTGTCTTAATTTTTGTTTCTTTTCGAAATATTTCTGTTGCTTCCTGTTGGCATGCGGTTGGAAAAGTCTGTTTCCAACGAAACAAACTTCTCATTCAACTTTTGTTTAAAATATAAGACTTGCTGTTGATAAAGAGGGCCTACGGACGCAGACCATGTCGCAGATATAGGGCCCGGCCAGCAGAAGAGTCTCCTTTTGGTGTTCCTATCAATAAACCACAACCACCTATACTTAAAACTTCAATAAAAAAACCATTTCATGGTAAATTTTCAGCACAAATGCAATTTATTGTAAGAAAAAAAAAGAAAAAATTAAATCTTTCCGTGAAGGCGCAAAAAGATGCAGGCCACGCCAACGGCCGTGAACAACAGGATGCCAGCGATAGTGATGGCCATTGGACGGTTACAGCGACGTGTCTGAATTGGTTCGGGTTCTCGTTCTCGTTCCATCACTCTGATACGCCTAAATGGACCCGGACGTGCTGCTGATGTTGGTGATATACGGCCGAAGTGGTGTATCACTATAACCGGTCGTCCTTGCAGAGTTGAAGCCCGACGGTCAAGCCTCCTTGTTTGGAATCCACGCTTAGGTGGCGGTTTAGGGCTCCAATTCTTGACATCGTTTGCCCAGTGTACCGAGCGAGCCTTCCGGGTGCCCTCGTCGCTTTCTGTTACCATTTTCTACTTCGATTCTAAGAAAAATCAGAAATTCTAACTCAATTGAAAGCGCACACACAAAAGAAAAACACGGCCTCAATGATCGGTCGGTGATTTGTAACTGAAGACGACAGTTGCAACTCTGTAGGTAGTCGTCCACCGGCTAGACTATTTTATCGCCCAGATGGGCTTCGTTCCGCTTGCTGATATAGAAACTGGCTGCACAGAAGTGTATGCAAGTGCTCGACCAATTGTGCGCATACCACTATGGTATTTTGACGTGTAGAACTTTCAGTGACTCGAGTTTGGTATCCGTTATCACTATATTCAAGAAAGGTATACAGTAGCTGGGTGACGATTTGACACGGCTACGGATGTTAGCGCGTTCTTTGAAAAGCATTCCATGATGGGACAGCTTGGTGAAGTCGGTTTGGGGGTAATGGCCTACTGCAAGGTTTATTTTCTGTCTTCTCTAAACGTCATGAGACTCTCCATGTAATTGAATTTTGCACATATGTTAGCGATTGTATGAAGCACTCAACCAACAGTCACACAAACAATCGCCAACGCGTCTCTTAACTACTTTCATTGATAAATGTCTGTCAGCGGATACGCGTAGACGTACATCAAACACCAAAAAGCTAAAGTAAACAAAGAGCTTCTGTTGAGACTCGTCTGCTACTCGATCCCTATCGATGTGACGTCTGAAACTGGATGTTTTATCAACAGGAAGTCCAAGCTTGTAAGCAAAAGTTGGATGGCGTGACTTTTGGCGGAGATCTTTTCGATGAAAAATTAAATAACCTATTAAAGCGCGAAAAATCCGCATGTGGGTTTGTCACTGTGCAAAATCGATGTGGTGTCAGTCATATCACATGTCAGATGGAATCCGTTTCCGATTGATGGGATTGAATAGGTCTATTTGAAGATAGGCTTATCAAGACTATGCAAATGAACTTAGGGATCAGCCCTGAAAAGAATGAACGCAGAGTGATAGGTGAATTTAAATCCATTGCACGCGCTGCATCCTTCATCCCTTACGAACAACGAGGAACATAAAAAAAGAGGGAAATTTATTGATTATTTATTTTAAGCTTAAATTTATATATTTATAAATATGACACATTTAATTTTGTGACACTTTACGAAAGCCTGCCGCGGATTCGATTATCATAGTAAGCTTCACGGGGTGTTACTACGGCACCTGTCGCCATCCTGATCGCGAGTGCTTCAGCTTTTAGAAACTCTGCTCTTCTTCGAAGTTCATAATCATCGGGAGGCTCACTGGGTGGTAAATTTTCGGCATTTGAATGCCGCCAAACGACTTGAGTCAGTCCAGAATACAAATGACGGGGAATATGGTTCAAAATGTTCATGTTTCGATCTCCGATTGTAGATAGGTATTGTTGAATTCGCAGCGATTCTAGTGACTCTCTTGCCGAGACGGTGACTCAATTTAAACTGGGTAGAAAAATCAGCGAAATCAAAAACCGACTGGGCTGGAAAGCGACGTAATACTCGAGGGTCGAGTCGAGACTGTCGGATTCGAATGATGTATATAGTCACTGCTGTCATTTACATGTGTGTGGAAAAATATAGTGGAAGTCTATGTCCTGTGTGTTCGCTTCTTCTTCGTGCCAAGGCGAGTAACTCACAGGCCTTGACTGTGCGTAACAATCGGCAACCACGGCTACAACGTGCGACAATTTCAGTTTCAGATTAAGCTGCTTCCTGTTCCTCTGGGATGGGGTTTGTTTCAACAGCCGCAATCGGTTGCATATGCATTTACTGTGGGTTTACGTTGTCTGGAGCCGCAAAGGCATTTCGGTTCGACTCTAGTCTCCACTAACACCAGCAGCGTAATCTTGAGTAGATCTTGTCCATTTTTACCGCATATGCGAACGGCCATTTACGAAGGCGACGCGTTTTGGAACCTAAATTGCAAATAGGACTATTGACTGAGCACCAGACTTAGGGAGATTGAAGTGGCACACACACAAGGCAAACATTATCATATGCTGCTCTTTTCACCCTTCTTTGAAGGACTTATCGCGCAGCGGAATATAGAGAAGCAAGTCAGATACCACCTTAGTTTAGAGAAGAGCGATGCAATATTTGATTTAACGCGTCAGTAGCCTTTGAATAGACGGATATTTTGCAACGTTGGACCATGGAGCTACCTTTCAGACCGCTGAGGACCGCCGCAAGTGACCAAAAAGAGAACAAAAGGGCCCGTTTCCTATCTGGTGAGAATCGTATTTTTTTAAAAGAAATTTGCTGTTCTCCAAGGCCATGATGAAGGCTCCATAAAAGTTCTCCAAATTTTATTGTTCACCTGTCCAAACATACCTCGATTATGACGCCTCCGCTGACACCTTGCAGCTACTGCCACGTGCAAGCCAGCAAGTCCTCGATTAAAACGACTATTTTGAGTGAAAGACTATATTTTTATTGAAAACTTTGTTCACACAATTTTAATGCCCATAGTAGTGACGCAAAAACGTACCCCCGACAGCAACCACTAGAAACAGTAGAATTACAACCGCATTGATGGCGACAGATTTTGAAAAACGACAACGACGCCGGGGTGGTCTTGCGCCACCTTCGACTGCATCCACATCAATTTTTGGAGACGGATCAGCAGCAATCAATGGCTTGCGTTCTTCAGGAGCTAAAAGCTCGATATCTTCGCCTTGTGATGGAGCATTCCAACGAACTAGCCGCGCTGCGATTACACGAATTGTGTTCCAATGCGATGTGGCTCCATTGGATGATGTATCTTGCTCCACGGAGTCAGACGCCATATCTTCGTCCACCCAGCCGGTCACTAGGGGAGCCTTTTCGATGTTTTCTGCTTGTTTAGGCATTTTGAAAATCTAAGCACAAAAATAGATGTTAGAAGATTTGCAAAAAAAAATATCACTTTTCTCGAAAGCCACACCTTAACTTGCACAAAATATTAAGCACGTCCTCAACTATCGATGACTGACTTATAACTGAGGCGGTTATTAATCATTCCAATTAAAAAAAGTCTCAGAGTGTCAGTGATTTATAGGTATATAGTGTTTTTCTAGGTAAAATGGCACAGAGCAAAACCATGAGAAATAGGAAAGGGAGAGACACTTTTAACGACGGGTTGGACTTTGTTTAAATATTTGAAAAAGAGTGGAAACATTAAATAAATTGCGTTTTATAATTTTTTGATTGAATCTGTCCTCCTTTTCATGATTTCGAGGTGAGCCTTAAGGACCGTCCACAACCCTATACGAGCATCCCCATATGATAAACGATGGGTCCGTACTTCTATGCTTGAAGAGCACCATTGGATGAATAGGTTGGTGGTAAAGTGTCCGTTTGGAGAATTAGATGAACTTGCTGGAGGACGATAGGAGGAAGTTTCATTTACAAAAAAAAAAAACAAATTACCTGCGGAGATCGCCCCATTCCATTGAGTGATAGAGTGCGCCCCCTGGGCAAGGCAATCTATCAATAAAACTGAAAGAGCAAGAGGAGGACCAGATACTTCCGCCTTAAGTAAATAAAACTCCAACTTCTCTTTGGATTCGACCGAAACCAATAAATACATTCTCCGCAGTATTGTTTCCCAGAGTTTCGATCAATTCGTCCCACCGACAAGATCAAATCGTAAACGTTTCAAATTTCAAGTGAAAAAGTATACATCTTGACATACAGTATGGCCGAACGACATACCGATCCGAGAAGACGCAGTCCAAATGCCGAAAATGAGCCGCATAGAATACAAGCACTTGAAAGACAACCACAAGCAAATCCAGCAGAATCGCGCGAAAGAACCCCATTGGCGCGCATACCAGATCCCCGTGATAACGACGAGAATCGCAACCATCGCAACAGGACGCAAAGAGACGACGACAATCTTTTTGCTTAAAATGACTTTTTCACATTCAGTGTTCCTTTTTATTTATTTATTTGTGTGTGCATTTTTGTGGTCGGTCAAATAAAAGTTAATGAGCAATCTGAATTTAAGCAACCATATTTTCATTTGTTTGTTTACATTTGGGCTAGATTTTGAATGTTTTTTATTTAAGATCGGATTTCACGTTTCTTCGTATTGGCTATGGGATGTATCTAAGTATCTACGGAAGTCGTGGAATCCCTTGCGCTCTGAGTTCTATGAGTTTGCGGGTGTGACTCATAAGACTCATGTAGGGACATCATTGGAAGCCCTTCAACATCACCAAATGTGGTTAAAATTACTGAAGTGGCTGCAGGCGAAGACAATGGCTGTCAGAAATGGCATTCATGGCATCAATGGCGTAAGTGCTGAGGGGAGGGCTTGCTTGATCCGGATTATTCTTCACCAATGCGAAAATCATAACTTTAGGGTGCCCAACATCCCACCACAAAAGGCCATCACGTTGCATTGAACTGCGGGGCGCTTGTTAATAAATAAATAATTGCAACCGTAGCTCATTATCCTGTCAAAAGTATATCACCGACCAGTGTATCGCTATGGTGATAATACCAGTGCTAAGGTTAACCGCATTTGAAAGGGTTTACACACGATTATTTCTTTATCTGTGTGGCATCAGATGCCCCATCTCCTAGGTTGTGGAAATGCGGTGTTTTGTTTTTTTGATGGGCCCACAGACAATTGAGTTTCACATGTGGTGGGGTTGAAAATGGACTTAAACAATGCTTAAAAAACTTTCAATACTATTACCTCATTGTTAAAATATTCCTGCAAAAAACTGTGCAAAGAAAATGTCCTGCTGCTATACATATATATAGTCCTTTCATCGCAGGTAAATAATGTATATTTGAATCGCATGTATAGCCATGGTACGCCTGTCTCTCGCCCAGCATGACCTCAATTCCTCCTCGTATAGCTCGTATAGAGTATAACTTATATAACTCGTATATGTGTACAATTCTGAAAGCTTGCACATTGCATAACAAGTCTCACGTGTAGGTACACTTTGGTTAATATAATCCTAGTTCCCCCTCGAAAGCTTTCAAGTCAGTTTGTATCCTCAAATGTCTATATTTATTGCTATAGGTGAGATTCCGAATGTGATTGGATGGAAGGGGGTGTCCTTGTCGTTTGTATGGCCTCACCCCTCACCTATTCCTGCTGTTTTTTTTTTGTTTTTTAATATGACTTGCAGCTGAACGTGTGTAAGCGTGTAGAAATACACGGCTATCTGTATCGATACCTGTCTACTCGGTTAAAAATGCGGTGGTTTTAAAACCAAAATGATCACAATCTAACCCTTCTCTATTAAAACTATATTTTAATCAAGAAATAATTATACTTACGTTATGGTTAAACTGAAAAATCTTTCGACCCCAAACTACGTACATTTTTCGAGCAAAAACGGCCCTCCAAGCAGTGCTGGACGGGATTCCGAATTCGGCCATCGCCATATAGAGCTCCTGACATATAGAAAATTCCCTTTTCTTTTGCACTGCAACCGGTAGGTATGCACCTACAACAATTTCCATTAAACCTTGTGCGAGATACTCCCAAAAAGTGAAATTACTCCACGCAGATCTGTTTGACCATCAGTATCTTCGAAAAGCAGGTAATTTATTTAGAAAATATGAAATGAGAGTAGAATTACAGTACTGTCTAAGGCTTATACACTTTGGAAGGACGTGTATTAAGATTAAATAACTATTTGCGATTGTTTTAGAGCTTGCGGCCTTGTCCAACAGAAAAACAAAAAATGGAACCCAGTTCAAGATGAGGGGGCAGGATGGGATAATACTAGCATTTCGGAGTAATACCGAGCTCCGAAGCTGCTCCATTTCCATTTTCAACTTATTAACTTATTCATACAAAAGATTTTAATCAATTCTGACATTAAGATGACAGAGGAACTCAAAAAAATAAGTCTCCGAACTCTAGGACGCATAGAAGCTTCCACTTCATTTACTAAGAATGTACTACATTTCCATAGTCCTTAGAAATTTTAATTATCCCAGACTTCACTGTACTTACCCGTCAGTAGTTTTGTTAACCCTGTGTTCGTATAGCACTCAACTCGCCCTGGTACAGAAAACCTGCATTCGACATGACTTCTACGGCACCCTAGTTGTGCCCTGAACTGACCCCAGTTAATTTGTCGGGGCAAGAATTCACTGCTGAGTTTCGCTGAGTCATTTTGCTTGCTTTCATAAATTTTTTCAATGTAAAACTTTGCGTTAGATATAGTAGCCGAATTTGTAGGGTTATGCAGGGTTTTGGACCGGCGGGAAAATTAGCTGACACTTCTCAGTGCGCACTAGTGGGCACTAGTTGCAGCCACGTCAAACAAACCTTAACTCTTGCTGTCTGTACGAATATCTGTAAGCGGAGAAACTTGCAAACCAACCAAAAACAAATCCATTTTTATTTTTAACATCAAAGATTATTCATTTATTTAAATTGTTCCCTTTTTTAGGACCTACATCAACTGGTTTACATAAAATTGTCAGCTTTCAAATATAGATTTCCATCTTATATTAAAATATACTATTTTATTTATATTTATTTCAATTTATTTTGTGCTTTTTTGTATTCTTTTTTTGTTTGTACAAAATTTCAATATGTAAAATAAAAATTATAAATATTGACCACATTCTTCTCGACCAAAATGGCTGTTTTATATTTTCCACTCTTTGAAAACTCAAAATAAATATTTTTGTTCTTGGAACTTTGTATAGGTAAATTCTAAATTTTAATTCTTAATTTTAAAATTGTTTAGGTAGCAATGTAATGTAGCAAACGCGATTCCATGCTGCTTAAGGACTCTTACCTTAAATACTCACATATATCTGTATATATTTAAATATTTAAAATCTTATTTTACATAATATATATTTTAATTAACTTTAGTGGATGTAGGTTATTGAATTACTCGCCGTGGATATAGCCCCACGATTCCAGGGCAAAGTAAGCATCACCCGATTCCCTTGGGGTGGCATCACACTTTTGTTCTAACCAATATTGAAAGAGAAATTTGTCCTTCCATAGGCGCAGAAACTCATTGTAGATCTGATGTGCGAATATATAGCCCTGCTCAATCAATCGCTCGCCTAGGATTTCCTCAATTCCGGGTATAGTTTTAACACATTTGTTTGTCAAAGGATTGCGGATAAAAGCCATATGTTTATTTATAACATGTTCCACACTGTAGATACGACCGGCCATTATAATTTTTACTCACAGATACAGGTAGTAATTATAAATTTTTTTTTTACGAAAATTTAAATTTTCTAGCACGATTGGCCGAGCGAGACTGATTGACTGAAGTAGACTAACGCGGATATAAATTCGCAGCTATGCATGGTGACGTTGAAAATATGGGGAACAAAAGCTTCGAGGTAAAGGAGGTACCTTTTTGCACTACGCCAACGCCAGTGCTAACAATAAACAGTGATACATAGACACACGGGCGTGCTCTGAAGTTAGGGATGATGTAGTGGAATTGCTATATCTACCTGAGAGGAGCTTAAGCTTATACAACCGGGCAACCAAAGACAGCAAAGCTAACCTAAAAGCAATGCCAGATGATGGGGCAATTCCTGAATATACGTATAGGGGGTGATACAACCTAGCGACCAGAAAAAAGCAACACTTGAAAAGGATCAAAAATTAAACGATTTATGTATCCAGAAGGGGCAGTTTTTTCCACCCAAAGGGGAGGTTTCTCGATAGATAGACACATTTGCCTGTTTAGATATATTTTTATATTTTATATAAACAACACCCACCACTACATGGGAAAGAACTTCTTCACTTAAAGTTAAATTTGAAATACATTTAAATAGTCCTTTTGAAAAGGAAAACAACATCTTCACTTAAAGTTAAATAG
Source organism: Cheilosia pagana (assembly GCA_936431705.1). Classification (NCBI taxonomy): domain Eukaryota; kingdom Metazoa; phylum Arthropoda; class Insecta; order Diptera; family Syrphidae; genus Cheilosia; species Cheilosia pagana. The sequence continues at coordinate 3,913,612 of OW386171.1, forward strand.
TCCTTTTGAAAAGGAAAACATCATCTTCACTTAAAGTTAAATTGGAAATACTTTGCTTTAGTCCTTTTTATCGCGGAAAACACCGATTCTTGCCCATAATGCACTCCAACAGATTAGGGAAGAATAACAAAACTATGAACACAAAAAGTAGGACCGCAATACAGGTTCCAATTATGTACATGCCACAAAGCATCAGTAAAGTCATGGAAGACTCCTCTTCGAAAGGATGCTCATGCTCAGACTCACCTCCTCTTGGTCTGATGTCAATGGTGAGCATTGGATGCTCTTCGTCACTGTCCACATTCACTTGTCGGATAATTTCGGATAATTCCATCGCTTCGCCGTTCAGATTGGATCGAACCGATATTGATGGACATAGTGGAGCCGGATAGTCTGGCGGCTGATCAAGCTCATCCACATGAACTCTAATCGAATCTATAACTATAACACATTTGAATGTAGTAACAAAATTAAATAATCAACTGAAGACACTCACATTCCAAATCACTTGCCATTCCAAATAACAGACACGCGTCCGATTTATCGCGCAAACTTGAAGAGCTGTGATGGCTCACTCAAGAGTCAACCTTCAAACGAATCGCATGGGAGTCAAATTTATTTTCTGGGTGTACCAATACGAATGCGTGCTCTATATGGTGTGAATGTGGATGGTCTCAGAAATATTTTTGCATAGCAAAAGAAGAACTTTTTTTTTTTTAATTGCGTGACCCACAAGCACAAGACGTACAGAGAACTGGCTGCGCGATTGTGTTGGTGATGAGAGAGTTACCCATCGTTTCGTGACGTGATGCGAGAAATGTGAAGTGTGATACATAATCAGATATATATAAAAAATAGGCTGGAAGGATGTTGTGGGTTACATTTCACCACGTTTTCGCATAAGCGACGTAGGTATATTGGGACATGGTATAAAGAATGTTGCTTGGTCTGTCTCAGCGATCAAAGTAGAGTAAGTAGGTCTAAAACGCCACTGGCTGTGTTCAGTTTTTGTCAGTGATAGTAAGGCACATAATACCTCCTCCCCTTGGCTGTAAGGGACCCCTTTTGGAACAGTTTGCACCTTAAAAACCAGATCTATTATATCTATTACAACTTCAACAAAAATTCGCACTTATTTACCACGAGCGCATTTTTGTTTCTTCCAACTTTCAATGACATTTTGCGACGATTGAGATATTAAACTTCAATTCATTTCCATTTCCATACGCATAGCTGAGTAACAAACTGCAACGTGCTTTAAGGCTCTTGTCGCGAAACAATACTAACTAGCAGCCTATAGGGTGCAAATTACAAGCCTGTCCCTTTCAAGTGGATCAGACAGTTCGAAACTGCACTATCCGGGGTGCTTTTTGACAGAAAATTATGAAAAAGCCCTCGATTGTCGCTGGTCACCCTCAAAAATTTCATTTTGGATTTTAACGAGCGTACTGGATTGTTGTACTAGATCTCTTCCTCAACCAAAAGCAATTTGTCTCATTCAGGGGTGTCTGTCTATTTACCCGGACATTTTTCAAAATTCTTAGTTGTAGATTCCAGTACTTGGAGAGCAGTTATTGGCACAGAATTCGCTTTTTTTAATAACTGGAAGGGAACTAGGTCGAACACTGGTGGAACAGACTTACATTGTTTCACTTCTCAACCCTTACAGTGATAATGCGATTTGAGTCAAGTATCAGTTGCAATTTTGGAACATGAAATCAATGCCTGTTATCTCCATATTTAGAAATAGTTCCTAAAGTATCTAATTAATTTATTTTGAAAAATTCCGCTCTCTTTCTTTTATTTAGTATCTAAATTGTATAAAAGACACGCCCAATACTGGGGTGTTTTCATCAACACTTGAATGGCTAGCACACCCACAAGCTGAGTAATCGTTATTTAACTTAATGACACGTGGTACAGACTACAGAAACAGACACCCCATTTATTTACAAAAGGGGGTCGGCTTTAGTTCGTCGTTGGGCTCTGTCTTTTTTCTTTATTTTTGGTTGTGAACATTTTTGATATTGCTTAGGCCAAATAGCTCTTTAGATTTGGCTCTCTGCCAAATAAAACTCATACAACGACAGCCAATGGAATACGCCATGTATTGTCACAGTTGGTGTATTCGTAGAAATAGTTGATGATTGCAAAAAAGCCGACTACCCGCATTCAAAGGATGAAAAATGCAGCCGAAATAGGCAGGCAGCTGTTAATAAAATGCCGCGTATACACAAATCGTCCTACATTGAATACATGGTCGACGTGATGTTCCCATGGCAGAGTATTCCCAATCGAGAGACTAGGTTCGATGGTATATAGAATACAGGAAATCGATCCGTTTTCGACCAATGTTCGTGTTCGGTAGGGCAATTCTATAGCGGGCATCAACACCATGTGGCGTGTTTCTTTTTTTTGGAATGGTACGGCCGTTCCGATTCCTTTTTACAATGAGTGTCAAAAAGTTCTGTATATGCCTGTGATGTAGAGGCCCGGCTTTAGGTCAGAAAAGAAAGGATAACGAATTTCTTTTACTTGATTTAGTTCCCACAGAGAAGTAAAACTCAAAAAAAAGGAAACGCCCTTAAATAGCAGCACGGTCCCAAGTTAGATGCCTCCACTGAGAGGGTTGAAGTCGCTCTTCAGTTGTTCGCACCATCAAGGACTTGACCGGCTCTATACGTGAACCAACCACCTCAGCCGTTGTATTCGAAGCTCCTCGTGTGGTGATTATAAAGCTTAAAGGTGGCCAACGACTTTTACTACATTTCGGTCATATCTGTCCACAGTGACATCGCAATAATTTTTGTGTGCTTTCTAGGATTCGCCAAAGTGTGAAGAATTGCTCAACGACCGACATTGCTGACACCTCAAACCGCACTGGTAATGGACCAATCAGGCTGGGGTCGAATCGCGTCATCCGTGAACGAGCATTACGCGACGGACATATAAATTAACTCAATTCCGTGAGCGTAATGCTCGTTCAAGGACGACGCTCATGCTTAGAATAGCCCTATTCCTATCGCTCTCGGACTTGTCCTCTGATTAAAAACACTTTCCGACTTAAAATGTCCTGGAGACTTGTCGTCACCAACGGATTCGTATGTTTCCACCAGAGTCTGACTTGAAATCAATCAATTTCTCGTTGACCGCACTCTAACTTCATTATGCCATTATGCTCACATCAACTTTATAGGCCTTCTGCGTTCACCTGCGTAGCTGGAAAATTCAGTCCTGATTGTTAAGGGTATCATAGAGACACTTAATCCCTTTGTCAATGCAAAAGGGAAGCATCGAAACAAGCACCTATGACCATGACTGTCCATCGGTACGACTTATGTGAAAATCCACTAGTAGGGATTTTTCCATTTCATTTACAAAACAACCAGGACCATGGTGGCCGCAAATAGAATGTCTCCACCAATCCCACCCACAACGGTCGGTGCTGACAGTTGCACAATTTCATATACGTTATTGCGTAAATGTGTACGTAAATTAAGGCCCAACAGAGAGTGGTGACGGTGAGGGCTTCATTCTGACGTTAAACCAACCGATAGACCAAATGCCTGACACTGACATAACACATTGTCGCTTGAATGAGAGAACATGTTGTTCCATTGAGGTAGGTATATCCTTGTTTTGGGGTGGGGTGAACACATTTTTGGATGAAACTTGTTTTTTTATGGATGCATTGCAGCCGCAGGCAGGGTATGCGTATCTCTCTGCATTACGTCCATCCATGCGGGGGAGACTAATTTTGTTACGTCGTAAATAAGATCGGCCAAAAACCTTCGCGGGCTTCAATTGAGCCGTTCGCGCTAATGAGTACGATTTTTTGAGGCACACACGTTCGTTGCAGGCGGGTACCTAGTTCCTAGTGGTTCAACAGTGCATCTATGCGCAAATTTAATTATCCTTCGGACATCGCTATATATTCCAATAGGAAATTTTAACGAGCGGCAAATATTGACAGCTATATGCTGCTTGTCAGACTTTCTTTTATTTGGAACGATATGACATGCATTTGAACACGCCGGGTATCCTTGATACTACAGTTGCATACCACTAAAAGTTATTTCTGCTTTACGTCCATGTAATATTCCCTCTCGAGAGCAGGGTGGTATAGGGTTATGTCAGGATAAGCCAAAACAAGCTCCTAAGGGCAAATCAAGTTTTTTTTAATGCACATCCTGTTACGTGGCGGGCAGGATTGTGAAGTGAATTCGCAAATATGAACTTATGTTTTGCTTGATATTGGACAAACACATATGACGCACAAGATAATGTCTCCAATGGGTAAAAGGGTAGTTCTGTTTTAGTTTTTTGAGCAGAAAAAACTTCTTTGAAATGCTCGAAACGGGAGAAGTTAGTTCGTCTGCTGTTCCCAATTGAGATTTGGTCAGTTAGAAATGATGAATTATTTATTTTTCATTGTGCACCTTGGGTCGCTTTCCTGTGTGTCCTCAGCCTCAGCATGTCAAACTCACATATGCAATATCAATAACCGGTAATGAATGCTTGATACTGTTGCAGAGCAGATCCTGTGATACATTTCATTGCCCATTCCCAATTGTATCATTCAAAAGCATTATATGCTGCCCGAGTGAAATAAGCCGACTAACTTGGACGACAAGCATATGCTATACGTCTGTCTGTCGCTAAGGATACCATAATGTCGACTGGTTAGGGCAAGCTTAACAAATCTGTCTGTCTGTTATTGATGAATGCAACTCCCGTTCCAATAAAAAGTTATATCCATCACGGCAGTGATTTTAAATTATAATTTTCGAATGTGGGGTAACTCACCCCTGCATTTTTGCGTTTTTTTGAAAAAAAAAATTAATGAACACGGCTCAGCGAGCAATTTTAACACTCGGATGATGTGCAGTACAATCCTCACATACTTTTGCTATTCGCAATTATTGTCAGGCTACAACTTCACGTCACATCTTTATTAGTGTGACGTGAAACGCATTCTCGAACAAGTGTCCGCCGTCTTCGTGTCAGGAAGCTGTTTTATTGAACTCGCTTTGCCCCAACTGCGGCTCCGCAATGTCTGCCGACTGAAAACTGATACGTGTGGCGTAATTCTTTTCAAATCAAAAAACGAGCATGCCTTGTAGTCGTCGCTGCAATGCGACGCGGTAATAAAACTTTGCAAATATTTAACTACCCCGAGGACTGCTGCGACTGGCATACGCAAACAAAAGGGAAAAAAAACGGGGGCACATTATTAAAAAGTGTATTTGCAAAAAGGATTATTAGATAACTCGGCCAGACTGCCACTGTTGGCATTTGGCGGGCAAGGAATTGTGGCAAGAAGAATAATTGTCTCCCGGTCTTTTATCAGACGTAAGGAGCTCCATATGCGGTGTTGAGATTCGATTTTGCATGAGCTGATGATGACATAAGTTGCTTTTTATGGTTCACGGTTGACGGCGTTTCGGCTTAATGTGTAATTGAATAAATCAAATTAAATGGAAAATGAAACTGACGCGGGTCTTGATTTGTCTGAATTTGGTTTATCATTTTTTTTAACTAGTTGCGAGGTGTCACTTTTACGACACGCAGTTTTGTGGGGGTAGGAATAGCAACCAGCCTTCATCGAAACTCTAAAGTGAAGGATGTATCTAAATATGGCACATCGATAGTCAAGCCTTCCCATCCAAACTTCCAACTTCCGAGCTACAGACATTTGATATGTGGTTGTGTGGATTTTAATGATTTCGCTCCCTTCCCTCGATATCGAATGTCATCTCTAAGAAGAGCGTCAGCGGGAAGTGCCCCATTTTGAATAATAGCTTCGAGGAAAACCGCTCCCGCCTCAGGGCAAAATCAACATGAGGCATATTTTGATCACGTAGGCTAATAATAAAATATTTTATTGCTGCAGTGGCGCAAATGCAACGCAATAATTATATTTTAATTACTAATGGCCCATAAAAATGCTTTTCCTCGCAGAAAATTCTATTTAAACTGGAAAACCGTAACCGAACGCGATCGTACTCGAGTTTCACAGTTCCTTCGAAACTATTCACAATAATAACAATCTTATACGTATCAGCGAACTGCATTGGCGACGGCTTGACTGCTCTTTCGCACGGCTGAGATATAAATTCGCTTTGTATGTTTTTCAAATGTATGAGGAAATGATTCGGGGCATATAGTGGGGGCTTGGTTCAGTTCAGTTTGCCAGCTACACTTGGTGCGAAGGCAATAGAAATTGATCAATTTAATCGAGTTTTGTTTACAACCAGTGTATATTGAGAATATCAAACCGAACTTGGGACGCAGGATACCTCCTATTTATATAGCAAGATGTTTTCGTCGGGTACGGTGATAAAAGGGAGCCCGCCCAAATGGATGCATGATGTGAGTATAGACTTTCACCGCACTAAAGAGGTACAGCGACTTTTCGTCTCTCAAACCATCAACAGCGTTATCAACCAAACTATTGGAGGACCAAGGAGGAACGACTGATTTGCCTTCAAGATGAGTTGTGCTTGTGCGTTACGAACTTGGAGGACGACATTATGCGACGACTTGCTATTGCCAAATTGACCCATTATGGTGTACATATTCACTTCAGCAGTCTGGGGCAAACGCCGACATGTCATCCGATAGCGTCATTGTTTGAAGGTAATAGGGATTTGAATCTTAAAAATAGATTTCGGCCGTTTGTTTGTTTTTTAACGTGTCAAATAAACAGAATACTTTACGATTTCTTAAGGGCTATCTAGGAATGGAAGAGCTTAATGACTTGTCAATACTAAACACCGCCAGCTTTGTGTAGTTAGAAGCGACTTTGGGCTATAGTCCCCCTGGATGCAATATTAGCCTTAAGCTGCATTTTAGGCATATAGAACGTTCACTTGATACCTTCCTTTTGTAGCTTTTCGTTGGTCTAGTTGTTCCAACTCTAAATCTAGTTTGGTCATCCCAACAGATGGCCAACAGTCTTCCCACTGCCCATTTCTTTCCCAAAAATCTCAAGTAATGTTCTTCTTCTCTCTCTAAAAACAGCTAAAGAGAAAAGCGTTTTCGGTGTTCCGCTGGAGAAGGCCTACCAAATTGAAAAGCAGCTTCATCACTATCCAAAAGTGCGTATTAACTCGCAATACGCATCCCACATTTCGCACTTTTTCTTAGCAACAGTTAAGAGTGTAGCCGAACATGGAATGCCCGGCGTGAGCATTTTAAACGACGAAGGACGCACTCTACAAACATCCATGGTGAGCTGTAGTATAGCCAAAAGGAACCCTTTTGAAAACAGAATCTTACAGATGCAACAACAGCTTCGTCAAGGCGAAAAACTCGTCTACGATTCAAAGGAGAACTGCGCCGAGCTGTCAATGTTGATGCGAATTTTTTTGCGCGACCTATCCGAAGGACTACTAACCAACGAGCTTGAGGTTTTCTTCGGTTACATCGCTAGTAAGTGTGTTATAGTATATACACGTGGGCAAAATGACAAACAACTCTGTCTGTTTTTCAAAGCAGGATTTACACGTTTGACGGCACAGGTGGAAGTGCTTCAGTTTCTGATTCAAGTGCTGCCACGCGCCAATCGGGAGACACTCTTCCTTGTCCTATCGCTCTGTCGAAAGATGCTTCTTGTTGATAGGAGGCAGTACAGCTTTCGAAAGATGATAAGCATTTTTACGCGCCTTATATTTCGCAGCGAATACAGGATCAATGGTATCGGCCGGGTTGTTGTCAAGTGAGTACAAATAAAAATGTAATCTATCGACCTACGGACTATCCTTCTCTTTGCAGTATTATGATCAAGAACATTGAGAGTATTTTCACTCTGAGCGCTTGTACTCTGAATGACATGTACGAGCGGATAGCCATAGTCCGTCCGAAGAAACTTGATGCTGTGTTGCAACGTCGTGTTCGGCAAAATCTCTGGGACGGCTCGGATATACCGAATGCTCTCTGGATTCTAACAAACCAGGGACGAAGCTTCGAGTTGATGCCATTAGAGAAATACGTGTTTGCTAATAAACGTGGAAAAGACCGCCAACAAAGGCAACCAGATGTTGAGGAGACGAGGCTTTGAGGCAGTAAACAATTTTACATTCAAAAATACATATAAATTATATTTCGTTATAAGAACTTTTCAAGTCATTTATTGAATAAAGTACTTTGTTCGTTATTCATGACAATGAGCTCATCGATCTTTCGTGTCCCTTTTTTGAAAGAAAGATACAAAGTGTCAAGCACTATGACAGCTGAAATCATTTTAAACGCGGTCCATCGAATTACCAACAAAAGTCAAAGAGAACCACCAACCCTATGTGCAAGGTTAAGTGGCTCGATAGAAGCACTTCAGAGAGTGGAGCTCATTCCAATAAAACACAAGAGAAAGGGTCATTCCGAAATCCATTTTAGAGTCATTTTTTTCGAAGCCCGTCTATGCCTCTCACCAGGGGGTCATCTGCATACACGTGCCGTACTAATATTGGTGGGTTTTTGCAAACATGTGGTAAGGGTCGTTCTCAAACCCAACCCCAAGGTAATTGTCCATATGCAATAACCCATCGGATCAAGGGTAAATCGTAAGTCCCCTTCCAGAAAAAGAAACGTATCGATTCATGAAATTCATTTACAACAAATGAGGCAATTTGAAATAAGCTCCACGCTTTCACCCATAAAAGACGCTTTTTTAAGCGAAATTTTCTTTTAAAAATCAATGGGCAACAATTGCTGGGGTGGCAGAAACATTTTCATGACGCAAAGGAATACACTAGGAGAACTCCAAGCTACACCCACATAGATATGCAAGGCTTTAGATCACATACCATATGAGTGCTCCTTTCAAGACACCTCCAGTCTATATTCGAAGCTTGACTGGATTCCAAAAGATCATCCTCACTTGAACAAACTTCACTTTTCTACCTATAGACAAATCCTGACATTTTCATGCACTTCACCAACTCAACCATTGAAAGGAGCGCTCGAACAATTTTTTAACCGAAATATAGCACTTCGACGTCCACACGACACAACCGATTTCAATGACTGCATCGTCCCTTTTGGCCCTTTGGAATATTTGCTTGAATTATAACCGCGAACGCGTGGTACTCGCCATGGTATATCTACTCTCGGCCATTCAAATTTGCTCGAGGGGATAACGCACACAGCAGGATATACGCATTCAAGGTACGAGAATTTGCAACAATCCTTTTTACCTTGTTTAACATGACTGAAAGGGAAAGTTGGTACATTTTCGGTCATCTGCACAAATGAGTGGTTAGTTATAGACACGCATTTCATTTAGGGATTAGTGGCACTTGTGGTAATGCAATGTAAAGCGCAATAGACCGAGAAGGGTGATTTTTTGACGTAATCTAAAAAAAGGGGAGGCAACTTAGATGCGCTTATTTCAAGGTTAGAGGGTTGTTGCAGCACCACCACTAACGCTAGACCCTGATGAATGGAACAAAAATGCTGCAACTGTTTACAAACAGACAGGTGAGGATTTGATGTGATTACTTTAAAAAAAAGATTTCTCACAGCGACAGAGGGTTTAAGAATTATTTAAAATGTCATCATCGTCTTGATTTAATGCTCACTTCACGTATTTAACCGTAGCTGCGGGTGTAAGGACATTATAAAAGCGAAACAGTGTGGCTGACCAGACAGGATTTGGCTTCTATCACGGCTCCCAGCGTGCCATGATAGAAGCGTTCACGGCGATTGAAGAACAGGCGAAATCTGTCGGCCTAGAAGTAAATAAGGGCAAGACCAAGTACATGCTATCAACAAATAAACAAGCAACTGTCCACCGCCTAGGACAAAACGTCACTATTGATAGCAACACAATTTCGAGGTAGTTAGGGAGTTCACAAATGGATGAGAAGATATAACCGCAAACTCTAGGACCCGTACCAAGATGTGGTGTAGTACAAAAAGCCAAAACACCGAATGGACTATAATGCTCCGGCTAAGAGGATCTTTGAATCCCAGCCCCCAGGTTTGACAAGACAAGGAAGACCGAAACCTCCATTTCAAAGACCAAGCCATCGGGGATGCCAGAGCGCTTGGTCTGGACAACTGGAAGCAACGTGCCCGGGATCGTGGAGGATGGCAGGCTGCAGTGTCTCAGGCAAAGACTCTTCACAGGTCGGGAGCCCGATAAGTAAGTAAGTAGGTTTTGAAACTCACCAAAAGTGCATCAATAAACAGGAATTTTTTAAAAACACATTTTCTCTTACAGACTCATTCGAAAAGAGTGTGGCGGGGACGATTTGCCTGGGAGTAATCATTGTAGATGACCGTTTCAAGGAATCCATGGACCCACTCACAGCACCTTTTCTGTTGAAAAACAAAAAGTACTACCAACTAAACTAACCCCAGTTGCATGTTTACGTACAAAATCGCAATAATGGTTTGGCTCTAGTTTCATTTAGCAATAAATGACGGCGACTCATTAGTGGCCGCCTCATATTCGCATACACATCCATATCGATCGGCGGTGTGTATTGGCACATATTCTCTGGAAGAAAGTTCGCAAAGTTGTGTGCTGTATTGTTCCCCTTTGAAAAGCAAAAACAAACGACAATAATGGGGATACGTGTTTCCCGCTCTTTTCCCAAGACTGATTTCACTATTTGAGTTGCAAGTGAACTGACTGCAGTTGCCGTTGCTAAAGTTGCACACCAGACACCACACAAAACAAACGAACGAATTTAAATTTGAAAATGCGCACTCACCGCGTACTAACAATGCGCATGAAGAATTTCGAAAAGTGGCGCGTAAGTTTTTAAATTTTTTTTTGCAATTTTCATTTGATTTAATTTTTTATTTATTTTTTTTTTGTAGGGTAAAATGAAGTTGTACAAGTACACTCGAATCCTGCAAAACTGGCCACGGATAAAAGTCCATTCGAAATGGTACTTCCAGGCGAAGGGCAAACACAGGGTGTACCTGAAGGTTGGATGGAACGTGATTGGATGCCAGAAATGGAACAATATCTAGATAATGGAGAAGCGACTGCAGCCGTCCTGCGAGATTGCGATTCGAGTGACCAATGATCACATGCCACCACTGGTGTACGATGCGCACAGAAGCTGCCTGTTCAATGGCTGCATGATGGGAGCGCAAACATTTCATTTGCTACATGATTCGGTGATTACCGTAAAGACAACCAGGCGGGATATAGTATTCCATTTCTTCAACAAGGACCTGGACATTGAGTTCTGAGATGTGCTGTCGAAGTAATAAAGAGTTTGTCGTAAAAATCGACTTGTGTTTTAGTAGAAGTGAGTTGGAAGGGTATCTATCTATGTTGCATTCAAATTTAGGGGTCGTTTTTGCTAGTGGCTGTGCTGTTTGTAGCCCATCTGCTCACAGAAAGGACTAAGACCTTCTTTTAGGGACTACAATCGCTTTAACAGTTTTATCACCGTCATTGTCCTTTGTCTCAGGTTCGAAAAACAACAAACGTTTATTCAGGTGTTGCAGATGGACCTCAACCGATTTGGTGTTGGTGGGTTTCTTTTTTGGTGGTAGTAACTATCATTGGCCATTTTACGCCTCCATGTACAACGCAATGGTCCGCTTGTATATTGAAAATAAATGATAACGCGCATTCCGTGTCTCGTCACACTCGCCCGAGAAGCTTATGACACCCCACAGTAGCTCTACTCGCACTGGGAGGTCCATTAGCCGATCGCGATGATATCCTCCCATGTGCAAAAATGCTACGTGTGCACGGAGATGACGTAAAAATTCACCCCAACGCCATAAAAAGCGTACAAACTCTCAAACATCATTTTTGGGTGGGAGTGTGGCTGACTGTATCTCAAAACCAAAAGGGGGAAACTCTCAGAGAACTCGGAGAACTATGTGCTATTATTACACCCACCAATCCTCGGGTTTTCTCTACTAGTTACATGAAATGATGTACATTGCGCATTCGAAGTGGACGCCCCCACTAGGAAGGATTTTCGCGTGCTTACTTACCCTTAGAATTATTTGCACTTTATAAACAAATAGCAAACCGACCAGACGTGTACTTAGGTAAGTGCGAAATAAAAAAGCGTGCCGCGTGGATTTTTCAGTCCGAGTTCACTTTACAGAAATGGATCAATTCAGCGACGTCCAGGAGTATATTGAAAGCAGATTGGACAAGCCAAAGCATCACCGAAAAGTGACCATAGTGATTAACCCAAGTGCTGAACACTCGTTGGTAGAGGAGCCCATCGATGAGGTACCCAGTCGGGACGACATTAACCGATTGGAGAGAGCCCAAACGATGCTCAACGAGGAGGATCACCTTGGCCCCAAGCAGCTTGGCTGGCACATTGGGACTCAATCGAATCGAATTGTTGCCATTCAGCCGTGGGAAGAAACAGGAGCAGACATTATCGAAATGGACAATCGGGCAGGACAACCATATGATCTAGCAGAGAACTCGTTGGCACATGATGAGTTGCCTTGGGATATATGGATTGTAACGTTTCTCCTGGTGATTGCCGCCGGATTTTTCATCTTGTTGCTGGCCTTGTATTTCTTGTTCTTTGGATCCCAATATTGAACTGTTTGTTTGTTTAAATTTGTATGGAACTATGAGTGTAATAAAGTTTGGACATTAATTTTGTTATTGTGTTTGTTGGCTGGGAAATTTCATTTTTAGAAGGCGCCTTTTGATGGCATTAGGTTTATAATCACTTTAGAAGGCGGGGTACATATGAGCCTGTTCTCATTCTACCCCTGAATCGGCATAGTGTTGGCTCTCTGTTGGTGGACGCTTACCGCCGCAGCGCAGTATGTGAAGCTTCAAAACTTATCTCACCCCATCGAAACATCGAATTTCATGTCATATTCATCGCGCTTCACTGTTAGTTTTAAGGGTATCTGGTCATAACCTCTTTAGGGCGTGCCCATTGTATGAACAAAGAACTCCCCAGTTATTAACAATGAATTAATAAAGATGCCCAGCAAACAAAAACAGGTATCTCTGAGAAAACGGGCAAATAAACCGCCTCTTTTGCCTTGTCCTACGATGGATTGGCATAGCCAAAGGTACACCCTATAACAGCAAGACAGTTAAAACATTTTTAGTCTTTAGTCGACGCCTCTGTGGATGTTGATTGAGGTTGAGAAACACCAGAGCTACCACCATCAGACCATCTTTCGTCCAGGTAGGACGGCATCCTCTGCTTTTCATTAATTTTCTTAATGGAATCACTTCACCTTCTGTGAACGCGGCCTAGGTTAGGTTAGGTTAGGTTAGGTTAAAGTGGCTGCCTTAGACCATTATAAGGTCATTTGTGATACCACATGAATTTACGTGTTTACTCTTCCTACTCGTTGAACCTTTTGGAACTTCTGATGAAGGGGCCTATATGCGGATGCTATTGTGCGTTGTTGTAGGACTCCGACCTTTAACTGGTTGTACCCACATCCTTTGTTTACTTAGTGGGTTCGAGGCGCTGAGTACTCGTATCTGTTATGGGGATATAGAAAGAGGAGAAGAAATCGGCGAAGGAGCCGATTGGCTTCATGAGGATATCCAAAAAGAAAGTCAAAGGTTTATCTGGTCGTTAGGTGCCTGAAGGGCACAGTGAAATGCAAGAGTGGACCATAGAGCCGAACACGAAGTCACGAACTCGACAAACTTACGACTTCCAAAAAATTACTTCTTCTCTTGGAAACATTTGATAAATATCTGCCCTGTCAGTCCATGTGCGACCCGACTCGGAGCTCTTCCATCCGGGCAAGGAGTGTGGTGGGTTTTTCAAGCCGGAGAGCCTAAATATCAGGGGCACTGCGGAAGAAGGAGACCAGCCCCAGAGCCACAAGGCGAGGAGGCACATGCTTATGAAATCCTATCGCCAGTCGCAGGTGAGTGCGCCACTCACCCACCCACTGTGCGATGTGGAAAGCTTACAGTCACATCTCGCGCATGCTTCATCCCACCCTCCAGCTATTCACCGATTCCATATAACAGATAAATCCATGGCACATGTTAGAATTGGATCACAGGCCTATTACTGCGGCACACCTCCATATCTCACATCCTTTAACAAAAGGCGATGGCGCAGAGTGCAGGAAATAGATTTTCATGCGCTCCGCGATTTATAGGTTAGCAATAATTTCTGCAGCTGCACCATCAACTATATGCTCATAAATCATGGGTAGCTCATAAATCATCCTTACACCTTTTACGACCAAAACGATTATAAGCACAATTGCAGGGAAACAATCTGATGGATGTGCTGCGGTTTATGGATACTTTCTCAGAAACTATTATTACAGTTTAAATTCGCAAAGGCCTGCTCTTATTGCACGCGAAGGTACTGCACAATATCCGGGAAGTGTTTTCCGCGAAAAACACTTCAGCAAACAAAGAACATTCCTCTTTGCGTATGAAGGCGTTCTATTTTGAGATTAAGCGCCAAGATAATGCCCAGCATCACCTAGGGGCGCGCATCCATCAATTTCTGGACTGGGTTGGGTAGTAAAATTTCGAGGACTCTTACCCGCTGCGTAATTAGTTCGATATTGTTTTTTTAACGAGAGTGGTATTCATCTATTTATAGACTCGGGTCTATAGGCGAGTTTGGCTATAAGCCGATTGAAGATTCTTGTTTTGTTCGTTTGCTAATCCACCCAACCCCTCTGTAGACGAAAAGCGTAAACACAACACTTGAAAGACGGCATGCGCGCGCCGGGGGGACGCGCCTTTGTGATTCTCTAATGGGAAGACAATTATTATGGCCGATTGTGTTTTTTGGTTGTGTTGATTGGATTGGCCCACGAATTTAGAGAGCAATTATTTAACGGGTGTATTGATTTTATAGCAAAAAAATGTATATAAGTAGAGGTGAGAAGGAGCAAGGTGAGAAGCTTTAAGCTCTACTGGACAGTCGCTAGCCCAATGTTAACACTTAAGGGCCCAACCCCCATAGAATCCGTCGCGTTGCGGCGACGGATCCGGCAATATTGACGTATTCGACGGAACGAGTAGTCCCATAGAATCCGTCGCACATGTTACCTACGGATGACTTCACTTCATACATAGTCTCAATGAGATGCTCCTCAAACATGCTTCTCGAAGAAATTTGGGTACGAATTGCATTGAAAACACACACATGAGTTCTTTAAAATAGTTGTTTGCCCGCCACAAAATATTTTTATTTTGAATTTTTCCAAACGACCATGACAGTTTCTCTCACTCTCAATATTTCCACCAATGAAAGAGCTTCCTCTCCCCCTGTGCCAACTGTCAGCGCATGCCGCACACAGAAAATGGGAGAGTAAACTTACTTTATCCGTCGCATCCGGCACGTGCGATGCCTATGGGCCACTTTCCATAAGCTGTCAGTCGAATACTTTGCCGCGACGGACGCGACGGACGTTGCAATATGTGCAATTCTGATACTGACCTCGGTTCCTGTAAAAATTAGACTGAGTCCTGGTGACTTTTGCATAATGACATTTAGTGGATTAAATACCGATTGACACTATAGACAAATCGTGCCTCTTGACTCGATGAGGGTCCCAAATGCATGTGCCTGAAGGAGCATTGTGATTTTCCACTTGTTTGAGCACAAGAGTGTCCTCCGTTTATGAAATGTTCAACCTCTATTTTTCTTTTGCTTCATTTGGGGCAACGCAGTGCGACAAAGTGCTTCAAGGAGCTTGTCAAAATCCACTTCAGATTGCATTGAAAGTCGGACTGACCCTTCCATAGATATTTCCGGGTATTTCAATTGCTCTCTCTCTTACATTCTTTATGATGTTCATTTCATTACCATTTTAATCGACCACAAGGGTCGCGAGTGTATGCGATATGCTCAAGTGGACTTGCAGGACCGTTAAGCTATGATTTTAAATTTTCAAAACAACTGCTCGCCATTACCCGGCCGATGAACTTGTTTCAAATTTGTATAACGAACAATAAATGACAATAAAATAAAAAATACTGGATTTTCTACTCCAGAGGGAGGCCCATAAAAAAGTGGAGCACACACAGCGACTTAAATCCAAACATCCGTAACATTATGGGACTTTTTTGGAGCCAAGTGTCTCCGCACGAGTTGAGGCTCGTAAAACAAAGGATTCGATACAGTTGAATATGAAACCACTGCGGGTCTTAATGAGATATTAGTCACGATGCCTGAAGTGCGGGGCCAAAGATGTGGGTGTTCATTGTGAGGCTGGTAAAATGAAATAATTTTTTAAGTTCTATTCGTCGTTGCACTATACAAATGTGCACCTTATGAGACTTTCGGTCGGTTGGCAGTGTGAATTTGAGGGCTCTGCAAGTGCGCGCACTTGACCTTGAGAGTAATTTGATCAAAGTCAATGTCAAGGGCTGTAGCTGGTTCAAGTGCAGATGTGATGCGATCGCTTT
Organism: Cheilosia pagana; assembly: GCA_936431705.1. NCBI lineage: Eukaryota > Metazoa > Arthropoda > Insecta > Diptera > Syrphidae > Cheilosia > Cheilosia pagana. Next base: position 3,929,981 of record OW386171.1, read on the forward strand.
GTACTGGGAAGATGTACTTTTCCATTTTAGTATAGGTATTTTGGTTTTACTTGAGCAAGCCATGATAAGGTTAACAGTAAGAGCGCATATCCTGGCGGTTGGGTAAATATTTGCAGTTTCGCTATCGATTGTTCGGGTGTTAATCCCGGCAGATCTGAATAACAAAATTACATTTTTATGGGCGTTTGCAAAAGAAGATTTTGCGCTGCTTTTGCGAGTTTCCATGTAGTGAAGTATTGAGAAGCGGAATCCGACACCGGATGGTTTCATTTCATGTATATGGTGGGTATATACATTTCAGCGGCATGAAGCAACTTTCATTAGCGTGTTACCATGTGCCAAATACCTATGTGGAGTTTGGTAAATGGCCATCATTGTGAGTTCTTTTTCAGTTAGAGAAACAAAATTCGTTCAGAGAGAAGGTGTATTGTTCGATCGCACACAGTCGCACAGGTGAACGATTCAACCCCCCATGAATGGGAATAGGATGACCGGACCAGTAGGTATTTATTTACAATTTAGACTTGTACAACACCACCACAACAATGTTTCTTCTCCATCTCATTATATCTATATCCAAGGCCACTTTGAGAGAAACGGAGAGAATTATTTCGGAAAGCTCAACATTACTCCATAGAGCTGACAGAGAGATTTATGTCCACGAATAAAGCCAATCCCATGGCTATATGGGATCGGGAACGGGATGTACATTATGGGTTCATAGAGCGTACAAGAGCGTACAGTTCTTCCTACTGCTAATTAAAATCATTTTTAGTTGCGAATTAAAATTCATACTGGGCAGCAGTTTTGCTTTGACAATTTAAAAACATGTCAATAACGTGTGTACATCGCCATTTAACGGCATTCGCTCTTGGCATTGATATCGATGTAAGTAGTTTTAACACCTATACTTAAAAAAAGTGTGTTAAAGTGTGATAGAGGGTGACTGCGATATATTGGCCCACTTCAAAACTCAGCTCGCACTTTGACAGTGGTAGAGAAATTTCTATCAATTCCGTCAAAACAGACGAAAAAACAAATTAACTTTAGTAAAATCTGTCATTTTGCACATGATTTTTTTTATTCAATTCATAAGGAACTTTCAATTAATACCATTTTAGGGAGAAATTGAAATCACCCACGACACCGGTATCATCGAAACCTGGTGCGAATTGTGTAACTTCTCGCGTTGGTATTTCACTGCACCTTTTAATAGTCGCGTCTATCTGAAGGTGGGTTGGAACCTATTTGGCCGGGGTCCTTCCAATAACATTGAGATCAACTGCCCCGGTTTGCAGCCAACGGAGTTTTGTGTACACACCGCTGATCCGTTTAGTGCACCAGTTGTCTATGATATGTCTGGGAAAATTATGCTCAACGATGTGCGTCTGTGTCACTCGATAAGGACCATCGCGACCGGATCGCGCGTTGGACTTCTCGCACCGAACAAGATCATACTATTTCAGTTCTTCAATGGAATGTACTAAGTTTAAGAAATGCTATTGTTTAATTAAAATAATAATAATATATTTAAATAAAGAATTCATTGAATTGAATTGAATTGAAATTGAATATAATCTGCTTTTCCGCTTGGGTATTTATTTGCCTCCTTGCAGTAAAGCGTTGAAGAAAGTGTTGTGTCCTTTTTTTTATTGGATGTAAGCAAATTTGATAATGGAGTTGGTTCGATGTGGACTAAAAAAAGGTAAGCTGAGACAAAAAGGAACTTGCAGTGCAATAAACAAAAGCTGCAAGTTTGATCTGCACACTGCACTCAAGGGAATCTGAGACGCGACTTGTGGTACAGTCACGTACGTACAAATGCCAGATCAAATAGCCAACTTAGAAGCGTCTTGCAAAGTATCAAACAATTTGAGAATCTAACAAAAACAAGCAAAGGTCTGAGAGAGTGCTAGAAAATCTACCGATCGGTGGTCAAATCGTTTCATCTGGTATATTTATTTTATTGAAAGCCAACAAAACATTTAAATGCTGTTGGGCATTATCTACTCATAAGCTGTTGTGGTCCCCGTACTCAGAAGTGTCCCCACATACGCGGTCAACATAAACAAATAGTTTATTTCTACCGGATATGGTTATGCGTGGTCTCGATTATGTTTACATAGAGCTTCGTCCTCCTATATGTGGCACTGTCATGAAGCTGTGCACCATAGGCATTTTTGTTGGTGATCAATCTCTAAATATCGTCAATACGGATGCAGGGGGTTTGAAATTACACACATTTCATCCAAAAGCCCACGACAGATAATAGCTGACTTTGCTGTGCTATTTCAATATTAAATTCCAAAGATTCACTGACTAGCTTTTAATGATACTTGCCGATTACTATTTGTTTCAAAAAGTGCTACAAATCCCTTAAAAAACAAGCAGTCCATTCATTTCCAGAGACCGATTGCGCAAAATAATATTATAAATATTAAATATTTTGCTGAAAGAGTTTTTTCGTAGTTGTGAAAAAAGAAACGTGATTTTGCGTTGTCTCAGGTTTATTTCAAAGTATTGAGTTGCAATTTTAAAAATAAGCAGACAATTTTTTTTAATAAGACGGCGTTTTTTTAAGCACATTTTGATTTTTCTGCTGTGTTGAAAAGTAGCAGAAATTTGTCTTACAATATTAACAATTTAACAATTGGACGAGGGAATTATTTTATTTTCTTCAGAACAAATTTGCGGTTCCAATTTTGTTTAGGGTACAAATGCGGCGATTGATATTTTTTAAACCATACAAAAGCCAATAGTTTTAACAAATAGTTTTAACAAATTTAAACAAATTTTGACACAACATAGGAAGCACTTGTGGGGTGAAGTAATTTAATTTGTTGTGGACAGCCAGATAAGTGACAATCGTAAGTCTTTCTTTCGTCTATTCGGTACAACAAAAGCCATTTCCATTAAAAGCATCGTCTTCATTAAGTGCTGGAGGGACTGCGGGTAGTTAACTCTTCCTGGAGCTGGTGCTGAAAATGCACTTGTGTTCTGTTTTAGAGTTCCTGGTGCAGCTCGGCTAGGTACCGATGAGTCGACTGCTGGGGAAAAGATATTCAAATTCTTTAGTGTTAGGTGGGGAATTTGTTTTGCCCAGTTTACCATCAATTTCTCGTCATTCTTTCCCTATGGTGGAGGTGGAGACCTATTAAATTCTCCATTGATGATGATGGACAAGCCACAGGAAACAGACGAGCCACGATTGCTTGGTGATGAGAGTAACTGAAAGCCATTTGTGTTTGTACCCAAGAAGGGGAAGAGCGCAAACGTATATTTGTGATAAATGGTCTATACCCTCTTGATTTTTCAAATATATATGTGATATGTTGGCAGCTAACAAAGACTGCTATACTCTTCTATCGATCCACCTTTTCATGTTATGTACCTACTTCATCGGGTAGGGGCCGGATTATCTTCACCAACGAATCGGCGCGTGCCAGCGGTTATAGGTTAGGTATCAGCAAAACCTTCGCTCAAGTAGTATTTCCGTGGCGAAAAAAAAACAATAAATCTTAGGCAGCTGTCTATTTATTTGCGAAAATCAAAAGCGATACAAATGAAAAAAAATTAAATTAACACGTGGAAAACTATTCTTATTTATTTTAGTTGCAATTGTTCGACAAGAAACTTTTATAGAAACAAAATTTAGAAAAATCTTAACTTTTACTGGCAAATTAGAATTTAAATTTATCTGACACCGGAAACCAATTTTCATTTGACACAAGCACAAGCCACATGACTGAATTTTAGAAGACGAATTGTAACGCATATGATGTAGAAAAATTAAAAATGAATTGATTTGAAAACTACGATTGGATGACGAGGTAGAAAATCAAAATTAAAATGCCATAAGTGGCGGCCACGTAAAACGCAAATATGAGAAAGTCCTTGAGTTTGTCACAGTGCTCATCATTTAGTCCTGGCAATGCAGCTCCGCTTGGTGGTGGGGTTGATGTTTGGCTTCGTGATGCGCTCGCTGATGGGTCTGGCGATGGGTTTTGTGTTGGACTTGGTTGTGATCTTGCCACAGCTTGATCGGTTGCGGTGGCGGCCTGCTCTGTAACAGATTTGATTCAGCTGAATTTCTTCGGAAAGTTATTAACCAAAATTACCTTCCAAACTTTGGAGAACCTGAATCAGCTCCTCAATAGTCATTGATTGTCTTGGCGATGGCTTATCAATCGGTTTGTTGTCGTCTATTTCAACCATTTTTGCAGTATTTCACAATCGAATAGAACACAATAGAATACGCACTTGGTCTATGTTTCAAGCGCGACAGTATGAGACTGACGATCGGGCTCTTTGCTGGCGAGAGATTTCTGTCATATTCATCAAAAACGATTTAAAGAAGATACATAATATTTCTCTTGTGTTTGTGGGGCTGGGCCGCTGGAGATACATTTTTTTTGCACTTTGTATTTGCATACTGTTTACAGTGGCGAGAAGAAAAAACTGACAACTTCGATTTGGCCGTGAAAGAGAACGCGAAATGAGTTTGACGCATGCGTTTGGGACTCAGAGAACAGAGAGTTGCAAGCTTTCACTTCTAAGAGAAGTGAAATTTTCGCTGCCCAGTTCAAAATGCCTTCTTCTGATTGTTTGCAAGGATTTTTCAGCATTATAGATTTTTACCCTCAGGGATTTTCATTTTTAAAGGGATATTTTGTGCGACAATAGTCAGATTTGGACCGCAGAAGTCGGATGGGAAACAAAGATCTGTGCAATGAATTAAAGCTTTCGACAGAAATAAATTTTAGGGTTGCCAAGCCACATTTGCAGCATGCAAGCAAGACTTACTCTTACATATCAATCCCACCCCACCACAATTTCAAATGTTACTGCTCACGGCTCGAATACAAGCTCAAGCTATCCATAGAACGGGGTTAAAAACTTGCAACTAAAGTCAACGTCTCTCAGTTGCAGCTCTTGGCTACTACATACCTTATCTTTTTTCCACTTCGGGACAAAAAATAAACCTCTCTCAAGTCTTACTATGAATTTTAATATTTTTTTCATGTTATCCGGAAATAAAGTGCAAAACTTATACAAGTCGACTATATTGAAGGCGGCAAGGATGCCTAGGTCAGAAATCAACAGCGCAAGGAAACACAGGAACTACTTTCGTGCAGGCAAGCTCCTGGATCGCGTTGAAACCCTTGCTTCTTCGGCTGAGCGGAACTGCAACAGATACTGGAATCGACGTCAACCAAACTATGTAAAGCTTCGCTTCAGTCAACAGGACCCAAGCCCAAACGTGCCAACGACAAAGATTAGTATCATCTTTCTAGTTGCACTTATAACTCTGGTTGTCATTATTTTTATATCCTTGCAAAAAACATGTTAAAGTGAAGCAATTTCAATTAATAAAAATATTCATTTAATTTCTGTGGAGTTGTGCGTGCTTCATTTACATGTATTGGGTTGACACAATTCTGTGTAATTGCTTGTAGTTTCAGCATCGGATTTCAGGGAGTTTCAGTTTTCTCCGTAAATTGACATACCTTTTAGGAACTGCAACTAATAATGGATCTCCTGTTCAGTCAAAAAGAAGGACCCGATGGGTGGTCCTACATATTTTTACACCACTTTCCATTTAAGAGGGGGATGAAACAGGTCGCCTAGATTTCCTGAAGTCCTTAACCGAATAAATACACAGAATTTTGCGCTTGTTTTCCTTTCCTCAACAACAAAAACAGAACACATCAACTCTCTACATATGGAACTCTTTATTAGAGCGAAAAAAAGGATCTTATCTACAGGATATTGTTCTACACACTACTCAGATAAATTGTCATCTTAACTCCGCCGGTTTGAATGGGCTCCATTAAGCCTCTGCATCGAGCTGTCATAGAACTTGAACAGTATGGATCTGTTTTCTGCAACAACGGTGATGATGCAATGATGGTATAACATATACGGGGTGTTGCGCATGCGCACGCCAAAGTAGAAGCAAAGGCCGCTTACATTATTCACAATTGGTGGTGTTTCGTCGGCGGGTATGAAAATTGATAGATCGCACGATTTTTGGAGCAGCGGTTCCATCAGCTGGATATGGTTCGAGCCACGGCGTCCGATGATGTTCCAGCCTTGTTTCAAGTAGATTTCCTCCGAACCATACGACAGGAAGTACCATTTCGACTGGACATAGCTGCTTGGCCAGTTTAGTTTGATTTCGGTGAACGTGAAATAACGTCGATTGGACTGGAAAAAAACACAGAATAAAAATATGTACAAACGGAACACTTTTAACATACCCGACCGTTCGTTCGCGGCACCTCGCGCAGGGTAGGTACTCTCTTTCGATTTTGATTCATTTGGGGTCCTCTGATTATTATTCTCCCTGGCAAAACTGGTGCTGATGGATGTTTTCCGAATCGCAATCTGAAACGAACTAGGCTATGTAAAAATCGCCTTTAACATGAGCCTCTACATTTCACCGATGTTTATTTTAAGTTTCATGTGCCGGGCGTGATTTTATGTGTGAGTGAGTGTGTGTGTTTGAGTTTCAGAGCACAGTGCATCAAATTTTGTTTTGTTTTAGGTAGATACACATCAGCCAAATGTTGTGGCTGGGATGGGGGGCGGGAAGCTTAATAAACGTCAATGGGAGACACATCCATCCCACCCCAACAGTAGGGAGGAAATTCCTTTGACAAATAAATAAACAGATCAGCCTTCGGGACCAGAAAATGTGTTGCGTAACTATGTGATGTCATGTGGAGTCTGGAATGGCGAGGGGATGTTTATATACAACGAAATTTTTATGAATTCTGTTTCGATGAGAACCACCCCCAAAAGTAGGGTATTCACCGCGGTGGTGAATAGACAAATAAATGAGGGGATGTGTTTTTTTGTAATTTCATTAAAAGTTGCCGAAAAAAATAACATACCAAGAAGAACTGGTATAACAGTTTCTAATGTTGGTTATATACTGTGCAAGGATGTGTCTATTTTTCCAATTCAAAAATGTATCTACAGCAGCTTCGCAAAGAGCCGCGCTGGCACAGTCACTGTTGTGGTGAAACTGAGCTAATTTCATGCCGTACCCAGGACCTGGATGTATAGCTAGCCAAGGGGTAAATTATTTGGTGGGGTAAAGTTGGATGCGCAAAAAAATTTCATAGGAAAAAACAATTTCATAACTTACCTATACACCTACATAATATCCTTTGTTTCAGTTTGATGCCGCATACGGAATGGAGAAACAGTTGGGGTAATGGCTGCGGGTATTGGTGGGGTGGGGTTGGCGTTTAACTAGATCTTTTATCACCATTGAGTAAAAATAGAAACACCAATACAATTTTCGAAAATTTATATCAAACACTGGGGGTTGCTTGGCATGACACCCCAGCTCCCGCACTGAAAATTAATGCGACCCCCCTTCTCATGAGATTGAAGATGGGATGATGCATGCCATGTTCGGATAGGTGCATGTTTGGACGACGAAAATGTAAACAAAATCTACTACCACTGAAATCCTACATCTTTGGGAAAGAGGGCTGCTTATTGGGAGCTACATGACTGAATTTAAATTGTCCACAGGTTTGAATGGTAATCGTCTATTTAGTGGTAAAATAAAAATGGCCGTATGGGTCGCCAATGGTTGGCAGATAGCTGTGTAGTTATGGCATCGCTTAATAATCGTAATCATTGTAGACGTTTTACCCAGTACTATAACCACATCCTTCGCACTACCAATCGGCCAATTGTTCCATCCCTTCATCGGTTTGTTCCACTAACTTGCGTACCTATTCAAAGCCAAGTCGACGTATCCAAAAGCCTACAACTCATACTTTTCGCACACTTTTATTCAGAATATTTTAACTTATACATTATAGATAACAATATACATCAAAATATGAATTCCAATTGCAAGTAATTTGTTTATAAATAATTTTTATAGATGCAAGTATGAAAATATTATTTATTTAACGTTAGTCCTTGCCAAACTGGAGCATTATGGCCGTACCGCCAGAGAAGAATGTGACAGTCGATGAGTGCCTCAATTTTTGCGCCATCGTCATTAATACGCCATCGAAGTAGCAGGAACACCCAAAGTTGTGCACCATTGGAGTGGATCCATTCTCGGGTATGCCAATTGAGAGGCTAATTTGGGTGCTAATTGTGGTCTCCTGAAGCTGGAAAAAACTCGTGGAATCTCTTCCGAATGTGTTCCAACCCACTTTCAAGTAGATTTTTCGGTTCTGTTGGTCCAATAAGTACCATTCGGATAGGACAGCGTACGTTGGCCATTTTACTTTAAGTAATATATATCCGTAATGCCATATTGGACCCCGCTAAATGTGTCAAGAAGAAAATAAAGGAGACTAGGAATACAAGAATAGTATATTTGACTTACATTTTCCAGGCGAACACTTATAGTAGGTACTCTATAATATCTGGATGGGTTCATGATGCAAGCTACCTGTTTGATATAGCTCTGGTCTATTTGAAGGCGAAATTCAGTATCATTCTAGAGAGCTTTTGATTATACTATACCTTCGATGCTGCTATTTACTTTTTTAATTAATTTCTCCTTTCTGCAGATGAGCTTTCTATTTTTCTATTTGAGAGAAGTATTGGTTTATGTATTGGTATTGTACAACACGATAAAGTAGGTTAAATGGGTATTGGAAAGTTATGTGTATATTGTTCTTATATCCTGTTGTTGTATATATAGGCCATGTAGGTGTGTGTTACTGGATTGGGTAACCAAGAGCCATAATTTTGACTTCAGCAACAGATATAAAGTTTCAACAACGTGCCATCAAACCTAAAAGAGACAGCAATATTATAGATAGATAGATATATAATATTTGTTCTTATAGCTTCATGAAAGAAACAAAATTTGATTGCAAATTAACAGGTCATGGCAAATAGTTAAGAACCACTTTAACTACAGTCGATTGATTTTTTTTTGGTTGGGAATATTGTGCAGAGATACAATGCGGTTCTGCGAATATTTGAACCAATCACTGATGGAAATTTGAACTTCTGCCTTTTGGCCAGAAATGCGTGACAAATGACAATGCCTACATATTTATATAGAGACCCAAATTTGGATTTCTGAACTTTTCATCATTGAGTAAGCCCTCCTTAAACTGGATGGGGCGGGGCAGCTGCAGAGGAGGTGGGTCACAGACTCATCTTCCTCCTCATCCATACACCTTCTGCAAAAGTCAGTGTATGGCAGTCCGAGTCTTCCCAGAATACAATGCCCGGTGATGAGATTAGCGAGATACTATAGATCTGTTGAGTCGCAGAAGCACCTTCTCTTAGTTTCTTTTAACTTTCGCATAGAGACAATTCTGACGACAAATGGCAAGAGGTTTTGCAGACCTAAATCTGGCTTTCGAGGGGATTTGGTGACACAAAATTGGCTAAATTTTCACAACATATGATAAAACTGTAGAATAAAAAATGCCTGACCACACATCACGCAGAAACTACTGGCCGGATTTTGATGAAACTTGGCATAGTGACTGCTTATGTATTGGGTCGGGACTTAGGAAACTTTTTACCCCGGAATATAACGTGGTTCTTACAAAATAGTAAAAACAACGGATATATGTAAGGAAAATTCTATTTACACAGACCTAGTTTAGTAATGGCTTAACAAAAATATTTTGGTGCGACAGGTTTGTGGGACCCAAGGCCTAGCTTCTCACAACCATTCGCGTTTTGTGTGAATTTTTTTAATTTTTCGGATGAATAGAAGGGATCTACAATTTTACGCCGAATCCAAAGCTCTTTCATGACAGTTTTACTCTCGGATGTTTATCAGACGTTCGCGAGAGGTGGCGCAGTGGAAAAAAAAACCGTAAGATGTAATTTGGTTCCTTCTGGATTCAACCGGGGACCTCTGGCTTAGTGTACCAACACGTTAACTCTAAGCCACAGCGCCACCACGTCAACAATTGCAATAGATAAATGTCAGTTAGGTTTTTTGTTTATGTTTAATCGAAATAAAGTGCAAAACTCTTACAAGTTCAGTGTAATAATGAAAAAGACGACAAGGTAGTCCAAGGCACCAATAAACACGGCTGAAACTTTTCCTTCTATAGCTGACCGCAACTGCCGGAGATGGATTCGTTCTCAAGAACATAGCGACGAAACAAATCAAGGTACGCCTAGTTTTGGAGCCTTTTGGCATTTCCCCAAAATACGTGTTGAACTGGACTGATGTTGGCAACATTATTCAAATCATTTCTGGGCCATTAAGCAGCGGCTTTCAAAGAATACCTGATGTACCAAACAAACAGCTCAAAAACAACACATTATCCTTAATAATGCCACATCGCAGTGTCTATTGAACCATGCATCATGAAAGTGACAATCATTTTTATAAACACAACAAATTCAATTGGACGTATCTATGTATTCGGTTTTTAAGAAACATAAAAACGAGTAGGTACTCGCAAATTGACTATGCAATATGTCAGTTACATACCCTCATCCCTTCTCGACAATGCCATAACACGTTTGAATATTGCGTAATGCTTACGTGCGTCGTTCAATATGGGTGGGGATTTTTCAGAAAACAACTTGTATCTATGGCACTCCAGGAGAAGACAAACGCGGGTAGCAATATTATTTCATCTACAGAATGTCGTACGATTTTTATTACTCAATCTATATAGGTACTTCATATGCTTGGACCACGTGACACCATCGTCGTCATCTTATGTGTCGATTGCAGCTTTTTGAGCAATTTCAAAGCAAACAGGAGGACATCTCTTGGACACAGAAATACTTACAAGATTGTATACCGAATTAGCAAGTCCTGTTTGACAACTTACGACTGCTCAATTTTTATTAATCAAGTTAAGCATGAAGTACAAATATTTGAATCACAAACGAAGGCACAAAATGATGCCCCCAACACTGATTACAACTAAAAGACATGCCACAAGGCATATTGGACAGTCAAACAATGTTGTCGGCATTGACAAAATATCGCCATAGATCTTCTTCAGATCTCTCTGATGTGGGGCAACAACTTGGCCTTGGTCCGGCTGCGATGCAACGGCCAGTGGATGATTCTCCTCCAGCTGAGGAAATGTCTTCACAAATTGGTTGGTCTTCTTAATTTCACTAAGCATTTGCTCGACTACGATACAAACTGTATCATCGAATGTGCTCAGAGCATCCTCAAAAATATCACAGTCGTTATCACTGCTGTAGTCTGACATTTTCAACTTGAAAACAAAATAGAAGATTTTTCAAAAGAAAACAATCAAAAATGTGTAAAATCTCACTCACTTGAAGTTTGGGGAACAGTTTTTTCTTAACGAACTACACTTTGGAACGACCACTTAGTATCTGTATCTGATTTCGCCGACTGGAGGCGAAGAACCGCGTTTATGGTGAGCCCGCGCACTTGCTGTTTTGTGCAAATGTGTATTAGGGCTTGGCGATTTCATAGGGTGTGGTGAATTTCTATGATTATCTCTGACTGTTGCCTATACCAGTATCCACAATGTACATGTGTTTTGCAAATAAACAAATAGGTGAACTGCGATACCGGGAATTATGGCTAATACTATAAAAACGTGAGATATTTTCATATGAAACGCAGCTGGGTATATGGGTTGATGTTTCTGTTTCTCAAAATTGCAGGAAAAACGACTCGTAAATGGAAAAAAATCGACTCACTTTCACTCGATAGATCGGCCAGTATGTAAAATCTAACTTGCAGTCACTTCTGTGTACAAAGTGTATCGATTGGTGATTTAAATGGTATTTCTGTTGCAGTTGTGTATCGTGTTACATTCGAATGGAGTCTGTCAAGCCATATTGAGACCCTCAACTTGCCGCTGGCCCCCTCAGTCGCAGATAGATAGTTCAGATCCTCAAAAACAACTGCAGGGACAATTTTACAAATAATTATCTCTTTATTGAAAGCATTGGAATTTGTTAAGAGTTTTATAAAAATATCAATTTCATTAGAAACTTTGGTTAATTTTGCAGATTTTTAAGGCGAACTTCATGTCGAACTCGTTTCAAAACAGCCTTGTTGTGAAAATTGAACAAAACAGCTGTTTCCGGTGCGAGCACACTGATAAATGTATCATGTTCCAATTCGTAGAGGCCGTCGCTCATACGTTCACCATTATACAGACAAAAACCGCTCGCATTCCTTACGTACGCTTTATTATCGGTCACGTAAACCAATAGCTTAGATGATTTAACAAAACGCGAGTGCTTAATCAGGATGTGATTGTTGGAACGGTGTCCAATTAGGTTCCAGCCCATCATCAAGTAGACCTTTTTGTTATGCTTACAAAGGAAATACCAATCAGACTTGACATAGGATGTGGGCCAGTTTAGCCGGACTTTAGTATGATACGTCTTTTTGTCATATGCCACCTAATAGTAAATTTACATTTAGATCAAATATACAGTCGCAAGTCAATTTTCGCATCACCTGTTTATCCTGCGGCTTGACCATCATTATAGTAAGCACTTTGCGATGATGTCCCATTTTGATGTTACGCTGCCGTGCCGCCAAATTCAAACTGAACTGAACTTTCGACAAAAAGTTTAACGATTCATGGTGTCTGTCCTTCTGAGCTTTCGCTACTGAAAGACCTCTGATTTGTGTGGCAATTGCTTTTTCAATGTAATTATTGTGTGCACATGTGTAGGTGAGATTACTCAGAGTACATGTGGGACTAGGGAGCGATGCTTTTTTCCCTGAAAACAGACTTCTTTTTACAGCTTTTTAAACTCCGCTTTGGATTTATAGTTCCGATCTCATTGTTTTAGACATTTGATTTCACAGAAGCTGCACTTATGTACAGATTTCTCTCCGTGTACTTGAGCAAGGAATATGAGATGCACAACGAGTTTCAGACGAATGACAATCAGAAGGTCCTGTGTATATTTATTCCTTCTTAATCGTTGGAAATAAATTTTATTTACACAAACATTGAAGGCGAGGGTGGGGGCTCGAGTTTGCGACATGTTGAAATTGCTGACATTCGTGACAAAAACTCACCATAAATTGAGACAACTTGTTGCAATCAAGCAAATTGTGTAATTGTCCAAAGCCAGATTGGTAGTTAATCTTATTTGTTATCTGTATACACAAGCAACCAACCATGAGGACGCTGTGGTCATTCACAACACTGGTTTGCCTGATGTGCTTTTGTTGATAATTTATTATTGCTGCCTGGTGGACAGAAGTAATCGACATGGTACATCATGCTTGCGAACGATGCAATATTGCCTGCCTGTCATCAGTCTTTAAACGAGTTGGCAGCCAAAATTGAGTTAACTGTCTCCTTTTCCCTGATGTCCTCCTATAGTAGCTTTTTTGAGGGTATTGCCGACAGAATTGGCTTGTAAGGGAGGCGCAACATTTTACTCTTTATCGACATCAGGGCCGTATCTGTAAGCGTTCATCGTCAAAATTTCTATACGACAGGACACGCCACGACACGGCGCCATCGTAGATCAGAAAATTATAAACAGCTTCCATCCGATTTTGCCCAGAAATTCATCCCTTCTAACTATGTTTAATTGAACAACAAACTCTTATTATTCACCTCGGCTAAAAGTCTGAGCGACTGTCTCTACAGCAGCCATTAGTGCCATGAGAGTCAGCCAATCAGTATAAAATGGAAACCGAATGCAACGGGTCACTCGTCGATCCTACAGAAATACTTTGGTTGTGTACCTATCACGGACTACATCACACCATACTTCGAATTCACAAGACCTTTCTCGAACACCTATCCCAGTAGGGAAGAATGGAGAGACGGACTCGTACCTAACACGCAATCCGTAGCCGTGTTTACAGACGGATCTAAAATGGTCACCGGGGTGGGGTCAGGCGTCTTTTCCGAAACGCTGGACATATCAAAATCGGTACGGCTTCCCGCCCACAGCATAGTGTCTTCCAAGCAGAGGTCCTGGCAGTGACAACAGCAGCCCGTAAGTCTGTGGTAAGAGCAATACCACCTGAAGGTATTACCTTCTTTATCGACAGCCAGGCAGCAATTAAAGCCTTAACTGCACCAGAAATAAAATCCAAGCTTGTGAAATGCTGTCACGAGGAACTCGAGGTTCTCAGCACAAGGTATCGCTCTGCTGGGGTCCAGGGATATGAAGGCATCAAAGGCAACGAGAAAGCGGACAAGGTTTCAGAACCAGCTGATCCCTCTGTGAATATCCCGTCTTGTACACTCAAGGTAGAAGCAGGATGGAAAGCCACAAGAGAGGCGGAACGTTACGGAACGGAATATTGCCTACCTTCAATGAAGCCAGAACCGAGAGTCCTATACGGAAAGACAGGAAATCCCTTTCCGCCTGACGGAAGAAGAACTTTGTAGAGGCTGCTGTGATGAGGAAGCTCTGGAGGACACTACCCACTTCTTATGCCACTGAACAAGTCTACAGCACACTAGGCACAGATTCCTAGGGAGACACATCTTCCGAGACCTAGATGGACTTTCCAGCGCACCAATCATCAAGTTAATGGGATTCATCAAATCCACAGGATGGTTTGTATGTAACAGCACAGTAAGTAATTTATTACAACACTTAGACAGGGTCGTAATGGGTAAGGGACAAACTCTTTCCCTAACGGGCATCACAATGGGTCAGTATTGACCTGAGTGTGGCACGGAGTATCTCCAGCCAGCCCACTAACCTAACCTTACCTATCCGCCTTTTCCGTATGACATTTGGTATCTGTAATGCCAGATTCCCTCCAACTTGTTTATTTAAGTGAAACGTATCAGACACCAGTGGCCGTGTTGTAATGTCCTTTTATCGTTTACCACCATGGGCTCATGGTGCATTGCCGTGTTTATCTGAGTAAAAAGTCAGATTCGTTTTGTTGTTGACACTTTGCGGGCACTTTTCATACTCAACATTTCACTTGTAATGGACTGTGTAACACGGATGAATGTCTGTTACAAGTGAGAAATTGTCATCGATTTGCAATTTGATTTTAACATGTGAAATGTTCAGCTGATGGATGAGGGACAGATTGCGGATACAAATTATTTTCCAGTACCTATTTGAAGTTGTTTTTGGAATGTATGAGTCTTCGAAATCAATATTGTGCACGATTTGCTGGGATAATTTGTCGTTGAATTTTGATGTGAAACATCTTATGACTTGGGAGTAAAATCGATTCTTCTAAGACGGAAATGACCAAGCGGAAGTGCGTGACTGAAATTGGCCTGTCGCCATCACTATTCCGCCGCCTAAAACTCCTTAACCACTCAACCGATTTCAATGAAATTTTGTGGTTGGGTATGGTTGTTTGTAACTTAATGAATAGGATAGGTTTGGACCCGATAGGTGACGCAGTTGTCGATCTTCTTAGCCACTCAACCGATTTCAATGAAATTTTGTGGGTTTGTATGGTTATATGGAAAGATATATATACTTTTTTTTGAATTTGTTCAACTGAATTCTAAAAGTCAATACAGTCAAACTCCTTTATAACGAACTTCCTTATAACGTTATTCTCTCTATATCGAATTTCATTTTGTTGCCCTTCCTCTTCAAAAAACGAAGAATTTTTTCGTTTTCTTGAAGGTTCGTTTTAAAGAAGTTTGACTGTACTTGTGAGCTGGAGTGAACTGAAGAAGCTAGGTTTTGATTACTGAATCAGTTGAAGATATAAAAACAAAATGTAAACAAAAACTCTCGAGAAATAGAAAACTTAGGATTGGATTGTGTTATGAAATGATCATAATTATCTACTGAATTGGTTTTTAAACTTAATTTCTTTATGAAATTCAACTACATACGACACAGTTTAATTTAACATCCACATTTAGCATCTGTCGTTTGGTCACAAGCACGCTCTCTGTTTTTTAGATTCGTCCATGGAAATAGGTACCTAGTGCAGTGAACTTTTTCTTGTCGACTTGGGTATCTGATTTTTGGTACAGACAGTGCATTTAAAAATGAAGAGGACAAAAGTCCTCTGAGAATCAAGGAGACGTTGAAAATTCTTTCGGAAAATCTTTTTCGGGTCCAAAATTTCACTTGACGGGTCTCACAATCAGATGGATGTAAGCACCTCGTGACGGGTAGATAACGACAAAAGAAAATACGAAAGGAGTCTGAGTATAGCAACCTGGCAACAACAATGGAATAATTCGCTAAAGGGAAGATGGACACACAGGCTTATACCAGTGATCGACCTATGGATTAAACGGAAACATGGTGAAACAAACTTCTATCTGACTCAGTTCTTGACGGGTCATGGCTGTTATAGAGAATATCTTTTTAAACGCGGACACGAAACCAGCCCAAATTGCCCGCATTGCGAAGATGTTTCTGAAAACGCGGCACACGTGTTTTTTCATTGCCAACGATACGAAGCCGAGAGGATATCCCTACGGGACCAATTCGGTGAGTGGCCCACTCCCGATAACATCGTAAACTATATGCTCCAGAATGACGAAAACTGGACCATTGTAAGTAACGTGGCGGTGCGTATTCTCAGCGACCTAAGACGCTTAGAACGCCAACGGAATGCTAAAAGTTCCAACAATTGAGCAAAAAGCAACAAACAGCAACTTTATACCGACCCCGCGAAGTAATGCCTTACGGCGGTTCCGCGGGGGAAAATAATCGGCCTGTTCGGGAAGGGAGGTGGTTTTAGCCGGTAGGAATCCGGCACTATCAATGGACGTCGGACCATTGGTGTCTCATGTAAGATTTCCACCTTCCATCGCAAAAAAAAAGAAGAAAAAAACCTCGTGACTGAAGTACGCATCCGCGATTTAAAATTAATTTTTCACTTACATTTTACAGTCGGATGAGGATTATAATTACATAGATACATTTTTGTATGGACAGATTAAATTAATAATAAAAAAAATCCGCCGATGGTGGATCGTTCTCGTTTATCCTCAGTTACACTGCGCAACAGATACGGATTTACATCGTTAATGAGTCGAAAGGCATACCCCAAACAGAATCCTTCTTACAGGACAAGTAGGTTTAATGTAAATGCGTAACGACTAATTGGAATAATTGGACGGCTATTTTGAAAGGATATATATTCGAGGTGGGGTGGTCGCTTCGTGTTGGCGTTGCCAATTAAAAAATAAAATCGAAGTGCAGCTTTGTTTCAATCTGATGGATGAAGTGCTGCTTGAATGTCTTGGTTTCCTTGTTAAATATTACAGCCATCGGCAGGGTATGCAGCTGAAGAGTTACATAGTCTTCGCAGTTTTAACCATACAATTTGATGAATAATTCTTATAAAAGTTGGCCTGCTAAGAAATGTTAATTCTTAAAAACAAAATTGTTCTTTTATCTCTTTTGAAATAGAAAAGAACTATTCGAAGATCAAGCAAACAATATTCTTACCTTAAATTGATTTTGTTGACACCCGTGTTGAAGATAAAACTTACACAAAAATCCGACAAGCTTCCGGGTTATTTTAAGTTGGCAAAAACAATAATAGTATTTACTATTCCATTCGAAGAAACTGTTATTTTGATTTATTTTTACGAACATCAATTATATTATGTTTGATTATATTTTTTTAACTTTTTTTTTAGACAAAATGTTCACAACGATTTAAATTTTTATATTTCATATTTTTTTAAATTTTTTTTTACTAAGTATTGTTAATAAGACCAACGCAAACTATCACCGACATGCCCAGGGCTACAAAAGTGCAGACACTCGCAAAAATAAGTAGCCGGGTATTGGAAACTATCTCCTTTTTTGATCCCGTAACTGTCAGTCCACTCGATGTAGTTGATGTTGACAACTCTTCGGGAACATGAAGAACTTCGTTCCGGGGAAGCTCTGCAGATCGAGAGCCTTCTTCACTGTTGACGGTCTGTATGATCTCTTCTTGAACGTATGGATCCATCAAATGTATAACAGTTTGAGTGGACTTATCATTTTGCTGCAACCCATCAGCTTCGGCGTCTCGAATCTCTTCGTAAATGTTGAAGCCCATAGTAGACTGTGAACAAACCGGAACATCGTCAATATCCACTGTTAAGATTTTGCTGTAAAATTCTTCGGCGAAGTATACCGTCAACTCGTCGTCGTCCGTTACATACAACTCGTCCGAAATTTCATTAACCGATCCTTCGGAAAGGTCTTTCTCCTCGTCCGAGTAGAGGGGATTTTCAATAACAGTTATAATTGACATGAATTTGAATAGATACAAATTGCACGGGCGACAGTAAAAAAAAGTCAAAATTTCACGTATCGAAA
Source organism: Cheilosia pagana (assembly GCA_936431705.1). Taxonomy (NCBI): domain Eukaryota; kingdom Metazoa; phylum Arthropoda; class Insecta; order Diptera; family Syrphidae; genus Cheilosia; species Cheilosia pagana. Next base: position 3,948,200 of record OW386171.1, read on the forward strand.
TGAACTGTTCGTTCTGATGGACTCGTCAAAACTGTCTGAATATTTTTCCATTACTGCATTCCTACTCGATATTGTGCTTCTGTATTTCTAAATCAATGTGGGCGATGAAAAAGTCCTTTTTCTAAATGCATCCACATTTTTGAAAAAAAAAATTGTGTCTTCCTTTTATTGGATACTCCTTATTTTTCTTGCACTGCACAAGCAAAAGCAAAATTGTATAGACTCCACTTGCAAGGATGCGTGTCTATTTTTTCTCAAACAGAAAACCCATTTTTGGATTTTTTGATTGTGTTTTAAGCGGGAGCGTGTACTTTCCGACTTTACCTTTAGACGAAGAAATTTGAAATTATTAGCTCAACACAATTGTCCGAATCCGAACGGACAGTCAGAAAAGCTTTTTCAATTTAACATTCCATCGTTTCCTCTCTCTTCATTAGGACATTCATAAGTGAAAAGTTCATAAAGCTTGCGGAAGATGTGGGGGGGGGGGGGCTGTATATTTATACAAAGCTTCTCAGTGCCAGTCGCGTTTGTTCATGATTTGGATTCCTATAACCTTTATAACGATTGAATGAATCTCCCTCATATCTATTCGTACGATGAGCCTGCGGGACTCTGCAACGACTTACAGTCTGTTGTATATTCATTTTTAAAAGAAAAGAACACTCTTGATTTGTGACAAAAAGAAACTCTGCATATAAAGTCGAGCCATGCAGTTAAAACGCACTGACAGAAATGTAAATTTCAATGAGGACATACTACGAGTAGGTTTAGCGGCTTTGGCAAGCCTCGTAGAGACGGAAAAAATACACTGCACGCATTAATTGAACGAGTATAGGTCCTAGCCGATTCCATTTTTTAGGCGACAAAGAAGCACATCAAAGTATATGGTATTTTAGCAAATACGTTTCGTTATGAGTTTTATAATTGCTTTCGGAGCATTTGTGACTGTTGTGGATAATATCAGGACTTTGCTTATTTGGGTGGAAGTTGCGGTGACTTTTTTCTGCCAGAACCTCATTTTGCCATGCTGACATACCAAAGAGCGGTGGCTCATATTAAAAATGCTGGATGGATTTTTTTCTCAATAGTCTAATGAGTTTGGTAACTGACCCTGCTTTGGTTGTGACCAAGGATACATTTTTTTTAAAACAAAACTATGGAAACGATTGATTTCGGAAGCGATTCATTTCGATTTTACAAATAAACTCCCTTAGGCGGTCAAACACTGGGTCAACGTCACTGTCTGCCTAAGGGTGCGGTATATATGACGTTCAAGTTATTATTTCTGTTTTCATCGCACGTCGGTTGAAAAAATATCGAAATATCGTACTTCTCTCGCTAAAAGGAAACATAGGAAGATGTCAACATTTATATGGAGTGGTTTGAGTGACGAAGGGTGCGTCAAATGCACTAGAACGCATTGCGGTCACCAAAGTCGCCGCATACTTACTTCAAACATATGTAGTCTGTCAGGCATAATAGCTGCCACAAATCTCTTTTTTAATTGATTAGCCTTTAGGGGTTGCATGGATAGCAAGTCGAGTTTTCGAAAAAAAAACACAGCACATAATACTAGTCAGTTGTTTATTTACTGCACGCTTCGTTTTTACTGTATAAATTTGTCTCTGTAATATCCCAGCTAAGCAGCGTTTAACAATGAGAATCGTCCTTGGAATTCCAACTCTTTGATGATAACTTTTCAACACAGTCCATTTGAAACAGAATTGTCTTCGACAGTTTGTTGAATTTTCAGAGAGAGGCGGCGCGGCGTCCCATAATGCGCTATGTAATGAAATCTTAGTTTAATAACATATTTTTTTGAGACCGAAATAAACTTACCCTTAAAATCGTGGAACTCTCAGCTTAAGATTAAAAAATGTAAGGCGTCAGGGAAGCGATTGCGGTACTCAATTCCGCCAAGATTTGATTGCGTGCGGTAAAATCAGTCAAACAGGCTCTCAACGAAAGAACTTAAGGAAGACAGCTCCGATCCGGTACAAAATCAAATAAGTTATGCCTAGGTTTGAAAATGCGTTCATAATAGGTTTAAAATACGCTATTGGGAAAACATTTTCAAACCTTATTTGCTGCAGAAAGAAGTTCCAGCCGTGCACAAAGCTCTCTCTGGCAGATGGTAGCGGATTTTCAACCGGACATGCTTGACCGCTTTGACTGTACCTGCGATTTATTTTAACAGTTGAAGTAAGAAATGGTTTCTAGTGAGAACAAAATCTTACCTCGACAGTTTCGAATGGAGATAGCTCGAAAAAAAGGTGGAACTCTCAGCTCACCATAAAGGACTTTGAAGAGACAAAATGGAACCATTTAGGTGAATTTTAATGAAAGTACACTTACCCGATTGTTGATCAGATCTCTGCCGGAGGACTTAGTATTTTGGAGGCAAATTTTCGATCGCATCAGTACAAGCCTTTGCCCGTGTTTCAGTCATTGAAATCCACAGTAGTTCTCTGTGCCACTGAACGTTGTTGTCTGTTTTAGGAAATGGATTTAATTTTATCGATAAAGCACCCTTTGAATATGTCCTGAAATCACCCAGCTCAACATTTAGTATCCAGTGTGTGGGTGGGGGATTCCCTTCCATCGGGTACCGGCCGTTCGAAAGCTGTAAATGTAAACTGACTTGCCAACAAATTGCTGTTCAACATTTCCTTTAACACATTATCTCTTCAAACGGATTGCTTTTTCAGTAGATATGTTGGCCATTGTTGGCTGTTTAATAGGAACGCTGCTTTTGTTAAAGAATAACAATAATTACTTGCGCTTACAACATTTATTAAATCGATTATATAATTAAAGGACAGCTCAATTTTACTGATTAATATTTCCATAAAAAATATGAAGATAATTTAGAAGGGACATTTCTTGGGGGCTACGGGGTGCAGCAAAAAAAAAACAAGTCACATGGCTTTTTATAAAATAATTGTGATTAATTGAGTATAGGGGGAGGCGGTTATTTACCAAAGTCAAATTAAAAACGGATCCAAGCGACATATCGAAATGACACGATTAACATTTTTGAAAATTTAATTTTGAGCTTATACTTAAGATAAACAAACAGGAAGAGGGAGGGTTCTCGTGGAGAGGAGTACATATCTATGATTTGTGTCTTTCTTTATCAGTGTGGGAAACATTTTAAAGCCGCATAGAGTTAGGAGCTCCGCGCTTTGGCTCCTCACGAGAAGGAATGTTCTCCTGGGCATCTTGCTCCTTGATTGGAATTGCGATTTTAGCCAGTTTAGATGGTCCAGCCAGTCCAGCTGTTCCAACCGGTGCAGCCATTCCGGATGGTCCGGCCAGTCCAGCTATTCCAACCGGTGCAGCCATTCCAGATGGTCCAGCCAGTCCAGCTGTTCCAACCGGTGCAGCCATTCCGGATGGTCCAGCAAGTCCAGCTATTCCAACCGGTGCAGCCATTCCGGATGGTCCAGCCAGTCCAGCTATTCCAACCGGTGCAGCCATTCCGGATGGTCCAGCCAGTCCAGCTATTCCAACCGGTGCAGCCAGTCCGGATGGTCCAGCCAGTCCAGCTGTTCCAACCGGTGCAGCCATTCCGGATGGTCCAGCCAGTCCAGCTGTTCCAACCGGTGCAGCCATTCCGGATGGTCCAGCCAGTTCAGCTATTCCAACCGGGGCAGCCAGTCCGGATGGTCCAGCCAGTCCAGCTATTCCAACCAGTGCAGCCAGTTTAGATGGTCCAGCCAGTCCAGCTATTCCAACCGGTGCAGCCATTCCGGATGGTCCAGCCAGTCCAGCTATTCCATCTATTCCGGACACTGCAGCCAATCTAGCTAGTTCAACCGGTTTATACGATTCAGCCCGTCTAGTTGTTTCAATCCTTGGAGGCGGTCTAATTGGTCTAACTGGTGGATTCAGCCTAACCGGTCCATCTTTTGCAGCCGATCTAGCTCTTCCAAGCGATGCAGACGGTCCTGTCGATCCAAATGGCCTTATGTTGAACCGAATAGGATGTGGCACTCTAACTGTGCTCATATTTAGATTATTTGCTGCCTGAACTTGACTGTGAATCATATCGAATTGCTCTTCCGTTGAAGTTTGAAAAATTTTCAACGAGCCAAAAATGTCCGAAGACTCATCGTTGCACTGCATAGACCTACGCTTTAGATGTATAGACATTTTTCTTGGCCGCATAATATTCATTTGTTTGTAAATTTCGTTCAAGTGCTTATTTTGGAGACCGAAAATTGCTGGAAAGTAGTCAATGAGGTTCCTTTCAACGAAACAAAAAACAGACCCAAATAAAAGTAGGTGTGCCGACTCAACTCTTTACAGCGACTTACTGTACAACTCCATAGTGCTCCCCAACGATGTTGCCGTTGTAACGGCATAGAACCGGTTCAAAAATGATGTCCAGTAAACGGCTGCTTACCTGGCTCCATCGGCTTTGTGTGATTCGGTACAGTAAGCTCATCAAAAGAAACAGTGCCTCGCGATTGATTTGCGGCAACATTTGAACCAACAGGTTCAACACCCGAATACGCACTGAAATTTCTAGTTCTACAAAAATAAAAAATAGTTTCTTCTTTTTTTCAAAAAGAAAATATCGTATACGCACCCCTAGTGTATAAAAAGCGAGACTCCAAGTCGTCGGTAAATATTCCTTCTGGCATCATTTGAAAGTAGGTCTTGAGCAAATCAGCCACTTCATAGACGTGAAAGTAGTTATCAAAACTGTATTCCAAGCCATTGGAGATCTTCGTCCTGAGCTGTAAGAAAATTTTATTTATAAAAACGGGTGGTTCCAAAAAAGGATAGCTTACCTCATCGATTTTTTCACAGTTGCCCGGCTTTATGAAAATGGAATCCATGTCCAATCCAAATCGTTCGATGCACTTGATTGACTTCAATACGAAAATGGGTATATGCAGCTTGTACTGATTGTTAATGCGAATATTTCTGAAACCAAAACGCATGCGTTCGTCCTTGCTGGCAGCTTTCAGGCTCATCCCAAAGATGTGGGCTACCGGGCTATTATTCGACTGTAAAGCTTTCTTCATGGATGCAAACAAATTTTCGGGCTTAAAACCACCGCCAAATTGCGGTGAATTTCTATGCAAACATATATTATGATGGGCTTCAAGATGTTTGGCCGCAAGGGCGTGCATGATTTTGTTTTCCAATGTCGTCAGCGAGATTACAATGTCACTGAAAATGACAAATCTGACGCCATTGTTGCTCTCCCAGAGGAAGTCGCCCTAAAAATTGAAAATTATTAGCGTTGGGAGATTGATTGATTGAAACTTTTGAGGTAGTACCAGGTTTCGCCAAGATTCAGAGCCATTTAAGGGGTGGTGCCTTCCTAGAAGTGCTTTCATTTTTGCCTTGGATCTGGGCATACAATGATACAAATTGTAGTTAGTTTCACTTTTTGGTGCTGCAGCTAATTAGAAAACTGATAGATACAACTAACTTCCAAATGAAGAACGTTCAGTAAGTGATACAAAGAGAATGAGGGTCAGTTACAGAAAAAAATCAGATCATTAGGAAGCCAGAAATAAAAAACAAATTCCGCAGAACATTAACTTTGAAATTACCACAAGGGTTGCAAAAATGTTTGAAGAAAATTCAACAGTACCCTAAAATTTTTTAAACTGTTGTGAAAATAAACTACTAATTAAAATTTATTTATAGTATTTCAGCACTTTATAACTAAATAAAAATTTATTTTAATAATTTCTTGTAGAAAGTAAAATTTTTAATTAAAATTAATAAATTTTTACATAAAATAAATAGGAAGGTATATATTTTTTCAACTCACCCAACGCCAGCAACTTTGATGAATTTATTTACCTACACAAATTTTTTTTAAGTTTTCTTCCTCAAATTCAAATTAAATTTTTTACAATTTATTTTTTGTTAAATCGTGTTTTTCTTATTTTTTTTAAAACACTTGTAAATTGTTAACCATAAAAGAGGATTTCCTATTTCCAGGAAAGAAAAAAATGCTAAATATAAATATTTCAAATGCCACCACACACAACTAAATTAACAGTATCTGTAACACGCTTCACTACCTCAAACCTCACTATCGCGGCTATGAAATGCGAATGATCTCATAATTATCTCCATCGATTAAGAGAAGACTAAATTGCTCGTGCTGAGAGCAGGGTTGCCGTAAGCTTTAAAAAAAAGTCACTAACTCGATTCTAAACCTAGTGGATGTTTTGTCACTTAACTTTTGAAAATCGCACTAGATATAGAGACAAAGTCACCTAAAACGGCAACCGTGGCGGAGAAGACATGCAACATGCTATGCTTGTTTTGAAATGAAGAAAATCGTTGGCAACAATTCCCTGCTAGTTGTTGAAAGATGGGGGGAATGGGGAAAGGAAGCTCAAAGTGTAAAAGATAAAACCTTTCCTGAGTTTGTGAGCTGAACAAACCTTTAACACATGATAAAGTATGAATTGAGTCGAGATTTTACATTATTAGGCTAATATTTTTAACAAATCATATTCAATTGGAATAAACAAAGAAAAACCCAAATTGATAGATAGTGTAAAGGAAAAGTGGCAGGATCGCCTGGCAGGTGTGGTGTGGTGTGTGGGTACACTACAAGATGATGCAATACTAAAGAATTTTGAATTATTTAGTTATGGATTGGAGAGGAAATAATCCTCAAATTATACTTTCAACAAACTTCGCAGAATTTTCAAATCCAAAGACTTTTTTTGTGTCAAAAAATTAAGCAACATCGCCGGAGATAGGTTTGAGTAAGGCCGGACTGCATTCTAAGGCGAAAAACGTGATCAATAATATAGGAACAAAGGTACACGTTGCATAGTTACTTAATATGTCAACTTTGTATACGAAATTCATATACAATCGATTATCTGTGAACGTGTCTGGTCTCGGAGGAGGTTTACAAATAGTTACCAATTGATTATAAGCTTAATTTAACCCCCTTATCTCAAGCAGTGGTTGATTAGTGATTAGATTCACATCCTTGTGTTATATGTTGGGATATAGAGAGGACAAATTTTGCAGAATTACAACGAAAACTGTTCTTTTTCGATTATAAATGTTTTTTACACTTTTAACAATTCTGTTTGATTTTTTTCTTAAATGCCAAACTAATAAATAAATAAAATCATTCGAAACAATTGCACTTGAAATAATATTAAAAATTCAATCTTTTCCAATGCACAATAACTACTAGTAATATTTAAATTCACAAACTGTTATTTTGAGGACTTGCTGCTTTGCACTTCTGCTCCCGACTATACTTAGGAACCGCAATGAATGAGGCATTGGGCTAAGGACGTGCTTGAAAGCGCAGGCTGGATGCGCATGTGTCGCAGAAATAGTTCGGTCTCCCTTAAGAGAAACCAGTATATGTAAAGGTATCCTGCATTTGCAACTTGTAGGTTAAATTGAAGATGGTTAGGTGGGGCACATTGCTTTACAAAAGAGAGAGGTAAAACTGACGCAAATAACAAATGTGATATTTAAAGGTTACCCTCTACGTCAATTCAACAGTTCTAAGAATCGAACATGTTGCAAGTGCGGAATAATATCTTCGTCATGTTTCCTTACAGTACAGCCACGAACCCAAATTTATAAATCCCTTCTTCGAACATTGTTCACGACATAGGTGCATGTCCTTAGAGTCATTCTATCTATATCTTGCGTAATGCGCACAATATACATTACGTGACGCATGTTTGGATATTGAAATGACAGTTGAAGTTTTACGAAATACGTAAACTGATATGCCGATGACGCAAACAAAACGTGAATCTTCTAGCTGTATAATAGCTGATTGTGCGAAGATTCTATAAATATCCCCTTGTGGCTAGATTCTAAGAATTGAATCGATGCTGTTGCGACGTTGGAATTCCAAGAAAAGTGTCAGCCGCCTTAGTCCTGGAAACGCTGAGATTGTTTAGAAATGATTTTTACAAATTTTTCATCAGAAGTTAAATAGTTTTGGTTACAAAACTAGCAAATGCGACTTTTTTGTGGACTTACTGGATTTTACTCTTATAGAAGACTCTTCATTAAGAGCCAGACGTTTTCTTTTATCTATGTTTATTGTAAAAAGGGTTTTCCAATAAGAGGTGTTATTTTGAATAGCCCGCTATTTCGGTAGCTGTCACTTTTGAAGCTGTTATTTTTTTACTTTTGACAAGTAGAAACTACGCCTTACTAAAAACGGAACGATACACGCTTCAACAAGGCATTGAAATTATAAAAATTCACTGCAAAAATGGTGAAAATTTTTCGGTCCCAGTTCGCAAAACTAAATCATTTTTGGGTCGTCGTGAAGCACCTTGTTGGACCGCAATACAGAAATTGGTGGAAAAATTCGAGCTGTTGGGACAAGTTAGTGATGTGAAGAATAAAACCCATGTACGTCGCTCAAGAACAACTGAGAATATTGCTGCCAGGTTTGTCCAATCCTCGTCGTTCTTTGGAATTGGGCATTCCAAAAAAGTCATTACACCGTATTTGATTGGTATTGATCTGGACCACATTTACTGTCAAAAAGACGGCGGTGCGTGCCACACAAGCAACGAAAAATTGATCTTTTCCGGACCATGTTATCTCTCGAAGAGGTGATCACAATTGGCCACCGAGATCTTGTGATTTAGCACCTTGCGACTTCTTCCTTTGGGGCACGTGAAAGATAAGCAGCTCTACGCCAGCAGCCCAGCGTCGATTCAAGACCTCAAAGATGGAATTCGTGAGTCTATCGAGGACATAGGGCAGCCACTTTGCGATTTTGTTATGGGAAATTTCATAAAAAGGATATGGTCCTGTAAGCATGGTCGTGGTGGCCCTTTGGCTTATGTTGTTTTTCATTATTACTGGCATACCTTCCTCTTTATTATGGAATAAATTTCCGACCATTACGTTCACGGAATTATGTTGATTTACATATGAAACAAAAACAAATTCCGTCACGTAATGCTCGTTCACGGATGACGCGATTCGACCCCAGGTCTTAAACCAATCGCAGCCAGTGTCCGCTGTCAAAATGCCCGATTCGGAACACCTCCCATTCAAATAAGCGAAACCAAATCTCGAGGGTGGTGTCTCACCATTGGAACACATTTTCGGATTGTAGAGTGACAGGGGTATATTCCACACAAATAGCACTCCTTTTTCTTGGTCAATCGATAACAAGTGTTAACCTCATGCCCTCTGGCTTTGAATCCAATCAAATTGCCGCTCTTCCTCTTAACCATACTTTGTCGCGTGACCCTAATCGGCAAGTCGGGTATCCATTTGACACTTATTGCAGCCACATAACCACAGCGTCCAATTTCAAAGAATTTGTTGCTACGCAGGTACAATTTCAACAACCTTAAAGTGAATTTATGTAGCTACATCGCTACATCATTCGATCTCTTTTAGTAGTGGGGCAACCGCACGCTGGCTGTGGCTAGAGGCATGATTCTAATGAATACCACCTACCCACGCCATATTGTCTTTGGGCGTGGTGCTGCCATTGGTGTCGTGTAGTTGATGTTATGTGGTATTTCAAGATGGAAGCTATTCAACTAACCTAAAGCGGGGGTTAATCCCACATACATAGATTTTTGTATGCACAAGTATGTAGGGGGGTTGACCTTTGAGAGCTATAGGTATATGTGTCCCAATTTAAGCACACTAAACATTGTTCGAACTGAAATCAAACGTAAAGTTCATCAAAGTATTTTCGAATGCCACGGTAAATGGGAAGGGCATTCATCTCGGACTGAACAAATTTTTGTTCGGACGCGTAATAAATGCGCAATAGACTCAGACCATAGATACTCTATCTAAACTATGATTGGAACTAGTTGGCATTTTTAGTGTCCAGGTTAAATTTTACTACAACCCATAATGGCCAAGTTTTCCAAATAAAAATATCTATTGTGACCTGGCAGATCAAGATTGTTGCTCCGGAGCAGCACAGCTGCTGTAAAAAACGTAATAGATTCTCTGAAAGTACCATCTGTCATTGTTTGTGGTAAAAATCGATAAAGATGTGCTCTCCTGGAAATGCTGTGACATTTAAACTCAAAAATGTGCTCATTCTCAATCGTCCTTTGGAAAACCAATCGAAAACTACACTAGCCTGGTGAATTTTGACTTGTTTTGGTTTAAATCATTTTGGCATTCCCCGAATGCCTTCCTATTCGGACTCTGATCAGATGTCTGAAGATCACTAACTCAGGAAGGTACCACACTACTTTGACCTTGTTTTGGTTAAAAATATTTCTATTCTAAAAACTTAAACCTAAAGAGCGTCAGCAGCGCTACGAAGAGCTTGCAAAAAAGTGTTAACTGAGCACAAAAATTATAGTAAGTTGTGGGTCCTCTGGTAATACGTTCTAGAACTACCTTTAAGTAAAGTTGGAAAATGTCAAATGTGATGGGCTGGCGAATTGCTCTGGCTATCGTCATTGAGATGGTAGATCGTTTTGTATGGAGAGTTTTCATACAAATATAAATAAATATTTTGGCGCGACAGGTCTATGGGACCCAAAGCCTAGCTTCTCGCAACCATTCGCTTTGTGCGGGTTTTCAATTTTTGGGACGAATGGAAGGGATCTACAATTTTACGCCGAGTCCAAACGGCTAATTGAGAAGCTCATTCATGACAGTTTTACTCTCGGATGTTTGTCAGACATTCGCGAGAGGTGGCGCAGTGGAAAAAAAAAAAAAAACCTTAAGATGTAATTTGGCCCTCTCGGGATTCGAACCTGAGCCCCTCGCTTAGAAGCCCAACACACTACCACTAAGCCACTGCGCCGACAGTTTTCATACAAACCTTACTGAAAACGACCCTTTTCATTTATTTGTTCAGCAAGGCTACCACAAATCCGTTTCAAACGGGCCTTTTGCCATCTTTCCACCACAGGTCATACTTTTGGGTATACCTAGATGTGTCTTATTCATTTCTAGACAAACCGCTCAAAACTTAAAGCAAACGTAAACCTATAGATATATAAAATGCTCTCTATCCTTGGTGCCAAAAAGCTATACAAATGAAAATGGAATTAAATGCGGCTGCGTATTGAGTTGTGAGGAGGAACCCCAAACCCCAGACCTGAATTTGTATCTCTTCATTGTACCCTCGAAATAGTGGTGAGCATGCGCATTCAATATCTAAAATTCTGTGTATGTAGACGTTGATGTTCTACAGTGAGAGGGAAGCGAGAAATTTAGAAAATCTTCCGACAGAGGGCATTCTTACAAGTCGTTCAAAACCGAACGCGCATGACTGCGAGTCGAATCTGTAATGGAAATGGAATTTATCCATATGTACCTACCCTTACAATATACCAGTTGCATTAGTGTGCTATCCATTAAATCGTTAATCGATAAAATTAAAGTTGCAAATTTAAAGCATAAATATTTGAAGCCGATTGTGTGTGCCCTATATGAGGTCCAAATTAAACGAGCACTTTGGTGGCGGTTGCGCAGTGCTATTGAAGTAATGTATTATTTGTAAAGTATTTCAGTTCAGTCCACATCCTGGAGCTAACAGATCATCCGACAGGTCGTGGTCCTATCCATCTCTAGATACGTCTGAGGGATATTGACACATTAAACATTGAAAGCTAAGCTGCCGTTCATTTCTTTGTGCAGCAGAATAACTATAGTTGGACTAGGCCCCTCTGTGAATGCAATCTTTCTAACGTCTTAGTCAAGCCCGGCCGTTGGTAAACACATAGAGAAAACTGCGACATAGGTAGACTTAAATCGCAAGCATCATAAAGAACGTGTCTCAGTTCTGTGTGTTTTCATTCTGACGACTCACATGGCAGCCCGACGTTTACACTCATCCCTCATTTGTGGTAAAATTTACCTGGCGTTTTTTTTATTTTCTAACCAAATCACGGCTCCCAAATGTCATAAACAAGCTGCGTTCCTGTTGCATTAACTTAATCGTTGGCAGTTGTGACAGTTCCATCAGAAGGGGACAAAAGGACAAAATTCACTTGAGCATCGTTTATTTTCCTGTCAAGGACTATCAACCCCACTGACGTTTACCTATTTAAATGCCACCTGTCAAAAAGCTTACCTTTGGTCATTATTGTCGGTCTCAGAACAGTTACAGACTGTCATCCAGTTTTGCGTTACAAAACAGAGGTCCCTAGAGAAGCACCTTAGCTCAACCGTCCTCATCTTCATTTGCATTGAACGCGTTTGAAAATCTAGTAGTTCTATCTAAATGTCAGGCACTCTCTAAACTGGATTTATCTTGATCTAGAGAAGCCGAAACCACACAAAGAGCAGAATACAAAACCCAATTTAATAAAAACAATTTAATTTTTGTTCACCACGAACGACATTTATATATAAATTTTATTAAAATACACTTAACATTTAACATTAAACATTTAATATTAGTAGACACAACTACAAGGTACAGAAAACACGTGTAAAATTAATATTATTATTTATCTTATTGTTAGGTTTGTCTTAAATTCAGTTTTAACGAGCGTTTTCCTCTCTTCTTTTGTTATGATTTTGTAAAAAAATATATTTTATAATTTAGTACAAAGTTTTTGTTTTTTCTATAAAATATTTTTTGTATATGATACTCACAGATTTGTTATACAAAAATAAAATAAACAAAAATCGACTTCAATTGGTCAGAGGGTTCAGAGCATTCACAGCTTTTTTTTTGCAAAAATTATTGAAAAAGTTTTTAAATATTTCACTTTTTTTCTCATATAAAAAATAAACATCTTTATCTAAGGATCAATGGAATATAATGTCTAATATCAAGTCTGAAATTCTTTTATGAAATAATTAACACAGGTTGGCTTTTTGTTGTCATAAATTTATGTGGACTTTAAGTTAATCTTATATCAATTGTGTGCGCTTTAAATATTGTTCAATGTGTGTACATACATTTTATTATCTAAATTAATGAATAAATGTAGGCTTAGTTTGGTTAAATGTATAAGGGACTGTCAGCTAGTTGGGGGAATGAAATTTAGGAAAGGGCCCTATGAAGAGGAGAGGATAAACGCCGAATGCGGTATGAATTGGTTGTCGTAAGGGAAATTCACTTACTAATATTTATTAAGATAATGCTTTCGAAAATGTTCTTCGAAATGCAAGGCGGACATTTCTAAAGAAAAAAACAACACCTCCTATAGAATTACAGTTGCATATGTCCTAACTATTACCCTCTTTCATTCAAAGAAAGGTATTTCTTCATAATAGTCGGGCCATACAACTTTCAGAGACTACTTTCTGCGGTTCTGAACAAAATCCATGGGGGTGATTCAAATTTCAGCTGAAACCTATTATCAGCAAGTAGAGTAATGCTTATTGGAGTTTTTTAAACAGTCATCTAGTACATTATACGTAAAATTTGGGTAAAATTATCCTGCATTGATAATCTTGAGCGTATCCTATCGCTTTCTTTTGAACGATACATGTACAAAAGTCAAAGAATTACAAAAACTACATATGTATAAGATAGATACCTACAAATAACTACTTCAGGACAACACCGCACATCACTTGTTCAGGACAAGATGACAGTGGGTGAGACATTTTTTTTTTCATTTTACTTTGTTTTTTTTTACTTGTTTTTACCACATACAAGATGTTTCATAAAAAAGGTCATCACCATTCTACGCAATAATTTTTGAATTAGCTACGTAAACAGTGAATTCAAGTTTCGAAATTTTGCAGAAATTTGAATGGACTTTCATCTTACGAAACACCCTATATGATTTACGACACTTAGATTATGTGCTGTCACACGCAAAAGTGGGGCAAAATCGAAAACTAAGTACAGGGGTCGAATTACCGCATCCGTGAGCGAGCAATACATCACTGAATTTTGCAGATTTTACATGCAAAACAATAACAAATTCAGTCACGTATTACACGATCACGCATGAGGTAATTAAACCTCAGATTGTAAGAAATTTCGTTTGCGCTATCAGGGGTCGAATCCAGTCGTCCGTGAACGACTTGTTTTTCGACTTTGTTTCACATGTAAATCAACTTAATTCCGTGAACGTAATGCTCGACCAGCTTTCTGGTTTTTATTCGTTCACTTTGTCATGGGATATCAAAAGTAAGGACCGCTGCACTTTTTGTTCCTGATTGGCGCCATCGAAATGTTTCATTCTTTCTGGTTGTTCTGGTTGACGGGAGTTAACAAATTAATCTAAAAGAAAATGAGTTGCTAGTTACTTTTAGGTCCGAAAAGGTCAAGACAACATCGAAAAGTCTGTGAAGTAGGCATCTACACCATGCAGTCCTTGTACTAGATTACGGTTGCGAACGGTGCTACGATTTTATTCAGACTTGTATTACACATTCGAAGGGTGCTACTCTAGGACATGTTTTGAACGAATTTTGGCGAGAAATGAACGTAAAAAAAAAGATTTATGACTGGACAAAAAGAGGTCAAGAATGATAGAAATAGGTAATACAGGTTCCTGCCTTTCATGGGTAGAAGGGCTGTTTAATAAAGCTGTACTGTGTTAAATGGAATCGTGATTAGAGAAACAACCTCTTGGAATGAATGGAATTGAACACGGAAACACTGCACCAAACCAGCGAGTTTATAAAGAACAAGAGACAGAAAAACCGCTCTTGTATGTGAGTGCTCATTAATGCGGGGTATCCGGGTTGAAAATGTTGAAAATAAATCTAGAGTTGCAACCATCAAACTGTAGTACTAGTGACCTCCTCAACCCGAACAGCCAGCTATACACTTTACAACACGGACAAATGTACATTAAGAGTTTATAAATGTATATAATATATAAATTATTATTTATAATGAAAGTTGACACAAAGAATATACTATAAGAATTTATTGGATTATTATTATTATTTGATATATTTGATATAGCATATGATTTATTGCATATTATTTTTATTTAATTTTTGTTTCATTAATGAAGGCATTCTATGTTACAGTGATGCGGACGACAGTATACACTACACACTCATATGAACCTTTCCCCTTATTTTTAAATTGTAATTATTATAAGAAAAACCTACGCGCTACTTATAGTCATTCTTACCAGTGTCCATCTCAATTGTACTGTGATCGGTCCACATTAAGTGTGACCTACTTTGGACTGGAAAAAGACTATTCGTGACGAGTGCTCCTGTTATTTTAAATGCTTTTATGATATATATAATTATAGAAAAACATTTACTGCCGATTATATTATTTAAGTTGATATTGATTACATCTTATATTTAAGGTTAGATATATGAGTTGGAAATGATTTTGTTAATTAATGTTTATATGTATTTGATATATATATAGTAGGTATATGAATATTTGTATTTAAAAATATGTTTTATCTTATATGAAAATATACTTATTATTGTGTTCAGTAAATACACGCACATTTTATATGACAATAATTATAATGGTTACTGTTTTCTTTTTGTAAATACACATGAAACATTCAACACCTAATACTTTTTTGGCTTTTTCTTTCAATAGTTTTATATAGTTTTATAATTGTATATTACTCAATTCAAAGTAGATTGCATATTAAGGACAGGAAATACTGATTTTAATTATTATTTTACGATATAAAGTCGATAAATTGACGGAATCCGTTTTCAACTTGTTGGGGTATAACTTTTTTCTCAAAATAGTTGCTTGGATTAGGGGTGGGACCGAAATAGAACCAAAAACGTTCGTTTTCTCGACTTTTCCTCAACTTATCGGAGGATTTAATGGGACTATTGTTGATTATTTAAATAGGATGTACACACATGGCTGACAGTCAATAATTACAGATACGAATATTAAGAAAGTAATATTTAAAAAAAGAATAGGAACACCGTTGTGCTAATACAGTAAAACCCGCTTAAGTGCCTTACCCACACAAAATCCTTTTTTTGAGCACTTAGTCGGATTTTTGTTATAACTGCCCAACCCGCATAAGTGCCTATCAAAACGGGAATTAAAGGTGAAAAACTTATCCGGGTTTACTGTACACACTTTGCGATGGAATCAACTAGCTTTCGGTTTCAAAAATCCCTTCACTGCATCTGTAGTTATTGGCGAAATGCGCTGGAGATAAATTTAAAACTTCATTGTGATTCCCCGCAAAGACAATTTTACTTCAACGGTCAAGCCTATTTCACAAAATCACTTTACGATTGATGGGTGAATGTTTTTGTCATCTCACCTGCAGCAAATGATCTCTTGCTGAATAGATCAATCGTATAGGTGTTTTTGTGTGGTTGAGGTTTTATCCTCACTCTCCTCCTTTATCCGAGTTTGAAACCGGAAAGTTACCTAAATGTAACCAGGTGGAGGTTTGACATATTAGTCGCCTCGTACGACAGGCCGTCGACGCCTCGGGAATATTCTAACCCCTACCCCGAAGGGGGAAAGTTTTTTAAAACATAATCGAATAGCCCAATAAATTAAAAGCCGAATTCTAGTGCCCTGTCCCCTATGCCTATAATCGATAGAAACATAATTTATAAGATTCAATTCTTTAACAAATAATATATATTCAGGTTTACTCTCACAAGTCTCATATTCATTCCTATTGGCTAATTGTAATTTGTACAACTATTGGTCACATTTTCTTTAAAAAAAATATATATACTTTTGTCACTTCAATAATAGGTTATCGCTACCGCAAGTAAATACATATCTTATAGCTTAAGAAGGGTATGTGCGCTTCAGTTTAGAGTATAGGGAAAGTAAGTACCTTAGAATATTCGTTCATAAATATAAATTCGGTGTTTCCCTCACAGCATTATTAAATAAATGTATATATCTATTTCTTCTTCAAAAAACATACAAACAAGAAACGCTTGGATTCAATTTAACTCAGCAGATGCACCTTAAAAGATTGCAGTGCAGATTTGCAGGGGTTAGAAGGAAGTGAATGCGAACTTTTGCCTGGCACTCCGTTGTTACTGATGGCTACTACAGAAGTAGCTCTTTATAAAATAGAATCAAGGATGATATCACAGATTGTTCGTTAATTGAAATGTTTCTAACTCCCGACTATGCCATCGACAGGGTTTGGAGATGTGGTATTCAACAAATATTAAATTTAAATTATTTACGCAACTTCAGGTAGTTTTTTTTAGATGCATCTTGCGCTTGTTGTTTTTGTTGGTGGATTGCCTTCATTCAACATCTGAGGTCTGTTTAATATGATATCTGTTTAGAAAAGAAATCAAGAATATATGAATGGAAAATTGTTAAGTTTTTACCTTCAGTTATTGGATTGCCAAAGTGGGTAGTAGCGATCCCCCCGGTTTTTAATCTAATCATTCGTCGGTTTATTGTTAAACCTGTAATACACAAGACAGCAATTTTAGGGGGGTTTCTTGAAGAGTTTTCAACCTTGTTACCTTTTAAGATGGAGATGCCCTTGACCCTGACCCTCAAATCGCAAATCTGTGTTTTTAAAATGAACCCCTATTAATATACGAAAGAGAATAGATAATTCGTTTCTATAGGGCAGTTTAAATACATAGAAATATAGTTTCGACAAGGAGTTGATTGAAAATTGTTCATGTATCGGAATGATGAAGTGTAGAGGCTCAGCCATCGATAGACAGAACTGTCCAAAGACGAAAGTGTCAGTTTATAATTTTTTTAAATTAAGGAGGAGTAATGGCAAACACTGAGACCACTAAAACGTGCATAAGTGAATCACGGCTATTGCTATAGGAGATGAAGCAGCCTTGTACTCGACGGCTGATATTATTTCAGGCTACAACAATACAACCACTGAAGTTGTGGTTGCGAAATGAAGCAACGACATGCACGAGTACTACGAACGACGGCCTTTAATGCACACTATCCGCTCTTTAAATGGATTTATAGTGTTAAAGAAAGGCAAAGTGGTAGAGCTAACGACAAACAATCCAATAGTTGGCCGTTCGAAAGGACCTTATGCACAAAAGTGTGCCAAATTGAGAAGAGACTGGTAAAAAGTTACCACGAATAGTAAGATAAAGGGTTCTCCAATAAGAGGTGTTATTTTGAATAGCCCGCTATTTCGGTAGCTGTCACTTTTGAAGCTGTTATTTTTTTACTTTTGACAAGTAGAAACTACGCCTTACTAAAAACGGAACGATACACGCTTCAACAACGCATTAAAATTATAAAAATTCACTACAAAAACGGTGAACATTTTGCAGTCACAGTTCGCAAAACTAAAGCATTTTTGGGTCGTCGTGAAGCACCTTGTCGGACCGCAACACAGAAATTGGTGGAAAATTTTAGCTGTTGGAACAAGTTAGTGATGTGAAGAATAAAACCCGAGCACGTCGCTCAAGAACAACTGAGAATATTGTTACTGTAGCCCAAAGTGTTGAAGAAAACCCAGGTTTGTCCATTCCTCGTCGTTCTTTGGAATTGGGCATTCCAAAGATCATTGGGTATTAAACTGGACAACGTTTACTTTCAACAAGACGGCGCTAAGTGCCACACAAGCAACGAAAAATTGATCTTTTACGGGAAAATTTTCCGGACCGTGTTATCTCTCGAAGAGGTGATCACAATTGGCCACCGAGATCTTGTGATTTAACACCTTGCGACTTCTTCCTTTGAGGCCACGTGAAAGATAAGCAGCTATACGCCAACAGCCCAGCGTCGATTCAAGACCTCAAAAATGAAATTCGTGAGTCTATCGAGGACATGGGGCAGCCACTTTGCGATTTTGTTATGGAAAATTTCATGAGAAGGATATGGTTGTTGTTTTTCATTATTAACGGCATACCTTCCTCTTTATTATGAAATAAATATCCGATCATTTATCTCAAAAAATGGCATTTTTCTTTGAATATCAAAATAACACCTCTAATTGGAAAAGCCTTTACAATAAAATCAAATCGATCAAAGGTGTATGGGGAAACTAATAATACAAACAAAAGCTTACCACTGTGGATCTAACCAAGGAAATCGCAATGCATATGGATGATCGTCGTCTTGCCTCGTTCCTTCTGCTCGTGCCGCAGTTCTAATTTCATGCTGCAGTTCTTGTTTAGTTTCGCCAATCTGCTGGTTCCACTCGGTAACTAGATCAGGCTGCAATTCGAATACTGTTCTAAGTCGAGACCGCTCTGAAGTATTGGGCTTAAGTGGCTGTTGGCTAGTTGATGGCGTACCGCTCAGCGACGAAAACCTAGAGCATAGTGTCTGATGAAAGTGTGATAAAAACGCTTTTTGCCTATGATTGGGCGATATTTCCACTGGAGGTCGTATTTCTTTTAGTTGTTTTGTTGGTGCTCTAGTACAGCTTTGATCCAAGAACGGTATCATGTCGCGCCGAATAAACGCAAGCACATACTGAATTGGCCCCGAATTAGTGTCATGCTTCGTAGGCGAAGGTATCTGCTGGCCTGGATCTTGTTCGACGCTCACATTCGTCGTATTATCCGGAGAGGGCGAGATATAATGAGCATACAGGTTTGGTCCTAAGGTTAAAATTTCAGGCGGGTCTAGATTATTAATTTCGGGTTCAAAAATTTCATAAATGTGGTCGGTGTTTCCGTCGTTTGGGGTGAATCGGATTTTCTTTATAGCATTATTGTTACCTCTGTTTTCATGAATCGGATCTCGGAGATTGGCAGACGATCCACTTGCAGAACCATCAACGTCTCTCGTGTTCTTTTCCGTAGTCCCGTCCTTTTTTATCTCCTCATTAACGAGCGAAGGGTCATTAGCATTAATTGTAGCACTTCCTCGCGGAGCTTCGTGGATATTGCATCTGTTTCCAGCGGCGTCAGAAGTCCCAGGCATAGCTTAATACATGGAATAGAAAAATGAACATCATTTTTAAAGCTGACAAATACAAAATTGTATAGGGGATTTTACTGATTTTCGTATGAAATTTGACAAATGAGCAGACTTTCGCTTGTTTTTACCTCAGGAAGGTAGTTTTTCACTAAAAAATCGATCTTATCTAAAAGTATTCTTAACTTAATGGAAATATAAATAATTATCATACAATAGATGAGAATGATTTTTTAAATTCTATTTTCTTACCACTAGCACAGACATTTTCTTCACCATCACTGCCTTTATCAGCTTCCTTGTGAGTGTCATAACTCATGCTCTCCTTATCCGTTTCTCTAGAATTTTTAGTATTTTTTACTGCTTCTTTATCGATATGATGATCTTCTGCACAAGGGTCGCTGCCGGTTCTACTCTCTTCGTCATAACTATTTATGTACTCTGTGTCCTCAAAGTATTGACTGTCTTCGTCACTGTTGCGGGTGGTATCCAAAGGATCAGTGATTTCGTCGCAACCATGCAGATGTGCAACAATACTGCGCGCAAAGTCAATTGGGTCAACACCAACAGTGGGTGAGTTTTTCTCATCATTATCGCTGTCAATATATACAACGTCATCATCATAATCATTGGGGTTGTTAGCAGGGGAAGTATATCTAGGAACTGCAGGGTGCTTACCAGCGATAGTTTCGAGAGAAATTGCGACATTCTCGTAAGGTATCCATTCGTCAGCAGGTTCGGAGGAAGGATCATCCCGATTAGTGATCTCTTGACTGATGTTACCAACGACAGGAGCATCATTATGAATATTGGCGGTGTCGACATATCTGTTATCGGCTTCTCGTTCGGGAAGAGACGATGCCAAAATAAAATCGGTCGTCTGTGTACTAGCTTGTGCGTGGGTTGCAAGAGTTTCAGTATGAACACTAGTAGTATTGTCAGTGGTAAAGTTTTTGTCTTGATCAGTCAGATCCATGCTTCGTTGGATGCTTGATGACGAAACAACCGAACTGGCAGCATTTGCAGCAGAAGAAAGTGCGATCTCTTCGAATATTGCGAAGATTGCAGCAGCAATGTCATCACAATCAGCATCAGTGGATTGTCCTAAAATGATATGAGCATCTCTAGCTGCAGCATTGGGATCGCTATCAGCGTTTGTTGCAGTACTTGTAGTGGTAGCAATAGTAGGCGAACTGCTGGTAGTACAAATCGGAGCGCCTGTGTCAGTCGCGTTGCTATCCAAACTTGTGTTCTCTGCAGTATTCCTGAGATTTATAAATGAGCCAGTTCCAGCATTAATCGCTCCAGCAGAACTCACTGCAACTGCAGCATTACTCGTTCCAGCAGTACTGCCTTCAGCTGAACCCGTTCCAGCATAACTTGCTCCAACATTACTATCTCCAGCATTATTCGTTCCAGCAGTACTGACTTCAGTTGAACCCGTTCCAGCAGAAGTCGCTGCAGCATTATTCGTTCCAGCAGTACTGACTTCAGCTGAACCCGATCCAGCATTACTCGTTCCAGCGGAACTCGCTGCAGCGTTACTCGTTCCAGCAGTACTGACTTCAGTTGAACCCGTTCCAGCAGAACTCGCTGCAGCATTATTCGTTCCAGCAGTACTGACTTCAGCTGAGCCCGTTCCATCAGAACTTGCTGCAGCATTATTCGTTCCAGCAGTACTGACTTCAGTTGAACCCCATCCAGCATTACCCGTTCTAGCAGAAGTCGCTGCAGCATTACCCGTTCCATCAGAACTCATTGCAGCATTATTCGTTCCAGCAGTACTGACTTCAGCTGAGCCCGTTCCATCAGAACTCGCTGCAGCATTATTCGTTCCAGCAGTACTGACTTCAGTTGAACCCCATCCAGCATTACCCGTTCCAGCAGAAGTCGCTGCAGCATTACCCGTTCCAGCAGTTCTGACTTCAGCTGAACCCGTTCCAGCATAACTTGCTCCAACATTACTATCTCCAGCATTATTCGTTCCAGCAGTACTGACTTCAGTTGAACTCGTTCCAGCAGAAGTCGCTCCAGCAGAACTCACTGCAGCATTATTCGTTCCAGCAGTACTGACTTCAGTTGAACCCGTTCCAGCAGAACTCACTGCAGCATTATTCGTTCGAGCAGTACTGACTTCAGCTGAGCCCGTTCCATCAGAACTCGCTGCAGCATTATTCGTTCCAGCAGTACTGACTTCAGCTGAGCCCGTTCCATCAGAACTCGCTGCAGCATTATTCGTTCCAGCAGTACTGACTTCAGTTGAACCCCATCCAGCATTACCCGTTCCAGCAGAAGTCGCTGCAGCATTACTCGTTCCAGCAGAACTCACTGCAGCATTTCCCGTTCCAGCAGTTCTGACTTCAGCTGAACCCGTTCCAGCAGTAATCGCTCCAGCATAACTCTCTCCAGCGGAACCCGTTCCAACATTTCTCGCACCATCTGCTTTTGCATTGTTTGTCCCAGAGTTTCGGATCCTTTCGTTTTCATCGTCACTGTCTGCAGCTTCATCGTGTACATGACTATGTGAATTAAAAGTCCTGATAGAACTTGTGACACTGTTGTATCGGGTGGTCGAATTTGAATAAAAATATTCCCTATTCTGAAAAGCTGTGCGAATCTGAGACGTTTCAGCACCAACCACACCAAGGGCTACGGAAAACGTATGGCCAAAATCCCGGATCGGTATTTTGACAGTATCAATAAGCGGAGCGACATAAACCCTTTCAAACGGAATATCTGTGACAATTTCATTTGACAGATCGGTCGAATGGATCAATTTCGATGTTGCTTCACTCGAGTTGTTATTTTCGTCAGGTTTTTCAGTAGGCACTAATTCCGCATCGTCAGTGGTGGACGAGACGCGATTCTCGTCAGCAGTGTTATCGTAGGCTGATGCTCTAACAGAAGCACTACCGGTATTTCGATTACGGCACCAGGTTAAACGGTAACCAATAGGGGCTCCCGACGACGAATCGTCGTTGTCATCATCGCTGCTGTCTGAAGAGCTTGACTTTGGCGGATCCAACGCAATGTCCTCTTCCTCTTCCTCCTCGTCGTCTTCCTCTTCTTCCGATTGCTCAGAGGACTCTGAAGCCGGCGCCGGTAGCGGGTACGGTATTATCAACCGAAGCTTGCTGTAATTAATTAAATTAAATGAATTAAATTTTTGTAGGTTAGTGTCTGATTCAATAACAAAAAAATTTGATAAGGTTTGTGTGGTGAGTAAAAATGTATAAGGTGAGAAATATTGTCAGTACTCACCTCTTCAGCGCATCCTCTGGCAATTGATTTTCCTCTGCATGTTCGTTTACGCTTAGTGGGTCCTCATCCGGACCGCATTCGTCATCTGCATCGACCTCCATCTCGACGGGGCATTCAAAGTCAATAGGCACTTCGACATCCTCTTGGCCCAACGAGTTTTCTTCCTCAATCGTGTGTCTGTATAGAACGACACGCGACTTGCGGCACCACAAGTCTGCGTCCTTAGCCGTTAGGGTGGCAATGACAACTTGAAGTTCTCTGCAATTGTACCGCTCGAACGCAGCCCTCTCACTGGCAGTCAAACGGGGAGTAGACGCAAATCTGCTTTTTCGAATAGAGCAACGGCTGGCTACTTGTCTCTTGGACGTTGATTTTCTGGCGAAAACTCGTTTATTACGACGAGCTGGGGCTGTACTGGAACAGGAACTTGACTCAGTGGCCAGCTCTGCAACATACGATCGTCGAATGCAGCGCAGCTTCATTGGACGCACCACCCTTGACCGCCTTTTTCTAGGCACGTAGTCGGATCCGGCATCGTCGTCGCTGTCATTTGCCGTACTCTGCATCGCACATTCATAGTAGTCTTCTTCACGTACTTTCATCTTTTGTCGCATCTTCCTCTCAACGTTGCGTGCAGAGGCTTTTCGGACAGGTGCCGCTTTCCGAATCGCCATTTTCCGATTTTCACGTTTCAGTGCTGCGGCAAATGATGTTGATGGCGAATCCCTGTCGGAGGAGAACGCAACTGACGGTTGGCGGCTTTTCTCTTCATCAGAGTGCAACTGTTCCTCTTCCAATTGAAGTTCCGGCTCTTCTTTTTCACACAAACTTTCTGCAGCGTTTAATTCAGGTCTTTCGGAGGTTTGTTCTTTGTCTTCTTGTTCTGTTTTAGCATAACTGCTGGTTAATGCTTTTGGCTTTACACTGCCATCTTTTGTAGACACTTTGTCAGATACGTCGTCTTCTTCGTCCAGGTTTGTTTTTGGTACTTCGTTTTTGGTAGAGTTTTCCTTAAATGAGTTAACCACTGCTTGTGGTTGTGGAAGTACGTCCTCTTTAGTGTCTGTTCTTTCTGTTGATGTTTTCTTTGCATTGTAGTCTTCATCATCGGGATCCTTGGAAGCAGGATCAACTGCTTGTATTTCTTTGGAGGTAGGATCAGTGCACGCTATCATTTTTTTCCCGTCCGTTTCATTTGCTTCCTCAGAGGCAGAGTCGATGCACGCAATCATTTCTTTCCCGTCCTTATCATTTGCTTCCTCGAAGGCAGGATCAGCGCACGCTATCGTTTCTTTCTCGTCGGTAACATTTGCTTCCTTGAAGGCAGGATCAGTACACGCCATCATTTCTTTCCCATCGATATCATTTGCTTCCTCGAAGGCAGGATCAGTGCACTCTATCATTTCTTTCTCGTCCGTATCATTTGCTTCCTCGGAGGCAGGATCACTGCACGCCATCATTTCTTTCTCCTCCGTTTCATTTGCTTCCTCCGAGGCAGGATCAGTGCACGCCATCATTTCTTCTTTGTGCGTATCATTTGCTTCCTCCGACGCAGGATGCGAGCAAGCTACCAAGTCCTTATTTGGAGCAAAATCCTGTTGCTCATCCGCAGAGTCCTTCTCCTCTTCGGGCTTATTGTCATTTGCAGCTTCCTGTTGGCAGGAGTGTTCTCTTTGCTCATTTACATCAGAAAATATTTCATCAAACTCTAGAGCGCTGCTAGAAAACGCACCAATGTCCTGGTTGTCTCCCAAATCGCTACATTTACATTTACTACAGAGAACAGGTGCAGCAGTTATTTCCTCAGTTACACTAGGAGCACCAGTACCGCCAGTATTGGTGATGCGTTTAAAATTTATTTGGCTGTTTTGTGTTGATGACAGGAACGGCCTTCTTTCGGTGCCCAGCATCCACTTAAAATGATCCTTGTCGCTGTCCTTGAGCCAATATGAGGCGTAATTTTTGCCGCTTTTAACTTCTTTTAGCGACACTGCTGGTGAATATATGGTCGGCGATCCGGCCCGGAGTCGCGAACGCGCGAACTCATTCAACAATGTGGAAAGCTCTACTTTCGAATTCGTCCTTCCGCTCATGGTTAGCTTGACTATATGCGCACGGTGTTCTGGTTCGCCCAAATTTATCGACAGCTCGGTTTGTATATTCGACGTGGAAAATTTTGGTGCAGAGATTTCCAGATCCAGACAGACGTTTTTATTTGGAAACGAAGATATCGTCTGCTCATCGCCATCCAGGAGAAGTCGCCCAAACAGGATGACGGCTATGTCATCATCTGGATTATCGAGATTTGTATTTAGAAGCTCGTGGTGTTGTTTAATAAATTGCTGCTTCAATTTGCAGGCCATGCCTTCCATTATCGATTTGGTGTTCTCAGGTTTTGGGGATGGTAAAACAGCTGATGGTTCTTTCGAGGGAAGAGAATTATCATTCGCATTGGCGTGTTGGAATAACAGTGATGTAACAACGTCAAAAGGATAAGGCATGATCAATTGGGACGGAGTTGCTCCAGTACACTGAAAGGAATAATTTTATTTCTATTATTACAACAGTTTAAGAAGATTGTCTCATAAGGAATTAAGTTGACAAAGAGCACTCCACCAAAGTGGGGAAATGCTCTTATTTGAACTGGCTCATCTCCTCCAGATATAGCGAAGCAGTGTATGAAAATCGTACTCACCCTATCGATGTTGGCCGTGGAAGAACTACTGTTGGTGCTGATTGCGGGTTTGGTGATAGTGCATGGAATGGTGGTGGCGATTGTAATGTCGCTGACCTTGGCGACGTTGCTGTTACTAGTGGTGGGTTGTTTCTCAAATTTGAACGCCCCTCTGCTGCTGCCGTATGTCTTCAATTGCGGGTGCAGCAGATTGTTGTTCAATACTTTTCCTAAAAAAAAAATAGAATAAAATACCCAAAGTCAACTCGCTTGCGCTTACCTTGGTCATGAAGAACATCGTCCATTGAAGATGCTGAATGTGCCTCTGATGGCTCGGCATATGTTGTATCAGGTGCAAGAATCTCACAGGTTGCAATTTTCAATCGTCTGACTGATGGTGGTATTTCGAACGCAGACTCAGATGTCGTGACTAGTGCGTCAGGTGATGCCCTAGCGTGTGGAATGTCAGCGACACTGGAAACGATTGCTTCCGATGTTGATACAGACTGATCATCGGTGCCTGGCTCTCTGGCTAGTGAATCTGTGTCAAATAGTTCGCCAGGTGGCGCAACGGACAAGTCGGCTTCTTGACCATCCTGTACTTCAAGTGCAGGTAATACTGAATCAACGGCTGCAGATGCGGTTTCCAATTGCCCTTGACTTGATTCAACTGTTGCGAAAGATACTAAAGGAGTAGCTGATGGTGGCGCTTCGATTGGGGTTTCAATTGCTGGTAACTTAAGACCAGCAACCGTGTCAGTTGTATCATCAGTTGTTAGGGTGTCTTGTGTTGCTGTTGACTCAATTATTGAATTAGCTGGACTTGTTGGTGCACTAACATTGGACGGCTCTTTAAACGTGTTTGCTATAGGCAGAACTCTTTCATTGCCAATTTCCGAGGACTCGACTTTCGCAGTGGTTTGCACGTAGTCAGTTGCTGTTGTTTCAACCAATACCTCATCTGTTTCGTGTCCAACCGCAGGTGCATCAGCATTGGCAGTGACAGCTGGTACAATTGCACTGTCGTTACATTCTTGGGACTCGACAATTTTAGCGTCAATTGGCACGGTTGATTGTTCGGCTAATACCTCAACGGACACCTTAACAGTTGCAATACTTTCAGGGGTCGCAGCTCCGAGAGCACTTATATTTTCAATGACTGCTGGGAGACTTCCACTGACTAATGCTGGTTGCAAGCATTCTACAGAATCTGGGTCGGCAGGTTCTGGTTCCGCAGCATCAACAGTGGTACAAGCAACTGCCCGTGTTTCGACAGCATCAGAATGGACTGACGTAGCACTGACGTTTGCTAAGGTTGGTTTAGGAAACTCATCGCTTGATTTGACGTCTAATGCGGCATCAGTTGTTGACACATTGTCATTGCTAAATTCTGCTGATTTGTCTTGTCGAATCTCGTTGACTATTGACTCAACGTTGACCACTGTTGTATCACATGGCTTTATACGCTTGGTGGTAGCTGGTTTGCGCGGCTTTCGTGCACGCACTACCACGTTGCTGATGGCTGGTTGTGGCGATATGCTTATCACTGTCTCAACTGGCCGTTTTCGAGGTTTTTGGACTTTGGGGCGCTTTACCTCCTTCACGTCGTCAGATCTTGGCCGTTTGCGTTGTGGTTTTGGTTTTTGAACTTTACTGAACGCGGTTGGACTTATCATATCCATATGCGTAGCAGATATAGTATATTCGTTGTCCTTGCTGAGCATAACATCGTCGATTATGGTCGGCTTGTTATGGCCCTCAGCAGACTTCTCTAGTGGCCACATTTCCTTCCATTTTGCCAACAGCATATTGAAGCGAGTAAACGCAACTGATATCGGCTTAGAGCTGTTGGCTATTGCAGCTTCGACAAGACACAAGACCGCTCTTGGGTCTTGGTTGGTGCAGTCTATGATTTTCTTTCCATCGGAAGTCTCGTGCCAACTTACAGGCGGATAAAGCGAGTTCAACATCGAAGACGTTATGCCCAACTCTGGCCGCAGTTGAATCGTATTGGAAGCCGTGGACGGAATTAGCTCCGAAAGCAATGTCGCGTCAATACCGAGGCTGTCATCATTTTCTTCAATAGATGGGCCAACATGCATTTCTTGGTCAGCAGTCGCTTCTGACTGTGTGACATGTGGCTGCTTGGGCGCACATTTATCCACAGTCAGATCTTTTGGTTGGTCATCAGAGCTCTCTAGATAAGCTTGACGGCTTGTCGATGGTTTGCTTAGCTGCTGTTGGAGGATGCTTGTCGAAGTGGACGGCATGGAGTTTGGTGCTTCCTGGTTTCCATGTTGTTGCTTGGCGCCAATACTCACTGGTGTACTTGGAATGCAACTTATCGTTGGCTGCATCTGGACGCAACCACTGGATAGCATGTTGATTAGCTGCTGCGACACACTTGTCCGTCTTGTTGATGGCTCCTCACCCGATCGGGAATTCATTGGGGCAGCGTTGCCAGTCAAAATCTCAAGCAAAGTGCGCTGTTGTTGATGAAGTCTTGGCGTGGTATTCCCAACAGACGGCGGACTTGTCAAATTGCTATCAGGACTAATTGGACAGACACTGAGGCCGAGTCTTGGACTCTTCGAGTCACCACGACAGCAGATGTACAATGGCTTGGATAAAAATATCGGAGACGATAGTTTTGTTCTTGTGATTTCCGTAAAAAGGTCGGCGACAGGCTTTGGCCTTCTTGCTCTGGCTCCAGACTTTTTTGCTGACCCCTTGACGTTTGGCCCAACAACGACGGGCTTGACGTCTTCTCCGGATTCGGTTTCAAAGCACTCGTAGCCGTCTTCGATAGTACCGTAATCGATTTGCGGTTTATCCTTATATTTGTCGTAGTCAATGTCGAGGTGGGTAAGCCGGTTATTCGCATCGGCCATACATTGCTGCACCAGCTGTCGTTTCTTTGGCTCCTTTGTTAGTAGTTCGCGACAGCGCTTGCGTAGAATCTTCCAGCATATAGCCCAGGTTAGACGCTTATAGCGAGGCGATATAATCAATGCAAGTATGTCGTCATAGACGGAGTCCTTCAATCGTAGATTCGATAGGACTCGATTCAGTTCGTGGTACTGCACCACTTCGTTGTCGTAGTTGGTAAATTTGATCAGGTCTTCTGTGTCGGTTACGGAATTTATCAGCGCAAATGCTGGATACTTGATGGATTCTTCTGTTTGTTGGGACAAAACATCGGAGGCCCCGGCTGCTGCAGAGAATAGAAATTCAGCTGAATCCTTGTCCTTGTCGTCGGGTTTGGCAATGATCGCCTTTACTATTAGGCTCTTGAGTGCCCTTTCTTCTTTAGCTTTCTTTCTGTCTATCAACCTCAAATTGGGCTTTCTTGCTCTTCCCTTTGCCTTGATGGGTGTCTTGGAATTTTCCAATTTTCTGTTGTTATTAGGCTTGGGGCCTCGCTTTTTCTGTGCACTTTTCGGTGGGTTTTCGCTTTTGATTTCAGCTGGATTTTCCTCTTTGGCAATACTTGCTAAAAAGGCGGCACTTGTGCACGGTCCTGAGATCGTCGCCTCTAAAAACACAGGACTTTTACACGGTTCGGTTGGACACACGTCTGCAGTCGGCTCTTGCTTAGGGATCACCAAGCTCTGGGGGTCTGGGTTAATATCTGTTGGATTTGTAGTAGTTTCTTCTTTGACCGGTTCCTCTTTGACGATCTTTGCGGGTCGTTTCGGCTTTAGGTCAATTGTTATATACAACTTTGACGCTTGCTTTTTAATGGCGCGCAGGTTACGAGTCCCGCACTTTGTCACACACTCAAGGTACTCCTTGCATGGGTACAAAGAAAACGTTGTCAGCCAGGATTCCTGCTCCAAGTAAGGTACTTTCACTAGGAGCTTTGACAATTCGCAATAAAAAGTCGCCAACTGCCTTTCGTTGGCAATAAGCTCGTCCGTTACTTGATCGTCGGTGTATTTTAGCTGTTCTAACTTGTTTAGTTCCTCGCTTATTATCGCGATAAGTATGGTCAACTTGGTGGTATACCATTCGGGACGAGTCTGTAAAACAAAAAATGTTTCAAGTTTATCGAAATTGACTCCGCATGAACTTGGAACCACATCGGGGGAGTCAGTTGGCCAGGCTAGCCTCTATGAAGCACGCTAAAAGTCATGCATGCTATAAAAAAAAAATAAATATATACAAGCGCACAACTGCGCTGACCAACAAACAAGGGAGGTCTATAATTGCGGCTCCAAATTCATTTCAACTGATGCACATTAAGGACTTAAATTAAGCAAGACACACACAGTTCTAATTGGCTAATTTATCATTATTTACCCGTGACTTGACTTCCTCATACGCCAGCTTTAGACACTCCAAATTGTGCACACCGGAAAACAGTTTCTCCGACAATGCGGCGGTTGTTTTGATCAACTCTTCAGACGATTCGCGTTGTTTGATGAAGATTTGCACGAGGCTTACGTAAAACTTGTCGCGCGACATGAACAATTGTTTCAAACTCAACGAGTGAAGCTTCCTCAGGAGATATTCTGTTACAAAGGCGGTGTACTTTGCTATTGAACATCCGAATATATTAGTGGAATGTATATCGGGACATTGGACCAAGAACGCATTCAAGAATTCCATTAGAGTCGTATTGTTCTCCTGCAATCCTTTTGCGATTGTTTTTGCTGCATCTTGAAGAGTGCCCGGTTCGGCTGTATTACACTGCATACTTCTTTGAATGTATTCGAACTGAGAGTGGAGTAAATAACTTTTTTCTTTTAGATTCACCATACAAAACACATATACACCACACAAAATTTACCAAATAGTTCAAGTCTGTGTTTCCGTTGGACTCGCAAACAGCTATTAAATAGATATGCCTAGTGCAGTCCATGTAATGAGAGGAATTGGGTGTAGCCCGAATTGATCTGCTGGCTGTTTGATCATCCCATAGCCAAAGCAGCCGCAGGCAGATGTGTTTCACTAGCTGGATCATGTTGAAGTCGAACATGTTTACTAAACGGAGAATTACCAAGGCAATGCCCTCCTGCTGTAAAAATTCGATATCTGTGAAGGGACAGGGTGAGGTTTAGGTCTCAAAGAAAAATGTTTCGCCAACCTTTAGCCTCGAGAACGCCTTTGGGCTCAACATCGGCATCGGGTGCCAGTCTCCCATTGTAGCGTTGGAAATTGGCATTCAAATAGGCCACCATCCAGGGGTCCCGGTATATGGAAAACATGTATGGCCATGAGTAGGGATGCATGGTTATGTAGGCAGCCGGATATACCTTCATCATATTTTCTATCAACGATGTCTTGACTTCGTTAGGACATGCGATCCAATCCCGACCAAACCATAAATTCAACGTGTACCGGCCAATCCAGTTGACAGCCTTACCAACGCACGGGGCATACTGGTTGTGTGTTAGGTAATCTCCGATTTTGCTCCACGCTAACACTAGAACTGCGATCCTATCATGCGGCTCTAGCATATGCAAATGTGCAGTGCATTCCTATGGAAGGGATTATTATTCAAAATGTGACTTCTCTGAGTCTATATTGAAAACTAACCGCAGCTGGCTCTTCGAAGCCAATTTGAATTGCGGAGGTCTTGAACTCGTGACGAGCTTGACCGTCGATGGGAAAGAATAGATCCATGTTTATCTTATTGGAAAGGAATTTCTGAAAAAGCAAAATTGTTACAGGGGCTCGTATTGACGTTCTGCTAAGCGTCTATGATGGATGAGAAGAGGCTCAGCCCGATTCATAGACGAATGCGCAGTCAAAAAATAAAGGACTTTCCATCCACCATGTAAATAAAGTGTTAGATACGCACACGCACTCACGCACATAACAAAAACATAAATAAAGTCAAGTCAAATCAATGGCAGAATGTAACAGAGCCGGGAAAAATTTCACAGGATGCGAGCCTTTATACAAAAGCTTATAACAACGCGACGAGTCATTGCATTCGTGTCGATCTCTTGAAGGATAGTTTAACAAACTCCGTCAAACGATTCGGCCGCAGGGTTGTTCACATCAAGGACTATCTACACAAGATGTGAAATGAGTTATTCAAATAAAAGGGACTTCGATTAGTGTTGAATGTTGTATGAATTCAGCTCCTTTATTTTTTTGTTCACTGTTCAATTGCAATCTTCTTTCTTCTTTCTATCAATCTTGACTTTTCTCCGGGTTTTTTTATCTATTTCCAACCTCCTTCAATCTGCTTGCATCTTTTCATATATCCTTTTTAATCTTCTTTCAAAGAAATCGCTCTCCTTTGTTCATTTGTCGAATATTTTTTTATTTTATTCACCGTCGTTACTCACTTTTTAATTAAAACTTAGCCAAACAATTTAACTGTATTTCAAAATATCGGGAGATACACATAAAACATCGAATTCTTTGTGAAATAATTAAATAACCAAGAAAAAACATCAATAAGAGTGATAGACCGTTTGTCACGGTGGGTTTAACATTGAAAAAAAACAAATTATAAAAATATATTAAATATAAAATATAAAAAAAATATAAAAAATTAATTAGAAGGATTATGGGGGAAATCTTGGCAGTTCGACTTTGAACACATGTTAAAACAGGTAGCTGTGAAAATAATATACACTTAATGTAGAATAACCAGACAATAGTGGTGCTCAGGACACATTTCACATTAATCGAGAACCGAGAAGCGACAATCTTAATTTAACCAGTTTCAGTTGAGTTCGGATAAACATAAAGAAAGACGGAGTTTATTTTCATATCAAAGTGGAAAATAAATAAACGTTAATATAGGATAAGGTGTTAAATAAATAGAAATAAAAAAACAAAGAGCCATGCACAGATAGATAACACATACATACAATTCATATAGACAGACAATTCAAAAACACAAATAAATACATGGCGGTTGGATATTTTTATTTTGTTTAAACAAAACTTACCCAAGTTGTTGTAAATAAATTTATTAGTTATATCTATTTACCGACGGAATATTTATCTGGAAATAAAATAAAATAACAATTGAGTTAAAGTCGTTGTAGATATGAAGATAAATAAATAAATAAATAAATAAAATAAATAAAACAAATAAAATTCAATTTTTGGGACGAATAGAAGGGATCTACAATTTTACGCCGAATCCAAAGCTCTTTCATGACAGTTTTACTCTCGGATGTTTGGCGAGAGGTGGCAGTGGAAAAAAACCTTAAGATGTAATTTGGCTCTTTCAAGATTCGGACCTGAGACCCCTCGCTTAGTAGTCCAACACACTAACCACTAAGCCATTGCGCCACACTAGATATAAAGATATATAAATTTTCGAGTGAAATTGTCTCTCTACCACTACAAATCAAAAACGTTCTGGTTTCGATTCCTAGTGTTATGGGAGAGCTGTTTCATCCACTGGATTTCGACCCAGTGATGTCCTATGATCCTCATTCATCTGCCAGCCAGTGTCGAACATCCATCATGAATCTGGCATAAAATTGAAGGTCCTTTTCATTCTCACAGATCTCAGACCTCACTTGACTTTTAGTTTTGGAAGACGAAAAACTCGTGAGACACACGAACTTATTTCCAGCCTCCTCGGCATGTATTTCTTTAATAAATTGGAAGAGGTTGCTTCCTCAAACAGTATTGAGACCGTACTTAAATTCTGTTGGGAAATCGAATGCTACGGCGAATTGTTAAAGGTATTTTAACCGTAATGGTTCATTGGGGATGGCGATG
This sequence comes from Cheilosia pagana, assembly GCA_936431705.1. NCBI lineage: Eukaryota > Metazoa > Arthropoda > Insecta > Diptera > Syrphidae > Cheilosia > Cheilosia pagana. The sequence goes on from OW386171.1 coordinate 3,981,592, forward strand.
GGGCCGATATGGCGAATGGTCTATTGTGACGAGTTCACAACCCCCATCCACCTAACCTATTTCCAGTCTGTTATAAAAATGATTCCTTGGAAATCACTGTTCTGTAAGATTTGTATCTGTAGCCGTCGCGATATCAAAAGTGGGTATAATGAAAGATGAAGCAAAAATCCCATAAAAATTCAAAATAATCCTTAGAAATTTACTGCAGACAAATCAAGAAGGCCCTGTCGTGGTTGCGGCATAATGTAATATCTCCAAGGAACATCACTATTCTTACCGACAGTCAAGCCGCGATTACATCCTTGGAATCGGTCACCTTTAACTCCAAGAAAGAGATAGATAGACATCTCGGAGAATACTTCCTTGACAATCTTGGTAAGCTCGATATTGTTAATATCAATCGCCTCCGTCGCTTTACTTTAAGCTCCTGTTGGTTCAATGGGTAGTTTGAGATCATTGGATCCTTTGGTGTCACAATGGGCCAACTCTGGCCTAGTGTAGCCTGCCACTATAACCTAACCTATTGCCGACAAAGAACCGTTAAAATATTATTCAATTCCCGTCGGCGGTTACATTTTTGCTCAAGAAAATTGGCTAAACCTAATACATATATAATAACAATTTGCCGCAGGGTAAGTTTACCGTCGGAATTTCTTTCAAGAAAGACTGATGTAATGTAATGTAGTAGGCCTTTTGTGCACCGCGACCAATGCCGACCTTTATTTCTTTAACACAGGGACGTTCTGAGTCTCTTAATAAACCTCAGTGCCTTTCTGGGTTCCATATTTCATATTTCTTCAGAGTCCAGAAACTCTCTCTGCATATAGAAAATAGAATAAGTTTTATTTTCACCCTCATATGGCTTACCTTAATTTAGTTTTTTTGTTGCAGTTTAATTTTTAACTGGTCAAATCAACTTGAGAAAAAAGCCCGACGGAAAAAACACCCGCTATCGAAAGTACAGTCGAGTATGCATTTATTAAACAGATTTATGGTTTGAATTTCCAAAACCAAAAAATAAACGAAATATCGCGTCGCTCACACACACTCAAAACACAACTCGAAAGTTAATTAAAAGGACATCACGCACATCCGTACAGAATAATAACAGCACGGACTAAAAGCTTGTTTCGTTGCACTGGTAACTAAAAAGTGCAGCCAACACCCAACAACCCACCTAACAACGGTGCACGAAATTTTCTCAAAGCACTTTTTATTATAAATATTCAAAAAACACTATTATACACACAGCAATTTATTAATTTATTTATTTTTGTTACATTTACCAGGAAATTAATTACTTAGAGGAACGTTCTCAATATCCATTCAAAATAAATTTAATTTTAACCGACACGGGAGTACCACTCTCAATCAAATTCCGAATAGAAATGAGAAACCGAACCGAAACTGAGAGCTTTCTATACTCAACTGGTGGTGTACGAACACACACACAGTTGCGTCTTGCGTCTGGGGTTGAGGCTGGGGAAGGGTGGATGGCCATGCAGAGTCTGGAAAGAAGTCTTCGCATCTGGACCTATGAATGCATTTTCTGATTTTATGGCCAACAGACAATTTTTGCAACGAAAAATTGGTTACCATCAATCCGAGAGGTTACCGATTCTGAGAGAATGGCATAGGAGCAAAGCGAACAATCTATGGCTATTTTTTATAGATTTGAATTAGGTAGCATGAGTAAACACCCGCAGGGGAAAACGGCTGCTGTGCATGACACTGACACATGATGAAATTGGGTACTTGTGTTTGCAAAATTGATTTCGCAAGGAAAAAGACAAGGGAGTTGTAGGTAACCCACGCTGTTCGATTGAATTATGAACTGAAACAGCAGACTTTGGACTTAAATTTCAAAATGAAAATAGAGAAAAAAAACTTGAAAACGGTTACATTTTTTAACGCACTCGCTCGGGCGCCGTTTGATAAGATTGCGGACAGCTCTCTTTCAGGCAGACAACTCCTAAGAAGGACAGATACTTTAAGCCACGCTATTCTGTTTCGGACGGACATATTTTTAATAAATCAAAAAAATGTTTTTTACTTTAAGACGGACAGAAGTCCTAAACAAAAATTTAAGTCTCAAAGGAGAGCAATTGATAGGTTCGCCTTTGGACACACAGACTATCAGGTTAAAGAAGAAGTCTCAGAAAGAGTGGGGTTTAAGAAAAATTAAAAAGATGTCACCTTCATTTGAATTTGAACAGAAAAGTTACGAAAGTATGGACGCTGCTGTTTTTCTCCCCAGGCATCCTTTTGCATCCACCCACACCATGCTCAGTATGCACCCATCTTCGAATAGTAGATTATAAATTTGTATTTGAAATACACGAGTGCAAACAGTAAAGGCTTCATAAAGGAAACGCGTGGATGTACAGCAACAGGGGAAAAGCTCTACATTATTTTTTTTTTGTTTTTAGCGCAATTGCATGAATAAATTTGGCATCGATATTTTCTATAAATGGAAGAAGACTCACCACCCACGCAGCTGGGGTACGAACATTATTGCATGTATCTCATATAATTAAATTGAAATATGACTGGCAAACGGACGGGTTAAAAGAAGTTTATTTTTTGCATGTGATTCAATTGTGTTGGCCTTCTAGAAATATTCTCTGAATTGGACAGCACAAATTAGAGGACAAGATGAGGATAATTTGATACCGAACTATGCTACACCTGCAACTGAATTTTATAATGAGAAAATTCAATCAGAGGGGTCGGACATCGGATGACAAGAATAGCTGGCGTTCGAGTGTTTCAGCGAACGCTATTTGTGAGAAAGACGGATGCAGCCCGAAGGGACTTTTAACAGTTCGGACGTCTCTACTGTCTACTACATATGAATACAATTCTTTGTCTGTTTGCATGTGGACTTGGATTTGTTAGAGCATCACGTTAGAATTGCCTTTAAAAGGAATGCATTTCCTCTGCAGGGAGACTCAGATTGACCTCTTCGATCGAATAGATGAGCTGCGGTTGAAATACAATATTTGTAGCAAAGGGCCTTTCAATGGAGAGATCATCTCGGCTCCCGGATGCATTTTCTTTTATAACATTTAGGTGTCAAAATATTCAGTTTCGTTGACCTGTTTCATCCTGCGTCGGTTGACACATTTCGCCCAGTTAGAAGCACTATATAAATATAGCCAAACTTTGAGCTCAGTTCTCCCCATCAGAGAATTGAGTAATCACAAATTGGAGCAATCAGTTAAACACTATTTCGTGCCTGATCAGTCGAATACGATGTGTGTTTGATTTGAAATTAAAATTGTATCCCTGTCAATGAAAGATCCATCAGTTCATGTGTTATTGTAGTGGACTTTGAGGCAAAAAGGTGCAAAAAAGTCCTTTCAATAAGCTCTCAAAAGTGGCCCTCTCCTAAAAATGAAACGTAAGTCCAATCAAAACTCAAAATGTACCGAGTCTTCTTTTCCACCCTTAACCTCATCCCAGGAATAGGTATGAAAAAAGGTAACAAACGACGCCACAAACACATTCAAAAAATCAGTCAGGACCAAAGGAGTGAGTATAGATAGACGCTTCATAGATAACACCAACAGGGATGCATCTAATCAACGATGAAATAATTTTTACAGACGGACTGTGAAAAACTGATGTCTTTCCAGGTGAGGGGGTGGTTAAAATACCTTAACAATGTTTAATATGTACAGAAATATTACAAAGGACAATTATAACAGTATGAAAAGTTATTTTATGTATTGAACAAAGAAATGAGGAAACATTTTCAAATACAAAATAGATGTTCTTACCTTTCAAGTAAAATAATTATCACAGCACAAACACAATTAAAGGTATATCTACTGAACGCAATTTATCCAGACAAATAGGTCTGACTTCGACGAACCGCACGATTAGAATGATTCTCAAACATATTTCAAATTTACTTTTGTACTTGTACCCTTGCTGCGTTTCAAGGCAGCTTTTGTGAGCACAAACTCCGTCTCAGTATATATAGATATCTCTCTTCGGTTTGGACCGAAACAAAAAACGACTCACACAAATCCATATGCAAGGATGTGCAACAGGGAAAACGCTTATTTATGAATAGTTTACTTCTGGCAATGCGTAGGACATGACAACCAATCGATAAGTTGGAAGAGAATAGCTTTGGCAGGTGTACACTGTACAAGGCCAGGATATAGGTATACACAGGGCAGGGGTGGGTGTTTCAATGACAAGCAAAATTCAGTTACACTGGCTGCAAGAAGTAATGTCCTGAAATTAAACAAGTATGAGGCGGGCGTTCCAAGTGCTCATTTTAACTGAGAAATAATTTAGATTTAAATTTAAATTTAAAGATTTAAATCCTACATTGAAGAAAAAATTATCAGCAAGCGCTGTTTAAAAAAAACGTAGGCGAGTACTGCCCAAATGATTATTGGACTAAAAATGTCTATATGTCGATAAGCGATGTGATTTTATCCAAGCCTACTGTAAAAAACTTTTCAGGGGTTGAATCGAGTCATATGTGATCGAGCATAACGTTCACGGAATTAAGTTGATTTACATGTGAAACAAAAACAAATTCCGTCACGTAATGCTCGTTTACGGATGACGCGATTCGACCCCAGTTAAACTCGCAGTACTACTACGTACAGTCTGCGCTGCGAGTTTGCATACGTTTGGTGCAATTTATCAAAAATTTTATTACAAACTTCGACTTAATTGTGTAGTTTCTTTCAAACGTGATTTGTATTTGATCGTTTTGATTGGGCTTTCCTGGAACTTTTTGAAATATGCCGCCCTAATTTGATATAGTATGTTTGTAAGGTTCTGGTTCTGGCTCTGGAGATCAATTTGGTTTACACAATTCTGAAGGCTGTTGCCCAGTTAAGGCTGCAAACTACTGTAACACAGACCAAAGTCTTAACAGCAATTTCTGCCTTTCAAAATCCATTTGCTTTATTAAAAAGTGCCAAAATAATAGCTAAATCGCAACCTCATGGTATATGACCGCCTACATAAATAGCCCTGACAAAAAGTTAAAAGAAACCTCATATTTCAATAGCCCCAGGCCGGACCTGGGCAACAGTCACACAACAAGTTATCCTGTTCAGTAGATTATTTACTAAAAAGGAGAACCATTACTAAATTGTAAAAGCGCGCATTTTTTGGGGTTGACTGCATTTAGAGATTCATTCGACAATTGGCTATAATAAAATCAGTGCAAAACAATAAACAACAACACCTGACACATGCCAAGAATCAAAAGCTCGTCACTGAGAGAGAGGGACAGTAAATGCACTCCGTCCCGCCGTAAATGCGTTTGCTTTAACGTGTACCGGTGTACCTACCTTTATATTTTTGTTTTAATTAGAGGTAGAGACTGGAGACACACAATAATACGAGGCAAATACGCACAAACAACGCTACTAATACAAATACAAACTAAAAGAGCCGAGAGAGTTGCTGGCTGAGTGAATGAAGCCATGGCTAATCGATGCTGTTTTGTTTTGATTTGCATACACACACATTCATATTTAATGATGGCGCATGGGCATGGCGCACAAAATGCGAAGCAGCGTTCGTCGCGTCTTGCATGATGGGAGACGCCATTGATTTTTTTCCAGCTGTTTTGTGGAGGCAAGACAGCTGATTTTCATCAGATGGAGCTTGCTTACTCTCTCTCTCGCTCTATTTATTGTTGGCTTTCAGACGACGCCATAAGATGAATGTTGTTATTGTAAGGCGGCGAACACGTATTGGAAACAAACAGACGACAGACGCTACAGATGCATTTAAATGTGGGCTGGGGTGGGGGAGCAAACACACGGAATGGGCAGAGTCGTGATATCGATCCATAACTCATAACAAAAGGTGGGAGAAGGGGTGGCCTGCCACCACTTTGCAAGTATGTAGGTAGATTGTAGATGCCTAAGAATCTGAACGGTAGAAACTGCAATTTTTGATGAAATGATGAAGTACTTAAAAGAGAAATATAATTTCCCACGAAATGTTAATTTTGCAGACCGGAGAAGAAGCGGAAGATTTCCCAGAGATTCCGTCTAACTCAATTCACATAGGCACTCCAATTAGACAGAAGATAAAACTTTCATGGAAATTATTTTAGATAATTAAATTAATTTTTGAGGTGGAGACACAAATTGTTGTTGAAGGAACCAGAAACAAGTTTTAAAAGCTCCTCCACACGATTAAGAATTTCATCAGGCATCAACTATTCTGTTCCGACAACTTTTTTTAGCAATTTTTGTAGCAAAAACACACATGGCTTAGATACCGGAGGCTAAATCGGTGTAACAAAAAGTGTAAGAGTTCATTTTCTGATCACTGTTTGTGTACCTAGTAATTTTACACTGAAACGGAATCTTCTTTGGTACAATTTTGTTGACACTGTCGGGCTGCTTTTGAGTATACCTACTCAGCGAGAAACAATAACATCCTGTGAATCGACAAACACGAGCAAAATACATAAATAAATATCTAACAAGATCAAATTATCAAAATTATTGCGATTAATTCATGATATCCTTCGAGGAAGACATTTTAAACGCAGTAACAGGCACTAATGATCATATTTGGGGATCGCGATCGATCATGGATGACATTTTAAAGATAATTAAAAATATTTATTCGTCTGCTGCTGTTTATAATAACCAAGAAGAGAGCAACAAGCAATTTATCTCAAGCAAATGTCAGCGGTTCAGTGGCTTAGAGTTAGTGTGTTGGACTACTAAGCGAGGGGTCCCCGGTTCGAATCCCGAAAGAATCAAACTACATTTTAAGGTTTTTTTTCCACTGCGCCACTTCTCGCGAACGGCTGACAAACATCCGAGAGTAAAACTGTGATGAAAGAGCTTCTCAATTAGCCGCTTGGACTCGGCGTAAAATTGTAGATCCCTTCCATTCGTCCCAAAAATTAAAAACTCACACAAAACGCGAATGGTTGTGAGAAGCTAGGCCTAGGGTCCCACAGACCTGTCGCGCCAAAATATTTATTTATTTGTTTATAAATGTCAGCGGTTGCGGGCAGCCATACAGCTTGAATGCCATACAATAAATCTACCATGGCTGGGCACCCTTTTTAACCCTTTTCCAGCCCGTAACCAGAAGAATATTTTTTGCAGTATTTATATTCGAACACATGGTGAAAATTATAACTAAAAGGAATTTATTTACAAATTTCTCTACGCGAATGGCAACAGGTGTTTTCGTTGCACAACCACGATACACCATCACGTCCCTTAAAAAAAAAACACCTTTCAAAATAGAGGGATTAAGGGAGAGAGTAAAAAAATAACACTCTCCCTCATGACCTTGATATAGCGAACCAACAACCAACTGTAGGAATGCAGCAGTGAACCAAGTTCAATGACATCCCACATTATCAAGTGTAAACAAACGGCATGCGTGGAGCAGGAACATTAAGTGAATTTCGAAAATAAAGCTCTTCGCAATCCACCTCACGACTTGACTTTCGAAAAATAAATCGTGTGTAGTTATGGTGGGTATTTCGCTTCGTAGTGTGAACTTTTATCCTGCAGACATCTGGTAAGTTTTCTTGACATACACAGGACTAAAGAAGCGTGCATGGAGCATGAGCTGTTTTGTGTCACATCTAGTTGGATTGGATTAGAGCCTTTCTGGGGCAATTAAATCGCATGAACTTGCCATTTACTTTTTTAGGTGGCGCTACAGTCCGGGGTGGACCTGGGCCTCAACCAGTACGCCTCCCCAGTTAGCTCGGTCTTTGGCTAACTGCCTCCAGTTGCGCACTCCAAGTTGGTTGAGGTCCCCTTCCACTTGTGCGCGCCACCTTGGGCGAGGTCTTCCTCTGCTGCGCTGTCCCTCTGGGTTGGAGTCGAAGACTCTTCGAGCCGGAGCACTGTTGTCCATACGCTCTACCATCTCAGACGGCTGATCCGCACTTTTCTGACAGGTCGATGTCGCTGTACAGCTCGTAAAGTTCGCTGTTATATCTCCTTCTCCAAATCCCATCAACGCAAATGAGGCCAAAAATGAAACCGCTTCGTTAAAACTAGACGCCGGGAAGTTCTATGACTTCCCATTGTAGAAAAACTCTTTGCAGTAACTCCGCAAGGCTCTAACTAGATTATAATAGGAGACACTATACATCTCTTCTTGTCATGTCCTATGAAGTGGAGGAGACAATTTTAGTCATTTTGTCAAGTCAATTCTTGGACACCCATCTCCAAACTTTGAACCACTATACTAAAATGCCTCCCATCAGGAACTTTCCCAAACTGTTGGATCTTCTGCAAAAACCATCAAACAGGATGACTCAATCCCCATCGGCTACAGCATTTTTCTCAAACTCAAATCATTAAACTACCAGACAAAGCCTGAACGACAAAAAGACACCAAACAGTTTCAAAGACCTCTTCAGATTTTATTACCAGCGTCGGTAACGCTCTGCTGATAAATTCTGTCCCCAAATAGGGAGACTAAGACGTCTGCAACGCACATGTGTGGCTGCGCAGTTAAGAAAACAGAATCATAAAAACCAAACCGAAAACGAGTTAATTAGAAATCGGAGCGACCGACAACCGCGCCGTCGCGTCGATCGCCATCTGACAGCTACAGATATTTCGAGCGGCAAGTACATGAAGGATCTCGATGCGAAGCGATCGCCTATGTCAACAAATATTGAGGTCGGCAATAATATAACGAACCACTTGAACAATGGAATTGCCCAAAAATAATCTACAGAGAATAAAAAAAGATTTATGGCGCACCGCACTTAAAATTTGTTTAAATGTCGACGCTGTGAAAAGTAACACTCTCTAGATGCGTCAGGCATTTTTATAGGCTGCAATGGAACGACAACTTGGGCACGATCGGTTATTAAGAGTAAGACCCAAGAACTACCCCTTTTTTTCATTTTTTTGTAACACGATCTTAGTCAAGTGATTTGGAGCACTCGCGCTCACTTCCAACTCGACAAATTGTCGTTGATTCTTGAGAATTTTCTGGAATGGCAACTATTTGCGTGTAGGTGAACGATGGGTGGATTGGAATTGAGTAATTTTTAATGATCTTTTAACTCAATGACAAGTCCGCGTAGTTACAATCTCCAAGATTGTTTCAGGAGGGGACGCGTTGTTTGATATCATACATAACTTGTGTTCCGTTGCATCTTTAATGTTGCATAATCGTATGAAACGGAAATTTGATATGGCGTCGAGGAAGGATCGTGTCTAGTTAGTGCAACCAACAAAGGTCCAATGATGTGAGCCTTGGATTCATTACATCTTAGGCCAAAGGCAGCGCCCCATGAGGATACAAAATAGGGAATACGATCGCCGTCGGTAGGGTCAGTTCTATTGGATTTCTGGCCAACATTTTGTCAATGATAGTGAGCCAGAGAAGAGAAAATAAATAACCCCAGTTGTGACTTAATGCCTACACACAGCTTGATGAACAATTTTTGAATTGATTCAGTAAGAATCTTGTGGTTTGCAGTTTCATCATGTTGACCATTTAGAAATTAATTTCAAAATCCAGCCAAGTTTCGCGATCGGTCGCACTGCGGAGAAGTCAGCAGTCAGGCATTGTAAAAGCTGTTTGGCATGTGTTTAAGTCCAACGTATACTATAGCAAAGCCAAATTGCGTTTGCAGAACACCTGGAGCCCGATTTTAGTCAAAAAAAATCACTAGCCGAGCTAGTTGTATGTGGAACAAAATATCGTTCAACCGTCCATGATCTGTCATGTCATGTCTAAGATCATTAATGGTCCCCTGACGAACAAAACTGGCTTTTTTAATATTTGATGGATGATAAAATTGCTTTCTCAATATTTTGCAAGTCGCAATTGACAAAAAAATAAATATAATTAAAAGCGCAACAGTACTGCTGAGCTGTTCTTTTCTTCGCAGTTCTCCTTGTCCAACTTCTTTCAGTTAAAAAATTAAACAGAAGGCGGTTTTTCGTGGCCCCATCTTCGCTTTAATCAACCAGCGAGAGAGAGAGAGAGAGAACCAAAATGAAGCGGAATTTAATCAAGTGATTGTGTGGGTATAACACGCTCTGCTGGTTGGCGATGCCGCTGATTAAAATTTATGACTTGGCGCCTAGCACACCTTGTGCAGCCAATCGCGTGTGCGTGACAGCCTTTTTTTGTTACACCCACGGTGGATCAGTTGAAAATGAACGCCAGGTCGGCGGGGGAAGAATATGGATTCCATCTTTGTTTTGTTTTTTTTTTTAAAAGAAGATGAACTTTGTCTGTGTAGGTGCGTAGATCGTCGACTTTGTAAGGAAAAAAAGTAGAAACTTAGCCCTTCTCAAACTTTTGTACAGCTTCTGCGCACTTACATTTCGCCGGAAATTTTGAAAATAAAATTCTTTGTTAAATTTTCCTATCTTTGAATACCTACGTGTGAAGCAGCAGAAAAAATTCTAAATGGCGGGAGGTGAAATAAAATAAATGTCATAATATTATGTTGAACTTTGTTTAAGTTGACAGTTCATATTTCATATAAATTTTGTCATATTGGGCACATTGGCCGCGTACCTCTGCCCTCTAGACGTCTAGGACAAAATATCCCAGGTGAGCCCTAGCGCCAGCGGCAAATTGTGCGAACGTTTGAACAATTCTCCTTTGACTGGTCGTTTTTTTCTCTATCTCTCCCAATGCGGCGGGTAGTTTTGCGCTAGATTGAAAAATTTCCTTAAAAGGGATCGGTATTTCACAAAAAGTGCTATATGTCCAGCGCCTGTGGTGAAATGTCAATATTTTTTTAATATGAAGTAGTCATCTAGCGGGTAGTGGAACGCGGCTATTAATTTTGCCTTAAGTCGATTAGATTGGTCTGGACTAGATGTAACCTGAACGCAAAAACTAGATTGGGGGGAATGTCACTTTTCCTACGTCAGTCACATTATGGGAACTGTAAACTTAGTACTCAGTCACGAATTTATTGGCGTGACAATAAACGTCAATTGAAACAGCTGCCCATGTGACCGATCTAGGCCAATCAAGACTGAGATACATCAAGTCAGTCAGCTGTCAGACGTACTCAACTAGATTTTTGAACGTTTGTTCTTAGATTTTGGGATATCTACCTTTTTGTGGGAATTTCGCTGTCCGAAAAAAGGAAAACATCGTCAATATTGTGAATCTTTTAAGACTCTGACAGAAAAACATCCAAGCTCTCTGAGCTGACGGTCTATTTAATACTTAGTTTATGTTTTTGCGTCGTACTTGCTGTGAATATTAAATAGCCTGAAATTAGATCGTCATAAAGCGTTCTTTCATAGCCCCTCGGACCTTAGAAATGATTAGCGATCGAAGATCGACATAACACTTTATTTACTTAGGTGGCGCTACAGTCCGACGTGTCATTCTGCACAATCTGACATAGACAAAGCGCCGTATAGCTCGTCTCTATAAATGTTGTCATATGGGACCTTAAAATCGTTAGAAGGATTATGAGTGTCGAATTGTTTTATGCGACCACGCGTACTGCTGAATCTTCTATTATCTTCTTTGATCCCTTTCTTGTGTATTAGACTCTCAAAAGTGTCAATAAGAAATAGCTAAATGAAAACCTACCCTTAAATTGTCTACAAACTGTTTTTGAGTATAGCCATACTTCCTAGACAATAGGAATAGCCTTGGAAAAAAAAAAGATCCGCTCAAAACACAAGCAAATAAGCATGACGACTACACTTGAGTCAAGGCAATATAAAGTGGCCCACGTGAGGAAAAAAAAGACGATGTAAAAAAAAGGAAAAGAGTTTTATGGCACCATGCAATGGACAATGGAAAACTGAAGAATCATTTCAAAAATGCCCTACCGATCCCTAAGTCATTTGGGAATTTTGTTGGAATAACCCTAGAAAAGATAAATTATGAAAAATGAACGTTGGAGAATATGGGATTAACCTTCGTCTTGTAGGTCACAATAGAGTTCGTAAAATGTTGCTTGGAAAATGACTATAAGTAGCTACCGCGCAATGGGCCTCAAGGCTAAGTCAAACCCTTTTTTGGCATCAATTTAAGATGCAAATCGACACCTTTTTCTAAGAAAGCGACAAAAGGTTACACTTTAACTATCTTAGTGATAGGTACATAGCTTAAGTCTCGATTGTAAGGCAAGTGTGACATATTCCAGTAAAACAGATTAACAAGTCCGATGATGATACTTGTAAAACTACCCCTGACCATGAAAAAATTAACAAAACTGACTGAGAGGCGACTGGACTGGTACACGGTGTTTGATGCGTGTTTTTGAGCTCTTTCGAAAATGATGACATAGAAGTAACGATTTGCTCCTGCCACCAAAATCGTCGCTATGACTCGCTCTTGAGAGAATCTACTAAATGAACAGCTAACATCTGAGAAATCCCCGAAAACCTTTGAACATTTTCAAACAATTATTTAAAATGCTACTGAAAAAAAACCCAAACAACAAAGTCCCAGCTACGCATTACATAATTAAAGAAAATTCACTGAACTTTCCTTTTGTTGCTACGCAAGGATAAATACCCCATATGCACCTACCTTTTTAGCGAGCTTTTCTGCTACGCCAGTGGACCTCTTTTAACCAGGTGGAGCGACCGAGATAGACAAAAGTACGACGCTACCAATACCAATGCAAGTAGCAAGGTAAAAGCTTTCGAATTGAATGAAGATGGAAATTGATTGGGCTGGTAGATGAAGGACGACATTCACAAATGAGCCGAGAACTACTTCCCCTGCTGCCTTGGCCAAACAGCACAACTGCGTAGATTTATTGCTTCTATAGATGCACCCTACTCCTATACTGTTCACAGCCCATTGTAATCAGCTTATACCACCCACCAGGACATTATGCAGCAGCTCAAGTGTGGCTAGCAAAAGAATGGTCTGAATTTTAGTAGGAATAGCAATAGATAAATTGAGCCACCTTGTTTGGCAAGTGTACAGTATGGAGGAACGGCACTACAGTTGACTCGCGATAAAGTGAACAGAGATACTGAAAAGTTGGCTACAGTTGAAGCTAGTTTTGCTTGGGTGATCTTGTGGTGGACATCAAAAATGTTAGTTAACGTCTTTATAATTTGTACAATCTCCAAATGTACCTAGTTTGAGGGATTAGGTTATAGTGGCAGGCTACACCCAAGTGCAGCCACACTTAGGCCAGAATTGGCCCATTGTGACAAGTTTGAGGGATTGTTACTGTTTATTGTACGTCAGAGAAGACTGTACGCAATTTGACAACTGCTAACAAACTTGTTCCATGTCCTATTCTAAAGCAAAAGTAATAGTCACCTCAGTTGGTCTTCCTTTAGGAAAATCCTACGTCACTGAATTTTGTTGAATTTACATGCAAAACAATAACAAATTCAGTCACGTATTGCTCGATCACGGATGCGGTAATTCAACCCCTGATATCTATTTCGAAAATCGCATAAATAAACGTGGAGCCTTGACTATATCAATGGCTTTCAAACGGGTGTTCCATATATCCACAGCAACGCAGAGCAAGGCTGTCTCTTAGAGAGATCAATTCAAGTCGTAGTATGGCGTTCTATTCCCATAAACAGGCGAAAACTGCCACGAGAGTGGTTTTCTATTTCCTCTCCTTACCCATATACCACTCTTACTTATACCGTTTGTAGGTTCTCTAAGGTAAGGATATAGTCGGCAAAATCTTACAAAGGAGAAGAGTTACAGGAATAACATGGCTTGCCCAACATTGCACCATCAGCGTCCTCTCAAACTTGTTCAATTTATCGCGACTCTACTGTGCAATACTCTTTCCACTCGATGGGGAATGCGAGCGAAATCACAATTGATATACAAAAAACATATTTGGCAAATTATATACCAAGTAGCTATATAACAATTCTATTTACACAAATACATTAACAAAATGACGCAGTTCTGTTTCATATTCGAACGCAAATCATAACTGCGCACTTCATTAATTACGCAAGAAGTGGGTATATGAAGTCTTTTTATAGACATGCCTATTGTGAACTCAACCTGGACAAATTTTCCATCAATTATAATCGGATTTGGATTTAATTTTGTATAGATACTGTTGGACAATATGCACTTGTAGGTGTTTGCGATGCTAAAAATACCAATTAGTATCAATAAATGAGATAATTGGAAATAATTTCTAAGAAAGGAAGCACAACTGGAAGGAAGTTGGTAGAATGCTGCAGACAAAAGAACCAGAGCCGATTGATACACTTTAAGCCGTTGCTGGTGATTTAAAAACTCGCCGTAGAAGAAGTAGGCGCAGCGGCTTAGTGGTTATACTGTTGAACTACTAAGGCAAGAGGTTCCCGGTCCGATCCCTTTTTTCCACTGCGCCAACTCTCGCGAAAGTCTGAAAAACAAAGACGAGACGTTTGGACTCGGCTGAAAATTGTAGATCCCTACCATTCGTCCCAAAAATGGAAAAAAAAACTCACACAAATCGAATCGAAGGGTTGTGAGATGCGAGGCCTAGGGTCCCACGGGCTTTACTTATTTATTTTGACAATGGAAGAATACTGTTAATACACGGAATGCGTGTCTAGTGCCTCGCCTGACCTTGTAAAGAACGCCAGCAAGCTCATACTCCTAGTTGGAAGAAGACTGTTCGACCTCATATACCTAGCATCTTTCCGTCTCTTCCTGGGTAGCATTTAATGTTATTTTCATTCCAATTGCACAAAACATGAGCAGGGTTATGAAAGACAACCATTCGCTGATACAAAATGCAAAGGCTGTTCGTATTTATCATATCAGTCGTATCAGGTTCCGACCTTGACAGCATTATAAATTGGGGTTCAACCAACAGAGTGGAATTTAATGCTTCCAAAACACAATGCTGTCTGCTGTCTCTTAAGCGAAACCCGAACCTTCAGCCATTATCTATGAATGGCACTTGTATCACAGAAACCGAAAGACTTTCCATTCTCGGTATGTGTGTTTATAACAACCTTCGTTGGAACGACCATATACACGAAGTCGCCAAGAACGCTGCGAAATGTCTAGGTTTCCTCAAACGGTGCAAAAAATATTTTACCCCTTCTGATCTGCTAATATATATAAGGCGTTTATTCGTCCCAAACTTGAGTACAATTCTCATATCTGGTCTGGTGCGCCAAAAACCACACTACACCTACTGGATAGGATCCAAAATCGGGCGATAAAACTAATCGGAGACACAAATATCGCGAATTCAATAAATTCGCTTGAACATCGCAGAAATGTAGCATGTCTCTCACTGTTTTATCGTTACTTTAACAAACAGTGCTCAACTGAAATCGCTAGCTGCATTCCGCCCCTTCAACAATTCAACCGCAATACTCGTCATGCTAAGAATGCCCATCAGTTTACCATTCAGCCTATTTTCGGTCGTACTATGAAGTATAGAGATTCTTTCATAAGCCGTACAACACGAATGTGGAATGCCTTACCTAGCTCTGTGTTTCCTCTTCAGTACAATTTACAGGCATTTAAAACCAGTGTGCATCGGAATCTCCTTATGCCAATTTCCTTAATGCCCGCGCTGTGTATACACTATAAGAGTAGTCATAACCTCTTTAGCGCGTGTTGATTATAAAAAAAAAAAAAAGGTACCCAGTTTCTCGCACATGCACAAGTAATGTGTCATTTTTATTTTACCCAATAAACCAGGACAAAAATCAAGGATCTGGGTGTAAATTACTAATCTTACTATTATTAAAATAATCCAGCGATTCTATCAAGAGTGCGTCGAGCGTCATAGTCGTCAGTCTTCCTGTTCTATCAACATCACCAAATTCGACTTAGTCCTCAGCAGCACTGTCAGGGACTTGGGAATGAATACAGATGCTTTGTAAAGCCGCGCAAACATTTAATCATCCTTTTCTACAAATACAATATGAAACAAAAAAAATTGACCAGCGAGATTCACATAAAAGCAAGAGGATTCGTGGCCGGCTATTAGCAACATGGTCTTTTAAAGAGCAAAAGTGTAAACAAATGGGCTTTGGGGGGGATAGACTATTTTCTGTTTTTATCAATTATCTCTGCTTTCTATTGTTATCAACTTTTAGCACAGTGATGTCAAATTGTTATTCATTTATAGCTAAATTAGAAAGAACAGTCTTTTGACACAGCTCCTATGCCAAACCGGTAGCCACGTTCTGCTTTAAATCACAGTGTACCGAGTCGCTATCATTATGATGAGAAGAATTGATATTGATTTCGATGTTCCGTCACAAATTTAGGTCTGAATTGTAAAAATTCCCAAGAAACTTTCAATTAAAAAAAAGGATTAGGAATTGTTAAAGTATCCTTTGGTCCGGCTCTAATGGATTCGGGGCATCCGTTATTCTTATCCGCTACACGCTTTCGCATCCATTATCATGTGTTCACTGCACTTCAACTTTACACAACACTTTGGCAGTTATAAGCAAGAAGCGAAAAACACTCAAATGAGTAGTAGTAATACTCACAGGATTGTATTTAGGTATAGAATCTAAATAGATGGGAGTTTAGTGAAGGAAGCCTGCAAAGTATGTCTTCCAGATACACAGACCATCATTAAACACAAGCTAGGGCTAACGCGCGTAATCCGCATTGAAGAGGACATGATTAGATAGACGCAAAGGGACCGCATCCTGCTTTATCTCATTTAAATGCACATTCGTTATTAGATGCCGCAATTCCTCCAAATTAACAACACAAATGTAAAGAAGACTACAGAATTAATCTTCAGACGGACAATCAACCAACAAATGTTAGATGGAGCTCTCTACGCGTGCAGAAATTCGCCTTCATAATTGACGTAAGTTATCAAAATGCTCTGTTGTAGGGCAAAAGTGTAAACGAATGGGTTTTGGGGGGATGAACCGCGATTTTCTTTCTTCCCACTGTAAAGCAACGAATTTTGAACGCACTACTAAAAGAGTTTGGTATTACCAAGACTGCTTTTGCTTGAATATGACGAACTAGGAAATAGGACGAAACTTCTTCGCTACACGTAGTTAATCCACTTTCACCTTTTCTACCCTCAAACTTCTATCCGCTTCTTTAGGACAACAGTTCCACATGGGGCGGCTTAAATAATTCCCAAAGTGTACATCATGCTCAATGATTCCCTCCTGTTATTGAAGCAAACCCTAAGCCGACAGCAATTGCATGTTGCATCGACTAAACCATCCAAATCAACAAGCAATATTCAAGCGGGAATTTATTTATCATTTTTTAACTACGAGACACAAATTCTGACATTGATAATAAGATGAGGGATTCACCATCGGCAGATTATTTGACATGCATACATATTATATAAAAAAAATGCTTTTAAAAAATATACCAACAGATGAATACTTCTGGCGGCGCGTTGTGTTATTGTTTGTGTTCCGATTCCGATTCCGAATTTCCAATGTGATTCTCAGTCAGTTTCTTGATAGATGCACTAGCAAAAAAAATGCCGACAGAATGGGCAATGGGAAATGGGATTTGCAACTATTTGTTCTACACTTTAGTTTACTGTTGTTTATACACTTTGATTTTACACTTTTCACAGTTGTTTTTCTCTAAAATAAAAGGCGAAAAGAATTTTGCAAAATTCTGTCAACCGCGAGGAGCAATGGCTTTTAGGCGTCGTCGCACAAAGTTGATTGTTGGGTTCACTGACAAAAGTAATGGGAAAATTACACAATTATTCTTTTTCAACTGCTATTTGGAATAATAAATTAACACGAATACACTTTACCACGATAATAATTGCAAAAATATGATTTTTATTTGTTTATTTCAACAATCAATCGCGTTGTACTCCTCGCTCGGTATTGAATGAGAAAATTTGCCCTGACATCGACATGACAGCGAAAACGAGACGATGCAGTGGTCACAGATCGTGGGATTTTTTACTTTTTGTGGGAAGTTCTGTTACGGTGAATACATGGGAAAAGGCAGCAGATTGAGGAATCTGATAAAAAAACATTAACTTTTGGTGAAATTTCATCTACATTTCTCCATGATTATCAACTCACTAAATTTTAAAAAAGAACAAAACTCGCTTAGATCTCTTTTAGCTAGATTTTCAAGTACCAAAAAATATCCATAATATTGTTAACAAAGTGCGATTTTTATACCAAATATTAGTTGTGAATGTGATTTTGTTTCCGTATACTAGACATTTTACTTTTAACAATAGATTAGATTTCATAAGGAAAAATATCGAGCGAGTGTTCCCTGAAAAGGGAAAAATTAGTACGCTTCACGGGAAATATGAAGAGCTACTAACACTGATATATAGCCGTCAGACAGTGATGCCAATATCAGGAATAATTTAGAGAGATAAAATGTCATAAATTCTTGTGAATTGTTTTTAAAAACAAATTTTTGCAAATATATTTTGAATTTAGTAAATCTGGTACTTTAATCGAGGCGCTGTCTTAAGGGTAAAAACATCGATGAAGATGTTAAAATTGGTTGTCTTCCCAATGTCTATTAAAATTAAAATACAATTTAAAGGTTATCCCATTTGAATATTATAAATGCGCGAAGATTTTAGTACAATCCAATCTGTCAAATTAGTCGATAAATTCGTAAAATTATGCTACTACTACAATAATTGCGGGTAAAACAAAAGTCACCAAACACTATTGGAAAAAGCCATGCAAATAATCATAGAGCAATTAAAAAATAAACATTTTTTTTGTTTTCTAATAGTAGTCCGAATAAAACTTCTACAAAAAAATCTGTTTGTAATTTGTAGAACATACCGAAGGTATTTACCTATTTTTTCGTGTCAGGCGAGGGATAGAAAAGGTTTTTCGGCACTGGCGTGGGAATTCCGCTGACAGTTACTGGCAGCACTGCTCAACTGTCATTGCCTTTATTTAGTTATTCGAAGAAGGTAGGGTGGCGCTGTCAGCTTTTATATTATATGAATGTGGTTTGTGTTTATGTTGGAATTCTAATTGGAAATGGTTTGGTTATACGATTTCGTTCGCATGGTTGCTGTACAGGGTTAGTAGTTTTTTGACGAACCACAAAACAATAATTGTTGTAGGAATACCGCCAGATGGCTGATAATAGGCTTCGAACGCCAGCAGAATGAACATCATTGGGAAAGGATACCACGGGAATTCCGTGAACTAACTTTTTGATTCATCTTCTGTCGGAAGAATCCTGTTTAAGACGATGGACTTGCTTTCATTAACAGTATGCGGTACGCAGATGACACTGGGTTTCATCTCTGGACACTGCTAAAGCTCTTTTCATTGGTTGAGGGTAAGAAGAAAGCAATTCTGCACTCCACCTGGGAGTTTCTACTGCAATGGTCTAATCGACAGACAGACAAATGCCTTTTAAATCTTATTCGATGCTCAAATTGGAGCATCGTGTATGCTGGGTAGTCCTTAGCGACTGTGTAGGATTGGGCAAATTAATTAGGAGCTTAACAACCACCTCAATTGGCAGCTATAAAAACATTTGTCACAACACAAACACAGTCGGCGATATGGTATAGGTTGTCCGAACTGATACCTTTAACACCAGCGAAGCCGGGCCTTACAGTGTCACTCTAGGAGTAGTTTTCACAACTCATCCCAGTCAATCAGTTATAAATTTTCAAAACAATATGACTCCGGCCATTTCCATTGCTAGAAAGGATGCGTCTGTCTCCAAAACAACAATGAGAAGAAAATCGCCCTCACCTAAAGGCGCACAGATAAAAAAATAGACCCTATATCAAAAAAGCCAGGCGAAAAATTAAACCAAAGAACACCAATAAAGGACGAACATGAATCAGCTTTACTGAAAACTTTTTCAATTAAACAACTCCTGTTTGTGTTTTTTTTTTCAAATTCTTTTATTCTGCAACTTGGCTGGTTCCTTTTTATCTGTTGTTTACGGGAAGAAAACGAAACGTTCCTCTCATCCTGTGTTTGTTGTGTTTGTAAATTTATGAACTCTACATCCCATAAGAATACGAGTATCCCCACCCAACTGGATAGCCATAGTAAATAGCTGTTAAAAGTTGAATATTAATTGAAAAATATATACCACCCGACTGGTGTGAGTAGAGTTTTCATTTTCATTTTCATTTTTGGTAATTTTTTTTCGCTCTCTTTGTGTTTCGAATGTCCTTCGGTGAAAGCGGGGAGTCGCGCTGTAAGAAGAAAAGAACTTTTAAAACAACAAACATAAAATTTTCCTAGAAAATTTTAATTATTCCCTACAAAGCTTTTAACTTGGACTGCCTTAGAGGATGCCAAAGTATTTGATTTGAATATATATAGGCAAACGCAAGGAGGAGCCACCAACAACAAACACACAATCCTGTTAAAATATAAAAGGCTTTTCTAAATCTGCCCCCCGGACAGTTGTAAAGGGATGAAAATCGTCCTTTTTTCGCTTGATTTTTGTTTTTCTCAAAAATATGAACAAACAAAATGAGGAATCGATTTGTAGTTATAGGTGGGGGCTATTGGTTCGTAGGCATAAAAGAGTTTTTTGGTTTGGAAAAGTTATCAGTGCGGTTGTGGTCGTAGTCGTAGTCGTAGTAGGCGGACGACGGGTTTAGATGAAAATGTTCAGTTGAGGAGTAATTATCGTGAATCGAAGACTGGAGTGGGTAGATTTTCTATAACCGAAAAGAAAGGCGCAATTTTCAATGGCGAATTAAATTCAAAGTCACTGATGGTAGCTGTCAAAAGTTGTCCCTCGTCGTTGGTTGGGTTTTCTCACTGGCTGCAGATTATTTTTCAATTTAATAGACAAGAATTAGCAAACAGGCGCAAAATTTCTGGATGCGACCCTAGGCTTAGTTTCTTACAACCACTCGTCCGACATCCGAGCGTCCTTTACCCACGATCGGCGACATTTAAAAATGATAACGATAAATAATATTCAGTTAGAGTTTGAGGGGGAGTTATGGATGAAAGAACAAACGCAGTAAAGCAATGTGACACACTCTTACCACGAGTCCATGCGTGCAAACATTTTCGAATGAGGAACAGCTACTAATGCTTTAAGTGACAAGTCTGTCATTTGTCAGCAATTTTTGTCTTTTAAATGAGTTGACCCATTGCGATGAAATGAAAAATGTTGCTCAATGTTAAATCCTGTGTTCTTCCATATGGATTTTCGTCTGTAAACAAAATTGTTAATTATTATTTAGACATCTCATGATGCGCCCGAAAGACCATGTGGTCTTTTTAGGCTTCCCGAAACTTTATATGTGGAAGGTAACGAAAAGGTACCTTAGAAATAGAAAAAAAACCTTCTCACACATAAAAAAAAAACAATCCTCCTATCCTGACTAAACATAGTGTCGTGCTTCATAAATGAAGGATAGAGTCTAACGACTTGTGAAACTGCGCTGCATAGATAAGCATCAACATCACTCTGTAAGAACGAAGCCTACGCACCCTTGGATCCAGAGGGCCAACTATGCAATTCGATTCTACTTTCGATTCTACTCGAAAATAGTTCCGATTCTACTTTCGAAGAGAACTGTAGAGTCGAATTACATAGTAGGCCCCTAGGTCATTGTTCTCAATAACCGCAGATTTAACTGGCTTTCATATACCGGATATCCCAACAGCAACAGCTTGATAGGTTTTGGTTTGTTCCACTTCCGAGTGGATGTTTCTTTTCCCACAACTCACTCATTATAACCAAACCCAACCTAAGGAATGTTGGCAATAAAAAACCCATAGTCGAACAGAAAAGAAAAGAAAAGAAAACGTCACCTTTATTCATAACAAAATATATTCAAACTGACATAGACATATTTTTTATATTTATCATTAAATTTTATACACAATTTAAGATCGTATTTTCAACTGTCAGTATTACTTCAGTAGACACCTTTTTTGACAGTTGCCTGTACAGATTTTTGGAATAATTTGAACTGTTACAAAGTTCCATTCTATTCCATTTTGACACCAGTTTAAGCTAATATTTATAGCATAACAGAGATGTGCATATTTTCAGTCTCTGACAGTCGAAAAGTCAGTAAAAGAGATATCAAAAAAGCACCAAATATGATGCTTATGTTCGGCTTTACACCTTTTGAAAGCCGCAACTGACTTTACTGCCACCACTTTCCGCCGTGCGTCGATACAAAATTCGAGAGTTCTTTTCTTCGACTGGGATTATGTTTTTTTCCACTTCCCACTGTGGATTGCCGCCCGTGCTGTTCGCCAAAGTCGCGTTGGCCCGCTTTCCGGTTCTAAATTGCTCCACATTTGAGTTTAAACCGTGACACTTTCTTTTGTAACGGAATTCGACTGGGTTCTCTGGTTCCCTGCTGGTTTTTTTGTCAAGGAAGCTGTTTTTGGATGTGAAGTCCTTGCTTTTCTTTACTCTCATACTTTTGTCCAGCACTGCGGTGAATCGTATGTAATCGTTCTGTTAGGTTCCAGTCCGCTGGAAATGAAATGGAAAAAAGTGATTTTAAAGTAAATAAATCAGTAAAAAACGAAGAATGCAAAGGATTTTGTTCAAAAAGTGACAGTTGGGATAATCAGCGTTTAGAATCCTTACTAACTTTTGCAGCAGTCGCATTCCCCCAATAAAAATGCTGCCCATACAAAAGGTACAAAAAAAAGACACTAAGGGAACAAAAATCCGCCGCTTTTTTGAAGGACTTGGAAGCATTTCAGTTGATCACCCCCCTTTCGAAATAATTTATCCTTTAAATGTGTACTTATCAATCGCATCAGAAATGGCTCTTGCAAATCTGACTGCTCCTTCCCCGGAGTAGAGCAAAACTCGAGTGGAAGGAGTTAAACTCTAATTTTTCTTCTTCTCCATAATCTCTAAGGAGCTCAATCGTTTGCCCTTCTTCTTGAGAGTTCTTTATTTTTTTTACTTTTCCCTTCTATGTACACCTTGGAGTAGGAATAGCCGCGTTGTGCTGTTGTGAATATTTTATATAACTTTAAAGGGGGATTTAAGGACGCTCGCGAATGAAGACAGATCCGGGGGATGAAAGTCCGCCGACGGGAATTTTTCGAAAGTGTATATCTTACATTTTCTTTTTTGGCAATATTAATAGTCGGCAATTTTGTCGTCCCCTCTGCGTTCGAAAATAAAATGGATAATGGTTTGCAAGGAGGAGGGATGAAGGGAACCGTATAAAAAAAATTTAAATACCAACCCTGTTCAATCAGATTTGGATTTTTTTGTTGTCGTCGTTGGTATATAAATAAAAATTCAACCCCTAATGGAATATTGTTGTACCCTCTCTCTCTGTATATGCACGGCGAGGTAAATGAGTTGTGCCTATTGTCCTGGCTTACGAATTGAAAACCAGTTTCGATATATATAAGTTTCTCTGACGGAGGATGACAAATAAAATTGTGACGCTTAAAAATGTCCAGTGAATCTTTGCATATGCCAGGGCTGGGGGTATGTTTTGACGTCTTTCAAATTACAAAAAAACGTTTTTTAACGCTTTCTCTTTTTGGTTGGAGTTGGTGACCATTAATTCGTACGGAGAAATCACCGAAAGTATACCTATTTTATGAACTACAAGTTGCGGGCTTCATAGCCTATTGATGAAACAACAACTTTTTGTAAAAGTAGCATTTTTCAATAGCAAATTTTTCAAACTTATACAAAAAATCCCCCACTCGGCGCATAAAGTAAACACACGAAGACCTACATGTTATGTTCCCCATATTTATGAACCTTTAAGCATATCCTTTGCATTTTCCTATCGATTTTCCTTACGGTTACATACATTCGATGAATTCCGCACATCACACTTTAACTGTTGCTTGCCTGCCACAAGGGGATACCCCGCTCCTTGAAGCGAATTCTTTGTCATAAAGTTATAAGGTTTATCTGGAAGAGATGTGGCATGCAACACCAGCAAGTTTTATTGGTGTTTTCCAATTCTAATATGATAAACCCTTAAGTGGGTTTTTGCACATAAAACTTCAACACAAAAAAGGAAGGCGCAGTTATTTGCGTTGCGAAAACACACAGGACGACTCTCTGAGGTAGGGACAATGGGTGGCATGCCATTTTTTCTGCGATGCATATAAACATGAGCCTATGCTGGAGTTTTGTCCCCTTAACATGGAGGTTTTGAATTATAACAAGACCGAGGTATAGGTTCTCATTGACAACCTTGATTTTCTCGTCCACAATTCAATTCCATGGGCTTAATTGTGCGAAAAGACTCCCTCTATATAAAAAAGATGGGTTCATCAAAAGCGAAGATAATTATGTGATGTGTGAGGGGTGGCTGAGAAAGAGCCAAGTCCAAAGGCGAAGAGGGTGAAAAAACATACTCACATACGTCAAAGTTTGATTTTGTTTGTCTGCTGGCGGAACTGCTCTTCCTCACGTGTGCGTACAGACAATGGCGTTTGGCTGATGGTGAAGGATAAACACGTAGAGACATTTCAAGGTCTCTATCGGTGGTTTAAGGCAATCCAATAGAGTAAGGTAAGTTATGTGGTAGGTATGTCGTGTACAAGTGTTTCACCTGTCAAGGCATCAGACCCTGCAATATAAATCGCATCTTAATAACTATGACAATTAAAATTCATTATCGAAGGCACAGACGAGAAAACATCAAAAGCATCATCAACATTGCTAGGCTTTTAATTTATGTACCTAATTTGCCATTATACATAAGGTATACCTATTTACGCTATGTATAGAAAAGCAGGTCCTCCGTTTCTTTGGTTTTTGTTTTAACGTTTCTTTTGGTCCTTTTACTGATAATTCCAATGAATACAATAATTTCATACCATGGTCGATTTCACTCCTTTCAACTCATTCAACCATTGGCGCGCATTTCTTTGGCCCCTTGATGCCACCGCCCGCAACCGGCCGGGTCGATGGGTATGGCTGTGTAGAGTTAAACACGCGCCATCAATCTACCCATACCGTACTCGAGCTCGCCCGCGTTCTGTCCACCCTCATTAAGTATTCTTCCTTTTTATCACCATCGTCCGTCGTCCTGCAAAGGCGCATCCTATACAGTTGTATGCTGTATCTTTTATCGTTCCGCACCGTCATCGACGTTGTTCAAGTCTCCTTGGCTCTGAGCACTTTCAAAAAGGCAACCTACTTAACTAACTCACTGTGCGAAATATACAAAAAAAAAAAAACTAGAAGATACAAAACAGAAAGAAGACGAGATGAGAGATACATATTTTTTTGACTGCTTTAAATGGTATTTCATTTTAAATTCCCTTATCATGATGCTGGGTTTCTTTGCTGCTCTACTGAATGGTGTTTCTTCTTATATTTTTCGCATTTCGTTTTTCCTTGAATAATTTTGTTTTTCATTCAAAAGGGAAAAATACCAACCGCGCCAGCAAAAAAGAACTAACTCGCTTTTCTTTGGCGCGCAGTTCTATCTTTTTCTACTGTGTCCATATCGCCCAACTGGAAAAGACAACATTTTGGGGAAACATCCAGAGGGGGTTGGGGTGAGGGAGAAAAAATGCGCACACTTTTGCTCAAGCCGATGGACGCACACCAACCGCCCTGTCAACCTCCCACACAGCAGCAGCCATCTATCGCTTTTGTGTCGTTACGAAAGATATATAAACAATAATAAAAATGGCTTTCAATTCTTCCGCTCCACCACCATCAAGATTCGGCTACACCGACAAGGGGTAGGAAGAAAAATCATCATCATCCGCGGCGCGTTTCTTTGAAATGATTTTTTTTTCTTCCTTTTTTTTTGTTTATGTACTTGTACAGGTCTTTTGTTTTATGCGGGAAGGGTTTTTTTTTGTCGGCCTCGCCTCCGTCGTGACATTTTGATTGCGCATCCCCCATAATAATATAAGCAGCAAGTTAGTAAGCAATCAGACTCATGCCCCAGCCGATGTGGCGAAGAAGTGTTTCGGAAAATTCTCCCGGGGCCAGCAGCGCTCGGAGAAGCAGTTACAAAAAAAAAACGAGGCTTATGCAAATAATAGAAATATGCAAATGCTCGAGAAGGGATGGAAGTTTGCGTTTTAGCATTTCATCCCTCTGAGCTGGTGTAATCAAAATTCAATGGCGATCTTCATATACAGGACTGCATTGCCTTATCGATCAGTAGATCCTTGGTAACCGAGATTGTATAAAATGAAAGCCAGTTTCTAAGTACCTAGCCCCCAATCCGAGCTTACTAAAACTAATTCTCAAGAATTTCGCTGGTAAAAGGAAGCTTCCTACAGTAGCTCCTCGAACTTTCAATCGAAATATCTTTCAAAAAACAAGTGCGAACTTTTGACAGTGCGTTGAAAAGGTCGGCGAAATCCCATTTTTTAAACTAGAAGCAAGTTATTTACTAGCACAGACGTTTTCAACATTTAAGAAACGAAAAAGGCTTCCGAAGCCGCTTAATTCATTCACTGCTTTGCTGTTCAGTCGTCTTGGTTTTGAAATAGAGACATGTAGCAGTGGTGCCGTTGGTGCATGTGAACTTATGCGTCTGTTTTCTACTGCAGGATGTCCAGAGTTTGGGGATAAGGGTCCTCCACACGGCGAACAAATCACAGACCGCCTTGGGGCACCTCTCATGGGTCAGGCGGCGCATTCGTGATATTTAGATCATCATGGAAAATCCGACCAAAGGCCCCGCATGTTTAAAGTTAAAGGATTTCCCACTGTCCTATTCTTGTTGCCTTTTCTTCAACCCCTTCCACTATAAAAATCGAGTTGAAAGCGCATGTGACGGCCTATACCGCCAAAAATGAGTTCCCCCACCGACCAGGGGTCGAATTGCGTCATCCGTGAACGAGCATTTCGTGACGGATTTTTTTTTGTTTCACATTTAAAATCGACTTTATTCCGTGAAAGTTTATTCCAGACTTTCCACATGTCTAACAACTTCACCCCGAAGCTCTGGAAACAAGTTCCCCGTGCCACCCTGTACTGATAAAATTGTTTCGCGTTTAGAGCTCGCTCAGTTCTAATCCTTGCCAAGAAACTGGTCTCCCTGTGTTTGAAATGTCCTAAAATAAACAGACATTTAGACTGCACTGACAGTTTTGAGATGTCTTACTATGTATCTGGAAAAAGAAAAATCCTTTTGCAAGATGTAGGTAACTGAAAGGCGTTTGTGAGCAGCCTCTACACTGGACCTCTCCGCCTTCAGCGCGTACCTACTCAATTAATTCAAAAAATCTGCAGATACCCGCCATCCATCTCGGGACTACAGGACACTAAGGAGTAGAAAGCATATAAAAAATAATTATCACGCCATCCAGCTACCCATAAATCCATTTCTTACGGAGACAAAATTAAGTAAGCGAACAAACAGCATTACTAAGTGGAAGGTTTCGTTTTTTATTCCTTACGCGTGCTCTCTCTCACTCTCTCTCTCTCTCGGTCTGTTTTAGTCCAAAAAGGGAATACGTATAATGTCCTGTTTTATGTTTCATTATTGCGAAATGGTCACCCGCGTTTTCTTGTTGGAAATAAATTTCCCCCCGACCGACGCGTCGCGTCCTCAACTTGTGCGGGAGGACATCAACTTACAATTATTTTCTCTTTCAATTTTGCGTAGGTATACTATATAAAATGCTCGTTTCTCGTTATAAGAATATAAATAACAAGTTGAGTTATTACATTGGTGTTTGTAAGGAATATTTAAATTCTCTGATTTTCCTTTGAAGGACTTTTTTGTTCTTGTCCTTTTTCGATTGCTGCCTTTGAAAAAAGCCAAAAACAAACGCCACATCGTCGTTGTTTGTCCTTATTTCAAAGTTGAATTGTGAAACCGCTTTCTATGGTATTTCTATCCAACCCCACCACCCCCACCCCCAACCATCATCAGAGGGAACAAGAAAAACTGATTCAAATTGGAATCTATGCCAAAGAATTTCCTCCAAGATGTAGGTAGGTATTTCTCGATTGTTCTACAGCTCCTTAAGGTATTAGAAAATGGAGACAACAAAAAATACAGAAACAAAAAATAAAAAAAAAACATTATGTAAAGTAGAAAAGTCTCTCTATTGTCCTTTGCTTGGGTTTTTATTCGCTTTTAAAATTGCTCTTCTGTGTATTTGTGGAATAGTATATACGTACGTAGATATTATTTGCTTGGCGAAGATGGGTGAGCGATTTTTAGAAAGAAAATTATGGTAAATAAACGCGGAAATGCGACGCAAAAGACTGCGTTTGTTGAATAGATCTGTGAAAGTAGGAAGCCACAGGACCCTTTGAAAAGCCATCAACGATTGAGAGAGGCTTGAGTAGGGTTTCTTACATCAAGCTTTACCTTTTTCACTATTGCGATTGTTGAATAGATCTATAAAATTAGAAAGCACAGTTTGGAACATGTTCAAAGGACCCTTTGAAAAGCCATCGCTTTCTTAACTCAGCCGTTTCAAACTGTCCCACAAAATCAACGATTGAGAGAGGCTTGAGTGGGGTTTCTTACATCAAGCTTTACCTTTTTCACTATTGCGTTTGTTGAATAGATCTATAAAATTAGAAAGTCACAGTTTGGAACATGTTCAAAGGACCCTTTGAAAAGCCATCGATTTCTTAACTCAGCCGTTTCAAACTGTCGCACAAAATCAACGATTGAGAGAGGCTTGAGTGGGGTTCTTTATATGGCAATCCTGCATCAAGCTTTACCTATTTCACTATCGATTTCGATTTTACTGATGACCACAAGGAGAATTGCCAGTAGGAGAATCGGTATTGCATGATAGAACACCCTTAAACAACTGAAGCATAATATTCTTTAATAAAGGCAGTTCGAAAAGTAGATGAAGATACATAGATGTACCTTCCAACAAGGCTCGAACTTGAATAGCATCGGAGATATCTGTCAAAAACAAAAGGAATATCCACCAACAACAGGAACCTACCTAGGTACAAGGCTCGAACTTGAATAGCATCGGAGATATCTGTCAAAAACAAATGGAATATCCACCAATAACAGGAACCTACCTAGGTACAAGGCTCGAACTTGAATAGCATCGGAGATATCTATCAAAAACAAATGGAATATCCACCAATAACAGGAACCTACCTAGGTACAAGGCTCGAACTTGAATAGCATCGGAGATATCTGTCAAAAACAAAAGGAATATCCACCAATAACAGGAACCTACCTAGGTACAAGGCTCGAACTTGAATAGCATCGGAGATATCTATCAAAAACAAATGGAATATCCACCAAAAACTACCTCGCCAAAAATAAGAAATAAGACGCAAAACAAGCCCAAGTGGTCGTGTAAATGGAAGTAGAGGTAGAGCTGGAATAAGAGGCGAGTGGAATATTTCCATCCTAGAAAAAAAAATTACGACCAAAAGGCGATTGAAAGACATCTCAGATACACATAGTGCAAGATTGTAAGGATTCTTCTAAGCTCTATTCATGAATAGGCCGTTTTGTGAGCGCTTATACGATTGTTGCGCCACGAACTTCTTAGCGTGTTCGAATTCTCATTCATTAAAAATTTGGTAAACAAGATAAAGATAATCAACACTTAATATTTTAGGTATAGGTACCTACCTATTCCAGTAAGACGTTTTTGAACCCTGAATCCGATATCCGATATGCACTGGACGTGTGCGGTCTAATAATTCGAATAAATCCCTCTGTGGGAGTGCGTCAACGGACCACGTTTTATTGAAACTCACTCACTTTCAAGTTCTTAAGCAAACATTTTTCAACACTTTCATCTCTTCAACTTGCCACAGAATCCTTGCCGATACATTTTTAAACTCAACACACGCATTCCGTATACAAACAGATACCGTGGATTCCATAGCAGAAAAAACAGCTCAACTCGACTAATATTCAAAAAACGATGCTCAACACTCGACTTCAACTGACCGAATGACCATTTGCAGACCATACACGACACGAGGCAAAAATCCAAATTCTCACCCTGCCGAACCACCCCATGAGATGTAAGCACAAAATCGTGCATAGCATATGTCCTACGGGATTCATATATGATGAAAATGCATAGCCCAACACTCACCAAACCAGTTTGACCAGTTTTTCTCACGCATATGGTATACTCGCATCCGGTTTTCTTCTTCCGCATACACAGTCTGTCCATCAAACCGGCACTGACCTAACCCTTTCCTTTGAAAAATGACCCCATTCACTCTTTTCGAAAGGTGACCGAGACCGGACCGGTTCTTCCTGCCTGTCTCTCGGGTACATTAGGTAGAAAATCAAACACACGCATCGGATATTTGCATAAATATCCTTGCTCGACTACCAGCAGTGTCCGTTTCAAATTGTGTATGGGAATTGTTGTCAAGCAAGTTTTTGTCGAACCCTTTAACCAGAACGTATGACCCGTCCGAGTGTATTACATCCCTAACGGATGATAATAATTTATTGAAAATATCCTGTGAAACCAGTTTTCGCATCGGTATGTGTAATGACCAAAAATTTAGCTGCAGCAGTTGATTTTTCCTTCAACGGACACACATCTGTCGCCGGCCGGCGCGGTTTGGTCCAGCTTTTTGTAAGTATAAGAGAGGTGAAATTTTGCACACGACCTTAATGATGAGCGACCCTCCAAGAAAATTGGCCCGTCTTGCCGCACACCCCTCAACGATAGTATAATGTATGCAAATGACGACAATGAAGATCTCAGTACATCCGTACATCCGACATCTCACGTATCCTTTTAGTTGTCCTTCCTTCCCTCTTGTAGCAAAAGGGGTTTATAAAAGAAAAAATATTTTCCGCAAGATAAGTTTCTTTGTGAAACCTCGAGTGGTGTCTGTTCTCTGTTGGCGGGGAGATTTATATTTTTTTTTTTACAGGACAACGGTCATGGGAAAGGAAATACCTTCATATTTCGAACGAAGTGTAATTATGCTAATTGAGGACGTGGACGCTAGTGAACCAGATGGTCGACTGCAGCAAGAAAACACGCTCTCTTCTGTAGAGCTGTTACACAAGTCAGAATGGTCTTAGCTCGCTTGATTTTATTTCTTTTATGGTCGGTTCAAGTACAGACGCGGATTATACCTATGAAGAGTTGTGCTTTCGGAACTTACCGCGATACAGGACGACGGCAAGGAAAATTGTCAAAGTGACGGCCAAGCGTGGCTAGCTTGTAAAATATACCTTCTAAGTAAGTTCCAAACACGGACAGCTTATAGCAAGCATTCACAAAAAGTAAGAAGCCTCACCTTCCTGCTCCATGCAAATCGTCGTGGGTTGGTTGGTTGGTTTCTTGATTTAGGTGGTTGCTTTCCCTCCATCCTGATGAGGGAAAAACGCAAGTAGCGCTTGAGCACCGTTTTGAAACCACAACTAGTAGATCCTGGAGGTAGAAAGTGTGACGTATGTATGTTGTTGTCAAAACCAGCCTGGGGAGTTAAGAAATTTGATGATGTTGTTGAAATGGATGTCCCGGATGGCCGATAGGTCATCAAAGAAATCACTACTAGAGCCGGACATTCGCAAAGAAGGTGGAACACTGTTTCACTCATGTTAGTTTCAGCGCAGCTACGACAGTGGGTGTTGTGAGGGATGCCTAGCTTGGCTGCGTGAGTTTCTAGAGGCCAGTGGCCCGTACTAATCGCCGTAAGTCTAGCGACATCTGCACGCGTTCTGGAAAGGAGGTTATTTGAGATGCCCTTGCCAGTTTCCCGAAAGGGCCAAATTACATCTTAAGGTTTTTTTCCACTGCGCCACCTCTCGCGAACGTCTGACAAACATCCGAGAGTAAAACTGTCATGAATGAGCTTCTCAATTAGTCGTTTGGACTCGGCGTAAAATTGTAGATCCCTTCCATTCGTCCCAAAAATTGAAAACCCACGCAAAACGAATGGTTGTGAGAAGCTAAGCCTTGGGTCCCATAGACCTGTCGCGCCAAAATATTTATTTATTTGCCAGTTTCTCCCTGCAGTTTAGATGAAGATCTGGCCGAAACCAAGGCCTTAATCGCGGCCTGACTATCAACGAAGGTGCCTATTTTTTTATCGGGTGTTCCACAGTTCATACCTAGACTACACGCCTCCAAAATAGCCAGAACTTCTGTTAGGTAGGCGAAAAGACATGGAAACATCTATTACAGATGACAAAACTCCCGCCCCCACTCCACAGTTCATTTTGGAACCATCTGTGAAAATGGGTATATCGAATTCATTTGCGAGCGCGTTCCTTTCCCATTCTGATCAAGAGGGAAATCTAATCACGTTGAGTGCCTCGGTCGGACTAGACCGGAGGGCTCCCGTGATTCCAATTCCAGCTGTTCTTTGGACTCTACTAAGTTTCGTGATATTATAGGCTTTACTTAAGGCGGGCCACCAAACGAGTGATCCATATATCGTCGTGGGATTCGGATACTTTCAACTTTCAACTTGGAACCTTCATATTTCGTCTCGATTTGCACCTTTATGATGGTTTAGGAAAGAGGTACATCGAAGAGACGTGCATTTTGCAGATGAGCGATAAATTTGTCGTCATTGACCAACTGCACCTGTAGCCATAACTTGCTCCGATGACCTTATAGGCAATAACCAAAACTCTCGCAGATTTAGAGGCATATCTTGTGGAATATAACCAAGTTTTGCTTGACTGAGGTTTCTTCCATTAAATAAGGTGCTGAGATTAAATCGCCGACGTGTGTGGCTGCCACCTGCTTCAGAATTCGAATGGTGGAGTTTAAAAGGCTCGCGCTGACTCTGACTGAGAGCGACGGTGTTTTTGCTGTGCGAAGCCTCATTGTCAACCTGGTAGTGAATCATCATATAATCATCGAAAGGTTCTATCTGATGCAACTTTCCGTAGAGCATATACCTATTTTGAGTCCAACGTGAGTTGTTTTTGCTCCCAGAGGTTCTCACTTCTAAGGTCCATAGCATCGGGCTCACTGCTCACATCGACTAAACTTCGTATCGCATTTTTTTAACATAAGCAATATTCTCCTCCTCTTAAAAGGGGGTCTACCCTCTGTCTCAAAACTTCCTGTCTAGTATTTGGAGGAACCTTGGCATAGACTTGTCCATTTTGTCCACTTGCGACACTTCAACGAAGGTATACCATGTGTCTTTAGCTCCAATTGTTGTACTCACAAATTAGGACAAAGCGAGCTGTCAACAAAAAGGGACAGAACACATCGACGAATCGGACAGAACGTCACTATAGACAGCTATAACTTTGAGGTAATAAGGGACTTTGTCTACCTCCGCTATTAACACTGAAAATCAGAAGAATTACACTTGCCAATCGCTGTTACTTCGCTCTAAGCCGTTACTTGCCAAGAAACACTAAGGAGACTCTATATATCAAACCCTCATCTTTCCAGTCCAGCTTTATGGTGCAGAGTAATGGACCCTTGATCGCTTCGAATGGAAAATTCTTTGAGTGATTTTCGGTCGCGTTTGCGTTGATGGGCTTTGGAGGAGGACACTCTGCGAGGCGTATAGCAACATCAACTTGGTCAGAAAAGTACGCATTAGTCGTCTAAGGTGGCTAATCGTCTAAGATGGCAAGGACATGTAAAGCGAATGGACACCATCCAGGAGGGACAACGCAGTGGAGACCTCGCATTAGGTACCTCGCGCGCAAGTGAAAGGTCACCTCAATAAACTTGGACTGCCCAACTGGAGGCTAAGTCGAGGGGCGTATTGGTTAGGGCCCAGGTCCACCGTGTTAGTGTG
Organism: Cheilosia pagana; assembly: GCA_936431705.1. Classification (NCBI taxonomy): domain Eukaryota; kingdom Metazoa; phylum Arthropoda; class Insecta; order Diptera; family Syrphidae; genus Cheilosia; species Cheilosia pagana. Next base: position 4,015,156 of record OW386171.1, read on the forward strand.
TTTCTGGACTTCTTTCAAAGCAGCCAAAGTTCCAGCCAACCCTTACCCAGTGTCCCAACAAACTACGCACCCGCCCATTCGCATTTTGTTGCCCAAAATCACTAAAACCAAAGACACTATCTTGCGTATTCAAAGGTTTCTTAAAGGAACGCAAAACTTCCCCCTAAAACCGTTCAAAGTTTCGAATTTTAAATATTCCAACGTGGACCATAATCCTCCCAACTAATTGGATTTTTTTCCCCCCAAATTCCTCTCCTCTCGGCCACCTTGTAACTTGGCTTTTAATAAAGGACAACGAGGCCAAAAAAAAAAACGCCGTGCGTACTATTTATTTTTGAATACATATTTACATTTTTATATACAAAACCCTATCTTAATCGCAATCAACCACTTCTCAACTTTCCACCCCAATTATTTTTGTGTTTTTTTCTTCCTCTCATTTTCGACCGCCATTCCATGGACAATTTTACGGTGTCCTCCTTCCAACTGAACGCTGAGCCCCCGCGTTTGTTCTAGAAGAAAACAGAACGACACGCGAGCTATAAAAGGATTTTTTTTTTCTTTTAACAAAAAATTAATAAATTTTTTTTTCCTTACTCTTAAGAATTATAAAAGGGGAGTATTGTGTAGTTTTTCTTTTGCGCGCTTCAAGCTTGCAAATGGAAATGAAAATCAACCCTTGTTTTGTAATAGATTCAACTGTACTACCCGCCACCACCACCACCACCGCCACTACTACAATGAAAGACGGTCCATCTATCCGCAGCTTTTTTTTTGCACTTTTCTTCCAAATGCGATGAGAATTATAGCAGAAGGACGAGAGGAAGGACGACACAACACAGTATATAGTATAAAATTTATATTTTTGATCGCGTAAAAAACGACACCATCCTAGGGGTGGTGTGGTGTTGGTGTAGCTGCGCTGCTTTATTACAAAACATAATTCTTTCGGTCGTCTTGGTAGTCGAGTCGTCCTTCGCGCGACCGACCGACCGCCACCCACTGCCACCGCCAACCAACAGCAGCAACGCCAACAACAACAACAACAAAGAGAACGTTGCTTTTCTTTATTTCGTAATGTTCCTTCATCAATCCCTGATGAAGGCGATTCATGGAGCGATTTTCCTTTTTATACAGTCGTTTCGTGAGTTTTCCCTTTTTTTGAACGTGCGCGCCCCCCTCGCGCGCTTGTAGGTATTGCTTTTTACTGTTCAGGGTTGGTGTTTCTTTTACTTTTCTTCTTCGGTTTTCTATTGTCCTTTTTTTTAGCTGATTTTTTTTCCTACGCTTTTCATTTTGGGAGATTTCTTACTCATGTATTTATTTTTCGCCTTTTGTTGGAGAGCGGAGGGGGTGTCCTTGTCCTTGTAGGTGGTATGTAAGAGGCCGACTCTGTAGGTGGTGGAAATGATGGGCCAGGATCTTTGCCTTAGATTTCTCAGAAATGTGTTCTTATTGTTGAAATAATTTCGCAACACCATAATCATTTTCATATTCATCATTCGCGCGTTCAAGTCAACAACAACGGTGCGCATCAAAGATGGAAGATGGAAAAAGAATATTCAAACGATGCTGCTTCTGTAGGCTTCTTTATCATACCTTCGATTCAGGAATATCAGTTGCAATTTTTGGACTCAAATTTCAGAGCCATAACTTTAAGTTAGGTATGTGTTACGACTTAGGAGACTGCGGAATATCAAAGGAAATTCGGACCGAAACTGTGTATAATAATTATCGGAGTGTTTAATGACGTGGTGGTTGCACAGCATGGATGCGGATGGTTTGGGGAATTTCGTCCTTAATGATACAAAGATTGGCGAAGAAGTTTAACGAATCAATGCGGGTATTTGAATTTTCTGGGTGGGTGGGTTGAGCTGTAAACTGCGCCCCTATAAGACTATCGAGTCAGTGGGACTTGAATATAAAATTTAGCATAATGATCGATGGAGTTTCAATGAAGCGTAATGATGTGGGGTATGATCTCTGGAAAAACACAAATGACTTTTTTTTTTTCCACGGGTCCATCTCTCATGATGCAGTCTTTCAGATGCGGCAGAAAATTGTACGTCCCTAACATAGACAAATCGGTGCGAGAAGATTGTAAAGATTACCTGCTATTATGCGATGTTGTTAAGGAACCCTAACTGACTTTGATAGCGTATCGGGGAGGCATTCTATATTTGAAGCAATTTAAAAACAAACTTCCTGTCCCACTGGCAACAAACTCTTATCGTAAGTTTTTCTCCTGGGAAATAAAGGGTTTTCTAATAAGAGGTGTTATTTTGAATAGCCCGCTATTTCGGTAGCTGTCATTTTTGAAGCTGTTATTTTTTGACATTTGACAAGTAGAAACTACGCCTTACTAAAAACGATACACGCTTCAACAACGCATTGAAATTATAAAAATTCACTACAAAAATGGTGAACATTTTGCAGTCACACTTCGCAAAACTAAAGCATTTTTGGGTCGTCGTGAAGCACCTTGTCGGACCGCAATACAGAAATTGGTAGGAAAATTCGAGCTGTTGGGAGAAGTTAGTGATGTGAAGAATAAAACCCGTGCACGTCGCTCAAGAACAACTGAGAATATTGCTTCTGTAACCCAAAGTGTTGAAGATAACCCAGGTTTTTCCATTCCTCGTCGTTGGGTATTGATCTGGACAACGTTTACTTTCAACAAGACGGCGCTGCGTGCCACACAAGCAACGAAACCATTGATCTTCTACGGGCAAAGTTTCCGGAACGTGTTATCTCTCGAAGAGGTGATCACTGATCACAATTGGCCACCGATATTTTGTGATTTAACACCTTGCGACTTCTTCCTTTGGGGCCACGTGAAAGATACGGTCTACGCCAACAGCCCAGCGTCGATTCAAGATCTCAAAGATGGAATTTGTGAGTTTATCGAGGACATAGGGCAGCCACTTTGCGATTTTGTTATGGAAAATTTCATGAGAAGGATATGGTTGTTGTTTTTCATTATTACCGGCATACCTTTCTCTTTATTATGAACTAAACATCCGATCATTTATCTCAAAAAAAGGCATTTTTCGTTGAATATCAAAATAACACCTCTTATTTTAAAACCCTTTAGTTGAAAAATCGGTTACAGTTAATAATTGCTTTAAATATCGCGAGAGGTTTTTCAACACTGTCAAAAAAGAGCCCATTTGGAAGGCGTAAAAGTTGAAAAAATGCCTGGAATTGTGGACAGCTAATATACCCAACGGTACGCTGAAGTTGTCAAAGCAAAAGGTCCGTGTACAGAGGCCGTTCTCTCGGAAAGTTGTTTCTCAACAACAATACCAGCTATCCAACATGGAATCGAATTTCCTGCATGACTAGTAGACGCCTTACCAGCTACCGTTTTTTTGTTTTGTCTTTGATAAATTTTCCTACGGTTGCGTCACACAATAGACAATAACAACAAGAAAGGATATCAACGATTTTCTGGCACGAAGATTTTTTTTTCTGTTTAGTAAGGGTAGAAAGCAGCAAGATCCCCAACCATCCGGCGAGCTAAGCCGAGCCTTGCCAGCGTGCCAGCCTGCTGCCTAACCAAGAAGGAAATGTTCCACCTCGTCGTATTCCACAAGGCTCTTACTACAGAATCAAGTTGATTTTTTAATTTTTTACTCGGCAGGAAAGCAAAAAAGCAGCCATTTGACCTTTAAGTCATTTGAAAACCTCCACAGGCTTCTGAAAAAAGTTGCCTTTTAAGGCGGTATTTCTATAATGAACGAATTTTGACTAAAAAAAGCTGAAACATACAGTCGGCAGTATGGAAAAGTATCTACTAACACACAATTTTCACAGATAGGTATATATATTTCATTGGGATGGTTGCAGGAAGTTGTTAAAATTCCCAAACAACTATCAATGTAGGTATAGCTTCAAAACGGTCTATCAGTAGGAGGGCGAAAAACGGTGTCATTTATAAAAACTTGGGCGCACATTTTCTGTAAGAAGGGTGAGCTTAAGAAACCTTACCAACTGAAATGAAGTCTGTTTCATAACATCGAATAAAAATGACAGCAAGTGCAGAGTTGTGCGAAGGAGGAAATGGACACCTTTTGCGAGACGTGCTGTCTATGAACATTTTAACTGGCTGGTCACTTTAAACAAACCTGTATTTCGTGCTCAAGCGAAAATTCAGCACAACTTGTCTAAAATTCAGTCCGTTAATCAAATTAGGACTGAAAACTGGCTCCAAATCGTCCCATAAAATTGATGTGCCCTTTTACTTGAAGACACTGTCTGAAAACTGGGCTAAAACATTAATCGGGTTTTGTTCTCCAAACAATTGAGCCCTTAAAAGGTAGATAGGTACCTCATAAAGCATAAACTCCTTAAGTAAGCCTTGAAACGGTGGTTACTGTAGTTGCTTTCATGGTGCAATTAGCTCTGGTCAATTTAGTGTGCACGACTGGATGGAGGCAGGCAGCTACCACAAGCTGACATCCGCGACATTCGAACATGTGCTCCAATTTGCAGTTTCCCCCTTTTTTAAAACTCAAAGGTGGGCTTAAAACTACAAAACACATCTTTTAACAATTTAGAAACATCAAAGTTGCAAGAAAAAGCTGTCACAAAGGGAAACTTTGTCAAAGCTATCAGAATCGACGCGCCCAAAATTCGATAAATAATAAAGTGAGCTAAAATTCATATCCTTCCCCTTTTGAGTAGAATTCAGAATTTAAAATATGATCCGCTTGTCATTATTCCTTGACAAAACTTGCATTTCAAAAAATATACTAACGTACAAAATGGAAACTCATTAAATTAATTGGAGGGACCTATCGATATTCGCTAACCACTAACGAAACAAACTTTCAACGGTCGCCGCATCTGTTATGTGCCGTTTTTTTTTTTTTTTGCTTTCATCACCACCACCAACCAAAATCTCCAACTTGGTCCGCTACACCACCACTTTCTCAAAAAAAAAAAAAAAACCCACCAATACATCAAGAGGTAAAGCCTACCCCATAAACAGGAAAAAAAAATTAATAAGCCTACAGTGTCATCATTATAGCTGAAGTGAAATCAAAAAACTACCCACCACAGTTCGATGAATGAACTTGTGGGTGAAGCACTCAGAGAGTCGTCACACACAAGACGAGCGAGGGTAATTTATAACCCCATCCAACCCCCGTCCTTTTGTAACCCATTTTCTCGATTGCCTTTGAAGCGACCTACAAAAATTCGGAAAAATCGCTCTTTTCCCCATCTTCTCTTCGAGAAAGCAAATTCATGGCCATCCCTTCATCATTTTCTTTTTTTTTTCGCTGCCAACATTTTTCTCCGCGAAACACACACACACTTAGATGTTAGATCCAGCCTATGCCCCGTCGCGGTAAGAAAAACTCGCGCTTGGACCACGGTCCACGGTCTGTTGTTTTGGTTTTGAGAAGACGTTCTCTTAGTTTGGTCCTTAAATTCTTAAATTACCGGTGTCTCTCTTCCTACGGGTATTTCGCCTGGAAGGACAGATGACTTGAGAAAGGGATATTCTTAAAAGATGCTCAACCGTTGCTCTTCGGCGAGATGGTGTCCCTTTGAGTGGAATTTTCAATAAGAAACCTCAAATCAACCCTCTTGATGATTGCTATTGCTTTTGCTGTTTGGTTTGGTCCGGCTTTCGGTGCCGGTACGTTCAGGTACTCTTAATCGTCCTTGTTTGGGATGATTCGTGTTTGAGGGGTATTGTTAGGTATGGTGTTAGAGGATAGTTTGCTATCGGGAGGGTCACGTTGGAAAAAAATCTTACCCTCATTGGGTGTAGGACTTCATTTTGTGAGAGGCCATTTTTTCCAACCTAAGAAAGGTATTTGCCTTATTGAAAAAGAAGGCAAGCGTCCATCTTAAGAATGAGTAAGAGTAACAAAAACAAACCTACCTCCTATATGAATTCGATAAACTGTTTCTAAACGAGGACATTCGCAGTTTTTAGCGTTTTGTATAAAATACAACTGGAAACCACCTCAAGTGGCAAACTAAACCTATGTTGCATCACCTTCTTGATAGGCTAGAAGCGCGTTTTGAAATCTACGCTGCAAATGAGGTAACAGGATGCTAGCTGTTCCCTTTCAAAAGGCTTCCTTTCATCGTTGTTAAGCCTCTCAGCACAAATGACCCATACCCACCATCAGTGAATTTAATCTAAAGTTATCATTAGAAACTACCTCTTCAACAGTATCTTCATCCACAATTAACAGCGCATCTTTATTTTTCCGAACAACGTGTCCTCGTCCTCGATTGAAAGCCAGAATGTTATCCACACTGACACTACCCCTTTCTCACCTTAAACGAATGAAAAGTAAATGCTCTTTAAATACCCTTCGTCACATTTTCTATTCTCATAACTGCAATAAGAATTTCTCAGATTTTTTGTTGTTTTTTTCTCATCCCAAAAAGGAAATTATTCAAATTGCCCTTCTCCGGTCCATCTAGTGGTGCATAGTTAAACAACTGCCGATGGTCGTGTGTCTTCTCTAGGTATAAAGTACTTGCGCAAATCAATACTAGATGGCGCTGAGTAAGTCCTTTTTTAAAGGACTATTCTGGCACACAAAATCCCATTTCCAATTAGGTATAATATCCCAAATTGGGATTCCCATTGCATTTATTTGAGTTCCAATTGGAATTGTATTACACGTTGAAGATGACCTGTTAACAAGTATTTTTAATCTCAAATCGAGTGAGAGAAAATCTTGGGCTATCTACACACAGGTTCTTAAAATAGTAGGAAGTGCATATTCAGTAGAATATTCTGAAGTTTTACGGATAAAAAGGAACTTCCCGCGAGGCGATACTTGATGTACCTATATTCTCTTTCAGAGCTCCAAGTCACAAGCGTCTGAAGCTTGGTGACATAGACTTGTGACTTCAAAAAAGCCCCAAGAAAGGACGTCTGGATTTGGAATGGAATGGTACAAATCGCCAAAACGAGAGATAAGGCGACCAGGAAATGCTGCCTTCAGAATTTGGGATGTGGTTCTTGCGATATGCAACATTGCCCCATCCTTGGAATGGATGTTTTCAAGTCCCAATTAATCCAATTGAAGAGGGAGAAAGTCGTTGTATTCGTCTCTGGAGTCCTCTGCGACATCTTCATACTTTTCTAGGATAGCGCGGCTAAACGTAGTTGTTTTTTCTTTGTTGAGGCCGAACGTCCGGTAAATCTGCGCCTATATTCACCTTTTATGGGCCAACGGCAACAGTCATACCCCGAAGTGGGTTTCCGATCCGCTGTCCTAGTGTAAATTCAGGGCCTGGTCCTCCAGTTTTGTGGTTATGCGTGGGGCTAACTAACTACCCAACCACGGAAAAAAAACTTGTTGCGAAGCAATCAAGAGCCTCGGATAAGGACGGACTGCAAATCGTAAATAGACAAATGACTTTCGGATCTGCATGCATGGAATCTTCGAAACCTGAGCAGGCCTATTCTGCTGCAATGCAGACATCACCGCCATCCAGAATGATGAAAAACTGTCTGTGGCATCTACTACGGTGATTGTTACAGGGAACAGGGGAACAGAAGCAGCGTCTATTTGGATATGGATTCAAGGCAAGCGGCTTAAGCTTTCGAACGCCTTACAACTTACTGCCCATCAGCCTTAAATGCTCTCACGCATCCACAGAACAAAAAGACAATGCCACCTGTAGCATCTTTCTAAAGCTCATAATCAAGCTGGCTGACATAAGTAGCATGCTACACCAGAAGTAGAGTGTGGGTGTGATCAAAGACACCAAACATCCATCACCCTATTTTCTATTTGCTTATCTCGTGACTCGTGCGCATAAACGAAACGATCAAGATCGAGTTAGTCTAAGTCCGACTTCCGAGCGTGGTGCATTGCCGAGCCGGCTCTACGTGGCGACCAGCAAAAGTGAAAAAGTAAGTGAAAAGTGTTTTTAAGTGAAATACGGTAGAGCGACAATGAGGAAAGAGAGCGAGAGTGCAAGGAATCAAAAATATAAAAACCGAGTAAGTGGAAATGAAAAAAAATACAACACGCAAAACGCAATTGAAAGAAAAACAAAAGAAAGAGTGCAAGTGCATTTGTCGTAGGAATTAGGAAGTAGGAAAAGCATTGGAATTGGTGGAATTGAAATCTGCTTCTGTTGCATATTTCAATTCCAGAAATTCCATTGTTCTTTATTATGTTTGGGTGTTTAACAAAAAATAAAAAGAGAAGAAAAGAAAAATTGGTGCAAATTTTGATTGGAAAAAAATGTGCGTACAAAATATGTAGCAAAGGTCCGAGAGTCAGAAAAATAGCAGACTTGGATCTTCGTGGTGCGATATACCTTAAATTAATTGAGAAAATATAACAAGTATTCTTTGAATTGTAAAGGCGACTTCATTAAATGGAAAAATATATTTTATTCAATCAAGTTTGAATCTTCGCGGTCAGAATTTTAGATTTCGTGTGTCTAGTCGAACGTCTCAAATGCTGTCTGTTTTGTTTATATTCGTGCGATTGGAATTTGTGTAGTTTTGGACACTTTTCTATGCGTTTTCCGTTACATTTTTTATTAAATCATTCGAAATTCGTGCCCAGATCGATTTTTAAACATCTGAAGATAAAAATAATTCACAAAAATAGATTGCAGCTGAGATATTTCCCAAAAAACGTAAACAAACTCGACTGTGAGTTGCCAAACGCACTTGAATTGGTAAATCCACAAGAAAAAATCCAGGGGTCGAATCGCGTCATCCGTGAACGAGCATTACGTGACGGAATTTGTTTTTGTTTCACATGTAAATCAACTTAAATCCGTGAACGAAATGCTCGATCACGGAAGACGCGATTCAACTTCAGATTCGTGCTCTGAAATCGGAAAAAGTCGAACCGAACAAACACAAAAAGGCGACCTAGAGCGAAAAAGTGCTCTGAGAGTGCCCAATCGAATACCACATTAAATTGCAACATTTTTTGATCGAAGAAGGATAATACCTCTCCATGGAAAAGGACTCTCGACCTTTAAATGGAAGCGTAAAATATTTGGAAGCGGCAAAATATCCATTCACCACCCGAAAAGACAGCAATCCTTCTTCAGTTAGACCAACAACGCTGCTGGACCAGACGGCTTCATATTTCCTATTTCTTTTTAAACTAAACGCGAGTTAAAGTTTATTGTTGCACATTCCAGTGTCCTTAAAGTAATTTTAAGTCAATTTTGCTTTGTCGAAAATGTTTCTCTGTTCATTTGTATGTTGCGTAGGCTTTATTTTGAATAATTTACGAAAGTGGCTTCTTTTCGATAATTTCCTTTGCTTTTAACTTATCGCTGGCTTCATTTGAATGGCTTTGAGGTTGCGTAGGGCACCTCGTGCTTCTATTTTGCCTTGGAGGGAGCTTTTGTGGTGTAAAAGGCGTGACAAAACCGCAAAAATCAAAACTTGTTGATTTTGATCGTCTCCTTCGGTGAACGTGACCCATTGAGTTTGGAATCCGGACAAGAAACATTGGTCGCGTTCCACTGCCCGCTAGATAAACATCGGCGCTAGACATCTAGCACTTTTTGTGAAATATCCCTTTCAGGGAAATTTCTCAATCTAGCGCTAAACTACGCGCTTTGAAAAAGAGAGAGAAAAAAACAACCAGTCAAAGGCAAATCGTTCAGACGTTTGCGAAATTTGCCGGTGCCGCTGCGCGAGCGTTCCTTCATCTGGGATATTTTATGCTAGATGTCCAGCGGGCAGAGGCATGCGGCCATTTTAATATCACCCGTCTTCTCGTCGATGTGTCGTCCATTTACGAATTCGTTTGGCATTACTTTGCGTATTGTTAAATGTTCAATCAATCGGTAGTCGAACGACTGTTTTAGCTACCAACTGACATCTGGGTGGCTGGCTTCGCTTTAGTGCCGACTTTGCATTATCATTTCAACCTTGTTGGAGCGTGGCAAAACTGAAGCAACTGCGTCGGCTGATTTTGAAAAACACTTTGGTGCTGATGGACACGTTCAACAAATTGGCTTGTCCTCCTTGTGCGACCAAAGGAACCTAAGGTCAATCTTAGATACTTCTCTGCATCTGCCTACAAAGGTCACTGGGTGAAAACGTTCGAAGGCTTTAGTTGTACTTCTCATCTGGGCACCGAACTTGGACAGAGCTGTTTAAACAAACAAATCAGCAGATGGGCTTCAACCAAGATCGGTTTGAATGCCACTCTATATTTCTTTGGAAAAAAAAGCTCGAAATCATTTTCCCTCAGCCAACTGTCCACATGTAAAGCTTCAACGAGAAACGCAGTCAGGTTGTTTGCGATCGACTCTCGATCAGACCCCTCCCAGTTCGATTGGTGTGGCTCTTTTTAATTGAAATCATCTCCGTGTGCCTTTGGTGCGCTCTACCCAGTTGCGTCAAAGTAATAAGCACCGTCTTACACAAATAGATACCAAAGGCTTCCCTCCTCGCTGTTTGCACATGGACCTGCAGCAATATACAAATTTTAATTAAGACATATGGTGTGCCCCCAACCACGTATCTTTCACAAAATATAAGCTCCTCAAAGTGCTTTCTGCAAAACACCTTTCACCTCCTGCTGGAAATAAATAATACAACCAGCAGCAGCCGCTTTGCATGTCCTTACGAAATGGAAATCAAATGAGACGTTCGCGCGGGGTAAATTAAACGCTCCTACACGAATCCCACTCCCTGCGCCATCATCCATCACACTTACTCCATAAACATAATTAAAATGCTATTCGGTTACTGTACACTACGATACCCATATACGAACCTAATTTGTGTGCGCTCCAGGTCCTTATCAAACCCCCAAACGATAGATACAACGTTGTGTCGTATATTTTTCAAGAAAAGTCTCTGTCAGGATACTTTTACCCACCCCCACAGCCCCATGTATATTTACAGGATTCTACGGCAAAGACATTCTTCCAAGATCCTTGTGCTGAACGCTGTACATATGCACCATAGACAAGGTATACCGTATACGAGTTTGAAACTTCTTTCGCGCTTCCTAATAGTGCAAACAACAGGAAGAAAAAACACAACTATTCGGCTTTTGTGTGTGTGGAACACATACCAATCCATTTCTATGTATAGATATGCTCCTTGGAAAAATGAAAAATATATTAGAGACATTCCCTCCTTGAATAGCGACGAAAAACGGTGTGTGTGCGTGAGGCGTCCTATACACACGCTACAAGCGAAAAGGAGTAGTAAGATTCTTTTGATTGGTCGCGATATCTGTAGCTGTACATCACATTTAGCACAAATTTTGCGATGTGCTCTTCCTGTTGAGCATGACGACATTCCATTCTCTGTTCCACATCACGCTCACGTAACTTCCTTCCTTGTAGTGTTTTTCGCTGCGGGTGCGGCGGACAACTTTTCTCTTCGTTTTCTTTCAAACTCCATGCTCCATCGCCATCAGAAGGAGGCAAAAGCGAAACAAATTCACGCGATGAAAGTTGCGCACCCACAGTGAGCGAAAAAGAATCCTCTATTCCTTTCGTACAGGCGAAGGAAGCCGCGCTGCCGGAAAGAAGCGAAAATCAATATTTTGGGCGTAGATTTTACGTCAAGTCTCTAAGTACTATACCAACTATAGGTATAGTTTTTTTCGTCCTGCAAATTCTCACCCACACCCTGACAAATGCGGACTCTGATTCTAATTCTATTCCTGCGCGCTTTCTTTCGGATCCTTTACTGTGGTTTTCTTGTTTCTATTTCTGTGTGGTGTGTGTGGAATGTTTTTTTTCCTTCCTCATTTGTTTTTCCTTTGCTTTTTTCTCGACAACAACACTGCTGGCAGACGAGGACTAACAGCAGCAGCAGACTCGGGTATAAATAAAATGGAAACACGCGGAAAACCTTAACCAATAGGGAAATTCTTATAAGAAGGATTCCACTCTTATTGGCTGCTTTGGCACAGGGTTAGCATTTTCCTCTTCTTCGGCAAAAACTTATTACTTACGTACACACTTAAAAAACAGGCAACGACGACGACGACGTGGAAGAAGAAGACGTCAACGACGACGGCGACGGCGAGGAAGAAAAAGGTATATACCTACGACGAGAAGAGCCCGTCTTCGTCGACGTTCTTGTAAGACTTTCATCTTTGCGAGTGGAAAAGTTTGTCCCTTTTCTTTTGTGAGTGAGATGGTGGGGCTGCACTTGATGATTTTATCTTTTTCGTTAAATTGTATATTTCCCAACTAGGTATACTTTTGAGTGGTATCTAGAAATGGAAAAAAAAGACCCACGTCTGGGAAGGGTGGCTTCTCTTACGGGCTTGTGGCTTCCTATCGGCCGCAGGGGACGATAATCACTTCAATTATGCATGAAATGGACAGGTTTATTTGACAGTTGAAGCACGAAATAGGTACCTACTCGAAGTAGCCAAAGAAAGAGACTCTGGAGTGGGTGCCTAACAAAAAAGTTGTCAGCGAATTGTATCTGGTTCCGGGAAAAGTCTTAGAGCCCAGTTGGTCTTCATAACTCGTGAGGGTAATCGTTTTGCTAGAAAATCTAGACTCTCAAGTGTCTCCTATACTAAACTCGTTGATAGTCTGCGAGGGATGAAAGAAGCACTGCCGTCCTGACGGGGGCCTTTCTTACAACCTTTTTTACAACCATTTCTTGGCATGAGCTGATTTTCGGCCAAGCGACTAAAAGGAAGCTTTCACTGACGGATGTGCTATTGAATGTTTGACAGGCGTCTGACTCTGATAGAATTGAAGTGGGAGTTTTTCGAGTTAGGGTTCTGAAGGTGCTGTTGATGGTTTCGTCTTGGTTATTTTACGACCGAACTTTGAGTCCATTCCTCTTCCTTTAGGAAACTCGCTTTTGACGTTTGCTGTTGAACCGATGGAAGTGGCTTTATAACTCTTGAATTTATGCATCTGTCATTTTCTTTTTTGACAAAATTTAAAGCTTTTCTCTGACACTTTAACCTCATGTTGCAAAGAGATCGTCATTGAAGAAGAATTCGATATATGTGCCTAAACGAGTTGCTGTCACTTTTTTGACAGCTGTCAAGCAGAAATTATATATCTATATAATTTCGAAGGCACTCAAAGTGTGAATCACTCATCAATTTCAGCATTACAGCTCTTAATAAATTAATTTCCAATTCATAACCATAACCACGCCAAGTGTGACACAGACTCGCATCTCGTTTGTGGTTTACAAAATCGACTTGAGTATGTGTGCATGAGCACGTATGTATAACATAACCACCATTAGAAAGGATTTGCGAAAATTCTCCATCAAAGAAGCCATCTTACACCACATGTAATATATTTTCAAGAAGTATACGTATACCTATAATTAGCTTATGGGCTTAGATAGCTTACACATTATACTCCGCCCATGTTTTGTTCTTTTTTCGAAAAATTGTGTTTTTGCCCCAAGAAAGTTGTAACCCTTCCACATAGATGGAGGTATATGTACATGAACGCTCAGCTACTATATAAATATTCATATAATGTGCGGCACGTCAATCACAAGGGGATACATATTCATATATGTGACATTCGCAAAAACACTGAAAGGATTATAATTTTAATTTGAACATCCTTGGTGTGTTCCTTGAAGAAATATGGATTAGGCAAGATGTGTGGTATTAGATATATGAAAAGGGATCTACGTTTATTATTATGGATTCTATTTTGCTAAGGGTGCGGGAAGGGGGGGGTGTTCTTTTGAACGCGTTTCTTGTATGCAAAATGAATTTATACCTTTGTTGGTAGCTTTTGTTTCTTAAAACGAATGGATGGAATATCCCTCGGTTTCGAAGAACGAATGACCTTTCCTGTGGAGTCAAATTTAATTTTACGTCCTTTCGATCAACTGCTGCTCAGCGAATCTACTCTCAATCTATGTAAACTTAAAACAATTTAGTAAGAAATACATTTTTTTCCCACCTCACGCAAGGCAACAGAGAACGTCTAGCGGAAAGAAAAAGACGAGCAAACTAAACAGATTCTTGCTATAGGTTCGGGGGCAAGTGGCACGCAACAAGGATTGACAGCGGTTTTGTAGGAACTTTCCACTTTTGCTGCAGTTCTTCTCAGCTACAAAGATCCGTTTTCCTCTCAGCTGCCCTACTTTGTCAGACATCCATTCTATATCTACGAGAATAACAAATAACCAGGATTGTAATAAGCTACGAAATTGGAACTTAAAATTCCTCATCCCCAACAAGAAAAATTGCAGCATCAGGCAGTATGGATTTTCCAGCTGTCGACGAGTTGAACCTAATGGAATCACTCTTCATAAATAAAATAAAATAAATATAAATATTTTGGCGCGACAGGTCTGTGCGACCCAAGCCTAACTTCTCACAACGATTCGTTTTGTGTGAGTTTTACATTTTTGGGACGAAGGGGGATCTACAATTTTACGCCGAGTCCAAACGACTAATTGAGAAGCTCATCATGACAGTTTTACTCTCGGATGTTTGTCAGACGTTGCCGAGAGGTGGTGCAGTGGAAAAAACCTTAAGATGTAATTTGGTTCTTTCGGGATTCGAACCGGGGACCCCTCGCTTAGTAGCCCAACACACTACCACCTAAGCCACTGCGCCGAATCACTCTTCAGATGGAGTAAAAAAATCCTTTCTCTATACATCGATTCAAAAGGAGTAGGGGGTGTATCGTAGGAGTCCTTTAGGGGTGAATACTCTCCCCGATTCTATTTTGGAAGTCCCTAACCTATACAATCCACAACTGCTGAGGCACAAAAGACCCAGTTGCTGATTTCCTTTTGGACTTGTTCTCACTTTGCAAGCCTACAGGTACCAAGTACCCTTTCATTTGGCTGATGCTTCGGAATGTTATTCTCTTAAGTGGCTACAACTACAAGGACAACGCCTCCAGTAAGGCAATTCTGAAGAAGAAACTATCTTCTGATCGATTTACTTGATCGCAAAAGTCACCGCACTAGGAATAAAATTCTGTCGTGGGTCTTGCTCTGCGTATTCGATTGGGCAAATGAGATTCCTGATTGCTGAAGTTCACCAAATAAGACTGTGTTGCTATACTGTAATAGTCCGTATGAATGCTACGACCGATATCAAACAGGCGCAGGTTAAGCGGTGCACATACTCGGTCAGGTTGGGATTTTGGACTTGTTCTTAGCGGTTCCGTTCCTTTAGGAGATGGGCTGCACTTCTCAAACGATTGTGTTGCAAAATATTTAAGAATCTCCAAGAATCC
Source organism: Cheilosia pagana (assembly GCA_936431705.1). Taxonomy (NCBI): domain Eukaryota; kingdom Metazoa; phylum Arthropoda; class Insecta; order Diptera; family Syrphidae; genus Cheilosia; species Cheilosia pagana. The sequence goes on from OW386171.1 coordinate 4,030,348, forward strand.
TTTCGGAAATATAGCTCACAGAGACAGACGGGTTTCGGTTTCAGCTCAAAGTAGGGTAAGCGCACCTCCAAGTGTGTCGAAATGACTCGGTACTCTTCAACTGGTGTTTGATATTGTTTAAAAGCGGCGGCATTTTGAAAATGGCATGGAAAACTTAGACCCAATTGAGTTAACCTCAATTTGAGGAGCAGTCATTGACTGGAAATGGAAATACTTGACTAGAAATGAGTCTATCAATCCCATGAATCGCCATGTTAACTAAATGGCAGGACCTATATCTATTTCACCTCCCTTTTTGTTATGTACTAAATTTTATTTATATTGTTGACGCCGCCTCACACACCCGCACCTCGTTCACACCTTTTTTGCACTGTAATTTCAATTTAAGCGGCAAATTTCCAACTAAATCACAAAATTCAATTTGCCGTCGCTTATTTTTTATACCAACGTTTTTCAAGCACAACTCACACAACTGCCAAAGGACACGACAACCCTTTTAAACAATATACTGTTCACTAGTTAATTTTTGGCAAAATTGGCAACTAAACTCGAAGAAAAAATGTATTTAAAAAATAGAAACAATTAAATAAAACAAAAAAGAAAATAAACAACAAAAAGCGCCCATGCTATGTATGGCAATGGATGAGGAACGCAACTGACCAAGTACCTCTATAGCAACAACCCCTAACCTATCCATATACTGTACACGAAAATTCATTGAATTAGTTTTATACATTTGTGCTCTTGTGTGGAATTTTCCCTTGTTCATTGTCCGTTCGTTTATTATGGCGTGCGTCGACCAACCAACCAACCAGCCAACAGATAGCCCGACCGACCGACCGACCCTTGTGAGTCCTTTTAAATTGCAAGGACACACACCCATTTTCCAATAACATTCGGATGCATACTACATTATATATATTTATATTTACATATGGCACTATGCATATCCATATATAAATGGGAAATGTTGGTCCAACTCGAATGTGCAGGCAACGGTATGTGGCACCGTATTTTGGTCACTTTCGTCTGGAATACAAAACTCACTCCCAACTTGTTGCATCTTGAGAATAATAATTACAGTTCTGTATGTGGCTGTGATTCAAGGACTCTCACAGGATCAATCGATAATTGTGTGACAGCTGTCAGATTGTTTCTTGAAACATTTTTCAAAAGTCCTTCCAAAATAGGTGTCCCCGCCTAATTACTAAGTAAAACGGCAAGTTCCGGGTATAATTGAGTTTGCATATCCTTTGTGTATACGGTATAGGTATGCCACACCACAAAGAGCGTTTTTAATCCCTGGGACAGTATATGTAGTTGAACCGGCGGCGGCAGTGGCAGAGAGATGTATCTTATTATTTCCATTACACGGAAAATTATTTAAATAATTCAAAGGATATGGGTATGACAACTTGGTATTAGGATATTGTTTTCTCCAAATTGTAATTTATCCGAAATAACATGTGTGTGTTTATACCCGCGGGACAGAATATGTATTATCTTCTTCGGCACAGTTTATTTGTGTATGTATGCAACGACTAAGCGGGTACATATACTTATCTACGTCAGGTGGGGACATCCATGCATGATGGAGCGACGGCAAGTGTCTTCAAGGAGGACCAAAATGGATTAAAATCCTTGGCTTAATATTTCATAGAATAATTTAAATTTATTTTTCCCAATAAAATCGGGGATGATGGATGGATATACAGACAGAGTCCTTGAATAAGTGAATCTTAATTTGTATATACCCACTAAGGAGTCCTTTATGTTTCGTTGCGTTTTGGTAACCGTTGGAGATGTATTTTCTTTAATAAAATTAATTTAAAAAAAATTGATAAATTATTCTGGTTGATTTTTGGTTCGTCCTTTAATTGCAAATATAAGATAAATGATAAAGAGTTGATGTAATCGCCATGTTAGGGTGCAGTTATGGCTACACGAAACCGTAAATAATTTTTTTTAGCTTTTTTTAACCACTTAAACTTTATGATTGAATTCAATCTTGGCCTTAAAATGTTGCTTAGGAATTGTAAAGTTATTAAACTTCTCTTCGGAATACATTTTTACCAAAAGAATTTAGAAATGCATGTATGCTTCAATGGCGTTTCTGAAGCTCAAAATTACTTCCTACTACTTCAGTGGCGCAGTGGCTTAGTTGTAGTGTGTTGGGCTACTAAGCGAGGGGTCTCAGGTTCGAATCCCGAAAGAACCAAATTACATCTTAAGGTTTTTTCCACTGCGCCACCTCTCGGCAACGTCTGACAAACATCCGAGAGTAAAACTGTCATGAAAGAGCTTCTCAATTAGCCGTTTGGACTCGGCGTAAAATTGTAGATCCCTTCCATTCGTCCCAAAAATTGAAAACCCACACAAAACGAATGGTTGTGAGAAGCTAGGCCTTAGGTCCCATAGACCTGTCGCGCCAAAATATTTATTTATATTTTACTTGTAGTCGCAGTCCAGACCCGAAGGCCGCAATTGTCCCTTCCTTCAAGTTTGCCAATTGAAACATGTTCAATTACAAAGGTTGTGTTTTTTTATATTAATTTTGGTGTTTATAAACAATTTTTAAACAAAAATTGTCAGGGGAAACCCCCATAAGCGAGAATCGTTGAAAGTCCTTGCATTCAACTCTGACGCATCAATTCGCACTTCGATCTTCTAACAGCCATGCGGTTAATAGAAAAGTAGCCCAACCCATGCCTCGCTGATAAAACGCTCATTGCCCCCTTCAAAATGAACACACATCAGAAGCAAATTGCCCGGTGGATCAATACGTATCTAATGTCTGACGTCGCGTCGCCCACAATCTGCAATTGGGCGAGCTAGTTTGCTGATCAATTACAAAACTAATTTAGTAATTCATGACTCGGCAATTCAACTCTGATGTTGCAACGTAATACATGAATTACTGGGCAATTACTTAATTGCCGCAGGTATACTGCTTTTCAAATGTGCACCATAATCCCAATATATCCTGGAATGTTTGACGGAAGTGCTTCGATTTGAGTATGAATTGCCTTGCCAGGGAGATGCTATTACCATGAACTTGTGCGACATGTTAAATGGTTGTTATGACTCTTTGGTTGGGTGACAGTTATATTCGTCTAAATTGCAGTTAATTATTGACAAGTGGAATGGCCACAAAAATTGAACTTTTCAAGGACATGCTAGGACTGAATTGCCACATCCGTTAACGAGCCAAGCGTTCACGGAACTAGGGCGATTTAAGACACGAAATGACATAAATTTTCGTCCTACTTATTGATCATTTCTCACAACCACCATCAACCTAACCTCACATAACCTATTGATCATTTCTGCCCAGACTTCAAGTATTCACAGATTTGTGTTGGACGAGGAATTCATTTATGAAATACCTGCCAACTGTCTTCACAGTTTAGAGAAAGAACGAGATTCCGTAGGTCTATGTTAAAAAATGGGTAAAAATTTCAATGCCTGGCATTGGAAAGGACATATTTTAGACACCAACGCGATTTTCTTTTATTTTTTGACACAAACCCCTTAATTATAAAATAAAATAAAATATACCTCGTCCTATTTATATTCCAAGTGTAACTTAACACTTTTTGGTTTTTTTATTTTCAGACTACCAGTCTTGTGTTCGTTTCGAAATCGGTAAAAAAATCGCTCGTAATTCGTTTCGTATTAAAAATTGCCGCCGAAAAGAGTGTGAAAGTGTGCAAGTGTGAAAAATAAAGAAATACCCCGGCGAAATGTAAATTTCCCCATTTTCCAAAATTTCGTCATTTAAGTATGTGTAATATATTGTGTAATATTTCGAGTCAATTAAATGTCACAGTGGAAGTTTGTTTTTTTTAAATCCCTTGTCTCTTGAAAACCGCGAGTGTTCGAAAAAAAATCCCACATAGGTGCGTCATGTGAAAAAAAGTGTTTTTTTCATCAATGCCTCCACTAAAATGTCTCCTTTAAGTGCGTTCTCAAATCGGGAGTGTTAGAGTCAATTGAATATCCCTGTGTTTTTTTTTAAATCCATTGTCTCCAGTGGAGTTTTTTTTAATCCTTTGTCTCTTGAAATCCGCGAGTGTTCTAAAAAATCCCAAGATTAGGGAAAATCATAGGTGCGTCATATGAAATAAAGTGTTTCCATTAATGCCCCCACTCAAATGTCCCCTGTAAATGCAGGCTCTTTATTTTAGTGTGTGTTCTCAAATCGGGAGTGTTGAAGTCAATTAAATATCCCAGTGGAGTTTTTTTTAAATCCCTTGTCTTTTGAAAACAGCTAGTGTTCGGAAAAAACCCAAGAATTGGGAAAATCATAGGTGCGTCATATGAAATAAAGTGTTTTTTTCATCAATGCCTCCACTAAAATGTCTCCTTTAAGTGCGTTCTCAAATCGGGAGTGTTAAAGTCAATTAAATATCCCTGTGTTTTTTTCATATGTCCCTTGTCTTTTGAAAACAGCGAGTGTTCGGAAAAAATCCCAAGAATTGGGAAAATCATAGGTGCGTCATATGAAATAAAGTGTTTTCATTAATGCCCCCACTCAAATGTCCCCTGTAAATGCAGGCTCTTTATTTTAGTGTGTGTTCTCAAATCGGGAGTGTTGAAGTCAATTAAATATCCCAGTGGAGTTTTTTTTAAATCCCTTGTCTTTTGAAAACAGCTAGTGTTCGGAAAAAACCCAAGAATTGGGAAAATCATAGGTGCGTCATATGAAATAAAGTGTTTTTTTCATCAATGCCCCCACTCAAATGTCCCCTTTAAGTGCGTTTCCAAATCCGGAGTGTTAAAGTCAATTTAATATCCCTGTGTTTTTTTTTTTAAATCCATTGTCTCCAGTGGAGTTTTTTTTAATCCTTTGTCTCTTGAAATCCGCGAGTGTTCTAAAAAATCCCAAGATTAGGGAAAATCATAGGTGCGTCATATGAAATAAAGTGTTTCCATTAATGCCCCCACTCAAATGTCCCCTGTAAATGCAGGCTCTTTATTTTAGTGTGTGTTCTCAAATCGGGAGTGTTGAAGTCAATTAAATATCCCAGTGGAGTTTTTTTTAAATCCCTTGTCTTTTGAAAACAGCTAGTGTTCGGAAAAAACCCAAGAATTGGGAAAATCATAGGTGCGTCATATGAAATAAAGTGTTTTTTTCATCAATGCCTCCACTAAAATGTCTCCTTTAAGTGCGTTCTCAAATCGGGAGTGTTAAAGTCAATTAAATATCCCTGTGTTTTTTTCATATGTCCCTTGTCTTTTGAAAACAGCGAGTGTTCGGAAAAAATCCCAAGAATTGGGAAAATCATAGGTGCGTCATATGAAATAAAGTGTTTTCATTAATGCCCCCACTCAAATGTCCCCTGTAAATGCGGGCCCTTTATTTTAGTGCGCGTTCTCAAATCGGGAGTGTTAAAGTCAATTAAATATCCCAGTGGATTTTTTAAATAACCTGCCTTTTGAAATCCGCGAGTTTTCATCAATGCCCTACTCAAATGTCCCCTTTCAATGCAGGCACATTATTTTAGTGCGCATTCGGGAGTGTTTCCAGTGATTTTATTTTAGAACAAGAAGTTGAATGGCAATAACCAGGTGAGTCGATCGATCCTTTCAGATATGTTGCGCATTTTTTACCAGCAATTTTGTAATTTTTTTAAACTCCAGTCGAAAGTTATTCAATCTTATTAAAAAAAAAACGAACAGATAGGCTTATAAAAACAGTTTGTACTCCTTTAGTTGCCGTCGCCGTTGGTCCTTTCAAATGAAATGTTTCCTTTTCCGTCGATTCAAGATTTGTAGCAAGGAAATAAGGCTTTCTTTCGACGAATTTGTTTTGTTAAGACACCTAAGGACATAAAATCAGTCTTGATAATATTCACCCTCTCACACGAAAGCAGCTGAAAAGTTAATATAGGTAGGTATACATTTTGTTTTCGAAAAGAAACACCTCTCATGTCAAACTAGGCACTCGAAATCCACTTTGTTCAACAAAAACCTATCAATTCCGCCCAAGAGGGCATATGTCAAAGACATTCTCCTCGCATCTCAAGCTTTCTATGCGAATTTCAATTAATTTTTAAGCTACAATCGCACACAATATGTTTTCTTATCTATGTTTAGAAACCCTTCTAACAAAAAAAAAATCTATATATATGTGGCTACCTGCCCCACCATCTTTAGAGCCGCCATCAGGGTTTTCCTTTTCCAAACAAAGGCTGCCATATAAGAAACGTCATACTCCCGCACCCTCGTTGAATGCCTGGCGTTGTTCACCCCACCCACCCTTTTCAAACTATATAAGATCCTTTAAAACTTTTCCCAAGGACAACACATTTCTTCCCTTTTTATTATTTGCATTAATGGCGGCAAAAACCCTTCTTGCACGGGTTCGATATTATATATTCCGTATCCACCCTTACGTAGGTGGATACTGGATACTGGATACTGTTGTAGTGATAGTAGTGCTATCTCTAGGGGTAGTTTTTGGCAGAATGTTTCTTCTGCCATTTTACTTTTAAACCGAAATCACTATAGCATTAATGGAAGCGGTGCGGGTGGTGGCGTATGGTATGAGTTATTGTGCACACCCGCATCATCATGCCAGGGTGAAATTAATTCTCTACTATACGTTTTCCTCTTGATTTCTTTCTTCTTGCGGAGACGACTTTCTTGCGAATAGGGGGGGTTGGTTTCTCAAGTTGTATAGTTACGCGCCGTATATATTATTTAGAAAGTTTTTCAAAAGAGGATTTTCTCCGAGCATCAAGAATGTCAGAGTAACGAGATGTCAGTTGTGGTTAATGTGGGTACTGGTGGCGTCGGTTGGTTAGCGCTGCCAAAGACGAAAGAAAGATGGAAGAAACTTTTGCCATCCAGCATCTATACCCATACGCAATGGCTTAATGCATTGGTGTGTGTGTGAGTGGGGCTTGAGTATTTATGAAGGAAAAATCTATTCGTCCTTATATTCGGATAGATATGTAAAACTGCCTGTTTGCATGGATAATTTATGAGTACCGCAGTGATTGTGAAGAGCGCACAAAACTATTATAGATGCTGCTTGCAAAAAGGTTCCTTTTTATGTTATTATATCCCTTCTCGGGATGTAGACACATCTATGCAAAGACCTATAGGTATATAGTTGGGAAAGATGAAGATGAATGGGGATGCGGTAATCAAGAAATATTATTCAAAGGGGAGCTGCACTGGGATTTTCGTTTGGGTTTGGGTATCTTTAGCATTGAAATGACATTAATCTGAATTAATCCTCGGATACATTAGAATTTTTTACCATTTTCTATATTAAAATTTGTCGAGGAGTATGGTGATTCTAAGAAGCAGAACGCATAACTTGGATCTCTAGAAAAGACTGACGGCATTATTGTCATGGAAGCAATGCTGCAGGCAGACTTTCCTACTTGGGTAAATAGATAAAAGTTTGAAAAAACTTGCTTAGGACTTAAATCACTGCTTTAAGTGTCCTTATATTCGAGACTGGTATTGAACGAGTTAACGTTTGGGGTTCGAAAAACTTTTAAAACAAGCTAGATGTGCAGGAAAAATTCTCTGAGTTAAAGGGAACTCATTTCGGAACCCGCATTGCATTCAATCTGTGAACAAATAGATCTTTTAGGAGCTCTAAATAGGAGAAAGCCAAGGACAGGCCCAGAATCAACTATCAACTCGAACTTTGAGTTTGAAGAGTCGTTCCTGGTGAAGACAGCCGTTCAATTTGGCACCGGGTTCATATTTGGGAAGCTTCGGAGAAGAATTTCACGTTTAAAGAGCGCTGGACGGTTATTTTCGAGAGGAAACAAAAACGTTTTCTAACTACAGGAATGCTTGTCAACTTCTGGCAGTCATTTTTAATATCGGAATCACATATTTGCCCACATCTATTAACTAAGTTCAAACAAACTGATTCTATCGACGCAAAGCTCGCTTTACTATCCATCGGCTGCACGTAATTTGCATTATTTTTTAAACGGCAGCCGAAGTCCTTTCCAAAATATATCGCTGCAAGCGAAACTTCACCACCAAATTCTATTATAACGAACATCTTGACCGGTTAACATTGTCTACGGCTCCCAATTAAGTTCTCACACTTGCAGTTCTTCCCTTTCTCGTAAATCGATAAGATGTCCTTTCCCACTGCAGCAAAACTCGTTTGAACCCGATGACCTGTTGCATTGTCCGAAATGAAGAATAAAAACTGGACAATTCATGAAAATTTCCCTCAATTCCTTCCTTCTTCAGGTATATAGAATCGCACCGATACGACGTCCGATGTCCACTCTGGGGTGCGTTGCATTGTGTCAAATTACTGCGATTCCTTTGGTAAAGGGTTGGTTTCCTACGAATCGCCTCATGGGTTGCCTGTGGTGTCTTTTCGCATTTTTGTCTTTGGAATAATTTAATTTTTCAAAGTTTTTAAAGAAAAAAAAAATAAAGAAACATGTTTTTTGGGTAATTTTCCCAGGATTGCAGGCCATTTGAAAAGAGAAACAAAAAACGGAAAACCGGATTTCCAACCGAATTACGCAACCTTTTCGGGTATTTTTGGTGGGAAAAGGATGTGTATCTGTCATGTTCATGTAACTTAAATTTAATTTAATTTATTTTAGACGGCGCACTCATGCACAAGTTCTTCTTCATCAAAGTTCGCCCCCCCCCTGATGAAACTTGCGAATAAGTTTATGCCGCGGTCTGTGTGTGTGTGTGTGCATACATTCTATCGTGTGTGAGATGGGTTTACTATAGCAACTTTGCTCAGCGATCATCACGATTCTACCCGTCGTCGTCGTCGTTTCCTTTTACACGGCTCCATGCTTTGAAAGGATAATGAGGCAACGTCGACGAGCATGAATTTGAAAATGTTCATTTAAATAATAAGAAACCAATAAGAACAAGATGCGAAAAGTTTCCAACAACCGCAAGGGTTGTGAAGCATCACACAGCTCAGCATCAGGCGGAGAAAGTTGAAGAAATCTGAATAGGTAGGTAGGTAAGAAAACGAGGGAGCCCACCAACGACGCCGTCGCCATATAGCTCCATGAAAAATAATCAACAAAAATACGTTGCTCGTCTTAGGTATTTGTGTGCACACCAAACACACATACATTCGCACACAAGTCCTTCTTTTTCGGTCGAAGATTACGTCGGCAACAACGACGACGACGTTTGGAGGATGAAGATGACGGCAAATGAAAAACTTCTTCCACCAACTAAACTTTTGTGCGTTCATACATACATGTTTATATATATATAGATAAAATTTAAAGTGCCCATGTATGTGTGCGCCTCGCAAAGGAGGCGGTTTTCAACGTCGCAAATTTTCAACTTTCCTACATTGCTCTGATGTTGATGATGATTCGCGGTTTCTGCGGTTCGCTTTATATCTAAGGGTGCCACGTTACCTACAACTTTTCTTTTACCCAAAGTAAAAAAAAAGGTCCAATTCCTTTCAAGGACTGAAATAGCTGCTAATGAACAAGGTCCTATGTCGGTATTTGACGCCGGGAGAGATTTGCCAACAACTTTCCAGGACTAATGAAATTTATGCAATTTCATAGAAATTCGGTGTGGATATCTCGCCGAGGGGGATGGATACTATTACTGCACCTTGCGCGCCGTTGAATAGAATTTCTTGAAATACCTATAGCATGTTTAGATTCTCTGCTAACAAAAGTTATTTAAAATATCAGAATTGTGGTTTTAAATAATAAAAATGGTTTTCTCTTGCCCAAATTGAAAAGGAACCACAAAAAAGCCAAAATGAGAAGCTCTTTTCCACAAAAGTCCTTGATTTTGTTACATTTTCTCAGCTCTGTTGCATGTTTCGGTGGAAATGGTGAGTGAATTCGAAGCTATAGGCAGTTAGTCTACAAGAAAAACCAAAATCCAAGGGCCAAAAGAAGTCATCCGATGTTGTTTGGCTCTCGATTTTTTTCTAAATGAAAAACTTCGATTCTGTTTTTTGATTATGTTATTTTGAACCTTTAGAATTTTATTGGTCAAGTCGAGAAGATGTTATCGGCCAAATGGGCGCCGTCAGAATTGATTGCCATATGGGCTCGTTTTGTGGCATTTTTCATCACTTCTCGGAGAGAACTTCGGGCGGGAGATTCTCGCACTCGTGTCGAATGTTGTCCTTGAGGGCTTCTACGAACCCCACAAAAAAAGTCTGGAATGATTAAATCGGGCGCTAAAACGAGAGATCAGGCGACCTGGGGAATACCGCCTTCAGAATATCGGTTGTGGCTCGCGCAGTGTGTGCCGTCCTGTTGGAACCATACATGTCCTCCAGTCCTAATTTGTCCAATTGATACAGAAAAAGCTCGGTTAACATGGTCCTATAGCGGGAACCGCCCACTGTTGTCGTTTGACCGGTGTCGTTCTCGAAAAATAATGGCCCGATGACTCTTCCAGCGTGAACAGCGCACCATATAGGAACTTTGAGCGGGTGTAATGGCTCCTCTTGCATTGCTCGTGCATTTGCTTGCATCGCTCATTTTGATTTTGGTCGAAAAATCGTCCGTGGCTTGGGCGTAGGTTACACGCGTTCGACGGTCGAAAGGCAGCAGCTGGTGCTGCTGACCAAAATTCGCCTTAGGGATGGCCGGCTGATGGCTAATTGCGAGGCACGGCGTCTGGTCGATGTTTCCGGCGACAGCTCGACACGGTGAAACGGAAATATGACCTTCGGAAATGTAGTCTTCCCTTTAAGATGTCAGAAATTAATTCTTACTTTTATTGTCTTCGGTTTGGCTGCATGAGATCTCCTTTAAAAATATACAAAACATGGAAAACCGGTTAGTTTTTTTGAACTTTCCATTGAACTTTACAAAAGACAAACAGATCGTCGCAGGACTCGCTGAACGTCCACATCAATGGATGGTTGTTTCAATTGTTTCGGGATTTTTGGGTTAAGTCTTTAAAGCTCAATGTTTACTAAAGCGTTAGTAAGATTACATTTTGCACAATTTGCAGCGGTTATTTACAAATTACAGTTATTTATAAATTCCGTTCACCACGTTGAGACACAACTTTCAAGACCCAACTGTCCATCTGCTAAATCAAAGAAAAGTGGACCAAAGATTTTAAATTGTTCATTATAAAGTGACTTACCGCTCCGCATACTCCAAATCTAGAAATGTATTTCATTTAACAGGTCTCTACATTTGGAAGTAATGCAACTAATAGTCTTAGGACACGCTATTATGACATCAGGTCCAAACCTATTTGGTTTGATACTCCAACGCGCCAGTGCACCGTCCTTCAATACCTAATGTTGATTAAGTTACAACACCGTCAGAACCACGAACAAGTCCGAGTTTTGTGGCCCGCCTGTTGGTACTTCCATACCCATCCTGACTGAGATGATAGCTGTCTGCGAGGATCAATATGCAGACCCCCTATAAAAATTTGCCGCACTCTTGGTCCGATTCTTGGTCGGCTTCCCATACATCTGTAACTTTAGAAGTGATGCAGTTAATAGAAACAAAACTCACTATTAACTGATCCATTCTAACCTTTCCTGTTTAGAAGTAAAGCTGCTCCCAAGCACTTCATTTCGTCCTGGGAACGTTTGATCTATATCTGAACTGCGGACTTGTGTTAGAATTCACTGACTTTTGTTTTTGTTTGACTCGTTTGTGAAATGTTCTTTTCTCAAGGCTGTAGTCTAAAAAGATTTACGTTGAAAAACCCGATTCGAGGAATTCTTCAAAACAAAAAAATCTCTCACCCGAGATGAAGTTTTCTGCTTCTTTTGCAACCAAGCAGTCGTCCTTTTTTTAAGCAGTTCCATGCATGAGTTGTCGTTCTTCCCATTTCGCCACCAAAAGAACTCCGAAATAGTGTCTCGTTTAAATAGCATCTTCGCACATTTCAGTGTCGAGTTACCTCTGGTCCTGAAGGAGTAACACGCCGCTATATCAATCCAATGAGAGCTGAGATTGAAATAAGTGATTTGTGCCAGCAAGATTTGATTTGTCCTCGTCGGTGATCCTCTTGTAGAGCCCCATTTTGGTTGCAATTCACTGCGTTTTCGACAAAGTTGCAATTCGGTTTTTTTTAAAGGGCCACCCTAATATTTTCATTTTTTTTAAGTTAATCTGCTTTAAGCTGTTAAATGAGGGTTACTTTTCTGGTGTTTTGAACGTGTTTCGCTGCAGTCAAATGTCGCGAAAACGCGACTCAAGTAATTTCACAGTAATTTATTATTTATTCATTTATTTGAAATAAAAAGACACTTTTTCACTATTTATAATGTGAGTAACTCAAGAAAATCCGCTGTCCTTACCGACCCACCTTCGAATATGGCCAGCCCAATACTGAACTGAAATGTAAACGACGGTCAAAGTGTTTATCTACATGCATCTTCCTAATTTAATTACATGGCGATTATGAAGTATACATATCAAAGATAAACCGCAGCAGGTTTGGATGTGTTAATTTTAATCCCATCGTAGTCCTGGTCCGCCGCAAGTGCATTCCGCAAATAGTTTTGTTGCATTTGGCATGTAACTAATGTATCGTGCCCGAAGGGATGGCAAATTCGTCCTTTGTGGCGATGGAGAGGGATGGATGCTTTACTGGGGGCTGACAGTCAAAGACAGAAACTTCCGGGATCATTAAGCCAGTGGGTTTTAAAGGATAAGCTTATCGCGCAAGCCACTCGTAGCCACATTTTAAAATTGCTCTGTGTGTAGTGTGCTACCTCTAGCACATACAGCCACTGTGTATGTGACTGACGTCTGACAGTCATGGACACTGCAAACCCTATTGAAGGCAGTCTTTTCTATTTAAGGGCTTTGCAAGCGACCAGAACATCAAGCCAACACAGTCGTCTACCATAAGGCTTGACCACTACTACGAGATTTGAGAGAACAACGAACCGACCGACGCACCAATGAAACAAATATCGTCACAAATGGTTCAGATTATCCTGAAACTGTCGCCATTTGAGGAGGCGGTGCGCGGACGTTTATAGTGGACTTGAAAGAGAGTCCTAAGGGTAAACCATGCGGGAGACCAAGAACAGCATATGAAGATCGACAGCACCTATCAGGAGAAGAAGCGAAAAGTGTTCGCAGTTGAAATATTAAGTTGCGGGCCAAGAAAATGTGTCTTTGGACAACCAAAACTCCATACCGCACTCAAATATGTCAAAGAAACTCACACATCCCGCGTCCAACTCTCCAACTGAATGAAAATCACATCGTAACCTAATTTTGATGACGTCCTCAAATATGTGTTGGAAATTCCCCAGTCATCAGCATTCCCAACCGAAATTCCAACACAACTGGCTAATCACCCCCCAGCTCCATCAGACGCGCCTCCATTTACTTTGGTCAAACGTTTTGCAGTAGCTCACTTAATTCCTTCCGTTTTCGAAACCAGCAGCACCCAAACACAGCACATGTACCAACAATAAACAATCCTTTTGCATTGCATGACCATAGCGTCGTTGGTCACATCCATTTGTGTGTTATGTCTGTCGTCTGAGATCATGGTCAGCAGCAGCACGCCTGTTGCTGGTCACTATCACTCCTGGTGACCTTGGCACATTGCTTTTTTTTTATTTTTCTGCAGCAATTGCTTTTGTTTGAAAACTTCTTTAAAATATCTACACAAGGATGCTGAAAAGTAGCGCAATGGCGAATCAGACGTGTTTCCACCACGCACAGCCACTGGGCGTGGTCTTAAATTAAGTCTGTTGTATAAGAACTTTTTCCCGAATATCCCTTTTAACCCCGAAAGAGTAGAACAACAAACAAAAAAAATCCCTGACAAGGGTTGGCATAGGAATTTCCTTTGCTTCAATTTTACGGGGTGGTTTTCAAAATCATTATTCAACAGTGCCCACAATAAAAATGGCGGCGGCGCGGCGTCTTCACTTGAAAGTTTCGCACCAAGGCGCGCACTAACTCCGAGATGCCATAGTTTTGCAAGTGATGCTGCTCTGGCGGCGGGGGTAGGAGTACAAAAGGAGCAAGTTTCAAAATTAAATTACGTGAACGTTGATGGCTGTTGTATACTCGTTTGCATGAAGATTTAAGAGAACTTCAAGAAGGATTCACTAATGGATTGTAATTAATTGGAAAAAAGGCATTCGCCGAGAGAAAAGTCGAAGGAAAGGGAACAAGAAGCTTAAAAATTGATTAGAAGAACGATTGTCGACGGCCCAAATTTGTGTTGGGCGCTGCTTCGACTTTGCAAGAGGCAATAAGGCCCAAATTTGTGTTGGGCGTTGCTTCGACTTTGCAAGAGGCAATAAGGCCGAAATTTGTGTTGGGCATTGCTTCAATTTAACAAGGGGCAACTACGCCCGACTTTACCCTACGACCGAGTTGTTTAAATTGACAAACAGCACTCATTCACTACATGGGTCCTTAATTATTATTATTTTATTCATCAGTAATTCGATTTCATAAATTTAAATTTAAATGCCAACTGAATTTAGCACTTTTAATTTTTAAGCCCTCACCTTACTACATTTCAACCATCAACCACGACATTGAACTTTTAATAATTGTAACACCCATCCGTTGCATTTTAAACTCGAAAAATCTACATTTGACATATTTGGCCCTAGCGAGGTACCTATCCGTCAAAACGGAAAATTCTCCCCAACGCACACTCCGTCGGAGGCTCAAATTACATTCGAGGTATCCGCTTTTGGAAAGAAAGCGCTTCGCTACAAATCGTAAATAAATTCCGCAACCAATTTCTGTCGGAGGATATCGCAACCCAACTGTCAAAAATTAACAAAAAAATGCCCTTCATCTCACTTCAACCGCGCAATCCGCCGATATGCGTTACAAAATGCAGAAAAAATATTCCGAATACCGATACCTCGAATCAAAAATCCTCCGAATCGCTTAAAATCGGAGAATTTTCCGTTCTGCAGATACCTCGCTAGGGCAGATTTCTTCCCTGCCCCTCTCCATTAAACATCTACCTATAGTTACGGTACATTTTAATCCTTTTTCCTTTCTTTCAACTGCAAAAAATGTGATTTTCTTTGCACGGTTCGCGTCGAAATAATTTTTCCCACCAAATAGCGAGGACTCTTTTTTTCCCTCGCAGTAGTTTCACTATTCGCCGCTAGAGGGCTGGCTGTACAGTGGAACTTCTCCAATAAGAAAAATCTACTGTAGTTCGTATGGGGTTGAATTTCCCATATTCGTGTCTCGTGTGTGTGGCAAACAAATTTTTGGGTTGACTGCCATCACTCTTGTTGCATTTTTACTGAAAATCAACAGCAGGCACTTTGGTCTCTGTTGGTGAGTGTCCTCCTCATTCATGCTGTTGATGGTAGGGGGGCGGGGGCGGCTCACATAAAATTCCTACAGGGACAACAAAAAAATAATGATAATTATGTTACTGATGATGGTCTGCCATCAATTATCCTTTCTTTATTTTCTGGTTATGATTCAATTTAAATTTCAACCCTCTTCCCATTTATTTAACAAATGGATGTCGTTTTTTTTTTTGTAACAAAATGTTTTTAATTACGTTTGGTGAAAGGTGCTTTAAATGGGGGGTGAATCCAACCCCCCCGCTTGTCTATATAGCATGGCTTCGAAGTCAATGGGAATGAAAATGCGATTAAAAGCGGTTGACTTACAGAGAGATTACTTGTTTGGTTAAGTGCGGTTATTGTATTGAATGCGTGCTGCTATTTAAAGGGATCTTTGGATTTGTTGAATCGATTTTTTGGGTGCATGCACTTGCGGTGGAGCTTAATATAATGATTCACGTATGCAAGGGAAAAGTGTAATCCTGCATAATGCAGTGTGACGCGGAAGTAATGCCTCTTTTTTGGTGTTTGTTCCAAAAATGGGCATCAAACAGAGTTTTCAAGAGGTTCTTTACTGTGCCCATCAAATGGACGTCGGACTTCGGTGTCACCTTCCAACGCAGACAAAAAAAAAACATACCTACACCCATCGTCTCAAAATTCAAATTGCACCATAATGAGATACATTGCGGTACTGCGTGTTCCTGCGCTGTGCGTTTTCACGCCTGAAATCGCTGGGAGAAAGTGACTCGGACATCGGAGCCTGCATCAGCTGAATAGGGCTTCGTTTGTAAGCTCGAGAACGTCCAGAGTCACTGGCAATCTCGACAAGTCCATCTCATTTGCTCTAACTTCGCCGCGTGCATTAGTATATGTTTAGTCCGCGTAGGGAGATGTGTGACGATGGAAGCTGAAGAAAACTTTTCGGGGTAATTGCTAATTTTTGGGTAGAAGACACACACACACAAAAGACTCTTCTCCTACTGCGGCTCCATTACGCAGTACACCGCACTATACCGCACACGGTCGCCAGCTGCGCTGGATTCTGCGGATGGCTTAGAAAGATGGCTGGTTGAGTTGGCTTGCCTCAGTTCTGGTGGAAGTTAGCAGCGCTCCTTTATACATGAACGGCGCGAAAGACAAAAATGATTTTATTATAGTGAAAGGAAAACTTTTCCAGATCTGAGAACATTTTGGTATTCCTGTCGTTGAGCTGGGGGTCCCCCAACCATAATCAACCATCAAACAATAAAGAAATTCTATGCTGCTCTGTGTGTTAGAGCCGTAGCACACACACACACATAAGCATACATAGGAGCGCGGTGTCCCTGCCAAACAGAAAATGTATATGTAAATAGAAGAAAATGTTCCTTATCCCGCGCGTACACCTATAAATAAAATACATTTCGGGCGAAATTTACGACGAAATCAGGATGTGCGATGTGCGAGTTGTGAGATATTTCGAGCGCGATATTATGCGAAAGTAGTTAAATTTTCTATCCAAACGGGAAGGGGATGGCAGAGGCAGGGGCGGCTAATAAAATGATGATGGAGCATTAAAGTTTTGTCTGTACCTATTTTTTCAGTTTTTGTTTTTTATGTCTATGTAGGTACTTACTGCAGGTATGGTCGGAGCCTCGTTGTGCGTCGAGTTGAGGATAGAGAAATGCAATTTGTAGATAGAGCCTTTAAGAAAATAATAGATACTTTGTATGGTCCTGAAATTTTTAAGAACAAATTCTTTCACATTTGATTTTTAACTAACTCTCTACACTTTTTCCAGCGACAGACAATTTGACAGATGACAGCTGTGGATAGAGATAGAGATAGAGATGGATATAGAGATAGAGATAGAGATAGAACTAGAGATAGAGATGGAGAAGGAGATGGAAATGGAGATGGAGATGGAGATGGAGATAGAGATGGAGATGGAGATGGAGATGGAGATGGAGATGGAGATAGAGATAGAGATAGAGATAGAGATAGAGATGGAGATGGAGATGGAGATGGAGATGGAGATAGAGATAGAGATAGAGATAGAGATAGAGATAGAGATAGAGATAGAGATAGAGATAGAGATAGAGATAGAGATAGAGATAGAGATAGAGATAGAGATAGCGATAGAGATGGAGATAGAGATAGCGACAAAAATAGAGATAGAGATAGCGACAAAAATAGAGATAGAGATAGCGACAAAAATAGAGATACAGATTGATATACGTAGGGCCCACAAATCGAGATATCGCATATTCACTCGTCTTGCCAGGGCGTCTTAAATAATCCATTACACGAGTACGCACCGTTACCGACTTACCGTCCCCATTCCACTGAAAGTATACGAGGCGCCACATCAATTCAAATCCGCGCCTGCGGAGGGAATAATTATTTATCCCGTCAAGTGATGAGAATATTCCCATGTACCATTCACAAGAATGGCGTCGACATTTTTGACATTTTACTTCGAATTTAGTTTTGTTTTGCACAAAGTCATACACACATTTCTTAGTATACCTGATGGGAGTGGGTTATGGTAATAAGGGTGCCACCAGAGCGCCTGGGTATATGGTGGCAAATGGCTGCATATATACCCGCACTTTTTACGATAATTGGGTGTGACAAATAATAATAATGTTATAATAAACGAAACATTTTGAAAATGTGCGCGTCGACATTTACGTACATACCTTGTACGAGAGCTTAGAATATTAAGTATTTCGTTGGAGAATTTACAATAATGGGGTGCAATTGGCATCGCAGAAAATCAGCGTAAATGTGGAAGGGGGGTGGGGGAAGAAAGGATGCAAATGCGCGTCTAGAAATGGGGTTAATTATTTATTCACAGAACGTAGGTTGGTTTTTTTTTTGTTGTCGAGTTTTGACTTTGGTTAAATATTCTTGAATATAAATACGAGAGCAGGTGCAATGGCGAATGTTGCCGACTTTTGAAATTTTTGGTAAATTTGATGACAAATTTGATGACTTTTGTAACTCAAGTTGCATGCAAATGCACAAGAGCCCCGTCTCAAGTTCCCGGTTCGTCAAAATTTTCGTTTAGCATTTGATAGAAACCCCAAATGGCAGCCAATCATTTTCAAATATAGATAAAATGTTGCCAGGATCTTTATAAATGGAAAACCTCATTTTGTACAGCTTTGCTGCCGCACTAAGGAAATATTTATCCATAGACGTACGAGCGGGCGTTGAACCTATAACTGAAAGTCCTTTTTATTACACCTCACCGACGATATGATGATAATCTCTCCTTAATCCCAAGGAAGGATGTTTGCCAGACAGCCAACTTAAATAAAAAAAAAGAAAAATCATCATCGTCAGCCAGCACACACATCTCGTCTTTTGCATTTTCCATTTCCACATTTGCAATTACTTTCAAAAACTACTCGCACATATACGCGACACGACTGCCATTATGATGGTATACCACATGCGAGAGTGTGATCGACTTTATTATGTATCTTAAGTTTTTGCTGTGCTACTGATTTGGGAGCGACAAACTGAATAAATTATTTTTCGATTTTTAACAATTTATTTTATTTATGGAAAGTGAATCCATACAGCATCAAGAACAAGAACAGCATTGGTAACTCACTTAAAATATAGAGTTTCTACACTTTTTGAGGGAACTGGGACAGGTGTTTCCAGCGAAACTTTTTAAATCCAGCGAAAACTTCTTTTTAAAGGATCTTGACGGGAAATTTCTATTGATATGGTTGGAGGGTTCCAAAAGAGGGTTTGCAAGACCAGCCATACATTGTGATAATTTCTGCTGAGTATGGGAGGTCCAAATGTTTTTTGGTGCCTTCTCAATACACGTCTTGGAAGGCTTGTTCTACAGATATACTTGTTAGGCCCTCCATTTCTGTCTACAAAAATTACATCTACGAACGGATGGATGTATGTAAAAAGCTGAGCACACATCAGACACATGTCTAGCTGATGCAGCTGAAGAGCTGCTGTTTGCGATACTTTTTCTGCATTTACAGTCCCATCAAATAAGGGACATGAAACCCTGCTCAAAAGTCTGTGAGATATCTCGCCTAATTCATTTGGATCTATCGACGATGATAGGTAACCAAAAGAGGACAAATTCTGCGAATTCGGTAGATAAACATTTCCATCTGCGCTCTGAACCAAAACTAATTCAAAATGACGTCAGCGTCAACGGTGTACTTGCTCGCTAGACTATTTTACAGACTGCGATGCCGATTTCTTGGAAAAAGCAAACTTCAACTTTAGTCAGGTGCAGTGGATGTCGAAATTCAAAAACCACCACGAGCTTTAAATTTTCACCCCCACTAAAACCTTGCAAGAAGTTTTAGTTTTTGGGTTTGCTTTTTATTCTTGTCTGCTTTAAACCACTATTCCCTTCAAAAGGTTTCCTCAACTATAATGAAACAAATGCCTAATCCATTAAAATCTAACGTCAGGTCCTGCCTCGTCCCATCATACAGCCTTTTGTACCAACGCAATCTATCTCCCCCTCTCAAGAAAGAAGAAAGAAAATCAAATATTCCTGGTTTATTTGAATAACGACTTTTTCTCGAATCCTTTTTCCATCATCCACAATCCACATCCATATGTGCTGGCTTTTGTATACCCGGCCCTTATGTACTGCCGCATATACCTATACACACTTTCAATGAAAAATAGCAGAGAAAATTATGAAAGCGTCCCATTTCGGAATTTCTACGTATATACAAAGATAAAAATCTCACAAAGGGAACGGAGATGGGGACACATCCCTGAACAGGAACACAAAAGGAATAGCTGTGCTGTAAACAAGCAAACATCAGCCCAGCAGCTCGGCGTCTTTAGTGTAGGTATATACTGAATTTTTGCTACTTTTGGGTGAGTTTTTTTTTTTTTGTCTTCACCCAGAGTTTTATTATATTACTTTTCGGGGGCATGGTGGGGTCGTTTCAATGGTCGTCATTTTGAAGAGATTCATTTCATAAAATGTCATCCATCATAAGGGAAGTTAAGAAGCTTCTCCTTCTTCAATTTTGACATATGACTAAGAATGGTGAAGGCGAAAAAAGAAAAGAACCGAAAACACGCACACAAAACTCAAAAAAAAAAAAAAAGAAGAAAACTCAAATGCTACTTGTTGTTGTGTTCTATCAGCATCAGCATCCTTTTCTTTTGCCTTCGAGAGGGTGGAATTAAGATAAGAACCCTTTGGTTGTTGGGTTGGGGTCGTGCGATGCTGTGGCACTGGTGCGAAGGGAAAAGTCAAGAAGTTGTTGTTAAGGAAATTTATAGTTTTTTTTTGTTGTTGGGAGAATGCATAAATGGAACGAGGCCGTTATGACTCTCCCCATTGATGGATTGGAGAGGGGATGTTAAGCTCTTGCTTGTCTTTTGCAATGGCTAAGCTTTAAAATATAAACAAGCGATTTCTTTAGGGAAAACAATGACAGAGGCATACGGCGCGGAGATGGAGATGAGCGCCATGAATATATATATATATATATATGGGAGACTTTGGGAAAACTTGAGGCAGCTTGATAAATGAAACTCATTGTTAATAGTAATTTATTTTAAAATATTCCATGTGTGTGTGCTGGTTAAGAGAATTTTTACATAATTAATTTTGATCACGAAGACATATTTTCGAGAGGGTTAATCGAGTGGAAAGTTCCTAGAAAATAAGCAAATTTCCGAAGGTACATACGCATGCATGATGTGGACATAGATCTTTACATTCCTGTGGAGTAGGGGCGGAATTTATTACGTGATTTAAGGATCCAGTTTCAGCAGAAATGTCGGCTCAAGTTTGCGATGGGCGGGATGGGTATTAAGAAAAATTGGTGCAATTCATAAACCTGGTGGCGAGACTTGAAATAAAAAAATTTGAATTAAATATACGCATTTGGTCTAAAGAATGACACTCATAGGTTTTGCAAATATCACAGATACCTGATGTGTACCCTAATTGCCTTTGCCGGCAGCTTGGACCTTGTTTAACAGGCTTATTTTTTATTCTCCTGCAAAATAGCTGACATAGCTGGCGACCTACAAGATCTATTGTGTCATGGGGGGGTCGTTTAGACTGAGAGACAATTGACCTCCCTCTGGCGAGAGTATCTCTTTGTTGAAGATACGACGTCAATTACAGAGTAGGTGGGATTCGTCATCCTCCAGGCAAAGCCTGCATTCGTCTCCGGACACAAGTTCAACTTGCTCAGATGGTATCTCAAGCCACAGTGGCCGGTGAGGAAGCCCACTACCTTCCTAATATTTTCCTTGATGAGTTTCAGGATTTTCTTGTAGGAGAAGGGCCTTATTAAGTCTTTTTGATTGTCTTAAACCCGGTTAAGGCGGAGTTGTTGTTCCCAATCGTTGAAAAGCCCTAAAGCAGTTGCCCAATTGACTCTGCAATATATGGTTCTGGTCCAATAAACGCGGATTCTGATCCAGCCCTAGCTAGTTCGTCCGCTGATTCCCTGAAGATCAGGTACCCATCCAAGTCTAACCCTGCTGTGTTTGGATAGTGTTTGCAGGGCAGCACCTCACGGTATACGAGTCCAACGTGTTGTAATGCTGCTTGACTATCTGAGAAAATTTATATTTTGGTGCCCTTTATACCCTTTTTTGAGTTTAAAGTAGCGCAGATCTTAATGGCCTCGACTTCAGCCTGAAAAACATTGGTATTGGGTCCAAAGACACTGGCACCTACTCCAGACTCCATTTTCGATCCGTCAGACCAGAATTTTTGGGTCTAGCTTCGGGACAGGCTTACTTACACCCCTTTCTGCCTGAGACACTGCAACCTGCTTTCCTTTGCGTTTCCGGACTTGCTGCTCTTTGAAACGGAGTTTTGGTCCTCCTTGTCGTCTCCGTGTAGCGATTCGAAGCTTCACTTCCATTGATGTGTGCCCGAGTGAATGTTGTCGACGAATTTTGGCCTTTTGGACTACATCCACATTTAGACAAAGCTCATCGAGTTTGCGGTTATAATTTAAAATCGAAGCAGAAACTAAATCAGAACTTCTGGAGAAATTTATTCAAGCGAAAGGACGATTTCTGTGATTATTTGACAAAACAGGCACAGGGTTTGTCAAAACGATATGGAAACTATGAGATTTTCATAGAAAAAAGTCGAAAGCCTATGGATTTCTGGTGATTGCTGACTTATATCATACATCAAAACATAAAACGCCGCACAGTTGCAAAGGATTCATCCAGGAATTAGTTCAAATTTATAGTAAAAGTGTAAAAAAAATTCTCCTGGCTTCCCGCCGGAACACCCTACACCCTGTATAGGTACACAACATACCGCACGATGTACACACTCACATATATATCTACATATATATGCATTTCTTATTTTTCACCCTCTTTTGCTCATTAAAAAGTTTTCATTCGTTTATTACATGGAATTGTAAACTTAAATAATGTATAGTTGGTATGCGTGTGTTCGTGTGTGTGTGTAAGTACTATATGGGTGCACACGTGTGTGCCGAAATGGGACCCGTCTAAAAATGTTATAATATAAAATGGGCTTGGCTGAAGGATTATATCCCTTTTCTTTTTATCTCGTCATATAATGTCGAGTGATTCCGGAAGGGCGGTTGGAGAATAACACACAAGGCGACACAGCAAAAGTAGAAAATGGAAAAATGCTCCTTAGAAGATGAAAATTTGGCGTAAGCATTTAAAATTGAAGACGCACGATGTTTGCTCACATATTTATGTATCAGGATAAGTGAAAATGCGTAATCTAAAAGCGGTTTTTTGTTCGTTACATATTTTTAGTTGAATTTTCTTCACTTATCTTCCATACACATCTGAATTGGGATCGTTTTGACGCGCAAATCAATGACATTCACTCAAGTCCTTCTATCTAAATAAGTATGAATTTTTACCGCGATCCGGCGACCAGTTTAAGCTCTATTTTCGATCGAATTTTTGCGCCCAAGAAGATTTCGTTTACCTTCATCTTTATTTAACGATGAGAAAAACGTGCTGTTTTCAACTGTTAAACTGTCATTGATCGAATAAGTGTTTCATATGACACTTCTTGTGCAAACTTCTTGGCGAACGAAATGTAAATTTACGAGGGTATATAATGCGGGCCATTGGAGAAGAATATGCGAACTGTGTTGATGATTTTCAATGTTGAAATCGATTCTGTAGGTAGATTTGTCAAGTAAATTTTATTCGCCTTCACTTGTCAACTATTGGAGGACGTTTTTCCATGTTGGAATGAAATGGCTTGAACTCAGAAGGGAGCTTTAATATATATCACCCACTTAAGCTAGAATCTCAATCAAGTTTAGACACTCGGGGCTGGCGTTTCAAGTAAAAGTTTCTGCAAAATGAAAGAGAAGAAGATATTCTTATGCCAATCCCCTTTCTACTGGCGGTTGAAAGTGAGAAATAAGACGTTACGCAACAAGAGAAACATTTTATGGACAGTTTTTCTTCGAACCAATTCTTTCTCGGACTTCTACAACTGTCTCGGTTCATATTTTCAATTCAACCAGGTTTATAACTCTCTCTATCAGTGAGCAGTGGTATTTTTTACAACTTGTCAACTATAAAAAAAATCCGACGGCTACCCGTCATCCCTCTCTTACGATAACACATCTTTTTGCATCTTTTTTACATCTGTTTGCCACTTTTTTCAAACAATCTTTTGCCGACAACTCCTTCGTACCGGATCCCTCTTATTTCGATTACTTATTCAACTTTTCCAATGGCCCCTTTCTCACTCAAACATTTGAAGCCTCAGGAATTGAAAATAAGTAACAAAAACTTGATGACGAATACTCCCATGATCCAGATGGTCTTCCCGCCATATTTCTCAAAACATGTTCCTTCAATCTCTCCACCCACAAGGCGAATTCCCCCATAGATATGGAAGTATTCCTTCATAACACCAGTTCACCAAAAGGGATTAAAGAGCGAAGTAACTAACTATCGACCAATATAGCTAAACGTTCGCATTTACCCAAACTTCTCGAGAGTATTTTGTACGAAGCCTTGAGCTTTCAGTGCAAGTCTTTAATTTTCAAACAACGCGGTTTTTTAAAAGGCAGATCTCGTCGAATTTGTGTCCTCTGCACTCTCATCATTAGAAAGTGGTAAAGAAATCGCCAACTGACTTGAGTAAGGCTTTTGATAAAATATCCCATAAATTAATCCTTTTCAAATTGTCTGCTCTCGGCTTTGAACCAATTTTGCTGAAATGGATATCTTTTACGTTTTATAGTTTTCGTTTTAGGTCCGTCCTATATCGACTCCTTTTTGGGCTACCTCAGGCGTTTCTCAAGGCAGTCATCTACGATCTTGAAAAGGTCATTCAACACTCAGCACTATCTCTCTATGCTGACGATACCAACTTTTTAAAACCCATTTCCTTACAACCTGATTCTAACCTCCTTCAAATTGATCTAGATAATTTTTTCAAAGACTTTTTCAAGCTCAATGTAACCAAATGTCAATCTTTTACCTTCTCACGTAAATGCAGCAAGTCTCCTCCTCGAACTTTCCATCTCCACGGTCAACCTGTATCCATCTTAAAGCAAAATCCTCTCTTGGCTTCGTTAAAAGATGGTCCAAAGAATTCTCAAATCCGTACATGACTAGATCTCTGTATATCACTTTTGTTCGCCCACTGCTCGAGTACGCTAGCCAAGCGTGGTCGCCCTTTCAACGAATTCATTTATCCAGAACCGAAAGCATTCAACGTCGTTTTCTTCGTTTTGCTCCTGGAATGATCCTCTAATTTGACCTCCCTATGAAGACCGCCTCAAGCTAATCAACATGAATACCCTCGAGGAACGTAGGGACGTAGCAGACATTCTCCTCATTCACCCACGCATGTCTCTTTACAACTCTATCTCCTTCAACACTTACCCTCGGAACCTCCGTTGTCCCCGTCTCTTCTATCTACCAACCCACAGACACTGAATCTAACGTGTTATGAATCCGAGCTCACAGGCATCTGATATGTGACCAGAAACTGTGACGCCCACCCAACCCACGTCAGATACCCAGATAAAGCTTCAAACGTTCAAACGCTCTAAAATCCCACTCAAATACAAATTTAGCAAAAAGATGCGGACGCATAAATGTTGTTTATCAACAGACCTTCCATTTTTATTTTCATACCAAAAGCCAGACAGAGGACTATAAAGTCCAGCTGGTCACCTTTTGGTCACTCTGCGCTCACCTGGCTATAGACAGAACAAGTTTCCTCACCAACCGTACTGTCAATGCACTGTCCCACAACACAATTTAACACAATTTCACTGAAATTTTACCCCATTTCGGGTGTAAAAAATATCCACCGGCCGCACTCAAATAGGGGATGAATTTAGCAAAAGCATCTGCAATTTGTTTTACGAAAAAATTGGATTAAAAAAATTTGTATATCTATTTGATAGGAAATTCCATCGAAAACCAGTTCCCGGGGGTTGAAAAATTTTCCACTTTTTTGGCGATTTTGTTTGAGAAAACATTTTCAATTAAATTCTGAAAAAAAACTGACCGATCGAATCCAGTTTGATTTCAAAAAAGCGACGGTTACAGTGGAAATCAGGTTTACTTTCCCAGGACATTGGGCAGTTGCTACCGGGCATACCTACTGTAGGTATGACCAAGAGAATGGAATACAAAAGGCGAGCGCATTATGCATTCCTTGACAAAGGCAAAAAATCCTCATTAAACCAGTTTTTGTATAGTTATCGTCTATTGTCTTGTTTCATATGCGGAGAAACACGCATTCAACAGTTGCTGCTGCGTAAGAAAGTCCATCAGTCCGGCACTGACCAGTGGTCAGCGTCAGCGCAGCGAAGACAGTTTGTACATCGCAACCCCTTTGTGTACGACCGCCGGCATCAATCTCCCCGTGAGCTTGACCTCTGCGAAGGAAAAGAATTCCCAAACAACCCTCTTTTGTATTGCGAGTGATATTATAAGACATTCGGTCAAGGGTTAAGAAATAGATAACAAGGAGCGAGGGTCTGCAGCGTGGGAAATATCTCCATCCAGCGCCAGCCAGCGGGTCGTTCGATCAATAAACCCAAACCGTACCATCGAAGGATTCCCTCGCACTCCGTAAGCACGATTCAAATATGAAAGGAAAAGAAAAGGAAGCAAACGAAAAGTAAAGAAAAGAAAAGAAAAGCATAGCCAAGTGTAGGTGGTGGAAAAATGGAGCGTCTTCTTTGCTGGAGGTACCTACCTACCTATGTGGGTCCTTGTAGACATTTGATTGGCGTTGGTACAGCGTGCACCGCTGTATGCGGTTGGTTGGTTGGTTGCCTGCTGGTAGCTTTTCCTTATTTTGCTCTCTCTCCCTCCGTCCTCCATGCGGACGAGTTTTTCATCGTTTCTTCGCAGCGGTACTTGTTTTTATATTCTAAGCTCACATTTTTCCATGGGTACCATCTACCATCAGAGTGGATTTCTTTTTCTTGGCGTTTCGTCGGTTGGTGTGCGCGCCTTTCTCTTTGCTGTGCGGTGCTGGTGTGTCGCCTCTGTGCGCGCACTCACTTCCACCATTTGCACCCCATTACACCGTCAAGACTCTTGTTATTTCGGGAAGGTATGGATGGGGAGGGTTGGGCGCGCACACACACGATTTTAAATTTTCCCATCTGCAGAGCTCCCCAAGGAGAATGAAATACTACGTACGCTGTGGCGCTGCTAGAGAGAATAATACAACAAAAGGAAAGAAAGCATTACAGAAACGTACTCGTATTCGTATATGTACTTATGATCCACATATCCCAGAGATCCTCAATCCTCATGCTTGGTGCAAAGACATTGGAGCGCCGACAAAAAGAAAACGAAAACAATAACCTTCGTGGAAATCCCAAAGAAACGATGCCTTGTGTGTGCAGGAGTGTGGGTGAATTTGGGGGTGCTTTTCACAACCATATTCATGTAGGGTGTGCTCCTTTGTTTTTTTGTTTTTCTCGGATATGAGTCCTTTTTCTGATGGCATGCCGCTGCTCCTCCGACTGCTGTTGCCTGGAAATGAAGTTTATTTTTGGAGGTGGTGACTATTGAAAAATTTCCGCGCACACGCACGCGGTTTTCGACGGTTTTTTCTTCGTCTTTATACAGTTTACTTTCTTGAGGATAGATTTGGGTTGCCATTTCTTTTTGTGTTCCGTGGAGCGGGGGAAGATAGATGGGGGGGGGGGGGGATAGATGCGTCGCCCGTCGTTGGATTTGGATCTAACTAGATTTGCAGAAAAAAAAGACTTCTTGCAAAGGAAATAAATTTGAAAGGAGCTTCAAATTGAATGACAAACAAAAGCGACTTTAAAGGAACACCCGTCAGGCACTTTAAGAATTACTTATTTCAAACTCTGTTTATCGTCTTTATAAAATAACACACTTGGCACAAGAATCCATACTTTAAGGTCTAAGAGCAACCCCATCTAAGGAACACTCAATGTGCTTATAAAAATCGATATCGGAATTTGGAAATCATCAAAAGTTGCAGTCACAGTTTTCTATTTTACGAAAAATGTATACAGGGACCTTTTAGGAACCTTTCATTCATTAAATCAGTAGTTAAAGTTATGCGCTTTTTGCCAGACCATTCACATGCAAAAGTTCAGCTTGATTTACAGTGGGTTAACTTTAATACAGTCGAACCTGTCTAAGTGGGACCTGGCTAAGTGGAATACCTCTACAAGTGGGCCTAATTCTCGTGTACCTTCATTTTTCTTAAAAGACAACTCTATAGGTGAAACTTCCAACTCTATAAGTGAAACTTATATTTTATAAATCAACCTCTGTAACTGGACCAGACTTACAAATTTATTTATTTTAACCTCTGTAAGTGAGACAGACTTGCAACAAAAATGTTAAATAAAATTCTTATTGAATAGCTAAAATATGCATAATGAATTTCAATTTATTTGAAGGCCTCCTGGGTAACTAGAATACCTCTATAAGTGACCCTGAATTAAATAGACCATTGCATTCCAATTAAGCAGGTTCCACTGTATCTAATAATCCTTTCCACTATAAAAAAAACTGGAATAAAAACCATAGATACATCTTTTATTCTTTCATTTCAATCAATCTCATCGCGATATATGCAAAGCTATAGGTTCGCCATTGCGTATCCTCTTTTCATAATAAATAACAAGCAAACTAGCTCTTCCTGAGGCCTTTTTTTAAAATCCTTCTCTCGTTTACAGTACCAGGTATCCAACGAACGATTTTTCGTCTATAAAGCACTTGGAATACACTCCCGCTTAACTGAATAGGTTCATCACTTCTAAAAAAGTAATATGGCAATATCTCTTTAACGGAACTTACAATTAGAAAAAAATTAACAACTTTGTTTCTTGTTAATATAAGTATACGGTTTTTATTTGACGCTAATTTATTGTTTTGTACTCCCTTATTTGTTGAAAATAACTCATACATACGGTTTGGCAAGGACTTATGATTTTTTCCAATCAGGCTACTTTAACCGTCGTATTGTCTCCCGCCCTCAAAAACTTTCCGAAAAAAACAGTCCCCAAACGTTCTCAATTATATTATTGTCCGGAGAGTAGGGCGGCCACTGAGGCAATTTTACAATTTGGTTGTTTATCAACTGTTTTACTGCCCTAGTCCATGAAATCCGTCCGAAAACGTTTCAAAAACGTGGAGTAGCCTTTTGTAGTACAGTTTTGTATGCATTTGCGTTCATTTTTGATGATAGAAACTGCAGCTCACAAGCTCCCTAATACGATATTGCTTCCCACACCATTACGCCACCTGCACAGGAGTGGTGGCGACTTAAGACGCGTTCCTCCTTTCGTCTTGAAAGAAGTAGTTTTAGCCGACCGGTGTATCCAGGTTGAATTGAAAGTGTGACACTCCTTTTTCACGTCATATTATGTTCCCGATGAAACCGAAGACGTGAAGCTTTACGCATAATCGTTTTTTTTTTATTTTTAGCCTC
Source organism: Cheilosia pagana (assembly GCA_936431705.1). Lineage (NCBI taxonomy): Eukaryota > Metazoa > Arthropoda > Insecta > Diptera > Syrphidae > Cheilosia > Cheilosia pagana. The sequence goes on from OW386171.1 coordinate 4,059,579, forward strand.
TTTAAATGCTTGGCACTCCGATTTATCTGTTTTACAGTTGCCAGACTTGCATTAAATCCTCATTCTTCCCTGATTTAAGCAGCTGAACGTTGAGAATTTGAAGGAGTTCTGATGATAAGTTGTCTATCACCTCCTTTCCTACTATTTCCACAACGGGACTAATAACGAATGAAAATACTAACTAACGAAATAGGTATTGGCAATTAAAAATTATTTATATTTATACTTAGTACAGAACACTTCCTGTGCTCTTGAAAGCCACGATGAAAAAGAAAGAACTCGCCTTTTCCAGCTAGCGACAAAGCTTGCCTTTCTTTGCATTCCACTTTTCCTCCAGTTTTTGTTTGTCCACAATTTCTATGGGTGGAATTCCATACTTTGGGAAGAAGGTGTACTTTTGGTTAATTTTTTTATTTTTTTATCTTTTCTTTATCTTTACGTATAATAAAATGGTAGAAAAAAAAAACCTGACCACGCATCACGCAGAAACTACTGGACGGATTTTGGTGAATCCTGGCATAGTGATTACTTATGTTCTGGGTCGGGACTTAGATTACTTTTAATCCCGGAATATAGTCAAAAAATAGTCAAAAAACCGGAGATGTATGTACGGAAATCATTTACATCAACCTGGCTTTGTCCTGAAGCTGAGCGGTGTTTAAAACATTTATTCAAAACATCGCCCAATATTTTCCTTCAGTGGATACCACTGCCAGTAGTCATGCAGCAGTGAGTATCGGGCAGTCGTCTCTCTTCAGCACACGCCTTCAAGTTGAACACATTTTCAGGTGTTGCTCACTGGGAAAAGTTTGGAAATGGGCTGGTGGGAATCATGTGTCAAGTTTCTTTATGTATACTAACATTGTGTATAGAGAAGCTTTGGGTTAATATTAAATTTTTAGCTAATTAAATAAGACTAGACTTTTAATTGTTGTTATTTTTATTGTCTTTGTTTTTGCTGTATATTGCTTTCAGAAAGCTCCAAAACTATTCCATGTAGTTCCATGAAAATACTATTTGCTTTAAAAGTGGCAGGCAGGTGAAGCAAGGCGAGCACGGGTCAGCTAGTTTTTAAAAATATGTAGACATTCTAAACAACTGCATGATAGCGCCGCTCAAAGGATTTCTTTTATTCTTCATAGCGGTAAGCCCTACTTAAAGACCGTCGATTGGAGCAAGATGTCAATTAACCCAGTCAGCTTCTCGTTTGAGTTTTTATACCTACTTTTCAGCGATATGGAACGGACCCACAATTTAAAATGAAATTTGTGTCTTTTCCCGGGGAATCGAAACCGAAACCCCTCGGTCAGTAGTCCAACAACTAAGTCTCTGCTTCCACTAGCAACCCATTTCAGTCTCAGTTGTAGCCCTAGTCCTTGGAAACGGTGTCGATTTGTCCATATGTTTCGAAGGAAGACGCACACAGACAATCCTCATAGGTGAAACACAGTTTCATCTCGGTCGAAGTGTGTCTTACAAACAGCCCTCCCACAGTATACCATATAGATACTAATGAGGCTTCCTCATCGCATACAAGACGTTCTATAAGTTTTAGCAACCCCCATTCATGTCCCAAATTTGATAGATGAGTTTCCTTACATCACTCGCACTCTCAAACCGATGAGCCTAACATATAAAATTCCTTGATTAATTACTTATACGCCCAACCTTGGAGAATACAAAAGAAATTCCCATAGATCTCCATCAAACTCTTGGCAAACAAAAAATATATATAAAAAAACACAAACACAATCTGTCTATGTCTATATCCATTAACCAGATTTAAATGTCAGTCTCTTTCCCGCCCGTCTCTATACATATATGAAATGATGGATAAAATTAATTAAATTAATTAAAAAATTTCCCAAAAAGAATAGAATTCAATTTGGCAAACCTGCCTTCACGTATATTTACACACACAAAAAAGCGAGACGAGCTTCACTCTCCCTTATAATTGGAGCACATCTCCCAAGGCCCAATCACCATCAGTCGCTCACTGATGGCATCCTCGTGTTGGAAGTGGTTTATTTAATTTATGCAATTTTTTGCAGGTATACTCGTATCCCTTAGATTTTGCACTTAGTCCTTGGTGTCTTCTTGAAGTTCTTTTCTAGCTTTTTTGTTTATGCCCATGCACGTAGATATTCTAACCCTTAGATATATCCTGAGGATCTTGTTGGGAAAAAACAATCTAAAATACCTTTGAATACTGGTCGTATACACGTCTATGGTATGTCTCCGCGCATGTAGATACATTTGTTTTATATATGCGGATTCAGGACATTTGTGTACGCCGACTTACTTGGGTTATATCCCTCTTTCCTATAAGAAGTGGTTACGACGACTGTTGACTGGATGGCACATTCGTTCGCGGAAAAAAGGGTGCAAACGGGACGACACATGTGTACACCATCAGAGCATCCATACTCTTTAAAAGGATGACTCTTGGAATAGGTAGCACGTACGAAAAACGCAATACAACAACAAATCATAAAGTAAATTCGTTTAGTAAACAGCACTATACCTACTCCCACCCACCTACTCAGTTCTGGATTTTTGTTCGTCTTACTTTGAGCCTCTTGCCATTTTAGGTTTCACTTGGCTGGCAGCAGAGAACCCCCTTTGCTTTTGATTGTTTGATTGAGTTTCGAGCGGGGGTGGGCGTCTGAAGAAAGGGTGCATATACAACACACACACTCACGAGGATGTGGAGGGTTTCGTTTTGAAACGACAAAAACCACCCAGGAAAGAGATTGTCTAATTTTATTTTCCGTATCCATAGAAAGCAAAATTGATTTTATTTTCTTCTCGAGACCTTTTGAAGGAGTTTTGCGTCTTTTGTAAGTGGGGTTCCTGTTTCTTTTTCTCTTTTCTTTTGTATACAAATTAGGCACCCAGATCAAACACGTACCGAGGGGTATGGATATATATACCTTTGGTGCGACTTTATACATAAAAGTCATACCTTCCATGTTGGTTATCTGGAAGCGCAATTTGCTTTCGGTTGTGTTGCTGTAAACAAGAGTGCAATTGAGTTGATTTGATTACCGTATCGGGCTAAGATTGAGGGATATTTCTAACGAGTCTGTTGGATTTTTAGACATTTTTGTTTTAATCTGCTTGGCAATCCTGCAACCCCCGACTATTTTTCCTTCACTCACATTTTAATATAGATTTCTTTCGGTGGTCAATTTCAGGACGAAATATGTCTTGATTGTGCTAAAAAAATACCCCATCAACACTTTCTCTTACATCCCGATTGGAAGTCTATTCTAAGACGCCTAGAAAGCCGGTGATACGTGACTGCATACCCAGCTGGTCTTCGTTTCATCAAATAAGGAGTTTTGTGAAGGACAGCGTCGACTGATTAAGTCTGAAAAATCTTGAAATAGACGATATCAGAAGCAAATGTCCAGAAAACTTTATTCGCGACCGAACCTAAGGCATAAAAATAAATAGGTCTATGGGACTCGTTTCTGTGAGTTTTTTTTTTATTTTTGAGACGAGTGTAAGGGATCTACAATTTAACGCCGAGTCCAAGCGGCTAATTGAGAAGGTCTTTCATGACAGTTTTGCTCTCGGATGTTTGTCAGACGTCAGAGGTGGCGCAGTGGAAAAAACCTCTTGTGAAATTTGATCAAATTATTTCTTCCTTTTTTACTATTCCCGAGGACGTCTTTTTGCATTTTTAGCGATGGCTGACAGTTTTCTCTCAATTCTCAGTGAGAAAAGATAATTCTTCTGGCAAAAATATTTTAAGAAGATTCCCTTAACATCGAACCTTTTGGCCTTTCTAGAGCACTCATTGAAAACAGTTCTCCCGGGTAAATACCCACCTATGAAATAGGAAACAAACTGTGAATATCTATCATCAATGGCATTTTTTTCTGACCAGATGATGCAAAAATTAAGTAATGGACAGTGGTGTCCCGAAGGGTTCTACTGTAACTCACTCTCAATTTTTCAAAAAGAACAAAAATCTAATCGCACTTTGATCGTTAAGTCGGGAGCCACATGCAATTATATTAACGTTGGTCCTGTTTATAGTCCTTTTGCGTCTTTTAGTATGATTTTCATTGCCGAGTTTTTCTGTATAGAGACGCAGGGAACACCAATCACCTCTCAGCTGTCAAATTGGTGGAAAGAGACTCGACAGTTCGAAAGACAAACGAATGACGATGGTTCTTTTTTCAAATAAAAAAAACATGCAATGCAGAATATCATCATTATGATCAAAAGTGGCAAACCCACACTAATCATCAACTAGTACAGTTGAGGCTTCTTCGTCGAGTTGTAGGTACTGCTGCAATTTATGCAAAAAAAAACAGTACAAGAATGAGCCACATGCAGTGTAGGTATCCCTCGGTTGATTTTCGCATCTAGCCCAGGCTAATCATGCAACCATGCTTCCATCGATTTCCCCTTTCCTCTGATGCTAATTTATTCCCTAAACTCGTTACCTTCACACAAACTTTCTTATACTTTTGTCGGTTTCCTTTCGGAAAATATCCGCCCAAGGAAATGAAATGCTCCTGCTGTTTACCCAACCAGTCCTGGATGGGTATCACTCGGTAAGTACAAAATTATGTTCATGTTTCAAAAGTCATGCCTGGTTTCTTTTGAAACTTTAACGCGAGTACACATGCAAGAGGACATTATCCGTGTAAGATGTTTCTCAATATTTATACATGTATATACATGCAAAAAATTATCCGCAAAAAATAAGCAAAACGAGTTCCACACAAGATGTGAAGAAAATGTATATTTCCCGGCAGAGCGCACAGCGTTTCCATTTGAAATATATATGTACACATACCTGGGCACGACTAATACATACCTCAATCTCCTGCACTTGGTCCTTTAGTAAAATTCGCAAAAAGTAACCCCCCCGACCCGACTCCATCTACGTACATTCCGAAAGGGAAAAAATCCAACCCAAAAATGTGAACGAAGAAAATGCGAGGAGAACATTTTCTAAGGCAAAATGAAGGCTTCTCTTAGATGAAACATGGCTGCCATGGTTTCGAGGGGGTGGTGGGTTTTTTTTCCTGTATTTTAGTTTCATTATTCGGGACGTTTTTTGCCGCTATACAATGGCAGGGCTGCTAAGGGTAGTTATGAACTGAATACACTTACACTCGTGCGGGGGCATGGGAATAGTGCCAAAAAAGGATCGCAGGAAGGGTTCATCCTTCTACCACCCCGCCGCCGCCGCACTGCTTTGTTGACGATTCTTTTACGTGAAGCAGCATCAGCCATCCCAAACAGGAATGGAAAATAATGAATTTTCGGAAAAAGTTGAGGGTATTCTCTGATTCTGTTGCTTTCGGTTTTACTTCTTTTTTTTTGGTCGGTAGAAAATGGGGGTGGAAAATATTTCAAAAATGGCTGCAAGCAGTATAGTTTTTTATGGTTTTTTTTTTCTCATTATTCTCTGGCAGGATGGTGTAGAGTGGCGAAGAGGGAAGATTTTTGAAGAAATATGGCGCACACAATTGGAATTAGTTTTTGGCACATTGGGTCTGTGGAGTTTCCAACGGTTTCCCTTCAATTTGATTGTGTTCTTTGCTCTTTGGCGAAGTTTTTAATTGAATTGGTATACGTTTTGTAGAGGGTGGGTTAAGGGTTTGAGCGGATGCAGCACGAATTTCATTACAAGTTTTATAAGTTTTCCTTTTTTTGTAATATGTTTGATCTCAGATAATGTAATAGGGTGAGAGGCTGTGTTCAATCAATATTTTTAGGTACAGTACTCACTTTTAGCACTATGGATAGCCGCCCTAAAGCGACCATCTTTCGGGCAAATATAGCAAAATCGTGTTGGGCCTTTGCCGATTTGATTGTCAATGGAAAATGACTGAAATCGAAACACATCGAACCTTTGGAGCACCTTTAAATGCAAGTTTTCTTTGGGGTTTCTCAATTTTCGTTCACCCCTCCCTAGCGCTGGTTTAAGAAGCTTTTATCTACTTAACGGCCAGGAACGGACATAGTTCAGTATAATGGGGGCGTTACATATGTTCAGCACTGACCACTTTGATAACTTATGACACTGGAGGGAGTCGCCAAGAGCTGCGAAGGTGGCAGTGTTAGGCATAGGTTATATTGAATTCTTTTTACAAATACCTACTTATAATATTGTTCCGATGGGGTGCTGTGCGTCCATTTTTGCACCAAAAATTGTAATCGCAAGAGCCATAGATCCACTTGAAACATCAGGCGGATATTTCGCCTGATGGTCCAAAACCAGTTTGAAAACAAACTCTTAGGTTTGATTTGTATGGCTGCGATGAGCCATATACCACTAACCATAAGTCCAGTTGAAATTTGAATAAATGCCGAGCAATAGCAGTTCGTAAACAGACCTTTTGATTGGACCTATAGGTCTCAAACAGCGACACCGAAGTAACAATTCAACTTCGCCCGCAATATTGACTGTATATAAGGCATCATATATACAAACAAATATGGCGCACTTTAACTGAGGGTATTGCTTGGACAAGACCTCTTTAAAGCCTTCATTCGCAAGTAACTCACGGGAAGTTTGAGCTTCCGATCGCAAGACTTGACTGCATGACAATTCATTGCTTCTATAATGCTTCCGGTTTGAAGGTCTAGCGAAGATTCTCGAAAGCAGGGCCTCGAACCACAAGCTTTATCGAAACAGCTAACTTCCCACACATCTTCAGAAGTCTTATAGAGATCTTATAGAAAATTAATTCCATAATTCTTTGTAAGGCCTGACAATATACTTCGCAAAGGTCTTACAGAAGTCATTTTTCGTAGCAATTACTTAGAAATTGCTCTACTTCGGTTAACAAATTCTATCGAAGCTCTATCGAAGCTTTTGCCTATACAAAAACTACAAATCAGAGCATTACCAAAGTCAAATTGTTACTTTGTAGTCTTCCAAATGATGATGATGACTTTGACAAATTTATTCTTAGGAAAGTCTTTCTGACTTTCGGACCGACATCCAAACGCTGAACCTTCAGTGATGATGCTCTATTCCAAACAATTCCTGCAACGCCAGGCGGAATGTCCATTTGAAAGGAGCGTCTTAATTCCTCAAGTGAGTTCATCATTTCAATCCCCAATTTGACACTTGATTTTTTGAGTGGTTAGAATCAGAGGAGAGTTTTCTGAATTCAACCATCAGCTATCGAAGTTCATAGCTCCTTGATCCCTTTTTATCGTCGGTCTTACTTCAAACTTACGCCAAACGGACTATTTGAAAAATCCCAAAAAACTGTTTTACGTTCCTGCCCGGTTTAAAATTCAAATCTTCCGCATTTCGCTATTTAAATTGTGTTTATTTTAATTGTCGGCGCATTGGCTTAGAGTTAGTGTGTAGGACTACTAAGCGAGGGGTCCCCGGTTCTAGTCCCGAAAGAGTCAAATTACATCTTAAGGTTTTTTTTTCACAGCGCCACCTCTCGCGAACGTCTGACAAACATCCGAGAGTAAAACTGTCAGGAAAGAGCTTCTCAATTAGCCTTTTGGACTCGGTGTAAAATTGTAGATCCCTTCCATTCGTCCCAAAAATTGAAGACTCACACAAAACGCGAATGGTTGTGAGAAGCTAGGCCTAGGGTCCCACAGACCTGTTGCGCCAAAACATTTATTTATTTTATTTATTTTATTTATTTTATTTATTTTATTTATTTTATTTATTTTATTTATTTTATTTATTTTATTTATTTTATTTATTTTATTTATTTTATTTATTTTATTTATTTTATTTATTTTATTTATTTTATTTATTTTATTTATTTTATTTATTTTATTTATTTTATTTATTTTATTTATTTTATTTATTTTATTTATTTTATTTATTTTATTTATTTTATTTATTTTATTTATTTTATTTATTTTATTTATTTTATTTATTTTATTTATTTTATTTATTTTATTTATTTTATTTATTTTATTTATTTTATTTATTTTATTTATTTTATTTATTTTATTTATTTATTTTATTTATTTTATTTATTTTATTTATTTTATTTATTTTATTTATTTTATTTATTTTATTTATTTTATTTATTTTATTTATTTTATTTATTTTATTTATTTTATTTATTTTATTTATTTTATTTATTTTATTTATTTTATTTATTTTATTTATTTTATTTATTTTATTTATTTTATTTATTTTATTTATTTTATTTATTTTATTTATTTTATTTATTTTATTTATTTTATTTATTTTATTTATTTTATTTATTTTATTTATTTTATTTATTTTATTTATTTTATTTATTTTATTTATTTTATTTATTTTATTTATTTTATTTATTTTATTTATTTTATTTATTTTATTTATTTTATTTATTTTATTTATTTTATTTATTTTATTTATTTTATTTATTTTATTTATTTTATTTATTTTATTTATTTTATTTATTTTATTTATTTTATTTATTTTATTTATGTTATATATTGTTTCAAAATAGGCTTTGAATTGACCCTCAACTTAAACAGAGTCGTCTTTGGCCCATCATCCAGCTGTCTGTCGGTGTAGTTTCGAAAACAATTTCGAGAGTTGTCAACTGAATTTGAATTTAGTTCGACGCCGACCTTTTTCAGAGATCTCTTAACTGCATCTATCGCCTGAAATAACTCCAACGTCAACTGCATTAACCTAACGCATATAGCTGGTGGCTGATGGTGATGGTTCTGGACCTTAATATAACGCTAACAAATTGTTCTTGCAACTGCAGTGCTCTTGCCATTAAAAACTGGGTACCGTTGACATATCTACCTATATAATATGCTATTGGGAGACTGTCACTGGGGGTAGATTACCCCATATGAGTTATTCCCAAGCTAATCCTTTTGCACAATACTTTTATGATTTTTAATTAACTGTTCCGTGTAGGATGCCTTCTACTTCCATAGGAGAGGTGGAATTATTCAGTGGTAATTACGTTCCCTTGCTCTATGCACGTCCCATACCAACGGTCTAATAAAAAAAATAGTTTTAATTCCTGTGGATGGATGTAGGTACCTACCTAATATGTAATTACCACAACTCGGTGGCCGATGGATATGGGTGACAGTGGCAGTGTACACTGTTCCTATACTCCCTGCAGGGCTGGTCCCAAAATCTTCAAATAGGACCTTTTGGGTAAAAAAAAACGCAGCTCGCCAACCGCCATCATCATCCTCACGGTTGTGGTGGAGAAAAAAATTGCAAAAAAAAGGATTTTCCACCCTCGGTTGGATTTGTTCTGCGGATTCAGCGTCTCCTTTTGTATATACACACACACTCACACGCACACACTCTCATACAACCACGAGTATCTATCCCAGCACACATCCTCTTCTATAGCGCCGAGTTCTGTTCTAAATCCATCCACACAAACACATTCAGATGCATCATCGCTCCTCGCATTTACTTAACTTACGAAACGAAAGGAATATATGGAAAAAATTCCCTCCGAGTCCTAGCTCCGCCCATTCTTATATTACAGCCCTTCTCATTTTTTCATCCAAGATGTATTATAGATGTTGGATGTTGCTGCTGCCTGTTTGTGGGATCCTTTTTCCCTCTTAGTCTACAGCGTTGCGCTGCTGTCAGTTTCTTTTCCTTGCTTTCTTCTTTTCTCGTCTTTAAGTTGGTTGGATTCCTTGCGCCTTTGTTGTTGCCGCTGCTGCTGCTGCTGTGCTGGTGCGAATTATTTTTCATCCTTTTTTTGCACTCTTCCATATCTTATCCCTGTGGGTTGGTTGGGGTGTCGGAGTGCTGGAGTGTTGATGGTTGGTGTATTTTTATGGTGCTGTCTTCTTTTTGAAATTTTCGACTTTACTCATTTTTTTGGTCTTTTCTTTTTGGGAAAATTTCACCCCAGCAGAACCAGCAGAATCATCAGAACTGGTGAGGTGTCCTTGTGTGGGTTGTTGAAGATGTTTGGTTGGTAAAATAAGGATCCGCTATATGTATATCGATAGCAACAGCTGTACTACTATGTGGATCTTTTTTGGTGTTTGTACATTTAATTCTTCATTTTCTTCTTGTTCTTCTCCTTGCGCTAGTAGAGTTTTACAGCGTGGAACAATTTGTTGGCATTGCTTTGCTCGTTTGGGTTGGTTGGCGGTAACCAATCTCTTAGCCATAAGATAAGGATAATATATATTTTTTTTGCATCGTTACAGTTGTTCTTGTATATTGTTTGTGGGTTGGTTGACTTTTTTTTTAGTTTAGTTTTTGTTTAGCTGAAAGGACGATAGTCGAGATGGGGTCTGTTATGGGTGTCGTCTACCCTTCTGCTTCTTCTTCTTCGTACTTATAATGAAATAATGAGTACAAAGGATATAATGGCGGTTGGGGGGAATTTTCCTTTATATTTTGCAGCGTTAGTGCAAGTATACCTATACCTATGTAGTGTAGGTACTCTTGTGATCTATAATTCAGTTATTTTCACGTAACGAGGACTTTTTGTATACCGCCGACATGTTCTAATGAACAGAGAACTCCTTGCGGCAGGAGCATACGACGGGCTATAGTGGGATTGGGTTTCTCCAACGAACAAAACAATAGAAAGAAACATGCTGCGTACCTAGTGTCTTGTGCTTTTCGTTATTTAAGCATCTCTCGTCTGACAGTAATTGAGGAAAGAGTCTTCTGTTTCGATGGAGATCAAAGTTTATGGTTGATGAATTGGGTCCGATTTCGCCTCGTCTAGATAGGAAGGAGGTAGTTAGATACCGCAGTTGGTTGCTTAAAAAATCTTTGGTTACCTACTTCAAATCGCGTTAAGCATTCGTCTTGTAAGCTTGTATTGGAGCCCAACACGGATTGGTTTTTAGGACTCTTCGATGGTAGCTATGTTCAATCTTCTGTATCTGTTCCAAAGCTTTGAAATTCGAAACAAAATTCAATCGAAAAGACCTATGTAAGACAATCCGATTTTCATTGGAATTGGCTTTCAATAATATTTGGCGCCATGAACAATTTGAAAGCTCGCATAACTAGGTACAGTATAAACTGGACTTAAACTAGTCCATTTCTTCAGCCTTTGTGAGCCTTTTTGAAATTAAATAATGAAACTGAGAGATACGATTTGATAAATAATAACTGCCAAAAAATGTTCTTGTGTGGGAATAAAAAATCTCAACAGATTTCGCTGCCTAAAAGTAGTCTACGATAATCTTGTTGGAGTGGGTATACAAATTCACTTGGTTTATGTCCATGCCAATCAAGATCAAATGTGGTTTCAAACTCGAGTAAATATAGAATAGAGTTTCCACTATTGCCGGCAGATGACGCCTGGACAAAAAAGGGTTGCGCTATTCGATAACATATTTTTAAAGTTGATCTCCAATTAGAATTGGATGCGTAGATTAACATTTTTGTAAGAATTCTTGTCAGTTTAATTTCAGTGGGGATGTCCAGGCCCATTCTCTGCTGTTAAGTCGCCACATTCTCCATTTAAACAATAGTATTAAACGTTTAAAGTCTCTATTGAATGGTATCTCATCGGGACGACGTTTATTTGCTAAGGGGGTGATTTCTATAGTTTGGGCACAAGCCTAATTTTGTGTGTCTTATAAACAGACTATGCACATGTAGATACTTGAAAATCAAAGTCAGATTTGCGGTTTTTATTTAAAGGAGACTTTAAGTTCTCTGGTGCATTGTACTCCAAGAAGAAATCCCTTTTTTGGGTGTATCTACAGTGATGTTCGGTGGTAGACCGGAACTCGAATCAGGTATTTTTTGTTTTTTGAACAAGATTCATAGATATTTGAACCGGTTTCAATGTTTTTAAGGACTTTACTTTGACCTGATCTCTCTTGTAAGACATTAAGTCATTAAAAGTCCGACGCTCCCTTAAATAGTGTTTTTTTTTGTCGGTGCCCTTAAAGTGTGGTGAAGATTCTTCCATTAAATTCTAAATTCAGCAGGAGCTCAATTTATACAATAATCTACCTCCATTCTATAAGAGCGTTTCTAATTGAGTTTCCTTTCTAAAAAAAACGTTCTTGTTGTGTTTTTCATTGTGGACCCGAGACAATTGTCCCGAAGTTCACTATTGCTCTTTTCAATGAAATTCGCTGAAGCACTTTTGCAATAGTGGTACCTAAATAAGAATTTTTCGATAGGCCAAATTAATACATTTCATAATTGCATATTTTCGGATCACATAGTCCAAAATTTGTTTCTAATAGCACGACAAAAATTTAAATCTGACATTTTGGTAGTGCGTGCGTGGGGAGTTCAGCGCAATTGTTAAAAAATATCCAGGACACGTCTTTAGTGCTAGGTTAGGTTAGGTTACACGTAAGCGTAATGGATGACGCGATTCGACCCCTGGAAGTGCACTTTTTTTCATTTAAAAATGGAAAACGTAGAAAGAACACTTCAAAATCTGCTCTTTTGATAGAAAGGGAAATTCTTTACTTCAATAGAACACGCTTTAGTCGCTAGACAACAGTTCAATGAGTTAAGGAGCTGTTTTCAAAAATTCGGCTGGCGCCTAAGGGTAGACTCATTTTCTTACAGCTGTCGCTATTTTTCATGTTTTTAGATTCTATAGAGATTAAATAAATAAATAAATATTTGGGACCTAGCTTCCCAAAATCATTCGTTTTGTGTGAGTTTTAAATTTTTGGGACGAATGGAAGGGATCTACAATATTATGTCGAGTCCAAACGGCTAATTGAGAAGCTCTTTCATGACAGTTTTATTCTCGGATGTTTGTCAGACGTTCGCGAGAGGTGGCGCAATGAAAAAAAAAGATTATTAGAAAGATTAGGCCCAAAAATAATGAACGGGTCCATTCTTTAGGGCTTAGAGTGTCATCACAGAGCAAATAAAAAAAGGGACGATTTTCTTTCAAAGTAGTAACATCTTTTACCGAGCAGGTTTTTTTTTTGCATGCCTGAAGAGTACTTTATTGAGATTGTCCCAGTTTGTTGTCCTTGGATTCCTTCTCTACTCCCCCAACCATCACAAAACACCTACCAACTTAATTTGCCGACTACATCAGTCTCAGACCGGAACTAAATAAATAGATGTGGCCATGGTGTAGCTGAAGAGTGTCTGCTGCACTTTTTTCACTTAAAAAAAATTTTACATGTGCGGTTTGCCTATCGAGAGATGCATTCAAATAAAAACAGTCTCAGATGAATTCTCAACTAAAGCACTTGCATTTGCCCAACTATTCCTCAAAGGGTATTTGTAAATCTCCCCACACAATTTAATATCCCGTCTGTAAACTAACAGAATTCCTGGCCTCATCCCACACAGGCTCGATTTATTCAAAATCGTCCCTTCGACAAAAAATATTTCCTTTCTTAAGAGAGATGTTCTCTTTCACTCAAGTCTCACTCGTTTTTTGACATGTGAGTGAAAATTGTGCAGGCGCTTCGAAGGAAATCCACTTCACCGAGCGCTTCAAAATGTCCTCCTGATTTTAGACTCTCAAGAGAACTGCACGAATGCAGAGCAGAGAGCTAGCTATATTTTTCAACGTCTTCTGCTTTTGAATATGGGTATATGAGACCACGGTTTGAAGCCTGTAAATCATGTTCATACCCACTCCCTAAAGAGAGAACAACCCTCTTATCGTCCAAAATTGGGGTATATTCATTCACAAAATTCGGCTTTTTTCGACACAAATATTCCCCCTCATTCGAGAAGCGAAAGTACAGCGAAAAATAAACACGAAAAATAACCCCAACCACCCACAATATGCACACACATGACGTTAGCACCATCGAAATGGGGAACACAGACAATATGTGTAGTTATTATTATCCTCTTAGTGCCGATGCCGAACCCCACTAGAGCATGTATGAAAATGAAAAGAAGACAATTTTCTTCGTCCTGCTGCTTCTCCTACTTTCGTCGACGTTTCACATTTCCTTACACATCACACATATTAAGAAGCTATACCTAAAAAAAAAATACGACACACGTAGGCTTATATCATACAGAGAGATCCTTTCGTTTTGCAGTCAAAATCGAATTTCGGAAAAACTCGCATTTGAAATAATTTACACACAAAGCGAGGTGCAGTGATTTATTACAATTTAAACAAATAAATTAGAAAACAACAAAATTAAGGATATTTTTCAAGTGTTTATAGTTTAGTGGAAAAAATTAAATAAATAAATTCCAATAGGAACCAGAGACAGTGGGTTGAAAAAGGAATTAATTACATTTTTGACTATGCAGTGAAAATTTGGTGAAGGATTTTATTTGAAGAAATACGACATCTTTCGGTTGATAGAGTGCGTGACTCTAGCTACTGTAGGAACCCGAACCAGTTGTACGCGAGAAAGTGTTGTTTCGGCGGTTCCATCGATTTATGGGTGTTTTTAAAATTCCATCCATGGAAATACCGTCGGCATTTGAAAGATTGGAATTTTTTTTGTTTAGTTTTTTAAGCACTTCACAGTCCAAGGAAGAGGTTTTTTTTCATTTCATTCACTGGTAGGAGTATAAATGTTTTAGTGAGATTTGTGCATTGTTTTCGGTGGAAGCGGACTTGGCAAAGTTGGCAGCTAGTGGCTGGTTAAATTCGAGCATTAAAGTTTTAGCTGCGTGTGTACTTGTGTTCAGTTGCATTGGGTCGATTTTTAATAAATTGGTGTATAAGAGGGCCTACATCAGAAAGCAGTTCTTCTGCATCACTTTTTCAGTTGTAGTGTATCCTGGTATTTTTACGTTTGAGTAAATTAAACCTGCTGGCGACTGCAACCACCAAATAAGCAGCTTTTATCCCACTCAATTTTAAAATATATGCATAAGTGCAACCAATTTACTTCTCCCCCATCATACCTTCAGAGTTTGGTTAGTTAAGATGGTTCTTGGTGTTGCTCCGATGACAGGGACTTAAATTCCTTGATGCGTTCGTGTGAGGCGATGCCTAATGTCATGTGAGAGGTACGATTCTAAAACAAATAAAGCAACTTTTCTCACAATTGTAAGTAAAATTCCTCGTGAAGTCTCATTCTTCGCACGCGTTCATTTACAGAAGCACTTTGATATTTAAAACCAGTGCACATTTCACTTAGTTCCGAGTAGAATTGGTGTTTCCAATTAACTTGCAAGGACCTCCTCATGAGAACCTCACAATTCACAGTTTCAAGAGACCACTGCACAGGCTTTAGACGAAGAAGCATTCGACTTAGAAGGAAGTCTTGAGGAATGTCACTGTGATGTGTTGTCCCATGAGAATTCAAATCCTCAGTCACTGTTGAAGAATTCTTGAAATCGCTGTCGTTCTTCTACAAATGACAACGTATATTTGAAGGTGGTAATCAGTATCGATACGATGAGCTCTTTATAAGGGAAAATCATCTGATCGACTTTTGGTCCTATTTTTGAACTAAAGACTGCGAATTCTATGAGCTGTAAACCGACAGCATAAGCTCAGCGATATATAGAGTAAATGCGGCCCACAATTTCGTAAGTTGTTGGTACCCAGCGGCAGGACCCGACTTCTGGAATTCGTTCTAGTTTCTAGTGGAAACCTGTTCCAAGAGGGGCTCAACTCTAATCCCGACTGTAATAATGCAATCCACCCACGGGCTTCACTTACAACCTCTTATCCAAGCCGAATTCAAGGCCAGTTCAATGAGCAAAAACGTGCAACTATTTCTGTGCCACTTTTCGATTTGCCGACGCATAATCGAAGAAAATTACTCCCACAAAGTACACCTATCCGCTGAGTCACTGCTGGATCAGTCGCATATATATAGATTGGTCAGCATCACCTCACTTCCAGGGAGACTGGACATCCGTCTGTTTTAAATATAAGATTATGAAATAACTATTTGCATGAAATAACCGTTCATCCCCTCAGGAAAAAATCTAATAACAACCCCTAATTCATATTGCATACGGCATTAGAACCCCCTTACAGTGTGGTCAGTTACGCAAACTGGAATGGAACTGACCATTCTGAAAATCAATGGTCGAGAGAGCCATCTGCTGTACGGTGAAGGGTAAAAATAAAACCAGATATATAGCACGTGCGTTCAGGTACAGTCTTCTCAGAGTTGAAATCCGCGGTACTGACCGGCACACAGCGACAGCTTATACCGAATGAAAGTAAAGTGTAATGACCTTTGTCCATATCACTGGTCGATGATGTAATTTGCATTTTCCTTTTATTTGAGAAACTGGTTTGTTTACATTTTGCAATCGGTGAGAAATCCCTGCTGCGACAGGACAATGCATGGCATATAATTTTTATATTACCAATGGTGCGGATTAAATTAAAACCAAATAATAACCAAAATATCCAAGGACAGGAGGACAGGAGTGATTTGCTCGCAATTTGTGTTGAAAAATTCAGTGCTGTTCAAAATATGCATCTACATGCATTTTTTTTATTTTTTTCATTGCAAAAGTGTCAATTAGCATAAATTTCATCATATTTAGTCAGAAAAATATTACATAGAGTGCTGAGAGAGTCCTACGACGTAGAAGTAGTAATGAAGAAGCAAAACATTAGCGGGGCAGTAACAGAAGGGTCGCAGGGAAGTATCAGGGCAGTGGCAGAGCTATTGGCTATACAGAACGCTGACGAAGTAGACGTAGCGACAGAGCAGTGGCAAAATGTTTGCAGAGTGGCAGCAGAAAATTGTTCAAAGTGGACAGAAGGAGCTGCAGAGCGTTAAGAGATCAGTAATAGACAAGAATTAGAGCATTAGCGAAGCCTTGGCAAGCGATCAGCGGAACCTGACAGTGAATTAACAAAAAGGTTGCTAAAAAGAACAGTGTCAGAAAAGCAACAGAGGCGGTAACAGAATATGGAAGGATGTTCAGAAAAGTCGATCAGAAGTAGATAAATATACAAATACCCAGGGCAACTGGAGTAGGTCATGCGTGACATAAACCATGAAACTCTTCGCTGGTCCACGTTAAACGCTAGCTGTATACGCTCAAACTATCTAACGTTGTCTCCAGAACAGATCTTCTCTTATAAATATAATAAAACTGTGGAATAAAAAATGCCTGACCACGCATCACGCAGAAACTACTGGACGGATTTTGATGAAACTTGGCATAAGTGATTGCTTATGTTTTGGGTCGGGACTTAGGATACTTTTTTTCGTGGAATACAGTTAAGGAACTCATTTACATCCCCCTGAAGTTGAGCAGTGCTTAAAACATTTATTCAAAACATCGCCCACAATTTTCCTTCTGTGGATACCACTGCCAGTAGAAATGCCTGACCACGCATCACGCAGAAACTTCTGGACGGA
Source organism: Cheilosia pagana (assembly GCA_936431705.1). Lineage (NCBI taxonomy): Eukaryota > Metazoa > Arthropoda > Insecta > Diptera > Syrphidae > Cheilosia > Cheilosia pagana. The sequence goes on from OW386171.1 coordinate 4,076,805, forward strand.
TTTTGATGAAACTTGGCATAAGTGATTGCTGATGTTTTGGGTCGGGACTTTTTATCGTGGAATATGGTCAAGGAACTCATATACATCCCCCTGCTTTATCCTGAAGCTGAGCAGAGTTTAAAACATTTCTTAACTTCAGGTTGAACACATTTTTAGGTGTTTTTCATTGGAAAAAGTTTGGAAATGGGCTGGTGGGATTCGTGTGTCAAGGTGTTTCATTCGCGTTGCTTCCTTTTTGTCGACATTTGACATGGGTAAGAGGAAAATAACAGAACTTTGCGTAAATCTTTTTTGCGTGGACTTTTTAGTAGACAGGTCTGTGTGACCCAAGGCCTAGCTTCTCACAACCATTCGTTTTGTGTGGGTTTTTAATTTTCGGGACGAATAGCAGGGCTCTACAATTCTACGCCGAGTCCAAACGGCTAATTGAGAAGCTCTTTCATGACAGTTTTACTCTCGGATGTTTTTCAGACGTTCGCGAGAGGTGGCGCAGTGGAAAAAAACCTTAAGATGTAATTTGGTTCTCTTGGGATTCGAACCGTGCTTCAAACATTTTTCTATTGAACCTTCGTTTCCCAGGTCGCCCTAAAAAGTCCTCATAGGAAGGATTGTTCAATTACTCTTGAATCCTTTTCCTTTTCCGCCATTCAGTGCAATTAAACGTTTTTTTACAATGCGTCCGCCCGACTAGACACTAGAGCACCAAGTTGACTGACAAAGTTAACCGCCAAACACCAGCGCTTCTGACTAATCGTTTGTGCTCTGTCCGATAAGCATTATTATATCAAATGACAACTTTTCCTTATCCCTAGAGGCAGGAGCCAAAAGTTCATTAAACTTCACCGAAGAATTGGGCCCCGTCTACCCCGTAAAATGACAAGATTTCAAAACAATGGCACACGATGTGTCTTCTCAAGCAACTGCATCGATGATGTCTAAACCTATCAGCACACACGTCTCATGCTGAATTTTGTGTCGACTTTTAATGTGCACAGTGAAGCAGACCACTACCCAATTTTACATGTTCATTAAATCAAATAAAAAAATTGTTACAAATCGTCCTTGTGCAGTACTATCCATCCATACGCCATATTGAACTTAAAGAATTCCGCGAAAGACAAAGAACACACCAAGAGGACTCCAAACCGACAGAGCTCGCGTGAAACTTTATTTTTCCAGTTTAATCGTTTTGCCACGCCAAAAGGGATACTTCTCATACCGTGGGCCGAAAAATCCTTAGAGTGTACACCGCACTCGACAAACACTACACACGGGACAGACCATATAGGTGAAAGGTGCTCGGTGTGCCTGTGCATATTCCAGGCTGTCGTATACCAGCAGCATCGCAGGATATGTAAATAATGCAATTTCTTACACCTCCCTCTGATGTTGGGGCGAGAGAATCCGTAGATGTAATGCTGTTACCTGCTATACCTCCTATAGCTCTTCCGCAGCATTGGCGATGTGATAAGTGATCTCTGTGTGAAATTCGGAATTTCGCAATGGAATGGAACCAACGTCAGGAGTAACTGTACATACACTCGTACGTTGGTCGTATATGGGGGCGGCAGCGGAAAAGGATGCGACAGTTTTGGTTTACTTCCTAATCACTGAATAATGACCTAACGTTGTGTATAGCTAGCTCCCAGATGGTTTGTTGCATCCGAAATCAACGTTCACATTGAGTTTTCTTTTTTGGTTGGGTGTAACTAGCTATAGTGCGTTGGCGGAGAGCCTTTTATCATGGATAAATGCAGATGAAATTGGGCGGAATAGGCTTTCAGATTGTGTGTCTTTGAGAAGGATTTCGATTTGAAGTTGGAGTTGGATTTGGATTTGGATGGGTTTATCAAAGCAAAAACGACGATTCCTATTGCTTCTTAAATTTTGATTATCTGCTCGATGTGTAGGCTTATTGAATGCAGTCATCCTTCAAATATACCCAGATGCGTCTGCCTCATTCATTATTTGTAACATTCATCATTTGTAAGAGCCTGATAGCTTCTTATATAACTGACTGAAACTGCAAACGACAAGTCAGCCAACTTCCATCCCAATTAGAAGTTTTTTAACGTCGGAAAAAAATTAAAAAAATAAATTGGTACCTCACCTCACTTTCTGCTGAAAATCCATAATTTAAATTTTTGCAGGATACCGGATCCCACATCCATGTAGGTACCTACACGTACAAAGCAATTATATTTCTTTCGACTTTAACAACACCTCTTGTTTTCATCCCAAAGTAAAAAAAAGAGGAAGAAAAAGTCTCTCTAGACACACACAAAAAAATTAAAGGATGAAAAATTGACGACGCGCATTTTCACCCCATTTACACACACGTTTTCTTATTCTTGGGGTTTTTCTTTTTACCCGTATATTTGAAAAGTCTGCTTAATTTTTATGCATGGAAATGTGTCAGGCACAGCACGAGGATAATAGGGAAAAAAACGTCAGGCGGACTTCCTTCTTCTTCAGCATGGTGTGTAGTAGGAGCGAATGTATGAATAGCCCTCTTTATTATTTTTTTTCTTACACTTTTCCAGACTTGAGTTGAGTCTGCCTGCTGCATGTGTGTATGGAAAATGTATCTGTCCTCCCCCCACCCCCCATAACAATGTGTGTATAAATATCCTTTATCCTTCCTTGGCAATATAAAAGTCAAGAAAAGAAAACCATTTTTACTCGTGGTGGCGTCAGACGGACAGCAAGACGACGAGACGACGCACGGGTCGGGGGTGGTAATTACGTGTTGTTTCTCTCCGCAGTGCAAGAAGTTGGAATAACAAAAAAAAAGCCTTCGGTGATATCCTTGTCGTTGGATAAAAAACCGAGAGCATACAAAAAAAGTAAGAAAAGAAAAATGGAGAGGACAGAACACGAAATGTGTGTGTCAGAATTGTATATATATGACTATTGGGAGAAAGGACGAAAAAAGGATCTAAGAAAAAGGGTATACAAAACAGGACATTGGGGAGAAGTCTCCTTTGCACACACATAAAGGATGAAAGTGTAGTTTGGGGAGACTTGCATACCTGCACGTGTTCTTTCTTTTTTTGTAATTATCCTTTCTTTTGCTTCACCCTGTGCCCCATGGATGAACAGAAAATAAAGCGGAAAATATATCCCTCCTTATGAGAAGAAGGAAAAAAATAACTCACCCAGGGATGGTTCATTACAATTAAGGATATATTTATAGGAAAAAAAAGAAATTTACATATACCTAACTTTTTCTTGTTGGTTGCGATAGTGTGCCCGTTTGCAAGAGTGTTTGTTAGAAGAAAAACGAAAGAAGGACGTCGAAGACGACGACTAGCAGCAGGAGGACGAGCGACGAGGCCACGACAACGACAATAACGACGACGACGAGGAATATCTGCGGAATAATGAACAAAAACGCCACAGTACACACAGAAGAAATAAGAAAAAAAAAATTCGCCCACGGTTGGCTATATTTCTGTGAGAATCCTTATGGTTGGTTAACAGGACGACGACGACGCCGGTGGTGGTTGGTTGATTTGCTCGCTGGCTGGCTGGCTGCCTGCAGACGACTATTACAGCAGTCTCTGACTCCGACTCCAACTCCAACTTCGACTCCGACTCCGACTCTGTGCGATGATGTTGATAATGATTTGGACTATCCTCTGGACTGGTGTGGTATCGCCAAGTATAACACCAACGAAAAGGAAAAGAAACAACGACGCGACATTGCAAACAGCCAGCGCCCGATTTGCTATAAGGATTATGAACTGTAAATGTGTATAATGTGAACTTCCCTGTAGTGGGCGATGAGCGCACAGCAAGAGGCCAGCAATTGTTTATTTCCTTTATTTTTTTTAATTTGAATTTTTGTTCTTTCGTGTTCATCGTCTTCTTCGGAATCTCTGTTTTTGATTGAGACTTGAGAGATGGCGCGTCCTACACACGTACAATGTGCATGCAGATTCTGATGATGGGGATTTTTCATTTTAATAAGTTCCTTGGGAAAGGATGCTCTAAACTCGAGAAAAAAAGGTCCAACAATATTGTAATGGCGGGTGGATTTCTCCCTCTTATAAAATTCAGACATGGATGGCGGAAACAAGATGGGTAATGCTGAATTGATGGATGAGAAATTTTCTATAGTCGGGATCGGGACCAACACTGGACTTGGCTGAAGCGAATTGATGCGAGGATGATGGTTCCTGTTTTGAGCCCGAAATACCTACCTGAAGATATAAAGGGAAAAATATTCCAGGCCTAGTCATAAGTCAATAAAAAATAGAACAAACATTTGCAAATCTTCCAAGATGAATGGTCGAAATAAATGGAAAAGGCGCAGAATCGAAAGGACTTGAATGTGTGTTTCCGTGGAAAGGAATAAGAAACGCTTTAAATTGAAAGAAAATTCCAATTGAATTGCATTTGCTCCTGAAAATCCAGAAATCGGTTCTTGGATATTTCCAGACCAAAGGTACCGTCTCAATTAGGCGTTTGGACTCGGCGTAAGATTGTAGATCCTTTCCATTCGTCCCATAAATTGAAAGCTCATACAAAACGAATGGTTGTGAGTTCCACAGGCCAAAATATTTTTTTATTTATTTATAAAGGTGCCCTCAGTTTCAGTGGGCAGTAGGTACCTACCTATTCCACTTTCAGCTGTTTTCTCTCAATGAAAAGGTCGGTAGATAGATAGATCGATAGATAAACCATTTAATCGTATAGGTACATAAATACATTTTCAAATTGTGTTTTTGTTTTTAAATTTGTATAAAAGTTAATAATTAAGTTTAACATACCTAATTAATAATATTTCTTTTGAAAGATACTAAATTTGTTTCATTTCGAATACTAATAGGCAATTCATTGAACATTTTGAAGCCTTTATATTGTAAAGAATTTTGTGATCTTCCTTTTAAAAAACAAGGTAGTCTAAAATCATTGCCTATCCTTAATGAATATGGTTGCGTCTCATGAACATACTCTACATGATACTGCACGTCATTTTTAATTCTATAAATTAACAATAAGACATTCATTATAATTCTCTTATCATTTTGAAGAACTTTATATAAAACGAATTGACAAGAATCTATTGCACTTTAAAATACACCGCATGGCCTTATTTTGTAACAATTGCAATCGCTTAACGATACTATCAGCACACAAAAACAAAATTGATGAGCTGTACCCGTAGTAAGGTTTAATTCTGACATTATACATATTTATTGCACTTATTATAGATATATCTTTTCTTATCCTTTTCAAAAATTCTTTCGTTTTTGCAATTCATCAATTTGTTCTATTCATTGTCAATTTTTAGTCTTACTTCCTCTCCTTGTCGCTTATTTGATCAAGTGTTCAGTTTTTGTCACATTTAGTTTTAATTTATTCATCTTCAGCCATTCCGAAACATTTTCCAGATCCTGTTGCATTTTGTTGACATTGAATGAAATTTTTATCTGCCACGTATATCACAGCATCATCCGCAAACAACGCAAGTTTTCCATGTTTTATTGCACTTTTCATATCATTTATGTATATTATAAACAAAAATGTTCCCAACACTGATCCCTGAGGTACACCAAACACAACATCCCTTGGACACGATAGTTCACCATTGACTTTTACACATTGAGTTCTATTACTAAGGTATGATTGGAACCAAGCACTTTCACCTCCTCGTTCAAGTTTATCTATTAATATTTGTCGGTCTATCGTTTCAAACGCTCGTTTTAAATCGAGAAAAACACAAAAGATTCTTTTCCCTTGGTCGGTTTCTTACTTAAAATTCTTAATTCAAATTTATTGCACTTTCACACGAATGTTTTTTTCTGAATCCCGGCTGAATGTCAATTATTAATTTGTTTGTTTCAAAATAGGCATTTAATTGCTTAAAGATAATTTTTTCAAATATCTTTTCACATAAAGGCAGCGCATTAACCGGACGGAACTCTTCACATAGTTTAGTATTGCATACTTTTTCTATAGGTGTCACTAAAGATTTCTTCTATCTAACGATTTATTAATAATCATTAATAAAGCTGGTCCTCGTATATCGTAGCTGTCTGAACAATTTTCGTAGAGCTAATTTAATATCCTCGTGTGTCACAAATTAAAAAATTAAAAATTTGTTTCGACAACATTGTTACAGAACGGCACAAACGGAATAGAAACACTTATTGAAACACTTTATATTTCAATAAAGAAATCATTAAATTTGTTGGCCATGACTTTATTATCGTTTAGGCTGGTGTACCGCGTTTCAACACGCACTTGAGATGGATATCCTCACTGAGCGAGCTTCTTTGTCAATCACATCTTTGTTGCTATACCTGCCTAGTTGCAAATGCTTCGACTTTATGGATCAATCAATATGGCGACCAATAAAAAACCAGGACCATGATTTTGGACCTTTTCTCTTTGAAAAAATTATGTTTTCTTCACCAATTCTTTAAAAAAAGTCCCTTGAGACCAAGTTGCAATCTTAATTTTAAAAAATCCATCAACTTCGAAGTTGGCATGTCCCCAACTCGAACAGAGTCGAAAATGCCTGCCCTTGACCACTTAGATCGAGAGTTGTTGAGGACCCACTTACGCATTTTGATAGATAAGTTGGGAATGCATCAATACCAATGGTGAAACACATACCTATAAAAGGAACCACTTTTGCTCCCAATTCGACTTGTTTTTGGCAAGTCTCAGCACAGCTAACTTGTTCAAAAGGAATGCACCTTGGCACCTTGAGCGTTGGTAAGTTACGAATTTCAATCAGGATTCACAGGAATGAGGTGTTGCTTTAACATACTTCCATTCTCCCACACACTGTATAATCCCTTATCCGGGCGGCAAAGAATGCAAGGTCATTAAAAAACATTTCTTCCATATCAGGACGAACGGGGAAAAAATACAAAACAGCAAAAACTCCGCATAGAGAACAAAAGAACACACATTTGTCTTCCGGAATAAGTCTTATGGTCTTATACCACCCAAGGAAATTTCCAAGAAAAAGTATGTTTCAATGCAATATTTCATCGTCACACACACATTTTGCTACATGCACGTACATGTATGCTTTGTGCTTTACCACGTCCTGCTTAAGATGAAAGGACTTTACCACCTACTACCTCTATCTCTTCCAACTTCCAGTGATGGGGAGAAGTGAAATACTTTTTCTTCTTCGCGCCGCCCGGAAGAAGAAAAATAATAGTCTAATGCTTGTTGTAAAGCCCGTTCCGACATCTCCCCAGGACTCAGTTTTGTCCTCGACTTACATTTATTATCCGCATGTGTGTGTGGGTTTTCTTTTTCTCTTCCTTGCTCAACTAACACGTATGAGCATTTTTAATCGAGTTAAGAAGAAAATAAAAATAAAAACAGTTTATTTGAATTATAATCCTTATGGGTAGCCGAGTGCAGGGAAAAATACACTCCCTGTGAGTTGGCTGCTTCTTTATCTTTTGTTTCCTGGGGGGAGAACAAAAAAAAATGGCTCCTTATGAGCGAAGTTACATTGGGATAAAGTGGACTTTAATATTCACCTTTTTCTACGTCTTCATCTTGGGGATAACTCTCCTTCCTTCGTTCTTGCTAAAAAAGAGGACAGAATCGCAATGAGTTTGGAACATGGAAAAAGAAAAATGAAAGACACAAAAAAGTATTTAAATCCGTGTTTTATATGTGTGCGTTTACTTGGTCTCCTTAGTCCTTATAATTCTCCCCCGTCTCGTCGTCGTGAAATCCATTTTATATTCTTTGTTATAATTCCTTGGTCGCTCCTCGCAAATTTTCTGCCAGATTCCATGTACCTAGAACTCTGCACACAGGATGTGGACTTAAGTCCTCGTTCGTTGGCTTCACAATTTTTATATGGACCTGTGTATATATATATTTCAGTGTGTATGGATTTTTTTTTTAATATTTCTGGGGACTCGTATTTATTTGCTTTCTTTTTTGTTCCTCTGTGTGGATGTAGATGGAAGGGACTTGGCTTTCCGAAGTTAATTCATTATTTTGTGGGGAGAAATATATACTTTTCTAAGTTTAAATAATATCCTAAGCAGGCCACACATGAAGGGAGTTTATTAGGGGGACACCACAGAAAGGGTAACGTCAGTCGAAAAATATAACAATTTGAGGTTTCCAGGGGGTTTTGTATCCCATTGTGGACTGTATTGGGAGTTGATAACCAAGTAAAGATGTTGAAACTACTGAATGCAGTATACCTAGTATAGTTTTGGAATTTTCACTACTGAGGAGTTGAGTGTGAGGGAGTTGTCCTAGCAAGGATTTTTTTATACCGAGAAATAGGAAAAGTGTAATAAAAATCTTCTTTTTAAATATGTTTAATTGCGTTTCACCTTTCGTTACTCTTCCGTTTCCAAACATAGGAAGGTCCAACTGTTAAATATCTATTAACAACCGCTGTTACTTTTTTGAATAGCTGCTCAAAGTCCCCTCCGACTTTCATCATACGAACTCAATTTAAATAAATAAGCGCACCCACATTCCGCATTGTCCGATTTTCGACAGTCCCGCATTTCTACACTAAAACTAAAACCATATACAGTCGCATGAAACAAAGTTCCATGGCACCTATGCCAATAGTTGCATAATCAATTATACATTCCATAAATTTGTACAAAAGCGGTTTAATAATATTTCCATGGGTACATAACAATCAATAATCCGATCGCCTTTGGGTGGCGATTTTTGTTTAAACTGCCACTTATATTTGTATGTGTGATGTCATTACATTTATAACCAAGCAGAGATAATGAAATTAAAGCCTGCAAGTAAAAAGAAACAAAACTGGATGCCACAGAGCCGCAAATATCACAGATTTGGTCAAAACAGTGATTAACATCGTCGTGGTCCTTTTTTTCGTTGTTGTATTTTTTTCTTGTTGTAATTTCTCCCAAAGGGTGAACAAATCTCTCTACGGTATGTTTGAAATTAAATTTATTATCAGCGGCTGGTGGTGTATAAGTAAAATTCGCCCCCAAAAAAACATGGTCAGGAGCGTAGTAAAAAAAAATAGAAAAAGAACTGACTTTTCTGCAAACCGAGAAAACAAAATGTTTTTCACTTAATTTTGGCTCAAAGGATGTGTGTGCGTTTTTCGATTTCGTTTCTTTTTTTTATCTACTTCCTCGTGTGGTATCCACAACGAAATCCTAATTCCAAAGAGCTAGCCCCGTGGGATTGGCTTGTGTTGGGTTTTTTTTTGACGCCATCTGCAGTTTTTTTTTTTTGTGTTTTGCTTGTTTTTGTTCCTTGCCGAGACTTTATTGGGATCATGCGGTTTTGTGTCCATTCTGGTACATGTACTGCTTGTGGGATACGCAAAGGACGCACGGGGGAGAGCAGTACATTTCACTAGGATGAAGTTAAATTTGTTTCAATTGAAAAAAGACAAGCAGCCACGGAATTTGTTTTTTTCTGCCTGACAGATACGGGACTCAATTGAAAAAATAAGCGGCGAAAAAATTGCGAATCCGCAGGGGGATAGCCGTGGGAATCTGAAGAGGACATAAACCTAATGGAATGGCGGGAATTAGCATGCAAATAAATTCGGATTAAGCGGTTTTGACAAGTCAGAGGGCGGTTGATTTTATTGTATATCTATGGATATGGAATATGGATAGGAAATCCTTCATCCTTCCGTGGTCCATGGCCTCAACTAAGATCTGAGGGCCGCGTCGTATTTTAGATCAGTTTGGCTCATTATTCTCTGGTGAAAAGCTTTGATTTAGGCTTTCAAGACTACAAACAGCACCTCGAAAATAGTTGATATAAAAATTGAAATATATATATACGCCCCCAAACCGTCTCAGTGACGACTTTCAAAAGGACACTCATAATTAATTTCACAAACAGCCTCTCTGATAAGCAAGCTTAAAGCAGTAGACTTTTACCCATCTGCGCAAACCGATAGACGAACGACTGAAGCAGATACACGGCAAGGGAAAGAAAAACTTTTCCCATTTGGCGTTAATATCCCTCCCTGGCAAAGGTATAGGAAAAAGTTCAATCTCAACCCAATTGGGACGCATCTCCGTCAGGGATAACTTGATACGAGACAGAGAGAAAGAGCGCGCATGAAAAAATAATAATATTAATAAAAATATAAGTAAATCTATCCCAAAAAATATCCTGTCACACATTAATCCCGGTCCTGGGGGGGATTCCTTTATTATTTCCATTTTTTTTTCGTATGTTGCTTGCTCTGTGCAATCCAACAACCCCCGCGTAATTCTTTCGGGCGGAATTAAACGCATAAAAATTCATATGTGTGTATTAAATTTTACGCAACGACAGTGCCAGTGGCGGTGCCTTCCTCTGTATGCTGAATAAGGATTTTTATTCAACCTTAGAAATTGTAGAAAAAAAAAATCATTCCATGTTAATCGAGAAACGGATATCCTTTTGCACACAGTGGTATCATCTCGCTAAATGATAAATATCTCAAAAAAAATCCTTGAGGGTAAAATCATTTTCTCTATAAAGAAAAAAACATATAAAAATATTAAAGGGATCTGTTGGAAGGCGCTAATAAAAAGTAACAAATGACAGGTTGCCTGTTTCACTTGTTTCTTTCGTTGCTGCCTCTTTCTGGAAAAAAACAACCAAAGTGCGATGCGAACATACATCCTGTTAGTATTTATTGTGCGGTGGCTTTTTGTTTTTGTTTGTGTTCGCTGATGTCTCGCGTGAGTCTGAAGTTCAAACCGAAGCGTTTACTCTCTTTTAGTCAATTTTCTGAACTGTTTGTGAAATATGATTAAAAGTTGCCTGCTAATCAGATTTGCGTGCCACCTCAAGTGTGATTTTGGTTTTTAGTGCCGTTTGCCTTGTTGAGGTACTGGAAGTATGTGGGTTGCCCGAATTTCTTTCTCGATCGACGGACTTGGTTCGCAATATCTTTTTATTGTCTTATCTTATGTCAATAAAAAGCCTGTTATTTCAGGCTTAATTCCGTAAACGTAAAAAAAGTAAACAAGTCCAAGATTACTGGCTTCCGCGCTTACCTGGTGTTCAACCCAAAACGAGAGGAGAACTCATGTCGAACACTTAAAATGACATACCTTGACTTATCATTTGACATCCGAAGATGGTGTTTGACTGATGAACTGAATGAGTCAAAGCGTCGCTTGGAATCGCCAAAAAATAGTCAAAAATTTACAAAAACTCGCACTTAACTCCTGTCAAACACTTGAAATGACATACCTTGCCTTATCATTTGACATCCGAAGATGGTGTTTAACTTATGAACTACCAGCTACCACTGTTTATAGTCTGAATGAGTCCATTCTTGGAATCGCGTTTTAAATGTAGGTCCCTCTGTTTCCTTCCAGGGCTCTCTGCAAGTTCAACAAGTTATTTGGACGTTTAGAGGTCCAGTTTTTGTCAGTTTGTTGCTGGACGACTTTTATCACAGGTATCAATTATTTATGGATGAGGTGCCTTAGGTGGACATTTGCTTTTTGACTGAAAGGCTCGTTGAGCTCGTTTGGACTCACTCATCAGTGCGTAGTCCTCTTCTTAGATAGAAACAGGACAGCACATACGCTTGTACAAATTTGATTGGCAATGGACGTTGTCCTTCCTTCACCTAGCAACAGCTTCATAGCAAACTTGCAGATTAACTGCCTTTCCACCTAGAATTACAACAACAACAACAACGAAAAAACCAAACTAATTGAATAAAAATGAATGTCCTCATTGCGGTTACCACCGAGTACTGCGGAATACTAACAAGGATACCAAATATAGTCAAGGGAGTACGTGTAAAGGTATCTCTCGGTAGAGGAATACAAAAAAAAGTCGCCTTGAATATGTCCATTTAAATGGATACAGTTTTGCTATGATGCTCGTTTTGTCGGTTTCTCTGGTCAACTCACCCACGTGTGTGTATACGGATGTCATGGGAAATAAATGATGCTGTCTTCTCGAGTGTCCGACACCACCGCTACACGATGGACGACAACGACAACGACGACCATCTAAAATCCTGTTGCTGAGAGTTCCATTTTCTTTTTTCTATTATCCCCGGGTGAAAGTCACAGCGTATCCTAACCAAATTGAAAAGGGTATATACAAACTGTATACGATTTTTATTTATTTTCTGTTTACACCCCCAATTTGGAGGGAGTTTTCCTCTCTCAAACTCTTTTCCACACTTTAGTGTTCTTGGAAAAGAGTTTTTTTTATGCGTTGACCACGACCAACAGTCGCCGTCGTCGTCGTCGCACCCTTGTCAAAGAGTCTTGCGGACGATGATGATGGCGAATCTGTGTGATCCTTTGGTTTGGGTGGACAGAAAAAAAAATTCAGAAAAACCGCCAACGGATTGTAATGGATTTCAAACAAATGGGCTTGAAATTACCTTTAATTATTTTTTTTTTCATTTTGCACCCCACCTCCGTTTGTATTGAAGGACCACGACGATGGCAAGATGTAGGGCATAGGTCAACTTTTGTGAAGAGTTGTTTCTGTGAATTTACATTTAAATTTATGATGTGTCTGCGAGTGTGCGTGTGCGACGTGAGGACATTGTAAACGAAGCAATCTGTCATTCGCATGTGGTAATTTTACACCACTTAAGTAGCCTTTATGACCGTTATATTTTTTTTCACAGACATTTTGTGCGGTGTTTTTTTTTGCCATTTTCCTTTTTCTCCCCGAGTGGACGTTTTTGCTATAATCGGATTTTGCGGGAAAAGCTGCTGCCGTGCGGGTAGACAGCTCACAGTGTCGAGAGGTTAATAATTGTGTCAGACAGTGTATATGGTATGATGGAGGTTCATTTTTATTAAATAAACTCGCACCGTGGGAGGTAAGTTTGGGCTTTTTGTCTGAACTGACACAATTAATATAATTGCGTTCAGCGGCAATTGTGTGGAGCGGCGTACCTTGAACTAGGTAGAGCCCATGACTTCAGGGCACTTCAATACATTCAACGTGACTTTCATCGACTGTGGAAATTGAGCTTTTAGGGGTGTCCAGTGCAGGTTTATCTTCGGCTGCTAGTGGCCACTAAAAAGGCCATAGGGAGACGTCAAAATATGTCTTCAAGGAGCCCATTTCAAGACATAACTCACTAGTTATTCGTTTGAATGAGAAATCGTTAGTTAGTCATACAAGTTTACTCGGTAGTTTTTCAATCAGGGAGTCAGTTTTGAATATTAAAAGGCATTCCTTAATTATTTGAATAAAAGCTGCCATTTTTATATAAATGACAAGCACAACTCGTCAGTTCTTTAAGACGACAATTGACAAATTAGCTACTCGGATGCAAAGTATATTTTATTGACAATTATTCGTTAGTTATTTTAAATTTAAAATTCTTTGCTTTATTCAAAAAAATCCATTTACTATTTTAATTGACACGCATTCGTTTGTTGTTTAAAATAAAACTATAGCGATTTTTTTTATTCGGTAGTTATAGACAAACAAAATTGTTCGGTGGTCACTGTACTGGAATTCTTAAAGCACTCATTTGGTTTTAAAAGAAAAGTGTATTCGATGGTCAAATACAACAAAATAGGATTACTCGTTAGTTTGGTTTAATCAGACTCGCACAAAACTCGGTAGTTAAATGCACGCTAATCGAGGGAAGAGTCATTCATCACAGCTTAGTCAATTAAAGCGCATTCAAATTTTGTGCAAAAGAAAACGCATTCGATTGTAATATTAACGAAAAATCGCTCGTTAATTATCCAATCGCATTGGTCAATCGGTGTTCAAATCTATGGTCAAATATAACACAAATCCGAAAATAGTATTTTTCGTTAGTGTGGTTTAATCAGACTCGCTCAAAACTCGGTAGTTAAATGGACGCTAATCGAGGGAAGAGTCAATCAGCCCAGCTTAGTGAATTAAAGCGCATTCAAATATTTTTCAAAAGAAAATTCATTCTATTGTTATAACGAAAAATCTCTCGTTAGTTTGAATAAATCGCATAAAATTGTTTTTTTTTTAATGTTTATCGATTAAAAAGCTAAGAGAAAAATTTGTCATTTATTTATATATATGTATTTCTAAAATATGTATTGTGGAAACAATTTAACAATCAGTTCGAAATCGCATAGCTGAATGGTTCTACTAAATACGTGTCCGCCATACCTCTAGCAATTTCAAAATCATTAATTCGGAAAAGTCCCTCCAATGTCAAAAGCAGCCGCATTTCGCATCAAAATCTAGCCCACACTTCGCATGGCTTGCGTCAAAAGGAGCTCTCTTCCTTCGCTTCGTCATCGAATCGATAAATTCCTAATCGAAGCCCGCCTTACGACACCAGTGATAAACCGTCAATTCAACTCGAATCCATAAAAACTCCACAAACAAAAATCAAATTGAAATCTGTCTCTTATTCTCCTCCGCATCAGGAGCCTGCTCCAGCTCTTCTGCATCTGCGATATCCTTTTTTCATTTTTGTGTTGTTCGTTCCACCTCCAATATTCAGAGGGTATAAAAAGTTTTCCAATCCGCTTGGTTATTTTATTTAAATGATTCCTACCGTGTCGTCCTCGTCCGACAATCTCATCTCCTGCTCCTTCTGGATGTCGCTGTCGTTGTGTCGCCTTCGCGTCCATAATATCTACGAGACATTGTCCTTCTATATCAAAATCCAATTTTAAACTATATGCATAGAGTAAAACGGTTGAAAAATCTCATTTTATCAACTAAGTGTAGGTGTACACAATCCAAACATGCACACACACACAGCAGCAAGATGGAAAGTCCTTCATTTTTACGTCGTCGTCCCGTAAAAGCAAAAAAAAAGTAAAGCACAAAAAAGGGGCGCAAAAAGGCATCCGAGGAATAAAATACTCTTGCAAGTCATCTTCAAGCGGAAAATTAAAAGAAGGATTGAATGGTATGTTGTGGGTGGTGGTGGTGGTGTGGTCGGACGACGGACGGAGGATATACACGGAAAAGCTCGAGAAAAATTATGCAAAAAAGGAAGGACCTAAATGCCGCCTCTATATGTGTGAGTCTCTCTTCTTGTACCTATATCTTTTGAAACAGACCGTTAAATAGCGCGCTAGAGGTCCGCGGTTTGTGTTCCCTATACAAGTGTCCTTGTAGGTGAACAAATATAACCATATCTCCGTTAAAACGACGCAAACTATACAACTACATGATTGGAAACAAAAACAAAATAAAAATGAAAAACTTAAATAAAAATAAATAAATAAGAAGATAGATACTCCAGCGCAAGGGTATACCATGAACACATAGAAAAGTTGGGACGGACCATTCGAAATGGTCGTCGTCATTGTGGAGCAGTGAGTGGAAGTCTTTCTGCCTGCCCGCGCAAGAACCCAATCTGCTTTTCTCTTACTGTGCTGTATGTACATCACGTCGGTCGTCCAAGTGGTGCGGAAGGTGGCTGTGAAGACATTCCTTTACCTATTCATTTTTCTCCTTTTCCTCTTACTGCACACAGGAGCAGTAGCAGCACCAGCCAACAGCGGGATGAATTTTTTTGTGTGCTCCTTTGGTGGGGCTCCTTTGGAAACTTAGCAGCACACTGGATCGGCATCGGATCTCAGGGAAGCAAGAGACGGACAATACCAGAGCACACAATCAGAAAAAAAGGATAACAGACGTTTCTATATGTATAAATGTGCTATACATATACTTTTTTAATGATTTTATTTTTTTTGTGTGTTATTATTCTATTCTCTGTGTAATTACATTCCAGTGGAGGAGTCTTGGGGTACAGATGTGGAACGAGCCAAAGATAAGGAAACACAAACGGCAGCGGACAGACTCTCGTTTCTATGTCTGTTTTCTTTTTTTTAGCTGGAGAAGAGGTTTTGGTCCTTTCACCCTATGTGCGATGGTATGGCTGGTGGCTGCCTTGCGGATGATGCTGGATGTGTACTTAAGTGGGGGTTCTTATTCTTATTTTTAAATCTCCTCTCGCTCTATGTACCAGGACTCAGGAAGTTTATTGAATATATAAATATGTATATGCATGTCCTGAGTATTTTATTTTTTGCTGTCAGCAGATAAAGTTTTTCCGTTTTTCCGTTTTTCCTGCTGCCGGAGAGAAGGACGAATGATAATCATTTCGTGCAAGCCTTTGGAAAATCTCTGGGATCCCATTATTCTGAGGGAGTTCTTCGCTTCCTTCTTTTTTTTTGCGCTCTGAATTTGAATTATACACATAATGAAATTTATTTCCAGACATAGGGTTTTTTGTGCGCCCCCAAAAAGAGATAAAAATGAGTTGTGAAGTGCGGCTCCAGGTGCGGGAGATGGGGACGTCTCCAGCCTTAGATGCATATCTCTGCAATATGAGAATGAGTCGGGCAAAAATCTGTGTGAGTGTGGATATATATGGGCGATTTGTATGAGCGATTAAATATAAATTCGATGTGATTAAAAAAAAAAAAACAGATCAGACACACATAACCCCGAAAAGCGTTTGCACTTTAAATGAACTGTTAAAGCGACGTCTAAAATTTAAATTACTGAACGGGAGCCAGACAAGTTGTATTCCAATGGAGGGTCTTTAAGAAAGGCCGCTGGCAATCCATTATACGTAATATATGTGGGTGTGCGTAATAGTTCCTGAGAATTGTGTGGGAAGTTTGTGGTCGAGAAAAAATAACTCGAAGCAGCGACGGGAATGCGGTGACAATTTCACCTGTGTCTGTGTGATGGAAGCATTAAAGACATGCCAGACGTTTGTTATAAGTTATGTGCGTCGAAAGTGTGTCGGCATTTTTCGCCCATACCCCAAGAGCAAGAAATTTATCCAGGAGGACTTTAAACCACTTATTCGACTAGGCCGACCTTGAATTTTATCAGCTTTAGTGGCTGCCTGACTGTCGATGTGTATGACGATATTTTGCTACGATATACCAGCGGATTGTCGGATATCCTAAAAGATGTTGCAATAACTCGAAAAGTCACCCAAGGCCCCGTGGGTGAAAATTGACTGCCTTCGGCCTAAAAGATATGGCAATAACTCGAAAGGGCACCCAAGATACCCAAATCCTGTTGCACAGGCCGATGGTCCGCACGCTTCGTCAGGTGTTGTTGACCATGGATTGGAGTGTCTCCTGTTGAAGAGATTTTAAGGGCAATCCGTGACAAGATTGTTTTGCGTTGGCAATTCTATATACCGCTTTGTCATAGCCCAAGAATCGTATATTGCTTAGATAGGCTACTTACTTTTTGTACCCGCTGGCTCATTCGATTTTGGCGGCCGCTTTAACAGATCCCATATATTTGTCCATGTCAACTGTTTCCTTTTGGGAAATAAACACTAAAATGTGTTAAGGACAAATGGGTCCCTCGTGATTGAACCGAGGATGGTCAGTAAGTTACAGTTTATCATATTATACTAATTGAAAGTGTTGCCGCTGTTTTCTTACAACTGTGTGTTTGACTTATTGATTCGGGGTGGGCCTCAGCCAGGGTATAAAAAAATTCAAATAAGGACACCAGACAACTAGACCAGCTTGCGTTCTTATCAGAACAATTTGATAGGCGATTTGTGTTCGCCTATAACCATGCAGCATTTATTTTCCTCCCCGAATCGCCGCACCATCCAATGGGGTATTGTTATTTCCCTTGTGATGATGCCAACAAATTCCCTTCTCCTAATTAGAATCATACACAAGCGCTAATTGCCTGTAATTGTCACCACCAATATGGGAGACGAATACAGCCAAAGCAAACAGACAAAAAAATATCCCCCACCCAACCGTCGCATTTTTATCGGTTTTTTGCTGCCAAAACAAGGACGAAATGGAAATGGTAACATTGCCGCCTAGTCCTAAGTAAAATCAAACCAAAAAAAAAGAACGATGAACATAAACCTCGCCTTGCATACAAATACCGTGTAATGGATGTTTGTTTTCGATTTTTTTTATGTGTTGCTCGTTGCTCCCCTTTTCCGCTATATGGAAAGCGGTCCAGTACAGACAGAGGACTGGTCAACAGGTTAAAGTGGCAAATAAATGCTGTTAAAAGGATTTTTTTTGTGTGTTTTGTCGGTTTTTACTCTGAATGCCGAAAAAAAGGAAGCCGATGATGAAGTAAGCGATTAACTGCCAAACCCTCGACACAGTGTCTTTTGTTTCGCTTTTCGCTGTGTTTGTTGATTTTAACGCGGCTTAATCCTGGAGCCAGAGCACTCAGGCAAAGAGAGAGCAGGATGCGAGAAAAAATGTTGCAAGTGTGCCAGGAGATGTGGCAATTAAAATTCCTTGAATTTCACACGGAAAGGAAACGTAAGGACACCAACAACCAGGCACACACATGGCACGTTGGGGTGAGCGATATAGGGAGGCAATCATATGTAATTGTTTTGTTATTGCCAATAATTGAAGGGCCATTTAAAATGTTTCAACGTCGTAATGAGAGCGCGTGGGTATGATGTCCTGATGTAGTTGGATCAGGTGATGGAAGGGAGCGGTGCGTTTATTCTTTGTTCCCGATTAGCCGCTGTTTAGATTTGTTGGTTAAGTAGGTAATTAGATGGGTAGCCGCATATTATGTTGGGTTTACCTTGTAAAGTCCATTCAAGTGCAATTGATTCTTATGAAAATGAGAGATCTATTTTCCTCTAAGAAGTGTTACTTTTATTAGATATCGAGCAAAATATACGTTCCCATATGGTTAAATGCATACCATCCTCCCATCCCATTAACCCGAATAAACCGCAACAGGCTACTTCAAACGATAAGCG
The DNA here is from genome assembly GCA_936431705.1 of Cheilosia pagana. Taxonomy (NCBI): domain Eukaryota; kingdom Metazoa; phylum Arthropoda; class Insecta; order Diptera; family Syrphidae; genus Cheilosia; species Cheilosia pagana. The sequence continues at coordinate 4,095,496 of OW386171.1, forward strand.
TTTACAACTCCACACAGACGCCCTTCAAATTACAATTGCATCGGCTTTCTAGGTATGTAATTGTGCCATGGCATATGTACATCTTAACCACAAGATATGATTGCCCGGTTGGGATAACATAAATGTTTATAGAAAAAAAAGAAAACCTCCTTAGAAAGGAAACACACAAAATTAATAACGAGCCGCACCTCGTCAATTATCGAGACGAGGAAACTCCTTTCAAACAAAAGGGGGAAATTTCGTTTCTTGTTGCCCTCTTCTAAGAGAATAGTCCTTTGGGTTTCACTTCAATACAAGTTGGACAAAGTCTATGGTATTTTCAAGTTTGTCTATCCAACAATAGATGGCAGTTTGTTCTTCCTTTTTTTTCCACGCACAAATCTGTGGCCACGAACCATAACCGCTAAAGTCGACTTTAGACGAAATTGAGATTTCGATGTTATTAGACTCAGCATACTCACATCTATTTTGTAATTTTTTTTAGCTTTCTATCTTAAATAAGTGGCAACAATTTCAAGAAAACGTAACACCTTAAGACACTTTTTTAGTTTGGATTAAAGGAAAAAAACCAAACTAAAAAACAAATAAATTTATTATCTAAAGTCGACTTAAGCGGTTTTTCCTTGTGGCCACAGAAATATCTCAAATAAAAGGGTTTTGCCGATGGACAGTCTGCTTGTTCTTTGAGGGAACAAAATCGAAAGTACATTCAAATAGGGGAAGGAAGGACACACAAATGGACCGTCTGTTTAAGAGAACTTTAATTCTTCTCTCAGTCAGTAGATATCTGTTACAGAGTTATATACGGGCGAGGGACGATGGACGAATATCGAGAGTGCTAGCTTGGAAAGTATAGTTTTGTAAAATTATTTGTCTTGTGTGGTGCGGTTTTGTATAAAGAGTGAATAAATATTTAAAAATACCTGCCGTGCGTTATGGGTGAGTGAGTGTATCTCTGTGTTTCTTATAGAGTCCTAGCAGCAAGGCATCCAGTTCTTTATTCTTGTTGGTGACGATGTTATGATTGACCAACTTACGACCTAATTCTATCCGAGTGTGAATTGTCCCGTCGTTTGCCAGTCGTTGCGGAGATGCGTTCAATTTTGTTTGATATGTTTTAGTGGCTTTTGGATAATTGGGAAATCTTCGTAAAATTGTGGAGGAGATGGGCGCATAATTTGATTAGTTGGAAGACTCTGAGGCTGAGATGCTGATTGTTCCTTATTTTCGCCTCTTTGTGGTTTACCAGAGTATAACAGTCCATTTATCCATTCACGGCCCATGGTATTTTCAGGACTTTCTTGACTCAAACTCATGTTACATAAATCAGCATTAAATTATTACCGTTTGAATATCAGAAGAAAATTCAAAAATCCCTGTTTCAGGACATTTTTCTGTCCGTCCTTTCCTTAGGTCCACAAACTTCAGATTTGGCAATTGTGGGCTTACAGTTGGAGGCCACTTTTATTTTTGCACGTTAACTCTATTATTAACGGTATTTCCCATATAACGGTTTTAAACAAGTTTGATTTTTTCGAAAACAGCTCTAACGATTTCAACCAAAATTTATATTTGGGCTTAAGTACGTGAGGTTAATATTGCTGCGTACCCAGTTTTGTTTTGCTTAAAAATCAAATGGCAATTTTGAAAATTGGACGTATCTCAAAAACGGTCCATACGATTTTAACAAAATTTCATTTTTGAGGTAATATGGTCATTCATAACATGATTTCAAACTCAGTTTCCTCCTAAATTATCGTTCAAGGACTATTTTTGAAAATATGATCTCAGGTCATCCCATGTCCGTATTTAGAAAACGACATTTTTGATTTGGAGAAAACTTTAAAAACCAAATAATGGCAACATCTTGAACAATACCCTACAGCCTATACTCAGTTTTTAGCTAAATAGTTGAGCAAGAATATTTTTAAAACTTAACAATTCAAAATCACGAACGTGCCCTAACAGATCAGAAACTTGCTTCGCTTGTCCTTGTACTGAAAAATCTTTTAAAGTGATGGCCTTTTTGAAATTTACAAAGAAATTTATTTTCCATCTCAAATTATCACTAAAAATAATTCAAACTACTAAAAGGCAAAACTTTCGACACCCACTGTAGTAAAGTCGTAAATTTGATTTACTTAAACTAGATTACAGCTTTAAATATTATATTCGCTATGCATATTCTAACGTATATATTTTTTCTTCTCTTTTCAGGTCAATGTAAGTACGTGACGCTATTCCTTATGTCAAGCGAGACCTTTTAAGTTTTCAAATTGCAATGTGAATTCAAATTTGACTTCAGACTTTGTTAAGTAGTGGGTTAATATTAAACTTTGTGGTATTGCGGACTCAGTTTTGCTGCTCCGAATTCAAAAGCTTTCTTACCTTAGAACTTTGGCCCATTTATTTAGATAGAATTCGAGATTGGCTTGAGGATTCTCGACTATAAGAGCAGGGGCCTTAAAAGTGATAGGCTTACTTACTTACTTAAGGTGGCGCTACAACCTAGAGTTACCTCAGGGTCCTATAAAGGGTCACTTAAGTTGTTCGAGAGAGAGCTTTGCTACTCAATTGCTTTTTTAGCCCAAAGAAACAGCGATTGCCAATAGTTATTCTACGAATAACCTCAGCGCTGGTGTCATTGTCTGAGTTCATAGCGGAGCCTAGGTAGACAAAGTCCTTAACCAACTGAAAGTTATGTCTGTCTATTGTGACGTTCTGTCCGAGCCGTCGGTGTTGGGTGTCCTTTTTAGTCGACAGCCCTCATTGACCGCCAAACCCATCACAAACGCGGCACTTACATCCCGCTGCGTTCTGCCAATTATTTCAATGTCATCAGCGTATGCGAGTAAATGGACGGACTTTTGAAAGATCGTGCCTCTGGTGTTCGCGTTTGAGTTTTGCACTATTCTTTCAAGAACGATGTTGAAGAAATCACATGACAGCGCATCGCCTTGTTTAAATCCTTTTTTTGACATCAAAGGTCTCGGTGAGTTCTTTACCGACCTTGATGTAGCAGCGTGGTTGGCATCTTCTCTTAATTGCATTTTTGACTTAGTTCCGACTGTCTAAATAAAGTGGACCGCAAAGGCTCAGTGACAGTACATGAAATGCTTTTTTGTTTGCATTAAAATTTAATGCATCTGATTACTGTTCTTGTGAGCTCCATTTGGTACCATAAACTTGACAGTGTTTAGCCCCAGCATTGATTGCGGCATCATGCATAACCATCGCCGCACTTTGGATGATGTTTCAAAACGAACGCATATCGCAATTTCGATTCTGTTTGCAGATCGCAGGCACCAAAAGTCACAAGATTGCGTGCGGTTACACGTGCAACATCAAGGAATTTCTCATAATAGGGTAGGTAATCGAGGTTGCTTCTTTGAAAATGACGTCCAGTTCCCCATGCGCTTTACATACTTCCACTCAAGCTCTTACATAAATTATTCAAAGCGAACCACTGCACTTTACACAGCAGTTTCTGGCTCTATCTGTGTGAAGCTGGGGTCGAATTACCGCACCCGTGATGGAGCAATACGTCGATGATTTTTGTTGATTTTCACGGATAATTCGACCCCTGATTCCGCTTCTGAGTGGCATTGCTATATAATATGATAAGCAGCTCGCGAAGAAGTCACATTGCCGCCGGACATAGCATCACTTGTGTTGGATATTGGTCGTCAAAAATTCTAACAAATCTAATGCAGACATTGAACTGCCTCTGTTCTAAAAAAGAACTACCCGATAGCGATGACACACCCAATGCAGTTGCCACGTCGTATCCTTACAATATTCGATCTCTCGGGCTTATTGAAAAGCAATTATTCAAGCAATTTTTATTGCCTTTATCGATTTAACACAAACTAGTCGCGCATAAGGACGTGTCGACCAAACAGAAACTATAACTAAACAAACGCACACCCATACACAAACACAAACACACACACACAGACAATTAGGTCAGTTTCTCTATTTTTACACCGAGCGCCATTTTTATTCTGAGCTCACCCCTTCAATTGCTAATGTTTAGTAGCACGCTAATAAAAACGAAAAAAAAAATGTAAAGAAAATGGAATATTTCATCCCACACTTAACGTATACCCTACCTACACACGGTACACACCTTTTTTTCTTCTTTTTTCTTTTTTTTTGTTGCTGCTACCCTTGTACCATATCGTGTTACACACAGAGCAGGCAACTCAACCCCTGTAAACAGACGAAAAGAAAACTAATCCCTGACGGTGTTGTGTAGAAAAAAAAACGTCCCATTAGAAAAAACAAGAGTGAGGAACCATTTTTACTTCCACACAGTTTGCACTTCATATATGGTCAGTGTTGGTGCTTTTCGGACTCACCCTTGTTCACTGAGTATGAAAGCCAACAGCTGGTTCCGTAGTCAAAAACTGAAAATAAAAACTTTACTCTTAAAATTGCTCTATTCATGGCATGTAGTTGACATACCTACGGCAAATACCCCACCCGAAGGCAAGTTCTATACCTAATTGACGGAATGGGGCATGAAAGACTGAAGGTGGCTGTCTAAGTCTTGTACCCAGTCGCAAAACAAAAGAGAGAGAGAAAAAAAAGCATTTGCTTTGAAATACACACCTTCCGCCGTGTCATCGTCATCGATATCTATCGTCCTTGATGTCGCTGCTACATAATGCTTTGTTTGTGGTATAAAAAGGCTGCAATTTTCTAAATTAGTGACTCCTTTGTTTGGTAAACTAATGATCTGTTTTGGCGGTAGATGCGGGTTGGGGAAAATTTAATAAATGACGAACCGCCGCAATCGATCGGATATGGTGTGCTCCTTCACCTCGGGCTTGCACTAATATAATAACTTTAATTGAATAGGGAATTTTAAATTTACTCAACAGGAGTGTTAAGGGACATTGGACAGTGGACTGGTCGAGAGGACGCGACAGGACGGCACTATTTACGTGAAGTTTTATTTGTTCTCTTGTTGTTTGCATGCGCGATATTTTAAAAAGGTTTTTTATTTAATAAAATTGTAGTTCTAGAAAAAAGCTGTAATGTGTTTTTATATAAGCTGCGGCAATCTCGCGATATATCCTTAAGTTTTCGAATAAGGAAACCCTTTTTTCAGTGGCGGCAACTGGAACTGATTGCCGATTAGTGGACATTTGGGTTTGCCATTTTATCATCAGTAGACAGTCAAAACTTCAACCCATCCGCGGCTACATACAAATCACACTTGCACAGTAGTAGGGCACACGTTGTCCTCTAACATAGTGAGTAAGATTGTCAATTGTCATTGTCAGCAATTACCTATCTTTAAATAAAACATCCATACTCTAGAGAGCGGAGGCGATAGAGGCCTAGTGATACTTTCAAAAGGTAGAACCTTGATACCGTATCGACTGCTGCGTCCAGTTTCACACTCCAAGTCGGTTGAGGTCTTCTTCTACTTGTGTGGGGTCTTACCCTCAGGACTCACAGGCTTTATCGGTCGTATCATTTGTATCCAGTCGCTCTTCATGATTTACGACTGATGCGTTTGAAGCGTTGTTAACTCTACTCCTCCAAATATACCGAAGACTCTTCCTCTCTGCTCCTCTGCTTGAAACAAAATCAAAAGTAGAACCTCTCTGCTCCTCTGCTTGAAACAAAATCAAAAGTAGAACTGGGATCATCAGGGAAATTTTCTAAGTTTTTCTGCTACCTTCTAAGCCCAAAGAAACAGCGATTCTCCGCTTAATTTGTGTCGAGATGTCACTTTCATAATTTACAACAGATCCGAGGTAGAAAAACTCCAAACGCACCAACGCGACGCCTTTTTGGTTTGTGATAGTGATAAATCTGCTTACTAGCTGCAGCTACATCGATTGATGTCTGGCTATACGGGGACCTAGGTATATCTCCACAGAAATACCTGCTTCAACTCCTTTCGATGAAAGATAAATGACGCAGTCCTAAGTACTTTCGATTTGTTGCGTACCTCTCGCAATGACATCAACTGTCCAAAAGCTGAATTCTTAAGACAATTACCAAGAAAAAAATGGCATTCGCTTCCGGTAGTTCTACCTCTCCAAACAAATTTACTTACCATTCCTTCTTCGCTTTAAGACATCTCCAACGCCAGCCATTATGCTCCCAGAATTATACCCAAAAAAAAAGTATCCCTCCTCTGATGATTTCATAAATTAAAATTTCATTTCTTGACACAAAAAAAAATGAAAAAAAAAATGGAAAACCCCGAAGAAGATTGCAAGAATTACATCCTTTTTCCCTGCGAAACCCACCCCACCCCAAAAATCAGCTAAAGAATGATGAAAAAGATTGCCAATTTAATTCCGCTCCTCCTCGTCGTCCTTTGCCCTCGTTTCAATTGCTACAGAGGCAACAAAAATAAAATACGAAATAGAATTTTTTCTTCCTTACACAATTCTTCACTTTTAAGACATTTGATTTATTTTTTTTTTCTTTTTGTTTTCTTTTTATCTGTCAGAGGCCTTTTTCCACAAATCATGTCGGAAAGATACACGCTGTTTGAAAGTAAGGTGGGGGGGAGGGGGAAATTGGGTAGATAGATGCGGCGGGTGTTTTGGGAAAAATAAAGAAATTCGGAATCAACGACATCCGTTCGCCACCCTTTTCTGCGGGCAAAAAATAAAGGACAGAATCATCTAAATAAATTTTCTTAAATTTTCTTATGGTTTTTTTTTCTCTGTTTCATTCCTTCATATGCATCAGGAGCCTTAAGGCGTAAGGGTCATTCAAGGGAAGTGGAAACAGCGCAGTTGTGAAATAAAAGAAACGAAAAAGGAGATAATTATGAATTAGATTCAAAGGCAGGGACTGTTGCCAGAAATGTTTTCTTTTTTTTCTTTCGCTCAACTGAGGGTGAAAAAATCATCAGTCATAGATAGGATTTTGCTAAAATGGACGAAGGAAACGATGTCGGTTGCTCCACCACCATCAAATACGAAGGCAAAAGGACTAGAAAATCCTGCACTTGGATAAGTTGTGACTGCCATAAACCTACTAGTACAACAGTGGACGGTTGCAAGTCATATGCACACACTTGCCGGGAGGCACTTTTAGCGGTACGCATCTAAGAATAAAATCGCTCTTTCGAAGACCTTTATAAAAGGTGCTAATCCCCTGGGCTCTGCTGTATAATAGAGACATATTGAGAGCAGGATTCTTCCAGTTTCCATCGATGGAGTGTGATGAAGAAAATCAAAAGACAATTAGCCCGTAGTTCGAGTGCGACCTCAACCAAGTTGAAGACAGCCGGCTAGAGGGCTAGAGCTTGAGCTTGTGATGCAGTTAAATTCATAGTTGACACTTCCGTCGCTCCGCTAAAATGGACTACAACGAGACAGAGTGTTGTAGGTACCCAACTTCTTTTCAGTCTCAGATGTCCTCCCGTTTCAACATTCCATAGCGTGCTGTTTAACTGGACATGAACTGAGTTCAATTTCTTAAACAATATCGCCTTCCCATAAACTCCTCGGCGTTGTTTTATTCCCACGGTAGGTGCATACATTTCATATCAATACTGCAAGAAAATTCGCAAAAACGAAAAAAACCCTTGCTGACCGCGGGATACCATCTGGGAATCAAGCCACCAACCACCAACTGCAAACAATCTCCTTGCAACCTGTGTGTATGTTCTCAGAGGTCAGTTCTTTCCTTGTTCCGTTGTTGTGAATCTCTTGTGTCCGTTTCAAGGTTCAATGCCTTGCTGTAGATGTCTTATCTAAATAACACACAATTTATACGGTACTTAGTTGTACCGTTCAGCGGTACCTATATACGTGCTTTCTTGTCCATCTGTTCCTCTTCAATGGCTGTTTGTCAGTGCATTTGGTGCGGATGCGATCGTTAAATGTCTTATTGCGTGAAGATCTCAGCGCGCGGCTGTACTATTTTGTTTTGTTTTCTTATTGTTATTCTTTGTACCCTTGATACAGTTATTCCTTGATTGCATTTGCATTGTTCCCGTTTTGAGGTAATTTTTTTTTTGTTCTGTATCCAACCGCAGACCATTATCATGTACATACGGTCCTTGAGGTTTAACCCTTTCCTCGAACGAAAAAAAGCAATAATAGTAGAAAAATACAAAAAAGAAATACACGCGGTTTAAGTATCTGTTAGATACTTGGAACAAAGGGATGTTAAGGGCGAACTTTTTAGTTTTTATTCATTTTGTGTTTTTTTTCCTGAGCGCGTATGCATGGCGCAAACCTGAAAACACCCGGTCAGCATTGTGTGTGTGTGGTTTTTACAAGCTGAACGTTGTGTCACCGCCGCGCTCGTCCTAGATACACGATTTGACCAAGTTTTTGTCCTAGGTGAAAGAATAACACATGCGCCGCGCCGCCGTGTCGCGGAAAATAACGTGCATTGTAACTTTCATCGGTGGAAGGGAAGGGTTGCAATGTCAGTTTGACCCTTGTCAAATGGAAATAAATAGGGAAATAGTTGCAATACGCGTGCGCTTGGGTGGGAAAGTTGGAAAGCAAGGATTGGCTGTGACTATGCATCAAATGGCACGATGGGCTTTAAGTGTAGCTGCAGAAACTAGATTTTTAACTTTATTTAGTGGGTTTTTAGTTATTTTGAAGTAAAGGGGAACTGAGTTGGATAAACCCGGCTTTAAGTTGTAGCTGCCAGAGTTTTTCCTGCGATGTGAGGTTTTAAAACCAAAACTTTAACATCAACGTCGACGAACTTGATGCGCCTCCTGGGATACTATCAGAAACGTTATCTACAAAAAGAGAGAAGATTAAGGGACTCAGAACGCAACCTTGGGAAACACCATGAAATTCTCCATAGAGGGAAAGCGAATGCTTTTAGTTAACCCAGACATGTTGAAAAGAGGTTGCTCGTAGATTCTAATCATTTTAGAAGATAAGCCTTAGACTGCTAGCTTAAAAATCTTCTGCTGAGTGTGTCAAAAGCAGCTTTAAGGGCAACGAAGAAAGCGTACATATTCTTATTCGCCAATTGAAATGGTAGGTCCACACCACTCCTCACCGCGCGGTCAGCCTCAAGCAATAGAAGTAGCAATTTAAATAAATAAATAAATAAATATTTTGGCGCTACACGTCTGTGGGACCCAAGATAGCAATTTATTGTTCGTTATTAGGGTGTTTCTTTGAATTTTTCTGGGCGCACTCTGGGGGGGTATTTTTGAGCGGTTTTTTCAGCCCTCTGAGGTGAATTTTTGGTTCCTTTTTTTCAGGGAATTTTTCGGAGTTTTATTGACCGATTTTCAAGTTGTTTCTCAAAACGTATTTTGAGTAATTTTTCGTGGGGATCGAAGGTTCGTTCTCCTTCCTAGAAACTTAAGACACAAATTCTGAAAAAAAAAACACTCAAACTGCAACTAGAGAAATAGTCAATAGGCAATCGAGCGGAACAGACATCACACGTGGAATGCTTTAACACCTCTCCAAACCAGGAATTCCACCCAATACATACATTTGATACATTTCAAACTTAAACCAAACATATCAATCCACACAACCTCTCACAACAACCGCTATTGCAATAAACAGACTTCGTATGATCGAAGGGACTTTTCGAGTTGCATAACATTCTCGGAAATTATGCGGTTGTCAAGCTGATGGAACATCATCATCATCATCGTCACATTAGCAACGCGACAACTAATATCGGTGCAAGGATCAACTAACTCTGCAACGCCTAACAAACTTATGCGCATTTGCCCCATTTCAAAAGTTATCCAACATAGAAGTCGACCATCAAAGACATCCTGGCCACATTCTCCACTCTCCACATGCATGTGCCGGGCAATTACTTACGCTTTTAATTTCTATAATCAATTTGTGTGGTCATCCTGACCATAATTCAATTTCTTGAGTCGCACATCTTCATCCGAGCGATATGCACAAAAGTGCGTGACTGCACACAACAGTATGCTGTGTTTCGGGCATATCTTCCTCGATGTTTACCACGAAATCGATTATTAATTGGCTAATTATCGTTCAGTGCAAAAAAACAAACAAAAAAGTCCCTTTGAGGATAACAAAAGTAATTAAATGGCCCAAACGAATGTGCATTAACGTATTTTTTCAAGCGTATGGCGCGCGTATTGTATTGATTGTCCATTCGAGAGATCGATTCATGTTTCATTAAGCATACATCGGAATGATTACTCGCTCGTTTGTGTTGTGTGTGTGTTTTTTTTATTTGTTTTGTGCGCGCCGAGGAACAGCGTATCCTGCATCTGATTTTCATCAATTATTTATTTATTGTCCTGCGTTTAACAAAATTGATGTTTTTTTCAATCCACCCCCACCCCCCCGCAATGATGGAGCTCGCAACACAGGAGCGGGAGCGGGAGCATGAGCATCCTCAATATGCAGTCAAAGCACAGACAATTGAATTGCCTGCACCCTCTTAAATGGAGTCAGCACACGCCACCACCAGCCATCGGAAGTACACCAATACAATTGTAAACTGAGGCTGGATGCACCGGGAAAAAAGGACGCGGTACAGCAACAGCAACAGCAACACAAAAAAAAAATGGAAAACGGCGAATAATAATTGCATGTGTACACTTAAATATTTTATTGCGAAATAAACGACAACCCCCAGCAATGTGTGTATGATTTTCGATTGGGAAAATTGGAAAGCCACCCCCGCCTGCACTCGAACGCATACACACACGCAGATAGAGCACAGAACGTAGATAGAGTGCAGAACACAAGTGGACCTGTAAATGTCGAAAATTATCACCATAAATGTTGTACAATATGCCATAGGGAACAGAGGAAGGTTGTAGCAGATTTGTGGGATACCCTATTCCCCAATAGACGTATAGTAGGTAACTAAAACAGAAATGGGTTTCTGCAAACCCTACTTCACGTGTCAGCAATTGATGTACGTATTTGGTCTGGAGAATATCTGCTGTAGGACTGAGCGGTACTCAAAAAAAAATCAAACAGCGCTTAGAACAAAACTCATTTAAGGTTGTTTACAAAGTCGTTGAAAATTGGATGACATACTGCAAGATCGAATCCAGAAAGAACCAAATTACATCTTAAGGTTATTTTCCACTGCGCCACCTCTCGCGAACGTCTGACAAACATCCGAGAGTAAAACTGTCATGAAAGATCTTCTCAATTAGCCGTTTGGACTCGGCGTAAAATTTTAGATCCTTCCATTCTTCCCAAAAATTTAAAACTCACTCAAAACGAATGTTTGTGAGAAGCTAGGCATTGGGATCCACAAACCTGTCGCGCCAAAATAATTGTTTATTTTATTTATTTTATTTATTTTATTTATTTTATTTATTTTATTTATTTTATTTATTTTATTTATTTTATTTATTTTATTTATTTTATTTATTTTATTTATTTTATTTATTTTATTTATTTTATTTATTTTATTTATTTTATTTATTTTATTTATTTTATTTATTTTATTTATTTTATTTATTTTATTTATTTTATTTATTTTATTTATTTTATTTATTTTATTTATTTTATTTATTTTATTTATTTTATTTATTTTATTTATTTTATTTATTTTATTTGTTTTATTTATTTTATTTATTTTATTTATTTTATTTATTTTTTTTATTTTATCTATTTTATCTATTTTATTTATTTTATTTATTTACTGCAAAATCCCTTCGCATAGTATCTCTTTACGCGACCCACACACGCGGATTTTACAGTGCGTTACATAAGCGAGTAGACAAACAGTCTGACCATACCCTATGCAGTTGCAAATACAACGAAAAAAAGAATAAACGCTATCAAATTACCTTGCGGTTGCATACGTATACCAAACGCGATAATATCTATACTAGATATAGTATGGACCGAGTGACAGCAGCATCAGCTACACTAGTATACAATGCACCCGTCCAGAAGCTGCGAAAAAAGGCGCGGTATTATTTAATTCTTGGGCCATTATCACGAACGCATTTGGGCTTTACTGTGTTTATGTTTCTATCTCGTTCTGCAGAATCAATTATTTACAGGTATATAAGTGCATGCACATGCTGGCCGGGCTTATTTGCTGACTCTTTTCGAAAGTTTAATGCAAATTCATTAATCCACATTTGTGTGCACACAAGCGCCGATATACTGGGAAATTAGATGCCACATTGCATGTGCACAGATACACAATGTGCACACATTAACAAGGGTATCTCTGGGATCTGCTCTGGATGTGGACATGTCGTATACGTGTGCGCAAAATATATTATGAGACTGGGCAAAGTTGGATTGCAAAAAAAATTAATCATTAAAATGGCTAAATGGATAAATAACTATTTTTTTTTTAACTTTTTGACTGTCCAACGCTAAGCCACGTTTTAATGGTGCGGTCGCGACAATTTGTTGAAGCTTAATCAGAATCACTCCAGCCCCATTATTACAGAAAGTCCGCTTCATAGGCCAGGAGATGGGGGTTCTCTGGTGCTGTTTTAGGCTCCTGATAGTCGTACTCCTTTTTTTGCCATAAACCTCGAGATCCGCAGTAATTATATCCGCACTGCGGAGTTACACAGATATGTCACACGACTTCTACTCTTCTTTCAAATGTAACTCCTTTCGAACCCCCCGATTTATTGGGTAAACTGAAAAAACCCAAATCCAGTTGTAGATCGAAGACGAAACTCCAGAAAGATGCCCCAACAGTAAACATGACAAAAATCAAGACTTGACAACATCCCGCTATCCGCGTGCAGCTGCACATCTTTCCACCTCACCCAGAAGCCATCAATTAACTGTGCCGTTCCATGTCCTCGGTAAACACATACCCTTCGTAATAATAGCCGAGGCTGAGGACGAGGCCACGCCGGCCGGCCCAACTATACCAAAAGTAATCCATCTGACGCGCACCAATTCGGACATGTGATCAGCAAATACGAACACACAAAAAAAGGTCCATTGCGAGATCGAATGACCGACTTGGAACCTAAAATCATCATCCTGTGTGTGCACAACCCTTCTTCTAATTTGATTTCATCATATATCGTTAAATCCTCACCTCGTGCACCGTCATCATTCACTGCTGCAGCACATGGTCAGGCCGCATCACTGTTCAAAATATGAAACACAAAAACTAAGAAAGCAACACAAACAAAAAAAAATAAAAAATGAAAATGCAGGACATTAGGCAATATATACCTGATCTCACCCTTTCTCATGGTGAATTTGAATAAATTTAATATCGGTTCGAAAGAGGACAAAATCACTGTCAGGGGATGAATGAATCTAAATCACGTGAACAAATGTCTAATGGACAACGGTACATCCACTTTGGTCCCAAAATGTATCCTGTTTCACGAGCAGAGAGCAGGCCCATCTCTCTCTCTATGAGATTGTCCAAATGTGGTCCGTTTTTTTTTTTTTAATATTTTTTCGTCTTGTGTTGTTTTCTATTTAAATAGCCACACAGGGACGAAATCCCGTTAGTTGAATGCACTGGCCCCTGGTCCTGTCCCTTGTGTTGTGTTTATCCGTAGCATACGCGCGATGGGGTTAAAAGGATACGATCGTTTCCCGTTTTAATTTTCAATTGACTCTATGGCTACCTGAAAGCTGAAAGTGAGCGCGACAAAAATATTTTAAGGGCGACACACACACGTACGGATGCACTCAAGTATCGTTTGTGTACGACCGTTGTCCTTTCGATTTGGTTTTTTTTTCTTCTCTTCTTTTAATTATTCGTGTCCATGGATTGTGTTGTATTTAGGACCTTTTATGTTACAGATGGACTCGTAATATTTAAATTAATTTTTTTGTTTGGTCCTTTGCATTGGGAAGGCGAACGGATTAGCTGTAAATGTCGGTGGTAGCAGATTTTCCATAATGTTGGGAATTTCTATCAAATGCTTTGGTCCTTTTTTCAATGATGCAGCATGCCGTCGCCGTGAGATGATTTTCGGAGGTGATTTGATTTCGGAATTTAACTTGCTCTGTGAATAGTGTCCGCTCAACTTTGGGTACCAGGATCCAGTAGGGCTTCCGATAGTATCGAATCGAAGGCGGTGAGTTTTTCATCGCACATGATGCCATGATGGTGAGATCGTCAAAGACTGGGGTTTCGCAGGGTTGCATAGGTACTTGGACCGCTTCTGTTCAAAGATTGAATGGACAAGATCGATCAGATTGTAATTCTCACTATACGAATATACGCCTTATTTCATATGAGACGAACGAGGTTGTGCCCTCCGTCCGAGCTTCCTAACTTTCGACTTATTCAACTATCGCATCGGAAAGACCGACTCAAATATCAGCGCTTTATCTATATACCTACTTTTGAAAACATTTATCTCACTTAAGCTCAAGAAAAAGTTTTCCACGTCCAACCGACACCGACACCTACGGCAGACTCTTTCGGCTATTCTACGCACGTAAAGATGAGCCAAAAAAAATACAACATAAAAATGCCTTCTTCTGTTTGCCGATGCTGCTGCCATAATGAAAAGAAGGCAAAAAAAAAACAATATGAAAAATTACTTCCTACTTCTGCTCTTTGAGAAAGTTAAAAGAATAGAGGAAAGTTTTTGCGATTGGCAGCAAGCAGCAACCAACAGTAGTGTTGGCATCCTTCCTGTAAGGACTAAGGACGCCAGCGGGCAGGGATTTCCAAATATCTCTGTGTGCCCACTCCCAGTCTTTCCATAAACTCACTTTTCTCTGGTCTTGTTGATTTTTCGTGTGATTTTTCATTCCAGGGTTTTTTTTCTTTTTTCTTGTGCGTTTCAGTGAGAAGAAAATTATGAACTTTTAATGTTGGATTTTTTTTCATTAGACTTTCCTCTCTGACCTTTGCCGAGGAAGGCACCTACCTATGAGATACTTGTTCCTTGCCACTGGGCGAGGATAACTCCTCTTGGTCTATAAAGAAGACCGGAACATAAATAAGCAAAAAACTTCTTTTGAATGTGCGAGATGCGAGGAAAAGGACGAGCTGATGAATTTATTTTTTTTCTTCTTCCTTTTTTATGTTTTCTTGCAAAAATTCCGTTCTTTGAATGAAAAATGAAATAACCACGGGGAAATAGAAAAACTTTTCTTCTTCTTCTGTTTTGTTTTCGTTATTTTGTTTCGTTTCTTTGAGGTGGTTCGTTTTTTTATTGCTGCAATTGAAAATTGGATTCCATGGGAAAATTTTGTGACGCTATACAGATACAGGACGAGGATGAAAGTTTGTTCTTGGTTTTTATTATTATTTTATTTTTTTTTGTTGATGCTTTCATATCGTGTTGGGATATTTTGAAGTTCTTTAAGAAAAGTTTACAAGAAAAGTTGAATGTTCAGTCGGGCGATTCGCCTCAATCGGAGTTGGTGGGTCTTCCAACCATCAGCAAATGCAGAATCGCCTAGTGACTGCAGGTACCCACCTACATAATTAATTGTGTTTATAAAAAAAAACAGTTTTGAAGTCGGAATTTAGTATTGAAAAAAATTAATTCGGGTTTTTCTGCTTTAAAATATGGCCAAGCGCGATGATTTGCGGCACTTGGACTTTTTTAAACAGCAATTTCTTCCATCGTAAGGAACCTTGGGAAGATGATCTGCAATAGTTCTGAAAATACTGTCGGGCAGCTTGCAATTCTTCAAAAGCAAATCCCTTCTATCATGTAGGGAAGAAAGCTCTCGGAGATGTATTCTCATATGGCAATGGTGGATAGAGTCATTGCTTGCGACCTGTGCGGCGGGTTCGAGCCTTTATTCCTTCCTTAATCTTCTACTATTCACCTCACCTGTGATCAAAGGCATAACCAGGCTCATTCAGCTATTGGCAAACCTTCTGTAAATTGCCTCCTAACGCATTGCTAAAGCATTTTTCGCTCTCTATCCATTTTCGAATGAATTTTTCGCATTTTGCATTCCACCGCCAGAGGCGGCCAACGCACACCCTCTTCCACAAACAGATTACATCGACCATTTCAATTGGAAAGGGTTGTCCTGCTGATTGTCCGCCATCGAAAATCGGAACCCAAACAAAGCGTTCTGGGTCAACCCTCCCTCCATCCCCCCCACCCGGGAAAAGGAAGATTTTTGCAAAAAATAAATTTCATAGAACCACACTTAATTAATTTTCCATTTTATTTATTTTTTATTTTTTTTTTTACAATCGTGTCACGTAAAAATCTTTATTCACAGATGAGTAGGTATACTCTCTGACTCAAGACGCTGGTGATGCTCCTTGTTGGTTGGGTAAATATTTTGTTTGCACTTTTCGATGGAACCTCGGTGCTCGGTCTGATAGACATTTTTTTTATTGTCGTTTGCCTGGTTACTTTTTTGTTTGCGCCATTCTCTGGAGGGCAGGACAACAGAAAATAAATATAAGGAAATCATTTCATTTAGATTCATCCTTTGTACAAGCGGTGGTGTATAGACTTGCTTGCTTGGGTCAGTGAGTTGGCGTGAAATATAATGCGGGAAAAATTGTAACCAATTAACTGGTGCTTTCTCGTTATCTTGTTCTTCATGGGGCTTAAAAAAGGGGTTGAAGGAAATCGAGCAAAAATTTTAAAGAACAAATTAATTGCTTGGAGATTTGCTTCTTTTTTTATTTGATTAAATTAAAAGGAGACGACCTTTAAGTGAGTGAAAAGTTTGATGGGATTTTGAATATTTCACTTCAGACTTGCAAGCCGAAATATTGACTTGATGTGATTTAAGTTTGAAGATAAAAGTCGGCACAGAAATGGCTTTGCTATAGGTTGAAGAAGTGATTTGTTTTCAACACCCGATTTTTTTTAAATATTTTATTAATAACTATAATGACACCGACAATCGGGAGGCAGCATTTCGAACCTCCCTTGCCGCTCGGTCACTGTTCTCTGAAGGTGGAATAGAAACCAACGATAATAACGTCAAATGCTCTATCGGTTTTTATTCCAGTAGGGTTGTTTTCGAATTTGGCGCGCTTGATTTGACAGCTGTCAACTGATTTATGCTCATTTTGGTTTACTATGTCACACTTCTCTGTCTCCCGGGTAAGTCTTAGACTCCACTGTACTTTTTTGAGGTTGGTCATTGATTTACATCTGTCATCTGTCATTCTTTGTCGAACCAGGGTTAAACTGAACACACGGTACGATACTTTGTCCAATAATGAGAAAAAGCCTGTAAAATTGGCCATCAGCCACCGATCATGCCTATCACAAACAAAAGCGAGGATGGAAAACTGTGATTTAAAAATAATCCACAGGCGAGACTTCTTGGCACACAAAACGGACTCGCACCTACAGTCAGACCCCCAGACGGTTACCAAAAATATACATGAAATATTTTACCAAAAATTAATTTTCAATGCCGCTCCATCAAATCAACCCAGCAGAGACAACCCCCATCTATACATTCAGTCGTTTTCGAGGTCAAAGTCAATCACTTCCAACAAGTTTTCGGAAAATACCAAAAACTTGTACAGCCACCACAACCTCAGCTTGTGTGTGCCGCCCAGCCCCAAGTGCTGCACAACAACTTATATTATCACCTATCTTACGGGGAGAGATGCGTTCGCTGTAGGTATACACAGTCTGTAGGTTGTACTGTGCACCCATCCCCATAAGCTTATCATCTCTCTAACCTTCAATCGGAGGAGCATATGAAAGCCAAAAAAGAACTAAAGCAACTACACTTGGAAGGAGGAAGTTTTAACCACTTTTGCACAGGCATACACACATCTGATGGTTGTCGTGTGCAAAAGGATTCATATACAAAAGGGAATGCGAAATGAAAAATCAAAAATTCCGAACAATTTCAATGCTCAGACCGGTGTCAAGGTCATGGACCTTTCTGGGACGATTTTCCTTTGCGTTTTTCGCACACCCCCTCAAAGAGGACGCACTGGCCACAGGACACTGACAGACATACCTTCAGGTGGACTAGAAAACTGTGAGATGCAGTTGTGGAAAAGTATAAAGGACCTAAAATGATTTTCGTCAGTGGCAAGCATATCATAATCAGAGCGGGAAGGCCTCACACTCGCCGACAGACAGAGAGGCAAACGAAAAATAAACAGCTCTAATTAAATATGTATATAAAGTGCATTTTACACGCATGCACGCATTCAGTTGTGGTACACATAAAATTGGATTTATAAAATGCATTTAAATATATACAAAGTTAAGTGCGTGCCCCCACCATATACGCAATACGCACTGGCAGCTGCCTGTATATGTGAGCGCGAGTGTGTGAGAATTAAGCACTGCGTTTATTATGTATGCGATAATTTTACAACGACGTGGACGACACCAACAACGATGACGGACCGGACGGGAGCGAGATATGTGCATTATAATGCAATGGAACCAAAAACGGGAGAGCACGGATGCTGGGGAGCCACCACTCTGATGGATACATAGAAACGAAATGTACAAGAGCCAGCAAGCATTGCAAAGCTGTCCACCCCATATGGGTGGAAAAGGATCTCGCCTGTGTTGTATTTTACATATTGTTCTGTGCACTTGTGCACATACATGTGTAGAGTGGGAGCCTGGGTAGACCTACATACAAGAAGACACGTGAAAATCCGAAAACTGATGACGACGACAACGACGACGAAGATGATGATGCTGATGATGATAATGATTATGACGAGGAAGAAGATGATGGGGATGACAGTAGAGGGCGGTTGGGTGTCTCCCTATATAATTATACACATTTTTACCATATGTCCATATCAATAGAGTTGGTCGATGTTAAGAACACCTATACAAGGGTTTAACCAAAGTAGTTCATCTCTCTATGTATGGCGGAGTATCTTTTTCATCTGCCGAGTCGATGATGTGTGCAAAGATCCTGTTGTCGAGTCTTACAACCAACTTGGGGACTGGCGACTGGGGACTCCAAACACGTCGCAATCGATAAGTAACGCCTTTTGTGTAAATGCATAAAGAAATGGTTGCTATTTGGATGAGTTTGTAAGGTACAAGAGCGAAAAGGTCATATTTCCACGATTTTTATCCTGAGGCCTGTGAAACTTGCAAACTGGACATCGTGACATCGGAAGGCACTGCGATAATAGGTAGTCTAAGTCCTTGGTGCCTAATTTCACAACAATCGGTTAAGACTTTGAAGTGTACAGACCGGGAAACGATTTATTTCGTATTTTTGTGGCAAGGAGAACGGTTGGGAAGGGTGGGGCCGAAAGAAGGCACAGCCACAAGGACAGTGATATTTTTCTTTCACGAATTACAGCCGGACCGACTTCAGCACGACTTCAGCACTGCATAAAGAATAAGCCTCTAGTCAACTATTGAGCAGTTCATCATCACTCTGTCGATGCTAACTTCGATGGGCAAAAGGCCCGACAACCCCTTTGGTCAAATAGCCCTCTCATTACTACCAACTAAATTTGTTTAAGTTCTAAACATTCCATTTTAATTTGGTTATATTAATTTTGGCTGCCAGCATCAGGCAATCGAACCCCTTCCAGTGACAGCGCCGGACAGTGCAGGTATACAACGCCACGCATAATACCCTCATCTTTGGCATGTGCATCATTAATATCGTGTTGCCACGGGCGCAATACTTGTATACCAAAAACAACTACCACTGACTGCATGGAAAAAAGTAATAAACAAATTTGTATCCTTTACTTTTTCGCGAGCGTTTCAGCAGCGCCCCAAACAGAAAGAGACGCCAAAACCTATCCGATTCACATTCCTTCGATACGGTATAGGTTGCGCGCGTTAATTTAAATAACAACCAAAAAAAAAGTATTTGCCACGACAAAAGCAGCACCCGTATAGATATGAGACAGCATTTTCCTTTTTCGCAACTTTGTGCGAATGCATGCGTAATGTACATGTGTGTGCCGTGTGCGGTGTCCACCTTTTCTCCCTTCACATCCAATACAAAGGAAAAATGTCAATATGGCAAATCGAAGGACTGGGTGGGTGGCAAAAGGCAGACCGACCAAAGCCGAAGAATAAAAGCTATCAGCAATCAGCCTCCTCCCGTCCGGACAAAATACTTACGCAATGCATTCATATTGCGTGGATTTGAATGTGCCCGCCACCAATACATCAGCATACCGGTACGCATACATGCAGGTCAGTCCGTGCGTTCGTCCTCGTCGGTCAGTTTGTTATGCTTTCGGGCCACAGTCTCTCTTAGTGTATGGTTGTTTTTTGAACATGCCCCTGCACCACCAGCCAGCCAGCAGGACAATTTCTACCCACACCCGCTGCCACCCAAATGAGGGGGGGTCGGGTGTGTGCGTGTCGACTTGTATACTGTGTGCGATGCATGCATCGGAAAATGCAGTTTTGACCTTCTGGGGTGAGTTGCCAATTTGAGGCATTCAACTCGTTCGTACAGCGTATATGTCTGTGCTCGCCTGCTCTTCTTTGTTGTAGGTGAATAAAATGCACTTTTCCCTGTCGTCAATGTGGGCCGGCTGGCTGGTGGTAGGTATAGCATGGCACGGCACGGCACGATATCATACTTCGTGTGCTGATTCAGCTTGCACAGGGGTGTGGTGGTGGTTCAACCATGCCACCAACTATGATCATAGCCATACATGCTCGAATTCGATGGATGCATTTTGCTAAATTGCAACTGCATGTGGGCTCTGTTTCCCTCCAATTTTCTTACAAACACACACACGCACACACATCCTTGCAATTAATCGTTTTTCCATTGCGCCAGTATCTGTGAGCCATCACCAATACATAGCCAAACACTCGTTTCCTGATTTCGGATGATGTCGACATCAACGATGTCGAGTTTAAAAAATGCCCATGCAAAACATAATAAGCCTTTAGCTGGGTTATACAACACACAACATATTTTTCCGGCAACATTTTTTTCCATTCTTCTCAACCATACAATAAATCAAAGCAAGTTCTACCAATAAAAAATATTAAACTATTTTTTTGTTCAACTAAAAAGAATAAAAACTGCAAATAGTTCAAAAAAATGCTTAAAATATAAATTTTCTAATATTAATTAATTTTTTTTTATTTAAAATCAGTGATGTGTAGAAAAAAAAAAAATTCCGTCAGAATTTTCAAAAAAAGTGCCAAATTCGAAAATACTGCGAAAAAATAATCAAAAATCGAAAATCGAAAATTAAAAATGAAAAATGAAAAAATCGAAAATCTTTTCAAATAGTGATTTAAAAAAAAGAAAGAAAACAATTCCAGAGTCAAAATAAAGTGCTAACAATCCAAAACCAACATCTGGCATGATCCGTTTCTGTCATCAACGTGGTCTCCATTTCTTTTGTTTTTCTCGGTCTTTTATTAGTTTTGCTGCTATCATTTTGTTTCTTCTCCATTTTGAGTTTAGTCGCCGTCTTCATCGTCGTCTCCATTTTCGAAGTGCACACAGCACTTGCACTTGGCCATCTTGAATTGAAAATTGCATAAACGCAAAACGGAAGAGGATACACTAGCCAAAGCGCATTTGCGAGTTTTGCCCAAAAACCTCTTCTTGCACTTGTGCTTGGTTCTTTAGCGAGATTTCTTCATCCAGTTGCCAGTGCACATGCTGCATATGTATGCGAGTGCTTTGGCAAAATTTATGCATATGTGGTGGCCATTTTGTAACAAGACACGCACCAAATGATGGTTCTTCTTCGGTTTGTTCCTTCTTTCTTCTTCTTTGTTGTGTTTGAAAATAATCAAAATTGTACATCCCCATCCATTGAAATAGTTGGTTGTGATTGTAAAAAATAAGGACAAAATGAGATTAGTGGTAAATAAATTATAACCCCGGGCGAAAAAGAACACGTGCAATTAAAAAACAGTAAGAACAATTGAAGTGATGATTTTGGAAGCAAGTGAAACGTTTAAAAGTTTTTTTAGGTTAAAAACTCTTGTTTATCGCCGACGGATATTCAAAGTTTCCGGTTCCCACCCAAAATGTGTATTTCCGCCTTGCACGTATGTTAAGCTTGACCTATATAGACAGGCATTTTTTCAAACTAGGACATTTTTCATTGACAACAGCTCCGGATTCCCCAACATTCTGTACTTTAAACTGCCTGCATTCCGATTTTAAATATACCGGTCGCATTCAAATTGCCTGTCATTGAGGACAACCTAAAAAATTCCAAGACAATCCGATGTGCCGGCCATTGACATTTTTACAATTTGTTTAAAATTAAAATTTGTACCAAGTAGCTGAAAATTTGTGTTAGTGAAATGGAAATCCTTCGATCCAACTTAAGGAATCTAGTCCTTCAGTAAAGCTCTTCTCTATTTTTTGCGCCACAGCATTGTACCATTCAAAGATGTATAGAACAAAAATCAGGTCCCCAGAAGTCAGTCAATAAGGGTCTCCACAAGCCATTTCATAAGCCATCCTAAAAGAGTGAGAAACCCCACAGCCACATACCCAAACGAACCCGTCCTTCAAACTAAGATGACGTGCATAAAACTGTCGCTGTCAAAGGCATACCTCGAATGCGCCTTGCTCGATATACAATTTACTTCATACAAGTCCTTCAAAACCATACACCAATGTGCTCAAAGTAATGTCACGTCACGTCACAAAGTGACCGCGACATATTTCTAATTTATCAGAAACATTTCACGGTGCCCCCCAAAACACTCCCTGGTGTTTAAATTGCCTCATACAAAATTCGCACTGGCATTTCTATTGACTGCATTCGAATCCAGATCAAAGTGCACATGTTCTGCACATAATTCCATTGCAAAATTTATTGATGGAAGGGTTTATATTCGTGAATCTGGTATTCCTATTGAAACCATAATTGGTCACCTCAATTTCGATTGGTGTGTCCCCTTCTGGAGTCCTCCTTGGTTTGCAGCACAAAATCAGCATGAATAAAACCTCAGAAGTTGATTATCACTTCCCCATTCAAATACCTACTCTCTTAGATGTGTTTTGGGTAGGTGCAATTATAATTCACTTTGTGGGCTTTCTCAGTCTGCCTTTTGCTTACCTATCAAAATTCGAATATATCATATGAGTCTGAAATGCCATACAATTGAATTTCAAGTCGGGGAATGAAAACGGTTCGATGTTCAACTTGGTGTCATTAAATTTACTTATTCAACGCTTTCTGCATGGCACGCAACGTGCTGTGAACCACGTTACAGCCCTAATAATTATTATGTCATTACAGGACAAAAGCGTAAGCCCATATTGCTTGCTAGTCCGCACAATTGCAGGATGTGCCTTAAGTTGGCTATAATTGTCTCTCAGCCTTTACAGAAACCTGCCGCTCTATATTTGGTTTTTTAAATGAGCTCGGTCTACATCTCTTGTTCCTTTAGTCAGTCTTTACTAAGACGTTTTTTTTTGGAATTTATGCCAGCTGAATTGAGAAGCTCTTTCAGGACAGTTTCTCAGATA
The DNA here is from genome assembly GCA_936431705.1 of Cheilosia pagana. Lineage (NCBI taxonomy): Eukaryota > Metazoa > Arthropoda > Insecta > Diptera > Syrphidae > Cheilosia > Cheilosia pagana. Next base: position 4,118,811 of record OW386171.1, read on the forward strand.
ACTGTCAGACGTCTGCGAGAAGTTGCGCTGTGATCTTAAGATGTAGTTTTCGGGGACTGAACCGCGCTCGGGAGCTCTTACTCTCTCTTTGGAAGCCACACAACACCACCCCACGTTGGTTTTGGATTAAGTTACACATGACATGGAAAACATCTGACGGAATATAGACTTTTCTCTCCACAAAGTGCATACAGTGTAAAAAAGTGCTGTCTTAATATCCTCTTTTCACTTTCAGGTCTAATCATCATAATTTAAAATCGCAATAGACCAAGAAATATTATAAACTTTACCATAAAAAATTGAGCAATAGAATCCCAAAAATATAAACTTAACCACTTTCAGTTAATTACCCAATAGAACGGACAATACTTTTTTAGTTAAAAAAAAAAGTAATAATAATAAAAACAGATTTAAATCTTAATTAAACGAAACTTGAAAACAACCGCAACTAAAATACGCAATTTCGGAAACAACCAAACTAAATCAATAAATCACGAAACAAGCAAAAAAAAAAATGTATATAACCAAAATTCATAACTAATTTCGGAACCAAAAGTACAAAGTCAACAAAAAATTAAATCTAGAGAAGAAAAAATAAAACAAAAATCAACGCAACAAAATTTTCTACAAAATTAAATTTATTGCAAAAACAAAAGTTAATCATCATTATAACTTCAATTAAATAATATATAAGAATATCTATATATAACTAAAAAAAAAATAAAAAACTACATACCCATTATTATTATTTGTTAAAATAAAATCAGCAAACTTCAAATTGGCAAACAAGTCTTTAGTTCGAAATTACAAACCTTACAGCAATTTTCTTTCCGTTTCTAAGCAAGTAAAAAACACACACCAATAACTAAAAATAAAATCTCCACACACAAAAACACAAAAATATAGACTTTCGAAGCAATTTGAAGGCCAATATCAAAATACATTCCTACGAAATTACACAAAATAACACTGACACCGGAACATACAGTTTTCAATACCATTTACCATACAGCTAGCATTTGCTAAAAAAAAAAATACCCAAAAAATTACACACAACTTCTCTAAATCCCTATCCCCAAAACTACCAGAAAATAAAAAACCAAACAAAAATCACACACACACACTCACTTCAAATTATAAAATCATCAACGAAAAACAAAATAAATAATACTTAACAAAATTACGAAAAACAACATTTTGGGAACAAATCAATTAAAGTAGATAAACACTTTCGAAGCAAACACAAATTAGACAAAATTCAGGGCAATACACAAATAAAACTAATTAATATAAATATATATATATATCAATATTAGCTTATAGCGTAAAACTAAATATTTTACTATTTAAAGAAAAAGTAACAAAACAAAACCCAACATATATACATATAAAATATATTTTAGTTAAAATTGAAATCGTTTTAGTTATTGTTCCATTTTTCTTTCATTTAATTTTACAATACACACATCAAACATAAATATCAATAAAAATAACTAAACTAAACTATAATAAAATAATAAAAAATAAACCAATTGCAACAACAACATACTGTACACGAGAAAAGTTTTGTTGTGGGCTACAACATTCTTGAATAAGTGAGTAAAAAAAACGGGCTACTTTTAATTTAACAATTCAAAAACACTTAAAAACTATAAAAGCAAAATAAACATAAACTTAATAACAAAAAAAAGAGAAACATTTTACAAAACGTTCAAGACCCTTATAGTTTCTTTATGTTCATTAATCATGTTGAACAAAATTGTTAAAAATTATTTAATTGTAAGAAACTAAACAAAATATCTAGTGAAATTAAATTTATCCATATTTAATAAACAACAAAAAACAAAAAGCAAAAAAAAAACTCAAGACACTCAATAAAGCGGACTACTTTTTGGAAAGCGCGGAGCTAGTCTTCGAAACATTTCTAGTGATATTTTAGGCCTATACAAAAACAAAACCAAAAGAGAATCCCAAAATCAAACAACAACAAAAAAAAATAATATTTTTTCGGGAAACCCAAATGTGATCGTTAAAATTAAAGCAAAACAAAACAAAAAACTATTTTATATAGAAAAAGTGAAGAGATAAGAAAATTATTAGGTAAACAAAAACTTTTTTGTTGTTTTCTGTTAAACAAAAAAAATAAATAAATAAAAAATGTGTATATTTATTCAAAATTTTTAAACCAAATAGACACACATTGTATTATATATATAGAAAGTCTTACAAACAAACCATAAAAATAATAACAAAAAAAAAGAACAACAACAACCCTTATCTGAAAATTCGTGTGCCTTAACTTGGCCTTAAACAAAAAATCTAAATAATAATAAACAAGCAAAGAATCATCAAGCAACGGCAAACAAAACTAACAACTGATGACGCAAACGTACGTAAGCATTTCAAACATTTTTAAGTGCTTATAACTGAAACAACTTATAAAAACAAGAACAAACATATAACAAAGTTTAGGTCAAGCAAAACAAAAAACCAAATCATATAAAACGTATTTTTTAGTATAAAACAAAAAATCATATATTTTTTTTGTTAAAAATAAACAAAAACCTATTGAAAACCGACAAAAAAATGAAGCAAAAAACATAAAAACAAAAAACTAGTGAAAGAAAAGAAAAATCAGAATTTTATATATGTAACAGATTTTTTCCCTTCTCGCTGTGAAAAACAAAATTAGTTTCTAGTTAAATTTAGACAAAAATTAAGTACTAGAATTAAAATACAAAAAGGAAAAATCTATCTCTGGGACCTTATAAATTAATTTATAAACTTAAATGTAAAACAAAAAAAAACAACAAACAAAAGCGCATATTTCGAATGAAAAACCACCTTAAGAGATAAATTTAAATGAAAATTGTTAATAAGCCGAAATTTTATAAGAAAGACATTTAAAAAAAAGTACAAAAAAAAAACTTATAATTTTTACTTGTGAATAAAAATTAGAAAATTAAATTAGAAAAGAAAAACAAAAAATAAGAAAAAATGGCATCACGTCGTGTACGAGCGATCACCAGGAAGCAGAGAAATAATCTAATTTTGATATTCAAATCCATACCGATCGAAAGTAACTGTGACGAGTAACAGAATGACTATGAAGTAATTTAAGTGATATATTCGTGATTTACCCCTGAAATACAATATGCAAATAATAGAAATGTAATGACAGCATGTTGTGGCCACAGACATTGCGTTCAATAACCGATTGAGATTCGACGAAAAGTTTGTGTGGTGCGTCGCCAGTGCGTCGATTTTGACACCCAAATCCATCTAGAGGCAGACGACGACGTGCTCCTGTTGCCTGACAGAGGTAAGTGAAATCGTTTTATATTTTCTCAAACAATTTTCGTTACTACAAATGCTTCTCTCTGAGGTAGGTAGGAACTAGGAAGATGGTTTGCTTTTTAATCTTCCAGGAATTCAACTCTCTTTTGTATCTATTTAAATAGCCAATGCCAACAGTGGCGTGGACTCCTTTAGTTCGCAAACAAAAATGCTCGATCGTTTTTCCAATATTTTTCAATTCGCTTTGCTTTGCACAAATCTAATCCAGAAATTCTTGTACATCCTTCCACTTGTGCTGTGCAATAGCATCCTAAGGGAAAAACCCTTGAGCAATAGTGCATTATAAAAAAAAACACATTCGGATGTTTCTCTATTGAAGGTACACACGATGTTCTTTTTAAATCGATACCATACTTGTAGAGTCGTATCTAAGTGCACCTGATTTATCTCAATATCTGCAAAGGGTACTAATATTAAATCGCAGCCAAGTTCGTCAGCAATGAAAAGTCAAATAGCATTCCAGCTTACCACTGTCAGTCACTTGTGCCATACCACAACGATTCTGATGCATTTGACCGATAGGTGTATAAAAACACTTTGCATGGGCTATTGATCAAAAGAAATCATTCATGCGACAAACTGGCCAAGTCACATCGTGTAGTTTAGCCCGCTTTACATGCCTGACATTCAATATTGACAATAGGCGCGTTGTATATTAGAGATGGGTCGCTGTTTTGGTCAGATACCATGGCTGATATTTCGCTCTTTGTGTTTTTCAATTTGGTGGTAAACATTCATCGGGTCGATGCAATCAATCTAAACACTTTGCACAAATTAAGCTGACATTTTACAGACACAGGTATGAGAGGGCATAATATCTACGGCAACATTTTGGAATAACCATAAAATGATATGATGCGTATAGGAGTGGCTTTGCGCTTTGTCTCGACGTGGAGTTTAAAAAACCCATGGGCTGGATGAAGGGGAGTTCATTTACATTCATCGCCACCGTTTGTCACTTTGATCAATAAATCGGAATGGAAGCCTTGTTGATATGACTACCGGTCCGTCCGTCATAGGCAGGGCTACATAGTTCTTTGTTACAGGCGATGTATGTATTTAACTTTTGGCCCAGGCAAACAATTGTACCAACCGAATTCCGATGAATTGAACTTCTGGCCTCAGGTTTAAAGAATTGGCGGTGTCATCACTTTGAAATAGCAGTGATACAGATTTTCTTCCCATTAAACATCCTTGGTTTACATAGGGAAGGACCAACAGCTTATGAGGCCCCAACCGAAGGTGCTTTCTCTTGACAGTTGAACTCGTGGCTTGATTGTGATTCAAAAGATCTCTCTGGAATAATTTTGAAGGTCTGGTTTTGTAGATGAAAATTTTTAAAATGATACCACATCCTACTCATTATCTTCTCATCTGGAGGTATCTGTTGTGCCCAAAAAAAAATATACACTTAAGACCCACTCCCAAGAAGGGAGCATGTATAGAGGAACTCCCAACAAGGAGAACCTCATTCATAACTTATACGAACAGCGTTAATGGCGTGCATGTTGTACGTACCGCCACGAACCATGTCACCACCAACCTCTATCTATTCAGCATGACAAATTCACCTCACCTACAAAGCAATTGCATTCGCATCCCATCAAAGTGCATTTTCACGCGCATTTTTTTCTTTAAATTTTGTCAGCTTCGGTGATGGATGATATGACATATGTTCAAGTTCATCTACCAAAGAAGAGTTTCGTCGGTTTTGGGAGATAGGGAGACTCTTCTACATACCGATAAAGCTCATTTCCGGGGACATGTTCCCCTATTACCAATTAAATCAAAAATTGTTATTAAAACCCATAAACGACGGCCACTACATTGAGTGAGTAATTGCAGGTATTACTTCGCCGAGTGTCGATCTATCGCAAATTGATGTAGGGTCAGCTCTTGCGAGTCGAAAAGCAAACCACTCAGCCGACCCAGACCACGCCCTAGACACACACGCACTATTCCCGCGCGCGAGTTTCCATTTTATAAATATGTACACATTGAAAATCTCAACGGTTATAATTAATTTTCAGTTCTGTCCCATCGATCAGTTGGTGGTGGCGGCCGCCACCGCCGCCGCCACACTGCAGCGAAATTAAAAAGGATATTCAGTACCCGATGCCGATACACCCATTCGCACTATACCATATGCGACATGAGCACCGCAAATGAGAAAATTGAATATTTTCCTTTTATAGGTACTGGGTAGGTAATCCCTGCACCACCTCTTTGAATGTGTCATATTAAAGCAGAGCAGAAAAAAAAATAGTACAGCATTACACACTGGAGGTGTTGTATTCTCCTTGATTTTTCCATCCCTTTAGAAAAATCGAGACCCACCATACCATCACAGGTCGGGGCGGGCATATGTGTTGTGCTTGCAACCCCCCAACACTCCATCACATATCCCCATCATTTAAGGATGATTGTATGACCATCGATTTCGATATGCGTGCGTGATGGTGCGTACTGTATCCACAAGAATGCTGTACATTTCGTTGCAGATGCTGCTGGGGAATTTCCATTAAAATTCAATGATTTAATAATTATATGCACAAAACCTCACCTCGTATGTAAGCTGGCCATTCTATGCTCTCTGTGCCATATTATATGGTGCCTGGTGTAGAGTCCGTCGTTTATGTACATTTAAAATGTTAGATACGGGCATTTTCGGTTCAAAAATAGGAGTGGCATGCATCCCGGCATGCCCTTTTTTGCACGCGAATATGCGAATATTCCGTGTCTTTGTTGGCTGGCTTTCATGACTCTGACTTTGTTGGATGCCCGGTGCATGGCCGCAAGGATGAGCCACGTGTGTACTACATATGAATGTGTGCTTTGCTATATCATGTCGCCCGCCACAGTTTCTACATAATGGGCAATTAGCAAATTTAATTTGAACGGGTAGATTATTAGAACTAAAAATGTTTCGTTTTTCCTATTTATATTAATTTGGATTAGAATATCTAAATTACGCATACAGCGGCATGATAAACTATACAGAGACATCCACTGTATGCTGGCCTATAGTTGTTTTTAGTATTTGTTTTCCATTGTTATTTCAGCGAATAACAGGGCAGGTGGTAAGTAAAATAAATAATTGATGCGATTTGTTATTTGAAGGAAAAAATAGTACGTATACGCCAGAGGATCGTGGAAATTATTTTATTATTGTTTGGAATTGTTGGTCTTTTTAACCTATGCAAAAATGTAGAATTTTTTCAACACTTTTTTGGTCGTTGCACACGCTGGGTGTAAAGAAACAGACCTCCTATCCAGCTAACCCGAGCTAGTTTGACCAACTGGGTTGACGGAGTTTTTGAGCAATCGAATTTTCAAACGTACTTTACCAGTTCCAACTTCATCACGGTGATGTCATTCGTTGTGTTCGCTCCATCCGTTTGTCCTTAGTCCTTATAAGTAAGTAACAGTCTCTGCCTGAGACACTGCCGCCTTCCATCCTCTACGATCCCGGGTAAGCTGCTCCAGACCAAGCACTCTGGCATCCGCGAAGGCTTGGTCATTGAGACGGAGGTTCGGTCTTCCTTGTCTTTTTGAACATGGCGGCTTGGATTCGAAGATCCTCTTAGCTGGAGCATTATTGTCCATTCTTTCGATGTGGACGAGCCAATGTAGTCGACGTGTTTTGATTTGCCAAACCGAGGTAACAACGGTTTCCTGGGATAATTCTTCGCCGGATCTCCAATAGGGAATTCGTGGAATTTATGCTTACTCCGAGGTAGGTGAACTCCTTAAATACCTCGAAGTTATGTTGCTATCAATAGTGACGTTTTGTCCTAGGCGGTGTGTTTATTGATAGCATGTACTTAGTCTTGCCCTCATTTACTTCAAGGCCGACAGATTTCGCCCGTTCTTCAATCGCCGAGAATGCTTCTATCACGGCACGCTGGGAGCGACCGATGATGTCAACATCGTCGGCATAGCACAGCAGATGGACGGACCTGTTGAAGATAGTGCCTTCCGTGTTGACACCAGCCCCGCCCACTATCTGCTCCAGTACAAGATTGAAGAAGTCGCATGATAGCGCGTCTCCTTGCCGAATTCCGATGCATATTTGACATAGTTCGAAGGAGTTACTTTCAAACTGCACGCTGCAGCGCGTTTTTTTCCAGCGTCACGCGACACAGCTGAATCAGTTTTGCCGGAATTCCGAATTCGGCCATCGCCATACAGAGCTCCTGACGATGTATGCCATCATACTTGGAAGTCGATGAATAGGTCGTGAGTCTCGTTGCTCTTCTCCAGAATTTGCTTCAGTGTTAAGCCACTGAAACCGTTGCAGAACGGTTTTAGACGTTGGATAGGATGCTGTTTGCGACCTTAGTCTTTAGTGACTTCTAAATGAATTCATTCACCATCCAATCGCTATTGCAGTTTCATAAGCGACCTCTTGTCATACATTTCGCCTGGGTGCCCACCGACCGTCATTTTGTCATTCTGTCAACAAATCAAAGAAGGATTATGAAGAAGTTAGGAGCTTAGTGGGTCTTTTTAAGTCAGAGAGCCTCCACTCAGTCCCAATATCCATTCAATCGACCAATTGACTTTGATAAAAAAATCTGCGGGTTTTTTTCGTTTAATTACCACCCTTTCGGCATTTTCGTCCTTGGTTCGATATAATTTTGTCTCTAATCACTATGAAACTGTATTCAAATCGGGATGGGATATACACATATGAAGTGTCAACCTGTAGCCAATCGCTCAAATAAACCAACCAATTAAGTATTGAATGGGATTTGGTGTTAAATCAATTGGAGGGTATTAAAAATGATTTTTTTTTTTTCAATAAGCGGATTACTCCTGTTGCGGTTCAATTTAGAGCGGCGCGATTAACTAATATTTTTGTAATAGGGCTTAGAGGTTTTTGAAAGGTCACTTGATGGAATGGGGTCGAATAGAGACAGATAATACGTAAGGGACATTTTCTTCCCCCTTTTTATTTTGACATTTGGTAAAAAATATTCCTATCTCTGTGCTTAATTGAGTGGGTTCCCTTCACTGCATCGAAGAGTCTGCTGCTACTTCCGCTTGGCTTTCTTGTGAATCCGCCAGATGAACTATCGATCGCGAATATCCTCGACTTCCTTGGGCTGCGGAAGACCGCTCTCCCATCTTGTTCGACCTGTAGCATCTTTGCATCGTTCACATTTTTACAAGAAACGCATGTTTCATCATCCTAGTGGCTCCATCTCGGGGTGGTTGGCAGCCCACTGCAGTTTCAGCTATTTGATGATGTAGCTGCCTGTTCTAGGAGAAAGAATTTCAACTCTTGCTTTATCAACATTTCGATTAAAGAATGATGATGATGGTGCAACTTCCAAACGATATTCTCCTTCAAGAGCTCAGCGAGCCGCAGTTTGAGTCCACATAGACAGCTGAAGGTCCATAACTGGTTGCATTGGCTGTGTTTCAAGTGCGTTTGAAGACACTTTTGGGTGACTTATCGGTTGCTCCGTATTGTGCATCATTCAAATAACCCCTTGGCTTGCTTCCTCCCCCCCCCCCCCCTCTCCAAAAAAAAAGAAAAACCTGTTGAAAAATCGCCTTAAGAAGAGGACAGCAACCAACCAACTGCGGTCATTTCCTAACAGTGCAAAATACCATCTCACAAAAATGTTGGCCGAAATGAGTGCCTCCCACAGGGCGTGCTTGTTTAAAATGTTGATCCACGATAACCGCGACAACTATAACAACCCCCCCGCACAAACCACCATTGAATTAAATTATCAAAATTCCCAATTAGCAAATATGCCATTACACACACTAATTGACAAAAAAAAACCCCAATTTACCTCTAAACACCATGCAAACGGCAAACGGCATCATCTATGCGCACATACTCACGTTAGCCGAACGAGAAGTGCACCGAAAAAAAATCCCCCCCAACCATCAACTGCAACCATTTCAGGACAAATTCCAAAAATTTAAGTTTCATAACAGAAAAAAAATAATAATAATTAAAACAAATGCAACGAACGATTATCCGCGAACGCATTACCGCCCTGCCAACGCCCCTGCCATTCCGCATATACAGAATGCATCCTGCGCTCGATATATCTCCTATTATTGTTGCGAAATTATTTTAATTGAAATTTGCATTCTTCGAAATATCCTGCATCCTTTTTCGGCCTTTTACCGGATTTTTTTTTTTATTTTTGCATTCCTTTTTTTATTGTTGTTGTTGATGTGTGGCCCGAACAACACCGAAATCGTTAAAAGCACAACGAGTCCTTGTCATTTTGTAGTCGATTTAGCGCTCACCAATATGTGTGCACACACTTGAAAATTGCATCAGTTGATGCGTATACAAGGTATAGCAATAGCACACACGCGAGAGAACATATCAAAATATATTATCCAACAGAATTAATGCCATCACGAAGGGTGGTGCGAGCATAGCAAACACCAGCACATTCCCGCCGACCCATTTCTATATGAGTATGCGTTTTGCAGTGCGTTTTTTGGTCGCCCCAAAAACACAGCAACGCACCAGTTATACCCGGGCACGCCGGCCGGGCCCCTTCTTCTTCTTCTTCAGCATCCAAAAATCATACGCGCAATTCAACCAATACTATCCCATATATAAATGTATAATCATTCGGGCAGCGCCGGGTGGTCGCCTTCCCTCCTCGTTGCATCGCATTTTGCATTTCCTGGTGCACACACCTACTTAACCAGCAGCCAGAGAGTTAGAGCTTTAGGCTTGATTAATGCGCTTAAAGTGCCATTTGCCATTATCCTTGATGTGTCCGCATATGCACACATGCGTGTTATATAAATATTATATATATATAGTCGTGTATGTAAATATGCAGATACATTTATTTAAATTGCATCGACAAAGGTACGGGCTACATAAAAACGCTCCGAACAGCTACATGTATGTCGGAAATATTTTTGGCAAACAATTTGCGATTAATTTAATTGAATTATATTCTGAAAGGGCTGATATTTTTTTTTTATCACAACATATGCCGTATAGGGGGCGCTGAATCTTACATAGGTCAGTATCTTAATTTGGGCACCACGAAAATCGAATACTACTCGAGAATCCTTAAATTTCACCGAAAAACTGAGCCGAGTTAACCTGGCACTACCAGTCAAATTGATGCTTGGTACTTTCTGTTAGAACCTACTGGAATCTTGGGAGATACGTGTTCAAATTTCACTGGATTTAAGTCATTTTTCTTTTCGGGAATTGTCCTTTTTGGCCTGTTTGTTGATGCTTTGCTTCTGTTGGGATGCTACTTATCTGTAACCAGCTGGTCAGCACTCAACTATTTTTACCTCCTTTTCTACCTTTTACCTTCGATGTAATTCGATTAACTTTTCTGATTTTACTGTCCTTTTTGTTGCCATCTCATCCCTCGTCCTTCTTCAGCAACACTTTTGCTCAAAGTTTGTCCAGTACCAATATAAATTTCTGCTGAATATTTCCAAAGGTGGTAGTCCTTCTAGGATTCCCCCTGTTTCCTCAGAAAAATTCATTCGAATTCCTGCAGTTGATTTTCTTTCTAAAATGCAAAAGTCCACACCTATTGCGGATTTTTCAAATCACTCATAGTAGCAATTTCCTAGCCAAAAAGACTTCCATCCAATAAAACAGTCCAAACCCAATACCCAATTCATCACAGTGGGCATTTATCTGGTCGCACTTTCCTTTGAAGGCGATGATTCAAATTCAAACATTCCATTCCGAGAACTAAGCAGACAATGCGCTGCAAATGCGGATGAAATTGCATGAAAACGTATTCAACTCATTACCACATTGTTTCGTGCAAATCCCATCATTACCAACCAAACACAGCCAATTAGGTTGGTCGAAGATGAATGCGAGTTAAGATGATCCTTTGTAATGCGTATACCTGTGGTTGCTTGCATGTGCTGTCCAGTGATTCGTGGAATTTTGTCGAATGTCAACGATGGGTATATAAACGTGCAAAGATATTTGTCTTAAGGTGGTGGGGGTGGCGAAATTCGAAGTGAAACGAATAATTGGAAGCTTGTTCAGGAAATTGGCTCCAAGGGTTTGTTTCTTTCCTGAATTTTTGTAAAAACACAAACAGCATCTTAAGTTTTTTTCCCACTGTACCCTTCCCCAGTGCTACTTTCGTTTACGAGGTATACCTTTTTAAAACCATCAGTCAGAAATAAATATAAGCCTTCTTAAATCATACAAATACTGCATTTTCGACCACTGTCCGTCAAACGTTCACATTGAGAGCCTCTCCCTTTCAGTTCTATTCAAGCGCTTTTTCGACTCCGGGTGGAAATTTGCTCCTGGCATAAACACAACAGACTTGTTATGAGCTTATACAAATTACTTACCACCATAGATACCTCGCAGTTTTGCACTGATATACATTGGCTACACTGACGTTCTTTATTTGTTACACGTAAACAGATAGGTTTTCAATCGCAATCATCAGCGCCCATCAGCGTCAATCATCGTCATCACCGTTTGACCATTGTTTGTTCTATGTTATGAATATTCCCTCACATTGTTAGAGGTGGAATTAATTTCTACTGCCTGAATAGATACACGTTCCGGCAGGATACGTATTTAAGCTTTGCAAGGCAACCACTCATTTAACGGTGGGTAAAAATGTGCATAATTCTAGGCAGGTAATTGTCAGGATGCAGGAGTTGAAGCTACAACAAGCTGGAGTCGTCTGTTTTCTACCTATGAAAGCCAGGACATACTTGTACTCTCGCTCATAATTCGCAAAGTTCGCCTGATATCAGGTAGCCACTGCCATTGATCTCTTTCGCAAGCTAATGGTGCTTGAAACGAACACCTTGTATTTTAGCTTCTCTCTACTGAGTGTAATTGATCAAAAAATCCCTCTGCCCCTCGCATAATTACCCTAATAAGATCAGCACAGCTTTGCGGCTTAGGTTAATGTTTATGCTTTAATTGTTTCCTCCATGAAAGTTTGGTGATAATCAAAATTACAGGCCGTCTTAATTACCACAAACCTGGGAAACACTTTTGACATGTGTGACATCTTTTAATTGAAAAATCCACCCCGCTCCACCCCATCTCATCAAGATTCGTTATTGTAAATGAATAGAAGGTGTAGGTATCTGTTGTAATTACCTGACCCCACCGCATACAAATCAAATGCAAACATCCGTCTGTAACTCACTATTCCCAAGGCAGCTTAAGCAGACGAATGTTTAAAGGAATCGTATATGGGCATCCGAAGTACGTTTCCGTTTCCGTACTTTGGTAATTGAATAAAATTTCATTAACCAAGTGCAGCTATAGGTGTAAAGAGTTCATCTTCGAAACAGACGACCAACAAACAGAAGCAGCTCTTCCCCCCGCAAATAGCAATGCGACAAACGAAATTCCGGAAAAACCATAATCAATTGATTTTCACATACAATCTCATCCACCGCCCGCGTGTTGCACTTCAGCCCACCGCCCGTTCGTAACCACGTTGCAGCCGCATGTATAGCATACCAACAGTAGTCGTGTGTTATCCTTGTACTCCACACATTTAGCAACCCCCTTGGGCAGCAGCGTCCTTTCTTATTGCAGAAATACCCTCTCGCCCACCCACCGAAGGGATGCCGAGCCAATGCAAATTTTCACCACGTATATGCATATGCATGTGTACTAGGCCTCGCGCGTGATGTACGCGCGTCTTGCTACAAATAAATTGCATGCAACCATGCACAGTGTCCTGCTCTTCGGACTGCTATCAGTGTATTCGTGCGAATGTTTGCTTTTGTGGTATGAGAATCGAGTGTGCAATCGTCCATGTCCGAGAAGGCCTATATAATAATGTGCAACTGGGGGGTTGCTCAGCCGACAGCTATGCACAAATGTGGGTGTAAGGCTGGAAAAAGCGTACGCATGTATAGGCGCCTTACAACCTTTAAAACGGTTTTAGCCTCCTTAAGTAAACCAACACAGGCAAGAGAGAGTGTGTTTGTGTGTGAGCAAACACACTCACGCGGCCCCCCACACAGAGAGGATAATGAGATAACGAATGCACTTTCCTCTCGATGTATTGGTGGCGAGGACGAGGACACAGGACATATGCTGCACTTGCAATTTTCAACCCTTAGAAAAATGCACTTTCCAAACACACAAATGCTATGTGTGAGTGAATTATCCAAACAAGGACGACAACGCAATACTCACAAAACAAAAAAAATCAGCCCGAAAGAAAAACAAAATACTGATGGGTGTTATTATTTATTTGGCCGTTACTACCACGATCGTCGAAATTGTGCCCACTGGCGATTTGCACCTAATTACAAAAATTGTAATGCATTAACCGCTGCTGTGTATGCGTGTGCGTATGCGTAGGTGGCGCAGCAAAACCAAATTGAAACACATCCGTCCGCTCTCCCATTTTGCGGGTGGTGGGTTGGTTTTGGGTTGGTGGTTGGTGCGTGGGGGTCAAAATAACATTTTCCGAATATTTTATTTGTTCGAGCGCCGCGCCGTGTTGTTCTCCAATATAATTAAATTTAATTTTTAATTGCATCGTCATTTATATACGTTTGTTACTTTACCCGTTGGCCATCGATGGTGTTTGCTGTAGGTTTATGCACCGCACCCCCCATGCAACAGCAAGCCATGCATTTTATAATGGAATTGCGAGGGCTTAATGAATAATTGAAATGTGCAGTCCAGTCGAGTCCTTTTGAGTGGACGCGGCCAATTCTTTATTTCCAATTGTGTGTTTTTGTTGAATTTCGGGATTAATTTCCGAACGCTGCCAAAATTAATGCAATTATTTTGGCATTTTGCATCCGACCGAATTGGCTGCGGTGCAATGCGTTTCATTTCACTGGACATCGGAGAGATTTTTGTTATTAAAATGATTGCATCGATTTGCTCTTTCAGACTTTATTTAAAGGCAATCCACATCCTCTGTACCTCACCCTGCATCAGGTGCAACTTGAGAAGATACGGGATACCGAGATACAACAATTGAACGATTCAGGCGGCTAGCTACTGCACTTGACTTGGTTGCAGTCGAGTAAATGGTTGGCCGAGTTTGTGGAAAGCTGATTGTGAGTTATATTGGTACCGGACAGGGCGGCGATTACAATACGAAAGGAAACTTCTTTCGATGCATCCTTTGCGATTGCCATATTAAAAATGAAAATGCCAGCTGGTGGAAAGGGAAGTCCGCTTGACACATCTAAAAATAAAACACCCAAGACAATGCAAGAACGCAGATAACCCTTCCTGGATAGTTGTGGACTTATTGGGGGGTCTCTAACGTCTGCAGAAATTCGCCTTCTTCTGTTGGACTAAGGTTAAGAAATAGCTGATTTCCAATTTTAGTTTTTGTGGGATTTGGATCCCAATCGGACTCACTGAATGTCCTACACGAAGGAGCACTGTCAATATTTACGGACGGTTCCAAAACAGCAGATGGAGTCGGAGCCAACCCTGGACACTAAAACAACCAAGGCGCTTCTGCGACTCAACAGATCTAGTATCTCGCTAGTCGCTAATGTCATTATCGGGCATTGTATTCTGAGTAGACTCGGACTGCCATCGGAGTGAGTCTGTCACCCACCTCCTCTGCAGCTGCCCCGCCCTATCCAGCTTAAGGAGGGCTTACTTGCGTAACTACTTCCTCAATGATCTAAGTGATCTAAGCTTCACCAGCGCTACTAATAGTCTTAGCTTTATCAATGGTAGCAAATGGTTTACATGAGTAACCGGTTAAGGAACCCCCAACACCAGTGGTATGCACAATGGGCCTAATTACGGCCTAAGTGTTTCTCTTACCGAGAGCCACTTTAACATAACATGGGTCGCCTTTGTCATTTTTTTTTTTGCAAGTGATTTATTTATAACCCGTCATTTTTGTTGGCTGGCTCTTTTTAATTTTTTTTTGTACACCGCACTCTCCTGCGTCAATGGGCCGCTTTACTCTCAATTTTAATAAACCGCTTAGCTGTTAAAAAAAATACCTGTTCTTATGCACTCGAAAAACGTTACCCGCTCGTGTCTAAAATGCCCTCTTCCGATCCGTTTGCCCGAGTAAACAAAACTCACGGTCATCTAAGACTGTCATCTAGTTAATGTTTATTGTTTTTTATGCATATAGCAATAAGGTGCCTTATCTCACTACTCCCCAAATTGTTTACACTCTTTTATTACATTTTTACACGTTTATGAATTAACGCGTTCGCATTCAAATAAGCTCAGCACGAAGATAAAACGAAATATGACAAAAATCTCAGCACAATTTTATATCCTTGCACTGTCGTGTTGCTTTAATTTTTTTTTTATCTTATTGACGCCTTTAACTAGATGCAATTTGGTCAAAATAACACCAAGTTTGTGCAAAGGCCAACTAAGGTAGCGTCTTGTCTGGCGGCGAGGTTTCCACTGCGGAATATTGCACTCATTATCATTATTATCTCCCTCGCTGTGTAAACTGTTTGCTTTTAAAATGGGAATTGACAACAACACAACTAAACTGAACCTTATAACAGATTACTGTGTGTATAGGTTGTGCAAATAAATGCAAAAAAAAACACAAACGCAAAAAAACGACATTTAAAGCGAAAAAGTTGCACTTTTCCAACTGGCAACTGTATCTAATCGTTGATAGATTGTAGTGAGGTATGTATATTAGTGTTTATTTTTTTCCCCCGTCTGTTGCTAGCTATTTTTTTCACACTGCCTGTCCTTATTGTTGCGTATTATCTTGACATTTTTCTACTAAACACTAAAATCAACAGTTTAGGAAAAACATCACAAAAATGCATGAACTGGGTATGGGAATAAAAACTGAAAAAGGCGCGGTTTATCTGACAAGTGAATAGGTTTGCACTTGTTTGGATTTTTTTTAATTTTTGAAATGCCCTACATTATCGTTTTTTTTGTAATTCGGCTTGGAATAGCTATTTGTCATTTCAGTGCTGCAACTTTTTCAATTGTTAGACAGTTCCCGGTTCGAATCCCGAAAGAACCAAATTACATTTTAAGGTTTTTTTCCACTGCGCCACCTCTCGCGAACGTCTGACAAACATCCGAGAGTAAAAGTGTCACGAAAGAGCTTCTCCTCAAATTAGCCGTTTGTATCGCCGTAAAATTGTAGATCCCTTCCATTCGTCCAAAAATTGAAAACTCACACAAAACGAATGTTTGTGAGAAGCTAGGCCTAGGGTCCCACAGACCTGTCGCGCCAAAATATTTATTTATTTATTTTTAGATAGCAAAGAATATCTTTTTGATTAGTGTCACCATCAATCGTCATAGATTATCTGTTGTTATCTGGTTAACCTACTAATCGATTGAATTTTGTTTCTTGTAAAATTGCCTTAGGCTCTTTTCTCGCCTTGTTAATTGCAATCCTCAGACAAATGTCCTATAAATTTCCCGGAGTGAGGCTTAAGAGCTAAAAGAAATATTCCTTTTGTAGGAGTTCGTTATGAATACAATTTGAGTCTAGTTCTGTTTGGCACAGTGGAAAAGCCATTAAGCCGAGTTTGGTTTTAATTTTTCCGTTCATCGAAGTTTGCTACATTCTTCGCTCATCAGCCATTCCTTATTTAAATTGAATTTTCTTTTTTCACGGTGCTAATTATTTGCCTTAACAAAACCAAAGGAACATAAAAATCTTCTCATTAATTTTCAAATCAGTAACCGCTGCACATTTTCTTTGTAAAGTTGAGCAGTCCAATAAAGAACTGCCACCAAATGCACATACAGTGCAATGTGTATTCTAACACAGGCATATGCAGCACCACCTTCAACTAGATTACAATAAATCGACGCGGAAAAAAACCTATCCCACAAAACACAATACTTTCCAAGTTAAATATTATTTCTGTTGCTGTATACTGCAATTTTAGTGCACAAAGAAAAGTAACACCATAAAAAAAAGTTAATAGGAGCAACGAAAAAATAAATAAAACTCTGTAAGTGTAGAAATGAAGTACGCGAATTCGTAATAATTACTATCCATCCGATTAGATGAATTGTAGTGGTTTTTTGATCGGAACGCGCGGTCTAGAGATTTTTTTTTCTTATATCCGTGTTTGGTGAAAGTTTCTAAAGAAGAAAATGTATCATTCAAGTGGCGTTCTTAATTAATTTGGTAAGAAAGGTTGTCCCTTATAGCAACTGAGTAAATGAACATTTGTTGATTGATTAGCCAGTTATTTGTATTTGCTATAGCACGCACCTAATGGTGACCAGTGGTGGTGATTTTTCGCAGCTATGCTGCTGGTCAGTGGAAAGCCATTTTTGTGAAATTTGTTGAACGTGTTTCACAGATTAATGTCGATCGTAAAGGCGCTGATCGCAATAAGCTCTGCAAGTCCCATATGCACCTATACAGGATTAATTGTGGCAGAAATGTGGTGCCCAACAAAAATTCTGATTAAGTAAAATTGATACAAGAAGCAGTTGTATCTTCGATCTGGGTAATACTGAGCAATTTTGCGGCAATCACTTAGGCGACCTGCAACCAAAACTTCGCGCGATTAGCTCACTTCTACTCAATTTTACTATGCACATTCGATTACCATCTACCTCATCGGCTGACATAGAACAGCAACATGATAACACCTGTGTCTGTCTTTCTGTAAAAGGAGGACTGCAACTATTCATATTTCTCTTGGTAAGGTAAAATTCGCATTAGGCTACGAAAAATCTGTAAGTAGGTTTGCCATAAGAATACATTACATGAAAAGATTGCGCAAGGAACATAAGGATATCAGCACCAACCTTACTTGGCATACGAACTTGACTCCTTACCAAGTTACGCTGCTCTTCAACAATCGTCCTGCATATCAATACCATCTTTGTGTGCTGAATTATTGACAGTGGCATACTGTATGATTAGAAGCCACCTTCGTACTTCCTTTAATAATCAATGTCTCATATATATAGAGTGCCACACAACGACGGTGTGCAATTACTCCATCGTCTTCCTTCTCCAATTTGTTGGAATAATTTTGTAGACAAAGTTCGATTGACAAACTGATGTTGATGAGGAAGTTGGACCCCGGACACATCTCATTTAGTATGAACAAAGTGTGCCGTCAATGCAGCCGGTTAGGGGATGGAGCCCCAGTGGAAAAAACTGCCCATAAAAAAAAAAAACTGAGTCGGTTTCTTGCTCACGTGAATTAAAAATATATACCTACCCACCCCTTAGGCACCGTTGTGAAAAATCATTTTAACAGTGTATGCAAAATTTTCTGTTAAGATAACGTGCGTTGGGCATTTCTCTGTTGGTAACATTTGAGTTGGTTAAGTGGAAACCTCCACATACCCCAAGAAAATGTTCATCCTTCCTATACCAGAGGACTTTTTGCCAGATTTCTCTTAAAATCACATCACAGAAAAACGCTCTCTTTTCGCTTGGTCCCACTCAACTCAAAAATATCCCATGCACTCGGAAAAACCCCATCTTCAACGATGTCGTTCACCACCGTCGTCGTGCTGCTATACCCAACAAGTGGGATAACTACCCCGTACATGCACTCACTCGTTCGTCCGCCATCCACCCCAGCACCCACCCACTTACTCACTCACTGGAATGGCAAAAGTACTCCCATCACTCCTGCCGATTTTCTTATTCTTGGCGTACAATTTTCTCTTTCTTTCGCGTGATTTTTCTTCGAGTGGAAAACTTTTCAAGACGACCTCCTTGCGTCGGCTTTCCACAAAAAGGAGCGCCAAAGAGCAAAAACACAACCAAGAAGAGTTTTCATCTGCAAAGTTTTCTTGGGGTCTCCTTCTTGTGTGGTAGTATTCCTTAAGTTCCTCCATAGAAGCCGACGCCGCGCGTTTGAACTTCGGAGTTGACACTAAATGATGGAGCGCAAGAAGACACCTTCTTTGAACTTCCTTGGGGGTGACTTGTACGCAGTTTCGCTTAAATTATAAGAAAATAATATTTATACTTAAGAAACACGACGTATCCAAGTTAGTTTCTCGGGATCTGTCGTTCAAGAAGGAGCTAGAAAATATTAAGAAAACGGTTCGCTTTCTCAAGACGCCATTGTATTATTGTCGAAAACTGCACTCGCTATATAGCAGAATTTCCAACAAGAAATTAATTAATTCTTTCATTTGTGTGTCGGAATTTTTGTAGCAAAAAAAATCGTTCCCTTTTTTTTTGGCGGGAAATTGTTGGTTGTTTTTTTTTTTAATTGTGTGATAAATATTATATAATGCAATATAGTGAATAAGAAGGTTTAAAGTGATTTTGAAAACTTGGTGAAATTAAATGAAATGTTTTGAAAAATACTGGATCAGCAGCTGGAATTGAATTTTAACCCCGGAGACTTCCGAGACGTATGTGGAATTTTTGCATTTCTCATCCTTTTTGGCGCCAAAGAATTTCTGTTCTCTATTTTTTTGTTGTTCTCTGTTTTTATTTGAGTCTCGGTTTTAAATTTTTAAAGACTAGTTTTGGGGCAAAAAGTTTCAAATTTAATAGGTCATCACATGGGGGATGAAAGTTATTTCAACTTGTGAAGGGATGTTGACATTCGTCCATCTGTTTACGGTTTGCATATTGTAGATTCGGTTATTTTTCTCACAAGAGTTGTTCTTGCATTGGGGGATTCTCTTAAATTGTATAATCGACTGTTTTATATTTCGCCTGTCGTGTGCATATGATAATGTCTCTGATTTTGTCTGCATAAACATGCGGAAATTATTTGCCCATTAGATAGATGTTGCAGCAAGGATAGCTGGAGAGATTGATACAATTAAATACAAATTTTCAATGACACACTTAATTGTGAATTTTAAGCGGATTGTGTAAAAATTAAGAAAATTATTTTTGAACTACTTTTCTTTGATGCCGGTGACAAAAGGAATTTTTGTATAGTTTTATATTTTATTTTTTTTTATATATTTTTCTCAAAACTTCTCTCGTGAAATTTAACAAATAATTTTGCAAACAGAAATGTTAAAAAAAAAACAAAGTTTAAATTTATCTATTTTTTATTCTTTCAATATTTTTGAATATTTAAAAAAATATTTTTCTTGGATTCAGAGAGATTGTACATTTTTTTGCATTCTTATGTATATTTTTCCTGTGGCTGGAATTTCTGAAATTTTTTTAATTAATTTTCAAGACAGTTAATTGGATTATTATATGCACCTCAAGACAGAATTTGCAAAAAAATATATATATTCTATATTTAATTGCATAATTAAGTGACAATGAAGAAAATATTTTTTTTTACAATTTAACCACTCAAATATATATATTTTAATTTTATTTTTATAATTTACTATAGTGATCAAGGTTTTTTTTTGTATAGAGTTTTTAGTGCACAGTGGTTTTAAGTAATAATTGCATAATTATTTCCATTCAAGTTGGTTGTGTGAACTATAGTTTTGAAGTGGATTCGTAGAATGGCGTCGGTGAATACACCACGTCCACAGATCTGTTGTAAAAATATTTTAGAAACGAGTTTTGTAAAATTTGCAAAATTTTTCTTGAAAATAATGCCCCCGAAATGTGCAAACTCACATGTGAGAAGTTTTCAAATTTTCAAATTTTCAAATGCACCCTTAATGTGCAAACTTACAAGTCGAGAATTTTTCAAATTTATGCCGAACTGCCGTGTTGGGAAAAATATTTTCCCCGACTGAAATGAGTGATTTCAAGCGAAGGATACAAATTTTTTCCCCGTCACTTTTAAACTATAGCTCTTCTATTTTTTCTTTCTATAATTTTGCATTAGTCAGGTCAGTGGTTACAGCCTATTGAGATTGAGTGAGTGATAGAGCCCATTTTCGAAAAACTTTTTAACGCAGCTAGACAACAAATTTCAAATTTAACAATAGTTGGTGTATAATTTACTTTTCTTTGTGTTGAAACTTCGAACTGTCCACCATTGGAGTTCATAAACGCGTCGGCTTTTTTCACTGCCTCTTGCAACTTATTAAATTTTAGCGTTTCATTTCTGCCCAGTCTGACAGAGATATAAAATTGACTTCCCAAGCCCTGATCATTAAAAAATTAATTAATTAGTCTTTAGGTAGCATGCTATATTTTTCATAATTTTTTCTTTCTTTGACCATTTTCCTTGTTTTTAATTTTATGTAAAACACCATATTCCATATGAAAAGTTGTCATGAAAATTGGAGAACTATACCTAACTTATTCAGAGACCAAATGACACGACATTAATTTATTTATTTATTTTTTGTTTTTCTTTGGCGCCTGGTTAAACATTTCTTTAAATTTTTTTCGATCTATTTTTAAGTAGTTTCCGCACCCATTTGTACGGCAAGTATTTTGTAACATGCACTTTGCTAATTTATTGTATTATGTTGTTGAAAAATTAAGGGATCAATTGCCCAAAAATTCCTGTGCAACTTTTAAAAGAGAGGTTGAAGGTTTAGAACCATTTTCAGTTGGAAAGAAAAGTTGAAACTAATCTTCTTAAAACAAGATCCTGACATATTTGTAAGGACGTTTTGTAGTGAATAATAAACCAGTGATAAACGGTCCCACAGACCTGTCGCGCCTAAATATTTATTTAACGGAACTAAAATCGGCCCTTAAGAAGCAACCTCGATCGACTAATGGTTGCTAATGGTTTCTCCGTCATATACTGAGAAATATTTGTACTCGAAAACATAGGTAAAAAGCCACCGCTTCATAATTTATTTATGAGCAAGTTCAGCTCTTTCAAAACCTGATATAATAACGTAGAAATGGCGGCGACGTTTCACCACCACTATGCCCTGTTTGATAACGGAATTCGAGAGAGCGTTCCAGCATTTGAAGCAGACCCTTTTCCTTGACAAACAAGTCCGACAGTAGCAAAATAAAACTCTGATTCATGTGGCAGACGCATTTTCCTAACATATTTTTAGGGTTGCTGTGTTTTCGGCTAAAAGCTTTCACATAATGCAGATTTTACAGAAAAATTAGCTCTACCAAAATTTGAAATTGAGCTGTTTCCGATTGCTTTTTCGTAAAATTGAAAAAAATGTAACCCATGCAGGTGCAAAAAATCCGATAAATTAGGGCGAAGCGACTTATTACAACCGTTCAAACACAGTCTTGTAACTTTAAAACGGATTAATCTAAACGTGTCTACAGAATTCTGTCCAGTTAAGTGCAAATACCGTCGGTGCTGTCATCGAACTCAGCTGTCGAACATGCGGTGTTTTTTTGTACTTGCTTAGAAGCTACATTCACCGTGGGTACACCAT
This sequence comes from Cheilosia pagana, assembly GCA_936431705.1. Taxonomy (NCBI): domain Eukaryota; kingdom Metazoa; phylum Arthropoda; class Insecta; order Diptera; family Syrphidae; genus Cheilosia; species Cheilosia pagana. Next base: position 4,141,375 of record OW386171.1, read on the forward strand.
GTTAACAAAGGACCTTATGCTAACCTTGTCCCAGCCATTACATTAATTACGAATGGAAATTCGATCTCCTAGTAAAACGAATATCTAGTTAAGGTCAGCATACTAAAAGCAAATTTTTTTGTAATACCAAAACACTGAAGGAAATTATTTCATAAAATACCAAGACTGTAAAATGCATCCACCATTATCCCGTTCCCTTTTATATTCACTTAATAATGATTTGTGACTACTGTTTCAGTTGAAAATTCAGTTTGCATCTGGACAGCAATGTTTCCGAGAAAACGGAAACACAATACCACCAGGAGCTGCATTCGTTGGCTGCAGCTTTTCTAAGAATCATAAAAACAATATTTTCTCTATATTTTGTAAGCTCATTGTGGCATCTTCAATTCAGCAATTTTCATATTAAACATTACAAGCAGACACTAGTAGTGTATATAATATATAATTTGTGATGCTGACCTTTGTAGGGAAAGTTTCAGAAAGAGTTCCTATTCATTTTTGCATCTAAATACAATTAAAGTCGCTTTTAACGACGGTGAACGGACCGATGAAATTTGTCGTTATATCCGACATTTCGTTATATATTTCCGTCGGTTGAATAGCCTAAAATATAATGAACCAACCAAATGAAATAAAAATGGACGCTATAAGTGACTTCCACTGTATGTCAAGACGGAGGAAATTCGTTTGTACCATACTTGCCTTGAAAAGCATATTTTTGAATAGAAAAATCGGTTGGTCCTACGACCTACGGTGCATCAAACGTTTATTGTTAAAATGCCGTCGGAAGAGTTTTTGTATTGGCATTTGATGTCCTTGCCTTTTCATATTTCTAATTTAACATCTGACTGTTTGTGCGCATCCATAATTAGGTAATCACTTGCACAGACCGTTTGTGCGGTTCTCGTTTTTCCATTTACCCTCTGTTGAGGCTCACCAAGGACGCTAATTGAACTGCGACACTAATAGTCCCTTTCCCTTTAATTAAACGAATTTTCGAGTATGCCTTGTGTTTTACTCAACATATCAGATGTCGTGGAAAATCGGCCGCGATTTCAGAGGTCCTCTAAATTAACATGCAGAAATGTGACACCTTTTGGTTGCACATCGCTGCAAGCACAAACAAATGAAAGGACTTTGCCGGACCTCGAATCAATTTTCACTGGAGCGTCCATTTCATTGGGAAAAGCGATGCGAATGGACTTGAAATTATCAGTAATGATGAGTTGTAACTGGGCAGCACAAAATGGGAGATTTGGGATTAAATTTTACCAAGCTATATGCGATTTCCTGAAAATCTTGAGGATCAAAAGTAGTTGGTATATTTAAGATCGGTTTTTCTCACTTATAAACATTTATTTTCTGTATTTCCAGGGCACACAAGGTCGACACCATATATACCTACACTCATCCCTATAGAGAGAAACATAAATAAGAGAAACACCCAGCTAAAGACTAGAGCTATATAGAAAATCAATACTTACCGAATTACATAGTAGTGGACGACCCCCACAAAAAGACGCAGAGTGAATGGCTCAACGAAGACTTCCGCTTAACTACTCAGTAACTAGCCAACGACAAATTCAAAGAAAATTCCATCAGCAAAGTCGAATTTTCTTACGAAGACGGAAACTCAGCATTTAACCGACTCAGAATAACTCTCCATCTTGGTTTTGGTTTTCGTGTGCGTGTTGCGAGTATTTTATTGAATGCACCACTACCATCATTGACATCATCGTTTTTCACTACATACACTCCAGCATATCCGCAGAGGAAACGATAATCTTCAAAACTGGACGAGTATCATTCATACCTTGTGCCATTTTCCGGAGGTAACGTTGCTGCTTATTCCGTTGACAATTTGCGTCGCATTACAGACCTGCACTCGCAACCCCATCACAACCACCATCACCAACAGCACCATCTTCAACAAAATACTCAAGTACCACCGAGTAGCTCTGTAGACGAGGTTGATAGTGCTGCAAGGGACTTGCAATACAACAACAACAATAATAATAGCAACAAGCACCGCTATCAGGAGCAACAGCAACAGGAACAGCAACAGCAAGAGCACCAGCACCAGCACAATCAGCAGCAACACTATCAGCACCATTTAGAGCAACAACAACAACAACAACAGTTTGAAAGCGGTGCAAGCAACAATCAGCAATCGGAATACAAGTACGAACCGACCGGAGGCAAAATATCACAACCATCCCTAGCATCGGCAGCGATACCTTCATTGACACAGCAAGCGAGCGCGGTAGCAGCCATTCCAAGTGGACAGACCCTGGGTAGTCATTCAAAAGTGGATCAGTGGCTCCTGAATCAGTTCAAGATAGCAACCGAAGCTGCGCTCGATCTGCGCTCCACACCGCTTCTAGCACACCAGCATCAGCAGCAGCAACAGCATCACCATCATCAACAGCAGCAGCAGCATTTGGAACAGCAGCACCTTCCTTTGGACGGAGGAGCGGCTGAACATTTGACAAAACTACAGCATCCACAGCAACAGAATTCCCTTCTAACTGTTCCAGCAGCCGCTGCCGCTGCAGCAGTAGACACCCAAATGACTACAGACGTTCAGCATCAGCACCAGGCTTCTAACCGAACGTTATTCAAAATGGAAACTGATTTCTGGCAGCAGGCCCGTGGCCCGCCCATAGGCCTGGCCTCAGTCGCTCATCACCACCACCATCAGCAGCAGCAGCAGCAGCAACAGCAGCACCATCAACAGCATCCACACCTGCAGAGCCATCATTCGATGGCGCTTTTCAATGCGATGGCTGCGAATACTGGCAATAGTACGGGTGCGCCAACATCTAATATCGCCTCGAATAATAATAACAACAACACAGACACCAACGAAGTCAACAATGGCGGCGGTGACGCTGTGCCAACATCAGACAATAACACGCCAGGGTCGGCGATACCCAGACCAGGTGACACTAACTGCGGAGACCCACGCAGCCCCGCGCAAAATGGTCCCACTGCCGACCAGAACAATCACCAGTCGGCCAATAGTCCGACGCCGACGTCCGCTCACCTGCACCACCAACTCCAGCAGCTACAGCACCATCACATGCAACAGCAGCAACAGCAAGCTGAAAACGCTCAGAATGAGTCGTTGCCGAACGGCGGCGATGCTGGGGGTAGCAGCGGGGGCGGCGGCGGCGTTGTCGGCAACAGCCTAACCACGCCAATACCCGGTGGACACCATATGACTCCGAATCACCTAACCGCAGGCAGCTTGCAGCAAATGCAACACTTGCAACATCAGCAAAACCACATGCAACAACAAACGCAACATGGCCAATCACAGTCCCAGCAACAGCAGCAGCAGCAGCAACATAGTCCGCAATTGAATTTGTCACAGCAACAGGCGGTAGCGGCAGCATCCTTGTCACATCCACCGCAGGCACTTACCCCATCCGGGGGTAGTTCAACTCCAGACATAAAGTTCAACAGTGAGAAGTTAGTCAATGAGATTCAGGTGAGTCCTTGAGAAAGTATATTTCCTTATTAGCTTATTTTTTTGTCTTATTTTCTGTTCATGATATAAGCATGTGTGTTGTGAGTGTGCGTGTGTGTGTGTGTGACTCAAGAAAAACAAAACTGCAGTGTAACAGGAAATTTTCTCGCAATTCTCGTTCTCCTCAACCGAAGGCGGCTTGCTTGAAATACGTAATACGGATGTGACGACACAGATCCACTTTCGCTCTTACGTACGACACAGATCCGACACGAAACGACGCAACGCATATACTTACGAGGACCTACCTATCTACCGGCATACGAAGGAATTGCAAAACCGTTTTCAATGTCACGACGCGACGGGGGAGTTTTTCTTTTCTCAATCATACACATGTACTGTATACCTACCCTACGCACTCGTTATCCCTTTTAAACCTCCCCCCACCCGCCAATCCCTCAGGATCCAACGAAGAGCACACAAATGCGATAGAGCAACACCCACTTAAAAAACAAAATACCGAAAACGGGAAGAAAAAAATCCCTTTGACCAGCGAACATTGGCGGCCGCTTTGCCTCTTCTCATGGCATGTCCTTGATGAGATAGAAAAAATTTGCAAAAAGATTGGTCAACGGGGCCAGTCCCGGTAGCGAATCGGAAGAATGCGCATAGGTAGCTTTTCTTTTTTTCCAGTTTTTTTCCTTCTTTTTTCCATTTTTTCCATTTTTTCCATTTTTCCATTACGTCTTGTAGGTGAATTTCGGCGCCAAATGCAAACGTACACGTGCTCCTTGTAAGGGGGAGGCACCAGTCATAGAGAGAATAAGGAGAGACCAATTTTGTGTGTTTTTCAGTGCGTTGCGATGCATTCCATTTCCATACCACTACCAAAAATTACCAAAAATCCTTGCAAATGCGGAAGGAAGTTTGTAGGTATATTTTATTTTTGTTGTTCTTCATTTCGTCCTGGGTAGCAGAAGCAAGCTAGTGATTTGTGTTCCTCTTTGAGGCGGTGTGTGGGGCGGTGTGTGTAATTGGGACCGGTCTTGTGTGTGTGTTTGAATTTACTATCGGAAAACTTATTATTCTCAGGCAGCAGGAGCAGCAGCAGCAGCCAGCAGCATTCTGCATAAAGAGAAAGTGTGTATGTGCGCCGCCCCAAACTAGATGATGATGATGATGATGGTAGATATTGATGACGAACTTGGTATACTCGTCGTATCTTGTGTGGAGTACATTCAACTTTTGTTACTGTTGCTCCTTGCTCGCTCTCTCTCTCTGTCGGTGTTGAAATTAATTTACGTTTGGCCTTGATATTTGGTGCAAAAGATTCGACTTAGCTTTAAGTTTTATTACCACACGGATGGATGGAGTAGATGGCGTGCGAAAGTGTGTCATTGTGTGAAGTACTCGTGCACATGACATAGTCAACGATCTCGAAAACTATTTAAAGTGCTTTTTAGTCTTAAAGAATTAAATGATCTACCCTACCTATTTATCTGCCTATTGAATATTGAATAACCCTTGGTCCGAAAGGTCATTTTATATACCATCACTTAGACGGATAAACTTTTTGTATGAGTCATAGGTACCCATTTTCATTTTACTCGTTATTCTTGGGGGTTTTAAGAAAAATTCCTTCGAAGTTTTGTAAACGATAGCACATCTTCCGTTCGATTCTTTTTGCGACAAAACGCTCCTCAAAATTTGGCTGCACTTTATTAATTTTAGACAAATCATTCGTTACTTTCGGCATAAAGAAACAATTCTCTCGACGAGACGTCTCGTTATAAAATAAAGTAATCACCGTCGTTCGTCTGTCAATAGGTAGGTACTCATTCGTTACTTTCGTCATTTAGTTAAATTCTCTCGACGATACGTCTCGTTATAAAAAAAAAGAATCTCGACTGTTCGTCTGTCAATAGGTAGGTACCTACTCATTATTCTCAAAAATTCCATTGCCTTGAATCAACGAGTCTTTTTTTGAACAACTGATTTTCGAATTTACTCGTTATTTTCAACACTAAGAAGAGTAACTCGATGGAAGTTTAAATAAGACACATCCTTGCTTGAATCAATTAATCTTGTTGTGAAAACCGCTTGTCAATTCGTTGTTTGACAAATTACTCGCTGCTTCCATTACTTTCTTTATTAAAGATGTAGCCCATCATTAAAATCATCTTAAAAAGCTAATTAGGAGTCTTTCTATATCAAATTTGTAAAATATTTAGCGGCAGGAGTGAAGGGATTATTTATTGTATATGGTGTACCGAAAGTCACATCACTAGCCCTACTTGAGCTGCACCAGCACTTACTGATTCGTTCTTTTCTGAGTAGTTTTTTGGGGGTTAAACCAGGCGCTCACGAAAAACTTTCCCACTGATTTCTGTCCAAAAATACACTCGCATATATTATCTAAATAAAAAGCACGCACATCCTTGGAGCTGTCGTCGGTGGTGTCAGCCAGCTATCTCGTTGTCCTTCCCACAGAAACTCAAACAATACTTCAGATAATCAATCAAACGTCCAACCATTGCAGTGTGCTTTATCCACCAGAAAAGTTGAATACCAAAACAAATGGCAACAGAAGGAAAATATATATATAAACTACCGCTTGGTGTGACACTCAATGTATATATAAAATAAAAATCCTAGAGAAAAACTGCGCTCACGACAACCCCACACAGGATGCTATATAAGAATAGGTAGTTTTTTTTTCGACACTGTTCACTTACACAAAACTAAAAATAAATATTAAAACCGACATTAACCGTTGTAGTAGTAGATATATATGCCTTATCCTTCCCCTCATTTCCTTTTTTCTAAAGTACAATTAAAACACACATTGAAAACTATACCGTGAGGGAGAGGAAAAAACCGAAAGAAAACTTGAAATGAAGAATAAAAACAAAAAACTATGAAGGGGAGGGATTTAGAAAAAAAAATATCCACTTTTTGCTATCCGTTTTATTTTGGTTTCTCTTTTTTTATGGGTGGGACAGACGGACATTCGTTGTCCTTTTAAAATTTGTTTTTATTTATTCTGTTTCTTTTTTTTTTGCCATCACACAGAGTTGACGTTTTTCTTGAAGGAGTATAGGAATGCAAGGAAAGGATATTTTTTTGTTTCCATTTTTGGTCAAACTATTTGCAAGGATTCATTGCGAAGGAAATAAAACAAAAAACAACTTCCATTCATTGTTGTAGCTGAAGGGGTTTTTGCATTTTATTTTAAGGAGACTTGGATGAAAATATGTGTATAGGTACGATTTTCTTGTAATGTCCTTTTTTCTGAAAAGGGATACTATAGAAACGCAACGCTAACTGTTTGGTTGGTCTATCGGTTGAGGGGTTGGTTTTTTCCTTGTAACTTGTAATAGCTAGGTATGTATTGACATTAAATGCATTTCAGGACCTCGAGTAGTGTTCTTTTTATGCAATGAGTCGCTTGTATATGTAATTCAGTCGTAGGATTTATTTTGTAGGGATTAATGGGGATACGATTTTCTTTTTTAATGTATAAAAGTTGGGTGTAGGTTCCTATGCTAATGGGAATGTGACATCTGGTACCCAATAGTACTCAAAAGAACTTTCGATAGCTTAGAACGAAAAATGCTTCATTCTTATAGGTAGTGCCTACAAAGATTAACTTTACACTTAATTATCACAGCCGTATGTGAAAGGCGGTGTCAAATCCAAAGAAAAAAGAACCACAAGCCGTTGATAGATATGCAAAAGTGCTTCCCCGAGAATCGAACTCGAACCTTCGCTCTCATCGCTCAACTTAACCTTTGTTGTTGAATCAGTGATGATTTAGTCCGACCAAGTCTTTGAACTTAATAGTTATTAAGGATTTTACAGCAGTCCCTTTCAGCTAGCCTCGATTTGGATGAGTGAGCTACATTCAGAGCTAGGTATGTCACAAATGATTATGCTGTGCCTCTTACAGCACCCCAGCTTTACACGAAATGTTTGAGCTATCCAAGGTAAACCTGCTATTAGTTTCTGGACTATAGAAAAAAAACTCCCTCCAAAAGAGACAGCTCCCCCGAACTAGGTGCCAAGGTTTAGAAGTTGGATGTTTGGTTTCAAGCTTACAAGTCGCTGTTATTCGATGAACTTTTATCTTTAAGCCGAAAATTCCCTTCAAAGAGTTAGTAGGTTGGTTGCGTCTTTTATCTCGAGACAGAAAATTCCCTCCAAAGAGTTAGTAAGTTGGTTGCGTCTTTTATCTGAAGACAGAAAATGCCCTCCAAAGAGGTTAAATTCTTGGCAAAAATTTCAACGAAGAAAATCGAAAGATGTACAATTTTCCCTGCATCCTTTATCACATATAGGGACAGTTTTAGCCTCTCACCAACTATATTTCGCTTGCGAACCAATAATAACGACATTAGAGTACAAATCATCGGGAACGATGTCCTCCGCTTGAAATTACATATAAACAGGACATAGCTACGTCTCTTCTCGTGTACAGGACGCCAGCAACAATAGGTATAGCATTTCACTTCTTATTGGAACGCTGTGCTATCCGCTATTCAACGACCGACACGAGATGTTGTGTCCTTGTATTGTTGGTTCTTTTTTTTCTATCTGTTTTCTACGGCCCCAACGAAAGGAGAACTTGGCAGTAGGAGGGAAAAAAATATATAGGTAGTACCTATCTATATCTATATATAGGTCTGTGGCAAATAAACGAACCGGACGGGTTGCCTTTATTTTTATATTTATTTTTTCTTCCTTTTCTTCTGCCAAGCTATATATAAAATATAACACTCGGCGGTATGTACAAAATAATGTCGTAATGTTGGCACTGTTTCTTCTTCGCCCTTCCATTGGTGATTTCTTATCCTTTTTTGCAATCTTTCACTGGTTTTTATTTACATTTGCTGTACCTACACCGTTAGGTAAAGTAGCTAGCTACGTTGTTCCATTGCAATTTCTCCAAAGGAACCTTTTACGTGCTGCTTTTTTTGCAATCAAGTGGGTCGGTGCGGTTACCATCGAGCATACCTACCCATAGCTTCACTAACTCGACTTGAGTGTGGAAAATTAAATTATTAAGCTCTTTAAGAGGTCTAATAAACTAATAAGAGGGTGTCCTTTCCTTGCGGTGGTATGGATATGCGAGCAGTGCATAGTTCTGCGAACTAATTGGCCGCAATTATCGGAATTATCGGAAATTGATACCTATCAATTATTAAAATAAATAATTAGTTAATAAATGTTTTCTGTTGTGTGCGACATTGCATCCAATTTTCAATCAATTGTTAATCATATCATCCTCAAATGAGTTGGTAGGAGAGCGGATGAAGCGCTATAACACGTTTGCAGTCATTCAAAGTTGGATATTTCATCCTGCTTCAAGCTATACCTATAGTCTATCGGTTTAGGACTCATCTTTTACTTAAAAACCCTATCCATATGGGTGCAAAATGACTATCATTGGATAACGCGTGTCCATGGATGAGTTGTCCTGAAGTTCAGTTGTCTTATAGGAATAAATCACTTCGATAACCCCATCCTACCGCGCCGCCTTGTCTCATCGATATCTATTTTGCAATTGATTGTCTATACAATAGCGATTTTCCAAAAAAAAAACTGATTTTTCATCAGGTAAGTTTTGTAAAAACTACGCATCGCGTCGCCAACATCGAAAGGTTCCGCACCGACCTTGGCGGGGAGCCAGTTTTCCCAATCGCTGCTTTTCGATAACAACACAAGTAGAGGTGCCTATCGACGAAGCTAAAAATAAATCCAAAGTCTCTTCTGGCCAACTACCCAAACCCTGCCTTCGGCTAAGACATTCCTCCAACTTTTGGTGAACTTAACCGGATCGAGTTGCATGTAGACAATAGTTTCCAAAGTAGTTTCAATTTTCAGTTGTGTGTAGGAACTTGCAACATCCAACTTACCCTCCAGAGGCACCGTACCTATAAGGTGTAGGTATGTATAGGCACCTACCTAGCGTCGTCGGTGGATGTAGGTCAATTTAAGCGCCCACCGTCTTCGCACTCCCACCGGCAACAGCCCAGACCCAAACCCCACTCATCATCAACCGCCTTGGATGAGAAATATTCTTTCTCAAAAAAGCAACTCTCTCTCTCATGACTGACTCTCATCTTCCTTTTTTTTATAGGTATTTTGTTTAACAACCCCCACCAGCCGCCACCCCCTTCGCTTGTTGCTAGCTATCTATGTTTTTTTCCACACAAATAGTCCGATTTGCTCTTCGAAGGAGAACACCTATACCGAGAAAAGCGACTATCCTTTTATAATACTAATCTACTACTACTTTATGGATAGTGATGTAGTGGTACCGTACATGAAAGAAAGGACCAACAACAGCAAAAAAAAATCCTCTAAAAAAATGAGGGGAATTTTTTTCTAAAAAAAAAAATGCAAAAAAACTGTAATTATAAATGTCCTGCCAAATGAACGGTCGGTCGTTGAGAGAATTTTTGTAAAGGGGTATAGATGTGTGTATGTGTGGTAGTGTTTATCTTGAATGGATATCTCTCAGGAATGAAATATAGTAGATGGCAGAATAAAGAAAAAATAATAAAGCAACAACAACGCTCAAGGATAACGTACTTGTACGGTTGTACTGAATAGGAATACAGTGAAGAGTGCTCCGTCTTCGGGCCTGTTCCCTGTTCGTTTTTTTCTACTCCTCGGTCCTGTAAATATGTGCTTCTTCTCCTCCGGTGTTTCTTGTTTGCTCGTTAGCTTCAGTTTGAGTGAGTGAATTGGGATTTTTGTGTGGGTGGGTTGGCTGTTGGTGTGTGCGTTTCGTTGGGCTCCTTTAACTTGTTCTTCGACTGGCATCGGTAGATGGTACACCGTACACTCACTGCTCAGTCATGTCTGTTTCGAGAGAACGTTTGTCGAAGACGACGATGACGACATTGACGACGACACAACGACGACATCGATGGCACATCCACAGGACGCGCGTGGCACAGCACTGGAACACTATACCGTCTAATGGTTGAACGGAGTTGGCAGTGGCAGCGGCAAATACGCGCGATAGTAGTAGTGTATAATGATGGTGGTGTATGGTGTTGTTGCGAAGGGGATGGGGTTTCTCTCAAGTCCTTATGAGGGTTGGTTTTTTTTGAACGACTCTTTTTTTTTCTCTTTTACTGGCCCTACCCCCATCCTGTCGCTCATACCGTATTGAGAAGAAAGAAAGTGGTGTTTTTTTTTCAAATTTTTTTCTACGGGGCTGGTGGTGGTTGCTCCTTCTTTCCCACTTTTGTACGTGTGTGTGTGTATAGTTTGTAAATAGAAGAAGAAGAACGAAAAAACACAACCGTTTTTTTTTTGTTGTGTTTTTTTTCCTTCTCTGTTGTATCTTAGAAAGGCACACTTCTTCTCGAGTCACGCAGTCCTCCTTTGAATTTGATATACAATACAGCACACACAGAACGTTAAGGGACACCATTCCGTAAGGATGTTTCGATATGAGAACTTTGTTTCTTAGGTGTTGTTGTCGGTCGGTCTTCTTATTCTTTATCGTGCGCTCGTCCTTGTCGTTAATAATTCTCAAGACGGATACTTTTCTAATAAGATTTCGTTTTGCCTGTCGTTTTTGATAGTTTTCCAGTTGGAAATTACTTTCGACTTTGATGTCGACGGTTACGGTTCGCCTTGAAAGAGGACACATCCCGGCTCGGTTGGATCGGACGAATTACGAGAAGTTTCGCGAGTGCAATTAAGTGTGAACAAAAAAAAACAAATAAATAAAATTGTTTTTAGGTGAATTTTACACAAAAAATAAAGTTATTCTCTATTTTACAAACAAAAAAAAACACCACGGATACCCACCTAGCTGTATTATTTTTATTTAACAATAAGTTCTAAAATTTTAGAGAAATGACACTGGACTATGAAGATGAAAATGTAATTCCAAATCAAACGTTTTCCTAAGTTTATTTTTATTTTTGCCTATGTGTTTTCAAATAATTTTGTATCTAATTAATTTTATTACCCAATTGGCTTGTTTTATATAATTTTGTTAAATAAAATACAAATTATTTCCACTTGAGTTGTGTTCTTTTTTATTTCAATTTTTCTGTTTCGTTTTTAGTGGACGTGGATTGGGCAGTGTTTCTGCCGACGGGAAATTGCAATTTCCCACATAGTTTTCTGCAGTTCGTTTTGTTTACCCACCTTTGTGTTGTATTTCTTGAGTCTCACTTTTAAACAATCGAGTGCTGTGTGTGGTGTGTGAATATATTCAGAATTTTCTTTACGCTTCCAAAATGTACAAGTATAAAAACTTTATTTTAGAAAAAAAAACACTCAATTGCATTTGTACATTACAAAACTATTATTATTGTTGAAAATGTATTTTTTCCATTTTGCTTTTCGGTTTTTTCAGGCCTTTTGTGTGTGATTTTATTTTCCATTTTTTCATTTGTCGTCACAGCGAACTTATTAGATAACTAATTTTAAATATTTCAACTTTGTTCTTTTCTCCAAAAAAAAAAACTGTCTTTCGCCGGAACATGTTTAAAAATGGATTATGTGAAAAATTGTGCAAAAACGAATATACGTTAAATGACAACAGCTTCAATTATCCAGATCGAATAGTGCAGCAGCAATAAGTGAACGCACCTTAGAAGAATGCTGGTCAACCCTGCAACGAGTGAGTTGGCATCTCTTCCGTTGTGTATAGTACTCTTCCACATTAAGGACAAAAATATGAAAAAATCAAAAAAAAAAAAATCCTCACCTTGTGTCCTCATTGTTTTAAGTTTTTTTTGTTATTTAACATTTTTTGTTGGATTTTTTAAACGTGCTAAAGATTGGCAGAATCGAGGGTTAGGTTTATTAAACTGTCATCTTAAAGTTTGCAGATATAAAAGTTCGTTTAGTTGGTAGGAAGACGATCCTTCTTAAATTGTTTTCTGGGAGCTGCAGTAAAATTAATGTGAATGTTGAAACGGTAGAGGTATTTTATTTATTTCCTAGAAAACAGGGGTCGAATCGCGTCGTTCGGAATTGAGTTGATTAACATGTGAAACAAAAACAAATTCCGTCACGTATTGCTCGTTTTTGCAGCATTTTTCGGTCTCAATTTCCGATTTACCAGATTCACTTATGTCGATACGATTTTTGAGAAAAATTATTAAATAGGTACCTGTCACGGTTCCTTTCTTTGTCCACATAAAATATCCATTCGAACAAAAAAGCCAGCAATTTGACGGCGTTTATTCAAATTTATCTAGTTTTATTATGAAGTAGATACTCTCCAATCTTCCATTATCAACTTGCTGCCCGGCAATTGATTTTTCCCAGACACTTTTGGCAGATTTCAGGTCTATAGAGAATATTCAAAATAATCGGGATTCCTTCCTTCATTTGGCTTTTTCTTCCTGGTTGAATATTTCCACCTTACTTGTGATGGATTAGCCCCCACCTTCACTTTTCCTTTCTGCAAAGTAAATAAACAGATATGAATATCTCACATTTGCTTCTATGAATTCATGGACCGCATACTTTTCAAAGTATAGCTGAACCCCTTCCTTCCTGTTGTTGTTCTCTTACTTTCACTTTCAAGCTCGGTATGAACTTTTCATCAACTTGAAACACTTTTCCTAAAACTGAGCGATTTGTGTGGCTTCTTCTATAGTTCTTATTAATAAAACGAATATTGTCCGAGTCGTCCTGCCGGCATAAACTTTGCTCCAAATACCTACTTGTTTGTTTGGTAGGTACATACACGCACGATAGTAGGAGTGTGTAAAAATGATTCGCCTCATCCAGACAGTCGGTATCGGTACGGTAGGTAGCTGGTTTTGTCTCCGAAATCGTTTCAAGTGCAGTAGAAGGTAATTCTCCTGGTATGAAGTGCGGCAGATCAGTTTACAGCAAAACTTTCAATGAGTACCTAAATTGGTTATTTTACGAGTGTAGGACCAGCCGAAGGGAGGAAGTACTTAAAGTCGTTCCATTTTGCATTCAGTTTCATTATATGTGAGGTACCTATGCGTAATCCGTTGCAAACGTTGCACAAGTCCGACGATGAGCGCTAATTCTGAAGGATTCGTTCGACAATTTTAACGAGGATATCGGTAGGTGGCACTCTATTGTTATAAATACCCATGGAATACAACATTGGACTAGGTATCCAATAGACCGCTGATTGATTGCATGATTGATGTAGGCATTGTAAAGGACTTAGGAAGAATTTCCACCGTCGCGGTTATAGATAGCCCGGACATGCTTGGATATTGTACGCCCGGAGAGCGTAGTTACTCCACCGATCGTCCTGCGGGTATTGTAATCCCAAATAGCGAATGAAATCGTACAAATGTGGCGAATTTTGGGTATGCATTTTCCTGTTAAGACGCTGATAATGCAATAGGCAGGGTTTCTTGGACTAAGAAGGATTAAAGGGTATATACCCAATCACGACAGGATTCTGTCACATCGTGTATTTCTGCGGAGTGCCGAACAAACCAACGTTACCACAAAGTTGAGCTGATTATAGATTTAACCAAGGTTTCCCCGTATTGACGTGAATTTCTATAAATACCTTGAATTGCTTGAAATATAAATTTTGTTCGGGGCTTAATTTGTAATCCGTGCTCGATAGAGAAGTCGATTGTGTAATGAGATGATGGTCATTTGCAGGGCACCAAGTTCATTGTTACGCTTCTCATTATATAGTGAAAATGATGACAGGATTGACTATAAAAATAGATGCTTGACTTTTGAGGTCCAATTGAATGCATGAAATGATCAACCAGTGAATTTATGCAAATTCAAAGAGATAATGGATTAAATTTGTGTCATATGCATGGTCGTATTCATTACTTTAACTTGGCTATTTATTGGTAGATTAAGTCGCTTTACTTGATTGTTCGCGCGCCTTTGAACTTGCAGGATGACGGCTTCAATATCTCACGATAGGACTAAATATTTTGAGGCTAAAAAAAGCGATCGTTTACAAAAGAGAAACGGCCTTGAGTGGTATCAGAATACCTATAATTCCGGCTTTCAACGTCTAGTAGATATATTTTTCCTTCTTCTAGCTGAAGATGGAACCTTTCTATTTTTACCAGCTGAACGTCAATACCCATTTAAAAACAACAAGTTCCAGGGGCCTAACCATGCAACTTTTTATAGGACTGTCGTCAATAGGCTTCCAAAACTTAAAAAAAAAACACGGCACTGAGAGCTGAATGCAGTTTTTTCTCCACAATGGTTAGGGAAAATAGTCGAGGTCACAAAAATCTGAAAGTTGATATCGTCAAAACGATCATCGTCTTACGTAATCCGCCCCTTGGTGTCGATGCTTTAGTCAATAGACTTCAATAGTCGTCGAGTAAAGACTCGTGAGTCGCTTACGAAAATGACATTTTGGTAATCGATGGAATAGGCGTTAACAACGCCATTAACGACAATCGACACTTCAGTCATTAACAGCAATTGAAAATAGGGCTCAGAATCATAGGGATCTATAGAAGTTATGGGTCTAGGATTCGCATATCCTTTCGCGCTGATTTTTTAAACCCGCACGTAGTAGGAAGGGCATATTTCTTTTAATATATATTTTATTTTTAATTGATCCTCCTTAAGTTGTCACTTATTTTCTTGCGACATACCCAACACATCCAACAACATACCACAAAACATCATTTTTGTCATCAATGTTTCGAAGAGTATATTTTTAATTTCCGTATTTGTTTTGCATTTTTTTTTATTTCTCATAATTTTTGTATAACCAAATTTGGTTTAAAACACAAAACAAACTACACTGTACTTTTGTGAATTTTCATTTCGTACGCCATCCTTGTGTAATCCTTGAAAAAAAAACGTAAAATTTAAATCGTTAGTTTTAAAAACGAATTTTCATAAACATAACATTTTTTTTATACAATATGGTAAGTTATCTAATTTGATGCAACATAAAGAAAATTATATAATTACACGCGTTGTGAACAAAACGAAGAAGAAAATTCAATGAAACGAAAGAAACAAAAATCAACAGCATATTGAATTTGGTTTTATATTATGTACAAATGCAAACAAAAGGGTGCGATTCTTTCGAAATCATTTCGATTCATTTAACAATCCACTGGTGTGCTGTATGTTATAAGCTTTTTTAAAAAAAGGGGGTTGAACAGAAGAAAAAAAACCGACCGCTTCACAATCAAAAAAAAAAAAAAGAAAGAAAGAAAGGCAAGGAAGGGGAAGCTAGGAAAGTGTTTTCATATTATTATATTTTTTTCCATTTTCTCCTGTGTGTGTGTATGTAGTATGTCTCTACTTTCAAGGGATGGAAACAAAAGGGAGAACTAGTTTAATTTAACGCTGTTCATCGTTTGGAATATTTTCTGCAGTCCATATAAAAAATAATTTTCAATTAAATAAAACAAATTCAAATCTCCACTTTAATTGGAGCTCTTCCAACAAGAGAAATTCACTTTACGAACATTTATGAAGTTGCGAGTTGCCAGTGTGGCAGTGTATATTAGGTAAATGCCCTGCTATCCTTTGCATTTTTTCTGCTCTTCCTGGGCGCTAAATAAAGACCATTATTCGTTTTTTTTTTTCCTTCTCTTCCAACAACGACTAGGGACTACCTTCCTGCAACGACGAACCAGCTAGAAATACTCTTAATGGAGATGAGAAAAAATGAGAAAAAAAAAAATATATCTCAACATCCACCAGGCAAGGACAAGGATAACGAAACTATAGTTTTCTGTCTTTTCCCTATTTTATATCCTCGCCTCTCTGTGTTTGTGTGTCCAAAAGAGAAATTCTTCTAGGGGATATAATATTTCGCATGACCAGAAAGGGCCCAATCCAAAGATTGGTGGATAGTCTAGCGACCAATGCTAGAATAGGGAGGATAGCGCAACGAAAAAAAAATAAATAAAGTAAAAACAAAAAATTAATGTACATACATACACACACATTTCGGGGTATACATCATGGAGATGTAAAAATCCAATTAAAAATGGGAAATTCATTTTATTTCTCTTTGATTAGCAACAAGATTTGAATTTACTATATAGCCGACTTGCTAATTTAACTAATCAGCGTAAGGCAATCTCAATCAGCCGCCATCATGACTGCATGTAATTTTAATTTTGTTATGTGACATTGCGTTCCAGTACCAGGTATACCTATAGTAGGTTCTTATAATGAATGCCTGTCATTGCGGCAAGAAAAATAGTTAATCTGAAACCGCCTGGAGAATCACTGAACGTGAAACTTTTAACTGAGGGGGCTAAGAAAAAATGGCACAAAACCCAGCCACCCATTGCAAATGTGGGCGTGTAAGAACATGCATCCGCATATAGGTAGTTGGCATTTTGATGAAAAGAAAAGTATATTGCAAGTCCGAAGGCAGATTATTACCTATCGATTAGAGATGTGCTCATTAGACCAAGAATCGTATTAAAAGGAGGGTGATACCATGGGTAGGGGCTGATTCTGTACTGAGTTGATGCGACAATCACAGTTATTGGCTGCATTAGAGCCGAGCAATTCAATTAAACTGCACTTGCTTTGTTCTTGAACATATAATATATAGCTGTGTACCGATAAACATGCGTGTCCCCATCAGTTTATTACATTTGTATTTTACTTGTTAGACTATTCTGCTTCACTTTTGATGTTTCATAGACAAGTCTTGTCGTTTGAGATGGACATAGAATTCCATGGAATTAGTCGTACCTCATAATTATTGCTTAATGATTTAAAATGGCTTACGTTTGTTGCGTAGAAAAATCTATACATGAAGTGAGATTTTAAAGTTTATCCGTGGATTTGTACACGAAACACGGTAAAACTACTGGTCTAATCTGTGTGGATTCTACACAGACATGGAGAAACATTTTAACTCAACTACTCATTGTGGTTTTCGCAATTTTTTAAGGCTTTCATTCCTTCTTTTTTTGTTGCTTCCTTTTCAAGGATGAAAGGGGAATATTTGCATATTTTAGTGGTTTACAAAATCGCCGTTTTAAACATGAAATTGTCACACCAGTTGTTGGTAAACGGATTCTGACCTGTCACTGATCTCAGGAATACATTTTTTCCTTACAGCTTTGGGATGAATCACATTTTAATTTTTTTGACAATTTACTGACACAAGTTAAGAGAGCTGTCATATAAGGCCTTTCGTCCGAATCTCTACAGATTGCCCTAAATTTTGGGAGTATTAAAAATCATTTACCTATTGTGGCCTACGAATAAATGTGCCTTTGGGCCATTGTTGCCAAGTGGAAACCATTCGAAAATTCCTTGAAAAACGTTTTGTAACGATCAACAACTGAAGACCAGCCATATAGACAACTATTCCAACTAAAGGGTGTTTTTTTTTTGAGGTATAGAACTTCGAATTGAAATAAAACACAAGAAAATCGCTTTAATATCCAGCAATTTGGCTTTATTGGAAGGATAATTGTATGCAATTAATGTTTAAATATGATTTCGGGCTGGTTTGAATAAAGCCAAGTCTAGAGGTCCAATTTTCAACCACTTTTTCGAGCATTTGGGGCTGTATGTCGGCAATAACGCCACGAATGTTGGCTTCCAAGTCCCCTAATGTTTCTGGTTTGTTGACGTAGGCGAGCGATTTCACATATCCTCAAAGAAAATAGTCCAATGGTGTCAAATCACACGATCTTGGTGGCCAATTGACATGTCCATTCTAATGGCGTCTAAGGGTCCCATGTGCATTCCCTTCACTCCAAATGCTTGTTGACGTACTCATTCAACCAAAAATGAGCCTCATCACTGAACAAAATTTTGCGATGTAAACTTCGCGAAATAAATTTGCACGATTTGCAAGCGTTGTTCATTTGTCAACCTGTTCATGATGAAATTGCATACCAAACTGAACATAAATGTTCGAAAAACCAACCTCTACAAAAAACACCCTTTATTACCACAAGGTCATATATTATTTTATGTGTCATTATCCTATGTTGGCCTAGGCTTATCCTGAGCTCATAAGTTAATGAAGTTTATCGAAATTCTCTTCGATAGTAATCTTGCACCATTTTCCTAGTGCAAAGTGCGCCTCAACTAAAACCAAGTATCCAAATGCAACGTCCACGAATATCTCTGGATTAGGTATAACACGAGCACATTTCAATTGTGATTCAACAATCCATCGATAAGGTTGACATAAATGCTAAAAAATTGTTTGCAACACCCACCCAATGCCATCTAGCGAGGCACGTTATATCGAGGAAACTTTGTTTATAAAGACTCCAGTTCGGATCAGTACTTGGCAAAATTGCACTTCTCCCAAAACGTATCCACACAGAAAGTGTAGATACATCTTATTGAAAAAAAAAACATGTAAAATAGATCAACCTCCCCTCCCCACCTAAACAAAAAAAAATATACATATCTATTCACTTGCGTGCCACAATCCACCATCCATATCTATCCTCTTGAGAGGCATTTGAAGATACACCACATACAACTATCAGTCTTGGAAAACTCTGCTTCTCCTCCACCGACCGACTAGAAAAATGCATATAAAGCTCTTTTTCATTTTTCATTTCATTTGTTCTCCTTAATTTATCATTTTGTTAAATATCAAGATCGCGGAGAGACGCCAGAGAAACACAAAACAAGAACAACTGCAGTTCTTTTCAATTTCACCGAGATAGAAAGCAAAAAAAAAAAAACAAAAAATAGTTCAAACCCGCAACAACAAAAAAAAATAATAATGTGCAAATAAAGAAGGCGAGAACTGTTGTAATATTTGCTACTTCCCCCCGCCCTTGTTAATTTATTTTTATTATCTGCGCGTTTTTTTTGTACATTGTTTCTGTTCCGTTTATTTTTTTTTTTCGCGCTGCTGTCGTTTCTTCAATATCAATGGATAAAATAAAGTAAAAACAAATTAATGAAAAAATGTACATCGTACATGTAGCAGGCACACTCGCACCACCTCCGCACCCGTTTCCTTCCCATCTCATTACTAGCGTACGATTTAACTGCTGCGACTTTGCAAATGCAAAATTCTATCTATTAAGTTGAAGTTGCAAAAAAAAAGAAGAAGAAACAAACAGAATTGATGCACACACATCGGGCGGGCACTGAGGTCTTATTGCATAGTGGTGCCCTTTACCATTCCCAGCACCAACTTCGTTATAGATATATATTTTTTTTCTATATTACATTTCGCCTTCTTTGGTCTGTCCAGAAGAGAGATGGTGGAAAAAGAGTTTTGTTTTTTTTAAAGCAATTTTTTCTTATACCTAAAATAAAAAATAAAAAAAACTAAATCTTCGCACAGATATGGCTCTCTCTCTATGTGACTGTTGTAGAGCTGCTACACAGTGGGGATTACGCACCATTTACAGACAAACTTAGCGAATGTATTTGAGATGAAAAAACAGGACTAGTGTTGGAGAATCACAAACAAAAAAAAAAGGAAGAAGAAAATTTGCGAATCGCGTCTTTGTGTGTGGGACGTGCGCGAGGAGGGTGGCTTCATCATTATCTATTTTGGGGGGACCAGTTATTGCCCTAAAAGTTGAAATAAACTTTTGCCTGTACGCACAATGTCAAGTGTCATCGAATGGAGTGGTTTCTTATATGAATCAGCAAGGGCCAGCGAATTTTTTCAAGACGATCTAAATTTAAGCGACTTCTCATCATCCGTTGAAGCGGCAGCAATCAAAAAAATCGTGTTTAACTGTCAAATATCAGAAAGTGGTTTGTCTCTCATATATACCTAAAAGCCTACACGGTACAGAAGACGCGTCTTTTCTTGGGTTTAAAAAAACCGCAACACACTAGCTCTCCCATACTGCTATTCTTTCTTTTAGAGCTCTCGATGGGGTCCTAGGACAAGCCTTTTGCGAAATGACAGCATTTGTAACTTTGCGTTATAAAAATGTGTGATTATAACACTGGAGGTCTTGTTGCGCAACTCTCCTGCATATCTGGTATTTCAAGTGTCAGCCTCTGCTCGACATTGGACTAGGAACACTTTGTTCAACTTGCATTGTATTTTGCACCGCCAATTTTCAAAGGGCTGTGTTTGATCTTACTCCTCTAAGTAAGGAAGGATTGATGCTGCTTTTAGAACTCCCCTTGACTTTGGTTGCTACTCCTTGTCTTCCATTTTAATTTGCAACATTTTTTGCAGGCTCTATTGTCATTTTATAGGTATTTTCTTCTTTTTTTTTGAGCTCGATTCGTAGCCAAATTGACAAGCTTATGCCAATTGTTGCCGTTCCATGGCTCGTTATCCTGAGCGCCATCTTAACGATTCGACTTGTTCGACTCGAAGTTCAAACCCTAGGGCGCCATTCCTTTCGATCAATTTCCATTGACACATCAAGACTAAATTCCATTGAAAAGTTTCAATGTGCATGCTTTTCCAAACACAATGCCTTCTCAATTCTCCGGCGCCTACACTGAGCGCGGTCAGTTTGACACCACTTACCCATCAGACACGACTCTAGACGACTATCAGCCTTACTGCGGGAGTTGTCAAGTACCGGCCACTCGCACTGATAAGAAACTATTACTTCCCCAATTTGAATGTCATATATGTATACAGTTTACAATCTATGGTATCTGTGGGGGGATATAAACAAACTGGCATCGCAACGCCACCACATCTAGTCACTACCACCACCACCACCACCATCAGCAGCACCGCCACCGCCTCCTACCTTCGCCTGTAATCAC
The DNA here is from genome assembly GCA_936431705.1 of Cheilosia pagana. Taxonomy (NCBI): domain Eukaryota; kingdom Metazoa; phylum Arthropoda; class Insecta; order Diptera; family Syrphidae; genus Cheilosia; species Cheilosia pagana. The sequence continues at coordinate 4,162,538 of OW386171.1, forward strand.
ATTGCAATTACTAAAGAGCGCGCCATCATTTCCGACACAGTGTGTCTTCGGTATACTATACAGAGCGAATGCATAGAGAAGGATCGCAACCGCGGTGTGCAGTGTGCAGTGTGCATAATAGAAAAGATCACCGCACGGCGCGCCGCGCCGGCCGCCCCACAACTCATCATCTCATCATCGAAACTGGCGATCGCAGTCGCACACGGAACACCATTGTATGTGCGCGCATGGGCCAATGTGTGCAACACTGAACGCGAGTGCAAAACTGCAGCAATAGTGCAAGCGGCGGCGGCAAAAACCCCAACAACGTCCCACAGACAACACTGTGCAGCGCGCAACGACCGCGCAAATACAAACGTTTGAGCGCGCGATCGAATCGTTTCGTTTTTCGTTTGTTTTTATTCGCGCCGGGCAGAAAATTTGCTTTCATCACCGCGTGCGCTAATCAGCGTACAACGCGTATATCAATCACTTTTTGTCCCCGAAACGACAACTACTTGCAAAAAAAATAATAATAAAGGAACTGTTTGAATGGGTGAGTGCGCGTGCGCGCGTCCCTTGTTTTGTCATCCTGTGTGATCATGAATGATGATGGCAACAATGCCATAAGTGATAACGATGATAATGAAAATGAATTTCATTACGCAGCCCAATGCGGCGATGATGCGGACAGTGGCAGTCCTCCCAGTGATCGATGACATGTTTTTGTTTTCATTTTTTTTACTTAACAACAAATGAGTGCTTTTGTATAAAAAAAAATATGAAAAAATACTCTTCCGTTTGAAAGACATCGGCGCATCGCAGCTCTTCGCAATAATTATTTATATTTAATGATTTTATTTAAAAACAAAGTAAGTTTGTTCAAATGTTGTTTACATTTTGTACGACTCACACATAAGTGCAGCGCACCGCCAGTGTAGGTGCGGAGGGTGGACCGGGCTTAATCTATTGCTGGTTATTTTTGATGCGAGTGCCTGCTTCTCTCTGTCTGTGCATCTGTCATTGTCTTCATTCATTTCTAATGCATCTTCTCTGACCAGTGCATATTTGAATTGTTTTTTTTTGTATTTTTTTCTCCGCAAACTTATTTAGGGCACATTTGTAAAAATATGGCGCGGAAATGTACTGACGATGAATTTACATGTTAATTTGTGTCGACACAAAGAACGACGATTTTTTTTGTATATTGTTCTTATATTTAAATTTCTTGATTCAGCGAATGTCAATGTCAGAATGTGCGCACGCAAGAAATGTTTTTTTTTTGTCTTGTTTTTGTGTATTACATGCAATTTTTTGTTTCTTGGTTGTGCGCGGTTTTTTCATTGATTTTTTTTCGCAACTACACGAAGACAAAGGTCATCGAATTGACATGTTTTTTTGAGATTTTTTTTTGTTGTTGTCATTGGTAAGTGGCGCTTACGCAGAGTCTGTCATCATATAGTGTGTCAGTTTAGTCAGTTAGGTGTGATTTAAAATTTGTGATCGACATCGATAGGAATGATGGTCGAAGGATGCTTCCAGTGTCAGGTATTTTCCGTTTCCTAAATTTCCAGTTTAAACTCTTTTTTTGGCAACAATTTTCTTGACCTTGACTGGGGAATGGCGATAGTGCGCGATGCTACCGTGTTTAGCCTTAGATTGGGAGAGGTTTCATTTTAATTTTATTTGCGGGTGACTTAACTTCAGGCATATGGGTTGAAATTGTTCTAAGGCGACTTTCGGGGTCTTTCTGGGAACAGGAACGTTCGTCCGCACTTGAGTAATTTTTTAATAATTTAAAATGCAACTGGCAAATTGAATACCGCATTCTAACATCATATGAAAATCCATAGTACGAATTTGGCAGAAAATATATTTGACAATCCGTTGAAAGAGACATATCTAAGGCACTTTTCATCAATCTGTCACATATTAGCGCTGCACCAAAGAAATCTGTCATGTAGCTTATGCCTAGGGCCTTTCATAAAACCGCAACTCTGAATACTATTCCCGAACTCGCGCTTGTAACTTTTAACTGATTTACACGGAAAATGTTTGGCAATGTACAAATAGGCAAACTTGGTGCATACAAATTTAAAAAAATAAAATAAAAATTTTGGCGCGACAGGTCTGTGGGACCCAGTGCCTAGCTTCTCACAACCATTCGTTTTGTGTGAGTTTTCAATTTTTTGGACGAATGGAAGGGGTCTACAATTTTACGCCGAGTCCAAACGGCTAATCGAGAAGCTCTTTCATGACAGTTTTTCTCTCGGATGTTTGTCAGACGTGCGCGAGAGGTGGCGCAGTGGAAAGGTTTTTTTTCCAATGTGCGCACAAACTTACTTTACACTTACTTACTTACTTACTTTATTTTATGAGGGTGAAGTCAAAAATGTAAAGAGTCCATTCCGTCAGATGGCTCAGTTGCAAGAGCCTACACAAAACAGACCCTTGAGTGTAAAATCAATGCATTCGGTCATTTACCTCTTCACTGAGAAACCAGAAATCTATTTTAATTAATGTCCTCTCCCATGAATGTTATCAGTTTACAATTTGCGAGAGGGATGTGGTGTGGCCAGTTAAATGTCTTCAACGCTTGTCGTAAAAACTGTTCTCTACCTGATTAAATCAACGATATTATATGCAACAACATGTACCACCCGTTTAAGGGTAATCCAAATTGTTTTGTTCCAAACCAAAAAAAAAAGCCGCTCCCGATGACGATAGGTTGTATAAGCTCGGTGAGCATGCCAGCCATATGACAGAATATTATCTAGTTAGTTATTCGAACTGATAAGGCGACTTGATGAATGGAATCGAGTGTCATTCGGAAGATTATGCATTCAAAAAGTTTTTCAGTTAGTCCTTTGTTTGGCAGTTTTTTCTTATTCTTATTACTAATTTCAATAATCACAAATGGGCAAACTTATTTCGTGGATGCTGTCGCTGTCAGTATCGCAAATAACCTCCTGGCGAATAGTGTTCTAAAGTTTGTGGATATAGTACGACGACAATGGGGAATGTGGTTGCGGCCCATCACACACAAGTAATTACAAATGACAGTTGTTGAATTAACGCGTTCAAGTTGTATGTCACTGTTGAATAAATTTAGTTGTTGATAGGTCTTCGGAAGATATCAATGGAACAGTGGCTCGCTCAGCAGTGGTATTCTAAAGTGGCCCATACACTTGTCGCCGCATATGGTGTGAACTCAGTGCACAGTTCGTGAGCGCTCCTGTCACAAAGTTTGCTCCTTCTATCTCAGTTGGTGTGAATTTTCGTACACGTCAACTTGAGCATGCATTGTCGTTTGTCGCCATAAGTGATGGGTTTTGTGAGTGAAGGCGATTTTTTAAAAAAGGCCGACAAATGTGTTTCACATTTTTAATTGTCTTCTTGTGCTTTCCTCGGCCGATTTCTATAAATATTGTCGCCTTTTTAGAAATATGAAGTCAGCTTTGATTTTTATCCAAACTGTTGTCAGTTTTAACTCTATTTCAATACGTTTCGCAACAAAGTTTACTCAGTTTTCATTTCACTTATTAGTTTTCCTCAATTCATAAGGACACTTTTCGACATATTTGTATAAGGAAAACTTGGAGTTACCGCCACAGCACAACAAAACTCTTTGTGGGGTGGACAACAATTTGTAAATCCTCACTCTGATTGATTTATTGTCTTTTCTTGTGAAAATCAAAACACATTCCCAAATGTGTTTCGCATTCCTTCCAAAAGTCGCAGATACTCGTCCAACTATGCAGATGTAACAAAAAATCAAACAACAAACGAACCAACAACTGCACACACATGCCATTAAACAACCATGTTCTACCTCAACATTTTTAATGTTATTCCACGTTGTATGGGTTCGGTGGAATGGCTCCAAATAACAATAAAAATAAAAAATGAAACACCGAACGCAATAAAAAAAAGCATCAAAATTGAGTTAAAAGCAGCAAATAAAGAAGTGCCTACTCAAGGAAAGAAGGCATACAAAAGAATCTAATAACACACATGTATGCCTGAATGTACCTTCGTACTCCCCATAAGGAGAACGTCCAGAAGATCGCTAGTCTTCTACTTCTTCTTCTATTTTTTTCCGTTTCATTTGTATGTGAGTCCCCTTACCTCGCAAGAATAATTTTTAAAAAGAAACTTTTCTTATTTTTTCGCAACACATTTCTTTCTTCTGGTTTTTATTATTATTACTTTTTTTTAACCATAAGAGGGCGTTTTAAGTACACCGAATAAAAAGAAACAAATAAGAATAATAATAAAAAAAAATACGCAATTCCTTTTGGCGAAGTCAAAAGATCATTTGCCTCTTTGCCCAAAAATAGAAAATTCAACTTTTGTGCACTGAAGACGCAGCGTATACTATGCAGAGTGTGGTAACACAAAAAAAAAGAATAAAAACACAAACGATACAGCAACCTTAAGAAGAAAAAAAAAATAACAAACCTAAAAAACAACTTGCGTTGTACAACAACCGGCAAAGAAAATAATAATAAAAAAAAAACCGAACAGAGATAATAAATTACGGCGAAAAATCCGTAAATATCAGTCGGATTATTTTTTAAGACTCGAACTTCTTTCTCCTCCCGGGCAAGTTTCGCATCCTTCGTCTTCGTCGTTGTCTTTCTTAATTTTTTTGTTTGCATTTGTTTGGTTATTTTTTTTTTTACATATCCTTACTTTGATGAAGAAGGTGGAGGCTGTTAGCTGCGCTGCTGTTTATCTGGTTGCCGTTGTTGGAGGTTGTACTCCATTGGCTTGGCGCAACTGCAACCGTCTCCCGACAATCGTAATATAACAAATTTTTTCTTATGTTAGGTCAGTAACATTTGCTAAAAACGAAAATGGCTATAAAGAACTGCGAATAAAAAAATGAGAAAAACTTCAATGGAACGGGGGGAAATAAACCTAAATAAAGTAACATGTGGCGTTATGCGCACACGTACGTATGGGAGCCAATTGAGATTTTTTTTAAAAAAGGGGATAAACAAAACAATTTAGAATTTATTAAATGGACTTGAAGGGGATTTACTACTATATGAGAAATAGAAATGATGGTTAGGGTCTATTTTGTTTGTTCTATGTGTGCATGCAACAAAGGCGCGTAGGCTGGGAAGAAGATGCGTTCAGTCCGGAGTAGTTCGAAATTGTTTTGAGTGTGTTTTTTTTTAATTTTTGGAACTGCCCTAATTTAATTTATGGGCATCGAACCTTAGACACCTTGCTCAAAATTCCACTGACCGGCTGCACCCATAGCGGTTTCCATTAGTAGATGGACCTAGAGTCCTGTCAAAGTCGGCTATCGCGGTCCATCCATTCGTTCTTTGAATTTCGGTATTTTTGATATTCACAAGATACACGTTCTACTCTTCTCCCCCACCTAACCTGAGCAGGGTCGCTCTCTATGGAGTTTCTAATACAGTCGAACCTGGGTAATTGGAATCTAATGGGCCATTTATTTCAGTCTCACTTATAGAGGAATTCCAGTTACCCAGTTTCTCACCTATCCAGGTAGAGCAAATATTTGTTTCACTTAAGGAGGCCTTCAAATAAATTGAAATTTATAATGCATATTTTAGCTACAATTTTATTTAACATTTTGTTGCAAATCTGTCTCACTTACAGAGGTTAAAATAAATTTGTATGTCTGGTCCAATTACAGGGGTTGATTTATAAAAGTTTCAAGTTTCACTTATAGAGGTGGAAAAATTTGAACTTCTGGAGAAGGTGCATGAGAATTAGGCCCACTAGTAAAGGTATTCCACTTAGCCAGGTCGCATTTAGACAGGTTCGACTGTATGTAGATAGATGTCTTGTATACATATTCAAAGAATTGTCAGACCTTTCGATTTTTTCCACAACATTTAAGCCTGGTAATATATTTGGTGGAATTTATACGCAGTTTTTGGGGAAATCTTCACATTTTTCGTGCAACAACACTGTTTTATCATAAATTAAAAGGATTGCTATCTGGGATCATGTATAATTGTATCAACAAAATGTCTGACATTGCAAAGAATCTGGAAATATTTAATGCTTAAAAGTTAAATAAAAACGCATTTCCGTTACAAATAAATTTCAAAGTTTGCTTAGATTGAAATGTTCATACTAAGTATGAATTTTTGTGTATCTGAATGCATTCGTTTGACATTCTTTTTCTATTAGAAAATCATTTCAAATTCAATATTTTCAATTTTTTCATATAAAAATAAAACAAATTTCACGTAGCGGAAAAAAGTGGAACTTTTTGCGAATTTAGGGTGAAATTATTGCCTTTGCTGATAAAAAAAAAGGGGAAAACAATCTTCACAGTCTGGGATCACTGGTCCAGCGTGCTCTCCAGAAAAATATTTAGATCGCAAACAACAGAGTAACATTTAACATTTCATCCTTAACCATTTATTTAATTAATCGTCGAATGCCTTTCATAGGGCATCTACGAACTTCGCGGTGAAGGCTACCATTCACTATTTTTATTTTCTTCAATTTTTGTTATACGCTCCATCAGGCCAACGACATTAGTTACACTACACCTTTATTTTTGTTGTTCTATTTTTTTTTATTTTTATTTATTTTTTGTTAGCATTCTCTATGTTACTCTCTCGACAGACATAACATAAAAATAAATACTCCGGACAGTAAAGAAGGGCACATTTATGTAAGATCATCAAGTTAAGAAAAATAAAATAAAAAGAAGTCCACTGTCTCCCCGTCTCTCTGATGCACAATGCATAGATAGATAGAACGTCTTATTGAAATCCAGGGGCTATTCCGGCGGAGAGCTGAAAACAGACAAATAAGAAAGGAACGCGAACACACCATCTTCGAAGACATAAGAACAAAACAACAAAAAAAAAAAGCTAACAAACGCACGGAGTGAAACCAACCGTTCCAGGCCTCATCCTCCGCCGCCGCCGCCGCCTCTTATTTTCGTATCTTTGATTTTTTTTCGCTTTTTTTCAAAATTATTTTTTCTCTACGTACGAATAGATGAAGCATGCGGAGGGAGTCAGCGGCAGGATGGCAGTAGATTGTGGACGAAAATGAATGTGAGTGCACTGCGCACATAGGCAGCGTGTAGCGAAAAAAAAATTAATAGGAAAATTTTATTTTTCTCTGCGCGAGGAGAAAAAAATATATTTTTCTTTTAATTTTATGTTTTTAGTTTACTTTAGTTATTTTCTCTTGGAGCTGATTTTTATTATTTTAGTTTCGCTTTTTTTCTCTCTTAAGTGTGTATGGTATATATATATATTTTTGTTTGTTTGTAAGCCTTGAGCTCGAAAAGCTGGAGAGGAATAGGGAGAAAAACAAGAATGCAAGTATTTCCCTCGAGGTAGACAGGCGTTTGGGAGAGACAACTTCACGTCGCATGTCAATAGTTCAGTGGTTGATGCTGACATATTGTTTTACAATAAATGCTTGTATATATATTGCATGTGTCTGTATGGCGAATATGCTTAATTTAAGTCGGTCTAACCAAAGGTGCAGACAAGTTTTATGGTAGATGGTTTTGAGCGTTCTATTTTGAGACTGTCATTGAGTTTTTGACAATCGTTTGCAATTGCAAAGCTTTTATCTGTCTGTCATTGAAAAGAACTCTTCCCACTCGTTATACTCGTTGCTATTGGTTTGTCCTTTTGGATAAACTCAGCCAAACATGTGGGGATGCAGAAATGCGAAAAACCTCCCGATGACATTCTGCATGACCATAAAATCTGTTTTCTTGAAGAGGGACTCTAACTCGATGTCTATATAGACAGAAATATCATAAGTAGGACATGAATTTCCTTCGACCAAAGAACCCAGGTACAAAAGGGAACAGCGAAAAATGTACATAACAATCAAATTCAATATGTTTCTTTCTTTTCATTTGCAAGCGCTCGTCAAACGGATTCAAGTAATTATTACTCAAAAGAACTTTTCGGCATAAATTTATTTTTTTTATTTTAATCGTTAAATAGGTATATTTAAAAAAATAATTACAACTATTTGAAATTCAATATTCAATTTCACGTGTTATCCTTACAGCTCTTCATGCACAAGAGCGCAATGCAACAAATTCAACAAATACCCCGCGTTGGATTGGGTCCTGGTGGTATGGGTGCTGAATCAAAACCACATCAATGCCAACAATGTCTCAAGTCGTTCTCAAGTAATCATCAGTTGGTGCAACACATACGCGTACATACCGGTGAAAAGCCCTACAAGTGCTCCTACTGTGATCGACGCTTCAAACAATTGTCACATGTGCAGCAACACACTCGATTACACACGGGTAAGTCTATTTTAAATATACGACACCAATTCTAATTATCTTTGCGGCTCCCCCTCAAAATTTGCACCTAACATCGCTCCCCATGTCCTTGCGTGTCGATAGTAATATTCCCTCTGGTCACCCGAAACCTAATTGACCATGACAATCAATTGAATTAATCATCCGTGGCATAGGATAAAGATACAAGAAAAAAAGTGTTTCCCATCGGAAAAAAAATTTAATCCTTCAAAGGATGCAGCGAAAAAAATAGACTCAATCTGTCCGCCGCTATCTGTATCCATTAGGCTGCTATCCTCCGGCCGTTTACTGCGGTGATTATAACCGGAGCACTTTGTGCCATGAAAAAATTACCCAGCAACAGGAGCAGGACAGAGATTGAAAGGATTTAGCCCATTCTCCACTTTTGCCGAGTTGATTTTTCCTACTCTCATCACTTGCAACACAGTCTGACCCTTAATCTCTCCTCTGCTCGCGACTAAGGTGAAAAAATAAGCGAACAAAAAATAGGTATGTCCTCTAAAGGATTTTTAAAACGAGGAGTAGAAAAATTTACGGAAAAAAAAAACACAGAAATCGCGTTAAGTACTCATTAACTCACGTACACTGACACCAGGAGTGAAAATAAATTTCAATATCTTAATTTCTGCTAAATATGCAACGGCAGCATCCAGCACCAGGAGCAGCAGCAATCGCGTCGCGCCGCAGCAGCAACCGCAAAAAAGATGGAAAAATGCTGCGAAAAATCGCGTTAAAGTCATCAGAGGCGATTAAGTGGGCGATAAAAAGTCGACGAAGAGAACTGGCAAAGGAGACCCACGGCAGGCAGCGTTCCTATACCAACAAACCAGGCACGTACCGTGATGGAGCGGTTTTTTTCTGCTTTTTGTCTCCCTTTTTTTCCGTCATTCTTTTTGAGGGTAATCATCACCTTTTCAACTTGGATGGGTGTTGGTTGGTTGGCTGGTGGGCATGGGCTATTTTGTCGCCAGCAACCGCGCGTAGGTATTCCTGGGCCGATAATCTTTGATGTTGATTTTTTTCTCTTTTTTTGCATTTTCGCTCTTGTACTTGTAAAATATTTTAGCATAATTTAACCTTGCAGGCTAAACGATGTGCAAATGGGGTGAAATTTCCCATCGCATTAAAGGGTTGCAGTGGAGTTCAATTGATGGAATTATTAAATTTCTGCAGTCAAAGGTGGTTGTGGAAATTTTGCTCTCCAAGGCAACTCTTTAGAGGATCTGGCTGCAGGGCACGGTTACAAATCTGTGGGTTTTTTTTATTCATTGTTTGTGAGAAATATACCATACAGAGGTATATAGGACCTTCGCTCCTTCTTCACATGTAGACACGAAGCCCATTGTCAACCATTTGTATGACAGCTCATCTTAGAAGCAGCAATGGGTGGGTCAACGCTCAACGGTTCGCACTGGCAAATTTTTCCCTTCCATTGTGTTAAAGGGCACGAAAAAACTGACGAAAAAACGTCTAGACATTGATTTTTTGTTTGTTTGTTCATGTCACCCTCATTTGAATAGCGTCTCAAGTCCTTCGATTTACTGGGATTTTTTTTTATTCTTTTTGATTAAGTCTCCCCCACTTATACATGCGCACATTCTCACAAAGCCTAGGATCAAATGTTATAAGAGATTTATTAATTCCATTCCCTTCAGAGGAGTAGAAGAAACAGAAAAAAGTGTCACCCCCAAAACAAATCAGCAAAAAGATAATTGAAAATGGAAAATGTCTTCCAGAAATGGCACTACTGATGCATCTCTCTTCCACTTGACGAATATTATATGAAAGTGACGAACGGACAAATTAAATCTGTAAAAGAAGAAGAACAACTTTTCTTTTCCCAAGGATTTGCTGCGAATTTCCTAGCTTAATTGACTCAGGATGATTAATTCTGCAATTAGTGAGTGTTCGTTCGTTTTTTTTCCTCTGATTCTTTTTTGCCAACCCCCTTTTGATTTTTTTTTTAAATTGAATACAATTTTGAATGAGAACTAGTATCCTTTCTATTCCTTAAAGTTCGCCACATGCACAATCGTGCACAGAAAACAACCCAACAGAGTAGAAAGACAGCAAATTGTCCTTGACGGAACTATGAGACATTTTTATCCATAAGGATAAAGATAATAGGGTGGCAATTACAATGGTTGTATTAGTTTTCATTTATTCTAAGGATGATATGTGAAGAAAAAAGGGAGAACTGTCTCCTTATACCAAATTAAATCGTAGAATTTTTAAGGAGACATTTTCAGTAAGCTCAATTCGAAGAAAATATTTAAACCTCAACGAACTCTTAGCCTCTAAACGAGCACTCACTTTTAACATCATAATCACTGACTATCCGGCTACAACCTCACCTTGCAGGTCGGATTAACTTGTGCACTCCTTTGGCAATAACTCATTCAAATTTTACCTCTTTAACTAAACGTAAATAAGCTCACTGCAAAAGTGTGTGCAAATTTTAGAGAGCGCGACGACAGACCAGGAGATCTGGATTCTGTGGAGCATTGCAAATACTGTAAGTGATGGAAGGGGGTGCGAGTGGATCAAACTTTTTGAAAACACTTAATTACCCCTCGAAAAGCCATTGGCATCATTGCTATGGCTGTGTTTGTGTTGCAATGGTCGCTCTGAAGAACTTGTTTCTCACCGTTGGAGATTTCCGCGGAAATTAATCAAAAGGGTTTCTTGCTGCTACTTTTTCAAGTCCAGCAATTGTGATTATTTCAAAGGGGGTTTTCGCCAAGTAGATTCAAGTGGTATGGTCTGGTAAAAGCTAGTTTTTATTTACCACGAAGACACCCACCCTTTGGGATATGTTTCAGACGGAGCTCTAGTAAAATCTGTCCTGACACAAGTGTTCCAGGAAATTGGTAGGCAGATAGTTTATTTATCCTCGCTCTTCAAAAACCTACCTATAACTCCAAACAAATGTGGCTGGTAACTAATACTCGGAAGTCTTGTTTTTGATTTTGTTAATCCTCGCTTACCAAATAATATTAAGGACGCGATTGTTTGGGTTCTTCTAAATTGCATCAAGGATGCCGATATTTTGAGCCAATATCAGCCAACATATATATCGAAGTCGAAAACGTCACAACCGGGCCCGACTCATATAATGCACGCTGTGGCCGTTGATTAACAAAAAAAATTCCCCCCAATAATACACAACCTCAAAATATCCATCTATCCATTTGCTAATTAAAGCATTCATCAAGCACGCAAAAACAGAAAACCAAACCAAAACCACCATCTGGACAGTTTTCCACCAACTCGTCGTTAAAAAACCATCCATAAAAATTCCAAGAAGACTAATCTCCTGACCAACCCCATGGTGTTTCCTTGGTGAACTCCATAGAGAGCCACACAACAACCGAACGAGTTATAAAAAAAAATATATAACAAAACACTCAACCAAATGTCCACCGCATACCGCAACACGCCACTTGTTACTCAATTGCTATTAAATTGCATTGCGTTCTGTGTTTGAAAGCGTTTTGTAACAATTTAAACACACAAAAAACGAAAAAAAGTAATACGGTTTTATCTTCGTTAATGGTCTCCCCATCATCATCATTATCATCAGAGTAACATCGAACTCGACTCGAACCCTTTTGTTCGCCGCATATTCCAAACAAGGATTCGGCGTACGGAAAAAAATATAATACCATAAATTACACGTTACAACAATTTACACGGTCAGTTACACTCATCAGCGCGATGTGACATGATCCTTTTTTCTCAGTGTTTTTTTTCCATTCTTTTCGCCATCGCCGTGGAATAAATTGGGAAAATTATCCTTGGGGGATAATTGACCAGGGTTAAAAAAAAGGGTTGACAGTTAAGTGTGTACAGTGAATGCTAAGTGCCCGCGATAGAGGAGGATTTGATTTGTATGAGGGGGGCAGCGCGCGAGTCCTTTTGTCTGCGGCATAGCAACACCAGGTGTTTCCTTGGAATAATTTTACGCATATTCCATGCAATGCAACGCATATGTTCATGTTCACTTGCGCAACAATCTATACAAATGGTTTGCGAATTATCCTTGCGTTGCAATTGCATTTTGTTTATTCAGTTGTTTTTTTGTATCGTTTATTTGACGATCGTCGTCCATTTGGTGGCGGCACGATTAGGCGCTGGTCAGTGCAATGGCATCGGGCAAACGAGATCTTAATCCACAGAGAGGCGACGCGCGACGCACTCTTCCAGAGAGGGGATGTTTTTTACAATTTACACACAATCGAACAAGGGGTTATATAACTGTATCAACTTCCGCGTTTCGGTGCACATGCTGTGTGTAGATATAACTGTCTAACCAGGTGGCTGAGTTTTTTTTTTTGTGTATGAACCCTTTTTCACGTCATGCTACCACCGCGCGTGTTTGTACAACGATGAATGATAGACGTGCCGATAAACCGTAGTACTCGCTGACCCATTTAAAAAAGGTGCTGTCCTCCGACTTGAGAGTGGTCGCCTTATTTCGGGGGTTATTGTCCCCGCGATGACCTACATTTGTGACCCACCATCGACCGGCCGGCGATGTTATGAAAAATCAATCCTTATGCCAACGTCGCGTCGCATCGTCAACTGGCGTGACGTGAATTTGTTTTAAGTTTTAGTTGAAATTAGTTTCCTCTTTCCTCTCGCCAATTAAGGACCCATCCATCCTTTGGCAAATATCTCATTGCGATGAAAATGGAGTCGCAATCACAATAATTCCACTTGGTCCGTTGCCATTTGTTTTGAAATTAAAAAATCATAAGTGCTAGAAGGACCAAAAGTAAGCAAGAGAAAGAATTCATCACAAGACAAACATGATTATATGAAAAATTAAATGCAAGATTCCATTTAAAAGTCTGTGTGTGCGTGTGGAGAGGAACATCTTTGACTATGCTGTTTGCAGCAACGACCGAAGGTATACCTACCTACCTAATTTAATGAATATTTTTTCACTTCGTCCTCTGGCTTTGCCATCAGTAGACAGTAACGTCTAATGGTAATGGAATAATCCCGGAACGTCGGGAGGATACTTTTCTTTTTTTTTTTGAATTAACATTACAATTTTGATTACATCCCAAGAGATAGAGAGAGAGAGGCACGCAGACGGAAAAAATGACAAAATTAGTGTTAAAAGCAAACATTTTGTATGCACTTTGGAAGGAGCAAAAATGTTTTCTCAACTGAAAATATCCTTACTGATTGTGATAACTGGTTGTCTAGCTAGGATGCTGGATATATATTTTTTTATTATTATTTCTTTTTCAAGCTCATTAGCCCCATTCTCTCCGAGATTCGCGCATTCATTTGCAAGTAGGTATAGTTCTTCGCAGTTTTCGTTCACACCTGATTGAATTTTCTCTGCAAATGTTGAATTGTATTATTTTTTTTTTGGGTAGCTTTGGGCGTTTCGTCCCTTTTTTGAGGAAGTAAAACTGGTTTTTCCCAGCAAAAAAAAGGAAACATATTTTTTTAGATATTTAAGAAAGAATAAAACGGAAGGAAGTGTTGAAATGTTTTCATTACGACAAAGGCTCATTGTTCTCCTTTGATTCAGATCCTTTGACAACAAAAAAGTGTTAAAAAGCATTAAGAGGGATGTGTGAAAGAACTCGTTTTAGGGGTTATGTTGATGCGAAGCTTACATTTTGGTAGTTATTCAATTTCAGTGGTCTCAGCGACCGGTTCAAGGGTCACTTGAGACAGACATATTTCCATAGTCGTTGTGGCAAAATTTCCCTTTAATTCAGATCAGTTTGACAACTTTTTGGGTCCGTCAAAGTCAGTAACAGCAACCCTATTTAAGACACGACAATGTTGCTCTTTAACGTCCTTTTTGAAGCAGTTGTACACGAAACTTATCATTGTTTTATCCGACTCTCGAAAACTCATTTACAAGCCCGTGACAGTCGTTTTTGTTGTGAGAAAGCTAGGCCTTGGGTCCCACAGAACTGTCGCCCCAAAATATTTATTTATTTATTGATTTTATTTGCCAGTCGTTTTTTGTTCTGCGGCTATTTCATTTAAAGACTTGTTAAATGGAAGAAAAGTATCAGTTATAGGATGGATGCTGGCTGAACTGAGAAACTTTTTGAGGTTTGTGTAAACAGGGTATACGAACACTCTCATGCATAACTGGCCACCCATATGGGGGGCAATTGCAGTCTTGCGACGGGACAGTTGTACACTCGTGTCGTGTGTGAGCGATGTCGCATAGAAAGTTTCTGGGGGTCGAACCCTCGCTTCATATGTGCATCGAGAGAGGGTAAATTTGTATTTTCTTTCCTGCAAACTATCTGCCAAGCCTCAGAAGCATTTTACCCACTTTGTCTACGTGGGTCAAAATGGTAAAACGACAAAACGTCAAAGTTTACCCAGCTTGAATTTGCAGCCTATTCTATGTCTAATATAACAACCCCATATGTTAAACTGAGCCGTTTTTGCACTTATTTTCCCTTCCGACTATCGCTCTGGCTCTTATACAAAAAAAAAAGATCATGAACAGTAGGTTTTCAGCCGAACAAATCTTTTAAAATGCGAAGTGTGTCGTGAATCATCCGATTAGGTTAGGTTTGGTTAGATTGATGGGGGTTGTGAGATCGTCACAAAAGAAAAGGCACCATATCGGGCCCATCGCCATCCCCAGGGAACCATTACGGACCTAAACCAATTCATCCAAGCATTCGATTTCCCTACAAAATATAAGTATGGCCTCAATACTATTTGAGGAACCAACCTCTTCCAAGTTATTAAAGAAGTACATGCCGAGGTACTTTCTTCTTCTCCGAGCAATTGCTTGACATGGCGATATTCTCATTGGATATCGATCTCATCCCAAGTTCCGCAGCTTTAAGTATGGCTAGAACCTCTGCTTGGAACACACTACGTGTGTCCTGAAGTTTCAGGGCCATCTGTAGGTCGAACACTCTGGAGTAAATGCCTGACCACGTGCCCTTGTTGGTCTTGGAGCCGTCAGTGTATACTGAGGCCTCGTTTTCCCGATTAATTAAGTTAATAGACCAATCCTTTCTGTCAGGGTATAAAACATCATAAGGTGTGTCGAAATCTCAACAGGGATATCAGAGAACGCTTCCCTTAAGATATTGCTCAGACCTATACCTACTTTTACTTTTAAAAAGCCCTGCATTAGTGAGTCGAAGCGCGCTATTACCTGCGTGCATATGTATTTTAAAGTCCAGTGGTAAGTCATCCGATTATGAAAGTAGCATTTTAAATTTAGGCAGGTATAGTTGGTTACCTTGTACCAACAAAACAATGATCCTTTGAGCGCATCTATTATGAGACAAAAGCACATATAGTGCCGAAGAGTGAACTACCTACTAATTTGAGAGCTTATTGATGTGTGCTCTCCATCTATACTCATCTCCGTTCCATACTCCATACCTGCCCACCTAAGAAGATTATATACTGATGATTCAAAGTTCGTTTCGAGGGGGGTGCCTTTTCCTTTCATCGCTTTCAAAATGCATTATTCCAAAAACTATAGAAATGAATTTTTTGTTTCAGGTGAACGACCCTACAAGTGCCATTTACCAGATTGTGGACGTGCATTTATCCAGCTATCGAATCTGCAGCAACATTTAAGAAATCACGACGCTCAAGTGGAGCGTGCAAAGAATCGTCCCTTTCATTGTAACATTTGCGGGAAAGGCTTCGCAACGGAATCTAGTTTACGGACGCACACCTCCAAGGTCAGTTTAATCTATTCTAAACAAGCATTCTTCTATTACATATATCTAATATGTAATTCTATTAATTACCTATTTAAGTAGAGAAATTTTATTAAGTTGCTTTTAAAATGGGTGTCGACCGACACGAACTGTATCTATATAGGGATGAGAAGGTACTGAATGCCCGTATGTCTGGACTGGACATGAACACAAAAATTCGGGGGTGTGTCAACATAAATTATATATACCTATTATAAGTTGCTTCGAAACGGGGGTGTGAGACGCGCACGACTTCCTACGTATACACATGGAAATCTCCTACGGAGTACCTACCATACCTATATGCAGACAAAGGGTCGCCTCTCGTTTGCACGTTAGTGCTGGGGTCGATTTTGAACACCTTTTCCTGCGCCATCGTATTCGCCAAAGAAAAGTAGGTACACATATACCAATCGGTGTAGTTAGGTGTGTGTTTAATCCGCATGGACGACGGCGTTCCATATGAGTGCATTCATTTATGTGTCGTAGTCGTATACCTACGTACACTACATAACTATGGCGAATGCGTGGTTCGAATGAATTGATTTGGACAAAAGTACAAAAATGGTCTCAAATTTGGCATTGTTTTCGGTTGTTGGAGGGATAAATGACGAGGAATTCGCTTTGGTGGTTAGATGACGTGGAAGAGTAGTTTCAGGTCAAGGGATGAATCTGTTCGTCGGCAGTAATGGTTCCTCTCCCCCCACAATTTTTGCCTGGTGTTATGATAGATTCGTTCATTCATCTGTAAGGGATCGGTTTTGTCCTTTGAGAATATAAGGTATAGATAGAGACTTTTGAACACTGTCGCTTCAATGATTGGGTAAATGTCTAGCAACGTTGATCTCTTGCATTACCTGCTTTTATTTGATGTTAGTGGGGTATGCAACTAGATTCAGTTCAGTTAGGTACCTATATCTTTTCGATTAAGAGCTCTTGCACGTTAGCTAATCTTCTTTGACATCATTAGTGTCAGTCAGAGCAGGACTTAATGCGTGATTACTGCGTAGACGACTTTTCGTCGGATAAAGTTAAAATTTAAAATTCCATATAAATAATAATAAGCCAACGAAATTTTGAAATATCGTGTGGGTCTTTAACTAGGTACCGGTAGTTCGTTCTTACTTCAAAAGTACCAAGTGGACCGTCCAAATGTCTGAATTCAAACCTTAAACGAGTTCGAGCACTGCTTCCAGTTGTCGAGACAAGGACACTTTGTTCGCCTTTGGAACCGGGACTAAGTTCTCGTTACTGGCTGGGCGTTAAGATCCAAAGATGTAGTAGATGCGTGCCTTACCTCATCAGTTGTATATTCTCCTCCAAAAGCAAATATTATTTCATTCCAGGCACCATGGTCCGCATTTAAATTAAAATTGCTTTTTACCGACGACCCTGAATGTATGAAAAGTCTTAAAAAAACCGCCTTTTCATGACTCCTGACAGTTTATTAAGTCAGTTACAAATCACTCAGCCCGTCCTCTTTCTGTCATCAATTTAACAAGCTATTCTATACTTATAAAACGCAACGCACTATATTAAATTGCTCAGTCTCGGTTACTTTAACAAGCAATGTTTCCTCATCTCAATTTTTCTTCCCAGCGATGAAACAAAAAGAAAAAAAAACATTAAAAACTTTTGCACTCATAAAACCATAAAAAAAGTACTCTCGAAAATTGCCCAACTTCAAGTTGCCAAGATATCCTTAATTTTTCGCTGCCGTGCCTCCCTTGCACAGCCCAACTCGCAGCAGAAGCCAACCCTTTCGTCATCATCCACTTAAAAATGAAAATAATTGTAATCATTCCAAAAGATGAGTAAAAAAATAAAACAATAACCATAAGGACTCACAAAAGATGCACAGAACACAGAGTCGATGGCGATTATCCTTTTTCTAGATGTGTTGGTCCTCTTTTCTTTTTTTTTGTTGTTGTCTCCGCTTTCATTACATCATTTGACTAATTTTGCGAACGTCGATCTCTTACACAACAACTGTCTGTCTGTGTCTGGCATCAGTCTGTCTGTCTGGTGTTTTTATCTCATTTCAAAACAAAACACAAAAAAACCGACACAGTCCCTCTATCCGGCTGTCCGTTGGTTCATATATTGTTCTGTTTTTTGGTGACCCATTCAAGACACCCCTTTTGCCCTGGACTGGATCTCTCGTGATAACAGGTAATTTCCAAAAGGAAAGTACAAAAATTTGGTGAAAAAAAGAACCGCTTCCATTGATAAATTGAAAAGGTACCCTGCTGGCTCATCCTTAAAAGATTATTAAAACGGATATTAAATGAACAACCCAGCTAAAATGGACACAGAAGGACAGATATCGTAGCCAATATCCTTTAATTTGCTTGAGACCGACCGATGAGAGGAAAGCTCTTTAAAATCTTCACCCGTCATTGTGTTGTTCTTTTACACCTTTTTTTGAGAATAGCATTGGGATTAATCTTTTTTTGTTTGCCTTTCTTTTTGTGTGCGGGGGGATAACTTGTTGCGCCACTTAACGCGGAAAAGAATAACCCACCAACAGGACGAATTGCAAAAAATCCCAAACTCATAATGAAAAAGGTACACTGAGTCTATGCCTTTTGTTTTCTTTCAATTGTTGCACTTGGCGCTGTAGTTTTAATTTACAAAAGAATGAATAATCGCCTTTTTTATGATTACAGACAGGACATGCTATGGTGTAATTAAAGAATTATGAAATTCTGATTGGTAAAGCACTTGAAGTAATTTGGGTTGTAGGAGACGTGTGTCTACTTCGGGGTGTAGTCGACTGCAGTACTGTTGATGGGTGTCCGTAGTTAGTTTACTCTATTTTTTCATCCTCTTCTCAAATTTGGCACTGATGTCAGGTGAAAGCACCTCTCCCGATGGGAGAAGTCTTATAAAACGTAGGAGAAATTTCTTTAGAATGGTTTTTGGACCTGATTTTTGTTTCTTTTTTTCAAAACGAGTAGGTACCAAGAACATCTTTTAGAAAACGTGGTCTAAAACGCTCTCTCAGAATCATTTTTGGACGTGATTTTCGTTTCTTTTCTTTCAAAACGAGTACTAAGAACATCTTTTAGGAAACGTGGTCAAAAAGGCCTCTCATCGCAAGTACCTAACGACATAGGGATTCCTATTTAGGTTTTCAAATATTATTGAGTCTGCTTTTGTTTTCAAATCAAAAGCAGTCCTGCAAGGAATTGGAACTGCTGATTATCCCACATGTCCTTGTCTTTCGCTCGTCTCTCACTACCCCAAGTAAGGCATCTTTATGGCCCTTAGGTGATTTTTGTAGAAACTGTATGATTTTGATATTTTTTTTGTATGGTTAGTGCGTTATACTACTAAGCGAGGGGTCCCCGGTTCCATACCCGAATGAACACAAAATGAATCTTAAGGTTTTCTCCGCTGCGCCACCTCTCGGCAACGTCTGACAAACATTCGAAAGTGCAACTGGTTTCTTAAATAGCCGTTCGGACTCGGCATGAAATTCCAGTTCTCTTCCATTCGTCCCTAAAATCAAAAACCCACACAAAGCGCGGAGTGAGGAGCTAGGCCTAAGGTACCGCGGATCTGTTGTGCCGGTTTCTACAGGGACAATTTGCCAGACTTTCGATGCAATCGAACCAGAGACCCACATTTGAAGCAACTCTTTAACCGCTTAGAATATCTATGCAACATTATGCAACAAATTTAAAAGGATACCTCTTCTCACTTTGTGAACGTCACCTTTGCTTAGCACCAAATCAACCAAATTCCGACGATAATTCTCACCAACTTTCACTTAAGCGTCTTCCGTACGCTTACTTAAACGTAATTAAATTACAAAAGCCAGCACACTCCTTAATGTTGGAACAGGATATCCCTGCTGCAATGCGAGAAACTTTGTTTAACTCTTAAAAATCGTTTTTCACACCACCACCACCACCACCCACTTGAAGACTTACAACAACATTTTTGCACGCATTCCTTCCTCCGCAATCGGCTTCGTCATTCCATTTTAAATAATTATCCACAACGGAGGTAAAATTTCCGTTGAGCGCAAAACAAAAAAAAAACGATGTCCAACAAAATGAAAGGTGTTTAACAAGAGACATAGAATAGAGGAAAAAATCCTTTGCACTTAAGATGGAATTGCACACGAATATACATCCTGACTCAGCACAAGTTTGTGAAACAAAAAAAAAGAATACACTTTCTGACCAACAATATAACCACAAGCTCTTACCCAAGGACACAACGAAATTTTTAAGCACTGAACGAGAACATCCACCGACGAAGACTACGTGAAAGAGAAGAATCCTTTTGGGCAGCACAACAGATGCCATGGACCGACCGAACGTCCCTCGAGTGTTGCCAGGATAAAAAATACCCCTCTTGCTAATGAGAGTTTTGGGGATACTTTTTCAGGGATGTGCACCTGATTTTTTCACATTTGTATTCTTGAAGGAGCATTTTTTTTTCTTCTTAAAATAAATCGAAAAGAAAGCGTCTTCGGGGTGATTTATAACGAAGAGCAGAGGAAACAAAAACGAAAGGGTTGTCGGGCAATGCACGCAGCACGTAGAACTAATTATAGTACAAACTGCACCCGCCACCCTTTAAGTCGCGAAGCAAATGAGGTTATATTGTTTTCAATGGTGGTCTGATGTGTATTCATAGTTGTTATCACCACCCCCCCGGTGTGCGGTAGACTGTAGAGGCGTTGGTGGAAGGCATTCAAATATCCTTGCTGTTTATGACTCGATTTGTCCGAGGTCATTGTGCTTTAACAGGGCAAACCACATGCGCCTTGTCAATAATCATACTTTAAATCTTTACCTTTAATTCATTCACAATAGAAAACGAGACAACGGAGGGACTTTTAGCCTCATCACTTATCACTCACCATTGAAAATCGATTTTTAGGGTCGTAGATATTTTTAATCGGTCGTCATTTACACCCACCTGAAAGCAACTTTAAAATATTTTCTTTTGTAGCAGCTATATTTATTTTCATCTCTCCATAATCTTCAAAATTTATTTAAAAAACAAAATTCTATCAAAAAAAAATATACCTAGAAGCAAATAATAATTTATTACAAATTCCCATCCCAATCATTTATTTTTTTTATTGCTTACTACCTGGTGCCTGGTTGAAAAAAATCTCATTCATTCATTAAACAAAAAAAAATTGTTAATCATAAAAAATAAATAAAAAAAAAAAACACAAACACACACAAAATGCGAATACCACAAAAAATGCAGGAGCTACAGCTGCATCTTGGTGTCTTGCAGCAGCATGCGGCACTCATTGGCGGACCAAACGCGACCTCATGCCCGATTTGCCATAAATTGTTTTTGGGCGGCGAAGCACTAATGGAGCATATGAAGCATGCACACAAGGATCCAAATGCATCCGGCGTTGCTAGTAAGTATCAATTTCGGGGTGACAATTATTTGATTTTTATAAATTTTTTGTTTTGTATCTAATATGGGTTCAGGATGATCCTTTGAGTTTGGTTACTTTTCATTTATCATGGTTTTGTGTTCGAAATTAGTGTCTCCGGTCTGTCTCATGTGACGACGATGATTTTGTTCGCCGGTACTCAAATGAGCTACGGTGAGAGCTCAAATTTCAATTAAAATCGGGGTCACTTTCCACCTACTTTTGGTAAAACAATTTTATAGTTTGGACGTGTTGTTGAACGCCGTGTCCGTCCATGGTGAAACAGACTGACAGCCAATTTGACAGACGCAGCTTCAATGGCTGCTATCCACTGTCAAAGCTCGAAGACCCTTTACCGATTGTTTAATTGGGCTTCTGTGTCATCAGATCTTCTTTACATTAATTTCGTAATCGCATTCGGCGGTCCAAAGCGCGAAGAGGCAGACCGGCATCAATTTAACCCACCGTTTAATAAATATAATAATAGTTCTTTTCATTTGTTGTAGTTTTGTGTTCATTTATACTTCGAAACAGCTTTGTGTTCATTTTTAAGAAACATTTATAAAGTGACTTCTCGCATTAACCATAAACAATTTGTTTCTCTTTCTTCTTTCGCTCCCGTGTCCCCGCTTACTTTTACTAATCCTGTTCCAACTCCATTTACTCCCGATTTTCCATTCAAAAATGAAATCATCAATTCATTAAACTCAACAACATCATCGCCACCACCACCACCCCAATCAACAACACCCACTGCGAAAACATGTTCATTTTCTGTTAAAAAAACATATCCGTTTGGTGAGAATCTTGGTACCGCTTGCTTACAATCCTCTGACCCGTACCTAGCGAAACGTCGAACGGCAAATCATCCGTGCCCGGTGTGCGGTAAGCATTACGTAAACGAAGGATCACTGCGGAAGCATTTGGCATGTCATCCGGAGACGTCACAGCTCACCACCAGCCTGCGAATGTGGCCGTGCTCGGTATGCCAGGCGGTATTCACCCACGAAAATGGTAAGTTTTTCCACAAGATGGTCTCACACACACACACACACACAAAAGACATTGGGAATTGTTTTTTTATTTTTGTTTTTATTTTTTATTTTTTATTAAGGTCTCCTAACGCACATGGAGCACATGAGAATGGACCCCAAGCATCAGTTTGCAGCGCAATATGTTCTTTCGAGAGCGGCAGCTGAACGCCGGGAACGTGACTCAATCCTTGCGGCTACATTAGCCGTGTCAGCGTCTGGTTCCGGCCTGCTGCCCATGGGCGGTCCGGGTAGTGGCGACGGCGGTGGAGGCGGTTCGAACTCGATGTGTCCCTCACCTTCAGCGAACTCCGAATGCTCCTCGAATGGACGACTGTCATCAGCTGGTTCTGATCCGGGTTCTGGCCTTCTCAACAACAACAACAACAATAACAACTGCAGCAGTAAGTTGAGTGATATCCTGCGATCGAGTCATGGCAATCATCATCTGCACTCTCAGTACGGCGTCGATGACTTACATGCAAACCGAATGTCGCTAATGGCGGCTGCGGCGGCAGGTATCGTTTCGCAGTCGAATGCCGGTAACGGGGGTGTGCCTGGCGGTATGGGCTCACCGGGTGCAATAGTCGACACGACTGGCGCGGCGGTTCAGGCGGCCGTTGTAAATCTAGCGGCTGCCATGCGAATGAATCAGCAAGTGAATAATGTTGGTTCCGTGACGGGCAACGTTGGTGTGACGGGTAATAGTAATGGCGGGCTCAGTGCGACGGGACAATCGGGTACGGGAAACGGGCCAGTGATATCGTCTTCTCCGTCGGCAATTAGTAATGCGGACACAGCTGCCACAGCTGTCGCGGCTATGAACGCGATGCGTGTCTCAATGGCGGCCGATTCAATGATGCGTTCTAGCATGGGCGTTGATCCGATCTCACACCAGAGTGGCCACCACCATCAACACCATCATCACCATCAGCATCATCATCAGCAGAATTCCCCCGAAGCAGCCTTACGAATGCAACAAGCCGAAGCAATATTGCGCTCCCAAGCCGAAGCTGCCATTCGGCTTGCCGTCTCAGTAGCAGCGTCCAGCAATAACAGCAATGTTACGGTGAACAATGATCTCGCGGCGAATGGCCGCCTAAATAACGGTTCAGGAACAGCCTTCGGCGGCTCTGCCACCGTCCCAACAGTTCAACCAAATAACAATAGCGCCCTTAGTAATTCCGCAAACAACAGTGCGAGTAACCCGCAGTCACAGCAGCAACATCCGCCTCAGTCTGAAACGCCGGGCGCTGGCAGCGCCATCAGCCAGCAACAGCAATCACAACAATCATCGCAGCAGTCCCAACAACAACAACAACAGCAGCAGCAACAGCAACATCAGTCGCAGGTGAGTCCAGATTTAAGTGAAGCCATTCGTCTGCAGGAGCATCGACTAGAACAAGCCTTACGCTTGCATAACGATGCTAGGGCCTTGAATTTTTTAACCGCTGCCAGTAATAATGGTGTTGCTGCTGCCGCAGCTGCAGCTGTCAACCAACAGCATCAGCAGCAACAGCAACAGCAACACAGTAGCAATCCATGAGATTTTAGTTTTTTCTGAGCGTTCGATGATAGCAGTGCGCAATAAAACGGGTGCCGCGTTCAGAAAACTTGTCTTTCTCAGTTTTTTTTTTAGCATAAAAATTGATGTAATTGTATATAGAAACAAACCAACAAAAAACACGTATTCATAAGCAACAAGTAACAAAGTATATTAAATTGTAAATAAAAGGCAGACAAGAAAAAATGTAAAACAAATCCAAGGCAAACGAAATGAAAATGATGAGCAGTATCTATATCTCCTTTTGTTGATTCTCACGGGTATTAGGTAAATAATGTTGATTTAAGTTTCCTCGGTCTAAATGTGATATTTGTGATTTCTTTATATTGGAAAATAATCATCTAGTGCGGGTCAATCGTGAAAAAACTTGTTGTTTCTTTTTGGCGATGTTCCTCTTTTCTTTCTTGTAAATAGTCCAAAAGGGCGGCCAGAATATTTTCCAAGTGGCTATTGTTTTCTTTTTTGTTTCACTTTTTAGTCGCGAGTAGATGTTGAATTTTTCGGGGACTAGGGCTTGGCTGAAACACGTCTTGTTTGTTTGTTGAATGTCTGTTCGTTTCGTCCTTTTTTCAATCGGTAGTCAAAAGTGTGGTTTTGTTGAAAAAACGTTTCACCTTAAATTTGTTAAGGAATAAACCACGCTGTTCGACTGTTTGTAAGACGGAAGCAGCGCAAACTGAGGGCAAATGGGATTTACAATTTGAAGTCCTTAGTGCGAACTTGAACAAAATCGATATGGCCCCAATGATAGTCGTTTCAGTTTGGAAATTTGTTCGTTTCAATCAAAAATTCATTCGAATTATTAGTTCGACAAATCCAATCCAAACAAACCCACCCTTGCGCAATAAACCTGTACTTGTGACTCTCTCGAAATGGATAACCACCCGCACCCAGTCAATGTGATTTTATTTCATTTTAAAATGCATCATCGCTTGTGCAATGGAATGTTCCATTCTTAGTCAGTTTGTGTTTGTGGCTCTGTGTCTGTATAACCACCGAATTTGTTTGGGGGTTGGAAAAAGCTCTTTGCTGTCACGTGAAGCTCGTCGAGACAGATTCATTGGGGTAGATATTGGATAAGAATGAAAAGCAATTTTGCGAAAGCTTCGAAAAGCTGTCTCTCCCGGTGCTGCCATTCGAAATTTAATAAAAATCTTTCCCATTTATATGTAAATTGAGCTTTGAAATTCAGTAAAGAAAAGGACTTGTTTGAAACTATATAGGTCTCAAATTCAACTATTCCCTTCTTCCTTTTCGCTTCAGTTATGCAAGCCCCACTGTTTAGAGTGTTTTTCCGCTGCTGCGTCCAATAAATTTCCCACATTATATTTCAAACTTTTCGCCTTCAAGTCCATGTCGAACATTGTATATTAATTTCATCTGGCAACTCTCTACAGTGGCACTTTTATTAAGTGCGTGTACGAACCAAAACTTTTTTTTCATATTATTAAAAGCAACCCTATCCTGAAAGCTTTTGAAAGTTGATATTTATGTGGAAGCTCGACCAGGGCCGGCCCGAGCCAGATTGCACCTTGCCTCTTACACTCCTTATTTGTAGTTATTTTTAGGGAGTTGAAGTTTTAAAGTTTATTTTCTGCGTTTGGTAAAGAACGATGAATTCCCCGTGTTATTTTCGATGCTAGAAGTAAATCAAATGGATAGGATTTGGCGTGCAAAATTGGAAAACTAAAGGGCTTTGATTTTTATCTCACTAGGCGCCCATAAGGACCAGAGCCAGACCTGTGTGGGTATAAATTAAGCCATTTTCCAAGCATATTCTAAATTTTTAAATGGGTTTGTAGAAATAATCATTAAGTCAATTTTGTTACGTCTTACGTCTCGCGACATTAATAAATAATAAAAATAAAGAAAGAGCTTCTGCTTCTAACTTAGTTGGTGACAGGCAATTTGGTCTGTAGTAGGTATAGCACTAAGTGGACTAATCAATATGACAAGATGGGCAGGCATTTGTGCAACCAGTTCTAGTTCCAATCGGTACGAAAGAAAATTTAAACTTAAAAGTCGGTATTTAAAAAAAGAAACCAATAACCTGGTGGAGATTTCTAAGCCTAACGTTTGGACTAAAAATCTGTTTTCACTATTCCAAAAGAACATTTTTATTTCCCGCCCTGGCCAAAAAAAAAATAAATAAAAATCGAGGAGAGAAACAAATCAGGAAAGTAGACAAATTATTATATTACCCGAAAGAGAAATCGATACTTTTACTGAAATCTAAGTTAAAAACTAAGACAAAAGAGAGATTGCGATATATATAAACTTAAAGCCACCATTCGAATTCGAATATACCTAACAGCAACACTTTGAGAGAAGTAATAAGAAAAAAAAAAACAGAAGTAATAAAGAAAATTATATTAAATATAGCAAAACATTAATTACAACAAAAAGAACTCTATATATATATATATTATAAAATTATATGAACGCTTGCGGATGGATGAATGATTGTGTGCATGTATGTGTTTAGGAGCAGTATGAAATACATAAATTATATGTATGATGATAAGTACCCCCTTCCCCAGCATTAAGCAAACTAAAAAAGAAAAAAAATACAAATTAGTTATAAAAGAAGTGAACAAATTATACAAATTCCATTGTTTTGTATAATTTAATTGTTTAGGCGCGATAAAACAGGAAACAAACTAAATTAAAAATCAGGAAAAACTAATTTTTATTATAACATTTTTTGCTATTATAAAAAAGCAATTATTGTGAGAAAGGAGTGCGCAGTGCGATGATGTAGGATGATGAAATTGATAAAAAAAAAACACCAACAACCAAAAATAAAAAATAAAAGCAAATTTCGAAAATTAAATTATATATAATCAACCACCAACCTCATCGCAAACATTTTTAGTTTTTTCTTTTTTAACATTTAACAACGGAAAACGGAATTCGAAAAAAAAACGACGGAAATTTATTCTGAGACTTTATTTTACAACTTTTACTTTGAAAAAAAAAAAACACTTAACATCAAACAATAAAAAACCCCCACAAACAAAAAGCGAAACAAAAAACTTAACCGAAAAGAAATTCTAAAACCTTTTATTTTTCATCAAAAACTTAAAAAACAAACTAAAAGAAAATTAATCAAAATTCTTTTCAAACATTTGTTTCTCTTATTTTCATATATAAACATAAAATAAATAACAAGAGAAAACAAAAATCAAAATCCAACGAAAGAAGAAGAAAAATGTCACACAAATGAAAAATGTTAAGTAAAAACAAAATAAAAAAAACACCAACAAATTACCTCTTCGGTTTAATATATTTTTTATACTAAACAAAATGAAAAAAAAAAAACAAATAAACAAATTTAAATAGAATACAAATTTTCCATTTTTTTCCGGAAAATTTGCATTTTAAGTGTTTCATAATTTTTTCTTTCTTTTTTTTCAAATGAAAAACAAAAAACAAAGAAAAAGTGCAGTATATTTCATGTCCTTTTTGGAATATACACTTACGTTGTGCAGTGAATATCTTAGTTTTTTTTGTATGAAAATGGACGAACCAATACAAATGTCTTGAACGGAACACCTTCGCAATGACCTTTTCCCAA
This sequence comes from Cheilosia pagana, assembly GCA_936431705.1. Classification (NCBI taxonomy): domain Eukaryota; kingdom Metazoa; phylum Arthropoda; class Insecta; order Diptera; family Syrphidae; genus Cheilosia; species Cheilosia pagana. Next base: position 4,190,143 of record OW386171.1, read on the forward strand.
ATCCCATTGCAAAAATCATGGCATGACATTTGACAAAGACGTGAACAACGCCGCCGCCGCGCCGCCTGGAAAGACATTTATTTCGTAATGTGTTACTAGCACCATTACCCTGGGATTTCTCCTGCCATCGTATGAAATCACTGTGAGAATAGACGTTTTCTTTTGATGAATTTCAAAAAACAAACCAAATGATGTGACAAGTTAAAATTTGAACAATTTCGGCCAAATAAATGATAAACAAAATATAATAATGAGATATCAAGTGACGAGATGGGTAAGAGTTGGGAAGCCGACTTTTGACAGTTTTGGAATCGTTACAAATTAAAAAAAAAAAAAACGTTTGTTTCTTAATTTTGTTTCTGTGTGAAGAACGATAGACAATGGGCGATTTTACGTAAATATTTAGTTCCTCCTTATGGTTATGGTTATGGATCAATTCAAAAAAAATAGCACTGCTACAAAATATGCAGTTTTGTTTAATACTAATTGAGTCAAGTCACTTATGTAAGCAGCTAGCAAAAAAGTCCTTTTTTCACAGGAATATTTTTCGGTCTGCAATCAATAAATAAAGTAGAAAAAGCAATTTTATAATTCTGCTCTTTCCTAAAATATTTAGCAAGCCGTTCCCAGTTCTTCTTATAGGGATGGTCCTCCCCCTTACCTATCTCAAGTCATACGCTAACAAAAAAAAACATTGCAATAATAAAGACAACATAATAGCAACCACCATAAAATAATAAAGAGCTAAAAAATAAACTTAACAAATATTTAAGCATCCTTCGTTCGATTTTGAATAAATGAAGCAAAAAGAATTTTCATTTAAATGCATTTTGTTCGTACATTTCGATCTGATCTAATTAAAATAATACAACTCATGTTAAAAGACAGCTACAAGAAAAAAGTACACCTTTGGCACATATAATATATACATTTCGATGACAAACCACAGATAACAGTTAAAAGTTTAATTTTCAATAGATCCCCTACAAATATCCTTTAAATGCCAAACCAGTTGCATCGCAAATTATTGTTCCGAGGTCCAAAGACAGGAACAATAATCCAAGCCCGCAGCTGGCTCCCCATCACATGTTTATAATAAAAAAATATATATATTATACATATATATAATAAATAACAATATACCACTTGCTAGATGTAAAAAAATCGTCAAAAACAATTACTCAATGATATTAAAAATAAATAAAATAGGAACTAACTACTCTTGAGGGAGTGCTTAAGGGATGCATTCCAACGCCCGCAGCACTCCTTCATATTTACATATGACGTGTGTTTATAATGTATGTTATTAATATTAGTAATAAATAGTTGCAATAGATGTTTTCATTGCTTTATGATTTTCCTTTTATCCAAGTAGCGCACAAATGTGTGAAACACCGATTTTTCTTTGTAGACTTCTAGTCGTTTTGTAAATAGATGTTTGCAAGTTTTGTTACTTCTTCAGTTTTTATCCAACACTTTTCAGTTACGCTACATAAAATTTAGTCATTAGCGTAAGGATTAGGTAATAAACGCGAGAAAAAAAAACAAAATACGAAACAAGTCACATAAAAATAAGAGCAAACAATTAAACAGACATTAATGCGACAGCAATGCATTTAATGATGATGGAAATATAAAAAAAAATACAGAAGAAAGAAGAAAACAAAAAACCAATTGCAATAGCCCAAAAGCCAAGTTCAACTTGAGTCATACAAACAATGAGAAAATGTATACAAAATATATACAAAATACGCATTTTCAGATAAAGGATACACACCGAATCAACAGCCATAAAGAATCGTTTTTCTTTTCTTTTGATTTTTCTTTTTCGTTATAAATATATAAAAACTTAAAAACAATAAATAAATAAAGAACTAAGTTGCAATAGCCCAAAAAACGCATGCACCACCAAAATCGCATGCGTCACACAAAATAATTGAATAACAACAACTTTTTTCGTTTTCTTTAAAAAAAAACTCAAACAACAAATAAAATGAAATAGCCCAAATAAAAAAACAATAAAACATAAATAAATACATAAATCAGTTGCAATAGCCCAAATCCATGCCAGGCAATAGAGATATTCTCATTTTATTGCCCGACATGTTACTCACTATGATACACTCACAAATAAATTAAATAAATAAAAGAAAAGAAAAAAATATGAAAAAAAAACTATAGAAATATACACAATATTCTTAATTTGTATTGTTAAATTTTTGTTTTACCGAATTTTGTTACCAAATACATACTACAATAGCCCAAACGCATGGCTCGTCTCTCGCCTAGCAGAGACGCGCCATGTTAAACTTAATATTCTTACAGCAACAATTTTTAAATCGTTATAAGTTTAAATATTAATTTTCTTTTGAATATTTTCTTTCTTTTCCTATAAACAATACAAGTAAAAAGTATTTATTAATATATTTAAATAAGCACTAAGTCATCGAAATCTGATTTCTTCCTTTCAAATAAATAAATAACGAAAACTATAACATGATAAAGATAATTATAACCGTATTTGCGTTATACGTTGCAGCTTCCAATCCATAAAAAACCGATCGGCATTTATTTTTCAAAATTTCAACAGCAATAGTATAACAGCAAAATAAACATTAAAAAATAATAAACGAATCAAATACTATAAAAACATGTTCAATTAGCAGCCTATATGTATATGTACTTAAAGTAATTCAATTTAACTACATAAGCTGATTATTTTCCTTTTTTCTAAAGCAGAACAGAAAAAAAATTGGTCGCGATACAATCGCATACTCAAAAACCACCAGTGAAAAGGAAAACAATTCTAGCATTTTACTTTCAAGCAATAAATAAATAAAAAATAAAAGTCAATCTTTTCGCATCTTTTATAAAAGAATAATACAAAATAGAAATAAAATACTATAGACTGTTTTGATGTAAATTATAAACCAATAATTTTTAACCAATATAGTTATAACATCATTAAATGTTATTTGCTTAGTAAATATTAAATCAGAAAACATTACACTTAAGTATATAATATTTAAAAAAAAACAAAAAATACACGTCAAGTAAAAAAAAATATAAACCAAACTTCAACCGATATTATATTTGGTAGGTAAAACACCAAAAGAGAAAAGGGAATACCTAGAAAAGAAAAAAAAACTACGACCACAGTGATCAATATCAAGAAATCAATTTGAGAACAACAAAAAAAGAAAACTACAGCACAGCAGTAATGCACTTAAAAGAAAACAACAACAGAAAACATTCTTTCTTGTGAAATTATATGAAGATTTAAGAAACATTTTCGTCCGGGAAAATGCGAAAAACTAATAATAAGAACAATAATTTTCATTTAAGCCATTTTACATTTTTTTTGAAGTATTTTATATGTATTGTTATTGTTTTTCGATTTTTTTCCTTGTTTTTATTTCTTTTCCAGAAAAGCCAAACCCAGTATATAAATTTTATGAAAATATAGAGTCCGCCTTCATCGTGCATGGTCGCTTTTTTCTGTGTCCTTTAATTTTGCATGGAATACATTATTTGACTGTCCTTTTCTAGTGCGAACGAACCTCCGCTACTCTATTCAAGAAAAGTAATGGCAACTATAAATGCAAACGCTTTATTAAGTTTTCTTTTTTATTTAAATAACTTATAACTAATTTTTAAGAATGCAATATGTGGATCTAGAGATTTGTTATATATACTACTTGCAGCACGTTTGTTTCAATATATATAATTAACTAAAACTAAAACATTTTAAGTGCAATTTGTTAAACAAATCCCTTATTTTTTATTTTTTGTGCAATTTATTTGTTTTTATTTGTGCGAAACAAATATACTTTCTATTAAAATTCCATTGTATAATTTAGCAATAGCGATTTATTTACTTAAATGGGAATCGAAAACTGTTTACTTATAAACTAAACTACACTACACTAAAAAACAAAACAAAAAATATAAATAAATAGGTTTTTTTTAATATTATTTCTGAGTGAGCGATGAATGTATGTTTGTGCTGAAACCTAGTTTTATTATTAAGTTATACTTTCTATTGTGCAATGCAAAAAGGGTAAACAAAAACTAAATGTAAACAAAATTCTAGAAAAAATATTATGTGACTATATATATTTTGACCTAATTTACAAAGTAAAATTATATTCGGAAAAAACAAACAAAAACAAAAAAAAGTATAGCAAATTAATTGTATGTAGATATTTTCATAAGCGAAACGAAAAAGAAAACCAATTTGTTAATATTTTTTATTAAAGTCTGTACCCGATGGACAGTAGATGTCATTTTTTGGAGAAAATAAAAGTAATTTTACAAAACAAAAACACACACAAAGCTACAGACTGAATTGAGTCTCCTACATGTTTTTTCTTCCTCCGTTCTTTTGTTTGTTTTCCCATTAGTACGATTATCACAAATCACAATTATAAATATATTATAAAAGAAAAGAAAACCACAAGAGGAATATATGTATTATAAATATATTTTGAAAATATTTCAAACAATATTTTCATAAAATTAAAATGATTAAAAGAATAAAAAATAAACAAATAACTAAAATGTAAGTAAACAAAATCATGTAATGGAAGGGAAAAAAGAAGAAGAAATTTGACTAATTTTAAATTTTTTTAAAAGAACTTAATTTATAAAGCGACAGATGGACGGAAAAAAAAACCGCAAACAAATTTTGAGGAAGAAAATTCAGAAAAAGATTAATACTTGAAGAAAAAAAAAACAACAAATAGATCGCATAAAACTCAACCTTTTATGTACTATAATATGAAGAAAAAAAAATATATATATTATACTATTTAATAAGTACTTATTTATTATTTCATAAGAATTACAATTACAATAAAGATCCTTCAGTAAAAAAAAGTATAAATATCGAGAGTGATTATTTTCTATTCCGACCGAGTAGGGGTGAGTTCAAAAAATGTCCTTCGCAACACGAGTAAGTAACAAGGCGAGTACAACCACGATTGGTAAATGGTAAGGTAAAGAAGATAGCAGCAAATAAATAAAGTCGTTCAAATGAAATGGGCTCCTCTTTTTGGTTCGCCCGAAAAGGCCACGATGGATGAGAGAGAAATCATTTGCGTGGGCAATGCTCAACTGGGTGCCATTTGCAACAGAGTCGTACGTAACGTAAGTACATTTAGAACAAAATCCGGCATACTTTGCATCAGCGCCAGCGCTAGAACTGAGAAGGCTTACCGCACCCTTCCTTGCTACACAAAAGGCCTGTTTCAGACACTCTGACGAACTTGAAAATGCAAAAGTTTCAACAACAACAACAGCCCAAATAAATAAAAAATAGTTCATGAAATACCCGATACCCGAAGCCAAAAAGTCAATCAAAGCTGCCATTTCATGAGTGCATGAATTGCGAAATGACGTATATCCACAAAACACCACCCACCAACCAACCAACCAACCGCCATCCATCATCATCCACCAAATTTTAGTGTCAAAAACTATTGAAAATCTGTCGAGAAATACCAGGCGCCCAGCAACAGCAACCGTAGCAGGTTCTGTCTGGGAGAAAATTCACCATAAATGGATTTACTGGTCCGCCTTACAGTATGCAATGCGAAAACGAAACTGGTGAACAATATGGATTTACTGGTTCCCCTTACAGTATGCAATGCGAAAATAAGTCTGGTGAACTAAATCATGAACACATTTACATTTCCTATAGTATGTTCTTAGGCGTGCAGCGTAGTGGGGAAAATATGTGCATTTTACCACCAGCTACAATTCCTGGGCGCCTGCTGTTTCGTAGAAAATTTTTCTGTGTTTTTCGCACAATGCAGGGTCGTCACAGAATGTGTTGTGTTTGGACGAGTTTTTTTTTGATTGCATTTTTTGATGAATTTTGGATGCGAATGCATTTTTGAGGCGGTTTTTGACTCATTTCTCGATGCGTAATTCAAAGCGTCTGTTAATGCGTTGTTTGAGCGTTGCTTGAGCGTGTTTTGACGTGGTTTTGGACGCATTTTCGAGGCGCTTTTAGACGTGGATTTAGAACGCGTTGTTTGTAGCATTTATGGACGTTTATGTGGAAGCGTTTTTTGAACATGTTTTGACGCGTTTTTGGAAGCTTTTTTGAGGGTGCGTTTAGAGTCGGGTTTTCAGAAGCGCATTTCTTTATCAACGCATTTTTTAGGGGTTTTTAAAGTTTTTTAGATGCGTTATATGAGCGGAAAGCGTTTTCGGATGCGCTTTAGAAGTGGCTTAATCAGTAGCTGTCAAATTTGAAAGCATTTTCAATACACGCCATCTCTTGCATATACTGTAGACCTTAAAATGGACAACTTTTATGGAGCTTTAGCAGTTTATACCAAAACCGGATACACCTGGTGCCATCTATGTACTACATTAATCGTTCATGGTTGCAACACTTAATATCATACGCATGACCCCTAGTACATATACGAACCTATCTAGCGACATCTGCTGCCAATGAGGTGCAACACACCATCAAGCTCCCTCTGGTGAGCGTTTTGCTAACTAAACACCACCCACCACACCGCACAGCAATTCGCATTTCCTTGCCAAATTTACTCACCCCACTGTCAATAGCTTGCACATGGTTACCATCCAGCGGCAAAATACTGAAGTTCCATTCGACAATGATGCCACACAGGGTGCATCTTTCTTACGAATGTCGCTGTCGCAGCTGTAAGGGTTTGGGTTTCTATAAATCAAATAATAAAACAAAGTCCTTTCTCGAAAATAAATTTCTTTTATTTTTACTGATTTTCTTAAAAAAAAAAAACCCACGGCTTTATGGAAAATGCAGCAAGTCGATTCTATAGCACAGCAGTGGTTGTCTTTGGCATAAATCAATCACACCATGTTTCCATTTACCGAAGGATATCTAAAAATAAAAGCGGATCAGAGAGGACAGGACTCAAATAATAAACATCTTATAACTTTACGCAAAATACCTCTTCGTCGGAGTTAGGCACCCTTGCCTCTTGCATGCAGCTAGCGCCACGTGCCGTCAAAACAAGCGAATGACTTTATTTAACGCAGTCTGGGTCCAAACCATCTCTCAGTACACCTAGTTGTCAGACTGTATAGCCAAAAGGAAACGGAAACATATCGTCCATTTTATCATATTTCAATACCACTTCACATCAAAGCTCTTTTCATCAAACAGTGCTGTTTCTATTTATTGCCGGTAGGTTATTAATTTTTCTTGTTGATGGTATTTTTCGAATGGATATAAAAAAAGCACATACCTATGTACACATCCAAATCCAACGAACAAAGGGGGTTCCAAATCTGCTCCAAGAAACTGCAAAGTAGTTTCTGGTAAATGATAACTGACTGTAAATGAATCTAATTTGCACATGTCGCAGCCGTTGACGTTCATTAAAGAACAACAACTGTCAAGGGTTCAACTGCGCGTTCGATGTTGAATAACATTTTGAAAGGTTATGATTGTACAGAGTATTGTCATGCATATGGCATTGCAAACATTTATCAAACCAGATGACTGCATCCAATTTCGCATGTAATTGAGAAAAAAAATCCAAAGAGCTTCCAAAAAGCTACGAAATGTAAGTAGTGTTAGGAGAGGTGGGGTATTTATTCAGTATCAATTGCAGAGATGAGATATATTTTTCTTAAATAAGGTAAAAATGGTTAACAAATTAAGGACGGATTTATGTATTTCCTGTATATGACAATTTTTGAAACGAACTTCCTCAGAACGAACTTCATCCCATAAAAGGACAAATGCCTGTGAGTGCGATAAATATGGAAAGCGAGAGAGCACACTTGGGACTGGGTGTCAAGATATTTATTATTATTATTTATTAGCCAGTAACAATAAATGAACGGGTTAATCTAAAACAAGCAGCACTAGCAACAAGACTTACGGCTGGGGGTGTCAAGATATTCCTGACCGATCGCAATGAAATGTTCACAGTTTCGGCAAACTCATTTACCCGGAAATTATATTCCACAACTTATCGGATCGCCCTATATCAAAATCTTTAAAAAATATATAGAACGGAGTTTATTTTAAGTGGAAACTAGCAAATGCCCACTCTGATAAAATAAATAATAATTTGATGGACTCAAAATCGAACATTTACCTCGATATCGAGCGCAATCAGCGCGTCCTCTTCAAATGTAGTGAATAGGGGTCCATTGGCGGTCCAGGGTCCAGCTCACAGGTAAAAGCCTTTTAAATTTCCTAAAAAACGCAGAAAGAATTGAAATTCACATTAGTATTCCATTTGTAGGACAATTATAAAAAAAATAAATATTTTAGCGCGACAGTTCTGTGGGACCCAAGGCCTAGCTTCTCACAACCATTCGTTTTGTGTGGGATTTCAATTTTTAGGACGAATGGAAGGGATCTACAGTTTTACGAGAAGCTCTTTCATACCAGTTTTACTCTCGGATGTTTGTCAGACGTTCGCGCAGTGGAAAATAACCTTAAGATGTAGGTAATTTGGATTCGAACCGGGGACCCCTCGCTTAACCACTGCGCCAATGTAGGACAATCACACCTCTTATCATTTAGTCTAACTACCAAGAAAGGAAATTTGTAATCAAACGCTGAGGGATATTTTTCATCCCTTCCATGCGTCACCCTACACACATGTTTCGTCTAATTTTAGTCGCAATCGCAGGCCCCTCTGTCGCCGTCCATCTCATTTGTACAGCCGATGCTCCATGCTCCTCTAAAGCTTCGTCTTGCTTCTTGTTTTGCTTACACCCCACCCTCTGTTGGTCGTTTGTGGGAGCTGGGAACTGGGAGCACACAAAAAAAACCTACTAAATTTGACTTAACTTTATTCTCCCCATCAAAGTGGCCAATTTTGTTTGTTAGTGCAGTCGCCGTAACGATTAAGTGTAGAAGTGTTCCTGAGCGTAATTTTTACTACCTTGCGCTTCTCTGCTTTGTTTTGATTTTCGGTGGCGAGCGGAGTGTCTGTTCTCTGTTGTTTGAGTTTTTTTTTATTTTAAGTTTGTTTGTTTTTTTTCTTTTGTTTTCAAACGCGTTCATGCGAATATTCTGTGCTTGCATAGTTCTTCCATGTGAAACTGGCACCCCCGCATGTTACTAGCTGTGGTAACAATTAACGCCACCCGTCTAAGCGAATTACAATGAAATGCAAAAAATAAAAAAAAACTACGATTGTTTGTTATCTTTGTCACTATCCATTTAGCGAGGGCGGCGGTGGCGGTCATTAAATGAGTAGAAAAAATTAAATAAAGAAAATAATGATAAAATAAGTTCAAAAAGAAAAAAAAACGTTCTGATTGATTGCGGGACAGGATCACGGATTATCTACTATTACCAACATTAGCTGTCAGTGTTGTTTGTTAGTCATTAGTGTTGCAGCTGTGATTTTCATTCGCCTCGCCTATCCCCGCTGAACCACCCCCGCGGGTGGTCCTTCGTCGTGTTTTGTCGTTTGTATCCCCGCACATGTTCGATGCGAGAAGGTGTCAATGCTGAATGACAAGACAGCACACACAAGGTAAATATAAAAGCAATTATTATTATACGTTTTTTTGGGAGCAAGCCAAACCTAAAACGGTCCTTCTCTGGTCACATTGACCACTTTTACTCAAAACAGCTGTTTTCCTCCCCACGATGCAGTCGCACACTTCATTGATCTCTATTTGTTTTGGCTTCTTTTCTTAAGTCAGTTCTGTCCATACCCTCCTTGTTTGGGTACCCATCTAACCTAACCTACTACCTACAGAACCTAGTTGCTGGTCGGTTTATTGTTCGTTTCTTTTTGGGGGATTGTTCAAGTTTATGTTCTACTTATTAATTCCATCGGTGTAATTGGTCTGTCGGGTAAAACACGCTGAAATATCTGAATCATACGCACACACGGCAATCGCTTGAATATACTATTATTATTATCATCAGTGGGGAGTAGGGTAGGGTGTCGTCGTCGTCGTGCGCATTGTATTTAAGGTCATCAGCGCTTAAGGAGGGTCATGGTGATAAGTCGTTTCATTTTTATATATATTTTTTCCTCTTGTTTTTCTGTACCCAGTCATTTTTCTATTTAAACTCAACTGGCATTTGTTTACTTTGTTATAATCTTTTAGTTTATTGATAATGATAATTATGAGTCGAGTATATGATGACGAGGGTAAAGATCTCGACGCTTTGTCAATTCAGAAAATAGCCTAAAACTGGGTCGCGAGTCCGGGAGTGGGTTCAATTGGGAATTTTATTGATGGCGCCATCTGGTAGGGTATAGTAAGAAAGATCGTCTCCATAAACAGTGACGATGGTTTGTAACAGAGTCTGCCTTTGAAACCTTTGGGCAGCAATTGCCGTAGGTACTGAGCGTTGGGTAGTTGGTAGCAAGTTAGAGACTTGCTATAAAGCAACCTGGAAAAGTCAAAAAAGATATTCAGAGATTGGAAAACTGCAAGTCTTAACGACAGCAGATTCAGATGCTTAGTCAAGCTGTAGTACCTACCTATAAGTACAAGTAGGTAACTTGAGTAACTTGGAGTGCTTACAACGCTGGTCTTCACTATCAAAGAAGGTGAAATTTCAGAATAATCGCCCAGAGATTCCAGGTCCATGCCAACCCTGCCTCTCAAGAAGCGGAAGAACTTGTTACCAGTATGTGACGAATGACTGCGACCAATATTCGGCCCTAGCGAGATATCAGACTTACTTACTTAGGCGGCGCTACAGTCCGGGGTGGACCTGGGCCTCAACCAATACGCCTATCCAGTTGCGGTTGAGGTCCCCTTCCACTTGTGCGCGCCACCTAAGGCGAGGTCTTCCTTTACTGCGTTGTCCCTCCGGGTTGGAATCGAAGACTCTTCTGGCCGGAGCGTGTGCATTCGCTCTACATGTCCCAGCCATCTTAGACGACTGATGCGTACTTTTTTGTTCAGAGCGATGTCGCTGTACAGCTCGTAGAGTTCGCTGTTAAATCTCCTCCTCCAAAACCCGTCCACGCAAACGGGACCATAAATCACACGAAAAATTGTTCGTTCGAAAAGACCAAAGAGATCTTTATCCGCCTTTGACAGTGTCTATGCTTCTGCACCATATATATATGCTATAGCAGAACTGGGATGATGAGGGTCTTATATAGAGTCTCCTTAGTGTTTCCCGACAAGGCCTTATTTATCAATTGCCTTCTTAGGCCGAGGTAATGCGTCGGAAAGGAAAATTCTCCGCAACTTATACTCCGTCGGAGGCTAAAATTATATTCGAAGTATCCGCTTTCGGAAAAGAAAACTCTTCACTACAAATCGTAAACAAAATCCGCAACCAATTTCTGTCAGAGGATATCGGAACCTAGCTGTCAAAAGTTGAAGAAAAAAATGCACTTCATCTCACTTCAACGTAATTCGCCGATATGCGTTACAAAATGTGTGAGTAATATTCCGAATAGATGTTCAGAAGGATACCTCGAAGCAAAAATCCTCCGAATCGTATAAAATAGGAGAATTTTTCATTCCGACGGATACCTCGCTAGGGCCGATTATTAACAACTACCCTTCGGTTGGCGGATGCAAAATAGGTATATATGGAGAGGTCGAAAGTTGCTTTACAACGCACTCTTTTATAGGAATCTAATCAAAGAACGCTAATCCAAGAAGCTTGGCGAATGGTAAGGGTTGCTCGTTGCTCCCGTTGCAATATTAGTAGCCTCTGGCCAGGCCACATTTCTTTAAACATGCAAAACTACTATTTAGGGCCGTAGGGTAGTTTTCCCTTATATTGTGGCCTGCAGGATAAGTAGTCGCATGCGGCATATAAATGGACAGAGAGCCGGCTGCAAATAGGCTTGGTATAGTCATCTCAAGCGCACCCACACCATTTGTCAAAAATATACACCAAATCTTCTAGGTTAGAGAAATTTAAAAAATACCGTCTTGAACTTTGAGTTTGAGGAGGTTTATTAAGTCTGACAGCTTACAGACACTTTTGGCGCAGTGGCTTAGTGGTTAGTGTGGTTTTGTTCTTTTCGAATCCCGAAAAGAACAAATTACATCTTAAGGTTTTTTTCCACTGCGCCACCTCTCGTGAACGTCTGACAAACTTCCGAGAGTAAAACTGTCATGAAAGAGCTTTGGACTCGGCGTAAAATAGAAGAAGCCTTCCATTCGTCCCAAAAATGTAAAACTCACACTAAACGAATGGTTGTGGGAAGCTAGGCCTAGGGTCCCACAGACCTGTCGCGCCAAAATATTTATTTATTTATTTAAAGTCTGACTTATGAATTTCTGTTTTCACTGGCTCAAATTGGTCACGTGAAATTTTTTTTCAGTTGACGTTTATTTGAAGTGTCGAAATTGAAAATAATTGGACTGTTCCCAAACGATAATGCATTTGAACACATTAGTCAGAGTTCCGTAACGCAAAAGTTGGGTAGAAGGCAACGAAGTTTGATTAAATTCGGCTATAATGTGTTTAAATGCATTTTCATTAGGGAACAGACTTAACAACAATACAAGTGGACTGATCAACGCGTTCGTAGACAAATCTATAGTTGACATTTCACACGAACTATATCAAAGGTACAAACATCCCCTTTAAAAGTGCCTCCGATAGAAATGTATGAAAGAATCAAAGTAACAACGCACTTCTGAATGGTTTCCAAGTCAACGCCCTGTTATCACATGGCATAAACGCTACGGGAAATTGTTCTCAAATCTGTTCCAGTCAACACTGTATAAGCACTTAGCACAGAAGTCTGATATGACCTTCGTTTTCGATTAGTATACTACTTTTTTTTATTGTTATGTGCACCCGAAAAATGTGAATTTACAAAAGATTACCGCAGCAGAGCAGCATACAAAGGCGAGTGGCCATTAAATTGTTTAATCTAAGCAGGAAATCGGTTTTCATATCAGTTTTTTTTTTATTTTTATTTTTATTGATTATAGAAACGTTGTATGTCGCAGTCGTATAGAGTTGCAATAGTTCTGAAATTTATAAACAGATTAAGCTTTTCCAATCAGAGACAGCTGTTTCTTTTGTAACTGTTGTAAATAACTAAATGGATTGACTGTCTTTATGGATTTTGGGACTTTGTTCATCCTTCCATTCGTTTTAAGAATAAAAACTGCCACAAAATGGTTATTAAACGCTATTTCTAGGATACTTATGCACAGACCTGTTGCGCTTTCCTTTTAAGCTGCCTCAGATGAAGTTTGATTTTGTTAGTTAAACTAATCTCGCCTTTTGTAATTTCAGAAGTCCCATGTGGGAGAAAAACACATGAAAAATTATGAATGAACTAGCGCTTTCTGCCAACTTTGGTCCGTATTGAAAGGAAATGGACTGAATTTAAGTGATCACATAGGGTAAGTTTTATTTACCCCCTTTCTGAATGGCATTCCTTCGTACCGCGGCTCTTAAATTTTCAGACTGCCGAAAATTGAAATAAATTCGTTCCCCGCCATCAAGATTTGAGACTAAACAATACTTTATGCTACGTAGAAAGATAAAGCAAAGATAGGCACTCCAGTCCCGATACGGACAAAAGTTGAACTTTCTTCTTCCTCCTTAGATATTTAAATACAACAGAAATAACGAATCAGTCAATAAAAGACAAAAACAAAATATATAAGTCATATTTAGACGAGCGTCGTCGTCGTCGTTATCGCATTGCATAGTATATAACTATAGCTACACCTATACCAATTGAACTCGTGTCGATTAGGTTCATGTACACTGGTTAAGTGAGGTAAATCTGTGGTCACAAGGCATAACCGCCTAAGTCGAGTTATGACGAAATAGAGCTTTTAATGGTATTTTAAAAGCATTTTTCTGCTCTATCTTCATTATTTTTTTTAGATCTGTAGCTTAGTTACTTTGGAAGTTATGCCCTGAAAACCAAACCGCCCAAAAGAGGGTTTTCACTTATGAGTCAAACTTAAAACTGCTCTCCTGAAAAAAGTGCAAAACAGACTTAGGCGGTTATGCCTTGTGACCACAGAAATGTTCTAGAACTCACTTGGAAATTGGAATACCAATGCCATGATTGATTGCTGCTTTTAATTTCGTCCATTAGAACCGCACATTGTAATGACGACCTTAGAAATGTCAAGTTCAACGTTAATTATGACAATAAGTGATCCTGGGAGATGTTAATCATAGCGTGACACTTGTAACTGCCTGTGATTTTATGCGAGGAAATTACGATACGTGTAGCTTTTTAAACATCGTGAGTAGGGTTACGGGCATGGTTGCCACTTCCAAAGAAAGTTTGCGACCAAAATAGGAGAAAAAGTTACCAAACCAAGTTGAAAGTTAACAAAAATCTGGAAATTTACAAAACACGAAAAAATATGAAAGATATTATATATATAGTCTTCAGCTTATTTTTAATTTAATGTACATTGTAGAAGTAGGATATTTGCCAGTCTAAGCAGTTTAGCAACCTTTAACCTATTTAACTTGTATCAGATTTGTGTTTAAAAATGTAACATAATAATAACAAACTTCATCTGAAAGTAGATGTAAGTCCCGCCAAGACATCGAGATACGCAGAATTGCTCTGACCCTCAAAAAAGTGTCTTTTTGCGGCCAATGAAAGATGAAAATTAACAACAGTTGATTTCTAGAGCTGTCCTGGGGTCGAATCGCGTCGTCCGTGATCGAGCATTACGTTCACGGGATCAAGTTGATTTACATGTGAAACAAAAACAAATTCCGTCACGTAATGCTCGTTCACGGATGACGCGATTTGACCCCTGAATCTGAAAAACCTTCATTATCTACTAAAAAAGGAGAAAATGAGTGCATTTACAGTGAATTTACAGACTGTTGCACATGCAATCCATTCATTAAGAAACAGTGAGGCAGCATTTACATGAGTTGATATCGAGTTCTTAGTCAAAACCAAAACCAGATAAAAATTGCCAAATTACCAAAAATCTGTACCCAAAAAAAGATATCAAATATTACCAAAGTGGCAACTGTGTTTACGGGTCCGCATTGCTTGGAGGAGGGCTTTGATGCAAGTACTTTGAGTGGAAATTAAATTTGATGGTTAAAGTCCAAGGGGCAATACGTGTCTGGTATGTTTCGAAGTCGATAAGGTGTCGACAATTATCGTTGATGACTAAAGTGGGTGGTTTTTTTTTTATCCGTAGAGGTATAGAACTTGAAACGAAACACCTACCAAACTTGGTAATGACCGTGGTATTGACTTTTGTTGAAGTTTATAGGCGCAATCTGGAAGGGTAATTTTGAAACAGTTTTTCGAGCAGCTGACAAAAATGTCAATTTCGCTTTCGCCACTAATTTGTCTTCATACAGAAGTTGTTTGTCTAAAGCCTTAGGTATTCATCGACATGGCTACTCCTCAGGATTGCCCTAAGTCGACAGGCAGACAGACAGAAGATACGAATAAAGAAAATGACTCCCATCCCACAGACTACAGCTTTAAGTACATCAGCACATTCAAGTACATTCAAGCAATTCAAATACTCGGAATAAGTCCATTCGTCATATGCCAGACTGCAGTCATTTAAAGTTTATTATCTTTGAAAATATTCGCCTTATACAATATTATGGTTGCAGAGTTTACGTCAAAAGCGAAATCGCAAAGAAAAAAAAGCTAACCTTTGGGTTGGGTCTTATCGGCTACCTTATTTACTTGTTAACATCAAAGAACCTTATCACGGCATTCAATAATACCTAATAGCTCCATCAGATTTCGAAAAGCGAAAAACACAAACCAATATTGGGTATATTTATCGGCTAAGCAGATTGCAATCGCTTTCGATTATATTTGGCAGATTAAACGCCACGAAAACGTATATGGGATCCATTGCGAACTTTTGTGGGAAACTCATTGAAGCCGTTTCCATACACCCAGGAGCTACCACAATTAAGAATGGTTCTTTTTGGTGGACTTTACACCCTTTATGAGCTGTATCTCGCGGTGATTAGCCAATTATCCGCATATAGCACAAGTAGTAAAATTCACTTGGTGATTCTTTATCTAAATCCATGCAAAATAACAAATAACAATAATCGTTCTAGTCCGATAGAGCCTTAGAAAGGTATTGTGGATTTGCGAAATTTACTCAATTTTTATTACGGCCCAAGACGTCCGAGAGTTTGGAACGGCTGCTTTATCTATAATTGCCGCGCCGCCGACTTTTGAATTGTGTGCTTTTAATTATATAATTCATTTAACAAGTTGCATTCGTAATTTGTTGCAAGATGGTCGTTAACGTACGCGTAATTGTTACAAATTGAATTGACCAAGTGATTTAGTAGCGCGAAACTCGATACCATTATAGTGAGTGCATTAGAATAATTATTATTGGAAATATTTTCAAGGTTAATCGATGATATACAAGCAAGACATCGATATACACACTGAATACAAGTACTTCACAAAACCCGTTCGACTAGAAGAGTTATAGTTAGGGACAGGCGGTAGGTGTTTAAAAAGCAAAATAAATGTTTGTTTTTTGTAATATTTTTTATTAAAATGGTAACAAAGTATTTCCGAGCAGAGGTTGGTGCAGTTGTCCCGCATTGGTCGAATTAATGCATCCAAGAGCGAGCCATGGTTCACTGAATTTGGTACATTTTACATGAAAAACAATTACAAATTCAAAGTAGTTATGTTTGAGCTTACTGGTCGATGGTTTCCGAATCAAAATAAAACTATTTTATTCTTTTCCCGACGTTTCGTTGATGTTTTTTCAACATCTTCTTCTTTAGTCACGTAGAACTCGATCAAGGATGCGGTAATTCAACCCCTGATCAAAAGCAGATCCTTTAATTGTTTAAAGAGGCAAAAAACTATAACAATAAATAGAACAAATTATGGTATTGACTTTATAAGAAGTATGAGTTTATGTCCTCACTTTTGTTTGAGTGCCCAACTTTTTTTAAAGTACTTTTCGATGTGCTTTCTTCTACTCCGAGCAATTGCCTGCATTCACAAAGAATTCTGCATGCAACCTCTATAGCAACTCCCACTACCGTAGCTGCGCTGATGCAAACAATAGTGAAACGGTTTTCCACCTTCTTTGTGAAACCAGACATAGGGCACTAGGAAATCCTTCCTATGTTGACATATCGGCCATACATGATATCGAATTCAATAGAATTATTAAATTTCTCAACTCCAAAGGACATCCTTCTCCCCCATCCATCTTCTGGTTCTGCTTGTTTGTGGTTTCAAAACGGCGCTCATGCGTTATTTGTGCATCTTCCCCTGTAGGGTATTTTGCTGCCACTTAAACCAACCAACCAACCAACCAACCAACCTCTATAATCTAATGACATGCTTCCTCACAAGGCAGTGGCCATAAAGTATCCCCATCGCTATCTTTACCTTGCTCTGTTGAGTTTTCGGAAGTCTTGCTTTCGTCTAGTCTTGAATCATGGTGAAATTGCAGACGTAAGTCTACTCTCAGTGTCAGCTGTCAAACTGGATGCCACCGGAACAGAAGTTGCAAGGGAAACCAGCAAGTGTTGTTGGAAATTCGAAAGGGTTTATGATAACGCATACGAAACGAACTATTAAATGCAATGATTTCACTGCATTTAAATTTAATGAAGCAGTCTCAGCTCGTGCTCCAGTATAGGTGGTAGGGCTTCTCAATATCTCCGATTAAAATAATTCTAATAGATGTGCTGACAATAGGCACTGAGTAATTTTTATATAAATAACAAAGCTGCTGCGAGTGCACATAAACATTCTTATCGCGTCTTATAGTGAATGAGATGAGTTTTCCCCATGTGTGTCTTTTAACTCTTAACCCACGCCGAAGGAAATTCCGGAAATGTAATTCAATATTAATTTGTAGAATAAATTCCCCAATGATCAAGAAATTTAATCGGCAAGTGTGTCTCAACTCTGCACCCTTGGGAGGGAATTCCAGCAATGTAATTCAATATTTGTTTGTATACAAATGCAAAGCATTACAAACGTAGAAGATGTCGCCCTGTGTGATACAGTATCAGAGCTGTCCACATCAAGTGTTCAGTTAAAGTCAGTTCAGTATTCAGAAACTCTGTTAAAAAATAATACCTCTTTTAAGTAGGAAGGACCCGTTGTGTACATTTAAATTTCGCAGTCAAGTGTCTAGCGTGTTTTGTTTATATAAGTTTATTTAAAAAAAAACAGTAAGAAAAATGGGAGGCATTAATAACAATTTTCAGAGGCGAGGCTAGTTTTTTTTTTTTAAAGTCAGTATAAAATTATTAAATGAGTTTTTCATGACCTCAAATTTGCAATTTCTTCAAAACCAATTGTCAACTGGCCGTGAAAAATAAATAAATTTGTATACAAATGACGGTATAGTTTGCCGGATACATTTCGCATCGATTGTTATCGATCGCAGAGTGCGAGAATGAGTGCCTGTTGTTGCGTTTACATGCGAAGAATGCAGTCAATTTGCAAGTGACGCAAACTTTCATACAAAACAGCGTCATGTGCGTGTTTCATCTCAATAGCTTTTTGCGTACTATCTGTTTTAATTTTGTATTTCGGTTGCTACAATCGATTTTGAATCTAATTCAATTTGAATAATGCTACAAACTCTTAAATTCTATGAAGACCACAACAAACAAGGCCCTTCTTTGGATTTGCTATTTATTTGAAACATTTTCGATGTCGAACACTTAACAAAACGAAACACTTAAGTGTAACGATTTGTTCCATTTTTACACAACGAGGCAGAAGTTTTTAAGAACAATTTGCTAAGCAATTCATTGGCCGCACTGAAAGTCTATGATTGGGTGAAACTTAAAGTGACCATACGTCCCGCTTTTAGCGGGACAGTCCCGTTTTTGAGGTCTCTGTCCCGCGGCCATAACTGTCCCGCTAAATGTCCCGCTTTTCCTACGTTTGTTCAAATGTGTGTCTGTAGGTCTCTACAATTCTCAAAATGAAGCAATTATTTAAATATGTACTATTTTACATCGCTGTGCATACAAATTGGCGCATATAAAACAAACGTAAGAGCTGTTAAAGAAAGAAAATGAGCCCATGTTTATTCTCTGTTAATGAATTGTCAGTGTTGCTTCTAGTGTCTAATGCTAATCTGTCATTTTTAAATGTTTGGAGATTATTTCAAACATTTTAACTGATCTCTGTATTGTTATGAAGTCTGATTTTTTATTTTTATTTTTTAAATAAATGTGTTATTTGTCGTTTGTTTTGCGTACTTTTTTATGTTTTACTAAAAAAAATCATAATTTCTACTCCCTGCGAAGTTTTAAAAATTTGTCCCGCTTTTACTTCAAATAAATCTGGTCACTTTAGTGAAACTATTAACGGCCGTATTATTCACTCGGTTTAAAAAGTGGTTTAATGTAGACCGTGGTTTAAATTTTGTTTAAACCATATAAATTTGTAATTCGGTATTATTCACTCGATTTAAACCTTATAAACGTAAATTTTTAAACCTTGTATCAGATAAACCACTTCGATTTTAAACCGCACTCCGACGACCGGTTTACGTAGTTTTTCTGGAGGTTTAAATCAGTTTCGATCATATTCACTCAATTTTTTGTCTGAAGTTGATGATGTCCTCCTCAGAAGAGGAAGACGTGCGTCAGGTGAAACGTGCGGTTCGACGCCCTTACCGCATATATAGACAGACGTGCTAAAGTCGACGATTTTGACAACACGTCGATTTCCGTGAATACTTCCGGCTCCAGAAAGAAGCGTTTTATTGTATTGCCTTTCGTGTAGCCATTTTAGAAATTTTACAAATTGTAAACGAAAAACCAATTGAAACACTTCAGAATATTCTCATACCTTCATAATTACAGGCATACTTTGCCCAAACTGTCAAACGCGAGGTTTAAAATAGTTTTTAGTACTTAAAATAAACCAATATAAACCAAAATCTTAAACCAAAACCGAGTAAATATTACGTAGGCAGGTTTATATTGTTCGGGTTTAAAAGCGTATGGTTTAGTCAGGTTTATTTTCATGGTTTAAACGCGTTTTAACCTCGTTTTTAAGCCGAGTGAATAATACGGCCGTAAGTGTTTAGAAAAGGTAAAGCAATTTTGTTCTATTGCAAACAACGAAAACCTTCTAAAAACCAACAAATCCGTTTGAAAAATATTGGTTATTCATTTCCCATCAAGAAATTTCCAAGCCTTGCAAACGCACTTCCATTTATTGCAACTCGTTATTCACACGATAAGTATAGGTTTGCAACACGACTTGTAGAATGTCAAAGTTGGCCTGAACCTGATTAATTAGAAACAATCTCTTCTAGTCATTAACAGTAGGTACGTGCGATGCCACTCACTCGAAATGAATGAAAATAAAAAATAAGAAAAATGTTATTGCAATCATAAAAGTGCACAAAGTTTTTACACTTTTTTCCCCAAGCGACACCGCCATTAACTTTTGTGCAATTTCTCATCGAGCAGCTCAAAATGCCAATAGACTGCATTAACTTGGTGCACACAAGTTGTATACGGTATCCATTGCATCTGTAGTACTAGCACTAGCACTCTTAGCAAACATAGCTACGTACTTGAGAGACAGATCGGTGTCGTCGTCGTCGTCGTCGGATGCAGGTTGGTATATTCTTGTATGTTTGGCAATACGCAAGTGGTAGCCGTTGCCAGTTGCTTAATTGATAAATTGGCTCTAATGTTATCTTGCATGACTAGTTTTGCGCTGTAGCAATATCTAACAAAGTGGGTTATGATCGGATGTAGAAGCTGGCTGCAAAAGTCAACGCATTCCCTGTGGCATCGTCCGGTATGGGTCGTTGTACTGTCTGAGAAAAGAGTTGCTGTCAACAGAAGTTGTGTATAATTTGCTTAATACACTTGAGGGGTTTCGCTTTCAATTTCGATTTTCGATTTCTATTAAAGGAGGTGAGTTTATACGGTGGGCTGATTTTACCAGAGGGTTTCTGGAGCGCGTCCGACGGCGGCGGCGCTATATATAGACTCGGATTTTTGAATGGTAAATTGGCTCATTCGCTTTGTTCGTTGTATCGTTTTGTCGTTCCATCTCACAGTAAGTGATTGTGTTCGGAAAGAATGGAAAATATTTAGCAATCTCGGCGAACAATAAAAAGTATTGCATTTCAAGGCAGTCGTTGCGATTGTGCTTATCGATTGCACATGTCCGACGTGACGTGCCATATGAAAGTGAGAGAAGAGCAACAAGCGCTGGAAAATGTGCTTTTTGCGAACGGAACTAGAATTGTTTTGCATCCGGGTCGAATTCTATTCTCAAGTTTCGAAGGTCGAATGTGAATCGCAACCGAAAGAGCAATATTTCCAACAAAAAAGAGTTCACGCAGTAGAAAATGGCGTCTGAGGTTCTTTTTGATCGCTTAAAGGATTTTAATGATGGCTGCATTTTTGTAAAGTATAATTTTGCAACAGTGCTTACGACTGCTTCCGAATACGTCATTAAAATTGTACTTGACTATATCAATGCCAAAATAAATAAATAAAAAAAACCTGGGACATTACAGCTCAGTTGGAAGGGGCCCCCAACTAACAAAGTCATTGACCAAGCTGGTTGAGACTGAGACGCATGTCAGCAGCGGACTGTAGCGCCATTAAATGCCCAGAAAGTATTCAAGACTTTTTGGGGTCCAATCTAAAATTAAATTAATAAAAAATTGACCACCATATTAACCGGTTGCCATTGACCGCGGACTACTTTAAATTGGCTTTTAAAAATACAATGATGAGTACGTTCCGACCATCTAATTGCACCTTAGAAGCATTTCAACTCATTCAAGCCCAATGACCCTGACATTGCGCCGATGCCAATTAAACCGCAGTACAATACGAAACAAACAGACAAACAAACAGTCATTTAATAACAGTGATAAAGAAATGTTTTAATGCGATCATTGTAATGGTAGCACTTAATTAAATGAACACTGCAATGAAGGAGAACTTAACAATAAAAACGAAGAGCTCTGCTTTTCATTATAAGATGAGATATCCGGGGTCGTTTGGTGTGTTGAATGTTGTGAAAAAAAAACTTGAAATGTCTGCGCCATAATGTTTTTAGCAACCGCATATGCTCGTTGTTACATAACTTTATTTATTATGGTTAAAACGATGTCAGGGCACTGGGTTAAAGTTTAATGGTGCTTCTTGGTGGTGCACAGTTTTTTGCATCACAACAAACGAAACATGTGTACAGAGACGATCAGGGTCTGGCTGATTAAGGCTGAGTTAACTTTTATAACGGCAGAGTGACATATGCATAATGGAAACTAGTTGCAAATTTATTACAAAACAAGTACAACACGAATACGCTCTTTAAACGTGAATCGGGAATGAGTTCTCTGCTCAGATATTTCACATTTGTGTTCCCAGTTTGTTAATGGTGATTCAAGGTGTTGAGGCCTTGTGCGTGATAGTTCGCCTTTCACATAGTTTTCTTGGTTTATTTTTTTTTTTAATTATGTAAATCCTGTTTTGGCGCCTCGATCAGATTCATTTATTCCTGATGCGACTACACTTTTAACAACTAATGGAAGAAAATTGATTTGTGACGGAAGTATCAGCGGTAAAAGCCACAGGCTTTGAGGGGTTGCAACTGAATTTTATAGGGAAAATGTAAAGGCGTGCGAATTGTGTACAGAAGACTGCAACCATTGTGGCTGTAGGTGAATTATATTCAAATCAAAGCGTGGGAGAAGATTGCATGATAATTGAAAATGATGAGAAAATCAATAAATTTATTCTAGCGTGTGGGACTACTACATCATAAGGTTTTTCCGATGAACGCCTGACAAACACCCGTGAGTGTTACTGTAATGAAAGGAACCATTTGGAATCGGCATACAGTTGTAGATCCTTTCCATTCGTCCCCCAATAATGAAGTACACGCACAAAAAGAATGGTTGTGGGAAGCTAGGCGCTAGGCCTTGAGTCCTTTACGGACGTGTTGCGCAAACAATGTTTTTTTAATGGGCAATATTTTTTTAGTGACCTGTTGCGTCCTGGGGTCGAATCGCGTCATCTGTGAACGAGCATTACGTGACGGAATTTGTTTTTGTTTCACATGAAAATCAGCTTAACTCCGTTTTCCGATTCGACCCCTGTTTTCAGCTAGTGGGTATTTTTTGAGGCAGTGCGAGGGAAAAGAGGACACTTTGGCTTTATGTGTGGGAAATTTCACATCAAAAACACTATATAAAGCATTTTAAAAGACTTTGCATGGATTAACTCATCGTTCCCTCTTTTTATTTGCAGTTCTTCTCTATCCTTTGTGGATCTTACAAAAACCTAATACATATTATATATAGAAAGCCTACTGCAAAAATCTACACATCCAAGAAGAGTAAAGCCGATTTTCCAATTTCCATAATTTTCTAGCCCAAAATTTATTCAAAACACCAAACAATGGCAGTCCTTTCGAAATACTACGATCAAGTTGTTCAAAAATATGAAGAACTTGGCGGTACAACTCACGGTTTCAGCCGAGCACTGGTCGGTGCGGCGATCTTTGCGTACACCCTAAAAATGACATATCCCATCATCAAGAAGAATCTATCCGGTGATGCAGGAAAAACAACCAACAACAAGTCACCGAAAAAGGAGAAACCAACACAAAATGGCAAACACATAGACAACAACAACACAAAGGACGAACAACAGACGAACATTTTAAACGACGAGGACTCAAAATTCGCCGAAGCTGAGAAACTACTTGTGGAGTCTAAGAAAAAAAACCTCGAAGTGCAGCCGGGTCTGAATTTGGAATTTGTTGCACAATTGCAACAATTGATCAAGATTATGATACCGCGGCCGTTGTGCTACGAGACCGGACTGCTGGGAGTGCATACTGTCTGTCTGATTTCGCGTACATTCCTAAGTATCTATGTGGCAGCACTGGAAGGCACTCTGGTCAAGTATATCGTGCGCAGGGATGTCAAACAGTTTGCGTGGATGCTGTTGAAATGGTTCGGCATTGCGATACCGGCCACATTTATCAACTCGATGATTAGGTATTTGGAGAGCAAGTTAGCACTGGCTTTTAGGTGAGTTTTATTGACAAATATTTCCACTGTCAGATAATGGTTACTTCCGTGCAGAACAAGACTGGTTAGGCACTCATATCGACTATATTTCAAAAATCAAAACTACTATCGGGTATCGAACTTGGACGGGCGTATTGAGAATGCCGACCACAGGCTAACGGAGGACATATCAGTATTTGCCAGCTCAATTGCACATTTATACAGTAGTCTGACCAAGCCCTGCTTTGACCTGATGCTGATTGGATTTGCGTTAATGCGATCGTCCCAGAGAATGAAGGCCAACATCTTCTCCGGTAAGTTGAGAGAAATATTTTCACTGAATTTTTGACACACAAATTCTATATTCTATTCTAGGTCCGGCGTTGTCCATCGGTGTTATTTCATTGACTGCACACATCATGCGAATTGTGTCACCAAAGTTCGGACAACTTGTATCCGAAGAGGCCAACAGATACGGCTATTTGAGACATATTCACTCACGCATCATCACAAATGCTGAAGAGATTGCCTTCTATGGTGGACATAAGGTAAGTGACAACGAGAGTTTAAAGTCCCGAAAAGCATTCTCATTCCCCTTTCTTTCAAAGGTCGAACTATCACAGCTGCGCCAAGCCTACAACCGCCTGGTCAACCAAATGAACACGATCTTCACGCAACGCCTCTGGTTCGTGATGCTGGAACAGTTCTTTATGAAATACGTTTGGTCCGGTACCGGCATGGTGATGGTGTCACTGCCAATTCTCACATCGACAATTAAACCAAAATCTGGTGAGTTACTAAACTTATTTCGGCAGCACTGTTTTAATTTGGTTCTTTCATTCACAGACCCAACTGGGAATATAAACATCACAGATAGCACAGTAAGTGAACGGACCCAGTACCTGACGACAGCTAGAAATCTTCTCATATCTGCTGCTGACGCTATCGAACGTCTGATGTCCTCGTATAAGGAAATTGTTGCGCTGGCTGGGTACACTTACCGTGTGGCCGGTATGTTTGAAGTGTTCGAAGAGACAGCTCAAGGCATCTACAGTAAAACGACTGTCGCCATGGATCCGCAAAATGACACACAAGGCATTGTCGAGTACCGTAATGGCCGCCCCGTTGCCAAAGGTAAAATCATTTACACTGACACTGAACGTATGTCCATTATGTTGAACGCCGTGCCTGTTGTCACACCAAATTGTGATGTTGTTGTGCCAAGTTTGACAATACGTATCGATCCCGGCATGCACCTGCTGATCACTGGTCCAAACGGATGCGGCAAATCCAGTTTGTTCCGCATTCTGAGCGGCCTATGGCCTATCTATTCGGGAGAGCTGCATATTCCCCGACCAATCGACGGAAAGCCGTGCATGTTCTATATCCCGCAAAGGCCGTACATGTCCATCGGCAGCTTGTGCGATCAGATCATTTACCCCGACACCAGGGAGGATATGCTCAAGAAGGGCGTGACTGAACATCAACTGAAGGAGATTTTAAAGATGGTATGCCTGGAGCATATTGCACAGAGGTAGGCTGTTAAATTTTTATTGACTGTACTGTTTCACTAAAACGCCCGTTTTTGCTTTCACAGGGATAGCTTCGATGTTGTGCGAGACTGGAAGGACATTCTGTCGGGCGGGGAGAAACAACGTATGGCGGTCGCGAGGCTCTTCTACCACAAGTAAGCTTCACACAGTTTTTTAAATATTTTTTGTTCACTTATGATTTTGTGATTTTCGTTTAGGCCAAAGTATGCTCTCCTCGATGAATGCACGAGTGCGGTATCGATTGACGTCGAGAGCTCTATCTACGATATTGCCAAAAATATGGGTATCACCCTTTTAACCATCACACACAGGCCAACCTTATGGTAAGCAGACTGCACACAGATTGCTTGAATGCAATTGATTTTTTTTCTTCTTAAGGCGGTTCCACACCCACATCCTTGAGTTTAACGGACAAGGAAACTGGATCTTCCGCGCTATGGATGCGAATGAACAACAAAAGCAGCATTAGTTCCTAGCCCCAAGCTCATCTCCTTCCCCCACTACCTCTATAGGATCACTTTGTTGTTTCTTCTTTCCTTTCCGCATCTTCCAAGTGCCACGCACTGATGGCATGTAAATTTCAATTATCTACCAAACTGTGAAAGACAGATGGAGAAATTCTCATCGAGAAAGGATATCGATTTTATGAATAGTAAATTATGTCACACTACGTCCACATTCGAAAGGCCACAGAGAGACATCATAGAATAGGTGAACTCAATGTTCCACTGATAACGAGTAATTGTGTATTATATATTGTACGTATTGTTAAGTTTTTTTTTTACTATTTTGTTATATATAACTTTTTTGTTTTTTTTTAGAGAAAACACAAAATGTATTTGAAAGGCAAAAAATGTTAAAAGAATGATTTGTTTGGGAGTTACCTAGTATTTATAATTTGTATTAAAAAATAATAATAATAAATCTGTAAAATAAATAAATGGCATTCCTACGTGTAGAGCGGTGGTTTTTTTTTGTTTGCAGTTAAAGAAAAGTTGTGCATAATCAACTGTGTAAGTGTCGAGACAACGAGTGACATCTCTCTAACGAATCTTAAGTTCGAAACTCAATTAAGATGACAGTCCTTACAGCTTTAGACACCGCGAAAGACCTTGTCTTGAGTTTCATCTATCGCTTGATATTATGGGGTAGAGATAAACGACTAGCGGTTATTACCATTTGGTCCCCGTTGTTACCTAAATTAGTTCAACCCGATACCTTTTCAATGAAAACGTGGGACGTTAAAATTGAATAAATAAAACCCCCCTTGCAACTCGCCGCTGTAACATTTTTGGTAAAATTGACAGGAATTTTACACTAAATGACAGTTGGTCTGGTTTCCGTAGCTGTGAGTGCAGTTTCTTTATTTGTCGAAATACAACGAAACATAATCATTAAACTAGATGCAACAACAAGCAGAACTTTTGTTTCTAAACGTCAAACTCATAGACATCAAATTCGCTATTCCACTCAAACCATCCATTTTGTTTGTTTTACAAGTGTCACATTGAAAAATTGTAAATCAAGTTAGAAAATTGTGTAAACTTTTCGGAACTCGCCGAGCTTTTTGGGGTTATTCGAAATCGAATGTAACTTCGAGTTTGCAGCTTTCAAAAAGTTGAACGATTCGCTAAGCTTTTTGAAAATCCACATTATTCTGTTTTTTAAGACGAAATAAAACCGCATTCTATCGGCTTTATTTCGATTTACTAACTCAAAACAACGCCGCAACACAATAAATCACAAATGGTAAAGAAAATATCCCTTTTTCAACCATTATGCTCAACCAACCTTAACAAGTGAGGTGTCCAAAGATATGTCAATGTTTGATATGTAACCCTTAACTTGAACAAGTTTGGAATTTTTACCCACATTTACATCCGAAACCTGGGGATGGGCAAAATATGGTGCGTGGTCCTTGTGACGAACTCACACCCTACTCAACCCAACCGATATGTGAGAAAGCACCTCGATGTAAGACGCCTAAAGATATTCGAGCTCAAAAGTCGTACCAATCCACTTAAATAATGAAGAAGATTTCAAATCGTAGCTGTCTATAGCACCATTGACCTAAAGGCCTTGGATTTGCACCAGAGGAGGTAGGTAGTAGAACAAGCTAATTTTCCCAAGTGTACCTGAAATTTGTAGAGGAGAAATTTTGCTTAATGTCACTTCCTGTTGAAGAACACATTCTGTAAGCCCCTGGGGACACATAGAGCGCACCTCCACCGCAAGCGGCGCTGTTAGGAAAAGACCGCGCTCACTGGAAGGGTTTTTAATTTAAAGTTTGGCCAAATCCAACCAGAACTATAAACATCGGACAAATAAGTGAAATGCTTAAATTTCGCATGAGTAGAAGTTTAATTATTCAAGTGGATTGAGTAGAAGGTTTTGGGTTTTACAGAGACGTGAAACAGGGACCAAACAAGTTAGACTTGCACAACCCCTTTCCTTTCCTTTCCTTTCCTTTAGGCGGCGCTACAGTCCGGGGTGGACCTGGGCCCCAACCAATACGCTTCTGCAGTTAGCGCGATCTTTGGCTAACTGCCTCCAGTTGCGCACTCCAAGTTGGTTAAGGTCCCCTTCCACTTGTGCGCGCCACCTAAGGCGATAGACGAGGTCTTCCTCTGCTGCGTTGTCCCTCTGAGTTGGAATCGAAGACTCTTCGGGCCGGAGCGTTGGTGTCCATTCGCTCTACATGTCACAGCCATCTTAGACGACTGATGAGTACTTTTTTGACCAGGGCGATGTTGCTGTACAGCTCGTAGAGTTCGCTGTTAAATCTCCTCCTCCAAAACCCGTCAACGCAAACGGGAACCCGTTTTTTCGTTCGAAACTACCAAGGAGATCTTCATCCACTTGCACAACCCCACAGCATTTAAATGGTGGAGCTTTAGCTATTAACGATGGAAATATGGTTAAGGCTTAAAAAGTGCGAATTGTTTTATTTTTACTATCATTCCCATTTTTTTTTAAATTCTCCATGCAATAAATAAAAAAAAATCTTTAAAGTACAACGATTAATTTATTTTTTAAGACAGATCCCCGTCACATCGGATAAATTTACAACGTATTAATAATGTTAAATAAATAAAACTAGAAAAAATAATATTTTTCACATGACTGCTTAAATAAATGTTTTCTTTAATAAAGTTTTCAATGGGATGTCGAGAGGAAAAAAAACGAACAGACACAAACACTAATATTTATAAACAAATTCTTGGATCTTCTGTGAATAAATAACAATCAAGAGAAAATACATATTTTCGTTGGACAGATTTCGAACAACAGATCTTTTTGAAGTATTCGTTTATTGTGATTGAATATGTGGCACAAGTGTGGTAACCTTGATGTTGGCGTGATGATGCTTTTCACATCAACTTTTGCGCTATTGTTGATTAATAGAGGTCCGGTGATTCACGGACATGGTAAGACAGATCGAAATATATACAAAATAAATGCCTTAATTGTTGGGCTTAACGAAACTTCTAATCACAAGCTCATGTAACCTCAGACGACCTACGTTTTATTTTACCCTATTGTGATAAAGGAAAAACGCCACTTTGATCTATCTAACCAAATATTTGTGGAAAATTTTGGTACAAGCAAAAATA
The DNA here is from genome assembly GCA_936431705.1 of Cheilosia pagana. NCBI lineage: Eukaryota > Metazoa > Arthropoda > Insecta > Diptera > Syrphidae > Cheilosia > Cheilosia pagana. Next base: position 4,219,280 of record OW386171.1, read on the forward strand.
AATGTTCTTCGACCACCTCACACAGAGTAGCATCCTCCAACAGGTGTCATTTACCTGGCGGCGTGCTTTCGAACTTGTAAACATTTTGTTATCACAGCATTCTGTTTCTTTTTTGAAAATGGGTGTATTACGAAATACGAGGGAAGAAACGACAAACAAAATTATTTAAATTTAAAATAAAAAAAATACATGTACATATATCTAAAAACAATAACGTCATGTATTGTCACTCGGCCAAGAAAAAAAACGAATAATAATTTAAAGTAGCAGATGCTTTTGACGCATTTTATGCTGTTGAGGGCTTACGCAGGAAAATAAATATTCGGACAAATGGACGTGTGCGGCCCTTGTCTACTTGACATCTATAAATACGCGTTTCTTTCTAGAGCAACAAGTTATATAGTTCCCAGCATATGTCTGGAATGATTGCAACTCCTGTCTATAGGGGAAAGCGGAAATTCCATGCTGATCATACTTGTTGTTCTTTCTGGTGTAACCCCTTATGTCCGCGTCTCAGAATCTGGTGGCAGATATCAGCAGAGATCCATTACCGTTGATACTCTATTTTTTTGTATAGAAGCGTGTACAAAATTAATTTTAAAAATACATTTACCGAAACTTCAGTACGACGAACAAACACAGTGTGGGCAAAATAAATTACACAAAATAATGTGCGCAGCAGAATGCAGAATTTTAAATGAAATAACAGACAACAATATCGGTCACAAGATTTGGCTAATTTGAGTTGGTGTAATAGACCTTTGGGAGAGTAGTTTGAAGTTCAATTCTTCTTTAAAACGAATTAAACTGTCAAATTTCCAGCTAAAGTGGTCGAGAAGTTCCTTAGTTCATAGTTTTTTCCTACGTCACTCTACGAGGCCTGGAATTACTTTGAAACAGGCTTCTTATCACTCAATTGCCAGAAGTGGGAGGCGATTGGATGCTTACCGGCGGACAAAGGTTCGTATTTTGTATAGAAAGCTGACTTTCGAAATTCAACTTTTAAACATTCTCTTGAATGATGATGTAATTGCACAGACCAAAAAATCGAGTTATTCAAGAGCCCGGAAACTTTCACGCCTTTAAACCAATTTCAGGCAGTTGTGTCAGTCAGCACAATCAGTTCGAAGAGGCTCCATTTTGAAAAGGAAACCCATTCCAGCATCGACTTAAATGAGAACTGCATTCCACGTCCAGTTCGAAGGCCGCTAATGTATCTATATTTATATATTTCATAGTTCAAATTGAGGCATAGGAGGATCACCACGATATTCGGCGGGAACATTTTATTTTTTTCCTCAATTTAAATCTTCTTTTTTGCCTTTGCTCGGCTTTTTTTCGTGTCTATATCGCCGCTGTGGCGTGCGGCTTTCAGAAAAACGTTATTGCGTATACGATGTATACACACACACAATAGCAGAGGATAGAGATTTTCTCCTCGGCCAGCGGATTTTATTTAAAATAGCTTCACACTGTGAAAAATACACCACCCCGAAAAATAAACGAAAAAAAAAAAACTGAATTTATCTGAAATGAAAAGAAACGAAAAAAAACACACATTTTCCGATGCCCACACATGATTTTAAGTCAAAATTTTAGTGCAAATTTCCTAACATTAGTCTACAGTTGACCGCTTAACGAATCGAAGCATAAATAAACAGTTTTTTTTTTGTAATTTTGAACAAAATTATTTAAGAATTACCGTTGAGAAAGGTATAATACATTTATTTTTTTTTTGTTAACAAACAAAGTTTTGTTATAAGAAACAATATAAAAAAAATTACATATATCTATATCTATTTAGTGTACAAAGAAAAAAATAAAAATACAAAATTACAATAAAGTGCGTGCAATTGTGTAAAGTCTTGGAATTTTGTTCTCTTATTTTCAGTGTTTAAAAGGCTTTGGTGAAATATAGTGCATTGGAAGAAGCATATCTATCTATTAGTTTTAAATTGTTTTTGAAAGATTACTTTCTTTCTTTTTTTTTGTGTGTGGCAACGAAAATAAAAAACATTTACAAAATCAAGTCTGGATTTTTGGTTTCCAGTCGCTCATAAATAAATCGGTAAGTGTTGAAAATAAAAACAGATTCTAGAGAGACATGAATGAAATTGGATACTGCGAATTATTCGTGTGCGTGATTGCGTTCTAGAATTAATGGATGTTTGTAGAACGGTTGCGAATTTGTCTTCGGCTGAAGTAATTTCCCCATATCAAGTTCAAAAATGAATATGCAGTGTTACAAGGACCTGTTGACTTGGGTGACATGAATTCAAAATTGTAGAGGAGTGGTTTTTTGTTGGACACAGCAATGCGTAAGAGGTAGAGAGGTAGTTTGAGAAAAACTTGTATGGAACTATTCAAAGTTGCCAAGACTTTTGTTGGGAATCGCTTTGCTGAGATTGTATACAGTTGGATGATAAGCTAATGGAAAACTCCAAGTCTAGAGACTATCCGCGTTTGAAATCAATATAGAATTGCGTGGACTCCGAAACTTTGGTCTAAGTCTATAAATAGGTTTTCTTTTAAGAAAAACTTCAACTGCGCTACCCACTCTGGGTTTTCGTTCATTCACATCGCACACATAAAGCAGTTGTGCAAAAAGAACTCAAAAACTTGATTTGTATGCTGGGCTTTTTGCAAACCCATCGAGAAGTTTATGTAATATTTTGACAGACCGGTTTTAGCCATTTCAGCGCCCGAGCGATATTTTCTCTACCGCCAATTCAGGCTATCCTTCGTTTTAGAAACTAACTAGATAAAGAAACTCCCACATTTGGGTAAATCTTGATGGTGCGTGGATATCGTTTGCTGACAACTAGCACTTGTCATTCCAGCAGAGAAAAGTCACTGCTTATCTGAGAAGGTGCACCACACAAAGGCGGAACAAGCGCTCAAACACAAGGTCCAAATTTCGACTAGTGTTTCAAGCTGTTGGAGCCGCCCGTCTTTCGGAAGGGGTGCAAATAAGTCTACACAATACACATGATGAAATGGCAAACCAAGTGGAGTATACAAATCGTTTGTCAGCAGCCCAATTGGAAAGCTACAAGGAACACAATTTTAGCTTTCAACTGTCAAATTCGTTGTCCATGGAAAAGGTATTGCCAATTTGAGAAAATTTAAGAAATAAGACTCAAAAACCCTCCATATGATTTATAGTTTTCGAATGGGTTTTCCCGCAGCATGGGCCTAGATAACCCAAGATAAAACCACAATTGGTATTGCCAATTAGAAAAACAAACCACTCTTTCCATGAGTTCGTGCAATAAATATACCTACAAAAAAGCAATCAACTCGCAAGCATTTACAAGTATTCCTTATCGAAAATGATTACCATTGTTATATGTATGTATTTCTAACTTTGGCATCCACCTCAGCCCAATGTAGGTAGGTATACCACCAGGGTCGGGGAATATGAACCACTTTCAGTTGTTGATAAAATTTTGAAAATATCAATATCAACACACGGCACGACTCTCAACAGGGTAATCAAAGTAGGCTTTCCATCTTGTGTTCATAGGAAGGAAAGATGAAGCCATGCACACGTTGTTGCATGAGCTATTGTATTCCGTAATGAGTTGAGTAATTCAAGTACAAGGTGGTGCTTCCCAGTGTGTACCTCGTGATTGTATAAAATGCCTACTCGGCTGTAAAAGTTTGGCACAGCAGTTGAAAGGCTTTTTAATAATGACAGTCATGTGAACTAGAACACGATAGCACTCCATTCGCTGCTGCTTTTGTCCCACAGCTCGAGTTGTTTGACTATGGATGTTTTTTTGATTTCGTTTAAGGTATTGAAATTGGTTGAAAAACAATTTTTTTGAAATTCAATGGTTTAGTCTTTGAAGCGATTGATCGGAAAATTTTGCTGGCAATCCAAAAACTCCAAAATAGAGAATGATATTCTCCGATAGCCCATGGTGTTTATATAGAAAAAGTTGGTAGAGCAAAAATCATACAAACCCATGAGACCTGTATACAAATTTGGTACCAAGAGATGCCGTCGAACTACTGCTTCGAAAAATACCCTTTACTTTCTTACTGATTAAATAAAAACTTAAAAATCTTTCCTCGACTGAGTGCAGACTACGATGGTCCAGTGCATGTCTAATTCGGACTTTGTGATTTGCAAAATTTAATCGAAAGTGTATACAAAATCAACCGAAATACTAAAATTAGTAAATTATTTTATCTCTAGAAAAAATATGCAACTTTTTTCGGCTCGTAAAGCTGTGAAATATAAAATTGTAAACATTTCTGCAAGAATAAATTTTAATGACGCGCCAAGTCGTATTTAATCGTACAAATAGCGTAACGTTTACTGAAATTGCGCATATTTTGTTTACTTTTTGAATGGACTTTTATTTTGTGCGATTTATCGGCTACTAAAAGTTTTTTTTACGAGTTCATTGAGAAATAAAGTTTTTTGTGCATTTATTAGACACGAAAATCGAAATCCAATAGGATTTGAGTCAAGTTCGACTTTTCAACGGTGGGCGTCCGATGCATGCGATATTTTTTGATGAAAGATCAACAGTTTTTAGGATTCTTCTTTGGCTTTATAGAAATTTACAAAATTAAGAAGGTTAAAGACATCCGAGCTGTTTCTCTGACCTTCGCAAGATGTGCTGTTGTGGAAAAAGGCAGAGGGTAATGCAAGGGTAGGCAGATTAAAAGAATCACAATTAATGGGATAAGTCTTGTTAGTTCGATAAGCAAAACCTCCAAGGACAATACCCTAGAAAGTCTTTTTTAAATCGACAAGTTTTACATGAGTGCCTGTTGAATTGATCCACATGTGGTAATAGGATTAGCGCATTTCATATTCAACTCTATTCAGGTACAGTCCTTTTTAGAATAATGATAAAAATAAAATTATATAAATTTTTGTATATCTATTTTCGAAATCTGTTGACTATTATAAATCGTAGATTGAAATAAATAAATGAATGAAAAATAAATAGTTGCTGATATCGATTTTTCTCCCATCTGAATGAAAATATGCAAGATGGCGCATGACGAATGACTTTGTCAAAACGGCACTCTGTCACTTGGCCATCTGCACGAAATTGAAATGCAATTTGTCAAGACAACAAATCGTTAATTATGATCGCAAAAATATACAAACAAGTGACACTTGTACTCGAGCATGCATAGCGCTGATGAAATGCTGTCTATCTATGAAACAACAAAAACAAAAATGACAATTTACGAGGAAGCCATCCTCTCATCGGCCGGCGTAATAGATTTTCTTAATCGATGCCAAACCTCCATGTGTCTACAATACACAAATACGAGAACGAGAGTATCTATCCCGCAGGGAGTAATCATTAATTTACCGAAATAGTAGCCAAAGCACGCGCCTCGCATAGACACTGTCGCCTCCTGCCTCAGATGCAAATCCATCCCCCTCCCCTTTCTGTTGTTTGTGTAGTTTGGCAATTGTAAAACGATGTGCTGATAGAGCAGAGGAAAACATTTTTATTTCAATTACGTTTTCACTTGAATACGTTCGCTAATATTGTTCGGTTTGCGAAGCGACCGAAAGGCAGGTCGTTAATTTTATTTCGGCTCCCATGAATTTGATACACATGTGCATAGGGATATTTTTGATGCGGTGATTTGCCAACAAAAGTCGAAGAGAATTGATAAAAAAAAAAACTGCTGGCACTGTTTTATTTGTTTAATGCATTTTTAGCAAGACGTATTGAGGATGGGAGCATGTTTGTCTAAACTTGAAGTTTTTTTTCTGAAATAGGTATAGATATATAGTAGATACAAAGTTGTAGGAAATACCGAAAATTGGATTTACATCATCGATGCTTTTAGCATCAGTTGGCTACTGATATCCTCCTTCTCGTTGACGCAACAGATAATAAGTGCACAAAAATCAAACAATCACAGTCAAAGACAGCAGGCTTGTCCGTTGTCCTGCTTGTTTCAGTTGACAAATGATTGAAAATGATTGCAAGGGCTGCCGGGAATGGTAATAATTTCAACCGATGTGGAAAATTATAAAAAAGAACTCAATTAATTGATGAAGTCCTGCAAGCTAATGGAAAAGAATGCAAAAGATTGAAAAATAGCTGCATTTGATTGTTGTTGCAATGATTGGACTCCCACTGATTGCAAACAAATAGCGATTGAAATCTTCAAAAACGACCGTTTAAATGAAGTCAATGAGTTAAATAATTTTCTAAATATATGCAAAAGATAAATGTGTTTTAAGAATTTGTCAAATAATTGCTTGAATTGTTCTACAACCCCAGGGTTAGAAAAAGTCAATCGGGAACTATTTTGGGAACCCCGTACAAAAGCAACTTGTAGAGTTTTGTATGAAGAAGTTCAAAATGCCAGGCAGTTAAAATTACTTATTTAAACAACATTGCTCTGTCAGAGATAGTGATCCATTTAAAAGCTTAATGCTTAAGTTGACGGCTTTATTTATGATAAGAGCAGGTCGGTTCGCTGTAAGATGTAAGACTGTTCACGACGTAGTGCAACTTTTGTTTGAATTCAAGAGACGCATAAATTTTTGTGAGTTTTCAATTTTTGGGACGAATGGAAGGGATCTACAATTCTACGCCGAGTCCAAAAGGCTAATTGAGAAGCTCTTTCATGACCATTTTACAGACGTTCGCGAGAGGTGAAGCATTGGAAAAAAACCTTAACATGGAATTTGGTTCATTCGGGATTCGAACCTCACTTAGTAGTCCAACACTGCGCCTGATAGCAAGTACCTTTCACTAATTTCCTACAAATTGTTTGCCCTTTTGTGAGGTTTGTATTCAAAGACTTAGGAAGAATTTAGTCCGCCCTAGTAGCTTCCGACACTATACTCCGGACTCTTTTGCATTTCTCAGGAGTGTCCTACTTTAAAGACGACTACACATTTAGCCAATCCAAAATATTACAACATCAAACAAAAGCATTCATTGATACACTTTTACGTTGTTCATTGGCAAGTGCGTCATAGCGAAATCAATTTTACTTTATAACATATTTTTAAATAATCGACGCGTTGATTTTAGACAAAATAAAAAAAATACTTATATTTAAACAAAAGTGAACGGATACACAAGAGATAGAATGATTTGTTCTGTTTATTATTTTTTTTCTTTAGCTAAAAAAAATTGTTTGACAAAATGCCAACTCTTTGCATTTTCTATATATTTTTGTTTGCTGTTCATGCTGGCTAAAAAATGTATATTTGTTCATTCGGCTATGTCAGCGCAAGTATACGAATATATTTGTATCTAGAAGACATAAAGCAATGGCATTTTAATTCGAAAGGAATTTATTTTTGTAGCCTCACAACGTAAACTTTTTTAATTTAAACAAAAATAACTGCAAGACAAATAATGGATATATATTTATTTATTTAGATTATTGTGATTTGTACTGTTTTGTTCAAAGAGACAAGTTGGCACAGCCGAGATATATAGTTACCCCCCATCAAGCTTTGTACCGACTTTCGAATAGAAATTCGAAAAACTGTGAGCATTTAAGACTCGATTTGTTGTATGAGTCCTTTTTGTGTATCGCGTTGCCATGTTCATTTTTAAGGTGAATAAGGCAATTTCCAATGATCTAGGAGCTCGAAAATCGAGTTTGGTAAAGCATCTGGTCTCGCACAATACCACAACAGGCGCAAAATCAGTAAATCTTATTGCAAAATGTTCGAATCCGTACCTATTGCCATGTCAAGTGTTGTCAACTGATTTAATGCAATATCTGCTTACAATAAAATTTGTTATCTATTTGTACGTGGACTTGTTGACGCATCGCGTTGAAACTTCTCACCCAATACGTATGAAATTTGTAGTCTTAACATAGGGCTTTATAGGACCACGATTTAATTTTGATTTCATTACTCAGAAGATGTATGGATTAAGTTTTCTGGAAGAGGGCAGATCCCATTTGAGTAGAAATATTGGCGGGACTAAAAGACAGCAACTCAGCGCCTGAATCAGGCGGACATTCAAATGGGTAAGAGTGGCAGTTACAAACTGTTAGAAATAAGACAGACAACAACAGATATCGAAATAGTTTTTGGAGCTACCACTGAGCCAATGGACCTCGGCCAGCAAATATACACCACTAGCAAAACGTGAAAGCACTCCCGCACGATTTGCATTTCCCAAAAAAAAACTTTCTTACAGAATTAAAAGAAAAAAAAAACAAATTCCAAATTGATAAAATATCTGCCCCAATGTCAGATCAGTTAGTTGTTTAGTTGCTCGACGTTTAAGAAAACTAGGCTAGCCTAACACAGACGTGGTTTGAATTTTTCTTATATATTCATTGACATTATGTTAAACAAAAACAAATATAAACAAAGCAAATCAACGATGTGCGGGATGGGTATACGTCCAACAAATATTTCCTCGCATTTTATTTTTTTTTTTCATTTTTTTCATGTCCGAAATAATAAATTTTTTACCTGGCTCTGGGGTATTTTAAAATTCGTGAGCAAACTCAAAGCGCTCTGATTGACAGCTCAATAAATGGATTTTCCGCGTGAAGTGTATTTTAGTTGAGCACTCCCGAGAGCAATCAGTTTCAGTTTGAATGCTCAGCAAACCAGAAAAACAAAAACATAGGTTCTCAGCATAAATACAAATCTTATTAAGTTTTAAAATTTAATTTTGCAAATACGTTGATTATTAGAGAACTGGTTATATATTTTTGGTGTGTTTTATTTTATCTTTGCAGGCGATTTAAAAGCGGATATTTAAACGACAAAATTGGATTAATAAAGTGTTGAAATAAGAAACGAAACAATTATGGAAGTAGCAGAGGTCGGTACCGAAACTGGTGTCTCGAAGAGTTCTACATCGGTTTCCGAGAGCTCAAAACAGGTATGCACTATCCTAGCTAAACATTTGTGTAAATACTTCATTGCAATCAACAAAAAATATTAATTAAACTCTTTGCCAGACATACATACTTCCTGCTTTAAAATAAAATTCATTGAGTCTATCCACGATTTTTTTTTTTAACTATTTACCACCCGGTTTTATTATTTTTAAACTGCTGCTTTTGCTTTCATATGGAACATTTTTATTTTTTTACAACAAATATGAAAGGAGTAGTTTTTTTTTTAAATCTCCAGTGCATGTGAAAGTGAGGTGTGGCTTCAATTAATAGCTTTTTTCATAATTCTTTTGAACGATTCTATTTATTGCTATTGTAACTAACTGAACTTTTGAAAATAAACCTACTATAGGTTACAAAAGTATTTTTTGGATTCGATTGGACATGCGAATGAAAGTGAGAAAAATTTGTCGGTTACTTTGCGCCAGAAAGTGCTTTCGGTATTATTATTATTTTTACGAAAAACTGTAAGGACTGGCTCTCTTCTTGTGCTACTTCGTGTGAAATGAATTCGGAGCTAGCGTTTTTCAGAAAATTGTAAAAAAATTTATAAATTATACTTTGGAGCAAAAACAAGACGGTTCAAAAGTGGAAATGATTATAAAATACATTAAACCACCATCGGCTTACGTTTTTCTTCTCTTGTTTTACAAAATAGTAGGTTTTTGAATTTGCTCACTTCATAACTAGTCGATTATTTTAAAAAGGAAGACATGCCTCGGCCTCCTTAAAGTTTGTTTTTCAAAGTACGTAGCGCAATCAGAGTTTTGCATCGTCTGTCAATTTTGCCGGTGCTTATCTTGATGATGAATTGAACTTGAAATTCACTATAATGTTAGCAGTTTTGTCGTTCTCAATGTCGTAACAGCCGCGTTCGAGACTGTGTTGTTTATTGCCGGCGCCTGGTCAAGCGAATTGCTATTTCACTTCACTTCCTGATAGGGAAACACAATCAAGTCTTTCGAAGTGGGATATATACTCAGAATGTACAGCATGTGCCTTCAATCATTGTTGTCGATTTGGAACAACAGTAGTAGCAGTAGGTACTGTGTATTTTTGTTATTTGACTCAAATGTCTCTTCAACTCCTTTCTTAATTTTTGATCGCTCTTGGTTGGGGGCCATTTTTTGTGTGTTGGGCTATATCTTTAAAAAGTTGCGGATATGTGAAAAGGTTTTCAACGTTTTGAATACTGAAATTGTTATTTTTCGTCACGAGTCTGAATAAAATTTGATTTCCCGTTTTGATGTTTTGTTTGAGCAGTGTTTCTTACTCTGAATCAAGTTTAAAAAAAGTCAAGTCCACGATCTTAAGTACGGACTCCAAGGGCAAACACTTAATGTCATGACGTAAGTCCTGATTGTTGTCAGGAAACTGTGTGCCAGAGATGTCGCGTCTTAAAAAATTTAATTTAAGGCAAAGTCGGTGTAATTCTTATGTAAATATTTTCAATATTCCTGTAAAGTGTTTTAGACTTTCTCGTTGTTGTTTTTTTTTTTTTTTGTAAATAATACAAGAGTGGAAATCTTGTGTAATGTATTTAATAATTTATATGTTGTTTGTATGATTTACAGCGACCCAAAAATGTAAACGGAAATAAATTGTACAATTACCAAAATAACATCGGAGGATTATTGTTCAATTGAAAGAGAATTCATTTTAAGCGAGCATTTTTTTCAAAATTTATAGAACAGAGTCGGTTTTTCAAACTGATATTGCATGACAGCTGCATTTGGACAATCCAACAGTTTAGAATATTTTTATTTCATTGGCCGGATTCGATTTTTCTGAACAGACTCGGCGAAAAGTTTGTCCAAACTCGAAAAATGAGGTTAGGCACCAACTGAATTCTCTTTCTATACAATTTGCAAATTAATACCATACTGACACAGATGTATACTTCATTGGGTTACTGTGTCGTGTTTTTGTATCTTAAATGTTTCATATAGATTCAATGATTTCTCCCCAGCATGTTTTCAACCGAAAAAAAAACAAACAAACACTGTGTATAAAAATACCCCTCCACACAAACACATTTTTGGCGGACATCTCGAAAGGGACAACGAACAAACAAACAAAAAAAATACACAAAAACTTTGAACCATAAACGAAAACAAAAAAAAACTCCTTCTTTCAGATAATTGCGTCTGGAACCATGCAGCAAGCTATTAGCAGTGAGAAAAGTCTCGAGAAATCTGTGGAGCAGTCCATTCAGCAAAGTGTTGCACAAGAATCCTCGCAAGTTATTAAAAAGTCCGTGGTTTCGTCAGTGTCGGTGAGTTCTTCATCATCGTCAACCAGGCAAATAGTGTCCTCGTCCAGTTCATCTCTTCAAAGCAAGAGCATCCAATCGATTGAAATCGTCGAAGATGATGATTTCTAAAAGGACGACCAACATTTATCAGCTGAAATTGATTTTTTTTTTCTATATATATATTTTTTTTTCGCACACATGAACATGAAATGAAAACACAACGACATACATTTTATACGAATTACAATTTTAAATAAATAAAATATACAAACAACAAAAACAAAACAGAAAAATGTCCTCTAACCGACGTATCCCTTATCGCAATCCTATGGTATGATCGATTTCTCAACGAGAATTTCGTGTTTCATTTGAACGTATCCAGAAACATTTTCTACATTCCTGTACTAAGGCACGGCATGGCTTTGGCTTAATGAACCGATTCCTGTGGGCGCCGAAAATGTCGCATTTTTGTGGTAAATCCGCAAACACATCACGCCAGAAATGTATCTCCCCACGGAAACTTTTCCTTTACCTAACACGAAAAACTAAACATCCCCTTAAACGTTTTCCATCGCAGTTGTTTTTTTTTAGTTTTTGGCGCAAAAAAAAAATAATTTACTAAACCCTTTCTACAATCCCCCGAACAACACAAAATTATTGTAGTTAACAATAACATAAAGTTTAGAGTAAAAAATAAAGCACAAGCACAAAATCAAATTAAAAAAAAATTGTTTTGTTAATCACTGTTTTAATTCAGTTATTCAGCTAATTAAAAATTGTATTGTTTGCTTTTTTTGTTTTGTTATAATTTTGTCTTTGTTTTTAGTTTTCTTTTTGCTATTTGTGTTAAATTTTGTAATCAATTGGTATATTCTAATAAAACGTTATCATTACTTAACATGTCATCAGATGTTTTTTCTTTTGAAGCAGTTGTTATTTTGTTTTATTTATTTATTTTTCGGGTCGCATGTGATTTCGAACTGAATGTTCTTTGTCAGTTTTTCGTAACGTAAAGCTTTTTATCATGTTTGTATGGTGAGTAGGCCAACACGAACCGGAGCAGTCGACATTAATTGTTGATTTGCAATGTTACCTATGTTGCGAGGTCATATGTGATTTCCAACTAAGAACTTTGATAGAAACCAGTCTCAATGTTGTGTGGGATTCTTTTTTTGTAGAGCTTTTAACGCAATGCCGTTGCCAGTGTGCTTGGCTACTTGCAACGCCAACTGTAAAATATCCATTGAAATGAGACACAAACGACGCACGCATTCTGGGTGATTTTTGGTTTGAAACTCCCGTCAAATAAATAAAAGGACAAGGACGGATAATCCATAGGACAGCCAAGAAAATAATATTGATCTACGTCCCTGGGATGTCAAAGTGTCTCGGATTGGAACCCAGCTATTTCGTTAAGAGCTGTATACTTGGGATCTATTGACAGCATGACTGTCAATGTATATTACATTTACGATATCCCTATGTGATACTGCACTAATTGACAACCACACTTTGGCTTGACGAATAGCTGTGATTTCGGCTTGGAAGACGCACTTCAGTGTTTGCAGAGAGAGAAGGAGAAGCCCAGATTCAGTTTTTCTGAGAAGGTCCCGGCTCCTACTCCGGAACCCTCCATAAATATTGACAGTCGTCCTTCATGTTGGATATTTTGTGAGTCGCATTGGGATCTGTCCGGTATTTTTAATTCGTGAAGCCTTTTTCGAAATTGATTTTCATAGAAGGTAAGAGGCTTGAAGGCGAATGCTGGCATGTCCAGTTGAATGTCCTCTCCGTCCCTTAGTCTGATTGCCGCGTTAGCAGCGTATTCCTTACTCAAGATGTCTACAGAGGAAGGAGGTTGAGCGATTTTTGTAGAACGTCGGTAGAAAACGTCCTCAGTGCGACTGTGATGCTTATACATGCCCAGAGTTAAGTCTCTTCAAGGGCCGTGAGATTGGAGCTCTTTTCCAAAGCCGACTACCACACGTCTATGCCGTATAGAGTAATCGGCCTAACAATCGCGGTGTACATCACGTTGGGTTTTAGGCCCCATCTCGATCCTTTCAACAGGCGTAAAGAGCCACTAGAGATTTCCTAGCACGTTCGGCAATGTCCTCTCTCCGTAAAAGCTTGCTTTTTAGTATTAGCCCCAAGTGCTGAAAATGGGAGGGGGTGACGAGAGGTACTTAAAATGTAGACGGTTTAGAGTCTCAACTGTTTACACTTTTATTAAAGAAGCCTAGCGATTGCCGCATAACCTTTCAGACATTGATAATGAAGTAAATTTAGAACATTTGACGGGAAATGCAAAGACAGGCATCTAAGATGGCCACAAAAATTCATTCGTGTCGTGGACCTCACTCTGTATTCATTTGTAATAAATTTATATCCGACATTTTAACACCTTCATCAAATTCCTCATTGTCTACTAGCGTTCATTTTGTGTGTCATCACATCCAACGCCACATTGACATGGTGTTGCAAATATATTTTTATTTCTATTTTGTTTGATTAAGTCAATAGCAGAATCCTGTAGAATCGTTTATTATATGGCACAGGAGTAAATATTGCCTCAACTTGTATACTAACTCGTTGCTGTTTCTTTTCGCTACATAGATATACAAATTCTTTGCTTGCTTGTTGACCATTTGCCAATATAATACTGACACTGTGTGTTGTAATTTGCGTTCAAACAGAATGAAGGAGGAGGCGAAAGGAGTGTACAATTTATACCAGAAGAATAGAGTTAAAAATAGTTTGCTTGCGGTTTTATTTTCTTCGTCTCATTGATTTTTTTTTTAACATTTTGACTAGCAAGTAATGGCAGGAGAAAGCTAATAGACTGTTCTTATTTAACATACATTGTTTGGAAGTCATTAAAAGTCGGAATGGGTCGTCAAATAAAATATTTTCAAATTGAACAAGCAAATTGTTCGTTACGAAACAAGCCACAGACATATTAAATTTGATTTGCTATGCATAAGAGCATTTATTTCCACAGGAAGTCTATATTGTTTATAAATATTCGTATGAGGACGAAATAGCAAATGCTAGCCGACATAAAGGGCAATATTTTCAGCTTATCCAGCTTTTTGAGAAAGGAGTTGATCTCACATTGTGTAGCATTCTGACTCGGACGCATGAAAAATATTTGACTGTCCCTTTTAGCCAGTGACTGTTATTATAAAGACTCAAAAAAGCCTATACATTTATGGCGAGTAAGGGGTTGAGATTGGATTGCGGGAGAGCCCTCAGGGGGGCTGTGGCACTGCGGCCTCTTAAAGAAGCATATTGTGCCTTCCCTGGTAAGGTCCTAGGTCATCTCTTCATTCCGCAGGCAGTCAGGAAGAAAAGAATCTTCTCTGGGTGTATATTAGCGAGAGTTGCTGAAGGGACGATTTCCTCGCCAAGTAGTTTTTTCCTAAGGTTGAGTAGACCCGGACATTCCATGAGCATGTGAAGAGAGGATTCATCACTCTCAACCTCAAGACATAATTTACATGTTGGATTTGGCGAGACTCCAATGCGGTATAGGTGTTTTTTCATGAGGCCGTCGCCCCTCATTATTCCTGTTAGAATTCATAGGTTATTTTTGTCTAAGTTGATCAGGAAGTAGGATTTCCTGGGAGAGCCAGACTTCATTGGATTCAATATGTGAAATCTTTTTGATGAAAACCCTGAAATGGTTTTTGCTGACTCCACAGAAGGGTTCAGATCCGATAAGCGGAATTGTAGCGCCGATTTTCGCCAGTGAGTCCGCTTCTTCGTTACCAGCAAGACCCTTATGGGCTGGAATCCAGTTTAGAATCACTAGGTTTGTAGATAAGAAAAAAGCGTAAGGATTCCCATCAACATCAGTTGGAAGTGTCAAATAAAAATTGCATTCGACTTTTGACAAGTAGTTCTTGAAACAACAAAGCTATTGAAATAAAATATTTAGGTAGTCATGTAAAGCACGTTTTTCGGACATAGTAGTGGGAGGTTTCATCAGAAGGCAATCTCATCCACTAAATGCAAAAGTTAACTGCTTAAATCGTGCGCAAATGCAATTGGACAAGCTTCAGCAGCTAGAGATGTACGCATTTTTGATCGCCATTTTTTCGAAGCGTATTTAAATGGAACTGTATATATATTTTTTTAATACAATAATTTTTTTCTTTCCTTTTTCCCATTTTTTTTCTACCTTCTCCCCCCAAAACCAAAAAATGCACACCCCTTATCTTTAACACAATACGTACAATCAAAAAATAAACGAAACGCAGGAAGTTGTTCAAAATGGTGGCACAACGACTACAACGACGACAACAACAAAAGTCGTCAAAAGTGACGCAAGCCCTCAGAAGGAAAACGGGGAGCAATCAAAGGCCACCACTGTAACAGTAGAAGACTGTCCAGAAGACGATGGCGATAGTAGCACTGTTACAACCAAAGTGGTTGTTACAAAGAAAGTTGTTACAGAGCCTCAGGCTGAAGATGGCGAAGAAGAAGAAGAAGTCGAAGAAATCGTTGAAGTTGTCGAGGGCGACGAAAGTGGTGAAGAAGTTGAGATAACCGAAACGGTTGTTGTTCAAAAACCGGTAACCACTACGAAAACAGTTAAAACTATAACTACAACAACGCAGCCTGATGGTCAGGTTAAAACCGAAACCCTGATCACTAAAATCTGCGAGCCAGATGAAGCAGATGCTCCAACCCCCCTAGAGCGTAAGGTTGTCGAAGAAGAGGAAGAGGTCGAAGAGGAAGAAGACGAAAGCGAAGCTTCTGAATCACAAAATAACTCCACCCCAAAAACAGAAAACACTGACACTACACAAGCAACACAACAAGAACCACTTCCAATTACAAAAACAACCACGAATGAAACGAAAACTGATATTGAAACCATAACTGAAGTAACTGAATCAATAAAACTATCACCCCAGCAGGTAACAACCACAATTGATGAGGAGCCAGCACCGGCACCCGCAGTAGCTGCAGCCCCAGCACCAGCACCGGTATCAGCACCAGAGCCGACACCAGGGCCAGCACCAGCACCAGCACCAGCTGCAGTAGTTCCCCAACAGGAATCGCTGTCAGCTGTCCAGCAGCAGCAGCAGCAGAAACAACGACAGGTAGGCTTGCAGCAATTCGCTTATAGCATAACAAATTTAACAGCTAATAACGGCAGTACACTCAACAATAATCAGGATAATATAAACAATACGTTAAAGGAAATAATATCGGATATCGATCGTGTTATCGAACAGGAAGATGTCCAGCAACTGCAACAGCAGCAGCAGGAACAGTACAAGCTCCAGCAACAGCAGTTGCTGCAACAGCAACAGCGTCTGCTGGAGGAACAGCAGCGTTTGGCCCAACAAATCCAACAGCAGCAGCAACAGCACCGATTGCAGCAATTGCAAGAACAACAACAGCAACAACAGCAACAACAACAACAGCAACAACAGCAACGTCAGCAACAGCAGCAACAACATGTTCAACAGGTACCACACTACCAGCCGCAATCACAACAACAACAACCGCCAATCGTATCGAAATCCTCAACCACGGAGGAATCACACTCTGACACTGGTTACGTAAGGAAAAACGAGAGCTACGAAGTCGAGGTGAGTTTTATTTTACACATAACTTTATTTTTAAAAGAATTTATTTAATGGGTGCAACAACTTTGACGCGCGGTCTACTTCGCTAAGCATCTGTCATAAGCGCACACACAGCCGGCACTTCTAACATATAGATGTGTGTCAACTCGGCCATAGTTTAAGATAATTGACAGACGTTTAGCGATGACACACCAACAATCGAAGTGTCGCATCCAATTCATTTCACTTTGAATTATTTGTTTTGGTTTTTCTTTTTTTTGATTTGTGTCAAAAATAAACGAGTGTTTAATATCAGTTTGCATTAAATGAGGTCAAAGTCACGATTTATAACTATTAATAAAGTTCAAAATGACATGGGGACTATGATAAACAGGTTGTGCAAGTTTTGTTGAGCACCGGCGGACGATTGGATTGCTCCAAGCGGTTCCCATTTCAACCGCCGAAAAATAAACATTTCACACGAATTTCTGTTTAAAACTCCATCACGGATGGAGGTCCTACCTGTGCAAAATTTCCGACAGCTTGTCAAAAAACCTATAGCGAACACACATGGCAAATTTAATGTCAGTGACGAGTTTTGGAAACAAATTAAGAACTTAAAATTTTCATTCAAATGTCACTTGTAAAGGAGATAACTATCTGTTCGTCAGTGATTAATTTTGGAAACAAATTAATTAAATTTTCATTCAAATGTCACTTGTAAAAGAGACAACTAAATGTTCGCCATAAGGCTATGTTTATTCCCAAAAGCGAAAACAGACACCCCGCTCTTGTATTCAGTACACAAATGTTTCGAAATGAGTTCAGAAAAGCTGCCAAGCCTTGTATGATTTGTTTATTAAATTCCTTTTGTCAAAATTCGCCTAGTCGCATGCAAGTGTCAAATATCGATTTAACAAAAGTTCTATTTTCAGTCTGTTTTTACTCAATGCTGTTCCTCAACTGAAAAAATGCGTAAAAAAAGAGCGACTTCGAGACTGAGAATCCTACTAGCTTTAACCATAAACTTATTGAGTTTTTAAACGCATCCCTCCTCACCAATCCACGTAATTTTTTACACGTTCTATCATTCCCGTCGATTTTGAAAAAGTAATTTCTTCTTATAAATTAACTGTCATTCTCTAATAACGCATATTTTGACAGACTTTTTTTCCATTCTTAAATAAGTTTTCACATTAAAAATCAGATCGTTGGGTGCGTTCAATAGGTGGATGTTAGCAGAACTCTCTCACAGTAAAATGGCAAATACGTTTAGTGTTTCGAGAGACTACTGTCATTCCCAACAATGCATATTTCGACAGAACTCTCTCACAAATACGTTTAGTGTTTCAAATGCTATAAAAAAAAACACGCTGGTAAATCACTGTATGTGGTATTGCCCATTGTTGGCCAATTTCGAATTCTTCGACATAATTCTTGTTTTTAAACTACAAAAGCGACAAAATGCTATGTGACTGTCACCACACCCAAGAGAATTAAAGCATCTATTCCAAGTAGCCCATTGTGAACTAGTTACAACAAATAGTAGTAGAATTTTAGCAAACTGAAATTGACATTTGCATGCGACTAGTGTGTGGCTTACATATTATATTATAAAAAAAACATAACAGGAAAACGATGGTTTCCGAATGATACGATCAAGTAAGACAACAATTCAGGAGAGCCACACTCCTGATTACGCAGCACCAAAGGAGCATAGATCCATGTCTTTACCAACATGGAAGGATCACACTGAGGTACACACATTCATTCCTAAAAACTAAACAACATAACAAATTGTCATTACCTAACAACTTATTATTCATAAACGATAGTAAACATTCACACAATGCTGAGCTTGATATTTATACAAGGATAATGCTGTAACACGCTTTTATAATTTGCATGGTTTTGCAAGCTGTTGTTTTTTTTTAACAAAATAAATTAAAATAAAATAAATTGAAACAGTGAGATCAACGGTCAGGGCCATCTGATGATATTTAGGGAGTTTGAAAACTGCTTTTGATTATTTTTCCTACCACGCAGGCGAGTTTTACGATCGCTTAAAAAACGCTTGGTTAAATTAGACGATTTTCGTTAGGAAGTTGTAGTCGCCAAGGTCAAGTGGAGACGGTTCAAAGCACTCGGTTAAAAATAACGCACTATTATTTTGAAAATTATTAAGATGGATACTTTGGATGTTATTTTTAAACCTCAGACAAATTTTCTTGGGTTAAACTATTAATTTCGTAGGACCCTACCTGTGCCTAAAGCCTTCGGATAACTGCCTTTAGATGCGCACCGAAGTTGGTTGAGGTTTGACTTCAACTGCGCGTCACATAAGGTGAGGGGTGCCTGTGGATAGTTTTTGGCGTTGGCTCGTTTTTTCCCTAACCATTTAAAATCAATGTTCCACCACTCTGAATCAAATCGAGATTTCGAAAACGACTGCACAGTAAGAATCAGGAAGTCATGTGGACACACAACTTTTATATGTAGTTTGTGCGAAAGTATGCGAAAAACAATGAAAGCTAAAAAAAACTACCTACCTACATAAATAATAAGGCGAGCAAACCGACAATAAAAACACCACATAAATATACAATTGGTGTCATTTTTCCTCTTTTCGGCAACAGCTATTCAGATAAATCCGTTCGCCACAGCTAAAAATATTCACACACAAAAAATCTTCACCAATATCGATATATATCCATTTAGCAATAGCACAATCGTCAGCTTGTTTAATAATAGGTTTCGACTATCTGGGACAATTTCAATGAAAAAAAGAAAGCAAATTTTATGTATTATTATAAAAAAAAATAAAAACATTTACTTCTTGGCTAATTTTGAATGACATTTTTTATGTAACCCGAATGGAGGTCAGCGCATTTAGAGAAAAGGGACCTTATACATTTTTCGTATAAATAAATAAATATAAAAGTTGTCAATAAGGTCTTGAACAAATGTTCCGCTCGATCAAATTTATAATTGTGCTATTCTTGTTGAAAAAATTAATTTTCACCTCATACAAGCGGCGAATCATCGCAATTTCGACAAACACACACACAGGACACCCGAAATGTTCTGATTTGAGTGCGCTCGCGCATCTCAAACTCAAAGATTTGTTGTTTTTTTTTCAAATTTTTAGCTCAGAAAATTTGTTAAATATTTTATATTGTGTTTGCCGTTTTTTTTTTACCCACCTCTCCCTCTTACATTGGCACAGCATGACTGTTGGCGATTTGAACAAAAATTCGAACAAGTCAGCGGGTAGAGTTCGACTGCAAAAGTGTTGGTTTTTTTTCGAATGTTTTTCTTTTTTTTCGGAACACTTTGTTTAATTTAAATTTGAAATTCTTTTTCTCGCAATTTGTACGCAGATTATTATTAGTGTTTTCGTGTTTGAGGTTAATTGTAGTTTTTTTTTTCCTAGTTTTGCTTTGTTTTTTTTTTATTTCCCTCGACAATAGGTACGCGATTTTTTACGTTTATTTTTTTTTGCAACAAAAAACAAATATTTTTAGTTTAACGAAATCGAAAATCGAAATTTTACTTTAGTTAGCAAATTGCGAATTATTAAGAAGAATAAAAGTAGAGCGTTAGAGTGCAGACAACTGAAAGAGCCATGCAAAAAAGTGTCAGTTCTCTAAATATATCATCGGATGGCGGCCTGCCCGGTTATAAGCGATACCATAGTACAATACAAAAGTCACGGTCCATGGGCAATTGTGTTGTAGAGAAAACGCGGGGCTTCAAGCCCAGCGATCGGCATGATCCCGCCAAGCGCGAATTTCTAACCGATTTAAGTAAACAAATTTGGCAAAAAACAAAGGTGTGCAACTTACCCTAAATAAAGAAAACGCACAACAGACAAACAGAACAAACAAAAAAATGTATTTTCCTTTGCCTCTCAGGAGTCATCATCAACGATTTCCAAAAGAGTCGATTTGCAGAAAATTTTCACACCAGCCACAGATGCTGAGGAAATTTTGCCAAAGAATCGTAAGTATCTAATAGTTTATGGAAAATTTGAACACAAATAGGGATTTTGTTGGTTGTGATTGTTTACTTTGGTGTTTTATTTTTTGCGTACTAAACTAACTCTGTTAACATTCATCCTATGTCACACAATTTTTTCTTAATTCGCGCAGTCATTTTCAATCAAAAGAAAAGTACTAAAACTATTTTTTTTTTCATAATTCATATATATGGTATCTTTACCCCTTTAAACTGTAAAGAAAAGGCACACACGCAGAACTCGATGCAAAATTAGAAATCTATAAACGAAGAGGAATTTTTTTTAAAAATAATATCTATCATTTCGGTTTGTGTAAATAAATAAATAAACAAGCAGACGCTCGCCGATAGTTTTGGATTTAATAAAAGCCGTCGAATATTATTGAATGTGCATGTTAGAAAATATTAAAATATGCAACAACAATCACTTTAAAAAAATCCCAATTTGTTGTCCAAAATAAAAACATTTAAGAAAAATAATTTTTATTAGTAACGTCCCTGGTTTGTTGACAGGAAAACTTTATGCGTCGTCGGCGTTTTATTCGCCCAACCTTCATCCGACCGTCGAGGATCAGGTTGCACTTGCGAGAAGGATATCACATTCGTTGAGTGATATTAGTAATCAACAGTCCAAGGGACAGTCCATGTATGTGAATCGTAAGAAGCGATCTGTAAAATGGGTACACGAAGGCTCAGGTAAAGGTTAGACTTTTTGTTTTATCTATGTGAAATTACACAAACACACACACACACTTAGTGTTGTCGTTGCAATCGATTGAATGACATTACGAAATGTTATGTTATTTAATTTATTGCACGTGCACGCACTTGTCCATGAAAGTAATATGTGGAACAACAAAATGAAATAATAATCTTAGGCCAACCGGAAACGCATGAATATTATGAAGAAAGCAAGGAGAATGAATACGATTCGAGGAATCGCTATGACAAGGTGCCCTTGAAACTTGTTATGAATCCGCGGGGTCAAGTTCGAGATTTCAATTCGGTGCGCGAGCCGTTAAGTGAGACGGGACTGTTGTCTCCAGATAAATGCGCTGAATTGGTAACAGCGTTGAATGCACCAAAAGGCAGAGGTAAACATTTCAACAATTTATTTCCCGATTTCTCGTTTCTGTTTTTTCAAATTAGGGAGGGAGTCTCTATTGTCGACTTGACAGTCATCGCATAGGTATTTGTTACATTGAGAAGCTGTCATACCTGTCACTCACTCAAATATAACTGAGATATAGTTAACAGACATTAATTGTATCCAACGTTTCATAAATCTCTGGACGTGGTATATGTTTTAAACAGATAAAGAAATTAATTTTGACACTTGTCATACAAGACATTGGGCACGTTCAAGTTTCTAGTTTAGTAGGTCTGACAGCTGACTGACTTGATCAGTTTGATTGGCCTACATCGGTCACATGGAGAGTTGTGTCAGTTGACGTTTATGGAGGGGTAGTCAAGAAATTCGTGAATGAGTACTTGACAGTTCGCATATGAGGCTGAAGTAGGAAAAGTGACGTTTCAGACCAATCTAGTTTTTGCGTTCAGGTTACATCTAGTCCAGACCAATCTAGTCGATTTAAGACAACTAGGTTTCAGAATGGAGACCATTAACTCGCATTTTCTTTCCTCCAATGACGTTTTGCTATTGAAGGAAATCATTGCCCTTACTGTAAAAAGAGCAAATCAAATCTAGAAGGGCTCTTTCTATGTTTCATTGAAAAAAAATGCACGTTTAGGTCAAGTTTTAGTTTTAGTTTTTGTTGCCCTAGATTGGTCACGTGAATAGTTTTTTCTTTGAGTTGACGTTTATGAAGGGATAGCCAATGTAGTCAAGATTTACATGGCAGATTTACGTGAGAATTGTAATTCACCCATTCGACCACTCGACCACTTTCCCTCAACGGGTTAGGGTTCGGCATTCAACTGGTTTTTTTTTTTGTTTTGCAATATTGCAGCTGTCAATGACAACAACGGAAAGTGGCATATATTGGACATACTCCATGTGCTCTTTCACTATCAATTATGTTACTTATGGGAAAACAACAATATCTTGCTGAAACTAAGCACAAAAAATGACAAGTAGAACAAAAGCTATAACAACCATTTGTTTAGAAACACTTTGGATGGAATTATGTCAGAAAGACAAATTATTTCCGGCACATAACTCAGGAAGGGCGCCAAAAAGCCAATAGGTTTTGAGTTTTATTGTTTCCGCTCTTTCGGATGTCCTTTTGCTGACATTTTTCAACCAACTGTTAGTAAAGAAAACGTTTACAGAAGAAGCGAGATAGAATATCTACTTGTCAGGGAAAATTATCTCTCGCATTTACTAGGGCAACATGACATAAATTATGTGCGGTGTAGTTAGACCCACTGTTTCATGCAGAGCTTAATGCAATTGACAAGTCGTTCTTTTGTTCGGGCAATATTTGTTAGTGTACTCGGAATGCATATCAGCGCGCAGAAGTGGGAATCCACTCACCAAAATAGCTGTAGGCTTACTATCCATGCAAAAGCTTGTTTAAATTGTTAGAAAAATATTATTTGTAAAGACTTTAGCTTAGAGTCGGTCAATTATATTTTGTCTCAGAAACTGCATCTCCATCTTAGCATCAATTCATCGGCTTCAGTGCTTATAGCTTTGACAAGTATCCCTATAAAGCTTCTTCTCTTTTTTCATTTTCATTCCGCCACTTTTATACGATCACTACTAATACACGATTTATGTTTATCCCAAACAAAACACAAATTCGATGGGACCGATCAGGCGCTGAACTCTTTGCTAAACGTCGCAGGAAAGCCGAGAAATGGATTGTCGATGAGACCAATGCTGGTACCCAGAGTCCATCGGGCATTCCAGACCATCAGCCCTACAAGCCGACATCGCCAAGCATGGTGCCCGCATACTCGGATGTTGGTATACATCGCGTCCAATTGAACATGCAACAGGATCAAATCCAGGACAAGTACAGCCAACCGAGCTTGAAGATTGTCAAATCGCCATGGGAGGCTGCATTGGAGACAGGATCGGCTAGTAACGCTTTCGAAGAGGTAAACAAACACGCACCATATGATTTATATGGTGGACAACATCCACAATACGGAACCTATGAATATCAACAGGCACCACAAATATCAGTTACACCGACACCAATTCAAGTGAGAGAGAGTATATAATAAATCTATCTATACCTGTCACTTTCTACTACACCTATCATTTAAACACTTTCATTTCAATCTATATTTGACAAGTTGTGTTCTTTTAATTATGCAATTTGATTCTGTTTTCTTTTAAGAAGCCAGCTCAGCCCAAGGCTGCTCAGCCGAAACCATTAGCCTATAACAATCAACGTGATTTGGCATACAAGCCGAGCATACCACAAGGATGGAAGGCACCAGCTGTTGCTTTGCCCA
Organism: Cheilosia pagana; assembly: GCA_936431705.1. Lineage (NCBI taxonomy): Eukaryota > Metazoa > Arthropoda > Insecta > Diptera > Syrphidae > Cheilosia > Cheilosia pagana. The sequence continues at coordinate 4,243,445 of OW386171.1, forward strand.
AAGGTGAGTTTGAACTTTGGTACAATTAGCTGTAAATTTATGGCGAGCTTAGGAAAGATGCTAGAAAGAACTAGATCCTTTCAAAATTCAAACAAAGTTCCTCGCGAAGAAAAAGTTCCACCGTTTGAGGCTTAGGTCTTCAGTTACCGATTTTGACAGAACTTTAGACGAAAGAGGTCTGCCAAAGAGTTTTTTTTGCCGCCTTCTCTCTTTCAGCTACCCGATTGGGCTTGAAAAATACTCACTGATTTTAGCTTGAAATATGTCAAAGTAGCTCACGTCCTGATTCAATCTAGTGAATTCACAATTTATGTAACTGAGTCACATTAAACTGACAGCCAAAAAAATTCGAGCTGAAACAAACTTTCGTCGAAAGAAAAAGACCGTAAAAAAGTACAACAAGTTTGTTATCTTTCTACTTAGAATTCAAGTTCAAGCGTTTTATGAATTAGGAAGTGCTCTGCCGATGTAGACCAACTACGTAGGGCCTCCTCTCAAACCAGGCAAAGGATTTTATTAGCCGTTTACCTACATTTATCTAAGCCAGAGTTAATCTAAAATGTTTTTCTTTCTTTCTTTCTTCACTTATATGTATGCACTTCTTCATTTCTTCTTCATGCATCATCAACTTTGTTTATAATATCTTCATTTAACTATAAATCAGTCTTATCATCATCATCATCATCGGCTTTTGCTTCTTTCAATACATCAACTGCGACAACAACGGTTGAACAGCAACTCGATGCTATTAATAAAATTGATCAAGTTACCAGCGCGGCAAAGAAGTGTGAGGACCTAATTCGTAATGACGAGGATGAAATAATTCGTCTAATGGAGAAGACAAAATTGGCGTTGCCCTTGCAGCAGCAGCAACACCAGTTGACCAACTGTTTGGCTCGCTCCCCAGAGCTTATAGTGTCGGAAGCTAAGAATAGCTTACTCAACTATGACACTGCCATTCAAGAGCTACAGAACGCCCTGGAAGGTGTCGAGAGGCGAGAGATGTTGCATCAAAACCAGCAACAGCAACAATATCAACAATACTCTGAATATACCCGTCATCGAGAAGAGGTTCACAAGATGCATCAGCAACAACAACAGCAAGAACATCATTTAAGGGCGGCAAAAATCTACCATCAAGACCAACAACCGCCTCCAGCACTGCCACCGGATGGCGGTAGTAAAAGTCAGAGCAGTGAGACACAAACCAACAGTATTAAAAATGAGTCAACTATTCAAAGTGACAAACCAAACGAAGAGGAAGAGGACTACATCAAGGTGCCTGTGAAAGATCTAATTTCGACATTCGAACAGCAGTCGGCGGCAGAAAAACTGGCCGCAGAGACTCAGAATATTATCAAGCCAATCGCTAAAAAGCCCACAGTTCTGACACCCCACGAAGAGAACGTACAGCAGCAGAGGGAATATGAAGCCTCGGTAAGTCAGCAGAAAAAGCCAATCCACGATGAACGGTACCAATTTAAGCGGGTTGTAGAGGACGACGAAAGCCAGGAGAACCAGCCGGATTATGAACTACAACAAGGCAAGACATAAATGATGATCCTGCCTGCAAAACTTGGCTAACACAATGTTAATGTTATTTTCTCCCAACCACAAACACACACACTGAATGCTTTGCTCTCATTTCAAGTTCACTGCAAACTTTAGGCCTAACTAATTCAATTCGTTTTAGAGAAGTCTCAAGACTTGTGCATGAAGTATGTCCCCCCCATCACTATCACTGACACGATTTGACATTCTCTGCACTCTCTCTTTCCTTGTTTCTTATTTTTGTTCTCTTTGCAGAGCTGTATGTGCCAAGGGAGATCCCACTGGAGAGTTATGCACCACCACCGGTTGCATCAGCATACGCCCCAAAGGGTGGCTTCCCAGTGTATCAACCCCCATCGAGCTATCCAGTTCCGGAAGAGAGCAAGCCATACTCTGGCTTCCCAGTAACGAAGCCAGCTGCAGCTCCATTCTATCAGACGCAATCAGCACAGCCCTTCTCTAGGGCACAGCCACCGAAGCAACAGTCGTGGGCTCCATCTGTCTATCAACAACAACAACCGCCGTCCGCTCAGCCGGCGCCAGTCAACTTCAACCCATCGCCCTTGTCCTATGACAAATTGGCCAAATTCGAACAAACCGAATCGACTTCACCTTATCAGGCCCCATACCAACAGCGCCCATTAGCCGTTCCGTCTCTGCCAGGCAAAGTTCGCAACGCTTCACCGATCCCATTCGGAGCCGCCAACAAGCAAAACTACCCAATCTCATCGCCCCCCAACCAGGTACCACATTACGGCGGCGGCGGCTCAAACTACACAACTCCAGCATCATCTCGGCCGCCATCTCAGCAGTTCCCCAATCAAGACTACAAGCCGTACAATCCGTCGTATGGCGGCGGGAACTACGCCCTCAACAACGAGAGCTCACAATCGACCAGCTCCCGGGTGTCATCGGTTGACTTGTCCCATTGTCAGAACTTCAATGTGTCGGCACGCGGATGGGGTGGTAGGAAACAAGAGCCGTATCGCCCGATACCAGTAGCCCAAAAGCAGTTGGCCGCCAATCTTCCCTATTCGGACTTTTAAATTCCAAAAAAAGAAAGGCAATGTTGCAAGGGCATAAACATACGTATATATCTCTCTCACTCTCTCTATTCTGTTGTTGTTTATAAAAGGTTAATCTGTATAGCAATGTATTCTATCTAACCTCAGTTTATCATTTGTCGGTCCGTCAGTCTGTCTATTCAAAGTTAAAACAAAATAAGTAACTATTTATTTATATATATACGAGTATCTTATATATAATATATAGAACACACTCAAAGCATATATAACCATTAATTTAGACAAACACTGTCGTAGGGGAGTTATGTGTGTGCGAAAATCTTGTTAACAATTTAAAAAAAAATCTATATATATTTTAAAGACAAACTTTATAAACTTATTCACAATTATATTGACAGATAAAGATATATAATGCATTGAATGTTTATTGATTTATTAATTTAACATAACTTGTGTTATCATAAGCGATATGCTCAATTAAATTTTACCTTTTACTTTTTTCTTTTTTGTAAACCTCTGGTTTATTGCGAAATTTTGTTTAAATGAATTAAATCTTTAATTGTACTAAATAAAAAAGGGCGAAGTGTTTTTATTATCTATACTTTTGGTTAAGTGAAGCAATCTATCTGGCGAAAGTCGACATTGGACCCAGAAGCTACAACTGTCACAATTCAACATTGAATTTTCTTCATCAACTGTCAGTTGTCAACTGTAAGTGGCCAAAAAACCGGCGAATGTGTGTGCAGATTTGCGTAAAATAGACGCGAATGATTTCACTAATTCGTAAGTCACCGGAAGTGACAAGGAAATTCAGCCGCAAGTCATTGGCCGCGTGTCACTGCCCCGCTAGTCAAACTTCATATAAAAAAAACTGACAGTTCACCATTCGCGCTAGACGTCTATCACTTTTGGTGAAATGTCAATTTTTTTATATGAAGTTTGACATGCCGCTGGTCATCTAGCGGGCAGTGGAACGCGGCCATTATAGTGACCGACTGCAGACCGCTTTTATTTCCACAGTTACGGACTCGGTGATGCTATAGAGCAAATGCAAATATGAATATAGGTAGAAAAACAAATATGTATTGGTAAAAGAAGAGTACCCGCAGAAGAGTCCCTAACATTTCAGATGGATTTTTAACTCAAAAACCTATCAATTTAGTGTAAAAATGCGAACATACTTTTAGGAACACTGAGAAATATGCGTAACAACCGTCACCGCACTCTAAAAGGCGATTTTTTAACTCCTAAGACAATTTAGTGATGAAAGGAAAACCAACCCTCTTCCTATTTAGCCTTCCTACACCACTTTTTGGTTACTTTTTCCAAAATGTATCAGTTATTTGTCTTATTTCTAACGGTTTACCATCTAATGATTTACAAAATGGAAGTTAAAAACTCACCTAATTCAACTGCATTTCGCACAAGTCGTTTGATGAAATATTAAACACTCTTGAAATCACATTTCTACCCAATTGTTTACTAAAAACACTTTACCACTGTAAACCACCAATATTCAAATAACAGAAAAGAATGCTTTTTGTTTCAAAACATTTAAACTCAAATATAAAATTAAAATTGAAAATCACTTCACCTAAAACGATCGTGCAACTGAATTGAATTTTACACAAGTGTCATGCGGACTAGTGATACCAGACCACCAATTTGAACGTCTAGGTGGAACTTTTAAATTTTCAAATTGTTGGTTAACAGAATTAATTCCTTCTTAAAATAATTGGAAGTGGCAAATATTTAAAATTTCGACGAATTTGTTAGAAAATTTTTACATTTCGTAATACAAAATCGCATGGAAGTAATGTAAGTAGTTAATGTTACTATTTGGAATATACTCTTTGAATTTTGGTCCAAACTTGAAAAAAGCTGAGATTGAATAAATAATCTAAAAAGTACTGGGCCCGTAAATGTCAATTTCATTAATTTTTTTCCATTCGGTGTAATTCCAGAAACTCAAATTGTCAAAATACCGTACGCATGTGAAATTCGACCTAATTTGATTGAAATATGTATTTGCCTTTGTTTTACTGTCAATTTCATCAAAAATTTACATTCGGCATATCAATAATCGACTTCACAGTCGATTTACGCCAAATACGCAATAACATTCCCGAGGGGTGTACTTGAACGTCTCCAATAGCAAGATATCTGGAAAATAAAGCTCGAGACACACAATACCGGTTCATACTTTGCTCTGCTGAAGTGGAATGTAAAAAACAAATATATAAAATAAAATATAAAACAAAATATTTAAAAATCTTCTATATCGAGATGTGGAATTCCAGTTCAATGCATACGTGCCTCACAACAACCCTGCAGTCGACATAGAGTGCAAATGTAACACCCCTTTAAGAGGAAGACACTCAGTTTAGTCATGAAAAACCAACACACTATCCATCCTCTTCTTACATATCAAAGTAAGCCTATGGGAAATTACTCCCGAAAGCCGAGAATGAGTCAACATCATATTGCACGTCACTCGCACGCACAGTCGAACAAGTAACCAAACCATTGCTGGTTGTTCCCACCGCACGGATAGAGAACAGCATATACATGCGTGGTGAGTGGTGACTGCTGCCTTGCATTCTCCATAGAAAAAACAAGTAACCCAAACGGAAACCTACTGGTTCATGGGATTTTTTGATCTCAGTCCGGTTATCAACTGCAAGCGGAGTGTTCCATTCAAGTAGCGGCGTGTGATATAGTATTTTGGTTCTCGTTCGTTCTCCTGTTTTTCCCCTTCTCGCACTTGAACGCAGCTAATAAATAAAGTAATATCCGAAAAACGGGTGTAGTTTCACGTAACTTGAAAGAACGCACACAAAAAAATCAAAAAAAAAAAAGAAAAACAAATTCGAGTGACTTTTTTTGACAAGAGCAGTGCAAGTGATGTTTCGAAATTGAATTTCGAAAAATAAAATAGGTGTTTTGTGTCCTAAATGAATTGCAGTTTTGTGTGTTGAGTTCCTTTATTCGTTTTCTCTCCTCGGGAGTCTGTGGTAAATCAATCAATTCGGTCGTGTGGTTGTTTGTTGAATTAAACTGCGAAAATTTATGTGATGTAAAACGAAACGTACCAAACTCACTCATACACACGCACGCACAAGCCATCATCAACGACCAACGATCAACCAGCCAACAACAATTAGAAAGTGTAACAAACCGCGTGAGAGTGAACTATACCAAAACATTGTGCGTCGTGTTATTATATATTTTTGTTCGTTTTTTGTTTTTGTCAACCTTCAACAAAATCTAAAAGCCATGCCAATCATCGCAGTACGAATTTAATTAAGGACTTCACAGCAATTCGACACAGAAAATCCCTCTAGGTTAGTACAAAGGAACTACTCACAGTATGTATGTAAATCAGAATTCAATAACATGTCGAATTGAGAGAAGAAACATTGTGCCCCGCTAGAGATATGCGTGGCTGGGCGAGTGAACGAGACCACTAGTCTCGAAATTCTTTAATCTCTTAAAACAGGCGAGGTCAGCAAACAAAAAAAAAGAAGAAAAAGAATTTCCCTGTTTTTTTTTTCCTGTCGCGACCTGTCTAAAGCTTACTCCTGTTCCTTGACGCACTTGTGAATGCATTTTTCAATAATTTTCAAGACATTTTCCCATCCATCTGGGCTGAGCTGGGCTTAATCATTCCATTTGTTGAAAGTGCATAAAAAGCCTCTAAAAAAATAGTCTTCCATGGGTAGGGTAGTGGGATAGAAGTTCCACGCACACTCGCACACATGCATGGGTTGTATGCAACAGCAAGTTGAAATTCTGTTTATTATTTTTTTTCTTCTCCTCTTCCATTGATAGGGTTGCCGCTTTTCTAAAGGGAAAAAATTCCTCAGTGAAGACAGATTTTTTTTTCTCAATAACTGGGTACTCTCAAGTCTCAACTTTCCATCTCCATCTCCATTGGCATTGTGTGTGCGGAAATTAATAATAAAATATATTTGAATGAACGCAAATCGGCGGCCTTTGTTTGGGGGAAAATGATTATTGTATCATCGGCGAAAAAGAAATTCGATTGTGTGTGGCTGTGGAGGAGCTGGAGGCTGGAGACTGGCACTGAGCTCAACTACTGACATTTTGCGGTCATTGCGCCCTCTTGATAGTCTCGTTCGTTGATCGTATAGCTGGTTTTGTCCTTCAATTTGATTACTTAATGTGTGGCTTGCTACTTAGAGGATACGCGCAACTTACATAGTTGCACTCGGGCTTACAAGAACCATGTTGCACTGGCCCCATGGATATATCGAGTGGTGTACGATGAAAAAGGCACACACAGCAGCAGCAACAGATTAGCCGGGAGCGACAAATGTGCGACAAATTAATCTCGACGAATTGTATGTATTCTGCTGACCGACACGGTTTTTACTAATTTAAATATTATGCTCAATTTGTTGCGACATGTTTTGTCGTTCGCCGTCAAGTGTCTGTTAGTCGTTGGTCGTGTGGAGAGCTCGCGGTGTGTCTGAGGGATCGGTTCATTCAATTGCGGCAATTATCTGCGTCTAACTAAACCTGTCTAACTTGGCTGAAATGTGACTGAACGTTTGGGCAGAAACTTTTCACGGCACAAGAGTCAGTAAAGTATAGGGACTTGTCGTGGGGTTTGTGTCTTTGATGATCCCATCCTTGCCTCACAACATATGGTCATTTTGAAATTTAAACATTATCGTGGTTAGAACACTGAACGTCACTCATTTCCACCGAGGCTTACTTGCCGTGTACACTCTTGACATGCATAATTCAGTTACTTTGTGTATTGACACTTGTTTCCAGCTCCCACTTTGCGGTGAGTGGGTTTCGAATGCGCTTCATAAGTCTGGCATGACCGACGAATGTAGGGTGCCGTGGAATGCTTCGATTTACAATAAATTGCAGGCGCCATTCTCCACATCCATCCGCTTATCTAAGCATGTGTCACAGTGCAGTGCAATTGCCACACGGCCTCAAGTATGAATTCGTGGTCAGTTTTATCCATCAATGATGTGTATATGCGATGACGCCCTTTCAAGGTTGTTGTGTGCAAAAATTCGCGTTCACATCGCAATTCCAAGCGCAACAACTTTGAAACTGGTTTCCTGTTGTATGCGTCCCTACATGTGCCAAGAATTCCGTTGTGAAATCAAGAAGAATGATTCACCAGCTGACACTTAACAAATCCTCTCACTGGTTTGGGTAATGCTTATGACTCTTGATGATTAATGTTAATTCGGTGGTGAACAAGGTGCATAAGTAGCTGTTGCGTAAACTCGGAAGGAAGTGCTGTGTTTATGAAGGGAAGTTCATGATTTGACAGTCAATTATGGTGGGGCAATGTATGGCAGAGAAGTGTGTCCTCTCATTTGTATATGGGAACTCGTTGCCGGACGGAATTCGCCCATCAAATGTCTTCGGAAGTTATTCAATTGATTCTAGTAAGACGTTTCGAAAGCGTATAGAGGATAAATGTCTGCATCTGCGCCATAGTCTCCTCCTGCTCAGTGTTGCGACGCTTCACTTTTCAGCGGTTGACAGACGCAGTGCTTCGCTTAATGTCCGATAAAGTGTAGTTGTCGCTCGCTGCATACCTCAAGTCCGACTTGCCGTACTTGGTTTTGTCCCCCAATCACGATCACGGCTGTTTAGTCCGAAATTGTTCGAAAACCCCCCGGTTATGTCTAAATTCTATGCTGACAGGATCATGTTCACGCTCTATATCGTGGATGTGTTTTGGTAACAATGGCCTTGTCCAACTCCGTCATGCATTATGTTCAACATAATGCCACTCATACCACTTTAGAATACAAATATTTTGTATCCCAATTTGAAAAAATATCAAAAATAAAAGCGATCTATGAACGTCTCAGTTATGTAGTCCAGTACGCCCTCTTGACCTCTCCTGAGGGTCTCTCGTCAGCCGATAGAAACCAATCTTATAAATGCACGGCCAGAGTGCCAATCTGTGCAGCAACAAAGGCAATGCAAATCTCAAGTGTAGCCAGTGAACTTACTTATCGCAGAGCGATGTCACAGCTATCGCCTTCAAACGGGCAGCAGTTGTGTATCGTTTAGTTGGTCGGAAGCCCTTATCTCGCAAAGGATGTATTTATATTATGTTATCAGTTGGGGAACGACTTTCTTTGTGCGTACAATAGACATGGAAAATTAGCATTCACATTGAATTGTGTCAGCTCGATATTAGTTGCGAACTGTGCATTGCTTCAATGACCCCATCGTCGTCAATTGTATGGACGTTCGTCTTCTCGAAACGAATTTGAGTCCCCTCTGGACTCTGGAAGGAAGGAAGGGCTCACTTGTACGCTTATGCTGTCGTTCAATCGAGAGGGGAGAGAAAGCGACAGCGTGTGGCAAATTAAGGGTGTGTGATATCATCTTGAAACAAAATGTCTGATATTCTTTATCGCATCTGTAAATGTCTTCATCAACTTTTTGCGACATCGAATCTAGTTTGGGCGGGGTATGCATCCGAGCACTGGAGTCTCGGTGGAAAATTGAAGGCCGTCTATTAGACACTTGTAACGAAAACGCTTTCTACTGCCGAAAATTTCCTTCCTATGGTGGTTGGTATGGGGCGGCGGCTGTTCCTCCTCTTACTGTGACTCTCTCTCTCGCTTTTTGTGTAGGAAAGGTACATCTGTGGCTTTGTGTGTGTATGCTGTGTGGGTTTGTGAAAATATGTGGACAAGTTCTCAGTTTTTCAGCAACTTTGTGTAAATCAACAACCAAATTATGAAATTCACAAAATAGTTGCAGACTAATGAACGTAGCCATTGTTGGGTTGGGTGGGTTGTAAACCACCCACTTACACTGTACACCCACCCACACACACACGCACAAAAAAGTAAGGGAAAATTCAAATTTCGAGAGACCGGTATAAAATGACATTAAAGGATGTTTCACATTTCGGCTGACTGCGATTGTGTGTCTGTGTGTGTGTATATGTGGTGGCAATATGAGAGCGAAATATGCGAACACGAATTATAAGATTCGGCGCAATTGAAGGATTTTTCTATATGAAATTTATTACAAGAGTGGGTGCAAGATGGTGGGCTTATAACTACGCACACACACACACACAAGTGGCATGGGCAAAAACCAGACAAAATCTACTTAAAAGTGGCAACAGTTTGTTTGCAGAAAATGTACCATTAAATTGCGCCCAACCATCATCCCCTAATGTCGAAAGTGCCAAAAATGAACACGCTCGTGTTTTGTTGTAGTTTCCCCTGGTCGCGCGTTCTATATATACCTACCATCGTTTTTAACAGCTCGTATAGGTATACGATGCCGATGAGTATACAATTTACTGAAATGCCGCCTCGTGTTTTTCACTTTTCAATACACTCAAGGCGCAAATCCCCAGTTAATTTCGCCCCCTTAACAAAAAAACAAAAAACCTGTACAGCCTAAGTTTGAAAATTTGATTTTGAACTGTATTTCGAATGGAGCTGTGCCTTTGATTGTCGCCCTGTTTGTAGTTATAGGGATTTTATTGAGGGATGAAAACGACACGATATAGAGGCGCAATCTTTTTAGTGAATTTTTCGACTAATTAAGTGTAAAGAGGTGAGGCTGCGACTGCGAGTTTCCTTTGTTCCAAAGGTGTGGTCGGTCGTCTCGTCTGTCTATATTTACTGCAGTAATATGAGAGCGGAACGATTTCATCTGCCAGCAGTTACCTATAACAATTAGGTTTAGATTCAAGCCCAGATGAACCCTTGGTAGTTGTTGTTAACCTTTGTCACTTGACTTGATTGCTCTATATTTCTTTTAATGGTGGTTTCCATCAGCTTTCACCAAAGTCATAATTACCTCGGCGCTGTAGTAGGTCGGTTTCTTTAATTAGTTCACAGAAACTTAACCACTGTCACCGGTTATAACAACGAAATTAAATGAAAGAAGTCAAGATACTAACTGAAGAAAATGCAAAATACGTAAAAATTGCGCAGAAGGCAGGCCGTGGCGGCCGGCGCGGCGCTTTCAATGTCTATAAGTAACGAATTGGCCCATAACTGCTTGTGACTGCTTTATTGTTCCGTGTTAGTTGTGTCATTGCCACCTAACGTGCTTACATTTTACTAATGCAATTGTTGTATTTTTTTCTTTTATTGTTAACAATTTGAGAAATTGTGCTTCTTTTTTTGTCCAAGTCTGTGAAGGGCATAGTGTCGAGTGCAGACGTAAATCTAAAACTTAAGAAATCACTTATGATGCCAAATGGAGTTGCAATTTTACCTATGGCAGATTATCCTTGTCACACCCAACAAGTTGAAATCGGCGAACCAACACGATTTACTGATCGCCGCTTTAGGGACGACATTTGTTTCTTTAGTTGAGATTGGCTTCTAGTATTTTGGTTGTTCAGAGTGGCAAATTGTATCGTATTCTGGGGAAGTTCCTCACTTTACCTCGGATCCAAAGGGGGAATGAAGTCTGAAGAATACTTGTTCTGGGACTACCTGTCTGTCTGTGCCGAATAAATCAGCTGGATCTACCTCAGAATCCTTGCTGTTGAGGCGCATTGCAGAGGATTAGAGTGTGGAAGCATCAATCTTAATTCAATCACAGCCAGACATCTCGAAACGCGTCACATTTCAATGATGGCGACATTCTGGCAGTGTCATCTGTTGTCAGCCCGTGCCTTTCAAAGTCGAAGTTATTTTCCCCATTTCCATTGAAAATTCAGCAATATCCTGGGGTCGAATCGCGTCATCCGTGAACGAGCATTACGTGACGGAATTTGTTTTTGTTTCCCATGTAAATCAACTGGACAGTTTTTTTGTTCTATTGTTTTTCTTTTCTTTCTGTTCACTAACTAATTATAATCTGAGAAAGCTGCTCTGATGTGTTCCAACCTCAATACTACCAGTCAACAGACTGTGCGGCATTCGGTTCCAATGAACTCACCGACCGACTATCTTATTCAAACGTTCCTAATGAATGAATCCAGTTCAGTTATGAATGAAAGTGAAACCAATAAACCGTTATCAGCAGCATTTCCTATACATATGTGTACCCCAACTGTCATTGAAGCCAACTCACTCAATCATTCATATTCGTTGAGCCATCAGTTTAGTTAGAAACCACTTGCAAATGTTTACCATCCAACGTCACCCAACGTTCTCGTGATATAAATATTTATAGGTGGTTTTGTGAAAATAATCTTTGCATGACTCACTCTACGACCATACAGCTATGTGTTTGTACAATTACTTTCATTTAATAATAGTAAGTTGTCAATTTTGTTGGCGGATAAATTCATTGTTAGTCAGAGGTAGTGATTCGATTCAAGAGCGCGTCTACTACGTGTGTTCCTCGTCGCACTTTCAAATAAATAACGTGTTGGAGATGTTCCAGATTTATATTTTATCGTCGTTAGTTAACCACATAAACATATAACAATAATGAGAGAAAAATTTAAATGATTTTTTTTTGCTGTTGTTGTGTGATGGATGATCAAGTGATTGCGGCGATGCAGTTCAAGTGCGCAATCTGTTGTAATTGAAGTGATGGTGTGTGTGTAGCTACGATATATATGGGATTATAATGAGGAAGGCAAATTACAGCCATTATAGAGCATATCATTCACAATTAGTCTTGAGCTATCGTGTGACGCGAAAATTGATGTTGTTTGTCAGCAAAATTGGTAGCTATTTTCAGCTCTAATATTTTAGCATGAAATGTATCATGGTAGTTGAGTTCCAAGCCCAAGAGCATCTTTCATCAACTTGTGAAATTTGTATCAGACTATGAGCCGTAGATGACAAAATTCCATTCAACATCAGTCAGCTTGGTTTATTGTCAATCACTTCGCTGTTGTGAATCATTTTGCTATTGTGATCTATTTCAAAATCAAAGACATCCTTAATATATTGTCCTTGATAATATTGTATGTCCCAATTTCTATGAATTTAGATTAAGAGTTGAATTTTTAGGGTACACATATTCACAATTTACGACTTTGTCTATTGTGACCAACAATCATGTAAAGGGAAGGCTAAAAGTGACTCTAAGTAGGCCTCAATGAAGGAATCATACCAAAATCAGGGGACCTTGCTAATAAATTGTTTGAAAAACCTCATCTTGAATATTTCGTAGATCAAAATAGAAATTTTATGGTTTACATTTTGAATTGTGGCTATTCGCCGCGCTTTAATCGTTTTGACCTGCGCTTCAGCCAACGCACTTTTTCCGCCTTAATTCAAATGGCTGACAGTCGAAATGTTGGTTGCGTCCAAAGGATGTGTAATCTTCGAAAGATATACTAGTTGCCTGTGCTACTAGTATGCGCGATTCGCGGGATATGTTTCTCCAGTGCCTCGCGGCTTACGTAATAATCCCTGGTACTCTTCTACCACTCTACCCGCGGGACTGGCGTAAGATATTACTTCGCGGGTCTGGTTAGCAACTCATGCTAAATCATCTACATCTGCCACTTCGACCCTTCTTAGTCTTTCGGCTCTTCTTAGCTCGTTTTGTATGAACATATTTAAAACCACTCGTCTTCTGAGCTCTATGAGAAGCTGTGAATGGGTAAGTTCACTCTTCCTCCTGAAAATCGTGTGCAGGGGAACATTACGTGCTCCGTATCTTCTTCTTCATCTGGGCATAGAGGCGAGCCTTGCCCGGACAGGAACTGCGTAAGGTGGTAGTTCTTGTCCATACCTCGATGTTTGGGATCAGTGTGTCCGTCCATCTGCCTTTTGCCGTGTTCTCCCACCGGACTTGCCACAGTGCTGTAGATGTTGCCCTTTCTTCTTTATCCTTCTCTTTATGATGACCTCTTGCCTGTTGACTGTTAGCCTAAGGTAGATCCTTTACATTTCGTTGGCGAAAATATCGATGGGAATCATTCCCGCAATAACGCAGGCTGCTTCGTCCGAAATTGTTCGGAATCCGCTTATTGTTCCTATTGCGCAGAACCTGTATGCTGACGAGAGCTTCCTTCTTGTTTCCTTCGTTGTAAGAGCCCCTGCTCAGACCCGTGCAGCGTTTATCAGTATTGAGCTGACCCCTCTGGATAACAGAATTCTTCTGGCGTCTAAGCATTTGGTGCAACTATTTATTTGTAGTAAAAGAAAGCAAGTCTACTTCTTTCTGACGTTTGAATAAACAATTAACGAGCCATATAGATGGAAAATTTTCAAGGCCCCAGTCCCGCCCAATACAGCCTTCTTGAAAGTTGAATTTCCCAAATATTCATCAGAGTTTTATTTGAGTTAGAAGGAGGCAAGCGCCTGCCTTCGGGATTGTTATGTTATGTTAAAGTGGCTCTCGGTGAGAGAAACACTTGGGGGCTCCTTAACCGGTTACTCATGTAAACCTTCGGAATTGAAAGCGATATGCTTTTTGCAGGCTTCCTTCTTTGCCCAAATTAATTTGATAACTTTTATTTGGTATTCCCAATAGGACTGGTCCTTTTTATGAGTTTTCAGACTCAGTACCAACCGAAAACCGTCATGATTTTCGCAAGAACCTTACCATACGTCAAGCCGTTTGTGGATAATATTGACATGCAACAATCAGAGGCAACTGACTTTGGCAGTGATAAATAACATTCATATGAATTATCTCATCGTAGGCGCTTTTTGTTTTTCGAAATGGTCCATCTGTCAAGTTTGCCGGCTGTTAATCGCACTTTCGCAGCGATATGACAAATAAAACAAGCGCGACAATAACATTTGCTTCGTAATCTCGCGCATTACGAATCCTATACACTTATCAGTCGAAAAGTTTCGGTTTTCTTCGTCACTGACATATCCGTCTGCAGTTTTTGTTGTTTTTAGATTGCTTATGAGCGAGTCTCTGCTCAGTAATATCCTTTATCTCCGATACTGTGTCAGTAGCTAACAGAACATGCTTAATTGTTGTCGAGAGATATACTTAGGAACAAGAAAAAAAAATATCTATGTATTTTGTTGACTAAGCGCGCGATTGTCTAAACATTAAATCTGACGTAATTTTTTTTTCCGTTTGGTTGAAAAAAAGTGATGTATGTGTTTTGTGTATGCACGCATTTCATTGTTGGTTTGCTTTTTTTTTAACAAATTAAAATGTTATCTGGAGGGAAGAGGAGAAGACAAAAATTCAAAATTCGTCATGGGTCATTAGAATGTATAATTAACATTGAAATTTGAGTCATTTTTTGTGCATCGCGTTGCCTTTTCAATTACGAAACGGGAGGACTGTCTTGTCTCTTTAATTGTGAACTATAGATAAATTGTTATGTCATGTGTGGCGAAAGTGGTTGCGTCTGCTGCAGTAATTTGCATGTGAAATTTGCATCTAAAAATAAAATAGATTTCCAGTGCGGGTCGACGTACAACTGACCCCCTACATTTAAAAAGTTGTTCAACTTGAAAACGCTTAAAAGGTGTCACGCCAGTCGTTGGCGACAGTGCAGATTGCAGACATTGGTAGATTACATTGATGTAAGGGCAGATTTCGAGATCTGATTGGGTGAATTGGGTGTTTGGCATATGCGGCCTCCTCCTGTTTCTGATGAAGCGTATCCTGTCTGTCGAGTTTTGGGCCACTATTTCGAGTATTTGAGGCTGAATATTGCCTTCCTAGGAGGATTACCAAAGACGGTACATTGCCCCACAAAAATTAAAAGAGCGCAGTCAAATCACACGATCCAATTCTCTTGAGTCGTCAGTAAGTCTAGGATTTTATGGGCAGTCAAAACTGCTCAAGTTTTGCACTATTTTAGTTACATGTAGTGAGGACTTTGTTTAGAATTATCGACAAATCTAATTCAAAAGTCAGATCCGTTTGGCACACCACCTGGCTGCTCTCTTTCTAATCCCATAATACACACTTACACAGTTGGGCAACTTCTATTGACTGCTGGCACTTGTGGGTCGAGGATTAACATCTCCTTATCCAAACGTAATTCACTCTTACTGTAATCCAATGGGGTTCAAGTTCAAGTTGTGGTCATTTCAAGTCATTTATTGACACTTGCTCATTAATTTTTCAATTACTTGGTGAAGAAGGATCGAATTGAATTGCTAGGGGATAATCACTTTCAGAACTGTGCACAGTTTTTGGTCAGGACAATTGTCAAACAACCGATGTTTCGATGATTGGTTGGTTGCCGCATTCAAAAAAGAACAAAATCTCTTGTCTGACAGCCACCCCACTCTACATATTTGGAGCGCCCTTCCAAGTTACAAGTATGCAACAACGCCAAAATGTGCGTCAGACCGAAACAATAGTTGAAAGTCTGTAAAGGTCGACACATAAACGTCAATTCTGTCAACGTGATCCTTAAAACTGAAGCTTTGAAATGATTGAATGTTCTCTGTGTTACACAAGAGGTCGTAACATTTAAATTCACGTGGACCCCATCGTGAACGATGCATGGTGTTGCATTGCATCAGCGAATCCTTAGGAACAATTTTCAGGTTGACAAGAAGACAAAGACGTGTGTACAGCATATACGAATCCAGTAACAAACTATTATTGAGTTGACATTTTGTTTCGTAGAAAGCAGTCCTTTCTCCATTTCTTTATTTTTTTTTAATAAAAGCCAGTGTTGTCTAAGAATTTCCATCAGTCCACGATGTGAGGCGGGCTTATATTTCTGTTTAAATAAAAAATATAATTTACTTTATATAACAAGTGAAACTAATTTATCAATTTAATTTCTTTTTCTCTTTTCAGTTCAATTCAATATTCACTTGCGCGTAGTATTCGATTGTTCATATTAATTTCGTTAAATTTCTAAATAATCTATTTTCGTTTAAATTTCATTCTTTCCAAAATAATTAGTTAAATTAGATAGAAATCAATTTTAATTAAAATCAAATGCACTTTGTGTGACAACAGCAACAAAAAAATTACCAAAATTGTGACATTCTTCAGTGTTTTAAAATTGAGTGAAATAATTATAGTTGTAGTGTGTGTGTTAAGAGGGATTTCCCTCGTACAACGGTTCAACAAATAAATCGAGAGCACGATATAAAGAGAAAAGCTTCCTGTCTACATTTATAAGAGGTAAGTGTTGAGTTAATTTTTGTGTTTTTTAGATTGCGATGGGCTTTAAAAACCTAACCTGACTCACACAGAGTCCAATGTGAACCTGAAAAGTTAATTGAGCTACAAAACTTTAACAGATTAATTACTCAGTAAAAGAAAAGTGCAACAAGCCCGTTGTACAAGGTGGGCCAAAAGAAGTCATCCGATGTTGTTTGGCTCTCATTTTTTTTTCTAATTGAAAAACTTCGATTATGTTTTGTTTATTTGAACCTTTGGAATTTTATTGGTCAAGTCGAGAAGATGATATCGGCCAAATGGGCGCCGTCACAATTGTTTGCCATACGGGCTCGTTTTATGGCATTTTTAATCACTTCGGCGAGAACTTCGGGCGACAGATTTGAGGGCTTCTAGGGTCTCGGGCTTTTTCACGTAAACACGGGACTTGAAAAACCCCACAAAAAAAAAAGTCTGGAACGGTTAAATCGCTTAAACGAGAGATGAGGCGACCCGGGAACGCCGCCTTCAGAATATCGGTTGTGGCTCGCGCAGTGTGTGCCGTAGCTCCGTCCTGTTGTAGCCACATGTCCTCCAGTCCTAAATCGTCCAATTGTGGTAGAAAGACTCGGTTAACATGGTAATTTAGCGCGCACCGTGCACTGTTGTCGTTTGATACAATGGTCAAACCAATGGCCCAATGACTCCTCCAGCGTGAACAGCGCACTATTCAGTAACTTTGAGCGAGTGTAATGGCTCCTCGTGCATTACTCGAGGATTTTCGGTGCCCCAGAAGCGATAGTTTTGCTTGTTCACGTACCCGCTGAGGTGGAAATTAGCCTCTTTATGATTTTGAAAAATCGTCCACTTCGTCCTCGAGATTGAGGATGGCTTGGGCGTAGAGCATCTTCCAATAGGGTGATCTCTTTTGGCCCACCTTGTATATCGATGGGGGGTCGATTATCATTCGCCTTTGATTGTAAAACCAAAACCTATTTCCATTCAAGATCAGTTTGGCCTTGTCCTCAAAATTTCAAACCTTCATGTAATGCAATCGCATCTTGAAACTCCTTTGACAATCTACTTACTTAACAAATCTCATGTGAAGCAATTTCTTATATCGTATATCCAGGACTATAAATTACTTTGGAACTGCTCTCCTCGTCGCAGGTGAATGCCCTTAGCGCCACATTTCCGTTGAAAACATTTCTTTCCATTGACACCCATCAACAGTTGTTGAAAATTGGCTTTAAAAGCCCCTCAAGTACGCCCTTTTCTCACATTGTGTAGAGTATAATTTGTAAACATTGTGTTCGCGCGAGTTTGATAAACTTTTAATATTTCCCCATCAGCAGGAAAAAAAAAACTCGGCCAGGAAAAGCTTCAAATTTGAGTTCAATTGAAAACAAAACAAAAAAAAAAAAGAAGCAAAACGAGAAAACGAACAGAAAGGGACGTGCACAATAAAATCCCATCCTGAATGAATTGCGTATATTTTGTTGGTGTCCTTCTGCCATAATCTTACTGTATAGCCACCCCTAAATGTATTCCCTTCCGAGTGGGCTGATTCATTCTTTTGCAGGCGCGCGTAATTTTTGCTTCTTCATTCCCGGCTCACTGCTGCTGCCGCTGCTTATCATTTCCTAATGGTAGTGACAATTTTCTACTTATTATATATATATCTATAGGTATAGGGAACCTTTTGTTTCTTTTGTTTAATATTCTTTGCGTTCTGTCGGTGGGGGTTGAGGGTTGAGGGTATTTTTTTTTTTCGGCTTCGGTCGGTAGTCCTAAAAATACATTTCTACGGATTGAATTCAAATGCACGAGTGAGTGAGTGTGTGTGTGCGATAAAAATTGTATTTACTTGGTTCTGTTTTCCCCTCTACCCATCGCATGACTTTTGGAAAGACTCCAGCATGAAGTGTTTAACGTCATCTGTAGGAGGGATGTTATTACGTTAACGCCACCCGGGGATGAGGAAATTATATCCGCACAAATGCCTTTTGTGGAAAATAATGTTCGAGAGGCTACGCATCATCGCTGTACTCGAATGAGCGATTAGTTACACTGCTAAAAATAGATCTAATGCCTTTTGTTTTATCAGACAATTAAGCAATATGTAGCAAATTTCATATATCCTTGATTTTCTAATTTGTATTTACGGTTGGTCAGACAGATAAGATTATGTAGTACATCGGCCAAATTGCCGTCGTCGTCAATAGTGATGTAGCAGTGTGTTGCAGGGAGGACTCGAAGTAGTCGGCTGTAAAATTGTGAATTAACGTTAAATCTCTTGGACCTGCGGATGAGTTCCGTTTCCTTTCGCTTGATACTCATGCGCTGTTCCACTGAATCTTGGTCAATGGCCATTAAAAGCGATATAGGCAAGAAAATGTGGTCTCGTGGGCCAAAAAAGCTCACCCTATTGGAAGATGATCTTATTTTTGCCAATGTTTTGCCATTTGTGGACTAGACAGATGTAGAATACAAGTAAACAAGCCATGGAGCGATACACTCCCCAAGAACGCGGAGTGATCGTGTGAAATTTTTTGCGCCTGTAGTGTTGGCCGTTCGACACCTCCTGCGCAAACACTGCGCCGTTTGGCCGCCAAACTTGAAGAGTATGGGAAGAGTGGCCGGCCCCGGAGCGCCCGTTGTGCCGAGAATATCGCCGCTGTTGACGAGGATGTCGAGCTGTCGCCAGAAACATTGACCAGACGCCGTGCCTCGGAATTAGCCATCAGCTGGTCGTCCCTAAGGCGAATTTTGGTCAAAGACTTGCGTCCAGTCCGTGCACCAGCTGTAACCTACGCCCGGATGACTTCTTTTGGCCCACCTTGTACATTCCGCTAGCTAAACCTCCCCACTTCTCTCCCGAAATACCTATCCTTAGAGGATTCTTTAATGGACTTAAAACTGCAAGCGGGACCAAGCACACAGAGCTCCTATTTATATAAATCTACGTCAAAAAAATGAATATCCTCGACGGCAGTCAACCCCATCTTTGCCAAAGATCGTCATCGAAGCTCTAACTTTTTTGACCGGGTACTGATTAAAGTGCAATGACCGCCCCCCAGCTTTCTGTTAATTTTGAGCCATACCTGACTGAAACAAAAGTAGAACTACTACTACCTTCCAAATCATCACATTAAGCAATTTCCTTTCTATTTTTCCATCATTATTTTTAATTAACGAACAGCTAGTTGTCAAACCGACGCATCAAGCCCCCTCCTAAATGCGCACAGGTTATGGCTCTGCCGGCACTAATGGTCTGCATTCTTGGAAATCATTAGACGTCGCCATTTTTCACAAATTTATTTTCATTTCTCTTCATTTTTTATTCCAATTACATTACTGTCATCCTTACATACATGTCCGTACATTTGACACACGACTAGTCAAATTATAAACATCAATTTGTCGACAAAATTGACAACCAATAGCAACTTTAGTTGGCCCTATATGTGATGTCCTTCAAAGGGAAAAAGGTACACGTGTTGATTTCTATGTCCTGCAAATCAAACACCACACATTCGAATTGATTCACAAAATGAATACCTGTTTTCCCTATATCCTGTCCAGTAAGGAAAAAAAAAGCAAACAAAAGTCCTCGGGTGGTGGGTAAATCTGAATATACGTCGAATGACACGAAGATTAGTATTTGGTTTCATATTATCCGTATTTTTTCTTCGTTTTGTCTGCGGTCTAACAATGGGGGGGGGGAATGTATATAAGGAAATTCATTTGCTCCTAATCCTCTCCCTAATTGTTCCGCTGGGGGAGGACGAGGACGATGGACGACAACCACCGACTGTTTTCTCTTCTATCATTTTTTTTTGTGTTGGTCTGTTTGTTGTTTTCGTTGGGAAGCAAGTCTTTTGTGATTTCATGTTATTTAACTTCGAAATAAGTAGGGTAATTGAGATCCAAATTGGGCCTAGATTGGTCAATCCCCCCACGCTCTATATATGTGTACCTATATAATTTTTGAATGCGAGATAAAAACAAGCTACTAATAGGATCTTATCTGCCTGTTGTGTGTGGGACACCGTGTCGTGTGTAGATGCGGCGAATTGGGGTGCGAAAGTGTCAGGCAGGTGGGTGTGTGTTAATTCCTCTTGTAAAGTGTGAGTTTTTGCTTTTATTTTTGTACCTACTCCTTTAGTCAGCGAGGTGGTGCGGTAATCAAGGATGAGTCCATCTCCAGAAACCCTATGGCTCCCATGGGTAAACGCAAGTAATACAAGTAATGCACTTGGAATGTGAGTACTCGGGTCTTGTTAACAAAAAAAATAATAAAACGCGCCTTACTCAGAAATCTACTTAACCCATTTTGTCAGTGTGATACCTACACCACCACCAGCACTCAACCACCACACCAGTAATGGCGTATTCGCCCTTGTACTGTTCGTAGGACTGCGAATTTCAATTGAAAACTTGTTTGGTTTGATGGAATGCATCGCATTCAGTGACATAAACAAGGGTGCAATGCATGCCGTTGTTTTTTTTGTGTTTTTCGTTTCTTTTCAAGGGAGTTTGCAATAAGACACGGACTTTTTTTCTTTCCAGCTAATTGAAGCGAATTTAATGGTATAACTCATTTGTATTAAAAAAGAAACAAAAAGCGAGAAGGGAGACGTGTCTTACTGACCCGCAAATAATTTTCATTCCAAAAGTGGGTTTCTTTTACATTTTACTCAATTTTTTTTGTCAGCGACACATGAAGAGGGTGAAACATGTTGTTGTCCTTTGACGTGTTGGAAAAGTTTCAGTTGAAAAAAAAAATACTGATGGAACTGCCAGCGAGTAGAAGTGGAAGACTTGTTGGGTAGGGTGGAATGTCTGGAATTGGCACTAAGTACATTTGCTACAAGTTTTGGAGGCTTGTCGCATTGATTTCATTCATCATCAGACTGTGTCTTACTAACTTAAGGTGGCGCTACAGACCTGGGCCTCAACGAACAAGCTGTTTCCAGTTTCGCACGCTAAGTTGGTTTAGGTCGCCTTCTACTTGCCACGCGCCACCTGAGTCGCGGTCTTCCTCTACTGCGTCGTCCCTCGGGTGTGGATTCAAATTTCTTCCGGGCCGGAGCATTCGTGTCCAGTCGCCATCTCAGTCGGTGGACCTTCAATCTTCAAACAGTTGAATCTCCTTCTCCATTCACCGTCAATGCAGACGGGACCAAAAGTCACTCGAAGAATTTTCCTCTCGAAACAACCGAGAGTTACTTCATCCGCTTTTGATAGAGTTTATGCGTCTGCGCCATATAGCAGGACTGGGACTGTGATAAGGGTCCTATAAAGGGTCACTTTAGTTGTTCGAGGTTATTCTACGTTTAATCTCAGCGCTGGTGTCGTTGACTGCGTTCATAGCAGAGCCTAGGTAGACATAGTCCTAAACCACCTCAAAGTTGTATCTGTCTATTGTGACGTTCTGTCCGAGCCGTCGGTGTTGGGTGTCCTCTTTAGTCGACAGCCCTCATTGACCGCCAAAGCCATCTTCGCCGCCTCAGTCTCAATACTCACAAACGCGCCATTTACATCACGCTGCGTTCTGCCAATTATGTCGTCGGCGTATGCGAGTAATTGGTTGGATTTTCGAAAAATCGTGCCTCTGGTTTTTCACTATTCTTTCGAGAACGATGTTGAAGAAATCACATGACAGCGCATCGCCTTTTTTGACATCGAAGGTCTCGGTGAGTTCTTTCCCGACCTTGATGGGGCAGCGAGCGTTCTCCATCGTCATCCTGCACAAACGGACGAGACTAGACATTGCTCTGTATAGTTCTTCCCTATAAATGCCGTCATAGGCGGTCTTAAAAGCGATAAAAAGGTGGTTGGTATCGACTTGGACTTCTTGGGCTTTCTCCAAGATCTGTGAATATTTGGTCTATGGTGGACTTTCCCGGTCCTGAAGCCACACTAATATGGACCAATCAGGGGTCGAATCGCGTCGTCCGTGATCAAGCATTCACATTCACGGAATAAAGTGATTTACATGTGAAACAACAACGAATTCCATCACGTAATGCTCGTTCATGGATGACGCGATTCGACCCCAGGTTGTTTACGAAAGGCTTCAGGCAGATAAGATATTATAGACAATGTTAATAAGACTGATACCTCTGAAATTGGGGCAGTTGCAGGATTCGGTTCGGGCTCTATAGCCTTGTGAAGCTCCAAACTATGTCTAGCCCGCAGAAATGTACCACGTTAATTATTCAATTGCCTCTTTTTCGAGACCTATTTGACGAAGGATGTATCGAAGTAGTTCTGACGTGTCTATGTAGGAATGTGATACCAACCAGGCGAACTTGCTTCACCAAAGTTTGTAACAGCATAAAAGCCCTTTGTCATGACTTGTATCTTCTGTTTGAATACTCTTCCTGTTGTTGGTTCTATTTAAAGACAAATTGTGTACTCGAATAAGCCACCCGTGTTTTGGTCTCTGTTTAAACACACCCACATGTATATAAATCCTGCAAACTCCGTTTATAAGAAGATATCAATTATCTTGGTTAAACTTTATGGAGCAGAATACCACCAGAAGTCGGTGAGACGAATTAAAAACACAAACATAAATTCCACATTCGCGATATGTTCAGTCGATTGTAGCCCTGCTGCACATACTGGCATAAATTTGTATACACACACACACAATCTCCTTACAAAGAGCATGATAATCAGTATGTATGCTCTTCGCATAAATATGGATAAATATTTTTTATTCTACATTACGTTCGAGGAAGAATGACATCAAATGAACGCATTAGATAGAGTAGTAGTACCCATTAAAATATTGCAAAAAAAACTATAATGAAAACAGAAATGTTTTGTAAAACAAAAAAAAAACTAGAGACTAGAAAGGGGTCAGGTGTATGTATAGCTGTAGGGCGTTTTAAACTCTGCATTCTGCGAGGACAAAGGCCTTTTGTTGGCTGCATAAGGGGGTTGAGAGCGAAAGAACAAGAGAGAGAGAGAGGGCTTACAAAAATGCACGTGAATTTAACATTTTCATCGCGCCGCGTCTGCAGGAAATGTGCCTTTAATATCAATACGCCAATAAGCCATCAGGAAATTTGCATATATCTAGGTACACCGTTGTGGTATCATTCTCGGTATCTGTATCCTTGCGCGCATATATTATTGTATCAATTTCTTACGGCATCAAAAATAGAATATATGTTTCGAGGTGACGTGCGTTGCGATTGTAAAGGATGTTGATTCTAATTCAGGGGAGCAAACTCAATACCTTGAAAAAGAAAAACAAATTATAATGTCTACGACTTGTTAAGGATATTGATAGGATATTTTCTAGCGTATAATGAACTGGTTTTCATTGTGTCACCTGTCGCATCAGTGAAGTGGTTCTCCTCTCTTAATAATTCCGATATTTTTGAGGCCCACAAGCTGACTGACATTGACGTTGATTCAGATTGAGACTGACAAATATCCGAGAGCATAATTGAAAGCGAAATGTTTTTGATGTATACGAATGTTGTGATGTAAATCAGGCTGTCCTTTCTTAAGAGTATACATCATTTGGATTAAAATCTCTATAGATGACTGGCTATTAACACAATCATATCCTCGCTGGGATGAGATGCCTGCTAATTTTTCTATCAAAGTTCCACTACAAACTCATAAAGTGTGCGTTGTTATTGATCCAGATACCCATAAAAGCACACTAAGCGCATTAATGCTCGCCGATAGCGTTCCTAATTGTGTTGTTCACTATAATGCCGGTCTATAGTCCGCATGGACATCCTTTACCACCCACCATTGGTATTTTTTTTTCTTAAGTGCACCTGCTGCGTGTATTTTATCATTTGCCGTGCATATTGGTAAAGTTAAATGTTTCTTCTCATCTCCGCATTCAGTTAGCGGTTGGAAAATTCAATTAACCCCCAGGACGAAGGGAGGACGGAGTGTGCAGGCAACAGAAGCTCTTCTTCGGGTAAGGAAATTAAAGCATGTTAGACAAGAGCACTCGACGAAGATGCTTAAATGGTATAAAAACCGACAACAGCGACACTGCAGGTATATATGTATCTAGCGAAGGATTTTCTTTGTGATGGAAGCGCTCGCACGCATTGAGCTGGGGTTGGCATAAACATTTTAATATTTCTGATGGCGACGGTTGGCAGTAGCATTAAATCAATTAATTAGGTACGGCCATAAAGGAAGACGTAATCTGCCCCCGTTGTTGTTCCCTGGCAATCCGACCGTCTTCTTCAGTAAACATGCCAACCAAACTCTCAGAATTTCATATCCATCGCCGACAGCGACTTTTGTAAAGTGAAATTTATGTACAAAGGTACTTTTTGACCTTATTCAACGTGACGGGGCTTAGCTGAAGATACAAGAAAGTTGAGAGGGGAGAAATGTATACCCACCGCGAAATCGAGAAGAACCAAAAAAAAATATAAAGTTATAGATAAAACCGATGAATGATGAATTTCGCTCAAAATGCACAACCAACCAGAGAAATGAATAAAATGATTGAAATAATGAAATTCCTCAAGAATTTCTGTGACAGACATACAAACAACTGCATGAACGAGGATAAAACTAATGCTAAGGATGACGCTGATGACGTGTTCAATCAATAAATGCAATAAACGAAGCAGTAAAGTTGTGAGTGGTGGACGTCCGGTCACCGACCACCTGTCATCCATCTTCTCCCGCGTCTCTATTGAAATAATATCTGCACGGATGACGCTGGAGAGGATGCCACTTAAATCTCTTCGTAATCTTCTTATGTGATTAAGGTCTTATTTTTTTTGCACCCCCAAAACTCACCCTTGATTCATTTTTATCGAGGTATTTACTCGAATTTTCCACTGCAATGGACCCAAACAATGCGTCATAATTATATTCATAAAATGTTGGTTAACTGATTGGATTGAAAGTGATTGGTTTCTACTTTTGAATCTCGAAAAGACACCTTTTCTTTTTATCAATTAAAAAAGTTGGTTGCAAGTTTTAATTAACTTCCATCGTCCGCCACTTGTTAGGGGCAACCTATTGCATTTGTCTGGCATTGTCTGTCACTCTTTTTGGGTCCACGGAAGATTCCTCAATCGACCTTTGTTGTTTGGACGAGAAGTATAATGCCTCTCGTTGCTTAGAAGAGGAAGCTGTTCCTAGGCAACGTTTTGTAGATGGAGGGCAAAGACTGCGCTAACCTGCTTCTCACTCTCAAGTAGAACAACTGAATAGATAAATCGTATAGAGTCACGAAACTTTTAGGATGTATCCCACAAGCTTAGACGCATATCTATGGGAGTGACAGATGGACGAAGGAAATATATTCGCTGGTTTAATCGGAGGGCCGAGATGCGTTAGGGGTGCGTATGCTGGGTTGATCAATATGCTTGTTTCTTATCGACTGAGGGCGAGGAAATCCCCTTTTCGTTATTTTGTGGTAGCCTAGTGCCCCTTTGAAGTCCAAATTCTCATGTGGCATACACAGGGGACATATTTTTTAGACCAGAGAAAAGATTATATGACCAGATTTGAATTCCCTTGGAAGGCAACGTAAGCCAGACTTATAGCCACCCATGATTACTATATAAACAGTATAAGAAACTTTCTTTTAAACACTTTACTAACTTTTTTTATTTACTTAATTTTTTCAGATACTGCACATAGTCCAAAGGAGCGCAAGGAACTCTATGCTGACGATTTTCGGCAGTATTAGGTATGTGACATAAATTTAATCGAAATGTACTTTTTGAAACTGCCATCATTTTTCCCTTGAACAAAATGACTGAAGACAAAATTTTAATACGCCTAATGGTGGTGAAAAGCATGGAAAAGGGTTTTCCAATAAGATTTCTTATTTTGATATTCAAAGAAAAATGCCATTTTTGAGATAAATGATCGGACATTTATTTCCTAATAAAGAGGAAGGTATGCCGTTAATAATGAAAAACAACAACCATGTCCTTCTCATGAAATTTTCCATAACAAAATCGCATGTTGGTTGCCCTATGTCCTCGATAGACTCACGAATTCCATCTTTGAGGTCTTGAATCGATGTGCTGTTGGCGTAGACCTTATCTTTCACGTGGCCCCAAAGGAAGAAGTCGCAAGGTGCTAAATCACAAGATCTCGGTGGCAAATTGTAATCACCTCTTCTAGAGATAACACGGTCGGGAAACTTTTCCCGTAAAAGATCAATGGTTTCGTTGAGTTCTTGTGTTAACTGAACTTTATAAGGCTTAAGACCCAAGTCTTTATACAAAATACGGTGTAATGACGTTTTTGGAATGCCCAATTCCAAAAAAAGACGAGGAATGGACAAACCTGGGTTTTCTTCAACAATTTGGGCTCGGCAGCAATATTCTCAGTTGTTCTTGAGCGACGTGCACGGGTTTTATTCTTCACATCACTAACTTGTCCCTACAGCTTGAATTTGTCCACCAATTTTTGTATTGCGAACGGTGACTGCAAAATTTGCACCATTTTTGTAGTGAATTTTTATAATTTCAATGCGTGTATCGTTCCATTTTTAGTAATGGCGTACTTTCTACTTGTCAAATGTCAAAAAATAACAGCTTCAAAACTGACAGCTACCGAAATAGCGGGCTATTCAAAATAACACCTCTTATTGGAAAACCCTTCCATAGAGAAGTGGAACCTTCATGTTCTCGACGACTAAGTTTCGACCATCAGAAAAATGCAAACCAGACACACATTGAACTTTCAGCAGTTGCATTTTAAACGCACGCTTTAAGTGGTTCAGTGCGCTATATGGGGTTTCTTTTTTCTGGGTAATTGCAAATCATTTAGCACTCACTCAGAGCAATCCAGGAAATATTGGGGTATAAATGAAGAAACTGTGATGCCTCCATAACTATCTTAAATTCCGGCTTAAAGTGGGTGTGCTTTGTAAGTAACAACCCTCAGTCTTACCTCTGATTCAATCCTCTACGCCACCCATGGGGGGTTGAGTGAGTGGTGCGTTCAATATTAATTAACGTGATGCGTTTACACCGTCTATAAACAAAGGCAGGCTCCATAATTATAATCTCTCCATTATTCAATCAATAATAAGGACCTCCTAATCCCCATCGAATGATACAATTGCTCAGGCGTTTAATTATGGCTGTAACTATAAATGCGTGTGTGATGATTACGATTCCCAAGGATAAGCACCCGTCTTTCTCCCAAATGTAATTAGAAAGCAATACCTACCTTATCTTCGATTCAAGTTTTCGATATACTGCACGGCTTGTGTGCTGCACTGATTCAAAAGCTTGAATTAAGTTTTTTTCTCTCACTTTTGAGGTTCATAATCTGGTTTACGGTTCAACAGAGCAAAACCACAAAATTTAAGGGCCCTGTTCGTCAGTGTCCGGGCCGGTTTTGTTTTCGACGTCGCAGACCATACCCAACTATAGGTACTTATCGTTTCGTTAGTAAGCCTTTCATTGTTTTGTGGCGTGGGTGCGGGTGGTGCTGTTCATCATAACTCCCCAATCCGATATTGCCTAGGCAACAACCACGCCGACATCCAACGGGAGATACGTTCATTTTATCTGAGGAGTGAACCACCTCAGAATTTACACATATTACATATCGCATTTGCCCAGGAGCTAAACCCAGTGGTGCGTCTTAATTGAATACCGTGTAAAACCAATCAAATAGAGTTATAGACAATCTACCTACATAGATCGCCTGTGACCACCACCATCGACCCAAAGTTGTTTCGTCTTTCCCTCTGCTGGTTGATGGTGGATGCTTGGGCAAAATATCCATGTATCGGACACGTTTGCTATATGCACACTTAACCCTACTTATTTGCAATGAAATCTCGTTCCGGCCAAATCCCAAACTCTGTCTGGACTGTGCATGCGTCTGTGTGTAAAATAACTCGCTATATGGATGTCCTGCAACCCTCAATGCGGATTTCATGTAAACGCAAGCACTGAGTAGAGTACCTACAATGGGTTTTGGTTTTTCCTATTTCTCTAAAGATGATGTATACGGTATACCCATCATCATCACAACTTCATGAATGGGCCAACTTGTGTGTAGTATCCGTGTTGAATTAAAGCCCATTTCGTGTTTAAATCGGCGTTGCTTCTACGCTCACGCAACCTATGACCAGGTCGGCTTTCGCACAACCATATAAACATACATACGATACATTGTTGTTCATGACACAACGCGGCCAACAACTATGTTGTGTGGTATAATCGGACTGAATCCGGATGGGCCACCCCCGGTTCAACAGGTCATCTCCTGCTCGTCGTCCATTGTTCACAATATGAGTGAAAAGTTTTATTCCCATTTCACAATAAGGAATATTCTAATTTTGCGAAAAAAAAACACAACTCTCCAACTTTTTAATATTCGATTCCACCGCGCCACCATTGTAAAAGGACTCGGAGACTGACAACTTCTCCAATATAAAGCAGAATTATATAGAAAACTTTCATATCCACAATAGGAAACGGGTAAAAAAAAAACAACTGCAATCATGAAGGACCAAAACGGAAGTATAATCAGATAGTTTTTCATATCCTTTGTGCGTATAGGCTACCTCTATCTCTGTCTGCGGATCCCCGCATCTGAATTGGAAGGAAATTATGAAATTTCTACTTCATGCGAATGAGTCAACAAAAGAGTTGCTTGTCGTCGTTTGTCGACACCTCCCTCCTGCAACAGAAGAAAAAAAAAATAATCTTTCATGTCAAGCTTTGCCAATAGCACCGCTTGGCTTGGCCTTGCATCACTACATCACTATACGTGGTAGCTCATTGAAAGTTGGACCAACTTCTGGACAGTTTATTTATTGGAATAAATGAGGAAAACAAGGCGTCTGTCGTCGTCGTTGTCGTCCTGGAGGACAAGCCACGGCATTGTTTTGAAAAACTTCATCCTTCAGGGGGAAAATAATGGAAATACCACAGCCAATCAGGGTGGCATTTAATTAAACGGATACGTTGTTGAACTTAACTTATGCAGCAAATAGAAATATACCGACAGAGATTGTATCTATGCCAATGCCCACGCATGATTACCACACCGACCGACCAACCGACCGGTTACTGGAAGTAAAGTAGTTTTAAGCTCTTTGCACACACTATTTTCTGGATATAATTTTCTGGTTTTAATTACCATAGACGTTCTTGTTAATTGGTTCTTTCGTTGAATTGTGTAACAGTCTATATGGGAAGATGTTGTCCCGTGAATTGCTTAATCAATAAAGTTCCAGGTTAATTCCTATTTCCTACATATATACACCAACTGTTGGTAACTCTGTCGCTGTGGGTGGGGGGGGGGGGGATTGGAGGATTGTTATAAGACTGTGCTGGATCATCCACTTTGAGGGAAGGAGGGTTTTTGTTAAATTCGTACACAGGGGACATTCATCTTGTGTATATTGTTTTTGTTAAGGCGGAACTGCTTTGAGGTGATGAACTGCGCTACATAACCCTATTTGGTGTGGAATAATATTGCTGGTGTTGAAAAGCCACGCCTCTTCTGGTATGAGTTATCAATTCTAAAAGCATTTCATGTGTCACCACTTGAGATGGAAGATTAAGACTTGTTTCGAACCTTTTACACTGAGTGATGGCTTTTAGAACATGATGCAAAAAGGAAGAGGATCAGAATCAAATGGTTAAGTTGTTTGAACTAAAGGAAGGCATGCCGAAGATCAGCAGAAAACTTTGGGCGTAAGTTTGATGCTTGTTTTGGTTTGCACTGTACAAGGTGGGCCAAAAGAAGTCCGATGTTGTTTGGCTCTCATTTTTTTCTAAACGCAAAAAATTCGATTCTGTTTTTTGATTATGTTTATTTGAACCTTTGGAATTTTATTTGTCAAGTTGAGAAGAGGATATCGGCAAAATGGGCGCCGTCACAATTGATTGGCATACGGGCTCGTTTTATGGCATTTTTCATCACTTCGGTGAGAACTTCGAGTGACAGATTTGAGGGCTTTTAGGGTCTCGGGCTTGTTCACGTAAACACGGGACTTGAAAAAACCCCACAAAAAAAAAGTCTGTAACGGTCAAATTGGGCGCCAAAACGAAAGATGAGGCGACCCGGGAACGCCGCCTTCAGAATATCGGTTGTGGCTCGCGCAGAGTGAGCCGCAGCTCCGTCCTGTTGTAGCCACATGTCCTCCAGTCCTAATTCGTCCAATTGCGGTAGAACGACTCGGTTAACATGGTAATTTAGCGCGCACCGTGCACTGTTGTCGTTTGACCAATGGTCAAACCGATGGCCCAATGACTCCTCCAGCGTGAACAGCGCACCATGCAGTAACTTTGAGCGGGTGTAATGGCTCCTCGTGCATTACTCGTGGATTTTTGGTGCCCCAGAAGCGATAGCTTTACTTGTTCACGTACCCGCTGAGGTGAAAATGAGCCTCATTATGTTTTTTGGTCGAAAAATCGTCCGTGGGTTGGGCGTAGGTTACACGCGTTTGGCGGTCGGCAGGCAGCAGCTGATGCTCTGGACTGGACGCAAGTCTTTGACCAAAATTCGCCTTAGGGAAGACCGGCTGATGGCTAATTGCGAGGCACCGCGTCTGGTCAATGTTTCCGGCGACAGCTAGACATCCTCGTCAACAGCGGCGATATTCTCGGCACAACGGGCGCTCCGGGGCCGGCCACTCTTGGCAACGTCTCGTGTGGTCCCATACTCTTCAAGGTTGGTGGCCAAATGGCGCAGTGTCGGACGGTCGTGGAATCGGCGACGAAATTCGCGCTGCGCCAATACAGACGAATTGTTACGCAAAAATATAGACACGATTATTCCGCGTTCTTGGGGAGTGTATCGCTCCATGGCTTGTTCACTTGTATTCTACATCTGTCTAGTCCACAAATGTCAAAACATTTGCGGCCATTTGCAAAAATAAGAGCATCTTCCAATAGGGTGATCTCTGTTGGCCCACCTTGTACTTGTTTCGTTGTTGATGTCCTAGAAAATTCAAGGAGAGGTGAAATTAATTAGAAGACGACATCCATCATCTGACAGTGTGAGGAGGAGTGCCATTGCAGAGGTCGACGAGCATATATATCTGCGTCAAAGACTCGCGCTAATTAGTGACTGAGAACTGAACTGTTTCTGGTTGATTTCATTCCTGTCATTCATGGACACACATTTGTAACTTACGATATCTATTACATTGACTGCAAGAGTTGTAACCTTTTCATTAGCATGGGTTGAAAGGTAGTCGATGTGTCCAACTCCTTCTTCCAACTATGGCCAATTAAAATTTTGTATTTCATAATTAACACAGCATTAGGGACTCGGATTGTTGTCTGATTGACTTCTGCAGGATATGTTATACCTACCGAAGTCATTAGTTCCATTTAATTGTCTTGCCTGCACACCAATCGCGCATATATCCTTCATTATTAAAATCCTTTTGTTGGGCAAATAATATTTCACCAAACTAATTAGTGCGTGCAATGTTCAGATTATTCTCAAGTGGCTGGAAGCGATCCCGGCAAGTTTTGTGCACTTGCATTCATTAGACGATGACTTTCGATGAGAAGACTCCTTGTAATGCAAATTATGTTGGGGGCTTTTATGAACATTACCCTACCACAAGCCATGTTTAAGCCGCTTAGGGTGTTTCTACCTAATTAGAGAAATGGATATTCGTCTCTAAAACATTTTTTGTTTTTTTATTTCCCTTTAAAGCGCAGCGCAATCTTCTTATCAAAGTTGTGAGAGAATAATATCACCAGCGTCTCGGGGGGAAGTCGTTAGTGCAAACGCTGGATCAATTCGCACAATGGAAAACTCAAGCGCCACCCCCAAGCCGATTTGCTAGCAACTGGTGCCTTGAAACTGCACACTCCAACCTGTGTGGTGTATTTTTTTTTGTTTGTCCTGTTGTGAGGTAGCTTTTAAAGCTCTCGAAAAGCTGATGGAACATGAGAATATAGGAAGGAAGTATTGCTCCATCATTTAGTGATGTGCACTTATACGCAAAATGTATTTTTAAAAGGGGCCAGGTGTGTATTTGCCATAAGCTGGAAAGTCATCGAGCCAAAGGACTTGGACTGGTGGTAGATTGCTTGTGCTATTACTTGAAAAGCCATTCACCCCAATCGAGTTTTTTCACCCGAAAATGTTACAATATCGTGTCAATTGCAGTGACACGTGAGGTGAGCAATGGTCACTCTACAATGCTGTGGCTATGGGTGGCAGATGGCCAGTACTTTTACCGCAACATCAAATCAACACAACATTTTGATATGCAATTGGTCACAGAATTGGTATATATGAGAGAATGGCCGGCGTTCAAAGCTCACCACACATACCTAAGGCAGAAGAGATTTATCTGTCGCTGTCACACAGCAGCGCCGTGCGTAGTTTCGCCAAATTCAAACAAAAATTAAAAGACCTCGATTTGAGTAGTAAATTTGTATCCCAAAGGCGACACTCCGACCTCGGTCCACTCAAATTTGATTGATGATTCCATATACTATGTACCTGCGTAAATATTTGAAAACTTTTACTGGCAATCAGTTAAGTGACAAGTGGTTGGAAACTTTGCTGTTCGATTTCGTTGATGGGAATTGTGTAATACTCCTTTTTATACCATCCGTCTAATGCAAATACAAACATCAGCCGAAAAAGTTCTTAATAACTTAGGCGGCTCAAAAGGGTAGTGATTGGAATTTCCCAAATGTTCACTCTCGTTGCGCGTCAAAAGAATTTCCAGTCAGTCAGGTGTACCTCAGTTCTGTTCCAAGTTGCTGTTAACTACAAATCCCCCCCGAGGATCTGGCGCGGCATTCGATTTTTAGCGAGTGAATGAAAGGAAACCCTACGCAGGATAGTGGATGACAGACACACCGTAGGGGAGGAGACAGATGGATTAAAAAGAAACGAATCAAATTCCCATTTGAACAACAGTGCCGAGTCGTAGAGATTTCAAGACGAAGAAAGCACAATGACTCACATGTGAGCAACAACCAAGGGTGCTCCTACTATGGCTACACGGAAAAGGATGTTTATGGGAAACCTGTGTAAAAAGTGGTTAACAAATGTTCCTCCTTTAAGCATAGGCATCACACCAGTTGAATTTCATGCTACACACATGCACATCAGAAGGAGGAGAACAACAAAAAAAAAAAACGCCTAACTACAGGAGGAATTGTTCGCGCAAACAAAGTAACAATCCTTTGTATTTATCAAAAGTATCTGGTACGAGTGCCCTGCCTGCCACCTCCTGGTGTGGTGCCACACACTAACGTATGTGTATTTGAATCGCTTCGACGATACAAGTGGTGGGTGGTGGTGGTGGTTTGTTTCATTTGCTCCTTTGTCAGGCTTATATCGATCGCATGGGATGCAATGTTGCAACAACGATGGTGGTGGCGCGGTGGAACACTTTCCAAAAAAAAAATCTAATATAATCCGAGGGTTTATATTACAAAATCCTCGCACAAATGGCATATTGAGCGAGTGCTCAATTGGAATTTAATTTTGATTGGTTGTTGCTTGTAGGTATTGGTGCTGTTGGCGCACTAATTCAGTCATGTACAGGTGATGGGTGCTTCGATAATGCGCTCCGAAGGGTGGACGGGTCTGTCAACACAACAAATTATGTCCTGCAGGTCTGTCCACCTTTTTAAGGTCCTGTCTCCTGTCCATCCACCGACAACTGATGATGTGAGCGGAGCAATCCACCACGAATTTCACCTGTGCTATGTGTAGGTAGCTGGCGGGTGGAAAGCTTTACAATTACAACACTTTAATTGGCCGCCATTCGTGTGTGTCTGTGTGTGTGTGTGCGTTAGTGTATGTGTGTGCTTTAACATTTTTGATGGATATGCATTTCCGTCGAAACGAATTTGTTCTCATTTGTGATCTAACTCTCGCACAGTGCGGACACGGTTGACGGTTCTTATAAATCCATCAAAATGGAACGTTGTTTGAGGCAACATGGCAATCTTGTTGTGCAGACCTATTGTCCAAGTCGGTGCTTTCGCAATTTGTCATAAATTTGTAACAGTTTGTTGTAATGGAAGATCAGACTATAGAATTTAATGTCCATCGTTTGTTTGTTGCATATCCAGTGCCGAATGTTTTGAAAATCTACCTAAGCCGGTTAAAGCCAAAAGTAATGTAAGTTTGTTTGTGTGCCTCTCTCACGCTCTCTGTAATTATAAATGAGAAGAACTTGTGTTTGAAGTTTGTGTTGTGACGAAAGGACTGAATTATGTTATTAGCAGCGACTGCCACGAATAGGGTAGTAAGTCATTATTGTGTTGACAGATGAAGTTAAAGCTGTTGTGTCTAGGACTTGTCACATCTTGTGGGTACGTACGTGACCTTCCACTCTTAATGTTGTACATTTTTAGATTTTAATTTTTAATGAATGTCGGTATGAAATGAGTTTGTACTTTTAGTGGACATTTTGTATCTATTTCTATTTCTATTTTTTAAATCATCAATTCGAAAACTGCCCAAGACGAGACGAACTTTCTTCGCTCTTAGCTGATTAAGATAATTAGTTCACGACTGTCGTTCATATCATCAGTTTGGTTGGTTGGAATAGGTAAAAAACTCAGAAGCTAGATTAAAGATAAACCGCATACAGAAAACATAAGAAAATGCTTTAAAAAATTACAATTTTGGTTTAAGGATATTCATTTTAAATGGCAATAAAGTGAGGCTTAAGCTCTCAGTAAAAAGCATTTTCAAAAGTTATAGGGAAAACGTTTTAAGCGCCAAATGCACTGGGGTCGAACCGTGTCTTCCGTGAAAGAGCATTACGTGACGGAATTTGGTTCTGTTTCACATGTAAAATCAACGTAATGCTCGTTCACGGACGACGCGATTCGACGCCTGTTTATAGGCTATGAAACCTTACAAGATTTTTGATTACAAGGGGCAAATGAAGCAGGAGTGTCTGATATGTTGGGCATCTTCCTGAATTTGAATGGGATACCGATATCCGATATCTTGACATAGATTTTGATATGTTTTTGAATTTGCACTCGCAGTTAAAAAATTGTATATGCCGGTGGTCGCGTTTGGGGGTTGCAAATGAAGTAGGGACCAGTGGTAGTGTGGTTTCCAATTGGTTGCAATTGTTTAAAGGTTCATGTTTAATATGGTTGAGAAAAGAAGTGGGTAATAATTGTTAAAAAGGGCTTTTTAGTAGTTGTAATTGCATTTTTACTGGTGGTACGATAATTCTTATAAAACGGCCTTATTTGCGTTTCTCTAAGAAAAAGTAGGGACGGGGTTTTATTCTGTTATCCTAAATAAGCAATTGGTCAAAATCTTAAGAGCTCTTTTTGAAAAAGAATGCGTGGAATATAGTAACAAAAAATATTGCAATGTTTGGTTCTAAAAATACTCTTACTCAACTACTTAGCTGTAAAATGGGTATTGGGTATTGTTCAGGATGTTGGCATTACTCGAAAATGGCGTTTTCGAGATACGAACGGTTTAAAAAGCAGCATTTGTGATGATTCCAATGGAAAGTTAAGGACGCAATCGAAAATGTCGTTTTCGAGATACGAACAGTTTAAAAAGCAACATTTGTAATGATTCGAATGAAAAATTAAGGACGTAATTATGTTGAAAACGGCAATTTTACTCCGAGTATGCATTTTGGTCAAAATCATTGCAGCCGATTTCATGTAGGTAAACCAAGGAAAACAAAATTCTCAAAATTAACATTTTTTTCAAAAATCCATCATAGACAATTTAGAGAAAAACTGAGTTAGGAATGATCATTTTACCTTAAAAATTATTTTTTTGCTGAAATCGTGTGGACCGTTTTTGAGATATGTATAAATTCAATTTTCAAAATTTTCGACTGGGTATGCAGTCATGTTAATCTCTCCCACTTAAGCCCAAATGTCAATTTTGTTTCAAATCTTTAGAGCCGTTTTCGAAAACATCGAACTTGTTTAAAACCGTTATTTGGGAAGTACAATTAATCATAGGGTTAACGTGCATAAAGAAAAGTGGCCCACAAACTCCAAATCCAAAGTCTGAAAGAAATCCGTCCAGCCGTTTGCGCTGTGGACCTCTGGAAAGGACGCGGACATAATTGCTAGACCCACTTTTTTGAGTTCCCCTATCGATTCGTTTCTCGAAATCGATTTTTTGAACGAATACAATATGAACCTTTCTCTTACTACTGTTAAAAAAAATATAACAAACTAAAATTGCTGAAAATAGTGCTTGACATTAAGATGTCAGCAAACCGACGATGGATCTCCATTTAAATTTCCTTTATCAAAGTGTCAAATAACCTGTATCCTATCATGACACCGCGTATTTCGATTAAGTTCATGACATTTGACGAAGGGTAATTAGGTATAGGTGACAGTTTCGCTAACGAAGGACATTCCACTGCAGGTTTTGTGACATTTCAATGATAGACATCTCGATCTGGTAATGCATAATATCCGAAAGTGAGGTTGTTTCGCTCTTGCTTGTCTAAAGTTTGTTAGACAGAGGCTGCTTGATGTCGCCCACAAACCACCGTAGAAGTAGTTTGCCTGCACTTTTTTGCATTGGTGGACTTTACGCGGAAAGTCATCAGTTATTCCTTCTAAGAGCGAAAGCCCAGGAGTGGTTGGTTCTAAATTGGTCTTAATTTCCCGCCATAACTTTCCTTCCAGCATCAAAGCTTAAATTAAAAAAAAAAAAAACAAGAGGTACACTCAGATCTTGCATCCTATTAGTCTGGCGCTATATCCTTTGCCACTTGGCAAACTTTTTCTCGAAACGTTTGTGTCTGACAGAAAAAGTTAAAACTATGTTAAACGGATTTGATTTTTCTTCTTTTTTGTTGTGTAGTAGTTTGAAACAGCATTTCTGGTATCCTTCATCCGTTTTTCGATGTTATTTTAGTTGCGCACTTATTTCAAACGCAAAGAGGAGTAAAAGTTGAACGTGTGCGTAATCAAAGAACCACCGCCAACGACAGCAATAATTATTTCTTTCCGTTTAACGTCGAATGTCCTCGAAGTATCGAAGAAAAGGGTTTTCTTTCGTTTGCTGATACAAAGACTTGGAATGAAAGAAGACTTGGTACCCCTCCCCCTCCACCTTTTTAATTATAATCAGCTCTTTGTGGGAAAAATAATTACCAGTCATTTGCAGTCGCGCGGTGACGCTTGGGGGTGAATTTCAAATATCTATATTTAAGCGCCAAACATACCGTACCCCTTCCGCTCATTTATTTCCATATCCTGTGTTAATAATGCCATTTGTGTGTTTTCTTTTCAGTACTTATGTTGTGAAACATGAGGTTTTTAATCAGCGCCTTGTTGCTGGCAACATTATATCACCATGTAACATGTAATAACATTGGCAATGGTAACAGCGGCGGCAGCATAAACACCAGCGCTGGTAGTAGTAGTATTGCCAGTAGTATATCCAATCAGTCGGCACCAACAAAAAACAACTATAGCAGTATAATAACGCGGCAAGTGCAATTTGATACAACGCTCAATCACCTAGTTGTGGACACAATAACCGGACGTGTCTATGTGGGTGGAATCAATCGTTTGTTTCAGTTGTCGCCCGAACTAGAACTGCACGAATCGGTGATAACTGGGCCACAAAATGATTCAGTCGAGTGTACGGTGCTCGATTGTCCGGCGCATGCGGTACGCAAGCCAACAGACAACGTGAATAAAGTGCTGCTCATTGATCGGGCAACGTCGCGTCTTATATCGTGCGGTTCATTGTTCCAGGGCATTTGTACGGTTCGCAACCTACAGAATGTCAGTATTATCGAGCAGAAAGTGTCGGATGCGGTCGTTGCGAACGATGCGAACTCATCGACGGTCGCGTTTATAGCGCCTGGCCCGCCACAGCCACCGGTTACGAATGTAATGTACGTCGGTGTGACATACACAAATAACTCGCCATACCGCAGTGAGATACCGGCGGTTGCGTCGCGCAGTCTTGAGAATCAGAAAATGTTTCAAATCGCCTCATCGGCTGTGACCACGGGTACCCGTATATTCATCAATTCGTACGCACGAGAGTCGTATCTGGTCAACTATGTTTACGGGTTTAGTTCGGAGCACTTTTCTTACTTCCTCACAACGCAGTTGAAGCACAATCATCATTCAACACCAAAGGAGTACATAACGAAGTTGGTGCGCATTTGCCAAGAGGACTCCAACTATTATTCATACACCGAGATCCCGGTGGATTGTATTGACGCACAAGGCGGTACAAAGTACAATTTGGTGCAGGCTGGTTTTCTGGGTAAGCCGGGATCAGATCTCGCTTCAAATCTAGCAATCACGGAACAAGACGATGTATTGTATGCCGTCTTTTCGGAGGGAAAGGGCAACGTGTCAACGAATAATTCGGCACTGTGCATATACTCGCTGAAATCGATTCGAAGGAAATTCATGCAGAACATCAAGTCGTGCTTCAATGGGAATGGAGCCCGCGGCCTGGACTTTATCTCGCCGAACATGGACTGTGTTTCCACGGTAAGTTTGTTTAACGTTTAACTGACCACTGTTTTGTTTATGCCTTGTTGTGGCTTTGCAGAAACTACAAACGATTGGTGAAGATTTCTGCGGGCTTGATGTGAACTCACCTCTTGGTGGGGAACATCCCATTGCCGCAGTACCAGTTGCCATATTCGATAAGCGGCTAACAGCAGTAGCTGCAACCCGTACCAGCGGCTACACTGTTGTATTTATTGGCACCGCCGATGGTTATCTAAAGAAAATCGTTGTAGAATCAGCCAGTTCAGCGATAGAATACGCCAACATCCCGATAAATATTGGCTCGCCAATAAACAGTGACATGCACTTTGACAATCAGAAATTGCACATTTATGTGATGTCGAAGCACGGCGTCTCGAAGGTGAAAGTCTACGATTGCTCCGACTACATGACATGCGGTCAGTGTTTGGGTGCACGCGACCCATACTGCGGCTGGTGTTCACTCGAGAATAAGTGTAGTCCGCGTTCGACATGCGAGGATGATGCGAATGACCCGTTATACTGGGTAAGCTACAAGACTGGCAAATGCACAACCATAACAAGTGTTGTGCCCCATCAATTGCAACGCACAACGGCTAGAACGGTAAGTGGAGTTTGTAAATTTGTATTTTTTCCACCAAGTGACAAGTACGCCGCCCTTTCAGTTGGAATTGATTATCGACCACCTACCTCAGCTAAAGGAGAATCTTGTGTGTGCCTTCACCACCGAAGAGAAGGCTCTATTTACAAATGCTACCAAAAAGCGAAATGGTGTGAATTGCACAACACCGCGCACCGATATGTTGCCACAAATTATCCAGGGTAGACGTAAGTTTTTTTTACATTATTTCTGTGAATGCTCAGGAAGTGTAACCATGGCCTATTGCAGATCATTTCACAGCCAAACTATCCGTTCGAACGAAAAACGGTCCCGATTTGGTTTCAACAGATTTTACATTCTTCGACTGCAGTACGCATTCGTCGTGCACGAGGTGCGTGTCATCAGAGTTTCCCTGTGATTGGTGTGTGGAAGCTCATCGTTGTACTCACGATACAGCCGAGAATTGTCGTAACGACATTCTTGTGACCGGAGTCAGTGTAAGCTTCTGTGTTTACCTTCTCAAGTCAAATGAAAAATCATCACAATTGGTTTTCTTGGGTTTTTTTTAGCGCATTGGTCCAAGCTATCGCTCTGGTCCGGGATTCTGTCCAACGATTAACGCCACTAGTGACGGAAGTGAAGTTCTCGTTGCTGCTGGCACTAGCAAGTCGATCAAGGTTAAAGTGCACATTATTGGACAGTTTATCGTGCAGACTCGTTTTGTATGTCAGTTCAATATTGAAGGTCGTGTTACATCGTTAAACGCTCAGCTGCTGGGTGACACTATCTACTGTGACAACATGGAGTTCCAGTACACGTCGCGCTCACCAAATTTGACTGCAACATTTGCCGTGATATGGGGTGGATCCAAGCCATTGGATAATCCCCACGACATTCATGGTAAGTTTGCCAGCACTCCATTTGGGCGGTCTTATTATTATTAATGTCTATTTTAAATAGTTGTAATCTATCGTTGCCGCGACATGGCTGACAGCTGCGGGATGTGTTTGGCCCTTGCCGAGAAATACAAGTGTGGTTGGTGCTCGTCTACAAATTCGTGTGAGGTCGAGGAACAGTGCAATAAGAACAACGAAGGTAAGACAGATTGGTTGAATCGCATGAAGACCTGTCCGAATCCGGAAATTCATTCGTTCACCCCGAAAACCGGCCCTTGGGAGGGTGGCACAAATATCACCATCCGCGGCATAAATCTTGGAAAGAACTTTACCGACATCTATTCGGGAGTGCGCATCGCTGGTATCAATTGCATGCCATTCCAACAGTTCTACATTGACACGAAGGAGATTGTATGCACTGTGGACAGTCCGGGGGTTCAGCTCTACCGAAACGGTAGGATTGTCGTTCAAATCGGCGACTATCGCGGCGAATCGAAGACGGATTTCGAGTTTGTCGATCCCAAAATCGACGATTTTAGTCCAAAGTTCGGTCCAGTGTCGGGTGGGACACAAATTATGATCATTGGCAAGTATTTAAATGCCGGCAGTCGCATCCAGTCGTTTATAAATGATCACCTACCTTGCGAGATACTGAGCACTAATGCAACGCAGGCCTTGTGCCGGACAAGTTCATCGCCCGGCATTATTGAGGGGCGACTGAAGATGCACTTTGACAATGGGATACGTGAGTTCAACGATTACAACTTCAAGTATGTAGAAGATCCAACTATTGATCATGTGAGTTCGGGTCAGTCGGGAATAATAAAAGTGCCAAAGGGGATTCCTGCGGGTGGAATAAAGATCTCTGTGCGGGGGAGTCAGTTTGATTACATTCAAAGTCCAAACATGTATGTTTACTATAATCAGCAAATGTTCTTTAGCGAGTGTGAAGTGCTATCATCGTCAGAGATGACTTGTAACTCGCCGGTAATTGATACTGGTTCGGCGGCGCTGGACGCAGATCATCCAGAGCTACTCGAGTATGGATTTTTAATGGACAATGTGATCGGCGTACAGAATCTCTCGTCAAAGCATAAAAATGCGTTTGAGTTGTATCCCAACCCGATATACGATCGATTCGAGGACCGGGTAAAGTATTACAAAAGTGAATATCTCACGATAAATGGAAAGAATTTGGATCGGGCGTGCAAGGAGAGCGATGTTCTTGTGATGATCGGCAATGGAATTTGCAACATCACATCTTTGTCGCGACAACAATTGACCTGTCGGCCGCCTTCGGAATCGACAGACTCGAGTGAGGTGCCCGAAGTGGTTGTGAAAATTGGCCAGTCGCTGGAGTATAGAATAGGGGTGTTGAGTTATGCCTCGCCAAATATCATGCACGGTCTGGGAAAGAATGTCATGTTCGGCGTGATTGTGGGTGTGTGTGCTTTGCTGTTGTTCTTCGTTTGTTTACTGGTGGCGTATAAGAAAAAGACGTCCGAATCGAATAGAGTTCTGCGCAATATGCAGGAGCAAATGGACATACTGGAGCTGCGTGTTGCTGCCGAGTGTAAGGAAGCGTTCGCTGAGCTGCAAACTGAAATGACTGATCTAACTGGTGATCTGACGTCGGGTGGTATACCATTCTTGGATTACCGTACATACGCCATGAAGATACTCTTCCCTAACGATAAGGATCACAATGTTCTGCAATGGGAGCGACCAGAGTTGCTGCGCAAAGAGAAGGGCTTAAGGCTGTTCGGACAGTTGATCATGAATAAAACATTCCTTTTGCTGTTTATCCGCACCCTGGAGTCGAATCGTTACTTTTCGATGCGCGAACGTGTGAACGTCGCTTCCCTGATAATGGTCACTCTGCAGTCGAAGCTTGAATACTGTACAGATATACTGAAGACGCTTCTGGCCGAACTGATTGAGAAATGCATCGAGGGAAAGAGTCATCCAAAGCTATTGCTTCGTCGTACGGAAAGTGTTGCGGAGAAGATGCTAAGCGCCTGGTTTACATTTTTGCTGTACAAATTCCTGAAGGAATGTGCCGGCGAACCACTTTACATGCTATTTCGGGCTGTAAAAGGTCAGGTGGATAAGGGTCCGGTAGATGCATGCAGCCACGAAGCTCGCTACTCACTCAGCGAAGAGAAACTCATTCGACAGCTGATTGAATTCCGGCCGATGACAGTATTTGCCAGCATCACGCAACAACCGATGTTCTGCACAAACATGGAAATGATGCCCACCAACACAGAGAATGTTCAGGTGAAGGTGTTGGACTGCGACACCATCGGTCAGGTCAAGGAGAAGTGCCTCGACACTATATATCGAAATATTCCGTCCAGTCAGAGACCAAGGAAAGATGATTTGGATTTGGGTAGGTTTCTATTTTCATTTTTCTAATATCTAATATTGATTTTGTGTTTTTGTGTAGAATGGCGCACAGGTGCATCAGGTCGGGTGATCCTCTACGATGAGGATACAACATCGAAAACGGAGAATGAATGGAAGAAGCTAAACACCCTACAACACTACAATGTGCCCGATGGTGCAGGTCTCAGTTTGGTGCCGAAACAAAGTTCCATTTATAATTTTTCCATACTCTCTGATAAAAATGAGAAATCTCACAAGTAAGTTATACCAGTAGAAGATGACAT
Organism: Cheilosia pagana; assembly: GCA_936431705.1. Classification (NCBI taxonomy): domain Eukaryota; kingdom Metazoa; phylum Arthropoda; class Insecta; order Diptera; family Syrphidae; genus Cheilosia; species Cheilosia pagana. Next base: position 4,286,660 of record OW386171.1, read on the forward strand.
CGAATTTGAACTAACACTCTCTGACTTGCAGATACGAAACACTCAATTTATCGAAGTACACATCATCTTCGCCGACATTTAGCCGAGCTGGTAGCCCATTAAATAATGATATTCACGAGAATGGTCTGAAGTACTGGCATTTGGTCAAACACCATGATAGCGATTTACAAAAGGAGGGCGAACGCGTAAATAAGCTCGTCTCAGAAATCTACCTAACACGACTGCTAGCCACAAAGGGTACACTGCAAAAGTTTGTCGACGATCTATTCGAGACAATATTCAGCACAGCACATCGAGGATCGGCCCTGCCCTTGGCTATCAAATATATGTTTGATTTCTTGGACGATCAAGCACTGTTGCATGGCATAACAGATCCAGAAGTTGTGCACACATGGAAGAGCAATAGTTTACCATTAAGGTAAGTCTCGAATTGTTACTACTTACTCGATTACGCAATTGATTTCATACTCTCGAACATTTGTGTGTCTTTCTAGGTTTTGGGTAAACTTAATAAAAAATCCAAACTTTGTCTTTGATATTCATAAATCAAACATAGTTGATTCCTGCTTATCAGTAGTTGCTCAAACATTTATGGATTCATGTTCCACATCAGATCATAGATTAGGTAAGTTCTCACCCCGTGAGGGGGTACCTTTCGAATAGATGGATTTTTAACCACTCTGATTTAACGTAGGTAAGGATTCTCCAAGCTCAAAATTATTATATGCAAAAGATATACCTGAATATCGCAAGTGGGTGGACAGATATTATCGTGATATTAGAGAAATGCCCGCCATATCAGATCAGGATATGAATGCAATGCTCGCCGAGGAATCGAGAGTGAGTATCAAAAATAAATCGCATTTTTTATTTCGTACAATATAAAAAAAAAACACTAAGTTGGACATATTCTCGTTGCAGTTACATACAACAGAGTTTAATACAAATTGTGCCCTCCACGAATTATATGAATATGCTGTGAAATATAACGAACAACTGACCGTAACTTTGGAAGAGGACGAATTCTCACAAAAGCAAAGGCTTGCCTTTAAATTAGAACAGGTTCATAATATAATGTCGGCGGAATAAGTCAGTAACAACAACAACAAAAAACACACTCATACACACAAAAACACAAAAACAAAACGCAGTAACTAAAAATTATATAGATACAACGATGGGAGGGAAGGGAGGAAGCTTGCAAAATATAGAAAGAAAAAAGTGGTGTACACATATGAGGGTTATTCCTGATTTCAATTGATAAAAATTTCATGAAACTAAACCAAGGTATTAGTGTATATTTAACTCGACAATTAATTAGGAACAGAACCTACGCATATGAATGAGAATCAAGCGTGAGTATTCACCTTCCTTCAATCCATCTTAACTCATTCGATTCTTCATGTTTTTCATTTGTTGTTCTATTTGATTTTGTTCGTGTATTATTAGAAAGTCTTATTTTTGTATTGTTTAGAGGTTAAAACAAATGAAAAAATATATCTTTGTAAGAGTAGTAGTTAGAAAAGGAGGTAAACAAAATCTCATAAATATTTTATTGTTGGCTTTTTTTGCCAATTTTTATATAAACTAATTTTTTTATTATTATTATTTGGCCGCTGCCACTGACATACACTTTAAGAGGCCTTTGTTTTGTTTTCTCATCTACGTTCTATGGAATTTGCTGTCAACGTCCCACACTTGCGCATTAGATTGGATTCTATTTAGACTTTGAGAAGCATGCTAAGCGGAATTATCTGTCTAGTTGTTAGCGAAGGTTGTATTCTTATTTATCATATTAAATTAAGGAATGTTTTAATTTATTTTAGTTAAAAAAAGCTAGTGCTCGTGTACTTGATCACTTTATTTAGAATCCATGCCCGTATTTTGCCAAAATTCCTCGCAAGTTTAGAGAAACTCATCTACTTGTAGTTGCTGTCATTTCATCAACTTTAATTTAATTTTACACATTTTGTTTTCATGTCTCTAACTCAGAATTTGCATCCGAATTCGAGCAAATTGCAAGTGTTTCTCCTATCGCTCGTGCGGACACATGAAAATACTAACAGGCAATTGACGAACTCATTTAAGCACCGTGAAAGTGTCAATCTAAGGTTGGGAATGCGATTATTCGCATGTTTATTAATAAAGGCGATGTTGAGCTGTGGAAGTGGTCCGCTAGTAACTATTTAGAATTCAGTTCGTAGTCGTTTAAGAGTGGCACGAAGATACCAATTTCCCCCAGGAATGTGGTATCGCTGTGAATGCGGATGGTTTCACGATCAGTAGAGAGGATCAGCATGGATTTCTCTATACCGATCGTCATTATTCACATTGACAGCTAACATCTTAGTACAGACGACCAATTGACTGAGTAACAAAACGTATCCAATCATTTGCCATTGTACTAGCACGAGTACCGTCGTTGATTCTATGAACACTTCTGGAGACGCGTTGTAGGCACTGGTGGTCTATAATATGAAACCACAAGTACATATAGTAAAAGGGTAAACAAATTTGTGTGACACATTTAACATTTATCATTGTACAATAATAAGTACTTGTCGTCGGGTCGTCTGGTGGTCTTTTACATTCAACTACGACCACTTGAAAGTGTAACTCAGCTGGTTTTATCTTCTAGACAAATTTACCCACTAATTGTGGGAATGTGGACTTGTAGCTTCGTATTACGATATCTCAACACAGACTTCATTTATACGACCACTCGATCGTTGTCAGTAGGACTGCCATTTAGTTAATGCTCAAGAAAAACATTTGTTTCAAGAACAGCTGCCTATGCAAAGTGGCAACATTTGACTGAAATTGACACGTGGTCAGAACGTATCACATCAAAGACACACTGTCAAAGCATATCGAACAAAACACGTAAAATAAACACAACAATTCGGTCAAAAGTCTAATTTGTCATCCTCCTTCCAAGCAAAAACAAAACAAAACACTATAACAACATTCCAAAATTTTCAAAGGAGTGTACTCACTTTTCAAGATTCCAACAAAAGGAGGCGGCCATGTACTCCTAAAATAATATAATATATTTTTTCACAACAATAATAATACAAAATAATTAATAACTTAATTAATTAACTTAAAATACTAAAGAGCTAATAAGTAAATGATAAATTGACTGATTTTTAACTAATAATAATTTAAATGAAAACAAATACATTAGTTAATAAACTTACAGAAGCCATTTTTTATTATTATTATTATTTTTATTATTTTAACAAAATATTTTTATTGATTTAATATTCTGTTTGTCTAATGTATAATTAATATTTTTATTTTATTATTAAACAGCATATATTTTTTAAAAACGTTAATTTAAAAAATCTGTTACAAAATCACTCAAAATGTTTAATTTTTTAATTTTATTTTTCTGTTTGTAAAATATACTCTAGTTAACTTTAAACAAAAAATTCATTATAACGTAAATTATAATTTAAAAATAATTTAGTTTGAGAGGATATAGAGAAAAATAAAAAAAAAACTCATTCACGAAACGAACGATCTTGAAAAGATAACTGGTGATGATGATCCGTTAAATATTTTGCTTGCGCCTTTAATTTTATAAATTATTTTAATTGTAATTTTATTTTAAAATTTTCCACATTGTTTTTGAAATAATAACTCACACGAGAACTCTCAACAAAACAGAGTTCTATACAAAAATCATACATGATGAAGAGGAAATAAGAAAACTACCTAAATACATATATAAATGAACAACGAGAGCTTGTTATGTATATAATAACATAAACTACACAAAGAAACAAAAGAAGCCTGTAAAGAGTATTCAGCAGAGTAAAAATTGAAAAATATAACATTTTTAATTTGTATACGCTTTTGTTTTATTTTTCTTTTTCTTATTCTTTTTGTTCTTCTTTATTTAGATTTCTTTTCAGTTTGTTGTTGGCTTTCTGTAGTTTTTTTTTTGTGAGCTGTGTAAGTGGTTGACAATTCGGAGAAATTGCAAAGAATACGCGGTTTCCCATGAAAAAGTATAATTTCACTTAACTGCGAATTTAATTGACAAACCTAACCTCACCACCACTTTTGTTTGAATCTCCAATTTCGTTTTACTTTTTTTTACAGCTAAACGCAGTTTGTTTTGCGTTCAATTGAAAATTCTCCCCGTGTGGTTTGTTTTGGTAGTACTTTCTTCATATGAAGTTTTGTAACGCCACGTGGCAATTGACATTTGAGTGACAGGAAAAAGAATGTCAACACGCTCAGTTGATCTGCCGTATTCCAAAGTTTGTGTTGTGCGTGCGCGATTGCATTAATTTGTTTTCTTTTAATTAAACAATTGCCAAAAAACCCTAATCAATGTTTAGTTGTTTGAGTGTTTTGAGTGTGTGTGGCTTTCCCGACGCAAAGTCGCTTTCCAGAAGAAGTTCCAAGTGGATTGAATTCAAGTTTCTTGCTGAGTGAGTAATAAATTTTATTATTGGAAGCTGTAAGTTGCTGCTAATTGATTGCTCAACCTCCATTTTCGAACGCGTTGGACAGAAAGAGCCACCACGGTAAAGGCAAAACACTTTCGCTTCCAAATAAAAAAATGCCTGCAAACTATGAAGTAATAGACAGAATCTTTCAAATGCCAGTTTCAAACTGACCATTTTTGGGCACTTGATGTATCTCAGTTTCGATTGACCTAGATCGGTCACATGGGCAGCTGTTTCAGTTGACGTTTATGGAGGGGAAGCCACCGACGAATCTAGTTAGCATTTGTAACTGACGTAGGAAAAGTGGCGTTCAGGTTGCACCTAGTATTTGAATGTGCCCTTCTCAATCGCGCAAGAAGTACGGACTTTGTTTGAGCTTTGATTGAGTGATTCTGTCTATGCATACCGTACAAATTCAGGGCGCATCAAGAGTTGTTCGGTGTCAATTGACGCAGTGTGACAGGAGAGTCCAAAAGAGGCGCCAGCCTCCAAGATGAAACTACAGAATTTTCATTGAAATAAAAGATGACACAAAGCACAAAAAAATACCGGCCGGCTTCAATTTTGACAGCTTTTGCAGATACCTCTTTTCGTAGGCATAAACAAAAATACTCCTGATGCACAAAGCTTGTTAAAAACAGGATGTGTTGACTTGATGTCAAAAAGCCACATTGTGGGAACGGGCTCGACAGTTTTTCTCAGTAACCATCTTTTATATATATATTATTTTTAGACAATAAACACCTCGACCTTTGCATAGCATCCCTCCTACGCACGTGTTGACAGCAGCAGTCTGGACCTTAAAACGTCAAGGTTCGACTGCAGAACCCTTTTTCTTTTGCCTTAATTTGTATAGGGAAAGTTCTTAAAATTCCCCCTTCAAACATCGTTAAAAATAACAGCCAAAATCATTCACAGAAAAACGAAAAACACGTTAATACGAACAATCTTGAAAGCACAATTATTGAAACAAAAATATAAATCTATACACTTGTACTAAAAAATAAATATAAACAACAAACCCCCCCCCCCCTCCCCCAGCATATAAGATATAAAATCAGCAAAAAATGACGATCCCATTATTGCAAAAAAAAAGATGAAGAATAAACGTGTAAGTAGAATTATTTATAGTCGAATGGAAAAAAAGTAAAAAAAAGACGATAGCTTTTTATACAAAGAAAAATAAATTACAAAAAAAAAGGAATAAATGAAAAAAATGAATTATACTACATAGAAATAATCCCAACGTCTAGTAATTGTGAAATCATAAAAAGTTATAGTGACTAATTTTAAATTGAATGTCTATTATGAAAGAAACACTTTTTTTATTTAAATATATACATACATAAAATAAATATGTGTATTGAAAGAAAATCAATATACACATTTTCTAACGACGATGGATGGATTTTTAAACAAAAAAAAAAAAACAAAACGTTCTTAATCAGATAGCAATTTAATTACAAAAATTCTTTTTCATATATATTTGTGCCAATCATCGTCGACTATATTTATATTTTTACTAGTTTTTCTGTTTTTTAAAAGAAATTTAAAAAGAAAAAACTTTTGTGAACAAAAAAAAAACACAAGTATAAAAAGAATATTTTTTGTATCTTGTAGATAGGAATTAACAATTTAAAAATATATGAAAAGAAACCCAATTAAAAAATAGTAAAGAAAATTTACTACTTTTCGCTTAATTTATTTAAAAAATATTTTTTTATACATAATTTTCTATTTATTAATATTTTTTTCAATTTGGAAACAGAAACAAACTTGCATTAGTTATAACTACAAAAAAAAACACACTTAAACAATATATAAATATATGGATATATTACACATATAACGTAAATGTTTGATGTTGATCATAAATAAAAAAAAAAACGAAAGTAATGATAAATTCAATTAATTATTGTGTTAGGAAATAGAGAAAATGTAAACAATGAAAGAAAACACAAAAAGAAAAGACACAAAAATAATTAAGCAATCCCAATGTAAATGTAATAACAATGCAAAAATTATAAAAGGAAACATACAGTTTGTTTTATGTTCTATGCTGAGGGAAAACAAATATACCGACTAGTGTGGTGGAAGGGATAAAACAAACGTCAATACAATTTGTCCTGCATATTGTACCTACTCTTATTTTATTTTTTGCATAACGAATGAATGTGGTTTTGATTTGGCTTTGTTTTTTTTTCCAATTTGTGATATATGTTTTAAAAAAAAAATGCCACTTTCTATAGTAAACATGTTCGATATGTGTATGTGTATGTAACTCGCTGATATCGTCGGTATATATTTCCAATCGTTAGTCAAGTCAATTGTGGTGCAAACAAATAATTCGCTTTTTTTATTTCATGCGTTTAATAATATGTACTACAATATTATTAAACAGTGGATGGGTTTTTTTTGACGAAAAACTGTTTTCAAAGATGCATCCACTGAACCGTAGCCGATTGCGGATTTTTTACCTTCATTGTCGGTCGGTCTGTGGAGAAAAATGCAATTTTAACGGTCCTTCGGCTCGGAGTCATAACTTCTCTCAAATTTTAACAAAATTGAAACAAATTATGGCCATTTTGGAAGCTTTTTCTATAAAAATCCTCGCATTACGATTACGTGTTACATAAATACTTCTTACACTGCCTAAACGTCTTTGTTCCAAAATGGTCGTTATTTATTGCTAGAACGAAATTGGGTAATTTTTTAATGCTATAACAAAATTGCAGTATGAAGGTAAAAACTCTACAGTTTGTATTTTTGTTCCTACATTTTTATTGACTTAACTGAAGCAACCAGTGATTCAAACCTGTCTTACGAGGATTGTCTGTATGATGTAGTTTTTGCAGCCACATCAAAAGGCGACAGAAACAGCACCGCTCTTGAGGAAGAGGCAATCCAACACAGAAAATAATGGCGGACTAACTCAGTCAGTTGTTACGCAGGGTTAATAGGGATGGCGTTGGGACTATTATGGTGCCTGGTCCTTGTGACAACTCACACCCTACTCAACCTAACCCAACCTACGCAGATGACGCACTGTATGGACTTGCGAAACCCAGTTCCTTCGATTTCGGTTTCCAACCTGTCTTTGATTGCTTTGTAAAAATATTATAAACCTGCTCCTATGTCAATTTTCTTGTAGAATGGAGTAACTTTCACAGCGCGACGCAATAGGCCTGTTTTTGAAGCTTCTATCTCAGCAAAACACAGGAAAGAAGGATTTTTAGCACTTAAATGCAACAACTGCGTTCTACTTGACAATTGACAAGAAGGGCCAAGTTGTTGTAATTTGCGTGTTGAAAACCCCACTTTGCTGAGATAGAGAAGTTCGCGGGCAAGTTACTGTTAATTGCCCAAAGTTGGGGGACTGATCGTATCTATAGACCTCCCAATTGCGAGAAGGCCAGTTCTTTAGCAAAAAAAACTAACTAAAATCTGTTCCCTTTGAGATACGTCACAAAATTCAGTTCTGTTTCTCTTTTCTGATGCTACTGTCACCGCGCACATTATCACAATCGGGCATGTATTTTTTTAAGTTTGCACCGACCAATCAAATGTATGCAAGGTATTTCGATCACAATTGTCAGTTTGTTGTCACTATGTCTATTCGCGTTCTCTGCACACGTTCTTCTTCTCATCATAAATCTGTTTGAAGTGTGAAATCAATCGAAAGGAGGTCCATTCGCGTTCTCTACACACGTTCCCTTTCTCATCATAAATCTGTTTAACGTGTGAAATCAATCGAAAGAGCAAATGTGTCAGAACTCTATACATAGATAATATTTGTACATATTCAACTGTAGACGTCAACGTATTTTTTAGTATAATTTGAGTGAATTGTTGTGTCGGTAAATATTTCAAATTTTACCGTTATATACATATACACACACACGATCTATCTCATTATAGTATAATTTGATTTTTTTTATTACTCGAGTGCAGTTCAGTGTTGTTTCCGTTATTATTATTATTTATTTATTTATTTTTTGATGTTGTTCGACCTCATTCATACTTGAAAGCATTTGACTTTACATAAAAATACCCATGTTGATGAAAATATCGTCCCTTGTACTACGTCCACACTAAGTCGAAAATCTAGATTTCGTAGATTTCGATCGAAATCGATTCCATAACGTAGACAAATGAAGAAGGAACAGAAACCTACATAAGGTATTTACTCTGACTTGGTTTTAAATGGTTGTCAAGGGTCTGACATAAAGCATTCATCTGTGCTGCCAAATCTCTTTTTCGAACTGGGCGAACGTAGTATTATCAAGACATTCCACGGAACATCGGCAATTCATTTTGACATATATCCGGAAATGTCATCATATTTGATTTATCATGTACGACAGCTTGCAGCATTATGTTGATAGAAATTTATCTTCCATCTGGATGCAAATGTTGGTTTTGTTGTTAACTTAAAAAGCAAAGAAAAAAAAAGAAAATAAAAGAAAAAGAAAACGAAAAAATGGCAGAAGATATTTATTCTTCCATAATTTGGTAGTACTTAGGGCATTCGTAGTGCCTTCGATAAGGTGTAGAATTTCCACACGCTTTCGCGGACATAAAAAGCCCGACTCCATTATATTTTGTGGAAATTCTACAATCCTTATATATCCTGTCAAATAAGGGTATATTGAATTTAATCCATAGTTTGTAATATAACAAAATAACGAGAAAAAATATCACCATATTCCACGGTTCCCGCATAGGGTTAAAAATATTATATTTGTATTAGACCATAATCAGATTTTTTGTTTATCTATTTTATTATTTCAATACGCCCGCCCCCCACAAGAGCTCTTAAATAAAACAAAAAAAAAAAAAACACCCAGTTCAATCTGTCTCTAAACATCCTTTGTTATTCTAGTTTTATTAACTTTTTAACCATTCTAAAACAGTTATACAACCGTGAGCTACCCACGAACTCTTCAAATGGCACTAAGATGTCGCAAAGTGCTTTCAGTCGTGGTATTCTGTCAACGTCATCTCTAGACTTTGTCAAACTCGAATTCGAAACTCAATTTAAACGTTCAAAGTCTATGTTTGATTTACATTCGCATCCGCATCCGCTAGGTACCTTCTTCCCTTCAAAATCAATTCGATAATAAAATTGATACTTTCAATTGACCAAAGTCGTACTTTTTTGTTGTATATACATATATTTGAAGTGCTTTTGTCATTATCAGCATTTTTCGATCAAAATAAACCAGATAAATAAATAAGTAGCTTTAGTTGTTAAGTGACAGCGTTGAAAGCCGATGTGAATCAAGTACCTTTATAAATTAGAGAAACATGACTTTGTAGACAAAACGCCTCTTTCTTCTCAATACCACTGAAAAACATTCCAATATCCACAAAAGAAAATGTTTGCAGATAACAAACCCAGAGGCAAATAGTTCAAACTTATCCTGAATCGATTCCAAGCCGTACTTGTCATATATTCATTTTCAATAGATTACACTATCGTTTACTTCCGTTTTACGCATCACATTCTTTCATATTAGTTTTGAAAATGATCGTGACTACGTTTGTTTCAATATTTTCGTTAACATTTCAACTTATTTCCTTCCACTAAAAATACAACGACTTGTGACAAGCATTTGATAAAAAAAACGCGAAAATTAAAGTTTACAAAATACAAATTTAAACAAAAAAAAAAAAAAACACTTTACAAACAAAAAAAAACTAAGTAAGTAATAATTATATGTATTCTAATCATTAAGATACAAATTATCAATAAGTTTGTAAATACTTTATCAACAATCCGTTCCAAGAAAAACAAAAATGAAGAATAAATTAAAACAAATAAAAATATTATTAAAGATTATTAGGTGTTGTTTTGTCGTATTTTGTTTTTGGGAATAATTTTTCTTATCCTTGTCACAAAACTATGTAACAATGCGTAGCGATATATTAAGAGAAAATATAATTAATGTGTATTTGTGTATGGAACAAATTATTCGTTGTAATAAAAATTATAAGTATAAGTAAAACGAGCGTACTTATGAATGACCTCTTAAATATAAAAATTAATAAAAAAAGAAAACCCATTACCGATGCAAGGGGAAACAATTATTTGTTAAATAAAAAAGGTAATATTAGTAAAAAAAGAAAATTTTATGCAAAGACTGATTTCAAATCTAACAAAATTAAAAGAAAAAAAAAACGATTTTTAAGAAAATATATCATCAAAAGTATTAAGAGAACCAATTCTCTTTTTTCCCTTACACCTAAGTTCTGAATTTTTTATTTTTCTTTTTTTAACTATCCCCTTTCAAAATAGTAAGAGATTTGTTTATGTATGGTTTACTGTTTGATTTCTCAAACATAATTAAACAATCGCGGTTGCTTGTAAAAAACAAAAAAACAAATAATAAGTATTTAAATAAATATATAGATATATATGTGTTTACAGTGTGATCTGCAAATTCTTCCAAAAAGTTGTGATTTTTTTTTGGAATTCTGTGAAAGCTTTTTCTTAAAAACAAAAACAGAACTCAAATTGCTTAAAAAACGAAGGGCAACCATCCAAAGTCAATTGCAGAAATATCGGTTATCTATATTTCTATCTCTCTTTCTCTCTCTCGCTATCTCTCTTTAAGAATGAAAGACGATTTCCTGATTTCAAAAAAATGTTCACAAACCAACTATGGAATCAACTTGCATACCTACCCTGTTAATAGGGATGGCTATTTATATGATGGCAACAAAATACATTCATATAAATATTTATCCAAGCAGCAAAGTATAAATTAAGATGTTAGGGTAAATAAATAAAAATATTTTTTGTGTAATATTTGTGGTTGTGCGTAAAAAAAAACTGTAAAAAAAGTAATGAATTAAAAAAAAACAATAAAAATAATATTCATACAAAAAAAACACTATAGGAATGAAATTATTATTACTGTTAGGAGCTATATATATCGATGACAAAGTGATTACAATTATTTTCATATATGTTTTTTTTTCTGTTTTTGTAAATGAATTTATCTTAAACTATTTTTCTACTGATTGAGTAAAACAAAAAGAGGAAAAATTCGCTTTTTGTGGAGGTTCCAAACTGAAAGTTTTGAACTTTTTAAACTATTGATTTCTAGCTTTTAGAGATTGTTTTAGCTTCTTATTTTAATTCTGTAAAATATTAATATATGGCTGAGTCCTGAGTCCTAAGTCCCCGCAAAAAGGAGTTGCTTGTAACTTGTTCCTTTTGATTGTCCTCACTTGTTTTCCACTTAACGTGTAATGTTTTGCAATCTTATGTGGGAGGTTGATGTTTAAGCCCGAATTTTGCCAAATATCAAGCTTGCACTTCCCGGTTTAGCTCCAAAAATAGAAATAACGTCCAGCTTCTAGCGTAGAGCTTATTAAAGATCAGATCAGAGAAATCGGACTTATTTATCACGAGTAGTCTCGTAAATGTTATCCCTGAGGGATTTTACGATCCAGACCAAGTATTTTAAGTTGCGGGCTCATTTGGCTGGCGGTCAAACTCTTTTGCAAAACATTACTCTTCCCAAATCGCGTCCCCAAAGTTTACTGCAACAATTCTCATCACAACAAGACATATTGCTACATTCTCTATTTGATTTATATTGCATGTTTGATTTTATTGTATTTTTTTAGAAAATATTTCAATTAAAAAATCTACTTAAAAGATTGCTTACAAAATTTTCGAAAAATGAAGATTTTTTGTATTTTTTATATTTAAAATGCGTGTAAAACAAATTGTATTTGAATAAAAATATTTCTTACTGTTAGTTTACCTATATATATTTTTTATTTGCCAAAATTGAGAAAAAAAACGAGATGTCAAACAAAACATGAACATATCTTTGTAATAAAAAAAAATACAAATTAAAAAAAACAACCGGAAATGTACTGCCCTAAGAAATAAAAAAAAAAACAAACAAAATATAATAAAATATAAAACAATAAGTTTTATAGAATATTTTACATATATGTATCTGAGTACATATGTTTATATAAATATATGTGTACTATTCTATAAAGGGGTGCAGAGGTGAGTTATGTATATGTATGAAAATTTAAATGTTAGAAGGCAAAACAAAAAATGAAACACAAACTACGAAAAATGCCCCCCTTTCCAAACCAATAAAAAAAACTCACACTGAAAAATAAAACAAATTAAAAATATATAGTAGGGAAAAAATGAATATTATTAATATAATAAATGTAATTGTATTTATATGTATATGTGTGTAAAAAATACTCTTTTGAAAATAATAAAACAAATGAACAAAAAAAAAAATGCTGTGGTTTTTCTTGGTGCCACTGCAAACGCAATTCAAAAAACACGAACGTACAAGTCTTCTGCTTTTAACGAATGTTGAACTTTCTTCTTGTAGGTGACAGTTCTTCTTTGCTTTGTAGCTTGATTGACGCCGAATTCAAATTTAGTTTTGCCTTCCTTCTGTAAAATTTGCAATTGTTTTCCAACAAATTTTGTAGATGTCACTCGGCGTTTTCTTCTCATTTGACACTGACGTTGTCAGGCACTACCTACTGAGGTAAATGTGGATGGCAACAAAACAGATAAGATCAGTCGGGACTGGTCGGTAGCGTCACTTTTTCTACAAATACGAAATGTCAACTATCCCTCGTCTATCGCTCCATAAACGTCTGAAAAAAATCTCCACGAGGTCAATCTGTATGTCTTTCTTAAACCTGTTCAATATTGACCAGAATCCTTTAAAGCAATAGGCGTCCAAACACCATAACCGAGAATAATAGGTGCAGATAGGCATTTCTGTCGGGACGCGTCTCATTGACGTTGGTTCTCTTAAAAGTATAATCGTTGGGGGAACGTTCGGAAGACTTCTCGTCCTCGTCAGGTATTCGAATTCCATGAAACACGGACTTAATAGGTACTTACTTATTGCTGTGACCAGTAACCATTTTGTCGTAACACGAATAACACAAATAGTATACATGTGATCCTCTAATTTATTTATATATATATATGTTTGTGAATCCACAGTATTTTAAAAATTATGTACAAATACATGTTTTTTGAGTTTAATATAATAATCATTAAACATTTTTCTGTTTATTCGCGTATTTTAAGTTTACAATATTTTTCCCATTTTATGTCTTAAACAAAAAAAATGTATATATAAAAAAAAACGATTTATTTCTTTGCAGAATCATAGTTTATTGCCCCATTTCTTATTTGAGAAACGCCATTAACTAATAATAGGCAGACTGGTATTTAATTGCTGTATTATTGCGCTGTTTTAAAAATTTAGAAATATATATTTATACATATATATATGTAGCCTAACGTTAGCTTAAACAACGAATACTAATTTTAAGTTATTACATAAATATATGTTGAAAAAAAGACAGTCCAGTTCTAATTTGTTTACAAATTATTGTATCCCTCCAATTGCTGATAAACAATATACGTTATCATTACATGATATTTTAAATTGTGTGCATATATTCTTTCCCTCTTTATACACAAAGTATTGGAAATATATATTTTGACATAACTTTGCATAAAATAAATTTCTAATAAAAACAGTTAAATGAATTCTCTCGTATCTTCCCATTAAAAAAATGTATGTAGATTTATTATCTACAGTTGAAAATAAAAACAAACGATTCTAATAAGTAAAATGAAGAGATGCTGATTGCCCTATAATTCACCCAATCTATATAATGATTTTAGTGTAAATAAGAAACAATTTGTATTCATTCGGGTGTTATATGTGGTATTGTTCAAATTTCTATACCAACACCAATATGAATTGACAAAGATTACGTTGTCTCGTAGCTAGTGAGAAGAGCTGCATCGACAGGTTCCATACAACTAGGACATGTTAAGCTGCGCATCAACCAATCATCAATACAACTAACATGGTATATATGCATACACGGTAGATATCGGACTGCCTCGCCAACGCAAAACTCGATCATACAGATAACACATTCTCGGGACTTTTTGCAACCATCATAGGACCCGATCGGCAGATGCTGTATGAGTCCGATGCGTTTAGCAATTTTTATCTGTTCCTCTTCGGTTAGGTGTGAAACTGGACGGCTCACCGATGGAGATGGATAGAAAACTGGTTGAAGAATTTCCTGAAAATTTCCAAATAGAAATAAAAAAAATACAGGCGAATTGAAATTCACGCGGCGTGCACATTTAAAAAGTCTTATATCTAATAGGCCAGCAAGAATTAGATCTGCAGCACAACTGCTGTCAGTTCGACTTCGGATACATAATAAATGGCGACAGCTCACTAGACATCTCGTAAGAGCTGCTTAGAGCGAGTTCCAAGCTGTTCCATCATAAACAATTACTGCTTATTTAGTTAACAATAAACAACTTGAAATTCACCCATTACTAAATAGTTAAACTACAGCGCAGTAGACAAATTCGTGACGTTAGCTGCAGCTGTCTTTGACTTCTTGGGAAAAAAAAACCTCAACTTACGGAATAAATCGGCAATGGTCCAATTTGATCTGACGACGAATCACGTCCGCTTCCATTTTCACTACCTCTTAGCAGGGATATATCATCAGCGTTAGATATTTTTAAGCAATTTCCCATTTCGAGAAGCAAGGAATTTGCTTGCCTTTTCTTAGCTACTTACTCCGATCGTTTCAGTCAAGGAAGCGGTAGACACCCTTTATTTTTGTTCGTGAATTGTTTATGGTAATCAATTTGTTTCCAGTAAAGACTAATTTCGAAAATCTGAAATTAAATTAAACGAGATATGACACTTCTTTATAATGATGTGGGCTTAAGCTAGTGTCAAAAATGGAACATTCAGTGCAGTTCAGCCACGCTCTCAAAATGGTCGACCTTACTCATTTGTCACATCAAATTCAAAATTGCACATCAATTTTTCGAACTGTCAGAAATGACAGCAAGAGGTGAAAAAAATGATCCCTAATTTGTAGTCCGGAAAAAAAAATAAAATTACCAATTTTCTAAACTGAATAAAGAAATTTCAATTGGCATCACTGTTTTTTGTGTGGAAAAGTCACTCGGTGCGGTTTCCTTTGTCGGGCGATCGGTAAAAATGTCAAGAAAATTTAAATTTTTCTTTCAAAAATGTATGATTTTATTGAAAAAGTGAGTGTTTAATTGTGAAAAGTGATTTTGCTTTGTGATGCACGTATTAATAAGTCCAAAAGTTTTTTTTCGCGAAATGAAATTTTCCCCTTTCGTCTCGTTCGTTTTTTTGTTCTCTCGACTACCGTTCGAAAATCCCGTTATGTGTTTCTCAGCCAAAACGTGTGGGTAAGTTTTTGTTAAACTATACAATTGTATTGAAAAAGTGAGTGTTTAATTGTGAAAAGTGATTTTGCTTTGTGATGCACGTATTAATTAGTCCAAAAGTGTTTTTTCGCGAAATGAAATTTTCCCCTTTCGTCTCGTTTGTTTTTTTGTTCTCTCGACTACCGTTCGAAAATCCCGTTATGTGTTTCTCAGCCAAAACGTGTGGGTAAGTTTTTGTTAAACTATACTATTGTATTTTTTGATTAAATTGAAAAAAAAAAAACAATTTTGGTCGACGTTTAGTTGTCGGTTGAACTGTTGCCTTCACTCCTGCGATTGCAATAAGCGTTAAAATAAGCTCTAATCAATTGCCATGAGCAAAGAGCGAATTCTGATGGATTGCGAGATCCAAAACTTGCATTTTGCAAGTTTAAAGTCATTTTGTATCTTTAACCCCGTAAAGCCACCTAAAATATACGAAGGTAGCAAACGCGGCCGGTCATTTGATATCAAGTTACGCCACGCAAAAGTCAAGTGAAGTGTTTAAGTGATATATTTACAAGGACTGAAGTACGTTTATACCCCTGTCTCCTTTAAAGGATCAAGCTATTGGGTAGTAGCTAAGCTGACTGGTAATCGGAGTTCCCACGTCCAAATAAAGGTCTAGAAGGTTACCAACTCGACAGGACATCAGTTATTCATATTAAGGAACGCAATCGTTAAATACTAATCTGGGTGGACAACCATCGTTATACAAATCGTTAAATGCTAATCTGGGTGGACAACCGACAACCAAAACCAACCAAAAGGCGCCGCAATCCTGAAATGTTGATTCTATATGCTAGAGTGTTGATAAATTCACACCTGGGATGGCGCAATTGGTAGTGAATGGCATAGTTACTTTATATACTAGCGGCTGCCCAGGAAAACTATCTTTTTACAGTGCTTACGAATACGATCCAGTAAATCTGGTGGTCCAAGGAGTACCAAACCGATATATTGACCTCACCTGACGCGTTCGCTCGCTATAAACTGAAGAACAATAGCAGAATTGTTTAAATATTCCAAGAAAAAAATCGATTAGAGTGAGAAGGTGCCTAGTAACATTCCATCAATATCCATGTAAAAGTCTGTTCCATAAAAGAACTACAGAAGTGGATTGCTATGAGTTCAGTCATGTAAAACAAATATCCACTGCGTACCAACAGCTACTAGAGGGGCAACCAATACAGCTAACAATTGCGATGGCATTTTATTTTTAATGCATATTTCCTTAAATCTACAACTTACAACAATTTAAGTGCAGAAGTAGCTGTTAAGCATTACGAAGCCAACAATCAACGGGGAGCAGCGACCAACACTTTAGAAATGGCGACGCAATTGACTGGGATTTGCAACTCGGGCTTGACCGAAACAGCCAAAGGAAAACATGAGCTGCTGCAATGAAGAGACACGGCACATCAGGAGGTGCGTTCGTGACCATAATCAGCAGTGAATCAGCTGCCATGATTCAATCCCTTAAAAATTATGCTGCCATCCAACGGAAACGAAATAATATTATTCATAGACTACTGCTTTGGTACGTTTGAAGTCCACATGCACCATACCATCCGCCGGCTCTGCCAGAATGCAGTGAAGCAAGACAATTCCATCGAGGCGTTTCACCCAAGTACCTACGTCCGAACTAGACGGCACTTTTCGATTAATCGCAGTAGTTTATTGTTATTTTTTTCAAGAAGAAAATAAAAATACCTTTTGTACTAGGATAGGATTCTCACCGTTGTCACAGTTTGTCTTCTAGGACGACGGCGAAGAGATGCAATGTAAAAACACTATTTGACGATTTCTTAACTGCAATCCGACAAAAATATTTTCTTTTCCTTTTGTTGCTGCCAATTTTACGACGAAATGTCATTTGTTTGCAGAGAAAAATGTTTTTCTTTTCGCTGTCTGTCTTATGACGGGTGTTCTTTGTTGCTGTTTTTTTTCTATTCTCTGATTCTTTTTTGTTTAATCAACGATGTGATATTAAAAGTCCAACTACAGTGTGGTTGCACTTTTAAAAATCACTTTTCGACGTGACGGTGGCAAAAATGAACCGAAAAACATGGAAAAGAAACAAAAAATCTATCCTGATGTGTTGTCAGTATTGTTTTTTTATAAGGCACTCGTTATTAACAAATCGAAATGAATTATTTCACAATTTCTTTTCTTCTTGTTTGAAAAAAATAAATAAAATAACAAATCACACACACACTCGAGTTAATGGAGGAAAATACTCATCTCACGAGTTGTCACTGGGGGTCTGCGGAGAGATTTTGTTTAATGCCTTTGTTTTCCCCCCTTCTCCACTTGGTCATACTATTTTATTTTATTTTTTGCAATACTGTATAAATATATTTAACTTTTTTACCCTAATCGCGGACAGAGTGACCTGAGAAGGAAGAAGCTAAAGCAACTGGCAATATTTTCTTTGTGCTGTCAGTGCTGCGGAGGGTATTCACTCCAATGCAACACAAATCTACATATAACTAACTTTATTTCGAGAGATACCTTCATAGTCTGTTTCAACTATTTAATTGCAGACCGAAACTGCAACACATCTTGCACTTGGATCACAGAATACTTTGCAAAAGAAAGAATTTTCCCCAAAAAAAGAGTCTCCGCGGTACAAGTTCTTTGTTTATCTTTGTACTTTCACTGGATTGTTAGAGCGAACGTATTGCTAGCATTGAAAACTGTTTGTATGGCTACAGTTAATTCATAATTTAATTTGTTGTTTTTTTTTCTATTGGAAAATGTCAAAAAGTCGATAAATAGATTCACTATAGGTTCGTATTTTAAATAATTGTGTGAAAGAATTATGACTGTCCCATGGTAAATGGAAATCTGCAAAGATGTCTCAGATTTTCACAGCTGTCATGTCACTTTTAATGGGATTAGTGATGCCAAGTCGATCTGCCGCGCATAGGGTATATTATGGCAGTTCTGCCATTTAATTATTGTTTGAATTTGAGCTGAAGGCAGTAGTTAACTGATTTATTTTTTCGAATTTAATTGCATTTAGTCGTTGGAATTCCACTTAAATAAAGTGCTAAGAATTGTCCACCTAAAGTTTTACAACCCCACAGAGTCGAAAAAACTGATTAGGTTGGCATTAATCGTCCATTTCTTAAATATCAGATTTTTCGAACTATTGACAAGCACTCATTTTCCAACTCACTCTTTTTGGGACATCTGTCATCTTCAAAACAAAGCGGATTTCCTTCTTTCTATGTGCATTGGATAATGCATTTTCAAGAGTTTCCGGAAGCACGATTTTCGTATGAGTTCTAAAATCCCTGTAAGGAATATCCTTCGAATTTAAAATCGTATCCTAGCTGTTTCGTTCCAAACTATCATAATAAGCAAACTGGCATAGAGAAAACTGCAAATCTTGACCGCATGAATTCAAATTTGTACTCAAGCACCCGACTGCGTTTGTACGATCGGGATCTGTGATTTTTGACATGTGAAATAAGGTGTCGCATACATTCTTATGTCATTCAAAGTGGCGTTGAAATATCCTTTATATAGTATAACATCTTTAAACCACACCCCTTCTCATTTTCCTGTGGTTTCCTTCAAGCGGTTTCCCTTGTCCAGTTTCTTCCTGCTGCTGTTGCTTCGCGAGTAACCTTATCTAGAATATACCTTTATCAAATTTACCACTTGCCAAGAAGGAAGACTGCTGTTTTTCCTTCATTAAATTACGTAGAAAGGAATTTTTCCGCAAGCATATTATCTAACATGGTGTCAAGAAGTCAACAACAGGGCGTTGAGCCAAAAAGTATTTTTATATGTAACAGTCGTCGTCATGTTATTGAACTTTTTCAATAAAGCCCTAGGTAGGCTTAATCTCCTCTTTAAAAACCTTGAAAAGAGCAAAAACAAAAGCGAATAAGTGGCGCAAGGGCCCTACAATCGGTTCACCTGCATGCCAGGTAATTATTCGATTTACTCAAGCTATTATTGATATTATTACCATTGTCAATGGCTGCAACCGAATTTAGCTCTATTTCTAAAAGGAACAACCCACCGAGTGTTTTTGTATTCTTAATCGCCTTCCGGTATAAAAGGAGGACGAAAAACTATTGACAAATCAATGAAAAAGTGTGTCAGTCAAGTCAGCCCACATCGTCGCCCTGGTGATTACGTGTAGGTTGCTGGTAACAGCAATGAGGCCTATAATATTATTTGGTCAGCAGTATAAATCAATTTAATTAGTATGGGTACGGTATACAACATCCAAACCATCAAAATGCAACTCGAGTAGCCTTTGAATATCTTTTGCTTCTATCTCTCTGAAAGTGGGGAACTTCACTGTAAATCTCTGCATTTCCAACCTCGTATACATTAAAGTTTAGGCAGAGAAAGGATATGATGATGGGGTAAGGACAATCAAGTATATGACGTCAGCCAAAGTCTATGTCATTGCACATTGGGGGTAGTTACGTGAAGCGCAGGCCTTTCCACTGAATTGCAAAAGGAAATGCATAAATGCACATCTTCTCTATCATCTTTATCATCTCTCCCCCAAACACACTCACACACACACACATACACAAACTCAAACACACACTTTCCATGTCAACATTAAAGATTATGTACAAATACGGATTTCCTCTGCATGGCGACTTACATATTGCATTACACTATTACCCCGTGAGGTAAAACACGTGAAGACGACGTCATTGGGGGCGCACAAGTCCTATTTTCCATTTGCCAATGTGAGAGTGATTGGCATAGGTATAAGCAGGAGCAAAAGCTAACTTAATTTCATCAATGAAGAGGTAGAAGATGGAAACTTTATTAAATGTCATAGTGCAATGCAATTGCACAACAGTAACGGCCCTTGCAATGGCACAAGTTGCTTGCAATACTGCAGATGGAAGAGACTGTCACAGTAGGAGAAACATCAGAATAATTATACAATATACAAATAATTGCAAGGTGTGAGACCTGAGAATCCCAACTTTAAGGATCGAACGATCTAAAAAGCACTAGTATCGCTATATGGAAATTCGTGTTTATAAACTGTCAGCGAAATGTCATAAATGTGATAGGACCGACCACAATCTCAAAAGGGAAGGACGGCCTTACAAAGATACTCTTGTACAAAATCTGGTAGGCAAAAATGTAGCACCTCTCCCATGTTTCTGTCCACCAACTTACTACTTTGACTTCGAAAACGTCCAAACAAAACAACAATAACAAAGAAACACAATCTTGTGAATAGAACTTCATGGCCAATTTCCTTTTTTTCTGGGGTAGGTCTTTACTCCACGAAAGTCTCCTCCAATAGTTTGTTTTGTTTAAACACCTTTTCGCACACTGTCAAAATTACTTTCCTTGTAACTAGCCTAAATTACGTTTTTAAATTCAGCTCAAAAATTGGTTAAAGTAACTTGCTATACATTTTTTTTTTTTGGGGGACGGGGACTAATAGAATCGCGGTCGGTGAAGACTTAGCAGCCTTACAGCATTTTTATACCTTGCTGCACTGCTATACCCTTTTCAATAAAACATTTTACAAAAGTGACAGTTTCGCCTTCAACGAACCCACAGATTTCATTATTTCGATCAACTTAATCAAAACTGAGAGGCTCGAGCAGAATACCTGCCCTTACTGTGCATTTCTTCCCCACGGAGAGCTTTGCTACCCCTACAGAGGTTGTCAATGCAAAAGCGAATCCAACAAATTTACCCTTCAAGCCTACTAAAACCATTCCACGATTTTTTTTTTATTTTTTTTTCCAAGGAAGTACAAACCAAAGAGAACCTACAAATTAAAACAACAAAAATATGAGTAGTATGGAAAATCATCGGAAAAATCGAGTGCAAAACGAGCACACAAAATATCTATGGTAATGTCATAGTTATAGTCTTGTAGTCGAATGGATAGCTAAAGTTGAGGAATAGACCTTCTGCAAAATATTCTTCCTTCAGTTTCAGTTCGGGCTTAAGTGTTGAATTGTGTGTACTCTATTCACTATCGAATACCAAAGTAGTTTTAACAAAATTTTTTTTTATTACTCAACTGTTATATTTCGTGTTGTTTGTTATAGAAAAATAAAACAGAAAAACAAGACGACATTAAAGTATGAACAAATAAAATTGAATTATGAAAATTTTACATTTTAAACAATTAAAAAAACAGTTGACAAGTTCAAAATGTGTGTGTTAGTTTAGGGTCAGCTAAATTTACTTTATATTCCTGAAAAAAAAGAACTAAAAAGAAGAAATATTAAAGAACAACCTTGGAAGAATAGTTTGTGAATCATCCAATAGATGGCAGCTAGTTCGTGACTGCAGCAGGAAAGCAGTAAACGTTACATATTCGTATGCGTGCAGCATACCAGTGTAGTGATGAAACACATAGCAGAAAAGGAAGGGAAATATTTACTTTTTGATTGATTGCGTGCCTAGAAGTTTTACTGTCGTTTAACGCATTAAAAGGAAAAACACTTTATATGTTGTAGTCATGTAAGCAGTCTAAATTCCTTAGAAAAACCATAAAGCCCGTTGTCATAACTAAAGAGGAGCTTCAAGTATTGTCCTCTTGCAAAGTTGGTAGAAGAAAACTTTGCATCTTTGCATAACACAAAGTTCAGCGTCTAAGGTAACCTATTTTTTTTTTCTTGCTTGCAGTTACATCATTGTTGTATGTCTTTTGGTTTTGAAAGTTTTTCTTAACGGCCAGGCTGGCTTTTTATGCGCTCAACTTAGTCCATATAAGTGAACATCACCTAACATAGACTTTAGGGTCACGTGAGATAACCTTTAAACAGCTAGCAGCGCAAGAAAACTCAACCTAGAAGATTACTTTTTAATTTTCAGTTGTGCGTTGGTTACATAAACGATAAGTGACAGTGTTTCCATGAGTCTCTTTGTTTGAGTTTACCTGTCAGTCATTTCACTCAAATGGAAAGGTTTTCTAATTGTTACTCGGTTTTTAAATCACATTCAAATATTGGTAGGCCATTAGCTGATTGCAGTTGTATGCGTCGTCGAAAACTTCATGATCGAATTCGGTTAACTTGTGGAAAACGTTCTACCTCGAAAAGTACTGACTAAGTGAGCGATGTTATCAAGCATTCCATTCCCCGAAAAACAAACACAGTCAGCTACCTTTCGTACTGATTTGACAGAATCCGAAGGTGACAGTAGCTCCGCAGTTGAACTTCATGTTTGGTTACTTAACTGCTTCACAAGACTCAAAAAAGGGACCCAAATTCAGCAGAAAAATCAGGAAAAGATGCTATAAAAGGTTTTAGTTTCCTGTCTTCCTTTCTTTTCCTTTTCTATGATTTTTGACTTTAAGGCACATTTCCCTTGAGTTCTGGTTAAAATTGTGCTTAAAACGTTGTCATTTTCAGAATGTAATTTAATATACGTTTATATTATGTATTCAGATTTAAATTCCGTTTTCATTCGGTTTTGGATCTTGTCTAGTTGGTAACATTTAGTGCCGCGGCGGTCGTATCCAGGTCACTTAACTTTTCATACATACAATGTCCTATTATGTTCAAAAGATTCTCATGATGCAAGTAGGCTACGCGTCACCCGACAACCACTTTCGATTGAAATGGGACAAGTGAAAACCCGCTGTATATTTTTTACAATATTTCAGCTTCTGTAAATCGACCATCCAAACTGAAATTTGTAAGTTTATGCTTTTGGAACTTTTGTTTTCTACTTTTAATTTGTTGACCAGGCCCTAAGAGATAGAATAGTTGAGCATTAGAAATAAGATGGTTTTCTACTCGTCCAAGTTCTCATTTCATTGGCAAACTCGAAGCAGTCGCACAGCAAGAAAAGGAGTTTCATACTGATGACAATTGGTCAGGGGTCGAATCGCGTCCTCCGTGATCGAGCATTACGTTCACGGAATTAAGTTGATTTACATGTGAAACAAAACAAATTCTGTCACGTAATGCTCGTTCCCGGTCTTTGTCATTTTACTAAAGACGTAAGGTCGCATTTGCTTATTCCCTAAGGAGTGCATAGTTCGAACTCGTTTTGCATGCACCATTTTACTTGGTCACGTGTTCAAGTCAAAAACTCGAACTGAAGGACTTCGTTCCATGTAAGTTTTAAATTTTCCCATTCACGAGGTTTCACTATAGGTTGTAATTTTTCCTCATCAAATCAAATGCGATTTGAATCCAAATGGATTCTATTGACTACCTGCATTTGTGTGTGCGTTAAGAAATCCTTTAAAGACCTGAAAATTGTGTAAGCTTTCCCCCCGATTGTGACATAACCACCTGACCGACTGGTTCAAGTCCGCAAAGCACATGTGTGTGTTAAACAGGGTATAGCTACCGCTCATGTATGCTATAAATAGAGCAAATCAAACACACGAGATATTGTCTGCAAGTTAAACGTGGTGGTTTCTCCCAGGATACAATGGGTTACCCTTTCCGCTAAACTCAATCATTTATACGTGCTGTGTCGAATAAGCCAATTATAGCCGCACAATAAATGGCTTACAAACACACATATATCCTGCTGTGTCTATAGAGTGTTGCTTTCTCAACTTCTGTGACTCAATCAAAATCGAATAATAGATAGAGGTGTCGAGGTGGTAATGGTCCTTATTAGATAAAAAGAAATCGGGCTACAGCACTAGAGCATGTGTCGCACAGAATAATGATAACATTGCAAAAGTGATTACGGGATATGCGATGTTGAGGGTGGTGAATGTGAAAAGTGGGTGCTTCTGAGTTCTGACTCTTTTTAAGGATAGAAACACAAAGAACACTTTTATACAGTTGCATTTTCTTTCCCTTCTATTCTGCAGTCAAGTACCTGTCCGTAGATGGAAAGCGCCGGCGCTTTTTCTCGGGCTCAAGTAAGTTTCAATTACGCCATCTCGCTCACTCTCGCGCGCGCAATTTCCGCAACTCGGTTTTTGCACTCTTCTAATGCCCCTCCGTTCCCCTCCCCTGCCCCTAATTTTCTCAGTTCCACTTTGTTGTTGTTTGACTTCGATTTTACTGTTGTCAGATTTGTGGTAGCTAGCGGTGTGCTTGCCAGCAGAAAGGACGATTTTTTCGAAAAGAGGACTTACGTAAATATAGACGAACATAAAGCATGTTCCTTGCGGACAAAAGTCCTATAAATTAGTTTCATTTTAACATTAAATAAATAAACATTAAACAAAAAACAAATAAAAATAAAAAACATTTGTTGAAAAAAAATCCAAAAAGTTTAAAACTATCTAAAATCGGGCTTCACCAAGTTTATCTTCCACCTTTGCCAGTGCAGGCTGGATGTCCGCAGTGTGTGTTAACAAATTTTTATTTCGTGTGTTTATTACATAACCTAACAGAAAAAAAAAAACAATATCCAGTGAATTGATGGCATTTAATATTTTCTCTCATTTATTTCCGGTTGCAAGTAGAATAATTTAAACATTCAAATAAAGTGAAAACAGTTTTCCCCCGAACGCAAGGAACATTTTTAAAAAGTTGCAAACGAATCAAGTGAATAAAAAAACAATTTAAAAAAAAAGAAACAACATCATGTCACCTATTGTTCAAAGGATTCTCATCTTACTCGGGATTGTGTTCTGCCTTCAATTGCAAGGTAAGTTTAAAATCCGTTTTGCATTCGTAGACTATTGTGTAACAGAGTTTTGTCCCTATGTGTTTTAACATTTTTTTTTTACGTAACTAGCCGTGCACACTTGTATCAATTAAATTTCTGATTAGCTATATGAATCTGGGTCATTTGCCAGGCAGAATCACCATACACTTGAAGAGTCATTCAAAGGTTTTTCCACTTTTGTCTTATAATTTGGGTTATTAGTCTTTTTTTTTTTGTTGTGTTAGAAAAGAAATGGAAAAAACAGGAATTAGCACAAATCGATAAATTTTATTGCTGATGTATTATGATGGCAAACTGCTTGGGCCATGCGGAGTAACCATTGGCAACAACCGACTTTTTACATAATTCTCGTTACACTTTCGCAATGTTTCGTGCGAAGGGGTTGGTTGTGATTGTAATGTGGCCCCGGCCGTATAATATTGCACAATTAGTATTAACTTGTAGCCGGAGGGATTTGCCAGTCAGATAAAGGTAGATGTTATACAAGAGATGGAAGGTATCAGATAATTAGATTAGGTTGAGGTATAGCGATCAAGTTTGAGCACCCAGCCGGTTTTCCCTATGCAAAATTAAACTCGAAAGGGTTTTTCATTGAGAACGGTCTTGTTTTCGAATGTTTACACGGAGTTAATCAAAATGAGCCTGTCACCCAAAGTCAAAATAAGACCGATCGGGGAATTATTAAAAATACAAAATCATTCGTGGTCAATTATTGGCTGCTGCATTTCGGCAACATTCTTTTATACACTTCAAGGTGGGTGGGTTTTAAACTCTACTTTATCATTTTCGGACATTGCTAAGTAAGCTAGACCACCCGACGCTACTCCTTTAATCGTCACAGCCAGAATTTAAGTCAACAGACTTGCAGTACTGTAAGTACTGTCAAAGTGGATATTGGTTTTCACACGTTCACAAAAGTTGACTCTTCAAACATAAGCAAACCTGGTCGTTTATTACAATTAGTAAATTGGATGAGTGTAACTCGGGAATATATAGCGTAAAATCAACAGCAGCTACGTCATATTTTTGTATAATTACTGACATCTGCTGGCTGACTAACTTGCCAACATTTTTTAGTTAGTTAGTATTTAACAGAAATGTCAAATTTTATAATTGCATTTATCGCCAAAGAATATCGACTAACATTAAATTCAGTTTTGCTAGTTTGTTTTAATACATTTGTGGCGTTAAAGTGTTTTTAAAACTCGTTCATTTATTTATTTAAAATTTAACTCTTTTTTATAAAATATTTGGAAACATTACGAGAACATACCTGCATAAGCTCTTTGGTTGGATAGCATCCTTTATTTGCAGAAGGTTGGTTAATTTCATGAACCACTACACAATTAAAGGCAAACTTGTGCGATTATTTTCCGGGGATTGAACCTGAGACTCGCGCAGATCAGTCATGGCCACTGAGCTCATAAGAGGAAATAGTAAAATAGGTAGACAGCGCCACTGTATAAGGTTTAACAATTTGTCTAGTAGAAATGTATTTTTTTGTTTTTTTTTAGTTGTTCTTTGCCCATTAACCTGCCTTGATTATTTTTTTGAGATTTGTGGAAACTTCTTTGCGCCTTTTAATCTTAACCTTATTTTATAAATCATTTTTTTCAGAATCGACTGCCCTAATTTGCTATGACTGCAATAGTGAATATGATCCACGTTGTGGAGATCCATTCGAGCCATACTCCATAGGTGAGGTCAATTGTAGTAAACAGGAACCTCTTGAACATCTTAAGGACAAATACAAGCCATCATTGTGCCGTAAAACAACACAAAAAAGTAAGTTCCTCCTAAAATAGAAGACTTAGCAATAGAAAAGTTAGGCCGCGCTTGTTATAACTTGGCTTAATCGATGAACAGAAAACTGTTTGGTTGAAAGCAATTAGAAAGAACTTTTAAATAAAGGACTTCTGTTCCAATCGGAAATTTCTTTTCAATTTCTGATAAAAATTCGCCAAATCGGTTGACAGATGTCATTTCGTTTTTGCTATAATAATTTAATTTAATTTTCATTTAAATATTAGTAGGCTCGTGTAATTAACGCTTTACGGATGTTAAAATAAAATAATATATATCTAACTATCACATGTGTTACTTTGTTTCGCCCTATTTCCAGTTTATGGCAAAGTTCGTGTTGTGCGTGGTTGTGGTTATATTCCAGATGAACGTGACGACCACGAATGCATGAAGCGATTAGGCACCCACGATGTGCAAGCCGTTTACTGCGCCTGTACAACTGATTTGTGCAATAATGCCGAATCTATTACAAAACTAAATAGATATTCTCTCTTACGTCCACTGCCCTTAATATTTATAACAGCTTTCTTAGCTGCTGTTACGAGTCAATTCGATTTTTTTCCAAATTTATAAATTCACATTTGTAGACAACAAAATTAATAAAAAATACTGACATAAAATAAAAAAAAACAACAAAAATCACATAAAACCGGAAAACTGCTTAATAGATAAATATATATATATACGAGTATATATAGATATATAAATATATATATATCAACAAATATCAAACTTCAAGGAAGAACACCTAAAAGAAATTAAAAAAAAACGTTTAGCCATCAGCACTCAATTTGTTAGGTTTTATATAAAATTTATTTAATTTTGGATCGTAGCTAAAAAAAATATTAAATTATGATATTTTGTGTTGATTATTTAAATTATAACGACAATAAAACAAAATAAAGAAAAATTACTTAAAGTTAAATTATCATCAAAGTGTTATAACAAAAAAAAAACAAAACCTTTTTATTTTTTGTTTTATTTTGTTGTTTATTTAATTTAAATGTAAGTTACACAAAAACCATTTCAATTATTATAATTAATAAAAATGTTCAACAAAGCAAAGAAAAACAAAACAATTCCAAATCACCATTTATCACCTTTGTCCACTTACTATAAATCAAATGATAAAAAAAAAATTATAGTAATATGAAACATATTCAACACACAAAATTAGATCTCCTATAATAAAAGCAGGAAATTTATAACAAATAAACAATTGCATTGTTGAGGAAGGAGATTCTAGATTAGAAACAAAAAAAAAATACCTACAACTTAGATAACTATAGGTACTGCTAGAATCTTAAAGCAAATAGAGATTTAATTACAGCGCGCTCTCATACATCATAAATCGCATATAGAAGAAAAAATAAAACTAAAAGTAACAGTTTCAAGGACTGGACTTGAAAAACGAAAGCGATTTTTGAAAAGCCAATGGGAAAAAAATATACTCAAGCCAGCAAAAAGAAATATGAATAATCAAACATTTAACAATAAGGTCTTATGAAAATAAAATAAAGGGTTGAACACAGCTTGTATAATAATTTGCCGGGTGTGTTAGAAATTGTTTTTTTGTTTTTTTAATATGGTTTAGTAAATTTGAATAAATTGTGAGAGGGGAAGGATTTCAGTATTGTCAACGGTGAATTTAAAAAAAAACTCACAGTGGTTTAAAAATTTGTTACTAGTAACGTCCACTTGCGATTTACTGTGCTTTATTTAGGAGCAGTAAAAGCGCACATGTCTGCCTCTATCAAATGGGTAACATTGGCGCAGCTCCCATTTGTTTGTAACTTTTAATCGGCCTTACTAATAATAATTTTTAACCTTCAAAATATGCTTGAAAAATCTAGCTTGGTTGGACACTAAAAATGATTATTAGCCGGAATGTTTTGCAATAACTTTCTCGCTACAAAGTACAGCAAAAAGCATAAATACTCATCCATTCGTGGTGTCCTTTTTTTCGGGACCAACTTTGAATTGAAATGTATTTTGGTAGACTGTCAATTCCACCCCTTACGGTTTGGTAGCAGCAGCAATTTCTTCCGATTCCATATCGTTGTATGTCACAATAAATATTAAGTTCACCACCGTGAGTTCGTACAATATAACACTTTTCGAACTAACAATCACAATGGCGATGTGTGGTTCATTGTGTCCTGCTGCTCACAGTCAAAAAGGAATATAAATTCGCGAAGATTACCTCAGCGATTTCTTCCCCTCTCTATGTTTTAAGTAAATGCATAAATGATTGTTTAATAAATTGGTTACAATTATGATTAAAGTATACATGCCGCTGTGAAAATAAACGGATTTGTTATATATACATATATAGTAGTTATATACATATTCATATACATTTTAATAGTAAACAACAAATTGTTAGTTCAAACTAAATTAAAAACAAAAAAACCATTGTTAATGTTATTTTAGTCTGTTTTTATCTTAGTTTAAGAACAACAAACGAAAAAAAAAGCAAAAAGTTGCCATATCATATCAGGAAATCAGAGAATTCAATTCAATTACAAACAGAAAAGTTAAGCAGCGCGATTTCTCAATTTTAGCAAAAACACAGAAGTAATTCTTGTTCAACAAATTTAAATTGATTTTGTAAATGCATTAAAGGCTCCTTTTGGCAATGTTTCTTACTCGTGTGTGTGCGCAACAGGGGACTCTTGCAGTAGTCGCAGTTGGCAAGTGTCCACACCAATTGGAATATAAATATTGATTTTAAGTTGAAAGACAAATTATAGACTTTTTACAGTAAAGCAAAACATCGATAGTTAAATAATTTGAATTTATTTAATTTCAACGGTTTTCGTCGTGCTTTTTTTTGTAATCTTGACAATATAAAATCTAAATACGAATGGATGAGGGGAAAGAGGAATGCATATATTCTAAAAGAAAAAAAACAAAATGTGTATGTTTAGCGTTTTAGAAAACTAATGTAAACTTTTGCGAAATAAATTATTATTTTTTCCTCCTAGAACAGCAAACTTGATATAATTATCCTTGGTTGCAACCTGGGTCTGGATTAATTTTCTTCTGACTTTTACCCACTTTTTTCTATAT
The DNA here is from genome assembly GCA_936431705.1 of Cheilosia pagana. NCBI lineage: Eukaryota > Metazoa > Arthropoda > Insecta > Diptera > Syrphidae > Cheilosia > Cheilosia pagana. Next base: position 4,316,918 of record OW386171.1, read on the forward strand.
ATTGATTTATGAAATTCATATTAAATTTTGACAGTCGTGTGTTTAAAAAAGAGAATTGATTCACAAACTACAACGTCGTTAAAAAAACTAGAGGAATTCACAAGAACACTCAACTCATTAAATTAAGCCGAGGATAAATGTCTGGCGCAAACTGCTTAAAGTAAAAACCACGAATCAAAAAGTGAATAAAGTCCTAATGTGTGAGAGAAACATGAATTAATTTCTTCCAGCATTCGAAAATGCGCCATTCAGTATCGAAAAAAGTTACAGAACTGTTGGCCTTTGAAAATCATGTCTTGTACAATTGGTCTAAGAACGAAAGGACTTTTTCTTGATAAAGTTGGATAGTATTCATTTTTACTGTTTTTGCTGTTGTGATTTTGTAAATATTGACCTATTCTGTGAATTATTATTTAAAATGTGCTCAAGCAAATAATGCTGCATTATTTTGACATTTTTTTCCTATTAGGTCTGTTCCTTTACTTTTAAATCTTACGAATTTTTACGAATTCTTACGCATTTTACTCAATTGTCGTTCCTCAACTCAAAAAATTCGTAAAAGAGAGCCGCTTCAAGAGAGCAAGATATTTCCCCTGTAAGAATTGAAACAACTGTCGGTCGCGCGAAAATTGACAGCTGATTTGAATTTGTTGTTCTATTTGGCATTTGGTTTTTATGAACTATCTGTCATTTTTCACAGGTTACTGCAAAAGCGTTGCTTAACTTTTACGTAAGTTTCCCTCTATGAGAGAGAATTCATCCCCTCCATTGTCATTTTCCATTTTTACTACAAAAGTAAAAGAACAAACCTATTATTTGTCTGGAAGTTTTTTTTTTCCCCAAATTGTTACTAACTGAGGAGCATTCATTATGAGCTTGAGCACGGGCGACCAAAAATGTGTCCATAACATAAACCGCTCTAAAATGTAAACGCAAGCGCCTACTTTAAAACAATGAAAGGAACAGTGAAATGAAAACAAAAGGCTGCATAATGTTTAAGATTGGAAAAAGCGTAACTTTGAAAGTAAGTTGGTAATGGATAAAACGGTTCGGCGCAGGAGAAACAGCTGGATTTGAACTATTTAAACGCACTATGCTACCGAAAAAAAAACCATTTATATCGTTCCATGAAAGAAGGGCTGATTGATCACCTCTGATATGTGTACTGTGAACGTGCACCAACTGAATGCTCATGTGGATCCCTAGACAAAAATTCGCCAGCAGTTAAAAACTGAATTAACAAGTAACTACAATTTAATACAAGCGACAGATGGTTGTAGTTTTAAATCAGGCCATTTGTTAGATTAAAACAGCCCGCGGAGTTTTCACTGTTTTCAAACCACTCTTCTTTTTTTAATTCGGTAAACGTCTAAAATACATCTCTAAAAAAAACAAAAGCCTTGCATAGTTACATAAATGATCTTAGATCTAGATATTAAATTTGAAGCTGTGTTATATGAACAAAAATGAAATACAAAAACGTTCAAATTAAAGATCCGGTATTTAAAAACGCTCATCAACTGAAAAAAAAACACATTAATTTAATTAAAAAACAAAACTAGTTTAGGATAAACCATTTCAAATACTATATATAAACTGATGTGTGTGTATATACATAGCAAAATAGTAGATGGCAAATGCATAAATTGCAAATATATTAACATTTATGTATATATCTATTATAATAAACCAATTGAGCTTCTTTAAATGTTAAAGTGAATAGTTGCAAATAAAAATCTAAAAGAAAAACAGATATATATTATATAAAAAAATTGTATTATTGTTGCAATAACGTCAATAACAAATTCCTGAAAAAAAAACGATAACATCAAAGAAATATAACTCCAATGAAAAGAAAATAAATTATTTTTCGAAATCATCTTTAACAACAAACAAAAGTTCTATAAATTGCATATTATTACAAAAATAAACAAATAACAAAGTTGCTATAATATTAAACATATATATTTACAAGAAAATGAATAAATTTCCCATTTTACATCCCAAACTTTCGGAACCTACCCCGTGCGGAATGCTACACGTGTTTATTACCCCAGCCAGGCTTTTTTGCATTCAGAAAAAATTAAAATAATTAACAGAAAAGAGATTACTAGCAGGTACACACATACAGAGATAAAGAAAACACACGAATGTCCACACTTTTGTGCCACTGCCTTTAAAAACAAAAATAAAAAAACAATGAATGAAAGACAAAATTACTAAAAAAAATGATTTTTAATAAAAAAAATTACATTAAAAACAAAGCATTCCGTTACACGTGATACAGTCATAATGACGCTTGAAATCTGTAGTGCTTGGATAGAAGCGAAAAACCAAACCTGACCCACACTATAATAACTAAATTCATGAAAACTAAAATTCTACTAAAATATTAAGACTAAACATCTTTTAAATTAAAAGAAAATAAACAAGAAATGTTCTAAAATACTTTGTTTGTTAAAAGATATCTAACAGTAAGGTAGTATTTTTCTAAAACAAAAACTAATTCAAAAGGGAAACAACAATTTAGTCACTTGCAATCCCTGAAATTAAAAATTATAAAACATATATAATAATAGTTGAATTAATTTATTGTATTTTGCACCTGCCGTCTTAATTTGTTGTTTATGATAATAAATTTCAGTGTTGAAAAAGAAAATACAATAAAAAAATATTTGACATAAAACGTCAGTTAATCTTCTAAAATTTGGGGAAAACACTTGGTGAGTTTTTCTGCCTTTCTTTCTATTACATAAATTAAATTAAGGAAAACGAAAAAAAAAATGATATCTAGTGCCTATTCAAATTTATAATAAACTTAATATATGTAACAAAAACAAAAATAGCTGGGAAGTGTACTTGCATAAGTATGAATTTGCTTGGAACGGCTTTGGACATGCAAGGATCTAGATGAAAATGTGCGGTGGAGAGCTGGGTATAGGGTGAGAAAAAGTGAGTCACAATGGCTGCGGTTTTACATCGAAAAATTCGCATTTTGACCTCGTACAATTTGCCATGGAGTGCAATTTTGTACTTTTATTATTTTTCTGCCATGCTTACATTTTGCTTACAGACATTGGCCGCCTCCACTGACCCGCTAGATGACTAGCAGCAGGTCAAACTTCATATAAAAAAAAATTGACATTTCACCATTCGCGCTAGACGTCTAGCGGGCAGTGGAACTCGGAAAATGTTGCCATTGTGAAATCATAGAATAAAAGCTGGCCAATCAAAATGATTGTTAGTACTGCGCTTCGTAATTTTATTAGTGATAATTCCAGAAGAGAACTTATATAAAAAGTTACCAGAATTACTCGATTTTCTATAGGTCTTGAGATCACTAAAGACAAAGCGCGGCACGAAAACCATTCTAATTGGCGAAATTTTCCAAGAATTATCCACGTCACATTAAGGATGACAGTTAGAAATTATAATTACTAACTCCAAAGTCTAAACGCAATAAAACTGACATTTCCAGCTATACGCGATTCAATATGCAGCACACCTACCTATAGTGAACTTTAAACATGACAGCAAAATAAGAAGAAGCAAACAAAAAAACCTTGCAGTCTCTTACTAGGTTTAGGAAAATAATTAAAATCAAATAATATTAAAACCAAATAATATTAAAAAGGAAAAAAACCGAAATCAAATTTAAGAAATCGAAAAAAAAATTGTGTTTAAAAAAACAAAACGTTGTTAAGAAAATACGATGTTTGGAAAATTCAAAAGAACACACGCATGTACTCTAAATCTAAAATAAAAAATAATATATAGTATAGGGATTGTGTAAAATGCATTCACCAGAAATACAACAACAACTACACCAAAATTAAGAATTAATAAAAAGAAATAAAAAACAAAACAAGTCATCAAATTAATCTATCTTAGAAGAAAAACAAACAAATTAATTTAATTTATTTAAAATTAAATTCCTTGCGATTTTTGTGTTAAGTATAAGACATTAATAGATAAATAAAATCCAGAAAATTAATATAGCATTTTTGTCATAGTGTAACATAACAAATGAGAACAATTCTAATAAAATGGAACGAAAAATATATAAGAAATTGTTTTTATTGCTTGGTTTGACATGGAATCTCAGTTGAACGTTTTCAGATTACATCAATTAAAGAAGTAAGTATATACCTATTTTATCTGTGCTTGAATAAGAAAAATTTGACATTTCAAACTGCGATGGTTGAGTGGGATATTTTGGTGTTTAAGACTAGTACGAACGAAAAATGTTGCTCTATTCTTCGTTTTAGTATAATACCCTACTGTCAAATATATTCTACTATAATTAGATCTATAATTAGATCAGCAGAGAGAAACAAAATCTTGCTTAGTCTGACAGCTGTCTGACTTGCTGTGACTCACTTTTGAGATCAGTTGGAAATCGTCGCATTTGTCTAGTACATTTTCACTACGATATGTTACATTTTATACAGATGACAAGAATTTACTTAAAAGTCATTGCATATTTTTAGACGTTGGTTTTGCTTCCATCTGTGATCACCGGCAACTTCATAACTTCATTGTGCAACTGTAAATCCAATATATCTTGTGCTAAAATAGTTTTGTTAATAAATAAAGTTTTATTTCACTCGTATTTCGAATACAATCTTAGCAGTTTGATAATTTTTTTTGTGAGTGTTAACGTTTCAGTCGTGCGTGGTTTTCTGTTCATTAACTTTCTTTGTGCGTCAAAGTTTTGGAAAAAGTTGAATTTTTGTTCAGATCGGTAAGTAAATAAGCGTTAAGGTTTATAGTAATGGTGAGGAATTGCTACTGATTGATGTAAACAACGGCTGATTGAATAAACTAAAAAGGAAAAATGTTGGGTTACCCAAAATGAAAAAAATGACATTTGGCCGAATTGCATGTTTCATTTTCGAGCAATATGCTCAAGTTCACGAATGCACCAATTCGGCATGATCTCCAACGTTTGAAATGATTCTCTTCCTTTCTTTAAAGCCTGAAACCCAATATTCCGTTAAGTCGGTAGAGCTTCTGGAGGACTTATTTGCGCAAACTGCTATAGCATTTCGCCAATTCAGTTGGTCGGCAAATTTAAATGAATCCTCAAACCTCAAGGGGAAGATTTGGGTCACCAAACTAGTAAATTGTCTATTGCGAAGTACTGTTTAGTAATTATAAAAACCAGTGTTACCTACTATTGGGAAAAGCGTACGAATCCCTGTGCTCTGCAGAAAATATGAAGCGCCCTAACAACTACTGATGATTCAGACGTAACTCTGACTGCATATAGGCAGACGTTGTGGAATGAAGTTGTTGTTTCTTTAAAATATGTGCAGGAAGAGGAATTTCAATTTGGAAAGAATATTTTCTTCTCTAGGTTGTTAAGTCCACTAGTTGTCCTTGTCCGTCTGTTGCAATTGATTTATGCCAGCTTCTCAACGCCCTCATCGAACTAAAGACCAATACGACGAGAAAGTTCCCCCATATAGAATAATAAAGAAAAATCATCCATATTCCCGTTGCCGGTTATCGTAAACGTCTACAAACATCAGACGACAGCATGACAACGGCAATAGGCGTGACTCGTTCAGTTGTTAGATAATTTTTATTGGATATTTCATACTGAATCAATAAATTTCTTCACTGACTGTTTTACTTCTATCGAATGTATGTGTTTCCTCTCTCGTTCTTTGATTTTAATTATGTTTTTTTATTTTTATTTTATATTATATAAAGATCCTTGGTAAAAATTACTTTAAAATTTCTTGTGATTTACATCATTTCTTGGCGAGTTCGTTCGACAGCCAATCGAGACCTTCATACAGACCGTGTCCTTGTGTGGCACAAGTAGCTTGAATATACCACTGCAACAAAAAGAGTTTGAATATTAATATTGTTGTTACGAAAAGTAGGTAGTTTGTGACTAACATGTCGCTGACGGAGTTGATTCAAACACAATTTATCAGTGAGTTCAGCTGCGCTCATCGCATTCGGTAGATCTTGTTTGTTAGCAAATACTAGCAGAACCGCGTCACGCAGTTCGTCCTCCTGAAGCTAAAAATAATGAACAGACACAAGTTTAGTTAATAAGTTAGGCAATGCTTTGATTGTGCTTCTATACCATGTTTTTCAGTTCCTTCTCAGCCTCATTTATTCTGTCTCTATCATTTGAATCAACAACAAATATAAGTCCCTGGGTATTTTGGAAATAGTGACGCCACAGTGGACGAATTTTGTCCTGTCCACCGACATCCCAGACGGTGAAGCATATGTTTTTGTATTCAACGGTTTCAACATTAAAACCAATTGTCGGTATAGTTGTAACAATTTCACCAAGCTTCAATTTATATAGGATCGTGGTTTTGCCGGCTGCATCTAAACCAACTGAAATAAGAAAATAAATAGTAACAAGTGAGTGGTGGTCGTGAATGGTTATTAATTATGTAGTTCACAAAAGAGTGATGGAGGTGTGGCTGTCGAAAAGGAAACATTTCGAAGAAACGGTTGACGTATGAATTTCTGGTTAAAGATGTAAGAATGTAAAACCATTGAGCCGATTAGTGAGCCTTCCTTAGTTTTGACTACGTACTCAAAAAATGAATAACCATGTTTCAGGACACATTTTAAACAAAACCATCTAATGGCAATGAAAGTACGTACAATAATTTGCTTTCTGTCCTGCCTGCCAACTCAACGCTTATTTAATTCCGCAAATTTGTCTAACTTTGTCGGGTTGTTTCGCGTGCTATTTGACGCATGCTAGCATAAATATGCGGCCTTCTTTTGACGCAAATCCTTAGCTAGTTGCAAATAATTGCCTAAATGTTCATAATAGTTCCCATATGTACCTATAAATATTGACAACTTTGTGCAAAGTATTCGTTCACTTTATATCGTGTGCATTTGAAATTAAAAACTAAGATAAGGCAAACTTAGATTCTAGATACCTAACAATTCCATGAACAAACATATGTTGTACACGTAAGGGAAATCTCTAATCAAACATTGAAAAACTGAATAAAGAACAAAAAAAAAACTGGAAATCATTACGATAACCGATCGTAGATGGTTTTCATAGAAATGAAAATAAAAGGTGTCCCTTTGCGGTTCCTAACCAGACACCGCCCCCTCTGTTTCCTCATCAAAGGAAATCTAGTCATACAGTTTTAGTTTTTTTCATGTAGGTATACCACGTAAGTTCTTGTTGTTATTGTGCGGCAATATACACATGCCCACATGGAAGTGATGTGGTGGAGTGAGGTACGCAGAGTGAGGAATGTGCGATTTATTGAACTGAGATAAAGGAACAGCCCGAGACCAATAATTTGTGTGCTGGCAGAATCACCAAATTAATAAGAAAAATAACATAGGACTAGGACTTACCCATTAGTATCCGCATTTGTTTTTTGCCAAATAGGCGGGTGAGAAGGCTGGAGATAGTCAAGCCCATATTCTATTTACTTTTTCCAATGTTCACACGTAGCGACTGGGCGAGAAGAAAGAATCGTCTGACACACAACTGCAAGTTAATATTCAGTTCTGATGAACTCACTTTTATTTATGCAAGGATTTTGATAACACCCGCAGTTTGATTGTTGCTGCAGTATAATATTGAAACAGACAAATTTTTGGGGGACGAAAAATTATGATTTTCGGTTTTTTTTTTTAATTTACTTTTTTTTTGCTCTACGAAAGCAAATTTACGACAGTGAATGAATCGGTGAGATTGTGAGAACACTTCTGATGGTGATGAAGAGTTGGGAACTATTCTAATCCACCACTGCAGTCATTTCGTTTTTCTGTTTTGATGATGTAAACGTCTACTGTCAGCTGCGATGCGATGTGCGTATGCGCTCCTGCTGATTTTCTAATCTAGTACAAATTTGCAGTGTGGTGGAAATTGATTGTTTTAAAAATTGTGTTGTACCTAAATATTGACAAAATAAAATTTCCTTTATCACTTGTAAGGCATTTAAGTCTTTTTTTACTGTATTCCTGTTAATAAAATCAGTTTATTTGAGAAGAGACAGAGAAATTGTATGTTTTTCATGTGACATACTGACTTCCCCTCTTATACTCAAACGGCCGCGTACGAATTTAAGTTGGTAAGCTATTTGTTTAAATCGTTTTCCCCATTTTTAGTTATGAAAACATTTTTTCTCTACTAAAAATCTATTTGCTATTTGTTTAAATCATTTTCCCGATTTTTAGTTATGAAATTCCAATTAATACGAAAAGCACAGCACAACTTAGTTTAATCTACCTATACACATGTTTATTCCAAAATCTAACTAATTCCTTTTTATTTCAGATAACTCGGCTGATTTTCCGTTAATCGTTTCCTTTAGTTCCGTCGTAAAATCCGTTTTCTAGTACGTAATTTTTTCTTAATCTGCAATAACGCGTATTGTATAAGCCATGAGTAATATGTTTTTCATAAAAAAAGTGTTTGGTACGATTGAAAAAATGCCCCAAGTTCAGTGTCCCCGAAAATGTGCCCACTTACCCATGAAGCAATCTGTGATATCGCGTATTGTTTTCAGTGTCTTAAAAATAAGTGAAATGTGATGTGTTTTAAAAAAATATTGCTCAAGATAGTAAATCCCCCAAAAGAAGGCTGTTAAATTTCCCCTTAAAATCCATCTGCAGTGTTTAGTTCGGGAGTTTCCGTTCGGAACGGTTTTTTTTTTAAACAATATGAGCTGGAGAGAGCTGTTGCAGCAAACTATATTTGAATCGGTAAGTCATTATATTTTTTTCATAGTTATGTTTTATGTTTTTGCCAAGTTTTGGTTATCTAGTCCCGATATAAAATACGGCATCTTATCTGTTCTTACAAACAAAAAAGTTAAGCTTTGAAAGCGTTTTAATACTTTTTAAGATTGGGGACGTTCAAGTATCTAGTTTAGTAAGTCTGACAGCTGACTGACTTGATGTAGCTGAGTTTTGATTGACCTAGTTCGGTCACATTGACGTTTAAGGAGAGGTAGCAGACGAATCTAGTCAAGAAATTCGTGGTTGGGTACTAAGTTGACAGTTCGCATATGTGGCTGACTTAGGAAAAGTGACGTTCCCGACATTTTTGCGTTCAGGTTACATCTAGTAACATTTAGTAACGTCGGGAACGTCGTTTTCCTAGGTCAGCCACACATGCGAACTGTCAACTTACTACTCCAGTCCAGACCAATCTACTCGACTTAAGACAACAAAGTTTTTGAATGGGCCCGCTCTTACTGCTGTAGCAGCACATTTGCGTTCATTATACTTATTTTACGTTCGACTCTTGTCGGGTGGAGAAAAAAAAATGTTTTGCTTTTGAATAATTTTGACTGTTCCAAGGCGCCCCTATTCTCGATTTCCCTATACCTAATAATAGTGCATTTTACCGGAAACTATATTACATTAGGTTCACGGAGTAAATTATGCTGCACAAATTTGAAGTTTTCGGTATGACAGCGAGGGTCTATATTCAAAAGTTCTAATTTTTGTCAGTGTCAATTTATGACAGGATTTATTTTCCTCCATATTTCGAATTTGTAGTAGCATCATGTCTGGGAAGCATTTTTTTGACATAAACACTGTATGTATTTAAAAAGGCTGCGTAGAAGTTATATCAACTAGCTAGGCTTAGGGTACGCCAAATTTTTGTACTAGCTTGTGAACATTTTCTTTCAATAAATTAGTTTCCTATTTTATGCAAATATAAGTTAAAAAATACGCAGATATTCACCATCCAACAGCGAATGAATCGTAATAGAATAACTTGATGCAGTGCTGCCAGGCAAATAGTTCAGGGGTCGAATTACCGCATCCGAGGGCGAGCTATACGTCACTGAATTTTGTCGATTTAACATGAAAAACAATAACAAATTCAGTCTCTTAGTACTCGATCAGGGATGCGGTAATTCAACCCCTGCTCTTTGGAGCAGAGGCATCGGCATCTATGTGTGAATGTCAGTCACGCAGAAAGACAACGCAGTAGAGGAGAAGTCCACGGATGTGGTAACTCAACCCCAGCTTTGCTAGAAACCAAAGTCAATGTGAAATATTTCTTAAGAGACCATTTTGGAGTCTTTAAACTTCAGAAGATGGGTCGTTTAACTGCTCGGTGAGTAAGAACCTAATTGCAATCGTTACAACCACTTTAAATTTGAGTATGGCAGCTCTGCCTCCTCCTATCCGATTAGAATTTTGAATGGAATACCCGTTTCTATCCGACCCATACGTTTTCTGTACACCATCTCGTTCTAGCATGACATCATGACTCATATGGTGTGGTCATGTGACGACAATTCACCACAGTATGACATGACAGTGTACAAACAAAACTTGTCATTGGGTATGTTTTCTTTTTGATTGACTGTTTAGCTTACTGCCAGAGTGCTAGAGTTTGCATTTCCTCCACGTTTGTTCAAAATAATATCTTCTTCGGTAGTTGATCTTTGGTTTGGCCCGTTGGTGGTTCATAAGAAATCGCTACGTTTTTTTGGTTTCTTTTGATTTTTCTTAATTTTATTATCGTCCGTACGGTTTGTGTGTGAGTGTGTGTATGTTACAGATTAATTATTAACATTTTAATTTACCCAAAAGTGAACCTGGCTGTTTATTGTGTGGACTGTGATTTTATTTTATTTCAACGTTACGCATGTGAAATTTGACACCTGCATTTTTAAGATACATTTGGCTCTGTGTGTGTATGAGGCAAATTGTAAACATTGTTTCAAAATCCATAAAACGAACAAAAAAAAAAAACACTCAAAAAATTATGAGGCAACATTTATTTTTACATTAATTCGCAATCTGTAAACAAACATTTTAATCCAGCGATTTGTTTTTATTTTTCTACCATATAACCGCTTACCGACAACTCCCCCCTAGCCAACAAACAAATTGTTTTTGTTTAGCTGTATGCGATTAGGAGGGTGATGTGTGGCCCAATTTTAAAGCAATAAGTGTCTTCCACTAATTAGTGAATAAATGGCTTTTCAATTAGTTGATTTCAATTGATTTCGAAGAAGGCGGTTCATCCGGCCGAATGAGAGCAAAGCCGGCTTTTGTATATATTGAGATGGAGTGTTCCTTTGCCATTTGAAGTAGGTATGATCTAATGTTTCATTAATAAGTTATTAAACAGTCATTCGACTGCTTGGAAGTGGCTATGAATCAAAGAGTTTCCAGCAACTGAACAACTTGTTTTCTGTGTAGGTACGAGGTAGATACGACTCGGTGTTGACAACAACTGCCAGATAAGAAACTTCAAGGTTATTATTGTTCCAAAAAATGTGTTTGCCTAAAAATCTAAGCACTTACTAGTTTGAACCTTTGTTTTCTGTTTTAAATAAATTGTTTAAATTAAAACAGAGTTCGGAATGATTCATATATAAACTGATGATTGCACTTCTCAAAATGAGGACTAGCTCCACGTCCTAGAATAGTTTTTGACGGCAACGTTGGCCTTAAAGAGCACTGCCTTGCATTGAAGTCCACACACTTCCTTTTTGTCACTACAGATCCGCATACGAACATGGCTCTAAAATTAAAATAGCTATAAACAAGGAAGCCACTTGGAGACATGAGGTCTGTTCCTTTATTTTAAATCATACGAATTTTAACGAATTTTTACGAACTTTTACGCATTTTACTCAATTGTCGTTCCTCAACTCGAAAAATTCGTAAAATAAAGCGGCAAAATATTTCCCCTCTTACTAGTTTTTACTCAACAAATTTCTTTGCGTAATAATTGAAACAACTGTCAGTCGCCTGAAAATTGACAGCTGATTTGAATTTGTTCTATTTGGCATTTTGGTGGGTGAAATATCTGTCGTTTTTCACAGGTTACTACATCTGAGAGAGAATTCATCTCCTCCACTGTCATTTTGACAGTCTTTTCCATTTTTACTACAAAAATAAAGAAACAGACCTCGGTATTTCTATTAAACTTAACGGATAGTCGACGGAATCGCTTCTTCAACTAAAATAACTTCCTAAGCGTTTTTCAAGTCCACTTCTCAATAGTCAATCAAATAAGATCTAGACCCAGTGGCTTAGTGGACGGCTAAATGTCAACTGTTTTCCATTCCGGTTCACTAACCTTCCTGAGAAAGCTTCCAAATGCAAGATGTAAGTCTCTTCCAAATTTGTCCGCAAAAATAACAGCACATATTTTGTTTTCGTCGCAGTGGCTTAGTGGTTATTGTGTTGGACTACTAAGCGAGGGGTCTCCGGTTCGAATCCCGAAAGAACCAAATTACATCCTAAGGTTTTTTTCCACTGCGCTTCCTCTCGCGAACGTCTGACAAACATCCGAGAGTAAAACTGTCATGAAAGAGCTTCTCAATTAGCCGTTTGGACTCGGCGTTAAATTGTAGATTCCTTCCATTCGTCCCAAAAATTAAAAACTCACACAAAACGAATGGTTGTGAGAAGCTAGGCCTAGGGCCCCACAGACCTGTCGCGCCAAAATATTTATTTATTTTGTTTTGCGTTGATATGGCTTCACACTATTAAAAGTAACCCTAAAATCGATAAAAGATCGTGTCCGTCGATTTGGGGTTCTTTCAAGATCAACCGGGCAGATTTTTACAGCTGGGTTTGTGTATGCTGCTCTATCAAATCATCCTTAAAAAGCTAAGCAGCCATGCTATCAGCTCCCGCTTTATTGGATTTAGGGTTTGATTTAGGGTTTACCTTCATTTGGTAAGGTTGAAGGGATTCTCGTCTATATCATCATCAATAATGTTGAAGACGGGATCTAGGTCAAGCATCTGCCAACTGACTATAGTTCCAGTTTATTTTTCCGCCCAAAATGAATCCTTTTCAAAAAGTGAGCTCCCCTCGAAAGCTGACATTTTTCGCAATAAAAAAGAGCTGTTATCTACTGTTCTTACTAGTATTTCTAGGCTCATTATTTCACTGCAGTTATCCCGGCAAGCCCTTCATAAATGGGCAATATTTTTGTGTCTATTGGAATACCGTCTACCTTGATGATACCCTTCTTGTAGTTCCCTATACTTGCCTAGAAATAAAACTGCCCTTTGTGTATACATATGCCTGGCTTTATATTCCCCTGCAATCTTTGGGCGCGTTATTTATTATTTTCCTCCTGCTTTGGCTTAATTAAATTAGTCCACCCTGCCGAGCCTTTTACGATAAATCAGAATTTCCATTCAATAGTCACCATCCCAAATACTGGTTCAAATATTTACCCGTATACGGAAAATTCCATAACAAACCTACATCGAAAATGTTAATTTCCAATCCAAGTCATCGGATGAGTGAGTGGGCCTGGGCATTCATTCAAATTGTTGTGAATGTGAACGAATGGCCATAAAATTGAACCACAGTGAACTTATTAGTTATCTTCGGTGCTCCTTCATGATAGTATTTTTAGCTCCATCAATCAACGAATATATAGTTTATAATTTCCCCCTTCACATACACACAGCCGTTTCGTTAAATATTCAGAGGCCCTTGCTTCCTTTCGTGTGTTTTTTATTTTTGTTTGTTCATGTTCGTTTTGTATCTGCCAAGGTATACGTTCAAGAAAGGGTGAATGAAATTGAGAAATTTGTGCTCCTCCTTAAGTGAATCGGTTTTATTCTTATTTTAAATTTTGCAGAATTCCCTTACCTAATTTGTTGTTGTTATTATTTTGTGTGATTTGATTTCGGCGGTGTTTTTTTATAAAATTATAAAGATTAGCAAACGACAACCGCATTATGCCAGTCTTCCATACAAAAACCATTGAGAGCATTTTGGATCCTGTTGCTCAACAGGTAAGTTTAAATATATCATCGCGTTCGTCGAAATCTATTTTATGATCAAAGAAATGTATCTGTTGTCACTCTGCGGTGTGTAGGCATATATGACATTATCTGTAGTTTATGTTGTACAACCGCGAAGATTAAAAGAGAAGGGAGCAAAGCAAAGCGATAAATCACCACGGTATTTTTAAACACACACATTTCGAATGGCCGATCATACTTGTATCTAGATACTTGCAATTTTTCGTTTTACATATTTTTGTTTACACACTGCAAATGTGTGTTTCTGAAGGCAGATTTTCTTGAAAGCGCCAGATGATGACTTTGTGAGTCATCGTTGTGAGTCAGTTTTTGTACATTCTATAAGAGGTGACGGCAAATTGACTGCATGTATCTCTAATTATGTTGGAACTTCAATCGACATTATCTCAGAAATGTTTAAACTCCTTTGCGTCTGATGTCAGAAACAGCGACTAGTCAAATTTGGCCAAAAATTATTCCCGACAGTCTGTCAAAGAGATGGAAGATCTTTTCGAAATCGAAACAACATCCGGAGGTCTTATGTGGAAGGGAAGCAACTGCCTCCTGGCTTGTAGACCCGAACGAAAGCTCTTCAAAACAGGAAAACGATTCAATACCTAGTAAATGTGTTTAGAAAACATTTCAAATGAACATTTGGGAAGTCCAAAACTCTAGTTCAACCAAGTTTGGAAGCAGACAGCCGGAGTATCGACAGAGTTTTCACTTTCAGAAGAATCTCGTCAAATGGCAGCTGCTTGTACTTGAAAAGTGTTTGAAAAGAAAATCAAATAAAAGTTATATCAACAGTTATATCAAAGAAAGAAGTCCAACGGTGTCAAATCACATGATCTTGGCGCGCAAAAGAGCCATTGTTTCGTTAGCTGTGTGGCAAGTTGCCACCGTCCTGTTGAAACCACACCACAGCCCACATCCATATCTTCCAATTCGGGCCATAAAAAGTTCGTTATCATCTCACGATAGCAAACACCATTCACAGTAACTGCCTGACCGGCCTCATTTTGGAAAAAATACGGCCCGATGATTCCGCCAGCCCATAAACCGCACCAAACGGTCACTCTTTGTGGGTGCAATGGTTTTTCGACAATCGCTCTTGGATTATCATTCGCCCAAATGCGGCAATTCTTCTTATTGACGAATCCAATGAGGTGAAAATGTGCCTCATCTCTGAAGATGATTTTCTTCGAAAATTGATCATCCACTGCTGCCATTTCTTGCCACGATTCTGATAACTTTAACGCGTTGCTTGATTGTGTATCTTTCCATGGTTCAAATTGAGTTAGGTAGTCTGAAATTGAGAAATGTCAGGTGAAATGCAGAAAAAAACTTGACGTTTAGGTGTGGTTCACATTCAACATCGGCCCTTAAAATTTAACCACCTTTTACTTTACCTTCCCGTCCTTTCTGCTGATCTTAATCGACCCAATTGGCTAATCCTACCAAAATCTATCCTTCAATTTGACGTTGCACTTTTCGTCGCTCGTGGGCAATACTTCCAATTGAAAAGGATTATTTGCCTGTACGCCCAACGCATTGAATGGCATTACTTTTACAGCGACAACTATCACAAAAGGTCATCAAATTTGACCGGTTTGCATGTAACCATTTGTCCGGCAAAACATATCTGCTAGGTCAATGTCGTTGCGTCAATTTCGAAAATATAAACATACTCTGCCTCTTCCCACACCTGGAAAGAAATTGTAAATCAGTTATTACAACCTCATCCGCCAGTCAGTCATATGTTTTACTGTTGCCAAGTTCGTTGGGAACTGCATCCTCCCACAATAATAATAAAAACTACCTAAATAAACAGAAACAAAAAGCCTGTGCCATCGAAAATGCTCCATTTACGGAGGAGGCAAGCAAACAGGTTCATATTTCAAACTTCTGATTGTTGACTCTTTGATTATGTCAGCGAGCACCTGCTTCTGTCATTCGTGTTTTGTCAGATGAGATTCATTGCTGTTTGTATTGTGTTTTTGTTACTACACCCTCTTATGGTGTAGTGTGAAGATTTTCAACGATCACTGCGCCATATTTTCATTTAAATTGTGGCGGCTCCACGACGCGGCGCCATATATGGAGCGAGTAAATTGCTCTAAATATGGGAAATCAATGCTATCACTGAGATGTATCAGCTGGCAGCGGTTTGCACGTAATAACACACTCATGTCACACGTATGCGTGGGTGGATGGGAGGAAATATGTTTTTTCGAACCTCAAAACTTCCAATAAATTTTTCTTGACTGCTTTCAGGGCTGTCCTTCTGCATATAAAGAACTTGTGGTTTTTCAACATTCCCTTTTTGTATGTACGTACATATATTGTAGGTGTGTGCAGCCGCATCTGCATATATTGAATCTACCGATTTCCCCTCTCTTTCCGATTATTTCGATCTGCATTTTGTTTGCACAAGTGTGTGGGGTATGGCTGTTGCCAAGCGTTTTGGCGTTGAATCATTTCATTTAAAAACTGGACGTGCTTCTCGTTAATAATGCAGTGAAATTGGTTTTTACGTAGAATCTTAGTGTGCGCTTGGGTGAGAGAAAATTGCGTAGTTCTCAACTGTTGTATGTCATATGAACGAGCACACTGTTGCGAAATTTTATTGCTCCAATTGAATTTTGATCGCATTTAGGGCTATTTTAGTTCGTTTCGTTTGCATGTTTCTCTATATCTGGGATATTATGTCCTAAACAAAATGTGGTTGATCCACTGAACAGGGGAACAACCGCTGAAACCTCAGTTGACTTAGTGCCCTCTTGCACTGTGGCCTCCCCCCTATAAATGTATTCGTCCCATCACTGCTTGACGATTCTTCCTCCTTTCTGCTTCAAATTCAAATTGGGTCCTTGCGTTCGGTTCACCGATAGATCTATGCCGCTTTGCCTGCTCCTTTCTCTGCCGCATCTTCTGATCAAACATTACACCCCTTTGATGGCGTAACGTAAATTTGTTTATTCTCTCAATCCAAGGTATCCCGATTGGTGATTCTTCATGAAGAAGCCGAAGATGGCAACGCTATGCCAGACCTTAGCCGTCCAGTGCAGGTGGTGTCGATGGCAGTCACTAATCTGATAAAGGTCGGCCGGGAAACAATCAACAGTTCCGATGATAATATCCTCAAACAGGATATGCCATCCGCCTTGATGCGTGTCGAGAACGCCTCCCAACTACTAGAGGAAGCATCTGACATGCTAAAAGGGGATCCATACTCGGGTCCGGCGCGTAAAAAACTTATCGAAGGAAGTCGCGGTATTCTACAGGGAACTTCTGCCCTCCTGTTGTGCTTCGATGAGTCCGAGGTGCGCAAAATTATCCAGGAATGCAAGCGAGTGTTGGACTATTTGGCGATCGCTGAAGTGATTGGATCGATGGAGGATTTAGTGCAATTCCTCAAGGATCTTAGTCCGTGCCTTAGTAAAGTGTCGCGAGAGGTGAGTGCACGTGAGAAAGAGCTCACGCATCAGGTGCATAGTGAAATTTTGGTGCGTTGCCTGGAGCAAGTGAAAATCCTAGCGCCGATTCTTATCTGCAGTATGAAGGTGTACATTCATATCGTTGAGCAAAACGGTGTCGGGGTTGATGAGGCGGCCGAGAACCGAAACTACTTGGCATCACGGATGACCGATGAAATCCAGGAGATCATTCGTGTTCTTCAGTTGACCACCTACGATGAGGACACCAGTGAGTTGGACAACCTGACGGTGCTGAAGAAGATTAGCAATGCGATTCATAATAAGGCAGGACTTGCCAATGACTGGTTGGCCAATCCGTACGCTCTGAAGGGAGGCGTCGGTGAGAAGGCGCTGCGTCAAATAATAGAAAATGCTCACGAGGTGGCCGATAGATGCCTGCCACAGGACTCGATGCCGATTCGTAAGATGGCCGATGACATTACAACAATGGCGAACGCCCTGTGCGAACTCCGTCAAGACGGCAAAGGGACCAGCCCGCAGGCAGAAGGTTTGGCCAAGAACCTCCGCGAAAAGCTGGGCAACCTGCAGCAGGCCCTACAAAACGCAGTAGCAGGAGTCAACAAGGCCGGTGTCCAGCAAACCGCTCATACCATCCAAGGGCGATTGGAGCAGGCATGCAAATGGCTGCAAAATCCCGAAATCAATGACAACGGATTGGGCGAAAGAGCCATCGGTTTGATAGTGGAAGAAGGCCGCAAAGTTGCCGAAGGCTGTCCCGGCTATCAGAAGGCAGAGATCTTGCAACTCTGTGATGAGGTGGAATACCTAAAAATGAACGCAGCCGGCAGCACACCAAAAGCTAAGGAATTCGCCAAGAAACTTACACACAAGTTGCACGAGTTGAAGGAGGCGATTCAGAATGCCCTGGTCAACAGAATTGTCCAGGACTTTATGGACGTATCCACACCACTAAAACAATTCAGCGAAGCTGTCAACATTCCGGAGGGCACTCCCAACCGAGAGCAGAATTTCAACCAAAAGTCCAACAACTTGCAAGCGTTTAGCGATAGGGCGTCGAAAACCAGTCGAATGGTGGCCGCTGGCGGCTCCGGAGGTAACAAGAAAATCGCCGAGATATTGTTGTCTTCGGCAACTCAAGTTGACAGTTTGACACCGCAGCTTGTGTCGGCCGGCCGCATCCGAATGAACTATCCAGGCAGCAGCGCAGCCGAGGAGCATTTGAACAACTTGAAGCAACAATACGCCGACACCGTACTGCGGATGAGAACACTCTGCGATCAGGCCACGAATCCAGCTGATTTCATTAAAACTTCCGAGGATCATATGCAGGTGTACGTGAAGCTCTGCGAGGATGCCATACACACCAAGCAACCGCAAAAGATGGTCGACAACACATCGAACATTGCACGACTAGTGAATCGCGTATTGCTCGTGGCAAAGCAGGAAGCGGATAACTCCGAGGACCCCGTGTTCACTGCTAAACTCAATGCGGCCACAAATCGCCTGGAGAACTCACTGCCCGCCATGGTTGGAGATGCCAAGATGGTTGCAACCAATATCAATGATAGTGCTCGCGCCAGTGCCTGGAGGGACTCCTACAAGAGGGTGAGTTGTGTGTGAGAAGGCCGTTTTTTTTTACCAGCTGATGTAATTTTTGAATAGCTCCTGGCTGATGTGAGAGATGTTCGATCGGCAATTGCACCATCCCAAGCTGATGTGCCACCGCCAGTGCCTGAACTAAGTGCCTTGCACTTGTCGTCCAATGACAGTAAAGGTAAGATACATCAACGTTAAATGTTAAATGTTTGAATGTTTGTGTTTTCCTTAAAGCCGAACGTGCCCCACCACGTCCTCCACTACCACGCGAAGGCATGGCACCATCTCGTCCACCACCACCAGAAACCGACGACGAAGATGAAGTCTTCCGCACAATGCCGCACGCCAATCAACCGATTTTGGTAAACAACAACAAACTTGCACAAACCCCACAAAAAAAAAAAAAAAACACGGAAAATAAACTTTTGTATTCATTTGAAATAGATTGCCGCCCGTGGCCTTCATCAAGAGGTACGCCAATGGTCGTCGAAGGACAATGAAATTATCGCCGCAGCCAAACGTATGGCAGTTCTTATGGCCAGACTCTCGGAATTGGTTCGTGCCGATTCAAAGGGCAGCAAACGTGAACTCATCGCCACTGCTAAACAAATTGCTGAAGCATCAGAGGATGTGACCCGTCTGGCCAAGGATTTGGCACGTCAGTGCACAGATCGCCGAATTCGTACCAATCTGCTGCAAGTTTGCGAACGCATTCCCACCATTGGAACGCAATTGAAGATTCTGTCAACGGTCAAGGCAACCATGTTGGGCGCCCAGGGCTCCGATGAGGATCGTGAGGCAACCGAGATGTTGGTCGGCAACGCCCAAAATCTCATGCAAAGTGTTAGTACATTATTTCAGACGTTTTTAGGAATATTCTAATCTCCTATTCATTTCAGGTGAAGGAAACAGTTCGTGCCGCGGAAGGTGCCAGTATAAAGATCCGCTCCGATCAGACAAGCAACCGATTACAATGGGTCAGGCGTCAGCCTTGGTATCAATATTAAGTGCGCTTCGAAGGAAAAGGAAACTTATTTGCCAAAACCGAAGGGAAGCTTACAATCATTTACAAAGCAACCGCAATTATTTTTACTTTATTATCGTATTCTAATTTATTTAAAAACTCTTTTTTATATATAAAAAAAAACTATAACTACAAAATAAATGAATGCAATTAACAATGATTTTTTTTATACATATTATATACATATAGAAACTATATATGAAATGAAAAATTGTTACTTCTGCTAACTAGTGAAATGAAGTGCTTCTTGAGCAAAAAAAAAGTGTTCTTAACGTTGGTACTTTATAACGAAATCATATAAATATATTGCAAAAGTATTCAACTGAAAAGGGAGGAGCAACGCTTTTGTTGTTATGTTGCTTGTGTCTTGAAATAATTTATATAAATGTTAAACAAAAATCTATAAAGAAACTCATTTCTACGTTATAATTCTTTTTGAGATGTTGTGTTTGTAACCATCGCCCGTTAATAAAACGATTCAATTTATTTACATAACAAAACTTTGTGATTTGTCTTTAATGGATGTGGTAGATTAAGTGCGTTAAGTGGTTTAAAGAAAGAGCATTTCACTCCTTGTCACAGCCTATAACCTATAACATGTGTGAAAAACTCCAAAGTGATTTGTAATAGATGAGCTGCAAAGTTCACGGGATTACCTCTTGGGCTTGCAATTTTGCGTTGGCGTTGCGTTGAGGATGTTATTTTTGGCGCCTTCTTGGTTAAGTTTCGACCGTCTCTCTGGCAGTTTTCACCTATTTTTTGGCAGGTTCTCGTTTTTTGACGCGTTTTTCAACCCAAAGAACCTTTTGACACTCAAAGTAACTGTTTTATTTATCGAAATGAAACGTATATTTATATTATTTTAACACATTTATTATTGCGCTTGATAACAATGACAATTTTATTTCAAACAACAAGCAATAACAGTCTGCAATAAACACGGTTGTCCTTTCTTCAATTAGAGAGAACCGCCCACATGAAACGAAACGACTTTCTGGCACAATCAGCCTTGCTCTATGTTGTAAAAGACTTCTAAGAAGTGATATTAACAACATGCAATGCAACCTGCCTCTAACACGCTCTTAACAAGTTTACTTTAACTATTTACATTTTACACAATTAAAAGACACTTGGATGCCTGAATGCATTTCAGCATTTTTTTTTTACATGACTTAAAAGCTAAGAAAATAATAAATATTTACCATTGATCTATAAATGTTTAGCAAGAGAGCAATAATTATTAAAAGGTGGGACTAATGCACTTTTAGATTCAGTTATTGGGAAAAGTTTCTACATGAAATATGAGATATATTCGTGAGGCATTACACCTCGTCTAGGATAAAACGTATGCGATACAGAGTATTTGAGCAGATTTGTTATATCGCTTGTGTAAATATCGGCAAATCGGAACAACCGCCGAGAGAAGTATGTCGGATTGTGGTATGTACGAAACACGCTGCCGAATTGTTTGTTAAAAACCTTTTTCGTTTCATTTCTGTTTAAGAAAAGAAAAGGGATATCAATATTAGGTAGAATTTGAGTGAGGAGCCTACCTTAATTCGTCGCGTTCATTCATCCAATTCCTTAAGCTAACTTGAGCTGCCTCGCACTCGTTGTCTTGATGATCCTCGATCAATTGAGTAAGCATTTGCAACCAATTGGCGTTCTTTTTGAATTGCTCGTTATTGAGTGTGTTGATCTCGTGCTGGAAACATAAAACTGCAAAAACTGCCCACAAACAAGTCAATAAACTTACCGTCAATTCACTTATGATGGCACCCGTTCGCCAGCCGTGCTCCAAGGTGACATCTGCCAAGTCACTGTATGGATGATCACCGAAATAGAGTACAGAATGTCCACTCCACCCGGTTAGATCTTGCAGTTGTTTTACAGTGCCCTAAATATAAGTTGTATGTTAAGCTACACAAAAGTGGAGTTTTGACAGTACCTCGTAATAGATCTTTCCTCTCTCCAGTTTCGATACTCGATCCCATAAATGGGTATTTGTCTTTTCATCATATAAGCGTATGGGACGCGATTCGTCTGTGAAGAATTTCGGTTTTCGAGCTTGGACAATAATGACGTCGAAATAGTCTCTCCAGTGGGGTCCCGCCAGTAGAGTCATTCCCCTATTCCTATTTTTTTCATTGAGGCTTTTATAATTTCTGAAGTAAATGGGATTCGGGCCATGATATAGCTCTTAACATAGCTCTCAGTTAGGCAGCAGTAGGCTGACGAAAAATAAAGCCTCCGCAGCAAGAAAATGTAACAAACGAATGTCGGAAATTAAGTTTGAAAAAAGAAATCTAAACTGATAAAGAACTGAGAGAGGGTGGGGTTGAAAACAAAATGGTAAAAGAGAGTTTATAGTCAATTTTAAATCACTTTGTACCTATTTTTTTAAGAACCTTTGCTATAACTCCCGTCACAAAGTGTTTCCAAACAGACTATACGATGGAATTTGCTGCGAAAAGAGCAGCTAGCAGATTGGCTTTCTATTTAGCCATTTAGCGATATGTAAAATAGTCAGTAGCATGCAAAAGCTGTCAGAGTTAAGGCCCAACTGCTGCCTAAATGATTTGATCCTATAACTGGTTCTTCCTTTACTTTTAATTGGTTAAGAAAACCAATATCGCTGGAAGAAGTGCGATAGACTTTAAACTGGAACGTTCACCATTTGCACCTTTCATTTAAGGTATTTTGCAACGCACTGTACTCTCGCACTGAGAAAAATGGGAATGGGAAGACCCCTAGTGGTAGTGGCCACACACAAAAGCCACATAAATCTATATTGAAACATTTTCATTAGCTAAAGAAGCATCTAACATCATGACCCGGTTACTTTTCACAGTACTTACACAAATGGAAAAGGACTGTTTGTTACTAGGAATAGCTTTTTGCCAGCGTTTATAAGACGGTCAAAAAAATCAGGCAAAATGGGATCCTTTTCAATGTATTTCTCGGCATCCTTTAATACTATTTGATGCATAATTGGGTGACACCGCTGCACAGAACTCTTAATGTCATGGAACAGTATTTCCGGATGATAATCAATGTGATTCTTTTCGAAGTACTCGGCAACATTGCAGAGTAAACACATTTCTGGGACGGAAAACAAATCCGCTAGCTGCACCATTTTCGATTTAACATCTTGCTACAAAAGTATAATATATATAAAAAAAAAATAAAAAATAAAAATAATAATAATGCAACCTGATAGCTCCTAGTATGCCCTTCGACATAGGCAATTGGTATTATTCGATTTTTATAGATTTTCAGCACTTCGCAGTCGGGAATTTTCGTACGACCCCTATAAACGGAACCCAACTGAATTTGCAAGAATGAATCCAACTTGAGTAGCAGTCCCTTTTCGATGTCATAGTGAAGACCACGTACGGCAAATCCTGGTATGTACTCTAGTTGAGAAATTTCTTCCGGATACTAATGGGCGGATGTAGATGTAGATGTATAAACACATATAGCGACTGAACTTACCTTGAACTTTTTGATTAGCATATCACGACCAAGGTTGTAGAGCAAATCATGTAAACACGATTTGTAGCACGCCAAGGTGTAATCATAGTCGAAGCCATATACAGTCACCTCCTTTAGGTCCAATTCATTGCAAGCGAATACCCCGTAAGGATTTACATTTTTTGGCAGCTTCTTTGCTGTAAATGTAACAAAAAAAATATTTATAAGAAGCATCAGCTACAGAGGGAGAGAGCTAGGTAAGGACTGCATTGTCGCATTCAAGGCTTCCAAAAAACCAGGTTTGTTTAAGCATAAAAAAACATAAAGTAGCAAAATGTTTGTCCTAATAGGTTTGAGTATTTTTTCTGTCGGTTATAATTCCCGAGACTCGTTTTAGCTATCTAGTTTGTTCTGGAGTTGCTGATCTTCAAACACAAATGTCATGTGAATATTTGGTCAATTTATGGACATGCTAAAGAAAACACGAATCCATTCTGTTTGATTAAAAATTGCTCGGAAGGGCTCAGTAGGGAATTTGGAATTTATTGCACACGTCTTGACTGCTCGTAAGTTGTTACGCAGGGCGGATTCACAACGTCTCAGCTGTTATTTCTCTCAGGCTTCCTTTTTTCCACATGCTATCTGTCATCGTGAAGTTTTGATGTGTACCTTGGATACTTTTTCCTTTAGGTTTGTTTGACGTGGCCCACTAGTGCGTACTGAGAAGTGACAGCTAGTTTTCACGCTTGTCAAAAACCCTGCACAACCCTGAAACTTCACCTACTATAGGTCTGTTCCTTTACTTTTGTAGTAAAAATGGAAGAGACTGTCAAAATGACAGTGGAGGGTATGAATTCTCTCTCAGAAAGAGAAACTTACGCAAAAGTAAAGGAACGCTTTTCTATAACCTGTGAAAAATGACAGATATTCCACCCACCAAAATGCCAAATAGAACAACAAATTCAAATCAGCTGTCAATTTTCAGGCGACTGAAAGTTGTTTCAATTCTTACGCAAAGAAATTTGTTGCGTAAAAACTTGTAAGAGGGAAAATACCTTGCTCTCTCGAAGCCGCTCTCTTTTACGAATTTTTCGAGTTCGGGAACGACAATTGAGTACAATGCGTAAGAATTCGTAAAAATTCGTAAGATTTAAAAGTAAAGGAACAGACCTTATATCGAACGCCAAATATGCTGCCCTGAAGTTTTACTTTGAAAAATGAGCGACACCCAAGCCAAATGACAGCCAAACTCAGCACTGAATTCTTGCCACGACAAATTAATTCGGGGCACAATTAGGGCGACTTCTATGGCGCCGAATATTGAATACAGGTTTTCAGTACCAGGGCGAGTTCAGTTTCAGTGCTATATCGAACACATTAGGGTTAACCCAGTGCGCATAGGGCCCACGTCATACAAACCTTTTGTCAATTTGAATATGATCACGGCCTAAGATCCAACAAATTTAAGTGCAGAAAGAAGCGCAATTTAATTTTAAAAAGACCTCTCAACGGGACATTCAAAACTTTCGTTCAATAAATGTCAGAATTTTTACCTATATTTATCTCGTTAACCGTCAAATCCAGTCACGAATTTAAGCTTCTCATTTTGCAATTCGAACCAATCTAGTTTAAACAATTCTGATTGATAGTTTGAATGTGTCAAAATTTATAAGACTGACAGTTTAAATTTAGCAAACATTTTTGTAGATTTTGTTAACTAAGTAGAGTGCGGGTTTACATATTTGTAAATAAATAAAAATGACTGACGAAGTAATATAATTTCTTAGTGGCTACAAAAATCTGAACTGAAATCTAATAACAAAAGTACAGGTTTTTTATGTCATAGAACCAACTGGAGGTCCTTAAACTAGCTTAAACTTGTCCCAAAATGGTTTAAATATGTCTCCCCCTTACAGTTAATTCAACTTTATACACAAATTGCATTTAACAACACTAAACTAATTGATCAAGTGATATTTTCGGTTTTATTCATGCATTAAGATTGATCGATAGCAATCGAATCGATCAGCTCATAAAAATGTGACGCGCGCCGAATAGATTCTCCATTCATCTAGATATTTTGATCAATTTAAATCTGTTCGCTTCGAAACAGATCATACGATTTCATTTTGCCCTGATATCGCATGCCTGTATCTCTTTACGCAAGTGTCTGACAAGAGTATCTGTCAATACAACAGTGATTGGTGAATGGTTAAGCCATAGATTAAATAGGTATTATAAATGGGTAACCCCGAAATAAAAATTCAGCTGAACGAATCTGAACAAATCCATTAGAAACTGAATCTAAACGCATCGCCTAATTCGTTTGTCTTTCTGCTATTAATAAGATGCGAGATGAATCCAATTGGCTGCACATTCGACGTACATACATAGTCGTGAGGTGAATGTACGTATCATTCAATATTATTTAATTTCACCGTTTTTTTTTCTGTAAGATGTTATGACATACTGGTGTGGGTTTAAATGGATTAACTGTGGGAATTTGGTATGGTGCATACATTTGAATTTCTCCCTGCTCTGTTCGTAAACACGCTGAAAATCCTCCAGCGTCGATGGTTTCACTTTATTATATTCGGCTGCAGTAGTCGACACTAACGCGCTAAGTACAACACTATGCGCATTTTTCTTATTGGGCCGTAACAAGGAACAATTAATAAACAATGGACAGCATTTGGCAATAGTTTTGCGAGCAGTAACGAATGCAGTGGAACGTATACGGATTGATTGCGAAAGAATCATTTTCGACGGGGAGTATCTATATTTTTTTAATTTGCGACACACTCGATTTATAACTGAACGTATTTAATTTATTTTTGTTAGTTTTTACAACACTGCAATCCTGTATTATAAGTTAAACTATTCGTGCAGGTACACCACGTTAATTTAGGCCATGGCAAGTGAATACTGAACGAGAAGAAAATAATACGAGATAAAATTGAATGTCAATTTTGATTACACTCGTTTTTTTTCTTTTTGATTGCTCCTCTTTGAGTTGTTCTCACTAACCTCCAACTAGAATAGTGACGATTCGTATGGGAACGACAGAGAAATGTATAATATTTTCACAAGATGCGGGGGTTGTTTTCAAACTGATTGGAACTAGTAGATATATACTATATATAGTCTATCGTGTCTAATTGGTTGTGATTTAAACCAGTGGAACTGGAAAATCGTTTATTCGAGAAGCAGGCGGGAAAACGAAATCATTTTCTTCATGTGGAAGTGTCAAAAGCAGCTGCTTGTGGTAGGTAAACAAATTTTGGTAGTAGATTTTCAAGGGAACTTGAAGAATGGCTACCTGTGCCTGTGACGAATTAAAAAAAAACGGTCTGTTTTGAATTGGAACAAGCAGACTTGACATTTTTGAAAGAAACAGTCAGTAAAATTGTCCTGTTTTTAAAAAGGATCATTATCATTTTTTTTAGTTTTATTGATATACATTTCTTCAGTTTTCATTCAGAAGTGTGGTCCTCAAAATTGTTTACATTCACTCTGACCCAGCGACGCTGTTAGTGGCCAGGATTGATCACGTGAACAGTGGTTTTTTCCAGGGTGCCAACTATGTAATTCGATTCTATTCAAAAATAGGTCCGATTCTACTTTCAAATAGAACAGTTTTCTTTGAAAGTAGAATCGGAACAACTTTCGAATAGAATCGAAAGTAAAATCGAATTACATAGTTGGCCCCCAGTTTACGTTAATCGATTTTTAGCTGACAAACTTCGTTTAGAATTTTATTCTTACTTATTTTAAAATGGAAGTAAACGGCCATTCTAGTTTTCGGGAAATCTAGTCCATATAAAGCTAGTCGCCTTGAGAAGAATAGAAACAGTATACCTAGTTTGCGACAACTACGGTGTCAAATGAGAAAGAAAAAGATGGCAGTTAAAAACACTGCTTGTGCGGTTAGTTTTCCACAAATGTGAAAGGTTTGAAAATGTTGCTCCTTGCTATATATTGGTAAGCCTCATTGCAAAATAGTTTTTCCGTTTTTTTTTGTGGCTAGCTTGAGACATGTGATGATGGATACAATAAATTACATCCAGGACATCCTGCTCTGTTCGCAGATGGGATTTTGTCGCCCCTCAAGGACTGCTGCAACGATGTGCCCATTTCACGCACCTAGAACTGCGAATTGAAACGATAAAGAAGAAAAAAATCTATTTCCTCTCATGCACAAATCACAATTTTATTGTTTACATACAACTACATACACTGCCTTAAAGACATTAATTTCACTTATACATATAAAATATGATTAACACCTATTTTTATTTTATTTCCTTTCGCGAGGACTCTTGAAACGACCCGGTGGCTTAATGTCCACCAATATCAGCACTCCAACTAAAAGCAGCGACACCATGACAATGCACAGGATTAGACCCGACCAAATCGGGATCGTTGTGAATCCAACGCAGTCGTAAGCTTCGCTAAAGCGATTGGCACCCTTCAACCATGGCTGTACTTGGTAATTAATTATGGTGAGGTTATCCTTTTCGTTACGAAAAAACAATGAGCGTGAAGCACATCTGTATGAGTAGCCGGATGGTGCCTCAAACAATGGCTCCACCAGCGGCATAACATTCTGGTACTCCTTGTACTCGAACTCCACAGATCGCAGCGACCAATAATCCTCGGCGTCCATAGTGAAATTGAAACGTAGGCTAAGTCGGGTGTTGTTCACTCTGAAGTCGATGTTCAGCCGTCCCCAGTTGCTGTAATCGTCGAATGTGTTGTCGTTTTCGTGTTCCAGCAACGAGTAGGAGTATTGAACACCATCGATGTCCATATTGAGCAGGGGTGCACCTGTTGTGTAGAAAATCGCCTTGCCCGGTGCTCGATATATGAAACTGCTTGCGATGGAGTCTTTTGTGGCGGTCATCGTGGTCGCTATCACTTCTTCATTATTTATTTCTCGCTTGTACACATAATTGGCGAAATGCTCCTCGCGATAGGCCATTATGGCAAGGACTTGCGATTCTCCATAAATAGCAACAAATTCATCGAACCGAGCTGCGATTTTCTCATCTTGTTCGTCAATTGTTCCTACCAAATGAATCGTCCTCGACTTGTTACTGAACGGCGCCACTCCAAGGGAATATTGCGGCAGATAAGCCCAAGTAGTTTTGGCAATCATGGCATGAAACTTTGGATAGTTTTCGGTGTCCAGGCGAACGTATTTGTTGCGGACAAACACTAAAATCGCCTTCGCTTCGGTGAATAGTGTTGCGAGACTTTGTTCATCTACTTCGCTTGGAATTGGCAATTTCAATGTGTGAACTTGCTCGTTACCCCAAACAATGAAGGGACCGGCAATGCTAGCATTTGCTATTGCCACAAATGCAATAGTAAGCACTAGAATTTTCAACTTCATTTTTAACTCACTGTCAACTGCGGACAAACGATGGGACACAACTGAGAAAACGAAGAGCTAACTGGTTGCTTTTTGGCTTTATGAATCAATATTTGTGATTACGGGCAGGACATGCGCGGTATTTGGTGAAAATCCCAGATCTGATGAACACCGGAAAAGGATGGAGTTATTTTTATTTAGGTCAGGATAACATAAGCATGTCGTCTACTTTCGCCCGTCATCCAGGAATCAATAATGCAACGCATTCGCATCGCAGGGATCCCGCAAAGGGAGATTCAATTCTCGTTTTCTGGCGCATCCTCTGTAAATGGGCCGGTTGTCCTTGACCTTGGGATAGATTTCTGCGCTTGTCGAGGGTTTTGTTGCAGCTAGGTGAGGTAGGTACCATCAGGTACCAGGTACATACATCACACAGGGTGTATCTGAATATGACCTTAGTTTTCTCGCTTGTTTCGGAACAGACAGCTTTTACTTCTTACACGGGGTGGCCATTATTTGGATGTTAAAAATAACATTTCCTTCAAAAAGTTATAGTCAAAAAACTAAGTCTAATTTTTCAGGCAGAGATTTTTGTAATCCCAGCAAAAGACATTTCGTTGTAGTTGGGTTAAACGTCATCTCTTTTCAAAATTTTCCAAGTGGGTATGGCAGAAAATTAGCCGATTTGTTTTAGCCATTTTCTTGAAGTAAAATTGAGTTATCGGTCGCGCCTTTTGGCAGTCTTTTTTCTGAATAAGGAATGATTAGTTTAAAATGCCGCGCCGCGTTTGAAATCAGCAAATAAGTTTGACAGTTGCACTGTTAAAATGAAGTGCCCTTGACTGGCTCATGACGATAATATTTGTGTTCCTTCATACATAAAAGTCAAGCATCCCTTAAAATTTTGTCAGAATTTTTTCTCACAGCTATCAACGTTCTTTGAACTTGTATCACTATATCTAGGCCTGCATGCCGTCAAATTACAAATCCAGCCTTCAATTCTCTGTATATTTTTTCAATTTCACCACGTAACCGAAACAAGAAATCGTCCTTTTCTCGTGTGTGCTTGGATGTGTGTATTAATCCTCGGCATTGACTTTCTATGTTGGGTGTAGACATCGTAATGAAAAACCAATTAAACCAGTTGTCACATTCTTGTGTATATTCGAGCATCAATGTCA
Source organism: Cheilosia pagana (assembly GCA_936431705.1). Taxonomy (NCBI): domain Eukaryota; kingdom Metazoa; phylum Arthropoda; class Insecta; order Diptera; family Syrphidae; genus Cheilosia; species Cheilosia pagana. Next base: position 4,346,791 of record OW386171.1, read on the forward strand.
TTCAAATATTTAATAATAGAACCGACAATCTGTGCACATGACATACCTAGACTTTGCAACGTTGATTTTTACAGTCGGTGGCCGAATATCGAGACTCTTTTCCATTTGAACTAATTCGCGTTAGATGTGTCTCAGTGACAGCTGCTGGAGTATTCAACGTGTTCCACTTTCGGTTCCGAGCGTGCTCGGCGTGCTCGAACTCTGCTCTGCTTTGAACAAGAAAAGTATTACCCACCCCTTTTGTGTGTCTGTGTTTTATTTTCTATTCTTAATGACTGGAATTTATTGCAGGATTTTTATTGACACAACTACTTCCGCCTACATGTCAATTTGACGCATGAAGTTTCCACCCTCTTCTTTCTGTGGCAGTCAACCCTTTTTCGATATTTAATATGAGATCTGGCTGGACAAACAAAGCATCCCAATCAAGCATCGCGGCGTTGGCCTTTTCGGGTCACTTGCCAACCCGTAATTCTCCACTTCAAGGTTACCAGGAAGTGTGTTAGCTTGCTCTGAGAACACAACACATCTTTAAAGTGCTTTACCGTGTAGGCGCATAGTCCGTAAGTAAATCAGGACGTCTCTCCGCATATAACTCATTCGCCCCCAGTCTATGGCAAATGGCTAATGGGTATATTGATGCGACACGACGAGAAAACAAAATCTTATTGACCAAAGAGCCGTGTACCTGCATCAAGGCGGAACTCATTGATGGACACATGGCCTGTGGACAATGGACAATGGACAATAGACATTTGTCATTTGGCAGCCGTAAAGCTTCATACATACTGTGTTCAATTTACGGCATGTTTTGGTTTTGCTAAACACTGAATGAAAATTCACTCGGGATGCTGTACGCATGTCCCGCTAAACATTCACTAAAGCATCCTCCTCGCATCTATTGCATTGTAAAGCTCTCCTTGGTAACCTCTCATCTCAGCTAAAAAACATATTGATACCAAAAGGAGCGTTAAGACTTTCGCGAGAATTCTACGTGTGTGCAAATGTAAAATTCTAGAATCGTCCTGTTTCGGATCGGATACTTTTCCGCTCTCACTAAATCTTTCTCTGGCTATCTGAATCTGTTGGCTTTTTGTATTTTTTGTTTTATTTTTTTACTGTTTTCCTCTCAATGTGTGTATCTGTTGTGCATTTGAATTCTTAAAATCGTCGTCAGTTCGCAGTCATCGCTTTCACAAAGTTCTTGTCGCTCTCAGAACAAACCAAATACGCAGAACTTTATTATTTTCATTTAATTTTTTGTATATATTAATTAAGGACAACACCTTTACCTTCGACAAGATTTAAATAGGAAATAAGAAAAAAACAGTGTTCTAAAGTTTGTTGTTTGAAATCGAACGTTTCCCGTGAAGGATTCATTTGATTTTCGAATCGTCGTATGCTATTCGAAAAAGCAGATTTACCTATATTGAAACATAAAAACAAGAGTGAAAGAGAAGTGTCGGTTGGTGCTGTGTGAGGGTTTTAAAACCCCCCAACTTGGACAGTGAGTTTGGGTTATATTTTATGTTCCCTCTGGTTAAAAAAAAAAAAGATTGTAATTATTTCTTGTTTGGCAGGAAAAAGGAAAAAGTCCTGTCACCACTCTGTGGCGCTAGCATACATGAATGTTTAATTTATTAACCTATTTTTGTAGGGCAGACTCTGTGTGTGTGTGTAGAAGAAAAGGTGCCGCACGAGTGTTTGATGTGTTCCATCCAAGGCTCCAAGGCTTTTGATTATATCCTTTGAGCATAGCCATACATAGCTATATAGGTGGGTACACAAGTATTCTAATGAATGAATATTCAGGACTCTGGTGTATATTCACTTGAAAACGAAGCCCCACCTCAAGAGTACGATGTATTCAAATAGAATGGGCTGCCGTGAGGGAAGTGCGCTTTGCTTGATGCCTTTCCAAATGAAAGCTGTTGATTATGTTGTACGTTTGGTCTAAAAGTGCACAGAAAAACTGTAATAGTTGTGCAGTGTTTTTGTTGGATTGTGAACCCTCAAATACTTGTGTGTGTGTGTGTGTGTGTTGTGTTCTGGGTCAACGTTGCACTCTTTGGTCCAAGGACGAGGCAATTACTTTAATGATTGGATTTGATGGTTAGCGAAATGTGCAATGCGCTCTACACGTCTTTTTTATAGGTCCTTCAAGTAGGCTACTCGTGTTCGTATGCAGAACCGCATTTTCTGTTTCGGTTTTATTCAATTTGATGATTGCCCCTGACCTAGACCATCACACGTAGAGCCCATCATACTTGTGTCAGCTGCTGCGGGATTTCCCCGCCAAAATACGTGCTTGTGCATAAAATGGCGTTTGATTTGATCCTGCGCCTCGACGGACGACGGTTCATTTGGGTAATTCGCATTTTTTTAAATTGTCCTACTAGACCTCCAAGCCAGCGCAATCACAATGACCTCCATTGGAGAGCATCACAGGGCTCGCGTTGTATCTATCGAGCAGGGGTTAGTAGGGCGTTTTTAGTACTTAAGCCGATGGTTATCTGTAGTGGGGTGAAAGGTGAGAACTATCTGTAGATGCAAGTCGTGTTTATTTGCTTTTCGATCACCGAATTTGCCTCAGATCCTAGTAGAATCCGTTTTAAGTTAACTTTGTAAATTTACTGAAAGATGTTTTGCCATTTCCTGTTGATTGCATTTTTATAACAAATCCGTTTCAAAGATTCCTATAACATTCTGCCTCGCGCTTATGGTGGATATTAAATTTTAAGACGACCAGCAAACAGTGAATCGAATAAGATTATATTTCAAGGAGTCATGTCATGGGAGAGTATCACTTCGAGAGAGCTTCTTAGGTAAGCGAGCGTTTGTACACATATTCTTGTCGACAAATATTATTGGTTATGTTCCAGCAGCGTACCGCATAGTCACAATCTTTCCGCAACACATCTACTAGCATCTCCCGATGGATCACGTTACTTACTTGAGGCTTCAGGTATATGAAATTGAGCAATCTATATTATTCGGTGTTAAATATTGGTGCGTTCCCTTAGATAATATGTGTCAATTGGATGAGAGCTTCTCTAGGTTGGCTGGATACGGGTCAAGTCCGGATGGGACCTCGTTGTGGGCACGTCATGGTTTTACGAGATCGAGGAATTCCGTAATAAATTGCTTTCTGGCGTGCCAGAGAAGCCTGAAACAGTATCTGGCTAGAAGGAAAGTATGTAAAAGAACCTAAAGGATATTTAAAGGGGATACAACCTGTCCTTTATAACAGATGGAACGCGGCATCCGGTTGTACGAGCAACACAATCAAAACGCAGCGGTTCGTACATGGCGGAGCGCTCTCAAGTCTACAAATAGGCGGGAGGATAGGTTTACATTGCTTGGCTACCTGTACCAGGCGCACATGGACTGGGGAAAGTATCGGGATGCAATCGACTTTGGACATCGCCAACTGGGAATATCTGAGGAACTAGATTCGCCGACAATGCGTGCAGAGACCTATGTGAACTTGGCTAGGGCCCATGAGCGCTTAGGTGGCCTCGAACGTGCTCTTAGCTATGCACGCCATTCGCTGTATAACGAGTGTGGCACGCAGTGCCAAACAGGAGGACTTGTGCATTTAACTGTGGCCAAGGTTTATTTAGAAATGGGTGGCTTCTCGCGTGCACTGGAAGGTCTTCAGGGAGCTCACAAAATCGCCACCTCGATTGGGGATCCTTCGCTGGAGCTGCAAGTCTATGTCGCCCTATCAGAACTGTTTGGCAGGCTTCAAGACAACGACAAAAGTGCCACATACGCTTCAAAGGCTTACGATCTGTCGCGTTCGCTTCAGTTGGGTGACTTGAATTCGTGCCATCATCGTGCGGCACTCCTGCGAATGGCTGCCGCCTTACGGAAACAGGGCGACCTAGGTGATGCACATGACTATTGTACGGTACGTTGGCGCGATAACTATATACAAACCTTACAAACCTTGACTGACTTATTTTAGGAAGCAACAAGGCTTGCCCTCATATCAGGCGACCAGGCAACCTATACGCGAAGCATACGTGTGATGGGTGATATTTATAGGAAAAAAATGGACATTGATGTGTGTGAAAAGGGAGGCAAGAATTTATGTAGCTTTTCATATGTCTAACTTTTATTTTAGAGGGCTTTCCGTCAATATGAACAAGCAATGGGTACTGCGGCAGCCTTGGGCGATCGAATGGCTCAAATGGAGGCGATGGATGGTGCTGCCAGATGCCTGGAGGCATTGAGGCTGCAGCAGAAAATATGCAATTGCCGTCCCTTAGAGTTTAACACACGTCTGTTAGAGGTAGCCGGTACAATTGGAGCTAAGGTGAGGCGCTAAATGATAAGAACTTGGTCTTTTTATTGGTGCTTTGTTTCTTGTAGCTGTTGGTGCGCAAAATACGTGCTCGTCTGGCCTTAATCTATCGAGCTTTAGGTGATGAGGAACAGTACAAGACTCACTCACGATTGGCTACGCAAACCGAGGCAGCCCTGGGTCTGAACTGTGGTGCCTGTGGTGAGGTGTTTGGCATTGAAGCTGACGCCCTAGAAGCCCTACCTTGTGCGCATATTTTACACGCTAGGTAAGTGAATACAACCGTCTTCGAACAGGTAGAAGATAAAAACCCCTCCCCATGTTGCAGATGTGCTCACGAAATTCTTCGCCGCAGAGAAAAAGGAGCACCCCGCGCATGTCCCGCATGCAATAAGGTCCTAAGCTCTCGACTTCACCTGTGCGGTGACACCAGTGCATCGGCCGGGGCAAGTGCCAATAGTACAGTACCTGAAGCAGTATCCACGGCAACAATTACTGAAACGGCCTGTGTCAATGATGCATTTAGTGGGGTGGCCTGTAATAACACTAAGAGTAATACGCTTGGAGCTTTGCCATCAGCAGTCGATAGTACAGCCCTATTGCTCACTTCATCCCCCAGGCAGTTGTATCGGAGTAATCTGTCATTAGCATCATTGAGCTTACGCGCGTCCAGCCTAACCATTGACAGTGAACGTCATGTAATCTCATCGGTTTGAAATCAAAGACAAATGGCAGTCCCTGCAATAGATCTGCCATGGTGAGACTAAAAAGACTTTATTATCTTTTCTTCTTAAAATATGGTTATAAACAGTTTCATATAGTTGAAAAGTAAGTAACACTGATGGTATTGTTACATTTTGTGTTGATGGGTTATAGGTGAAAAGTAACTGTTTCGATGACGATGGGTTGTTTTTGCTTTTCCTACTGCGACGTTAGTTTTTGACTGGAAAACTAAACTATTCTATGTTTCCCATGTCAAAATTCTCTGTATATCTCTCTCAAGTTAAGGAGTAGACTACATCGGGAAAAAACAACAAAAATTCTGTCTGTCAACTAAAAAGTTACTTTACAACCATATACTCGAATTAGTTTCTTCTTTTCACAACGCACAACAAATTAACCTCTTGCACTATTTTTATATATATTTTGTAAATATTTAAACAGTTCTACATGTGCATATATCATATATGCATTTTTTTTTTAGATTTATGTTGACGTTTTTGGCGTAAAGTGTGCATATTTTTTATTTAAAAAAAACGCTTTTGTTTTATATTTAAATCAAACACACAACTAAAAATGATTTTTCTTTGTCGTATAAATAGCGAATTAAATTGCGAGACAAGTTTTGTTCAAATTAAAGTAGTTAACAAGGACAATCAGGGAGAGAAATAAAATACCTATTACTAAAACAATGAAATGGGGTGAGCTGATGTGTATAAAAGAAGTCGATTTAAATTTTGTGATTTTATTTTCGTAAATCGTTTTAACATTAAAAAAAAAGAATAGGAAACTATCCAAAAAGTGTAAAAACTTTCCAGTGATAAAAATAAATCTCTTTAAAGAGTGCTTAAAGTACCTACCCAAAGCTCAGCCTTCATGGTGTCAAAGTTCTCCTAAAACCAAACAAATAGTACTTAGATATGGAAAATTAATAAAATTGTTTATAAACTCCCATAGAAAATGTTGTCTATCTCAGTGATAAAGGTCTCAGAGTCCTTAAAAAAGAGCAATAAACTACCCACGCTGGTAACCAATGCAAGCGTTTGAAAAAGGTATTCGGAATAAGAAGAAATGAGTCCTAAAGGTTGATGCAAATAATTGCGCCTTGTAGCTAAATCTACATACCTTGTGAAGTTTCAATCAAAACGTATTAAATGTTAACATTTCACTATTTACGCACTCGGATATCACTGCCAAAAACTATTTTCCTTATGCTTTAAAATGGAAATGTAAAACCAGACAAAGATTAAAAAACCGAAGAACAAAATATATGTACATAAATAAAAGAATATAGCATCTAAGAAAATATAGAAAAAAAAAACTATATACATGCATACATATAGACAGGTTCCTTTTTCTGTTTTTTAACTTAAATTTATTTATTTTTTAATAACACGATTTTTTATATTCTATCTAAATAATGTATGGAAAACTATCTTGCAGTATTGACGCCAAACAAGAAGTGTATAACATTTTAATGTTCGACGTTTAGAATTAAGTGCGGAGCAGAATGATGACGCGTAGGCCTTTTTAGTGTTTAAAAGAGCCGATATATGGCATCCAGTATCTCCAAATTAATATAGTATTTAAGTTGACTAATTCGGTAAAAGTAGATAAATCCTTAAATAAAACGAGAAAGTATTTTTACTAAAAATTAGGTTAGTTTTCATAGTACAATTCCTCGTAAAAAAATGTTGTTATTACTTTTGTTATAACCGAAAAACATTAAAAACTAGTTAGATACCTAGCTCATACTCATTTGTCACATCCATCGAATAAGCATGTCATTTTTTATTCGGTGGGCGGTGTCAATTGTGGACAAAAAACATCTTCAGTACCAACTGAAAACTAGCCCTGCAATGGCACCTAACAACTTTGACAGTTTGTTGTTAACAAACAGAAAAGTTGCGAGGTTAAAATCGGTTTTGGTGTTGGCTTAAGCTGGAGTCCGATATTCCCCCTTTGTTTGATTGCCAAGGCAATTGTGACAGCTTATGTCAACTATTTTCCATTCGTCCACTTTCGTGCTCAAATCAATTGAAGTTCTACTATTATTTGGAAAGGTGATCTCCACTCACTTGACATGACGTGACGTTTATGTGATTCACTCAAATCTGAGCAAAACTTCAGCGTTTTATAATGTATATCTGACAGAAAAGGCTTTTGATTTATTTTTTTGTAAAGGTAGATAGTATTTATGGTCGCACTTCACGTTCTCGCGTAAGAAAATGGAATTTAAAACGTATAGTTAGAAATGAATAAAAACACGGCTAACAAAAGAACGGAAAATCGTACTTAATCGTAGCCATTCTACCGCTAAGTTTGATACATCCTGTTCAAGTGAAAGCATTGACAATTCAAAATGTTATAGCTCTTCCTCTTGCAGAAACAAAGTCTCGATTTATTTGTTAGTTCTGTTTCTTATATTACGAATTCATACTCAATGCCGTTTTCCTTTACTATTAACAAATTATAACAAATTATAACAAATTATTGTTCTGAAATTTAGTGAAACAAGGAAGCAGTTGAGGCATTTCTACCTTTTCAAATGAATTTGTGTGTGAATTTATGTTTCTTTTTTCGTTCAGAACATGATTCGAACGCAATAAACGAGCTCAGAATAAATTGACTGAGCAGTGGATGTAAAAATCTAATCAGCACATAAAGTAGATTTTCATATGACAGCTAGTGCTCAAATGTGTTTCATAAATAATACAGATCGCGCTGTAAATTAAATTATTTTCCTTAATGCAGAGCAGCTATACTATCGGTCCAATTCTATAGTTAATAATAAAATCAAAGCAATAGAATCCCGCCTTAGCCGGTCATTATTGATAACTCAAATTAAAGTGCATTAATTATTTTAAGCGTTGCGATTTTTTATTTTTTATTTTTTAATTTTAATTTGTTTAGCCCAACTTATTTAGGAATCTGTTTAGCGAAAACATAATTCCAAAGTAATTAACAACAGCTATACAATATTTATAAAATAAAAATAAGAACTAAAAACAAAAACTCGTATGAAAATAAATGTTATTAAAATAAAATATTAATCCAGAGATACATACATTTACATTAAACCCTTCCCGTAACAAATTGGAAAGAATTTATCATTTTCGAAGTGTTAACAAACCGAAAAAAAACTATAATACTTATAAATGTTGTTGACTTTTGAAAGTTAGATTTAACACAAGTAAATGTATGAATATAAATAATCGCAGTGACTAATTCCATCTAAGTAAATGTTGACAATTTAAACAAAAAAAAAATACCTATTTAATAAGAAAAAAGTCGAAGAATTTACCAAACCCCCCATAGAGGCAAATTAAATGACACAGACATTCACTAAATTAAACGTTGTTAATTATTCATAAAGGTATGTTAAGAAAATTTTAAAAATTCAAACAAAATATAGATATTTTTTCATAAAATTTTCAACTCCGTTCAATACAAGAAAAAAAAAACTAAAACACATTTTTTCCTATACAACTGCAGAAAACAAAAAAAAATATATATGTATCTTTTACTAGCATATAGAAACATATATATCTATCTATATATATTTCACACTGTGATATGTGAGCTAACTGTAAACCAAAAGCAAAGAAAAACTAGGAACACAAATGAGTAAAAAAGAAAACCCAAAGAAATACAAAAAAATATATATATTTTAAAGAGTCACGACGAGTAAAGAATTATTGCTGTTATAGAGAATTATTATTATACATATATCATCAGTAAAAAACATTGTTAATGCAAAATACATATATATTTTAAAAAGAGAAAAATTGTTGGACAAATGAATTTATGTAAATAAAATAGAATCTTAGATTAAACCTTAAAACTTATTCGAAACTATATATATAGGTATATATAAATATGAAAAAATAAATCAAAAATCGAAAGAAGGCCATCAACGATTCGTCAATTTGAATATTGCATACGCTTTTGTTTTATTTTCCGGATACCAATTATTCAATCAATTTTTACAAAAGCCACCTTAAAGTAAGTACGTTTGCGCAATAAAAATCCAGACCTTCGAACGTGACAACTGCCCTCTCTCCGACTTGATGAACTAGAGTTTTGAACGTCCCCAATTTATTTTCCGCGTTCTGTAATTCTGTAGATTATGTATAATAAGCAAATAAGATGTCTGAGCCTTGAATTAGTGTCAAAAAAAAAATAAAAAATCGAATCCAGTTCTGATTAAACTGATCTCGAGTCAGACCCTTTTCCACAATAATGTCTAGTTTGACAAACGAATAATAATAATTACAATAATTAAAGGTTTTTTATTGAACACTTTTACAATGCAAGATGCGTCGTCTCGTTCTTTCCCAAGTCCCTTTCGGAACATTCTCCTTCCAAGGAAGTGACCAAACCGCAATAAGTTTCAAATGGTATTTCGACAACTTGATTCTCCGCAAAACTATTCCCGAATTCAGAGAACGGTTTTCGCATCGGATCTCGAGTCGGAGGAACTTCTGGGATCTGAAACTAATACAAAACTAAAGTTATAGGCCAAATTGGCATTCAATTTCTTGCACATGCAATACCTTAATGTCCTCTTCTGATTCGGAAACAGCCTCCGAAACGGCATAACTGCTTTGGTCGTCTGTGGGCTCAACATTTGGCTTAAAACGTTCTCGCTTTTTACTGGCTGGCTTGTGTGTAATTCGGGGAATCACGTATACAAATTTTGAAATAACCAGACAGTCTGGTTTGTCATTGTGGCGATTGTCAAGCTCGGCATTAAAAACAGTCTTCTCCGCCAATAGGGTTGATGTAGGCATGGGTTTGAAATCGACTTGAAGCTTATGCTAAAATGGTCCGATAACAACGTTGTGTGGCAAATAAAATGTAAAACTTACTTCATGTAGCCGCTTTGTTGTTGATTCTTTAGTATTGGTTGGCCGAACCGAAGAGGAAACTTTCTTCCACAATTCGTCCGATTTAACGCGGCCGATTCGCGTAAAGGGGTTAAATGACAAATTTTCAACGCACATCACTTCGCATGCGATGGGATCATTACTGGTAGAGTTCTCCCAACTCAGAGAGTGTTGGTCTGGTTGTAACCATCCAGGGGAAATGTATTGTGAAACTGTCAGACGCGCAAGGTTTTTGATGTAAGTAAGGCTATCCTTTTTTAGGACAGCTTGCCGTATAGCCACCATTACATAAGATTTCTAAAACAACAAACAAAATTTGATATATTGCAACAAACCTAGAACTAAAGCTGGACTCACTCCAGCCAATTGATTGTTTGTGGTCTCTGTTGGTGGCAGTCGATCCTGCACGACTAAATAGAAGTGATATTTGGAATTGCTTCTTGGAGGTCCAATTTGCATTTTACTCCAGAAGTTGTTTGGCATCATAAATCTTACAACTGTGTCAGAAAGGTCTGTGGATGGAACAAATGTCCCCTCTTCTACGAAGACAATTGTGCATTGGCCAGGAAGTAAATTTATACATTTTCTATTATCAAGGAAATCTTCAGTTAGCTGAGTATTAGGCAAGTTTTCTGAACTTTGCTTTGTGCCGAAGTCTGGCGAAACGTAAGCTTCATCGGGATGCTGAGTTGAGGTAGACGGCCCTGCAAGATGTTGCTGCGTTCTGGGGAGTGGTGTGTTTTGCTCTTTCTCTTCCCCAGTTGTGGATGAGCTCACTTGGACTCTCCTCATAGAGTAGTCTTCCTCATCTGAAGATCTACATGTGTGCGTCTCAACTTCCTGAAATGCAAAACACAATGTTGTGTGGATTTATGGCAGGTCTTTCAATATTCGTTTGTGTTAACTCACCTCAGATACTTTTGTGTAAAACTCCTGATAAAATCGTTCAAACCTTTCGTTATCAAAGAAGGTATCCCGTGCTTTCTTTAATGGTGGTTCTTCCATTATTTTATTAAATACAGATGCAGATATTTATGAATTAGGTACAGTCAGGCAGGGGGCAGTTTTATTCAACTGTAGCTTTCCACCTTTTCATTTAAATTCACAGAAATTGTTTGAAATATTCACCAACGTCTGGAAGTAAAAAATAAAATTGTACTAGAATAAGTAATTCATTCGAACCGTTTTGTAACTACCCTTGGCCTATTTATATCCTTCCTATAGAACGGAGAACAAGTACACATTTTCTGTAGGTTCTACAACAGGTGGTAAGCAAAAGCATTTTGTCCATCTTTTAAACAACTGCACCAGATAACTTGGGCAAAGTTGTGTTTGCTGTTCTTTATGGAATGTACCTTTTACATTTTCAACCCCCGAGCTTGGATAATCGCACGATTTGATGGAGTGAAACATAGCTTAGTGCTTAATTAAATTGTTTTTCTTTTATTAGCATTTTGAGCTGAGGCTCGGTAAAGTGATATCCATGCCAACGTATGGATTTGCTAACACCTTCGTCTGAACTCATTGTTTCATATTTTTGTACAATTTCCATTGTTTTTATTTTTGGAAAGCACAATTGAATTGTTACTATTACAAAATCACTTAAAATGCTTAAATTGTGTACACTCGTATATTTGCCACTGTTGCAATATTCGTTCGCTCTTCAATTTGAAATAATGTGTACTGTCAAATTTATTGCAGAAAGGAGAGTATGCGCGGAAAGCATCCAGCAAACAGTTTGAATTAACCAAAGTTTAGTTTGGTTGTACCAAAGCAGGGTGACACAGCACTGATGCTGATGAATTAAATGAGAAACTAGTAAAAAGAGAAAGAAACTGACAGACAAGAGCATTGGGTACATTCAAAAACTTGGTTGTCTTAAATCGACTAGATTGATTTGGAATAGATGTAACCTGAATGCAAAAACTAGACTGCTTGGGAACGTCACTTTTCCTTAGTACTCAGTCACGAATTTCTTGACTAGATTCGTTGGCTACCCCTCCATAAACGTCGACTGCCCATTTGACCGATATAGGCGAATCAAAACTGAGATACGTCATGTCAGTCAGCTGTCAGACTTACTAAACTAAATACTTGAACGTCCCCATTTGTATTTGAACGCGAAAGCATCACCACTTGCGATGTCACATTTATGGATGGTTAACAAAATGACAATAGATTCAATTAGTATATTTTTTTCTAGTTCCGTTTTTATATTTTGTTGTTTGGAATTAGCGAGCGTATTCGGCATTTTGTGACGTTTCCTATAAAAGATTTATATAAAAACCCAGTAAGGAAGGGGATATCTCTGCTTGTTAGGGATGAAATTATCCATTTGGCATCACAACACTAGCACTTGGATGTCCTGTGACTGTGAGAGAGCCAGTTCGAGAATGAGAAGGTTTTCCGAAACTGGAAATAGGAGCTGGTGAATATAATCCTTAAGGTTGAACCACAATTTCATTGATTGCTAGCAGAGAATTCAATCAAGTCAATAGTCGCAATTGAATATTTTCATTTTTGTAACAAAATGTAAACCAAAATGGAAGCGTTTACAAAAATCTAACAGCAGATTTATCACGGAAATTGCCTCACCCACAAAGAAGTGTACATTTACTTACTTAAGGGAATATGTATTCATTTTAATTTAAATAATCCTTTTGCAGAGGTTTTTTGCAAATCGTTGGTGGTTAGTCCAAAGGGACTACTGACACTGATCGAGGTTTCTTATATCTAAGACCGAAAAATTCGTTGCCTTAGTTCTTGGGTACGTCTGACAAACATCCATGATTATACAAACTGACCTAATAACTTCATTACATTGTGGGTCCTGGCCATTCTTTGCAGAAATAGCAACTTATCCAAACAAAATTAGTGTTGGAAGGAAGCCTTTTGGACCAACTCGCTGCCCATTAAGTTCACAACAAATTAATCTGCTTCCTAGCCTCGTTTTGTTTTGCTTTAGATATTTTCTGGTCGAGAGAAAATGAAACACAATAACTAGATAAAACAGTTTATTCGGTCAGCCTACAAAAAAAATATAAAAACGATCGAATACTAAACCAACGTATTCATTGCTTTTACATTCCTCATTCAGCAATAAAATGTAATAGATTATTGGTTGCCTTACAAACTTTGCTCCACTCCAATATCAGCCGTACCACATCGACAAAACAAAAATTGGAATAACCACGACACGATCGCTGAATGGAAAAAGGCAAAACTCACACCAACACCTTCATACAAGCGATCTGCCAGTCAAACAAAAAGAAAATAAAAAAAACTTCGTGGACAACAAATTCTTTGTTTTGCTGTGCCTTTAATTTGTTTTTTTTTTCTTAATTTTGTAAACATGTAATAAAATGTTTTGTAATTTGTGCCCCTTGAAGTCGAAGTGATTCCAAATAATTTATAAATCGAATAACAGAGATCGATCGCAATTTTCAGCTGCGCTGAAGTTGTATACGGATAAGTGTGTGACTGTGTGAATTTTCTCCCTAATTGTGATCAATTCTCGTTTTTTTTATTCTTACTTCTTTTGTTGTTTAAGTAAAATTAACATAAATTGGACATATTAAATTATAAACAATACTGTTTAATAGTTGAGCTTAGAAACTGTTTTTCAAGTCGATAGAAATTTGTATTGAGTGTCTAAAAAAATACAAAACGAAGAAACTCAACCATCGCGATCGTGGGCAAAGAAATACGATGATCGATGGTGCATCTTTGGACGTTTGTTGGTAAGGAAAGAATTTCTCCTAGAAAAGTAGAATGCATGTTTATACATTTGAAAGAGGCATTATATGTTTTCCTTTGCTATTCCTAATTTTAGATTCTTTTGGTGATGCCCACAGAGGGTGCGAAATTGAAGGCTAGAAACCATTTTGTTCCAATTAAGACTGAGGTGCTTCCTTCGACGTGAATAATATCTATCTTATTACTCTTGCACTAAACAGAGCAATATTTCATGCAGTCTAGTTCTGTTTTATATGTTATTGCAATATGAAATTGGAAATTGTATACTGTATACTGTACCTGTACTGGGTTACAGTCTTCTTGAGTTTACAGATCTGATCTTCTCACAAATTATAGGCCAGTTGTGTGCTGTGCAGGATTGTTATGCGTTGTGGATTTAAAATATAAAATACTAAGCATGTGAAATAAAAACTCGATGAATTTTTACTGGCGTCAAGAAAACACTTGTACTTCAGTTGTTCCATTGACACAGGATGGGACAAAGAAGTCCATCGACCAATCACAGCACTCGTTCTATTAAAATATTGAATCCCCTAACTGCTTCCAGTGCCATAAGTTCAAGATGTGGTGCCCAGGAGAACCATCACTATACGCGCATCAAACACGCCTGCGCAGTGTTTGCTTAGGAAGCGTCCAGTAGAGGCCGCTGGCTACGCAAGTGTCTTCGTCGTTTCTTTCTGAAAGTATCTTAATGAACAGAGCTTCCATCGGGTACCTATACTCTTGCCTGTGTAGTACTTCTTCCCATTCTTCTGGTTGGTCACTGAAAACAAGCAGTTCCTTGGCTCTGGCGGCAATAAGCATGCGATTTTCTTTTATTGATAATTAAGTCGTTTCCGTTCTTTTCTCCATCTGTAATACTCTTCTTTGGATTCCCTTCAGTGTTAGATCGAATTGTACGCTTACCCATTCCCCATTTGACCATCATCAGTAGTTCTGTTTCAAAAATATGGTATTTTATTAAGAACCGTCCCCACCAAGTGACAGAGAACAGAAACAGCCTCAACCTTTCCATATCTGTTGCATATCAACTGTTGAATCTAATTCTGTCCCTTATCATTATGCAGCTTGTCACCTTCTTTTCATTAATTTGTGTCTTCTATTTCTACAGAGAAATGCGTTCACAGAACTCGATCCAAGCACACACAACGCACTCGGCCAATGGTCTAAAAAGCAAGGGACACCCACCACAGCATCACCAATACACACTACCCGTGTGCGAAACAACAAATATCCGAGCTACACCAGAGCCACTTCAAATGACAACCGGCGGTAGTATTAGCGGTAACAATGCCAATTCCGCGGCATCACAGCAAAAGTCTGGCACATCGACACTTTCATCATGCAACACAATCGCATCGACCTCGTCAATAAATACGCTCAGTAAGGCGTCAACGATAGCATCTACGGCACGCCATAGCAATGGCAATTTATCAACGCACAGTAACAATAATAACAACAATTCAACGACTACAGTAAATAACAACAAAACGCTCAGTATAAAAAATACCAATAATAATAATAATAATAACAGCCATAACAATAATAACAATAACAATGAGGGCAACAACAATCAGAATCCGAATTGGAACAAGTTACAGACGTTGGAGCAGAGAAAACTGGAATTGGAGAAGTTGCTCAACGAGAAGAATTGGCTACTGCAGCAAATCCACAAGCAGGTAAGAGACACGAACGCATTTGGCAATTTCCTTAGTCTAGATAAGGGCTTGGCATAGTAGTTTTATAGAGTCGCAGTCCCCGCTTGGATGTCCACTTATCTATTTTTCGTTTTTTACAGGAAGCGCAAATTCTTAACGGAAACTATGAGAACATTAACTTATTTGAGACTGGGAAGGTCTCGTCGGCGAACATTGTCAACCCTGGCAGTACAACAGGCGCCAATACCACGAACTCAATCCTCCGTCGCAAAGGTAGCTCCAGCCTAAAACTAAGCAAAAGCAATGTGCATTTCAATGGCAAAAATGTAAGTTCCTTACTTTCTTCTATCTTTTTGCACTTTATGAATATTTTCGTTCATTCCAGAATCGTCTTACTCTTTCCAAATCCGAGTATGACCTGGCTCAAGAAAACAAGCTCAACCATCAATCGGCAGCGACAATTCCAAATGTCTTGGGTATAAAAAAGCGTCAGGGACCACCGCAGAAAACCAATTCATTTCATGACAGTACATCAGCATCAGCACTTAGTCTGACTAAATCACCGTTGTTCGAGTACAATGGAAGTACAGCGGCCCAAAGTCCAGGTGGCAACAACAGCGCACATATTATCAAGTACAGTGTGGTACGGCCTAATCAGGGAAGCACTGAGAATCTATCCAACAACATTGGAGGTAGGGTTTTTTCTTACTCATGTCTATTGCTCATTGTTTTGTTATGTAATCATAATCACTCTTTTTCAGTTACACAATGTGATAAGTACTACCTGTCGCCGACAAGTCAAATGTACTCAGATGGCAGTGGTTTCATAAAGGCGAGTCAAAATATCAAGCAATGTCTGTCGCCATCGCCATTACACAAAATAATCGCTCTAAACGACACGGACGGCCATCGTGCCAAACAGCAGCAGTTGCATTCAACCAATGGTCACAAGCTTGTGCATCACAATGGAAGCCAACCGCATCTAGAGCAGTACGAAAGTGTGGACACTCTATCGCTATCACCATCAACAAACTGCGCATTCGACCAGGGACAGCATATTGTCAATCAGCATTCAAACTTGTGGCGAACTATATCCGCCAGCGATCGATCTGCGTGGTGTGACAGTACTAGGTAAGGACAAGCCAACTATAAGTAGAGCATTTTTTTCTAATGATTCTTTTCTGATAGTTATGTCGAGCTCGATAGCGACGGCGGAAATCTATACCATAACATAAAACCCTTACCCAAGAAGGGTCTATCGGGATCCTCTATGGTGAGTAGATTTTAGAAGCGTTTTTTACGGCTTGGACTTTAAATGTTTTCTGTTTTCGCAGCAACAGTCACCTGAGTCACCATCATTGGGGAACTTCTATCCGGTTGGTGGCATGGTTGTTGGCAGCTTTCCAAATGCACTTGACAAAGGACCCGATGAGATATCAATTTCGTCAGTCAATAGCGAAACGAGCAAAAAGCCAAAAAACAAACAGTGGTAAGTAATAGCTATAGTACATCTACTCCTCGCATTAGGGTTGTTGTGTTGCAGTCAGACGCAGAGTCAGAGTCTTTCTACTGCCTACTCTCCTCTGTTTGGTCATTTTTCATGTTGTTAACATTTTATTTCATTTCTAAACACTTGCAACAGGATGGAGTCATCTCTAGATGGTCCAATAATACGGTCAAACGTCATGCAAAGCACGACATCTGTCGTTGAAGCCATTTCCCTTTGCCCAGCACTATCGCCGACGCTTAACCAAAGCCCGCAGTACACGTACTATGTCGCTGGACGCCAGAACCCGTCATCTAGTGCAGCAGCAGCAAGTGGAAAGCTGACACCATCGCCAGCACCGACTACTGGTGGCGGTACTCTACTGATGCCCGTAGTTACTTCTCGTCCACCAACGCGTACACTCACCCATCACTCGCATCCACATCACAAACAGAGCTACCGAGAACGTACAAAACTATCGTCGCAGTCCATGTCTAGCGGCAGTTATAGAGCACCAAAGGCAAAGCTTGACGACGACACCAACCATCTGAGTCACTCAACTTCGTTCTTAAATGTCGATCCATATCTGCAACATAATTTCCACATGCAACCGTTGCAACAGCAGCAGCAACAGCAACCATATCATCACAATCACTATCACACAGAAATGACTTTGCCCCACAAGCTGCTGCAGCAACAGCAGCACGCGCCCCAAATTCACCACCAAAAGCCATTAAAACCAACACCAAGTTCAGCATCACAGCAGCCACCCACTTTAGCTAAATTTAGTCCAACGATACAGCGGCAGCAGTGTGCATCGTCGATAAATGGCGATGATTTTGTTGGCACCATTCGTTATGCAACATCAGTAGCAACGCAGCCCTCTAGACTTTGCAACCCGAGCCAGGCCATCACCAAGAACACCATGCAAAAGGCAATTCCTCCGAATTCGCTTATCATAAATCCAGGGCCGCAGCTATCGCCTCAAACTTCGGCTACAGCAGCCGCCACCTCACCCGATATTCGGATCGAATCGCCGAAGAACATGACGGTAGTGCAGCAAGCGACGTTTCTTCCCTACAAAGAGGTGACGAAACCTTTCGAAATGTCTGATTTCTACAAGTACTCGACCAAGTTCCGCCAAAAAGACGCCAACACTGCGACCATCTCGAAGAGCACCTCATAGACAGAGGGGCAAACAAGACGTGCCACTTTAATGAACCGTTAAGATCCATTAACGACTGAATTCTAATTTTAATTTTATGATATCTGTTTAGTTGTATATTGTTTTTTAAGAATACCTGCTTCCGATAAGAATATGTACGGTAAGCAGTAATGTTAATATAAAGTTAAACTTTGTCTAGTTAAAGGTTACATTCGCCGGATAACCTTGCAAATGGATACAGACATTGTCGACCTTCCCCCCAATCAGTGGACAATTGACAATCTCTTGTGCAGAGTGAACAATAATGTTTTCTTTTCTTTTCTGTTATATATTTGAAATTAGTTTCGATTTTACTTGAGTAAAATTTATATAAAATTATATATCGTTTTCGAAAACACATGGCATTGATATTTGGTTATTTTTCTCTTACAGATTCGATGGTCAATGGACAATTAAAGAGTTGCAAGTCTTGCTAAAAATTGTCGGTTCTGGTTGTTGTGCTTTCCATCACATTAGTAACTGCAAGGGATGTAAAAATAAAGTTCCAACTTCGCCCCATTGTACTGTTTGTTAAACGACTTAGCCCAAGATTTTCTTCAGACTGAGGTAGAGCGTCCGCCTTCGCAAAAATACAGACAATACTTACGTCGCTTCTCCCTTCAAACAGCAGGTCGGTGGGGACCTCCTTGAAGGATTCCAATTCTGCGAAACAGCATTCAAATAATAGAGACGCAATTTGTCCTTTCATTTCCTTATACAACTATTTTTATTTTGTTTCTCTGCAGTACATTTTTGTTCTTAACATTAGATGCTTGTCCGTTCATACTTTACCACTTTGTATGTATTCCCTTTTCCTTTTGTTACAGCTTTAGGGCTCGAGATAATTGCAAAACTGCAGCACTCGCTTTTTCTCCAATCGGCCGTTTTTCGTTCATAATTTTAAATTCTGTTTAATGAAATGTTCTTCTCTTTAAATTGTAATAGTTTTTGTTTACGACTGCACAGCGAATCCTTATCGAACAACTGAGAATATTCGATTGAAGATGTCTACACTCCTTTAAATAGCGCATGCGCTCTTGTGTTGCTGTCTGTATATAAAATGCTTCAATTTGTTGGCTCGTCCAAGGAGACAACTTGGAATGAACGCATTTCACCGTACGAAACGCTAAAAGCAGCTTAAACGCAAACCACAGCCGCTTTCAATTAAAGTCCTTTCAAACTCGTTTACTGTGAAGCAGAGGAGCAAGATCAGTAGTGTTTGAACAAGTTTTTTGTATCTATTATCAGTTAGTAAGCGTTTGATTGTAAAAAGGATAGTAAAATATATTTTCTCACTCAACAGAAACTTCTTGCCTTATTCATTTCGGTAGCGCACCGCTAACAAAGGCAAGCCCAAGCAAGAGCGCTGCTCTTCGATATCAAAATCTAGAAAGGTAACCCCTATGCCGGATTTAGGAAAACATTGAGGGGCCCAGCGGCAATAGAATTGCGAGTTGTGGGTCTCCTCAGCATGGTTTGTATTTTATTATGTCCTTTTTGCCATTGGGTGAAAATTGCAATTTCTCCTTACCCTAACCTGCAATATTGCATTGAGCAAACTAGAAAATGTCACTTCTCTTTATTATGCTGAAATCTGTCAAAAAAAATGCACAGCAGCGATGCAAAAAAAAAAAGAGCACGTGCATGGAAAAAAGAAAATCCGTCGTTGAAATACCAGGCGCCCAGGAAAAGTAGCTGGTATACTTAAAGTGAGTTATGACAGTTCTGCATTGAAAATAATTTCCGGATATACCAGTGTGTATGTAATAGAGGCGAGTTTTGTGTTGCATACAATTGGGTGTTCGTCATCTAAGATCAGCACCCGTGTCTTTACGATCTAGTACACGGATTTTTTTTTTTGTGCGTAGTAGATTTTCTTAGCGTAATGTAAAGTGATGCCAATTTAGGCATATTTCCGACGCTTGAGGAATAATTTTAAGAAAAATGCTTAATTTTTTTATTGTTTTTTTGTTTTGTTTTTACAATCATTTCGTACAAATGAATTTTAAATTTGAAAAATCTGGTACGCTTCCATAACTTTCATTTACTTCAAATCTGGAAATGTGGTCATCTTATTCAGTATGCAAGTGCTGTTGGTTTTCGTTCCTGAAGAAGAAAGAAATACAAACAAAAAACAGTTACTAATAGGTACATAGTTGATTTTTTAAGTTCAAGTTTATTTGATCACAATGAGTTTGGTGGAAGTTCATCGAACAGTCGTCAAACAAAATTCTATACAAAAAAGTGAAAACAAAATTCCCTTGGTTAACATTTTGTTATAAAAAAGGAGGGCGAACAAATTTGTATGGGATTTTTCTTTCCGAAAGAGCAGTCTACTTCCAATGACGTCACTAATGCGAAACGCTATACTAATAGGTCATCCCTTTAAAGGCCTCGTCAAACAGAGCGCGTTTTAACGCGCCGTTCTACCGCCGGGTTTAACCGCCGCGTTGTAATATACTGAATAACATATCCCCCGTCACACAGAGCGCGTTTTCAACGCTGCGTTGAATTCACCGCGGCGGTTGAATGCGGCGGTGAAACGCGGGGTTGTGAAAAATTACAGATTATTTTTTATGACGCGGCGCGTTTGAAATAATTTTCCATGATTTTATATCCTAAAAAACGGAAAAATTAATCGAATGTTTTTGAAATTACCCATATTTGTACGTTATGTGTGAGAATCGTATACAAATGCAGTTTTAACGGCTGAGATATGAGAGGTAGGTAATATCAAAAGAATTTCTCTTTTTGTAAATTTCGTGAACCTATCCTTTTTCTTTTTAGGGAATTACATATCACGGCAAAAAAAGCAATAATTCTTCCTCCGAGCTGCTTGACATTTTTTTAGACAATTAAAACCAAGAGTCATGGACATTAATGAGATCTTTCTGTTTGACGTCTTCTAACGCGACGGTTAGAACGTTGCGTCAAAATAATCTTACCGCCGCGTAAATTAATCTTACCGCGGCGTTAAAAACGCGTTCTGTTTGACGAAGCCTTAAACTGACTTGAGAATCTACTACATTGTTCAGTGAACTCTATGAATGTGTCAAAGCGCTGGCTGTCATCTGATATCATTTGTTGCTTTTCTTTAGATTTTTGTTTTCATTTTCGTGAATTTTGCACATATTCTTATTTATTTAGTTTAATTACTGTGATAACTGCACATGACTATATAAAACACGATAAACCAGCCAAGTTTTCGTTTGATTTTTTCCTCTTATTTTCTTTTGTCTTTGGTTGAATATTGAAACATTCGTATTGCCCAGATATGGACAAGCTCCGAAGGGTTTTAAGCGGGGAGGACAGAACTGCCGACGAGGAAAGCAGTATCATTTCACAAGTAAGTGTGCATATATCGAATCGAATAAAATCAACGCGTTCAAAAAAATAGAAATATAAAAATGCGTTTTGCACCAGATGTTAGGATGTTTGCTATTTTATTAATGCGCGTCACAAGTCACAACCACAGGTAACTTTGTCGGGCAATTTGCTAGACAGACATCGTAACCGTAAGTGTGGCTATAATCCCAAAGGCCTTGTCAGCACGTATGGCTTAAATTATTACTAACTTGTCATCTATGGTAAATCAGTGATGACTAATTTCTGTTAACGCAAGTGGACCACTTTGGCATAGCCACGCTACTTGAGCTGCGACTCTGATTAATAACTATGGGTAGGTACCTACAAAGCGAGGTAGCCGAAAACACCTTATTGGAGTTATTCAATTTTTAGTGGGCGTAGCCAGAGTTGTTTTTACAGAAACATATTGTGGCAGAAGCGTCATGTAACGCTCTATGTGCAAATATACTGCAATATCCAATGAATCGTAAACAAACGGTTTGACTTGTAATAACTAAAATGAGACTCGGACTGTTCCAACTACCACGCGACCTAGTGATTTTCACAGCACTTTCGATTCAACAACATATTTCTCCACCATTTTCAGATAAACGAAGCGTCAACGTTAAGCTGGTCGACGCGCATCAAAGGCTTCTGCATTTGTTTCGTTATTGGAATTCTGCTGTCGTTCCTTGGCTCCTTAGCACTCTTCTTGCCGCGAGGCATAGTCCTATTTGCGGTCTTCTACACACTCGGAAATGTCCTGTCAATGGCAAGGTAAGTGAAAAAGCAGACCTTTTTCGTTTGTTTTCATTTGTAGATATTATATATTTTTAATTTTGTTTTGGTGTTTAGTACTTGTTTCCTGATGGGACCGTTCAATCAACTTAAGAAAATGTTTGACCCCACTAGACTCATCGCCACTTGCATAGTCGTAGTGACATTTGTTTTAACAATTATAGCAGCTTGCGTGGTAAATATTTTGTGTTTTTTTTTTATTTAGTAGCGTTTATTCCTTCGTTATTTTGCATGCCTTATAATTTATTTATTTATTTTTAATTTGTAGTTACACAAAGCCGGTCTCACGTTAATTCTCGTCATCATACAATCGCTGGCCATGACTTGGTATTCATTATCCTACATTCCCTGGGCCCGTGATGCCGTTAAAAAGACTGTTTCCAGTTGCCTTGATGTTTAAACTTATAATTAATGTTATACACATAATATAATATGCACATAAATGTACACAAAAAACAATTTACAAGTATAGAAGAGAGTATTTTTGGGGCGGAGCACACACAAATAAACCGACCGAACTAATTTAGGATTTATTTGACTTTTCGTTTTACAAAAAGTACATACAGATTGTAATAGAAGAAAGTATATACACGTTTGAAATAATAAAAAAAAAAATACAATTTTCTACCTAAGGATAATCGTTTTTCTTTCAACTTGCTGGGAGTTGGTTTGGCTGAGTTTTATTGACAGGTTAGCTGCTTATCTTGAAACCAGTACATAGACCAGAGTTCTTGCTGCAGGAATCCTTCGAGTGGCCGGAGGAATGAATAAAACAATCAATCCAATTGCAAGGCTGCATGTGACTGAAACACTTTGCTTTTGGCTGGAAAAGTAGGCATCTAACGCACGTCGACGAACGCAGCGATAATTAAGTAGTTTTGTAGCTCCACTGCTATGCAGAGTCAAAACGGAATAAAGCGACTGTCGGGGTACATCTGCACTGCATTTCGTGTCCGTGCTATAGACCCCAGGATGAGCACTTGGGAGGCCTTGTTTATGTATGCCAAGTTCTTATGAGAGGTTATAGTGCTTCGAAGTTATTGATTTTAGAATGAAAATAGGAAAAGTTATATTCTGGTCGAATTTTGTTAGGTTATCGTCAGTTTTCATCACATTTGTGGAGAATGAACTCGATGAAGCTCACAAGCTTGTAACTTTTGCACTCATTTGTTAGTTTTGAATGAAGTTTCACTTCTATCGATGGCTGAAAAATGTAAAGCAAAACAAAAATTCACAAACCGACAACTTTGTTAAATATTAGTTTATTTGTTTTGTTTTTCTTTCGGGATTTCATTATATTAATTAGGTAAATCTTATTGCTTCTTTCTTTACAGTAGTTGGAATGTATATAAAGTACATCTAAAACACATTATCTATTTTATTTTATTTGCTTTGTTAATATAAATTCGCACATAAACAATTAGATAATTTTTTTTATTGTATTATATGCTATATTATTTTCTATATTTATAATGACATATAGTTTTATCTAATGAGCATAACTTAGTCTTAGGAAAAAAATAATATTAATTATAAATATACATTAATTTTAATTACACTCGTGTCTTCTTTATTGTTTTTTTTATTAACAAACTTGTTATTTGTATAGCACATTTCCTGATATAGTTAGTAGATGCTTGATGAATGAGTTCGAAAATAAATAGGTATTTAACGCAGGTACAACAGGTAATTTGATAGGTGCCCTGCCCAAGTGGGCGGATAAAATTATAAACAATAAAAAATAAATTCTACAACTGCTGCGAATTGGTTTATTTTTGTTTTATTTGATTGGCCGTTGCATTGAATTTGATTTTCGTTATTATTTGCAGTGCGAATCGAGTCAGAACAGAAATCTATAAGACACAATCAGGGATGAAATTACCGCACCCGTGAGCGAGCAATACGTCACTGAATTTTGTTGATTTTACATGCAAAACAATAACAAATTCAGTCACTAGCACTCGACCACGGATGCGGTAATTCAACCCCAGATACATGCGAACAAGTAAGATGTTTAATGCAACTGCACTACAAAAGCAATAAAACTTAAAAAGGAGTTTTAATTTGTAATAGATGAGACAGTATTTATTGTCAACTTCGGGAAAGCTATCCGTTCCCGTACGCAAAATGTAGGCAGAAGAGTGCAAACAAAAAGGAAAGCCAATTTAAAACGAAAAGACAAAAGTCTGACAGCATTTATCACTCGTTTGGTTAATCTAGATTCGACAGATAAAGTAAGGAAATATTTCAAAACCTAACAACACGGCGAGCGAGTTGTGTTTCTTTTCGTTGTCAACACGAAAAACATAAACATTGGACAATTTATATCCGTGGGCACAAAGAGTGACGTAGGTAACCACAAAGTAACCCAATGAACACAATTAACAATGAAAAGGTGTTGATTTTGATACTTTTCACAAGTCTGTTCCACATCATAAGAAGGTGTATTCGACGGCTTAGAACAGCCTTATGGAACAAAAAATAGAACTGTTCCATTCTAGTAGGTACTTTTCTCCAAACCAATTCAATGCACTACCAGCCACACAATTGTTTAAATTTTAAAAGGCCAAACTCCAGGGAAAATTAACAAACCGACCAAACTGTCTCAAGAATGACCAATCCTACAAGAAAACTCAACACTGCTCTTCCATCGCTCTTCAATAAGACATTTAGGAAAATTAAACTTGGGGATTCACTCATTCTGATATTTAATGGAACAAGTAAACTGCTTCTGGTTGAATCCACAACTGTATTGGTGAAATGCCAAAAAACAATCTACAACTGCTGTCAACTTGGTGGTATAAAATACCCAAGATACACTTGGGTTAGTGCTTCTTAACTTAACGGCCGCTGGTCAAACGACAACAGTGGACGGTGCGCGCTATAGGACCATGTTAACCGAGTTTTTACTGCCGCAATTGGACGAATTAGGACTGGAGGACATGTGGTTCCAACAGGACGGAGCTACGGCACACACTGCGCGAGCCACAACCGATATTCTGAAGGCGGCGTTCCCGGTTCGTCTCATCTCTCGTTTTGGTTATTTGCACTGACCCGAAAGATCGCCCGATTTAATCGTTTCAGTCTTTTTTTGTGGGGTTTTTTGAAGTCCCTTGTTTACGTGAAAAAGCCCGAGACCCTAGAAGCCCTCAAGGACAACATTCTATGCAAGAATCTGTCCCCTGAAGTTCTCGCCGAAGTGATGAGAAATGTAATAAAACGAGCCCGTATGGCAATCAATTGTGACTTATTAATAAATATTGTGATTCTCGACTTAAACGATAAAATTCTAAAGGTTCAAATAAACATAATACAAAATCAGAATCGAAGTTTTTCATTTAGAAAAAAATGAGAGCCCACCTTGGAAAATGGAAAAATTGTCTATCATAAACTGCATCTGCATTTAGTCATATTTTCCGATTTTCATGTCGTTTTCCATTGGTTTCACTCGGGGATTCACTCATTCTGAACACCAATGGAACAAGAAAAGTGCTTCTGTTTGAATGCAGAAATGTATTGGTGAAATGCCAAAAAATAATCTACGGCTGCTGTCAGCTGACTTGTATAAAATACACAGATTGCACTTGTGTAGGTGCTTCTTGAGTGGATTCTGACTTCAAATCGAGAAGCGAATTTCTCTCCTCAGAATCACCAGAAGAGTATTTTTTGTGCCAATGGAACGGTTTCAGAAGTGATTTTTTCGATTCCGGACTCTCCCGGACGCTTCTTTTTGCCCAATGGAAAACGACATCAGAGTCAAGTCCGTGCGGCACTTGTCTGACAGTTTGATTCAAGAACTCTCTTTGTTTTACGTAGGTACTCTACAAACAATTTTAGTTACGTATTCCTACATTCAACGAACTACTGCGTCATCAGCCGCATCTTCCATTTGACTTACCTACTTCTGACAGAGTATAGTCAAATTGACGAAATAGTTGAGATGAGAACAAGGCCGAGTTAAGCGAAATAAACTTGCGCCGGACTCCGTAGTAGGGACTAGAGACACCAAATAACTTCTTAAAAACAATAAAGTTATTAATACAGTGTAAATAGCGAAAACGGAATTGGCTTAGATCGGTAAAGAATATCCTGACGTAAAAGTTACTTTCTCGCTTTAACAATGGCGGTGATTTTTTTTCGAATGTGGTTGTATTTTAATAAAAAAGAGAAAAAGCAAAATCTTTGCCGTTGAAGTAACACGCCGATTAGAATGCATGTGTTGAGCGAAAAAGAATCTCACAAACATTGAAACTTATTTTCAAAATTACATATATCAAAGTTTCGGCAACACAGCATCCATTTTAGAAATTAGTTTGGTATATTTTGAGTTTGTGAGAAAGCTGTCAGTGTCAAAATTGCATGTTAATTGAGCAGATTCAAAAACTTTGTTGTCTTATGTCGAGTAGATTGGTCTGGAAAAGATTGAACCTGAACGCAAAAACTAGATTGGTCGGGAACGTCACTTTTCCTACGTCAGCCACAAATGCGAACTGTCCACTTAGTACTCAGTCACGAATTGACTAGATTCTTCGGCTACCCCTCCATAAACGTCAACTGACCAAGTGACCGATCTAGGCTAATCAAAACTGAGACACATCTAGTCAGTCAGCTGTCAGACTTATTAAACTAGAAACTAGAACGTCCCCATTCGCTCTTATATTTAATGCTGTCAAATAGGACAGGGCGTTGAATTTATATGAATATATAGAAGACAAGTTTGAATTGGGACTGCAATTTCCATTGCCTTCGGCACACGCCAAAAAAAAATTGACAAACAATTGAACGACAGATTCATTTTTGACAATACATTTTTAGATTTCAGTAAAAAAAATTAATAAGAACCCAAGCACAAGGTAAATCTGTCAAATTTGAATAACAAAGTCAATGCAATCGGCGAGTATATAAAATAATCAAATCAAAACTAAACGAAACCAATTGACAGTCGAATGGTATTTGTAAATTATCTGTCAAAAACTATATAATACTGTTTAAAAACTACGACGTGTGGTTGAAGGGCCAAGTGTGAAATGTATGCAAAAAAATACTACAATTTAAATTCATACCAACTAAAGATACTTTTGAGTATTAACATTCATACGACTGCTGGTGATGTTGCTGTTTTTGCTGTAACGAGGAGTGCTGATGCGCTGACTGTTGTTGCTGTAGCTGCTGCTGCTGCTGCTTGGTTGCTGTACTTTGATGCTGTCCAATGACAGCGGCTGCTGCCGCCGCTGCTACTGCTGCTGGTGGAAATACGCCGGCGACACGGCGTGCTGCCGCCGCTGCCATATACTGGCTATAGTAGCGACCAAATATACGAGGATCCATAGCGGCCGCTGCCGCTGCGGCAGCTGCGGTGCCGAATTCGTTGGGCCAATGTTGCATTAGACCTTGCCAATTGGTAGTCACGGTGGGATTCAGATTGTTACTGTTGCTGTTTTGTTGAGGTGGCAGATCGGAGGAGGAATCGTTTTGACTAACTGGACTGGAGGTCTGGTATTGATGCCGACTGTTTGACTCTAAAGGTGGTGGCGTGAACGAAGAGTGCGAATTGTTGCTTGCTATGTCCTGCTGCTGGTGACGGTAATAGGACTCTTCCTCTACGCGTAAGATGTGCTCCTGCTCCTCGTCAACATCGCTGGCAACCACATCGATGTCTTCCTCTTCGGTGAGCGTGACGCGCTGTTTACTCATCATAGGCAGGTGGCCCTTGTATGGCGATTGTGGGTGATGATGGTTGTAGTCCGTTGGTGTGTCATCCGGCGCCAGTAGCGAAGCCACATCGAATTGCCGTTTTCTCGTTTGCGAATACAAGTTGGCGATTACGCCGGCGGCAGTTGTTGTCGACGATGTTTCATTTGCTCCGCCGATAACAACCGATGACAGTGAACTTGGATAGTGCTGGTGGTTGGGGTGATGATGGTTAGCGTACGGGGAGCCCACCAGAAGCACGCCGGGGTGCGGCGGAGGCGCCATCGGTGGTGGAGTGACCGCTAGTGGTGGCGGACTCGGTGAATCGGTGCCCTCGTCGTCGACAGCCAGTCCCATGTGTTTGCGTACCTTTCGCTGGGCTTTGCGGCGGCGAAAGTCGCCTTTCCTAAAGTCATCCATGTTCGCCGGATGGATGGCCCAGTAGTGGCCCTTGCCGTTGGCACTTCGCCCTGCCTTGATAAAGCAGTCATTCAGCGACAAATTGTGTCGAATTGAGTTGCGCCAGCCGGGACCACGACTGCGAAAATATGGATAGTTGTCCAAAATATATTGGTAGATATCCGAGAGGACTAGCTTGGAATCTGGCGAACTAAGGATGGCCATCGCAATGAGGCCGATGTAGCTGTGCTGCGGTTTGGGCTCTTCCGGTTGGAACATTCGATTGGGGAACAGGCCCATCGAGAGGGCGAATCGTGTTGGCGCATATGGTCCGTTTCCGACGGGACCACCCGGCGAGCCGGGATAGCCCGACGGGTACAATGGTCCGCCGGGATACTGCTGAGGTGCTCCACAGCCTCGTAGGCGTTCCACATTCATCGCGTAGCTGTACAACTGTAGTCGGTAATGGTCGAGCGGTCCTAGAATACCCGGCGGGACAAGCCCATAACCGCCCAAAATCGAAGTCATCCGTCGGGTGCTCAATAGTTGTTCGCTGCTTCCATTTAGATTTTGTTGCTGTGAAGTAGCCGTCGGCGGCGGCGGTGGCGGAGGCAGCGGTGGTGGTGGCAGCGACGGCGACAAGGAATGTTGTCCCGGTGTTGTTCCCGCTATCGGGGTGGCTTGCATTTCACCTGCGGTCGGTATAGGCATCCTATCTGCTGTAGGGGAGGATGATGATGATGTCGCCAGACAATAGGACTCCAATTTCGGCGACAGACTATTCGAATTGTTGTTGTTGTTTGGGATTTTCGTACAATTTACCGTTAAATTGTTATTAAAATTCACGTTCAACAGTCTATTGTTCGACAGCGACAGCGATGACGTCGAGACCACTGACTTGATAAAAGCCGACGGGGTTGGACCGTCAATATCGTATTCTTCGGTTTTCAAAATCAATTCACCGATGGCCGTGGATTCACTTGAATTCATTGTTGATGCCGTTCATCTATAAAGTAGTACCGCGGGTCACAGTCGGACACAACGGTAAGTAAAACATTCAATTTATTTTATTTCTTTTACAACACCAATAATGATTATATTTTTATTTTTTTTCAACACTGCATCACTGAACACTGTCATCAATATTCCTATTGATGTGCAACACACTAATGTTGTTTTTTTATATTATTTTTTTTTTGTTGTTAAAGTCGCGCGCGCTGTATAAACGACGCAACTGATGGACGATGCGATGGTACTGAGCCAAATAGCCGGACCGATTGAGTCAGGAGCCAGCCTACAAAACTATGTGACTGGCACGGAATGAACATTTATTGAATATACACCACATAAATAGAAGAAAAACAAAACAAATCCAACTCAACACAAAATACACTCTCAGTCGAGCTCTACTAGGTATATACACGGGGAGTAACTGACGACGACGCGACGCTGTGTATATCCCTATTGTCGTCAATTTGAACGAATGTTTATCGTAACAACATCACATCAACAACAAGGCAACAACAAATTTCAGGTCACAAGCAGCAACCAATATGCAGCGGAGTTTGTGGAATAACAACATCATGTGTATGCAAACAAAACAAGTAAAAACGATACACCCTGTTCCGTGGGAGGGGTGTAAAATTCCAAGAATAGCAAGCGAGAGCGCAACACTCTGGCCGATGATGGAGTGAATGCGATGTAGCGAGGACGTTTTTCTTGTTGCGAGAGGTGGGGAGGGGATGGCTGGCAACGGGGTAGTTACTTATTTCGTTCGCGCTGATTGTTGGTAGTATTCCTCTGGAAAGTAAACTACACTCCCTTTCTGATTCTTGCTGTCGCTCGTTACCATTACCATCCATAGACTGTACGTAGATGACTGGGATTGTGTGCGTCTCTGTCGTTTGCACGGTTTGCTGCCTGCCTCAGTCGTGGGCTAAATCACTGAGAGTAGTAAACATTATTCTTCTTATGGCCCGTTGTTGTTTGTTGCTGTTTGTGTATACTGTATACCCTGCTTTTGGCTGTTATTTTTTTTTAATTCTTCTTACTTTGTATGCATCTTTAGTCCTTTTATTCTTTTGGGGGGCAAAACACACACAAAAAGTGGGACGAACCAAAGAAACAAAGAGAAAACTTGCTGTTCGTCATAACTTGGTTGGCGGTGGTGTGCGGTGGTTGGGCTCACAGTTGATAAATGTGGTGGTAGGTATAGGTACGCCGAAGAAAATGGAATATCTTGTGCCGCTGGTTGCAGCGAGCAGAGACCCCTCCTACTTTTTTGAATGAGGATGATTTCTGAGCTCGTCATGAAAATTACAGAGGATAACGACAGCAAAGCAGCTGCCTTTGCCTGTGCTGTATCGCCTTTAATTGGTATGGTATCCGCGGCGCGTTCATGGATGTGTGTTGAAGCGAAAGCGATTCGAAATGTCAAATAATGCCTGCGCTCGATATTAAAGAGGATTAGGGGTAACTAGTTAAGTGTACCTACATACGAACCTACAGCTAAATCCCCCTAAACCAAAACTCGTCGCAAGAGCTCCTAAAAGTGGGAGTTTTAGAAATGTTTTCCATTATATTTGCGCTGAATATAAATAATTAGGTATAGGTAGGTACCTATCTACCCACCCACCTAAAGTGAGATTTCATATTCACTGGTCAAAGGATATTTTATGTACATATTTGAAATATCATACATTAGCATTGGTGAATTATTTATCAATTTACAATTTGGATTAAAATTAAACATTCAATCGTCCATTAATTAAACTTGCTTTATAGCTACGACGAGCGGAGATTAAAAATAACTAGGTATTTTTATTTGATTTTAGCCAAAAAAGACCTACCTATGAAACAAACTCCGTTTGCATGTCAAATCAAGTAAATTGACAGTTTTGTAGGTAATATCTTCGACTTTGAAACTTAGTTAAGAACTTTCAATCATAGGTATATATATCGAGGTAGGTAGGTATACCTAGGTACCTATTCAGATTTCGAACAGTTATGAGAGCTTCGCCGAGAGTTTTAGAGAGAGACTATAGGTATAGGGACCTGGCTAAAAAGACAAATGTCTAGACAGAGTACCTACTAGAGTTATAAAAGAACACCACTGTTGTTTGAAAGACCAAATAAGTACCAAGCTTCCTATACTTATTTGGCAAGGGAGGTTTCTCAAACAAAAACAAAACTGGTAGGTACTGAATGGACCGCTATTCTACACAGAGTATTATATAACAACCCTGACCTCTACAGCGCCTACAATAGCAATTTACGCACATGTAATAATATCTTACCGAGATTTGAACTAAATGAACTACCTAACTGATACGAAACTTACAGTTAAAAGTAAGAAAAGTTGAACTTAATTTAGATAAAATACGCAAATGTTTGGAACAATCCTAAGTTAGGTGTGAGAACACCTCGTTTTCAAAACGATTCGACTTCTAAAACAGTCAACTAGAGCTAAAGTGGCAATTATAGGCAAGTAGAGCAGCAGACTATAAGAACAGTCGTCAGATATATGAAAACCGTATTGCTAGGACGATTATGGTTATAGACGTGATTTGCACCAGGTATAAAGGGTGGCTACGGAAGGTTTGCTGAGACGACTCAAAGCGACCTACCTATAAGTTCTATACTTATAGACTCTGATTAAGTACGTGGCATATGAGTGTTTATGCACAACTAACTGCATGTGTATCAAAAGGACATTCGTTCACTCATTTGTCGACTCAATGGTGGAAGTTAGATGTTTTTCTGACAAACCTAACCGTTTTATGTTCCCCAATACGAAATAAGGCGCGAGTTTTGTTAATCAAAAAGTTGTAATTCATTTATAAAAATAAAAAAGTAACTCACCTGGGTCATGTCGACATATAGCTGATCTTTTATGCTGTGTAACGACTTGTGAGATCCGCGGACTCGCTGCGTCCCTGCAAATAAACAAACAAACTCTTAAACAAACATATACACAAAATAATACGTAATAATTTGTCAGAAATTGTCTGTCACGAAAAAAAGCTTAAGCGGCTTTCTATTCACAACTGTTTTCAAAATATTTGTATTATTTATAGCGCTACCTATACACAAAAAGCAAATATCCATCGTAATGGCTTCCGTATCTACAAAAGTATATAAGTAAGCATGTTTTGTTATAATTGTAGAAATTGATTTCTCAAATTTGCCTATATTCAAGATCCTATCTACACCTACAAGGAAATTGTGAATTGTCGCTGCATTATTAAACGTGCTCCCGCATAAAATCAATAATGTCGTGCGACGACTTGGGTAATTGACCGGTATTATTTATAAGCAGCTTTACCTATTCGGTGGAATATTTGTAAATATTTTTAGCTTATAGGTAAGTATCTGTAAACATTTTACTATAATTAAGTGAAAGTGTCCTTTATGCTGAAAAGAAAGACTATCGCTGGGTATCAAAGCGCTTTTGTTCGAAAATTTAACAAGGGACAATAGAAATTGAAGGAATTCACTTAATATCTACGATGTGTATAGGTGCAATCAATTGAGCGTCGAATTCGCTGGCATTGTGTGTCGATTGCAATTTGAGAGATGATCCCAATCAATTTTGGGTGTTACACAAGGAACAAGAGGAGTGCGTGGGGCAATGGTACACAAGAAGTGTAGAAAAATGTATGGTAAATCACATCATTAATGAGGTGATTTAGCTAAATCAAGCGGATTTAGCTAAATCACGTTGGTGGGAACATGGTATAAGACCTCGCTTTCTGTGGGAAAACAACGACGTTCTATATTTAATTTAGCTTAGGTCAGCAATCAGCATATAGCTACCATTTCTCATAAGTAAAATAAATTATTCAATAAATTCTTAGACACAGTGGCTTAGTGGTTAGTGTGTTGGGCTACTAAGCGAGGGGTCCCCGATTCGATTCCCGAAAGAACAAAATTACATCTTAAGGTTTTTTCCACTACGCTACCTCTCGCGAACGTCTGACAAACATTTGAGAGTAAAACTGTCATGAATGAGCTTCTCAATTAGCCGTTTGGACTCGGCGTAAAATTGTAGATGCCTTCCATTCGTCTCAAAAATTGAAAACCCACACAAAACGAATGGTTGTGAGAAGCTAGGCCTTGGGTCCCATATACCTGTCGCGCCAAAATATTTATTTATTTATTTATTTATTTATAGGTTTGCAGGCTTGCTTCCGCTTTTCAAACCCGTATTCACAAACAAACCTAATCCATCTGAAGTATCTCCACTCCGAAATCTGATAGTCAATTTAATATTCGTGCAAAACGATTCCAATGTCAATTTGACACTTTTCAATAAATTTTTAAATTCTATTCTTGAGCTCCGAGAAAGGAGATACCTCTCCAATTCCTCTCTTTCTAACATCAACCATACTAAACATGTTCCTCACTATCACAAAGCGGTTAGATGTCCTTGTTATTTTTGTAATCTTGATTGCTGCGTCAAAATATTTAGAATTCTCACAAAAATTCGCAAACATTTTTCCCACAAAAATAGTGCAAAAAATAAGAAGATAAATCATAAAAATAATCCTATACCCACACATCCAGCTATTGCAAATCTAATCCTCGCCATCACAGGAAAATAATCTCATTTTATTTACCTCAAGGAGAGAATACGTATAACCTCTATCAACCGGATTTCATCTTGGGGGAGTTTCTTATATTCCATATCTCGGTCTAGGTGACCGAGAAATATCACAACATATATATCCATGGTGATGGTGAGGCTGAGAAGAAAAGAAGCTTATCACTGATTGAATCTGGTGAGTTTAGTTTCTGTCCATGGGGAAGGAGAGATGATGAACAATCATCAACCGGCAGATTAAGAGGAGTTTTTCTATTATCGGGTTGTCGACATATAGCAGCACGATTGTTTACAATCCTTTTAAAAGTTAATGTCCTTGTTGGATGGGTTTACTCGGAGCACACTGACAAGTCGGACTGTACTAGGTAGGTGTGTGGAAATTGAAGACCCGTGAGAGAGGGGATCGTGCAAGTATCACCTTGCCAATCGAATCTTGAACACCTGTGATTGTTAATTCTGTGTCTTAACTATTTTCAATTTGGAAGTTTTTTAGTGGCAAACTGTCAAATACGTTCTGTTCGACCATAACCTCAAAACACAAGCCAAAATGAGGAAAAATCAGATGGCAAATGTCCAAATGAAACCTCGAAAGTCTACCGACAGTTATAGGATATAAAAAACTAAACTAAGCACAAAATTAAACATTATTTTTCTATACATAACTATAACGATCTGCAAGAAAAGAAACTACCGCACATTCTTGTCTTAACTGAGCCACGACAACAAAACTAATTTATATCTAATGACTGTCGTGTTTTGGATACAAATTGCGTCCACATTTTTTCCATTCAAGGGAAGCTGCAGCTATTGGCCGAGCCTGCAAAAAATGAGGTTTCTAAAGGAGATACCCTATAACACTCGCCAAACAAAATTGAGCCTGCCAGATTGTGACATCATTTATCCGACAGGATTCAGTGGATAGATTTTCGCCGAAGTTTGAATTTATTATATATTTACTTGGAAATCAAAGTCGGTTACGGTTTTTCGACAAGGCGTTGGAAAAACACGCTAAAGACATCGTTGTTAGTTGCAATCGAGCTTGTAGATGAGCCAACGCGAATTTAAGACGGCCCAAAAAACTCTCAACGAACGACGATTCATTAGAAACAACCTTCAAAATAAGAATTCAACTTTAGATTTTGGCAGATGTAAAATTTCGATCACGAGCAATTCATAAAGTGCATGTCCTTAAAGAACTAGCCTGTAAAACGTCGAAACACCAGAACTTGAACAAGAAAGCCTACCGGAGTACACAAACGTATGTTATACAAATTTTTAGTCATCAAAGGGGTACCGGGAATCACCGCTTCTTTCTCTTTTAAACACTTGTAGATCACAGCTCGAAAATTGCTTCCGTGGCTATATTTGTCATAAGACCGAGGGGCTTCAACATTGACTGGAGGTTCCGTTTTAAGATAAAAACCAGCACACAAAACTATGCTTATCCCTATAAAGACTGACAAGTCTACAGGGAATGTGTCACAAATCGACACGCACTGCGTCTATAACCTCAACTTTGCAATATGCTACAAATCGGCAGCCATTTTTATTCAAATTGCTGTACACCAACCAAATTGGCGGTTCCCCTAACATTCGCATCTGTATATATATATCGCCCATTAGAAAATGTCAATGAAAATTGAATCCATCAGAATCTAACCTCCAAGAAGGGAAAAGAAAACTGATTGGCATCAACTCAAATTGCACTCAATACCGCAAAACACAATAGAATCGAATTTATAAACCAATTAATTTCACACACCTCTCTCTTCCTTTGCATTGTGTGTGTGGTGTCCTCTTGCATGTGTTTCGTTTTCCTCTAGTCTCAATTAGTTGCAGGGCCTCTGCTTGCAAAAGGTATACATGTCGAGTGGCATTTATATATATAACCTACATTCGCCTAATGGAATAATAGCCCAAAGTTAATTTCAAGAGGAATTGCCCTGGTGCCCGAACGAGGATGAGGTTTCCCTGGAATCAGACCAAAAGAAAGAAAAAAAAAACTTTTTTCATATTCCGCACATATAAAAAAAGGTAATTCCTTAACACTTAATGATCCTTAATGTGAGAGAGAGTGTGAACACAAAACACAGCCCAAGATAAAGAAAACAAATTGTAACAATAATAATATTAAGAAGAAAACAACAAAAGGACCTCTCATTGGGATATTGGTTCTTCTGTAGCGCTCAACAATTTTGACACACTGCCAATCCCTGCTTAGGGTCATATTCGTATGTGTGGATAGGTATCTACCTCTCCACAATGCCAAGATATCGAATGCCTACTTGAACTGTGTTTCTTCGAGTGAATGAGTTTGCTTTGGCACTCCATATGCGTTCTTGATGCACTCCATGCCAACCACAACAATACGAGGATGAAAAGGCTGAACTTGAAGAAACGAAATAAAAAGAAAAAAGGTAACGGAAGGACGTCTAACCAGAGTTCAGAATCCAGGACCATATTTCTTTTGTGCGAGAATCAAAAACAACACAATTTGTTGAGGCAGGGTGTTTCATTTTCTTGTATATATTTTCCTCAAGTAGCTTTAGACTTTTAGATACGATCTTATTGTTAATTAGGAATTTGTTTATAACAAATGCTACTCAATTTTTGCAATTTTTAGTCAAACTTGTAGGCAATCAGGGACCTCTTTTTATAAATAGGTATCCTATCTGTGTAGTTTTTCTCGGAAGATCCTTTAACCAAATAGGCGTTCGATTTGCTGGATTATCTCGAAGTTGGCTAGTCTTCTCTCTTTCAATGCGAAGAGACTCGAAGGATTATTCCATTTCTTAGCATGGGATTAAAGAATGGACCAACAACTTCTCTTCTTGTGACAATTGCTGGGCAATAAAAACATTACTTACACGAATTATCCACATAAAGGAATTTTAAAAGTTTTTAAGTAAATATTTAAAGAGTGAGACATTATTAGAAAGAGGATGACCATTGCTTTGTATGGGCAGTTGTGTAAACAGTCTTCCTCGTTGGAATATTGCTTCTTTTGTTTGTAAGAACACAATAAAAAGGAAGTATCCACTTGCATTGACTGTTTTACAGCTGCTCAGGTAGGTCGCATCGGAGTTCTGCTGAATTCAGTTCTTAGATTACTGGCCCCAAATGAAAATGATTTGTAAAAATGGTTGCTCCTTATTAAACGAAAAAACAGGAACCCTGCCCTTGAGCGGCAACTGATTTTTAGATTGATCGGGAAGAAATAAATCTAATCTTTTTAATTATGCGTCTTTAGTATTAAATAAATAAATAAATCTATATGACAAGTTAGGTAATAGAGTCCTGCATCTGAATCTGCATAATATTGACTGTAAAATTGCAACTTTTGCAATCATTTCACGGGTTTTTGACGAACTTAGAGACATTCTACGCACTACGTTTTCAGTTAAAAAAAGTAAATAAATAAAAAAATATTTTGGCGCGACAGGTCTGTGGGACCTAAGGCCTAGCTTCTCACAACCATTCGTTTTGTGTGGGTTTTCAATTTTTTGGGACGAATGGAAGGGATCTACAATTTTACGCCGAGGCCAAACGGCTAATTGAGAAGCTCTTTCATGACAGTTTTTACTCTCGGATATTTGTCAGACGTTCGCAAGATATGGCGCAGTGGAAAAAAACCTTAAGATGTAATTTGGCCCTTTCGGGATTCGAACCTTAGACCCCTCGCTTAATAGCCCAACACACTACCACTAAGCCACTGCGCCGACGTTTTCAGTTAATATTCGGCATAATCGACATGTCAATCGAGTGAACAGTCAGTTCGTATGTTGACATGCTTAATTTACAGACACAACCGCCGTCAACGAGCGGTCGCTTCCACTCTGTAATGTCGCAATGTCAAAAAATATAGACACGCAAAAACATTGCGGGTTTGTTTGTTTGACAGCGCTAGGACAGCAAAAGACTCTACATTGCTTTTCAACAAACATTATTTCTTTAGCAGTTCAAATTGCTTCTAACCCCTGACTAACCAAAGCAAATGAAAATAGCTGACTTTTTCAATACTCATATACGTCATACGTCAAAAGATTTTCAGCAGTAGATAAAAAACGAGTATTTTAGAACACTCATTCTCACCTATGCTGGATTAAATTACTTGCCTAAAATTCGTTATATATTGCGTCAACTCAAGAAAAGGGTCAGGGAGTACTTCAGTTAAAGAAACGAACAACACCAACAACTGAGAAGAAATAAATTTAAACAAAGCTCACCGTCAAGTGTCAAAATAATAAAAAATTCAATATGATTTGCATGGTATGGCAGATCCTGAAGAACCCCAAGAAGCCCAGGTCCAAACTGACATTTTTTTTCGATTTTAAATCCGCATACCTATGAAAGAATTCAAATTCATGATTTAGTTTTTGCAAACTTGTCAGACTGAGCATGGAGAATGCACCATAAACGTGGAAAATGATATGACCGATACCTTTGATGTCAAAAAAGGATCTAGATCTAGACAAGGTGTTGAACTGGTATTACTTGGGTCTGGGTTTGTCAGTGTCAATTGTACATTTTTTGATATCTGTCTTAAAAAATTGTCCGACAATATATTTACAATATCAATATTTCATTTTAGAACGCACTCCGAAAAATGGGCGTGTGAAAGTAAATTGTATGCACAATTACGCTCTAAATAAATGTTTAACGAACGAACATATTTTGTATATGTTCTATTGTGATTTACAAAATATTTGATTCCTCAATCGCTCGCGCTAGAGCCCTAGCGGCAGCGGCAAATTTTGCAAACGTTTTAACGATTTTCCTTTGACTGGTCGTTTTTTTTCTCTCTTTCTCAATGCAGCGGGTAGTGCTAGTCAATTTTGAAATGTAAATTTTTTATAAATGAAGTTTGACATGCCTTTAGTCAGTAAATCTAGTAAATCAAGGTTATTTCAAGTTGCTGCAAATGTTGTTTCAAAGCTTTTCAAGGAAAATTTCAGTTTAGTTCACAATTGCGAACATTTGAAGTCGAGACGTGCGTCGCCTGCAGTTGAAAACCTAAGCTACCTATAATCAACTGATAAAATTATCTCGCTTGTTTAAAATATGCTGGAGACCTCGAATTCGGAATTTTGGAGTTGCAAAATTAGTTTAGCAATTGTTTTCCTTTCTACTTTTTAACTGTGCCACTTTCATTTCAGTATTTTTTCCAAACTTATACACATTTCGTGTATGGCAACACATAAAGTGATAAACCCTCATGCCAAAGAAGAGAATTACTTGCGAAACTGAAAAGTTCTTCTCCAAGTATGAACTGGATTCGTAAATCCTGATCCCTTGGCTCATATTCCATCCAGCGGTATTACTGATTCGTAATTCATATCCCAATGGGACAATTACTACCCTTGTTATATATAATACGTCTAATTATTGTGATTATTTCTTTATTTTCTCTCTTTTCTGCGATCTGCGGCATTCAAAAATATTAAATTTGCCATAATCCCTTAATCCAGATCGTCTACTTATACAGACTTCTATACCACTACCAGTAACGGGCGTTGCGAAGCCAAATAAATACACCCACAAAAACCTTAATCAAAAGGCGACGACTCTGACTGTGCAAGACGGGGCAACAAAAAAAAACACGTAAACGCAACGGGAATGATTGAAAAGTCTCAAAGGGACTCGTAATAATGTGCCAATGATGATGATGTTGATGTTACCAAAGGAATAAGCACAGTTGTGCGGTTTTGTGATGCCACCCGATCCAGTACAACCCTGTGTATATATATATTGCAGCCGCAGTGTAACGCTGTATGCTGTTTAAAGGATTCTGCCAAAGGCTTAGCCCGAGTCCCATGGGAAATTTTCACCATCACAGTCAGCGGATGGTCGTATATGACAGAAGAGCATCAAAGCGTATAACAGCCGAGACATTGGCGGAGTTTTTAAGTCGTTTCGTTATTTTAATAAGGACAAACGCATTTCTCCCACCCGCATTCGTCCATCGCACGACCAAAATGAGCCATCACACCACAGCAGCGAGTCGAGTGGTGTGTTCATAAGCTAATATTGTTAGCAAAATAATAGCTTCCGTAATAGTTGCAACTCTGCGTGGGGTGGTAAACAAGACTGGAGGGTTGGGTGGGAGTGTTCTTGGATAATAAACCTGAAAATGATGCGTAACAATACAATAGAAGATGTTCAACTAATTTCTCAATTGAAGCATATCCAGCTATTGTTGCGTTGACGCAGAAGGGGGTGATGTTATCATTGGGTAAGGGAACATACGTTTTCAGCCTCAGATAAAAGATAATCGATCTGGGGAACAAAAGGATGTTTGTCTATGCACCGCACAGTGGACTCTTCTTGACTTGTTATAGGTACCAACTTGTTGGTGTTTTCTATTAATGGCTTTGATGGGAGAAACTGGTTGGCATAGTGCCACAAGTACAAGCTCGGGTGTGTATTTAGTAAAGAACTACGCCATGTTAGCTATTTTGATTTTGTTTACAGTACGCTCAGAAAGCCGATCATATTTGTTACGTTAAGGGTACCAAATTCAAGAAAGAGGTTCACACACGAGGTATAGGAAGTCGGACTGACGGATGAAGTTTGAATTTCGACCACTTCGCCAAGCTAACTTCCTTGCAACTAAAAGGGTTTCTTTAACTACCTTCTCGTCATAAAAAACTCATTTCAACCGCAGTGTATTCAATTCACAAAGCCCGTCGTAAACTATATCTATCCCTCATATATATAAATAAATCAGATTATCTGCAAATGTTCGTCAACTAAATACCGTCTGTGCGTGCCAAATTCACACCGCCTCGCACATCTAATGCACATTTAATCTAATTCACTTACTACTGTCCGCACAACTGCAAGCTATACCTATTCATGCACGAAATGCTCGAAACATCCTATGAATTGACACATCACGCATTTAATTGCTGTCAAACCATTCCATCAGAGAGTTTATTGAATTCCCCCTTGCGGGCGCACCAGAAACACGCATATCAAAAAGGGTGCGCCGGCCGTTGGGTTCTTGCGTGCTTCTAGCATCAGTATCACCCCCTGCACGATACTGTCGCCTCTGCTTTGCCGAAAAAGAGCCAAAAGTTCTACGCTAAGCGTCGAATTATTAGCGGAAAATGCGATTATCCTTGAGATGAATGCTTGTTGAATTATTTGCTCTAGTTGTTCATAAATAAATCAGAAAAACGGACAAAAGAATGATGTTATCGGGTTACCAAAATACGCACGCCACCCACACACATACACACATGCAGAGGGAATATTTAAATTTCCCCCGTCGTCGTTGCCCTGTCGACAGAGGTAATTGTTTTGATAATCTCCTTCAAATGTATTTATTATTTTATTGTCGGTCTTGTCATAATCAAAATCATCCGCTTCAATATGGCTTCGCATGGCTAAGTGAATAAAGAGCACCGGAACACAGCAGACAGCGGCGGAAGAGACCCAAAATAATGCGTAAGACGAGGCAGAAAAAAATTGGCATAACAAGGCAACCACCAATCCTCTAGGGGGTTATCGATCCAAAACTCTACGTCTGTATATATACAGTGTGCCTGCCAAAGGGGATGTAGGTATAATTGTGTATATCTACAGTAAACGGATACCGAAACGAAAACGTTTTCTTTTCCCAGCCAAAGGGACATAGTATCGACAAAAAATGAATTTAAATTGATGTAATCTAATTTGCTGGTGAAATTTGTGATGGAGCGGGAGCCTGGCGACTTCACTTCACTCTATCGAAGGAGAAGGACCATTTAAATTGTTTGCAAGAGTGTTTTTGCACTTGAAGAGGATGTGAAAGAAAAACACGATTTATGTTTTCAACTTCTGTTGAGAGTAACTACTGACTCAAATCAACAAAAAGGAAAAGGTTTACTTGAGCCGTGTCTTATCCGAATAGGAATTGGATTACAACAGTACAATCAGAGACAAATGTGAATTGTGAACTGGCATGCCAAAAGTGTAACTAGGCTTATAACGCAGACCCATAAAGAGTATCGCCCGACGGAGAGTTGTGTCTACTTCCAAAAAAACCTTATATCTTCTAAATGAATCCACCAAATGTGATGAAATAAAAACTAAATATTGTTCCATGAAGGCCTTTGTTATGTCTGAGAAATGCATGCGGATACGGTTAGCAGATTTATCGTGATGCGTTAACAAATCCACTATAGGTATAGGTAGATAGAAAAGGGACTTTTTTTTCGTTTTACACAAATTTAAACAAATTAATCGCAGATTCCCTCTCAATTCTACCCAAAACTATATCCTTGTAACTTCACCTATTTCGACAGCGATTTTCAATCTGACACACCTCTACCGTCCGTCATATACCAGTGCAATCAACATCAATTGTGAAGGGTGAGCAAATACACATGGACAGATATAAATGCGATGGCCTTCCTCGGCTTACTCAAATCATATATCAATAAGTAATACTGAGACTGACCGCACACATTGTTCAGTTATAACATTATATATATCATTACCAGCTTGAGTTGTATCGAAATCGGACAAGGGACGCATATCCCACAAGGAGATAAGTCTTCAACAACGCCCCACAGTACAGGGCGAAGAATCGGAAATTAGGCTCAGCCACGTGCTTTGAAATACGTAAGTACTTATCCGGTATTACATGTGTAACTGTATTGTATATCGAACGCATCGCATATTGGTCAAAGTTTCGTTTTTTAAATTAATTCGTACAAAAATGTTACCCGCAACAAAAACATGACCCTTCAGTAAAGGCAGTAAGAAAAGCAGCTTTAAACTTTAAAGTAACTTCAAACGAGACGAACAATGACCTTTTAAGAATAAAGACAGGTCAGATCCTTACCATATCCTTCCCGATTGGAAGACTATTTTGGTTGAATTCTAGAAAATATTCACTTCGAGTGGACTTTTATTATGCGACCGCACCCGCAGATGGTTAAATCAGATCCGAACGTACTCCTAGATGGGGATAGATTAAATTTGGCAGTGTCTTGTGCGAAATGTGGACGTTTCTGAAATTTCAAAGGAATCCTTGTGCAAATTGTTTGTATGAAACTTGCGTCCCTTAATACCTACCTATTTGCGAAATTCTGTGCGAAAATTGAGTTGAATCCCCCCGTCTTACACCTACAGGTACCTCTGGAAAGTTTTGACACAACAATCAGCAGTTATTCAACCTACCTACCTAAGACGCTTTTCGTTTCTCGTTAAGAGTATATAGACCATTGAACAGAGGTCGGGCATTCTCTAGACTGGGATCTGATTTATAAATGAAACACACTTAAGCTCTAGCCTCTACGACGAGGTTAG
Organism: Cheilosia pagana; assembly: GCA_936431705.1. Taxonomy (NCBI): domain Eukaryota; kingdom Metazoa; phylum Arthropoda; class Insecta; order Diptera; family Syrphidae; genus Cheilosia; species Cheilosia pagana. The sequence continues at coordinate 4,389,945 of OW386171.1, forward strand.
GAACAGAGGCGGCGTTAGGCGTGGACGACGTGGGCCACCGCCTACGGCCTAGCGCTTTAAATACACATAATTTGGACGCAACGTAAAAATTGTTTCCTTATAAAACGATAAATGTATTGACACACAAAGTTTGTTTTCTTTATAGGCTCTAGCATTAACATTAAAGTTGCGTTGCTGTCGCGGGAAACGAACGGGGAAGCCCTCTGATAAATTTAATGCGTTGCTCTCGCGTTTGGCGTTTATTGTCTATTTAAGGTACTTTCAAACTCCATAGCCGTGCTCAAGGACTAGAAAGCAAATCAAAGTATCGCCCGCAGTGTTGAAACATATACGTTACGTATGTGATATTTACAGGTTGCAACTACAATCTAATACATGTCCCGCAAGCGCGATAGAGATATGGAAAGGTAATGGGAATCAGGATCAGAAAAGCTGAAAGAGCCTTATCTAACTATAGGTTTTAAGTTCAGGTACAATTAAGTTTCTTAACCAAACTGAATCCAGTCGTAAAAATCACCTCAATCAGTTGCTTCGACTTCTAAAATGCTGGGAAGTACCTACTTCACTAAATACTGATAAGAAACGACACGACAGTCGAAAAAAGAGCAGGGATCAAACTCGACAAGTGATTTGGAATCAGAAGCTGACAATTGTTAAGATTGCCCTTAGTTAGCAACGACGCTAGTGATGATGTAAAGCATGCATTGGATCCCGGGAATGTGGACATTTCCAATTACGAACTCTCCCATTATTGAATAGTGGCCCTTCACTGCAGCTCAATAACAGTTAGAAAGATTATCCGAAAGATGAGGAACAAAGGCACATTTCCAATTTTCATTTTGCAAGAAAATTAAATTAAATAAATGCTGCAAAACTCAAAATAGCGTTTTCTGCCTTCCATGCCGACTGTTTTTGCCATTCACAAACAAACAAATTTATAGCATTGCTTTTTGCGCCACCAGAGGGCCTCGCTAAATGGTCCTGCCCCGGCACTGGATAGATAGGTATGCCAAGAAAGCGCTTGTCAATAGCATTTTTGTGATAAAGATTTATTTCTTTCCTAATCTTGTTTCTTCTTCTGGTACCATCAGCATTCGTATTCCTGATCAAGAATCAGCAATCATATGGTTAGCTGTCAAAAGGCGCTGAGCTCAGATTATAACTCAGTAGCTCAGTGATGAGCTCTGAACGAAAAAATCACAAATGCGTACCTACCAATGACCTAAACGAGAAAGACAAATTCATTTCAAACCAATATAGGTACCTACCTATAGGCACCAAGGTAGATGCCTACCCCGCCAAGCATTTCTTCCTTAAAAAAAACAATGGCGCGGTCCTGCCTCGTAAATCTAGTGACTCAGTCCTACACATGGAACAGCTTTTGTTACTAATGTCAAAATTAAACTAACTATAGGTACCTACTTCCAACTAGTAAAGGTTGCGAAAGGTTGTATGCTAACCGGGGTTTTATCTGTTGTCAATTTAGTTAACTTGCGCCCTCCTTCGAACACTGCCAACGCTGTAGGTAAAACAGTTAACAACTGCGGAAATGCACCGCAGCGAAATTTAAATACCAAAACCCAAGGGGACAAAAAGGAAAACTTCGCACACAAATATTTATACACACAGCCCCCATTCGCAAAGAGGAAACAATATGGAAATATGAAACCAGCCATCATTTAATATACCAACACAAAGGCTTTTACAGTCCCCCCCCTTCAAACATGAAATCCCCCAGCAAAAAGGGTGGCTCTCTAATGGCGGACTGCTCGTATACGACACAACATGAAATGACAAAAACCATATGATGGGGGGTGACATGCCAAACGTTAACCATTACCTCCTATTTGTGCAACATGGAGCAAGAACAGCAACGATAGTCACATGGAAGCATTTATCCACCTAAAATTTATAATTTCAAGCAATACCAGTTATAGGATGTGCGGCAGTGACACCCCCCCTTGTTGCAGCACAATCGAAGTCGAAGCAGGAAGCATCATAAAATGGAAAATTATTTCAACGCCCTTTACATGACAATTGTGTACTACCTATCTCTAAATGGAAAACACACCCTAATCTCACGCGCGCACACACTCACACAAGCAACACAAGATCATAGCCGGCAACGGCATCGGCAATACAAATCAAGTAGGGAATTCCATAAAAAGGATTCTCTTACTGCTCGCAATGACTACGATAAGACTATAGGTATCCAGTTGAATGTAGGTATATCAACGCGTATTATATTTTCATTACGTTTGCTGGCTGGAAAAGAAGAAAAGAAAACCAAAAGCGAGAGACACAGACGATCCAGAAAGAGAAAAAGGATAAGTTTGCGTTAGTGTGCACACATATATGCGCACAATGGTTTCATTCGGATTTTAGTATAGGAGTCCGCACTAATACACCAGTTGTCTCAGAGTCCCATTAAATTATCATATCCTCCCATATTTTGCTGGAATACACTTTTTTGTTGGAATATCTATACGAGGACGACTTTCCAAGTGGAACTAGGAGTGGGTCGGCGCGCGGCGTGGTGGTTCTTTGTGCGTGATCATGAGCTGAGGCTAAGCAAAGGGGGTCAGTAGGATTTTTTACAGATTTGTACTACGGTGAGAAGAGGGACGACTACGGAACGGATTAAATTCGATTCAGAACCAGACCGAGGTGCATTGGTATAGCGAGAGTGTTTGCGTGCTTGAGCTTTAATAGAATTGAAGTTACTGCAAACGATCCTAATTAATAGGGACGCATTAGCGATTGTCTGAACGAAATTGGCCAGGTCTGTCACAGTTTTTTATTTTGTTCATTATCAGGGACTTAATGAATTTTCGACTGTTAAATCGCAAATAGAAAGCTAAGTTTACGAAATTGTCACTAGGTAAGGTATCCAGGATATGTGGTGATATTTGAAAAATATTCGACTATGACCAGCGACTTTGTTGGACTGTCGCGATTTGGAATCCATTGACAGTTGTCCCCTCAATTTTTCTAGGAATCCACCATTTTGTTTTCCTATTCAAGGAATTTTTGAAGATGCGTGACATTTCTTATTTAATTACATCATCTTTGAAATTGCAATGCGGCTACGAACAACAATGGAGAACTATATGTCACTTATGTATAATTAAGGCTTGTTCGCAAAAAAGACTACGGCGTGCAACGTTATCACGGTTTCATTTATTTAGAGCCACTGGTTTTTAATTGCCACAGCAACGTCAAAACGTAGGTACGCATTTTCATTAGAACAAAATCAATTATTCAATATTGCTGTGCAAGTGCTGCCAACCTACCGATTTTGCAACTGTCAAATGCGGTTTGTGGCAACCATTTTTTCTGACTTGTATTGCTTTGTTTGCAATTGAAGGACGTTTTATTGAAATATTGTAAACTTGACTCCTTCATAAACGGGAAAAAAGGGTAGATACGTAAAGTTAGTTAAAGCACGTCGACCTACAAGGTCTATTGTTGCCGAAAGTCATTCTCTACTTTCCTAATTTAGCTGATCATGTTTTCAGCTGGGAATTTCCTCAGTTTATCTGGACATAAAATTGTTCTGAAGACGAACTTCCTTCTAATTCCAAATAGAGCTGGGCATTCCCATTGGTACTGCCTTTGAAAGATGATTTTATGTCATTACTGGGTCTAATGAAATACAATGTGGAAGCCTAACTTTCGACTAGTTTTTCGAGTAGCTAAGATCCCGTGGTATGTCTACTCTCGTGAAATGATAGAAGCGAAAGTACGAACAAATAAGCTGTCAACTGTCAAGCTGGTTGTCACTGGAAGTAGTGTTGCCACTTTGAAAAAAAGTGAATAGGGTAGGCCCTGATTGTCATCAACTTGGCGATGTCTAGCTTATCGAGAAACACTATAAAAGATCCTCATCATTCCACTCCTTTTTTATGGTGCAGAAGCATGGACGTTATCAAAGGCGTAGGAAGATTTCCTTGGTCGGTTCGAAAGAGAACTCTTCGAGTGATTTTCGGTCCCGCTTGCGTTGACAGCTGGTCAGAAAAGTACGCATCAATCGTGTTAGATGGCTGGGACACCAACGCTCTGGACCGAAGAGTCTTCGATTTAAATCCAGAGGGACAACGTAGTAGAGAAAAAAATCGCCTTAGTGCGGATGGAGACCTCAACCAACTTTGAGTGCGCAACTGAAGGAAGGTAGCCAAATTCAGTGGAATTCTTTGCGGTAAAAATTCGTTTTTCAATGTAAGAACTGAAATATTTGCCAAATCTCAATTATAACTTTGACCTTTATCACTACATAGTAATTTACGGTCCAATATGTCGATAAATATGCCATATATTGTAACCAAACCCCATGTATCCTTAATCCTTAAACAAATATAATTCTCCAATTAGTCGATTTTTTTGTATTCTCTGATGGCGCGTCAATTTGCCGCATAATTCGAACAAAAGAGCGAAACGTAGAGAAATTAACGTCAAAGACTGTAATTAGATTTATCTAAGCTTTTCAGAAAAACTATGCGCGTATACACATTGTCGTCATCCACCCTTTTGTTGTTGTCACCTCGTCACTGCGTTGTTGTCCCATGGGGTATGGAAATTATGCTGTTCCTACGTGTTGTTCTTTGGTGTTATCCTTCTCGAAAAAGGGGTTGGCCAAACCAGTGTAGGGTTCACCGAACAAGTTCAAAATTCCACGCAATGATAATATTTTTTTATTGATTTCTAAGCAGATCAAAAAGGATGAGGATGAGGACGAGCAGGACAAAGGCAGGTAGGTACCTAGATTTCTCAAAAGAAGGTGGAGATTATCACACATTAGCGACGAAGAAGATGTTCCGTGTTGTAAAGGATGTAAAAACACGAGTCACATGAATTTAACTTTAAAATCCTTTACAATGGATAATGGGTTCGGTCCCTATAGACTTCCTGGTACCTATAGAGGGATAAGGCGAAGTTGTTGCCAAGAATTTCGCAAATCTCACAAATAATCCATCTAATTGATTGTGACAGTATATAATAGAGTGATCCTGTCAAGAGAGTGCTCTTCAATTCGAATAGATTTATCCTATTATACAGAGGGGTTATTGACTGATGTGTGTTGCTAAATAGTAGGATCAGCTGCTGTCAATGACTGGACCTTTTTTTCGTTAATAGGTTCACCGCTTTTGTATCCCGGAAGTTTTCAGCACTATGTCTTTACTTATTTTCCAAGAACGCACGCACTCCTTGCGAATGGTTTTCAACCATTTTCTTTTGGCCTCAGTGTAAACTTCAACAGGTCCGTCCAGCTGTTGGGCCCTGCGGACGATATTGATATCGTCGGTCGCTCCCAGCGGGCCATGATAGAAGCGTTCACGGCGATTGAAGAAGTTAATGAGTGCAAGACTAAGTACATGCTATCAACAAGCAAATAAGCATCTGTCCACCGCCAAGCAACAATTTCGAGATAGTTAAAGAGTTCATCTACCTCGGAGTAAGCATAAACTCCACGAATGACAACCCTAGGAAGCCGGTGCTACTTCGGTTTGGCAAACAACTGGGTTCAAAACTCCTAGCTCGAAGGACGAAAACTATGCTCTACAAGACCCTTATCTTGCCAGTTGTGCTTTATGGCGCCGAGTGCTGGACCATAGGCAAGAAAGGAGAGCTAATAGGTACTGGCTTCTTCGAAAGAAAAATTCTTCGGCGGATTTTTGGTGTGCGAGAAAGGCGAATGGAGGACAAGATGCAACTGCGAACTCTATGAACTGTTCCAAGATGTGGATGTAGTCCAAAAAGCAAAAACACATCGACTACAGTGCCTCGACCACATTGAGCGAATGGACAATAATGCTCCGGCTAAGAGGATCTTTGAATCCCAGCCCCCAGGTTCGAGAATACAAGGAAGAGCGAACTTCCAAACAACTGGAAGCAGCGTGAACGGGATCGTAGAAGTTAGAAGGCGCAATGTTTCAGGCAGAGACTCCTAACTTCATGGTTGGTTCCTACATGTGATTCTCAGATCATATGCGAAGGTCTCTGGCTGAAAATTAATGTAAATTTGAAAACGGCCCACCCACCTTCAATATCAGACTTTCAAGGACGAAAAAACCTAAGTAATTTGATTTTCGATGGTGCCTAAAATATTACTGATATCCATACCAAGCTAATAGCTATTTTGTTGATTTTTTATTAATCCGCTCTAGACAACAATAAAAATAAAAAAAATAAAAATTCTCAGCAGGAAACACAATTTCGAGCCGATTGCAATTTGCAAACCCTTAGCGTCGTTGGTTAACCCCGGGGGCCACGCACACACAACATCCCAACAGGCCCAACACATGTTAAGTTGCTCTGAGAAGCGCTGTAAAAAGCCGAAGGATACAAACGTCCTTATAACAAAAGCGACAAATGAATGACACATTGTTACACGAGGAAAAGTTTTATTTGCACTTGAGGAATTCTATTTTGACTAAAGTCAGTATGGAGGTCGGTCGTTCATTCTTTTGTTGGACGCGTTAATGATCCCATTCGAGTGGAATGAATGAGAACAATTGATGAATCGTGTAATCGGTCACAATAACAATAATTCAAGATATATATAAGCGCACAGACGGAGCGACAATGAATGGTGTTTTTGCCAGCGCCGCAGAGTGTTTACACTCCAATGTGACACTCTGCGTGATGTGCGTGTGTGCTATCGACAAATTACATATCGATTGGTATGGGAGCTCAACGTATTTTTGACACACTAAATTCACACTCGAGTGGATTCTATCAAATGAATTAAATGCAATGCGATTTCAATGTGAAAACCATCAGTGAATCCGTTTCGCGCTGGATTCTAATGAGTCTATAAATGCGGACACCATGCCGTGGAGAAGTACATTTCAAATGTGACGAGGGCTTGCATTAGGACCAATCAGAATTTCGCCGGTTGGCGTTTTCAAATGTACTCTGTCTTTCTTAATTGAGGAGTTTTCAACATCTAAGAGGTATACAAATTTAAATAAAATGCAAAAAACGACTTCTGACTGTTACAATTTTTGACATATACGTGGATTTATAATCTGGGAGTCTAATTTTCGCCTGGGACCGCGGGTATTTTAATTCTATGTACTTGTGGTGAAATATCAAACGCGGATCTACTTGTAGTTGACAAAAAGAAAAACACATTGGCTTCAAGGAAAAAGTGTGACCAGCAAAGGAACGAATCTCTTAAAAGACATAATGCAAGTAAAGTTAACGCCGGTCTCTTTCAAAACAAGTGGCAAAAAAAACACTAAAAAGACACGAGACAAAGTGTTCTCTGCCCTCGTGCACCTCCACCAAGAATCGCAATTTAAAATACCCCTGGAATGGTACATATACACAGTCAGTAAACTGTGTGAAGACTGCCATCAGGATAATGGTAAAGCACTCAAAATTAAATTTTCTGAAAATTGATAAATTATACGGTAGACAGGCGAAGAAGAATTGTAGTTACAGGACGAATTTACACCCTTCCTTCCTTCCTATTCCTTTAAATGTTATCACACCAACACTCGTCGCTACGCGCTCCTTTCTCCTGCTGTGTATGGTGGCAATAATATGTAGGTATCTTGTTACACTTTGGCGGCAACCTAAACTGATTACGTTTTCAATGAAATGTGCAAATTGAATTAGTCCTTTGAGTGCCAAGATATTTTCCACAACATTTGTGAATGCTTTTATTAATTATTTTCTTATATCGTTGCCCTTTGCGATGAATCGAATGATGCCTGGTGTCGGTGTGGTGATGCGGTGATGCTGAGGGGTGGCCAAATTTCATTATATGCAATGCAATCGTCCTTAAAAATGGAATTGAAGAAAGATTACCATCTAAAGTGAATCAGTAGCAGTCTCAGTTAGGTATAGCTTGGACAATATTTTTTATTTAAAGTTATTTGTGCGTTGAAGTCACACTTTGAACATAAATGGATCACTGGGAGGTGTAAGCATAGGACTTACTTCGGCTATTGAAATGGATTGTCTAAGCAAATGGTTGCGGAATAAATATTTCCCCAGTAGGCTAAGAAATCTGCTCTGAATTTTATGGTTGTCGGCCCAAAGAAGCGGATTCTGAAGAACCTCTAGCCGACAGACAGACAGAGACAGGTTTAACATTTTTATGACTCGCAACGAATCAAGCCAGAGTCATATACGAAACAGTCCAAGGAAGTGCGGGGTGCTGCTGAACTATCTGGAAAACTATTAGGTTGGCGCGCCCCTACAGCTTTTAGAAGCTTATTGTCCCTTCCATTCGTCTCAAAAATTGAAAACCCACACAAAACGAATGGTTGTGAGAAGCTAGGCCTTGGGTCCCATAGACCTATCGCGCCAAATATTTATTTATTTATTTTATTTACCTATCTCGAAAGGCATGAAATAAAGTGCAGGTCAGAAATCTCGTGTCAAATCCAAAGACTTCAGATTCCTTTTGCGATCCGACTTCTAGGGTCCAGTGCGGTAGTGCACCATTGGCCCGCGGTTGCTCTGGTAAAATATTTTTACCACTTGGTGTCCCACTTAGACAAATTTTGTGATCAAAAACTATGGAAAAATTAAACCCAAGATCGAAATTTCGCTTTGAAAGTTTGATAAGTATTTAGTTTAAACGCTTTTTGGTTGTTTTCTAAAATGAGAAATAAGGCCTGAACTAAATGCTTTGATTTCATTTAGTTTTTTGTCGATTTTCAAGATTCCTGGTACATTTTTTCTATCCTTCCTAGCGATTAGCTAGGACACTTGCTGCCATTTTCCCAAAGTACCTAAATTACAACGCATAATTGGGTCTGCAACGAAAAGTCGCTTCTCCTTCAGCGCACAGTAGTGTTTTTGTATTTTGTTGCCAACACTCGATTTAAGGGCTGTATAGGTGCCCTATGTATGTACACATACCTATTGAAATAATGCTTTTCAAATCTCGAGCGGCACAAAAACATTTAACGACACAAACAAACTGAAAACATAATGGCACACCGTCACACTGGCAATCCAACGAAAGGATTTTGGACACGGTTTCCTTGCGCACCTTTATACTCAAAATTCCAAATGAAATATACAAATCCTTGCGGTGAGCTGAGCGCATGTTCTACTCGTACTCGTACATACATCCGTGTGGAATACGAATAAAGGTAGTTTTATGGAAAATCCACAATATAAATCCACATGGATATACTCGGGATAATATTATACGACTGTTTGTTCGTATTTGTAGATATGGGTGGGTGCTTATAGCGCCAGTTCACCATACACTTTAGGGGGCGGAGTGTATTTCATATCAGAGCGTATTCCATCCCGGAAATGGGCGTTGAAAATTTAATCACCAACGAACCAAGCAACAGACATCATCTCTATCTAAATTTCTAAATAAACACACCTACGATGTAGGTATGTGTGGAGTGGATAGAAATGTGAATCCGAATTCCTTGGATCAGTAATAAGCCAACCAACCCAAGGTCAGTGGAAGTTTGAGGGTATTCTTTTTGTTTAATAATATTTTCTTTGTTTTAAGTTGTCATTGCTGGAGGTATTTACTTTATGGCAAGGATTCGCTAACGGAAACGGAAATGGTTTATGCAAGTTATAATGATTTGAATTGACATCGAGTCGTAGGTAGGTAACTGCCTGAAGGTGGAGGCAGAAAGGATGTGTTGGAACTTTCTTGTCAATAGGAAGAAGCTAACTCATTAAATATTCTGTGAAAGTTATGCCATCATTTGCTGTGAATATTTATGAGGATTTGCTGATTGAATTACAATAACAACGAATTCCCACAAAGGACCACAGTGGGCAGCATTCACATCGGGTGGTCAGTGGCCAAAAGTGGTTTTGTTCTAAAAATTGGTACGGACAAGTTTGGTTCCCTTTGGATATGTAATAAGACAGTGGCCGTCATTTGCATCTTCTAGATTCGAAATTCGAACTTTTGGCAAACCTAAAAATTCTTTTTTACACCATATCCTGCTCTTGACTCTGATATATGCCACCATCTGCTCCAATTTGAAAGCTATCCTGTTGTGATACAGTTTTTTTCAAGCCTTAACAATTACAGCCTTTGATGAAAATTCGAAAATAGAAGTGAGCAATGAACATAGAAAATAGGTAGGTATGCTCAAAATATATGCATCAAATACCAAAAGCCTGTAAGACTCTCAAAAACCATAAAGTCTTTCATAAGGAAGAAGGTTACGCAGCTTTTTCAAAATTAATTAGGAATTTGGGCACTCAATATTTGGAGAAACTAAATATGGCGTACCGCAAGGCAGTCTGCCAATCCCTATTTTGTATCTTCTATATTCACCAGCCATCTGCATCAATAGAGTGAAAACTGTCGAGGAAGCAACGAGAACTGAATTCGAAAGACCCCGACAGATCGCAGAATTGACAATTTCCCAATAAAGCTGATTCGAAGCTGAGGCGATAAAAACCTGACTAAAATACGACAGAGAGTGCGCTTCAAAATGTCACGAAGGCAGCGTTTGACGCACTTCTTCCATGCCTATAGCATTCCAATTTTAAAAAGTCTGACTGCCAATGCAAAACACACAATCGAATGCGTACTTCTCTCTCTTTTTATAAGGAATAGCTTCATTCACAATTATTCTTGGTGAGGCGTATCACCACCCACGAGCATAAAAAATAGACTCAGCTTATCTTTGAACAAAAAAAAAAAACCTTCATCGTGCTATTCCAATTCCAATAAGACCCACATCCAATAACCATCACGTCACGGGTGTTCTTTATGTCAAAACCGAGAAACAAAACAAATCTTTTTATACAAAAATAAACGAAAATAACAATAATAAGATGCAACAATGATATTCACGAAGCCGTTCAAGTGGCAACGCATATAGACAAAACACCCAGCCTTATGCCAAGGCAAAAAAAAACTACGTACACTTCAAGTAGATGGCCCCCAATCTCTTCTCAAGAGTTTGGTTTCGAGAATCGTATATATATACAGAAAAAACAAAAAGCCATAACAGCCACACACACTCACAAAATCCAACATAAACAACAACGAAATATCGACAAGCATTTCTGGAATGCGTCGACTTGTATTGTATCTGCCTAATTTGTTTTGAAAAAACCCTCGACAGTATGAAAGAAAGATAAATAAAAACGAACAGATTGTTGTTAACATTTTTTTAAATATTATTGATGAATATTCGCCCCAAATAAACACTCGACAAAATATATACCACTTACCGCACAAATATCCCCAAAAAGACAGAAAAAAATTGTGAATATTCAAATGGTAAACTGGCGCGATTTGTACATGGTAAGAAGTTGGTAAGACGGCTGTCGATAGGAGGTCTGTGTTTCGTATTAGCATTTATCAAAATTTTGCCTTTTTGGCTTGAAGCAGAGCGAAGAAGAATCCTATCAGAGAAAGAGAGAAAGTTATACAAATCGGAAGGATTCATATAATAAATAAATTATTTGTATATAGCCTCACAGTTAAACCACTACTCAACCAGGCCATATGGCCTTTTCAGATAAAACAAAGGACTTAATGGGCTAACGCATGCAGCTTTCATTTCATCGCATTCAGCCAACGGGCATTTAAACGAATTAAATTCGAAAAATACTAATTTTAAACTGTTGCTTTTGAAATTCGAAAAGCACTATTAGTTTGACAGCTAAAAATATGGCAGAGAAGACGCCTTTTAGACGGTGGTAGACAAGGGCATTATTTATGGAAAAGGTACGCAGCAAAGTCTAACTGAAACAATCCATGAGCCCCTACAGCCGAATGGTAGGTCCCTGTGCGGTCTTAGGCTGGGATAGTTTAAACGTTTCACAGTTCGACAGAGGCCACTTTTGACAATCTATATAAAGGTTGTTGTTAAAAACAGTGGCTTAGTAGTTAGTGTGTTGGACTAAGCGAAGGCTCCCCGGTTCGAATCCCGAAAGAACCAAATTGCATCTTAAGGTTTTTTCCGAGACCTGTCGCGCCAAAATATTTTTATACCTACTTATTTATTTATGTTAAAAACACCGCCGAAACTTTTAACAAAAAAACAGACAGGATGACGGACTGTGGGTAGATAATGAGTAGCATATCCTTTCAGAAGAATGAACCCTGTTAGGAGCAAAAGAAAAAAACCTCTAAACTGAAAACTATTTCTCACAGTGCATCAACTCTTTTTGTATTTCACTGGACCGCATGACCACTTTAGATATTATTTCCAATTTTCAAAACCTAAAACCCATGTCTGGGCCTTAGTGTGTGCGTATACATACCTATAATACAATCTGTGTGTGGAAAACAACAAAAAGCAAACGTCAAGAGTGTACTTTCTTTTAAATTAACATAACAAAAACCTATCGAGTGTCATTGAAATACCAATGATGCTGGCGCTGGATGATGAAGTTGATGACGCTTCACAAATATAGCGTGTATTTATAAGGTCTCCGTGCCACACAGTCGGTTGCGGCGCGGTGGCGGCGGCGGTCAGATCCGACAAGTACCGAGATCATCCTAAACTCCTCAAGTTGGCTGCATTTTATAACACCAACGAAGCACGTGCGATTGACTCTTTCTTTTATACTTAGTTTTCATTCTTTTTGGTTACTTGTTTGTTGTCTCTTGCCGGTCGCGGTGGGGTATCTGTCTGTGCTTTGAGAGAGGGTTCGATAGCGTTTTGTTAAAAGTAAAGGTGTTTTGTTTATGAGAATCCTTTAAGCAAAGCATCAGAATGTCAAAGCTGTCATCTTTTGATTTTGATTGTAGGACTAGATTCAAAATAACCTTTTTAAACTTCTTTCCACTCCTTGGTTAGGCAGGTACCTATAGCCCCGCGGAGAAATAAATAGCAAACCACTTGAATTGAAGACTACGATATTTATCGCTCACTCTATGCGCTGATCTCTTCACCTCTTTTTATAAGTTTTTGTGCACACAAATCCATTTTAAATTTGTTGACCCTCTTGTTTTAGCCTTCTTAATCTATCTATCCACAACACCACGCAGCAGCCGTCGCCATCATAATGATCATCATGATGATCGCTGTGATCATCATAAACGTCAGCCATGCAAATGACATTATAGCTGCTCAGCCCTAGAGGGGCGGGCGAGAGCGAGCCTCTTCAACAAGATTTGTGGTACGTGCGTTGCGCCACACTAAATAAAAGCAGACCACAAGTACGCACTTGACGTTTCGATAAACGTACAATACAAATCGATCGTCGTTGTGGTCGTTGTGGTCGGGTTCGTCGTCAACGACAACGACAACGATGGAGAAGGAGATTCATACAAGTCGCGCGCTTTATGGACCGCACACCATTTGGACTCTCAAGTGTACCTCCAACGCAGAGTACGATACTCATAATGGAATATGGAATATGGAATGGCAGGCCAGTATACACAGAAACAACAGATAGGACAACAATAATACATGACTGGCGTCGGTCGCCGCCGGTGGAGCAAGAGGCGAAGAAAACTATCGCTTCATTGATCGATATTTGCACATAGCTTTAAAAAAAAAGAGTTATTGTATGGTTTTTGTCGAAAGTTGTATAGTTACATCTGTAACACACAGTGGGAAGCAGCTTTTAGAAGGATAGGTGCCGAGTGTCTGCCAGAAGCGTCTATTTGAAAGGGGTACACAACGAACTAACTCATACACACTTTGAAGGCACAGACTAAACTCAAAACTATTCAAAGACAAAGTCTGTCTGCGAGAGGACATCTTTAACATCTTTTTTCAATCATTGACTTTATTAGAAAGATATTATTTTCGACCACTAGCGTCCGGAATGCAGAAAAAATCAGCTGTCAAATTGTATGGCTTTGGAAAAGGTGCTCCCAGTCCCTAAAACGAACCCCTTCTATTTCCGAGAAACATGGAAAACGCATATTCCGCTCTTATCCACGATTAGAATCAGATCTGAACCTTATACCAATTTTTATTGTTATTAAATATTGAATAACATAGAAGCTCCATTTTGTATTGTTAAACATTACCAACGTGAACTGACTGTAAATGACACAAAATCAGAAGAGAAAATCGCCCTACTCAACATTCTTAAACCTTTTAATATATTTTTATAATAAAAGTAAACTTTTGCACTCACCTGTATAAATGCTATTGATGGTTGAAGGTTTCCATACTTTAAAGTTGCGCGCAAAAGTTGCAAACACTCTCAAGAATTGGTTTATAGTTTTTTTTAACTGATTTTAGAAAAAGTACTTCAACACACTTAACACTGTTTATGAACGGCCATCTTTTTATACTGGCTTTACTTTACGTTATGGTTATTGCATTTTAATGACTGTAAATGTGGAATTAATAAAATCCCATTTGTTTGATGGAAGCGCAGGGAAGGCCGTCGGTCTTTTGGCCTGCATCAAGCTCAAGCGCACCTAAAAGGAGAAGAGAAAAGAAATTATTGCAATATTTAAACAATATTTGAGTATGAGATTAATTAGATATCCAATCGTACATATCTATTGATGAAATCGCAACGCCTCTTTAAATTCATTCACTACCCCACTCAATAAAGTGCGGCCTCTTTGCTTAAATCCAATAATAACAACTAATAACATTTTAATTAACAAAATTAATTAAAGAGGAACAACAAAAATTCGGTTATTATAACCCAAACACATTGCAAGCGCTCAAAGTGATCCCAAATCAAAAAGGTAGTGGAAAACAAAAATCATTCAATTTAATTTCAGAACAACAAGCGGACATTAATTAGATTATAATACATGGCAACGCCAGAGTGCGGTCACTGCGGACAAGGCGTTAAGTGCTGTTCTACCCGGCGCTCTTGCTTATCTCTTAATGTTTGCACCCGCCCCTTGTGTAAGGCTCTTGTCCATCAGCGTTTAATACAAAAGTGTTAAAATGCTCGCCTGGGCATAATAGGAAGGTCCTTCAAAGAATCCGACAAAAAAAGTGCACTTCGTTTTGGCCAGGTGCAAGGGAGGGTTCTCTGTTTTTTTCAAGCACAGTATACCTAATCTTGATCAAGTGGTTATAGGTGAGTGTGCAAAGACTTGATTGGAAGTGAGCACATTTCTTATCAAACATAATTAGCTGCGGTAAAAGTATTTTAGACTTTAACTCCGAGTGGTGACACTGGCTGCCATTAGAGCTAGAGGTGTGTGTGATGTCAATTAAGTTCAGTGGGACCCTGGATTTGCTATTGTTTTTGAAAAACCTCTCACCCGTTTCTCCCATACAAGACCAAAGAGGAAAAAGGAGACTAAACGAATAAGTGCTTTGATGGCATCCGAACACCCAAACGGACGGAACATGCAAACATAATGCGATATACCTACATACCGATGATAGTCCAATTTGTACGCAGGCTGTATATGGATGTAGCAAAAGTAAGCACACTTCACTTGGTCATCATCGATATAGAAAGGATTTAAATAAACACATTCAGATTTATGGAAAATACAAAAGCAACATGCAACCTAGTGCGGGCTTACCAAATAGGTGTTTACTTGTTTGTTTTTCTCTGGGGGTATTAAATTGGTTGCTGACCACCCACATGCAAGTTATAAGCCAAGTGTTTGTACATGAAAGTGCCCTCATAACTGCAAATATGATTTGGATCGCATGCTGTGTTTTATTTAACTTTAAACATCGCCTAGTCAAAATCGCATCTTTGGAAACATGGACATGGGTCGTTGTAAAGTTTTTCAATACTAGGATTTAGTCGGATTAAGCCGAAGCTTAAATTGGCCCAAGGATTCTATTTATAGTTCCGATAAACAATTTCAATGTAATCGTAATTTCGCTTAAACTGGATTGATCTCATGTAATTCTACTACAAATGTATTAAAGGGTACCTACCGGTAATATATTAATTTAACCCCGGTTGTAAGTTTTATTGATGTCGAAGTTGACTGTCGTTGAAAATAAAAACTGGTTATAGTTCTTTGACAAGGATCCTGTTGACTTGCTGCTGTCAATTATTCATGAAACGGAGTTCTGACTTAAGGCGTGCGCCGACGATAAAGATGTTTAGACTGAAAAAATATTTCTGTACTTCATAAATATGTACGTTCCATTTTCCTTTACAAAACTAAATTCTATTCGGACATCAATCCAATGACAAACTAGGAAAAGAGTTGTCCAACCGAGAGAAAAGCAATACAAGGGCAAACTTCTACGAGAAAAAAGAGGAATGCAGGAGCAATCTTATTTGGAAACTTCAAGTTGAATCCTTGTCGTATATGGTCTAAACTCAATTCTTCTGCATAAACAATATTCTAACAAGCAAAGAGGATACAAAAGTGCCGCACCAACATTGGTGAGAGGTGAGATAGCTGTTAATGGAAGAGATTGTAATAGACTGTATTTTAAATGTAATAGATTTTGTATGCAGCACCAAATACACCAACCACATGTGTTTGAGAAATATGCACCGCCAACACAAACCGGAAATGGGATAGCCAACAGTTTGCAGATGGCAGGAGTCTTTAATCGATAACATATTTTATCGATTAAAATGCTGACTGCGTCGGGTGTCTGGAATTATTGCGGTTTGAATTTTATGTATTTATTTTTTCCGTGTGTTTTTGTTTGGAATTGGTATACGTGTAAATAGATAAGGATATGATGCTCAGATGCAGGATTAAAATAACCGCCACTTATTTATGTGTATTGAACATGCAAAACAATAAAAAAAATTCCGTCAAATAGTTTCCCTAATCGCTTAGCCCAAAAAAAGCGTCAAAATGACAAACGCAGTACCTATCGCTGATGAGTAGCCTAAACTAAATTTGTCGGTAACGTCACTTTTTCTACGTCACTCAATCACGGATTTCTTGACTAGATTCGTCGGCTAGCCTTCCATAAACGTCAAGTGACACAGCTGCCAATGTGACCGATAGGCCAATGAAAACTGAAATACATCAAGTCAGTCAGCTGTCAGACTTACTAAACTCGATACTTGAACGTCCCCAATGGCATCTATCAAAATTTCAACAACCATCCGTAACAACAGTTATATAACTTTCATTCGAGGGAATCATTGTGCATTTGGAAAAGGTTTCCCGGAAGTTGTCTAAATTTCCAATGTGGTTCCCTTCTTTGATAGAAAAGGGAAAGTACCACACTCACCTAATGTTGAAACTATTGCTTCGCTATTGTGAAGTAGATGGCGCTACATGCCTGGTTTCCAGAATATCATGCGAATCATAGAATAGAATAACAATAGTCACAATATTTGAAAAGGCAAGGGAGGGAATACAGGTGTATCTGACTGTCCTGATAGATGGAAGCGGGAATGCAACCCAAGTTGCCATAGTAACTAAATCAACAATCACTGTAGGTACTTTAAGTCAACCACAAACAGCTTATCACAAAAGCACAGCTCAATATATTCAATAACGATTTCCATTTGCGACGAATTCTTTTTGCCAACGAATTTCAAAGGATATCTATTTTGCCATTTGACGTTTAAGTCAAAATTATCGTGAAACCTTTAATCAAGCTCTGATGTTTAAGTCTGATACCTGCGTTCCCTATAATTTCAAATAAGCACAGGACAAATACTTTCCACACCCTATAAGTATCTACTCCTAGGTACCTACTTTTACTGTCCTTGCCACTGAATTCAGTTTGTATTTCCGGGTGATTTATGAGAGATAAAAAGGTGGACCAGATGACACTTTACAGTTTCTGACACTTCGAAACTCAGATGGCTGCCTGTCTACCACATTCGATCAAGTTTATAAGGAATGTCCCTTAGATCAGACCCAACCAAAGTTGTAATACTGAAAGCAATAGAGTGTTAAATGGGTTGCTGCAAAATCTAACAACGTTGTAAAACGCGATAAAACCCCTTCAAAAACATCAGACCCATATGGGTTACAGTTGTAACACGATGCAACTCTATACCCAAATGCAGAATGCCCACATCCGATACTTTAGAAAAAAAAACTGCGGTTCTGGTTCAATCTGCCATAACCGCACGGATTCATAGGAAATTATAAGAATATTCTCGCCCCCAGCAACAAACTTGGCGGACACGTTCAGCATCAAATAGGGGGAACTATCAAATTTCTGTCAAACCACATATATATACCATTGTGATGTATCTGAAGCTGAAGCATTTCCGGTAACTTGAGTGTGCAAAAGTTCTACTGCCACTAAACGCGCTACAAGATCAAGCGATTTCCTTTTTGTTGTTTTTGAATAGGAAGTGAGTTAATCGAAAGGCATCTCAGCTTAAGTATTATAAAACCGAAATACATTTCGTGTGTATACGACGAGCACACATCGGAAGCCACGAGTTTCTTGCTCTTTCGCTCTACTATTGTAAAATTCTACAACACTTTGGCGTGGTTTAGATTAAATTGCGCTTACATAATCAAGCGTTGATCAGCCCATGTAACTGTTTGACTATTATTAACTTCATATAAAATATTCTGTGTCATAAATTCGTTGGCTAGACCACTTTAGCTTGCTGATAGTTGTATTTCAAACATGGTTCCCCTTTAACGTCATTATATTTTAAAAGAGCAGGGGGATTATTCTGTCCCAAAAAGCATAAAAAAAATAACACCGATCTGCAGACATTATATCCATTCTGATTCTCGCATACATATGTGTGAGGCAATGGCCGTGTTTTTAAAACAATTTTAAACCTATCTACCAAAGGGGAGCGATCGCGCATCCATATAATTGACGGTGTTGGCGATAATTGGATAGAATTTCGTTATTCGTGTAACGATTTTCATAAATATATTCTTAGCGTGAAATAGGGGTGTCACACGGGTGCCCTTCTCTCTATACAGAGCCCGGCAGGAAGTTCATTTCGATATTGCCCAATAAGTAGATTGAAATATTTTGCCCAAAATGTAAAAAAAAAATAAATGTTTTACTTAACGCAATGATATGCACATACGACATGCTTAGATTTGGCGATAATGTCAACTTCCGCAATTGAAAAATGTCCGAAAAGTGCCTGCCTAGCCACCACTGTGCGCCACGTTTTGCAAATCTATCTAGAGCATACGAGGGCATGTTGTTGTTACAGCCATTATCTGCATATGGAACGAAATAAGACCATCGAGCAGCAGAAGAGTGTGCTTGTTTAATGCATTCCTTTTTTTTGTTAACACGGGCCTGCATGTCAGCGGGAGCTTATGACACGCGCTCTGTTATGAGAGTATTACAAAGCTAGATTTAAAAAATTCTAAAGACTGAAGAAATATTTAGAGGCGAATTGCTAAAATAATTATTTTATATCCGCTTGAGGAAGGATTGCTTCAATATCAGTTGAACTTGACTGGAACAGAGAACAGTTGAAAACCATTCGACCTCTGATAGCCAGAGATAGGCTGTCAAATTGAAATCACACTCATTCGGCCATCCTTTTTTATTGCGAATATCCCCACCGCAATACAATTTGAGTCCAACTAGTAAAATAAAAAGAAACAAAAGTAGTTATCCCAGAATAGATATCCCTAAAAATATTAAGCCCTTTAGGGAGTGGAAACAAATGGCGGACTGACATGTCTCTAGGTCTCTGAAACTAATATCGATGAGTGGCAAATCACTCTCCCGATGTTATATCGAAAATCGACGAACAACGAACAAATGTGTGTCGAAGCGGAAAGATATATTGAAAAGGCGACACAGAGCGTTGGCCCTTCGACTTTATAAGCACAATGCATCTATATAGAGTATAGCACATTTGAGTTCAAATCTTAAACTTAGAGCATAGACGCATAAGACCCGCACCCACTCCAAACGTCAAGAGCAACGGTATGCGTATCCGAAATCGTTTGAATTTGAACTTGAAATATGGCAACATTTTGAAATTCAACAATTTTTATCCTTCATCTGTCACAATGGGCCAATTCTGGCCTAAGTGTGGCTGCACTTGTGTGTAGCCTGCCACTATGACCTATCTGTCATCTTCTGTCAAATAAAATTTTAC
Organism: Cheilosia pagana; assembly: GCA_936431705.1. Taxonomy (NCBI): domain Eukaryota; kingdom Metazoa; phylum Arthropoda; class Insecta; order Diptera; family Syrphidae; genus Cheilosia; species Cheilosia pagana. The sequence continues at coordinate 4,409,841 of OW386171.1, forward strand.
ATATTTTGGGAGCCAATTTTTGATACCTACGAAATTTGATTTTAAAATGAAATATTTCATGTTATAGTGTCGCGGGAATTATTCCTTTTTATGTAAATAGAAAATCTTTGTTTTGCCGTCTTTCCGAATGCACAATTCAACGGCAAATTATACGCACTGTTCAGCGATATAGAGCTTGGGTCGAATTACCGCACCCGTAAGCGAGCAATACGTCACTGAATTCTGTTGATTTTACATGCAAAACAATAACAATTTCAGTCACGTATCATTCGATCACGGATGCGGTAATTCAACTCCTAGTCTAAACACTGAGCAGATAACCGAGGGGTCCCCCGGTTCGATTCCCGAAAAAATCAAATGACATTTTAAGGTCTTTTCCTCCGCGCGACCTCTCGCGAACGTCTAACAAACATCCAAGAGTAAAACTGTCATAAAAGAGCTTCTCAATTAGCCGTTTGGACTCCGCATAAAATTGTAGATTCCTTCCATTCGTCCCGAAAATAAAAAACTCACACAAAACAAATGGTTGTGAGAAGCTAGGCTTATGGTCCCACAGACTTAATTATTTATTTTTTAAACTCTGAGCAGAATTTATTTGATTCTAACCCACATTGTCAAATCAGCTACGAATGTCCTCGTCGAACCGGGCTACAACCCTAAGGTCACATTGCTTAGCAACGAACTGTGTCTCACTATAAAAAAAAGACTGTCATCGGAAGTAACGAAATTTCAGACTTGTTTTTGAGAACAGTCCCCTTTGGAACAGTTCCCTTTCTGTGTTTCTCATAAATGAATAAACCTCTTCAATAACCAAATCGCTTTTAAGGGCGGGTGGGAAAGTTTCAATTTCCGCTATTAGAAAAGAAAATATATTTTCAAATAGAAATTTCAACAATAAAATACCAAATAAATTAAATATACGAATGTGTCAGGCATAAGTGACTTGTATTTTTGTTTTTATCGCCTGTCAGTTAATTGGGTGTCAAAATGTATGCTTTACCAAAAATAGATGGGAAAAAATGTGGACCTTGTCGCTTTTTGTAATAAAATGCACAAGCACATGCCAATACCTTATAGCTCTCTTTTGGGCGCACATTCAAATTAAGATTATTTTCTTTAAACTCTTCGTTACCAGTGGTGCCAGGTCAATCTCATGAAATGATATTGTTTATTTAAATTGTTTCTTATTCTGTTGTGAATTCGCTCGAAACAAAGTGAGAATATGCAAAATGTGTTTGCTACAACAAGAAAGGATATTGTTTAGTGACAGAGGAGACCTAATAGCAAGTAACCAAGTAGCAAAATGACAGATTTGGCAAAATAGGTGCAAGTGGAATTCGAAACATTCGTGTCCACAAAACAAAAATTATTAGTCCCTATAGGTGTTGAAAAGCGATTTACTTTGACACTGACATAAGCTGTCAAATGTTCCAAAGAAAACCTACAATTTATAGAAAAATTTATAGAAATTTATAGAAAAAAATGTTTGGCACAACAGGTCGGGTTTACTTTTTGGGCGAATGAAAATAACCTCCAAACGGCAGAATTGCGAAGCTTTGTGTTTATTTTTAAAAGGACATCAACAAACTCACAAAATTCGAGCGAAAATAAGAGAAAACAGATGTCAGCAATAATTTGCTTGTTCTTTTTGCTTGGGCTGAATTTCAGAATATTAGAAATTTCAGGTTCTAATGGGCGCATTCAGTAATTACTAGGAAAGATGTATATTAGATATGCAATTTTTATGCAATTTCGTTCTCACTGTTGTTTAAGGACAATATATTTGAATGGAAGGCGCTGTGTCTGTCAAGTTAAACAAGCATCTTATGCAAAGTTTAATGAGAAACTAGGTATTTTTCGCATAGCCCTTTGAAACTTATTTCTTCGATTTTCATCAAATGGATTGGATTGTAAAATTTGCTGTTGACTGTTTTTTTACCTCGCTTAGTAACTCACTGAACACACCAACGAATTCAGAATCAGAAGAAAATTGCTTTCAATTCTCAAATACGCTTAAGATGGCAACTGTGCGCTCGTAACTTGCCTTTCTCAATACTATTTTTAGGAACCCATAAGCTGCTGCACACGCTACTTCCCACTGTCTCTGGCGTCTTAGTTTCATCTCTTTGATCTGCATCTCAATCAAATCCGTATAGTCCCACATTCCCATCTCCCATGTAAGAATAAGAAAAACAAAAAGATGCCCGATACACAGGGGGCCGTTCCACTTATACGCTCAGCGTCGTGCCGTCGGTCGTCTTTAAAATCAAATTGAACGATAGAGATAGAGGATGCCGATCAGTGCAGCGGTCGAGTTAAATGCAAACTCTTCATCATTGCTCCAGAAAGCGGTCATTTTCGCACAATGCAACCGCATATATATTACAAATCAATTATGTCAATATGTGGTGCGAACTACAAGGGAGGAATATATATCTTCCTGCCTATCTAATTACAATGCGTCCCATAACATTTCAGATGACAGAAACAAACAAAAGAGAGCTGAATGCAAGCGCGTCATAATTTCGTATGGTGACCGGACATTGCTGATTAAGCCCCCATACTTGTGGTAGATGATAAATCACGCTTTGTAGGGGTTACGTTTTGGGCTTGTATTTTTCAATCGTTTTATAACTAGGTAGATAGACAGCAGCATGGTTGAGAATGGAATGGAACCATCATCATCTAGGCATAAGTTTGTAGGTATACGCTTCTCCACTCCATTGAGGAATAAATCAAATTAAATTACTACTCACTGTACGCGGAGGGCGCTGCTGAGGGTTGTGCTAGAACAACTATAGACATACAGAAAGAAGAAATGCGTATGATGCATTCTAAATTATACTTAATTTAATAGTAAAATGTATTATAACGTATATAGAATCTAACTCATGCACACACGGAGACATGAGATGGCTACTGCATGATGTTTGGTCCAGCAGAGGGAGAAACAAACAGCCCATGCTCACAGTCACACACAACTTCACTATACACTACACGTTGGTTTTGGTTTTTTTTTTTTTGTCGATGGGTGATCCTCTTTAATAACTAGGTAGTCACCCCCACTACCGCCACCCATACGATCACTGAATTTAGTGTAGTTTTTATGTATATTTTGACTAATTGAGTTGGAAATTTTGATTATATTTTAGTTAGTTTCGTGACAAATATCCCTTTAGTTCGTGTCGAGATTTCATAACGTTAAAAGGTCTGTCTTCTGACGTTCAAAGCATCCTAAGTATTTTTTTTTTTGTTATTCATACACACATATAATAATAAAATGCATGGATTTGAGAGATTTTCTTAGACAAAAAAAAATAAATAAAATTCCAAAAACAAAAAGGATACACTAAGCTGAACAGCGCGGATAAAACGAAATTTTTACCCATATAAACTTTGACCGCCTGTTTGCTAATAGTGAATTTAGTTTTTGAGTTTGCTTATAGTGATTTTTGTTTGTACATTTACTTGCTTCTTAAATAATACCCAACCGAGTGATAAAGGAACTTTTTAAATAACCAAAAAAGTGTGAATCGAGTGACAAAAGTGACAACAATAACGGAGACTAGTTTAAAAAATAAACTGCCAGTGAAACAGTTTTCGTACAAGAAGAAAAAGTAACAAAGTTTCCGTTTCCGATTGCGAGAAAGCGTCCTACAGATGTGCGACTATTCGAAAATAGAGCCATCTGACACATTTTCGATTCCTCTCTAGAGCAACGCGCAAAGTTGTTTATGGCGTGGAGTGCACTCTAAAATGGAATCCGGAAATGTTATGCCATTTTTCGAATTCGAATTAATATGTGCCAATTATTCGTTAGCCCCCCTCTGATTTTAAATATGAAATATCGCCCTTAAATTGAGCTCAGTTACAATATAAGAGCGTGCTTCCAGCAGGTTTATTCAGTCTCAATTCGGTAGCATAAGAAACAAGTCAACCGTACACTTTTGGCTAATTCAAAGGTTGGATAGTAAAAATAAAATAAAAAAAAAAAGAAATCCTCACCCGACTTGTGTCCTTGTTGTATAAATTTGAAAGCGTAACGCGTTAAGATTGTTGTCTATCTATTTCTTTTTGTTTTGAAAGTGTTTTAGAATTTATCAAGTGACGTTTGTGCTCGAAAATATAAATTTTCGTCAAATTCAAATTAAAAACAGCTGTCGGTACACAGGATTAATAGAAAAACTATAACTTTGGTGCAGCAGGTCCATTTAGGACACAAGGGCTAGCTAATCGCAGCCATTTTCCGCAGTAACTCTTTCAAAAACTGTAATAAACGGAATGCGTTTTTTTTTATTTTCGAAATAGGCTTCGAAGTGAAGTTGCTTGCTGTGACACCGTCCTATTTCGAAATTGAATGCCAGTCTTCTTCACAGTCGATTTTGTGATTTTGTGTTACATAGGTACCTAGCTTATCAAAATGAGTATTGGGTACGATGGGATACGAAATAAGGACGCGCAGTAATCCATCTTACTCACTATTGAACAATCGCTTTCAAACACACCCGCATTAAAAAGAAAAAAATTCCAAAGCTACTACCGTTGCTAACAGACGTGGACCTTAAAAAATCCATTTAAATTCAAATTTGTGCACGTTTTTCAACACTACGGCTGGCTGAATTTTCCATTTCAAAACTATCGTCGTTCACGGATGTAGCGACTCGGAGTAAAACTCACCGTACAATAAACAATCAATTAGACCGCCTCTGGGTCGGAATTGAAGCGAGTCTTAATATCTGCCTCAATTTTTCAATAGTTTCTTAAAAAGCTGCAATATTGGAACGACTTCTCTTCTATTTATCAATTTTTGCAGGGGATAGGCTGGCTATATTTTGGAGCTTAAATAGAAAACAGTGCCAAAGCTTGTCCTCTACTGAAATTGACAGAAGGCTTGGGAATAGAGTCAGAAATTTGGGGGCCTCGCAATTTCTGACATTTATACAAATTGAGGTATCTGTTGCATAGGTAAAATACTATTTCCAACTGCAATACGCGTCGGGCACCAACAGAAAGTTGAACCATTTGACTTCTGCTCAAGAGGATTTCCTTTCAATCTGACTATCAAAATGTTAAATTTTATTTATTTGTTTTCAAAATCCATTTTTCATTGGTTACCCTTTTCCCTTATCTCACTATCGAACATTAAAAAATAAAAGAAAAGAAAAACTTCACAAGACTCTATTTATTTTCTTCGAACAGGACAAACGTGGAGAAGTTCCCCTCCCGTTTAATAGTAGCGACGTGAAGAATACCATTCAATTGCAAAGTACATCATTCTAGCCTAAACGAATTTAAATTATCCAAGAAAAACTATGTCTACTGGTATTGAAGGCGAACTGGACGACACCATAAACTTGCGAAGCAAACGAAACGATGAAAATATAGAAATGCCAGCAATTAAGACCGCTGCAGATGCAGTGCCAATTTCGACATCTTCAGCGCTCATCACAACTTCACAACATCAGGTATGGAAATTAATTTCAAAATATGCTTAGCCCCAGCTTAAATATTTCAATCGCCCTACAGATAACGAAACACGAAAGCATACCCGAGCGCGGCTCATGGTCTTCGAAGCTCGACTTTATATTATCAGTTGTAGGTTTAGCTATCGGCTTAGGTAACGTGTGGCGTTTTCCCTATCTATGTTACAAAAATGGAGGAGGTGCTTTTTTGGTACCGTACTTTCTAACACTCATCCTCGCTGGCATACCCATGTTTTTCATGGAACTCGCCTTGGGACAGATGTTGACAATAGGCGGTTTGGGAGTCTTTAAAATTGCTCCCATTTTCAAGGGTATTCCTCTTTAGCAATTTAAAAAAAAAATGATGTTTTAAAAATGCATATGTTTTGTAAAAGGTATTGGTTATGCTGCTGCAGTCATGTCATGCTGGATGAATGTCTACTACATTGTGATTTTAGCCTGGGCAACGTTTTATTTCTTCATGTCAATGAGAGCAGGTAAAGTAGAACCATCCATCTGTCAAATGTCTATATTACAAATTGAATCATGTTGCAGATGTACCATGGCGCACATGTAGCAACATATGGAACACGGTCAACTGCGTGAATCCGTACGAAAGGAAGGAGCTCCTTTGTTGGGAACAATTGAATAAGGTTAATGGTACTGTGAAAAAGATGTGTTCTGTTGCGGCCACAAATATCTCTGCATCGGACTTAACCGATCCCGTGAAAGAGTTCTGGGAGTAAGTCATCCAATTCAAACAGCTGTTTTTTTATATAAAAAAAAACTTCCATCTACAACAGGCGACGTACACTACAAATCTCTCCCGGCGTTGAGCACATTGGAAGCATTAGATGGGAATTGGCCGGAACACTCTTGCTAGTATGGATTCTGTGTTATTTCTGCATCTGGAAGGGTGTCAAATGGACTGGAAAAGTTGTCTACTTTACGGCGCTGTTCCCATATGTATTATTGACTGTTTTACTGATTCGCGGAATAACACTGCCAGGCGCGTTGGAAGGAATCAAGTTCTATGTGATACCAAACTTTTCGAAATTAACTGAATCTGAGGTAAGAACTTGTCAGTAGGTTTCCTTTTGGTCCGATAGGGAGAAAAATGTCGACATTAAAAGTAACTGCTTTTGAAATGAAAAAGAGTATAAAAGTGTATAAGATCAACCCTACGATTGGCAATTGAACGAAGAAAACAAAGAACAGTATTTTGACTGATCTTTCGATCGATTTCTGTGATTTTCATGAGCAAGTTTGACTTAAGTTAACTACAGCAGTAGTTTCACCCAATTTTCGAACTGAGTTTTCTCTAGATGATCAACAATTTGATCAAGCTAAATATTTTCTGTTGATGTTTTTTTGTGTCGACCGAAAATTGACTCGGCAAAAATTTCATCAATGAATTCGAAAGTAGGTAACTTGAAATTAATTTTCAATACAAAAAAAAAAGAAATAAACATCAAGGAAAATAGATTGCACTGTTCTAAGGAGTTGATGATTTGATCAACATTTTTACCATCGCCAAAAAAACATCAACGGAACGAGTAAACATTTTTCATTTGTGAAATAAAAACATCAACGCCATTGATCATTATTGTGGAGTCGTTGATCATGTTAAACAGACGAACATTTTCGATTGATCTCGCATTGGCGGACGAAAATTTAACAGAATATTGTCAACAGGTATGGATCGATGCAGTTACACAAATCTTCTTCTCTTACGGACTAGGATTGGGAACTCTAGTGGCTCTCGGAAGTTATAACAAGTTTACAAACAATGTTTACAAGTGAGTATAAACAGCCAGGACAAACTTCAGCACTTGAATCTTGAATCAATTTTACTTTCTTTACAGAGACGCACTCATAGTTTGTTCGGTGAACTCGAGCACAAGTATGTTTGCCGGATTCGTCATATTCTCTGTGATTGGCTTCATGGCACATGAACAACAAAGACCTGTCGCTGAAGTTGCTGCCTCTGGTAAGTACTGACGTGCACTTATGACAAATGGCAATGCAAAGACGTCTGTCTGTTGATTTTCTAAGGACCCGGCCTTGCTTTTCTGGTTTATCCATCTGCCGTGCTACAGCTGCCAGGATCACCTTTGTGGTCATGCCTGTTCTTCTTTATGCTGCTGCTGATAGGATTGGACTCGCAATTTTGTACAATGGAAGGCTTTATAACGGCCATCATCGACGAGTGGCCGCAATTACTGAGGAAGCGCAAGGAGATCTTTATTGCAATTGTCTGTGCGCTCAGCTATTTGGTGGGCTTGACTTGCATATCACAGGTGCGGTTTCGTACACCAATTGTAAAGTAACGTAATGTCAACATTTGGTGGTGGGTGATTCATTTCAGGGTGGTATGTACGTGTTTCAAATTCTGGATTCATACGCTGTCAGTGGTTTTTGCCTACTCTGGCTGATCTTCTTCGAGTGTGTGTCCATCTCATGGGCCTATGGCGTTGATCGTTTCTACGACGGCATCAAGGACATGATTGGATACTACCCAATGGGCTGGTGGAAATTCTGTTGGTGTTTCACTACCCCAATGATTTGTTTGGTAAGAATTTGTGCCTTCACAATTGATGTTAAGAAAAAAATTCAAAATTTCACCCTAGGGCGTATTCATATTCAACATTGTGCAATGGACTCCGGTCAAATACTTGGACTACAGCTATCCCTTCTGGGCCCACGCCTTTGGGTGGTTCACTGCCTTGTCTTCAATGCTCTACATTCCCGCTTACATGATCTGGCTGTGGAACAAGACGCCAGGCGATAAGAAAACTGTAAGGCTCTTATTTGTTTAAACAAAAGCAACTTTTATATATGCAATTTTCCATTTCATTGCAGAAATTCGGTCTGATTGTGAGAATAGACAAAGATATCAAAGGTCTCCGAGCGCAAATGCAGCAAGAAAACGCAAAACAATACGAAGATTGTTATCCTTTGTAGGTTTATGTATAACTTCTTTTTTACGTTAGAAAGGGCAGATAAATTATTCTAAAAAAAAAACAAATTTACACTAGGGATACTAAGAGCACATTTAAGGGCGCAAAACAGCAAAACATTCATTGCGTGTTTTCGTCGCAGACTTTTCTCTAAACTTCTTCTTGCTGCGCATTCCTTGCGAATATGCTTACTCCGGAGAGATAATTCTTATACTTAATGTTAAATAATAGTTAAATATATATATTTTTTTAAAGTACATACCTCGACAACTGTATAACAATGTGCTACAACTAATTTTTAGTTTTGTTATTTATTTACGAAAATTTATACTAGCCCTCACTGTTAGCAAATACTCGTAAATTATTGTTGACACACACACGCACAGTATATAAAAAGTAATTATTTGTATAATCTTTATAAAAAGACTACTCTGATATATATATATAGAAAAATGGGTCTTCCAGTCAAAAGTGTTTAAGTTCTGGTTAGACACAACAAATGGTTTTTTTTTGCACCGGAAACATAGTTTTACTTCCTTGAAATTTAAAATGTGTATTAAATTTATTAATGTGAAACTTATTTTTCCCCCTAATAAATACGTTAACATTATTTGTAACTAAGCAAGGTTTTTTTCATTTCACGATTGAGTGCAGACAATGTGCGCAGGTGTATGGACAAAAATACACTAGGGGAATCATGGTCCTTTTATTGCAATTCAACTGACTAGTCTGTTAGTCAAGTGAAAAGCCCAGTTGGTTGCAAACACTTCTCTGTCTAACAAAATCAGGCAATCTGAAAGGAAATTTAGTTCCCCGATAAGTAAATTTCAGAACCCCAGGCGATGCGCCAAAATTCACACAAACATCTGAAGGAAGGTTTCGTTGAATTGAAGAAAAGGTTAGGGACGTTCAACGTTCGCAAAACATTCCTCCGGAAGAGTGCATTCGCGCTGTAGATTACTGGGGTAATTTACAAATTTGTAGCAGCAGTGCCACTTTGTGACAGCCGCAACATTTTATGTCAAAATTCATTATTCGATTCGAATCCGTCAAAGGATATGAGTACGATCCACATAAAAAATTTAACAAAACAAATTAATAAAAAAATAAAATTATTAAACAGCTTTCCAGCAAAATACACAAAACTTAAATTTTTTGTATGCTTATTTAAGTTTGAAGGGAAATTACAGAATAAAAAAAATGCAACTGAAATATTTTTTTACAAAAAAAATCAGACAAATATTTTTATAAGTAGTTTTTTTGTTTTATATTTCACGTTTATTTGAAATTCATTGATGTATGAATTTTATGTATAAAATCGAAATCAGCAGATGGTTCAACACTTAAAACTAATTGCGCTTTTTTCTTTATAACTGATAGTATTCAATTCAAAAGTACATTTATATAGAATACAATAAAAATAACATTGGAAAAATAAATACTTTACGAAAACACTTTACTTGGGCATATTATGATAAATAAATCAGATATAATATTATTATTGTTTTTTTTTTTTTCTTAATTGGATTATTTTATACATCAATGTTTAAATTTGCAACGAAATAGTATCTCTATTGCATGACCTTTATAATATTTATTATAGTCATTTAAATTTGTTTTTGTATATTTATTAAACTGTATTTAAATTTACGTTGGATTACTTTTTGTTTTGTTATTTCATACCATAACTGGTTTTGTTTGTTTTGTATTTATTTATTTATTTTCTGTTCTTTTAGTGGTACGAAAAAGAAACTATTGACCATTTAAATCATGCAATTTCTTAATTTCTATTATTATTAGTTTTTTTTTACTTTTTGTTTCTAGTTAATATTACATTCATTCATTATAGTAATATAATTATGTTATAATATACAATAAATATGACCGGTTGTGGAGCATGTTAACGAGTCTGGAAAATAGGGTCTAACGTTGGTTAAATGTATGATCAACTTTTCCTGGATTGCCGCAATAATGAATTGTATTCCCTTCTCGTGTATGAGTACAATGATATGTTATATTTGAATAGTTATTATTTCTTTTGCTCGGATAAGTTTGCTTGTACGGTTGGGATATGAAATCAAAACGAAGCTTAGAACCATACTTGAGCAAATGGACTGGTTTTGTTGCGATTTTCTTTTTAATTAGTTCATGTGAGAAAATGACAACAATATCGAAACCACCGAATATCATAAATGAACTGAAATTGTGAGCACGTTTGAACTATGCAGTTCCCCTTTAGTTCACTTATCAGCGTGCCCAGATAATTGGATGAAATGCTCATTTCCGAAATATGTCAGAATTCAAAACTGAACTAAATGAACTCAAATACATTTTTGCACTATGCGCAGTTCCTTCAGTTTTCATTTCTGATGTAGTGAACTACACAAACCAAATGTAAAACACTTTCAAACTACTCCTTTAGTTCACTTATCATAGTGCATTTTGAACTAGTTCGTATCAGTAAACAGTAAAACAATCTGTTCTAAATGAAAACAAGGACCTGAAATCTATTCCTAAAGAGCAAAATCTCTACGCCACCAGGGGGTACTCAAATTCCGTTTACAAATGTGAAGAGAATGGGTTTTTTTTAACAATCAACTCGTACTAATTCTTATGTAAAATAACTTTACAAAAAAAACAGAACTAAACTATACAAACAAAACAAAAAAAAAATATTCAATATTACTTGTATGCTTAAGATTTAACTATTTGTTAGACGTTAAAATATATATAACTGGTATTAGCTACCAATTTTACTTTACTATTTTTGGATTGAGTTATACACTTTGCTGATTAATTTTCTGTTGGTTTGTTTTATTCTTAATCTTTCGTTTCTGCTACACATCGATTGAAAAGAATTTTATTATTTATACTCTCTTTTTTAGGTTATGATATTTTTGCATGTATATAAAAAGCTTTGTATTCTTCCTGTTACTATTTTTTATTTTATCTTTTTTGCTTAAGTTTTGTTTCCAACAGTTTCTTTTCTTACATCATTTTTAGTAGTTTTTTGTTTTATAATTTGTGCACTTTTGTATGGCTTATAATATTTATACTTAATCATTAATGTGGCCCTTGAAAAGCATTCGGCAGAGCTCGCCACCGCCGGCCTCTTCGCAAAGCAAGAGCTGCCTGGAGCGTTCTTCGCTCTTTTTAACATTGCCCATGATGCGTCTGGTCCGGGTTTCTATCCAGGCCTCGTTGTTTTCGCTGGCACCGATTTCGCGCAGGTTGGTGACGAAGCTCTCGATTACCCTTGCGGTGGCTGTGGATCCGAGGTCGCCCAACTCCAGCTGAGACTGCACATTGTTGTTGCTGTTGTAGGAGGGAGTTGGCAAATTGTTCGACTCATTAAATTGCGATTGATGGCTAAAGATGAGCGCCGGAGCTGGCCACTTTTTATTTGCGACTGCCGATTCTGTGGTCTGAGCCGACAGTGTCGGATACGAAGATGGCAACTTTTTCAAACCGCTCGCCGATGCTGTTGCTACCACCAGCGGTGGTGACGAGTTGTATTCGTTGTCGTTGTTGAAGAAATAATTGCGATGCTTCTTGCGTGCCCGATTCGATTTGGCCGAGTTCTTCTTCAAAGGCTTGTTCTCCTTTTTGGGTAATCGCAAGTTCATTTCTTTGATGATCAGTTCCTTGATTTCAGTGTCATCGATATAGTCCCCGCTGCCACTGCCAGTCGAGTCGATTTCCAAATCGTATGCAGGTTCATCGTGCCGTGGTTTTACTTTTGTGTAACGCAACAGCTTCCAACGGCTGTTCTCTCGGCGCTTGCTGTTTATTCTCGATTTTCTGTCATTTTCATTCGAATTGGAGCTCTTTTGGCTGTCGCTGGTAGCCTCTGAAATAAAGTTGTTCTGGAAGGTCGGCATCGAGGCTTCGTCGACCCGCAAGTGGCTGAGCTTTCTGTGGCTCTCATTCTCATTATCATTCTCATTGTCATTCTCATTTTTATGATCCACTAGGATCGTATCAAAGTAGTCGATGCTGCTCAATTCACTCTTGGTCTTGCTGCTGTACGCCTGTTGTGGCCTGTCAAAGTCATCTATGTAGATGGTGTCCGAATTGCTGGTCGAGTCCTTTATCGACTTGGAGTTGATGGTTCTCGATTGTTTGGCTTCCGATTCTTGCGAATTAGACGACGCCGACGATGCAAATTCATCTGAAGAAGAGCTCTGCAGCATGGAACTCCGGTTATTATTGTTGCCGATGCGAACTTGATTGACACTCGCCTCAACATCCTTGCTATATCGATTTGCTGATTTCTGTTCGAAATTTAACTCGCCATTGACGATAATATTCTTTTTATATTGCTGCTGTGGGTCACCGTAAATTGTCTTGAGCGACGAGTCCATCAACAGAGCATTGCTTTCGTTGAAAAAATACACCAAGAAAAGAATTCCTACCGCTCCCAATGTAATCAATAGACAGAACAGTATCAATGCCAAAGTGCGACGCGGAAATTTCGGATAAATCATATTTCTCAACTATCCTTCCAACCTCGCAACTATCATCAATTCTTTCAATATGTGTTTGCAATTGAAATACTGCTGCTCTGCAATGAAATTAAATGCATACAGGGGTATTTTCTATATGTACATATAATTGATGTCCCCAACGAAAAAAATGTAATCCAACAAAAAAAATATGTACCCAATGCCGAAAATAAGGAATATATATTTTTTTTCTCACTTCTCTGATTTAAAAAAACTCTATATTGTCGACACAAAAATATCTGCACAAGGTTAAAAACTTAAACAATGCTTACACTTAAAAATGTCATTAATTACAAATTTTCCCAGTTCGAAATCGTACTATCTCTGAGCTCTATCATCACCACCAATGATTTATATCATTATTTCAATTAAACGAACACAGTGTTCCTTATAAACAAATTGCACAATTTAACTTGATTTGATTTGTTGGACTGTTTCCAGTTAAATCCGGTGATAATAACTTTAATTTTTTTTCATTACAAAGAGACGAAAAAATAAATCGAACGTATCCTGAATATTTTCTTTATGTTAAATGTTCGCTTTAACATAAGAAATGCGATGACTACAGACTCACAAACAAACAAACAAAAGAAATAAACTGCAAGCGATAGACAGAGAGGGAGAGAGAGTGAGACAGACATGAAAACACAGTTATTGATTATTTTGTGGAATAGATTTTGCGCCTTCATGTTCATCGTGGCCTAAACAAATGAATAAATATCCTTCGTGGAGATTGCGATACTCCATTCGGTAAGGGAGGATGTTTTTGTTATGTTCAAACAAATGGATTTAGTTAACGTATCGTATTCGTCTCTTTTCAATGTGACAACGCGAGAGACGGGACAAATTCAATGCGCATGAGTTTAGCGTATTTTTGTGTGGTGGAGTATCCTTTTTTCCTTTCAATTCACAGTTGAATGCAAGAATTTGCGCAGTGTTTAAATTCCCGTAGTAAATTCCTTCACCTTTAAGTTTAAGTTGTGTATATATTGTTTGAAATTGCAGGAAAACAAATTCAGTGATTATTATAAAACTAATGGCAACAGCTCCGCGATTCGATAATAGCATAGTACGCTGCCCGCGAGACAACGACGATGACATAAGACGACACATATCACAGCCACAAGGACAGACACCTGTAGGCGTGCATAGAAAAACAAAAGGCAAACCCCAGACGACATCAGCCGAAAGCAGTGATAATGTCCGTTTCCCCAGACTCAGTCGATCGGATATCAAGGATCAAATACGATTAGTTCAACCAGTGCAAGTGCCAACGATGAGGGAGAGGGTGCCTGCACACACCTGGCACGCTCCGCTAGAGGTGACCAAGGTGAAATCTGGCGGCACACGTGAAAGTGACAAAATGCCAAAGCCACAAAGTGGTCCCCGGCCCAGCCGATCCGACATCAAAGGTCATATTCAATTAGTCACACGGCCGAGCAGCCACAGTCGAAATTAACTTTTAGTTGGACATCCTGTAAACACGCACATATCGAAGCTGTCTCGCATTAGTTCGGTTCAAGCCTCACGTTCATATAATACAACAGAGTAGATCCCACCTGCGAAGACAACAGAAAAGCTGCAACGGCAACGAAGAACTGAGAAAAGTCACGCGCCAACCCAGAAATGCACACCCACAACTTACGGTAAGTAATAAAAACATCTTTACAATTTTAAATCCCAAAAAGGGGCGTCCTTAATGGTCTTTTTCTATGTTTATACAGTTGTTAGAGTGTTTTTAGATTTGTGTTTTTGATCTCGCTCTCCTCGAATCGAATCAAGTCCTGATGAGCAAAGTTGGTGTTGTGCACAATTGTTATTATTTAGCGCAACAGCACATCGTCTAACTTTTCAACACATCATATGCTAAAAAACACTTCTTCTTCGATCATAACAAATAATAACCAAACCATACGTTCCTATTGTACCTCACATCTCACCCACGCGGGTTTTTTTCTTTATGACGTGTTCAAAAGCAATCTAAAATGATTTAAGTACTAAAGCAAAAAAAAATAAATAATATAGTAATTCTAAAATCTACAAAGGGACTTGCCTGCGTATCAACTTTTCTTTCTAATTTTAGAGACTGTATTCAGAGTGTGTCGATACATTGAGCCCACGCTTCATTGTGTTGTACACACTCTTTATTGTTTTATAAAATTAAAAAACACCACTGTTGTGAGTCAAGTCGGCCACCTGTAGGGCATTTAGAAAACTACATCGTATTCCACGCATTTCAGAGACGGTAAGAGACGCCTTTTGGGTATTATGTTATTGAAAAAGGCGTCAAAAAACGAACCAAAAACGCCCTGGGAAACGCTTCAAAAACCTTCAAAAAGTGAAAACGTGTGAGTCACGAAACATGTTAAAAAAAACACGTCGAAAAACGGGCCAAACACGAGACATAAACGATTAGAAAAACGCGTCAAAATCAAGAGGAAGTATTCCGCATTAAACGGATCGAAAGACACGTCTCACCTGACTATTATTTAAAAGAATATCCTTGTTTTTCTATGAGTTTGAGAAGTGGCCACCGTCATTTAATGGCGCCCTAATCAACTGTCAATGGACACATTCAAAAACTTAGTTATCTAAAGTCAACTAGATTGGTCTAGAATAGATTGGTCGGGAGCGTCACTTTCGTCAGTCACATATGCGAACTGTCAACTTAGTGCGTAGTCACGAATTTCTTGATTAGATTCGTCGGCTACCCATAAACGTCAAACAGCTGCCCATGTGACCGATCAAGGCCAATCAAAACTGACATCAAGTCAGTCAGCTGTCAGACTTACTAAACTAGACAAAAACTCTCACAATCACAAGCCACTTGTTTGCAGTCTTCTTTTACCGATCGCCTACTTCTATGCAACATTTTATGTCAACAAAACACTGGCGACCTAGAAAATTGTACCTGGCAATTGAAAACGCTCTTCTCTTGACTTCTACAGTTAAAAATGTCTTCAAAAAAAAAAATGTTGTATTCCAGTAAATAGAAAAGAAGTAGAAAGAGAAAAACGAATATTAATCGAAACACATTCTTATCGGTGGTACTTCAGAAAACATTAGATAGTAACTCACTCGCACACATCAATAAATATTGGGGAACTCGGCGGTCTAATGATCGCCGATCAGATTACTCAGATTGCGATGGATGTGAGGCACCTCTCCAGCACCTATACTTTAGACGTTCAAAGGTTTCAATTCCACCATTCGAAGGCAGTCAATTTACTTATTGTGTGGAAGTGGTAATATGTATCCGTGGCGTGCAAACAACAGCGACAACAACTGACAACATCTTATCCGCCGACTATGGGTATCAATAGATTAACTCGTCATTATATATTTTTTTTTATCGATTTTAAAGTCTATGACGGGGTCTATGACGGCTCAACACATTTAAAGGCAAAAATGTTGAGCAAGAACTCTTAATATTAGCGACGCTCAAAAGTCGAAAGGATCGCTTAAGCTTCGATCGAGAGGACTTGAAAAGTGGGCACACACAAGTCCCGAATATTGTGCAATTCGTTTAACTTACACGAAAAAGGCATTACACATCCACTCAAGGGGCTTGTGATCGCCGACATTCGCTCTCAATCTCAACAGTCAACACAATAAGTAATTTTGTGCGTCTTTTTTTAATCTGCCGTTGCAACTTCTCGCGGGTCTCCTTTGATTTAAGGCAACAAAAAAAAAACAGGACTCTGGTTCAGTTTCGCTTGATTACAAAACACGTTTACTGGGCAAAAGCCGGTATGGCTACGCTGAATGAATACGCTCTAAAAGTGCCAAGCGCCGAGTGGCGATAGTGCGGAATGCCCACGTGCGTGCTAAACATACAAGCAGCCTGCCTTTACATTGGCATGTGACTGACGCTGTCATGACTGAGATGAGATTCACGAGTTGAATTTTTGCACATGAATTTTTGTGGATATTTTAATTAATTTTTAATTAACAACTATGCAAACAAATACTTAAGCCGCGTGCCTTACTGGAGTATCTTTCAAATGCCGTTGTCCAACATAAATATTGCAATTAAAAAACACGCAATTGACACTCACTCGAAGGGAGTATATGTGCACTCAGTAGTTGGTTGATTTAAAAAGACTCCAACAGTTGCATCATTCACTCAAAGTGGGCTCTGCGATTAGATACTCGTATATGTATTAAAGCGGAACCTAATTAACGATTAAACTGATGCTATATACACGAGTGTGTGTACTTTTTCTAATTGCTCTACTTTGGAGGTCTCACACAAAGTGCTTCAACCGTTTGTTTGTTTGTTTGTATCGTTGCAATCGACAATCGTAAATTTGTTGCGTGCAGTGAAACAATCAAAAAGTATTAGAGACAACTGACTTCACTTTCAAGCAATTTAGTATGCAGTCGGTCATACTTGCAATTGTTATGATGTGACGATTTGTTTTTGAAGTAATTCCACTCCGATTGTGAGTCGAATTGGGGTTGGCAGTACCCTGTCAAATGTCAAGACTTGATCTTCCATTAAATCTTAACCGCCGGAAAAAGACACAAACTTTTGGAAACGTCTGACAAAGGGGCCTATGTCCCTGTAAAGCTCACTCAAGGGAGTACTTATAAGAAGCTATATGTCTATGGTTACTGCTTTGTGCACCTGTTGCGCTTACATACAGCTTGTTTTGCGATTAAATATGAAAAAGCTGTCAAATTGTAATTTTTTTAAGACCTCTGTCGTCTGACACAAACTCTCCGCAATGGCAGTAAATGCACTAAACGTCAAAGTAAGGGCGCAGACTTAACTACGCATGAAGGTTTCGGGTATAACGAAAAAGAATGGCGGCACCAAATAATTGGCAAGCAGCTGTTACGCATTTCACATGGCAAAATAGACAACATTGGTCAATTTTTATATTCATCAAAACGTAAATATTCATTCAGCCGATAAACGTGTAGATATATGGAATGTTAGATCAAGTTAAGATATTACAAACTGTCGAAAGCATGGGTAAATCAGTTAGTTTCTCGTGTTACCAAGATAAAGTGGACTTGTGGGCGGACACAAAATCAACAAGCCACTTAACCAGAACATTTTTTTGCCAAAATTTACATAATCGACTTACATCTGGGGTTCCATATGGAATATTTCAACTTTTTTCTATGAAAAATTATGTGGGAGTTCGATTTATTCAATAGAAGATAGAATTTTTAAATAGCTTTTAAGAAACACGTTTTTTCCACGCGCTCATTTATAACCACAAAAGAACGGGCTCTGGTTTTCGACTGATTCCAGCCTGCACTCTGCCTACTGAGTAGAGAAATTCTTTGGCTTCATTTCTCTACTGCTTTTCCAATTCCTGGCTCACACCGATTTTAAGAAGCTCCACCTTAGATAATCAAGTATGCCATTCAGGCGATGGAGACGAGGTGCGAGTGACGTTTAACCTTCTTTGTATACTGAGGACTATTAAACACGTCCTAGACAGTCGCCGCTGTGGTACCACTTTGCAAAGGCCCAGAAAAGTCTCCAACTAGGTACCTTCTTGAACATAGAAGAAGGAGTTTCTAACTCTTAGGCTGTCTTTGAAACTATGTCCCTCTAGGAGAGAAGTCGATGTGAAAATCTGAATATATTAAAGACCTAATAACTTTCTTGAATCGCTTGGATATGAAGAGCTTCCGGTAATGGTATATACAAAAACCTATTCGGAACCTAGGGCCAGCTTTGCATGTTGAAATGTTATATAAAGTCTTTTTTGAAAGTTCGCATTTGCAACGATTCTTCTGAATATTTGCTTGCACGTTTCGTTTTTCTTGCGCCATGTGCACAAGTCCCAAAACGAAAGGCGTTTTCGTTTCATGCGAAAGAAGCAAATCCGTAAATGCAACAAGATTTATTATAACAACAAACCCCGTCGAAAGCCAAACTGAAAGCAGTTTCTTAAATGTTTTAGGAGAAGAATAAAACGAAAGGAGAGCTTGAGAAACGCCTTCAACTCTCAATCAAAGGAATATTCCACCTTTTCACCTCACAAACATATCAAATGTTTAACTGGCAACGCGACACGATGGGATCTTTTGAAAACCCATAAGCTATTAAGAACTTCCGGCTGACATAGGTATACCTCGCCCCAGCGAATGCGGGATACCAAAGACAATTAAAAGATACATATGCCCATTTATGGCAAGCATTATATGAAACACTATCGAACTATTAAAGAATTCCATGCATTTTTGTGGCCAATGGCGGCAACATTTTCAAACGAAACGCACACACAAACCGACCGTAAAAAGACACAAAACGAGGAACAAACAAAAAGGGCTCATGGTATCATGAATGAATCACCATCACCATGGCTAATCTAAATTTTACATTCTGGAGTAGTTGCACTAGACGTGACTTTGCATAAAAGCGAAATAGGATATGCCCAACTCCTCCCGCGGTGTGTCGTGGGAAATAAATTGCGACAAAATCACGTAACATGCGGATTTTCTCACCTCAACTATTAAAAAAAGTCCAGGCAATACAATTAGGCACGCTTTGACAACACGCGTTACAGGCCTTAACGTGCAGATACCCTTAGTATAAGATATTCATTATAGATGAATAATTTGGGAAACCCAACGTTTGTTGTTTGCTGACTCATTTGAAATTTTCGGGGTAAAAGAAAAACATGTGAAAAAGCCATTTGTTTCATTTAAAACATATCGTCCCGCATAGGTATAGCTGGTGTAGAGCTAGATGTGCGATTCAAGGGCTGCACTAGCCAAACCAAACAAAATTTTGTAAACATTGTGTGCGCTCAAAGGGTGACAATCCAAGGCAGAAATACACAGAAAAAAATGGAAACAGAAAAACAAAAAAAGGGACACCTACTCCCCAACCTGTGTTGCATTTATGCACTTTCTTGTCGCTCATTCTTAAGAATGAGTAAAAAGAACTCAAAGACTGCACCGAGACAACAACCGAGTGCGATTAGACTCTACTCAAGAGATTGTTCCCTTCAGCAAACATCAACAGCAAAGCAATACGCTAGCGAGCAAGCTATATGAAGAAATTATAGCCCAAGGCACACAGCAGCAGCAGTCGCTTACGCTTTGCCATTGCCATACAACTTCACTCAGTGAATCTCGCTCGCACATACTCATCGCATTCGTATTCAGTCAGTTTGAATTTCGGTTCGTGTCGGTCTGCTCAGTGTTACGCTCACAATTCCACAGATGCTAGTTTATTTTCAAACTTTGACTGAACTGGTAGGCTGCTACGTACGGGTGGCTACTTGTTAAATCTAGCCAATCTACTAGTCGTGAAAAATATAATAATAAACAAAACTCTACTGGATGTGCGTTAAATAACAATCATTCTCGACGTGTTTCGAGTGTCATCTAAGTTTAACAAATACCTCGTACCCATACATATTGTATATCTAAGCTAAACATCAAAAAGAAACCAACAGCGATGGGAATTGATAATTAAGATATTAAAAGTATACAGTATAAGTGGAACGAAAGAAAACAACAAAACATAAACGAAAACTCGTATATATTAATGTCGCACAGAGTTATGACTGTTTTGTGAATGTAAGACATGAAACATGTGTATAGTATATTTAAATACCAGAATTATTAATATTTATTCGCGACACAGATATTTAAAAAATAAATAAAAACTAAAAAGTGTGAAAAGTGTGAAAAGCTTTCGCGCTTGCCGCCAAAAAAATAAAAGAAAAGAAAGAAAAAACATGCATTGGAACACGCTCCTTATATTCGGCTACATGTGTCAAAGTGTTTAATAATACAATTTTTTGTTAAATCAATTGCAAAACAAAAAACATTGGCACAAATTGAAAATGTGTCCAAAGCCAGCGAATACTATGAAGAATTTAATCGAAATGCGAGAGATAAAAAATTTCAAAACGCAAAAATTTAAACACCGAATCGACCAACTGTCATACTATTCGCATCTTCACTTTCATCATCCCCTCCAGTGTAATTGTTGTACAACTAATTTTAATTGCTTGCGGATATACCAAGTGACACCGTCGTCGTCACCGACATCATCATCATCCGACATATCTTTAGTGCAAATCGCATCCACTTTGCAACTGTCCATCATATCAACCAGTTGTTTCAAAATGTATTTTATCATTATTTTATTACTATCAATCGTTGCCAGTCACATTACCAGTTGTCAGACGACGTTTCTCGAACGTGATAATAATATTGTATTTTTTAGTAAAAATAATAATAGTAATTTAAGTCAACATTTGTTGCAATATGTTGGAACAAAACAGAATGTAATTAACAAAAGGCTGATAGTAGATAGTACAAGTACAATAAATAAGGAGGAGCAGCAGCAAAAGCAGGTCGACGAGGACAGTCAAATGACAGTAGTTGATGCCAGCGACATGCGATGGTTAAATCGGAACCACCAAGAATCTACCCAGCAAGCAACTACTTCCGATAGTTTGGTTGCGACTGATTTATTACAAGTTAGTAAAATACACCTCCACAATAAGTCGACGACTAGTTTCCCCGACACTAGTGATGATCAACGCTTATTTCAAATCGTGATGGAGGGCTTGGGCTTGGAGAGATTGCCTGATTTTAAGAAGGTAAGCCATCATAACTTATTTTGTTGTCCTCCCCATTTTGATAAAATATTAGGTGTTAAATAAAACTGACGCTTTGTAACACATATTTTGACAATTTATCATTACACTGACTTAAGTGTCATGGCCATATTTCAAAGTTTCCTTTGAATTTGAAAAGAACACACGCGATCGGACAGTAATTCAAGATTCGTCCATGGGTCTGAAAGACTTTCGGTTAGGCGCACTAAAAGGAAAAAATCAAATTAGAGCCCGGTCCTTATAAATCACGACTATGTGTCAATTTAGAGAAATCTGTCATCCTTTTTCAGTAAAACTTGAATTGAATAGAGTTGACCGATTGCGATGACTAATGAAAACGAACACACCCTTTTTTATATGGGGGAAAGGCGCGTAAAAATGGGGTGGTTTATTTGGCGTGATGCCTTAACAAATTTACATCTTCATACAAACAGACAGACAATTTTATCAAGGTATTTGTTCATTCTTTCATTCTAATTCAAGGCCCGTCCTATCCATTACGAGAGAAATTATTAGAGATCATGCACTGTTTGACAGAACTTCATTGAGCTATCAATAGATCTGTTAATTTGGAACACACAAAATGCTGCCGTATATCCTGTTTTTTCTGCTCCAAAAGCCTATCCCGCAAAATGTTTAACCTCCTCTTTCTCGTACGAAATTTCTGGCGTGAACATTGAGTTTTAAATCAGAATTAAGTTGATTTTACATGAAAACAAAAACAAATTTCGTCAGGTAATGCTTGGTCGGCGCAGTGGCTTAGTGGTAGTGTGTTGGGCTACTAAGCGAGGGACTCAGGTTCGAATCCCGAGAGGGCCAAATTACATCTTAAGGTTTTTTTCCGCTGCGCCACCTCTCGCGAACGTCTGACAAACATCCGAGAGTAAAACTGTCATGAATGAGCTTCTCAATTAGCCGTTTGGACTCGGCGTAAAATTGTAGATCCCTTCCATTCGTCCCAAAAATTGAAAACCCACACAAAGCGAATGGTTGCGAGAAGCTAGGCCTTGGGTCCCATAGACCTGTCGCGCCAAAATATTTATATTTATTTATTTAATGCTCGTTCACGGACGACGCGAATCGACACCTGATTTGAGAGAACAAAATTGTGATTTGTTCATTTTTGAGGTGTTTGAGATGTGGAAGTGGATAAGTTCAAGGGCGATCTACAGCCAACTTATACGCGCAAAAATTACCCTTAAAAATTCCCTTTGAGGGCCGTTTTGGAAGATTTTAACAAACGACTAAAAAAATCGTCGATCTTACAGTAGCTGGCAGTTAAATTTTTTTAATTAGTGATGCCTGAAACAAATTCGAGGGATATTTTCCTTCGTCTGAGCCTTGCATCTGTCATCAATTCAATTTCTGTCAGTTTTTTATGAACTCGCCAATCATTTATCATCGATGCACACACTCTTAGTTTTCGTTTCGATTTAAGTCCATTGGCAGTAGTTTTTCAGAAAATCACAAATCCGGTCACATTTCAATAGTTGTTCCACCTAATGCGCTCAACATTTTTCTTCCCTTTTTTTAAAAAAAATGCCTGTCCTTAAGTAGACGTAATCCCTATACCTTGAACTCCCATACTCGCAATAAACAAACCACTTCCACTCGTATTTCTTAAGTAGCTAGCCCAAGTGTCCGTTTTCATTCCGAGTAAGAAAAAAAACAAAAACAAACTGCGTTTGTCTCTATTTAAGGATCAAACGAACACAACCGATGTGCGGTGGTGCAAATTAAAGTAAAAGCACATGGTCCACTTTTGTTGCATTCGTATATGCAGTTAGCATTTACAAACAAAGTCAGGACCCAATCGAATTTTGACTCGGCAAGTTCATCAACCTCGACTTTGTCATTCTTTCATGACATTCTAGTTTCTAGGGTATACTTCCGTACGTCTTTGTTAATGCGTTGACTCTTTTCTTCTCTAGAGTACAGATGATGCTCTGCATCTTTGAAAAGGGTCCATCGGATCATCATCCAATTGAAAGTTTTGAGTAACATATTCTCGTGGCAGCTTATGTATTTATGAAGTGTGCCTCTATGCCCCGTGGCCGTCATATGCAGTAACGACACATGTATAGTAATGCAACGCCATACCACCCACGGTGAGATGATGCTCTTTGATATGCTGATGGTGACTAAGATTGCCTATGTACACAGTCGTACTTTCATTGACCATACTCTCGGTGGAATGAACCATGTGTGCGATTGCGATTTACATTATCTTCTTTCCAGCGAAGCAACAAAGTTTGCTAAATCGATTTGGAAAGCCTGTATATAATTGCAGAAGTCAAAAGTCGAATCGCATGGCTTATAAATGTTGGGTAAGCCCCAAACTGTCTTTGATAATTTCACTTCTAATTTTGTTTCGCTGGCATCATTGTTGCTTTCAGTCAAGACGGGGCCTAACAACAGACGTGAACTCATTGATAGACTTTTGTACGCAAAGACCTTTTATAAACGTGTGTGAGTGTGCGAGTTGAAAGCTGTCACACGGTCAACTGTGGTCAATGACGTT
This sequence comes from Cheilosia pagana, assembly GCA_936431705.1. Taxonomy (NCBI): domain Eukaryota; kingdom Metazoa; phylum Arthropoda; class Insecta; order Diptera; family Syrphidae; genus Cheilosia; species Cheilosia pagana. Next base: position 4,433,895 of record OW386171.1, read on the forward strand.
AACAAAAGATGGCCATGTGTCACCTTTATAGCATAACACGACATACCTTAGCTATTGACTAATTTGTCACCGTTGATAGTGAGTGGGGAATGTTCGGTTTTTTAATGAATGGACCACCATCGCCGGTAGCTAAATGTAAACAACACTTCCGTCTTCAATGGCTACTCTTAATAATCCTAATTATAGACAGAGGAGGGCGTTACATCACACAAGTGTTGCACATAAGTGGGAGTAACTTGCTTTCGAATATTAGGTATACCACACACGTATTCGATGGCTGCGTGAAATTTATTTCTACCAATTTATAAAAAAGAGTGTCATTAGAAAAACAAACAAAATTTGACCATGAAACCCTAGACAACAAATAGCCATACTTTTTTATGAATTTTGTTGCCTTTGGTGGTTAATTGATGACATCTTGCGTCAGCACAAGGCTTTGACTATAATACTCTTTCAAATATTCACAATTTGGCACAAAATAATGTAATCCATTTACAACTGATTGGCCAGTGATCAGTTTGACACATTTTTTAGAAGAAAGCTACCTATATGAAAAGTAAAAACTATTGGAAACAAAAAAACTGAGGATCTAGTACAATATTTAAAGTAAAATCGGATAGAAATGCAATGTTCAAGTGTCAAAATTAGAGTAAAATCGGATAGAAATGCAAGAAATGCAATGTTCAAGTGTCAAAAGTTTGACGCATCTTGTTATTTAGTAATTGCTGTGACAGGTTTGAAATAATTTATTGTACTGAGTGCACCAAACAGCGAAACAAAGCATTTTCAATTGTGACCCTATTTAAGATGAATGTTAAAAACTGACATTTACCTACTAGAGCCCATTGTGAATAGGTACATCGAGATTGGATTGCCCTGCCCTGACCCCATTTCCAACTCTTATTTTTATAACCTGGAACACAATATATAGAATCCAATTGCGAAATCACATTTCAAGTCGTTAAGTATGTTTAGCCATTGCTTTTCAGTTACTGATCGCATTTGGCCAGTTGTAGCGCGACTTTTTTGTGATTCTGTCCGAAACAGATCTCCAACGCTCATTTGGTGCATGAGAAAATGTAAAGTAAGGTGACGAGAAGCGTGTTATCGCTTTGAATTTTCACAAGATTTATGTTTCTGAGAATAGTTCACCCAATCAACCGGCTGCGACTGCGGCTGTTTCCGCAGCATAAAGTGCAGTATTTATCGGCGACTGTATACCAGCTGTGTTTAATGTGCATTTCCAGCTTAAAGGGGGGAAAACAAACATGTAATTGTTATTTTCCAGATATCTTAGACCTGCAGACTTGACCTGTTCTCATACACAGTTGCATGTTGAACTGCTATAGAAATTTATGCGATATGGCTGCGTCTCTCGATTTACATAGTTACATAGTGACAACCATGCTCACGATTTTCGAGCGCAAAAAGTATTAAACGACCCCTCCAATTAAATTCGCATTTTTCAAGTCGTAAAGAAATGATCATGCCGTATATGATAATGGTAGCATCAACCTACATTGGAATTCCTAATCGTAAGCACATTTTGATTTGTTTATAAATATCGAATGTAAATATTGAATAAACCGCCTACGCATGTGTGGGGTTAGGGGTTGCAAAACTTGTTCTTTGGCGACATTTAGAAATCACTATACACTTTAGTTAACACCTTTAGTCGTGAGAATAAATTAGTGTCGCTAGATAAACGATAAAGAATACACAAAGCTCTTACTACACATTACACCGCACGCTACCAAGAATTTAATAAAAAAAAAAAGCAACAATCACGACAAACTTGTTTCGGCATTGGCGTAAAGCCAAATCAAACTTTTTATTCAATTAATGCTGAGTTACTAAGAGATAAACGCCGTTGATGACACATCAATGCCTAGGGTTATAAAGGTTCTTTCTCGGGATTGAGTCTTTAAAACAAGCGCTCGACAAAAAGTCAGTTCTAGCGACCTGAGGAGCGGTGCAGATGAGAAAACAAAAAATAAATCTAGCCGTCAATTGTTAGTCAGACAATTATCTCAAATCTCAGATTTCATGTTGCCGATATTAGGTTCTACGTGATTACTAAGACAGTCGATGGTGCCTACGAAACTGGTCGTTCTTGTCGATATCTAGTTATAACCGATTTTCCTGTTATTGTGAATATTGTGAGTTGTGATTATGACACGTTCAACTTTCTTTTCTTCTTCACAAAAGCCGGGTGCGCAAACAATATTAATTCAGGGGGTTTTACATTCAACGCGTGGTGGTCGAATTTTTGCCGAGTGATGACATTTATTATACAACAGTTATTTTTATATTGTTTTATATGAAATAAATGATGGAAAACATTTGTTGTTTTTAATTCTTTTAACAAAAGAAACTGCATGGTACTAAAAATCATTTTTATTTATCAATTTACAAAATTTCTTTGTCCATTGTGACCTAGAATATGTTCAAGGTGCTCTTCGTGAATTTCTGATCTGAAAGAAACTGAATGGCATTTTACTAGTATTTTTAATAAATATTCGCCTTTAAATCTAGAGGCTCAGCGACGTTTCCATTCGCAACATTTGACAAAACAAACGATAAAGATTTAATTTGCACAGTTTTCGATTTGAAGAAGATATCAGAATTCCTACAAGTGACAGCCAAAACTGAAGTGACGATTGCCTGAACCCTCCTTCTGTACCAGAAGTCAAAGAGAGCCCATTATAGAATGGGGACGTTCAAGTATCTAGATTAGTAAGTCTGACAGCTGACTGACTTGATATATCTCAGTTTTGATTGGTCTACATCAGTCACATGGGCAGCTCTGTCAGTTGACGTTTATGAAGGGCTAGTCGACGAATCTAGTCAAGAAATTAGTGACTTAGTACGGTGACAGTAAGTTGACAGTTCGCATATGTGCCCGACGTAGGAAAAGTCCCGTTCCCGACCAATCTAGTTTTTGCGTTTAGGTTCAGGGCCAAACCAATCTAGTCGACTTAAGACAACTAAGGTTTTGAATGTGCCCAATGCAGACGCCGGCCGTGCAAAAGTTACGTACGTTATTCTTACTTGACATTTGTTTCACATTTAAAATAAGAAAAACGTCAAAACTGCGACCGAAGATTGTGGCTCGCAATGCGACCAACAATTTATATAAGATGGGCTTTCTCTATATCGTGACTACGATTTTTCGCAGCTCGTCGTGTGACCTGGCGCAAAGAAAACCATGACTCACGTATGAAATTATAAACGTTTAAATCACTAGCGAAATGCAGCTTTCTGTTTAAACAAAAGCCTTTTATTTTGTAAGACGAAGTTGAATGCGGCACACCTCAAGGCAGATTTACCTCGTTTTAATTTTATTACTTCTTGTAATTTATGCAGCAATGCAGAGCAATAAACCGATACCGAATTCATTGATCAACAATAGCCAGGGTTTTATTTTTGGAAACTCAAGCGGGGAAAATCACACCCCTGCCGGCCGCCTTTTCCACTAATTGCGTCATCTTCCCATTTGTCGTTCTTCATTAGTTTGCCTCTGCATCCTTTTTTTGACAAAGGACCTGAGTGCCTGTCTCTTGTAACAATTTACTCAATACGAGTAGAGTAGGTATATGAACTAAACATGCACCGCAAGTGTCGCCTGAGTTTTGTATCTCAAATTTCGAGGTTCTTCAATTTCCAAACAGAGTAGGAAGGAAGGAAGAGGCGTGATAAACTGTAGGTAGAATTACTTTCAATTCGTGTGACCAAAAGTAACTGGTGTAACTATTTTACGAAATTTGTCATTTTCCCGCGTTAAATGGTTGAATAGGGGAGTGGAGTTTATGAATAAAAAAAGAGAGGGAGCTGTCCAATTTAAAAAGCAGGTGGGTAGTTTGTGTTCTATAGATTGGACTACTAGTTGGGCAAGGACTTTCTACCCGTCTTACTTGCCTCTTGTTGAGCAAACAATAAACGGCAACATTTTAGACACTTCCTCCACTCATGGATGATGCATACCATCAAAAGTGATGTCGATATTATAATTAGAAAAAAAAGAACACCAAGAACGGTGCTTTTCTATTGATTGCATAAGTTTAACTCTGTTCTAACAAATTTATTGCGAAAAATGGTATCTTATCATTCACGATAGTGGCTATTACACATATTTGCGAGGCTCAGATATAGGTGCCTGCTGTCTGGGCAGAAACATAAAACAATCCTATTAGCATAAACGATGACATTTGAAACTCATACCGATGTATAATTAATTTCACGCGACAGATTGCTGATATCGTTTGCCAACTCGTTTAAATTGTTTCATATTGATTTATCAATAAACATTTGTTTAGCAATTTCAACTCATATTTATATGCAAAAAACTAAAACCGGAAATACCTGGTTGATTATAAAGATGAGCACTGAAGTATTTCTCGTGAATTGCGATTCCTTTTGGTTTGGAATAGAATTTAAAGATTTATTCTTGAAACAGACTGTAAAATACCTACATTTGAAACCACGCAATCAATCAAGACAGCAAACAAAAAAACCATGCGAAACCGATCAGAAAACAACGACGAAAGATTTTTTGTCCGGAAAGTAGCAGTATAGGGCACTAGTCACCACTTGATTGTCTACCAATTCATGGCTGAATTATGACGTATCCGCCACACGCGAGACCTCTAAAAAAAACAATCAAAACTTTGGTGAAATCGCCAAGTTCACAAACTCAAAATGTTGGCATGAGTGAATAATTAAAAAAAAAAACAGAGGAATGTTCTTTTGAAGGGCGAGATATTTGTCGATTGATTTGAAAACTTGGACAAGTGCTAAACTAAAAGACTTGTGCATTCATTTTCTGCAATTGATAAATGTTAGATGGACTCTAAGGAAATGTTGCTACCATTAACATCCCTGTGCTCAACTGAAATATTCAAGTTCTGTCCTACTCCGCTGAACCTTAACCCTGAAAGAAATGACAACTCGGTAGATGGGATGCATTCTTTTGAATGCAATTGGCATTTTAAAGCTTATGGACATTTCTGAAGAAGCCTTCGCTCACTTCTGGTTACATCTATGGAAGAGATCAGGACTCAGGTAATGACTTTAGTCCATTTATAAATATTTAGGTATTGGAATGAGCTTGAACTTACAAAAAAGGTTACAAATTTATAAAAATATGCCAAAAGGTGTAGGCTAATCATTTTAGAGCCTCAACAGATTCCACAGGAATCCGAAATGCTATTACCTTCCAGTCGACATCACTATCGCGCACTCCATAAGTGCTATGAGAACACCTATGACCTCACTCCAACTCCTTATCACAGAAAAGTAAGACTACGGAAGGAGGGCAGGCAAAACACGGACCCTTTTTGTCGATCGAATAAAAAATTAAGACATCAAATTGAATACACAGGAGGGATTCCCTTCCCAGTTCCCACACACGATGCCGTGTTATCGTACAAACACGCAAAGTGCTCTAAAAACTCAAAACCCCCAAAAACACATCTGAGAAATGTTCCGAAACACATTAAAGGAAATCCGTTTTTTCGTTTCTGTTTTGCTTTAGTGTGTTCAATGTTCATGTTAATGATCAAGAGTAACAGGACAAAGAGATCAACATGCACGCATTGCTCATGACGATGACGTGTGTACTGTGTACGGCATGCGGCTCCTCGACTTCTCCGGCTACATTGTGTGTTTATCAACCTCCGCAAAATTTATATATATTTTCGGAATCGTTATTTTAGTAAAAATTCAAAGTATTTTTAGACTCGCAAAGACTGGCGCTTAAAACAACAAAACGGAAAACCCAAATGTCAATATTGTTGCAGTGGGATTCCATCGACCTTGCAATTTTCAACATGTGTGTGCAATTGCTGCTTTTGCGGACGAAAATTTGAACAATTTCCACGACCGAATGTGACCATTTTTTTTGCCCCTGGCCGGCCAAATTGTATGTCTTTAAAGTTTCTGACATGGCGGCGGCCGGCTGCTTTATGTAGTTGAATTTGAAAAGTTAAGAGTTTTCCTAATTGCTTGTGTATTGTTTATTTCTTTGGGGTGTTGCTGTTTCTTTTTAAGTTTATTGTTTAGTTAGCTATGGTTGCTGGCGCTAAACAAATTGATTTATAAAACAAAACACACTGGCAGGTAGAAGCTTTGGTCTTTCAATGCGATCTCGCCCTGTTCTGGTGAATTTTAATAAGTTTTCGGCGGCTTTTGATGGATTAACAAATTGGTTTTCAACGAATATTGGCAGTCAGATCGGACAGGGTCGAAAAAAGGGGGCCGGTGAAAACGAGTGAATGTTTTGAAATACTGACTAGTATCGGCTTGGGCTACAGTAGTCCTACATCCAACACACTAACCACTAAGCCACTGCGCCTACAATATACTGCATTTGAAAAAGAGATTTGTATCAATAATCTGGCAGCACTGGAGAAGATTTTGATGTCCTCATTTGCGAGATAGATTGACATAACATAACAGAACAGAAAATAGATAATTGGGGCAATAGGTTTTTATATGACCCTAGGGCTAGCCTCGCACAATTTTTCACTTGGATGTTTGTTAAGCGCTCACGAGGAAGCAAAACCTTAAGGTGTCATTTGAGTACATCGGTTTACGATCACTTCTTCCAGTTGTGAAAGAGCTGATTTTTTTTAGACTTTAATTACACACAGCTTTAGAAAAAAAAACTATGGGGAAACACCCTAATATGTTTACAAAACGCACACTCCACTTTTGTTGAAATTGATTGTTATGTGCGACAGTTTGGGAAAACCAAAGTTCTCCTGCAACCGGAGGCATTGAGAAACCACATCATTATTGTCCCGGAACTATTGGCCATTTGTGAAATCTCTATGTCATTAGCCAAAAGATACAGACAATTAGTGAGACACATATCCGTGGTGAATGTTGCTTTCTTCTTTTGTATATACTCGCACACAACACTCTCACTAGATTTTAAATTTGAATAAAATTTGACCACGAAATGATGACGCTTAAACGATTAAATCATTTCGCTTCAATCTTTTGCTGAATGACATCAAATGCATCTCAGTTGTGTAATCGCGGCAAGTTCTCCTTTAATTAAAAATAATTGCATGGCAATTGGGATTTTCCTTGGAAGCTCAGTCGACCTACAACTATTTACAAATGATGAGAAAACAATTTCTGATTTCAGTAAACATCAATCTCGTCGGCAGAACTTCTGCTCCATTAATACAAATAAATGTTTTTCCCAGAACAGAAAACTCAATTTCACCATCAAAACAAATTCGATTGATTTTCTTTGAACAAAAAAAAAACAAAACTGCAATGTAATTATTGCAAAAAAATGTATATCTATCATTTTGTACAATCTTGTGTAGGTATGCCTACTAAGTATGTAGGAAAAGTGGTCTAGGATGTGAAATGGGAGTCCACTTTTATTTGTAATACCTCTGAGATGGTTTCTCCCCTACTCCCCTACGATTTGTTCTAGCGCGTAGAGTGTGCTCAGGTCCTAAAAGCAAAAGCCATGATCGGTGTCCATCACCTGGTGATATTTGCATTCCCAAGACGGGTTTTAAGCGTAATAATAAAAAAACCGATTACACTCATGCTGATTTGCAATAATAATGATTGATTTTCCGCAATTACTTGCAGAAATGAAAAATCTCTTGATGGATTACCGCAGAAGCTTATTCGGTTCAGTATTCAGTAACCACAACCGAGGACGACCATCAAAGAAAAGACTGATCAAATAAAAATTCAAAGCTCAAATGACAGTCATATTGATGGTGGGGAAGAAATTTAAACTGGGAATTTAGGGAAGCATTCTATTTATTCAACAGCTGACTACCAGAGGACGTAGGTAGTCTAGGTACACACAGCCATTACTAATTCTGCGGCGGAACATTCTAAAATAGACCGACATTCATATTTCTTGTTTGCAAGTCAATATAACTCCCACGCCGATATACAGCATCCATACATCTATCGGCGATCGGCCTCCCTTCTTACGAAAACGAAATTTTGAAACGTACTGCTGTTCGAATGGAAAAAAAAGAACTTGAAAATTGTTCATTCCAGAATATGACTCAACTGGAGAATGTGGAAAGATCATATGATAAAGTATATATTTTTAAACAAAAACAAAAGAGGTACTTTTTATATACAATATTTTGGTTTCTGCGATTATTTTTAGAAATAACCACACAATTTCGTGTGTACGAATATAAATGTTCGTTTGATATCCTTTACGAAAATAATTGATTGCATTGGGTAATGGGAAATGGGAAAAAGGAATCGAAATTAGGGCACATGAAACAGGTATGATGGGCCGATACAAAAAAGGGATACACGCTCCAGGTTGCACTTTCTTTTTTTAATCTTGCGAACAAGGTAGAATGCAGGAAACCAGATTTTCAGATTTAATTTTGTTTCTGTTCATCCCATTGGGTAGGTATGTTAATTTGTCAATCCATTTGTGCAGCACGCCGGCGCTGTTTACACCGCAGGTAAGAAAGATTTATAAAATCCATAAACGCACAAAGTGCATTGAAAACATTTTGAAAGATATGCCACCATAATCAGCAGAAAGAAGGCAAACATCTTCCTCTTAATTTTTTTGTATTTTTTCGATAATCAATTCGAAAGAACTATAATTACATTCATTGGGAAATTGTATAGGAAGTATCTACAACACAAAGAATGTTTCGGTCAATTACCATATTCGGTAATGTGTATTGTGTGTACCACTTTACATGAGAATGTAACACGTAAAGTATTGTAAACACGGCAAGTTTTCAAATAAACATGAAATCTTTTGAAGGAAATAGACGCGCATTCTTGATTCTAAGAAGACAATGGCCCTTTGAATTGAGTGCAGCAACGCACGTTGAGAGTAAAAAACTACAAATGGGCACACTGTCCGTATTCAAGTACAATTAAATCTGAGGTTGGTCTATAAAACCCCTGCCGTTATTGGATATCATTTTGACCTACTTGTGCAGCGGAATCAGAAGCGCACAGGCGGCACATAATTCGACTCAACGAATATTTATGTTTATAATGTTGTTGGCCAGCGCCTAAATATAGTCAAATATGTGCGATTTGGAGTTTGACGTTTGTACACAAAGAGAACATGCGTGAGATTCGATTCGATTCGGTTGGTCGTCGTTAAACGCATTTGGATACTAGTTTTGAATGAAAACAACAATTATACAGATACACGCGTAATTGTTGGGTATGTGACCCTGTGAAAGAAATAAACTGCGCGAATGGGTCGTAACTCGTAAATAGTGTTAGCGATGTCGATGAATGCGCGTTTTGCGTTCTGGTGGAAGTTACAAACATTATTGTGCGTAAGGAAGCCGCTCGTAATGCCCAATTAGCCAATTTTATATACCGCGATGTGGTCTGGTCAGGCCGGAATATCTATAAAAAAAAATCGTACTCTTTGGATGGTTTTTGATGAAATTTTTACAAAAAAAAAAAACAGTGTTAAGAGCAAATTCGCTACAAAGTGTGGGTGCTTAAAGATTTTGTGAGCCCACTGGTAGAAAACGTCACAATAGACGCAGTCGTCACTGCTCACTAATGCCAAATATTTGAGCGTGAACTGTCCCCACTGGTACAGAACGTCACAATAGACAGACACTTCTCACTAATGCCAAAAATTTGAGCGTGCACTGTCCCCACTGGTACAAAACGTCACAATAGACAAACACTTCTCACTAATGCCAACAATTTGAGCGTTAACTATCTCCTTTCAGGTCAGAGTTAGCAGAACTCTATGAAATATATTATTTGACAGATAGCGCTTAAATGGCGCTCGAAGCAATTTCGTAGTTTTTTCTGCTTCCTTTCTGTGAATTGAAGTGGCTGTTATCCCAAGATCAACAAAGGCAGGTAATTTGGCATAGTGACATAGTAAACAACGTAGGTATACCCAAATGTCGTCTAGACAAATCAAAGCCTTTATTTATTTACCATCATATAAATGTGCGCTACTCTTGTGACGACTCTTAAACGTGTCCTCTCCTCTGCGGCTTTCTCTATTATTTAAGTCTGTATTGAATCTGGCGACAGGAGTTATGTGCATAGTGATGAGAGATGTCAGATGTGTAGGTATAGAATTCAATTTTGTGCAACAGATATTTGGATGGAATTTTTCTGATTTGCACATGCGCCATTTGGGAACTAAATTTTAAATTTTGACACTGACAAGTGACAGTGACAGAATACGAAACAATCGCTTTACCTTTAAACACTAAGGTTGCTCGACATATCAGCCCTAGTGCGCACGCAGTCCGTAATGTGAGGCATAAATGCATTTCCGAGGCTGTAATTGTCAATGTCAAAATTGGCGATAGACATAGGAAAAAAGCATTTCCGGTTACACTTTCGTGTGCAATAAAGTTGAAGGAGCTAAGAGTTCATTCTCAAGTGCTCAAATGCTTCACCATCGGACACATGTTTCTAGCTTTCTACTGTCAGTGGAAGTTCAGTGATGTATCGAAAAAGGGAGCCTCGTTTCCTGACTCTTATACTAACACCGCTTCACATGCAAAAGATGGAAAGGTCACGCCTCTCTATTACAAAACGACCCATCCGAAATAGATTGAAAGAAAATATATATAAAAACTAAATCAAAGAAAAAAAAAAAATGAAAATGATTTAATATTCGTTTTAATCAAAACTATAGCCGACATGTCTGTGTGCCAACAAAGCTATGTTAAATATTGTTTATTTTTAGTTCTCATTTCTATATTCAATTAACAATTTATTTGAAAAATGTTGAGGCGTAAAAAAACGCAGACTGTGCTTGTTTTTTTGCTGTTTTTTTTTTTTTTTTGTTTTTGCTTCCCCAAGGAGACGAATCTTTTTGAATTATCTTGACAACAAAATACAATGAAAATTGTTGTTTATGTTCACCAGCTCTTATTTGCTTTATATCAATTTATTTCGTTACGTCTAAGAAAAGTATACGGCGGGAGATGGAGATCCGCGTCTAGTCGATATATACCTTTACACCTCATTTAAACGGCCTTACTTTAATCACAACTATAAGCAGAGTCTCATTTTTAAAAAACCCCATTCATTTCTTTTACAGGCCAACATCAGCCAAATTGAGTACGCGACCAAATACAACGAGTACCTCGATCGAGTTCGTCAGCGAAACGCTCGTGAATCACAAGAGTCCGACAGCGATTTGCTGAACGAATTTGACTACGAAGGTTCGAACTCGTCCCTGTCGTTAGTCACGATAGCGCATAACTCTTCCGAAGCGAGACAATATCGACAACGCCGATCACCAGGCAGCAACAAGGAGAAGGCGCCACTACCCAACCGAACAATTCTACTTCGATTTCCACTCAACATTGACAACGAATTGGAAGCGTCCGACATCGAAGAGGCAAACATTCGGCTACTATTAATCACAAGTCCAGCCTTGGCGACTTCGGGACGGAGCAAACAACGGCATCGCAATCGCGGGATGGCAAACCGGAAGTCTCCACTCAGCGAACTCGACCAAAGGAATAAGAACTCAACAGAGAAACAACAGACAAAACGAAAGTATCCCGACAAGCCACAGAAGCACATTCTGAACATGAAAGTGTATCAACTGGTGGAGCCGAAGGGACGCGTTTGGATCGATGGACGCAAAATTGAAATTCAAATCGATCGTAGAAAAATGGACGAAACGACCAGCCAATGGCTGCAGTTCGATGTAACGAAAGCCGTCGAAGGCTGGCTGGTGAATAAGCAGCGCAATTTGGGCCTAGAAATCCAGTGCGACAATTGTTTTCGAAATGGAGCCAGAATAATAGATGATCTGTCCGGCGATAGCGAAGAGGATGTGAACACCCCTGACGAGTACGACCTAACGCCAGTGTTGAACATAATCGGACGTCTTGGCACACACCGAGAGAAGCGCTCCAAGCACTATCACAACCAAATGACAGAAAAACCTCAGCGCCGCCATCGCAAGAGTGACTGCTACAAGGACAATCAAAGATGTTGCCGTCACACAATGGAAGTTGTTTTCAAGGAGATCAAAGGTTTCGAATTCATCATGCAACCGAAGGTGTTCGATGCTGGATATTGTCGGGGTCGTTGTCCGCCACGGTATAATCCCGCCCACCACCACGCCCTGCTGCAGAGCCTCATATGGAAGCAGGATCGAACAAAAGTTCCGCGGCCATGCTGTGCGCCATCGAAACTGATCGAACTCGAAGTATTACATGTTGACGAGAAGGACAATGAGAAGCTGAAAATCTCAACGTGGACTGACATGCGAGTGTTGGAGTGTGCTTGCTCCTAGTCCTCCGTATTTAGGATTTCATTTAACTTTGTAAAGTTTATTTTTTTTTTTCGTTGTTTTTGTTTCTCTTCCGTCCTTTAGCTCTTACATATCAAAAGATAAAGTTGTCTCTGTCTCTTACAGCACTTGTGTGTTACATATCATACACATCCATACATATACATTTATACACATATATCAGTCTTAGCGTTAGTAATCTGATAAATACAGACTTTAAGCGAATCTATCTACATGTGTAAGAAAATCCCTGCTCATTCCTGTGTCTACTACATTAAGGCGTATATGCCAAAGAAGCAGAACTAAAATAGTAATTGAAAACATTTAAACTAATTAAATATAAATTTAATTTTTAATGTTAGCTTGTTGCGTAGTTCTACTTAATAATTTATTGTTTAAACTTCTACTTTGGCTATGTCTCATAATTAAAATATACAAAAAGAAAATAAATAAATCAAAATGTACTCATTGTAATAAAAAAATAAAAATATCAATCTATATATTTATGTCAGCGGTATGTCGAGAACATAAATCAACATAAAAAAATAGTAAACTATGGTCAAGTATGTCAGTGCGTTTCTTTAAACTATTCACCCCCATATTAATAAACAAATGTGCACGAGTTACTTTGCTAGCAGACGTCAGTTAGCATACAAAAAACTGACGTAACTGCTGTGTAACAAGTGGTTAAGTTTAACACAGCCTTTATTAATACGGGGGTCAGTGTCTAAAAGGATCCAACATAAAAGTAAGGACAAGTGGCTTCGGAATTTGTTACCAGAGCAGTCCCTAAATGGCCAAGATCAAAATGAAAGTCCAAGAGGAGGTGGGTAAATTATTTAAATGGTAAACAACTCAACTTTACAGATTAGCCCAAATAAAATTCGGAGCGCCTGAAAGTATACTACAAATACTACCGCCTGGTTATCCTTTTGTGTAGGTATTGTATCTGTTTCCGAATAATACGAAGCGTACGCGTATTTCTCTTTAAAATGCGAATACATTCACCCAGAATCCCTGGGGACGTTTAAGAATCTAATTTAGTAAATCTGACAGCTGACGGACTTGAACTACAGAGAAAATTGCGCAACAATAAAAATTCAAATCACTTCGGCAACCGTTTCTACTGCGAGAAGAACAAAAAAGAGAATAGGTAGTGACACCTAAAGCCCGAGTGTGTAGTGCATAGAATTGATTTAGCTCAGACAAGAACCGCGTTGAATATTTAACGATATTTGTTTCAGACTGATCGCACACATTAAATGCATTTTAACGAAAGGGTATCATTTTTCGGTAAAAAGTTTTTATTTTCCAATAACGAGGAGACGACTATTTTTTTCGTATTCACCACAACCTAATTACGTTTAAGACTGCACAAAATAGGGCTATAAGTACCAGCTAATAAAGTTGAAATTTGGCGCAACAATGAAGCCAACCATGTTAAGAATGGGGACGTTCAACTATCTATGTAGTTTAGTAAGTCTGATAGCTGATTGACTTGATGTATCTCAGTTTTGATTGGCCTGGATCGGTCACATGGGCAGCTGTTTCAGTTGACGTTTATGGAGGGGTAGCCGACGAACTAAGTTGACAGTTCGCACAAGTGGCTGGTGTAGGAAAAGCTACGTTCCCGACCAATCCAGTTTTTGCGTTCACGTTACATCTAGTCCAGACCAATCCGTATTCGATTTAAGACAACTAAGTTTTTGAATATGCCCAACAGAAGCAAAAAAAACCAGGTAAGTGAAATGCTGACACTAACCCGCAATGCTGCCAGATTGGGTGCCTTATCGTATTTTAGGCCAAACACAGTTTTGGGCGATATATCGTTTTACAAATTTTGTGTTAATTTTGTTTTATTCCTTCACAAAACTAAAAAAAGAAAATTCAAACCCGCATTTTTAAAACTTGGTAGCACTGCTGCGGTCAAGTGACATCGAACAGTCGCTCAAAGCAACCCATTTACCTACCCCTCGGCGACTATCTAGTATTGGGCACTCACTCACCCTATCCATTAGCTATAGTTCTCATTTTTAACAGATAAATCAATTGCCACAATCCACAAATCAGGAAATACAACATTTAAAAAAAAACCAAAACGAACTACAAATCCCCGAAAAAGTGTTCTCGATTCATTTATGATTCGACTGCATTTTTCGGCTTGGATTCGCTACACCGACTAAGATTTTTAAAAAAATCAGTACTTAGTGAATTAAAACTATAAAGTGAATTAAATCTATAAAGACAATTGATTTCCACACGTTTTCCGTAGAAATAAATATTAATGCAAATTTAAAATTAACGAAATACGTCAGAAAAGAGAAAGATGAGTGTGCAGTAACGTCACCGCCTCAATAAAACGCATGGCTTTCACACTTTCAATGCAATGTCGTCTTTAAGTTTCAGCTTAATAGGCCACTTTACATGCAGTTTTAACATTATAGGGCATTTCGCAACTGTCTTGTGCTTGAAATGTCAAAAGGAAATGCAATTGGTTTTGCTTTTGTCTTTTAATATAATAAATTTGCCCTCACTTTTATTTTTATTCTTCTCATTTGACATTGCCATTGACATTGACATTAAATCTGTTTGGACAAATTACAGATGTTTTTCCCTAAATGTTATGCTAGACGTTTTTTTTCCCCCCTTGTTCTCAGCAAAGCAAAGCAAAGTAGGATTTTCAGCAACTACGTCCTCAGTTGTCAGTAGGATTTTACAACAACTACGTCCTCTATGTTAAATATCAATTAAGTAGGTGTTCTAAGAATCCTAATAAAAACAAACCTACTGTCAAACTATTTTCCGCATCGGTATGATATTTTTTTTCCTTCCTTACCTGAACACACCCATTCACCTGATTTGGGCATCCAACTAACCACGCAAATCCATCTACTACAATTTCTCGATGAAAGAAAATAAATAAAATAAAGTTGTTTTGCTACCATGCCTGGCAAGAGGAACCCAGTCGACGATCACAACTTCTGCTCCCTTCATATCATTCATAAATAAATTCTTAAAACAAATAAATGTAAATATACAGCTTTTGCAAACCCAAGTAAATAATTTCAATAAATTACGCTGAAATTTTCCACAATTTCAAAAATCAGTGAAGTCAGCAATTAGGCAATTTCCGAACAGTAGTATTGTTGCATCTGCTCATGTGTATATAACTAAAGAAAAAAAACTATATTCAACTAAACGTTATTTTTTAAGTAAACAATGATTATTACTTGAACTCTTTGAACCTATACAAAAAAAAAAAATACTGTGTAAGTGTAAAAAAAAAAAACTAAAACCAATATATCGCTTTGAAGTCATATGGTAAGAAAATGGACAAAAATCCAAACCTTCTATTTATGAAATTGAAAAACAGTAGATTACTCAGAAACACACACATAATATTATGAATTCGTGCTAATTGTCGTCCATAATGTGGTTGTTTCAGTATTGCATGAGTTTTTATGTACAAATGTTAGGTTAGGTTGCCCCGCAAAAACAGTGTGTTTTTCATAACATTCACAGGTTTTTTTTCCTTTCGGCCACAGCTAGGTGTGCATATAGATATGTATATACATATATATTTATAAATGTATATATGCATCAAATAATGTGAAATGTGTTTTTGTTTTTGTTTCAACGCAAAAGAAGTGCATAATAATATTATTATTGGGTATTTTTAATTTTGAATGTTGATATTTACTCGAGAGGAGGATATCATCTAAGTCACCAAAGTAATTCGTGCGATTGGCTTCGCAGCAAAATTATGATGGATCGAAGAATGTTTTTCTGTGCTTTGCGTCATCAATAAGAATCCCATTTATTTTTAGGGTATACAAGCCTTGTACTCGATGTCAGTCAGTACCTGATGTGTGGTATGTGCATGTACCTTGATTTCATATTTTCAAATAAAAACCACCAGCCATCCAGGAAACAATTTTTTCTTTTATTTTTTTTTATTTTATTTGAGCGCGGGCGCAAGTACATTATGTCTATTAAATGCCGGCGGCATCCTATTGCGAATTTAACCTTGTCAGAAGTCAATTTGAATGTTTGTTGATTTGGTGGAGTGGATGAAATTGCATACCCATTACATGAATTATTTGCGTGCAACCAGGAATGGGTGATACTCCTTGCTCTGAGAGATTCTATTCGCAATCGCAGTTACATGAGTTTCCAAGTAAGCAATATCAACGATTTTGTGACATTTAATTCATCGGAAGTCGGTAAATGTTTGTTCATCGCTAAAATGAAGAGTTTCCAAAAAAAAAAGTCCACTTTGAATCAACTCCAATTGAAAGCGAGTACAGTCTGGATGTGTTTTTGACAAAACTCACATGGACTTTTGCACGCATTGCCTTATTGTTTATCTGACATTTATGTACATAGCTGAAAAACGAAAGTGAATTCGCCTGAAAAGTAAACAAATGAGTGTTTGCTTCCAAATGCGGACGAAGTTTATCAAAGGCGACACGTATCGGCTTTAGAATTCGTCGAAATTATCCCTTGCAATAGAGAGACATCAAGGGCAGAGCTGCTTTGGAACGTTTGACAGCGATTGCTATATTGATTCCAAGTTCCGGCGAATTCCGCCGATATGAACCATGTGGTATTCGATTGGGTTTCTCAAATATCATATTTTGTGTCTAATCGAACCTTTGTTATGTGGATATTCGTTGATAAATGTAACAGTTGTCAGTTAATTCAACTTGTCCTTTTTAAGTGACTATTTTTTACAGATCTCAGATGCAAAATGAATAGGTAACTACTGACGAAGGATTTTTTTTTTGTATAAAATAAATTGTGTCCTAATCGTAAAGGATGAAAATACAATCGATTTTAACCGAGTTGCCTTACAAAATAATTGCATGCTTTTCTTCAGAATGAGTAGGGGTGGCGGTTGCAGCGCGAAGAATACAGTAACAAGTTTACCTTGAACATTCAAAATTGTTGGTTTGACTGTTACAATTTGCATATAAAAATAACCAAGTTGAAACTGGGCACACGGGGGGTTGTGTAAATATACTCGGTTTCGTGGGAAGGCACCTGCTTCTGCTACACGCTTAAGCAATCGGAAGGAATAGCGACCCGCCCGGCTAGCAACAACTGTTGCTTACCAGTTCCAATTGGGTAGCGCTGAATATGTAACTGAACGCGCGCCTACAAAAAGAAAAACATCTGTGGTGTTTTATGTGCTAGGGTTACCATTTATCCCCTATTAAAATGACTTTTCAAACTAAAAAAGGATACCAAAACTAAATGTGACGTTTAAATGTAGGGAAGAATTATGGAAATTGAGAGAATTTCTTTATTATCTAAATAAATATGTAGCTCACATTTTCCATTTTTACAAAATTATTCAAAGACAACTATAACCGAACCTAGTTCCGATAGAATTTGCAGATTTAAAAAGAAAAAGCGGTAACCCTAGCAAGATTTTCGTCTCTACATCAAAAGTAGTAGAAGACCAACAATAATATCTACGCATGTTTTCGTGTGTCGTCTCGTCTGTCTCTTCGTTTCTCTCTCACAACAGCAGCCGACAGGGCGACACTCGTTACTCGACAGCCCACAGCCGAGCCGTTCTTTAATGTCGATTGAAAAGAAGAAGAACGTCAGTTGGTCGTCTCAGTCTCGGTCTCAGAACGAATAGGTAGGAGTTTGCGTGTGGAATATTTCCAACTTGTTTGTTTATTGCTCTTTTATTTTCCAAAGCGAAACTAGAATGAATTTGTGAATATTTTTACGCATCTCCTCGCCGCGCTTCAGTCGTCTTTTTCGACAATACCACACAGCGCCATCCGTAACACATCAATGGCAGTCTATCTGCATGGACGAAAATGTAATAAATCTCAATATTGATGTTTATATTTTCATTCGTTTTGTGTATGAAATATGTTCGATAAAATGAAATGAAATGAAAAAACAGTTTTCCATTTAATTTGTATTTTATTTTCCATTTAATTGGAAATTGTGATGTGTTTGCTAATTTAATTTCGATGGACAGAATTTCGGTGTAAGCTTTTTAGAGCTAAAAGTACACATTTGTGGAACGTGTATACATATTTGTCTATATTAATAGATATATAAGTGGCTAATATTTCATTACGTATGCATAGATGTGTGTTTTTGAAAACTATGTGCAAACAAACAACAACTATTATTAACGAAAAACAAGAAAGCCAAGTGGAAATTGGAAAATCGCATGTCACTCCTTTTCGTGTGTGTAGCACGTTGTCTGGGGTGCTGCGCACTCGCTTTTTGAGAGCTCAAAAAAAAGCAATAATTATATTTTCCGTTTAAAAGTGAATATTGCAAAAGCAAACATATAAAATAAAATAATAAAATAAAATAAAAGTGCTTGTAGATATATTTTTTTAGAATATTATTTTTTTTACACGTTGTGATAAATACATGTTTGGATAAACTATTTACAAACAAACGTACATATGTATGCAATCGGGGGGACACCGCTTGTCACCGTCGTTGTTATTTGTGCGTACATATTTTGTCGGCCGATTTATTGCTATAACAGTGCACAGAAAATGTCGCGTTTTCGTTATTAAAAAATTAAATATTCTACCAATTTTGTGCAGGACACAACTTTACACAGTCTAAATCGAAACAGTCTATCTTTTGTAGAAATGTTTTATGCGGAAATGTGTTTATTTTATTTGTTTTTTGCTTTACTACAAAGTGTTTGATGTGTGCGTTATTCTTATTCCGCTTCTATGTTTAT
Source organism: Cheilosia pagana (assembly GCA_936431705.1). Taxonomy (NCBI): domain Eukaryota; kingdom Metazoa; phylum Arthropoda; class Insecta; order Diptera; family Syrphidae; genus Cheilosia; species Cheilosia pagana. Next base: position 4,452,908 of record OW386171.1, read on the forward strand.
TTACAGAGGAGGCACAGTAAAAAAATCCAATGCAACTGGCAACTACTTTAAAATAAATAAATCAAAAGAAAAGTTCAGCGATAATAATAAATACGATACCCTAACCTACTGACTGTGTGTGTGTGTGTGTTTCCTTTGATCAGAAGACGATTTTATTTGTGAATAAAAGAATCTGGCAATCGTTGCTAAATGATGACGGATAACAACAACTCCTATCAAGTACAGCATCAGGACAAATCGCCAATAAACTCTCCTATTATCCACCATCAACCGGTAAGTAACTACCCACTACATTATAAAGTTAGACGTTAACCAAATATGGTGGTGTGCTTAAACAGGAACACTTGGTACATGACTACATTGAGGAGAGTCCTCCACCGACTTCATCATACCGCAAGCATAACTATTCAAATGCGTCAAAGTCGCCAACTATTGATCAACAGCAACAGCACTCGCCAAATGAACACCAACAGCATAACTATTCAAACAACATCTACCAAGAGCGAGTCACAACATCGGGAGTGTCCTCTCCAGAGATACGGGGTATTGAACGTTCCGGTGGCGGAGGCAGTGGCGGCAATGAAAGCGTTTGGAACGATGCCGACGAGGACAACGACAATCGAAGTTCTCCCGGTGTAACCACATCCAGTCGAATAGAAAGTGTTGGTACAAGAGTCTATATAAACAACTCGAGCACCAACAATCGTTCACGAATTTCAACATCGCCGCTCCCGCCACCACCACCGGCGCATTCTTACTATTCTCGCTTATCGTCACAACAAAGTGGAAATAACAGGAATCGAGTGTCCCCAACCAATTGGCATCAACCACAAAACCAGCTTGACTATATCCACCAGCAGCAACAGCAGCAACAGCAACAACAACAACAGCAGCAGCAGCAACAACAACAGCAGCAGCATCATCAACTAATAGTTGGCGATGATGTGCTGCACGGTCAGAGTCAGGCACCAAACAATGCATTTGGCATGCTGAAGCATGAGAACGACATCCTTTATATTACGGAGAACTGTATAGAAATTGGACGAAACTCTTCTACTTCGCATGTCCATTTCCATGTTGCCCGCAATAGTTTTGTGTCAAGGAAACATTTCCAAGTGCTCTACGATCCAGATACGTGCGACTTTTATGTGGCGTGCCTGAGCAAGAATGGAGTATTCGTCGATGATGTTTTCCAGCGCAGATACGCTGAACCAATGAAATTACCAAAAAGGTAAGCGTTAACATAAACTGAACCCTTTTCATCGGATCTCAGTTTAATAATGATTGAGTGAGTGAAGGAAGGCCCCAGTTGGTAAATAAATGTTGAATCGTTGAAAAGGGTTTGTTGTTTTGAAAACAACGCATTTATTACAAACAATTTCCTTTTTTTAGTTGTTCCTTTCGGTTTCCGAGCACAGAAATACGAATTTTATTTGAAAGTTTTGTTGATTCAACATCAAGCGTGCACACGAGCACAGCAGTTTCTTCAAACAGTGCACCCACCAGTAACACCACGTCTAAAATGCACTATTTCTCTGATCGCAAAAATCTAAATGCAACATCAATGGAAGGCTCAAATGTGATATATTCACCGCTGAAAATTTCAATACCCAAAACAGAGCAGAAAAGTCCATATCCATCGCCCACCGGTAAGTAACACACAAGCGCGGACAGCAACACAATTGAATGCAAAACGAAAAATTGTTTTTATCTTGACACAGGTACAATAAGTGCTGCAAACAGTTGCCCCACAAGTCCAAGACAAGGTTTTCAAGATTACCAAACCTACAGTAGCTACAACAACAATAACAACATACAAGGCGTACGTTTCCAAATACCACAAAATAATGTAACATAATAATTCTCAAATGAATAACAATTTTTCTATTGAATTTGACATCCGTAGCAAGAACTATTTCAAACACCATCAACTTCCAATTATAATGACCATGAAAAGCCACCATACAGTTATGCGCAGTTGATTGTTCAGTCGATATCTGCCGCGCCTGATAAGCAATTAACATTGTCTGGAATTTATTCATTTATTTCAAAACATTATCCATACTATCGGAAGGAAGCCAACAAGGGTTGGCAAAATTCGATTCGTCACAATCTCAGTTTAAACAGGCAAGTATTTGAAAAAAAAAAATAAAATTAAAGACGCACCCATCACGGTATCTATTCTCTGTTACATTTGCGCAGATATTTCATAAAAGTTGCACGATCTCAAGATGAACCAGGTAAAGGAAGTTTTTGGCGCATTGATCCAACCAGTGAAGCTAAGCTAATTGACCAAAGTTATAAAAAACGACGACAACGCGGAAGTCAATGTTTCCGACCATCTTACGGTATGCCGCGGTCAGCGCCTGTTTCACCAAGTCACATTGGTAAGTTTGTCGTTGTGTTGTATGTAAAAGCTTATTATAAAGACTAACCGCTTTTTTTTGTAGATAATTCTCGCGAAAGCTCTCCGCTGCATGATATTGTTTTGCAATCCGCACCTGGATCTCCAGGAATTTCTTACCAGGGTCATTTGGAAAACCACTCATCTGAAGGTAAAACTAATTTCTCTAATTATTAATTATGGTTAATTATGCAGGTTTTTCTTTTCCCCCATAGACTTGATGTATAGCTCCTCGCAAAACGTTATTCAGACATCTTCGTACAATGCCCACAGTCAGTACAAGTAAGTCGTGTTTATCAAAGTGAAATACAAAATCAAGTACACTAAAGCAACCACCCATTTTACAATAGCTCAAGCGGACAACAGCAATCCATTATTGTATCAACTTCTGGACAAATAGCAAACAATGGCACTGGCGGCAACATCAATGGCGGAGGCACTCTGATTGCCATCAAACGGCATCATTCATCAACCGTAACATCTGCACAATCAGCTAGCTTACAACACCACCCAGATGCATATGACGAGGTCCACGAATACAATAGCGGAGGAGGAGCTGGTGGCGGCATAGACAGTGGCGATGAATGCGATACCATTAAGCGGCCAAAATATTCTACCGACATTAACCAGTAGATATTTATTTGTTCTTCAACATTATATATATAAATGAAGTCTTCACACACCCATTTGAAATAAACACGTTCAAGACTTCAAACATAAATCATGCATATATACATACATACATTCTATATATATACAGATATATATGTGTAATGTCAACACACTAAATTTATCACTTTAAATGTCGAAACAAAACAGAAATAATATAAAACAAAAATTATTATCATAACAAAAACAAAGTACGGTAGCGCACCACCAATACTCTACTCTAAAGAAATAAAAATGTAGTACGCATCGTAAACAAGAATGTTAGCCCCCTGCCCCAACAAATTTAACCAGACGAACTGAATTTATATACAACAATAAAACAAACTATTTTGTTTCACAATTTGATATAATTTATTCTTAAAATTCCATAGAATAATATCGTTTTATTTAATTAACTTTTTTTTTGCGTTGGGAAAACACAACTCCTAAATTTACTATATAAACAAAAGTTATAAATAAATAACAACAAAAAAAAAAACACTCGATGTACTAAATGTTTAGCATATAAGAAGAAAAAAAAAAACAAAACAAAAAAGTTGTATTTATCTTAAAAAAAACAAATTAAATAATCAAGTAAATTACATGAAATCGTATTGTTCGTGCAAGCAAATGTTAATAGTATGTACCTCCTATATATATATTTATATATATATATGAATTATAATAATAATCAAGTCGCGCGTTCCGCAATTTGAATTCATTATTGAATTATATACCCATACACCATGCAAGGGATGCATATATAAATATAAACGAGCCCGACTCTGATTCTCTTCTAGTTTCTATTTACATAAATGATCTATACATAATTTTGTTTTCAAACATTATCGACTCCACATAGCGCTGTACATGCGATGTTTATATTATTATTATTATAATTTCTTTCTTTTGAATTATTGTAAATAATTGTTTTATATTATTTTTTTTTTCTTCTTCTACTACGTAACATATATGCACATATGTTTTTTTTTATAAACGTGGTTAACGAGAAACTTTTATCTCATCTTGTTTGCCTTTTCTACTCTTACCACTCTTGGTTTTAATGTAACTCTATTTCGAAGAGTGAAAATGCATAGGGAACATAATTTTAACCAGTTACATATTACAAAATTACTGTGGAAATGATAAATAATTGTTTATAATATGCAAAGCTTAGCTCTTCAATGCTGAAAACATAATAATGTACGAATAATAATAATAATTGTATGAAGATTTGTCTAAATTTCCTTAATCGTAATAACTATACATATATAAATATATTATAATAAAGATAAACACAAACACTATAAAAAGTAAGAAAATAGAATGACAGCTTTTGAAAAATAAAAGAAAAACAGAAGATTTAAACCACTATGATGTGTGAGAGTAGGGAATATAGAGATTAAACGAATTTTTGAAGAAATACAAAAACAAAATCGACAGATTAAAAAAAAAAAAAAACCAACACGTATAATAATGAAATGAAAAGAAAAAAAAAAACTGGCTGGAACAAAAGTAAATATCTAATAAATGTAATTCAGTTAAAATTAGCAAATAAATATTTTTATTTTCATTGTAACTCTGGGTATGTATATTATTGACGTGAATGTGACAGCGCACTGTCTCCACCGGCATTGACTCCAACTGAGGAGGTAGTTGTAAGTAGAATACCTAACATAAGGGATCGAGGAAACTTGCTATTCTGGCGATAAAGCTCTCAAGTTCGTGGAGAAAATCAGTTGCCTAGTACTAAGAAGCTGAAGGTTCGTTTCTTTTGATTTTCTCTTTAAGATGCGAGAAGCCCCAAAAAAACCTAGCGAGAGGCTTTGCATTCTCCCCTGCATCTAAAAAAACTAGCCTTCAGTTTGTAAAAACACAATTTTGGGGTAAGTGGGGTTTTAATTACGGGTCCAGCATGGACCTACGCATTCGTCTTGGATGTGCAAATTAGCATAAAACACATCTCAAAAGAACTAGCCTTCAGGTGTGACAAATCTCGACAGCCTGTGATAAGAAACATGGCTGCGGTGAGTACGTGCTATCAGAGGTTATTCGGGAAAAATAAAAACACAATTTTGGTTCAAAAGGGGGTATTATTTACGTGTCCACCATGGGCGTACGCACTCGACATGGGTGTGCAAATTAGCATAATACACATCTGAAAAGAACTAGCCTTCAGGTGTGACAAATCTCGACAGCCTGTGATAAGAAACATGGCTGTGGTGAGTACGTGCTATCAGAGGTTATTCGTGGAAAATAAAAGCACAATTTTAGGGTAAAAGGGGTATTATTTACAGGTCCAGCATGGACATACGCATTCGACTTGGGTGTGCAAATTAGCATAAAACACATCTCAAAAGGACTAGATATCAGGTGTGACAAATCTTGACAGAGTGTGATAAGAAACATGGCTGTGGTGAGTACGTGCTATCAGAGGTTATTCGTGGAAAATAAAAGCACAATTTTAGGGTAAAAGGGGTATTATTTACGGGTCCAGCATGGACCTACGCATTTGTCTTGGGTGTGCAAATTAGCATAAAACACATCTCAAAAGAACAAGCCTTCAGGTGTGACAAACCTCGACTTCCTGTGATCAGAAACATGGCAATGGTGAGTACGTGCTATCAGAGGTTATTCGGGAACAATAAAAACACAATTTTGGTTCAAAAGGGGGTATTATTTACGGGTTCACCATGGGCGTACGCACTCGACTTGGGTGTGCAAATTAGCATAATACACATCTGCAAAGAACTAGCCTTCGGGTGTGACAAATCTCGACAGCCTGTGATAAGAAACATGACTGTGGTGAGTACGTGCTATCAGAGGTTATTCGTGGAAAATAAAAGCACAATTTCAGGGTAAAAGGGGTATTATTTACAGGTCCAGCATGGACCTACGTATTCGACTTGGATCTGTAAATTAGCATAAAACACATCTCAAAAGGACTAGATATCAGGTGTGACAAATCTTGACAGAGTGTGATAAGAAACATGGCTGTGGTGAGTACGTGCTATCAGAGGTTATTCGTGGAAAATAAAAGCACAATTTTAGGGTAAAAGGGGTATTATTTACGGGTCCAGCATGGACCTACGCATTTGTCTTGGGTGTGCAAATTAGCATAAAACACATCTCAAAAGAACAAGCCTTCAGGTGTGACAAACCTCGACTTCCTGTGATCAGAAACATGGCAATGGTGAGTACGTGCTATCAGAGGTTATTCGTGGAAAATAAAAGCACAATTTTAGGGTAAAAGGGGTATTATTTACAGGTCCAGCATGGACCTACGTATTCGACTTGGATCTGTAAATTAGCATAAAACACATCTCAAAAGGACTAGATATCAGGTGTGACAAATCTTGACAGAGTGTGATAAGAAACATGGCTGTGGCGAGTACGTGCTATCAGAGGTTATTCGGGAACAATAAAAACACAATTTTGGTTCAAAAGGGGGTATTATTTACGGGTCCACCATGGGCGTACGCACTCAACTTGGGTGTGCAAATTAGCATAATACACATCTGCAAAGAACAAGCCTTCAGGTGTGACAAATCTCGACTTCCTGTGATCAGAAACATGGCAATGGTGAGTACGTGCTATCAGAGGTTATTCGGGAAAAATAAAAACACAATTTTGGTTCAAAAGGGGGTATTATTTACAGGTCCACCATGGGCGTACGTATTCGACTTGGATCTGTAAATTAGCATAAAACACATCTCAAAAGGACTAGATATCAGGTGTGACAAATCTCGACTTTCTGTGATAAGAAACATGGCTGCGGTGAGTACGTGCTATCAGAGGTTATTCGAGTAAAATAAAAACACAATTTTGGGGCAAAAGGGGTTTTATTTACGGGTCCAGCATGGACCTAAGTATTCGACTTGGATCTGTAAATTAGCATAAAACACATCTGCAAAGAACTAGCCTTCAGGTGTGACAAATCTCGACTTCCTGTGATCAGAAACATGGCAATGGTGAGTACGTGCTATCAGAGGTTATTCGGGAAAAATAAAAACACAATTTTGGTTCAAAAGGGGGTATTATTTACGGGTCCACCATGGGCGTACGCACTCGGCTTGGGTGTGCAAATTAGCATAATACACATCTGCAAAGAACTAGCCTTCAGGTGTGACAAATCTCGACTTTCTGTGATAAGAAACATGGCTGCGGTGAGTACGTGCTATCAGAGGTTATTCGAGTAAAATAAAAACACAATTTTGGGGCAAAAGGGGTTTTATTTACGGGTCCAGCATGGACCTACGTATTCGACTTGGATCTGTAAATTAGCATAAAACACATCTCAAAAGGACTAGATATCAGGTGTGACAAATCTCGACTTTCTGTGATAAGAAACATGGCTGCGGTGAGTACGTGCTATCAGAGGTTATTCGAGTAAAATAAAAACACAATTTTGGGACAAAAGGGGTTTTATTTACGGGTCCAGCATGGACCTAAGTATTCGTCTTGGGTGTGCAAATTAGCATAAAACACATCTCAAAAGAACAAGCCTTCAGGTGTGACAAACCTCGACTTCCTGTGATCAGAAACATGGCAATGGTGAGTACGTGCTATCAGAGGTTATTCGTGGAAAATAAAAGCACAATTTTAGGGTAAAAGGGGTATTATTTACGGGTCCAGCATGGACCTACGCATTCGTCTTGGGTGTGCAAATTAGCATAAAACACATCTCAAAAGGACTAGATATCAGGTGTGACAAATCTCAACTTCCTGTGATCAGAAACATGGCAATGGTGAGTACGTGCTATCAGAGGTTATTCGGGAAAAATAAAAACACAATTTTGGTTCAAAAGGGGGTATTATTTACGGGTCCACCATGGGCGTACGCACTCGACTTGGGTGTGCAAATTAGCATAATACACATCTGGAAAGAACTAGCCTTCAGGTGTGACAAATATCGACTTCCTGTGATAAGAAATGTAGCTGCGGTGAGTACGTGCTATCAGAGGTTTTTTGGGAAAACATTAAAGGGTAAAAGGGGTTTTATTTACGGGTCCAACATGGACTTACGTATTCCACTGGGGTGTGAAAATTACCAAAAAACACATCTCAAAAGAACTAGCCTTCAGGTGTGAAAAATCTCGACTTTCTGTTATAAGAAACATGGCTGCGGTGAGTACGTGCTATCAGAGGTTATTCGAGTAAAATAAAAACACAATTTTGGGGAAAAAGAGGTTTTATTTACGGGTCCAGCATGGACCTACGCACTCGACTTGGGTGTGCAAATTAGCATAATACACATCTGCAAAGAACTAGCCTTCAGGTGTGACAAATATCGACTTCCTGTGATAAGAAATGTAGCTGTGGTCAGTACGTGCTATCAGAGGTTATTCGAGTAAAATAAAAACACAATTTTGGGGCAAAAGGGGTTTTATTTACGGGTCCAGCATGGACCTACGCACTCGACTTGGGTGTGCAAATTAGCATAATACACATCTGCAAAGAACTAGCCTTCAGGTGTGACAAATATCGACTTCCTGTGATAAGAAATGTAGCTGTGGTGAGTACGTGCTATCAGAGGTTTTTTGGGAAAACATTAAAGGGTAAAAGGGGTTTTATTTACGGGTCCAGCATGGACTTACGTATTCGACTGGGGTGTGAAAATTACCAAAAAACACATCTCAAAAGAACTAGCCTTCAGGTGTGAAAAATCTCGACTTTCTGTGATAAGAAACATGGCTGCGGTGAGTACGTGCTATCAGAGGTTATTCGAGTAAAATAAAAACACAATTTTGGGGCAAAAGGGGTTTTATTTACGGGTCCAGCATGGACCTACGCACTCGACTTGGGTGTGCAAATTAGCATAATACACATCTGCAAAGAACTAGCCTTCAGGTGTGACAAATATCGACTTCCTGTGATAAGAAATGTAGCTGTGGTGAGTACGTGCTATCAGAGGTTTTTTGGGAAAACATTAAAGGGTAAAAGGGGTTTTATTTACGGGTCCAGCATGGACTTACGTATTCGACTCGGGTGTGAAAATTACCAAAAAATACTTCTCAAAAGAACTAGCCTTCGGGTGGGACAAATCTCAACTTCCTGTGATAAGAAACATGGCAGTGGTAAGTACGTGCTATCAGAGGGTCTTTAGGGAAATAATTGGTGCTTTCCGAGAATACTGGTTATACACATTCGGCACAGTGCATGAACTACTAAAAATGCAGATAGCAATAGCCTTCAAAGAGGTCATTCAGCTATTTATTCAGAATAAGAAAGAGGAAACCATAAAGTTTAAATAAAAATCAATTAGAGACGATTGCGAATTCATTCTTATTAAACATCAATGCATTTTATTGTTTTCCTTTATTAAACATTTATGTATTACTTAGTTTTCCTTTATTAACATAATCGTTTCATTTCAATTGTTTTGTTTTTATTATAACATCAATGTATAGTCTTATTAAGAAAATATTTTCCTCGCATTCAGTGTTTTTTTTTTCAGTACAACATTCAGTTTTATTTTTTACACATTCATAGCATCATGTTGCACCCCTTTAATAGAATGCCTTCAAGTTATTTTTGTTTTGTTTCTTCGTCTTCCTGATAGGAAGTATTGACACATATAAATAGTACACTAAAGCATACCAACGTTTGTTTCTTCAGTAAATTAATTTCTCTTTTAGTTTTTTTTAATAATTTTATTATTAAATAAATTCCCATTCATAATATGTTACTGCCTCATATAGACTATAATCGATTAAAGAGATACACATGGTGTTTGGTGTAAAGAGGTTAATCCGGTTAGTTTTTCGACTCAAAACGCGAAGCCCCAAGTGATTGCTGTAACAACAGTTGGGTACACAAAATAAACAATAAGAACAAAAAACTTTGCATCAAAAATACTGTCATGCAATTGGTTTCTCATTTTGAACCAAGAAATCCTTCCAGCCACGAATTGACCGCTCCATACGAGACACCATGCCGTTTCCTTTGTATACATATATAACTCTCTTTCTCATATTCATATAACTAAGTTATTTAATCAAGAGATTCACAAAAAAAAAATCAATAATCTGGCATACACTCATAATAATAATAAAAAAAATTACCTCCAAGGTGATTTCTTAGAACTTTAACATATATATTATTTGACTTTTTTTAACGACTTTTATATATAAATATTTACACATTCAGAATGTGAAAGATCAACTCCAGAATGAGGTTTTTTCCAATTTCAGTCGCTTGCTTGTGAAGGGTTGGAATTAACTCATTGTCCAGAGCGTTCATGTACAGAGGTGGTAACTTCTCATTTTGGCTACCAGCTTCATAGGAAACCTAAAAATATAATTATTGAGCGCAACTTTCGCAGTGTATGCCTCCTTCTGAGTCGTCGCTTTGGAATTGGTGGTCTTGTTTACACATCACCAATTCCGCAACCGCCACGACATAGAATAAAACAAAAACCATGTACAACTTACATTGTCCTGGTTCAGTGTTGCTCGCAGTCCAATCTTAACGTTACCATTAGCTGCCAACAAGTCCAGCAACGGCAGCAGAGCAACCGCTGTATTTTTAGCAATCTGCTCGGATATTTTCGAAATATCAACAGTCTCTTTGCATTGGGCAAATGCATTTTCTCCTCCACTCATCTGTATACACATAATCAAAATAGATATCGAGCGTTGTTTGAAAACAAAAAAAACTATACAAAATTATACCTCAATAACAAACACTTCTGTCCACTTGATTGTGTGATTATTGTTGGAAAGATTCACGCCCGAGTGCACTCTTATTGACGGGATTCCATCCATTTCCCTAAAGTCAATGGGAGAGCGTACACTTTGCGTCCAAAATAGAAAGACATCATTAAAAAACAGACCCAAAAACACACCCACCAATATATCTATCTACCCGATGTTTATTTCGCGGTCGTCCTGCACCCACTGTATGTTTACCACTTCTGTTTGATGTTCACCGGCCTCAATGGGTCCACAGGTGATGTCAATGTCCTTCATGTTTACCAGTGCGTTTCGTATTTCCGCCATTTTAGACGGTAAAATTTGAACCATTAGGCCATCCTCTATAATGCTACACTTGCCAGAGAGACCACTTGTCGTTTTTAATGCCTCATTAAGTACGAAAAAACTGGCTCCGGTTACTAAAATTCGGAGAGAATTCATGGATGATGTATGGATTTCTATGATATATGAATATTGTATGACGCACGCCGATTTCATATGACATTTTCTTACCTTTCCTTGGCTGTCCTTGTATATTGATGGCTTGCGTCGAGTACGAGTACGAGTCGGAACAATCGCTTTTTGTGTTTTGTATGCACACCAAATGGCCATCAGCTGATTTGGAGAAATTCGCCCCCATTGCCAAAATGTGATCGCTAGAGTTGTTAATGGCCTTAATGACTTCGTCGTGCCGATTTCGTGGAATCAAAATGTTGGTCCGTCGATCCTCCATGTGGATGTACATCCCTTTGATCGTTGGCAAAGTGTACGTGTAGTTACGGAAATCCTACAAAGAAGTATAGAGGTCTGGGCTTGATATTCATTTCGCTTTCAAGAACTTACTGCCAATAAATTGATAATCGTCTGTGCTATTTCAGCGTAGACCGGTTCACGCTCCCTAACTGATATGTGTGGACTGGGATAGTAACGATATTGTGCGCCGAGACGAAGCATTAACCGCAAAGGAAATATCTTGGCCCATGGCACCTCCCATCGGTGAATCAACACCCCAATTAGGAATGGCGATTGTGGAACATGCACATCCTGCAAGCACTGGAACGTCGAACGTATAAAAAGAAAGCCACCGTGTTCGCGCGATCCCAAAAATAGTAAATCCTTTGGCATTGAGAAGCCCAATTCGGCGACTGGATTGCCCTTGCTCGCCTCCCAGTAGATCTCGTTCAAGTGAATAAAAATGTCCTTTGGTATTTGTTCGGAATTGTCAAGTTCTAATAGAATAATTATCTCATCGTTGCCAACATGATGTAGGCCACATGTTGTGAAATTGATGACTGTCTTGTTGATGCAACACTTGACTGAAATTATGCAGACATTTGTGTGTTTTCGCATTCAAAATAAAAACAAAGTGTCCAACTTACGGTGTGAAATTTTAACTAAAACATAAAAATTAGTTTGTACTACAAATTTTAAAGTCTCAGTGTGTAGTCGAGCAATCAGTTCTGTATTGTTTTGTACCTCCTGGTAGACCTGCTCGGACTTGTTTGAGACACAAATCGGGGGCAAGCACGAATTTTCACCACGGGGAATGAAGCTGTCTGTCCCATCGAGTAGGGCCATTGTTTTAGTGTTGTTCTTCAAAAGATCTAAACAAAACCGAATGTATTAACGGAGAACTATATATATATATATATATATATATGATAGACGTACTTTTGCTGGTTCCAACAATCGGTGCACATCCAGCAGCAGCAGATGCGGCAGACATTTGCTTAATTGGAACTGACTTGCGGGCATGCTTAGCATCACTCCACTTCCCATCCAAGCTGGCCAGATCGCTTCCTGGACGAATACCATCGCTAAACATAACTGATTTACGTTTGCGACTCTTCTTTGAAGTGCCCTCCTTCTTTAGTACTCCCACGGGTACGATAACTGTGGGATAAGACATTGTCTGGGAGTTAACTTGACGGTGCGGAGGTATTGTAGAGCAATATTCCATAGGATTGTTGGGATTAGGTGTTCGCAACAAGGGTGGTGTTGGTGTATTGGTCGTCACCATCGATGTAGTCGGTTGTTGTTCCATTTGCTGTTGAAGCTTTGTTAAAATGAGAAAGCATTGCACACAAACCCGAGACTCAGGATTTGAAAGGAACTCTAATTTGAACTTTTGCGAGCAGCAAACAGAACAAAGAACCTGACCACATGCCCGGCAATGGTGACGCCTCTTAAGCAATGTAAATTTATGTCGACATTGCATGCATGCGTTTGCCTCTTGATCTGGCACCCAAATGGGAGGGACTTTTCCCAAATTTGGATTCACATCGCCGCTTTGGGACTGTGTTGCCATTGCTTGATCTTCGGTCTCGACTGTTAAATTTTCACCAACTGCCATTTCATTGTTATATTCGATAGCAGTAGCACCAGCGTTGTTTGCGATTTCTATTTCTCTCGAACTGGTAGGAGCGTCAGCTGTTGCAATGGCAACAGCCGCGACAGCACCAATAATTGATCGATCGGATCGTTCCGGTGGTGTGTGGCCGGCAGCATCGTTTAAATTGGTTGTATTGTCGCTTGTGGCCAATCGTGTCTTATCATCTGGCGTATCGTCTTCGGAGCTGGATGTTGCTTGATCGTAAATTCGCGATCCAGGCGGTGTTTGTCCAGCAGAGGCGTACAAATTAACTTTTCGTACTGGCAAATCGAGAGTGGTCGGCCTTTGCCGCTTGCCCATAGCAATACTTTGATTGGTGTTCTTTTGGTCTTCGCTTTCTTCGTCGCACATGGCAGCCACGTTCTTGAAATTATCAACCTCATCTTCGTGCGTTCTATCTTCAGCAAATTCTATGGTAGATGCCTGCGAGAAGCTATCAATGTTCATCATTGCATCATCACCCATACCCATGGTACTGTCCTGCTGATTTGGCATATTACTAATCGCTTTTCGATCTGATTTGGTTTTCTTCTTCGTCATCGCTTCAGTGGCGACAACATTTCGCTCAGGATTCACAGCATCAGGGCCGGTCTGGGATGGCATTTCGGCATCAATCTCTTGCAAAATACTGTCTAGTTCTGTATCGGATATCTCATCCATTGTCGAACCAAATGTAACCATAATATTTTGCTGCGAAGTCGGCTCTGCGGCTTGTTCTGCTCTGTCATATTCTTGACCATTGTTCAGTTCTGCCGACTCTTTGGGCTGTTCCCCTGTGTTTGGATAATTATTCTTGGTGGTTTGCGACAGAGAAAGAGATGAACTTAAATTCTCCATTTTCAAAATGCATTTACTGCTGGCCATTTCCGAAGACGACAACGTGCTGCCTTGGTTCGTTAGAGAAATCGACGATAAACCAACAGCCAGGTCATCAAATTCTGATCGCTGTGGTTCCTTATCACAATCTGGTTTATATTTATTATTAATTGATTCGGTATGCAATTCGAATTTATCATTGCCCTGTTGTTGTGCGTCTTCTTCCCTGCCGTGCAGGAGCAATACGCTTCTGTCCGTTAGCCGTGCGCCAAAAGATGACTCCGATTCGGTTGATAATAGTGCAGGCGACGGACCAGATGAAAATGTCGACGATGACGATGTTGTTATCGAATTCGAGGAGCAACCGCGCTCTTCATCGCCGCCGATGAATTTATTTATTTCATCGTCGGCCGCATACGGATCTTCTTCGCCTGTTTCCTCAATTTTACGCATGGCATCTTCATTTACATCGTTTGCATTTGCATGCGTTGTATCTGCAAAGGTGTCATTTGTTCCATTGTTTGTGTACAACTGTATGCCGGCCTCTAGGCTTTCGACATTTTTACGATAGTCGTCTAAGCTGCTGAACACCTGAGATACACCAACAAACCTATTAACGCGATCACCTGTTGCATTAGTTGCTGCTGACGTTGACAGGAAACTGCTACCATCCAGTCCTACTTCGTTTATGGATACAACAGGTCCAATCATGGGTGGAATGCCGCCGCCGCCCCCTCCTCCTCCAGAAAAGAGATTTGACGAATTCAGAATTTGGATCTGCTTGTTGGCGGGCTTGTCATCTTTGTTCTCCTCCTCGTTAAGCTCTAGGTTGTCCAAGACTTTATCAATGTCAACTAGATCCATATCGAGAATTCTAATAAGTCATTTATACGCTATAAATATAAACAAAACAGTTCTGCAAAATGTAAATATTATTCATTGGATCTTCTGTATAAATGCAAGCCAATATGCGAAATCACGCAAACAAAAACACACACATGAGCGCGCGCAAAAAAAAACAAGAGATAAGGATGAAACGAAAAATAATGATTTGTTGTATTAATTTGCATGCGAGATAAAGCGGCACTGCACACAGTTTTCAGTGTTTTTATTGGATTTGGAAGTTTCGTGTTGTTTTCACCGAAAGACAGTCATTGGAAAGAAGATCTTTTATTTATTTACACAAAGTATAGGATGTCCAGTTAGGTAGTTGGTTGAAAACAAATGTGAGACGAATATCAGAGGGAAACAATAACACAGGCTAGCTGGCGGTGGTGCAGTGGCGACCAAAGATGATTCATAATATTTCCTGTCATGCATGCTGTATGCATGTATACCATTAACTATATGACGATGATGATGATTTTATACCATGTATATGAATACACAAACATGATGGTAATTTTTGTTGTTTTGTTTCAATACTTATATTATAATTAATTCAAAATCGCAAATACGAAAACCGCAATTAACAAAGTTAACTATTAATGAGAGTTCACAAAATATACACAACATTTTGGTTCCCGTTATTGTTATTGTTGATCAATTTCTGTCGCCGTATTGCACAAGTGTATATTTTTCTAATAGGCAATTGCATGACAAGCACTTTAAAATGAAAAAAAAAACACTTTATTTGGATTTCATTGGCGTTTGGGAGGATTTTCTGCCGAAATACTGCATTTCGCACTTATACTTACTGTCAACTGCGAGCCCGATGTTGGTTTGTTCTGTTTTCTGATTAAAATGTTTATGTATCAAATTTGTGTGCAAAAAAACTTTTTCACATTTGAAACTTTAAGCGATGTTTTTGTTAGTTTATTGATGTTTAGCGAACAACTATTAAGGTGCACTATTTGAAATTACATTTCGTCAAATTTTTTTTCAAAATTTTCTCGGCGAGTATCACACAACACTGCACAACTTGAACAACATTCATTTATTTAATTTTTATTTCGTATTTTCCGTCAGCTCGCGAAACGCAAAAGTATGTATTGGTATTTGTCTCGTTTTGGTTTGCATTTACCGCATTAACATGTAGAGTGGGAATACCGCGTTTACACGAATTGTTGGAAATTATATTCAACAAATAAAGTTATGTCATGACATACACATCTTATTCTTGCCATGAATAATAAGTAGGGCCCATATTAATAAACAAATGTGCAACAAGTAAGTTTGCTTCTAGACGTCAGTGAGCGTACAAAAAATTGACGTAACTGCTGTGTAATAAAGTGGCCTTTATTAATACGGAGGTAGTTGTTCTGAGCTTCCAGTTACATTTGCGCTTGAATTGTATAAATGGCTATAAAAGGCGTACTTGCAATTTCTACCCACATCACCAGAGACAGAAGCGTTAACATTTTGTCTTGAAATTAATGCAGCTTTTCAATTTTTTCCGAAAATGACAATAAAAGAGAGAGAAATACAAAGAAACTTTATGGAGCTAAGGCCCAGTTAAAAGAATCTAAGATATTGATTGGCTTAGCTAAATTCAATTATATTTGATTCTACGTCAATGAAATAAAGTTGTAAATCATGTTTTGCAAAATAGTATCCTTTGATAAAGTGGTGTACTAGTGTAAAATGCAGTGTAAAAAAAAAAAAAACAATGTGCCTAAGAAGAATGGCTGCAAGAAGCTAGACACAAAGTTTTGGTGTACAACTAATAGAGCCGTCAAGTAGCTCACAAATAGAATAACAAAGATGAACCTCGTTTTATTGGTCAATTGTCACGAAAAAAACAGAGATCTGAAGTAAATCAGCAGTGGCTTGAATCTGCATCAGGCAAATAATCAGACCAATGTCTTAATTTTATTACTAGATTTTGTGTGAAGGTTTTAGGTTTTATTTAGTAAATATGTAATCGTAAAAGTAAGTTTATTTGTTTGTAACTATTAAGTTTGTTTAATTTTCAAAATTATAAAAAATGTACTAAAAATAAAATACAAACTTACCCTGCGTTTTACATTTATTACAATTTTGTAGTCAGATTCCATTTCTGTAATGAAAGAAAATATAATATAATAGATGTTTTTTTGTGTTAAAAAATAAATAAAGTTAAAAATACTCCGCGCAGAATGCAGTAATCATTGACATTCTATACGTGGACTGCTAGTAGTCAATGGCCGCGTTCCACTGACCCGCTAGATGACTAGCGGCAGGTCAAACTTCACATACAAAAAATTGACATTTCACCAAAAGTGCTAGACGTCTAGCGCGAATGGTGAAAGTTTGACGTGTCGCTAGTCATCTAGCAGGCAGTGGAATGCGGGCGATGTGTCAGGCAGGATTTAACATTTATCACCTCCGCAACGGCCAATGCAAAACACAGCAAAATACAAATAAGTTTGAATTTAGTTTTGAATTGAAACATCTGCTACTTATTTTATCAACTGTTACTTCTGATTTCAATAAGAAAATTTTAGAATTTTGCTTAGAACAACTATGACCAATTCGGTGATCTGGCAGCACCGTTCTAAATCGCTTTTCAAGTTGAGGTTGAGTGAATTTTCCTCCACTAACCCACACATGCTCGTGGTGCTCATGCTCGGTTAGTTGTTCTGTAGTTTTCCACAACGTAATTTTCATCAACACAAGAAATGTTGTTGGTGGAACGAAAAAAAAAACTGCCGTCCATGGGTCTGTGCGGTGCAGACAATATTTCCATCTCGCTTGCGGCTCTATTCTTTTCTCTTATTTATCAGAGACTGGGATATAATAGGGAATCCAAAGTTTTGTGGGAAATTGCGGCAGTTGTCACGGATTCTATTTTTTTATGTTATTATCGCAATCATGTTTTTATTTAATCCTTAGTTGGTGAACAAAAACGAAAGGAGGCCCCGAATTAACTTTCCAAGCTAATTATTGCCTTTTGTTATAGTCTTTTAGTTAAAGTTTTCGCAGTCTCCGAGTCCGACTAATTAGTGCATATATACCCTTCCATATACACAGAAAAAAATGGACGAAGTAACATATCGTATCGAACCAAGTGATTTGCAAATAATTTTCCTCGATATTATTGCAAATGAATTCGAATTGTACAAAGGATACAACACAACACGCTCCAATGCTCAGTGCTAAATTGTTATTTGTCTCAATTACAAGTGTTTTGTGAACAAATTATGACCAATATGCGTCATCACAACATATGTATTCAACAAAAAAAACCAAGACTAAATGTATGCAAAGTATATGCACAATAATGTGTTTCGAAGGATGAGATCTTTGCGAGCGAAAACTCAACACTACATCTATTGTGAAGAAAATAATCGTTTATTCAGTTCCTCGATAAATAACCGAAGTAAAAATCCGATCAGTGGACTGCTGATTTCAGTCTAAATAATAGCAATGTGAAAAATGTCATGAGTCGACTGGCGACAAAATATATATTCTAAAACGCAAACAAAGCAATTGACCTATTTTCCCTGTAGTTACAAGTGCACTACAGGAGCCTTAAATGTTATAATACGCCCAGTTCAGCAATACACTTT
Source organism: Cheilosia pagana (assembly GCA_936431705.1). Taxonomy (NCBI): domain Eukaryota; kingdom Metazoa; phylum Arthropoda; class Insecta; order Diptera; family Syrphidae; genus Cheilosia; species Cheilosia pagana. The sequence goes on from OW386171.1 coordinate 4,471,352, forward strand.
GAAATTACGTATCTATACAATCGTCGTTTTGTTACCCCTTTGTAATTTGTAATTTTGTTATTTGCAACTATAAAAAATGTACCAACTAGTGGAAATTTGATGATAGAAATATCTATTTGTGTCAACTTGAAATTGTGGCGAAAAGTTCTCATTAGTTTTAGGGATATACGCATCCACAAATGATAAAGATCCCTGAAAGTGAAAAACTATCAAAATGGTACAACAATCAACCGAAGTGAAAATGTTGTGAACATAAAAATGCATAGTGAATGTGTGTTAAGAAATTGAATATACTATTCACAAATGTAATAGTCAAGAGTCTATTTCCTGTATAATTGTTGAAACAACACCAAACCAAAAAAAAAGAAACAAACACCAACATCGATTGAGGTATCCCTCCAACAATAAAAAAAAATCGTAATAAAAAATAAAATATAGTTATTGCCCGTGATTCAAATCAAATGTAGGCACATTCTAAAATAGTTTTAGTCAAATAGTGTTCATATACATACATCATACATATACAAAAGACACAAAAAAACAAAGTAAATCCTGAATAACTGGCAAAATATTAATCTAAAATCAAAGTGTTTAATATTCAAAAGGCCTTGTTAATATACTACACAAGACTTGAAAGCAATTTTAGATAATAACTCTTGAAAACAAAGTCTACATAATATATGCAATGAACATTTAAAACATACTTATAGTACAACTACAACGTAGGAGTTTAATTCGGTTTGTCAGTTATTATTGCCCATGTGGAACAACATGAAATTATTCAGGAAACTAAATAAAAATGTTATTAAAATTAAAATCTTACTTATTTTATGCTTATCGCGTTCAATATCATACTTTTGTTTGAAAGCATCATTGTCAAAATCATTGCTATTATATCAGGACGATGAAAAAGGCAAACTGCAAATAAATGTACTGCAAATAGGGCAGCTATATAATCAAAACGTGAGTAGATAAAAGCGATACCTATATTCATTTTTTAAAAAAACACTACCCGTATATGCTATGCCCATTCGCTGACGAAATATATAAAAGTGGCAACTAGTAACCGCACTTGGTTTGCTTGATGAATGCTCCCCTATGGTTTGACTTCAATTCTGTTGACAGGTCCAATCGATTTACACAAGTTTGATGGATATTGACACACAACCCCCCTTCAGTTAGCAAGTGAGTCCGTTTGGAGTGCATCAGGCCGGTGACATCGTTATATCGATAAAACTTAACTTAATGTCCACTGATGGGCACATGTTTGAGAAAAAAATTCCAATTAACATTCGACTAGAATTTGATTGCACGGAGTAAGACGTTTTAACCGGCTGTAAGAATAAATGGAAAGATTGTCGAAAATATACCTATCCTAATTCTTGTACGTACACTCACAGTAGAACGAACCATATGGGTCTCTGTTGTCGTTGCCTACTTTCGGCAGAGACTAAAACAGCACTCACTGACTGCAAAAAATCACCAAAGATGTAAACAAGACACATTTAAATATAACTAATTTGAAAATTTGGTCCTACCTAAATTCTATACACAGCTCAATTTGTCGGCATTTAGATAACGAAATTTGTAATTTTGTTCTCCTGCATGTTGCCAACCCGAAAAAAAATCAAGCCCAGCTCAGTGGAGTATTCAAAACAAGCTTGGCGGGCACAAATTAGTCGAATGAACTGAAGAAGTATTTCAAAAACTGCGGATATTTCTGCTTTTCAGACCTGGCGTTCAATTGCTAAAATTGTCTAGCGGGCATAAATTTCATGCGTGCGTCATCAGATTGTACCTTTCGTGTTAAAATAAACAAAGACTCACCCGAGACTTTGTGGGATTCGCTGACTGGTAACCCAGCGTAGGTTTGAGTTATATTTAGACTTCTGTGATTACCCGAGACTTTGTGGGATATGCTGACTGGTAACCCAGCGTAGGTTTGAGTTATTTATAGACTTCTGTGATCTACTAGAGTGCGGCGTATGTTAAATTAGCTCATTCGTGTGTGCATTTTACGCAAGAGTGAAAGGTTATTCAATTGGCAATGCTTCTAAAATAACTCCGTTTTCATTAACATTCAAGTATCCTTTGGCTTAACAGAGAGGGCGGCCCTTTCGAGTACTATCCTCAGTCAATTTATTTGGTTGGTCAAGTTGGCTGCAATATTTCAATACTGCTGTAGATTTTTACTCAAGCTGCCAGCTTTAGCCTCTAAAACTTTATTCGAATGAGATAGGTCTCTACCTCCATTTGACAATCAAACGCGTTGCCACATATATATTATATCTCGTTAGCAGAATGGCCGCACATAGCGTATGTAAATTTGTTTCGTTAACATTTGACACACCTTTTTGCAGGATATTAAAACCACATTATGGCATCAAAATTTGAAGTCAGTAATGATAGCCCAGCAATTTTAGATTCAATCGAAAAAAGTTCGCGCTCACAAGTACGAACGGACAAGGAGCAGCACTTTGCAGACGTTATAAACGACCTCGAAAGTGCTTACGACAGAACGACAGATGACGAATATAACGACAAAAGTAGCGGTCTCAAAATAAAATCCGACAAGAATCTTCTTAGTAAATTATCAGCGAAATCATATTCGAAACCGAGACAGAGGCAACAGGTCTTTAATCAAATTTTCCCCGATACACAGCAACGTCCTTCATATCGCTTATTGTTGAACGATAAACTACTATCGAAGTACGATCTGAAAAATCAGCAAAAGCACACAAATCCGAACGACAAACGACAGACGCCAATTAGTGAAAATTCTCTCAACAAATTGAAGCAGAGATTGAAGCTGCGTCACAATGTACCTTTGCATACCGGCGCCGGTGGCCGGGAGAAACTTGTCCATTTGGAAGAAACAAAACCAAAGCATCATGCTTCCATAGAGAAAGTAGTTGCACAGCCCAAGTCAAATCATTTAAAATCGCGAAAGAGCAAGGACGCCGAGTATTTGCCGCTCGATCGGACGGCAGAGGCTGATTCAAGTGCTGTCTGGAATATCCCATCGGAAAAGTCACTGAATACGCGAAGGGTTAGTATTTTGGAGGAGACTTCCGCCAGCGGCATCGATCATGTTGGTGTGTTGTCTCTAAGAGGGGCATCATCGCAGTTTTCGAGCGGTATTGCAATCGGATTGATTGGAATTTTCCTAGCAGTAGCTGTCTTTATATATTGGATAAAGAATGCAATCTTACGCCTAGCCAGTCAAAAATCCACAACCGATTCGAAAAAAATCGAAAATGCTGGCTTCCTAAACTCCAACAAAAGGAATCTTCTTGTTCTGCATAAAACATTGAGGCAGCAGCCGTCAACTCAGATTGTAACTAGACAAACAGCAGCACACCTGACTAAAATCATGGACATGGATGCGGGTGGCGATTCGAATGTGGACGCAGGCCACTATGGCAGCAATAAGAGTACCCCTTATTTTACACCTTTGGGTACGTTGGATGAAGGTGGCAGTCGATTTGAGTTCCCTTTGCCTTCGCCTCCAAGTACTGTCATATGTTCGAATGAAGAGCTCATTAGGCCGCATACACCGGTAGCGACAAAACCGTTGCACGCGCATGGCAGCCGTGTTGCCGGGCTAACAAAGAACGCTACATTCGATGCGATACAATCGCCAACGCGAAGACTAAGGCGTTGCTCGCTATATGAACGGCGCTCATGCTCGCCACAGCGTACTCAAGTGTCCAATCTGGTCAGCAACCGTTCGCTGTCTAAGTCACAAATGGGCAGCTGTGAACAGCTTTCCTCAAGTCCTATTCATTCCGCGATGTCAGCTCTTGCTTTGAACTCATCGTCTACCACCTGCACACCAGCTCCGGCTGAGAGTCGGCAGTTTTCATTTAATCGCCAGAATTGCTGCAGTCCAAGGATCTATGAGAACCGCTCCACGGACTGTGATAAGGAGAATGAAATTCCCATTGGCGGCGACCTGTATTCACCAAAATTGAAGACCAGTGACATTGCGTTATTGCAACAGAACTCGCCGCGAATCATGGAGGCATCTCCAACTTCGGGATCGAACACTTTCTCCTTCTCGCCGAAAGTGCTTGACCGGGCAGAAATTCTCAACAATCAGGCAGCTATAAAATCCAGCCCCTCTATGTCATCGGCTGGATATAAAAATGGAGACTACTTCAAGTTTCCAGAAGTGGATTGCTTCTCGCCAGACGCAAGTAAACTCAGGGCTGGCGTCAATTATGACAAGGATGGCTCGCTATCGGGCAATCTGCAGGACAAACTAAAGGTGACAATCTCTGTGGCTGATTGCCAGGCTACACGGCGAGCTAGACTAAAGTCCATTTCGTTGGACTCGGAAGGCGCGAAATTGGTTGAAGACAACTTAGGCGTACCCGTGGAAGAGCTCATAGAGAGGGCTAGCCCAGTGGCTAGTGACTTCTTTAGCAAGAACACGGACACCGCCCAACCTGATTGTTTAGCACTGAAATCAAAATCCAATAAAATGAAAACAAAGTCTGGTTACACCAGCAAAAACAAGAACAATCTGACCATAAGCATCGGAAACGCAAGCGACATTAATCAAAACAAGCAAAAGGACAAAATTGACACCCCCAAAACCCCAACGCTAGTACAAATCAAACAAAAGGCGATTTCCCTTGATTCGTCCGATTCAAAGTTCTGTGCCTCACGGCGCTATGTCGAAGAACAGAACGACGGTGTTTGCGGCAGCAACGCGGGCAGTCATCCTTTGGCTGTGTCACTGTTGCATATATCATCTATGTCGATGCCCGGTACACCCAAGAGGCAGCTGTCACTGCACAAAAACATGAGTCATTTGAATCGTACCAAGTTGACCTCGCCGATGAGCGCTGGCAATCAAAACAAGTCAAAGGGACGCCACTTCAGCTCAAGTAAGTCCCTGAACCAGTCGACCACATTGACATCTTCTTTCGATCACACCAAAAGCTCTGAGAGACAGGGTTTCATACTCAAACTGGACTCATTCAATGAGAATACCTTGGACGATGACGGGGACTATGACGAAGCTGCTGCTGCTGTCGCCGAAGATGAGAACGATGACGACAACTATTTTCTGAATTTAGATGAAGTCGCAGTTGTGGGCGAGGACAACAACACTGATAACAACACAATCCATGTAAGTTTTGGCGAGGACAATCGACTTTCAACAGCAAATGTAAAAAAACTTAGTCCCGACTATTTGCTCGGATCGAGTCTTCAAACACAAAAATGCACAGCGGTTCTCAGTTTGTCGAACAGCAACTTGAAGACTCTACCTGAAATAATGACACTAAGCGATTTCTCCGTAAATAGTCGAGAGGACGACATTCTAATGGAGAATGGAGGTTCTGCAGCAGGGCATGCAAGCGCAAAGCCGACCGTCAGTGGACGATCGGCTAGGAGTTCACTACTACAGCGTAGGGGATCGAATCATAGTCTGACCTTGAACCTAAATGGGTCATACGGTAGTCTGAGCAAGGGGTTGAGTACCTCAAACTACAGTTTGTGTAGCAATTCGCAATACAATTTGTCGAATTCTATATTCAATTTATCACAACACCAACCATTAGTCCCTTTTAAAACTGGACCAGCATTATTCTTGAAGGGTAATCCAGTTGGCATCTCGGCATTTGTACAAAATAGTAACGCTGCTAGTGGCAGCGCAGTTGAAAAGAAAAACCTCCTACAGCGACGCGGCTCGAATACCAGTTTGACGCTAAATATCCACGGGTCGCCATGTGTGAATTTGAGCCGTTTCAACAGTCAAAGCTCGCTTAATATTGCATCACAGCAGCAGAACGCATTTAAAATACAACATCATCAGCTAAAGGACCCGGCAAACTTACAGAGCGACAGCATTGAGCATACAAAAATCAAAAAGGGTCTACTCGAGCGACGTGGTTCGAACGCCAGTCTCACTATTAACCTGCAAAGCAATGCTCTGGCGGTGTCAAATATCAATTTACGTGGCTCAGCTTGCAGCCTCAGTAGCATAAACACAAATCAATTGGAAGAGGAATACGAAAGCCAACAGCAACAAGAAGCTGCCTACGGCAAGCAAATGAGCTCGAGCAACAATTCCGGTCGGAAATTCTTCAGCTCTGAGAATCTAAACAATCTCAACGGCATGGCACCGAGGCTGAATCAAGCGCACATGCGCAGCTCAACCAGGACCTGTTTCGGATCGGTGTCTGATCTGAAACCATATTGCCAACTTCCGCTGTCTCTTATTATCGGCGAGGAACAGGAAACCCACTTTAAGAAACAAAACAATCTATGTTTAAATCTACCAAACACCAAAGAAACAAATCTTCCAGACAGCTGCATGTCAAATTTTAAACAAAGCAACTTGTGCTCGTGCACGGGCGTAAGAAATATCACCACACGTCCACTATCGCCGCAAACAACGTCGGAAGATTTCAAAATCTATCTAGCGAACGTACAATTGCTGCAGAGCGCTTCGAATACGTTGAATGAATACGATTTGATGAAACTGAACTACATGTTTGAGAAAAGTTACGGCAACGATGATGACGAGGCATTGTCGTCGTCCGCCGTGGAGAATATGCCGAAAATCGAGGAGTTTGAGGACGACAATTGGAAATTGGTATTGCGTTCAGATGTTCAATTTGATTTGCCGCTGGAGGATGAACAGAAACGGCTGCTGCGCAATTTGCATCAAGAGTTTTGGGATCTGCCGACAAATCATCAAGAGAAACCTATGGTTTTTGGATCACAGACCAAAAATCGCTACAAGAGTATTCTTCCGAATGAGCACTCCAGAGTGCAGTTGGTACCGGATGAGGGAAGCTCCGAAGCACCGTATATTAACGCTAATTATATTAAGGTACGTGTTTTTCTCTGTTTAATTCAAATTTAAGATCGTTTCCAGTCAGTATAGAGTCGGCTTACTTTTCCCACTGCTTTTTGATTATGACTGCTTAAAAGTGAGATGCCTCCGTGCGTAGCCTTGTTCCTTCTGGAACTGTCCATACAGTGGAGTCTCTTTGTCTGAGTTCCAGTATTTGTCCTTGAGAGCGATTTACAGTGCAGCAAAGCAATATACTCCATGGAAACGATCGATCAACCCAAATGTTATACACATAGTACAAAGGTAAATGAATTTATATTTTGCTTCTTTATCATTTCAGGGACCAGATTACGTACAAAAAAGCTACATAGCCACTCAGGGTCCTCTGCCGAACACCATCTACGACTTTTGGTTAATGGTTTACCAAAACATATGCAAGCATGAAGAACAAAAACCCACAAACTCAACAAAATCTCACACCATCAAGAAGCCAGTCTCAAGTCTTGAACTAGACGTACATCATCATCCTTCCAAATTGTCGCCCATGAACTTAGCTGGCGCCCAACAAAAGATTGTTATGCTAACAAACTTTGTTGAAAATAATCGACAAAAATGCTCCGCATACTTTCCCATTGACGAGAATGAGCTATTTATCATTACCAATGGTAATGATCAGATCAAAAATCCCGAAGTCGATATGTTTTACAATCAGTATTTTGACAGCCTGGCAAGAAAGCCCTCCCATTTGAACATAGAAACATTTCGAATAGAAATAAACAACAAAAAACTAATCGATCATTTGCCAAAGGTGAACTATTTTATTGTTAAAAATACGGGAACCATTATGAAGAATGGCTTCTCGATACGACAACTGAATTGCATATATTGTTGCAACATCAGCAGTGGCAACAACCGACTCGAAATCAATGACAATGTGAATGAGAAACGCGTTCAAGTGCTGCACAGGTTCACTTGCTATCATTATTGGTATCCGGACTGGCCAGATCATCGTTCACCAAGTGATATTGGCGTTTTGCTCGAGATCAGTCAACACTTGTTGACATTGGGTAAATGTGAAGCTGAATTTTGTTATGAAACCATTAAGAAATGTGAAAAGGGCAAATCGTGTTTTTCCATTACAGAGGACTCAGACGATCAACCTTTGCCAATTATCCATTGTTCAGCTGGTATTGGCCGTACCGGCTGTATGGCAGCAATATTAAATGCGATTTGCCAAATCAGAGCATCAATGTCTTCGGTAGCTCTCAGTCCAATTGCAAATTCGAATTCTTCCTCAGCTTCCTCTTCAAATTCTAATTCTTCTACTTCTTCTTCTTGCTCAAAGCAAATGACGATGACACATGAGAATACAAATCTAAACAAAAACAATGCAGTAGCTATAGCTAATAATTCTAATACTATTTATAAATCAAATTCAAAGAGCAGTGATGGCAACACGAGTGATGTAGACAATCTCCAAAGTTTTCCTAGTCAATCGTTTCCTTTTAGTAGTAGTAGTGGTAAGATTATAAAAAATTCTAAAGCTCCTAGTGAAGATATTAGTGGGTATATTGTAGAGGTTAAGGATGGCATTCATTTTTTTCATGATCGGAGCAAAAGTAACATGTATTGTGAAGCAATCAAAAAAACTCCAAGTATTTATGTGGATATCCTTGGTATTGTTTGTAATTTAAGATTACAACGTGGCGGAATGGTGCAAAACTCCGAACAATACGAGCTAATACACCGGGCAATGTGTCTATATTTGAAAAGGGTACTTAAGTATTTATACGAGAGACGCGCATCAAACAACAGGATATAATGGCCAACCAAATGGCCGCGCGCACCTTATTGCTATAAACGGAAAGTTTTCAACATAAAGTGCCAAATAGACAAATTTTATAGTTCTATTTTATTTATATACATTTTGAGTATCCTGCGTTAAAAAAAAAAACACAAAACAAAATTAAATAAATACAAACATTGTTATTGATTTGAAACTTGGATAACAAAACAAAAAAAAATATTGGAATGCTGTTTTAAATGAAACTTTTGATTGCGGATTATCTCAATAATTCGAGACGTGTATGCATATATTCTAAACTAAAATAACACCACAATTTTATGCGTTATATAAGTAAAATAAAATAAAAAATAAAAGTTGAGAAATATATAATATATTATATACAAATATGTAGGTACATATAACACTTTTGCCGATTTCTTACAAATGTTGTTTGTCACACCATTTTTTTTAGAATAAGATATACTGGTACGAATAAATAAATGTATCATGACTGTTACTATTAAAAATAAAAATCATTATTTACCTTAAAATCTTTTATGTAAATTTTTTTATGCAAAAACAAAAACCAAAACATAGCTGTATTAAAACATTATGTTCTACAAAAAAAAATAAAAATAAAGTGGATGTATATGTGCTGAAATAACATAATATATGAAGTAATAAATTACTCAATATTAAATATACAAAAAATGTGTATGTTTCTGTGTGTATTTCGGTTGAAAAAGGATTAAACAGATTTTTTCCGTACTTTACAGGTGAGTATGGAAGGAGAACTGAAATACGACCTTTAACTTTACTCCTAAGTGCTGCATCCAGCTGTAAATTGAGCCCTTAAATGCTGCGCAGGCACATGAAATACACCTATGGTCAAAGAACATCCCAGGTCTAAAAGGAAAAGGTCTTTGTAGGCATCAGTTTTCACACCTTAAAAGAGTAGAAACCCCGCTAGACTATTAGAATTTCAGAAGCTCATATGAAGAAAAAACGAATCTATACACGTAAATAAATGCCCGACTACCGTAAGCCCAATTTTGATAAATCAGGGGTCGAATTACCGCACCCGTGAGCGAGCGATACGTCACTGAATTTGGTTGATTTTACATGCAAAACAATAACAAATTCAGTCACGAATTGCTCCATCGCGGATGCGGTAATTCAACCCCAGTAAAAAAAAGTACTTTATTAAATAGTTGACTACGAATTCTACACAATGAACTACACCAGAATAGAGTTGCGCTGTCAAAATTACCTATATTACACCTAAGGGGGGGAAACAAATAATTCCTTCAAGTAATGTTAAAAGTTAGCATTCCTTAACTCTGTCACATTCCACAATGGTTGGCAGCATTTTTTTCTATATTTTTGCACGTCACACGGATGCTAATTGACATAATACCAGGTTCGTTTGACGTGGGCACTAGTGCGCACTGTGTTTGATATAGCACTTAACTCGCCCTGGTACTGAAACCTGTATTCGACATGACTTCTATGTCGCCCTAGCTGTCATTCATTTTTTAATCGTAAACTTCAGGGCAGCATATTTTGCGTTCGATATAGTAGCCGAATATTCAGGGTTTGTTGACATGGTTTTTGACAGGCGTGACACTTCTCAGTGCGCACTAGAGCTAGCCACGTCAAACAAACCTACCGATACCGATAGGAAAACAAACTGCCGGATTTTTGAAAAAAAAAAAAAAAAAAAACATTCAGAGGTCAGCGGCAAGAGGATTGTGAGTTGGTCTCCTTTATTTATACATAGGTACTTTTTACCCTGTTAATGTGCCGTAAGGGAGTAAATAGCAAATATACGTTGTGCAATCTACCGCTACCCTTGTCTTTTTAAACACCCAAAATATGTCTGCTCGCTTAAAAATGACGTTCGTATCTATGAATGTGTGGCCATCGTCACAAACAATTCTGATCGTGTTCTGTCTGCGATATCTCGAAAGATAAGTGGCGCTCGGTGTGAATAGGCTACTTGCAATAAATTCTAGATTCGATCATCCTTATTTAGGGGGAAAGGATATACAATTTTTTTAAGGGAAACGTGATGCCAATATGATACGAGTTTCGGCTGCCAATTTGACAAACGCCACAATTTTTACGTGAAGACATTTGAAAAGAAAACATTTGGGAAAATTGAAATTCAGCCTTATTGTGAGTTTCGCCCGGAACACATTTCACCTGGCGAAATGCTGCCCGCCCGAAAATTTAAAAGCTATTGCGAGTTTCGCCCGAGAATTAACGTAAATTAACAGTGCATAAGGGACATTTTTTCGAACATCATCAATTTTTCGCCGGAACTCATAATAAGCTAAAAGTGATATGTCAATTTTTCGGGAGGAATATTGTTCGGGCGAAACTCACAATAAGGCTGATTATATCACCGATGAATAACATATTGATTTGCAACAAAACCCGAATATGTATGACAAACGTTAAGGCTGGTACGCTGTTCGAGTGAAGTGAAATTTTCACTCCTCTCTCCAGAAATTGAAAGCGAAATTTTCACGCCGAAATGTCAAAAATTAACTGCGACGGACAATAAAAACCAAGTGAAATAGCAAGTAACGCCCTCTACATGTCACTTTTTGAAGAATTATTTTTCACTTGAACAGTGTACTGCCTGGTGAAATTTTCATGTGAAAAGTTCATTTTGACATTTCGCAGTGAAAAAATTGTTTGAAAAATTTGATTTCATCGAACAGCGTACGAGGCTTTATTTTCAGTGGAAATATGGCATTACAATAGCTGCAAATAAATTTTGTATGGCAATACCGCCTGATAACCATAGTTGCCTCTCGCTTGTTCCACTTGTGTGTGTTTTCATTTCAAATTCCATCCATCTCATCTCCTTACTCCTGGGCTGGGGTTTGCTTTTGCGATCATAGTGTCATGGTATGCACCGTACGTAGACGATGTTTTTAGATATTTTATATATTCTACTCGTCTCCCACCAACAAAAATATAAATTTAGTTTAGTCAGTTAAAGCACAGAAATTGAATCGTTGTGTGCGAAAGTCCGTGCGGCGAATGAAATAATTACAAACCGTTTCAACAGATTAAATATTTAGGTAATTTATACCTTAAATGGGCTACAAATTCGTGTTGCCCGAAATGAGTTATATATGATAGAATGTGTTTAGAAAAAATAAATAAAAAAAAAATTAACAGCAGGTATGTTCGAAAATTCGATACGCAGCTGAGTCTAATTATCTATGTTTTACTATTAAATGGAAGGGGATTTTTCTTCCTTTTCTTGGGTTGTCCGCGCGCACTCTACTATTGACTTTTGACTATTTAAGATTTCGAAATAAATGCATCATTTCAAATTGTGTTAGTATATCATCAACCTCTCTGCTTTCCCAGCAAAAAAAAAATAAGGAACCTATACTTTGTGCATGCATGTATATGAACACAAATATACCTACCTACCTACCTACCTACAAAATGTACATAAGTTTCAGATTAAAATACCCATCTCCTGTCAAGTAAAAAAGTGAACAGCCGTACAGAAATACAACCAACATTTTTTCGCTCCTGATTATATCGATAACAACATGGGTCCACCACGGTCGCTTCGCTGCCCCCTTCTGCCTGCATCCCTTTACCAAATGTTACCCCATCGGCCCATCTGAAAATGTGGACGACTACTGGAACACAATCAGCAAAAAGAACTGTTGTATATAATAATAATGATTGTGAAGTTTCAGTTTCAGCTTCAGTTGTTGATGTGTCTCGGCAATTCTGAAACAAACGTCATATAAGCTTCGTTTCTTTGTTTTAGTGCTTTGCGATAAGACGGGTCGTCTTCGTCTCTGATCCCAAATGGGCAAACTCTCTTGCACTTGAAACCGATGATGAAAGGTATTCGTACTAGTACTAGATACGCTAAGTAAATAGATGCATATTATGTTTCAAAGTCGAATAGGTTGTATCGCAATGTTGAAAAATTGCATACATGGTTAGGCTACTGAGCGAGAGCAGGTAAGCCGGTGCCGTCTACACTATGGAAATCTATGCCAAATATTGTAACTTGACAGAGAGCACACGCAGTTTCTTTATCATTCCTATTTATACCGACCGCCACACCAATCTGTAGGGCATCATCGCATAAGGTACTTTTTTTTCTCAATGCTGTCTCTGACTGACGAATTTTATGTACATGTGCTCTCTGTAAATAAACTCCTGGTCCCGGTCCCGGCTCCTAGCCCACAGCTCCGTAGTCCGTACCGTACAGTAGTTGTTCTCCTCACGCTCAGTGATGTTGATGAGAGTACAATCTACCTACACTCGAAAACAGAAAAGAAAAAACCACAACAGGCTCTGTAAATAGAGTAGTTTGATTTCATTCGGAGAACGACTGATTGTGCAAATTGCAATACTTCCTGGCCCCAATCTAAATCGGAAAGTATGTTTAGTTCAGCCAAAACCCAAAACCGCCATCACTCAACTACAGAGACACAATCAATCACCCTGTCTGTACTAACTTACCCCCACACCCAAAGGAAATGTTGTCGCCTTGTCGGTCGGTTCGGTGTGGCTGCCGACCAAAATGTATCTTTTATATACGAGCCCATCGTCGCCACAAACACACCCACACGAGCGGTGTGTGTGTGTGTAACAGTGATACATAAAAATTTGCTCTCTCACCTTGTGTCGCATTTGCCCACTCATTCAGTTACACAGGCAGCAGGCACAGTCACCAAAAGAGCCTTGCAACTAATAACTATGCAACTAACAATAACAATCCCAAGCAGCACAAGGCACAAGCTCAAGCACCCTTAACGCAGGAAATGAAAGAATCGTCTCTCTTCTCGCTCGTTCGCCAGGCCAAATGTGAATATGGCCATTGCCAAAAAGCGCACAGCATATCGTTCGGCAGTGCGCTGCTGGTAGCAAAAACGGTCTCGGTGGCACTCATCCGTGTGATTTCGGTGTGCTAATTTTACAAGTTGATCACTATTTTTATTTATATACATGCCCGTACGTATACACAGCCATATATACCTATACGGATGATTTTTCTTTATATGCAGCTGAAAATTTGCGCTGTTTCGTTTTTTCCTTCGGTCGTCTCTACTTTTTTTTCCATCTATATACCTACCTACCTATGTCTCTATCTATCTATCTATCTGCCTGCCTGCCTGCCTACCTACATAAGTGAAGGCACAATATAGATTTATATCCATTGTTGTGTATGAGCGTGAGTGCGTGTGTGTGTGTGTGTGATTAGGTGCGCATCCAGTTTGCGGATGTTAAATGGGACTGCACACGAAGATATAATAATAAAAATCATAATAATACAATAATAATAATAATAATAATGATAATAATATCAAAACAGACTGACGACTCGTAAATCTTATTCAGCGTTTTGTTTTGATTATAATTTCTCGAAGTAAAAAATGTGTTTTCATTTTGTTGCGCCTTCTTATACCTTACACAAAGTGTGACTTAAATCTTAGTATACTAGTCCGGCTGGGTAAATACATATATTACACATTTGGTACAATTGTAATATATACGATGTGTGTATGAATCGTTTAAAAATATTATGTGTTGAATAAAAATGTCAAAAACAGCATCCAAATACTGTATAAAAATATATTATAACGAGTGAAAACAACAAAATTATGAAATCGAGTTTTTAAATATAAAGGAAACTTTGTGAAAAAAAAATAAATACAAATTTTGATTGTACCGATTTCGATTCGGATTTGTGATTACTAATAATTATCGATTTGTGCAATTTATTAAAAAAAAAAAATGAGGATAAGTAAAAAAGGTATGTGCAGAGAATTTTTGTGTCAATTTTTTTACTTTTTTAGGATGAAAAATTCTCCTATTGGAAGGAACGCTTGCAAAGTGAAACTGTGGTCGACCCTCAGTCATTTATTACCGGTTTTTTTGTTGCAGATAACTAAAGCTAAACTAAATTGTTGTATTATTTTATTATGTGAATTATTTTGTTCTATGCCAAAAGAAAACCAGTGCACATGTCAAATTGAAATTTTGTATGGCTGTCAAAACAGAAATGGAATTAAAACTGTAACTAACGTTGGATCTTTCGTTATTTTTTATTTAAATTAAGTTAGAGGCGATGCAGTGGCTGTCTTTATTGATAAAGCAGAGGGTGACGTCAATTTGTTAACAGGAGAACAATCTGTTTTTTTTACTATACATGTGATATTTATGTGTGTACATGTGCTAAGTTGGATTTTTCTGTTTCATTATCAGCCAGACTACGACCAGCCAAATGCCGGGTCAAAAATACAACGCGATACAGCAGAACCAACTTCCCCTGCCTTGTAAATATGCATAGAGATCATTTTAACAATTTCTTTGAATATTCTACTATAGTGTGAACAACTGTGGGTAAAAGGATGCATTTCACTCCAATACCAATTCCCTCATGCACTGCTATGCTAAAAGAACAAACTGTTGAAAGTTGAACCAACCCCAACAACATTCGCCGATCCGTGTTGATGATTTCTTTAAAATTTGCGTTGCACCAACAGTTGTTTTTTCTTCTTATATTCGAGTAGATGACATTCTAATTTACCTACTGATTCGATTTTTATAGCAATCGCTGTTTTTTTTTTTTTTTGTGTATAAAATGACAATTCAATTGTTCACAGTAAGAAGTCTTAAATGGATTGCCATTTTTGGCACAGCCTAAAGCCTAGTACGCTACTGAAATCATGCAGGAAAAAAAGCCTTTCGTTTTGCAGTACCTACGTCGCTGCTGCGAAATGATGGCGAAAAGCTGGTAGCGTAGTAAATTGCAGAAATGTCAGGTTTGACGCAGTTCGCTTTTTCAAAAGTCTTGCGGTCAATATTTCTCATTTAACAGCTCTTGGCTCGCTAAATTAATGACGTACTTCAAAATATCTATAACAAGTTTTAGTTTTGTCAAAACATAATGTCAGACAGTATTGGGCACTAGCTTAAAGATCAGTTGGGCTGACAGACACGAAATTGACGCTGGTTTTAAGTTTAGTTAAATTTCCATTGAACGAACAATTCTTACTCTAGCAGGTAATTTTTCAGAAACAGAGAGAAAGAACGCGCAGTCTTGATTAAAAGAAAAAAAACGGTAAAAAGAGGAAGCAGACAGGTTGCGTTTGTGATTCTTCTCAGGTGATTATGGGGGACTGTTGGGCGATATTGAGCTCAGAGTTTATAGGACAATCAAGCCTCATTTATATTATTTAACATAATGGGGGCGCTCAAACGCTAGCTAACTATAACTGACAGCAGGCGGCAGTTGGTAGCCGTCATTTGTATGCCTTTTGATTTTCCTAAGTCGATCGCGGCAACAGTTTTTTTAGTTGACTAAACATCAGATTGGTAATCACGAATTTTTGATTCAGATCTCGATTTGCCACTAATATTTTTTGCACAGCTGTTTTACGTCAGATTGTTTTCAAAACAAGCTGATATTGCTGTCAAATAAAGCTTACACTTCCAAAAGCAGATAATTATCGTTGCATGAGCCGAGTACAATCTGAGATCCGAAAAGAAGTACCTATCTGGTGGTTCCCATTGGAAAATGACACAAGTTGACATTTCGGTTGTACGGCTGACGTATATAAAGTAACGTTACCGACCAATTTAGCTATTACAGGGGAAATCTAGTCCTCCTAGAGTTTTGAAGGTGCCGAATTTATATAAGACTTGCTATTGTCAATGTTGATTAATGTACATTTACTTTGTCAGTGGTAAAAATTGTACGCAGGTATATCCTACTATATTGTTCATCATGCTCATAGAGCCCTTAGAAAAAAATAAATAACAACCGATGGCAAGAGCAACGCGATTTTGTTTAGGACAAAGTTGTGTTCTAACATTTATTTGTATAAACAACAAAATTCATTTATTAAAAGGTGCATACGTATACTAAGTGTAAATTTATTTTCGATTTTTAGTGTGTATCTCTTCATATAGGTATGTACTTTATACTATATACACAAGTCAAACTTGGATCAAAAAATAGCATACACAAAAACAAATTATTTTGTTATTTATTTTGTACATGTATGTATATACATAAATATATATGTATGGATATTTAATTTGTTCTTTTCTTCATATTGAAACCTTACGCGACGTTTTAAAATAGATGGACAATATTCACATGCATGTGAATATTTTTAACGCGAAACCTATACTATGGCAATGCGATGAAAACAACAACATTTTGTTTTTATTTTTCGTATTGTACAACCTACGACAAATACCTATATGTATATGAATCTTGCATGTACTTGCTTTGGCATAATGCATGCGAAAAAAGGAGTATATTCCTGGATAGTTGGTACACTGATCGAGGTTTTAAAAAGTAGTAGGGCTACACTTGTAAGCCAAACTAAAATCAGCTTCAGAAGATCTTACAAATAATTATTTTCGAAAGCATGCTGCGGAAACTATTGCCTGCATTTCAAGTTGAACACTATCCCCCCGGGTTACTGTATATTAATATTGTTAGTACCTACGTTTGTTTCAATAAACACACGCTTTACTGGTCAGTTCTGCAGCGCTTAATCGGTATTTGTTGCAAACAAAAGTGACTTAAGAGCAACTCAGTACAAATTTTCTGAATTTTCGTCTTGTGTCGCTTTCTAAAAAAGACCTATTTGGCGTCACGTCACTTTCCAATACATCTTTCTTAGATGGATCGAGAGTAGACAAAGAAACTGGTGGGTGGGCCAGGTACCAGCATATTTCAAACAGAAATATCCCCGTAAAATTAATCAGGGCACTCGATCTACGTAGGGCACATTGGCAACGAGGTAGCTTATTCTCTGGCAAGGGAAAAGGCTGCAGAACCCTTCATTGGGGAACACACCTTACGAAAAGAGGGGAAAGCCAAAAAGGACCACCATTTGTTAAAACCGAAGACCAGTGTGTTAAGTCATGGCATCTATCGACTTCCTTTGTCAAAATAGGGCATTTCGCAATGGCGGTCGTGTGAAACCTCTCACACCACTGTTGCGACTTTACTAACGGCGAGTTGTGCCAGTATTTCTATGCGGAGCCGAAGGCAAATAGATAAGAACCACTTTCACTTCCTTAAACACAACATATTCGCTTAATTTTTGCTGGGAAGATTGTCTAATGCATTGAGAACGCCCATGGAACTTATTCCTTTATTTTTCTCGCTTACAGAATACATCAGAGTGATATTGGAAATCTAAATGATCTATTGATAGCTGAAACTTACATTCGCGGTTAATATAAGACAAAGAAAATGGAGAGTTGTTCCACAACGTTTGGCACGTTCAACTTAAATTTAGTAGACATCGCAAATTTAATTCTTATTACAAATACAAACAATATAAACTCAACAGTCGTGAATATATTTTATAAGATAAAAGAATAATCCAGAGATATATTTTATAAAATATGCAAGTGGCAACTTTATTTCGGGATAATGTAATACTGTTAGGCACAGCAAATACTATGAATACAACATCTGAATCAACTTTTGCTTCATTAGAAGAGGAAGAGGAGGAAACAACGAAAATCTCTACCAAAGATACTCATAATGATACTAATGATAAACTACCATTATCGGTATCCTCCCTAATGAGTTTAGCTTCGACAGCTTTACTCGGCAATGCTAGTAGTGTTAGAACTGAAGACATATCTAAAAGTGATGATGAACAAAAACACAAAAAAGAAGAAGAAGTAGAAGAAGAACAGGAAGAGCACAAAAAAGAAGATGAGTTCCCAATGGAGGAAAGCATAAACAATAATGGCGACAATGCAGCCAACGAGGAAGCGGATATTGAAAAACAAGACAATGCCAATTTGAGTGACACAATATCGCAGCAGTCACCTTACGAAAGCACATTAGTTGCAGCTCTTTCGCCTCCGTCATTAGAATTAGAGAAAGAGGAAGAATGTGAGAATGCGGGCAAGATCTCGCCATCGCCTCCTGAAAACAGTTCTTCAGTACCGAACGAAACCGAAAATAAACCATATAATTTCGATGACTGTGAAGCTAGCAACCACGTACCTTCTAGTCAAACGACTGCATTACTGCTGGGGGAGGATGAAAGCTCTTTAAAAAAGACATTCATGCCACATGACGAGGATTTGCCGGAAAGCAGTCAAACGCAAACCTCTTCCGCTTTATCCCCATCTAATATTAGAGAAACTCATGGTTGTGTTACCAATAATATAAGTGATATCGAAGAGATGGAAGCTGAAAATTTAGTTATTCATCAACATGATCATTCAAATTCAGTAACGAGGAAATCACCTTCGAATGACCATGATATGGAACATTTGTTACAACCGCCGCAAGAAAAGGAACAATGTAATGAGGACCAAGAAATGGATACAGACGATCCATTGGAACAACATGTTCGTCAGCAACAACTTGAATTTGAACATCAACAACAACAGCAACAACAACAACAACAGCAGCAACAACAACAGCAGCAACAACAACAGCAGCAACAACAGCAACAGCAACATCATTTGAATCAGCAACAACAGCATCTCAGTCAGCAAAGACTTCCAACACCCGAGGAACGAAACGAGGTTATAGACAATTGTGCCAAGCACGATCAATATTCTCACGTTCATCAATTCCCCGAATGTCTACGCAATGATCTAAATGTCGATGATATAACACACCAGCAGAATATTCGCGATCAACAAATGGCGCAAAATGCGCTGGACCCCAATGTTGAAGACTATCGAAAAATGCAACATTTGCCACCGAATATGAATATAATTAACCAGATCGACCAACAACAACAACAACAACAACAACAACAGCAGCAACATCATCAATATCATCATCTTAACCAGAATCAACATCAGCTGCAGCACCAGCATCCACAACAGCTTTATTTACAACAACAACAACAACAACACCATCATGAGCAACAGCATATGTTGCATCATCATCAACAGCAGGAACAACAACAACATCAGCACCAACACCAGCACCAACAACAGCAACAACAACAGCAGCAGCAACATCACTCAGAATTAATGGCCTATCTGCATCATCAAGATCAACAAGCTATGCAACAGCCACACCATATTCGCACATATCAACAATATCAACAACAGCAACAACGAATTCATCAACTGCCACATCCACAACCACCCTCGCCTCATCATCATCATCAGCAGCAGCAGCAGCAAAAGCAGCACACAGCAATGACTTGTATTGATGATCTCATGATTGACGAATTTCACGAGGATCCCAACAACAGATATAAACTGTAAGTCCTTCTTTTCTTTTTGTTGTCTTCTTCCTCTCGCTAACTAAAACTATTTGTTTAGGCTCTCTCCAACAGTAAAGCACGAAAGCCAAGACGATGGTTATGAAACCAGTGCGGGTGATGTTCTAACTCCCAATTCCCATTCGTCTTCGCATTCGATGACACCCCAGCATCAAATTCATTCAACAAATTTGGTTCCGCCCAAAAGTGAGGATATGTCAGCGGCCCATCATGCAGATCCAGATCCGTATAACTTCATTGATGACGAGATAAACTCGAATATTCGAATGATGTCACCATCATCCAGCAACGGTATTTCGATGGTCTTGCGGCAGCAGCAGTCCTATGGAAGTCCGTCTGAAGCGCCAAGACTCTCATTCGATGATGTTCAGTCGCCAATCGGAATGGCAGGTGGGCAACACGTTGTTGATGCCAACAATGCACTGCGAATGCAAGTACCGAATGCTGACAACATAGCTGGTGATATTACAATTCCGAAAAAGCGTGGTCGCAAAAAAAAGTGCGCAGACGAACTGGCAACGCGGTAAGTAAAAGGAGCAAAACCTCATTCAGATTCATTTTGATTGTATGCTTTTGTGCATGATTTAGAACAATGACCGATGGCATTCTGAAGCCCATTTTGCAAAAGGAGCGCAAGAAACACGACCGATTCAATGGCATGCCCGAAGAGGAGGTTTCAAAAAGAACTCTACCCGACCATTTGGCGGATAATTTGGACATTATTATCGTGAGTGTAATTTCAGTTTTTAAACGGCGCGCGCATTTTAAACAAGGCGTGCATTTGTCATGTTATTTTGTTTCTGAAATCCATGCTTTTCAAACAGATTGGGATCAATCCGGGCTTGTTTGCCGCCTATAAGGGTCATCATTATGCAGGGCCGGGAAATCACTTTTGGAAGTGTCTGTACTTGTCGGGTTTAACCCATGAGCAGATGACAGCGGAGGAGGACTACAAGCTGCTGAAATTCGGGATAGGCTTCACTAATATGGTGGAAAGGGCAACAAAAGGTTCAGCCGATTTGACCCGGAAGGAGATCAAAGAGGGAAGTCGTATACTATTGGAGAAACTCAAGCGATTCCGACCAAAGATAGCCGTCTTCAACGGAAAGCTGATATTTGAGGTGTTCTCGGGGAAGAAGGACTTTAATTTTGGTCGACAACAGGAATGTGTCGAAGGCACAGATACGGTAACAAACAATATTTATAAGTTTTTGCTTTACAAAATTTACATAATTGTTTTTTTTTTTTATCTCTATTTAACAGTATATGTGGGTTATGCCGTCATCTTCAGCTCGATGCGCTCAATTGCCTCGTGCAGCTGACAAAGTACCATTCTATGCAGCTTTAAAGAAGTTCCGTGATTATCTAAACGGACTGATACCGCATATAGACGACCTAGAGTTTGTCTTCAATGATCCCAAGTCGAAGCAGTGTTGCGAAACAGAGTCAAAAGATAATGCATCACCAGTGGCTGGGCCATTCTTGACACCCGATTGTTTAAATAGTGAAAACCCCAGCCTGGGCTATAACAATAGTAATAGCAGCACACCAGAGAGAGGAAGCATTACAGATCTGAGCACAAATCTGAATAACAACAACATGAATATTATGCACAAAGAATCACCAATGCATCCGATGATTGGCAGTGGTGATAATAGCGGTGGTTGTGGTATGGTTATGTCGGGAATTAATGGACCAACTCCAATGAACCTCTGCAGCAATGTTATGCACATGCCGTGCGGCATTGAGCAGTCTGTTCAGCCTGAGAAGAAAAAGCGCGGACGACCAAAGAAAGTAAAAGGCATGGACGGCGAAGACGGCCCAGTGCCACAAAAGGTACGCAACACAAACACGATGATGAATAGTAACAACAATATCTTAAACTTGACGCTAATGGGTGAAAATGGTGAAACGCCAAAAAAGAAACGAGGCCGACCAAAGAAAATAAAAACAGATATTGGTAACAACGCCAACATTGGACCGAATATTGCTTCCAACAGCAGTAGCAGTAGTAACAATGGAAATCCAATGGACAACGCCACAAAAGCGGACTTGTGTCTACATCGCAATAGCCCCAGTGGCATGGGCAACCAACTCCTTGCAATGAATAATGGTAATCAATTCAACGCTCTAACACTTTCCCAGCAGCAGCCACTGCAGAATCAAAGACTGTTCACATCTCCAATGCATTCGCCGAACACTGTCAGTTCCTATTGCCCGATTGGCATGAATGCTCCAACCACCCCACCGACTGGAAATACAAACTCGAATTTAGGTAGTAGCGGTGCTTACCACCAGCAGCAACAGCAGCAGCATGCAAACTCCCATAATATGCAACAGCAACAGCATAATCATGTTCTACAGCAGCAGCATGTACAGCACCAGCTGCACATACCACCTGGAATGTATATGCCGTCTCCCAACCACAATCCACAGCAATCGTCTAAATCGCCACATTATGGCTCATCGCATTCAGACTTATCCACCGAAATCTCGGCCGCCATTTCGTCTGAGCACCTGGGCGATTCACAGTCGGCGTCTTCTCCGGCCATGGGTACAGTCGACTATGATCGCTCCGACAGCATAGCAAACGACGAGCACAGCGGGCATGATTTACGGTTCGCCAGCCCTGCATCTAATACTGGGGATCCACAACAAGGCAGTACGCCAAATCACCAAATTCAACAGCACTATCATAACCTTTACCAGCAGAATCCTAGTTCCAATCAATCATACCTCTCGGCAAACAACAACAACAACAACCCCGTTCTGGGAAGTACACCTAGCGAAACTGGAGGAACAAACTCAAATGACGACAGCATTAATTACATGGTGTCTTCTCGACCACATACGTCCAATAGCAACACAAGTACTCCACAGCCTGCACAAATCCAACCGCAACAACAACGAAATTTACAACTCTCCGATGTGACATCCAAGAGCCTGTCGGGCTTAGAATCTCTAGTCGATCAAATACCAACAGTAGCCGAAGGCGAATCTCCAAATTCCTTGAACACAACAGTTGGCTCAATCGAATGTCGCATTAAATCCGACTCCAACGAGGGCTATCCGTCACCAGCCTCCGGAGGAAGTGGCGCTGGTAGTTCTATTTCAGGCGGGATCGGCTGCATTTACTTACCCTCATATTCAAATCTTAATTCATCTTCCTCCTCCTCACCATCGTCCGCACCACCATCGAACAGCTCTATATTATCGCCTCATCACTATCCCGATCCGATATATTCGACGGCGACCACTTGTCCATCCTCCACAAATACAAACAGCAACAACAACAACAACAACCAGAACAATAACAACATCAACAACTATAACGGCCTAGCAAGCAATTTCTCTGTCAGCAGCCTCACTTCAAACAGCTACCCAACAAATTCATATCACTCAAATCTGATGGCAGCGGCAGCCGCCTCTTCACCACACCATATCACTTCGTCGGCTTCCGGCAGTCCAATGTATATGGATCCGCACATGCCGGTAGCAGTTAGCCCCATATACCATCATCCTTACGCTCAGCACCCGGGCTATGGAGCTTACAGTGCAGTTGGTCCCCCTCCACCAGCACCGCCACCCACATTGCACATGCCCAGTCCAAACTACCCTTACGCATATGCAAACACATCGGGATATCCCAGCCAATCGGCTCACCATCCCAGCCACACTTCACCGGCTGGCTATCTTACAAACCATCCATCCATGTTTGATAGAATCAAGCCCGACATTGGATACGGCGGCTACTAAGATTGTTCGCTCCCACAACAAACTAAATTGTACATAATGATATCACATGGTAAGACATACTGAATGCCAAACTAAATTCTAGCTCAAATGTATCATTAAACAATTAAACAATAACCTTAATCCGTCTATAATTTTGCCGAGACAAAATTAAAAGCACGATATTAGTCGCTGGTTAAATGGTTCCTAAGGTTCTCATCATCATATTACTTAATGACACACACGCCATCATAATAATTGAAAAAATAAAAAATTAAAAAAATCTTAAGCATTTATTTTTTTAACAAAAAATTCATGACTAGATCTTGTTGATACGAATACGACCGTTATACAATCAGGTGATATTTTGCCTTCCCTGAGATTTAGTTAATTAGTTAAATTCATCGTTTTTTTTTTTCTCTTTTGTTTGTTTGTAGAGAACTTCGTAACTGCAATTTTCGAAGGTGTTGTTTTCCCCTCTTTATTTTTTATATAAATATCTATACAGTACGAACTCTCTTCTAGCATAAATATACTAAAAATGTAAAAATGATACCGGAAAACATGACAGATTTGTGATAACTAACAAAAAGCATCAACAAATTTAACCGACAAGCGAAAAAAGTGCTGAAACTCTATTTTGCGCAAAAAAAAAACAAATAAATAAACACTAAACAAGTTGTAATCTAATCTCATTGTAAGATGAAAACATCACAAAACTCTCAAAAAACAAAAAAAAAATTCAGCAAATGTTCCTTTTCTCGTCTCGCCTTGTTTATTTGTAACTTTTTTGTTTGTTTTTCGTTTTTATACGGAATAACGCTATAGGAACAATGCGCAAATACTAAAACAGCGAATAACAGGTCACCATAATATAAAATAGTATAACAAATAAATTGCAAAATCCCGCCAAAACTTGTAAAAAAAAAACGAAAGCAAAAACAAAAAGAAAGGTGTTATAACTCTAGATGTAATTTTATGTGAAACGAAAAAAAAAACTGATAACAAATATTCATTAAAATTATAAATCTTATTTCCTTAAATGCCCTAAAGGCGCATAAATGCATGTGGTAACATATAGCACTTAATAAACAAATACGAAGAAAAATTATTAGCTAGTAAGGTACAACAAGATGTGTATCACAAAATAGAAATTGTAAAATATCTAATTAAGTTTAAACAAAAAAAAAACAAAAATTCTTCCAAGCAACATTTTAAATAAATAATAACAAAAAAACACGTTCCTTATTTTCTATTAAAAGAAACACCAACATGTAAGAAATATCAACGAAAAAATTATACAATATTTTGAGAAAAAAAAACAAAAAAACAAAATTTATACCTTTTGAAAAAAATAAAAAAAAAACACAAAA
The DNA here is from genome assembly GCA_936431705.1 of Cheilosia pagana. NCBI lineage: Eukaryota > Metazoa > Arthropoda > Insecta > Diptera > Syrphidae > Cheilosia > Cheilosia pagana. The sequence continues at coordinate 4,496,348 of OW386171.1, forward strand.
GAAATATAGTAATAATTCTTATATACTTTTCGCTTCGAAAGAGATAATTTGACAATATATGTGTAAAAAAAAACATTATTAAAAAAAAAATGTTTGATATACTGTACATAGTACCTAATTTGAGATATACCTAATATATAGTAAGTTAAGATCGAAAGTATTTAATGGGTATATAAATAATAAATCTTAAATATTTGCCATCTTTGTAAATGAAGTAGTTAAATATATAAATATTATTTCATATTTTATTAGAACAAATTGTAATAAAACTAAAAATAAAAATAAAAATAATTTTGTCTAGTTGCTATAATGAATAATAAATCTAATAACTAAACACAAAATCAGGAACACATCATTTCTGTTTTTCAACTGCAGTATGGTTAAACAAGTTTGCCAATAAAAGTTTACAGAGAAAACAATATTTTAATTATTTTTTTGTAAATACGTATTTCCGTTTTTCTTTTTCTTTTTTTTTGTTCTACTCTAAGCAATAAAATATATAAATACCTATATATATATATTGAAACGATAAATACTAGTACTGAGAGAAAATATTTATTTGAAGTTTAAAAAAAATATAAACACATGCCTAGGCTGTTTTCCTTCTTTTAACTTTTTTTTTTTGGACATGATCCTTCGAACGTGTGTGTGGCAATGAGTTTAACTTCAAAACAAAAACAAACATACTAAAACAACAATCAGATATTAGAAAAAAAAGAAGAAGAAATATTTAATGTTTAACCCGTAGTAGTGATTGGCTAACCGATTATGTAAAAATTAAGGTTAATGTATAGATATGTAATATATTTATATATTTATCATACAATAGTAATTATTAAAATGCAAAAAAAAAATACTTGTGAACAGGGTAAAATTGAGGGTGATACATTTTAATTTTCTTTTTTAAAAGAAAAGAAAAACCAACGATAGATTTAATTTCTTATATGCAAATTTTAATCAATGTGTAACAGAATACGTAAAATTGATGTACATTCAAATTAAATAAAGAAACAAAAGAATACTTCAAAATTCTGTGTGCTTTTTTCAAATATTGTTTTCTTAAAGAAAAGTAAAAAACAAAAAAACTTAGATATTTTTCGAAATTTTAAATATGTCACACAATACATATATACGTAACAAACAAACAAAAAAAACCAATGGCTAACATATTTATTACCGGAATATTTATAGTGTTCTTATGATTATGTAGCAAACATTGCTTCATCTCTCTCTCTCTCGCTCTCTCTCTCAATCTCTCTCTTAAAATGAGTGTTTAAATTTAATACAAACAAAAATAAACTAAGCAAAATCTGTAATCTGACCTACCTACTCTTGTTTTTGTATTTTTATTTTATCGTTTGAATTTATACGTGATTATACTATTTAGAATAAAAGTAAGTCTTCTAAATGGAAACTGTGTGTGTGTTACATAAAGACACACAAATTAAATATAAATTATTCTCAGTAAAAAAAAAACACAAAAAAAAAAATAAAAACAAAACTGTGAAATAAATGTTTGCAATCTTACTTACATAAAAATAAAGAAAAAAAAAAACAGAAACGGTGTCCCCCAGTAACAAAATAAATAACTAATAAAATTCTTTATAAAACGCATGCCAAAAACAGAAAAAAAAATGATAAATACATTTTAATAGTTATTACCTTCAAGAATTATTTACAAGAAAACAAAAACTGTTTTTTAATGTTGTTCACTAAAGAAAATCAATTTATTTCGCTCGACGAGTGTGAAGTAATTTGAACGAATCACAAAAGCATACATAAAGATTAAGTATTCATTTCAGAAAAAAGAATTTACCTACTGTTGAAACAACTAACTTTTATTATTTATTATTTATAACATAACCACACAATTAAAACAGATTTAAATAATATAAAAGAGCATTAACATATTAAACATATAATGTATATATTTCTTTGTTATTTTATTTACATTATACTTACTAATAAAAATAAGGAAAAGAACTATAATAAAATTGATCAAGGACAAATGTATACGAAGCTCGTTTTATTTTCTTCAATTGAACGGCGGTGTAATATTGCATTTGGACGGGCGCGGATGGATCTATTGCTTTTGCAGTTGCTCAAATATGGATGAATGTAGGGCCATCTGAAAGCTATCTCACTAATACAGAAACCAGAAACTACCTTTTGAATGGACGTGCTAGATGGTAAGGGGTCGAATTACCGCACCCGTCACTGAATTTTGTTGATTGAAACATGCGGTTGAAAAATGCGGTAATTCAACCCCTGGTGATTGTTTTAACATCATTATTGAGAGACTTGTACGAAACTCGCATTGCATGAACTCGGTAAGCATTGAGGCAGACCTAGCAGGGATGGTACAAGAACAAGAACATGCATCGTCGGTTGGTTATCATTTTGAGGCTTAACAGTCATTCAGTTAAATGTTTGCTTTTCCTACCAAGTTAGAAACTAGTTATGGGAAAACCTATTCAAATTGCCCCCTAGCTAGATTAGAAAGTATCAAACACTACACACTAAAAAGAGTGGAATAGACAGCGCAGTATAATCCCATTCCGCAGTAACGAATAGAGCTTAAGTAGATGAACGTCAGGAGATCTAGCACTTGACGAAGAAACTAAAGACTAAATGCGATAATGGTATCAGAAATCGAAGTGACTAACTATCGTTTGTCGGGCTTCGGGACCCGGCTACGTCCGTGTAACGTTCCTAATGGTATTTGCATTCAAAATGGTGTTCTAAAACAAAAGTTGCGCCTTAAAATGTACAGGACCCTGCCCGAAAATGAAATACTGGGCAAGCGAAGCGAGCCACTTAACCCCTATTTGACGCGATTTAACTTTGACGTTTCGTTACGTAGCCGTGTCCCGAACGACGCCGACAACGTGCGAATAGCAACAGCCATCAGGAATACAACACACAAAAGTACTGTCCCTTTTCTCAGCCGCGGGACCGTTAATTTTGAAAATGATATCTTCACAAATAGTTAAAAAAAGGGTTTCCAGCTGAGAACACCTCAAAATAGGCAGCACGGGAGGAAACAAAGAAAAAGGTCGAAAAGCACAAATAATGACAATATAATTATTAAGAAAGCAAGTACATACCTGTTAGTTTTCAATTTACTAAATTTGACGAATAAACATCAATCACACTACACACTCGCGTTAGCCAAAATTCACTAGAAATAGAATTATGCTGCATTTATCACAATTGTTTATCAAACTTCATTTACCAAACTTCACTTTATACAGCAGCTTAATCGGAAAATTTAAGGAAATATCAACCGGCTCAAACACGCACTGACTTGAAACGAAAATGTCACACGATCAGTACCGCTACCCGTACTTAGTTCGAAAACACAATGCTTGAGTGTGAGAATATTGCAACTTTGCTTTGAAACACAAGCTCAACGAAAAGCTTTTTTATATACCCCTCTCTCTCTCGCTCTCTGATGAAACTATCAAAGGCGGAATTAAAGTGGCCCAGGAGACGAAAATTTAAAATTGTTTCAAAAAATTCAAAAACTTCCCTCGCTTACTTGGTTGTCAATTATTTCTGCACTGAATAAACCGACGTATTTCACAACGATTACGCACTCCCGTAAGGAAACACAAATAAGATTATCCATTTCACATAAACACACAACTTTTATGGATTTTATTTTATTTATTTAAGGATTTTATTTAACAACGAAATTTAAGTACCGATCGCGGACACCGAACTCGAAAGACTGTGATGAATTGACCGATTTATGTCACAACCAAAAGAACTCTGCGTGCACTTAGTTCGTAAACAGATCTGGCAAAGTTTTGCTCGGAGTATAACAGTTTCACATGCACGTATGACTCTGACTTGTCAGAAAACGCATGAGAAAGTCGGAGGTCCCACTGATTTGTGTTTGTGTGATCAGAAAATGAATGGTAAATTCATTCTCTTTCGAAACGCCCTATGTTATCCACACGAAAGGACGATAAGGCCCATAGTAACCGGCCTTATTGATCACACAAAAATGTTTTAGGTTCATTGTATATTCCAGATATGAAAAAGATGAAAAAAACAATTAGAAGAAAATATTCGGGTTGGTCCATTCAGAGTCGTGTTTTTTGGTGTTAATAAATCACAACTTGGTATTCAGATTTTTACAGTTCGGATGACCTTTTTGAGGCGAAATGTCCGCAGATAAACCTTTCCATCGTTGATTTGGATGCTGTAAGTTTTGTTGCTGTGAAAAGTGAAAACTTTGTTGTTGCATGCTTTGAGTCCACCTCCACAGAGAGGACATCTTGTTAACCCTAAGGCTCCATGTGTTGTCACAACCATTGACTTCAATTACACCGAAGATGCCAACCGACAGGGAAACTTTCGCAAATTCAATGTCAAAAGGTTGTACTGGCTATCTACGTTATAATTGAGTACAATATTCGTTGTTTTCACAGTGATATCCTGAGATTGCGAGAAATTACAAGGAAGAAATTTCTACTTTATGTCACTCAACAGCGAGCGTTGGAAAAGGCTCGTGAGCAACATTTTCAATCGATGGTATATCGACAGACTAAGGATTTTCTAGACGTAAACGTGTTTAAATCACTCGTCTACGCTTTTTTTTTAAATAACATTCTTATTTTTAAGGTGGCTTCGCAGCATTTGACAGCCATTGAGGATGAATCCTTTCGAGATATGCTAGGCGAAAATGAGAAGCTTAAGAAACTGCAATGCATAAACATATCGGACGAGCTGAAAGAATGCGTACTTTTGCGCCAAAAGTTATCCATGGAAGTTAAGGACATCCACAAGAGATTTATGTTTCTCTTAAAGTTGATTGTAGGACAAAGTCAACAGTGAAATCCCATTATAACCACCGACTTTATATTTCCAGGGATATTTTGATGTAAACGAAGGCGCAATCAACATACTCAAGTTTACAGATACCGGTGACTTTATGTTCCTCCGGAATGATTTGCTCCCCGATGACATTGCGATCGATCAAATTAAGCAGCTAAAGGATTTTTTGTCTGACATCGTAGAGCCGTACCTAAACAAGCAGACCTATTTAAATGCAGAGCTGTGGATTGCTGCAAGTGTCATACTCAATTCATAGTTACAAACTGTTAGAATTTGCTTTTTATAGGGCTACGAGAATACACGTCGGAAATTCTTCGACTACTACCAGCAATTTACTAAGCTAGCGATTCTCAATCATATTGTTTCGATTGTCCATGATAAATTTGTAGGTACCTATATTTATACAGTAAACAGCGCATTTATGACAAATAAATTGACAGGTAAGATCCCACAATGTCTGCGTTTCAAAACCAATCGTTCACAACACGCCTACATACCTCAAGGATCGTAAGAGACACTTGCAGACGGAAGCCAATCAAGCCCTAAGGCAGTTTGAGCAAAACCAAACGAAAAGGTGAAAGGACCCCCCCGTATCAATAAAAAATGGTTAATCAAAATTTTCTCCCTAGCAAATTGTATTGGTACATTGAAGGTGTGGCGCCAGTTTTACTTGACAAAATTCAGGAAAAATACAATAAGGAGACCAAAGGCGATCTAGCAAGTGGCATTAACAAGCTCGAACAGATTCATATTGTTTTAATGGTGAGACTAATGAAATAAATGCCCCTTTTTGCCAAAAGAGCAAACCCAAAAGGGCTCTTTCTATGAAATTGTCAACAGCAAAAATGTTTAATGTGACATTTCTAGGGTCTTCTTAACGAGCTGGACAGCTTGGAACCAGATTTTTGCAAACACGTAGAAAAGGAGGTCCGAAGATGTGTTGCTAGGGAACGAAAGGCTTCCCAAAAAGTGCTGATCAAAGTCAACCGCTTCCAGAATTGGATAGAGCATTACAAAAGACACTGAAAGAGAAAATTTCGAAAACATTTTTGAAAAAAACAAATATCGAGATAGAAATATGTTTAATAAAGATACCTAACCTACTCTCAGTAAAAAAAAATGTCGCATGAATTATTGGTGAACTAATGTCAGAATGAAAATGTCTTGGATGAAAATGTTGCATGCTATTTGTAGCAATGAATGGCGTCCATCACATTTTTATAATCGCCATCGAATGCTGTTGACAGCATTTCTAGTAGAATTTTATATTATTTGGAAAGTAAATATCTTTTTCATGTTGAAAAAAGCAGTTAATAAAGTTCATCTTCATCGATTTGACTCAGTGCGTGCAATTAATTTCAACGCAACAACATTGTGTTGCGTGTTTGAACTTGCTTGATCGGTTCGGTCGACTTTGAAAGCTTGCAGAAGTGGAATTGGAATCGTATTCCTTTCCTATTCGTTGACTTGTCTATTCTTGTTCGTGAGTAACGGTTCATGTCGGTTATTTTTTGTGAATTTTCTTACAACAGAATTTGTGAATTTTTCATACTTTTTACCATTTAAACTGTGTTACTAATCTAATAAACTCCAGTTAACATTTCAACAGTGTTACTAATCTAATAAACTCCAGTGAAGTGTGCTCGTTTATAACAATTTAATTCTATTCGGTTTAAATTGGAGGCCATTTGTGAATTTGGAAGAATTTTACATTATTTGGCAAGTAAATATCTTTTTCATGTTGAAAAAAGCAGTTTATAAAGTTCATCTTCATCGATTTGACTCAGTGCGTGCAATTAATTTCAACGCAACAACATTGTGTTGCGTGTTTGAACTTGCTTGATCGGTTCGGTCGACTTTGAAAGCTTGTGGAAGTGGATTTATTGGAATCGTATTCCTATTCGTTGACTTGTCTATTCTTGTTTGTGAGTAACGGTTCATGTCGGTTTTTTTTTTGTAAATTTTCTAGAATTTGTGAATTTTTCATACTTTTTACCATTTAAACTGTGTTACTAATCTAATAAACTTCAGTGAAGTGTGCTCGTTTATAACAATTTAATTCCATTCGGTTTAAATTGGAGGCCATTTGTGAATTTGGAAAACGTATGGTGAGTTTTGTAACGTATACTTTATTATTGTCAATTTGTTTGCAAATCAATCAATTTATACATCTGTATGACCTGTAATTAAAGTTACAATCTAGAACATGGGATCTGGCTGATTCCGTCTCAGTCTGTGGGCTAGGATGCAAATATACCTTTGTCTGCTTTTTGGGACTACAAATGCATTAATTATCTTTTCCATTTACTGCCCACGGTCAGACCCATTAATAACCCAGCCCATTCTGTACAAAAAACAATTCTTCGTTTAGGCAGGAATATTATATATATTTATTTGATAGTTATTGGAATACAATTTAGTGAAATGTTTTATAACTTTAAGAGATAATTCATTGCAAGTGCTAATTACACGGCAACACTGTTGTCTTCTCGGAGACTGTACTGCAAACAAAGCCGATCGAATTCTGATGACTTCTTTTCCATATCGGTGATAAAATCGCTTTTGGGATAAAATTGCCTCAATTGTTCCAAGTACCTGTTGATAACCTAAGAAAAAGAAAAATACAACATCAATATTTCTTCATCAATGGGAACTGTTTTCGTTTGTCATTTACTTCGCTTCCCTTTCCACTGAGGTGGGACAAAACTAGCATATTAATCAAAGCATCGTAGTCGTTGTGCTTCTTGGTCAAGGCTTCGCGTAGTACAGACTCGGCTTCTTCGTAGCGATGCTGGCCCAAATGGCATATTGCCTGGCCATTTAGCAGCATTGGCGTTGGTTGGTATTTTTCACAAAACTCTTGGAAAATGTGGAAAGCGTCTTGCATTTGTTCTGTCCCAGTGGCGATGGCAATCCATGCTTGTGCTAGCTGGGTTAGTGTAGCGTCATCACTTATTTCCTGCATCTTGGCCAGAATTTGCTTTGCCAAATCAATGCGATTCAACGAGAGTAGACACTGCACCGAAAGTGCCATAGATTCCAGCTTGCTTGAGCCATGAAGGATTCTATGAACGAGAATGGAAAATAAATAACAAATCACATGAATATTTTTCACACAATTTACTTTAAAGCGTTTTCGAACTGGTCATCGTAACAGTACACTATGGCAGTAGCTGTGTGCCAGATATTTGTTTCATCGTCTTCCGATAATTTTTGATTCAATAGCTCCAAGATATCTTCAATTTTCGAAGGGTTTTCAAACGCATCGTGTACGTAGCGCAGTGCGAGAAGCGGCGTTGTGTCGTTTTCCTTAATATCACTGGCAATTAAACGCCCTGAATCGATGGCCAGATACGAGAGATACATGTACGATAGAAGTTCAGCCCCAGCTACAGATTGTTCCGGTAGAACAAAGTTAATCGATCCCATAAAGTTGCCAACGTAGTATTCATTTCGGGCGTAGAATAATGTAGAGTTGCAGTCCTCCTCGTTGTTGATACTGGGCTTACTCATCTTTATCACTTTCTTTGAACAACTTACAACAGCGAAATGTGAAAACTTTGGAAGGTTTTGGACTCTTAATGATTGAAAATAATATGCAAAACTATGTTTTGGTAGATGACAGTTCTCTCAATCGTTGCAGGCGGTGGTGTTTAGTACACGTTGATAGTTTCATGTCACATATCTAAGGTAGGTGGCGTATTTGTTTCCAACAAAAGTACAGGGTGGGCGGGTTCCATTCAAACTGTAGTGATACTTTTGTTGAAATTTGTTTTTTGCTTAGTAAATCCAAAATACGAATAATGCAATGTTCTGTTTTGAATTTAGTCTCGAGAAATCAATGTTTAGCAGGATGTGGTTCAAAGTAACCCAAATTTGCAGAAATTGACGTTTTAACTTTTCCTTGCAGTCCTCGTTTGGTCCTTCCTACGTCAAATTCATAGATAAACCTCGAAACTAGGCGAAAGCATGAAGGTTTCGCATTTATAAGCCCAGTCACCTTCCTAATTTAAGTACCATTGACAATCACAAAAGGTAGCACTTGTACTTTTGCATATAATAAGCAGCACTGATGTATTTTTTTGTTTGATTTGCTTGTTGAATGAGGAATTTACTCATATATCTATGTCTGTCCTTCTTCTTCCGTATATCCGAATGCAAGGGTGGAAATAGCTTTGTTTATAAAAGAAATACCAAAGAAACTGCCGGCGGTACACCTCTTAACGCTTCGGCATTTGTCATTTTTCTTTTATGTATTTATTCCCTTTCTTTTATCTGCTGCTGAAAATAAAAAAAATAATTGGTAAATCTGGGAGTCCAGGTTCTTTGTCATAGTCGTTATTTGTTATAAATTTGATCGATTGGCGGTCCGACAAATATGTCTGGAACAATTTTAGAGAATTTAAGCGGTCGAAAACTTTCGGTTTTGGTGGTAATTCTGTTGATATGTCAAGTGGTGTGTTTCCTTATTGGTGGCTTAATCGGTAAGTGTGCATCTTTCAAATCTGAACCGAGGGATAATAAAAATGACGATTCCATTGGTACAGCCCCAGTGCCGGCTAGCCACCAGAATATTATCGGAATGGTCTGCAAAGATAATCACGCAAGGCAGAACGACACCAGCTTCTGGATTTACTCTCGTGGAGCAGAAAAATGCAACGAAATTCCGCAGGAAGAGATCGAAAAGCATTACACAAAGATGGCCAATCAAATAGTGTTTGTGTTTCAAGTAAGAGAGTCTTTGGTTTGGCAGCGAATGCAATTTGTTTATCTAACCATATTGAATACCACTAGATGCCAATACCGCGCGAGGGCCAAGTGCTTGATTACTCCAGATGGCAGCAAAATCTGATCGGGGTGCTGCAAGTGGATGTGGCGTACGAGACAGACATCTTAGTTGGTGAGTTAAGACCATTATTGACGATGATGAGAATCGCTTAATGACCCACTGTGTAGAACCCCGTAGTGAACTGACAATAGACGCCCGATTGGCTTACCGTAACAAGGGTGATCCGGATAATACATGGAAATTATATGCAAAATCGTTGGAAAAACGCTTCCTTGAGTGCAAGTCCATTCACGTGAGTGTTTTACGCAGACAGTGTTCCTATTCTTGACATCATTTTTGCGCATCCATCGCAGGTATCGAACCAAGAGACTTTTTATTCGTGCGAAATGATTCCACTTTTCGAACTGGGCGCCCTTCATCATGACTACTATTTGTTGAATATCCGACTGCCGGTAGACACTGACATGAAACTCAATCTGAACATCGGGCATTCGCATGAACTTCAACTGACGGCGATCTACCAAAATGGAGGCTTTACCAAAGTGTGGGTTTCCCTGAAGACAATATTCTTTCCCTTTGTGATGGCAATCATGGTTTGGTTCTGGCGCAGAGTGCATATTCTTCAGCGGTCACCAGCTCTGCTTGAATATATGCTCATCTATCTAGGAGGGACATTGACTTTCCTGAATTGTATGTGTATTGATCAAGTGGTGTTTATTTTTTTTTTTTATTTAAATTTGTGATTGCAGTGCCATTAGAGTACCTCACGTTGGCAGTTGAAATGCCCTACATGCTCTTGCTGAGCGACGTCAGGCAGGGAATTTTCTACGCCATGCTGCTGTCGTTTTGGTTGGTTTTTGCTGGCGAACATATGTTGGTAGGTCTATTCCGCAAGGCATAATATTGCGTTTTCTCTTTACTCGATTTATTTGAAGATTCAAGATTCTGGCGAAAAGAATTCGCTGCGCATTTACTGGAAGCATCTAAGCGCCGTCGTTGTGGGCTGCATGTCATTGTTTGTGTTTGATATATGTGAACGCGGAGTTCAATTGCGAAACCCATTCTATTCGATTTGGACAAAGCCAGTCGGTGCTAACTTGGCCGTAAGTTCGTTTTCTCGTCGTCATTTGCGATTCAGTTTCAGTTCAGTTGTGTTTTTAGTTTGGATTCATCATTTTGGCTGGAATTTCTGTTGGAATCTACTTCTTTTTCCTTTGCTACATGGTGTGGAAGGTGTTTGTGAACATCAGCATTAAACAGACGTCGCTGCCGTCAATGTCTACTGCCCGTCGCCTGCATTACGAGGGATTGATCTATCGCTTCAAGTTTCTTATGTTGGCTACGATAATCTGCGCTGCTTTAACGGTTGCGGGATTCATTATGGGCCAGATGGCAGAAGGCCATTGGAAATGGGACGAAAATATCGAAATTCAAATGACATCGGCCTTCCTTACTGGTGTCTATGGCATGTGGAATATCTACATAATTACCTTGTTGATCCTGTACGCCCCCAGTCACAAGCAGTGGCCCAACGAAAATCACGCATCCAATGGTAAGTCGGGCGTTGTGTTTGCCGTTTGGCATCTGAATTCAAAACTTGCTGCTTTTCTTTTAGAAAACATCATCAGCGAAGAAATCGAGTTCAACAATTTGCCATCGGACTCAAATCCAAGTGAGATATCATCGCTTACGTCATTTTCCCGAAAAGTTGCTTTCGACTAAGGTATGCGCAGTTAGATCCGCAGCAGATCCAATAGAAGTGCCAATAATACCTGTGGTGGGAAGGAAGTACAGAATCTTACAATTTCACAGCTCTCTATTTAATACGCGTTCCATTTCTACTTAATTAATGAAGTCTATAATTTAAATGTAATATTAACGAAATCATTATCAGTATTAATTCTTATTCTTAAAAGTATTTTATACATACACACATTATATCTTAAAAAGTATTTTAAATAAATGATAAGTTAAATACAATGAGTCTGTTTTCTGAGTCGAATTTTCTGACATCTCTGCCGTGCGTCTTCTTATGGCCATAGTCTTTTGAGTTTATCCCCAATCATTTTCGTTCAGTTTAAAGAAAAAAAATTGACAACGTTTCTGTTGATTTATTTTCTGTTTGTATAAATAAAATTCTCAAACTAATCGATAAGGAAACTAAAAATATAATTAGCTAAAAGTTATGCACATGTAATGTTAATTATATTCAATATTTGTGTCGAAAGTCGCCATATCACGTATCAAAAAGTATAGTCTTCAGGTCATCAGGTAGAGATTGCTTCATACTCTCAATTTGACGTTGGAGTTGCTGTCGTGTTTCAGTAAACTGGCTGTTGCTAGTGCTGCTGCTGCTGCTGACAATATTGTCATTCGCTTGTCGCACATCATTTACTATCCTACATTCGCGAGAGTCTTCCATTGAGCAGAGGTTGAGTTTTTGTTTTAGTTTAATAATCATGTCAATTATTTCGACTTCCTGTTTCCCTTGAGCCCACTGGTTAAGATCCTGTCAAATAAAACAATAGCAATGTAGTGAAAAATCGATGAAAGCAAAATTATTGGACTTACCGCCCCGGAGAGCGCTTGCAACTGCAATCCCTGCAGGGTTTGTTGCAGTTCCCGATGGCGGGTCTCGTACCAGCCTTTGAAGTTTGGTGAATTGAAAAACCGCTTATAGAGGCCCTTCCAATTGCCCTTTAACGGTGAAGTCAGATGCGGGCCCGATTGCTCTAGGGTGGCAAGGAAGTCCTCTTGTTTGAATTGGTTCGGGTTTGGGGCCGATTTGAAGGGGCTTATATCTTTTTGCAGAGGCATTAACGATGCCATATACCGTTCGAGTGGTATCATAAAGCTCTGTGTGAGTTCTAGGAGGTTTCTTCGTAGCAATGCCGATTGTACATGTTCTGGTCGTTTAGTATTCATTCCGAGTAGGATTTTCTTTATCAAGGCCTTGTCCTTCTTTAGAAATGGTTTGTACTTGGTGATGACGCCCGTAGCATGGTCAGCCGAGCCGCCTATTCGCTTATTCGAGTTCGCCACATTAGTTACGGGATAGGAACCACTAAGATTTGGCGAAGACACACCCAAGGAAGAAGACCGTGGCAAAGAGTGCAACGAATTAATTTGACTATCGCTCATCGCTATTCGAATCATGTGCGGCCACTCTTTTAGAAGCTTCACAAAAAAGGGATTAGTCACGCCAATAATTATCGATGGCGGCGTTGCAAATTGCCCATACTCGCGTGTAAATTCTTTAAACTCACTGTCATGGATGGTGAAGTAGGGCCGCGATTCCGCGCAGTATTCCAATGGAGCAATAAATGAGATAAGCGACTGCACCATATGCGATGTGTCCGCTGGCGAGGAACCTATCACGACAATAGGCTCGGCCGTTAGTACCAACTCCCATAATGTGTAAATATGAGTTATAACGCACGATACACTGCGAAATATATCAATTTCATTCACTGACGCTATGACCTTAGCCTGCGGCGACAAAGGATGCAGGCGCCGATTGTCTAAGTGACGCGTTATTGTGGGCGTCGCAGGCATAGGATTGCTATTATTGCCACCTTTACTATTCGCCTGTGGAATAGCAATCTGATAGGTTGTATTGAACAGCTGCAGGTCGAGTGATTCGCCCGAACATAAAGGTGGCCAGTCACAGATTTGATTACAAGCCGATTCGATTACAGAGAAACCGTCACGGAAGTACTTTGGAGCCAGTTGTGACAAAATTTCGTAAAACAAATTAAAAAACGGAAGCCTCGTGAGTAGAATAAAGCTCTGAAAAATACACCCAATTAAATCGCATTGATATTAATAATGATTTACGCGTATATTCACCTTTTGGAAGTAGCCGCGCGGCAGGCTCGCCTCTTTCCTCTGGCGAAAGTAAACAAAACCCCAGTAGTGGGCTTTGTCAGCCTTTTGGACGGTTATGCATTGCGTATTAAAGCACTTGTGTTGGAAGCTCATCGTATTGTTTCTATTGTCCTGCATATTGGCATCAGGCGCCAGTCGCAACCGCACATGGAACTGAGTATCACCCATGCAACCAGAGTTCGAATCTGGAAAGGCTAAATAGCAAATGTTGGTTTTTTCCTGCTCAGATGGAGTGAAATGCTCCGGGTAGATAACCTATTAGCGAAAAGCAACGATGGACACATTCACATCGAAGCAAAAAATATGAAGAAAAAGAAAACACACACACAGAAGGTAGCATTACATTAAGCATTAGCAATTTGCTTTGAAGAAAACACAACACTAACTGACCTCAATAGCTTGGCCAAGCTCCAGATCGAAGGTTACCACGCACATACAATGCACCCACTCGGAGAATCTCGACCAGTTCTGATTTGATCTCTTTAATAGCGACAGCTGTGTACTTTCTTCTTCCGCTTGTGATGCTTTACCACGGCTTTCCATTGCAACTGTTGTCTATGAACAGGTTTCACACTATATTTCGAATAAATCTACCGAATTCTTTCACTTTTCATAGTGGGTTTTGTTGCTTAATCCGATTTCTTTTCCGTTGCTTTGATTTGCGAATAATCCATCAAGTCCATCTGTCATATAATGTCTTCTATATATTTTGTTAGATCGAATTAAGCGCTAACTGGCATTAGAATGCGATTGATTGTTAACAAACAAGTTTATTTATTTATATGTTGCTTCCCGCGCGATTGTTAAATCAAAATGTTGTTTTATCAATTCCAACTGGAAGTTGACACGGACGCACATGAAACTATTTTCCAAAACATTGACGTAGAGCGGAACTAAACGATTCAGATTTTTTTTATTATGAAATATTTGTAAACTTTCTTGTTAAATGAAATGACAATTGACAAATTATCTTCATTCTATCTCTGTTCGCATCCCCACCCCACCGCAGTTGTCATTCGAAATGTATACGTAGTCGTTGATTATGTGCTTGCCCTGTATAGTGCTGTCGTTTGCATTTTTTTCTTAACCTACTACAAAAATATTTGGAATTGTAAGAGCCAAGTTTTAAATAAATCTACATTTTTTAGTAAGGCTGTGTGGCGTTTTAGTGAATTTGCCAGATAACGTATTACCTAGCACGCGAAGCATAATATGTTGACAGTTTAATTACCTGGATAGTATACAGCGGGGTTACGCCGTTTGACAATGGGTCTAGTTTTTAGCTTTTTTTCGCAGCAAAGTAGAATTTTCAGCCGTAATTACAACAACTTCGTCCTACTTGATAATTCCGAGATCAAAGACAGCAGCAACTTATGTTTGAACCTCTCTGGTTATGTGTGCAGGCAAACTGCCCATTAAAAGTCGAGACACACTACCTTTTATGGCATTCTATACCATTCAAGCACAAACGTTACTGGAACCGTTTTTTCGTCTACTTTACTTTGCTTTGCTGAGGTAAAAGCTAAAAAGCACCAAATATTTAAAAACTTAGTTGTCTTAAGTCGACTAGATTGATCTGGAGTAGATCTACAATGAACGCAAAAACTAAATTTGTCGGTAACGTCACTTTTCCTACGTCAGGCACATATGCGAACTGTCAACTCAATACTCAGTCACGAATTACTTGAATAGATTCGTCGGCTACCCCTCCATAAACGTCAACTGAAACAGCTGCCCATGTGACCGAACTAGGGCAATCAAAATTGAGATGCCGTCAGTCAGCTGTCAGACTTACTAAACTAGAAACTTGAACGTCCCCAATTTTTTAAAAGGTTAGACTCTATCCCGAGTGGTCATAACATGACAATTTTTGCCAGTAGGTGTGTTTTTTGAGCTTCTATTTCACTGACATTTGACAACAAGTACGTATTTGTTGCAATTGCGTGTTACTTTACCTTGGTGAGATAAAAGCTTATAAGAACCCGCCTTGAAATAAGGTATAATATCTACTTTAAGAACTACAAGATGTCGTTCAGAACTTGACAATAAAACTTAACGAACGTGCCCTGACTGCGTTCCAAAACGAACTTACTCAAAGCTTCTTGCGTTCGTTGCAGTTTCAACCCACATGGAGTTGAAATAATGTAATAGAATATAGAAGTTCCTTTCAACATTTGACTAGGTACATACAAGGTCTACCTTCCCTTAAATGAAGGGACATGGATATTGATTTTCCAAGTACTTATCGAAGGGGAGTTTTTGCATTTGCAATATTAACAAAAATAAAAAAAAAACTATTTCTAACTGCATTAGCAACATTGCAAGGGGCAATTTTTATTTCTAACAAATTCGCTGCTTTATTTGTTCCTCTGTGCGACAGTTTTTTTTATAAAAAAACATCCCGTATTCGACATAGGGCTAACTATCTCCCGCTCCGTGTCTTGCCTTTCGACCCGGGAATATTTATGTTGGTACAAGGCTGGACGGGAACACTTCTCGACAAACTCCCCCAATGGTGGTTTCTTTTTTGTATCATGGATACATAAGAATGCTTGCGTCTGTATTTTGTATACCAAACTCCGGCCAAGATGCGCATTAGCATTTCTCTGTCTCCCCTTATTAAGGAATGATTCTAAGAGAAGGTATGCGCACTGTTGATTGCCATTGATTAGACAGACTATCCTACATTTCTCAAGCAGGAAACATATGAGCATTTTATTCACTATTTTCCCACACAACATGCTTACAAGAAGTGTCTGTATGTGTTTCTGCACAAAGAAATGCTATCCGATAATTAGATCCTGCGCATTCAGCCAGTCTAAATTCAGAGATATCAAATCAAACTCTGGATATGTAGTTTAAAAGGAAAAAAATATTCACACACTACGAGTATCGTTGTTTAACATAAACAAATGAGTATAAAGTTTTTACACCGGTATCGCTGTTGGCCCAATTTTCCTCGCCAGTCGATAGGGTAAAGGCCACTGAAAAAAAAAGTATATCAAACGAAGCTGCTAGTCTGGCATCCAACATCAAAAGTAATAGTTTCTTTTTTTCTATTTAATTCCATCTGTGATATATACGCACTTTACACGCCAACCAACTCCTTTTGCGAACGTTTCATTCAAAAAAAGCTGCGGTCACACAGGTTCCATTTCAATTTCCAATTTTATTATTATTATTATTATTAGTTTTGGTTTTGGTTTCTGGTGTGCACCAGCCCTGGCAGTTGTAGTTTGTAGATACCTTACTGCCTACACGTCTGTTCCTAACTTGAGTTGAGTTGAGTTGTGTTGAGTCTCGGTTTTGCTATTTTTTTCCGTTCATTCTCTCTATTTCTCGTTTATAAGAAGGCAAAAAAAAAAAAAAACGAACAAAAACAATTAAAAACGAGTCACTCTGACTCTGAAAACAATTTCTACTTGAAGGTTTCATTGACGTTTAGTGCTTTATAACCATATAGAGTAATCGGTCGATCATTCGGTCAACTAGAAGTGAGTTTGTTAATCAGTTGAGTAATTTTTGATTTGAGCACAAAAAATCTCTGCGGGTATAGAAAGATATTTTCTTTTCATTTTTCCTATAACACATATATATTTTTAAGGATTTTTCATGTTATTGCATGGTGTGCGCAAAGTAAGGAACCAAAACCAACATCAACGAAATTCGCGAATCGCAAAACTTCAAACTTCTGAGTGCCAGCCAAAAATACAAACCTTCTATAATAATAACAATAATAATAATAAAATGCCCAGTGAAGTGTTGTATTTATTTAATTGGTTATCATTCTGAATGTTCTATTGTGATTAGAGATTTTGACCTTTTTTCTACCTATACCCTGTAGGCCATGTTCAATGTCCCATGTATCACATCATCCAACTGAGCTCTTTTGAAAATTCTACACTTGCTACTAATATTGAAGCAATACTAATCTCGTGGTAATTATTGCGTGTGTTTTTTTCTGTTATTTTGTCGGTAAGTAAGGTACAATGTTCATTTTATAAGTGCCGCAAAGAAAAGCATATAAATCTCATAATAAATCCACATCGCAGAGGAAATCGTAGCACAAGAGAAAAGAGCTATAAATGATGCCAATCAGAAAGGTATCATCGAGTTTTTGGTGGTAAGCAGTCACCACCGAGAAAATCCGCGAGTGTTAACTTGAGGAAATTGCTGCTTCTGTTTTTTTTTTTTAAATATTTATTCAATAAAACAGAAAAGAAAATTATGCATAGGTGTATAGAAGCACACCACACTACTATCGAGTCCTGTGCATCCTTGTCGTAGATTAAAAACATGCAGCGCAAATGCATGCATTGAGAGTGTGTGTCGTGGTATTTGGTCTTAATTGGTTTTCTGTAATAACATTAGTGGTGACTTTAATTTTCATACGGTTTTATCTACGCACACTGGTGGTAGATGAGAGGGTACCTACGTAGCCAGCATCATCCTAGAATAAACTCTTATAGTCTGTGCGACGGTGGTTGCTAGGTTGATTTTCTTTCTGAAGAGTGTTTTTATTTGATAGTAAAATTACATTTGATATCATTGGCAAAAGTTACCAATAAAATTCATCCGGCTGCACACGAATCCCATTTGGTGTTGTTTTATTGTTTAACATGTGCCCGTTTAGCAGGTTAATGGCATTTTTAGTGATATAAACAAAACATTTTTATGTAAACAAAAGAACCAACATTCTAAATAGACTGCCAAGCCAAACAAACAAGCGATTGATTAAACAATTTCTTTTTTTTAATTTTTGTTTATATAACCAAAGTGAAAATATAAACAAAAAACCGCCTTAAGAGATACAACACAAGTGAACGAAAAAAAAGGAAAACCCATTCCAAATTAAGACCGACAGCCAGAATTTTAAATGCAAATTTATTATAAGCAATACCCACGTATCTATTGTCTACCGGCTACAATGGGTATGCCTTTTCAAGGGTTGATTTTGTTTATTTTTGATAATGTGAACAATAGAAATAGTTGTGGCCAATTGTTTAACATTTTAGCTTTTTCAAATTGTTGATATTTATAAAACCAGCAATGCTGTTCGTGGTGAAATTATGCTCCCATAAATATTGCTCAATACGTTTCTCGAACTTTAGAGAAATCTGGTCCATAATTTTTCGGTCAAACATTTTGACAGATCAATGAATTCGATTTGCACTGGAATTTCAGTTGACGTTTCCGAGAGTCACGCACTAGGTACCTATTTATCCCAAGTGGAAGCGACTTGATACCAGCCGCTTATATTTCTGGCGATTTTTGAGACTGGTGTTCAAAAAAACATTGACAATAACCTGAAATAAAGCATCCATTAAGTAAACCAGTATAACGCATAAGTTAAGCTCGAACTGGGTTATAGGCTTTAACCCGGTAAATGGGTGTTCGTGCTGAAGTCAAGTCAGCACACGGGAATGTCTACAAAGATGAATTCAAGCGAACATAATGTAGCAAGGTTAGTGAGAGAAACAGCTTCTGCTTATCGGGCTCCTGACCCGTGAAGAGTGTCTTCTTGAGACACTGCAGCCTTTCATCCTCTACGATCCCGGGCACGTTGTTTCCAGTTGTCCAGACCAAGCACTCTGGCTTGGTCTTTGAAACGGAGAAACAGCGGAAGCGTGTTAAAAATCATGTCCGACATTCAACTGGAGAAAACCCTTATCTCGAATACAGAAAGTCGTACTTACGGTACGTTTCAACCGCGTTTTGCACTTACATTGTTGTTTGTCTGGAAAAGAATGTGGGTTCCAAAGATTGCTGTTCCTGTAGCCAAAATTATTTAGAGCGATGTCCTCGTGTAGGGCGCCCATATTACGCATTTCGCATAAGGCACCTATTGCTGCATCCCAAGCTCAGTCGTTAAGTAGATTGCAATAAATGTAGTTAAGTCCCAAAACCGAGGCGGATACAGTCATCCACTTCATAATCCATTGATCGCATTTTTCGAATGATGTCAGCTACAATTTGTTGTGATACGATTTCTCGCCCAACGCAACGGTTTGCAATTCGCATTTTATGGCTCGCTTTGCCTTTATTTTCGCATAAACTATACACGCCTAAGGGATTATGAGAACATGTGGACATTATATAGTTCGTGGTCATGACCGCCATTGGAGCAATTAATGTGACCTGTTGATTACGCATCCATTGATTAGTTGAAATTAAATTGCATTTGGTGTAGGCTCTCAGGGCAATTGAATGTCTGAAGCGTCACAATTTAAATTAAACAGGAAAATCGACTAGTTATTTATTCCTATTCCGAAACTTTGCTCCCAAAGTGCAAAAAGTCTGTATAAGAATGCGTCGTCCTTTTCTCCAGACACCATTGTTTGTTTATTTTTTGTGTGTGTGACATTTTAACTAAAGTTTCTGTCAAGAGTAGCATATTACTGGTCGCCAATGTGGGATGTAAGCGCAGTGGCTTAGTGGTTAGTGTGCTGGATCCCCGGTTCGATTGCCCAAAGAGCCAAATTACATTTTAAGGTTCTTTTCCACTGCGCCATGTCTGACAAACATCCGAGAGTATAAACTGCGATGAAAGAGCTTCTTAATAATTAGCCGCGTTTGGACTCGGCATAAAATTGTAGATCCCTTCCAAAACAAATGGTTGTGAGAAGCTAGGCCTAGGGTCCCACAGACCCGTTGCGCCAACTATTTATTTTTATTTATTTTATTGTAGGATGCTTAGGAGAGTATAGCCCAGTTGGGACGCACGAGTTCCCTGTCCAAGCGACGGAACTATACACTCTTTGTGCTATAACTAGGCCCTTTCAAGTATGCCCAAGTGTAATAAATCAAAAGGTGCTCGTTTGCATATCTCCTTGTACGCGCAGAGGGAAAACAGCAGTACATCCGCCTTGTTTCTGTTCCATATCCACACAAAGAATATCCTTGCCTTGACAATATGCGCAATGAAAATAATTGCCCTGTTGCACGAGGCACGCCACAAAGGGGTCCTTAAAGTAGTCGCAGTGCATGAACTGCTCAAATGCCCCCTCTTGGCTGCTAACCTAATAAACCAGTAACTGTATTAAAATGCAATCTAAATTATGTCTCTGCCGAGTAAAGTCTATATTCTTTGGCTTAATGCAACCACAGCGCTCTATTGACAATCTATCAGTCAATTATAATTATTATTGTACTATAGAAAAAAAAAAAACAATCTGCGTACATGTAGGATGATAACTTTTAAAATGTACAACAGATACGCAGCCACTCGCAGCTATCATTTGAAGTCATTTGCGCGATTAAGCTCGAACTAGGGAGATAATAAATATTATTATTTAAACAGACGGTCACTCTAAATAATTTAGGTTATCATTTTTCTCAATAAAACTTTAAATAACAAAAATATTAAATGTACTCCCGTACACATGTATTCGAACTCATTGGTGAAAGTGTGTAGTGCACTGCTATACAAACTATTATAAGACGGGGTTACTTTGTGTACTCTTGCTAGTCGTGTTTTACTGATAAGTCATCAATCGGTCCAACTAATTAAAACACTGAACTTCGCCGTTTGTTCTCGTTTTTTTTTACAGAATAATTCGTCATCATAGATACCTAAACTTTTATAAAATAAATTAAATGTCACAATCATAAGTCTAATAGAAATATTCGCGCTGCAGTATACACAATATAATATAGTGAATGTGCAATACAGTTAATACATATTTAAGAAAGTCCAAAAGGTGAATAGTTGACGACAGACAACCGGCACTCAAGAGAGATCTTAAATTAGAAAAGTGAATTTCATACGAGATAAAGTTTTAAAAATGCCACTTTTTGGCAAAAAAGACTCGGGTAAAAAAGCGAAAAAGGAAACGAAAGATCTGAATAAACAAATCTCAATCGAAGATAAATATAATTTACAAGGATTACTTGGAACGTAAGTACATAATAAGTTTTTATTTTATTTTTCTATTTTCCTGATTATATTATTAATTACTGAATTAAATTTGCTGTCAAGAATTCCTTATATTGTTTGTCTGTTAGTATACGCTAAAACGCAATGCCTGGATAAATTAAAGAAATGTTAGACAATGACATACGGTTTAAAGTTTTCCGTTTTCTTTGGGCATAATCAAAAGAGAAATCAAACGCTGACCCATGTTAAAGATTCCGCCACAAAAATAACTACGTCAGCAAAAAAAATATTGACAATCTGTCAAATTGCAGTTATTTTGTATATTCACTTTGTACTACAAATTTACCCAGTTCTCATTTAAACGCGGTCTTGTGTCACTTTTTTTAAAGCGCTTTTTGATTGGCTTTTAAGATTCTACAAACACAAGTAGATCCAACCGATGCAACAGAAAAAATTGATGTTGTCAAACTCACAAGCACTTGTATTGGTAAAAAGATAAGAAAATTTGGAAAAGTGCTCTAAAATCCAAAAAATATTGCATTTTTCTGTCAATCGAAACTGACATAGAGCAAAACCTAGGCCAACAAGAGATCGTCTTTCATTACAAATGGTATGTCATATTTGTCATTGACCGCTGGAATTCGCCTGTACTGAGAACCCTATAACTTCGGCCGATTAACAGTCACTTACATAACATTGGGGGTCTCATTGTCAGCCTATATGAATTAAACTGAATAGAAAATGGAATGTCAAAATTAGGAAACACTCGTTCGTTGGCCGTGTAATTGGTTACGTTCAAATGAATACTTATTTTGAAGTCTGTCTTTCCCTGGTCATAAATGGGAATTCATATAAACAGTGAAAGAGCTCTACATTCTTCTTGTGCTTTTCCAATTCTGTTTCACATCCGGTACGGCTGAACTATAGGGTGGCAGCGCATTTTCCAGTCCCAACCAATTTGACAGTAGACTTAATTTATTAATTTTCATTAAATGCAGTTAGATTTATTGCGCCTTGAAATATTTTATGCTGCCAAAGTGCAAAAAACATACTTTCGGATCCACCTGTCTAAGTGTCCTTTGCTATTTTTCAGTGGTGCCTTTTCAGAAGTACGATTAGCCGAAAGCAAAGAAAATCCTGGCCAACATTTCGCTGTAAAGATAATTGATAAAAAAGCGCTCAAAGGCAAAGAAGACTCGCTCGAAAATGAAATCAAAGTACTACGGAGGTGAGTGCGTGACAATCCATATCATCTAACCCGTTTTTATTCTAACAAAAAAAACATAATATATACATAAATTCTATATTTAATTGTAAAAGATTCTTGTTTTCTTCTTTGTGTGAATTTCAAAACAATTTCTCTTTTCTTTTTTTTTTTGAGCTATTTAACAAAGTTTTTAAACAAGCACAGCGCATTGGAAATAAATCGTTTGCTTTTCTACAATTTTTACTTTTGCTACTTTATGCTTATTTATAATTCTATAATTATTCTTAATCAACAATATATTTTATTATATTCAGTTTTCATTAGCACACTCTAGTTTCGTTTAAATATGTTAAAGGTATTTACAAGACACAGTGGGAAAGGGTGGTGAATTATAAGTTGAAGTTTCGTTTTGATGTGATGAAATGCAGCGGTATAGGCAATTTGGTTTGACATTGACACACAGCCTTTGGCTTACATGGACCCTAGTATAATTGGCAAGGCGCGAAGTTTTTCATCAAAATCAATAAAATCGTTATTATTTTTACTGCCATTGTCAGATTTTGACAGAGTTCTTGTTATTTGCTAGGTTTGTTTGACGTGGGCTCGGCACTAGTGCGCACTGGGTTAACCCTCCTGTATACGATATAGCAGTCAACTCACCCTGGTACTGAAAACCAGTGTTTGATATGACTTAGGGCAGTTGTGCCCCGAACTGACCCCAGTTAATTTGTCGGGGCAAGAATTCACTGCTGAGTATCGCTGTCATTTCGCTTGTTGTCATTCATTTTTCAGATCAGCATATTTTGAGTTGGATATAGTCCGAATTTTCAGGGTTTTTTGACAGGCGTGGAAATTAGCTGACACTTCTCATCGCGCACTAGAGGGCACTGTGCTAGCCACGTCAAACAAACCCACTATTAGGTTCATTGGCGTACACGTTTAAATCGAACGCAATCGATCACAATCATTAAAGTCTTATTAAAATTTATAGAATAAAGAGTCGTTCGGCTCAAAACAGCTCAGAGAATTTTTAACACATGTGCTGATTTATTATAAAAACAAAAAATGGTAAAAGAAGATGTTTTTGAGAGGTTTTCCTCATATACTTGATAGGTTTTTAGCGCTTTTCTCCAAAAAGTACCAGAGTTGGACCTGTTTTATTCTTGTGCAACTTTTTTACTAGACAGGGGTCTAATCGCGTCTTTCGTGAACGAGCAATACGTGACGGAATCTGTTTTGTTTCACATGTAAATCAACTTAATTCCGTGATCGAGCATAACGTTCACGCGTTTTTTACGTTCACGACGTACGTACGACGCGATTCAACCACTGGTCTTCGACGGAAGATTGTTTCTTAGGCCAAGATTTTCAGAACAGTTTTCGATAAGGTAATCCTTGGTTAACACAGCATGGTTTCCAAACTCTATAGAAATATGGTTAAAAAAAAGCTGTAACATTTATTAAATTGACAGGAAACCCTGGCCTGAATTAAAAATATAAATACTTGCAAAAGAGATGTCATATAATGGCCGCTACTTTTTTAAAAATTGTTTAAACATTGTATTTATTAATCCGCAAATCGCCGCACTCGTTAGTCGTTACATGCATGCCAAAGTAAAGTAAGACACACATTTGCAGATTGTTCTAAATAGCAGCAAGGTCACAAGCACTGGTTTCGAAAGTCCAATCATGTCAAAATTCCCGTCAGTTTTTTTTTTTTTTTGATAATTATTTACGGGGGGTTTTTGTTTATTTTGTTGAGCTTGCTCTCAATCTTATTACTTTTATTTCTCTTCCCTAGTATTATACTATGCATTATAAGAATTCATATTAATATATTGTTTAGCTTCTTCTTCTTCTTCTTCATCTTATTCATTCTCTTTCTTAACTTGGATAGAATAATACAGATTCATACTTCATAGTCTAAAAATTATTTACATATAATTATAATATAAAATAGCAACTATGCATGACTTGTTCATTCAGCATCTCACATCTACATGTACATATATTATTTCCATTTTGTATAGTAAAGGAACAAACAATTACAAAGGAAATCGAAATTAAGATAATAACAATCGTCTTTCATCTCACACGGAGAACGGGTTATAATGTTTAAGGAATATATTGAAGGCAGGTGACAAATCACGTTATACTAATGACCAAAAATTCCAAAATATCATTTAGTGATAGTGTCAGAGTCTGCAACACATTATGCGACATCTACCGTACCCTAAAGTGTATAACTGCTTTTCATTTAATTTCGTTTTGGTTTTCGTTTTGTTTTTTTTTTTCTATGGTTTTCCAAATAAGTTTCGTTTGGCGGATTTGGTTGATTTTTCGAATGACACTAACCCATTTTTAACATGAAAAAAAGAAGCAAAAAAAAAAACAACAACAATTTCAGTTCTTTTATTTCCAACTACTTTCCTTTTTCTTTCTTCTCTATTTTTCTCTTCTTTAGATTCAGTGCTAATCAAAATGATTCGGATGGACCCAGTGGACCGCGGTGAGTTTGAATATTTAAACATAAAACAGATGATGGGATAACGATCATGGGTCCAAACAATAATGTTGGTTACTTGCCAATGGCTCTTACATTTTCCACACATCACTCATAGAAAACACAAATCTATATAAAAACACTGCACGTTAACAAACTCACCCACATAACATGTTTCTTTTGTTTAGAAGTAAAAAAACATGTAAATAATATTCACAAATGCCCACTTTTATTTTTGAAACTAACACGCGATTGATCTCCCATCCTTATGTCGTCATCTCTTTGATGTGATTTTATTATTATTTTATGATTTGCATTATTTATTGTTAATTTTAGATAAATCTAATAAAATGCCAGTAATAACTCGTTACTATCTAATCCAACGCCTTCAATATATTCCTTTGATGAGAAATATACCTATTTATGAAAAACTGTTTCAAACACGGATGCAAATTTATCCAGATTTGTTAAATTTTCTCATAAATGACGCCAATAAAAACAATTTATTTAAATCCATGACAATCCAACCAATTTTTTTTTTTTGCTAGAAATGCCTAACCTCTAAATTCGCACTAAATAATAATCGTACTCGTATTTGATAATAATTGTCACCTAATCTGTTTGTTTGCACTGCACGAATCCAGTTTTAAATTCCCAATAACACACTAGCTGTAACTTGCTTCGTATTACTTTCTTTGCCAGGTTAACGCATCCAAATATAGTCCAGCTGCTGGAGACTTATGAGGACAAATCGAAAGTCTATTTAGTTATGGAATTGTGAGTACTTGTTAGATTATTGAAACTATCTGTTATATGAATGTTTTGAGCCGGTCTATTTGTAAGCTAGTACCCAAAAAGCTAGTTTCAAAAATCTAGACTATCATTCTTCAAGTGCTCGAGATCTGTTGTAAACGGTTCCATCAAACTTTAAAACATATCTACTTTCGAGGTGTTTTCAAATTTCAAATTAATTTCGTTCACAACAGAGTTACCGGCGGTGAGCTTTTCGATCGCATCGTAGAAAAAGGATCATACACCGAAAAAGATGCTGCCGATTTGATTAGACAAGTTTTAGAAGCTGTAGATTATATGCACGAACAAGGCGTTGTACATAGAGACCTCAAAGTAAACACCTTTGACCCATATACGATTGAAGTAGTACAAAATTTCGTTAATTTATTTTCAAATTACAGCCCGAAAATCTTTTATATTATAGCGCAGATGAGGATAGTAAAATTATGATTAGTGATTTTGGTTTATCGAAAATGGAAGATTCTGGAATAATGGCTACTGCATGCGGCACACCCGGCTACGTAGCCCCAGAGGTATTAGCGCAAAAACCTTATGGCAAGGCAGTAGACGTATGGAGCATAGGTGTCATATCATATATCCTCTTATGTGGCTATCCGCCATTTTACGATGAAAACGATGCCAATTTGTTTGCTCAGATATTAAAAGGTAAGTGCCGTTGTCACATGAATAAACGAAATATGAGATAACGACATTCTGTTTACGTTCTCTTTGCTTGAGACAAGTCTCAATTACGTCTCAAATCACAATTGGCATATTAAAAAATCTAGTTGTCTAGTTAAGTCGACTAGATTGTCAACTAAACGCAAAAACTAGATCTGTCAGTTGCGTCACTCTTTCTTCGTCAGCCACATGTACGAACTGTCAACTTAGTCACGGATTCGTCGTTGTCGGCTACCTGTCATAAGTCAACTTCCCCTCATTTGAACTGTCAGACCAGAAATGTATCTCAAATCTGACATCACATGAACTGAATATCAACCTTATTGCTGAAATATAATATGTCTTCTGTCTGTCATCGTTGTTGGCTGATATATTCTTATAAAAAAGGAATAACTACATTAATAACGATGTCGACATCGACAAGGTGTTAAATTTAACAACAAAAACCACGAATGAATGTCGTAATCTTGTATTTTCTTTGACTCATGACCATGACTGCCAGCCACATAGGGTGTGTGTTTATTTTATTTGATGAAATCTGTTGTTTGTAGGTGAGTTCGAATTCGATTCACCATACTGGGACGAGATAAGTGAATCTGCTAAACATTTTATTCAAAATCTAATGTGTGTCAACGTTGAGAAACGATACACATGTAAGCAGGCACTTGCGCATGCTTGGTAAGACATTTAAAGCGGCTTTGCTTTTTTTTTTGTTGATGTGTGGCTAAGGGGGATTGCAATTTTTCCAGGATATCCGGCAACGCTGCTAGCAATAAGAATATCCATGGAACCGTGTCCGAGCAACTTAAAAAGAATTTTGCCAAGTCACGCTGGAAGGTTTGTTATTTTGGGAAAATTTTATTATATTGTTTAAATTGCAAGGGATGTTTGTATTATTAGCAAGCATATTATGCTGCAACTGTTATTCGTCAAATGCAACGTATGGCTCTAAGTAGCAACGCTGCCAGTAATAGCAGCAATGCGTCAAATGTAGAGTCCTCATCTATGTCATCTTCTGCAATGGTAGCAGAATCAAGTACAATGATATCAGCTGGAGTTGGTGCAGATACGGCAGCAGCATCAGCGTCAGCGTCCAGTAACAACAATAGCCAAGATGACAGTCAAATGGATTGTAGTGACATACCATCGTTTGTGAATGGGAGTGCCCCGCCAAAATAGATTTACTTAACGACTTAATACTTAATGTCTTTCCCGATCTTTTATTATTATTATTTTTTGTTTTCTTTTTTTTTTACATAAACCATTCAATCTGAGATTAATTGTTATAAATTCATATGCCAGTTCGTTCACTTTATTGTTTTTTTTTTTTGCTTTTTTTTTTACATCGTATAGCTTGTTCAATATTCAGCAGGAAATATTTTCCGAATTTAAAATAGTTTTGAGTACTTACTAATGCTGCTGTTTGCCCAAAAACTGTTTCTATTTTTTACTTGTTATATATTTTATATATATTTAAAAGAAAAACAAAAAAATTCTACACAACTAGTAAGCTCCTGATAAATTGATATGAATATATTATGAAATAAAATATACGAAACTAGGCTTAGGGGGGGAAGATCTGTAGTTTCTTAACTTTCTTTACTCCGAACTAAATCGAGGAGTTTCTAAATTTAATGAATTATATAAAAAAAAATATTTAAATACAAATTTTTATTGTAAATAATCTATTAAAACACACATTTTTTTGCCTACTTCAACATAGCTGATAGCGAGATCTATTTTATCTATAGCTTTAGCTATAGTAAATTAAATTTTTAAAAATACAAAAATTAAACAAAAAAAAAATGTAAACAAAACTTAATAATGAAACAAACTTCAAAACATAAATATATTGTTGAACTATTTAAAAATGGGAAGTTGCCTTTTTATTGATGTTGATGATGTGAATGAGCGGAAAGGAAAGATTGCCGCAACATATTCAACCGACAGATGGATAATACACATAGCTGCCGTTGATATTGAGAATGAGTGGAGACATTGGTGGAAACTTTTAAACGCCAATAACAGTTCAACGATCGTTGCCATTCCCACGAACGTCGAAAGGTAGATTTGGAGTCAATAGAAAAGATAGAGGTACACTTTTCTATTTCTTATCTTGTTTAATTTGTAAACGACATTACAATGCAGTAATGACGATTGGCAGCTGTCAAATTGCCGTACGAAATCATATGGCGTTTTCGATTGAAGAGAAGAATTGCCCTTTACCTATATCAAAAGAGTAGAAGTGGTATTTATATTTTTTTTGTTTTATTTTAAAAAAGTGCATTTCCAGGTCGATTCTTCACGACAGAAGTGTCCGGAAGTCACCACAACACACAATTTAGCAAAATGTGAGATGGAAATGTTTGTTGTGTTGGTAAGGAAAAAATTTTTCGTGATGTGATCCGAAAATGTGAAATTCTAAGTGCAATAATCTGAACTTTAATTGAAATATATTGATTAAGTGTCCTTTCAACTGTTGAAAACAAAAAGTAAAAAACCAAGTCTCGCATGTGATGTGCTTATCAAAATGGGAACGAACCAGTTGTCATTGGGCAATTTATCGTCAAATGTCAAAAGCTGTGATCTGTTTTTTTACAAATTGTACTAGCACTAGTGTAGTGTGCATTTCAAATTTGACAGCTTCACGTCAAATACCCCGGTATTGTGTTATTTTTTGGCAATAAGATCAAACTCCGGCGTTTTATATTTCTTCCATAAACGAGTGCGCAGCTGTGCGAACGATGATGTGTGCAATTGCTTTAAAAACGGTTAAATTTGTGTTATTAAACGGTTTCGAATAACAATAAATGTCTTCGTAGTACGAGTGTTGAAATAAGTGAACTCTAAAGTGTTTTTGTGTGAGATTCCTTTGACTTGGCAAAGCACGTATTTTTTTCTCATTATGGTCATTTTCACGATGATAGCTCTGTTCCTCTGCTTTTGGCGGTTGAGTGGATATATCTCTCCTTACTACGCGAACAAATGAACGGATTAAGGCACAAAGAGTCCTTTTGTTCGGTGTTTGAAGCAATGAGCTTAACAATAACACCGTGTGTTTGTTATTTTACTCCACTGGCCCTTAGTTTTGCGAGTTGGCTTTAAAATCAAAACAAGAATTTCCATTCATATAGTAAATATTCTTTATTTTTAGTTTCGACTTCAGTAACTGTACAAACATTTAGATTATTTAACATTTTCTATATCAATTTTTAGTTTTTTTTTTTTTTGTTTTTTGATTTGTTTTTCTTGTATTTACTTTGTTTTATACATATTTTGATTTATGTGTTATTACAATCTTACTGATTACTTTGTTTTAGTCTCTCTACCTGTCACCGTTTTTTATTTATTTCGTGAAATTCAAATTATCTTCAATACACTTCCCTCTGCTCTGGTGTATTATATTATTATCAATTAAAGAATATTTGTATATTTATTTGATTAATTAAATGATGATACAATGATTCACATTTATGTTGCTTTCTTTATTTTTTTAATTTTATAATGGAGGAACAAAAATCTAATTATTATTAATCTCATATTAAAAAATAAACTAAAAAAATAAGACAAGAACGAGGAAATCAGAACGGAAAAAATTTTACTTTCATATATTTGCTTAAAGATATTATTCGATGCCGTTCATATATTGTTAAATTTGTTTTCTCTTATCTTTCAAAGATCAGTTCGTCGTGTAAAGTGTTTTCGTTCTTAAAAAGAAGTATGTAGGTACATGAAATTTAGTGTGTCGATGATCAGAATTTGTTTAACTACATATCAATCGTGCATTGTTTTTTTTTTGTTTAAGGAGGGATAAGGGCGTGAGGTGAGGCATTTCTGGTGAGCGTTGGGTGGTTATAGAATTGATTTGAAACTAAATAACTAACAAATCAGTACACCCGGTCTGGAAGCCTTGTTTTTTTTTTTGTTGACGCGTACGTGAGAATAGGAGTGCACAGATCAATCAGGGTCCAAGGACGAACCATAATAGGACCCACTCATCTTCGTTACTTCTCATATTATGGTCACAACAACAAAAATATTTTCTAATCCTATTATGGATTCGCGTGCTTCACTCAAAAAATCATGCATGAAGAGAAGAGTTCAAAAACCACATGCACATGAGTTCCACCCTCTAGCAAGCGGTCCGATACAGGCAGGGGAAGTGCTTAGCTCTCTTCTGCTCAAATTTTGCGTACAGAAATGCCTTGGAATGGACGTTCAAAACTCTAGTTCAGTATGACAGCTGGCTGACTGATGTATTTCAGTTATTTATTGGCCTAAATTTGCCTCATAGAGTTTTTTTCGGGCTTGACGTAGTGCTGCTTAGTTGTCCAGACAAATACAGTCACCTGTAGATGACTAATGAGTAGAATGAAGTGCCCACAATAGTTTTAAGGCATTTAGTGAGGACACAAACATGTAAATACATTTTTAATTCATCAATCTCAAACCCGTCAACAAAAAACAATCACGCTAAGGCCTCCGCAAACAAGTACCTACGTATTTAACATCAATCGTATAGCGGATAATGAAAGGCAGGCACAAGTGTATGAATGAAAATGAAAATACCCCGCCTTCCTTGATGGTGTGTCGTGTGTGTGGGTTGAAATGATAGTGTGCGTCATTGTTTGTACCGTCGTTGCCCATCTGTTTACTTGGTAAAGTTTCTGGAACAACACCCCTAGATCTACAATCTAGTTCATTTACTAGTTACTCTGATTTTACTATGCTGCTAAATTAAAATTTAATTTTAATAAACTTTCGCCGCAATACCTCTGCGAATATTTTTCGATTAAAGCCGATCTATCTACATCTTCCAAGCATTCAAATATTATTTTGTTGCACGTTTCGTGTTTTAAATCTTAAGTGTATTAACATTTAATCTCCAAAAGATTTCTAACCAATTTTTAATGTTGGATATTCATAAAGAAAAGGCAGTACAATTTTTTATTTTTTTTTTGTTTTTGTTTGTTTTCAATAATAAATAGTAAACGAGAAAAAAAAAAACTAGAACACATAATATCTTTAAATCTAGGTATAGTCTGCATGTGTTTCTATATTGTACAGTTTAATTTTTATTTTAATTAGAAGATATCACAAATCTGAATTGTGTTTAACTTCTTTGTTTATGGAAATCTAAAATGTAGATTCTCTTCCACTTTTGCTAAATATGAACTTATAGATAAGCTGAGTTTCTTAAAAATACGCTTAAGTAGTAATATGTGTTTTTGAAAAAAATTATTTTTAGAACATTATAAGACACAATAATTATATTTCCATATTAATAAGAAAACCATCATTCAGAATAAGTTTAACTTGCCAAAACAATAATTTTGCTTTCAAATATTCAAACTGAAATTTTTTGTTTACCTAAGAAAAATTAGAGAGCATGTTTTTTATTCATTTTTTTTTCTATTTTTACCAGAGCCCCTTTTTTGTATATACTTATAAAAGAAAAAAAAACTATTTACTATTTACAATACAGCAATGGTAAGGAAAATGCAAAATAAAATGGAAAGTTATGCAGCGCAAAAAAAAAAATAATAACTACAGTCCTTGTGTAAATGTAAGTGTAAATTTTTACGAAACATCAAACCATCACCACTCAAAGAAGACATCATGTAAAGAGGGGCCTTTGTTCGTTTTACATTTTTACGGCAGTGAGAATAGATTTATACATAAATTTCATGTTTGTTTCCTTTCACAAAAGCTGTCAATATTTAAAAAAAAATCAATTAGTGTTACCATTGCTGTATTTTAAACTAAAAAAACAAAACACAACTGTATAGTTTAAAGTAGATTCGTTTAAAATAGGCTCTATTCACACACACATTTATTGCAGTACATATTATTAAGTCTATTTCTATCGTGTTTAATATATCAACCAATTATAGTAGGTTTACATTTATATGTTAGCCATACATCAATACATATATATTTGTAATACATACATCTAATAATGAGACCATCATCACAAAAAAAACGTGTATATTCCTTTCTGTTTTTTTGTTACCTTATAAATTAATTATAGCCTATTAAACTTTAATGCATATAATTCTTGTTTGTTATCGGCCTCACTAATAATCATTTTAAGGCGCGTTTAGCCGCATTTTGAATTCAGTCCACGTCACAAATGGGTGTAAGCATGGAACAAATGTCACTGAGAGCTCGCTAAAAATGATTATTAGCTCCGCGTTATATTTTGTCTGAGCAAATATTCTTAACAAAAATAAAAAAAAAATAAAAACCAAAACTGGAAAGAAAAAAACACAAGTAATCCTAATAAATACCCAAAGTACACAAATTTGTCCTGCGATTTTTGTTTTGACTATATAAAACCGTTAGGTAAGCATATTTGTTTGTTTTTTTTTTAGTAAGAAATAAAAGTAGATTAGTTTCACTATTGTGTGGCTTGCCTATGTGTTTTGTTTGTTTTGTAATTATAGTATATCTCTTTGTCCTTTTTATTAAATAGCGCGCCATTGATTTTAAGATCCTAATGTTTGTTTTGTTGTTGGGAAAGGGAATATAAAAATAAACGAAAATGTTTTGTTAGTTTATTAGCTTGTCTATGAGAAAGAGAGAGAGAGTGATTGTTATTTCATAATAAAAGGTATAGAGGCTGGTGATAAAATATGTTGGTGGTGGGTGGTGGTGGTAAGAAACGAGTGTGTAGTCTTAATAGTAGAATAGCTAATACATTTTTTGTTGCTGTAGTTGTACATTGAAGACGAATAATAACGCGTAAACACAATAATTTTGAATGCTTGTATAATTGCTTATACCTATATATATAATGTATATATAAATGCCAGAAAAGTCCAAATATGTACGCATATAAAAGAATTCTTGGATGACCGAAGTAGTATTTATTTTATGTATTTGACGGAGTCCTTACTGGACACTTATCATGTTGCTGTACGTGTGCATAAGCTTCTTTTGATAAAAAAAAAATGAGCAACGCGATATGCCAATTTTTGAAAATTTGGATGCAACTTTTCTTTTGTTCGACTAGTTCTTTTCGCTCAGGGGCGTGACGGAATTCGTTCGTATGTATGACTTGAAACGCCCATCAGTTGATGAAGCCCAAGCAACCTTGGAAAAAGCCTATGAAGTTTCTGATTTGAGTCGCTGACAATTACGCGATTTAGTGCGGTGACTTAGAGTTAGTTAGTAGTCTGCATTAGTGATGAGGTTTTGAATTAAACCATTCATAGTTTTCGATCAGCGATGGTTTTTGTTTTAGGGCTTTTTACGAGCCAACTTTCAACTTACGTTGACTTAAATCCAAATGGCGTTGCTACCAAAAACGGGGGTCATAAAATCGTTAATCGTTGCTAATGCGTGAGCTCTATGGAGTTTAATGTGCTAATGCGTGTATACGTGACAAAATGTATTTGTTGTTTATTATGTAAGTCGTTCAAAACTAGATGATCTGGTGTGTGATCAGGCGCTATCACTGGCAGTTATTTGTTATTTAAAAATTTGAATTTCTACATACACAAGGTAAGCGTCATCGTCAATCGTTTTGAGCACTCCTTTAAACATGCTCTGTGAAGCTACACGCCTTTGAAGGATATTCTCAGCAAAAATGTGTCCATAAAATGAAGTTTTCTAATTCGCATATAACATAAATGCACAAAAAATGCTTAACTACAAATTCAGCTGTGGGAAATCGGTTATTATTTACGGAGCTGAGTGCCTCGTGGCCAAAACATTACAAAATACATAAAAACCCACTGCCAGCCAATCGCCAATATAATTCTATATCAATTCTGACTCTTACCTACATAAGTACGATTGGTGTCAATCAAAAAAACCCCAGCTGTATGATTACAAGTCGTATTGGCAAGCAAGGACTCTATGTTTATTACTGGCATTATTATTGTTGGTATTGTTGTCATTACCTGCATTTTGATGCTGATGTGAAACGGGATGCTCCATATGGGTGGGATGTTGATGTGAGTGAGGATGATGATGTGGATGTGTTAGGTATATGTGCCTTTGGAGAAGCACTGGCTGATGTGGCTGAGTGAATGATGGATTACCTACAACTGGCCCATTAGGATGGACACTACAGTTGTTAGACAAATTGTGCTTGGGGATATTATTATCAGCTGGCACTGAATTGGTGCCATTGAATTGAGATTGCACTATGCTATTGTTTAAACTCATTGTGTATTGATTATATGATGATGTTTTGCTAGAGCTGCTACAAGATGAGCTGCCACCGCCGCCGCCGCCGTTGGCAGCTGCTGTAGTAGGCAATTGTATTGCATTTTTAACCTTACCAGCGATAATGTTGCAGGTGCTATTGCTGCTGCTGACCCATCGCTCATTGGCATCAGCGGAAACAATACTTGACGAGGAATGCGTTGCACATGATGTGACAACCAATGCGTTCGCCGATAACGCAGCCACACTGTTGGTGCACTCTACAATTCCACCAATACAGCTGCTTCCACCACCGCCACTAGCGTTTGGTAGTTGCTCACCATTTGGTGGTCGTGGAAGCCGTCGCCGTAGCCAGGGGTGTTTGAGGGCTTCAGCAGGTGTGAGACGCTTCTCCGGATCCCACTCAAGGCACCCGCGGATGAAATTCAGAAACAATGGATCTTTGCAACCATCCAATGCTTTCGACAAACTTTTTGAGCATGGCGGACCGCGAGGTTTACCGCGACGGGAATGACCGCCGATCAGTACAACCTTGCCGTCTGGCATTGTTCGTACCATGCAATACCGCGGGTAACCCTTTGGATTGAAGAAGTTCTTTGTGCGTTTCGCATTGGTTAGAATATTCTTGTTTGGCATTCCAAGCACCTCGATTATGCAAGCAAGTTGATCGTCCTCGTTCTCGCCCGGAAACAGGGCATGACCAGACAAAAGCTCTGCCAAAATACAGCCTAACGACCACATATCAATAGCCATTCCATACTTTGCGCCGAGTATTACTTCAGGTGCTCGATAAAAACGCGACTGAATATAGGTGTATACTCGTTGATTCTCATAGCACGAGGATCCAAAGTCAATAACCTAAGAAAAAAAAAAAAAAAAAAAGAGACACAATTTTGTAAAGAATAAAAACCGAAAAAAACAGTAAAAAAAGTAAATTCCATTGGTTTATGGGTGTAAAACAAGTTTACCTTAATGCCGGACCGTCCCTGTTGTTTAAGCAACACATTCTCCGGTTTCATATCACAATGAATAATTTTGTTTTTGTACAAAGCGTCCAGACACTGCAGCAAAGAGTGGGCAAACTTTCGCACTAGCTGCAAACTAAAACCCTTAAAGCCATTCTTCTTGATCAGCTCGTATAGATTTATATTGAGCAACTCAAATGTAATGCACATGTGGTTGCGAAATGTAAAATAGTCGTACATGTGGATTATGTTCATGGTGTTGTACTTGTCCTGTTTGCGTAGATGATGTAGTATCCGGATTTCCTCTTGTGCCTGGCGGTGGAAGCGCTTTTCATTGCGTACCATCTTTAGGGCGACATGTTCGTGCGTTTTGTGATCGTAAGCCTTTACAACTTGTCCGAAGCTACCCTTGCCGATGATTTTCAGCACTTCGTATCGGTACGCAACATGGTCGTGGGGTATATGAATGTAGGCCCCTTGGTCGTTGTCATAATCAGAGTTATTTGGACCGAAGATGCCCGGTCGTTTCTTTGCATTTGCACCAATGAAATAGATTTGCGGGTATGCTAGAATCTCAGTACGTTCATATGGCGTCAGTTTGTGCATATAGAGTACCATGACTTGTTGCGGCGACACAACCAGCGGCTTGGGCTTCTCTTGCAGAGCGCACTTTTGCTGACCGGACATAATGATTTGCTCGTGAAAAGGGTAGGTGCTGCCATCGACTCGCACCAAACTGGTTGTAATAGAGGTGGCAGTCGTGGTCCCCGATGTTGTCGCCGATGACAGAGAACTGGCAGATGTAATTGGTACTATTGATGACATGCTGTTTGCGCAGTTTGCCTGTGGTGAAACCTCGGCCGAATTGAGAACCGAAATCGTGCCATTACTACTGCCGCAAACGACGCTGTCAGGCATTGAAGATGAATTGCAAGTAGCTGAAACAAAATTACTAATTACAGCAGGGAAGGCAGATAAACTAAACGGCATTTGCGCAGTTGTATGCAGCCAAAAAAAAAAATTCTACAACCCGAACGAACACAAAATGTGCAAAAATGCAAAAGTGGAAAGAGTGACTTACCTATAGACGATAGTGATGTGCTTGCGGTGGATGAGATGAAGCCCCCGGATAACGCTGGATCAGCGTCATCTATCAGTCCATTGTTTGGCTCAATTGACAGCGACTGCAGATGATGCGGCTGATGGCCATGCCCATTTGTACTGCTGGCATTGCCACCAACCACCACCGTGCCAGTAGCCAAAGCATCAGCATTCAGATAGGACAACGACTGGTGGCCAATAGTCGAGCTGCTACTACTGCTGCTTCCGTTATTTGTCGAAGACACGGCATTACCAGCAACTCCAACCGCCGGCAGACTGTGATGGTGGTGATGATGGTGGTGGATGTGATGCGACTGCTGTTGCTGCTGCTGTTGAGGTTGCTGCTGCTCCGAACCAACCATTTTTACGTTTAAATTTGAGCTGGTCGTAGTTGTACTATAACCACCCTCAGCAGTACGATTAATGTTATTATTGTATACAGTCGTCGATGCTGTTGAGTTTACTGCGCGACGAATCGGAATGCAGATGGTGCTGCAAGTCGTAGTGTTGTTCAAATTGTTGTTGTTATTCAATGATTGTGTATGTATTGCACAGCCCTTGTTCAATGGCAATGATGAAGAAGGTGATGGATTCCTGAATTTACTTGGTACAACCGATATGTTGGTGGCTACCGCTTGGAAGTCCGATTCGAGATGATTTACAACTTTACTATTAGCTAGACTCTGATTTTTGACTTTGTTTGGTGCAACTGAAAGGCTGGTGGCTACCGCTTGGTAATCAGATTCGAGATGATTTACAACTTTACTATTAGCTAGACTTTGATTTTTGACTTTGTTTGCGGCAACTGAATGGCTGGTGGCTACCGCTTGGAAGTCCGATTCGAGATGATTTACAACTTTACTATTAGATAGGCTCTGATTGGATCGGAATATATGACTTTGAGGCTGTTTTGGTTGCTGCTCTGATAAGGATGAATCCAACATTTCGTTAGCCCTTGCCACACTACTTGCCGATGATCCGTATTGAGTGATTTGTTGCATCAATTGTTGTTCACTCTCATCTAGTTCTTCTGTGTCTAAATATTCTGTCTCTAGATATTCTGGTTCGGAATTTTCTTCTTCTACTGCAAATTCTTCCTCCAAATACTCCGTGTCTGTATAATATTCGGGTTCTATATATCCGCCACCTGCGTCATAAGTAGGCTGCAGGTCAGGATCGTAATCAAAGGGATAGCATTTGTCCAGAGCGTTTTGACAGGGGTCTTGATTCTCAATTGTACTATTTCGACTGGTCGATTGTGTATTCGAATAGCAGTCTTCGTATGCTGAGTTTTTCCTTCGAAGCGGGGGTGATGGTAGCGAAACGCTGGATCGCTTAGAAAAATGAACTACTGGTGATACGGTTTGTTCCAATGACAGCGACTGCTGTTCCGAATGATTGCTGCTTGAGGTGAAATTCTTTTGAAACGACGGCAAATAAAACAGCGGATGCTGGGTAAAGTTATTATACTCATATTCCTGTTCTTCGCTTAGTGTGGTTAGTGATGCGGCTGCTGTTGGTATCGGTACAGTTGGGACATTCCAATTGTTGCTATCGCTGTTTACCTGATTTCTATAACCAGAAATGCGAGCAGACAGCGACAGCGTCGATTGAAGCTCGGGTGTATCGGGAAGACTTTCGGGTTTGCAATTGCTGCTGTTTACGAAATAGTCTCGGCTTCTCTTTCGGCTTTGTTCGTCAAAAAATGGCAAGTGCTGACTGATCAAGCCGATACTTGATATATTAAACAAAGAACGACTTAACAGGGATGGTTTTGGTGGCTCCCTACTGACTGGCTGTTCACTAACAGCACCGCCGTCTCCACTCGGATTTGGATTATCTACGCTATTGCGTTGTGCGGGAAATGTCGCTACAACAGATGGCAACTGAGTGTGTGGTGATGTGGCCTCACTCGTCGATATTGAGTTGGCCTTTTGTAAATTTTCTAGAGATCTGTTGCCAAAGATACCATTTAGTATATTAAATCGTATCAGATTCTTATGTTTGCGATTGAAACTACTTTTGTTTTGTTCAATATCAGATTTAGAATAAGACTGCTGTTGGTAGTGTTGTTGATAAGTTTCTTCGAAGCTTTTACTCTTATTTTGACCGTT
The DNA here is from genome assembly GCA_936431705.1 of Cheilosia pagana. NCBI lineage: Eukaryota > Metazoa > Arthropoda > Insecta > Diptera > Syrphidae > Cheilosia > Cheilosia pagana. Next base: position 4,535,284 of record OW386171.1, read on the forward strand.
TCCTTTGAGTCGAACCCTTTCTTCTTCTTCTTCAGACGAATATGAGTGGTGCTTCTTTGGACTTTTACTAAAGTTCATTGCCCAAAATGGATTTAGAAATGACAAGGCATGATAATGTTACTACTACTGCTTGGTGCTTGTTTATGTAAATAATTTTCCACAAAGCTGCTATTTGAGGAGCAAATATTATTGATATTCTGTGCGAATCGCTCGTTAATTTGTTGCTGGTGTCGTTGTTGTTGTTGTTGCTTGCATTGAACATTAATTGCTGGTGGTAGTAGTGTAAGTTTTTGTGCAGCCCACATTGGCCAATAAACTCGATTTTGTGCGATCATGTTCTATTGGTAGTCGCATTTTATTACAAAAATTGATCGATCATGGTGGCCTACAGAGATGAGAGAAAATATAACGAAAATAGAAATATAGATTTATTGGAATTTTGTTTGAATGCGCACCGGCGCCGGTAGCGAGAAAGCTCCTAAGCTAATTGATCTCGCTGCCGTGTTCTCGCAAAGGTGTACATAAAGGGTTACTTCTATAATAGGAGTTGTGTGTCGCGGACTCAACTGGAGTGGAACTATAATTCCACTCCAAGTATATAGAATTTATGTGAAAAATAAATTGTTTATTATTAATTCGTTCGATTCTTAATATAGTTTATCCGAATACTCTTTATTCATTGCAGGTTTGTGCCTATGGTAAGTGTGCTCGCTACCCACCAGCATTTTATTAAAATATAGGTGGCGCGATATTACTTTCTTTGTGCTTCGTACGAGCTGAGGTGTCTGTCAGAAAAATCCGAATTAAAACTTAAATTTCGAAATTCCAAGTGTTTTCTTTAATTTTTTGTGTGAAAAGTGAATATTTATTTGTTATTAACAGTATTCGCTTGAATTTTCGATAAAATACGTGGCAATTCGTTTGACAGTCAGTGTGTTTTCTTTCGACAAAAAAAAGTGTATTTCAATTTTCATATCTAGTTAGTTTAAATTAAATAACTTAAAAAAAAAACAATCAAAAGTGTGAAAAGTGTTTCATGTGGCGCTATGAGTTGCTGTAACTAATTGCAGTTGGATAGATCATCGAAATGATGTTAACTGAGGGTGAGCTGATTTTTTCTTATTTAATTTTTTTCCAAAAAAATTTTACAAATCTAAACAAATACATTTAAAAACATAATTTTGGTCGAAGAGGGAAGTTAGGATTGCACATTTGTTCACTTTTTGTTGCAGAAAGTGAAAAATTCGTATTTTTGCATGCAATCAATAGGCGGGTTCGGTTTTTTAGCTAACAAAGCGCTCGCTTAGTTAATCGTGCAATTGCTTCAGATCAATTTGTGGCATGATGTAGTTATGATTTGGGTGAACATAAGGCGTGGTTTTTTGAACTTCAGTCTCAGCAAAGCAAAGTAGAATTTTTTACAACAAGTGACTTGACAGGGCAGTTAGAACCTATCTGGTGATGTATGTGAAAATCAGTAGCTAACTAAACATCTTATATCAGTTAAAGTACAAATGTGACTGGAACCGTTATTTGGGTAATTTTCCAATGTGCTCGCTACTCAAAAGCACTTTATTGAAATACAGGTGGCGCTAAATTACTTTCTTTGTTCTTCGTACAATCTGTGAGCTGTGTGTCAGAAAAATCCGAATTAAAAGTTTAAAACCAGACTTTGTTTTTTTTTTCGTGATTATTTAGTGAATTGTGCAAGATAAAATTGTTAATATCAGTTTTTCGTTAAATATTTACTAAAATGTGTCGTTTTTAATGTGATAACGGAAGTTTTTTTGCAAGTGTTCCGTATAGGTTATGTACATTAAATCAAATCAGTGCAATGAATATTTAAAATGGAAAAACTTTTTTTGTTTTTAAGTGTTTTGTGTACAATTAAAGTCTTTTACACTGTTGCTGCAACGAGTTTTGATACAGCTTTGTTTTGGGTGAGTGCATTACACATGACTTTGATTTGTATTACGAATGCGATTGATTTTGATTGCATTTAAGAATTTAAGTTCGCAATGGGAAGCTAGAATAATAAGATTTCACTTGTATCAAAGCTAGGGCTTACGAGTATGTTCAGAAACCCTTGGTATAGGTTAGGGTTGTGAGAGATCCAACCAATTCGCCCATACACTCAAATTCTCTATAAAATCTAAATACGGTCTCAATTTTGTTTGAGTCCAAGTTGTTAATGAAGTAGCTTCCGAAGTGGGAGATGTCCTACACTCCTCACAGCCTGGTCTTAGCTTCCTCAGAAGGAAAGGTATCCCTTTCGTTTCATTACCCCCGGCCGCAAAAAATCTCTTCGTTTTAAGTCGTCATTGATTATTGAAAGGTATTCTGTATGCAATTTAGGTTTGCTGAAGTAAGGCACAGTTAGAGTGCCAAAGGGAAGGCTTGTTCAGGTGCCTTTTTGCTATATTCACAAATAACAGCTGTGACTCACCCGTTTTCCATTCAAAACTTGGCAAGTTGAAAAAACAACTGATTCTGATACTACACCATCGCGGGATAAACACTGCAGTGCTATAAATTTAAATAAATAAATGATTTGCCGGGCGAATTTCTGTGTGCACGGTCTCGCGGTTCGAATTAAAATAAGGCAGGCCTGAATAAAAGATTTACCCACAGCGCCTACGATAAGCCGCTGTCTTGTTCGACCAGCAAACTTCTGCAAACCCATTGTTTTGTGACATAAACACTTCTGTATGAAAATTGATTTCTCAAGTGAATGGTTTCATTGTTGACTTTTGTTTGCTTTCGTTCTCTCTGTGAATAGATTGCATTTATAAATCTAGTTTTTTTTTTTAATAAATGACAAAATGGTTCACACATATGAAGTAAAGAAAAAGCGAAGGGTTTCACATTTCACCCTCGCTTTGTTTTCTCCGCTGACATCATAAGGAACTTGGTGCTTAAATGGGGACATGCGTTTAACTTGACCAAACCATCCAAGCAGATGAAAGGAGATCTCAAATATTATCTGGTGTTTCCTCTATACAATCCCTGCGAGTCGTCGCAGCAATAAAACTCGGGTTGGCCTTCCATCCTTCCATTACTAAGCGGGGATAATTTGTTCTTCACTTAAACACCCAAGCAAGTTCTGTAACAGGTGGATCTATTGTGTGCAGTTATCACCCTTCGAAAGCTTACTTATTAACGCAGTGTTCCCACCGTATCACTAACTTTAGTTGCATTTAAATGTCTTGTATGACAACAACAAAAAAACTGAAGTATATATAATTTTCTGCTGCTGCGCTTTGTCGTCGCCCAACGTCTAGAACTTACCACATGTCATGTGGGCTAAAATAAAGGGATAGAGCGATTTGTTGCTAATTTTCATCCTTAACGGAAGTAGGTAGTCAACAGATAGATGCTCGTACAATTTGCCGGCAGTATTCGAAAGTTCAATTCCATTTAAAAATGCACTTGTTACAACTAATGTACTTACATGCATTAAGCACTTGCACTTGTTACTATTGTGTATCTGAACAAAGGGTTTCGCAAACTGAATGCACACACACACCAGCCGAATTGTCCTTTTTTATTCACTGTACTTGGGAAAACTGATTACGACTTTCGAAGAGATTTTAGTAAACAAACTGAACGCATCTGCATCTTAACTGCATCTGTGCCTTATCAGTGAGTAGTTGCAAAAATCGATGGAAATCTTCACACATCGTCATTTTAAAAACAAAACATTCGCGAAGCTGGTCGTCGTTTCGATTTAAATCCAAGAATAACAGGCCATCTGATTTATTCGAATGCAAATTCTTTGTTTAGCTTGTTTTCCTCATTTTGTCCATATTCAATTGCCAGACTCTCGGAAAAAGAAAAAATCAACACAATATTAGCAAATGCCAACTACTGTAATCATCGATTTAGAATCAATAGGAGGCGAGACGAAAGGTAGTCATACCACACCAGGCACCACACAAGACACAACACCGAGTACACATGACGCACACACGCAAAAAGGTTTCTCAATCAGCAGAATGCACTTACCTCCGACGTAGTCATCTTTTATGGATGATGCGGTTAAACTTTTCGAAATTCTCTCTCTTTATTTATTCGATTTTATTTTACGAAAACATTGATATTCTGCGAATGAAATAAATATTCAATTGCAATCATCATAATTTATTTGATTTCTATTTGTTGTTAACTTTTGCACATTTATGAACGTCACAATAGAACCGATATACAACAACTCCACCACACAGGGCTACGTATGCCCGTATGGGGTTGGACTTGGGAGAGAAAAACAGATTCTAGGAGACCGACTCCTTCGGGTCAATCCCTTTTTTTCTGTAAAACAAAAAAATTGTGGTAGCAAAAAAAAAAATACAGTTTTTTCAGTAAAACGGAAACCCACTTAAATTGTTGATCATTGTTCATCATTGTACATTTGAAAAAAAAAGTAGATAAAACTTGCAATGGATCTCCTTTAAATTATATCATCACACAAAACCAAACTACTCGTAGTTTTCACATTTTTCAAATAGACGAGCGATTAATTTCAGAAAAGAAAATAATACAAAACAAATAAATAACACACTGCAGAGGCGAGGAGAAATTAAAAATATAAAAGAAAATCCACCAAGCTGTCAAATTGCACGCAGGGAGCATAGACTCGTTCTGCTCCGACATATCGAGATATGTGAGAACGGTCCAACTGCTGAAACTATTGATGGATTAATTTTTCTTTTCTTTTCCTTTTTTTTTGAATGGGAAACGAATTACGGAAAAAATATCAAGTCCTTTCTTCCCGTATTGTTTTAGTTTTTTTTTTTTATGAATAAAAATATATTTAGAATTGTATCCGAAGACTGGCCTCACATTACGCCACTGGCGAACAGTAAAACAGACGAGACATTTTTTATTCTTTTCTATTTTTTCCCCAGACAAAATTTCACATTATTTTCAAATTTTTCCCAAACAACTTATTGAACATTTAAAAAACACGAACCAAACGCACTTTGCAGCAAACAGTAAACTTTTATAAAACTAGGGATATAAAACCAAGTACATATGCCAGCAGCCAGCAGCCCTGCCTACACATAAAGGCACACTTTTAATATTTGGTTTTTCTTTTTTTATTCGTGTTCTTTTTGTCGCTTCTCTATATACTACGCCTATGACAATGGACCACATTTACTGTTAGTGAAAAACATACCGAACTATATTGACTTTCTGAATGAAAGTGGATGAATTGTTTTTCACTTGGTATATTTTATGATGAATATAGCATTAACTTGCGACTTTTTACAATCTTTCTTACTTTTTATTAAGTAATTTTTTGCGAAATTCACATACGACAAGAGTTACCGAGGATGGACGAACAAAATGTCTTGCAAACAATACAATACAAATGAAGAAGTTGCTGGTTATGTCAGTATGTGTAAAACGAATCGTGTGCGATGCCTGAACGTGAGATGGCTGAATTCAGGCCGTGATTTCAGTTGCACGAGTTTGTTGAAACAAACAGAACTCGTAATTGGGTTTTTGGGAGTTTATCGAAGAATTTCGAGTGCTTCGGTTGGAGTTTTGTATTTTGATTTTTAGTTTGGTATCCACTGGTTGACAGACACTGCAGCAGCATAGCAGTAATTTCTTTGCGATAGTTATACTAATTGCCCTCTTACCGTCCAATGCGTATCTACTCAAATGTCATGAAAATTTGACATTTTTCACTACATGTCGCATGAAAATGCTAAAGATCGGAATGAAAGTTTGCCTATTAGCGACACGAACAATTGAGATTAGACGGACTGTTGGCAAATTGCGCACAATTTGTAAATACTCGCCAATAATTGAGGATGAAGTTTGCCTCTCTTCGGCATCTAATTTTCTTCAGAGAGATAATGTGACAGCTGACTGACTCAGTTTTGATTGACCAAGATCGGTCACATGGGCAGCTGTTTCAGTTGACGTTTATGGAGGGGTAGCCCACAAATCTGAGTACTAAGTTGACATTTTGCATAATGTGGCTGACGTAGGAAAAGTGACGTTTCCGACCAATCTAGTTTTTGGAAACATCTAGTCCAAACCAGTCGTCTTTTTTTCGGTTTGTAAGGTGACCATATGCTGCATTTTTAGCACTTATTGTTTTATTATCATTTAGTACATATTTATCACTTCGCAGATAGGGTATTGACACTTTGATCACTATTTATTTTTATGCAGCACTATTAATTGTTGCTGAATGCACCTGCCGAATCCGAAGGTTGCCAGTGATACCCAATGTCGTTGCCAGTGATACCCAACTCAATCATTTTTGAACAAGTAAAAAATTATAAATAATACTGTTTGTGCGTAGAATTTGGAAATTAAAAGTTCAATTCTCTAACTTATTTGACGGCTATCTACTAGCTTAAAGAAATTGTCTGAAAAATATCTTGGCCTGGGAATGTTACAGAATCGGAAAATGGCCAATGATCGAAATCCGCACCAAACAGTAACTTTTTTGGGTGCATTGCCAGTTGCCACCTGGGCGCCAACTATGTAATTCGATTATACTTTCGATTTTATTCGTAAGTTGTTCCGATCCTACTTTCAAACAGAAAGGTTCTTTTACATAGTTGGCCCTCTGGTGATCCACGTGATGGTTTGCGTCGTTCCATATACGTCAATTTTGGCTGTTAACATAGCTGCGCATCTGCCGCAAAAATGGAGTCTTCTCCCAAACGCTCCGAAGGCCAGTTAGCGAACAAACAGTGTTATATATGTCATTTACTTTGAGGTTAGGTGTATCTTGTATCTTGACCTACGCATGTTGGCTAATTGTTTACTGAGCCGGTTGTTTCTTGATAATAAAGTTTTATCACTCTGGCTGGGAAGCGATATTTTTTTTCTGTTTCGTATTTTGTTCTCGTTTTGGTCTCCTGCATCCACTATTCCTCGATACCTACTCATTTTAATCTCTGAATCAGCCACGAATCCAAGTGCAATGTGCAACTGTTTTTACCACTAATAAAACGCACGTCCTTTTGTTATATTAATATATATATTTTGTTTTTAGTCTTATACATTGTTTACTTGAAAGACAAACTTTCGTATATTAATACTAACTTATTTTTACTTTCTTGTAATATGTTATCACATCTTAAATTTGAAATTTATAATTTGAAAAAGTTAGTTTCATATACTTTTCGTGCACTTAAAAATTGTTGTTTTTGTTGTTATTGTTGAGCCTAGCCTAGCATTGAATAATAAAAAATATAAATCCACGTGCATGTCGCATTCAAATTTGTTTTTTGTTTTTTTCTGTAAACACATTCTTATATTCTTTGAATTATATTATGTATATACACATACTCTTAATTCGCTAAATTAAAATGTTCATTCATTTATGATATTTGTTACAATAATGACATATATCATTCGGGAGTATATTTCGAGAGAAGTTTGTGTCAAAAAATATGTTTCATCATTTTTGTAAACCTATATTCTTAACTTATTTCGTAATTTTGTTTTTGTATTTTTACTTTGTCGGTATATTTTATAAAAATATGAAACAGATGTTTGTGTAAATATTTTCATCTTTTGTTTAAAACCTAAGGCATATTTTATTTTTTTACAGACTATTAGTCCTTTTTTGTTGTTGTTGTTGTTCTCCATTCTCCATTATTCGCTGAACTATTTAAAATGATATCCCACCCTTAAATAAAAATTTGTACAATACACAATTTGTTCACCTTAATGCTGATTAATTTAGTTTACTTATAATACTAACAATAAATGGAAACAGAAAGAGTTGAAATACCCAAGTTTGCTTAAATAATAATTGCCACATAAAAAAAAAACTATACATGTATAAAATTAACTGGAGCTGAAAACAAACGATCATCAAAGCCGGGGTGCCCAAATTCGTATGGAAAAATAACAAAACAACCAATGAAGACTTGTTTTCCTCTTAGGAATGTACAAAATGAATAATATTTTGAAAATGATTTTCAAACTTAGTTCTAACTAGAATTGGCGATCAATTTTTGTCGTTTGTTTAAATGTATTAAATGAATGTGAAGGAAAGTATATGTGTTTGCTATTCGGTTGCTGATTCGGTCGATTTGAGTAGTTTGAGAAATGTAATTTAATCTAATTCGAGTGTCGTCGCAATGAGACAGGGTTGGTTATGGGATTCCTTTAAAATTGGACAGGTAGTAGTCGTCGGGCTTGGTTTTAGGTTAAGGGAACTGGATATTAAACTTTAATAATTGTTGACGAAGGCAATTTTATTTCAAAAGCACTTTTTCTCAATACAAATACCCGAAGATCTACCATTCGCAATTCATCCGATCGTCGTTTTCAAGTTAAGTAAACAAACAACTTAAAAAAAAATATAAAAACAGTCAATTTGATATGACGGGAGTATTTGCAGAGCATTGCAAGTACAAAACCAAACAACGATTGTAACGAATTATATAGTAGAACTTCGCGGTAATCAATACTGTACGGTTTTCAACTAGATCCATGCAAACGAAAACCTATATAACTGTGAAGAAATACCAACTGTATTATATATACAGACATTGTTCTTCAATCGTAAGGCAATTTGTTTTCCCAGTAGTGTTGTCTATTGGAAATGACATGATATCCTAGAATGTGGTCTTATTTTACCTAAAATTCCTTTTTGTAAGCCTAATCTCCTTCTAAGGAGCTATGTATTATTCTATCAGAAAAAATCCTTTTTAATATATCATCTTTTACACATTTTAACAAAACATAATATATCACATTTTTTTCTCTTTCATTTACTAAGCAAATTTTGATTTATAACGTTGTTGTCACGGCCCGAAATTACCTAGCGCGTTTCCCTTTGTTTGTTGTAATGTTTGAGCATGAGCTAATCGAAATTTGACCAATGAAAGTACATACCGTGTGTCGTTTTTCCAAATTTTTGTAATGGTGGTATGTACCTCCAGCAGGGCAATCGTTGTCGACTAAATAAAATGTAATTTTCACTAGTTGTCCAAATAATTGGTTGGAACGGTCCTCATGCTCCGTACACACCATAAGAGGGTATTTTCTTAAATTTTAAACATTTGTAAAGATCTGGCATCAAAACAACTAACCGAAAGACCAACACTGTGCAAAATTATGCTGGCTCGGTTCGTCTTTTTGTTATACGACAAACAATTTTGAACCAAGATTAAATTAAATAAGGCCTACGAACGCACCTAAATGTATGTTCGCTTAACTTTTGTTAACGTTGAAGTCTTACAGGGAATCTCCTTCTCTAGGTTTTCCGTCGAGTTTTTGCACTCATGACTTCGGTCTTTTTCACCGACAAAGTCCTGTTCGAGATTGTCCTTTTTGTTGTTGCACGGTACTGTGGCAAAAGTGTTGGAGTTCACCAAGAGGTTAACGTCTTTTCCACTGTTTCGGTTGCTAAACGGTCGAGATTTTCTGTAAAAAAAAAACCAATATAATTATAGTATCCTTGACGGGAGAATTTTGATGTTAAGCGTACGTATTGAGTTGGTTTCGGTGTTCGCCTTGTAACGCTGACGTTTTGCATATGCGACGGGATGCGTAGCCTACGACCATCCCAACTACAAACACCAAACTAAGGGCTATAACGATGAGGAGCCAGTAGAAACTTTTTCCAGCCAATTGCAAACGTTTTCCTTCATCGATGTTGTCCTCGTCCATATTTAATGAGTCTGAAGAGAAAAAAACAGATAGTTGAAGAAAAAATGGCAACTAACTAATAAAACCCTTTCGCTCACACACCTGGTACAGAATTCATCAAGTCCTTGGGATCGACAGATGTTAGTGTGATTTTATTCTCATTGCTAAACGTTCCGATAATAAATCCCTCATCGCCGCCCAGTGCTGCTTTTGTTTTAACCTCATTGCTGTCGGCGTCATCAAACGATGGCAAGGCTTTTCCAATGCCGGACACAGTGCCCCGAGTCGACTGAGACACAAATGGGCCGTGCCTGATGTCGACTCGATTGCCAACATCACCGTATTTTCTACACATGCGCGCCGTGTTCTTTGTCGTTGTGTTGAGGCTCTGTATGTAGCTATCCATCATCATGGGAGTTAGGGCGCGAACATTGGCCAGTGTCTTGCATTCGTGATTATTTACATCCCATACGCAGCTGGGGTCTTGCAAATTTATGCAGTCTTCACAGCGCAGAATGTTTGCACAATGATGCAACGGCACAGAGGTGACATCTCCATCAGACACCACTATGAGCGTTTCAGTTTTGTGCGAAATAATCAGCTCTCGTACTGGAGTTCCCAGCGGCAATGCTTGCATTTCAAAAATTATGACAGTTTGCAATTGCCCATTGCCGTCGACTGCAGGTGAAATGTTGATGAACTTGATAACTCGGCCGTTGTCTGTAGAATGTTTTTTTGTTGAAATTTCATCAAAAATATACTCGTATAAAATTTACCTGTTCCGGCGAAAATAACATTGTAGGTAGCCTTATCCAGTGCAGGCACATTCGCATCGATAACAATCGATGTTAAACGATGGTCAATGGTTACCTTTGTCAGTAGTGGTCGACCGTATAATGCGGGAACAGCCGTCTCCATCAGAGGATGATTTTTGACAAAATTCACTGATGTACTCGACAACGTCCGCGAGTCATCTACACATAGGCCAGGTCGGGGCTCTGGCACATTTTCCGTTTGGATGGGCAGCCAGTTGGAATTCGAATCCTTTTGAGACTTGAAGCGCCCTTCAAACGCGCCCAGAATGTCGTCCATTGAAAATGCACAAATCGCCGACCCAGGTATGGCATTGACCGATGTAGTGAAGACGGCATAAATTAAGTCGCTTCCATTTCCCGCTCCTTCTGCTGCTTCAATGATGGCGCTAGTCGCTTCTACAGAAAGAAAAATAAAGAGCTTATCACTGATTCATTGTCTTCGCTTTGTTGAAAAAACATACGAATTTCATCGAAATAAAACGGATATTCGCCTGGAACAGAGCAGTTGAGGCGGGTCTTCAAAAACGATGTCCAACTCTTCGACAACGTATACGGTCCGCCACGATCGTTCTTGCAAACTCTTCCCACTCTTGAGTAAATTGCCTGCAAATCAAGAATATGTAAAATCTTGTGCATGCAACACTTGAGCACACAATACCTTTCCACAATTCATATACTCCATTGAGATTTCTCTGAAAAAGAAAAACACATATCCATTCCTCTCGACGGCACCAACAAAATCCGGTTGATTCAATTGCTTCAGATCATATTGTTCAGTGCGAAGGTTTTCGCGATATATTAAAGGATCACTGCCCGAGAAATCGGCAACCGTAGCGGAATACAACTGACTATCTGTATACACGTACGTGCTGTTATGTGTCGGACTATACGGACAGAGACCCTGTGCTTCCACTTCTTTGATCACTTCGAATGATCGTTCGTCAGTGACGCTACCAAGCACCGTATAGTAGCGACATCTAGGCTTGTACGAATTCGTTCCGCACATCATTATCTGGCCATCGCTTGTGCGAGCAAACACCCGAATGTAGTTTTGACAGTCTTGTTCGCGCTTTCCCTTAAGGGCGCATAGCTCGCGATCCGCATCCGATGATGCCCATTCCAGTTTGTAATTTTCTCTCAGACCATTTATGCTGATGTTGTAAATCGCGTTTCTTTACAAAATACAAAAAATTCAAGAAAAAATTACCCAACCCAAAAATTACAGCATCGAAACTTACCTTGCGCCCAGCAAAATCGTAGTCTGATCATAGTCGAGCACCTTAAAGTAGTCGGTGTGGTTGCCGAAATACCTCGATATAACTTTGTCTTGTTCTGAAAATTAAAAGAAAAATAGAATTTGTTGCGCACGACTTTGCGTATTTGAAATAGGTACTTGGCATGAGCTTTGGGCGTATGTCTGGCGCCCAGGCGGAAAGATTTGTTGACAACAGGATAATGACGAATGCGGTAAATGGTAATCGCAGCATTGTAATTGATGGGCATTTATTCATCACTTCTTGCATTTTTTTGTGTGTGTGTGTGTGGTTTTTGTATGACTTTTATCTGTACAGTTGTCTGCTGAACTGCATTGTCAGGGTTTATGTGCCGGCAGATGATATAGAAGACGATTGACGTTTTGTTCTAGTGGTGTTTCTTGATTTTTTTCTCATACTCCAAGAGTGTCCTGCGCGCGACGGTTCCCTCTGTCCAAGGGATCTTGTTTATGTAATTGTAGATAGCGGTGCAAGGGTAACTAGTTACATTTCTAAAAATTACAAAAAAAAAAAAACCTTAAGCGTGAAGTTTTTCGATAAATTAAGAAGGAATATTTATCGTTCCCCAATACACTGCCTCCACATGGTATTTGATGCAGCAATATCTGTCGGCAAAACTTGTCCGTCCGTCAAAAAACTAACTTTGCAACCTACTACCAAATGATGAAGCACCGCAATTACGTTCCCAATAACCATTTAAATGCGCAAAGGAAGACCAATTCCAATTCAAGTCGTTTGCATTGACAAATAGTAGTATCACTCCATGCGACAGCGGTCACAAATTGAACAACTATTCAAAAATGCCTCTATATAGTTTGCAATTGTGAACTACACTTGTATGTTTTATCAAGTTAAACAATAGTCTCTGCAGCTATATATCCTTTCTTGGAAAGACGTCTGTTTATCTCTGTGGAAGAATTGAAACTAAACGCAATCCTAGGACCAGCGCTGCCTTATATTTTGCTCGGAATTTCGGGTATTTCAGGTCACTGTCGTCATTTGAATTTCGTCCTGACAGTGGTTCATAATTCTCATGTGCCCTGGCAACGTGTTTCGTCCACATTGCCCTTTGCCCTACGAGCAGAGCGAATGCCTTAGCTTATCAGCTGTCAATTGCAAGCAATTATGTAATAAAAGTGTAGAAAAATATAAATTTGAAAAGTCGTCAATTGACGTAAAAGCGCTTATTTGAAAGATGTACTTGCGCGCACGTAAAGCACTTCTTGTTCCACATACAGTACAGCTACGGTTCGGTAATGGAAAATGTGATGGGTTGACATACATTGAAATTACAACGAAAGGATACACTGTCATGTGATAACTTCAACATTTGACGACATCGCTATTATTGACACAGAACACAGCGAGCCGTCATTGAGAAGACTGAAACTTTCACGAACTTTAGTGCAGAGAAGTACTTAAAAAGCAAAGCGCAACATTGACGAACGTCTGTTACATTATAAACCTTGACAAGGACAAGACGTCAGGTGTGAATCGGTGTGTCTTTGACCTAAGGAGACTGAAGCGCAGTTTTATCGACCAGTCCAACACAAGACCAAGGTTTTTGTGCCGCTAAGTGCGGTTGGTGTCAGTTTCAATGCCACAAGAACACAAACTACGCCCAACACATCACAATCATTGAAAGCCTTCCAAGGATTTGGTGCTGGAGTCTTTCCAGTATCTAAACAGTCGCTTCCCTTCCGAAGTATTGCATTGTCCACTTTCTCGCTGCAGCCTTGTCAGTTTCAAAAATCCCTTTCCGGGAAAACTGTTTTCGCAGTATTAATGGGCACATGGTAATCACCACTTCTACATAACTGCTGTGTGTCTTTCTTGGTTGCAATCAATCTCATTCTATCAAATTTCGTATTACCCACATTTCTCAGACTTCTATTCGAATTTGTGCGAATTTACCAGCAATACGAACGCAATTTAAAAAGAAAATCGCTATGATACTTTGCACCCTTGAAACTAGTTTCGGTCTAATTAGCTATCAACACTAGTGCATACGGCATTACATGAATCACACCTGCTGTCATGCAACAAATACTAGTGAATGATATCTACATATACAACATATTAAATGACACACAATTTATTTCTTTATCAAAATTTCGGAGTTTCCGAATGTTGCCCTAAATTCGATGGTCCAATCTCTTGCCCAGAAGTTTGTCTTTCGATTAAGCTGCAGCACAATTTCTGACAGCCAGCGGATGTTGCCAGCAATTTACATATTTTACGATAGTATCCCAAACCATTTACATGCACTGTATATACACAATGAATTCACATATACAATTGTAAACGAATAATTATACAATTGCTGCAAATTAATAGTCAAGTACAAGAGTGTCTGTACAAACAACAAATGCCCATACATAGATGTCAGTTAAATTGTGGGGATAGTGCGAAATGCAATCCATGTAAATAGACCCTTGTAACTAATTGTTTTAATTGTTGTCATTCTGTCTGTCTAGGTTATGGGAGTGTACAGTTTCAGTTGCAGTCATTATATTAATCTAGCCGAACTTGCATAATATAAACTTTGCGTGCTTTTGTGTTCGCAAAAATAAAAAAGAAAGAAAAGCAACTTGAAACTTGAAATCTGGGAATGCGTCAATGATTTAAATGAGAAAAACACGCTGACTTCCTGTCTAGTAATATATAGGGTGTCTTTTTGTACTTGTTTTGATTAATCACTACTCGCACAGTAGGTCGATGTAGGAAGTTGCATTGCGTTTTCGATTGTCAGATATTTAAACATTTTACAACAAATTCAAACGAATTCGCATTTTTTTAAAACACATCCCTTGTTCATGTCACAATCACAAATGACAGAAGCAATGAAAATGTACAAAGTAACGAGTAACCAGTACCTCTGGAAAATCGTTCGATGCCTACTTTACGAGAGCCAGTCTGACAAATGCATATTTAAAGCTGAGGTTAGTAAGGATTGCCCGAGCTAGTCTAAGAGTGCTGAAATAAGAACGGTGGCAGTTTATACAAGTTGCTATCGGTCGCAATGAGCCTCAGAAGAAGGACGTATGACAGCTCAACTCAGAGAATCGTAGCCGTTGTGTCGACGACTAGGTTGACGCAGGTCCATCGCATATCCGTTGCACAAAGTTCTGCCGTGACAGTTTGTCTCATTCGTTAAATTTTCCTACAAGGCATTTAACGGACAGACAATTTCAAAGTAATCCAACCAAGTTTATCCAAGTCATCTTCCGTGAGCTCAGCGCGTATTTTGTACACCCATCTGGCTGCACCGAAGCCGAATATATACGATACAATCCCGCAAACTGTTTTAGCGGTGGATGTAGTCCACCATAATGATTCAGCCATGAGGATCTTTGAAATCCATCCGACAAGCAACAAAAGACCTCCATTTTTTAAACCATCGAGTTCGGTATCGCTGCGGATGACAGGCTGCAGTTACTAAAGCTGAAACCCTTCAAGGGTCGGGAGCCTTAAACACATTTTCTTATTTAAAGAACTCATTCCTCAGCACGTCAGGGAATTTATTTTTATTTGATGTCTAGGACGGGCATTGAATGCATAACTCGTTCGGGGATAAGACGACTGCACTTCCAGTTATTGGTGTACAATGATTTCAGTCTGGTCCCGTCTATTGTAGTTCTTCCTTTCCTTTTCTTTTGGTGGCGCGTACAGTCCGGGGTGGACCACGACCTCAACTAACTTTTGTAATTGTGCTTCCTTTTTAAATGTCGGCTCATTGAATTAGGAACATTTTTAGCAATTTATAAAAGCAGACTGATTTTGACTTGATTGGGCGCCAACTACAGTCTAGCCGCACGTGTGCGTCACTCAACTGGCACCAGTCCTTAACTATTTGTAACATGCTTAGCTTATACATGAACTATATAATTCCAAACTAAAATACTTGTTACTCGCAGCATCCTATGGAAACGGCACGCACGTCCGCTGGATGCATTTTCATCACTTAATTGTTTTACGAGCAACTAATAATACTCAGTTTAACATTCTCCAGGTTACTCGCATAAGATTAGCCTCTCTTTGCATTCTATATTTCCTTCCTAAAAATAGTTCACAGATCGTTTTCCATAGGTAGATACAACATACAACAGTGTGGTGTTTCAAATCTCTCGACCGAGCAGTGCTATTTTTAAACAAAACACAAATTATACCAGCTTAGGCAAAAATTCGATTTTTTCTGTCTTTGATTCGTATAGAAAATAAATAATCTTGCTTGCGTTGGCGATTTATTACTTTACAATTAAAATCATATATTATTCTGATACGTAGAATAGTATTTAAGTCTAAACTTAGAATCGATTTCAATTGAATTTGTGCGTGCCATAGACGTTTTAAGCGATACCCAATCCATATAAATGGATGTTTCTAATAAACAAACAACAAATAGAAATGAAACAAGACGACAAGGGGAAGGGGAGGCAATTCACTTGTCGGCCGCCTGCAGAGCGCGATCACAAAAAAACAGCGGATAATGGCAGCTGTATGGGTTACTTGTGGGCTTTTTTTCATACGTGATTTGTATAAGAAGTGTTTGATTTGCTTATTGCAAAGCTACCTGACGAATTTATAATGTTCTTGCAGAGTGTTTTTTTTTTTGTTTAATAGCGCTTAATATTCACTAAGGCGGAGACGTTTAGGCTTCTCGCCAATGAAAGGGTGTCTCAACAAGTCAAAGACACCACTTACCACACAAATCGTGCGTGAGTTTTGAGAACCTATTTTTTTTTTAAGTACAACAGACTTGAATACAGTGTGTTTCGAGGTTATTCTCGATTGTCGCTATTTGTCTGTTAAAACTGAGATTAGAGGTCGAACTGGCGTAAGAATTATGCCATTTGGCAAGGGTTTGCTTGTTATTGTAGTAGACGCAGTTGTTGTTGTTGTAGCAGCGTCATTCGTCATTCGTCGGTTCGTCGTTCATCTTAAGTCCCAGGAACTGGGCCACTTCGGTAGGGTGTGTCCAAAGCATTAGTGGTGTTTGTGAGGTTGGCTTGGCCGGACAATCATCAGCAACATAGTCGACGCAGAACTGACATCTCCCATCTAGTAGGGAGCTCTAGATGGAGGGGCATGTCAGTAGGAATGCTGGTAGATTGTCAGGCAATTCAAGAGTCCTGTGACTAGATTCTTGGATATAATGGTAGTCGATTTCGCCTGGCCACATTCTCAACAACAAAATGTGTTGTTTGTACAAACAAAGGGTATTTTGTGGAATACTTAACTTGGCACAACTAGGGTGGACCTGACCCTCAACAAATACGCGATCTTTGGCTAACTGCCTCCAGTTGCGCACTCCAAGTTGGTTGAGGTCCCCGTCCACTTGTGTGAGCCACCTAAGGCGAGGTCTCTACTGTGCATTCAAATCGAAGACTCTTCGGGCCCGAGCGATGTGGACGCTTTAAGGATTTTTGTTTACATCTGATTAGGCACATTATTCGCAGCCGCCCGTAGAGGCATCTACCTACCAAACTTTTGTTTTAAAAGTTGTGCAATCCACTTGGGCGACTCTTACCCCATTTTGTTGCATTTGCATTTTTCTTTTGGTGTTGTTACCTACTTATTACATAAAAGAAAGCACGGTTATTTTGATGCGTGCACACATTCAATCGTTTTGGGTTACTGCACGAATGAATACATATATGTATCTAGGTCTTGTGTACCCGTTTTGTGAGTAGGTTCGGTTTACCAATTCAATTATTGATCAAAAGATTCTCCTCCTCCCATTTGCATATGCTTACTGCATCCAACATAACAAAACGAGCATTCGTTCAGTCTATCTAGCTACGATTGCTAAGTGATCTCATGCATGAATATCTATGGCTGCTTCAGGTTATCACGTTTTATAAGACACCTTGTAAGTAAGTAAACCGGTTTACCCGCCTCTGCTATATTAACCGCGCTTGCATATATGTACAGCATTTTTTTTCTGTTGTTGTATTTTCTTCTTCCTATAAATGCATGGGCAAGGGGCAGGCAACAAGCAAACGCAATGTCAGATGCTTGTGTGTTTTGTGTTACATGTGACCAACCAAACTTGTCAAACTGATAAAAGAAAAAGTCGAAAAGGCGAGCGAGCGAGGTGGATTGAATAAACAAAAAAAAGAAAAAGAAAACCTACACAGATGTAGAAGAAGAAAAAAAAACGAGGAAGGTAATACACACATATCTAGTACTCATCGTTTAGGTAGGTAGGTTTTAAAACACTGTCCCATTTGCATTCTGGTGTGCTCTCATGTTTGTTATTAGCGTCGCTAAAAATTTGATAGTGTGACACTCTACGGTGGGCAACTAACTCGCTTAATTAGTCGAACAAGTACATAATGCAGTGCAATTTGTAAGCACACAAGTGGATGAGGGAGTAGACTCTAAATTCCATTGACATGACATTTCCTCACTCGTGTTTGTTTGTATCTATCGCTTCTAATGGAAAGGTAATTTGCGATCCATTTGAGCGGTTGTATGCCGAAAAAGAAGTGAAAGGCATGTTACATGACGGACATGACTAAAATCAACCTAACCTTGATCATTTCATAGATAAAACCTCGACTATTGTTACAGACTCCGAGAAAACGAATCGAATGTACCCTATGATGTCTATGACATAGCTTGGGTCCACTCCAACAGTACCACGACACACATACACGGTGTTTGAGTTTGATCAAATTGATACAATGGCACAGCCGCACAGCAGCAGCAGTGCATGGATTGGTATGGTTATGTTATTGAGGTTGAGGAGACCGTAAAACCAAAAGGAGAGGGAAAAACATGTTTTCTTTTATTAATGATGGATTTTACTCTATACCTGAGCATAAAATCGACTCGACTTGTCGAAATGTATACCCAGACCCACACGTACACAAGTTGTGCTGATGGGTATTTTTTTCAATTCTTTTGTTTCTTTTCTGTTGGAAAATGCGATACGATATTTGATGTATACGTCATAATTTTTTGGGTTTCTCTAGGGAAAACCCCGGGCGTTTTGTACCAAGATTCGCACTTTTGTTAGACATGTTCGAAAATAGGTTATATCACACGCCGTCGACGAGCGTTTTTCCTTAATTTATAGCGATTAAGCACAATGTGTCACCGTCACGTAGAAGGGAAAGCGAGCACACCACCACCCGCCGCCGCAAACAGATACGAGTACAATTGACTGCAAGTAGGTAGCGTGACATAATTGACTCACAGTATTGTGTTACGTGCTTTTTACTTGGTTTCCCAACAAACTTTGCTCACAAAAAGAAAGAGGTTATGATTAGCAAAAGGTGTGGTGCACAATAATGACGATTAGTCACAGGTTATAACAGATATAACCCACCCTTATGTTAAGTAGTAAGGGTTATGCTAAAGAGTGACCTACATTCGTTTTCTGTTTGACTAATAGTAGACCGCTGACTTAGTAAATAATATGCCAAGTTGACTCAGGGTTAACAAGATCATTCATCAGTAGTTGATGTGTAACTTAATAGGAAATTATTATCGGCCGTAGGGCGGCCGACGACGGCCAGAATGTCGGCGCGCCTGGCTGTCTGTGACTGTGAGGGGGTGGACTTTTTGTAATGAAATTATTAATATGCCAATTCCGATGAAACTGGGACTAACGAGTGGCTTGTGTCATAAGTGCACTCGGGCTGGTCACTTGTTCATCTTTTGCAGGGGTGGAACTGTTTTTTTTTGCAATCAATTTTCGTCGCAGGCACGGCGCTGACGCTACACTCCACGGTGGGGTCTTCCATTAAGAGTGATAGGTTTGACATGTCAATTTAGGTTTCGGTTTCGGTTTCAAAACTTGGAACAATGTCCATGACACGGCTTTTTCGTTTGTTAATCAAGGTGCGGCTCCTTTGGCGAACGTCTGCTTAAGGTTGTTGGTCCCTTCCATTCGTCCAATCTCTAGGTTTTCATTTTTTCAGTGGGCCTCTGTTTTTTTCGAGAGTTGAACTGAAGACCCTTCGGTTTTCGCACACTATTTAATCAACAGTTTATTATAGTGATGTTCCTTGATTCTGTCTTCTTTTTTCCCATTTGTTTTGTTTTCGATCTAAAGTCTGCCAACAGAAATGCCCGCTCGAAAAAAATGTGACATATAGCCAATATTGGCCCAGAAAGTATGGCAACAGCCCTCTACCTATACAAAGCTAGATTTCAATTAAAAAAAAAAGTCCGACGACCAAACACAAAAGAAATAATGGTTTGCAATTTTATGTATAGGTACAAATCGAAAAAAGAATACAAAATCCTCTGGATTGACGTCAATGATGATGCTAAAGCGAACCAAGTTTGGTTTGTTGTGCTATCATCCGTAATAATATTCGCTTCATACCTATAAGAGGATGCACTTTCAACAATGAACTCAAAATCTGTATGCAGATGCCATTGATATGAATAATTGGAATACAAAAACCTATTTACATTGGAGTGCTTGTGCGTAGGTATTACAATTTACAACGTGTGATCCAGAAAAAAGATAAACACTTGGTGTCGTTCTGGTTAGCGTTTGCTCCAAAAGAAGAAGAACTTTACACTAGCCGAGATATCTAATGAAGAATGACTCTTGTCAATCACTGTCTCTGTAGAATGGAAATATGTTGTCGTAACAGGCACTCAATTATTGCAGCCTCTACAATAAATAATAATCACGGTACATAGACTCGCAAGTACACCCTAGTACAAGTGGCTAATGCCAGACACTTCAAAAAAAAAAAACACTAGACCAAAGTGGATGCGAATTATTTGCGTTTATTGTTAAATAATGTTAAAATATGTACTACCTAGTGTGTCTATTGTACAATTGAATTGATACATCTACCCACTATCGATAGCCATAAAATTGTTTGTCAAACAGAGGCTGTAAAAGGCGTTAATCATTTTCTGGCGTATTAACTTGGCATCAAATCAGATGCGTTTGCTACCTGGAAGTAGGCACTTCTACACCTACAAAAGGACCTCAGCCAATTTTATCAGTCTGCTAAATATAGTATGCACTGCATTCTACCGTGTGGTAAAATTATCTAGTAGCATGTTAGTATGACTCAAGTCCTCCCCAAACCAATTATTATGACTAAGTAATGTCTACCTAATGGGAAACAACAGTTAAGTGCCTTCTATCCATTTTATATTATAAGAAAAAGAAAAAAAAAGAAACACTACTTAAAAACCTATTTAACACCTGCTGCCATTCAACCCTGTTTTTGTTTTCCTCTTATACCAACTACTACCTAGTAGCTAGCGTTGAATTCGAAAAAAGCTAATGGCAATGGCAACCTGTAGAAATAGAAATACCTAATAAATAATGATAGTAGGCAAAATCCCGTCTTACCACTTTTTGAAGCTGTTTGTGTTGTTAATTCCTTTGCTAAGAAGTGGTAAATGGTAATCCTGTTATAGGGGGCGGACGGGAAGAGAGCGGCGCGTATCTATACAATTTAATGAGTGTATTTATTCACAGAAGCGTTTTCTCCGCTATAATATTGCTGCTGCTGAATGTATATCCAATCTGAACTGCATGCTAGATGAATCCATTAAAAACTCTAGCGCTGAATATGCATAATTAAGTTTTAAACTGAAAACATTCACACTATGCATGCAATAACAAAAAATGCATTCAACGACTAAAAGGCTGACACTTCCGCAAAAGGAAATTACTTTATCAACACAAATCTTATTCGTAGAAATAAAATTCACAATTTATTTATCCAAGGGCTGGCGCGCGGCGTACTGTTGGGCATTTGATGACGACGACGAATTCGAATACGATCTGTCTAGCAACTAGGTATTATTTATTTCCGAAAGATACAGAGCGCACTTTTTGTTTTATAATGTAAGAATAAATTTAACTAATCGAACTTAAATTTAAAAACACACAACTTAATACAATCGGAATAATATTAAACAAAATTAACAGAAAAAAAATCCACAACGACGGCGTTACGATAATACGAAAACGCGATTCCACCGATGGAGGTTAAAATACATCTAAACTTCTATTTGCCTCCCAGACGTGTGTGTTGTTTGTTGTGTTTATGGAGTGAGCGAGAGAGGATTTCCCCAGCGAAACAAAAATGGCCGAAATAGGGGGAAACACCATTTTGAATCTTGCTCTTGATGGTTGTTTTCTATACGGTTCGGTTCGGATGTAAACACACGAGAGGTACAGTGATTGGAAGTACATCTTTTGCGAATCAGCCATAATTCGTTTCTAGCTAGGTTATAATAGAGCAATTTGCTTAATTTTTTAAGCCGCCAACTATATATTTATTCATTTATTTATATACATAAAAAAGGAAGTTTTTAAAAAAGTGCATTCTTCTTGCGGAAGATGTCACATTTCGCACTGTGTCACCTACTTTAATCGGGAGGCGTTCGCGTACTCTTTTTCTAGATATGTTTTCCCATAAACTCTGAAATTTCTTTCGCATAAAGAGTTTTTTTTGCTGTCATTCTGGGGTCGAATCGCGTCGTCCGTGATCGAGCATTACGTTCACGGAATTAAGTTTATTTACATTCGAAACAAAAACAAATTCCGTCACGTAATGCTCGTTCACGGATAAACTTTCAGACGATAGTTTCTAACTGAAATTACCATTTTCAGTTAAAGTTTTAACGAATTTTGTTTAAAGTCTGTCATTTTCCCATAAGTTTCGCAAGTAGATACTAATTTAGTTTAAGGGATTGCTTTTTGAAATCTTGTGAATGACAATTGGCTGTTCACTTGTATAAACAATTTGATTTGTTCACAGTTCGCTCTCATTTGAATTCTAAATAGTAAACCATTTGACTCAACTTCCAGCATTCTGCCTTTTTCCACTTGCAAGCAACGATATGTTCGCCAAACATTCATCTATTTATAAAAAAAAGTGCATCCAAATTCCAAATTGTGTTTCCGGATTCAACTATTTGTGTGCAGTAGAAAGCGGCCATTCTGTGGAAGCTATCGTGTGGATTGTGTTATTTTTCCAAACGAATGTCAGCCGTGCATAAAATATATATTCATATGTATATTTGTGATGTCAACACTTAGCAGCAAGAAAATATTGGACATTTTTGTTTTCGTGTTGTAATCAAATAATTAGACATTTTCTGTTTACTAGATACCCATTTGAAATACGCATTAATTCCGATCCAACTGTTAATGTACATTTTGTCTAAGGCGAACAAATCAAGTGAAAAACCTTAATTTGTGCAAATAGTTTAATTGTCGCCTACTCATCATCCCTCACCTTGCAGTTTTCCATTTCCTAAAGTTCTAAAGTTTATCTAATACCTAAAACATACCACTATCCAGAACCTAGTAAGTATGAAAAAAACACGTTTCTGTTTGTGTTCAACCAAAAATTAAGTGAAACTAATTTTCTAACATAATTGTCTAATTGTTGAGAGACTTGTGTGTGACAATTGACTTTAGAAAAAGTCAACACTTTATTCTCGGAATGAAATCCATACGTGGGTATGCAGTAAAATTTGAAAAGAGCCATCGATGAATTAAGTAACGTGACGGTGTGGTGTAGTACTTGTCCTATTTTGATTCGTCTGGTTCGATGCGCTGCATACATAAATATCGCGCTGTTGAACATGATAATATTGTTTGCCATATTTGTTTACTTATCCTTATTAAATGGGAAATTACAGGTGCAGTGCATTGAAAACAGGTTCAATATTTAATTTAAAACAGAATTGCATTGCATATACGCCTACGTACTACAAAAAATATTTTCAGTACGTAAGCACTTGTCGTCTGGCATTCAATGGTGTCGGAGGCATTGATTTTTAACTCCTTTCTACAACAACAAGTGCAAAGAAACGGTTTTGTTCGTTTTACAGAAGTAAGGTAGACGACCCGTGCACAGGTGCAGCAGCTGTTGTTGATAGATTTAATTAAAACTTCGAAGAAACATCCGCTTGTCTATAACAGGACAACAACGGAAGTCGAGTATACCTAGTCAGAGACATTTATATTAACTTTAGACAATTTTGTTAGGTAAATAATAATAATAATTACAAATGATTTTCTCGGCAGTTTTTATTATTTTTTTTTTTAGCACGGCGACATGCGCTATTTTTTTCAGTAGACGAGTGGTGATGTGGTTTATCGTAATTATACGATAATTTACTGAAAAAAAACCATACAAAACACATTTTGTTCCGATCATTCAGAACTGATTTAGGCAATCGTGTTGCGTTTCTTATCGCACAAACTAAAGTCGTTTCATCTAAAGCCTAGTTTCTTTGTAGTGCAGTTTGTACCTACTAATTCGCATGTGCTATGGGGCACCCGAAGCAAACACCCTCTTCTGTCTTTACAGAAATATTTTCTCTTCTTAACCTTTGATAGCTGATCGCACGTGCTGTCCATCGCTACATTTCTTATCACAGATACACGTGGGTCATCGTATCTAGCGGCTAGTTCCTTTGTCGTGCTTAGATGTGGTACCTATTTCATTCGACAGTTGCAGAAAGTCCTTGTGAGCGGCGCCCGCCGGCACCAGCACACCTGTTACAATGATGGCTATGCAATAATGCAACGAAATCGTCTTCCCTCCCTTTTTATACCAACGAGAATAACACATTGACTCTTTAGACACAGCGCCAGACGCTTTTGTTAAGAATGTGAAATAATTTTTTTACTACACTGTCAGTAGTGTGCTGTCGCTACCATTTTATTTTTTTTATTTTGTTTCTTTCGTTCATGCCACCAGTCGCAGCAACATATGTACAAATACGACTTCTTTTTTCTAAATTTTCTTCCAGCATTCGAGGCACTTTGAAATAATTGTTATCTAACCAGACAGACAAACAAAACAAGAAACATGACAAATCGCAAACCAACGGCCATGTCGCGCATGAAACAAGACTATTTGCGTCTTAAACGCGACCCAGTTCCTTATATAACAGCTGAACCGTTGCCATCGAATCTGCTCGAGTGGCATTATGTGGTTAAAGGTCCCGAGGATTCACCATATCAAGGCGGTTACTATCACGGAACACTGTTATTCCCTCGGGAGTTTCCATTTAAACCGCCCTCCATCTACATGTTAACCCCAAATGGTCGTTTTAAAACAAACACTCGACTTTGTCTAAGTATATCAGGTAACTTAAGGCAAACAACTTGTTTATATTTGTATTCACTTTTGTTATAATATGTTTGTGTTTTGTTTGTTTTGTCAAAGATTTCCATCCAGACACATGGAACCCAACCTGGTCGGTTGGAACTATATTGACCGGATTGTTGAGCTTTATGGTAAGTCTGTCGTGGGTTCGTTGCTCTGTTCGTTCTTATTCTCAATTGCCCGAATTTAGTTGGAGAGCACACCCACTCTCGGTTCAACCGAAAGTTCCCTATACGAGAAACAGCAGTACGCCAAAAAGTCGCTAGCATTCAATTTGAAGAATACAAATTTCCGTGAGCTATTCCCCGAAATATGTGACGAAATCAATGTACGATTACAAAAACAGCAACAACTGTTGCAAGCGACAAGTGGAAACCAACTCGTCGTTGGAACAAATGGCGTCGGCGGCGGCACCCTAAATGGTCGAGACGCAAACACTTACAACACCAATGACATCAATGGACCGGGTGCACTAATCGATGAGATTGATTTCAATGAGAATTCCAAAAATGAAAACACCAACAATACAAATAGAAATTCCAACTCCGATAGTTACTGCAATTGGCACTCGATATACTCAAATTTGATAGCGATCATAAGTTTTGCTATATTCGCATTAATTGTGAATTACGTGATTAAAAACTTAAATTAGTCGTCTAAGTTCAGTTTAAACATAATTATATAAAAAATACAAATAAACACAGAAACCACAGTAACACAAATGTAATATATAAATTATTATTTTGTAAATTAATTATTATATGTGAAAATAAATCGAGAAGATTAATAATCATTATGTTGCAAACTATTTTAATCTGCTAATAACTACATAAATAAATATTCTTTATGGAATTGTTTCATATTATATACCTTTACCTATATTTTCCTTACGTAAAATCAACAAATTTGAACGGACACAAAAATAAAAACCAAACACTTTGATGTGACAATTAATATTGTATGTACGTACCTAGTGACCATAGTATTATGTATTTTATTTAATTTTTTTTTTTTTTTTTGCAAATTGGATCTCTTGGTATAGGAGGCTAGTCCAAAATCGATTTATTTGAATTACACGAGTGTTAAATTGCGATAACAATGGGTTGTTAAATAATTATAATAAAGGAGATAATTACTGATAAAAATAAAACACCAAGATGCTTGTTTTTATTTAATTTAATTGGGGTTTTCTTTGTTCAAAGGAAGAAGAGATCATTTTCATCTTTCTGACTATTTGGGACTCTCACAACCTTCTCATAAAGTCGAAGTCTCCTACGCTTTATTAGATGCTTAAATTGATTCAACTTACTTGACAGCCAAACCTTTTCTTTTTTACATGAAGACGTAATGTCTACTTCTTGCCCTTATGCGGGTGGTGGATATTTTTCTTAGCTGTGTACGTTTAAAATATCGTGATTTTTGATGAACCCGCTCTCCTACAGAAAGGAACAGCAATTTTATATTTATGTGCCTTATTCCTCTTTAAAATCCGAATTCCAAAGATAGTCGCATTTCCATCTCCCGCTTGGGTTCCTGTGACGTTTGCCGCCACCCCATTGATCTCAAACGAAAAATGCATCGTTTGCGATTCTTACATACTTTTGAATGACATTGGAAAAGCTTTGCCTGATTAAAGGAAAAGTTGGCTTACGCGGTATGTCCATTTAACAAACACCGACAGTTGATTCATCATGAAATTTAACTTATCTTTATTCGTACAGTTCCAGTAGCGTATTTTCAATACAACTACTCTTCTATAATGCATATAAAAATAATTTATCAATTAAACAACAGTCACAGTAAGCCATTCATAATCTAATTAAATTAGAAAATAGACAAAATAAAAAGGGAAAATTATTTAATTATCTACATAATAATAAACTAGGAAGAGTAGTTTCTGCTGCTAATAGTTGATGAAATTGATTTGCTTCCGATTTTCCTTCCCGAACTATTATTATTGTTTATGTTACCAATTGTTGACACCGGCTCCCTGCGCGGAGGCATTCGCTCATTGATGGCATCCAGTCCTTTGGCTTCGGCGAAAGAGGTGATTTTCTGATTGGGAGAGAACCCTTCCAATGCTGCGCGAGTGCAATATAAAGAATTACAATCTCGTTTCACATACAAATGCCCATCTTACCAGTTCTTAATGAATCCTTTCCTCCTGATAGCGCGCCCACTGGCAAGGCACCAGTTGGGGTAAGTCCTTTCAGCTGCAGAACCGATTCGGATTCCTCCCTTTAAAAACGAAACGCATTCATTAAATCAATCGTCCATTTTCAGTAATAATCAAAGACGCACCTTAATATTGAAAAAACTCTTGACATCTTTCCAATAGCTCGAATTTTGTTCCGTATAACCTCCTTCCTCAGTTGCGATACATTGCCCGCTGTAAGAAAATGTTCAACATGGTCTTTTACTAACAGAACTGCAATAGACTTTTGTGTGAGATTAAAACAAGCATAAAAAAAGAAACTGAAAACAACTGAAAACACCCTCAAAAGTAAACTAAAGCTTTCTGCGCATTTATGTTTAGGAATTCTTCTTTCTATTGTTGCGAAGCGTGAGCACTCAAACTGCTTACCAGGCCTAACTGGGAGAAGTGTAATTTTTTTCCTGAGCTCTAATAGACAACATTTTTCAGAGGAATATTTTATTATAAGAATTGCAAATAACAAATATTGTTTCGCATGTACTGACCTTCTTCGAGTTTATCATCTTCCGCCGATACCAGTTCATCGTCTGAACAAATGCTAAGGATGTTCACTAGCATTTCGGTCACCTAAAAGCAGGCATAGTTTAGGCTTTAAGCTACTATCTACTGCAATTGCCATACCTTTTCGCCAACAAATGGCAAGGACCATGTAAATACGTCCATAAAATTTGGAAGCCAGTAGGGGTGAGGCGAACAGTTAAATTGTCTTATATTCATTACGTTATTTTCATACTTGAGTACAGCTGCCTTTAACGAAAAAACAATATAAGATTGCAACATTATTGAATGTAAATTGGCTTCGTTCTATTCATCCCATTAAATACTCGTAAGCGGCTGCTGCTTGTTTCAGAGAAAGCTGTATACCTACATCGAGCTGGGGTGGGTCGGCCTTTATTCAACTAGGTATAGCATCTTCCAACTTACGTACTGGTTATTTGTTTATTGTATTGTAGAAAAACTCACCTTATTGTTGTAAACATCGAGATAGTTTGGCGCCGAAAATATTGTTATAAGCGATGGAAAGCCCGTCACTTGATTTTTCCTATACATTCGGTATCTGAAAGAAACGCACAAACATCCCCAAGCACATTGTGTAAAATCGCCTCTATCATTAAAAGGATAAAGCCCTTACCCCGCGTCTTGGGCTTCATGTGCCCGCACTATAGACAGAAGATTATTATTTTGCAGGAAATCGCAACATGCTGCATAGCTGAAAATATAAAAATAAAATTTAATGTGAAAGACTCTTCAAAGCGAAATATAAACCGATTACCTAAAGAAGTACGAACAACCGCGAACCGAATTGTGTGAATAGAAGTCGGCATTCTTCTCGTTGCCAAAGTCCTCAAGAGGGTCCGACCAAAGGATATCGCACATTGGTCCATAAGCAGGGGGCTCTCTAAATCTATCCAACTGTAGACCATCCAGAGTCAGCTTAATAAGACTGAAAATCACAATTTATGGCGTACCTTTCGAATATCATCTAGTGTATGAATCTCAGGCGAGAGCCCTCCATGTACGCAAAGAAACTGTTGGTTCATAAGTGCGGCCAGCGGAAGGCAATCAAATGCGTCCATACATGCATCGTATATCCTCTCCGAGTACTTGATTTTACCTTTACCAAACAAAACACAGATAACCGGCTTTTATTCCATTTCAATTAATATTTCTTAAATGCGTTCAACTTACATTCCTGTTTGAAGGTAAAATACTCGGTCAGATGACGGCACTCGTGATTACCACGCAGCAAATACAAGGTATTCGGATAGCATATCTTGAGCGACCACAAATACAAAACGCACTAGAATTTCAATCCAATATATCTTGATTACCTAAATGCTCGCATCTTGTTTAAATAATACCTCTTACTTCAATGCTAAAGTAACCTCTGTCAACATAATCACCGAGAAATAGATATTTTGTGGTGGCCGGTGATCCACCGACTTCAAATAGCTTTACCAGATCGTAGAACTGTCCATGTATATCGCCGCAAACTATGCGTAGAAAATTGCTTGAGTATCTAGTGCAATCGACTGTTGGAATTGTGTTCTTAAGATAGATATAGTACCTGTTACGGGAGCTTCAATGTTGATCATGGTCTTTTCAGCGCGAAGGAGAGCAGCGCCATCTTGTATAATTTTTAGAGCTGGTTCCTCTTCAATTCGGCCCTCGAGAACAAAGTGCTTTCTTAGCAGATCAAAGTTCGGCTCTCCACTCTTGGTGTCGAAAATTTCGGCCGCGGTTAGCTTGTGGCTAGGTGGATATGGTACATCTATGGAAAGAATTTAAATGCGTTACTAGGAGCCTATAGATTGCTTTGAAGTGGTTTAGTTATAGTTATCCCAATCAATTGTTTGCGTGAATTTGTTTGACCACTGGTGGGCACTTAAATGGGAATTCTTTTACCTCTTGCACATTTAACCAAGTGGAAGAGTTCATGGACTCGTCACAATTTCTGCTCCATAGCGCTAAAGGATTGACATATTCGCGGAGAGGGATGAAGATACCCTTGGTTGTTTGGAACGCAAAATTCCTAGAAAGATTTTCGACTCCTTTTGCATTGTCGGGATTTGGGGAAGTAGATTCAACAACAACGACATGTACAGCGACATCTACCATTGCTAAGATGGATGTCCTGAAGAAGAGTCTTTAATTCTGTTTCGGAGGGATACAGAATTAAATTCGTCTTTGTATGTTTTCTTTTTAATTTTTAAAATAGCCGACCCCTATCCCAAACAAAATCAAGATAGCAATTTATTTGAGGAGAACTTTGGTCAATAAAATGAAAATTAACAAAAAATGGGCTACGTAGTCAGTATAGTATAGCAGGCGAATCCTTCCGTGTTTACCTGTTTACCCAATATCAGATAATGTCAAAGTGCTCCATCAAGTCGTTCTTAAAAAAAACTTGGAACATGAAAAATAATTTAAAATCGCAGTATCTCGGCGTAGAATAGTTCAAGTTTCCCAAACAAACTTTTCTAACCTCGATTAACAATAATTGCAGCCTAATTCTTAAATTTCCACAATTTTGGAACATATTCTTTGAAATTATTCAAAAGTTCCTTTTATTTATTAGCGTTTCCGAGCGCATGGTATTTTAAGATAATTTCACATGTTTGACATTGATTTGAAAATAGACAGCACATTTAAAGCGTACCTATCTATTATTATTTGCCCAACATTTATGCTTTGAGGTCAATGTCAAAATGCTCTTTTAGAACTACATTTAAGTATATGGCTGTATTTTTGTTGAAAAGGACTATGATAATAACAAAAACGCACTTGTTCGTTATCCCGGTTAACTTACCATCGACAATTCGCTCTTTTGTTTGGGAATATTTGGTCTCCTGTTGCTGTTGTTGTTGTTTCTGTTGTTTATTTCCACTTGATGACGATTGTGTTGTTGTTGTATTTGAATGTTGTAGACTTTTTGCCGAATTTCGCTGAGACGACGACGAAGACATTTTGCACTCGTCCCAAACTCACTGCTACAATTTCAAAAACTTTTCAGTCTTTTGCACCTTTTATTTAATTTTTATTTTTTATATGTACGTATATATCTATATTTTTTTATTACCGAGCTATATTTTGATTAACAAAAATCTATATTTAAATGTGTTATTATGTGTATGGTGTTTATTAGAGATTTTTCACTAATACCAATAAATTATTCGCAACGGATTTTTTTTGATTTTTTTCATTAATGGTGATAATTAACTATTTGGATAAGGGTTGTTATTGAATCGCGAATCCTTGCGTAGTAAATGGTAGGATGTGATATGACAAAATTTGATTTGTTCGTTTACAACGACTACAAACGGTTTTTTATTTGTGTAATTTGTTGTAGCACAACAGGTGATTGTAACGAGTGCGAGAGACAAGCGCTGCAAAAAGTGTATTTTATTTTTGCAATAATTTAATTTTCGCTCCTCAATCTAAACGGAATAGATCTCTGAAGACTTTGCTACTAAAAAAACATATAACACACATTTTGTCCGACCGAGCAAACAAGCAACCAGCAGCACGTTCGGTATTCTCTTCGTTGTTGTCAGCCTTCTCATCAAGCACAGCCAACCACCAGCATTCAATAGATGAATAGATCGATACACATCGCCAGAAATAAAAAGTTTTAAAAAAGAGAACCGTCTTATTTTGTCTTATTTCTAAAACGACTATTTTTACACACTTAGGGTGAGACATTCGTCCTATAAACAAGACAATTCAGGCTACAGTGAGTCTTTTTTATCTATATCTATTGAATCTCATGATCAATGAGAGCGTTTGTTTTTTTTTTTTTGTCTACTTTTGCAGAAGTGATTGACCAGAATTTTGTTGATTTATTTGAATAGGCTCCGTGACATTGAACGTTTAGTTTGTTGTAATTTTTTCAAGGTGACAAAAATGAACTCGAAATTTCAGTTAAGATTTTTGTTTAAAGTGATTGGCACTGTAAAATGGATATTCTAAGACCTTTGAGAGGATTGGATATTTTTAAAAAATGCCATTCGATCATTAACGGTTACAAATTGTCCAGTTGAGAAAAAGTTAAAGCCTCTGTAAAAGTCAATGTCAATAAAACAGAAATCCAGTCAAACCTTGAACCGCCTCTCTGTACGGCAGAAGGTCGTTGGTGTAGGCCAAGGTCGGACCCTCAGTATACTTGCTTTTTATATCTCTCGGACTAAGAAGGACAATTATTGACAAAAATTGAAGAAAAAAAACTGAACCGCGGATTATTATAGACACACGCACAGAAACGAACGAAAATTTCAGCAAACTCAAATTCGAAAAGCAGTCTTGTATGACCAATACGTGCAAATATGTCGTGCACTTTATTTTTAATATTTTTGCCCAGCACGAATATTGTGTCTATGTTTCTTTGACATTTTGTTTCAGATGAGATAGATATTTTTGGCAAATTTGTATTTGTAAAAAAATGTATGCCAACAATAACAACACCGTACCTACACATTGCATTTCAATAGCTGCGTCTCTGGAAGAGATTTGTCGTGCCATAGTAGGTTGGGTTCCTGTGGGAATTTTTTTTTTTTTTTTTTTACATCCACATCCGTAATAAAAACATCAATGAATATTTAAATTTGCCGCAATAGATACATGTTTCTTGCTAATGTTGGATATCTTGTGTTTGATAAAAATAGAAAAAATAAATGTTTCCTTGTCGGTCAATTTTGTTCGCACTGATTACCTTGACGGCCTTATATCTGCCAGCAGTGGTCGAATGCGAGGGCGCGGCGATGTTTTAATTTATGTGTGTTTCTTTTTAATTGCTCAGTTTATTTGAGTATTTGTTTTTATTGGAAGCCTTTATGTAATTGAACATCAAAAGGATTCAGGCAAGGCGACACGACGTGTTGTCATGTGACTGAAATGGCTGGCAAACGCATGAGGCGTAGTTTTAGATTTTCTTTTGCAATGATTCGATTGCCATTTGTTTGGTTATTTGATATTTGTATAATAACAACTTTTTTGTTTCAAGCAGGAAATGGGTGGACATTTCCGACAATAGCTTCAATATATTTTTAAAACTCCCATTCAATTTTTTTCATATAATTTGTTTTTATTTTCGTTTTACTACCAACAATGTAACAACCAAATATACATAGTCTCTTCTTCTTGTATTTCTCAATTCATATAGGAAAAGTAAAAATGCAAAATATATAAAAAACAGTGATAAATATAAATGTACCTATATATTACTATTTTTTTTCTTGTTTAAAAAAGAAAAACAATTAATTAACAAAATATACAACACTTATCATCATAAACTAATTTAATTATACAGTATGACTTGTTGTTTGATATTAATTTATGATATAAAAAAAATTAAAAAAAAACATTATTAGTACTTAGTCGTTTATAGAAACTTGCTCTTTTAAATGCCGTAGCTCGAAACGTTACTTAAATTAATAATAGTTAGATATATGTATGTAGTATATTTTTTAATCGAGGCGTATTCGCGTACACTGACAAAAGCATGCTACAAATAGTATATATATATATTTTTTTTATTTGTAAACGTATTTAAATGCCACTATTTAACAACAAATCCAAAATGCCGGAGGAACATCAAGACTACTCTTGTTTTGTTATTTATACGCTATATGCAATTGCTATTCTCAACTCTATGTTAATGCAAACAGAAAAAAAAGAAGCAAACCGATTGTTATAATTGCTCATATTTTAGACTTTTCCGAAATGTAGCGCAAACGATTAACATGAAAAAACCATAAACCACTTGAACAAAACCTCAAAGTTATGCGGTGCTAATTTTTAATTTGAAGCAAACACACCTCACACACTGGCCTATTCTAAAATTGATTTATTTACTACAAGTTTTGAGCGATTGATAACTAGTAGGTACTATCCAAATCCATTGATCAATTCGTTTTAGCAGAGCTGAGACTTAGAGGCTTATTGTGCGGCAGTGATGTGCTTTTAAGAGCCATCTGATAGGCAACCTCAAAAGATTCAGCTAAAGTTAAAATGATCTCCATTGCCAAATGCTGGAAAAAAGTTGCGATCAATGTTACTGCATCTCTGTTTCTGATTTGTCTCACTCACCATGCTATCTACATTAAAGACGTGACAGTAGTGCGTGTTCAGTTCACTGTCCTTGGTGATGTATGCAAAATGGGTCATATCGTCCGCATCCTGACAAGCGCAGTTTATATTCCGAATTTCGTGCTCACAAATGGTTGCCTTCAATATATGCAAAAGAACATTTAAATATGGTTTACCTATATCTACAACAAATTGATGAACGAACGTTTGTTTCGACATCGATGAATTCAACTCCTCTGCGTGAGATGGATAGCTGCACCAGTGACCGCTTGTCGAGCTTGGAAGAGCGACCTACACGCTTAAGTTTCTGAATTGATTTCCGAGTCGATTCGGTTCCCCTAAGCTCTTTGACAACTGTTGATCCCAGGTACTGCACAAACGATATTTATATTTAGATATATATTATAGTTGAAACAAAAATGATTGAGTTCTTACGTAGACTTCGTATTTTAAAAAGTGCGATATGAGCGAGCTTGCTGAATGCGGCCATTTAATGTGCAGGTTGCTGGGCAAGCCTATCAGCAGCTCTGTTGGAGCACGAATTTCTAAGCTATTTATCGGTGGTCTAGGAGCGGGCCTGTAAGGGAGACAATTTGAAAATGCAAAATTTTACTTTAATTATTATTATTTTATAAAACTTTAAACTGAAACTGAAATCCCCGATCGACGAATCAACTTTGCGAACTCCGTGTTTTCAATTTTCCTGCCGCATGTAACATTTTCTGTACTGACACCATTTTCCCAAAAGGTTACTTTTCATATTTTAAGTAGAGTTCTCAAAAAAATGAAACAACGATCTGGGGTAAAATCGCGTCATCCTTGAACGAGCATTACGTGACGGAATTTGTTTTTGTTTCAGATCAACTTAATTCCGTGAACGTAATGCTCGATCACGGACGACGCGATTCGACTCCTGAATACTGTCTCAAAAAACGGCCCAAATTTCTGACAAAAATCTTAAAAATCGACTAAAACTTTAAAAAATGAAACCAGGAAAACACGTAAACAACTTTCTAAGAACAAGCCTTCAGTGGTCGTTACAAATCGAAAGTAAGGACAGTTTGCAAAATACTTACCGATTTTTTTGTTTGTGCCTCAGTGTGCCCTTCGAATTGGTTGCCATGATTTCGGTTTTCGCATTGTCAGCTGACTTGCTTACTTCGATTGCTTGTCGAATATGGGCCAAAGAGTGTAGAATGCGTTTTCGATGTCCAATTTTATTTATCTCCAAGACAGTTTGCAGTTCAATCTCCCATACACCGCAAACACTCTTCAAGCTGTTGTACAGGTGTTTTCTATTTAAACAATAAATGTAGATAAATCGAAACTAAATCGTTTTAAAGACTCACTTAAAGTTGTCACTGTATTCTATTAGTTGGATGCTCTTGAGCCAATGATCTAAGCTAGACTCGATGACCAGTGGAGTGAAATTGATATACGGTAGGGTTTTTATAAATTTAGTTAACTTATTGGCATCTGGGCCGGATATGTTCATAGCTGACAAATCGCTTTCGTCAAAAATCCCATTCTTAAGAATAAATAAAAGTAAATGTTATATTTTAATTGTTGTCGAGCTGAGGACGGCTATTTTTTTAGCGATCGTTCAGTTCAGTTTGAGACCATACCCAAACCAATGAGGAATATTAACATAGTTTAAGGTTAAATATTTCACTTTGATTTTGGACTCATCTCTCTCTGTAAACCTATAATAACTCACAATAAACCTATAGCTGTCATAGCCGTTCTGGTACATGGTCCGTTCCAAGTGCCTCAGTGCGTTCTGATCGAGCAGCCTTGCTAGCTTTTTATGATCCTCGCTAAAGTCTGTCTCATCCGAGTCCAAGTACGAACTCAATCCATTCGAGTTGCCAAAGGTTTCCATAATCTCGGAGAGTTTTTGCCACGCCTCCTGTTCGTTGAATGAGCTAAGAATCTTTGCACCACTACTATTGGCTTTTGTTTTGCCGTCGTCTATCGCAGACTCTTTTGATGCCGCAGATGAGGAACGTCCATCAGTCTCACCCGTGTTTTCAGATTTGCCTCTACTGTCATCATAGGTGCGTTTGTCTTTCTTATTTTTTCTGCTCGCTGTGCCGCTGTTAAATGCGTCCTCAGAAGACTCTGAGTCTAAAGTGGATCCGTTTTTTTTCTCACCACCGGAGTTGATGGGTCGCAAAGCCCCCGAGTGATGGTATTCATTCGGCAAATAGTAGTTGTTTTCATTGTTCAGATTCGCCGTAGACCCTTTGAATAGTCCTGCAAATGGCTCATCGCCGACATATTCCTCGACACAGTCTGTAGACACACTGCGGTCAGATAGAGACACGCCAGAGCTAATTGAGCCACTTGAATTGCAAAGCGATAAGCAGAGAGGATGGTCTTGCGGCGAATTTCCGCAGTCCACACTCAGGTTTTGCTGAAGAAAGTCCGGTGTGCATGTGTATTCCTTAAATAGACGACGATATTAGTTAATATCGGCGACAAATATGCGATAAGTTGCACCGCGCTACCGACCGTGTACCTACCTGACTTAGCGGCCTTTTAAAGTGGTTGTTATGGTTGTTAGAAGCAGCTAGATCGTCTCTACCCGTTGTTGGCCTTGGCAAATTGCTATCGCTACTGATTGTTAAACTAAATTGACCTTTAGCAAAGCTTTTCCAGAAAAGGACAAAAAACGTAATCAAATTTGGCGAAACCAACCAAAAAAAAAGCACAAACACTTACTAGTTTTCTCTATTGCGTTTCAGTTTCCTATTGGGATTGTACGACTTGAGAGTTGACGCCTCATACGACAGGGATGGGGTTTTCAGTTTTCTCGGAGCTGGTACAGGTTTCACTTCGGTCGGTCGTGCCATTTCCTCATACCATGAATTGTTTGTGCCGCTGCTGCCACCGCCAGGGGTAGTTTTATTCGAATTAATAAGATTCTCCTCTGGAATATAGTATTTCTTTTTAAAAAGACCTCACACAACGGTAAAAACGAATTCTTAGACATACTGCTGCTATACATCGCGGAACCCGTCCTAGCTGTGCAAATGTATTCATAGGCTCCCTGTTTTTGTGAGTAAATCGATGATTCTGGGTTTAAACTGTCAGTTTCATTGGCAGTACTTACCAGATCGCTAGTCGGAAAGAAGTTCTGTATGTGCGTGGGCGAAATTGAGAGATTCCGGCGGGGAGGTTTCTTGGGCGCAGATCGTTGTACCTTGATCGGTGCCATTGGCACGTAGAATTCCGGCAAGTTGCCATTCGAAGCTCGATCTCTTGGTAGATGTGGTGCAGCGGCGGATGCCATCGATTGGTCGAAACTATTCACAGAAACTGAAGGACTAATGCCCACATCCTCGCTGTAACAGAATAAAGTGCATTTAAAATTAGAGTGTGATTGAAGTTAATTTGTAGGGTTGTCCTTTATTATCGAGTATTTGACTACTGTACTGAATGATGTATTTTTCGATTGTGTGATCAAACACTGCAAGGGAAATTGATGTCTTTGTAGTGTACAGAGTAATTTTAGACGAAGCTTAAGACTAATTTTCTCTCAACAAAGTTAAGTGAAGTTTAAGGATATCTTCAAAAGTTAACACAGTTACTGATCGAGTGAGCTAAAATACTTTTCGAAGGTAGTTTAGTCTTATAAGAATGCTGTTCCCTTGTCGGAGGAATTTTATTGAAACTTAACAAAGCTTAAGTAAAAGATTCGGATTGTCTTTTAAAAGTAGATCAGATCTCAGAGCATTAAAAATCGAGAACCCTGTCTTATTTTCAATGTAAACAATCGATATACTCTTTATAAACGGTGTTATCTACAATAAATGCATTATTTTTTTCTTGTTTAAATAAATCAACAAAAAAAGACGTAAAAATGATAAAGAACGAACACAATGAAAGAAAGCATGTGCTCACGTATTTGTGAATGTCGCAACTAAAAATCCATCAATGCCCAATCTTACTAGTGCCGTTAACAACCGTGGCACATTATTATAAACTATTGCCAAACAGCTGACCATAAACTCGTACAGATGATTTAAAAATTAGCTGTAGGAGTGACTCTTTGCTATATTTTGTCAGTGAAAACTTGGTTTGCATGTTAAATGACCGAAAGGGGGCGGATAATATGTGACCATTTCGTTCAAATTGAACCCTTTGTCTGAACGCACCCGCAGAACTCTTGTGACTTCTTGAACTAAAAAGAACTGCCACCATTGCCGAGAAGACAGTTTCAGTTCCGTACTTTCGGACTACTTAAACTGGGAACTGATAGATTTATGGCCTCAAGATTAATATAGAAATGAAGTAAGAAAGAAAAATAACGCAAAAATGAAACAACAGAAGAAATTTTGTTTGTATTTTTATTATTATTTAAACAAAATCAAAATTGTCAATGAAAAACTAGTGAAAAACAAATCAAAATGCCAAACTTAGGTTAACAGAACAAACAAAATATTACTATGTATGAATTGATATATTTCTACATGCAAACAAATAACAAAAACAATTCATACTTATTCGATTTTAGTTGCTGCTGACATTTTGACGGTGTATCTTTATAGCAACTGTCAGTTGATTCGCTACCACTTCCGTTTGTTTTTTTGTCTGGTGTTCTATCGGCTTTATCAAAACTATATCCTTCGTCCAGATCGCCATCGTACACTGTGCGAAAGCCTGTTGAATATAAAATTCATTTCGTATGGAGTCGATGTAGAAAAAAAATGGATTGCACTCACTGTTTATGACTGAAATGATACCCTTGGTGACGTGCGGAGGAAACTCTTTGAGTATATCCAACGGTGTACGATTTTCCGAATCGGTAGCACTTAAATCAGCACCAGCCTCTAACAATGTTCGGACAACGACATCCTTGCCGCACAAGGCGGCCTCGTGTAATGCTGTGCCCGACGGTGTCAATAAGTTGACGTTTACACCGGCCGCAAGCAGAATTTCAACCACATTATTATGACCATTGCGACTGGCTAAATGCAGTGCCGAATGGCTAACAATTGTGTGACGTGACGAGAAGTGCGACTGAATACTGTACGGTTGAAGTAGTTCGGGGTGGGCTCGAATGAGCATTTGTACCGCCTGTAAACGGCCATATTGTGCGGCTAAATCTAGTGGTGTCTCATTGCGGCTATTGTACACATTGGGGTCAGCTCCATGCGCCAAAAGTGTGGTAAGGGCACCCGTGTGACCGTGTTGAGCTGCGCAGTGCAATGGGGTCTCGTTCTCCATTGTCTGTAAACAGAATTTTCTTATAACTTTGAAAAAAGAGTGTACCGAATTTCATGGAACACAATTATTCAATCTATTTCGAAGGATAAATGGTGGCTGTACAGGTACAGGGTGGCACAGCTTCAAATTAAGAAATAATTTCTTGTTTCGAAAGTCCAAGTATTATACAAGCTGAACGAAGTAGAATAGGCGGCTGCCTTAAACATCAAATGTTTAGTTTAAAATACGTGCGTTCCATTGACAGCATCATTACTCTAAAGTTAACTAAGTCTGACGGCAGGTTAACGTTTATGTAGAGGTTTTCTGATGTCATTTCAATTCTATGGCTGACGTTTAGGGGTAATCGTACTTCGTACCATACCATCTAGTCGACTTGTTGAATATTCATGTTTCTGAAATTCGGTGGATATTTTGAGACATCCGTCTTTTGTCATCTATGTATATATCGAACCCCGCCACGCTAACTTACCTGCATATCCGGATTTGCAGGCCTATACGGATGAGTAAGGAGCATTTTTACAATTTCTTGATGGCCAGCCCATGCTGCCAGATGAAGCGGGGAGGATCCACGCGAGTCAAGGATATTTGGCGAAGCCTCATGTATTAACAACAGCCGAACTATATCACTGTAAATTTGTTTTGAGTCCAAAGAATATAAGCAATCAATTTACATAGTTTAGAAATCTTACGTGTGACCATTTAAGGCAGAATAATGCAGCGCTGAATATCCGCCATTATCCTGAACGTTTATGCCAGGTCC
This sequence comes from Cheilosia pagana, assembly GCA_936431705.1. Lineage (NCBI taxonomy): Eukaryota > Metazoa > Arthropoda > Insecta > Diptera > Syrphidae > Cheilosia > Cheilosia pagana. The sequence goes on from OW386171.1 coordinate 4,574,922, forward strand.
TCGTCGTAAACTGTATTGCAATTCGGTCATTAACAAATGATCAACCCGTATTTGAATTCATCTTACCTTGCCAATGGTCCACTGCGTTTCGCCTTTTGGTTTAGGAACTTCTCAATCAAAGCAATGTTCCCATTTCGAGCAGCTTCCAAAAACTCTTGATCTTTTCCCATCGTTGTATTTTTTTTTATAAATTTGCTTGTTCTAATATATAATAGTGGGTAGTTTCGGCTCCTCGATTTTTAGCTACTGTGCATTGAGTACATAGTTAAAACATATGACTTGAAGACTACGGTCCTTACTTTCATTGTTGAATTGGTTTAATCATTTTTTTATTAGCCACTTTTGTTTATTTATTTATCAAGTATTGCCCTAGAAACTGTAACCCATTTAGCTCGAATCGCAAATAAAATATGTGCCACAAGAGTTGCGGTGATTTTCCCGGGGGTTTTGTGCTGTTGCATCAATCACTTGCTCTACTTTCGAGATCAAAACATTCTATTAATTAACCGGCTGCAAATATATTAACCCCAAATCGTTATTCAGAAAAATCTATTCCAATATGCCATTTAGCAAAAGTGCATTCGCCAATATCCAATATAGGTACCTACAATTTAACAGGTCAGCGAGAGGCTCCCCTTCAAGCAACATATATTTGCTTATTACAATTTACCCATTGAATGGCGTTTGCAATACCTATTCCAGTCCCAGGAATACAAAGTAAGTCAGTCCCCTACCGTTAGAGTAATACCTACCCTAATGCACAGGAATTCAGTTACAAATTCAGATACATTGGGACTGGATGGATACGATAAAAAATGAATTTGAGGAGTACACACCTATTTTTCACTCGCTCCCAAAACTGAGCTACACAGAACACCATTGTTGTTAAACTAATTCGTTTTGTTACATACCTATGCTAGGTTGTTTCCGTGAAAATGAATTCATTTGCAAATGTTTTTACACAAAAAAAAAGGCAGGAAGGCTCTCTTCTCTTATCCTTGCAATGTCAAATGGGGACATATTTTAGGGACTATTCTGCGGTGCAACTTTATTGCGAATACTTTAACATACCTCAGTGTTATAGTTACACTCATCAGACTCACCGCAAAGCAATGCTAGTGATAAATGGAATCATTTTTAAACAAATAAATTAAACATGACAAAAACTTAATCGCGCACACACGCACACACACAGTTTTTTCACCCTGCAACTCAAACACCAACCCGATCCGATTACAAAACAACACTAGCTCTCGGAAATATAAAAAAGGTACTTGCACTACAATGGGGGTATACTGCTTGCTTGGGCTTGCTACTTGGGTGGGGTTGGGGTGTGTTATCATCCACTTTTGTCTACAAGTTGCAAAATCGTAGTATGTACCTTCATCTGTCTTCCTTTTACTTTTACGGACATTATTTTTATTACAGGCGCATGTTTACGCACGCATACATTATTTGGGGAGTATTTCCCATAAAATTATGGGCTTTCATGTGTTTACTATAAAATCATCTATGATACGGGCAGGGCATAGCTGATTTGATATCGGAATTTCGTTTTACTGTTTCAATAATCAAAGACACAGGGTGTTTCAAAGAAGGTAAACCGAAGTTTTTGTAAACTTTTTTGAGAACCAAAATGTAAGCTTGAGATTGTTGTGACCGGGTTCCGAGATGAATTTAACGAACTCAAATTATTATTGTAAGCAAATACACCTGTAGCTATTAAAATTGTAGGTCCCACCCTTCTAACTTTAGGGCCGCTTATAGCCTGCGTAGAGCTGACGTAAATATGTTTTTGCAGCAAATTGTGGTCGAATTGGAAACAAAACCATAAAGGTTAACTAATTTTTGTTTATGCGCTCATATTTCGTATGTTCTGAAGAGTTGTGCTTGTAGGAAATGTCTTAGTTTATCCATGGCCAGTGGTCCCGCATTACATTTGGTTATGGTTGGTTGAATTGAACGCGGTGTAATTGGATTTTGGCACATAGATGATTTTCGGTTGATTTATTATCATTCCCTTCAAGGAAATTTTCGAATTTGACTTTTTATTACTCATGAGAAATGTAAAAAAAAATTGGTGTCGGATTCACAGTAATAAAGTAATAGATTTTAATGTTTTAAAATAATAAAATACAAAAATAAATATTTTGGCGCGACAGGTCTGTGGGACCGAAGGCCTAGCTTCTCACAACCATTCGTTTTGTGTGAGTTTTAATTTTTGGGACGAATGGAAGGGATCTACAATTTTACGACGAGGACGAGTCCAAAAGGCTAATTGAGAAGCTCTTTCATGAAAGTTTTACTCTCGGATGTTTGTCAGACGTTCTCAAGAGGTGGCGCAGTGGAAAAAACCTTACGATGTAATTTGGTTCTTTCGGGATTCGAACCGGGAACCCCTCGCTTAGTAGTCCAACACACTAACTCAAAGAAACTGCGCCACTTTAATGTTTTTTGTATAATAAATACGGCTAATTCATAAGATCAAAATTGGCAGTCCATTCACATGATACATTTTAATTGAAATGAAAGCATCAACCATTTAGAATGACGTTTCGATTTAAAGTTAAGTTCAAACGGGTTTTTTATTCCCTGGTTAATTGAACGCCTTTTAATTTTGCGAAAATACGCGTTAAGTGTGTTTGTGGTTGCTACGAAAGTTTTGGAACTCGAAATTTCGATATTCAAATCCCTTTTTAAAGCTTGGTTTCTTACTACATTTCGATTGGTCATTCAGGGGTCGAATCGCGTAGTCCGTGAACGAGCATTACGTGACGGGATTTGTTTTTGTTTCGCATGTAAAATTAACTTTATTCCGTGAACGTAATGCTTGTTCACGGACGACCCGATTCGACCCCAGGTATTCTATTTTAAGAATTGTAAAATGTGAAATTTTGTCTTTGTAAATGCGTTAGAAGGTTTGTTTTCCCATTTAATCAATTCGTTTGTTCGAATTGGCCTTTAGTCGTGCGATGGCCTAAACCATTATAATGCGGTGCGCCTAAAGCCGGACTCCTCTTTTTGGACGTACTGCAGTTGGTTGGTTGGTTGGAGAGTGAGATCTTTCCGCTCTTCACTGAGGCCTCAGATGCGCCTGTTGTGTTCCCCTCTTGTTTGATCTGTTGGGAGTAAAAGAAAATTATATACGGATGTGTAAAAGGACTGGAGTAGGGGGGTTGGTTCAATTATGGGTAGCCACTGGATGTAGGGTTCGTCTTATTGGCAAATCTGTTTGTTCGTTTAGAGAACGTACTGCAGTTGCCTATATGGTGGGTACACGAACGCGAAGGCTGGATATGGGTAGGTGCGTGAATTTTTGTACGCATTCTGTAAAATGGGCTAGAATTGTAAGAAGGCCTTAGCAATAATTACTTACCTTACCTTACGGAATAAAAAGCAAAATTTGTTGGGTTAGTTTAAATCAACGTTTATGTTTTTTGTATAACGTATTATTATAGACCTTTGACATTGTAACTAACGTACGTAGGCGACGCTACAGTCCGGGGTGGACCTGAGCCTTATACAATATACCTCTCCAGTTAGCGCGATCTTCTAGCTTTGCAAATAAAAGTAGGCACAATGGAAAAGAGACAGCGGTCGCAACAGGTCGAAGTAAGCAACTGTACCATTTAATTTGCGGTCAAACCAAAATGCAGGTTGTCGTTCTGAGAATGGACTATTGTCTTGTTTTTCTTCTGCTGCTCGTAGGAACCCTTTGATTTTCATTCGTTTGTTGTTTGTTCAGCCGTATTATGGACCACAACAGCCGATTTAGAGTTAGCTTCGTGTCGAGAGTTGGCTTCGACTTTGTTTTGAGATAAAAAGAAGCGGGTTGAGGAACTTTCCTTTCTGAAAATGGGTTCAAAACGGGTTTTTTGGTTTTAAGACATACATACTTCCTTTTTGTTTGAACGATAAATATTCAGTGGAATCAAGGTCCTCATTTCCGTGTATGGTGAACACTACTAGCTCACAACTCAAAATGAAAAAGACGAAACGAAATGTTCTTTTAAAAATCTATTCTCTTTTCACTTTTATGTTTTATTATTATTTTTTTACACCGATTTATAATGTACATGATTATTAATTGTATGCACTTCATTAAGTTGCAGTTTCGCTTCATTTCAATGTTTTCATCTTACATACATTTATAATTTATCTTAAAGAAAAGAAAAAAATGTTTACTTTAGTTAACATATTTGGTACCTGCCCATCACAAATCATCGCTCTTGGCTTCCAATTATTTTTTTTGTTTTTTTTTTATTTTTTTTCGTTTTTTTTTGTTCTTTTATTTTATACATTTTTTTTTGTTTTGCTTAATAGTTTTTTTCTAGCGAAATACACTAAATTTTACTCCGTACTTTTCGTATATCACTGATATTTTGTAATCGCTCCGTACTCCACTTGATGACTTGCATTCGCTCGCAGTTTTGTTGTGCTTCGTTCCGGTTACAAAAGTTTTTTCTGTTTTTTTTTTAAACAAAAGTACAAATGTTCATTGCATGGTATAATAATTAATAGTTGTAGATAACTAACGGAAAAAGATGTATGGTCATTGGTTGCACGTTTGAGTCGCTTTGTTATATACCAAATTCACTGTTAATATAGGGAAATTTCATAAATTTGTTAAAATCTTCTTCGTACTACCGTATGAATAATAATTATTATAAATAATGAGGTTTTGTTTTGATTTCTTATTTGTTAGCAATCTAATCTGTTACCCACTATATTTAATTAATTGCTTAAGATAGTTAAAGAATACTTATATATAGGTCATTAGAAATATTTGTTTTGTTTTCGAATTCTCATGATCTGTTGGATTTCGGTTGTCTGAACTTGAATTCAGAAACCAAATAGTTACTACGACTATAAATATGTTTTACTTATGCTAGCTTTTCTTCGATGATCGAGTGTAATTCATAGTGACCATATTTTTATGATTACATCTGACATGCAACTTACTGTGTAAATTGTTGTAAAAGAATACATAAAAGTGTGTGTAGTAGTAATAAAAATAAATACGCGATGAATTCCTCACTTATTCTGTGTACACTATGTACGGTGAATTAGATTCCAGCTCCGACATTTCTACCTTAATAAAATTTTGATTTGGAATTTGGATCGAATTCCGACTGCCTGCCACAGAATTGCGCCTGTGAATGAAAGGAAAATATGTTTTCACCCGTTGCTATGTTTGATTTGATTGGTGGAAGACTTACTTTGCTTTTGCATGTGTTAAAATGTGTGATTTCAAATTGGTCGATTGGGCGAACTTCTTATTGCATCCGTCGAATGGGCAGACGTAGGGTCTATCACCTGTATGTATCCGCACGTGCGTTCTTCAATTTAAAAGAGAACAAAAACGATTTGAATTAACCACAAATTTGGTAATCCCCTTAGTTTCGACTTACCGCAAATTGAAATCGAGCGAAAATCGTTTTCCACAACCCTCAAAGGTGCATTGGAATGGTTTCTCTCCTGTGTGTACCAACTGGTGTCGTTTCAATTTTGAACTCTCCACAAATGCTTTTCCGCACTCGGCACAAACATGCACACGCGGTCCATGCGTATGAAGGTGTTTACGCATGGCAGAGTTATCTCTAAACATTTTATTGCAACCTTTGTGAGGACAGGCTGGGCAAGAAAAATATATAAAACAAAAGACCACATAAGCATATATTGAATATAAATTTGATTAGATTTTGGGCATACCAATTTTTCTATCGTGCATATCCGACGACTGACCGTTATGCGGATTGGTTGCATTTCCTGTTATCGTCGCAACGCCTTTTTTTAGCTTCTGTTTGTGGTACGGTCGAGCGAATTCAGCCAATTGCTTTGGGTCGGACAGGTCAAGACCAGGTACACAGTCTTGTGTTAATTTCTTACCGCCAGTCATGTATTCCGTGTAATCAGGATCAGGTTCTGGATTGGAGCCTTCTTCATCGTCGGACGCACCGGACGCCCACATCGTTACACTGAATTCACCTTCCATGGTTTTTATTTGAACTTGTTTCTGTTCCCAACGACGTGGTTTCACCGCCGACTCTTCCGTGGTGATGACGTCTTCTGGCTTCGAAGTGCGAAGTCGACTGATGACGTGTCGTTGTTTTGGTGTAGATCCGGATTTTCTTTTTCTACAAAACGAAGAACCAACATTTACATGAATGTCATATACGAATTGAATTTTTTTAAGCTATTGTCGATTGAAAAAATTATTCTTACTTTGATGGTCCGGGTATTTGTTCGACATAAATATCTGAGCCGAAAGGTGATGCGTCGGCATATGAGCGGAAGTGATCATTTGAGCCATCTAAACCTTCTTCGTGGCTTTGCATATTTGAGTCGCTTTGCAAAACAACTTCCTCTGATATAAAAACTATTAAAGATATAGATATTTGGCTTCTTTAAATGACTGCGAAGTAATTAAGCTTACCATCGTCGATATTTTGCATCATTAGACCTTGAGAGTCTTCTGTTTCACACGTCACTTCTTCGTATTGATCATCACACACTTGAATACCATAATGTTCATACGGTACTCCATTGATGTCTGAAAAATGTTCCGAGTCCACCACTTCTACTATCGAAGAGTCGGATATCTCCACTTCACACATTATGTCCGGATGAGCCATAATGTTCTTAACAGCTTGGTCCTTAAGACTCCAGGTTATAAAGTATCAGTTTGTCAGCTCTAGCACGTCGCCTTTCTAAAAAAAAAATAAGTCAATTGTAAACTTTTTTAAATGAAAAGATCTTTTTGAAGTCGGGTAAAAGGCAACTCCTCAAAATAAATAAACTATTCCATATGATTGACCTCCCATTTCCCGCATTTAGCAACATTTCAATATTTGTAACGCACTTGTGGGGCAGTACACATTGTATTTCAATTCGCTTTTGTTCTTTTGCGGCGAATCGCTAACGATTTGCATCGATAAGCGACCAAACACCCTCTCCTAGGGGTTGTGATCCCCGATTGCAATAAAAAAACTTTTCCTAATTGGATAAGGTCAGATCTAGTATGCAGATGATCTCTTTTTGCCTTTTGTTGCCCGGCAGTGCAACAACTAGTTACAGGAATAAAATTGCTGCCTTATTTTATTTACATACATTTTGCGGACTTTGACATGTACGTCAAACATTCCAATTCATAGGAATAACCCATTTTGGGCTTACAAATAAATATAATATTCCTTAGCAATACCTGTAGCAATCTTTCTCCAACTGAAAAACTCTTTTGTCGACGGCAGGAACGTCGCCTGTCGTCAAATTATTCACTTGTTGAAATTGTTTACTGAAGATAATTACTAGTTCACAGAATCCATCATTTCCTTAAAGTTGATAAATTTGTTTGTTCGTTTCGAGCAAAAGTTACAGCTAGCTATGTGCTAAGGCTTGTACATACTCAACATTTGTTTAACCATCCGAATTTGTGTTGCTTTGCTACTACCAGCGCATAGCATAGGTACATACATATAGTTATCATTGCCGTCGTCGAATAAACATTGTTTTGTTCGTCGCAATCACAGCCGAGCCGGCATTCTTGTGTTTTTGTTACAAAACTTAATGGCTATTTGCAATTGAAAACACTTTTGTCCACATTCTGTATATATATGCACGCATATAACCATAGCATGTATGCCATATATCTGTTAAATTATAGACAAACATTATTATGTACGCATGTATAAGCATTGTTCACCTGCATTTTACAGATTGTGATGAAAATTTCCAAAGAATCAAAAGCAAACAAAAGCAACGAATAGAAGGGAGATATCAATACTGTACGGACGGGGACTAAAATGTTAATCGTGTTGTTAGCAGAGTCTGCCAAAAGGCGACGAAAAAAACAATCTATCCAAGACAATGTTTTATTTTTGCACTGGGAACTTCTGACATTTGTATAATAGAAAACTACGAACCTTTGAAAATATTAACTAAACTATCCGACGAGCTCAGGGATTGTATTGATTTTCCGCACCCGAATATATTTCTTTTGTTTTTTATTTTATTAAATTGAAGTGAATTTGTTATTGAATTTTGATTGTAGAATTTTTTCCAAGCACCGACACTAAATTAATTTGCTCACGCTACTGGGTATTTTGGAATTTTTTCACAATTATCTTTTGAGTGATTATTTATTTTTTTTTGTTTAATGGATAACAAAATCAAAAGACAAAAATAAAAAAAAAACTCCTTTATTATTGTTTATTAAAAATTTAAAGATGTCAGACAAACATGGCGTCTTTGTAAATTTATTTAATTCTAAAACCAAAAATGGTCGACTCAAAATGGCCGTTCACGAAAATGTGGTGAAACCGTCTACTGAAATGATTTCTCTTGCTACGGATTCATTTTCACTTTGCCGAAAGGGTACATTTAACCAATTGTCGCTTATTGTGGTATGGTAGTGTGACAGAGACAGAGTCTATCGCAGCAAATTGACGCTGGTAGTGGAAAGAGCTCGGCGTAGACGCGGAGAGGTGAAATAGTCTTCTCGCAATGAAACTCATCCTGGGGCTTGTTCGTGAAGTATCTTGTGTATCGTTGATGGAAATAGATACATATTTCTTGTTTATAAATTCAACTGTCAAGTGGTAAGATCTTGATCTATGTACAAACCAATAGGTGTGTTTTCGGTATAGGATTCCTTTTTTGGAATCATTTCATTTGTAATGAAGTAGCATTACATAAAGATTATCTGGCCAAATATCATGTTTGCTGCGATCATTTGCCGTTATTATTTTATGCAGCGCATCCTGTAGCGCAGCCTGTTTTTTGAGCTTCTATCTCGGCAAAGTAGGATTTCATGTTCTTGTAATTGAGTGCTGAAAATTCTCATCGCAAAACTCAATTTTTGTCAGCCGATCCTTGCTTTAATTTACGAGGAAGTACAATTTTCACTGTGCGGTCGATGCATAGCCTATCATATGACATCGTCCCAACAGCCCCAGCTTGACTCTCATTGAAAGTTTCACTGATCACTTAATTAGCATTCGCAATTGATTTGTTTTTAGTATTCCAATTTGATACTTGTTTGTAATTTCCTCTCCTTCCATTGTTTAAATACGCTAAGTAAAAAATGCAATGTGTACATAATGGGGTTGATTTTTATTTACCGATTTGTGTTTTTTTTTTCCAATACGTTATATAATTTTAAAATCATACGAATAGCTAGCTACCAAAGAAAAATGGTTAAAAAAAAATACGCAGTAAGCTAATGATTAGTTTTTCTTTTCTAAAACAGTGTTTGCTACATTTTTACAAAGATAATGACAATAATAAAACATAAAGGCTCAATACAAGTTACTCGTTCCGTGTAAACTTTGAAAAACAATACTGCAATCGTACCTAGTTTGTTCGCAGTTGATAATCACCGTTTTGAGTTATGTAACGCACCCAGGGCAAAGCTTGATAGCCACTCTTCTCGATAATCTTCAAATAGCGAACCTGAAATAAGAAGCCGTGTATGGTGTATCCGATTGTATTCATTTGAGTGTGTAAAAAGCACAAACCTGAATTCCGGATGTTGTAAAGTATGGAATTTCAAATTTCACTTGAATTGGTGGTTTGCCTTCGGTGTCCTCGCACTCCACACTTGGTAGTCCGAAATGAGCACGCATCAGATACTCCTTACCACCCTGACAATGAAGAAAATATATTATATATTATTTCCACTTTTTATTTAAATCGAATCACATACCGGGAACGATTTAATTGTCCAGGTGATGGCATTCTGTTCAGGGGCGTACTTTACACTGCCGATGGATGTTTTAAATTTGGGTGAATCTGCATCGCCCGGAACTGGAATTACGATCTCTACGTTGTTCGCAGTAGAGCGCCGCTTGAATTGCGATTTGGCTTTGATCATGTACTCGACACGGCTATGGGCATGGCGTTCAATTACCGATTCGATCCATATAAGTGGCTTTACCTGCAAGAAATAAATTTGTCAAAACTAGCCACACCCCACCCACGGCCACAACTTGTGAAACTCACATGCGTATTCAACCGATAGGACATCAACTCGAACTCGCCATCAGGGGGAATAAATGAGATGGTACGATCGTTTTCGAATCGCGACAATCGAACGCATTGATGGAACTTCACATCCTCCAATTCGACAGACTTTGACTTGCCACGTCCAGTGCTTTCGAACAGCACTTTGTCATTCAATCCGAGTCGCAGTTCTGGCATTCCAGATAGATAAACCCGCATTTTGATTGCGCCAACAATCTCGCTGCGCAGTACATTCCCATTTGCGTTTGCCAGCAAATTCACCGACTCGATAACATCCAAGAAGACCTCATTTTTGCGATATTTAATGCCTTCCGAACGCCAGGATACAGCGTTTGTCACTGCCATCGGAATTCGTGGCTGAATTTCCAGTTTGTGACCCTCTTGTGTTATGTATTCTTGCAAAATTTTACTATCCGTCGTCTGGGGATAACCAAAGTCGATCAATTCATCGAGCAGCTCGTAAATAACGACGAAATTATCGCGAATGCTTTCTTCCTCTAGCTCCTTGAAATACTCCACAAAAACGTGGGCGATTTTATGCAAGAACACGAATATCAAGGCGATATTTGCATTTTTCCTGGTAGTGGACACAATGTACAAGTTGTTTGTTTTGATGTATGCAAAGGTGCACTCGGGCATCTGGAGAATAGGCGTGATCAAGCCCTCTTCTTCGCGTTCCATCAGCAGAGGCATAAACTTGTCAATGACCGACATATCAATGTCTCCGCGATAATTGCGGGATATGAGTACCTGTAAGGAAAATACGCTCCAGTTGTATGTTACTTGTCGCTTTTGCTTCACTCACCTTCCCCTTAACATCGAGAACGTAAATAGCCGACGATGACATTTTTTCTGCTTAATCTGAATGTCTGTTACATGTGTTAAAAGGTTTCTCCACGACTAAAAGTTGGAATGAAACTTCCCAATTCTTAATATTTGATGACAGGTTATGATAGCTGCATTAGAACGAGCAATGGTGGATTGATTTTAAGTAGAACACCTTACGGATCTGGATTTAGCAACTCGATTGAATGCTTTCAATTATCTGGAATGGTTGAGTTTACTTTCTTTCATGCGAATTAAACAAATTAACTCGTATTATTGTGCAGTTGATCCGAATAAAAAAGTTTTATATTTTCCAATTTTATTTTCCAAAGTATTATTCACTACGTGCACTGACACATACCCTCTTATTGGTATGCTGGACAAAGACGGCGATAGTCAAGATAAACAGAGTATACAGAGGGTGTAATTCGCCAGTATAGGGTGACAAACTTGCAGATAAGTGCTCTCTTTCAAAAACTAAGTGTTATACGCTGTTATACTGTCATTTTTCCTACAATGCTCCCACTTGACGAAAATTGCGCAAACTTTCTGAGAACTATCTGCCATATTTCTTAATAAAATGTGTTGCAGTACATCCGATTCATTCATTCAAATGTTTAATGAAATGGAGAGACTTTCGTGCGAGGCTCCCCCTTCACTACGTTTTTTTTTGTTTTTACGATGAGTTGGCATAGAATAACAAGAGGAAAATTAATTTCAGATCCTTCAAAATATTTCCAATTAAAATTTATCCAATTGCGCAGGTAATGGCTGTTTACCAGTTTAATTAATTTAACGCGTTCGTTTTTTAAACTATGCAATTTCTGCAAAATCCGGTTTGACGCGTTTGTTTTTTTTTTTTAATTATATTTTGACTACAATTTGTAGGTAGGTGCATAAGAAATAAACGATAGTGGCATCACTGTTTTGCAAGTAGAAATTTTCCAACCCAACACAAATGACAGAAGATTCTTCATTTCTGATAGCTCAAGATAGCTTCGACCCAACTTTTATAGTATACATTTTTGTGCATTGAAAATATTACACGACGAACTTTATTTGAGAAAAAAACCAAAAAGTTATCTTTTCTTATCAATACATTCCAGAAGTGAGTCAGAAATTTGATTTGCTTGACCTAGCCCATAGCAGTAAATAATGGATCCCTTGGATGAACAACTCGCCAAATTGAAGCTGATGAATAGTTATCCCCTGTCGCCAAGGGTGTACTCGGAATCGCCGAATATTTTCAATGATGCAGCAACAACAACTGGAAAAATCTCACCCAGAGAAGTAAGCCCCAAAAAGATTGGACCTGCCGTACCTCCAAAGCCGAACAAAAAGGGTTCCCAGTTTCCAGAGGTTTTTATTTACTTTGTTTTCTGTTTTTTTCTTTTGTTTTATTTTTTGTTTTCATAATTTTGGTTTTAAATTATTGTTGTCACTGTTTTGTTTTGGGTTAACTTCTTGTTCGTCACAAGGTACCGCAAAGTATGGTTGTAAGACAAACATGTGAACCGTTGTATTCTAAACGTTTGCAGAGCGATTCCATTGTAAAAGACACAAACAAAGTGACGGCCGCAACAAAGCCAATAATTGCAGCAGGACCTGCAGTTCCTATTTTACACCGCAAGCAACCAAATTATGGGGGCCATCATATCTACAGCAACAATAAGGTGACCCTAGACAATCCAGCCATTCTGGACCAACAGCTGGAAGCGCTGGAACACCACAAGAAGCAATTAGAGAAGAAAGGTCTGTTGCAGAATAATGCGGGTCCCAAGTTGTCGTCGTCTTCGTTTCTAAGTGGCAATGACGGTTCTGGATCCAGCACTCCCACGCCAAGCTACATTTATTCAAATGTCCGACCAACGCCAAATTCAGTATCCACACTGCAGCCATCGCAGATTTACGACAGACGTAAGAACAATGAGAGTACCAATGCCAATGCCAATGTATACTGCAACATTAACCACAAGCAACAGACGTTTATGGGCGGTGACAACACTATGCCGGTCGGAAACTTTGTGTACAGCAACGTGCATTACGGAAATAATGGTCATTTGCAGACATTCTTCAACTTTTTTCAGTGTTCAATGTTTTCTTGTATTTTTTTTTACAGTGGACGATTTGCCACCACCACCACCTCTGGAAATGTCATCGGCGCTGAGCATATCTGATCCAGCTGATTACTTGAACCAATGCACTGCCACTGAAGACGATATACCACCGCCACCGAGTCCTGTCAGCTCCTCCTATAGCGAACTACGTCGTGCCACAGATATTTACCCCAAATTGCCATCGTATCCAATGTCAACATACGGACCGAACGCCTCCGAAAAGTCAGTAAACGGCTCGGGTGTGAACGCATTGGCCAATCCTCCAATGCAACAAAGTGGCTGTCCATCTGCCGAACAACAACAAACCTACATGAACATGGCCTACCATCACAACGACTACAGCACTTATGGAAGCCCCAGTTCACAGGTATTTCATTCCGTGTATCTTTAAATTTATTATTTGTTGGGTTAAAATCGCATTCGTTACACATACCTACTAATCTTTTTAATGGTTTTTGTTGCGTGCTTTAAAAAAAAAAACAACTAACAACTAATTTCAGCAGAGCTTCAGTCAATCCTCTTCGGATTATTATGGTTATGGCAGTTCTTCACAGGTACACACAAAAACGCATATACATTACATTTATTAACAAATTGGACCAACTGGTAGAATAAAAATCTAATCCTGTAAATTTATCACTAAGCATAACTGTGCTGTGCTGTGCACTTGGCAACAACGAAGCTACCACAGCAAAGTCGCTGATAGAGTTTTGAATAATTGTTTAATATATGTTTGCTGTTTAGTTTAAGGGTGAAAATGCCGTGCCGTGGTAGCTTGAGCTGTTTGTATGTGTGTCTTTTTTTGTAATTGTAACTGCTACTGCCGCAAAGTTAGTAACTAATGAAAGTAAATTTCTTGAAGGGATCCTCAACATACGAGTCGATATATGAGCCGATCAATCCACGCCCACCGAGTCAATTGTCGTCGCGGTCAAATTACATGCCGTACACGTCGTATGTGAATAGCCCTCAGGTGTCTGAGGGTGAAACTGGTGGCTCGAACGTCGCTGGAGGCGGCACCACAACCAGCATTGGGACCCCTCTAAGTACACCAAGTGGCAACGGAAAGCTGCAGAGCCACAAGGAGGCCGAAGTAGAAGCGTTAACAGACCTACTTGTCCACTCAATGGATGCGGGAAATGATGCCGATGGATTTGGTAATTTATTTTTGTTGGTTCGCATGATTCTCAATTAATGATCTTTTTCAAAGGCACTTGTGTGGCATGCAACGAACGAGTTGTTGGCGAAAACTCTGGCTGCACAGCTATGGATCAGGTTTACCACATTGCGTGCTTTACTTGCTCGCAATGTCAGATCAACTTGCAGGGCAAACCATTCTACGCATTAGATGGGAAACCATACTGTGAATTGGACTACTTAAACACCCTGGAGAAATGCTCTGTATGCATGAAACCTATATTGGAGCGAATTTTGCGTGCTACCGGCAAGCCATACCATCCGCAGTGCTTCACTTGCGTAGTCTGCGGCAACAGTTTAGATGGCATTCCGTTCACTGTGGATGCTACCAACCAGAACTATTGCATTGCTGATTTTCACAAGTAAGTCAAACAATATTAACGTGGACTTTGTTAATGCACGTGTGTATATTGTTTATAGGAAATTCGCACCACGCTGCTGTGTATGTAAGCTGCCAATTATGCCCGAGCCCGGACAGGAGGAAACAGTTCGTGTGGTCGCTCTAGATCGCAGTTTCCACTTTGAGTGCTACAAGTGTGAGGTAAGAATTGCCCACCTAACCTATTGTTTATATTTGTGTTTCATTAATGTTGTCACATTCGCAGGACTGCGGTTTGCTGCTTTCCTCTGAAGCGGAGGGACGAGGATGTTATCCCCTTGATGATCATGTGCTATGCAAGAGCTGCAACGCCAAACGCGTTCAAATGCTTACCAACCGAATGACCACTGAGCTGTAACCGCCTCAACGCGTGTAGTAGTTTTCATTATAAAAGTATTAAACGTCGTAATCATTCATAGTTGTATCGCAAAACACATTCTACTATATCTAAATTTGGAAAATTGTTATTATCTCTAGTGTAAGCATTATTTTGTGATTTTATTGTATAAGGTTAAGATTTACTGTGAAGTATTCTTTTGGCGGGCACATTTAATGCCTTTCGAGTAACTCTACTTGTTTGAATATATATTATGTACTAAAGTACCACTGCATAACGCATATATATTATGTATAAATACATTAAAGCACTTGTAATTTCTCGTACGAAAATGAGTCTTGTTTTATTTATCGAGAAATGCAACTGACAGCTACAGTATGACAGTTTGTATTTGACACTTAACCACAGATCCACACCTGCGTGCATGCGTACAATTTCCACATGTTGGTACGAAAAATTTATTTTTGCATTGCATACTCGATGGCGCCACCAGATCGTTTTTTTTCTGACAGTTGCTCCCAAATAGTATACCTACTGCAAATGCTGGGCGCCTAGTATTTCAACGCAGATTTTTCAAAGAATTTGCCATTTTCATTTTTGAATGGTGACGTGTGATAGATGTTGGCGGTTTTTTAGGTTAGGTAGATGAAGAGAATTGCAATTTAGAGAGGAGAAGAGGTCGATTGTGATTTTTTTTTTGTAAGGCAAATGGTGGAAAGTCTGACAGATGACTATTTGAACGAATTGCGGCAAATATTATTGAACGATGGGTGTGTTTTTTTTTTGACAAATGCATGAAATGCAATACTAAATGCGAACATTTTGGAACAAATTTGAAGGGAAGTTGCATAAAACACTCTTTTGAAAAGTGATCGCTGCTCACTTAGAGCCGCTGCATAAATTGTTTTTCAGTATTCAGTATATAGAGGACTCCTTGGACATTTCGAAGGTTTTATTTTGAAGTCGCTGAAATGCCTTTGGCATCTACCTGCATTCTGCAGTATTCTAATCAGGAACTTACTTTTTGTCGGAGGCTATTTCTATTTCCTTTTTTTTTATTTGAGAAAGGGTTTGCCACTTTCCTTGTGCCCCATTTGGCCGGCCGTCAACGATCGACAAAAAAACTTTGAAGAGACGTTGATATGAGACGCAACGCTATGAATGAAAACTACGGTATTTATTTCGTTCAAATATTCAAATATTTATTTAATAATGTTTGGTTTTGTTTTATTTTTATTTTTGTTTGGTTTTTTTCTTTCATTTTTTTTGCAAATGTACTTTATTCTTTTTTTTATTTACATGAACATATTCAAATATAATGTTACATAAATTAAAATTGAATACGATAAATAAATAGCATAGTTCAATTAAAATTATTTTATTGTTAATACGTTGAAAACATCAAAACAAAAGAGTTTTAAGAAAAGAAATCCACTTAAAAACATTATAATAATTATGTTCACAATTTTTTATATTTATATAATAATTCAATTTTATTTGTTTAGTTTGTGTTATGCCATATATACATTTAAGTAAGTACAAATACACATACAGTACTTTTTTAATTGGTTGCTTTGCTTCCGTTTCTTTCTTTTAGCATTCTTTTGGACAACAAAGGGTATTTTTATAAAATAGTACGAATAAGTTGTTGTTTTTTTTTTTCATTTTTTTTTATTATTTGAAGTATTAGCTAATATTTTATGGTTTCAATTTTCTTTATCAATATGTTTTGTAGATCATATGATTTTATTTTTCTAGAAAAAAAAAGATTGTATTTTTTGTTTTGTTTTCTTAGTTTATAAATTAATTTTAAATTCGTCTTTCATTAAACACTTGCTCAGTAAAGAATATTAGAGAACACACTTAAGCAAATACAAAGATGTTTAAATATGGTTATTTAACGTATATATGAAATTTAATGATTTTTTTTTTTTGTTTTCAGTTCAACATTCAGAATAACGTAAGGCTGATTTTGGTTAGGGATAGTAGAAAAAGGAAAAATGGGAAACATGAAAATAAATATATGTATACATATATTTGTTTTTCTTAAACTAGATAATATTTTTTTTTTGTTATAGAATCATTCTAAAAATAAAATGAAAACCTTAAAAAAATATAACAAATTACATAGAACTTTCTGCAATTTAGAGGCAATGCAGATTAAAGCACAATATGTAATGTGAAAGAGTGTTCAGTAAATTGTTGCAGTATTTTAACATACAGTTTTATATATATATTAAATTTGACTAGACATTTCATAACGTGGTAACATTTAAAATTAATTCATTAAGATATATGCGTATTTTTCTTTTGTTTTTTTTTTTGTTGTTTTTATGTTTTTTTGTTTTATTAAAGAAAATAATACAAAAAGTGTGTACACACAAATATATGTACGTAAATTCACAGCTAATTTTTATCTATATAATAATAAGATTCAACGAAAAACGAAATGTAGAATTACTATGTTTGAATTACGAATGAAATTAAATAAAAAAAAAATTTGATAGAGCGCTCGATGTTCAGTGGCAGACATGTACGTATATCTGAGGTCCTTTGCCGTGACATTCAAATGGCAAAATGACGACAACTGACATTGTTTATATCCGACGCCTCTACGCCGAGAGAGGAACCCAGCTGGTTTCACGGTGGACCTCACGTGCGGCTCGAAACCACTTCACTACATTGCAAATATGGCAAGTCGTTAAAATCCTTTAAGCCGGAAACCATTACTTCAAACAAAGTGGAGAAAGTTCATGAACGCTCTGCTTCGCATTGGGTGCGTCTAACACCCACCGAACAAACGTATTCAGATCATAAGCATTCCAGTTGGCCACGATCAACCTCTATACGCTCGGTCGAACTGGGAAAGCGATTCCGCTCCAATTCGTTTTTGAACGCGCGTTGAAATGGATGAAATTCGAAAATGATAATAATGAAAATTATACATAATTAATAGGTTTACATTCAAGTTGAACAATGTTCACATACATATTTCATTTAGTTACTGTAGTTAAAAATTTATTTACTTATTCATTTTTTTTTGTATTTTATTTAAAGTTAACCATATTAAAATTTGCTTATGTATTCTTCAGCTTTTCGATACATAAAAAAAGTATTTTCTTTTAATTTGGGTAAGCTAACTAAAAAATAAAAGACTATTCATTTCCATAATTAAATTTATCTAGTTAAATATTGATTTAGAAATTGTTGTTTATTTTTTTGTTTAGATGTTTACTTATCTATTAAATATATATTAAAGTTATTTTTGTTCAATATCTAATTCTCATTTTTGTTGTTTTGATCTTTACAAATTTCCTACAAAATATGGATTACAAATTCGAACTTAAGTAACAATAGGTATGTGCATTAGATTTATTTAAAAAAAAATATATATATATATTTTTGTTTTGTTAAGCTTATTTTATGTTTGTTGAAAAAAGTGTTTTATTTTCGAAGTAAAGAAATTCAAAATTTATGTAAGAATTTGGCAAACACCTTACTAATAAATATATTTCTTTGGAAAAAACGTTATTCATTTTTGTTTATGTTCATTTTTTGTGTTATGCAGTCGGGTTGCATTTGAAAACAATCGGAAATGTCTCATATCTACCGCGCACATCGCTCTTGCATATATTTGTATTTTTTTTTTGTTTAATTTGTTTTCTTTTCTTATTGTATTTTTTTGTTTTTGGTTAACTATATTTTACTTGGGAGAATCTTTAAGGCACAACCATTTTCAGAAAGAGATTGACACTCCTAATGTTATCTTCTAAAATTGTCCCTGCCATCTGGGGGGAGGGAGGGAGGGAGGTCTGAGGATAATTCGACTTTTATGCCTTTCAGTATAAGTTACGTTAAATTTGAATTTAAACAAAAACAAAAATAATAACAATATTATAAAGATTGTTTAGTTATTGATATGTTGCGGCGTTTTGTGCTGTAACTTTCCTAGGAAGGGAGGAGAATACTGTCTGCTGAATAGGAAAACGAAAAAACATGTTCAGAAGGATGAGCACGGTATTTTCAAAATTATAGTTTCCGATGTATACAGTTAAAAAAATGCGCTTTCTAACATCTCGCTGGCCCTGACATTAAGGTCTAAATTTACAAAAAATTCATTTCGATTAGAACATTCTCAATAAATGTAAAAACAAATTATTTATAAAATCCATATGTGATTAGAAAAGGTTGTTTCGTAGTAGCCTGCACGCACATACGTGCCAGGATAGAAAACGAAAAAAAAAAACAAAAAACAATAGAGAAAAAGAACTAATCACAACAAGTAATAAGTAATTAACGTTAACAACCCTGTGAATATACTATAGATAAATTTTTTGTTTATATATATAGTTATATATGTTAAGAGATTTCGTTACAATTGTTTTTGTTTGTATTATATTTTTTTACTATTTATTTACTTCAATTTTCAAAAAGAGTTTACATGTTTTGTCGCCTTAGTTATTAAATTTTTTGTTGTTTTTGTTTAGTTTTAAATATTTCATTTCAAGCAAAAATATTTTGAAAAATTCGATTAAAGAATAAGTTTTAGCAATTTTTACTTGGTTTATGCTTTGAGTTATTGTTGACTTTATTTTTTATTAACAAATAATGTAAATACTTTTTAATTTGTTTAATTATTTGAAATATTTCCTTATATATATTTATCTAATTTTTGTTTGTATTCTTTTATCGAAATAATTATGTAATAACAATAACAAAGAAGTGAATAAAGAATTTGTTAATTATTATTTTTTAATTATTTTTGTTTTTTTTTTTCTGATGAAAATATTAATTTAATTATAATCATTTCTGAATTGTTTTGTATTTATTTTCACATAATGAATAATATTTTGTAGAAATAGACACTACGTGTGTTTTTTTTTTTTGGTTTTTGTTTTATTAACTCGAGTGATTTATTTATTTAATTTGTTTATGACGATGAAAGATATATATTAATGTGTACATGAGGAAAGTTATAATGTGAATTGTGAAATCTGAGTGTCAGCGTTAAATGAAATACGGACAATTTTCTTATTCTTCTTCTTCTTCTTCTTCTTCTTTTATTAACTTCTCTCTTTGTTATTAATTTATTTTTGTTGTGGTTTTGTTCGTTTTGTTATTTTGCTTGGTTTTACTAAAAATTATGTTTAGTGCAAATGAATTCAAAAAAACTCTAGGCTGTTACGGGCCTACGACATTTTATTTCTGTTGATTTATGAAATCAAATGTTGTTGCACCGCTAATCTTTCCTGAGGCGCTCCGATGAAAATGCACGTTCTGCCATTTACTGTCGCGTTTGTGCCACACGCGAGTCTCCTCAGACTGATGTGTGTGGGCATGGCCTTGTCTAAATGGTTTGAAGCGATGTTGCCAAATGCCTGATATTTATATGATAATGAAAAAAAAACTTACTTGTCAATATATTGCGTTAAGCGTACATATGCAATGCATGCGGCATCCTCGCCCAACAGGTGCACATGAGGATTTAGTATAGTTGTATTAATGGCTTTGCAGTTCTTGCCCAGAACTGAAAGTTAAATTTTCATTTTGCGTATATCGCTTGAGTGTTTTGCTTTTCAACTCTTACCATTTTCAAAGTAAAATTTATGAAAATCAATCCCCTCGACCAGATTGCCCAATGCCTCTGGCTCAAATGCCGTCAAGTGTGGGTCACAAATTTTCCTATCGAAAAGAAAAATCGCCTCGCAAATTCAAGTCACAATGGCAACAAGCACAAGTCAGAAAACTTACGTATAACCATCGAAATCACCACTATTGATAGCCTCGATTAGTTGTTCGGTGATTTTAATTATTTCCTGACGACGTGCTACTTATATGTTGGATGTTTTTTAATTGTAAATTTATAGTTGAAAGTTCAAAGGATGAAAACGCAAGAAGAGAACAAACAGAATAGGTGAACATATTATGTAAGATCAGTGACAGCTAAATACATATTCATAAATATAAATATTCCTTAGAGTTATTTGATTGTTTGATATTTTTGTACTTTGCTAATGTGGAACTATTCGACATTATTCAGTTGTATATTCGTTGAACCACCTGTATTATTATTTTTCTTCAATACTTTCTCTATAATAAATGCCAAACTGACGGATACTATCTGATTTCGATATACAAGTTTAGCAGTTCTATTGTTTTTGAATGAATTGAAAATACTATGAAAGTGTGCAAGGAGACGAAGGATTGAGCATGCGTGATTTGTGTTAGTAATAAAAATATAATTGCTTTTAATGCGGGCCTAAGATTTACGAACTAGCGCAATGGTGAAGTTTCCCCTCTATCATTATCCATTGTGGCCTAATTTATATTTTCGTTCAAAACATTCCACTATCTGTCAAAATGGCCCAAAGCAGCGATAAAACGTATGAAAGTTTGCAGTGGAAGGCTTAGAAATGGCTCTTTAAACAAAAAAGGTCCCTTTGGTCAATTTCGTCGGTCCTAGATTTCATTAATAACCTCCTTCATATTTCGTAGATAACAATAGACGATTTTGTGGGGTCTTTTCCATTCGTCGGGTATGCCACTTAACCGGATTAAAATCTATAAAATCGTGTTCTTCAATCAAAAGGTTACACAAAGCGATTCCATTTCAAGATGGACAGGGACACCAAGCGACTCCATGGAGACGAATCAATTTTAGATTAAATTCAAGCCAAGCTAAATAAAAATTTATGCTTTTAAGCGTTACGAATCCATATATCTGACTAAAGCGCATTTTGTTTATAAAAAAGCTATCGAAATCAGATCGTACATCCATTGTAATATATATACAGAAATAAATGAATTTTGTGCAAACTGCTTGGAGAACGAAACAAAACGTAACTTAACGATACAAAACTTAAAACAAAGCTCATGATACATGACTTTATACTTATATGAGCATACACTTTGTTAAGGAATTGTTGTTGATCAAAATTAAGCGCATTTAAAACCTCTTATGCTAAAAAACAGAAATCATATGCAAAATGTTAAAAGAAAGGAGTACACACACAGACTGTGTTAAAAAAAAAACAATTTGTCCAAAAAATCATGTACGACAAAAAGAAAGTAATATACAAATGTTCACAATTATAAAACAAAAAAAAAAAGACTATTTTCGTCGAAAAATGTTGCCTCACATTCAGTAATAATTAGAAAATAAAAAAAAAAAAACAATATATATATAAATATGTAATATGAAACTAAATGAAAACATTTTGTTTACAACATCAATTAAAAGCACACATACAAGAAACACACTAAATTTGCACTAGTAACGTGTTACTATAAATAAAGCTATTTGAAAACATGTACTAAACAGAGAGTGTTAGCTGAATGGGGGGTAGTTTGTGCTCGCCTGGTCAAGAAAAATAAATATATATAATCAACAGAAGGAGAAGAAAAACACAAGCTTTGGGAAGGGGTACATAATATATAGGTGCGTTACCCTTCTTATTGTCTTATTGTAATAACAACAAAAGATTGCTTTAGTTATCCATCTTTAGGGCGTAGACAGTTGTCTTTTTTACTTTTTTTAAAAAATGTGATTCTGCTATTTGAAGGGGCATGTTCACTGGTGGTTACTCGACTACTTACAAACAATCATTTTCCACTATTCTCTGTTTGACATTTGGACAAAGTAATTACTTAAATCAAGCACTAGTTATTACCACCGCGAAGAGGGTAACAAAATAAATAATAAACCAACAAACATTTTCAGTGTCCAGGATCAAAATGACTCAATTTTCTATACAAAATTGCATACCTACATAACGAAGGCTGGAAATGATTATTAGTAAGGCCCAGTTTTCATTGATGCGTCGCAAACAAACTGCCCGATATGCGAATCATTGCAAAACCATCAGACATTGATTTAAAAAACGGGCTCCAATTCTGACAAACGTCGCATTAATCTTTCCTTGGAAGGCTGCTCAACTCAGCATAAACGTGTGTCAAAGAAGACCAATGGTTGTGGCAAGCTATGCCTGCATAATTATCAAACTGTGTGTTAGTTTATAGCAATTTAAGAGAGAAGCCAACAGATGGCGCACCCTTAATCAAAAGGATTTATCTGCAAATGTGGGTACTCTTAGTGAATTAAAAGCCGGAAATCAGTCGGAGGTCAGTCGAATTTCCACCAGTGGTTACATATAATTTGTACTATAATTACATTTTGATTTTATAATTCCCAAAGACAGACAGAATGAATTTTAACAATCAAGTCAGTGTACATATAGAAAATGCAAAAAATCTAATATTGAAATTAAAATATTCATAAATGTTTGCGTACAGAAAAAGTGTATAGATCATTCAAAGTGCGCAATGAATAGATGTAAATAAAATAGATACTTGACAATATTTATTTAATAATAATAATATAATTTACATCCATATATACATATAATATATATAAAAAATTAATTGTAACACAAAAAGTATTTTTGGTTACACATTTCCGTATTTTTTGTGAGAATATATGTAAAAAATAAATATATTTTGTCTTTAAGAAGAGCTATACATAATATACAAAGTGCTTCAAGATTGTGTCGTCTAAAATTAAGGGTGAATCCACAGTGGATCGACAGAGGAATATCCCCCTTCGGTCGGTACAACCACTTGCCGCTCCTCACTATCGATCGAAGGAATGCTAATGCGGATCAAGGATTCAACATTTGTTCACGACAAATTTGAACCAATCTTGAAACGACCGTGTACCGAATCTGTGAATCCCAGAAAAGCCCTATTTACATTTAATTGTTGTTGAGAGTAGGTGAAAAAAACGACGAAATAAAATGGAAAATCGTAGAAAAGTGACACATGAACAATTTAAGGTGGGAGATTATTGTTTAAATATATATTAAGAAAAAATAAGAAGAAAGAAACAAACGTCTCAAACAAGTCATGAAGTATAGATAGGGCCTGTCCGGGTAAATTCATTTATGCATTTATTAAAAATAAGGTGCATTCTATATACAGAAGATTTATATTTATACATAAGTGACTTACTGATTGATTATTGTTCTCATTTAGAAAATACATACCTGAACATTGAGAATTTGTGGAGAGCTGTTGACAAGCTTTTGCTGGGCATACAATCCTTATCTCTAATGTTTGTATCATTTGTTTTTTTGTTTGTTTGTTTTTTTGATATTGTTTTATTTAAATTGTATAGTATTTGGTTTTTTTGTAAATACACAAATATGTATTTAAATATTTGATTGGTATGCAATTCGGGAGGATAACAATATATAAAAAAAGAGTTTTAACTAAATATTCAAGTTTTCTTTTTTGTTTTTAAATTATAAGAGGGATTATTATTGTATATATAAATATATTGTTTTTTATTTATTATTTTTTTGTGTTTATTTGTTCTTTTTTTTGTTGTTTTCTTTGCATGTAATTTGTTTGTTTTAATATAACTGTGCAAACTTTATATTTTGTATAATTGGAAGAGCGGTACAATACAAAATTCAAACAAAAAATAAAAGAAAAAAACTAACGAAACAATAAGGTTAACTGGAACTGAAAACTTAGAATGCAACTGTTGTGTGTGTAGGTTATGTTAGTCGTTGTGAAAAGAAGGATTTCGGATTTTATGCGCTTTTCTATTGTTACGTAAGAACTTAAAATCAGTCTCATCATTATTGGCGGCCATTTTAAGGTACAAACAAAACACACAATGACAAAAAAATTAAACAAAAACAATAACAAAATATTGCAGTTTCATTTGAAACAGAATTGTAGTAGCTAATTGTATATACATCGGTATAATGACATGGAGTATGCATGGTCGAATTTCTGATGCTAGACTTCCTAAAATGTACTAACGGAAAAAAGAGTAGGGGCTTATGGATACCCATTCACCCAGCCAACTCATCCCAACCAATTTTTTATATAATATGCAATAGTTGATGATGAATTATTAAAGACAATCTAGGATGTTCGAGCAAAAGCTATGAAAAGTTTATGAAGAGATATGTCAACCTCTCTGTTTTGTTCAATCAAGTGTTGGCCTAATATTGAATTGGTCAATTGACAACTAAATAGGGGAAAAACAAAAGTAACAAAACATCGTTAACAATGAATAAAATTCTAACATTTTGTTGGCATTTCTCACATTCGCCTTTCTAGCTGACAGTGGATAATTTTGAATGGAAAATTTCGCTATTGCGAGTTCGTAAGTCAAAACCGAGTCGGAATTTCAAAAAACAAAGCGACATATATTTAAATTCAAATTTGTTACAGGACAACATAAAATTTAACGTCAAATTCCAAATGAACCTACAATTTTTTCCGCTAGTTTATAAAGGCAATCGAAGAACGTCGCAAGGAGTACAACATTAAACGTTTGGAAAAAGCGAGTAAAATATGATAAATATTTGCAATATTGGTTGGTTACTTTAAGGATTTCATTCAATCTAATTAATATAGTAAATATACAAGTTTAAGCACTGAAAAGCTTGTATTTTGTAGAGTACTTGTCCCGCTTAAGCTTTGAAACGTTACTTTTGTTCTAGAAAAACCGAAGAATCTGCCGAAGCCACATCCACGGCTAACGCTGACTCTCTAGTACACAAAAGTGACGTCCCTACAAGAAATTGTTGCCAATTTGTTATAACTAGAGTTCGCCCGTGGTATAAATTCCATCATAGTGACCTCAACTTATTGGGAAACAAATTACAAACAGGATTGCATCTCCGCACAATCTTCTAACAAAAAAAGGCAGTAAAAGTGGTTGCCTTCGCCTATTCATATATAAGATGTTTGTGGGCGCACATCTTCTTATTGAGTTGGCGGATTGCGATTAATTAAAAGCGAAATGTTGCTTCAGTAAGCCTTTTGTCACCTCCATCCATACCCATTCGGATTGGGTGATCAGTTTTACGGGGATGCCGTAACGAATCCAAAAACAAACATTTTCAGAACAGGGTTGAATTACCGCATCCGTGATCGAGTAATACGTGACTGAATTTGTTATTGTTTTGCATGTAAAATCTACAAAATTCAGTGACGTATTGCTCGCTCACGGATGCGGTAATTCGACCCCAGGTCAATCGACAGCGAAAATGACAGTGGATCGAAGGGGAAATGCAAGGCAATCGAACGCACAAGATGAAAAGAAAGTGAAAGAGTAGTTTGCAGGACAGTAGGGATGATTGTCTACCCAATTGCAAATATTAACATACCTACTAGTGTTTGTTTGATTTAGAAAACTCCATACACACATGTAGAATGGCTCTTTCTTTTTTTTAAGTTGCGTTGAAAACATTTTTTAAACAAAATCAATGAACAGTACAACAACAATAGTAATAGAGTCGGTAACATAATGCAAATAGAAAAAATGTGCAAGGTGTTTTGTGTGAACCAATTAAACTATGCGGCCTGGTTGTGCAACAAACCATCGACCATCGAGATAAATACTCTTAAATTCCAAAAGATTGTGTTAAAAACGCTTTCAATTTCGCTACGGCCGGGAGTGTGGCCAAACTATTCTTCTTTGCTTGTTATACCTAATTACGCTACATTGGTTTTCTGCTTTTAAATTAATTTTTGGTACTTTTATCTAGTAATGACTCAATTGAACTTGAACTCACCGTCGGTTTTGTATCCAGAATCGCCAGTCTCATCGTCGACTTCCAGCGCACGATACCCTAGCACGCAATAATAGCAACAATGCCAGCTTTTTAGTTTTTTTGTTTTAAATGTTTTTGTATGTGTCTTATTGTATTATTTCCATTTTTACATGTTCATTATTATTGTTTTTTTTTAATTTTTTGATTATAACTATTGTTTTTTTAATTTTTTGTTCGTTTGTCTATATTAATTTGTATTCTTATCTAAATTTTCGGCTATGGACAAATTATACCATGCTTCAAAAAAAAAATTTACAAAGCACTCCATTTGAATTTCGCACATTAGTTTTGTATATATATATATAAATATATGACATGTGGACAAACTATCAACTGAGGCAACCCAGGTCGTCATTTTTAGTAATACTTTTCAATTCGCACGGATGGTTTCGGACAACAAAACAAAATACACTTTTGATAAATCTCTTCTTTGTGACATAACAATTATCATAAAGTGAATTTAAAATGAATTTACTTCACTGAGAAAAAAATAAATTAAATAGAAAAAATAAATAAATAGGAAACAAAATATGTGAATTTTATGGACCGGTATTTAAATGCTCAATGCGTAGATTTTACAAAACAACAAAAACGTTGTAAAAAATCTGTAAACAGAAAAGAAAACATGAAAAAAACGAAAATGCTTTGTTTTCAGGAATAACAACAACAAAGAAAAAAAAGAGGAAGATAGAAATAAAGTAGTGAGAAACATTTTTAGACTCAAAAGTTAAAAACCGATTTATTTTGTTTTGTCGTTGATTTTAAGTATGCACAGGCACACATTATGTACAAACAATGAAGAGAGTTCGAAATAGGAAAGACCTACCTATCTACACAATAATTTGAGCTATTGAGCACGATAATGTCCCAAGTCAACAGGTGAAGGTTTCTCAGTGAAGGGGAAAATTGGCCCATTTTCAGATTGATACATTTGGGTGGACCGAGCGGCGCAGGTTTGACCTCCACCCAAAATTGGATCGTAGGTATATAAAAAAATAATCACTGCTTAGGAGACAGCGTAGACTGAGTACATGAAACTTCTTCTTGTGCTCTCTATTTTTTTGCACAGTGTTTTTCACTTTGAAACAAATTGAAATAAAACAGTCTAAATTTTTGTATAACCTTTCCGTCAGCAGGAACACGAAACTTGCTCACAGACGGAATCCGTGCATGTTGACTATAGCACGTCACTAATAGATACTAGGGACTAAGTCATATTCCACTCACAGATTGTGTAAGTTCACAGTTAGAAATCGAGAAGGAAGGTTCAGAACCATTATTGAATTGAGATTTGGCAATCCTTGAAAAGGAATTTATTGATCCACGAGACACTCACAAACTGACTAATAATAATTTCTAGTCTCGACTTTATATTTGTGAAAAGTCGAAACCAAAATTCAGGCCTATCGTTTTTAAATAATTGCGTGACTTTGGACACAAATTTCGGCTCCAAATGGGCTTAAATAAATACCAGAATAAGTTAAGTTTTCACTTCCCGACAAAGTGACGTTTGTCACACATGGTAGAAAGTTACTTCTTGTCAAAATAGAAACGTAATATCTGCATAGAACAATTAATGGACAGATTATGGTCGTCTAATATAATCGTCCAATAACGACAACATAAACCTCTGTGCATCAGTGCGAGCGAGGATATGTAAGGCCCGTGACCAAAACTTGAGCAGACGCTTGCATTTAGCTTGAATTTCTGTTAAGAAAAGCTTGATTTGCACCGTTGAATCAAGGTGAAACAATAATTCATCATAAATATAGAAAGAGAAAATTATGTATGCATCGTCTTTTAACTTGCAGGAATCACCCTTCTTCCAAAGTTTAATAAAGAGTCATCACCAATTAAAACAACAGATACCTATTTACAGTGACTTGCGGAGTGACAAAGATTAGGTGCGCTTGTGTTGTTATAAATATATTGGCAAATGTCACGTAACTATAAAAATTCCGGCTCGGTAACACACATAGAATTTTATCCGTTGAGTTTTAAATTGTTCGTTACGTATGGATAGTCTTTTTTCAGAAATAATAATAAGTGTACATTTGCTTAAAATTAATCAAACAATCACTTAAAAACAATAACTAACCAAAAACATTCGGTGATTTGGTAAAAGGTAGTATTCCCGAACTCACATTCCAACACAGTTGGCAGCATTTTTCTTATATTTGATTCTAATTGACATACAACCGTTAGGAAAACAATCTGCCGAATTTTTGAAACAAATTGAGGAGGCCATTGGCAAAAGGATTGCCACTGAGTTTGCCTATGGTCGCCACAGTGCGCCGAATTGTATGACTGTCTTTTAAATGAAAATTATGAACACACCTCTCAAAGCCAAATCGTTGCGACGTTTGGAACAATTCCGTAAAAGGTCTTAACGTATTCTTAAGCCGGTCGGTCACTCCGTAGTGCGTTTCATTTCTAAATCAACGCTTTGATTTCAAATGAACGGGGCTACCCAACCCTGTGGGTGGTTGGAAGACGATTCATTTTTATTTTTTTAAACTAGGCAGTAGGCAATTTTTGAAGAATTGAATGAATTAATATATTTACCAAGTGTACGAGACATTTTAACAGTTCGAGACTATTCAAAATGCGAATAATGCGTTCAGCGTAAACACACAAAATTGCGGTGTGCTATATATTTGTTTCTTAAATTGAGGAGTTGGAACGACTTTTAAACGCGGTTGGTTGATTCACTTGCTTCCGTAAGGCATGTGTTTTCTTAAAACATGCCAAATCAAATAAGATTCGATCCTATTCTTAAAGTAAAAAAATTCTTTCCTTTTACTGGGTTTATATGTAGAGTTTTAAGTTTTCAAATGTTGCCACAAACCACTCTGAATGGAATGATATTTGCATGACTGGGGGGGTGTGTTTGATTTAGTTTACAAAAAAAAACATTTTATTACACACAATTTTATGAAAATGCCAACATTCAAAACTATAGTGTTTTCTTACAATTATTTTTATCACACCTAAAACACAATAAACACAAACAGTTATGATTTGGGGCTTTTTTTAAAATCTACAATTAAGTAGGTTTATTATGCAATTTTCTAAATGAAATGTGTATACGGGTATGTGCAAACATTTTAATACCTATCTGCTTTTGTATACCTAGTACCTATTCTTAGCTACATGAAGTTCGTTGACGGATTTGAAATTATTATTAGATACCACTGTCGAAATGTTAAATGAGGAATGGCTACACAACACAAAGAACGATATTTTATCCAGGAACACCACAAATGTATATCGGTTATGGGTTTTTGTTTTTATGAAGAAAGTTTCGTTGGCATTTTTTTTTGTATAGATATTATATAGTTTTTTTTTTTGGAAATTGCTTTTGTGTGGCTTTTTTGTTCACCCAATTTAACATACCTTGAACGCTTTGAAATAATGATGCGCCTACTGGATTGATGTTGGTGTTACTGTTGTCGCCGCCGCCACCACCACTGTTTGTGTCTGTCTGTTTTTGAAAGTGCTGTCGATCTGCGGTTTGCTGGGGATGTTGCAGATGTTGGGAGGTTTGCAGATTGCCACTACTGCTTGGCTTATTTGTACTAGTCAGTAGATTGACCATATTGGATAATTGAGATTTCTGCTGGTGGGATGTGCTAGTCACAGATGTGGAAACATTTAATCCGGCTGCTGGATCCGCAATAGTGTTATTGCTAGAGAGCTTTGGCGACAGTGGTGGAGATAGACCGCTACCGCCAACGCCTGTTGGTGATTACCATTGTGATACAAATTCCTTTTTTAGTCTTTTTTTTTGATGGGGGAGTGGTGCTGTGTTTTACATTTATATTTATACATGTATATATATTTTGATAATTATTTTTTCCATTATGCTCTCCTAAATTTGTATATATATGTTTGGACTTTTTTTATATGCAGGTCTAGGTTAATTGAATATACAGATATCACATTTTTGTCAACACACAATAATTATTACATACAAATATGAGTTAATAAGTAAGTTGGTTTTGTTTTTTTTCTGGCCCAGATACAGAATACCTAATCAAAATACACTTTTGCAAACTTACAAGCAGACAAAACTTAATAAATTCATACGGGTATATTATATATAAAGTTTACTACGAAAATGTTGCATGTTTTCCCTCTGTTCAATTTTTCTTCCAGAAACCGGCAGGAAATTCAAATTTTGCAACTTTCATTACGATATCGATTCATTTGAATAGTTATTTTTGACGGATGCATAGTGACAAAGACAAAGAAATAAATAAGACCAAAGAACATATTATATTCTCGTTTTTGTTTACGGAAAGCAACGCAGCTAGCTATTTCAATTAATGTTAAAAAATAATTTAAATCAATAGTAAATTAAAATTAAATTTTTAGGAAATCATAGCGCATAGGGGTGGTGGTGGTTGACTAGTCTAGTAAATTTTCCTTTGTGAATTTAGATACTAGAGTCTAGACTAAGCTTTGTAAAAATGAAATAAAAATCGCCTCACTGGGGAGGGAGGGGGAATGGGTGTACCGCAGCCAAAGTTCATCAAAAAAGGAATGGAAAGTCGGGTTGTTTTCCAACACGATCTAAGACTATTACGCAGTTCTAATCGACATCAACCTAAGTTTCGCACAATGGCGGAATTTGTAATCCAAATTTAGCTGCTGTGACTGTGATCCCAACAAAGTGAGGACGAAGTGAGTCAAAAATGTTTACAATTATGCAACTGGTCTTACAATTTAAGTATAATTTTTTTTATTTATTTTATTCATTTTACAAGGAAAGTAGATCACTTATTAGTGTCCTGACAGGTGACGTTGTAACCATTTTGAAGTTCACCGTTTAACTTGTATGGGTCCATACTCATTTGCACAGGCTCTGTACAAAGATGTGTTCTTTATTAATCCGAGTTAAGCTTGAAGCATATTTTTCTTACACAATTTGAAAGCCCGTTAAATAAACAAAATAAATGTTAGTATCATGCAAAAACGCAAAACAATTTTTAGCAACATTTTTCAATTGCTCCGGAGCTGCAAAAAGTAAAGAAAGTCAAACGTAAAAAAAAAAAAAAAACACTGATGCGAGCCTTAGATCGATCTGACTGCAAAAGTCAATTTCTGTACGAAAAATGTGGACCAAAAAGAAAGTGGCCTTAATACCACATGCACGAAATACTATGCCTAATCTGGCATGTTCTATATAGAAACTTCATTTCCATGGTTTACAAAAACAGCAGCTTCTCCTTCTGTCGGTGTAAGCCAAGCTAATTTAGATTGTCTAGGAAATATAAAATCACCAACTAGGCATTGACTTTAAGAGTATTTCTTACGACAAAAACATTCCAGGGGAATGTGTTGTTTGTCGCACACTGACTTAAGCTGGGTTTTCTCACGTAGTCCTATAATTGCTCTATCTGACCCGTGCGGAAACCTTTCAACAAGGGTTCATGAGATAGGACATATTTAAGAGCAAAGTCCCACAAAAGATCCAGTTTTAGAAATACAAAGACTTAGGTACCATCTTTACCAAAGTATGACGCGGTTGGAAAATGGAAGCGTAACGAAAAGTGAAACGCGTTGAGTCGTCCAGCTTTGTGGACAAGTCGTACTTGTATTATTTTTTTTTTAATGACTAAGGTTTGGTTTAAAGTTCGTCCTTCCCAAGGGAAGAAGAACTGATCGCAATCAATAAAAAAAACTCTATGAATTCGTTGTTATCTACCATAAAGAGACGGCTTTCATTTTTGCGCCCACAATAAAAATATGCATACAAAACATTCTACAAAATGTCGCATTCAAATAATGTGCTTTGTAAATAGCCCTTGTCCTGAATATTTTTTTATACGCATCTGTTCATATACAAAAAAAAAACGAAATCGAATTAATAGTTTTTTTCTTTCTCCTCGTGTTATTTTAACCAAAATTCTAAAATAGAAGTTAAATATTACAGCTGCCAGATACTTTTTTTAATAACAGCAAAAAAACAAAAAAAAAACAGCAAGGTATGCTTATAGGCAGAAAGGGAGTTAAAGGGCCAAATTAAGAAAAATCTACGTTTCCATTTACGCTGTGCCGGTTTTTTGAAATTTTTCGTAACGATTTTTTTTTGTTGGAAAAAAAATAACTATCTTTCATTTTAGTTTTATTAAAACAAATAAAAAACAAAAGAACAAATGTGTTACTAGTGTGTGTGTGTGTTTTAGTGTGTTTATCGTGCTTAATTATAAGTTATACAGAAATAAAAATAATAACAAAATAAAATCGGAACAAAATAGATTATAAAAATCGAACAAATAACAAACAAACAAAATTACAAATCAAAATATATATATATATAGCACAACCAAGAATTAGTTTTTCGTATTTTACTTTTGCAGTTTGTTATTTTTGTTCGCTCGTTTTTTAAATATAATAATTTACCTTCGGGCTCTTTAGAAATTACAGTTGTGCTGCGATCAACACCTCCTTTTTTATCTTCTACAAAAAGAAAATAAAAATTGGAAAAAAATAATTTCGAGGGCAAACAAATTTAAGGGTGTGTTTGTTCTTAAAATTTTATTATTTTTTTTTTAGTCTCAAATTTTGCAGAGTTTGTTAATTTCGTTTAAGGTCATTTGTTTTCCCCTTTTTTTGTTGTTGAATTGAGTCTTTTTTTTCTGTTTGAATGAGTAATTAAAAATTAGGCGGTTGTGGAAAGACTAATCGAGAATGAAATAAATAAACTAGCAGTAAAATAAAGTAAAGTAAAGTTTAAAATACACGAACAAAGTATGCAAGTTGGATTAATAGAGAATATAATAGTTTTAAGCTCCTAAAGAATGCTTCATATGTCAGATTGTATTTTCATTTTAATGAGTGTTGTTTTATAATTTTACGCAATCAGAAATAGAAATAGAAACAAAGTGTATCAAGTTATTGATACGTTGGTGCAAGTACGTAAAGAGCAGGGATAATGTAACACGTACGTACACTTAAGGGAAGGTCTGTGTTTTAGCATAATCTATTAATAGTGGAGTCTGACAAAATTGCTTGAAATAGTTGCATCAAGGAGGAGCTATTCATATTGCATAGATTAAAGATTAAAAAAACGTATGCTAATTATTGTAAACCCTCCCCTATCATGTACACTTGGGAAGGGAAATGGCACACAAAAGCAGGGATTGACCACACTTTACACCAAACATACATTTATAGAATGACAAAAAAATGTCTTCCCTTAAATTAATAATAATACAGCAAATGATAAACATGTATAAAATGTGATGTAACAAATTAAATTATAAAATCGTTTGTTTTTTTTTTTGCACAGTGTCAGAATATACATTATAAATACACTAGAACGACTTCATAAAAAAAAAGATTAAAGAGAGAAAAAATGTATATATCGGAAGAAAAATATGAGCAACAACTCAATGCGAGATGCACTTAATATCTTAGAAAACACTGTACAACAATAGTTCGCTTTTTCTCTTAAAATAATTTATTAAAATAAATCATTCCTCAATACATTTACGTTGTACAAACGAAGAATTACCTGTTGAGCTTTTTATTTATGTTCATAAATTAAACTTTGCATTTTTCTTCTCGGACATGTTTGATTTTGATTAGTTTTTATTTTTTAAAAAGAAAATAAGAATCGAATATACACACAAAATCAAATAAAACTTGTGCTCAAATTGAAGTTTAATAGTGAGAGTTGTTTCGAGTGTGGAAGAACTTTGAGGGGGCGTTTTTTTTTTGGTTGCAGGCTCCTTTCTTATAAGGACTTTTGTTTGTGGAATACGAGTAATTAATGCGAGAGTGTGTTAGAGGTATACATGTTGGTTGGTATTGTTTTAAGCAAAAAAGTCGCTTGATATTTTTTTTAACCGCCACGGAGATAGTTTTAACTAAATTGCGAGCAGATTTGAATTTACAATTATTCATTTTCCAACATTTTTCATGAGGCAAATATCACATCTGTTCACAATGCTTAACCTTTTGAGTGATAACGCTTTAGAAAAAAAGCTGTGCAACTGTTTCTCAACAGAGGCTAAAAAAAGGTATTTTTTAAAAGTTCAATTTTTAACTGTGACCTTTAATGTGTTTTAGGTCACAATAGATATTTCTGTTTTTATCCAGGACACGAAAAATGATCAGAGTAGCTAACTCACAGTCGTGATATTTTTTCCCACGCAAAACTAAAAGGTTAAAAACGATGGAAATCGTTTTCATGTAAAAAAAGCAGTGGCGTCGATTTTAGACAAACATCTCCGAAACAGTTCTAAAACCGGACATTCCGTTTTGCTTATAATGAACAGTGGTACCAACACCTTGTATAAAGAAAAACATACTATTCGTGATTAAAAAAAATAGTTTTAGATGATAAAAATAATAAATAAAAACCGGACAATCACATTCATATAGTTCAAAGCGAAATAACAACTGAGCATCCACATGCCATAGTAACATAGAAAATGCCTAAGAAAATCCAAACAAATAAGGTAAAAAGAGAAGATGGGAATTTCAAAAATATGTACAATGCAAAAGAATTCCGAAAAAAAATAATTAAAAATTAAATTCATAGGTTTCAAATAATAATTTAACAATAGATAATTTAAATATAGGTATATGTAATTCATTTTTGAGTAAATGGCTTTATCACGCACTCTATTTTGATGATACAGTATAAATATATGAATATTTATATATATATGAAAATAAATTGTAAAAATAATTTATGTAGAAGTACACAATAATTATTTAGTTAAGTCAGTTGTTAGTTGTTATAGTAAGAGTTAAACCAAAAAAACAAAGAAGATAAATAAAAATAGAAAATATGTTTCTTTCAATTACCTTTGACATCATCGTCTTCCAGGGTTGTGCTAGACGAATCAGTTGATTCCTTCACTTGAGATCCTTCACCTTTTTTGGTGATCATACTTCTACCTTCAGTAAGAGAAAAATGTACAAAGGGACAAATTAAGAAGGACATAATGACAAACTATAGACAAAAAAATGGTTGGATCATATGTTCTCTGTATTACAAAGCTTGCAAGGATTTTGATCTACTTTGGCAAAAAAAAACAAAAGTAAAACATAAAAAAATGTACATGAATGATTTTCTTTGAACATTTTACATTTTTTTGATTTACCTAGCTCGATAATAATAGCTTAGCAATCTATTTGCTACCAGTTTTTTTTATTTTGATATTTTTGCAATATTTACTAGACTTATCCTCGATGGCTGCACGGTTTGATGCACACACACAAATAGATAGTCAATTAATACAGAGAATTCATGTGGTCCAACAGAAAATATAAAAATAAAAAAATAACCAATTGATATGAAAAAATAAACATAAGGCAGGAAACAGATTTGCAATATTTATCCAATTAGTAAAAAAATACGTGTGACAAGGATTTGATTTGGATAAATATTGCGGCGTGCGCTTAAAAGATACATTTCATTAATTATTCTTACTCGAAAAGTTCCTTGTAGCCAACATTGTTGTTAGAATAGCACCCTTAAGCTTACGACGTGCATTGAATTTCTTGAGGCAGTCGACAGTCTCTTGACGATGCACAACTGAAGCAACCCTTTCTCTTTGCTGTAATAATAGAAATATTTACACAATAGCTTATTAGTGCCATCGGAATAAAGTCAGGATTGTTGGGTAAACTTACGCAAATCCAAGGATGCTTCAGTGCTTCGGCTGCGGTAATTCTCTTATTGGGGTTCACGGTTAGCATTTGATTTATTAAATTCTTTGCTTCGGGTGTTACCGTGTCCCATTCTGGTGATGGATACTAGGATGCAAAACACACACACACACACATATAAAATTAAATAAATTTTCTCAAAACTGTATATATAGAAAGAGACTTATATAAATAAATGGAAATAAACTTAAAACTCACATCATAAGCTCCGGCTTTGATTTGTGAATATAATCGGTGTTGATCTTCATCCCAGAATGGTGGATAACCAACTAACAAAATGTATAAAATGACGCCTGAGTGGTCAAATGAGGCGGTGTGTATGGTTTTGATATATGAAAATAAAAATTTGCCAGTTAAAAAAAACTAAGACCCTTTTTACAACAGAAAAATAATAAAGATCTTACCGCACGCCCAGATATCTACCGATTTGCCATAGGGCTCCTTCTTTAGAACCTCTGGCGATAGATAACCCGGTGTACCAGCAAAACCGAACCATGCCTGATGGTCACCCTGAACTTCGATGGCTAGACCAAAGTCAGCTAATTTAACAGCTGCACCCTTTGCCTTACTTGCTAATAGTAAATTCTCTGGTTTAAGATCACGATGTACAACACCATTTTGGTGGCAGTGATTAACCGATTCCAAAATCTGTTGGATACAATGTGATGCATCGGCTTCTGAATAGAATTCACGCGCTACAATGTCTTCAAATAGTTCACCACCGGTAACCCTGTTTGTTATTTGGTTTTTTTTTTTCAATTAGCAACATTGTTTTTTTCACAAGATTAGAATTTATTTTTATTTTTTTGTAGATTTTGGTGTTGAGCGAATTTATTAAAAACAAGAAGGAAAGGGAAAAAGTTGAAAGGAATTTTATTAGCAATACTAGTAATGATAGATTAGTAGGTAATGTATTGTGGTTTTAATTTTAATTTTAATTTTAATTTTCAATATGTAATCGCAATCTTCTCTTTTGGGCAAAACTTACAGATCAAACACGAGGTAGTGACAATTTTCCTCTTGTATACTATCATGCAGTCGTACTAAAAGAGAAATTGTAAAAATTTGTTTGTTTTGTTTTACACTTTTTTTTGATTTGTTTTTTTTTTTAATGAGTTTTTTTTTTGTTTTTGTTAAATATATAGTTTTGATACATTGTTTGTTTATAATGTACAGCTGTTCTTATTGTTCAACTTTGATCATGAATTATTACAGCACTTTAAAAACTAAAATAAAAAATAAAACTACATCCCTGACAACTATTTTTACATAAATGTCTTCTGTTGGTTCAAAAAAGAATAAATAAAATAAAACAAAAACAAAATTGTTTTCATTCACAAATAAATGAATAGTTACGTTCATTATTTTAAGCAGTTTAACAATTAATAGCCAAATACACCCGAGTGGTGTAACTTACCAATATTGGGATGGTGTAGTTTACGACAAATTCTCGCTTCTCTTTCTAGTTTTTGAAAATCTATACAAACAAACAGAAAAAAGAAATACATTGCCGCACATAAGTCGGATAGGAATTTTTTTTGAATTTTGACTGTCAATGAATGAACAAACTCACCTCTTGCAGTCAATTTCTTTGTGTTTATAATCTTTGCAGCGAATTCGAGGCCAGTCGATTTTTGAACACATCTTTTAACAATTGAAAAAGCACCTCTGCGAATAAATATATACACACACACAATCCACCATTAGAACATAATATATGCTTATTGCAAGTGACAGAATAACATATAAAAAGAAAACCAAAAATCACTCAATCTATCGAACTCATCAGATATTTGAAAATTTTAAGCACGAATTGTTGTGAGAAGCTAGCCCTTGAGTCCCACAGACCTGTCGCGCCAAAATATTTATTTATTTATTTTTAAGCACCCAAGCAAACAAATTTACACCGGTTTGGGCCGGCTTTATGTGAGAGAAGGGGAACATCGGCCACAACACACAGTCAATGGGAATCGGAAAATTATCGCCAGAAATGGCACAGTCGAACGACCATGACATTTGACGGCTCTTGAAAAATTGATTGCAATTTTACAGGACACTTAAAAGCATTTACTGTGTCATTCATTGCAGCACTGGGGCCGAATCGCGGCGCATTATGTTGACTCGTCACGCAATGCTCGTTCACGGATGACGCGATTCGACCCCTGATATCATCCCATTTAGCAAGGCCAGGATACATCTTCAAACCGAACGACGTAAAATAGAAAAACACAGCGCGGTTCTATTACATTTTAAAAAGTTCTCTTTTGGGCTTCCAGATTTTATGATCTGCCCTGCCTGAAGAAGATCTGTATTAAGTCCAACGCCGATTTTTGGTATACCTACTCTCATGACATGACACATAAATAACGGCCATTCTTTCGAAATTTTTGGGAATCTAGCACTCTTAAGTATTTAAATTGGTTCATATATCTAACATGCAACGACAAAACTAAAAAAAGGACGACATGCTTATATATTGAATTAAAAACAAGTTTACTTACTTTCCGAGCTCCTCCTTAATTTCATAGTTGTCAGAGAAACGCGTACAGGCTGCAGGTGCAGCCATCGCGATAGCACACTTAAGGAAATCTATTTCGGCAGTAAAATCGACAAAAATTGGTACTAATGACTATCCTCGATGGTTTAATTTTTATTTATATAAATTAGTTTCTTTTCTTAGGTATTCGATTGACTAGGTTAACGTTATTTGATTTTGTTTAAGCGTGTGATACTAATTGAGAGCGCGTCTAAGAATAACACGATAATTCATCCAACAAATTCACTTCTTCAATGCACTATAATAACAAGTAAAAGTAAACAAAAATAAACACGGTTACAACAAGTTGGGTTAGGGAGAAGAAGGTGAATTTCAAATCAATGTTTTTTTTTATATAGCCGAGATTATTAAAAAGTAAATAATGTATCCTACATTTATTTATTTGTTTTGGCAAAGAAGCATATACGTGTAAACTTGAATGTGGTAGTGGGGAGCGTTCGTCGCTCTATGATCGACATAAAAACTTTGCTTTAACTATAGGTGTGCATGTATCTGAAAATATAAGAGAAAAAATAATTCATTAGGTCTCTGCTGGAATAACTATTTTATTT
The DNA here is from genome assembly GCA_936431705.1 of Cheilosia pagana. Classification (NCBI taxonomy): domain Eukaryota; kingdom Metazoa; phylum Arthropoda; class Insecta; order Diptera; family Syrphidae; genus Cheilosia; species Cheilosia pagana. The sequence goes on from OW386171.1 coordinate 4,614,228, forward strand.
TAATTTTTATACAGGCAGTCCTAGTTGGGTTGGGTCTCATATATTTTTACAAATGGCAGTCGGTGACGCCAATTCTATACAAATTGGCACAAGAGCGTTTTTAAATTATTTCGCCCATGGCGAGAGATGTCACTCTATAGCTATACTATATATCTTTGCAGTTCCCTTGTAACTAAGTACACACTCATATTCGTATCTATGTAACATGTACACACGTTCGATCGATTTTCAAGTTACTTCAAAGTTGAGGTCAATTGGTTATTGATTACTTTTATTACATTAATCATGGGATGTGTTTTACTTTTTGTGGAAAGTAGCCAAGCTGGTGTGCATTAACCAATTGCCATCAATTTGCATCAATAAAATGAGACGTCAGCGAACAAGACGCGTGTTGAAATTGTCTCGCACGGAGAAGAGCCTCAATGTACACACAAACATGCCTTCATTTATGAACAGGATGTGCAAAGTATATTGGGTCAACGTGGGGTAACACGTTTTCTAAAAGTGTTTAGTACTATTCACATGCTGGTAATCGGTTTATATATATTACATATTTAGTAAGTTGTCCAAAGTGGTTGGGCTTGTCATTCCCTAAGGAAGTGAAAAGTCTCGTCACGACAACGTACAATTTATAAATTGCAAGCGTAGTCCAGGGACGAATGAATCACATCAGAGCGTGCCTTCGAAACATCGCCTGTGCAAACAATGAAGTGGCGCATCGCCATTTACTCAGGGGAGAGATTGTCAAGTAAGTGGCCACGAGGGTCTTAATTGATATGAAATGTTCAAAAAAAGTTCTAAATGCAAGACAGCTGTTCCCCAGGCGCCAATGGTTTGTATAACGTTTGTCTGTCTAAAAGTGTACTAGAACTGTCATATATACCTCCGACAGAGTGTTGTACACAAAATCCAAATTCAATCTGCTAAAGTGCCATGTTTTTTTTTTTGAGTAAATCGTTTTTAAAGCCTTCAACCAGACAAACTCCCGTATTCCCATATTGCACGGACAACATCGAAATTAAATTAAACAGCGAATAGCAGGACATTTATCGATTCGCGTCAATTATCTGATGGGGAAAAGTATACGAATTCTCGGAAAAATTGTACAAAGGAGCAAAGGAAACAAAAAACCCATTGCCTGAGGATGAAATATGTGAGTCCGCACAAGCCACGCACCCACACTTTGTGCACTACTTGGTTTGCATTTTTTTCGTCTTTTCTTCTTTTTTCCTTGGCGGAACCGGAACACTCAGACTCAGAATGAAAATCTGGTCCATTTCGTATAGATACCGCAGTTGCCATGGCACGGCGAAGGACAGTAATCATAGACAGCGAGAGTGAATTCTGGAATTACGTCAAATTACATTTGGATAACTTTATCATGAATTGATACTGAATTTCCATTAGATGAACCAAGTCCAGGGGAAGGGGCTGAGTGTCTTTAGTGTCTTGGGGTTGAACTGTATTTATGAACCTTTAAGAAAAATTCCTGTTAATAAAAATATGACGTGAATATCTAATGACGTCCAGGGGTCGAATCGCGTCGTCCGTGAACGAATTTGTTTAAAATCAACTTAATTCCGTGAACGTAAGGCTCGTTCACGGACGACGCAATTCGACCCCAGATAAAGCCACCCACGGAGCTTTTTGCGAGTTAAAAAAAAACTGAATAGTAAAAAATTGTGCGCAACAGTTCGTAAGGATAGATTCCTACATCAGCCATTCGTGTGTATGAGATTACATTTTTGAAACATATGAAATATATATCGTTTCCGAAGGTATCAATTGACTGACAGTTTGACAGAACAATATACCCGACGTTACCCTAACATCGCCGTGTGAGTGAAGACAGTTTCTGAAGGTTTTTGAAAAAGGGATTCCTACATCTCAGTCATGTTACGTGATGTCAAGAACAGATTCATTCTGAGAACAGCGATAAGAACAGCCCGCGTCCGCAAACTTGTCCGTCACATGTGTAAAAAAAATACTCCCATTTTGCGAATGTTGTATCTGACAAATAAAACCTGAAAAAGGCACGTGCCACTTCTGATAAATATATTGGTACGTATTGGGTGGGCGGGTTCAACGTAATGCGATAACAAATCCAAATTCAGATGCAAACAAAACGATTAGTGGATTGTAATGACAGCTCACTAATTTTGCATTTATGAGCCAATTCTTGTCGCATTCTCGTCGAAAAAAAAGTAAGACCGTATGCCGAAATTAATGTTTTAAGCGGAATTACAAGTCATTACCGAATGTGACAACCAATGAAAGGCAACAGAGATGTGCGACGACCCAGAAGGCCTTTTATCGGCAGGAAGTACGCTATCACAAAATATTATTCTACCCAGGCCCCTTTCTATTCAGCAACAAGAGTCCATCAATAATATCCCGTGAAAAATATCACTTGTCAACTAAATATCTTAAAAGTTCAACTTCACCTTTCATCCCTTTAGGTAGGGAGGGTCCGCAAAACTGTCATTGGTCACTCTACGCATGAATTAAATAAATAAAAGTAAAGACAGCCTGTCACATACAAAAAACTCGAGTAACAATAATTTATTGATGTCTTGTTTAAAATTGATTCCCTCATGCTCTAGCACATTTGTTTAATTGACTTTGACGCTGGGGGTAGGTAAAAGTTTCTTGAAATGCTCTTCATAAACAAGGAGTACATGAAAAGGAAACCCAGAAAAAAAAAATCAGACGGAAGTTCTCCCCCTGGTCGAGAATCGAGAATCCATATACGCCGATTCATAATTTACATACATACAGCCGAGAACACTTTTAATTACATATTATTTGAGTTGATTATGGTTGTGTGGTAATGTCAAAGGGACCGAAGCGACGACGAGGGTAATGCAATTGTCTACTGAACAATTAAATATCCTGTCAGTATTTCCGATGGCTTTGAAACAAAAACTCAATACAAAGTGATGGATCGATGGCTACTTACGGTCAGAACAAATTCTAACAACAAGGTCCGACTATGCTGGACCTCGATATTCGATGCATTTCCAAAAAAAAAGAGAATATACAGAGGCAATACAGAAACATCACAACGACGAGCCAGAGTAAATAACAAATATCTAATGATTACATGCGAAAAACGTGATCAAGATTATTTGCACTGAATCAGTTCTTCGAATTCCCTACTCAATACAAGATGCAGCATGTAAATATACATAAGCACGTCCTGCATTGCAAATTTTCATGTTTCACTACAATATACCTACTTGTGTCCTTGCCGAGTGTCGTGTAAAAACGAAACAATATTATTTCAATGGCATGTTCGTGTACCAAACCACTTCTCTATAGGTAGAGAGCTTTTGCGAGTTTGAGGACGAAAAGCAAAAGGGCGTATGTCGAACGAGATATTGGTATTGGTACGTAGTATAGTACATTTCAACGTGTCCTTTGATAATCCTATTTCAAATCAAAATCAGCTTATATGGTGTTTGAGAAAAAATGTATGCAATCGAGCTGGGGAATAGAGGTGTTCCCGAAGGTTGTTCAGGTTGCTTGAAAACTTGTTTGTCAAAATTCGATTTGGAAAATGAATCATGAATGTTTGTGTTTCTGTAAAGAATATATTTTTCTTGAAGGGCGCTGTGCTGTAGTTTGTGGCGTCATAGCTCAAATGAGCATAAAATCGGGTTGAATACGCGACAGACATCCCGTCTTTCCCTAGAGAGGGATCTTGCTTTGATTTGGCGGTAGTTTAATAGATGAAAGGAGTACGTGGGACGACTAAAAACAAAGGGCACTCAGCTTCGTAATACGGGTCTAAACGCCGCTAAAGCAGTAAGATCCTACCGAAGAAGCTTGACAAAAATAGAGCCTCAACCTCAACTAATACGCCTCTCAAAACAGACTGTCAAGTACAGAAATTCAACAGTAACCTGCTTGGTCGTTAATAATGGAGAATTACGGACTAAAAAAATAGAATATATTTTCACAAATAAATGAACTGTTCAGGCGGAGAGATTACAACGAAATTCTGTGAGTACAAGTGAGTTCCCTGGAACCCAGGAGAACAAAAAGAAAGAGTGGCTTTGAATGATGCAAATAGTATTGGCACAATCATAAAAAAAAACCCTGCAGACAGACCTTTTAAACGATCCTTGGGCCCCTCAACGGCGAAATCAATTTTTCAAAAACTGAACAGTTTGAAGAAAATCGGAATCACTGTCAATCAGCTATATATGCTGAATTTTTCAAAAGGTGTTTAGTAGTATTAAAAACAAATAAATTGTTTCCCAAAAACTACTCAAAACAAAGGGTTTCAAAAAGCTGGAAAACCTCCGTTTTTAATAAAGTATTTTTACAAAACATAGGTCTGAGGCTATTCGGATATTAGTTGAACCTTTTGTCATACAACATAAAACAAGTTTCACTTTCATTACAGATTTCCAAGGAGTTTTTCTCATGTTCCCAGACACAAGAAGAAGCAGTGCGCCTTTTGTAAAAAAAAACATAATCTAGAGACTTTCTGGAGTGTCTATTTTCAGGAGTAAATACTGAGTGATTTCGGCTCAGTGCAAAAACGAGACGCTACGATTTTATACGTTCACTAAGATAAAAATAGGACGGAATTTGTCAATGGACCGTGTACACTCTTATGGTCAACCAAATGCCACTGTCATCGAAAACTAAACTCAAAACTTTCCAAAATGTGCATCTCACACTTTGGGTAAATTAATTTCGGACAGATGTTTAAAAAGATGCACCATCGCTCGTCGCTTAGTTTGTGTCTTTTTTTCGAACGACATCAGTTGGAAAGTGGACTTGCAACTTCAAAACAACAATATTAACTTAATTTTAAAGATAGTACCACATAAATAATGCAATAAATCAAAAAACTCATTCATCATCAAAAATAATAATAGCATTTTTACAGCATCAACAAAGTTTGCGCGTACAAATTCATTTCGCTCAAGTAATTTAATTGCGCTACTTAAAAACGCAATTAATTCCGGAAAATTAATTTTCAAACATAGCGAAAAAAACAAAATAGTACGTTTAATAATAAAAATTACATACCTCCTCTATATAGCTCTAGTTTTATGCGTATAAAATGTTATTATATTTTGCCTGCGCTGTTTTGGTGATTTTTTATTTTATTTTTTTCCTATGTACGAAGTAAAATCAATGACAGATAGTATTTTTCTAATTTGTGTTACTGTATCTCGAATTTCTATAGTGTCGCTTAAGGTGACTAAAAATACTTTTTTCTCAAAAACGTTCTATTCAAAAAAATACAAAAAAAAAACAAAAGGCAACAGAAGAAAATCAAAAAAAAAAATCGACTTATAATAAAAACGTTTATATGTAGAATATTTATATTTACACAAGTGTGAGAGATGCTGGTCGGCCTGGTTGGCTGTCGGTGTCTTATAAAATGTTATTTTGTTCTATGACTTGAATTTTACTCAATTTTTTTTATATTAAATGTAATTTTTGTGTTGAACGTCCCAAGAATGTCACGAGTATTAAAATGATTAAAACTGATCAAAAACTAGCGTGTGCGTTTTCGATGCAACGACAGACGATACACACGGTTTCGAACAAGGAAGCTAATGTTTTGACATGTCTACACATACGTGTACATTAAGAGCTCTGGAAAATAAGAACATCGAAATAAAACAACCGAAAATATAGATTAGCTATATAATTTAAAAATGCGACTCGGCAGTGGTCGGTCGGTTGAGTGGCATTTGTTCGTTTTTTTTTTTTTAAATATGCGCAGAGTTAATTCACAAGAGGAATTTATTCGAAACGGAATCAGACCCGGCAAACTATGTGCGGTTACACGATAAGGCGCTACAAATGCATACTGCGTGATGATGAGTGTTTCACAGCTTCGAATAGTGGATGCTGGCGTTTTTTCTTTCTTTTTCTGAGTGAGCTTCATTGAAATGCGCATTGCGGCTTACTCATTTAACATTTAATAAATTCACAATGTCATCAGTTTAGCCATTAAGTTTGCTATTGTCAATTTAATTTAATTTTAAGTGAGCCTGTAAAGCAATTGCAAACTATACTCCTCTATGGTATTAGTTGAATTTGTAATGGATTGAGTTTGTTTCTGCTTGCGATTGAGCGCAGGGGCTTGAAAGTGCTTAACATTTGTTGAGAATGCACTGTTAACATGACATTAAAACATTAAAGAGACCACAAGTCCAATCGCCTCATCTGTGAATAAGGACTGCAATCAGCACAAGCTCGGGGTCGACTTGTGTTTTCCGTACTAATTCAAGGAATCGGTACTTACTTCATGAGCGAATGGATCGTTCATGGATGCGGCAGGGACTCGACACCTCTGTTTGTCGGCGAATTATAAATTTTAACTAAAGTTATCGGCGTTTAACCACCCCCAGCGAACCACCCCACACGTATGTAAATATGTATCAAGAGAAAACCGTTCAAATTGGAAAAGGCGTTTCTTAAATACTATAATTTCCACACAACGCGTCTTGCCACCCGACAAACAGTTTCGAATAATTCCTTAGCACTGTCAAACTTTGGGGGTCTTCTTATTTCAATTATAGATTGTAATATCGATTCGGCGTTGTTTCTGGTCCTGCTCGATGTCCATAACGAACCGATTTGCATACCACTATTATGTACGGGAGTAATGTTTGATTTTTGATGCAGCGCACACAACATTTCGCAGGAGGCACAACACACAAAAAGAAAAAAAAACGGCTAAAATATTGATTTTAATAAATGAATACACCGAGTTCTGATGAAAGGGGAAACGGGAGAGCTTCCCCGAAAAACAAAAAAATCATAAATATCACAGCAAATTCCAAATAAATGTTGTTGTTTTGTTGATATAGTATTTACAACCGAGCATTTTTTCACTACACAAACCATGTACACAAATAGCGAAAAGGATATTTAAATGGAAGTCGGAAAACATGTACATGTACATTTTTCTGTTTTAATGCGCACACTTACACAACACAGGCACGTAATTATTTCATATTATCCTAATATTATTAATAAACATAATATTCTTAGAATTTCATATATAAATTTATATATAGAATATTATTTCCGAAATAATACACCCGACAGAAAAAAGTATTTCAACTGCGAACATGTGTATTATTTTTTTTTCATTAGTAAAAATTTAATTTTTAAATATAAAAAAAATTAAAACTTATGAATAATCAATTTTTACACGGTTTTAGTTTTCTTTTCAAACCGTGCGATCGTCCTTTTTAGTTCATATCATTTTTTTTTTATAAACTTTTATGAAGCTTGAACCGCAATTTTCCAAAATGAAGAAACACCCGAAATAAGAATCAAATAGAAATAAAAAAAAAAACTAAAAATAAAGGAGGAGATGTGTAGGAAAATAGAATAAAAAAAAAACAGATGAAGAATCAATTTACTTTTAGCTAAACCACCACCACACCGCACAGAACTTGAAACGGGACTAGGGCATTGGTATCTTGTATTATTTTTGGTATCCCCATTTCCACCTACCACCAAAATGGATTTTCTTTCTTTTTGTCTTTGGATTCTTGGACTTACGTTATATTTCCTTCTTTTTTTTCAGGCACCAGTGGCAGTGGTACTTGCAATAACAATACCAACTACCAGCTGGGATTCGTGACCATTTTTTGTCGCTCTTTGGTTGTACAGTTTTTCCTCTCACGACAAAATTTTATATTTACGTATCGATGGCGGTGCTGCTGCGTTCTATGCTTCTAAAGTTTTTTTCTTTGGCTTTAACAAAGCTTTAGCATAACATTTTCCTTCTCATGTTCATGTATGCCAGCATAGAAAAGTTTTTGTGTGTATTGTATTTTTTTTTGCTTCTGCCCTCTCTTCTATCTCTCTTTGTTTTATAAAGTCTCGATAACTTTTTGTTTATGCTACATACAGTACAGGATAGAATGCGAAAATAAGGCAGCGTATTATTGAACCACTTTTGAGTCGCTGGCTAGCGGCGTCTGGCTCTGGCTCTGGCTCTTGGCTCTGGCTCTGGGTTCAAAAGGGTGGTAGAATGGGCGCGAAAGAACTGCTACCACTGCCACCCCAATGGCATGTTGGTTTGCTTCACATATGTACTTGCCGTACTGTCTCTTTCTGCCAATTTTCTGTCATCAACAATATTTTCTGTACCCCTAACGATAGGGTATACAAATTTCGGTGTGCACTTTTTAACGCATCAGACACCCGCACTGGTGTCCAAGTGCCATTCTGTCTGACTGTCGTCAATCTATCGGGTTGGAAAGGATTTCGGACACGCTAACCCCAAACCATAACAGGTGTCCGTGTAGTTAAAAAGGCTCATTCAAAAGCGTTTCACTTTTCGTTACGCTACTATTTTTCTACGTAGCAACTTAACGAAGAAAGGTGAAGACGTCGGAAGCTTAATTTTAAGTGGGATAATAGGAAAATCAAAGGAAATTAAGGTGATCGCTCTATAGGTGATCACTGATCTCTCGAGGAAATACGAGAAAAATCTTAGTACACTCAGTGGGAAGGGGGCGCTAACTTATGAAAGAGAGTCTACTTTTACTAAAGACCCTAAATTGTGAGAAGCCAATAGTCGTTATTATGACTGAAAGGGATCTACTAAATTTCTAAAACCCCTTCTTTGGGTGGAAAAGACCACGCCTATTTCAGTAAGACGTTCGTAAACGCACACAAACTATAGGGTGTGATACGATTCGTTCCCAATCAACTCTAACATCACCGTCTTCTTTATTGCTATCCATAAAGCTGTTTCTTTTTCGTTACCAGCTATTTCGAATGCGAGCAGACTTTCTGCTGACCAGCCAGTGCGCAGTAGTGAAAAGTGAAAGCCAAGATTTCTGTGCATACCAAAGAGTCTAGCAGAGCAGAGAGACCATTGTACTTCAAAGTGTCAAATAGAGCGGTATATATGGGCATGTGCGGGTTTTGACTTTTAGTATAGCGTACACGCTACAACCCACTTACCTTTTTCTTTATTTTACAGTCATCAAATCATATGGCCTTGTGTTTCCTTGTAGGCATTATAAATCCGCTCTGCGGTTTTTTTTTGTACTTACACTCTTAACTGTAAATGGTCTTGTTGTCTATGAGAATGTTGATGAAATCACATATCACGCCTGCTCCATGCGCGTATAAAAGAGGAACACTGAATAAATTCCTTAAAGAAGGGTTACACAAAATAACACACATAAAACTACTAGACACTTTTATTGATTCGATTTTAATAGACCGCCGAAAGTTGCGACAACAAACCGAACAATAACAAAACAGAAAAAAAACCTCTAGCTGCTCATTGCCGTTTAAGAACTTAACCAAGATGACAGCTATCTGACCGAGTGACAGAGTGACTTTTAGAATTAACTGGCTCCGCGAAATATGTATGCCATTGCGCGAAAGTCATCTCATGCTACTGCTATCATCTTCGTTTTAGGTGTTTTTTTTTGTTCTATGTGTATAACATACTCGCTCTCGATTGCCCTCTCTTTGTTGATATAAATTGTTTCGTTGGTTGTTTTTTTTTGTGTATAGCTCTGGGTGGACTTTTTTATCTTTCAAATACTGGTCGTTATCTCTCTCTTTCTTGCTCTGGCAATTTTGTTATTGCTCGAGAGCAAAACGAACAAAAAAGCTGCGACCGAGGGAGAACAAACAAACGTGATATATTTTTCGCTTCAAAGAGAACTAAATCAATAGAAGTAGCAGCCCTTAAAGAAGGGTTGCTCGTTGCTTAGCTTTGCTAAGGTTCTGGTAGACGCTTTTTGTGCAATTATTTTCGCTACACCTTATTCCCGTGGCACACATCTTGGGAATGGTATTTTTGTTAAACGCCCAATTTACTATCTTGCAGCGATATCTCTATCTTAAAGGTATATGTGACAAAGTCATTTGGATGACAGCAAAAGGCGTTGAATTTTGAATTCTTGGCTCAGGCGGTTTTTTATAGTTGACAGGCTTTTAACGTTAATTTGATATCTCTTTTGATACATGCAACCCCAGACAACAACTAACTATACGCAGCAAAAAAGGGAAGGTAGGAATACTGCATAGTCACCAAAGCGCATGACCATAAAAAAACATAAATTTTGCTCGGCCGAGGATATTCACATAAAAAAATCACAGAGCGATTGAATTTGGTACAGGTCAACCTTTTTTTCTATTAAACTACGTTTTTGTTTCTTTATTTAGGCATCTCCGCACTGCGCACTAAAAGCATGAGGTGCGTTTATCCACAATTTGTGGTTATAATCGCATGAAAACGATACGGACGACTGTATGGGTAGAGAAAATCAGAATACCCAACCAACTCTGAGCCGATAGACGTTTAGCAGACTGTCAGCCAGACAGATATGGAGATTTTACAAAAAGCGGCGGGGTGTCTAGGACTAGTTATGTATATTTTTGACGTAGCACTTAAGTCCATTGATTGATGTAGGTTAAAAAAATTCAAATTTTCCATTTTTTGTCACTCAAATTGTTTCATTTGTGTGAAATCACCACGAAACGTAACCAAAAATGCAGTACTTTATTTTAAAACCAAAGTTCAACGGAATTCCGAGCGATCGCTCGAGCCATCTCCGACACGGACCAAATTGACAGCCTCGTTCGTTAGCTTTCAATATGCGTTTAATTCGAAATTCGCGATGTTTTGCTTAAGCTGGCAGTTTGACTGTTCAATGTGTCAAGTAAAAGTCAAAATGATGGGAATTTATGTACAAGAACTGTCACACCAGGCATTCGGACACGGACTGCACTATTTTTGTGTAAGCCTTGTCTTATAAGCAACAAAAATAATGAAATAGGTAGGTATATCATTATTAATTAACATTTAACAATAACAAGGAAAAAAATAGCTAAAGAGTTGATTGTCCTTGACTCAACCGCTATGGCAAATGACGCCAAACAAGCCAATTTAAGTCGCAGAACTATTTTATTATTAAGTAGACGCAAGTGCATTACTGTTGTTGTTGTTGTTTCGGTAACTATATACTACTGTCAAGTCCATTTAACTAGAAATAAACTTTAATAACCATGGTTTGGCATTTTATAAAACTAGATACAATCTGATGTATTGCTGTCCTGCACGCAACCATATCTGGAATCTTTTACTTTATTATTCATTTGTAATTCGCCCAACTATAGATACATGGCATCCGCGCACTGAAATTAAGGCTTAAATTATGAATTAGCCTTCGCTTAATTAAAGGGGAAAATTTATAGATTTTTCAAGGATAATCGTCCATGCGATTTGTGTTTATAGTGAATGTAGTTATCTATGTGAATCATAGTGTAGATGAGCGTGTTACCGGTAATGAAGCAACTTGTATTACATTTAAGAAGAACAAACAGTTACATAAAGTGTTCTAAAAAGAATTGTTGACAATGAAAGCGCATACAGAATCGGAGGCAGCAAAAGGCTATAGGAAATCCCTTCTTTTACATAGAAAGTATGAATTTATAGATATAAAGCTCGAAAGATAAGTTTGGCGGGTGGACCCTTTAACGACACGTGGATTTGTAAATTCGCAGGGTTCATGTTATATGCGGAATCCCCTAGAATGTTTCATTTGTAGGCTACGTCAAAGCCCCCTTGCTGACCATTCACCGATTAAGGGACGTTTAGAAGCCAAAGTTCGTCAACCTTTTAACAGCCGCAAATGCTGGAATGTTCTCCACTTCGGGTCTCATTTTATACATCTTGAAGCTTATTTCCCATTGACTTGAGAGTATAACTTACAGAGAGGTCTCTTCCGTTTAATAAAAAAGAAGACTAGTTGTAAGAAGCAAGGCCTAGGGTACATTATGACCTATGGGGGACGAGAAAACGTCCTTACTCATGCTACGCCATTTTTAGCATTAATTCAGTCAATTCATTAAAATTTTCTGCAGTAAGCGTCCTTATTAAACATTTTTACACTCTCTTCAAATGCCAGGTGACTAAAAAGCGTTCCTACCAACCCAATTGGGCGTGCTCAAACACCCACTATCTATTTTCGTCTTTGAATACTTCAAAATTGACAAATAAACGTTTAAACAAAATTCTTAAGACAATGCGTGTATAAAAAATGAACACATTTTCAGGTACATGATCAATACAACGTGGCGCGCATATAATAGTCAGGATTCACCCCCTCCCCCAAAGCTAAACTGACGGCAGCCAGTATCTAACCCAAAATTAAAATCCTATAAAGGGCACCAACGAACAAATTTCCCAACTAAGATGCAAATTTCCCATACAGCACAAGCGCGCATAGGTATATGAAACAAAGTTACGAAAAAAATTCACAAAATCTCACATCAAAGGAAAAGAAATAAATATTTGTATGTAGAGCAGCAACTTGTTGCCATAATAGCATTTGATTGCACATACTTAGAAATCACCCTATACGTCTTCGATTTTCTAACCGTGGACAAACACGAAACCTTCTTATTGAGGGAAGCTTTTCCTCATACGCATCACAGCAGAATAATTAACTAATAACGGTGTGTACTCGATAAGCTTGCTACATTTGATTAGAAAAAAAATATAGATATATTAACGAAAAAAAAAAAAAATACAAGGGTCGCCCAGGAATGGGTAACTGCCGTCTAGTAACTTGTTATAATGCGACAGGTGTTTTTTTTTTTCCCAAAAAAAAAACCCGCTTATCTTTCCCAATCGTAGTATCATTTAATTTATTTATGAATCAATATACTTTTATTTGTTTTGGCAGAGTGATTGTTATGGTAGTAAAATTAAATGAAAATATTTAATCAAATGGAACGGCTTACCAGAGTTGTTGTAGATTCTTTTTTTTTATTCACTTTTTTAAATTGTCACTTTTTGAACTACTGTATCGAGTGTGTGGGCCAATCCTTTTTACAACAGAGTGCCTTGCTCTTGGTGGTCCTTTGGTCGATTTTGTAATGGCCGTTTTAACATGTGTTACACGAAGATGTGGTTTGGTTTCGGTTTGTAAGTTGCACCGGAACCCAGAAGGGGTGGCACAAGAATATCTGTTGACTTTAGAAGAGCACTGAGACAATTGCACACACGTAGGTATTCACACGCATACCCAACGCAACGCACCAAATCGATTGTTGAATATGTGGCTGGTTTTTTTCTCTTATATAGGGAAAAATAGAAAACTATATCGAAAAAATAATATCGAATTAATTTTTCACTAACTGAACTAACTGAACACTATTTTGGAGGATATTTTTGAATTTTTATTTTTATTTTTTATTAGGTTTGAGCAACGATATTGACGACTTTCCGCTTAAACAGTTATTTTGATTTGAAAGATTGGATGGACGAAATTTCTTCTTTTGTATTATATGTATTCGAGATACACTTCCAAAGGAAGAGAGATACTAATTGAATTTATGTGTGCAAAGAGATATTATACTTTGCCAGGAGGAGACCCTGAAAGTCTCGAAGCTTTTCAAGTGGAAAGGATTCAAGAATCGCAAGCTTTTCTGTTGGCAGTGGAGTAGAGTATGGATTGGCTTTGTCGATTGGTCTGCAATGTGTTGCTGAGGGAGTAGTTGGAGGGGGAGGGGCAGGCTCAGCAGAGGCATTTAAAGGCTCTCTCTAACCCAGGAGCCAGCAACAGCAGTTTTTAGCGTAATTTTCGTGTGGAATGAGTCCACCTACATTTATTATTCCACATATGTCTATATATGCATGCGCTAACAGAGGGCAATATTTGAATATACCTATCTATTATTTGTGCGTATGAGTGTTTGGAGAAATTGGGAACCAAGCCGAGCCCGAGCGCGATGTAGGGGAGTGTGTTCTTGAAAGCTCTTCAGTATTTTAGTTCAGTTGTTGGGGCTTTTAAGGATTTTCACAAAAACGTGGCTACAAATCAATTGTAGAAGTTTGTTGCGCTCTTTAAATGTTCTCCCTCTCTCACACTCTCTCTCTCTTTATGTATACTTTACGAGTATTAATCCAGTTTAAAGTTCATGCATTTTATATTTTTGTTTCCCCTTATTATTCAGGTCAAAGTGCTTTCCTGCAGCTACATAGGTACATAATGTGTGTGTGTGATACTTTAAAGCAAATCAAATTTGCGATTGAATTTTTCAAACATTATGTAGGGCAGATAGCAAGGTACGGTCTCTCGGGTTTGTTAAGTAAAAAATATGAGAAGAAATATGTTTTTCAGGTCTTGTTACTGATTTTTTTAAAGAATAGGTTCCTATCTACGTAACAAAGCGGTCCATATTTCTATGGTTAAGAAAAGGCCACGTTAAACGCATGTTCCCAACCCGGCTCTTTCGCCCATCAGAAAGGCATCCAACGATGAAGTCGTTGTATCAAGTTTGAGATATTTTCTCGACCCTTTAACATATCGAGTCGGTGAGGGAAAATTCAACGCGATAGGAGATAGAGAATCTACTTATGCAAACGGAGAAAATGTGATGATGTTTAATTGATGATTGATGCTGTTCCTAATTGGAAACACGTCCAAAGAGTCGCTCCATTTAAAAACATTAAGTAAAATTACATTTCAAACTTAATTCGACCCCAAATGCCTAACGTCTTACTTAATGGCTGTTATATTTTATTTTAAAGTTTTGTACGCCCAAAAAACACCCTGCCTTATAGCTTGTACGACAAAAATGTTCTTGATTCTATTAAATTTTCTATGGAAACTATGATCGGTTGAAAGATATCGATATCTACTATTTTTCGACTATTGATCGATTTTAGGATTTTGAACAATACCGCCATCTATCTTCTTGACGACAAAGACTATCTTATTGTTTGTTATTGAAATTTGTTCACCACTACGCCAGATATTACTTGCACGACGCGGCCATTAATTATGACACTTAACACGTTGTCCAAGAGCGCGCGTGAGAGGAGTTTCTTTCAAAGTTGTTGGCCGGAAACCGATGGGCTTTGAAAAGTTGTCTATGGTTAGCCAAGCGGCATAGTTTTTAGGGACGAGCAATGCCCTTACATATGAAATGGCTAGACAAGGCGTTCCACATTTAAGCACTTCGGGTACAAAGTGGGGCAGCGGAACTAAATATTCATCGGTGCATGTAAGTCAGGCACAATAGGCTCCTTTAAGAGGCCGCATTGCCAGAGCCCCCTTGAGGGCTATCCAGCTTCACAATCTAAGTCAGGTAAGCAAAGTTTGGAAAGGCTATATCGACATCTCGCCAGTAACAAACTGTCACAAAATAAACTACGCAATGAGCATTGAGAGTGAGTCTGAGTATTCTTAGTCGTAGTCCCGTTTGTGAGCTTGGTCAGTAGAGAATATACATAGAATAAAACTGACTTTTACTGGTCGATGATTTCCGAATCAAAATAAAACTATTTAACCTGAGGCTCTTTTATTGGCTTTTACATCAGTCTAAGAGTGGTTTTAACCATTTTGTTTAAATGAAAACATTCATAAAATACCTGGTCACCACTTAATAAGAAAAGATTGACTTCACTGATCACTGCCTTTAACTTGTCATAACTTAAACAATTTCCAGGCAAAATTTATAAAAGCTGATACTAAAGAAAGTCTTGCCAGAGCTAAAGGTCAAATGCTTGCTTCGTCGCAAAGGGTCGTACTGCTTTGGGCTTTGGGGTGATACTGTAGGGCCAATAATAAACACCGTCTCTGTTGGAGCGGAACGATAAAGAAAGAAACGCTTTTGTCGGTTTAATTCCTACGATTGAGCTAACTTTCCAAAAAAGACCAAAAACCCATGGGGATATAGCGGCGAAAGAAAACAGTTCTGCAAGAAAACGCAAACCATTTTTTGTGTAATTGGATGTAATAAATAACTCTGTAAGTCCTTGTATTTTTTTTTACAATTTTATGATTTTATTTTCGTGTTCGTCCTTTGGTTTTATAATTTTTGTATTTTTTATTTTTTTTTAATAGTTTCCAATACTCTTCATACAATGGAAACACAATTTTTATACCTATTTCTAAATATATTATATATATACTTTCATTATTTCGTAACGGTTGTATCATGAAATTATACATACACACACGCACACACAGAAAATGACATTTTGCCAAATGGCGCTTTTGTTTTCTGATCATTTTTGTCCTTTGTTTTAGTTTGTTTACCAGAATGTTTTATTTATTTGTTTAAACTTTAAAACAATATAGGCTACAACATGATAAAAATTATTAAAGAATAATAAAATTATTATTTATGGCAGTTATTTACTTGAGTTCTTTTTTTGTCAATTTTTATTTTTTTGATTTTCCAAATACGGTATCATTAAATCAAATTTAACATTATGGAATGGAATGATTTTTTTTATAGCACCTTATTTGAGCTTAAAGTTTGTAAAAAGTTTGCAACAAAATACTGCTCATTGTCGTCAGGTGTCGCTTGGAATGCAAATTGTGACAGACAACCAACACTCGGATGCTTGATGGCAAAACAAAGTAAAGTCTGTCATAACATTGGTTATAAAACAGAAGATCAATTAAGACTCATTTGCACAGTAATAATAAATTGATTTAGGGATTGGTATAAGTTTCTTGTTGCTGTTGTTGTGATTGGTGTGTTACGTTTGTATGTTGGTGTATTCTTATAATTAAATTGTAGTAAATATACATTCACAATAATATATATAAGTATATGAATTGATAATAATAGAATTCAGTAATGAAATAGATGTCATGCATTTATTATATTTCTATGTCGATTATTACTGCTTCTGGTGTCTGCTGTTCCTTTTTGGATGACAGCTACTGTTGATGACGGTGGCGCGACGGTAGATGACGCCGACGACGGTGCTGCAGTGGGGGGGAATGCTTCCAGCGCGCTCGTACTCAGATTTTGTTGTTTATACAATGAACTCTGGCCGTCGTCGGAGAAGCGCAAACTTTTAGCAAGATCTTCCTTCACTGTGATCCCATCATCATCGGCGCCGCTCAGCGATGACATTTCGTCATACGATGATGAGAATTGCTTAAGATTGTTGTTGTCGTGACTGTCACTTCTACTCGTGGCGATTTCTTCGCCGCTTTTTCTTCGCACTGCCGTTGGTAGTGCTGCTGCTGATGCTGCTAATAACATTTTGTGTTGTTGCTGCTGTTGCTGACTGTCATTGGTGCGATTTTTATTATTGCACGCGCCTTTGTGGCGCGATACCGTTTGCAAATGTAGTATTAAATTGCTGTTGGTTTTGTTGTTTTTACTATTGCTGCGATTATTATTGTTATTGTTATTATAATAATTGTTGTTTAGATTGGTGAGATTATGATAGTTACTATTGAACATCCGATGATAAAAGGACTGTTGTTGGGACTGTAACATATGCTGTTGATATGGCAACTGATTTTTAAGTAGAACATCGAAAGTCAATTTTAAATTTCCCCTAAATATAGAAGGGGACGCGTTAACTCACCGCACTATTATCACTTGCTGTTAGCCCACTTAGGACAGTGTTTGTAATAATGTCATCGGAATGGTGGTGATGATGGTGCTGCTGCTGCTGCTGCTGTTGCTGCTGATGGTGATTATTGCTGGGAGTCACGTGCATATTGCGAAAGCTATCGATGCCGCCGCTATTCGAATTGAAACCACTACTAATAACGTCACCAAAGTTGAATGATGTAAGCTCGGTTGGGAACAGATAGAAAATCACGAACATCACCGTGTATATAAACAAATGAAATAATATACACGTCCATATGAGGTTGATCTGTCAAAATATAAGAAAATGTCAACACTCTCAATATTCGTAGATATCCTACTTACCTTTGTCTTGCGGCCGTATTTTGTTACACTAACGAACGGCACCAGTGCGATGGTGAGGAAGATTCCACAGAATATACCCGCCAGCAAGCCGGCAAAATTCAACTGCCACGGCAACGTGCCAATGCCAAAGAGTACGCCGCCGATCACGATCAACTTGAACAGTGCGATGTGTGGTTTTCGCAACTGCTTCCAATGAATAAGTATCAGGAGGACAACTAATGATGAAATTACTCCAGCGAGGGATGCAAGTGGTCCAACCTATCACACAAAATCAAAGCAAACCCACATTTTTCACAAGATCAGTATACCCATGTTGACAGAGACCACATATAGAATCACTTCCGGCTTCTTAAACTAATTTTTATAAATAATAAATCAGTAAACAGATACCAAGAACTAAGACAAATGCAGCTCAAACTGTTTCCACTCAGTCTCAGGTTTAAAGACTTAGGGAAAATTTGTTTTTGAAGCTGCCTTTTGTCGAAAACCCCTTTATGTGATTCTCTGCCAAAATAAAAAGAGGACAAGTTTATATACCTCTGGTTTGTAAGGAACTAGCACAGCGCTTGTTAGATTGCCGGCCAATCCCGATCCTATGTAAACTATTGCAGTCCGTATTGGTCCAATAAGACGCTCCAAGTCCGCTAAAAATACATGCTGAAAGGCAACAGTTATGGCTAAGTGCAGTATGCCGGCGTGCAGGCATAACGACGTGAATAACCGATAAAATTGATCGGGCACTTCAATCGAAAAGAACGGAAACATTCCACAGACGTTGTTCAGACATGAAATCTAAAAAGAGCACAAATTGAATTTTTTTATGGCTGCTGTGTGATTATGAGGGGCAGCAATTACCTGAGAGCACAGAGAAGCCTCCTCGTGAAAATAACCATTTACAAAATCACAATACTCTCTGGTAGTTATGCGACACTCGCCAAAAACTCCGGTACAGCATGGATGGCCGATTACCTCGCACACCATGTGCTCGGCGGTGTGATCCTTGAAACGAAACCGCTGTGAGAACGAGTTCGTTTTGCGGCAGATTGGCCATTTGGTGATGTCATCTGGCCACTCATACGGAGCTATGGATGCTGGCGCATCGCAGAATTTCGGATCGAGTCCACAAACAGAACCAGATATTCGACCGCCAGGACCCGACTCGCCGGGTGACCATTTTTTCCACGTCGAAATAGATTTCTTTAAATAAAAAAATTGAAATTGAAATGGGCATTTTTTTTCGGCAAAAAACTAACCGTTGGAAATAAGCCGCGAACTGAACAATCGGCTTGTGAGCTTTGAACACATCCGGAATCATCATTGCGTATGCAGCAGGCCGTTTCGCGTTCCTGACGTCTGGTTTTCGATATGACGTCCATAATTTTTATATCCCGCCGCATACATGTCGCAAATTTGGCTCCCATATGTACTAGATCGCTATTTCTTGGTCCTATCCAAACATTGCGTTGCTCGTGGTGCTGCACCGTTTGAAGGCTCAAACTGGTAACGAGTACCTGTCCCGTTTTCTGTTCAACGCCAAAACCAATTGGCCCGATGCCATAGCAAATCAAGGACAACGTCAGTACGAGAATTTGCACGGTATTGATCCAGTATGTAAAGAACGGTCTGTGATCGTTGCGATCGTCCAGATCTTGCACCGAAAAGAGTTTCACCTTGCGTGCAACCGGACGTCGGGAATTCTCCAAAACGCCATCCAGCAGCTGGGAAGAGATGCGTGTTCCTCGACTTCCAATCCGCTGCTGAGCACCTATTGCATTGCCAATGCCGTTTATGTTGCCGCCGCCATTGCAGCCGTTGATCGGCTGCTGCTGTTGCTGTGTGTGCTGTTGATCTATGATCGCTGACGTCCGCCAGCCATGGACGCGTTCGCCCATATAGATCTGACGCTGGTGTTCGATAATCTTGGCGGTTGTTGTTCGCCCATTGGCCGCATTCAAATTGGCCGCATCATTGCCGGGCGAATCAAAGAACACATCCTCCTCCTGGAGGGCGGTCAGACCTTCACATATGTCGCTGGGATTGTCTCCATTAATGGCCGTGACATGGGCCGGTGCAAAGCTGCGCGACCATTGCCGCTGGTAACGATGCTGACGCTTGTTTAAGGTCTGCACGATGTACGACAGTCCGGCGATAATCATTGTTGGCACAGAAGCTTTCCGCTCGACATGCTGCCCGTGATGGAAGTCGGCGATATCAATGTGGGACTGCACCTGCGACTCCTCAGTTTGGGCGGGTAAGATGTCTGGTCGTTCTGTTGGTGGTTGCTGCACAGCATTATGGCGACGTCCACCGCTGCCATTCAGCTCGCTTTCAGACTTTAGCGAGCCGAATCGCCGTATCGCGAATCGCCGCTGTCGGCCCGACCATTTGGCGCGTTCATCGTTCTCGCTTTGCGAGTCAACACCGAAAAACTTTGCAATCTCCTTGCGCACGTACTGGTTGAGGCGTTGCTTGCGAGAAAATCGGTGCTGCAACTGTTGGCGTGAGTTCAACGAGTTGTGGTTGCTGGTTGCGCTGGCACCGGTTGCATTGCCTGATGTCACAATGTGTCTAGAGCGGCTCTGTGGTGGAAGCGGCGGCGGCTGTTGTTGATGATATTGTGATTGCTGTTGTTGTTGCTGTTGCTGCTGTTGCTGATATTGCTGTGGCTGTTGCAAATAGTGCTGGGGCTGCTCCTGCAGCAGATCCTGTGATGTCTCGTGAGCATCCTTGAAATGCTGCAGTTCCTCCTGCTGCTGCTGCGGCTGTTGCTCTTGTTGCTGCTTTTGGAAACTTCTAGCACTGTGAGCGTGGGATTGGCGCTGTTGTTCGACGCACATCATTTCCTCGGTTTGCTGTGGAACTTGTTGCTGCTGCTGTTGTTGTTGTTGTTGTTGTTGTTGCTGTTGTTGTTGGTGGTGCAGTGAAGGGGACAGTGGGGAAATGTGTGACTCACTGGTCGATGGGGTAGATGTGGACGATGTCTGCTCATTCGAGGTGGCACTGTCTGCCGATCCTGGACCTTCGGTCAAGTTTTGCAACGGAACGGGACTAACAGGACCCGTCGTCTGTGTGGTCTGGTGCACACCGGTCGTTCGACGTATTGTGTTGCAATGCAAGCACGTGCCAATGGTCGGCTCTGAAAGAACGCTCACCGGAGTCACCACACGACCCACGTTCGACGAGCCAATGTACTCTATGCTCGGTGTGCGCGACACGTAATCACTAAGAACGCAAGAAGTATTCCGAGATGTACGCAGGGCACTCTGCGCCGTGGAGCTTGATTGTTGCTGCTGATAAGTGCTCCCATTATGCCGCTGCGGTGATGGCTCAATAGAAAGCGCATCACTATTTGTGGCACACTTGAAGCCAGCTCGTACACGCGGTGAGGTGGCATAATGATCCGTTGCCGACAGTCGCTCGTGATGGGGAGTGCCTTGGCTGAGGGTGGATAGGTTCGACGGAACCGGTTGATCGCTAATACAACATTTCATACGGAAACGGTACGGCAAGGTGCTGACATTTGGATGATGTGGTTGCTGCTGCTGCTGTTGTTGTGACTGCTGTGATGATGGCTGCAACTGCAATTGCTGATGAGGTAGGTTCGGGCTTTTGACCAGAGTGTGGTAACTGCCACCTGTCGAAGAAGCCGCCGACGATGTTGACGCCGAGTGATGTGGGATATCAGAGTAGATCTCTGTGGGAGGTGGTGGAGTGGGTACATACCGCTTTACAGGTGTGTGCACGGTTGAAGACAGATACGTGTACGCGTCGTTCGATACCAAAGGTGTGCTATTCGCTAGAAAGTGAGTTGATGTCACAAAGCGATCGCACTTGGGAGAGATTTCGCGGAACCGATCCGACATGCGATAACGTGAATTCGGCGATATTGATCGCTGCAGGGAACTGCTCACCGCTGCACTATACTTGTGGGAAATACTACCTCCAGTCGCTAGTTGTTGTTGTGATGATTGCTGTGATCCGCCCACCACCACCGTGGATGGCTGCGAATCAGTGAAGTGACTGTTGCTGCTGACCGAGCTGGAGGGCGATGGAATGCCCATTATGAAGCGATCACAGGTTGGTGCAGGCGATGGCGGCGGCAGGCAGCATTGCATATTGTCATCATAGCGCACATCGATTGGATGTATCGACAGCTTCGAGCCAATGTGGTGGAAACCTCCCTCATTCGGATGCGGACTATACCGACTCGGCGAGGCGAAGCTATTCGGACTTGCCCCATTACCGCCAGCGTCGCCAATGTCCATTGCCCCCTCCGAGGCTGCGGCTGCCGCAGCTGCTGCTGCCAACAATTGCTGCTGGTATGTCAGTGACGACTTTCGACGATTTATAGTGTTGGTACCAACACTCCCGCCGTCATTCGATGAAGATGGTGTTAGGTGAGCTGATGCAGATGCAGATGCGGATGACGACGACGACGACGACAACAACATTGACTGTTGCTGACCGCCTGTTTGTTGCTTCGTCGACTGGTGATGATGATGGTGGTGGTGGTGATGGCTTTGCGATGCACTCGCGTTCGAGCCCACTTGTTGGGAATGGTGGTATTGATGCTTGTGATATGCACTGCCGTCATCGGAAGACATGCGGGACCGTTCAAACTTGTTCCTTTTCACTTAATTTACTCTTTCCTATATAGGTATTTGATTTATTTCGCGTCTTTCATGTTTCCCGCACGAACGCAACAATCAGCCAAATATTATCTGCAAAATATCCAAATTGCAAAACTTACACACACGGGCCACAAAAAAATCACTAGGTACCTATATATCTAAATCTGAAGGTAGGGCGGCAAAGAAAAACACCTTTCAGGACTGGTTAAAGTCAAATGTGAGCATTTTCAAAACTTTCTTCGTCCGTAAAGGTAAAATTTGTTAAACACGACTCTAGAAAATTCACTTCACAACAACACGATAAATAGTATGCAAGAAAAACAGAACATATTTTATTTTCGTTTTCATTTTAATTTATTTTTATTTTTTCTGCCATACATTTGGTACAAGCTCGTGTATTTTCTTACATGCGAGATACATTTCGGGGGATGAAATGACGATAGCGTGCGGAAGCTTGTTACTTTCATGGGAAAGCTCTCTTCGCCAAATGGCTGAAGGGGGTTGAAAAATCCCAACAACAACAATACAACAAAAAAAAAACAGTAATTATTTGCAAAATGCCTTTTTGCATTTAATTTTAACAACAAATGTATTAACTGACTTAAGTCAAATTGAAGAAAATTAAAGAAAAGCTCAAACATACGAAAGGCGATTTCAATTTTTCCTAGACCAATTTTTTTCCCCCCGAAGGACACTCAAATTATGGAAACAATTTCCATTTCTAAAGTGACCTGACCATACTTACCACTAGCATGACGAAAAGAATAGAGATACCCGCAGCCTATCTGAATTGAAACTATTTTTCACTATCCAACCATAATGTACACAAAAGGAAAAAAATAATAAACTGTAACACAGAAGTCGCGTCGCGTCACACTCACTTCACTTTCCCTTTATCCTTTAGGGCGAAAAAATAAAATAATATCTCGCCCCGTGTATATGTGGGAAATCAAAATAAAATTAATTCCTTCGAATCTGAGTTGAAGCGAAAAACTCCCGACAGACAACACTGTAGCTTTTGCATTTACAATCGGGCAAACCAAAAAATGTACACAAATTGTTTATTTTTCTATGTAGATAATTGTTGTTCGCCGATGAGCAGCTATTTGTATTTTGTTAAAAAGTTTCTTGTTAAATAAATTTCGCAAGAAAACAAACGAATAAAATAATCGAGTGAAAATACAAAAGCTAACAACTGTAGCACTCTTCAACGCACACACACAATTTGTTCTCCAGCTTTAGCTTCTTCTAATTTCCTTTTTCTCTCTGCGTTCTGTCTTTGTTTCTATTTCTTCGGGGGGTGTGTGTTTTCTTTCGCCCACCCGTGTTAACTGTTTTCAGTAACTTTTTTTCGTGCTTTCATTATAGGATATATACAATATGACTCCATGACTCCATGACTCCATGGATATTGGACATTCGAAACACCTCTGGTTCGGTTAATTTTTGACGCTTGCGTATTCGCGAAAGCTGTCTTTCCTTGCACTTTAGTTTACCCTTGTTAAATACAGGACATTATGTCTTTTGTTTGTTTCGAAATATGTTTTTAATAATCAAGCAATAACTCGATGTCGGGCAAGGTTGGACAGTAGGCACCGAAAACGGCGGAAATCGGCATTTTTTGGTCTTTTTGAAAGCTTTGCGTCCGTTTTCTGTTTCTGTTTAAATCAGTTCGTTTGGATGTACATATTTATGACAATAAACACCTGAGCTTAATGAATCCCTTCGTTTGACAGTTTATGTATGCAAAAAACGTTATGTGTGATGCGTCTCATGGGCGCAATAGAATAATGCCCAAAACTATACTTCCACTAAAACAATTTTTTGAAGCTTTCCATACTGTCAAGCATTTCTTTCTTCTTCTTCCTTCGCCTGAGAATTGCTGGCGAAACATGTCTCGCGTAAAATGGTTCAAGCAAGAATTGCCGGCGATTCGCCAAAACCCTCGTGGAAGAACAGAAAGAGAGCGTTTATTCAGAAGCCTGAAGGTAGATGAGGTTAAAGCTGAAACGTGTGCGAAACAGTTTTGTAACATTTGCAACAAATTAACCATGGCAGTGACAACAGAACTGAGCCTGAACTGGTAAACAACTTTTTTTTAGCTCAGAAACATCAGAACTCTGAATTTGAATTTGAGGTTATTTTTTGAGCGACCGTACTTCC
This sequence comes from Cheilosia pagana, assembly GCA_936431705.1. Taxonomy (NCBI): domain Eukaryota; kingdom Metazoa; phylum Arthropoda; class Insecta; order Diptera; family Syrphidae; genus Cheilosia; species Cheilosia pagana. The sequence goes on from OW386171.1 coordinate 4,638,743, forward strand.
ATTCGTCCCAAAAATTTAAAACTCACACAAAACGAATGGTTGTGAGAAGCTAGGCCATGGGTCCCGAAGACCTGTCGCGCCATCATATTTATTTATATTGCCCTCTCAGCATAAAATGAGTCTTAATAAAAATCTGGGCATTGCTGAGGATTGCTGACATGAGAAAGTAGTTCAGCAAATTCATAGTCATTAGACTGGCGATCAGTTGTGCCCAGGGGGATGCCGGATGCACTTTCTTCTATTGTTTGTATAAACAAAGATGGTTTGAACAAATACTAAGTAAAGGAAGAAGAAATTGAATAGAGGTTAGTGCATTGGCTGTTTGTTATCCATCACTTTACTCAAACGATCAAAGTTTTCGGACAATTATCGAAATCTATTACATTTTCGATATTTAGCTTGGTAGCTTTTCTCATTTTCCCTTCAACTGCTGCTTTATTCGGCTACTCTTTCATATCCTCTGTCTGTTGTCTACTTTTCCATCGGTTGGAGAAATTTTGTAACCAGCCGTTTGAAATTCAAAAAGTAAAAAAAAAATATAGTTCCTCTCTTTCCCTGCCTCTCTGATAAACCCCTATCTTGACATTTAATTGATCTGAATAAGCGCACCATCGCCATCCTCTCGAAATGAACAATAATAGATACACACAAACTGAACAAAGTCTTCAGATAGACGATATCATAAAGCTCATGCTACAAACCAGAAAACTGTTGGACTATCTGCCTCGTGAATCATACAGATTCAATTAAGCGAATGGGATAAAAAAGAAATAGTGTGACCAGGCTTAAATAATAATGGATAAAATGTCATGTAGGAATTTATAAAACTAAAAATTTATAGTACAACTTTTGATTACCGGGCAACGATATGCTTTACTCTACGACAGCATTAAATGTCTATATTTGGCACAACAGGTCCATAAAGGATCCCAATCCTGGCTTCTCACAGAAATGTACTTGCTAGCTAGTCATCTAGAAAACCAACTTTAATCGAATGGCTGAGATAATCGGATAAGATAAGTCGCTTTTTTATGCATAGGATGCACCTTCTCGGGAAAGGAGGTATTCGATCGCAAACTGCGAAAAAACCAGCTGTCAAAAAGACCTTTCTAAGACAAACAACCAAGTCAAGTGTTGTCCAGGTTCTAAAGTTCTCCATACCGAATAAGATTGGTCTTATTTATTTATTTATTATTTATTTACTACATAAAGGCCACCAACTCCCATTGAAGGATACAAGCCAGCAGTTTTATTAATCCGCTGTATATTTTTAGGAGTTTCATTGCGTGTCTTTTCAAAGGATTGCACCACGGCTATGATCATAATTCCTCATTTTCTATTTACCTGGATTTATTTCTAAGGTATGTTTTACAGAAAAAAAAGAATCCACCCTTTGAGAACCGGTTTGTGAAAACATTCCATATAAAATTTTCCATTCTACCGAATTTGAATTCGAACGTGCTGTTTCTAATGGAAAATTTTGCCAAACATCACTTGGAGCGTTTATTTTTAATTTTGTTTACAGATTTCTTTCCATTTGTTACTAATTTAAGTAGTAGTTATTTTCCACTTGAATTTGCGGTGTGTATTCTATATGTATACCTACATGACACGCCTAAATGTCCACGCGTAAGCATAATTTATAATAATAATAAAAATGGATATCATCGAGTGTCAGGTCACACCACAAAGAGCAGAGAGAACTTCTAGAAGAGGGCCAACCAACGACAACAAAAGCCAGCTGGGAAAAACGCCTGTAAAGAGCTTTAGTTTATAGATTTTGGGCAGAAAGCGTGTTCCACCGGGAGCAGGGACCAGGGAGCGCGAAGCACTGCTGCTGCTGCAACATCACCAATCACCATCCGTCCAAACCAATATAGGTACGTCATGTGCAGAGCGCGCGCTTTTTTTTCTCATTTCACTGCTCTTGGTTTTGTTGTTTTTATTTCGGAGGGGTTTATTGGCTCTGCTATTACTAAAAAAAAATGCCTGCTACTTCTGGTTTTGTGTTGCTTTTACACTTAGTAGTCTCTTCTCTGTCATATCGTTGTCATCATATTATATCAATGCTGGTGTGATGCTTTGATAAAGTAAAAAAAAATATATCAAGAAACAAAACGTAATAACAATGGAAATTTTAAATTAAATTCCAACAGATATGCATTTTTATTTTTCGCATATTTGTACATTTTTCCGAATGAGTTGTGTGCCCAGTGTGTGTTTGATTTCCGATACGTTTTTCATAGAGAAACGGACGATAAATCAATCAGAATAATCAAAAATTAATCAAGTTACGTAACAAACAACAATAAAACGTCACTTGAGCAATTCACTAATGTATTTCGATTTTGTCTAGAGACAGAAATTGTTGGTGGCTTGAGAATTGTGTGATTCATGTGTTGTGTGTGTTATTTATTTGTAGTTCATTTGCCCTCCCATTATAAACAATATAAGTTTTATTTAAATTGCCTCTTTGTTCTTAGCTTTTCGTGAGAGACTTGTAGTAAATAGTAACACATTTTGACATGCCTATACATTATACAGAGTCCTTTTCATTTTGAACACAGTTAAAAATCGATCGCTGGTCAAATTCTCAGTATTCCCACATACCCCGAGCGAGTGTGTGTTATAAGACAACCTGAAAGGAACAGTGCAATTGCTTGGAAGCTCTCCAGCCCCGAGAAGGAAGTTTTGAACAAATTTAAATAAACAAATTGGGTCAAAAATGTTTGCGCTATTGCAACGAATTGCATCAAGGCAACCCGTGCTGGCCGCCACCAGGTAAGTCAATACATTGCATTGCATTTCATTGTTTTTTATTCTTTTTCTCGCATGTACATGTTAGTTAAAAGTTGTAGATACTCTGCCATTTATTTACTCTAGCACTTTCATTTAAAAGTCAAAGTATAGACGAAGTCGGTATAGGGGCTCGCAAAGGAATGTTGTTGGCTCGCAAGTAAATATATTAAATGCAATGGGAACGGGAGAAAACGAAAACGAATATATTATTTGAGAAGAAAAAAAATTGCATAATGTCATAAAATAGGACCAGTACAACTAAGGGGTAGGAAGTCGCTGCCAAGAAGTGATTTATGCGATGACATTTCTGTTCCAATAAAGATGTCAAGACTAAAGAAATATTTAGAAGGAAAAATCCTAACAGTTAAGTGGGTATTGATTACAGAAATTGAAATGTATGCCAAAAAACGTGAGTGATTTGAAATTCGCAGTGGAACAGAGGAAGCAAATTCAATTTTCATTCAAATGACTACAATAGGCTGGAAATATCCATGTGAGCGCGTGTGCAAAGTGGAACCTATAACGAAATTTAGAATGACATAAAATTTAATAGAGCGATCTTGAAAAACAAAACCACTCAAACATGTCCAAGTTGCTAGGGCGTAAGTTTTATTATTTTTTGGCTGCTTTTTTTACTTATTCGAACCAGAACAATGCGGTTTCAAGAGGTTTAGCGACTTCAATTTGTGAAATTATTGGACGTTCTATGGATCGTCGTAGAAGAGAATGGAATTTTGCTGGTAATTTGGCGTTCTCTTTTAACAATTTGGAAGGGGGATTTTTTTCTCGATATAAGAACACTGATCAAGAGCTATTTGCGAAACAGGCTCTTTAACAATTGCACAATCAATGTACAGTGAGAGCATTGTTGGACGGGTGTTCCCTCATAAGTTGTTGAAATTCCCATGATTGATTGATTATTCACAATAAAATTTAGTTATTTTTGTTAATTATATTAAATTTCAAGATTGAAATTATGTACCAGAGGCAGTGAAAAACAACACATGAGCAAAATTTATAAAACTCAGCTTTAAATGAAGGCTTCAAGCCCCAGACAATTTTTAACACACATGAAAGTAAATTTGCCTCCACTTCCTAACACTGCGCATTTTAATCAGACATTTTGCTAGTGTTGGTTGGTGAGTTCAGGGCAATTCTTTAAAAATATCCGGGACACTTCTTTCGCGTTAAGAATTCAACTGGGAGTACACTTTTTTCCAATGAATCGTAGATATATAGAACGAGCTCTTCTAGACTTCCTCGGCAATTAGATATGTCAAATATTAGTTTTATAAAATACCTACACATGTTTTCAAAATAACTAAAATATTGCGAACAAAGTATGACTTACCTTACCGCTGCTATGGTGTTGGCATTCACTTTTTGACATCGTTGGTGATTTTTTTTTAATTTATTGGAGTCATTTGGAGAATTAATGAAACAGTACACTCGCGCACTCGGGATTTTCTTTGACGCAGTAACACTCCGAAGGGATTTCCTTAAGAACGAAAGGGATTTAAAAAAACATAGAAACTCTCAGGGAAATTTGTAAAAATAGCGTAACACTCGTGAGGGATTTTCATACGACCTTTGACTTAAGAACACTCATGCATCAGAAGGAATTTTGTTGACACTTTCAGGGGAATTTTTTAGTAACGTAACACTCGCGAGGGATTTTCATAATGAACTTTTACTTAAGAACACTCATGCATTAGAAGGGATAAGGGATAACACTCGCGAGGGATTTTCATATCACCTTAGGAACACTCATGCGTCAGAAGGGATTTTGTTGACACTTTCAGGGGAATTTTTTTTAGTAACGTAACACTCGCGAGGGATTTTCATAATGAACTTTCACTTAAGAACACTCATGCATTAGAAGCGATAAGGGATAACACTCGCGAGGGATTTTCATATCACCTTAGGAACACTCATGCGTCAGAAGGGATTTTGTTGACACTTTCAGGGGAATTTTTGTAATAACGCAACACCGCGGATTTTTGTATGCAAATCGAATTTTAACACGAACAACACTCATTATCCCGATGAATCCCATTTTTAAACTGAAAGCAAAGAGAAAACACTTTTTAAACAAAATATATAATAATAATGAAAAGGAGTAAATCTTTTCAAGCTACTCAACAATTTATCCTTTACATGCATTTTGGCTTACAGATATACCGACCGATGTATTAGCTCAGTAGTGCCAGACATTAACCTACCCGATACTGGCATTCAAAACGAACCCCTTTTAGATTATAAAAATGGCTCGGCTGAGAGGAATGCACTCAAAGCCGCGCTCAAGTCAACCGCCGCTAATTGTGAGGATATTCCAATTGTAATCGGAGGCAAGGAAATCAAGACAAATGATGTTCGCTACCAAGTGATGCCCCACAATCATTCGCACAAAATAGCCAAATTTTATTATGCCGACAAAAAGACCATTGAGAGCGCTATAAAGACCGCATGTGATACACAAACCAAATGGGATCGCACACCAATAAGCGAACGTGTCAAGATATGGAATCGTGCTGCAGACCTTATGGCTGGTAAATATCGCCAGGAATTGAATGCCGCCACAATGTTGGGTCAAGCAAAAACTGTGATACAAGCTGAGATTGACGCAGCTGCTGAGCTTATTGATTTCATTCGGTAGGTATTTGTCTTAGGTAGATAGGATCTTGCTAAACTTAACATTGAATTGTGTAGAATGAATGCGTACTTCCTGAAAGAGTGCACAAAATACCAGCCAATAAGTGAAAACACAAAGGTAACCAAGAACTCTATGAGATATCGTGGAATTGATGGTTTCGTTGCTGCTGTCAGTCCCTTCAACTTTACTGCGATCGGTGGTAACTTGGCCTATACCCCAGCTCTTATGGTAATTCCAATTGTCTCATCTAGATCGGGGTAGTAAAACAATGTGCCGAACGTTGCAGATGAATATTGAAACTAAGCTCACTCGCGTTTCACTTTTTGTTGCGCTGCAGTTTTTCTTAAAAATTATTGTTTGGTACATTGCTTGACTCGTCGATCGGTTTGAGAGGCCCCAATGGGAATCTTTGTAAACACTCAACAATTTCAGGGTAACGCAGTTCTTTGGAAACCCTCGGACACAGCTTTGCTCTCGAACTGGAGAATCTTCAATATAATGCGCGAAGCAGGTGTGCCCGATGGTGTTGTTAACTTTGTTCCAGCTGATGGACCGGTGTTTGGCGATACCATTACTCAGTCACCACATTTGGCTGGTATTAATTTCACTGGATCGGTTCCGTAAGTTTGTCGCTTTTTCTCTCTGTTTTAAGTGTCAGATAAATACGGTTACACGCGTTTAGTACATTTAATCGCTTATGGAAGCAAGTCGGTAACAATATCGATAAGTATGTGAATTTCCCGCGACTTATCGGCGAATGTGGTGGTAAGAACTTCCATTTTATTCATCCATCAGCTGATATTGAGAGCGTTGTAACGGCTAGCATACGATCAGCGTTTGAGTTTTGTGGACAAAAATGCTCAGCTTGCTCCCGAATGTATGTGCCCGAGTCACTTTGGCCAAAAGTAAGTTTGGTACTTTCAAAACGAGGCAATTGACGGTACAGCAACTTCTTTTTAGATTAAAAGTGGTCTTATTGAGAAGGTTGCGCAGCTGAAAATCGGTGATGTTGAGGACTTTGCGTCTTTCACCTCGGCCGTTATTGATGACAAAGCATTTAAACGTATCACATCGTATATTGACTACGCTAAGAACAGCCCCAACTTGGATATCATTGCCGGAGGAACTTATTCCGATAAGAAGGGATACTTTGTGAATCCAACGATCATTCAGAGCAAAGATCCATTGGACAAACTGATGACTGAGGAAATCTTCGGACCGGTTTTGACAGTTCACGTGTATAAGAACAGCGATTTGGAAAACGCTGTAAAATTGGTATCAACGTCAACGCAATTCGCTCTTACTGGCGCTGTCTTTGCAACTGACGAGTAAGTATATGAGAAAGTTCGTCTGAGGAAAGCTTTTTTCCAATCGATCCTCTTCCTGCACAGATCATTCTTAGTACACGCTCTAGAGCAATTTAAAATGGCGGCTGGTAACTTCTATATCAACGATAAGTCAACAGGATCAGTAGTGGGACAACAACCATTTGGCGGTGGACGTATGTCTGGTAAGTCTTTGAATTAAGATTACAGAAGGCGGTGGGTTGATCAATGATCATTCCATTCGCCTCTAAAGAATGGTTCTGAGTTCTGAGCTGGAATATTCTTTTAATTCCGAACTGTTGTGAAGTTCAGTCAAATTGGCGCCATCTTTTACACGCCTTTTCGTCGTTTAATTATTGTATTTCACTCATCGTGTTATTTCACGGTTTAAATAGGTACAAACGACAAAGCTGGCGGCCCTCACTACATCCTCCGTTGGACTTCACCGCAGGCGATCAAGGAGACCTTCGACCCGCTACGTGATATTGACTATCCGTATATGAAAGAGTAAAAATTCGATCATTCTCATACAAGCATAAGTCAACCTTATATCCATATACAACAAAAGAAAACATAAATAATTCAAAATGGAAAAAAAAAATAATAAAATTAGAAATAATCAGGGGCTAAGTTAGACGACACGTAACTCTAATCCAGTTTTGGTTTTTTACTCTCTTTCATCGTATATATGTGTATGTAGTTTTTCTAGAGTATTATAGTTTCATAGTCCATTTTAGAAATTGCATTTTTAACGGCTTTAATGCGAAATTGATCTAGACTGATGAATCAATACATAAATTCAAAATTGTGGTTATAAAATATAAACAAAAGCAGTATGAATGAATATAATGTATTATAATAACGTGCGTCCTTCACATTCGACACTGAAGAATATATAATTAATTAAATAAAAGAATCTCATGAACTCGAATAATATTTAATTTGATTATCGAAATGAAAACCCCTTTTGTTGCGTACCTACTCTACCTTAGGTTAATTTTGTTTTTTCCCCTTTTAAATAATAATAAATGAAAATTTACATTTGTTTTCTATTCCAAATAAAACAAAAACGTTAAAGTTAAATATTAAGATACAAAAACAAAAACACTTGACAATATTTAAGCAAATATTTATGTAGTAAAAACAAAACAAAAAAAAAAATATACCTATACTTAACTATGTATCCACACATTATATCGATGTTTGTTAAATATGTTACTCATCTGCAAACTAAAATACTCCCTGATACAATATACAATACAATAATAAAAATAGAAAACAAAAAACCAAGCACTACTTTAGACAGAAATGCAAAATTGTTAAAATGTCTGTGAAACTTGTTAATTGAAAAGGATCATGCCTCCTTGCCAGAACGCATTTTTAGTTTATTGCTTTTTCTTTTTCTGTGCTCGACATAACATTTATTATTAGTTTTGCCAATTCCAATATAAAATGTATATATGTAAACAATAAACAAAAAATTAATTATGTTTCAATTGGAGGAGAATAAAATAATGCACGAAGCTCACATGTTTGTGCTGAACGATATTGACCGAATATAACCGCACACATGTGGCTTTTTGGGTTGCGTTTTTGTCTTACATCATTTTTGGCACAGTGACACAGTGATGATGAAGTAAGTATTTCTTTGCCTATCTCGGAGTGGATCGATATCAAAATATGCTGACTAGGAAGGTGGTTGAACTAGTGAAAGAAGGCGTTGTAAGATAAGGACGGTCGAAGCGATTGAGAAGGCCGTTTAAAATGTGTCGATCGCAAAGCCTTTCGACTCGTTAACTACCACAAGAGTACCTTCATAGCTTATAATCTAACACGGAGAGCTGTTGAACCGGTGTGGTGAACCGGGTGCGAGGATACCAGTCTCGATTAGGAGACCTTTTTATTGGCACAGCTATCAAAAAAAGGCATCTTCATCAACAACAAGGGAGATCCCAAGTAGAAAAAGCGACGAACTACGCTCAAAAGTGACTATCAACTAATTCCAACCTTGTTCTTTTCACTATTTTGTGCGACCGCCAATAGGTAATGGACCATCCAACGAAAGCAGACTTTGTTTTTAATTTCGGATATGACAGCTTGTCAACACTGATCTGTTATTGAAAAGTACTAGTATCCAACAAAAATTCCGAAAAAAAATGCAACCGAAAGGGCCTATCCGAGGATACACGTCTTAAACGACGGATCAAATCATTGAGAATCACTTGAGTATGTAATTTAAGTATCTAATTTCAAGGGAGTGTTATTCACACGATCTCTCCGCATCACCTCAGCAATATACGGCAAAATTCTGGCGAGAACGATTTCTAGAAGGGAGTTATGATAAAATATTAAAAAATCTTTCGAATCATTGCTACGATTTGTGTAATTAAAATATACCCGACAGCCAATTTGGGAGTTACTAGCCTAATACAAGATTTAAGTCAAACAACAATTACATCAATACGAAATTTATTTATTTGTTTTCAAACAATGTCTTTTACAATTCCACAGGTATATAAATAGTCCAAAGGGTACACAACTTTGTTGTGTACTGGTTTCGATAGATAGATAGAGTTACACTCTACAAATTGTTATCAAATATGTATAAATAATAGGAAAATAAAACCGTTTTCTATGCGCATGCACACTCGGTATAAGTAAATACAAATTTTTATCATGTACATATATATATATAATTAAATTCGAATGTCTTTTAGACTCATGTAGTATACCTTTTGTTTGACAACTTATTAAAGTGTCTTTTTCTCTTCGTTATGCTTTAGTTACAACATCAATAAAATTCACAAATGTTATGGTTATATAGGCTTTACTTAGATTTCTTTATTTGGTATGGTAACATTACGTCGCAAGATCCATCGGATGAGTTTGGGCGTTTTCTGGCCATTTGGACTACTGTCACTTCATCGTCCTCCATAATTGTGGACATTGGAATGGTTGCCCTCTTAGGAGGATCTGGAATTACAAATCACGCCCTTTTCTTATATGTAAATTTAAAAAAAAAAACAGGAATAACAGCGTGCGGCGTGCTGGAAAGGATGGCTTGGAAAAGGTGGCATCATGCAGGAGGCATTGTTCGAGTTCTTGTTTTCTACAGCAAAGGGTTTCTGAGTTGGTTTCTTGAGTAGGAAAGATCTGGTTTCTTGAGTAAGGAAAGATCTGGTTTCTTGAGTAGGAAGGATCTGGTTCCTTGAGTGGTTTCTTGAGTAGTTGTAATGTTTGAATATTTTTCAATTTCACTTCACTTCAGTAGGTAAGATCTGGTTTCTTGAGTAAGTAAGATCTGGTTTCTTGAGTAAGGAAAGATCTGGTTTCTTCAGTAGGTAAGATCTGGTTTCTTGAGTAGGAGAGATCTGGTTTCTTGAGTGGTTTTTTGAGTAGTTGTAATGTTTCTACAGCAAAGGGTTTCTTGAGTTGGTTTCTTGAGTAGGAAAGATCTCGTTTCTTGAGTAGGTAAGATCTGGTTTCTTGAGTAAGGAAAGATCTGGTTTCTTGAGTGGTTTCTTGAGCAGTTGTAATGTTTGAATATTTTTCAATTTCACTTCACTAAATAAACACGTGTGTTAAAATATTTTGTTTTTCGACACAACGATTGTTTGAAATGATGCACGATTTTAAAAGTGAAACTAATGTCTTGCGACCTTTACGAAAATTGAAACGCGATTCAATGTGCCGCTACTGTGCAGAGTTAGTTTATTGTTATTACATCTCTTTAATTATTTGAGTGGCCCACAAACATTCTACAACTAGTAAAGTTTTTTTTCAATACAGTAGCTCACGCAGAGAAAATACTCCTTGCCAGTCTTTCAAATTTGATATTTAACAAATTTTTCTGGAAAAAAGTAGTGGAAGAGTATGGGCAGTATCAAAATATGTAAACAAACAGAAATTTGTGAACGAAACTCACTCCGCCGTATGATTTGCGTCTTCACACAGCAATACATATTATTAATAAACTAACAGCAAAGCAAACTACAAACGCACTTACCTGGTAACCACCTGATTTGAACGGCTGGTCCGTAACCCATTCCATTTCGGGCAGCAATACGCAAAATCAAGGGTTGGAAGCAGTCAATCTCATATGCTGCTGCCAACAAAGTAGCGGTTAGCACACACTCATGAGCAGGTCCTACATAAATCCGCAAAAACCTATTGGCATTGCCAGCATATGCGTGATCTTGGTTCGGTTTGGGCTCCATGGCTATATGCAAAGAGTATTCGGTGACTGGATCAGCGATAGGTGTAGGTGGTGGGTTCCATTTTACGAGTGCGCCCTTTACAGAGTTGGAAATTTCGATATTTGTCGGAAGTCCCGGAAAACCAGAAGAGCGCTTCATGTAGGGTGATGTCTACAGGGAACTGGATTCGTTTAAGTTACTTCTATAGTTATACTCGTAATTACCTCTCCCCATTCGGCACAGTAAATGGCATTAATGGCCGCTACACGAAAGCGGTATTCTGGTCCGCGATCCTGATTCACTGGATCAAATTCCATTACGTTTGGCAAATCGTTAAAGTCATTATTGACCTGCATGGGGTTACGCTTCTTTACGGAGTTTGGGCCAATCAAGACAGCATCCTGTTGATTTGGCTGCAAGCAACAAAAACCTTATAGCGACATATTATTGTATGTGTGTGTGTTTATCAATTTACCTGGTTAAAGTAGTTTTGGAAATTTTCTTGGTTATTCGCCGGCGCGACTTGGCGCATTGCACTGTCCATATCGTTTTCAACTGATGCTGTGGCTATATGGTTCATTGGAAAGTCCGCCATATCCCACTCTATGTCTGGTAGTAGCGCCATATTTGTTTTTTAAAACTATTCAACTTTCAAAATAGCTTAACCGATTACTTAAAATGACTGCTATAGCGGCGGATAGAGATGTTGTTGTGCAATTGCGTCGAACCGACTGTTCTACAATTTAATAAGTCTATTGACAAAATGAAAAGAAAAGAAAAATCACCTTTTTGCAAAAAACTGTCTGGCAAGTATACAGCCTTGTTTAACGGATAACGGATCTGATCTGTTGCTACTTTCAGATTTCAAAGCAAAAGAAAGGGACAGAGAAATGCAGCGCGTCGCATCACTCGTTTGTTTAGTGCAAATGTATGCGTGTGCATGCTTCTATTTGTATTTAAAAATCACTTATGCGCACTTGCCAACTCCGCGCGGGTTGCGAAATACAAAATAAACAATTTACTATTTGAAATAATTTTCTTTATTAATATCACTTTACTAAAGGAGATATCTACTAAAACCTTCTGTCAAAAGTAAGAAAAACAACACCCGATCAGGGATGGCACGAGGTGTGCTTGTAAACTTTTTCTGTTCAAATGAAATTTCACTGAAGGACTTCCTTTTCCTGTGTAGATGTAGAATGTAGATTATACGTTTTCTTTTTGTTAATAAAGATGAAGGACGAAATATGGGACATGCGCGTGAAATAATACTGTGGTTGAAATTGTAATGGACGCATCCCACCATCAACGAATGGATCATCGCTGCTTTAATTTCAGCGGCTACTTGTGATGGAACTCTCGTCAAAATGGCTTCCGGCGGCCGTTAAAAACTCCCGTTATGCGGAAAAATTGTATTTGGAAGGATTTTGCGCCTTTTTCATCTATGAATTTGCGGTTTGTATATAAATTTCACTAGATGACAACTAGAATTGACGTATTACGAAACACCTTTCGACAGTTCAACAGTAAATGTTGTCAATATGGAATTTTCTGTGCAAAGTGCGTAGTACTGGAAGCTTGATTAAAGCTCGAGTCACGCACCAGGCTTAAGGTAGACATTTGGTATAAGAGGTTAATAAAATAATGTGGTCTCGACAAAATTCGCTAACACTATGTCAATTATTGCCAGCCGTTCATACATAAAAATGAATAGGAATTAAATTAAGCTAAAAAATGCGTTCCCTGTGCGTTACTTATATTTTCTAGCGCAAAATGTTTGCAAAAAAGGAGCGCTTATAGAACGGCATTTAGATATTCACTCTTTCGTCTCTACTCTATTTACGTTCATGCGCAGGATATGAATTTCTCTCCTATGTAATTTGACAGCATATAAATCATATGTGCAATAAAAAATCATGAAAATGGCTTTCAGATTTTATTCGAAGCGATTTGAATTACACCGTACAATAGAAGTGTAAGGGTTTTTCTATGAGGGAAAACAAGGGAACTCGTTGACGTTTAAAAGGACAGTTAGCTGTTGAATTTCACATTGTGATTCATAATGACAACTGTCGTGTAAATGATGGCACTGTCTTCTACGTAGAAATGGCAAGCAGGGTGGTACACATTCGCCATCAGGGGTCGAATGGCGTCGTCCGTGAACGAGCACTATGTAACGGTATTTGTTTTACATGTAAAATCATCTGAATATCGTTCACGGATGACGCGATTTGACTCCAGTTTCGTATGTTTGCATATAGGAGCAAGGGGAAAATTAAAAACGCATTTTGTGTCCAAAACACTGTCCATAGAACCCTGTTTTTACTTACTTACATGGTTTCCGAGCAGTGGAGTCTCAATTTGATCAAATCTAGGGAGTTCTCAATCTATTACACCCGTTTAGAAGAGGTTACATTGCATTGTACGTCTTTCAGTTTTCTAATAATTATAACAATTGCTACAGCTGCAGTGCTACTGGTTGATCGTCAATTTAGGTTGGCATCACATTCCGCTAGTCAGGTAGTTAGCGGTCAATGGAAGGTTGATATCATTGCAGTCAAACATCTTATAAATTTCTGAACGTAGATGAAACGAATAAGCGGCTGGTCGATGGGCAGTGATTCCTTACCGAAATGAATTGATTGAGCATAAATTACCGACTCTGATGAAACGAAAAAGCGACAGGAAACAGGATACAGTATGAAGTCCCACTTCTGACCGCTACAAGCACGCAATACACTCACCTTTAGATCGTCCAATGGTTGCCAAAAACATATTCAACGTTTCAATCCTCACCTGGCAGCAGCACTCTCTTTTAAGAAAACGCAATCGCAATTTGTGCGACTTGTTTAAGGCGATTTCTAGAGCTCTTTTCAAACACACGTTGTATTTTTTTACCCATCGAAATAGCCCTTCAAATGGTATGTATGTATTTACCCACGTAAAATGATATAAAATGAAAGTGTACATTGATTTTTCTTACATCTTTAATTGTGTGTCCGTTTAAATGCAGATGCCTATGAAATATAATCGTTTGTATCCTTTTACTCGATCAAATAAATAGCTTTGTATTATTAACTTTTATTTCTTAATGTTACATACCTCCGGTTGTAATATAAATCTAAATATTCTTCTTTCGTTACATGCTGTGTTACAACTCCTTTGTATTTCGTATTTTCTTTCTTTTTTTGTGTGTTTTTTTTTTTTAATTCTAAACCATTATTATAAATATTTTATTTATAGTTAAATTCTAATGATTCCTGTATACATGCGTTTTTGTTTTTTTCTTTTCTCGAAATGTTGTAATGTTAAATTTAAAAAGATGAAATTAGATTTTATTTAGTATCTTTGTATAACAATATAACAATAATTTTTAATATTTTTGTGTATACCCTTTCGTACAATTTGTTAAGAAGAGAGAGAGAGAAATAGAGAGAGAAAAAAAGGGAGGGAAATCGAAACAAATAGAAAATACAACTTAAACTAAAAAAAAACAGGTTTTTCTTTCAACAATTCACAAGGTCTATGAACGATGACAACCTGATGCCGGATAAAAACAAAAACCATGTGAATGACGTAGCGAAGGTGTTCGAATGTGTGTCTGTCTATACATTAAGTGTTATGAAATCTGTTCGTTTTCGTTTTGTTTGCAATTAAACAAATCGTCAACCTTACAAAAATAGTACTTGTGTTATATATTAAGTAGATCCAAAAAGCTGCAGGTAATTGCATTACTATACTCATATTATACTCATTTACTGTCAATCCCTGTAGTAATTTAAATTTCGAGCAATTGATTTTTAAGACCAACAAAAGCAAACCAAAGAAAAAAAAACGAATATTGATATTCAATAAGAAAATACAATCACCTCGTCGTTGATGGCAAAACACTATTGTTCAATCATCCTTCGTAAACTTAAGTTAATGAGTTTAAGATTCACATAGAAAATGTTTTATTTCATATCTAAATGCAAATATGTATGTATCCTGCACATTTATTTTCTTATTTTCTTATTTTTCATTTATTTATTTTGGTTATGTTTAGATTTATTATAAAAATTGTAATAATTATACTTTTTCCAATGTAGACTTGTTCTTTTCATAACTCACAACACGTAATTAAATACTGAAAATAAAACAAAATAAATGTTAAATGGTGAGATGAGGTAACAAAAAACCAAAAAAAAACAACAAAAAATTCAAATAAAAATCAAACCAACGAAAGCAATGATTACAAAAATGAATATGAAAACAGAAAAGAAATAAAAAAAAAGAAAGAATGATTCACATGTTAGGGAAATAAAAATATACAAAACAAAAATCAAACAGTGCTAAAGAGAACCAAATAAATGTTTAGGAGAAACAACAAACAAACAAAAATGAAAAGAATAGCAAGAAAACTCTTATTAGTATTGAGTACCCGAAACATCTTGCTCAGTATTCCCGCGATTGGAAGATCCTGATGATTTATTAGAACCGTTTGTTATAGTCACTGCAAAAAATAAAATAGTAATAATGATATTACAGAAAAGATGGAACAATAATTTGGCACCACTGATGACTGATATATTTTTTTTGGGTATATTAATTTTATAGAGCCGTCACCGAGAGGGAATTTTTGTTTAATCTGAAAATGGGGTAGGAACGATCGCGCAGGATAACTCCAGCTCCGTCTGCGTTTAGTTTGATTGAATTTAAACTGTGCCCTTTGAGAAGACCAGGTGTAGAACATTATGTGCAGCCGAAGAGGGAAAATTATTCAATCATATTTGGAAAATATTGTGCAGCCTACGATCAGAGGATCTGCGATTGCCTATTATTCGAAGACTGGATCAACGTAAAGTGATCATAGAATGGGCGCGATTTCAAATGCCAAACAATGTTGAGGGCGTGGCAATGCGCGTTCTTTGGCAACTTTTTCTTGTTTTGTAAAAGACGCAAGTTTATTTAGCCTCTCTTCGACGAAACAACACACAGAATGTGTGAGTTTGTTCGTATTTAAACCAATTCTACTATACTGCCACCAAAAACAGACAGACAAATAGGCACATAAGAACTTAACGCATAGCCATAGAGTTCCACCAAACTTATAGAGAATGCAAACTGAATTGAACTTACTTTGGTTTGTTTGATGAATTATTGACGTTATGTCGCTTTGTGATGCTGAAATATCTTTACTCGTTAGGACATCTGAACTGCTTGATCCTGAAAATGGTGCAAAAGAAGAAAAAACAAAATGACCACCTGTAAACGCAATATATGAGCTGAGAGTATCAATACCAATACCTGATGAAATGTGCCGTTCAGTGAGACCGTATTGAATTGGCTGATAACCGTGACTGGGATTATAAGTGGCTGAAGACGAGTAAGCAAACAGATATGATAATTACATTATTAACAACAAGTAGCAGGCTCTTACCTGAATATGGCATATAAATTGGAGGATTCGGCAGTGGGGCGATATCGCTAGTGATGCTTTCGGTATCACCAAGGCTGACAGTCGATCGACCTGTACAAAAACGATAAGGAATTTAATGAAGAATTCATTCAATAAACAGAACAGGGGTACTTACAGTTTTGTTTCTTACCATCACTTAGCACGTAATAGCATTGTTCGGAAAATGTCAACTTATTAACTGTGTGCTTAATTAGATTGTTTCGTAGCATTGATGATACTATCCGTCTTGCTTCTCGTCTGTCTTGCACATCTTCGACATTTTCCAAGACCCAGTTAACAGCGTCGGCACCTTAAACACAAAAACTCACACTAGGTATCCTAAACGATTTGATGTATGTTGTTTGCTTACCAATAAATGCATTTGGAATAGTAATTTTTAGCCACATTCTATCACGAATTTCTAAACCACTGTCGGGCTTTGTCATTGCCTTGACAACATCCTCTAAATTGTTCTGATCTAAACGCTCTTTAATTGGCTCTGATATATCGGGTATAATACTATCATGGGACGCCAGAGCTTGTGTATGAGCCACCCAAGCACCGGGATCAATCGGGCGGACAGGTTCGGTACGAGGTATAGTAAAGTATCCTTGTGATTGTGAAGTGAAACCATAGAGACGGAAATCACAAGGGGAAAATTCGATAGTTTGCTTACCTTTTGGATTTGGATCCCAACATTTTGCGACCACAAGCTTTATGGGACCGGGCTTTTGAACAACTTCTCTCAAGACGCGCACTGCTTCGTCGTTTGTCATATTTTCAAAATTTACGTCGTTCACCTTGAAGAGTAACACAATATTCATATAAAACTCATCGAAAGATGATGCGTATGCCTACCTGTAGAATCATATCACCGGGTTCTATACGTCCATCTAATGCAACAGCACCGCCTTTCATAATACTACCGACATAGATACCTAAAGAGAATCACATTTTAGAAAGTGTTCACAAGAGTACACCAGCAAAACGTGTACATTGAAGATGCCACATTTGGAAGGTAAGACGTTTTAAAAATAAAAAAAGTGCACACCTCCATCTCCACCACGATTTGATTGGCCAACAATGGAAATTCCGAGGAAATTCACAGCCTCCATGTTGATAGACACCGTGATTATGTTGAGTGACATCGTTGAATCGGTTATCGAACTGTAGCTAGAGGTTCTCGACATGCTGGGTGCTCGTTTTTTACGCCTCTGCGGTTTCTTGCGCACTTGTAAGCGCTGTATACTACTGCACTCGGTCATATCACGATCAAGAGTTAGTTCACTTTCTGTACCAAAGAGGCTTGTCGAGTCCAAATCGCTTGACAGTACCGATGCCGATTGGTATGTCAGTGGCGGCATCATCTGATTCGGCACTCCACCACCGCCCATTCCCACGCCCATTAGACCGCCAACCATGCCGCCAGTGTTTGTTTGCATGCCACCAACTCCAACGTTTACACCGCCAACCATACCGCCGCCGCCACCGCCAACACCACCACTGCCGGGCAAACCACTCATCATTTTTTGCTGATTTCGAGGATTCGTACAAGTGCGACTGTCGATTTCGCTTGTTGGCACCTCAGAGCAATTGTCTGACTGATTCGAACCGTCCGCAGACACAAGCTAAACGACAAATGGATATTTATGTATATAAAAACAAACAAACGGCTGTTTGGAAACTAACCCAGGACACAACACGCCCATTGAAGCATGGCAATATAGTAGAATCTTCTGCAATCTCCTCCTTAACAACACTGCAATAGAAGACAACAACAAAAATAGATTGCTCATCTTCCGTGGCAGCATACACTAGCGGTACTCACCCAAAATCAGCGTCCATTGACTTAAAAAAATACTTATAGTTATTACTTTGCTTATTCAGTACCATTTTAAAGTCTTTAAGCGTGACCTGCGACGAAGGCAGAGCAATTTTAACCAGATACGGCGTCGTCTCATCGTCAATATGATATATAACTTTGGTTTCTTGGCAATTTTTGTCATCCATGTTGTTGCCTCTTTCAGTATTTTCTTTTCTTCACACCAATCTTTGGATTAGGGGGGCTTTCAAACAATACTACTATGTTCTTATTTTCTTTTTATTGATTTTAAAATTGTACACTTTTCAATTCTACAAGACAGGAGCCCCTGTTCGGGGTTTACTATTGAATCGAGAACATCTGGAATACATAATTAAACATATGATTGCTAAACACACAAGCCACGGAGAATATTTAACAACAATATATATTAAGCCACTCTTTGCACTTTCTTAAACCAATTCTCGAGTTTTCCTTGCCGTTTAAACACACAAAACAAGTAGGTACCTTGAGATATTACAAAAAAAAACGCACACAAAATTCTGGAAAATATGGAAAACAATCAAGGCACACACAGCAGGGAAATTTTTGTAGCCATTAAAAAATTGCTCGTTCTCTGTCTGCCATACAGGAAATTTGATATCGTTTTCCCTTCTCTAATACTAATCGTTTGCTTGCACTCGATGGTTTCTTTTTTTTTTATTATTATTATGGAGGAAGTAATCAAAACACGCCCCAGTGACAAGAAAATTAGCTACACTGCAAAGTCTGGGTACTTTTCTTATGTTACATGCATATTTCTGCACATTATGGATGTATGAATTTTTTAACTTGCACACAATTAATATTCATAATCAGTAGATGGATAGGGTATCAGTTCTGTTTGTCTCGGTCGGTTTGTTCAAGTATCAAAGTGGGAGCGACTATTCCCATCCCACTATGAAAAAAAAACAAAAGCAACGATTTTTGGGGAAACCGAATTTTCGTAGTAACTTTTTTTCGTGGATAACACTCACTCGTTTGTCTAGATTAGATGCGAATGTACAAGTAGATTTTTGATGTTTTTTATAACAAATTGTATGTATTGCATGTAGTTTAATTGTTCAGGTAATATTTTTTTTCCAGCACGAGACGAAAAACCGACAGACATCACAAAAGAAAACGAAAAGTGTAGAATGTGGATGGTGGAATGTAGATAGCAGCGTTTCGCCAGGGATGGCCGCTATATAATAGAATTCTATTGCAAATGACTACTATCGTTTGAAATACAAATTTGTTCATTTTCACAAGTACCTACATAAAATCTGCCAATAACTGAATGCGGTCTTAATGACTAACAACCAAAATAAGTTTATTTCGATAAGTAGCATTAAATAAAAGAATGCAACAGCTTTTAAAATTTCCGTGACATAATCTGCCGTACAAAATCTGTCTCATTTTATTAGATATTCAACAAATTGGTAAGAATTTCTTTAGTATGGGAAATTAGTACTAAAAAATAACATCATAGTAAAAAATAAATTCCATCCGCGATATTTTAGAATAAAACTTTAAGATATCTGTCTGTAGATAGTATTGTTAATTTTTCTCATTCCACCTATAGATTGTAGCGCCATCTGTTAACCGGTAGATAGCGTTTTACTTACGAGACGCTATAAAAATACCAACACACAGAGATTTCCCATAATTCCTTAGCAAGATGGCCGACCAAAAAGGTGTCACGCTTGTTAGGTAAAAAGTTTCTTATTTCTAGAAGAAAACTGCCCAATGGTAACGCTGCTCTAATAAACAAAAAAATACTCCTGTCACTGTCAAAAGCCCCATCACCAAATACAAAAAATTAACTAGAAACAGAGAAACTTGTAGAAATCTAACTTTAATTAGCAATTTAAACTTATTTTATATTCCATTACGCTTATCAATCGAATATCGATCCATTTTGAAAATGCAAATCATTCGCACTTTCGACTTCGTCCAGTAGTTTATCTTTGTACTCAGTGAAGAACTTCCCATCTCTGTCTGAATTCCAATTTGCGGCAATAGTCTCAGTTGGAGTTGTATTGTTCATATATTCACAATCGTAGTTACAAACCGTGTTCGGAATCCAGTCGTTTATAAGCCTTGGCCGGATTCCATAGTTTCGTTCAAAAAACTCAAACACTTGTTCCTTCTTTGAGAAGTTGTTGAACTGCACACGACTTCGTCGTCGCATTAGCTTGCCCCACATAAAAGTCAGGTGATGATGAAAGCATTGGAATGATAGCTCATCGCCTGCCGTATGGGCAATATCCATCCACTGTTGCAGGCAATCTAAGCTTGTCTGCTGTGTACCAGTAAACAGAGCTGGATTCGCTAGAATACCCCTAGCAGCCATAACACCATCGGCCTGCGTTTGCTCATACAATGTATCGGCGTCTTGTAGCGTCTTAACGTTTCCGTTCACGATTAGTGGAATTTGAATAGATTTCTTGATTTCTGCCATCGCCGTGACGTCCAGTGGGTGTGATATTTTCTGCCATTGTGTTCGTCCGTGAATGACTAGGAATGTAGCTCCGCACTTTTCCAATTGCCGGCATAGATCGATAGTGGTTTTGACATCTTCCTGCAGCAGTCGCAGCTTCAACGAAACACTAAATTTTGATGGGAAATTCCGGCGCAATGTCTGCACAACGTCTTGAAGCAATTCCGGCTTTCGCAGCAGAGCACAACCGTATCCCTTGGCAATAGCCCATGACTGTGGACAGCCACAGTTTAGATCAACACCATTTACATACGGGTACACATATTGACTGGCAGCTAACATTTCAGCTGCTGTTCTTGCTGCAAACTGTGCTATAAGCGGATGGTCATCTGAGGAAAAGTGATCAAATTTCAGGGATGTATGGACGTATGTCGAGAGGATGCTCACCCTTATTTGTTGTGAATTCATTAAGGCGAGCTTCCTGACTGCGGCTAAAGGAATCGGATATAATCATTGGAGTAAAACATAGTTTCACATTATTCTGGCGTAGTAGTTTGCGAAACTCCAGTCTAAAAATGGTAAATGCGAATTAAAGGACAGTACAGACGCACGGAAGTCGATTTAACTTACTTACTATAACGTACCATGGGTGCAGACACGTTTAAATACTTGTTTTGAACCTTTTCACGGCGAAAAAGTTCTGCTATGTCTTGTAGTTCTTGCATAGTTGTTTCGCAGACAAAATGCAAATATTACCGAACGAACTTTAATAGAGATAAATAGATATTGCGATGGCTTATTTTAATTTAAGAAAATTCTACACGGATAAATATGGTATTTATTTGGGAAACACTTTTGACGTTTCATGGTTTTCCGCGGTCAGGGCTACCAATTGTTCGTACTTGTTGCTGGTTCGATTCTCGAACGGAAATGGCTGTGTTTTATCACAAAGTATTATTTTTTCCCTTTTCGTTTTCTATTTTCAGAATTTGCTCTTAGATTTCAGATGCTTAATGGAACAACACAAAAAGAGATCATTTTTTTTTGCATCTGTTAAAAGTCAGCTGTTCTTAAATTTTAATTTGTGTTAATAAAATTCCATAAATGTTTTTTGATGTTCGTCAAATGTAAATTGTTTCCTGTTTTGCGAAATCTCGTCCTCTTAAGTGTAAATAAGAACACACTTGTCTTTATCCATTAAACAGAATCAAAACAAACAGCAACTTTTCTGTCCTGCTTTTAAAAGTAAAATTTATTTAATAATAAAGAAAAGTTAGGAAGGGATATGCACCTCTGACATCATCTGCAAAGAGGTTCTTTGAGGTAAAGTTTGACGTTTGTACAAAATATGCTACTAATTCAACTTTTCTGAAACACATTTCCTTTTGAAATTTCTCTTATCCACTGTCCACGACAACATAAAAGAGATATCTGAGACATACAGTGGGAACACAAACCATATCAAAAAGAAGCAGCGCTCTGCCAGGAGACACCATCTCTATCGCATATAGGATTAGAGGAATGATGATGTGTACTGCAAAATATCTTAAACAGTCTGTTTCAATCTAAACGAAACGAAATTTTTCAGTTTTTCTCATGTGATTTTGTTTTAAAAGTGACATGCAACAGATTACAACGGGCGCTAGTTGTTTTTAATTAACGCTCAAATGTGCGATGAGTCGCATGAGCTACAATTCTGTGAAATTTTACAGTCCCTATATTCATTTTATATTTATGTATATACTTTCCTTCTACGATTTTTGAAAATGAAAAGAAGATGGTGGGCGAAGGAAATACCTTCGGCATTGCCCTCCGCAACGCATGAATGAAATCCTCAGTTGACAAATGTCAAATGGCTGGAAAAATAACTTCCCTAAATATTTTTGAGCCTACTGACGTTTTTTTAGGTATTCAAAGTATAGACACGACTTAAGAATTGCCTTTAAAGTTCAGAGATTACCTTTTTAATTGATTTCGTTTTAGGGCTGCAATATCAAATTTGATTTTATTGCTGTCACTTTCGATTTGCTTTTCTAAAGCAGAATATCTTGAGTTATTGTAATCATTTTCTCCCTTTGACGTTTCATCCCCATCAATGGCCGCGTTCTACTGACCCGCCAGATGACTAGCGGCAGGTCAACTTCATATAAAAAAATTGACATTTCACCATTCGCGCTATCCGTCTAGCACTTTTGGTAAACATTTTTATATTAATTTTGATGTGCCGCTTGTCATCTAGCGGGCAGTGGATGGCGGGCAATGTTTGTCAAGGTCATACACGATCAAGAATTGCACGAGAGATTATATTGAGCGACTTAACTGCAGCATATATTATTCAAAAAAGCGTAATTTGCTATATTTTATAGTTTTGAAAATGAATATTAAAGTAATTGTCAGGATCAGAAATTTGTATACCTCCCCGATGGTCGCTTGCTAGAAATATTCTGCGGAAGATATTAAGTCCGGAGGACACTGCAAACCCCGCGCATTAGATGTTCTAATTGGTACTGTCCCGGCCCTCAGTAGGGGTTTGCGTGTGGATCGGACTTCGGGCTGGCCCAGGTTACATAAGTTGGACGGGGTAGCTCTCTGGTTGAGCCCCAGTTTCGCCTAGTGCCTTTTGCAACTTAACAAGAAACAAAATAGCAAAATGTTGGTTCATGGACTTCAAAGCCTACAGATTGCCAACTTCATCCCAACCTATGCTATGCCCTATTAAGTAGGTATCTACATTTCGTTTCACATGCCTACGCAACCTACGCTTATACCTACTATCATCATCATCGCAAACACTTTCTTTCAACAGCGTTTGAACAATGCCCTCCGACAAACAAAAAAAAAAAAAATCCCATCATGAAGTTTCATACATAATTGCTTAATTATCAACCAGTGCACCATTCTACTCTCGATGAAGCCTAGCGGTAGCAGCGGTATGGACATGGACAGAGAGAAAGTTAAACTAAAAGAACCAGTCAAAATTGTAAATTAATCGAGACGTAGGTATATTTACAATGTACGCACTACATAAAACCAAGTGACAACAATGAGACTGTTACTCTGCCCGGGCCCTGGGCGCGCTCTTTTTTTGTTTTATTTTTATGTTCTTTTATCGAAGCGCAAAGGATATTTAAAACACAAAACGCAACGAAATACACTTCATCACTTCTTCAACATCTCAATCAAAAGAATATAGAGAAGAAAGAAATACAGAGGAGAAGTCGCCATGTTCCTCTACAGACAGCTAACACATAAAAAAAAATAAATAAAAAGCGAAGCAAAAAAAAAACCCCAAAGAACGAAATGCTTCGCTCGAAAAACACAAAATGTGTATCTCAATCTCAATAAGGGGCGCCCTCATCGCCTCTTAAGTCTGTCTCAATTGACAAGCCCAGATATTTCTATAGAAGAGATATCTCAATTAAGCCGGGAACGAAAAAGACGCACTTAAGAGAGCGCGCTACGAAAATGCATGTACGATAAAAGTTGTAACACCAACTAACCACCAAACCATGGGCTAGTATTTTTTACAGGTGTGTTTGTGGTATACATAAAATTCTTCTCAAAACAGAGTTTCTCATCGTGTATGACAAAACAGGTTGAACCGAAGCCGCAGTACAAAGACGGGCATTTTAAGCCCGCCCCATTTTAAACTGGGTCCGCACTATGTAACTCCGCCTTTATTTGTCCTTCTCTTTCCGTTTCCACGGCTCGTAGTTTGTGTACTGTTTGCACCTTCGAAGCTGTATGGCGCGTTGATGGTGTGCGTTTCGAAGTAATCCTGTCGTGTGTATAGATGCGGTCGGGTTTAGC
Source organism: Cheilosia pagana (assembly GCA_936431705.1). Taxonomy (NCBI): domain Eukaryota; kingdom Metazoa; phylum Arthropoda; class Insecta; order Diptera; family Syrphidae; genus Cheilosia; species Cheilosia pagana. The sequence goes on from OW386171.1 coordinate 4,663,246, forward strand.
AGTAGCGTATTTTTAATGTCTTTATTAAGAAGCATAAGAGCTTGCCATTTAGCCAACTATTTAGAGACAATCTATATACTGAATGCGTTTTTATTGTCTTGGGCTTGGAAACTACAACAAAAAAGTGTACACTGGGGCACGGGGGGCATTGGGCTCTGATTCAAAGTTGTTCTGAGGGGGGACTTTTGGTTTTTCGAGGCTTGGGTAATTGATACCAACCTATACCTTATAAAATGTGGAAAGGGTTCGTTAGCATATCGCAGTTAGAATAACCCAACTGACATCGTGGCTATAATATTATTGACAAATAGCTGTCTCCTGTTGCGCTCCTTGTTATGTATTTTTCTGGTCTAATTAGCATAAGTCCACAAAACAGAGACTGTCAGGCTGGTGAGCAGCATTAACCATTCAGTTTGTATTTTTTTTTTCTTCCTCTTGATGGTTTACTTTAAGGCCTACAATTAAAACAGGAATATGAGACAAAAAAAAGGAGAGAAGGTGCTACCAATAAACCCACTTCGCACATACGTGAATCTATAAATATTTGTTTTCAGATTCTCGGTTTGTATTTTTATTTAATTTGTTCCTTCGACGGCTGCACGGCTTCTCCTGTACAATATTCGTAATTAATAAATTAGACACGAACTAAATTTGAACGCATACATAGAGCCATGGCGTGTCTCTCACTTAGAAGTGTTCACTCATCACAAAATAGTCAAAGCGATTCAAGTGATAACTACAAGTATGCAGTGTCTACAAATTAATAGAAACAAAAACAATGCAGTCGATTTAATTTAATGTTTATAGGTAGGTACCTACCTATACACATATCGATGAATGGCAGAAGATAACGCTTGGAATATTAAATCAGTTGGTTTGTTCTTAGGCGTTAGAGAAATACCAACAAGGGTATAGCGATAGGTATACCTACAAAGTACGTATGTTGAGTCTTGCTTTGCTGTCTTACAAGAATTCCAAACTATTGCCCATCGAAATGATAGCTTAACGCGCGACCGCACGAAGCTAAAAATAATATTGTCATATTGCTCAGATGAGTTGGCGTAGTCTACAATTATATTCGGTCTTTCAGGGGAGTATGGGGCTTCAGGCGGGCACCCCTCGACAAGTCCAGAGTTTGTATTCACTCGTTTAGAGTAGAGCTCGACGTGTTCGAGCTGTACGGAGTGCGTTCAGAGCGGTTGTCATGAATATAAATGTAAGGTTCGTGTATTTAATTTAATTCACTGTGCTCAGATTTCCACTCAGTCCGCTGTGAGCTATAAAATGAAACACAAATTCAGATCCCTAGATGTGTCAGAACGAAAAATGAAACACCAACTGTTTTTGACAGTTCTGGCTCCGTTGTGCTGACATCTGCGATGTTTTCTTTGTTATTTATAGAGAAAATGAAACATTTGAGATGCTTTATTTCTTGTTATTTATAGAGAAAATTAAACATTTAAGCCTGCCCTCTAACCTTAAAGACAGACTGCGCGAAATGCAGAAAAGAAGTTCGAAAATTCGAAAAACGACAAAGACAAACTGGGACAGATCGTCCTTAAAAGTTTTGAAACAGGATCAGATCAAAACCTCGGAGCAAACGCACAAACTGCAAGACTGACACTTCATAAAAAATCGCTAAAATTAAGTTCAAAAATAAAAACAAGAAAATGACAGTTTTAAATAAATAAAAAAATAGTTGGCGCAACAGGTCTGTAGGGACCCTAGGCCTGGCTTCTCGCAACCATTCGTTTTGTGTGAGTTTTCATTTTTGGGACGATTGGAAGAGATCTACAATTTTACGCCGAGTCCAAACGGCAAATTGAGAAGCTCTTTCATGACAGTTGTACTCTCGGATGTTTGTCAGACGTTCGCGAGAGGTGGCGCAGTGGAAAAAAAACCTTAAGACGTTATTGGCTCTTTCGGGAATCGACCCGGGGACCCCTCGTCCAACACACTAACCACCAAGCCACTGGCAGTTTTACCACCCCTAAAAAACCTCTTTTAAGTGAAAAAGGCACGTACAAAGACAAAGTTGGTAGGTACCTTAAAAGAGGAATATTATAAAGGTTATTAAACTGCAACCAGGAAGCACCCTGTATTAAGATTGACAATGCAATTTTGAAAAACGAAAGACAGTTGCAAGAAGCAGGTACCCATACAATTGATATCTTTTCATGGAAGTTGAGCACTCTCGGTTTGGTTTTCTATCAGGATATATGCACCCTGCACACAATATGAAACAATGAGACATTCGCATTCCATGCAAAGATTTTAAGGCGCTCTTTTTGCAGTCAGCCAAGCGAGCAACAATTGGATTTTCCAATATTAAAAATAGGCGATTATCCACTTGACTGGGTCAAAAAATATCATTCATAGTTACATGGTACTCCTTATGAGTGGAGTGATTTAAAAAATGAACTGCTTTCTTCGTCCGTATAGATATTCTGTGTATGCAACAATAGTTGTTACATGTTATATCCTATATGATCAATATCAATCGACAAGCAGATCTCTTGATTTGTGTCATTCTTTACAACAGAGTACCATCAGGTAGTTTCGAAAAAAAAAAACGTCCTTACAACCTGTACATTGTATCTGATGTATGGACATTGTAACGACCTGTTCGTTGACAGGATTTTTCAGTCTGACCCTCCTTTTCACACACACACGCGGTATAACTTGTTTGTTCATATTGTTCAAAAACGCACAACCAGCCAGCCCGCTGTGTTCTTCCAATTATGTCAATATGTATCTTAACCGTTGCGACTATAATATACGTTTACTTGCATTTGCCCCTGGTGTTGCAGTGTGAATTCCCCACAATTTATTTGGAAAAAAATATACCCATGACAGCGTGTCGTCTGAGACCTTGTCTGAACTCAGAGAACCCTCGCTGACCTGGTGCCATTCCCATTTTTTGTGATTATCTCATAAATATCAGTCAAGAAAACAAAACGGTTCGAAACAGAAAAGGATTCTCGGACTTTTGGTCTATTTTCTCATAGGTGACGAACTAAATGTACTTTAGCAACTGGTCAAACAATCTTTTTTCTCAAACAACACTCGCGGTAACGTTTGACAGACAACGTGTAACTGTCCAGAAAAGCTTTACAACTCACCCTCGAATTGTTTTGAGAAACTGGGTCGGTTTTAGTATAAATTGAGATCAAAACTGTGGTGAGTTTCCCGGAAGGAAATGGGGTAAGATCTTCGGAGAATGTGCTTGTGAAATGGAGGGAAAACGAGGGAATAAATGCGGATTGACATGATTACATCTTAAGGTTTTTTTCCACTGCGCCACCTCTCGCGAACGTCTGACAAACATCCGAGAGTACAACTGTCATGAAAGAGCTTCTCAATTAGCCGTTTGGACTCGGCGTAAAATTGTAGATCCCTTCCATTCGTCCCAAAAATGAAAACTCACACAAAACGAATGGTTGTGAGAAGCTAGGCCTAAGGGTCCCACAGACCTGTCGCGCCAAAATAATTATTTTTTTATTTATGACAGGGTTGGTTCTAATTTTCAAATTTAAAACCAACTATGTCAATCCGCATTCAATCCAAATTTAAAAAAATCTATTAATACTCATTTTAAGCCGTACATATCTAAGGGACGGTGACACATTTCTTAGATATTTCTGATTGCTTCCTTCCTATGGCTTTTCGGTATCTCTTTTCACTTTGAAAGACCGCGATTTTCACAAAAAAAGGTCGCGTCCATCTCTGTCAACAGAGTTGAACTGATGCTGCGATAAAAAATCGATTTTGATGATAGATCGCACAAAAACTATCTCTGACTCATGCTCCTTAAGCACGAATATATGAATATTCATTTAAAAAAAATAGCAATCACTTAATTTGTATATTTGACAAACAGAGGTCTGACCTTGAAACATGGGTCTGCCTCTGCATGCTTTTATTTGTTTGCTTTTGAGGTCATCCCATCTCGCAACAGGTCGCCCAATCTTAAATATTGCCTGCCAAATGCTAGATCGCTCTATTACAACAAAGGTATATGTATTTTAGAGAATACTATACGATTCTGGGTAAAAATCTTGGGTTCCTTCTGCATTGATGCGCAGCATGAACTTTCTCCTCCGCACCAAAAACTATATACGTCTGCCGTCCTCTGGAGAGGTGTCTTAATTTTTCTCTCCTTTTTCAATAAATTACAAAAGTATTTTTCTATTTTATTCTACACAATTTGTTAAGATCTAAGACATCTGAATTGGAAAACCGACAAGCAGGTAAAAACGTAGCGGGTTGTCACACTTTTTTTTCTATTATTTTTTTTTTAACTTGCTTGTCATACTGTGTTTCTTTGGATTAAAAACGAGAAACAGTTCCTTGGTGCTGAAATATAAAGAAACTTGGGATACCTATAGGTATACCTATAGATATACGGATACGGACTTGAACAGGTCAAACTTGAAAATATGGCCCAGTGAAACCTTGTGGCAACCTCCTCGCCTCCAATACAGTATTGATTGAGACGCGAAACAGCAGGAGATCATCGTCTTTTAAATTTGCGTTAAATGACTCAATCAACATCGTTTCACATAAAAATCACTGTATACAAGGGCAACGACTGACCGACCGATCATTATACACGCGGGCATATTTGTTCTCGCTCTCATGGCAACCGAAAACACCGGCAATTATACCTGTGGCCAAATACGTGGGCTGTGTGGATATACGACGGACATCGGCATCCTGCCTATGGAAGATGGGTCGAAAACGAAAACTTTCCTCTTAAATCAGATTGGTCTGGGTTTCTTTAGAAATTACGTGACACAAGTATGAAACATGGGTTGGAAACAAAACACGACTCGACAGCTTTAATTGAACTTGCGCCACAAGCACGACAAGACAATGGTATATTAGGGGGTGGTTATAAGCTTGACTTCCCAATGTAGTCATAACAATGAAGTAAAAACAATACAAAAACGAAAAAAAAAACGAAACAAATGATAAGAAAAACCTGTAAAACTCGTCCTGAATTGAGCGAGGAAAACATGATACGCACACAAGAAAATGTGTTAATAAAGAATACAAATAATCGATTTTCTTTTCTCAATAAATGTACCTGCCCGGTATCCTGTATCGATTTCACCGCGACCGACGACCAAAAGAACCAACACACAATCACACGAGAAGATTCACAGCAGCAACAATCACTTATAGCCGTATAGCATCGCACAATTCATTTAGAGCCCTCACGATCCGTTGCACTCAGTTAAGTCGTATGGTCCATTTGATGAAGCGGATTAAGACGAAAGAAATCATAAAAAAAAATGTAGAAAAAGAACAAATCGACCCATATTGATAAAGAAGACATTTATATTTCTGACAAAAACAGAAAAACGAAAAAAAGATGTGACATTTGGAATGAGAAACGAACTAAGTAAATAATACAGGACAGAATATAAATTCACACTATACGTGCCTGTGCATTAGGTTAGGCAACAGCGGTTACAAATCAGACGGCTTATTAAAGGGGAGAATTGAAAATTTGTTATAAAGCGGACACGCTATTAGCACGCTTTAGCTACAATGTATACAAATGCAGGCAGCCGGCGCAGCAAGCTCTCTAAAGACACTGCACTGGCCTGGCCATGGCCATCAAGGTTCATTGGACACTTGATTTGATGGAAACAAGACATGTGTGTGTAGAAGAAGCATGCATTTTGTTTAGAACCTCTCTAGGTGCTAATTGCTGTAAGGGCACCACCAAATGGGCATGACGAATGAATCAATCCCACGGAAAAGGAAATAAAGAAAGAATATGCGGTGTTTACGTAAATGCCCCGGAAATCTAATATGTTGTGCATGCACGTGCACCTAACATAAATGGGCTCATTTAATGAACTAAGACATTAAACAAGCTTATGGCAGAGGTCTTCTCGAATACTAACAATAAATACACGTTTGTCGTATAAGCACAACGCTAGAAGAACAGACACGTATCTATGCATTGAACCCATCCTCGGACAGGTAGGCAAAGGCAAAGGCAGGAGTTATGGAGGAAACAGCTCTTAAAACTGTCGATGGAATCCATTATATTTAAAGCACTTACTTAAAAGACGAATGCTCAATGAGTTGGAGCAGAATTAAGTGTTTTCTATTCCCATCAACGACACGGGCGAGCTTGTAAAAAGGTTGCCGCTTTAGTCAGTAGAGCTTTGCTTTGGAAAACTGTAGGCCTTGAATTCTTGAAATACGTTATTCCCAAAGAAAAGGAAATTTTAGCCAAACCGGGGATCGAATCGCGTCGTTCGTGAACGAGCAATACGTGATGGTTTTGTGTTTCACATGTAAATCAACTTAATTCACGGACGACGCGATTCGACCCCGGGTAGTTCGGCATTTGAAGGAAATGTTTCTGAAATTGCCAAATTTAACCAGAACCTTAAATGTTATTTAGGTCACAATTAAAGGCTGGTACGCAGTTCGCGTGAAATCACATTTTTCATACAAATTATTCACTGCGAAATGTCAAAATGAACTTTCCACGAGAAGATTTCACCCTGTACGCTGTTCAAGTGAAAAATAGTTGTTCAAAAAGTTATTTGTAGGGGGCGTTACTTAGGCTTGGCTTTTATTGTCAGTCGCATTAAATTTTTGACATTTCGGCGTGAAAATTCCACTTTCAACTTCACAGCACTTTTTGGAGAGGAAGTGAAAATTTCACTTCCCTCGAACAGCGTACCAGCCTTAACCATTTACAAAAATTTATCCCGGTTTATTTTTGTTACTACTTTCCACAATACCAGTCGATAAAATGCGTAGTTAGAGTATTGAAACATTTGATGTGAGATACTCGTTGCCAGCCCTGTTCGTTTAGCATATCGGTTGATTAAAATTGAATGTAACTTATTTGGCATCGAAAATAACAATTTAACTTCAGATATTGAATAAAGCCAGTTTTTATGATGTTGACGAAAAAGACAAAACGGATTTCCCAGTACCTATCTTCGTCGGCAGATGGGGGCCTGCATTTAGACGTGATCTGATAGAGAGCAGGTTGCTCTTGTGTTCTGGAGCTTTAAATACACAAAGTATGAAAAACCAATCACAACCAGCCAGAAAAAAAAACCCACCACAAGTGATCCCATTTTGCACATCAGCTTTTTCTAGACGCAAACAGAAAAAAAACCCGCCAATTTGCGTAGTAAAAATTGTTTTCCCTCCTTAAACGCGAGGAAGCCAAGACAAATGCAAAACGCCATCAAAAAGCTGTTAAACTTCAAATGGGCTGTCCGCCCAGTGAATACAAAATTAGTTTCCACAGCCCCATTTGGAGCCTGACGACTGAATTTTACTTCGAAATTATTCACTACTTATTGTTTTGTAAAAATTATTTCATTTTTAGCCACGTACCTACAGATATACAGAAAATGTTTCAGAGCCATAAAACTGAGCCAACTTAATGTTCACAAGAAAATATGCTCCTCATATGCCATCCAGTTCTTTTTTTTCAATGCATCCGTTCCTTAAACTATATAGGGTACGATTTTGACACTCCATCTCGGTGCCGTCGATACGCGCTGCCTGGCTGCTGAGAGCTGTAAGCCTGTAAATTACTTTTCATAATGTGCCCTGCTCAGTTCGGTTATTTCCTGCATAATTGTACAATTTATCACGTTTCGCCGACATAACATATCCACCCACGCTTTCGTTCGAAATGCATTAAAGCTGAAAGCGAATCTGTATCGCTTTTAGAACTACTGTCCCAAGCCGGATTACTGATCACTTCATTAAGTGTGTTTGCAATTTGAGATACATTTTGTTTTTTTTTTTGTTTTCTTGCAGATGTCCACATGGCAAGTATTCATCAATGCCAATCTTCATGTGGTGAGCTGCTGAGGTTTTATTACACTTAATTTAAAACGAAAAGGAGTAGACCTCATACATAATTGGGGAGAACGAATTTTGTTTTTGTTGTCTTCCCTTTTGTTTGCCGTAGAGGGTCAGCTTCGGCTCAACTCAAGTTTGTCAACAAACCAATAAACGTAAAAAAAATACCCAAGTAGTAACTGAGAGTAGCCAAATGTGCATTCATGCATAGAATTTCACTTAATTGACTGTGAAAACGCGTTGGTTGGCACTCGCATACACAGGACAGCGGACAGGCACCGCATGTATACCACAGTCACGCTACTTGATGTGTTTTGAAATGCAATTCAGTTTCTTGTGGGTGACGAGATGATGTGAGGATGTTGCGAAGATCGGCTCAAGGCGAGGAGAGGCTTCAAAAATGAAAGGATACACAAAGACGGGGTAGGCAAACTAATAGTATTTCAAGTTTGAATATAATTAGCGAGAGACTTTCGGCCTTACTAATAATCAAACACTAATGTCGACTGTTAGTTGACTGCCAGTTTAACTGAAAATGTACAGCATTTTTGAAATGGTACCAATAAACAATTTAACCTCCAGTTTTACTAGCACGAAGACTTTCTGTTGAATCTATTACAAATTTGCTGTCAATCGTTGTCAGTTATCAGATGGCAAATCATTTGTTTTTGTTTTCATGCAGTAGGTTTTGTTTTTCAAAAAATTTAATTAAGATTGAGAATGAATTCAAGTCGAGACGAAGATATTTTTATGGACCTTATATCTGTTAAAGAATCGGCAACCTCTCAAAGGATAAAATATATGACGAACGAGAGTTCTTTTGCCACTATAGGTTTGTTGGTGGTGTGTACTATCTGGTAAAAAGTTTATTAAAACTATTAATAGATTTGATAACCGATAGTGCGCTTTATTGTGGAAATCGTAAGGGAAGAACTTGCTCCATGGACGAATGGCGTAGGAGGAGCACTTTCCGTGGAAACAATAGTTTTAGTTGCAATATGATACCTAGGGAAAGGATCTTATCAAAACGATCAAATCAGTTCGTTGCGTCAGATCTAGGTTCTGTTTATGGGACTGGTGTTGCCAATTTGTTTTAAGTGTCTACGTGTGGATATAGGATAGAATGCTCCTATTGTTTAATACGGTATTTTAATTTATTTGATCGTTTCATTTCATTTATTTTCATTTTCGGCTTTTCTAATAGAGAATAGTAAATATTAACTGAAACATCAATTTGCAACAATTATTTTTTCACTCAAGCGGTATTTTCTTTTAAGCGAATTTCAGATATTTTGAAAAACAACATCATTTAACAGGAGCTCAGACGAAAACTAAACCCGATTTCACTTAACTCACTAAACTCAAAACAAAACGAGACATCGAAAATGTGTAAATAGAGCAAAACAAACAAAAATGGAAACAAACGAATTGACTTCAGTTGTTATATTTTTGATTAAATGAGTTAATAATTTCTGTTGTACAGTTTATTTTTTCTTCAGTTAACCAGGCTTTTCAGTTAAGCGGAGTAATTCGCACGAAGATTGTGAAAAAATGCTTCGTGACAAATAACGCTTAGTTTAAATAACCGATTTTAACTACCTCCGTAGTTAGTTTAACCGGTTGCAGAAGAGTTTCATCAAAATTGTCGGGGCGTATTCGTTTATATGTGCGTTTAAAATGTTACATTTGGGTACAGATTTTGCATTCTCTCTTTTCCTTTGGTTTCCTTTTGCTACTTTTTTTGCGTTGTACATTAAATATGAATGTTTCCATTGGCCAAATCAATAATATTTCATTTGAAATTTACATTTGCACTCATAATTGGATATTTTCCGATCACGAAGCACAAAATTTGTTTTTAATAGCACAACAAACATTTCAATCTGACATTTTGCTTGTGTGTGTTCGTGAATTCAAGGAACTTCTTTAAAAATATTCCGGACACTTATTTCGTGTTGAGAATTGACCTGGAAGTGCACTTTCTTTTTCAATGAAACATGAAAAACATAGAAAGCACACTTCTAGATTTGCTCTTTTCATAGAAAGGGCATTCTTTTCTTCAATCGAAAACGCCATTACACAGTTTTATTTAATTTATTTAAATTGTAGTTACTTAAAGTTCCCGATTGATACTTCTTGCTCCTAAGATATAATACTATATTTTGATTTACTACTTAAATTGGAGTATGCATGGCAACATTCCTTTGCAGAACGAGTTGTGACAGAGTAATAATTTGGGTTAGTGTACGACATAAACATGGCTTTCTGACCATTAATATTTAACCCTACAGTTAGGGATAACCTGACGACTAATTTTGTTTATTGGTAAAGCGATTTTGGAAAGTCTGGAGTCTTTGCGTTAACTGCCAGACTAAATTTGATTATTGGTAAGGCCGTTTGTGTATAGGTAGCTTGAATAACTTAACTTAACGATGATGACTGATAAGCAATAAACAAAAGTGCTTCAGTAAGTTTTATTTCATTAAATAGAACAGCCTATGTAGGACGAAAGTAGCACTTTACTACCAATGACCGAAACTCTTCTAATCAAATGGTATTGATCGACCCCGGCCCGGTATGTGTATGCCGCCATTTTGAGGCAGTTTTACATGCGATATGGTATAAAGATCGATGACTATCAAGCAAATTCGGCCGAATTAAGACGTTAAAAATGAAAAGGGTATTGAAATCCCCCTAAAATGAAAGGAAGTCTGCAATTTTTTAGACGAAATGAAGATAAAGCAAGCAAAGTCGCCCGAATTAAGACGTTAAAAATTAAAAGGGTATTGAAATCCCCCTAAAATGAAAGGAAGTCTGCAATTTTTTAGACGAAATGAAGATAAAGCAAGCAAAGTCGCCCGAATTAAGACGTTAAAAATTAAAAGGGTATTGAAATCCCTTTAAAATGAAAGGAAGTCTGCAATTTTTTAGACGAAATGAAGATAAAGCAAGCAAAGGTGGCCGAATTAAGACGCTAAAAATGAAAAGGGTATTGAAATCCCCCTAAAATGGAAGGAACTCCGCAATTTTTTTAGACAAAATGAAGATAGTAAGAATAGTCCTCTCAAGAAGGAAAACTAATACGATCGGCACGATCAGTAGGTACGCCACAGTTACAAATGATGACAGCAAGAACTTCCAGCTAAATGCGACTGTCTTACGACAGTGTTACCTACAACCTACCTTTCAAAACGCGCAATGATACCTACCCTAACCGAGAGAAATGTCACATCCTCCCCGACTTTGCATAAAGCACAAAAACGATCGAAACGGCCTTTTTAGCTAATCATGTAGCGTATAGTGTACTTTAAAACCGTTTGTCCATGCTTATTCCAATCAACCGTGAAGGAGTTGCATTAAAATGCCTCGTTAAATTCTTCCCAATCCCAACTACAAACTTCATAGAGAGCTGCTTGTTTCGAAGATTTGCATCCAGTATTGCAAAAGTGCAAAAAAAAATCATTTTATACCCAACAAGTGTAGGGCAATTTTTATACAATTTTTCCTACGATCCAATGTGCGAATTTTTTTTAATTAGGTATTTCTCATCAACGGAGAGAAAAAGGGACTGAAATGTAACCTGTGTTCTTCAGGCTTTGCTACCACTCAAAAACTAATGAAACAAATCTGCCACCACCGCTCGTATTCCCCAAAAACATAGTCAAATGTCAACCACTTTAACAAATAATCAATGTCAAAAATCAAATAAGACCCGAAAAGGTGAGACTGTAAAATGTCAACACCTGTACCCTTAGGTGGCACTTGTAAAATGCAAAAGTGCATCACGCTCACTACATAACATCATATAATGCCTCGCTGGCTACCTACTTAACATGTCAACACTATAGCCGAGAGTAAACATAAATCCCCGTTCCCTAAAAATCCGCACCATATAAACATGTGCATTAAGGAAAACATTCAACATATTGGTTTTGGCCGCGCGTATTATTGGAAACAACCGATGATAGACATGTTCTATAAACGCCTCCGTCAGATGTGTGTGCCCCTGCTGTATGGGCTTTCGAAAATTCTAATAAAACAGACGAGAAAAAAAAACCGAAAATTTAATTATAACGACAATGGTACGACGAGTATCTTCTCTTTTTTACTTTTACGATTGTCTACAGTAGATATACGGAGCGGTGGGTACTGCAAGCGATGGGGGTTGTTTGTTATGAATAACATTTTGAACGCATACACACTGTCGATTGATAACACAGCTCGACAATATTTATTATTCCAAGTTTGTAAAAGTTTATTACACAAAGCCTGGTAGCCCATACGCGAGGATATGAGTACATCCAACTATTTCTATACATTGAGCTTGAGGTTAACGGTAAAAACAGAAGAAGAAGAAAAAAAACAGAAATTCATAACACGTGCCTTTGCATTTCCGCTTCTATTAGAGGACTATTTTTGGATGCTTTCTATTTTATTTTCCAACGTACTTTATTTGTACACGCATTTTTAGAATTTCTGGTGATTTGAAATCACGTTCATTATTCTATTGGACAGGCGAGTAGTTTTCGTTTGTATTTGATAGAGAAAATAAAAACAAAATTGGTAAAATAAACAGAATCAGAAAATTGATAAATAATTGCATGAAAAAAAATATTTCCCTGTGATCGCAGCCTGATTTATCATGGTCCAGTAATTAAGTCATTATGACGTTCACTTGAGACTATCTCTGATGATGGTGCTCCTTTCGAGAGACAGGCACAGAACGAGTCGAGCGTTTTTTTCCTCCTCTTTTTTTTTTTTTGGAAAAGTGAGAACCTATATCTGGTACGCCTACATACACTCCTTTCTGCTGTGAGGGATGAATCTGAATCAAGATGTCTCTATCTCTATTCCCAGGAAGTCAATTTCTTTACACAATAGGTGTTCTGGAATGTAAGAAGCCTCTACACATGTGTATGTGCCTGGTCAAAACTAGAATCCAAAAAAAAATAATAAAAACAACAATATTAAAGCTCGACTCTGGTTGTTTGTGTTTTGAAAGTGCAATCAGCCTCAGCTCAGCCTCAGCCACTATGCCTACAAGAATACAGTCATCAGCTCTCCTCCGAAATAAAGCAATCAAATTTAATTGCACACAATCACCTATCCCTGTATTTGTAGGCACCGATCGTGCGATATACACACGATCAAGAGAACTGCTGTGGTGACATTCAGAACTTCTCTTTACAAAAAAAAAAAAAAAACGAAGAAGAAGAAAAAACACATACAAAAAGAGACTCACCAGTCACCACTCACAGAGTCACAGTACACCGCCGTCTCACCATATCGCTAGCTAGTCGCCGCCGTCGGCAGTCGGCATCGGCACTCACTGCTCTTTTACTTTGTTTTTAGTTTGCTTTTTTAATCGAATTTATTTTATAAAAAAAATGGGTGTCAACATGTGGCCAAGCTGCTGAACAAACATGTATGTAGTGAGCACACAGATCGTACATTTTCAAAATAAGTGCAACAGTAGCTCTTGCGCCCGTCCGTGCGCATAGGGCCCTAAAATACACAGCCAAAGCGCAAAAGGATGCACCGCATCTACACTACACCGTACAGCAGTATTTGTAGGTGTGCTACAAAAAAGATTGAGAGATTCATAATCGGGCTGCTGCTGCACGGCACAGCACGGATGAAAAATCTGAAATCTTTGCGCTGAGCATGTGTTAGAGAGAGGCACTGCCTGCCAGAGTGTTTGTAAAACAAAGCATGGACGATGGACCTAGGCAAGAGTATTAGAGATAAGTGTTACTGCTGGTGAGATCGGTTGTGTTCAGCCGATGGTATGTTAGTGTTGTTGTCGAACCTGTGAAGGGAATATCTGTCTGTGTTCAAACATTTTGCTTCGTCTTGCTAACGGAAGCAGGTCTCGCATGTTGTTCGGAATATAGAGTTTTTGCTTCATAATTGGAATTATACTACACTTTTCGCTAAATGATTATTATTTATCGGACAACTTGAACAAAATCTATTCGCCAAATAAATATCAGTTTCACTTATGCGATTTTTGACAGATGAATGCTAGCTGAAACTATCCGGGATAACCGTCTTTTGATTTGTTTTGTTTATTTTTGATTGTGGACAATGTTTTTTTTCAATGTTTTTAATTTAAGGAACAAGTTCAAATAATAATGTTAAAGAATGCAAGAGTTTCTTGTAAACTGAAGGCAACTACTAAGCATATTTTGAAAGTTATGTTACCGTCGGTAAAAGTGAAAGTGCATCCACAAAAGTGTAAAGTGACAATATCATAAGTTTAACAAAAAATTGGAAAAAAAGATACAAAATCATTAAGGAAATATCTCACCAGTAATATGTGAGAAAACACAAATTTGTTTACAGTGTTGCGCTTCAAGGATTTTCAAATATAAATTGTAACAACAACGGCCGAGGGGATCCACACATCTAACCGCAGCAAGGAAATACTTACACCGCAATTAGAATGGATGCGTATACATTGCCTACATACTTTCCACTAGCGTAAGTACTTTGAATGTTTATAACTTGTATTGTAAATTGTTTGTTTTGCCCCGGTAGAAGACCCAATGCGAGATAACATGCTTAGCTTTAGGTAGACAGTCCAGAAAGTCCTTGTAGGCCGTTTGTAGAAGGTGTAGAAGATCTGTTTTTATTAAAGAAAGCTCCAAAAATTACTATGAGTGGAATGCTTTTTCTATAAAATGGTTATACCTATAGGCTCTATTAACATAATTAGGTAGGAGGCTGCACTTGGTTATCTCTAGATTGTTAAGGAACGTTACGAAGGGCTTGAAAAATAGTCGCGCCAGTTTCTTTAGATTCCGAAAGCCTACTTAGATGTTCTATTTAAGTTGCAGGTTCAGATTTCATTAACTTACTCACAAGACTCGATAACTTACATCCTACTTTTTTGAATAAGCAAGTTCCTTGAGCTTACTTACAAAAACTGACAACCTTCGGAAACTCTGACAGATTTGCCAGACTAACCATCTGCTGGGCAGAGATTTCCCACTAACTTTGCCCAAAAAAGAACCAAGTCCAAGACTTGTACAGGGCAATTTTATTAGAGGACTAAAGTCAGAACCTATACCATTTTTGTGTTTTGAGATAAAAGTTCACTACGCGACTTCTGCGGCCCAAAGACCGAAATTTCTTTTGAATCTTCTGTAAAATGATCCCGCGTTGTGATATTTTCATCGTATTGGTCAACAAAGCTTCTGTCACGTAGCTGAATTGATAATTCGGCCTTTGGAGTCTACTCGGTGCAATAAATAAACCGCCTTGACATTTCAAAAAACACACAAATCATAAAAGTTTCTCAGTTTTGTTGAATATGAAATGTTCTTACTGGACGCGATACCCGACGGAACGCATGTTCTCTATATGATCAGATGGAAAAAAAACAGAAAGGTTGTAAAAGCTATAGAAATTGGATCAAAAATGTGTTTCCCGATGAAAGTTGAAGACACATGGCCAACAATGTGTCACGCAAAACGAAAGGTTGTGCTAGAAATTGGGGGTAGCCTCCTATCCTATCCTTGTTGCGCTACCTTTTTACAGACTTGCATAAATAAAATTGAATAAGGTCGGAAAATACTCGAAAACCACAACTTTCGATTACAGCTGTAGCTCTTGTCTCAGATTTAATACCGTTCCTCTTTCCTATTCACCTAACCTTTTGTCATACACAGAAGACTCATCGAAGTCGGATCAAATTATCCATCTAAATCTTCATATAAATTAGTTAAAAATAGCTAATTAGGTTTGTATCGGAAACTATTCCCGACTCAGTAAGTCTTAGAGTAGGTTACATTGGGTTTGAGCTATGAGGGCTCTCGTGCAGCAGTTTTTTATTACATAAATATTCTGTCTAAACAAACTGGCTAAGCGATATCCTTCTGCACACACGAAAGAGTCTAAATTCCCTCCTAAAGACATTTTTGCATATTAGGAAAAGTTCTAACAAAACATGAAACCTACCTACACAAAATTGTTGCAAGCCTGGTCCCCGATGGCCTCCTGTAATGAAAGGAATAAAATTCTATCCCATTCAGTTGGCATGTGTTTTTTCTCTCTTTTCTTGTTTTCTTTGTTCGTGTCCTTGTATAAGATGTTTTCTCAGAAGGACTGTTAACATTTCAAAAACAGGTATCATTTCAAAATCACTATTATGCAGTAGAAACTATTCTCTGCCGACCTGACCTGCATCCCTATAAGTATATAATCCCTATTTAACCATCCCAGTTTGAAGAAGGTTAAAAATTCGGAAATTACCGATTTCCTTTATTTTTATGATCTCATACATGTTCAATCATTTGTTGTTTGTATATGAATTGTGAGTGTTGCAACCTAATTGGAAGGGCACGCAATTTTATTTCAATTTTTAAAAGCCGACATTTGTAAACAGGAACACAAATTTGAGCGTATCGTCCTTTTTGGGTTTGGATTATCAATTCACCATAGCAGTAACTTTTTTATGGAAAATCTTGCAAGCTACGTAAATTGGAACTCGAAACAACTGTAAAAGGTTACGCTTTTTGGAATAGCTCATCAATTCGATGAAAACAAATTATAACAACACTGACGACATTGGCTTCGCAAAAACTAGGCGTTCCACCTCCGTACATGGGGTCGATTGCGTCAAATAGTTAGCTTTTCTTGGTTAGGTTTCTACGCGTGACAAGCAAAACTAATTTCGCAACCACTGAAGGAATGTTTTAAATTGATGGATTTTCCAAAAGATTAATTTGATTGTTTGAATCCTTTGTATGGTACATTGACAATTCTTTGGAAATCACTAATATGGCCAACCAAATGAGTTAAGTGATGATACTACGTTAGGAATAAATTAAGAAAACAGGTTGTTCGATAACTTTGGTTTTTGGTTTTAAAAAGCCAAAGGATCTACTTGAAATGGCTGGTGGATTAGTAAAATAAAAATAGTGCATACCAGTTGGGTTTTCTTTTTGCTGCCCCATCTCTTTTTAGAAAGCTTTCTCAATTCAAGCGGCCGCGTAAGATGTCGCCTACTCTTCATTTGTCTTAATAATAGGACTAGGAAGAAAAACGTGAGAAGCTACCTCTAGGGTCCTATATGAACTTTAAAAAAAGGCTTTTTAGGCTTAAAATACCTCCAATTAAGTTAGGGGAACCTTTGTAAGAAAAGACTCAGGGGTTTTTATAATAAAATTACCACCCATCTTTCCTAAAAGGTAGGTTCCTTTGCAGCGTCTTGTAGTGTACTAAGCAAATGTATATCAATTGTCAATTAAGAAGGTTGAAGGTCCCTTAAACGTTTACACAAAACAGCACTAAAATTTGTTGAAATTATTATTTAAAGTTTTAAAACTCCAAGTGAAGTTCTCGCTCGTTTTTCTTTATAAAAAGTCTTAAATTTAAAAGTGCACGAAATGCTCCTCGTTTGTTAAGATTCTTTGGTTGTTATTGGGGGTATTTTTTATAGAAATAATATTACAGTGACGACAAGTTAATTAGCTATAAGCCTCAGAAAATATTTGTCAATTCATGAAAATCATGATGAAATATTCGACGGAACACACAATTATTGCCTGCTTATGAAAGGGTAAACCCTGGGTCCACTAAAGACTGTAGGCAAGGGTTATCTCTGGTCCACTAAGGACTAGCGCACCCAAAGCTATTCTTATTTTTACAAAGAATGGTTCAAAATGAAACACATTCGGTGAGGTTAGGCTTAAACTGGACAGAGAATATACAAAAAGGATGAAAATTGTAACTACTGCGAGGAATGGAGGGAACCTACAGACCTTCGCACGAGATTGGACAACCTTACATTGGGCAGGTACAAAAAACCATTCGAAATTTTATTGTAGGACTACGTTACACAAAACAGAGAATGTGGACCCTCATAATGCACTCGAAAAGCGCTTAGTTTCCCTGCAGAAGGTAGGTACTAAACAACGGCTGACAACTCATCCGCTTGATTGAAAAACGACAGACCTTTCCCATATTGCACAAATTTGAATTTTCCAGCTCTGGTATTAACAAAATCGCCGAATTGCTAACAGTACCACTTACAAAAGTGGAAAAAAGGATATAGGTACCCAACTTTGGCTTGTAACCTCATCACTTGACCATTATTAAAATATTCCCTGCCCTTTTTAACCGCACCAATCGCTTTAACCAATTATCCTTTAACTACCAACCAAACTACGTATATACCAAGAAAATACAATGGCCAATCCAACTAAGTGCGGCTGGAGAAAAAAAAGGAGAAGAAGAAAAAGTTTGTATTGCATTGCCATCCATCCGTTGAGCATTCATAGTCCATTGGGCCAATCAGAAAAGATACTACTCTTCGGTCTTCGCTGGCTGTGGTTGATGGCAACCGAACCAAGTAGGTGCTCCATACCACCAACACTCCGATACTAACCTGGAGATACCTGCAGATGAAGGGAACTGCCTTCCACACAATCTAGTTAGAAGAAGACCTAATACAAACACTAAAAAGCAAATCATAGCGTACAAGAGCAAACAACAGACCGACCACAAACGAAAAAAAAAAATGGTGTGACTTTGTTGTTGTTTTTGTTTGGCATGGCACGGCTGTGTTGCAGCCACCAATCAAATTCGGGTCATTGTTAAATACTTATTTTGACTTTATGGCTTACTTAAGATGCGCGCGTTGTCTCCTCTCACTCAGCTGCAGGATTTATAACATAAGCAACTTCTAATAGAGTTATCGACACAAAATAATTATATACATACTTCAGCGACGACCAAGACCAAGTTGATAACATCAGCAGTCCTATTTAACCCAAGTAAAAAAAAAAACAATAATAAAATGAATAAAAAAAAGAAAGAAAAACTTCAGATAAAGACAAGAGACGACACCAGCAGCAGACCCAAAAATCAACAGCCACTCTTTTAGTGAACAAAAAAAAAATACTGAACAGAACAATTTCCAGAAATCAGTTTCGTTTGTGAAATGTAACCTTCCACGGACGCATTCTCAATATGATTATGTGACAAGATTCAACTGATGATGACAGTGCGGACGATGCAGTGCGGAGAAGGAGGTGTAACCGACGATGACTATGTTAAAAAGAAGGATGGCAGAGACCATCAGAGACAACCAAGCAGGACGTTAAAAAATAACGCAAAGAAATAAGCCAAGCCAAGGCAAGAAGATATCACAATTTCTCGGAAATTGGTCATCATGACGCGCTTATCCCAGGGGAAGGTGAATCTCTTTGTCTGGACATTACCTTTATTTCTTTTTAAGAGACCAACACACTCTGACGAAGGTATGCCTTACACACACACACACAGACACCTGAAGCCCCATTCTACACATATACACGTGCATATAAATTTCATCGAAAACAAGTCTGACTTAATGAAATTCCTTTTTCTAATTTTTTAAATATTTTACTACTCTCTTGTCTGATTAAAGTTGTTTCTCGAGTTCACGCTGTTTGATGTTGGGTTATCTCATTAAGATCCCTTGACAAAAAAAAAAAACAAAACAACAACACAAAACGTACTGAAAAGAAACGCACACTACTCCAAAAGCGGCGCGATACAAATTTATAACGTGCTCGGACGAAATTAAGCCATTAAAGTGTTGTTGTTGCTTTTATTTATTCTCAATTTATTTTATTTCATTTCATTTTTTTCTGCCTGTTGTCTTTCGCATAAATGTTGTTCTTTTTAGACTACTGACTTCTCTCTAGTTTATTATCTGGTTGATTTAAATTTACCACGCGAATGCTGCGCGCATTCAGGGGATGCTAAAATAAGATGGACTGATGTTTGAACTACCTACTATGATAGTAGAGTTAACAAAACCATTAACACAGCGCTTAGAAGAATAGGAAACGAAGAAGGCTCGTTGCGAATTGGGTATCCGAATCACTGTCGTTTAGTCATAATTAAGTGTTATTTTCCGGTTTGAATTTATGGGGGGCTTCTCGACCGCAAATAGAGGAGATATGAAACTGTCCTTTGCAACGAGTTGGCTGATGGAGAACATCTCAACTCAAGCATGACATGTACGAGTGTCGAGTATCTACCTATATATGTGTATATCTTTCGTCTGCGGTGAATGATTGGAGAGACGCTGTGCTCGACTGAGTCCTCATACTGATGTGGTGATCACTTAATTAAACGTTTAAACCGCGCACGTTAACACATAATTTAATCTGGGCAGTAGGTATAAAGGTACGCGTATGCGGTTTCATTTGCGAATGTCAGGCGAAGTTGAAACATTTACCACGCCCTGCGCAAGTTCGGATGATATAGTCATACATTACCTTGGGCTTCATGTCAGATTGACACTGATTTTGTTTGTCTTTATAAGGATTTCCGTTATTGTTATTGTCGGTTAAGGGGTGGATATTTCAATCAAGTCATTTAGTAAGCGTAAACTCAATTTTTGAGGGCCTTATACCTCAACAGTCGTAGGTTACATTGGATAATTTTGTAAAGAGTGTAATTCGCTATTCTATACGACCTGAGACCTCATCAGCAAATGAACTAGACGAGTTTAGTGAGGATTTTTCCATTTAAGGGCGATCTTTTTCCAAACGACGAATCTTAGGGCAGATTATAGTCCATTTGCCGCAAACAGTCAACTATGCATAAAACCCTTAATTGAATTTCACTCGTATGAGTGCGACCAGTGGCTTAGAGTTAGTGTGTTGGGTTACTAATCGAGGGGTCTCCGGTTCGAATCCCGAAAGAACCAAATTACATCTTAAGGTTTTTTTCCACTGCGACACCTCTCGCGAGCGTCTGACATACATTCGAGAGTACAACTGTCATGAAAGAGCTTCTCAATTAGCCGTTTGAAAACAGACACAAAACGAATAGCTGTGAGAAGCTAGGCCTTAGGTCCCACAGATCTGTCGCGCCAAAATATTTATTTATATTTTTTAAGTGCGACCAAAAAGGCCAAAGTGCATTTGTAGCCAATATTTGATGTTAGCTGCTGCACATTTTGGTACCAAGTGAATTTTTCATAGGGCTATCGTTCCTCAAAAAGCTGTCGAAACGACTAAGAATTTCTGCGCCTATTTAAGGACATAAGTGGACTAAGAACATGACGTACTTTCCACTGTTCTTAGCACATTTTTGTGTGCCATTTCATGAGTAAACTACTGTCAAAAGAAGCAAATGCATCCAATGGCCGAATCCTTATCTGAATTCCTATTCATTTTAATCAATTCCCAATACTTGTAGAGCTTTCAGCTATCTTTTGAGGGCAATGCATCCATTAACCAATGAAATTACCCCATAAACCCGGTCGGTTTGATAGCTCTCTGACAATATACATCATTTTCTTTTAAGATGCCCTATTATTAGGTGTTATCTAGGGTAGATTTTCTTTTTTGCAAGGTATATTGAGTCCGTTGCTTTTTTTTAATTGACTGATTTTTCTTTCCCATAAACAAGCAATAAGTTCCCCGCAGACCGATTGAGTTGTGTTCCCTTATCAACCAGAGAGACATTTCTATATGAATACCTAATAATAACGACTTCTTTTTCAAATCCATTGATACGGGAATAAAGGTTTTCCGTGCCCAACTATTATGAGTGATATATAATATCTTGTTCTATTGAAAATCGAGATTGAATTAGAATGAGAAACAAATTACTGTATTTTATCATTCGAATACTTTATGTAAATGCGTTTGCGTATGGAAGGAAAACGCTCTCCGACTCGCATCGAAAGAGGTTATGTTATGTAAATGATGTAGGAAACTAGATTTGTTGAAGAATTTCCACCTAATCCCGGCGTAAAGTATGAACTATGAGCCTGACTGATTTCCATTGCAGGGAGGGAATTTTAGGCAGCTTAAATCAAGTAGGAGTTGTAAACAAAGTATATGGCAACCCTTAGTTATATTTTCGACATCTACATTTATTTAAATAATATGCAGATTGCATGTGGTCTCCACAACCACTTCTGTTTGAATTAACGTCCGTTAACAGTTTTAGAATAAGAACAAGTCCAACATAAGCAAAACGAAAAAAGTGATCAGATTTGAATTTCCGTTGTAAAAGCAGACAGAGATTTAGTACCACCGCTGATCACATGTCTCACACAGGGGGGGCTATATAATTAGGCTATAAACTTTCTTTTATAGTGTTTGTTTCTGATATGTTAACCTGAGAGATGTGGATCAATCGTATATGCATTTCCGGACCATCGATGACGATGGTAATAAAATCAAAGACACAAAAGATCACAAAAGATTCAAAATTTAAATACACAACGAAAATGACTGCAACAGAAACGAAACAACAGTCAACAAGGTCTTGCGCCGTCAAATTCTGTTTAAATTCGGTAACTTTTAAGGAGGTTATTTTAACTTTGGTAGTTTATATTCACGAAGCAATGCTAAGAAGTCAAAGGTTTTAAAAGGATCTGGTATTTATTTTTTGATCACTGATTTGCAGAACCTCTATAGTCCGTCGTCTTGGGGCTTAAGCGACAGACCAAAAGCCTACAGAAGCGCGGTTTTCTTTTAAAGTTGCGAAATTTATCAAGACCCAGGCTTTGAAAAGTTGTAAACCCAGCATTGGGCGGCAAAAAATATATTTCTCGCTTTCTCTCTGTTAGAAGCCACCGTCCAACTTGTCTATTATGCAAAGCTCTTTTAAAAAAGTAAATAAACTGCTGCTGCATAATCGTTCCGTAACTGTGCTCAATTATCCTTATGCACGTGTAAACGGGGCTTAAAATAAATTGAATTAAAATGTTCACACGTCTTAATTATCGAGTTTCATTTCACCTAAATATTCGCTCAATCAAGTACACATTTTCATAGTCGTCGCTTCCTCTCTCCCCCATATACCTACACACCCAGCATATTCATTACAAGAGACGAACAAAACGAAACGAAAAAAAAATAAGAAATCCCGATCCCGACTTAATTAAGCAGTGTTTACAATAAAACGAAAGGAGGAAAAAAAAGAAAATTTAAATAAATAAAAGGAGCAGCATACAAAATTTAAAATAAGCGATATCCCGAAAGAGAATCGAATTGTTGCCATATAGCTTCACGACAACAACGTTTCGATGTTAATATCAAATTAAGATGAAATGTAGGAAGAAAAAGGGCTGAACAAAAAATCATGACCACCTTTACATTTTTAACCAACGGCTGCTGGCCTGGCTAGCTGGTTGCCTTCTCGCCATATATATAAAGTCCAACGGGCAACGTGCAACGTTCGACTCTACCACAACATAAAACTAACGCGAGACTTTTTATTTTTTGTTGTTGTGTTTTTTTTTTTTTTCGGTGCATTGCCTGTTTACTTCTCAGCCATATTCAATCTCAATCTGTTTTTAGCTTTCAAAGAAAGAGAACAAAGATATACCATGGTAAAACACGACGGTGAAGCAACAAGGGAATTTGAGCCAACATAAAGGCAAAGAGAAGAAAATTGAAGATTGCTGCTTACAGATTGAATGATTAAATGAAGTCATTTAATGGTTTATCGGTTAAAGAATTTAAGTCCTTTTTAGTGCGCTACCCTTGAGGCAACAAAACAAAACAAAAACAAAAAAAAAAAGGTATTTTCTTTGCGTTTTACGTTTCATTTCATACATGCACACAGTTCGTGTGGGTATATTTGTACAGCGAGCAGGACTTGAGGATATGCACACATCCATGCACAAAGGCGTAATTGTATGTTTGAATGCAATCAGGTAATTTTATAAAGGTGAATACGTTCCTAAAGATATTTTTTCTTGCACGTGCACTAATTTGTCTACCTGATGGTGGAAACTTTCAATAATTGCAGTTACCTAAATAGGTAAAAAATTTGATTAATACATCAGTTGAAAAAGAAACGTCTTGTAGGTTCATCACACACATTTCCATCTACCAAAAAAAACAGAAACCATCTTATTTGCGACATCCGCTTAATTAAATTCATGTCACGTAAAATTAATTGCTTCTGAAGAGAGAATATTTTTTTTATAACACACATACGGACATGCACAAACAACAAAAGAAAAAAACAATAACAAAGTTTAACATGTGAGGTACATGCTGTAAAGCTAACTCTGTTTGAAATGTTGGCCATATGCGACTGATATTTGGTAAGAATTTGCAGTTTGGCTGCTTTAATTCCTTTCGGATGAGCTGAGACTTCAAATAGCCTGTGAGTTGGCTATGCAATTGAAGGATTGAGAAAGAGGCTACACTCGCGAAAGCTTATTGCAAGTGATAACTGAAAAGCCAACTTCTGCGAGCTAATTGAGGAGTTGTGACCGTGGTGCCTCTAAAAGTGCAAAATACCCGACAGAGTAGAGAATCTGAGTCAGGTCCCTGTTGCTTATGACAAAAATATACAATGGAGATGAATTTTCACAAGAATGAACTATAGAGAACAACCGTTAAGTAAATGTTGCTTATTGCTTTCATTGGTTATTTACGCCACGACTAACTCCATGGACTTTAGTGGTATATTTCTCTCGCTGTGTCGGGTAGATGGGTAGGTAGAGTAGGGCGTACCCTGCAAAACCACACTTAGGTTCTCGTGGACCTATTGTGATGCCCTTTTTTTGGGGGTTAACCGCTGGTGTTGTATCGGTTGTCCTCTTTCCTTCCCTCAGTGTGGTTAACAGACGCTGTCCAGCCATCCCGGAGCTTTCTAAAACAGATCAAACAGTGAGACATCAGAAAGTTTTTGAAAGTCTTGGAAGTAGTATCTCCCATGTGTTCTGTTTCTCAACAGAGAGACTCGGTCCGACCACTGTTATATTCTGGCCAAAGCTTCCGCGATATTTCACAGGTAGGTATAGAGGGCTAACTCCCATACCCATACAACTAATCTGTGAAACAATTGAACTTCAGGCCAGCTTCTAACTAAATTAGGCATTTCGAGGTGGTTGGCTCGCGACAAAGGCTCTTAGCAATTTTTTCCCGACATTTTCCTGCATTCAGACGATTGGGACACAACTTTTTTCTGAGAAACCTTTCTGTATCTATACAACAACTCATAAGGTGGATGAAATGTCAAGGACAACTCATTAATGTAGGATACGCTTTCTTTTTCTTGTTTGTATAATTTTTTTTGAATTTATGACGGAGCCTAGTACGACAACGTTTCTCAAACTATACCTCAAAGTATTACCTGTCAATGGGGACGTTCAAGTATCTAGGTTAGTAAGTCTGACAGCTGACTGACTTGATGCATCTCAGTTTTGATTGGCCACATGGGCAGCTGTGTCAGTTTATGGAGGGGTAGCCGATGAATCTAGTCAAGAAATTTGTGACTGAGCACTAAGTTGACAGTTCGCATATGAGGCTGACGTAGGAAAAGTGACGTCCCGACCAATCTAGTTTTTGCGTTCAGGTTACATCTACTCCAGACCAATCTAGTCGACTTAAGAATGTGCCCAATTATGTCGGGTTCTTTTGACAGTTATGTTTAAACTACGATGCCTCTGGTGTTGGCTTTTTGTGTTTCGTAGAATGTTCTCTGATAAAGTTACAAATAGAGACCTTGTGTGAAAATCACATCCTGCACAGACTCATCTCAATAAACGCACGAGCGTGCACAGTTTCTGGAAAACATACGTAATCCGATATGCACTTCTAACAGACGTGATCAAAAATGAAGAAAGAAACATAAAAACTGTTCAGTAAACATCATTCCCTTATGGCAAAACACGAACGACAAAACAGAAACTTTAGAATGTAGAGAAGAAAAAAAAAATAATACAGAAAGAAAGAAAGAAAGAATGCCCTTTCATCATAATCAAAACTAATGAAAAACCAACAGTTGAACAATTGGGATGCCGACGGATGCATCTTCTCAAACCGAAACCACTTGAACCATCGACCCGCTTGATATTTTCTCCCTCTCTCTCTCTCTTCCCTTTGTTTTCGTCGCTCTGCGCTAAATCGATTGCACATCAGATCAAATTTCATAAGATTTCTTCCAAGGGATGCGGACAAACGGCCGATATGTTGTTGTATAAGTTCAAAAAATCTAAGATGCTTCATTTTGTACGCAAGCAAAGCATATGCAATACGTGTGGTTTGTTCATATACAGTATGCCCATTTAAAGACAATGTAGAGTTTGGTTGGGGAGCAGCGACCAGCGGTCCTAAGGACATCCCATATTTCGATAGGAACAATCCCTCTCCGCCGCTGTCCAATCGGGATGTACTTGAGGGTATACAATTACTGTCAATTATTAAACGGGCAAGATTATTGTTGATGGATTCGAAATGGAAATGGTCTTGCGGAGCAGACGGTTTGTTTCTTATCAGCTTTTTAAATCGGTATACGGCAAGCATAGTATTATTATTTTTGCGGAACTTGATGCCGAACTTATCCCTTTAGCTTCACGACAACCTAGTACAACCTAGGCTTTTACGTCTATGGTAAGCGTTTGAATACCAACGCGCTCAAAAGTTGGAGCTTAGAGGGTCAACCCAATCGAGACCGAATACTTTGGCAGGAATCTTTCTTTCGAAGCAACTGAGGATGGATTTATCAGGACTGGGATGACAGTTCTTCTCTACACAACTGTCTTTTCAATCCGAATTTACTCCGGAGAGTTTTTTTTGTCAAAAAAAATAGCATAGCCTGAAAAACGTCACTTTTCTTGATATTGCCACAAAAAAAAGATTTTTTGTTAGCACGGTGTAATTATGAAGATTATTTTAGGGGTGCGTTCCAAATTCGGCCGTTGTCAAATATTTTAGCTACACCGTTGACAGTTCGAAGGATGGAAAGTTAACTAACTGCGGTTCTTTTCGCTCTCAAAGCACAAAATCTTTCTATCCTTCGTAGTTGCTGCTGTTGAACCCACAAAATCATGCAAACCTAGGTTGTTAAAAATATATTAGACTCGGAATGTGCTCTAAATGTTACAGCACGTCGATTTCAAATATCAATCTCAACCCATCCTAAATGTGAATTACAATGAAATTAAAAAAAACTGACCATTTTTGAAAATACTTGGTAAATTGGACACCCTATTTTTTTTTGTCCAAAACAAGGTATGTAGCTTTTTTGGTCGCGATTAAGTCTCAGTCACGGGCTACGACCGATTGAAGCGCCGAAGTTAATTACCTAATATCGACCTTCAATCGGCTCAAACTAAAAAAAATATACACCATCGAACCTAAGGCTGCGAAAACATTCAACTTTTATAGACTCTGGGTAGGTATATTTTTAGAAATGTTGAACGCCGAGTAAACAAGGCTACTTATAAAAATATAAGTGCTATACAAGCTTGAACTTGGCTTGATAATAATAAACCGTCATAATTATTTTTTAAAAAAGCAGCAAGAACCAACCAACGTAATAACAATTTCCGTCGAAAAATCAAGTACAGACGGAAAACAAACTAAAACTAAAACACTTTTTTTTATTGCTTAGAAATTAACTTTCATTCTTTAAAGGGCTACGTACCTACTTAAGTAGGTAGTTAAATCTCCGCTACTGTTACATTGGCCACATTAAAAAAGGTATCTGCCGAAAAGAAACAAAACAAAATAAAAAAGAAAAAAAAAATTGGGGCTAGACGATATTCTAGGACGTGTGGTACATCTTTATAAATCAGTTAGCGTGACGAACGTAATAATAATCTCTCAATTTAGTTGATTTAGTCGTTAACAACGTGCCCAGCAGTTGCGCTCACATTTAAGATACGAAACAACTTAAACTTGCACATGACTGTGTGTGTGTTTGTGTACCGATGCGAACCACAAGAATCGAGACGAGAAAGGCGCGCGCTCGGCCATCGTGGGTATATGTTTTTGAACACAACACAGATCATTATATATATAGGTATATGTGCAGCTAGTTATCTGGTTTGATTGGACTGGTGTGGAAGAATAACGCATAGATCTTCATGATTGGCATTCATATCGAGGGACACACAGTTTTCACAGTCTTATAATTATCGTGACGGTGGCAATCGTTTAAATCTTAATATTTAAATGAATACGCGCCTGAGCGTGCTTGTGAGTCGGTTTTTGATGCGTTCATTAAATCGGTTTAATTAGGTTTTTTTTTTGTATTTTGTCTGTTAAAGGTAACACTTATTTTAAAAGTCGATTTAATTAACACCTACGCCTATTGTTAGGGTGGGAAAGTGCTTTTGTTTTTAAGGGCTACCTATAGTTGCTTAGACGTAATTTTTATTTTTGAGAAGGTTTCGCATTCATGGCACAACTCGCACTTAAATATTTCCTCATACATAAACGGGCTGGAGTAGCGCCCGAGTCCAGCAATGTGGACTATAATCATAGTACCTAGGCAACGCGACTGAGAATACGTCTTTGCGCCGGTGTTAATAAACATAATTGGAGTCATGAAAGTCCGGAGTAGTCGGGTATAGGTACAGCTTTTGCTTGCACCGAAAAGTTATCAATTGATTCAAAAAAGTGGGTCCCGTTAATCTTTGAGTAGATAACTATATTTTTAAAAACTAGTATCAACACTTTGTGTACTAGAAAGATTAGAAGAAACTGGCAAAACAAGCTCATAGGATCCCCATCTCCTGAGCTTACATGCACATATAACCAGCATGCTTTGATTTTAGATGGATCAGATCAAATAATGCTTGATTTTTGTTACTTCGAAAGTCCCATTTTGTACCCTCCTTGGTTTTTCTCTTAACAGTGGTCTGTAGTGCTTCCCGGCGGTCTTTTGTTTTTACCCGTCAGTTGTGAACTCGAGGTTTGTTTAGGTCCCATTCCTCTGTTTTAATCGAAGACCTCTTGCTCTATGGTCCTAGTCGTCTTAGACAACTGATTCGCATACTTTTCTTACTTAGATGTGCAAAGTTCGTTTGCTAGATCTCCTTCAAGCATAGGTACGGTATCGAAAATTGTTGTCCAGGGATATCTTGCCACGATGTCGATTCGGTCGTTTGATTTTGACAAAGGCTTCGTACAGGCCCATCGTTTGTAAATTCCTGACTTAAAAAGCTCTATTTGCACAAAAAGGTGAAAGTCCGATGAATTTCTTGCATGTCATTTATCCAAATGTATTTCTTCGCCTAGAGAGACAGAGAACTACTCAAAATTAACGGAAACTAAACTCAGTGGCGCAGTGGCTTAGAGTTAGTGTGTTGTACTACTAAGCGAGGGGTCCCCGGTTCGAGTCTCGAAAGAACCAAATTACATCTAAAGGTTTTTTTCCGCTGCGCCACCTCTCGCGAACGTCTGACAAACATCCGAGAGTACAACTGTCATGAAAGAACTTCTCAATTAGCCGTTTGGACTCGTCGTAAAGTTGTAGAGCCCTTCCATTCGTCCCAAAAATTAAAACTCACACAAAATGAATAGTTGTGAGAAGCTAGGCCGTGGGTCCCACAGACCTGTCGCGCCAAAATATTTATTTATTTTTTAAAATCAAATTAAAAACCATATTCAATAGAAATTTGTCCCAAACACCACAAATCGCTCACGCAGTTGGCCTTTAAACAAACAACAATGGAAAATAGGCATGGGAACAAAGAAACGCGCCATATGACACATAGCGGTTATAGAGCTATCAATGAAACTGTAATTAATATGAAGAGCCATAACTACAAACGTTTTCTTTGCGCGCCCCAAACCCCAATGCCGCTGCCGATGATGAGAGAAGAATCGCAAAAGGGCAAAAATATTAACATGCATTATAATAATAATAGTAATATATATATAATAAACATCATCTGCCCAGACAACA
This sequence comes from Cheilosia pagana, assembly GCA_936431705.1. NCBI lineage: Eukaryota > Metazoa > Arthropoda > Insecta > Diptera > Syrphidae > Cheilosia > Cheilosia pagana. Next base: position 4,692,781 of record OW386171.1, read on the forward strand.
AAAAGAGGCATTGCTTGGTTTTTTTTCTGCAAAACCGTTGTTTACCTTGACGCGGTGGTGGTGCGGCTGCAAAACGGTGAACGGAGGAACGTATACCTTTTGATTTATTATAGCTTCATTAGAGATGGCCAAAAAGAAACTTAATACTTATCTACATACACACACATGCTGCAGAGTAATTATCGGCAAGGACCTAAGAGCAAAAACTTGTACGATAACGACTTAGTTTACTTCTTGAAAACCTTCTTTGTGTCTCTGGTCGCTGGGTGTGGGGAAGTGCGAGTTTGCAACACAACACAGGACAGCAGAACGCAGGGAGCAACCTTTTTTTTTTTTGGTATAACATGTAAGCCCATAATATGTATATTTGGAAGGGTTTTTTTTATGCCTGTCGCTTGGAAAGATGATCAAGCGACCGGGCCATTTTTACGACTGAATGACTACTATGTGAGACAACGTTAACAACGGTAAATTGTGTCACTATATACATTTTCACAGTGAAGGAAGATTGTTTACCCTTTAAAAACAAAACGTTGGCATGTAAGTGTCAAGTCAATAAACAAACCACATTTGCGGTTAGCGCTTGCGAATATAGGTCGTTAATTAGGCGGAACAAAAACAATCAAAAGTGTGACATATAAAAAATATTACGGAGGGAGGTTGGAGGTTGGATTCGGTTCTAAATACATGTGTGCGTGTATACAAATAGAATCATCATTATTAACCTGCCGCTAAGTATCATCGCCATCGACATCTAAGCATTGAAATCAACAGCGGCATCTGCTTCATCATCATTATGCTGCTCGTCGGTCTTCGTAATCCTTTTTTATGGGATGCTTGTGTTTTGTTGCGCTTTTATTATGTGTTGTTGGATCAGTGTTGTTGTTTATTTTCATTTTATTTCGCTGCTGGGCTTGCAATAAAATTGTTACTCCCTATAGATACTAATGCTGTGTGTGGATGTGGATGTGGATAGTGGAGTGCAGAGAGTATCTTTCTATGTGCACAAGAACAAAACAGGGTATATTTTATACCAAGGCAAAAATGACGGAGCAATCAAAACGACGAATAAGACGCACGATGATGCCACCAAATATATACGGCACACATCACAGCAGCAGCATGTTCCTTCTTTGGCGCATACATTCATCGCCGTCCCATGCTCGCGCTCTAGACCCAGTCCCAGTCCCAGTCCCAGTCGTCGTGAACAACTCAATTTTTCCAAGACATTTTTATTTTAATTTTTTACTTGTTTTTTGTTTTTTTTTTTCGTTGGCTGTCGCTGAAGTCATTTATTTTCTTTTTTTTTGGGTTTTTTTTTATTCAGCGTTTTTTTTCCATCGTCTTTTTTATGTTTTTCTTCTTAATTCCCTAAGTTTCCTCGTGTGTTGTTCTTGTCTTGTATGTTGTGCTGATGGTGCCCGAGGAATGGTGGAGCAGAAGAGGATCATTTCTTGCAGTCTCAAAAGAGACCGAACACTATATTGCAACTGTCGGCGTATAATTTCAGTATGCATCTACTTTGAGCTTCAGTTTTTCAGCTTCATTAATCTTAAGGAACGTATATAGATATATATAGGATTGAAGGTGGGTTTGTGCTATTCGCTGGCTGTCGCTGTTCGGCGCACACGGCCTGACGGCCACCGGGCCACGAGGGGCTGTGGGGGTGGTGGAAACAAAAAATAGAACAGGACATGTAGCAAGCGAATCTCAGAAAAATGCACATTCAACAGGGATGAATGTGGCACAAAAGGAAACACACAAAAATCTGTCCCTGAAATCCTACAAATAATACGTGATGGTTGGGGTGGTACAGGAAACAAACGGACTAGGTACCTACCTCTTTCCGATTGTTATTATTACTTTTCTTTTTTAATTCCATTTCAACTCCGTCAAGTTCACAGATTCAGAACAAACACACATGAGAAATAAGACATTCGGTCGACGTGCCCAATTATTTTCTTTTCATAGGATCATCATTAAAGTTTATTCAGAAAATGTGTACTTTAACACTCATTGCAGTAGGAAAATCGATAGCAAAGGATGGAAAAACGACAAAGGCGAACTGGCACTTCACCTGCGCAGAGCGGAGCTGTGTCTGTATACGACCTATCAAAAGTGTTTCGGGTTCGTTGTAATGGTTACACATCATAACCGCGACGATGACGATCATCATCTCCACATGACGATCATCATGATCAGCGTGATTGCCACAAAATGAAGACGTCTTTAGATGAAGGGTGGCACGTACATATATTTCAGTGCGTGGCTGAAACAATGTGTGCATGAAGTCAAATTGCTTTGAACGGATATTTGACCTGTGTATACGTGCACAGGTATTACCGTAACGAAGCACACAATTCTCGTTCGAGAGTTGAATGAGATGTCAATTGGAAACTTGCTGGTCCAGTATACGACTTGGTGTCTGGAGATCTTGATCAGATTTTGGACACGCTAGCTTTATTGCCATTGACGCCACTAATTAGGAGTTCAACGTCTTTCTGAACTCACTAACTGGACGCTTTAATAGAGCGCAGTGAACGTGAGGAGAGAAGCATTTTTCGATCGTTGAACTTAGATCTACACACACATTTATTGACACAAAAATGTGATCTCCGGTAACTTCAGAAGCCGAATTGTAACTGACCTGTCTAGGTATATGACATTATGTCAGAACGCCGTCACTTAAGAAGTTACTATTAAATTGTGAACTGCTTCTGTCAAACATGAGTTACGGAAACGTCATAATTTGGAAATTCACACTCCCTTGTCATCTGTCATTCATTTCAATTTAATGTAATCGGTGACATTATAACTCATATCTATCAATTGACAGATTAAGACGTTTTCTGTTTACAGTGTTTTCCACTTTCTTTTTGAGAATACATACTTGGAAAAGAAATGGCATTTCACACACAACAAGTTATCAAACGAAATAGCCGAAGTTCTTATGTCAGAAATAAGTCACAGCTGCATGCATTTTCAACTGTCAAGTAATAAAAGTGTGCTCAGACCAGGACACATAGGAGAAGTGCTTTCGTGTTATGTGACATTTTGACTATTCACTCAATAGATGCGCTGTCAAATCAGGTCGGTTAATGGCTGCTTTTCTTTGCCCTCTACATGACTAGCGGTGTAGTTTTAACATTGATGTTCACCTGATTTTGACAATAGGTACGTTGATATTTTGACAGGAAATTCCTCTGCCAATAGCGATATGTGTATGGGTATACAAATCTCACATTTTCAACAGACGTGTCATATTTCGCATTGGTGTAAATCTGTATAGAAAACATTATTTAAGTAGAAAGAGAAAAATTTTAAGCAAAACTGTCTAATGGATGGTGCCGCTCTAAAAATTGGTTCTTTGTGTAACATTACAGTTTATCCAACAATTCCAGCTATTCAGAATTGCAGTTTCTGGCATCGAGACGTGCAGCTGCTGTTGCGGCAGCCGCCACCGTTTTACCACCTCCGCCGCCGCCACCGCCACCATCTGCGGGTGGTGGACAAACTGGATTACCGCAACCGCCGCAGCCTCATGATTTTCATCCAGCGTATAGGATTCCCGGTTACATGGATCATCTGTATTCTCTGCAGAGAGCTAGCCCAACCGCATCATTCCACGGTAAGTTCTACTATTCTCATTTTTCTCATATAAAAGGATATTGGGAAAACAACAAAAAAAAAACACAACACAACTGTATAAATAACATTTCTATACACATATATATATATTTTCTCCTTAGATAATTACCCTCCTAATTTTGCGCCATCATTCCATTTAACAGGGCTCGGTTTGAACTCAGATTACTTGGGGTCACGTGGTCCTTTGGGCGATATGCACCCCGCCAGCTCTCTAGCCAGTGCAGACTTTCATTTCAGCATAGATGGATCGAGACTTAATAGTCCCCGACCGGGGAGTATCCGTGCTAGTATTAGTCGAAAGCGAGCTCTTTCGTCGTCGCCATATTCGGACTCGTTCGACATCAATTCGATGATACGCTTTTCGCCCAATTCATTGGCAACCATAGTCAATGGATCGCGGAATAGCAGCACTAGTGGATCGTATGGCCATTTATCAGCTGGAGCAATGAGTCCGGGCCTAGGAATGCATAGTAGTATGGCGCCACATTTGCAACAACTGCAAGCGCATTTGTTGCGAGCCGGTGCCGGTCTGCTACATCCGATGCCTTCGCATCATACTTCAGCTGGTACTGGTATGTTTTCGCTCGGACACCATCCATTGCAAGGAGCGGGCAATTCCCTATCGAAATCTATTGTAAGTTCTCTTTCTCCCCTCCCATATATGATCTTTATTTAAAATTGGTGGAATATTTCTATATACGATAGCACTATGAGGATATGCCTACGAAGAATATGGAACAACCATCGTCTACTTCAGGTGGGGTGGCCCAGGTTGAGGCGGACAGTGCTTCGAACACGTTGGCAGCGGCAGCAGCAGCAAGACGACGATGTAAACGCGAATCAGTCCATTCAGTACACAATGAGAGTGATGCTCCAATAGTTGACACCACTGATATCAAAGATGAGCCGGGCGACTTTGTTGAGACCAATTGTCATTGGCGGGACTGTGGCATCGAATTCATAACGCAGGAGGAGCTTGTGAAACACATCAACAACGACCACATTCAAGCAAATAAAAAGTCCTTTGTATGTCGATGGGAAGATTGCTCTCGCGATGAGAAACCATTTAAGGCTCAATATATGCTGGTGGTCCATATGCGAAGGCATACGGGCGAAAAACCTCACAAGTGCACGGTAAGAGACTTTCAAAGCTATAAATCTATATATTCTTGATTGGAGGGTTTTTTTTCTTGTTTACATTTTTGTTGTTGCGTTTTTTCTTCTTTTCTCTTTGATAGTTTGAAGGCTGTTGCAAGGCGTATTCTCGGCTAGAGAATCTCAAAACCCATTTGCGCTCGCATACGGGCGAGAAACCTTACACCTGCGAGTATCCTGGGTGTAGTAAAGCGTTTAGTAACGCTTCCGATCGAGCTAAACATCAAAATCGAACACACAGTAATGAGGTGGGTGGGACGTTTATTTCTTTCAAACAAAAAATACGAAATATATGTTTTTTGCTGATATCTAACGGTAATTTATTTATAATTTATTAGAAGCCATATGTATGCAAAGCACCGGGCTGTACGAAGAGATACACAGATCCCAGTTCGTTGAGGAAGCATGTGAAAACGGTGCACGGTGCGGAATTCTATGCAAACAAAAAGCACAAGGGATCCGGCAGCGGCGGTGGAAATGACGACGGATCACGAATCGGAACAAGCCATCATCAAATCGATTCCAGCCCACGCAGTGATGATCTGCAGTCGGGGAAAACCACTAGCCTATCTAGTCCAAGTATTAAGTCAGAATCGGAAGCCAATTCTCCGGGTCATCCTCCTATTAATAGTCCAATGAGTGTGTCGCACATGCACAATGACATGCACAGCGACTGCATGTCGTCGAGTATGGCGAATACACCAATGGGTGGCGCTGCCCTAGCAATGGACGACCCAGCATGGCCATATGAGGACGAAGACTTGGAAGTCGCCGAATTGCCGGTTGTCTTGCGGGCAATGGTTGGCATCGGTAGTGGTATTGGCAGTGGCAATGGCATGGGAGGAGGAGTCAGTACAGTGAGCCCACGTCAACGTTTCCGCAGTCGATTGCAGTCCAAGGGAATGAACTCGCCATTGTCCAATATTCCTGAGCTGAATCGTTGCAATATCGGTATAGGAGAACTGAACCAGAGAATCACCGACTTAAAGATGGAGCCCGGCACGCCGACTACCACCGTTACGCCGAAGTTGTCGCCTTCTCAAAACACCCATATGACTGAATTACAATCTCGTCTGCAGCACTCGCAGTATGTACAAAATCCTCTGTTGCGCAGAGATAGCAATAACTCGAATGCAAGCACTTACTACTGCAGCATGCGTTCGGCGGACGCTAGCCGGCGCAGCAGCCAAACTTCACAGCTGTCATCGATATCGACGATGCGTCCCTCCTACAACACTGGTTCGTTCTACGATCCAATATCTCCGGGTTGTTCGCGTCGTTCTAGTCAAACGTCAATTGCAACCACAAATGGACACAGCTTACCACCGCCGCCATCTTCTCATTTAATATCCTCGCATTTGCAGCGCTTGCAAAACAGCAACAGTCTTTATAATTCAACGAACAGCAACACTCAGCACGGCCGTTTCTCAATACCAAATCTAACGACGCAGGCTTGCAGCAATGCAAATCCATTGCAAAGCTCAATAGACCGACGACGTCAATCGGAGCCGACAGTAAATCAGAGCACTGACCGCATGGTCATTTCGCCATCACCTTCGCTTCTAATGAGGAGTGTAGCCCAAAAGCCGGTGAAAGCTAAGCAGGGCTCATCGGCCAATTCAAGGGATCACCATCCCAACGAAGAAGTCAACCTCGACGAAGTCGAAGAGGATGAAATGGTCGAAAATAAGCTCGTTATACCAGATGAGATGCTGCAGTACTTAAATCAGGTAGCGGATAAGCCCGGCGATCAGATGCTTTCGCCTGTTGCTGATCAAGGCCCCAACACACCATGTTCGTTCAATCAGCAACAGCCGGCGAGCAATATTAGTTGGCCGCAAAATACCCAAACACCTGCACCGGAAACCGTTCATTCAGAGCGCTCTCCCATGTTCTATCCAAACAGTCCTTCAACTATCGGCATGCCAAATAGTCCGGCGCAGATTATGAGCCCCCCATCCCAGGCAATGTCAGCACTGGGCAGCCCTTATCCGCAGCAGTCGTCACAGTCCGCTGCCTTCTCACCTCCGATGTACAGCAACACAAACTGCAGCTCGTCCGCGTATTGTAGTCACTATCAGCAGCAGCATCAGCACCACACCAGTCACAACTGTCAACAGCATGTCAGACCCAGCACTTTCTGCAGTCAGCAACAAATGCAACACCCAACAGCACCACCGCCACCATCAGCAATGCAACAATCGCGCATTCTTCCGTGCACTCACATCCCCGGCTACTACCACAACACCGACAAGAGCGCATCCAATTGCTGTACAGCTCATCGCAATATGGCTGAAAGCACTTGCTGTGATTCGTCCATGAAGAGTTTGATCGATTCAAAATCCGCAGATAAGCGTGCCTATTTCTACGCCCAGCAGCATAGGCATGCAGCGGCAGTTTTTTCCCAGCATAACCATTATCGACCCCACCTACAGCTACAGCGGACAGGTGGCCCAGCACCTCAACCCAAAGAAATCCAATGCGGCGATATCAGTCAATCGCAAATGTCACCAGCAATTGCTCCACCAGCACCACCGATGGCATCTGATCAAAACAGGGCAACTCCCGCCGCCATCGCTACAACAACGTCAGCCGCTGCAGCCACATCTATACCCGAGCAGACTGTTCCAAACGCCGCGGTCGCAGCCGCCGGACAGGCCAACATCGACTCAAATAACAGCGGCATGAGACAAGACACCTACCAACGGACCCTGGAGTATGTGCAGAATTGCCAGAATTGGCTGGAGAACACCACACAAATCGTATCCAGTTCCACGCATCCTAGTTCGAATATGATCATCAACGATATGACAACGTCACTCAGCTCTCTGCTCGAAGAGAACCGCTTCCTGCAAATGATCCAGTGAATTGGATCCAACAAAAGTTCAATGCTGCCTGTCTTCCAGTTGTGGGCACTTATGTATTACTTAATCACAACTTAAAATAAACGTTAAAGCTTTAGCGTCTGTCGTGACTTCCAATCCGGACTAATATAAATGATAAGATTTTTATTTTATATAGACTTCCATAGGATACATAATCCTTAGACATGCTAAACATAAATTTTGTTCTTTCTAAATATTTATTTTATTTTATTTTTATCTATATAATTATGATTATTGTTTTTTTTTTGTTCATCAAACCTCACTGCAGAGACGAAAGAAGGGTACGGCATCTTGCGAGAGAATTGTCATTATTTTATGTTAAAATGTTTCCAGTTAGATTTTTAAATTTAATTCGCAAGAGATTGCATATAAATGCAGATGACATATAGATTGTAAGGCCTCTTTTATAATTTTCATTATTTTTCTTTTTAAAATATAACATTTTTTGATTTTCAAACACTAAATATTAGCATTATTTAGGTTATAGAGAATATAGATAGAATGTAAAGAAATTATTTTACACAAACTGATAAACATAATGTCTTCCCCTCTAAACACGATTGTTTTATACTAAATATAAGAGCAAATAAATCTTCCATCAAATAAAATGGTGAGTTTTACTTATTAAAGCTGGGCGAATAATCGACACAAAGAAATCAAAAGGGTAGGTATATGCTAAATATGCTCGCTTACCACACTTTAGTTGAGACAGGATCTTTTGAATTCACCACGAGATTGGTCTTTGAACTTTAAATCCCTTCACGGAAATGGAAGTGTTACAACAAGTGTTCGCAATGAGAAGAAGGACCGTGCAAATTTATATTACGAGTGGACACTGAACAACCGATTAATGAAAAGTTCTCACCATGGGGAATATTTTATACTCGCAACCGGCTGGAAGACTGTCGTATGCTTTTAAAGCTATCGAAACTCTAATTTACACTTGACGAAATGAATTAAAAATTACAATTTCACAAATCGTATGCCATTCCGAGAGAGGCTGAATTTTATTTTAACAAATTGGAGGCTTTTCACCCAAGCCCGGTGAACTTTTTTTGACATTATAGGCTCTTCATAGGATAAGGCAAAGCCCTGCCGTGTTTTTAAAACCACATAAACTCTTTTTACACACTTTTTCCTAGTTTTATTATTTAACTACGTACCATTTGAAAAAAAAAAACGCTTAAATTCTAGATGGGCACTGTAACTGTAACTGAAAGATGACATTGCATGGAAACTGTGAAGGCCTGTTCGATATGACCGTGTGCAGTAAACTTTCTTTGAAGCCTTGACGTCACCACGCACGAATATTTCATTTTCTTTCACATACCGTTAGTTTTATACTGATATTTATATTAATTGCTACAAAAGACGTGTAAAAATGAACAATTAAATGTTTCTTGATAGCCCTTATTGACTAAATTGTTTTCTTTTTCAATTTAAGTTGGTGTAGCGAATTCAAGCCGAAAAATGCAGAAGAGTCAATAATGAATTCAGAGCACTTTTTGGGATTTCATAAACTTTTTTATCGATTTTCTAAAAAATTGAATTGGAAAAGGTAAACGTCTGTAAAAATGGATAAAAAAAGGTTGAACAAGTTAACAGAAAGGTAAACAACGATTTTAATATCACAGTTCTTAAGAAAGCCTATCGCTACTGAGACAAAAAGTTTCAGGGGTGATAGGATGTTCGACTGTCAGTCTGGTTGTAAATATAAGGGGACGTTCTAGACAAGAAAACAGGCTCACGAAGGAAAAGTGACGTTCCATACCAATCTAGTTTTTGCCTTCAGGTTACATCTCTGCCTATAGTTTGAACTAATCTGTCAGACCTCACTGTATACGTGACAAATTGCCGAAGTCTGAGATTCACATTATGGCAAGTTGTGTTTCCAGTGTTGTTTGCTTCGAAGCCTTCAGGTTTTGATTTGGCATTTCATTCTTAAGTCCTTCTTGACATTGACTGCTGGAAAAGGGATTTTTTGCCCACAAATATTGTGCCAAAATTTTATGCGTGACAATTGAAATGTCACCTTAAGTATTTTAGCGACATCTATATTTAAGTAGATAAACATAGAGACATAAACGGCCATATTTTTTTTGTACACCTACATCCGGGAGGAAAGTGGATGGTACTCGTGAAAGCTGCGATTGAAAGAAGTAGTGCCAATAAGCCTGACAGCCATAGACACACTAAATATGGACTGCCAGTGATATGTAATTTTTATGCGAGACAATATGTTTCCTTCCCTTTCTTCCATTTGTCCCAAAAATTGAAAACCCACACAAAACGAATGGTTGTGAGAAGCTTGGCCCTGGGTAACATAGACCTGTCGCGCCAAAATATTTATTCATTTATTTGTGTGTTTCAAAATAGCACAGGCACTACTGTTTTACAGCGGATTAGCAATAAACACATACTAACTTAAAAAAGAGCAACATTTGTTCAAAAACAAATATCGTTGCAAAAAGGTTAAATATCTGTAAAAATAATGGAAATGTCAATAAAGCGTTTAAAAACACATTTTAAAAAACAAACCATCGCGTAGGGAGAGTCGGATGATCCGCACTGTACAAAAAGTGTATGCAAAAATCAAAGATAATATGTTTGCCTGTCAGATTTGTTGATTAATAGCTTTAAAAAAATATGTAAAAGGGCCCTTTTTCTTAGATGATTTTTTTTTGTTTGTTAAGTTTAAAAATAAAACATAAAGTGACTGAATGCATTTAAATAATGTCTTGAAGTTTTGCAGTCTTGAGTTTTTCATGCAAACGGGGAAAAACGAAAATTCTAATTTCAACTTAAATAATATTTCTGATCACATTTGAATACGAATCGTATACTTATTGATACTGTGTACTGAATAATTTTAAGGTAGTGAGCATTTAAAGTGCGTTTGCATTTTACAAAGAGCAGTCAAATAATGGCGATAAGTTGATCAGCTCAGCAGTTCAGCTTCGCAGCACCCTGTAGAATGCGATACCAGCCTAACCACATCTATTTTGGCGTTACCCAAATCAAAGTGAAGTGAGATGCGGTTAAATTAATGAACAGTTTTTTTTTACGAAATAGTCCAATAAGGGCGAAGCCATTTTAGTGACAAAATCAAACCATACGTAAAAGTACCATTGGTGATCATAGCACGGGGGGACGCCATTTAGAATTTAAAAGTACTGTGAATCTACAAAATATCAAAACAGTTGTGATGTTCCGTTAAAGATGCTTGCCAATTTACACAAGCAATAATAAATTTTATTCGAACTGACAGGGATACTTCCGTATATGCGGTATGTAATTGTTAAGTTTTCTCTTAAAATTTGTTATTTCAAAAAATTGTTTCAATTTTAATTTGTAAGAAGTATAGGAGTTTCGATTTCACATAGGAAATATGTAAAAAAAGAAGTAAAATGAAAAAAGCTAAAAGCGCAAACCCATAAAGAACCCATTAGTGCGAGCAGGATGGCTATTCATACGAAACGTTTTTTTTGTATGAATAATGTCGGTCAATTTGTGTAGACGGTTTCCCGCGAATATATATTTTCGTTTTCCCATGAAAAGTGCATAATATGACTATAAATATTTAAGAAGGTACAAACTGGCATTTTTGTTTATTTGGTTATCTTTCGAACATGAGATATTGTGTATACACAAATCTCGCCCTGCAACAATATGCTGTATTTAGTATTTTTTAGCTTTCCATCGACAAAAAGAGATGACAAGTTGCTGGTGGATCTGTGAATGTTTTAAATATTTTTTCCTTCCAGATAAACAATGGCCGCGTTCAGTGTGCAATTTCCACACGAAGCAAATGCCTGTTAATTTTTCCGGGAAAAAGGGAAAGGGATGGTTTCGGTTTTTTTTTTTTGGGTTTCGCTTTACGTTTGCATAGATAGATCTTTATATGTTTATATTCATCACAAAAGCGAAATTACAACAACAAAAAGTACGCGGCTTAAATAAAATTGTTTGGTATCCGTTGCAATGTTGGTGTATTGAAAAAGTGTGTTGGAAAAAAAAGCCAGAGGGACGCTTTCTTGCATGTGACCATCAATGTTCCCACTTTAACGGAATAGAAAAAAATGCATATTACAGTTTTGGAGGAAAAACGGAACAAGTTCCTTAACCGCAAGAGCTTAGAAGAAGTTTTCACTTTGCTGTTAGTCTTGTTTGGTAAAGGAAGTGAGTTTTTTTCTATCGTTCGTTTGTATGTTTTAACTGTTGCGCATATTTGAAGTAAATAACCGACATTTTGTGGAAAGCTGTTCCGATCGCTAGAATCTTTGACAGGGAATCCAGTAGAATCCACGTATGTATAAGCTTTGGGCTCCCACATGTATCAATGCTTGGTAGGCGTGATTTCGTGTGTTTCATTCGACAAGAATTTTCCAACTCATCCTGTTTTATATTGCGGTCTGTCTCAACAAAGCAAGGATTATCCCTGCTTTATATAGAGGAACAAAACCCCCCTGGGGCACTAGGGAACAACAAAGGAAATAAGTATTAAAGTTCGATACAGTGGTATCATTTCGCGCAATCGTATAAATTGGGAACACGGTTGATTACATCGCCACAGCCAAAATTGTCAATCTGCAATCGCTATAGATGGGTCTGGGCTAGGTCAGGTAAACTACTACTCAAACATAGTTAGTTTATTTTCTGATTCGGCTGATTGGTTTCAACAGTTCCTCTTTACATGTTATGTTAGTGTGCGGTGCAGATAGTACGGAACACTGTGTGGCTGTACTGTTTGAAAGTCAAAATAAATTTTAGCGAACGCAAGTGCGCATATTCGCTTTTATTATTCAACACAAGCTACACGTTTGATAAAACATTTGTCTACTGTTAGATGCAGCGTTTGACATCTCTGTCGCGCTAAAAAGAGATAAATAAATATTCCAATAGACTGAACTTAGTGATGATGTGCAAAGCAGTAGATCCAGCATTTATACGAACATCGTAAGCGTTTTAGAAAGAAATATTATTATTTGTTGTGATTGAAAGGCAGAAGAAAGAGGAGGAGGAGAGCTGGATTGCTTTTTTTTTTATTTATATTTTGTATTATTTGTTGGCGAAGTTGCTCGAAAATGCTATTTGTAGATGACTTGACTTGTATGATAAGGATATTCAATTTACAGGATAGGAATAACAAAAAAAATGAACACCTTAACCAAATGGAAAAATTCTTGTTTACAGCAAAGTGCGAGGCAATTTTTAGTTGAGGAAAACACTTTTTGAAAGCAGATTATATTACGACATATGCGGCAGAATGACAGACCTAGACACTGCGACGGAATATAGTTCCGTGAATTTTTGCGGTTCCACTGATGATCGCAACGATGTTATGGATGAACTTGAAGACTATCGTCAGCAGGACGATAGCGATGACATGACCCAGACAGCCGTATCGCCGTTTCGATGGAAGCGTGTTGTCAGCCCAACGGGCCCTCAGCCAAGGCCGCGACACGGTCACCGCGCTATTAACATAAAGGAGCTAATGGTGGTCTTTGGTGGGGGAAACGAGGGAATCGTTGATGAACTGCATGTTTACAATACAAGTGAGTAGTGATTGTGTGAGCGCGCAATTTGTCATATTATTTAAAATATATATGTTTTTGTTTTTTCTTTAATTTTTGCAGTCAGTAATCAGTGGTTTGTTCCTGTTATGAAGGGTGAAGTGCCACCGGGTTGCGCGGCCTACGGCTTTGTTGTCGAAGGCACTCGAATGTTTGTATTTGGCGGCATGATCGAGTATGGCAAGTACTCGAATGAGTTGTATGAACTGCAGGCCACTAAATGGGAGTGGCGAAAGATGGATCCGGAAATGGCCGACGACGGTCAGGCACCGTGTCCCAGACTGGGGCACAGCTTCACCATGGTGGGTGACAGAATTTTTCTCTTTGGAGGACTAGCAAATGAAAGCGATGACCCAAAGAACAACATACCCAAGTAAGCACACGCACAGATGCATCGATCTAGTGGTTGGTGTCTGGTTTCTTAACTAAATAAATCCATTGCTAGGTACTTGAACGACTTGTTCATTTTGGAGACACGAGGAAACTACGCAACAAATGGTAGATGGGTGGTTCCGAAGACGTACGGTGAAAGCCCACCGCCAAGAGAATCGCACACAGGTGTTGCCTACACGTGCAGAAATACCGGTCGACTGAATTTGTTGATCTATGGCGGAATGAGTGGGTGCCGTCTCGGTGATTTGTGGCTTTTGGATGTTGGTAGGTTTTCTTAACCTTAAGTTTTTACCTGTTCGGTGGGTGTTTCAACAAAATCCTCGTCTTAGATTCAATGACATGGACCAAGCCGCTGACTCGAGGTAGAGCACCATTACCCAGATCGCTTCATAGCGCAACAATGGTCGGTAATAAGATGTATGTTTTCGGGGGCTGGGTACCACTGGTGGTCAACGATTCAAAGGCAACCACCGAACGCGAATGGAAGTGCACCAACACATTGGCCGTGTTGGACTTAGGTTGGTTAAGGAAATTGCTTTTGTTGCAAAATAAATTATTTTCAAACCGCCATTTGCAGATACCATGAATTGGGAAGACATAACATTAGACACTATTGAGGAGCATGTCCCACGAGCCAGAGCTGGCCACTGTGCAGTGGGTATACAAAGTCGGCTGTATGTTTGGTCGGGTAGAGACGGGTATCGTAAAGCTTGGAACAACCAGGTCAGGGTGAGCTCGAGTTTATGCTTTCGTTTGTCAAGTAAAGCTAATCATTGTAAGAACAAAGTCGAGGAAAGGTACTGCGCTACTGACAGCACTCAGTACACACCTACATACTACATACATACAAATGTTACAGAAATGTTGGAATTTAGAACATGTGCTTACAAAAGAAAAAAGAAAACACTAATTTCATTGCAGGGTAGATTATGTTATAGCTGCTTGTATTTGCTTCTAAATGTTTTAACATACTCGACACAGTGATTTCTTTACGACCGACGGATTTGTATACTTGTCTAACTTTCATTGTGTAGAATAATCGGGTGGTAGACTTGCATTAATCATAGTTTTTGTGGGTAGCAAGCGCGCAGCCAAGTCGACGGAAACTAATTGCGTTCATCGTTTTGCAGGTTTGCTGTAAGGATCTGTGGTACTTGGAGGTGTGCAAGCCACTTTATGCCGTTAAAGTTGCCCTTGTGCGCGCTTCTACTCACTCGCTTGAGTTATGCTGGACAGCGACAACATTTGCAGGTGCATACGAGCTGCAAATCCAGAAAATCGAACCGTTGGCAACGCCGCCCAGTAAAGTAGCAGCCGCACCAGCCGTAACAATAATGACTCAACAAATGCAGCAACCAACCAATTGTGCCACCGCGTCAAATGGAAACGGTAAACTCAAAAACACGCTCGTAGGTATGGTTTTGTTTCTATGTTTTACATTTTCAAACAGGTATGAAACAAGTCCACCTAGTTCGTGGAGGGACTACTCAACCGCAATATCAACAGCAAATAACCCCGATCTTGGCTTCACCTCAACAACAGCAGCAGCCGCAACAGCCACAAATTCAGACTCAGGCGCAAGCTCAACAGTCGCCGCAACCAGGTTTGAGACAACAAGTTTCCACTGTCGCTCAAACACAAAATCAAATTATACCTCAACAATCGCAAGCAGCTCAGCAATCGACAATGACACCGGTTGTTGCCATATCGCCACAATTGCCCGTACCTGCTAGCGTATCCATGACAACTTCAATTGTTGTAGCTTCACCACCAATTTCGACGTCAGCTAAGATAATAACACCGCCGAATACCCCAACCAATTCGATTCAGACGATTGTCTCGGCACCGATTACGGGCGCAGTGCAAGGCGGCACTGTTTTGCAAAAGTTCAGGCCCGGAACGGTGTTGTCGCGACCAGGCAATGTCAATCCAGGCACCGGATTGCGCGTAGTCTCTGGCAATCCCCCGGTGCGTATCCTATCCGGTGGACAAGCAGTTCGCATCGCAACAACTCAGGGCTCATCAACAACGACGATCCTAAAAACATCTACTGGACAAACAGTAGGCGCACCAACATCTATTGCTACCGCTACGACAATAGGTGGCAAGCAGTACTTTATTCAAAAACCCCTCTCACTTGGCCAGAATGTGCAATTCCAACTGGTAAAGACTAGCACTGGCGTAGCTGTCCAGACGCTGCCCAAGGTGAATGTTTTGAAGAATATGTCCACAGGAACGTCCACTGTTTCTGTTGGTCAAAATCAGGTGCAAACTGTGCAAACATCTCAGACGACAACAATTGCCAAGCCGACAGTGGTCACCGGTAATCTAGTGAAGTTAGTATCGCCGGGAGGAAAAATTGTGATGAAGAATCCAATTGTGCCGATTGGAAAGGTTACTGGCAATGTGACCGGCAAGCCGGCATTCGTAATCACTAACAAGCAGGGCCAGCAACTCAGGCCAAATCAACAGATAATTATTGTGACCACGGGATCGGCCATACGCACTGTTCCAACCGGTGTGGTGACATCAGCCGGTGGCAATTTGGTGTCGATTGTTAATTCGCAGGCAAACACTATCACATCGACCATAGCTGGAGGCACGAATGCCAGCACTGTAACCCAGGCGGGCGGCATGAAAATGTTACGCGGTGTAACAAGCGGGACTGGACGGCCAATAACGCTTACGCTGCCGACAAACATGAACCAAGGCAAGACCACACAAGGCGGTCAAATTATCCAACAATTTCCGCAAAAGACCATAACGCTGGGCGGAAAAGCGGTCACCGTTCAAATGGCAAACGCCGCCGGCGTTCCCAAGACAGTAACAATTGTTTCCTCGGCAAATGCGGTCGCTGGCGGAGGCACTGTTACCCTCACCACCGGCGCTCAGGGCAAACTGGTAATGATGCCGAACAAAAAGAATTTCGTTTTCGGCACAACCACCAATGCTGCGGGCATACACAAGCCTACAATCCAAAACATTCAACAGCAAACAATTGTCTCGCAAAAGCTACAGCACGACAACAGCGAGACAACAACAATCTCTGCATATGCAAACGAGAATGCCTACATTGAGGGAGATCCAATCGATGATATCATCGAGCAACTCGATGGAGCATACGACGATGCAGCCGGTTACCGCACCGAAGATGTCGATATGGAATCCACTTTCGCAAGGCTTCAAAACAATCAAATGTCTGGCCCAATATCCGGCGATCACATTGAGCAGGTAGACGGTGCATTCGATGGATCGGACAGCTGTTCCGATGAGGATATCGACGATTATGCGCAGAAAAGAGTGCATCGACGCAAGTCAATACTCAATATCAATCACGCAATCGGCTTCAAGGCCCAAAAGAATACAAATATCATAAAACCAAAATATGTTAAGCTGGGTCTACTCGGAGGCGGACCGACTAATCCGCATGAGTCGTCCGAAGTTGAAAGTTCAAGCAACGAACAGCAACACCACCAACAGCAACAACAACAGCAGCAGCAGCAGCAACAGCAGCAGCAACACGAACTTGAACAGCATCTTAGCGCAGACGAAAACATGGCCGTTTGTAGCTCATCCATGATCGATAACGATGGCGATGAAAATATATCCGAGTGTATAGACTTCCAACAGCCATCAAGCACAACCGGCGTGGAAGCTGACGTTTCCAATCAAGACAATTACATGCAGTCTTCGATTTGCATGGGTAAGCCACTGACGGCATCTTTCTGTTTGAAATGTGTATTAATTTTTTTTTTGTAAGATGAACCTACTGCCGATACAACTGGCAATTCTTCACTTGACGGCGCAAAAGAGCACAATCAGCACAGCAACGATGCAGTTGCGTCCGACATGTTTAGTCCTTCCGATGAGAACTTTATGCAAAGTTCCCTAAGAACCGAACAAGCTGTAAGTACTAATCGGGATGTAGCCTTTGTTTTTATTTTTTTAGTTTCTAATAACCAATGCATGCTTTTAACAAAGTTTAACATTTCACGCTCTCGCTATAGCATTTTAATTCTTACATGAAATTTTTTATCTAATGCGGTAAGGCTACGGACAGTTTTTGAATGCGTATAGAGTGGTTTGAATTGTTCAATGGACGGGTGGCGCCGAATGTCAAATAGGCACATATACTACCAACACTTTCTTTCTTAAAATGCTTTAATTTGGTAGCTAATTCTGTTTCAAATTTGAAACACATCTATCTCGTAGGCAAAGCAAACTAGTAGCTACATAGTCTTCTGCAGTATGCCCAACAATATACCTCGTTCCGTTACCTCTATACGCTCGCCAGTCGCATTCATTTTTCAATTGTTTGCGGATTCGCTCATGCATTTCACAGCCGATTGCACCTGTTTTTTTTTTATCTTTTCTTTATCTTATTATTGAGTAGTAAACGATAAAGGCTGCACACAGTTTGAAAAGAGATTGCTGCTTAGTTTTGCAGTAATCTTAACTTAATACGCTGTAGCGTGTAGGCGCATATAATTTTACCTATTTTAGGGCTAGAATTGTAGTTTGAATTTTGCCAATTTTGTCGCCTTAATTTTGTGTTTGTGTTGTCCCACTTATTATATTATTTCGTGCATTGCCATATTGGAAGATATTATGTAGTTGCCTGGCAAAGAGTCCGCTTCCGGAACCATATAATGTAACATACTATGTAATATAGCAGTCTTTATTTGTTAAGGGTGCCAACATACTAAACAATTGTCATTTTCCCCCCTAAAAGAGCTCAATGTTTGGTGCCATGCCAACAGCATCGGAAACTGAAGCTGCCAATATTCTGACTACCATAAAGAGCGGCGAAATGTTACAAAAGAGCCCGGTTGGGCATCAAACTCCCGACGAATCAATGTAAGTTGTTTGTCGCAAAAATAAAGTTTTTCACTTGGCCGCCATTTTCACACTTATTTTTACAGACAATTGGACCAACAGAACAAGATCGCTATAATGACAATGGACAGTTCTTCACAGCAAGGCTCAATGAATGGTACTAATAACATGCGATCTCTTGTGAGATGTGCTTATTTTGTTTTGTTTCGTCATCAGGTCGCTTAGATGCATTGGCATCGGCAGCTGTTCTACAGGCTGTTATGCAGGCAAACACAATTCAGCAGAAGGAGCCGTCTCCTTACCAAATGTATGGGAACACAAACCTGACCGGCACCAGCCCACAAGATACCGGCGTTATGGACATAATCAATTTCGCTTGTCAAGCTCAAGTCGAATCACAAAACCTACAACAGAATCAGCCGCAATCGTTTCTGGCTATTTCCGCAGGTGGAAAAAAACTGCCGGAAATTACACAAAATGTAATACAACAGCCGATATCGATGAGCGAGATATCGATGTTGCCGAAACCCACCACAGTAGCAACAGGAAATAACGCCAACAACACGATGCCGGCGAATGCGCGTGTCAGTAGTGGCGTACCTCCTATTACTAACCAAGGAAATCGCCGCAACACGAAGAGCAAACAGAATTTGGGCCAAATCAAAGCCGCAAACGAGAATGAGGTACATTTTATTTGTTTAAGGGTTTTCCATTTCTCGAAAATTGTGTATTTCTATTTTATTTAGTCAATGCGAAGTGATCCGAACTCCAAGTGGCACACGGTTGGAATATTCAAGGGACTCTCGCATACTGTTACGAGCTACATTGACAACAGTCAGTGGAACGATTCCATGTTCGACAGTTATGACTCGGACAATTTGCCAGACTTGTCGGAATATCCTCGAATAAATCTCGAGCCCGGAACAGGGTACCGTTTCCGTTTGGCTGCCATTAACACCTGCGGACGTGGCGAATGGGGAGAGGTAACATTTAAAGAGGTCTCTCTCTTTATCAGATTTTCGTAATATTTATTTTATCATTCCAGATATCTAGTTTCAAGACATGCTTACCCGGTTTTCCGGGTGCTCCTTCTGCGATTAAGATTTCCAAATCACCGGAGGGCGCCCATTTAACATGGGAGCCACCACCATTACAAAACACCGGCGACATCATCGAGTATTCTGTCTACTTAGCTGTCAAGTCTACGCCGAAGGATAAAATGCCACCACCGCAATTGGTATTTGTGCGCGTTTATGTAGGTGCCAGCAATCAGTGTACGGTTGCAAACAACTCGCTAGCTACAGCGCATGTCGATTGCTCCAATAAGCCAGCAATTATCTTTCGTATTGCTGCCCGAAATGAGAAGGGCTATGGCCCAGCCACACAAGTCAGGTGGTTGCAAGGTGAGACTGCTTGTTAGAGTTAATAAAGTTAGTTAAAAATCCATGGCGTTTGAGTTGTTCCCCCAATCCGAACTAAGACCGCGAAAGTAAGAAAGACGTTGGCTGAGAAACAAATGCAAATATTTACTCCCCACTGTTGAAAAGATTCCCATTTCGAGGGCCGCGCAATAGATTTCGTTGTTCTGTTTAAGTAGTGCGTGATCTAGGTACTTCCAATCGGACATGACACGTAAGTCGCCCCAAGAAAACATCAGGATATTAGCCATAAAATATATGTAGACGATTTGTTTCTCCACACTTTCCACCAACGTCTTTGGAAGACTTTTGCTCCAAAAGTGTTTTTTTTTATCATTCATTCCCATTCTAAGTCATACAAAAAAAATAGAAAAATTCCAAGTCTTTCACATCTCATCTCACGCCAGTAAGCATCCCCAAAATACCATGAAATTTCTCAATTATATTCGCATGTAAAATATCTAATTTCAGATCCAGTTTCTTCTAAACAGTCTTCTACTCCAATGTCTCCAGTCTTGAAACGCAATCAAGACAAAGTAACCGGATCGCCTGTGCCCAGCAAACGTCCAAGGGGATCAGCCACCAGCGTTAAGATTATGCCAAATTCACCAAACGCCGACTAGCTGATAAGACTATGCAGTTGCTCATAACTTAAGTTTAAAAAAAAATTGCATAACGATGTCAGGAACGCCGCGAACGTCAAGAAGTGTTAAGTTTTTTTTTATTTATAAGTTTTATATATATAAAGATGAATTTTAGCTCTCCCTGTCTATCATGTTAATAACCCATAAATAGTTATGCAATTAGATATAGTTTTATATAAAAATAAGTCACACCGAAGCAATCACAACAAATCGTTGTGTGTAAATTCATTCGTATGTTAAGAATGATGAAAATGACGAAAAGCAAAGGATAGGTACATAATTGTGTATGTACATAAACAACATAAATCAAGATAAGTAAAAGAAAATAGCAATTGGAACGAGATTATATACACTGCGCGGTTGAATGTAATTTTAAGACAACAACGATCTTATTTTACCACATTAAATTTAACGTATATATATATGTAATGTACTATGTGTAAAAGAAATAAATTCATTTTTTAGCTCCGATTTAGACTTGTTATTTTATATCTGCGTTTGCTAACTGATCCCATTGTGATCGGGACACACACAATTTCCACACTCCCATGCAATACTATCGACAAAGACTGAGATGTTGGTAGTTAATAAAGCTCGTATTATCAGTCTAAGATGTCCTCGCACGCGTGTCTACGACAGTCGGTGTAACAACTACAGTAATGCGAATTTAGCTAACTGCCTTAAGCTGCGCATTCCAAGTTGGTTGGCGCGCGACCTAATCCGTGGACTTTTCTACTGCGTTGTCCTTCTGCGTGACTGGCATTTACATATCATAAGCACTCTGCTCCAAAAGCAGGGGTTTAATTACCGCATCCCTGATCGAGTACTACGCGACTGAAATTGTTATTGTTTTGCATGTAAAATCAACAAAATTCAGTGACGTATTGCTCGCTCACGGGTGCGGTTATTCGACCCCTGGATTGCAAAGATTTCCTTGTAAGAGTCTCCCTAGGGCTTCTCAAAAAGGCCACATAACGCCCATTTGTTCGCCTTCGTCCTTTAAAGGCATTATCTACGAACATTTTTTATTTGTTTCTTCTGTTTTTAGCGTCACTAATTGTTTTGTCAACGCCGGATAAGTATTAACATTTTTTGGATGACTTCAAATGGACACCACACATGGATCGTATACGACAAACGAAAACGGCAAAGGCTACGAAAACTCTCACAAAAGTCACAACAGGGGTGATAGCACGTAACTTGATACAATCGAGTTCAGTCGATACAATCGATCTCTGGCAGCACCTAATTTGTTTCGATCGAGGATAATCGGTTTAGGACAATCGATTGAAACAAATTAGGTGCTGCCAGAGATCGATTGTATCGACTGAACTGGTTTTTTTTACACTGCGTTTTTGAATTTTTAACGAACGTAAAAAGCTGGATGTAATTTGTTCCGCCAATCAACTTATTTGTGGAAACTGAACTTGGCTCTCCCCTTACGTTGTTAAAAGGTGTTCCGATACGGCAGAAAATCGTAGGTCCTTTTATCGAATTTTTCCACCTTGTTGCTTTAGAAAAATTGAAAATTTATTGATTTTACTAAAAAGCACAAACTGGTCGTATCTTGAAGAGGGTGTGTATACGGTTAAAAAAATTGACAAAAATTTCAACTGCAATTCAGTCGCAATTTTATAAAAATCAAAAGATCTAAAAGTACAAGAACAAATTGCGTGCAATTCTGTTGTTTATTCTCCCCATTTCGAACAAAAAGAAAATTCAAATATCTTCAGAAAGAGATCAATAAAAAACCAAATGTTTGTAACCAAGAAGTTTATTTCAAAATTATTTCACCATTTTTTTCTTGGTGAACATAACTTTGCCTGCAACTTAACTGACAATTTTTTCTTACTTCTCCCACTATATGCTTCGTTTTCATTTTCATAAAATTAATTTCCGAACTGTCGAGAACTGTCGAGAACTGCGTATCTACCCACTCGCTCTCATAGTCGCAATACGGCACAGCGAGATGCTTTTCAGAGGCGCACCACACAGATGTAGATAACCACCTTTCGCATATCTGTTTTCTGTCACACATTTAATATTATCAAAGCACACAGTTTTGCGGATGTGGAATGTCGAATGTTTGCTCCAGGCTTTGGTATTTCCTTTCTTCGCAATCTCAATTTTATAAGCCCCTACGGCTGTACCTGCATTTTCATATTTAGAGAACTTTCTGTTTTAATGCGATTCTACTTCGTATTTGGAATATGGCATCAAGTTCATGAATTCGAAAAACGGGTAGTTTTAGACGATTGTTAGACCCAGACCGACCGTGTTGTCAAATTGGAAAAAAGTACTAAAACTCGCTAGACAAAAGATGCTAAAATAGCTGAATTTGAATCTGTTGCCAAATGTCTTCCAAAGCTTGCCAAATTATTTGAAAGGGATCCGTTTCGTGCGATTTTTTGAGACACATTGTTTGTGCCTACAATTAACAAGAAATAACAATAAACTTCGATACCTGAAAAGCAAAAACTGCAATGCATTTGGACAAATTTAAAAAAAGTACAAGAAAGAATTGCTCTCAGGCGGATATACGTTTATACCATTCTTTTCATTGTGAATATCATTTTCTTTACACGTCCATCTGTTCATCGTGATATATTTCTTAAACAGATTTGCAAACATGATCAGTTTGTCCACCGAGGACTCATGTTCTCGCATACAAGAAAGTGTGTCAACTGTGATTTGCCAGCAACTAACGCCAACTATGACAGTAAGCAGTAATTTATAGCTTAATCATTTTCTACTATTTTCAGATCAGTCATGCCTTGCGTTCATCCAACTACGGAAATGTTTTCCTTTCATATCATCACCTTAGCGATAACTAACAGTTATTTCTACGGACAACAAATGCCTCGAAAACGTTAAAAAAAAAGAGGTAAGATTAAACTTTGTGCCAAATTTGAACAGTTAAGTTAAGTTAAGTGACTAAAATATCAGATTTGTAAGACTTGATCAATCGAACCAATAAGTTGCAGCAGGTAAAAGCTTGCGGTAGGCATTGGCCGAACGAGACTTTTCTTTTCGTCGAAACATTCGTCCTTAGCGCATATTGGCAAATTTCGAGTTGATGCAGCTCTAGGGCATAACGTGGCGAACGCTTAATGCGAATTCACATACAATTAGACACTGTTTGTAAATAAAAACGGTTTTCCATTGTTGAACGACCATTTCTGCCGAAGTTGCTGAACGGCGACGATATCTGCTGCTTAGTACACTGGGCGCGCGGTCTTTTCAGCGTTTAAAAACCAGCAAATCCGAAGGACGTAGTCCTTTTTTTCGTTTTGCATTATCATCAACAGTGAGTCCGTCCTTATCCGGACTTTTGATTGCTTCACAACATGTCGTTTTTCTGCTATTTCTGAAACCCCTTTGACGAAAGGGGCCGTATATTTCCAAGTCAGTTTTTTTTTCGATTTGAGAACTTCCGCCACCATCTACATCTAAACACCCTAACTAGTAACCTTAATAAGCTCAGATTCAAATATGTCGAAACGGCTGTGCCTTGCTGACTTTACCACTTCATACTCCTAATGGGCTATTGTTAGACTTCTGACGCTGGTGCAGGCATTCAGCAGAGCATTATACGACTGTGCTTGTCAACATTATTCCATCTTCACTTCGGACGCAGTTAAAATTTGCTGGTACAACAAGTACTTGTTCTGTTGTGCTTGTGTTTGGGCGAAAACCGCACTGCTCATCCTCCACAGATCTGTAACGCGTTTCCAACAAAGACTTGACCAACCCCTAAACACCGTTGATGTTTTTTCAGTGACTTTCAGTGACTATAACCTGCCGAAATTTGGAGATTTCCTACTGTCTTAAGACCAAATGCATCCATACAGGTTCCCGCTGTCCCGCTGAACGTTCATAAACCCAAGGTCAACGTCCAAGAATTAAAAATATATTTAAAAAAAAAGTACGTATACGCCAGAGTTGTTTCGTGTGATCTCATTTAAAAAAACGGCATTTGGCGACACTTTGCGCCATACCTTCTGTTTAAATTATTCCTAATTAACAAGTTTTCTCTTCGCACTACAGTACCGCTTCACATCTCTTTCGCATACACATACAGACAAATGTAACAAATTGAAATGGGACAAAAAAACGAAGAAGAACTTTTACGAAATAACAGTTACGCCCGGCACCTAATGTATAACAGAATTTACATAGGTCCAAGAGAGGTTTAGCGACCGTATGTGAAGCAAAAACAAAGGATTGCACTCAAGGCCATTACTGCCAATATTTTCTCATTCTCTATTGTACACACTATTCCCATTCGAAGAGCTTCACATTCGAAAAGCTCTACAACTTGTTCTCCGATACTACTCTGGCTGTCAGTTTGTCAGAGACCGAAATCGTAACTTTGAATAGAAAAAAAACGAAAAAAAAAATGTCAAATTCTGATCGCAACTGTGTTTTTTGTTTATGTTCGGTTGCGCTCGTAAAATAACATTTTAAACATATTTCAAATGAAAGTGTTGTAATTTCGCCATCGTATGAAAGGCTCATAGATGTCAGTGTTGTTGAACGAGGATTGATTTGATCGAGTGAAAAAAACGAAAACGAAAAAGAGCTTTAATTATTATTAGCGTTTTGTTTGCACCGTTATACAGGCAAGTGAAAAACTAATCCTAAGACATTATTTGCTGTTCACAGAAGTTTTCTTCGCCCTTTTGTTTTCTGCACCTTGAAGTTCATTAAAGGAATCCCTTGTTTCGAAAAAACTTGCTAAAAAATAAGGAAAAAAAACTGTTCTCACGGTCACCGTTTTTTTTTTTTTTTTTGAGAAAAAAGCTTACATTCACATAGATACCCAAAGAGAACACTTCCAATTTCATTTGCTCGATTTGATTTGATTGCGATTGCGAGAGCGAAACTTGGAACAGAATTAACGTGCAAAAAAAAATAAATTTAAAAGGAAAAAAGCCCTCGCCGCGCACAGCGAAAGATTCGTCGTTATATCGTCGTCGTGGTCATGGTTTGTGGACGTTGCTGTGCTGCTGCTGCTGTCGTAGTCGTCATTGAAACTTAGTGAGTCAGTTGGTCGGTTCAGAAGACGAAACAAACTGACAGACAAGCAGACAGACGGACGGACGGACGGTTGGACGGTCGCGCGGTGTGTTGTGTGTTGTTTGCTATTTTGATGCTGCTGCTTTGAGTGACCAAACGAATCGAGCTAACAAGCAAGCGAGAAGCGTATCAAAGCGAAACGTGTGCCGTGAAAGCAGCGAGCTAGCTCTGTTTTGTATCTTGTTGTGTTTGTTGGTTTTGTTGGTTGACAGTGTTTCGTTCTATATCAACACAACGCATAGCAGTTGCACAGATTATTATCAACAATCGTGTGTATAAAATATAAACTTAATTTTTTTCCTTTTCCTCGAATGAATTTTTCGTCTTTACAAGAACTGTAAATTAAAAGATAGAAAGAAACAATAGCAGCATCATCAAGTCGCGTATTAAATTAATAGCCAAAGTACTACTTGATCTCTGTGAATGTCAGTGGGGTCTAACGGCGGCTCGGTCGGTGACAAGTTGGTCGTTTTTGTTCTTTGCGGTTTCCAGGGTATATAAAACACTTGGGTACATCGCTTAATTTGTTACTGTACATACTGTTTGGGACATTTTTTCGTTTACAAATTTGAGCCTCGAATTTCTTCTCCTATACACTACCACCGACAATATACAGCTATAGATTTATTACCAGGTGAAGACGGACAAAAGCCTAGTCGAGGAGAATACGTTTGCTTGGATATCGTGTGCTGTTGGTAACCATCATCACCACCATCTGATCAACTTATTTCGAAAAGCAAGTGTCCTGCTACTCTTGTCACCATGTCGGATGTTGGAAGCGGCGACGAGGGAGTTCCTGGAGCAAGTAAGTCTTTATTACATGCTTTTATTATTTTGGCATGTGGAAAATACATAATATATATAACCACATAGTACCTATGTGGAGTAAGTAGTGCGGAACCAGGTTTTATATGAGCCAAAACCATTCTATGTTAAATTATTAAGCATACCCCAATTGATTGGCGGCGCCCCGCCGCAAAAATATATAGTGACACTGTCATCTATGTACTTATTCGCAGAGTGTAAACAGCTGATAAACATTGAACAGGGTATAGTCAATCTGAATGTATCCATTTTTCCATATAGATACCCACGAAAAAGTGACTAGGTATGTAGGTACATGTACATGCACATGGAAATGTATATATATTTTCAGTGGCGGGCGGAAGGATCTTTACGATTAACCTAGAAAGCACATCTCCTGTTATGGCCTTGCTTTGCCATGTACATATATCAGTTTGATGGTGAAAGCTTATCCAAGTTTCCTCTTTGCATAGTTCTACTCCTCTTTAATAGCGTAGGTGCGTTGCTGAAATGCTAACCCCTTTAACGACTGAACGACTGTTTTCTGCACACACTTGTTCGATGTATAGGTAGGTACGTGTGCGCGAATACGCTGCATGTAGGTATGCATTGATACATGATTTGCAGTTGCACCTCTACTCTACCTACCTACATAAAACACGATATGTCAACTGCGAGCGTTACTAGGTCAACTCGAGTCGAGATGTGTAACACAAAAAAGCAGAGAAACCTGTAAAGCTGGAAACGAACACGTGATTCCTCCTACTTCCTGAGGCTGACATCCATCCAAGTATATAAAAGCCATAAGAACACCAGTTTTTCGCTATAAAAATGTCCCTAATAGATTAACAGGATCAATTATTGTTATTAGTCAGGCAACCTTAGTGGGAAAAGTGGGTGAAAAGACAACCCACAACCGGGAGAAGACTGAAAAACACGCATGCACTTTACCCTGTTCAAATTGCAAGAGAAAGAGAGAAATAGGTTTTCACAAAAGTATATCCTAAGTAAGCCAAGGTCGTAACAGTTATGTACATTGTACACACAATTGCATGCAAGTAGCTACCGCAGTACCTACATGTAGTTTGGGGGCCGTTTGCAAAGACTGGTTGAGGATGTGCAGTAGATTGCGAATAATTCAATACCCAGCCGAAGGAATTGTTGATAAATCAATAATTTATCAGGCATTGACGTAATGTTGGTCCGTTTTCCCTTCGCGATGTGCCTATAGGCCCCAAAGAATATAGGTACACACATACCCGATACCCACACGTGCTTATACTAATAAGTATGGGTGTATAGACATCCTAATGAGTAACACGTCTACTAAGCATACACTCGACGCTCCTAATCAAATCAAGCTAACCTACTTAAAGATAAAGAGGATTTCGTTTGTTACGAGTATCTACATAAGTGATAATTAAGATTGAGGCGACAGCCACGTATAGACTGAAAATGAATTGGTTGCTCTATTGAATGTGCGGAAACGTGTATTCCTTCGTATATGATTGAACGGCGAAAAAATCTCTCCAATCTGTTGATATCCGCCATAGACAGGGTGTTTCATCTTTGACTCGGCGCTAAGTTTCTTTTCGCTTAAACGATTTAAGGAGGGGCGCTAGGGATTGTACCTTTTTTGAGAACAGAAATCGCCAAAACAATTTCACAGAGGGAAGGTCTGTTTGACGTGAGTTCTGTAGTGCATTGGAATAGTCCCACGGTTAACAAGTGACGCTGAAAATCTGTGTTCGAAGTTAGCGCCCTGGTTGATGGTTAATCTGGTCCTAGCTATTAATTCAGCGAGGACGATAGTTATGCCCTTGACTTTATTTGGATGAACTCTAATTTTGTTCATCGTGATTGATAGGTTTATCATTTTTAAAACAGTTCGGCTTACGCTCTTTTGTGAATGCAAATTCTTGGGGTTTCCTTGGATTTTTTTTGCTAGACTCGGCAATGCACTGATTGTTCTCAGGCGGGGCGCACTAGGCCGAACAAATTGTGCATGTTTTGCCTTAGAGCTGTCATCGGTGATGTGCTTTACATTTGAATATTCGAAAACTGTAAACTTTATCCATGGTCCGTCACCATGGTCGGAATGGCGTGCATTTCATCCGTCCAGGGGGTACGTTTTTTTCCTTTAGTATTTGCTATTAAATGTGGAAACACCCTGTATATAGCTCTGTGTTGTGCAAACCAATTATTCAAGTATTCATCCACCTAAACAAAACAAAAACTCGTATTGAACATGAACCCTAAGAAAAAAACAAAACCGTGTACAGACACAGAGGAGAGCACGAGCCAAAAGAGCAGAAAACAAATATTGCATGCACATAAAATTGACATAAAATGCGCTACAGTATACAGTAGTAGTTGATCTTATGTAACATCAAACACTAATGGCTCAACTTTATCCAAGGAGGGGTTGAATTTCAGCTCAGGCTCTCAGATAGACCTATCTTTCTTGTTCGATTATTTTGTTGTTACCTTTTTCTCATATTGTACTTTACGGCGACTTTTCTCACCTACCCCATTCATTCGTATATGTACTATGTACTAGTCCGTACAAGTGTCTAGCAGTAAGGCACGTGCGGCCACATTCACTCATTAGAGGGTCGTTTATATTTTAAGAATAAGTTTTGTCCATGTGTTGCAATTCCCCGAGATGGAAAATACATAAACTTGAAATGACATTTCTCTTTTCCTTCTTACAAAACGTTCGTTGTTGTTTGTTGTTGTTGTTTTTTTTATGATTGGACGTATATTCATTCCATAAGAGCAGAGCATTCGTCACGCTATTTATGCATATGACCTACTTTAGAGCAAAGTACCATCGGAGTACTATTATTTATGTTGTGTTGGAGAAGAGGAATTATTATTACCTGATGTGAGTGTAGAGCATCTTATTAGATACTACCCCTTTTGTTTTTCTACAACTTTAAAGTGTATCTATCTACCAATACCTAGCTTATTGGGAGAATTGATTTTATGTACATTTGCCATGGGGTGGTATGCGGTATCCTGGGTCTTTTATTGTAAGTTGTGTAGATAAATTGCCTTTAAATAAAATAATTCACAGTTCCCACAGTCATTGATCTATATTGTTTCTAATAAGTCGTCGTTGTCGTTGTCGCTCTAAAGCTGTAACGTAATCTTGATTCTTGACATTGGAATGTATCTATCCCATTGCTCTGGCTCTGGCTCTGGTGTGTATTGTGAGCGGGTAATTTCTCTATTGTATAATGAAGCTTTTAAATGTTTGCAATGCAAAAAGCTCTTTCTGATTGTTTCAATCAGCTGCTCAGTGCTCTCACTCCGAGAGTAGTAGGACTTGTTATAAACAGAGCCTGCGGTCTCTGCCACATTTAACAGCTGGTCGGTTGTTTTTTTTGTTATTTTTTTTTTGGTATTGAAACCAAAAGAAAATCGATATAAAAATACCATATCTGTTATTTTTCTGCTCGCGGTGGTGGGGTGGCGAATAAAACTCAATACAATGTATGCATGTGTTGGACATACTACCAACTGAATTTAGAAACAGTACGCACGTGTGTTGCCTCTTGTTAAATTTGATATATATTTATAGGTAAACCGAGTCTGTTCGTTCATAACAGATGCACAGAAAGTACAGGGAATTTTGTGTGGAAAATAGGAATTTCGCTATGAGCGAGGTCAATGAAGCCAACCTGACGACAACTGTTGGGTGATGATGTTTTTTTTTTTTAAAGGAGTTGTAACAAGCGTTCGACTATATTGGCTGTCATAATACTCAACTCTTACGAAAAGGAGACCCCTTTTAATTTAACTGACGATGCATTTTTGGTTATCATTGGATTAAATGGAGGTTATAGGTAAATGGAGAAAAGTATATGCAGAGGGAATATCTAGCGTGTTGTCCTCCGAATTGAGGATATTTTTTGACTTTTCTTTCAAAATATGGTAACAGTTTTGAAATTCGTAGCAATATCCTACTGTATGCAGATATTGATAGGGGTATCTATTCAGAATTTTGATTCACTCGTCATGTGGACTGTTTGTATTTACAAGGGACCTGATACAGCATTGAACTCGCACTGTCGCTGATGAATGGGGGTATAGGCATCCTGCCTGAATGTACCTATAGCACTTCTCTTCTTTTTCCGATAAATGTCCCTGGGAATTCAGCTTTTTTATTTAACTCTTTGCAGATAACAAAGTACAACATGCAAAGTCTGTTCGTTTGTAAAATTCTCTCACTCCGTCGTTATAACCGACTCGACGACAAGAACTATTTTTTTCCGAAAATTTATCGTTTTATCCGACATTTCGTTGACGTTTTATTCGGACGGTAGAATATGTAGCTTAAAATGTAATGAACCAACCAAATGAAAGGAATGTGGACGTTATAAAGCAACTGCTCGTTATAAGTGACTTTCACTGTATCTTTAGTTTATGTCGCGTCACAATCGGCCCTAGCGAGGTATCCGTCAGAACTGAAGATTCTCCGCAACACATACTCTGTCGGATGCCCAAATTACATTTGAGGTATCCCATTTCGGAAATCGCAACCTAGCTGTCAAAAATTGATGAAAAATATTCACTTCATTGCACTTCAACGTAATTCGCCGATATGCTTTACAAAAATCCTCCGAATCGTATAAAATCGGAGAATTTTCGGCTAAATTTCGACCGAATTGCTTACTTTTTTTCCAATGTCATCTTAACTTATTACTTTCTGTGAATTTTGAGTTCTTATTCATAGAAATCGTAACCTATACCCGTCTGACAGTTGCTTATTCATCTCGATGAGGTTCATTTCCTGTTCCCATATTTATTACCTATACATAAACTGAATGTCTCTGTTGCATTTTAAACGGCAATTGATTAACCACTGCAGTGATAATGCATGTAGGTAGGACATCCTCTGCTCCTGACTAAAAATAGCGACTAAGAATCCGATTGATTGGGATTTGGTTAAATTAATTTCAGATGCAGCTGAACATTTATAAGCGACATCAATATTTAAGATTCAGCAGTCAAAAACTCTGCAAATGTATTAGCAAACATTAGGCAGTTGTCGGCTATTTGAAAATTCGAATATTTTACTGTCTTGTTCTCAGAATTGTCTGTTTTTTGTTGGTGAAAGATTTGGCTTTCAAAATTCGCAGTACTTTTTATGGTGCCTTTTTCAGATTTCAGGTTGTTTCATAAGTTTTTTACTTTCTTTGTAAATTCAAAAAAGTAATACAATAAAAATGGACTTTAAGACAGGAGCTATTTCATCTGACAGCTTACAAATGTCGAAAGAAATCAACTTAAGGTGACGTAACCGCTTCCATGTATTTGCAATCAATTCGTATATGCAATTCATAAACTAGTAAAACTCTTTGTCGGCAAATAAAATGAAACGGCGCGCAGAATGTAATGGAGTGTTGAGTCGTATCGCTGATCTTAATCCACTCAAAGCTCGAGGGTCATGCAGCTGTTCTATTAAGTTCTTTGTGCTCGCGTTACTCCATAAAACCTCTCATCATTCTGCTTATTTGCCGTCAGCAATTAATTCGATTATTTTCCATTGTGGACAATGAAAAGTACGGCGCCTGCTGTCCTAGTACAAGCTGCATTCACATTGTCGGCATTTCCTCGAAAACGATTGGCATCATATTGAAATTGCACTTCTTATCTCTATTTGTTTACATATCGACATAGGTTGAATCATTTCTATTGAAAATCAGGGCGGCATTAAAATCAACATCCGCAGCCAACTTGAACCGGCTTGAACAGACTTGTTGCGGCATATTTCAATTAAAAGCACTGCCTTCTTATACCTATATGAAATAAGAACAGAGTTTAATATTCGGTCATCGAAGGGTTGGAAATTGTTCATCTCTGATTTCTTAATTTTTGAAAAACAACAAATTCGTCCTACATTTAATAACAATTCAATATACAAACTTACCAATCTCATCCATCCATTTCAGAATACAATGTGGTGGGCATGGACGGCGGCAGCGGAGGAGATTTTGAATCGGGTAAAGGTACGCTTGCTCTTACAACCAGAATATTTAAATTAAAATGCGATTTTTTTTCGTTTCTCCTACCGTTTTTTTGTTGTATTTTAGGACCACAAGGTCAACAGATTGAACAGGAATTAGCAACAAAAATGTTGCAAATTCAATCGAAACGGTTTTACCTCGACGTTAAACAGAATAGAAGAGGGCGATTTATAAAAGTCGCAGAGGTGAATGCAAATATTTGAAATTTTCTTAAGGCCCGGGAACACAAGTCACTGTGTGTCTTGAATTTTATTCGATTGCGTATTACGTAGTTGAAGTGAATGTATTTGATGTGAATTCATTTTGTCATCGTTCGTTTTTGTTTTTAAAACCCCTCGTCTCAGAAAGTAAAAAAGGTCTCGTGGATGTGCTTTCCCTTTTTCCCTGAATGTCCTTTTTGTGCAAACTGGTTGTTTAACGCGCTTAGGTAATCATTTTCAACTTGATTTACAAGGTGTGCATTTTCAAACTAAGTATAACCTCGGAGAAGCTAAAAATAGCAAGGACAATGCATGACTGCGCAGTAAATAAAAATGCATATAAATTTGGCTCAAATTGAAATTGCAAAACCTGATTTTGTATGACTAACAATTCGTCTGTAATAGAATCCATCGCATCCAAGCCTCATTGTGTCGCTTTCCAAATATACATTTCTTACTGGAAAATTACATATTTCGCAAGAATTGGAGGGACCGTAAATTTTTCAGTTTATCAGTAAGAATGTGAGTTTCTTTCGCCCCCTTGTAGACTCGCACTTTGTTCTAATAATAACCACAAAGCTCTATTTGTACATCGTTGTTCACGTGTCAAGAAAAGAAAGGTACTCCATGGCAAAACCCACAAGTGATACGCTGTCATTTGACGGCTTCTTAATGTCATTTGGAAGGAAGTTTACAAGGTAACTGCGCCTAGGTTACATAGACTAGCGAAATGTAACAAACTGTCAGCCACACTCTCGTAAGTGTTGGACGAGTGGCAGTCATGACATGAGTAGGCAATCATTCTATTTGTAAAGATAATGAGATACAGTTAAATTGTCTTGCATTCAAAACATGATGATGATTAAGGGTGAACTCTACACCTGTCCATATGGCGGGGGGTATTCATACAAGCCTGTCAAATATGTTGCAGAAAGTCGGCGCTCACGTCGGATCAAAGGAAGGTTGGATGTGTTGTCCTCTTTATCATTTACATATGTTGATTGCTTGGTTAAACAAGGTTGGGTGAGTTCAGAATTAAAATGATCAGAAATATTTGGTCCTTCGAATGAGGAAATGAGGAAAAAAAAACAAAACGATGACACAATGAATTCAATCTAATCACTTATTTTTAGAAACTTTGAATATTACTTATCAAATATGTACTCTAGATTGGTGCGGATGGTAGACGAAGTCAAGTGTATCTGGCGCTGTCAACTGCAGCCGAGTTCAGAGATCACTTATCGACTTTCAGTGACTATTATGCATCATTAGGTGAATAAATACCTTTTGTGAAATTTTTCTGTAAATTTATTTAGTATTAATAAAAGTCAAATCGATAGGACCACCAAATCCTGAGAATGTACCTGAAGATGGAAAACTTAAATCAGAAATGATGATCAAAGATAATCGCCGGTATTATTTAGATTTGAAGGAGAATGCCCGAGGTCGTTTTCTAAGAGTAATGTCGTCCATTCATTTTATAAATAACAATAAAAAAAATGGATTTACTTTGTAGGTATCTCAAACTATAACGAGAGGCGGTCCGAGATCCCAAATCGCTATTCCGGCTCAAGGAATGATCGAATTTAGAGATGCCCTTACCGATCTATTAGAAGAATTCGGAACAAGTGATGGAGGGTATGTGTCCAGTTTAAATATTTTTGCCATATAGTTTTATTAAGGTCAAGTTGTAAGTCTACAATTTCTCGTTTTCGATATTTTTTTTTGTTTATTTCTTTGCAGTTTCAAGGGTGAATTGCCCGAAGAACGCCATATGAAAGTTGACAATAAGAACTTCTACTTTGATATTGGACAGAATAATCGGGGTATTTATATGCGAATAAGCGAGGTAAGTGGTAGTCTTTAAGTAGTGCATCTGTTCTTTTGATTCACATATTACCATACATTTATCTACGAACGAAACAAACTTAACATATGCACGAAATGATGGCCTATGTTGAAAAATATCCTCTTTACCACTCTTGTCAGTTAGGATTTTTTTAAAGAATAAAGAAGATTTGAACAAAATTTAGGCTGTCATTTTTCGACATTTTTCGACAAGAATCTTCCACAAGAACCAAGAGCATATCATTTTCAAATGGACCTGTTAATAGTTTGTGCAGATTATTTCTGTTATTGGAGTTTGTATTGTGTTTCTGTCATTATTTGTCTGTCAAGTGTGGCATCGTGTACACGAAAAGGATTCTTAAGCATGAAACGGTGATGTATCGTTATTCGCGTGAATATCGGTTGGTTTTTGAGTTTCGTTTGTGTTTTAAGTCGCCTGAATAGAAAAAGAAATGGAGTTGAATGCGTCGAACGTTGATGCGTTGAGGAAGTAGTGAATGACCTCTGAATTGGCATCGGTTCACCGTCTTAGACGACTTCATGCATCGAATTTGCTTTACAATTTAATAAAAAAAATCGTTAGAGATACTGCATGGATATATTTCGATTTAAATTAAACAGTAGCTGACGTCAGTTTAAGGTTGAAACACCCAACCATGAAATCAAACAGGCCGGCATTGCTAAGTTTTCCATTTGGAGTTCAGGAGAGCAGTATTCCCATGCGTTGAAGAATTCTGAAACAGAACCATTCGTCACTCACATACATGAAAACATTTTACTCCCTTGAAATTCTTGAAAAAACTTTACTTTTTTGACACTTTAAATACGACTATTCCTTCGAACTTGTCTGCATCATCCTGTTCTACATCTCATACCTCTATAACCGCGAGAACAGACTCTTAAACTTTGTTCTCTTTGTACAATTTTTCATTTCAACTAATGTTCATCCCAATACAGTATATCCCTCTGTACAACTAACTTATGCTTTTGTATTTTCTGGTGTCGATATTTTCTTTTTGGTTTTAGGTGAAAAGTAATTTTCGCACAGCAATTACGGTTCCAGAAAAATGCTGGACTCGTTTTCGTGATATTCTAACCGATTATTGCGAGAAAATGAAAAAATCGTCCGACTCGTCAATCACTGCCGAAAATAACATTCAAACTCCTTCTAACAGCTTAAAGTAAGAACTTACACATATAAAAAGAAAATATTTGCTAAACTATGAAAACTTATTCAATTAAAAAACCATACAAGAAAAAAAAACCAAACACATAACGAACAACCAAAAAAAAAATGAATAATTAAATAAATAATAATAGTGTTTAATTTGAGTTAAAAATAATACCTTAAGTCAAACAAAAAAACAACAACAACATAGTTATTACTTAAAAAGAGAACAAAAAAACAATGAACTAAATAAATCATTAGTCAATAACTGTATATACTAAAAAATTGCGTACATAGTAAAGAGAACGTAACCGAATAGAAAGGAAAACAAAAACGGGCATCTAACTTATGATACACAGTTGTATCTATTGTTGTTGGTCATTGCAAGCTTTTTGCCTTTTGTTTCTCAATAATTGTTTTAAACATGAATATTTGTTACAGAATCTATATAGTCTAAATGAATGTTAGAGAAAGATTGTTAAAACAATTCACACACACACACACACACAACATATATATATATATATAGACCTAGAGCCCCTCCCCTTTCTTCCCCGAAATTGCCTCCAGCCTTTATTTCCAACCAAAAATGTAACGGCTCTAGCCCTTACTCAATTCAAGGCTTGCGCCGCCGTTTATAATAAAAGGAAAGCAAGGGAAAAATTAATAAACTCAAGTACATAATGTTTGTTCAAATTAAACAATACGAAAAGTCGGTATAAACAAATCAACATTTTAATCATAATAAAATATAAAGAAAACAAATTAAAAAAAAAGTATTTACTAGATGAATTTTACAGCAGAAATAATCTATATATATATATAATTATTATGTATTGTATGTATGTATAAATATATCACCAGATGTTGTATATTTATTTATATGTACAAAACATTTTAGGAAAACCGAAAACGGGCAAAAAATTGAATAGTTTCTTAAGGTTAAGAATTAGTGAAATCTATATATTTTTTTGTTGGCTCCTCAAACACCACAGCATAATCTTGATGTTAATAAAACAAACACTCTAATAATATGTTAAGAAAACATTAAGCAAATTGAAAGGATGTACACTATAGTATCCCATCCCCCGACCACGCAAAGAGAGACATCGTTAGAAAAAATATCACAATGCTTACTTTATTATGTTGAATAAGTCATGAAGTAGCCAAATAACCATATAGTTTCTCTCTCCTCCGCATTGCTCCTGTTTCCAATACGAGTGGGTTCTGTGGGATCTGATTTAAATAGGAATCCGTGCGCGCTTCACTTCATCTTACCAAAAAAAAAAATTTACACTGCAGCATAAACGAATAAAGACACAAAGCGCCTTACTAATAAATACATTCTATTTGGTCTTTAAAATTATAGACTTGACATGGTTATTGTTGAGGCCGCAATTGCAATTTGTCCGGCCTCAAGGTACATAAAAGATTATTCAACATTTTTCGTCTTATATTTTACTTGGAGCCGCGTTTCGGAATGACTTGTAGAAGACCTCATACCGCAAGTTTTGACTTAAACAGGTTCAAGCAATGGCGAATCGTCGGTCGCCAAATTATACCAAAATCTTAACTGCCAAATAAAAGCCTTTAAACCGATCGAATCCAATTTAAGCACCAAAATGAATGCGAGTCTGATATTGTTGCTGCTCACTGAAAAGAGGGAAATCATTCAAACTGAGTTTACTTCGAATCTTTTTTGTATAATTTTGCTTTTCTTTTTTAAGCTTTTGCAACTTCATTTGAACGTTTTGTTCGGAGTGATAGGAAACACAGAAAATCTTCTTTTAAAGATCATTTTCATGATACACGCCTTCCCATGAAAGTCGTGTCCAGCGAAACGGAGTAGATTAATACAGAAAATGCATCGAAAACCAACTTTTTTCACATGGACGGATGAGAGGTTAAAACCATTGCCTCCCGGTATTTTACGCTGAGAAAGACGCCCGTCCGCTTCAACATTCCCATAGAATTTATAAGTGTTTTCGGTTTTATAATTCATCTACCTGGGTCGAATCGCTTCGTCCGTGAAGGAGCATCACATGTAAATCAACTTAATTCCGTAAACGTAATGCTCGTTCACGGACGACGCGATTCGACCCCTGTTTACATGGCCTTTACTCCAATGTGCCCCACAGAAAAGATCCACCCATTCGAGTACTGTTAACAAACAAATCGCCATCAAGTTGGATAACCCTTTGCCATAATTTGAGATCACATAAATGTAGGAAATAACTTTTTTATTGTTACCAAAATTGAATATAACAATATTGAACTTAAATTACAAAATACGAAAATCAGAACAATTTAGAGTTAAAGCGTCGACGCCAGCTGCGCTGCTGCCACAAGAAGACTGTCTTTTCCTGTCGTCGTTCGCTCGCTTGTCACCTCCCCTCAGTCCAGCCAATTCCATAGTCCCATCGAACTCAATACGTTATACCACGTCCACAGTTTAATCGCCGCGGTCAGCACCAGCCATCCGCTGCCCACCCCAACAACGATAAGTGCCGCCTTCAGTGGAGTCATTGTATCCCAAAACAACATTGGGCAGATCGCATTGGGTTTTATACGTCCAAATGTAGGTCAGCTCGCATTCCATCGGCGACGATTCGTAGTATAAACATATTCTCGATTACCCAACCGATGATGCATGCTGGGGGTAAGCGAACTGCGATCGCCCAAGTTGACAAACAAGCAAACGACGTTTCAGGTTACTGTAAATACAAAAATTAGATTACGCGCAGCTGGCGGTCGACGGTTCATTACAAATGACTAATTGGGAAAATGGATACTTAGCTTTACTACATAAATAGGGGGTTGCATTAAAACGCAATACTGGCCGCTACTTTCGTTCAAAGCGTACTGAGTTGAATGTTTCCCTCTTTGTTTGGAACACATCAACAATAAGCAATAAACAATGACTCAGCAGGACTTATTTTTTATGCCTTTTTCTTGTGAAAACGTGTCTAAGCAATACTGGGCCGATCTAGCTCACTGGCCCCCATCGAAAAAAAATAAACTCTATCAGATGTTAGCTGCGGACTCGTGCTCCTCCTCGATAGGTTAATAAATATCATCGCGTTCAAAAAGTAATATATCTCACTGCATAGAAATGAAAAGAAGACAATTACATATTTACATTATATATATAGATATATCAAATTAGGTATAAAGCGTTAATTATATTTAAATTTGAATTACCACCCCATGTTACTATAATTGAATTTTTTTGTTAATTCTCCGCCCAATATTGGGGGCCAAACTGCTTTTGTAGAGTCTTTAACCATTTCAGTCGACAACAAAATCGAAAATCGCGGTGTTTGCTGGCTAAATTAATTAAAAAAATGAAAATAAAAACAAAAAAAAAACTAAAATCATCCCAAAAGTTGACATAAATAAATGTGATATTTTCTTGTTATTAGAAACAAAGTGACATACTATATTTAAAAAAAAAATAAAATGATAAAAGAAGATAATATTTTCATTAAAACAAAAATTAAAAAATAATAAAAAAAAATTGTTTAGAAAAGCGAAAGATTGTTAAGAATAAACTTACCACTCCGGTTACAATTTGTTTTTTTTTTTCTACAATATTTTCCATTATTCTTCTTCTTCTGCGTCTTTGTTATGTATTCTTAACAGTATATAACATATATATGTATTATTTTTTGGTAGGTCAAATAAACAATTAAACTTAAAACGAATAAACACAAGCATAATGTCTATAGATGTGTATTTTAAAAATAATATTACTAAACAAAATAATACAGACACGCATGCATATAGTATATACATACAAATATATTTTGTTGATGTATTTTTCTATGTAGGTAGACAAAATCCATGAATTATCTATATATATATATATTTAAAAATAAAAAAATAACAAACAGAGGAGAAGAAATATATTTGTGAAGTAACTAGAACTATCTACTTTCTGTACGCCAATTCTAAACACTTAATAATAAATAAAAATTACAAACAAAAGAAAGAAAAACGACCCTCAGTTCCGTACCTTACATCAAATATCTGAAGCAGATATGAATGTTATTTAAATAAAACTAAACAGAAAGGTGTGAATATTTATGTATTTTAAATGAACAAAACTTTATACACACACACAGACACACATATGTGATGCAGCGCATAGCGTTTCAATCAAATATATTTATATTCGTGAGAAGAATTAAAAAAAAAAAAAACAATACCCCCCCAATTGTTATATATTTTTCTTTTTTGATTATCTGTTGTAGTCTTAAATGGAATTTCCTTTCTTTATTTTTTATGGAATTTCCCAGATTCCAGTAACCTTCATCTCTCTTTTATGTTTTACTTAACCAATGCAAAAGCAATGTTCATTATCGTTATTTTTGGTTTCGTTTTAATTGCAAAAAAGTAAAAAAAAAATTGAAAAAAATAAACAAACAAGTATTTATAACAAATGAAAACTCTTAATGGTGATCAAAAGGATTTAGTGCAAAGCATTACGTCTTAAAAACATAAGTATATATATTCTTTCATATTTATAAATATTAACGTACTAAATTAAGTGTATACTATATAAGTGCACGTGGTGAGGTTTGAATTTTGAAATCCGATCGACTCCTTTTCGTTCTCCTTTTGTATTACCTACTTTATTATTATTACTATTCGAAAACAATAAATGTCCAAGTATGAAGAATTATAGAACAGAAAAACAACACAACATTCACCTCGTACACTTATATACTTATTTATCTTTAAGAAACGTAAGTAATTACTTGAGAATAAAACAAAACAACACAGGCACATTATTTAGAGAAGAAAAACAAAATGTAATTTATCAATAAACAAATTTGTGAATGATAGTAGAATGTAATTTGATTGATCAATAAACATAAACAAAAAAAAGAAATCATACATTATATTACACAATTAATGATATAAACAAAATTCTGATAAATAACAGATTCTAATTAGCGATACTATGCAGAAAATAAAACGAAAGAAAAACAAAAAATAGTTAAAATATAATAAATATAACTAGAATAAAAATTCGGTCAATCCATAAAGAAAAATTTATATGTATCTTTTTCTCTCTCAATATTCATATTGAAGCTAACTTATTTCGAAAAGCGATGGAAGGATTTTTTCAATATTCCATCTCTTCAACAACAGAAATAAACAACTAATCTCCGAAAACATTGTTTTAGTGAGTTCCGATCAACCCAAAATGACAGTTGGACGAAGCATCCCTAAGTTAAATTATAATAGCTACCTTCAACCGTACAATTAAATAAAATATATTTACTTCCCTGCCCCCTATTCCACCACCCTCCCAACCGTTAACTGATAAATAAATTTTAAATAATAAAAAAGAAGGAAAAAAAAAACCAAGATAAAAATAGTTATTATATATATGATAGATGTAAAGTTTTAAATGAAAAGAAAAACAACCCATAATAAAATGAGTCGTATCAAAAAAGCGGGTCGTTTATTTGAATCTACCCACCGCGACCGCAGTTGATTGCGACTCGATCTTGTAAGTATAACCGGCGTGGGATGAAGCCACTGTTCGATTGAATTGTGACCACAAAAGAATTGGTTTGTTTAATATGGTTTGAACTCAAATGTACAGATCAGAAGGGCTGAAAGGGCAGTACCGGCGTTTCTGGTGCGTCACGGTCAATCGCGCCACATCGAGTAGTTTCACTGCTGTTGCATCTGAGAATATTGAAAAACTTTTGAAGATGGCCGATTGACCATGGTCCTTGTTTAGCATGAAATAATAGTTTTTAACTCTCTGAAAGAGTTAACCAAAGTTACCACTCCCCTGCATAGGTACCAAAATCGAACTATGTACTTGCCCAGAGGCCAACGGCAACAGTGGAATGACCTCAAAGATAAATTGCCCTGAATCCGCAGGTTTTCCTTTCTGTCTATTCTTTCTTCTAACTATAAACAACAGCAGCACCGCTTAACAAGAATTGTCTTCAATTTCGGTAAGCAACAATGAAACCACACGTTTGCGTTGGTCAGTGGTGTAAAAAACCACCCAAGATTAATAAAAGCTTACATTCATTGAAAGGAATTAATTTTGGGCGAAAAAGCTGTTGCCTACCCCTGGAGAAACATTCCTTTAAAAAAAAACATACAAACCCTCCGCCAAATTGGGTAAATTTACCTCCGCATACAACATAAGCACTCACCCAATCCAGAGGTAAGAATCTACATGCAAAGCAGATTCACAAAAAGAAAACTTAAATCAGCCATTGAAAAATTCTTCGTGAAATACCAGGCGCTCAGCAATTTCAGCATGTTTCCCTCACAGTGTAGCACAGCTGCATCTGTTTTATAACAGCTACGAACGACATCTACAAATATCGTTGCAGTCCAATCATTTAACTTATTGCATATGCTAAGGCGAATGATACCCGATGAATCTAGTACAATAATTAATAGATGCATTGGCTTTATGACAGCTAAGAACGACACCTACCTAGACAATATCGTTGCAGGCTATGCATTTAACTTATTGCATATGCTAAGGCATTTACGAATTGGAATTTCTCATGTTGACGTCGGATACCTGCTGTAATTTCTGGGCGACTAGTAGTTCTTGACAAAAATTGAAAAATTTTCGACTTTTTCGTTACGTGAGTGGTATTTTTTTTTTTGCGATTCAGTGAATGTGAATGGATGATAATGTGCTTTTTGGATCTCCGAAGCCATGTTCAAGAAATCGAATAGGGCTCTTTGGATGGCGCTGTCAAAAAATAGCAAGTGCATGACTTCTGTGAATTGAAACATCTGTCAGTTGCCTGAAAATTTACAGCTGATTTGAATTTGTTGTTCTATTTAGCATTTGGGTGGAATATTCGCATTTGCGTTTTGCACAGATTACTACAAAAGCGTTCCTTAACTTTTGCGTAAGTTTCCCTTTTTGAGAGAGAATTCATCCCCTCCACAGGAATTTTGACAGTCTTTTCCATTTTTACTACAAAAGTAGAACAGACCTATTGTGAAGTGGGAAATATTGTGCATGACGACATTAGGTTCCATGACATATGTCAATACGAATTTCTATGTTACACTGCCAACGCACCAAATCTCGACCACTCTGTAAAAATATAGCTTGGAGTAGGCCTGGAACTGTCAACTTAGTACTCTAATCAGTCACTAGATTCGTCGGCTCCCTATTCGCAAACGTCAACCAACCAAGAGGCCTTCTTTTCGACTTCTGGAGCTTGATAGTTGTGAAACCAACCAATTGAAACGCTATAGGGAAGCAAATACGTCTAACACATAAGGCTTCGCTGAGACTTGCAGGAGCTAGGGCTGGCCACCAGTTTCTTCGATTGCATCAAGATTGACAGTGATCTGTAGTTCCTTTCTACCTACCAGTGATCTAAACTAAACTAACTGAAAGAAATATTGAAATGCACTCACGTTTTGGATGCGCTCTGCTGATACTTACGCCAAAGCGTGATGCAAAAGTCAATGATCGAATTAGCAACAAATCAAACTCGCACACTTTTATATCAACATTTATTTACTCTGAATTGTTTGGCTTCACATAGACAATGATATATTATTTATTTTCATTTTTTTTTCCATACATGATTAGATAATATTAGTTTTATGGTGAATTTCGGGTTTAGTTTTCAGTTACACATCAAACATTTATCATAATATTTCTCACAATCATTATTTTTGTTTTTGGATAAATATTTTACTGATGATATAAGTTAAACATGCATAAGTTGTTGTGTAAGATTTTTTTCTGTTTTTTTATTTTTTAACTTGTTTATTAAACTGATTATACTTAATCGACGACGAGTTCATTTTTTTTGTAAATATTTTTAGTACTGCTGATATATATGATATTTTATTTTGAATGTTTCTTCTTCATTATATGACATTGATAAACATTTGTATACATATATATTTCTGACAGTATAACTCGGCTTAGTACTATTAGATAATAATTTTTAATATAGTTGTAGAAATATACACGAATTGTTCTATTTGTTTTTAGATATATATTTTGTTGGTGTCTGTGAGTGAATCAAGTATCAACAAAAATACATTACTTCTTCTTGTAAATGAAATTAATCTCGATAAGTAATAAAAGAACCTCACCACAAACGGTGTGTAAAGTACCAAAGAAGGAAAAAAGAGATTCCCGCATAAAACTTTGGCATTTCATCTCTTAAATATTTATATCTTTAGGTATAGGTATACATATATAAACATGTATATATATATATAGATTTGTTTTCTTGTTAATTCCATTAATTTAATAAATTTCTATAAATTTTCACTTTATTCTATTTTACACTGACGTTTTAACAAAAAGTCGTTTCCTTCTAGACATAAATACATATGTACTGTACATAGATGAATATTATTTATTGACAGACATTGTTTAGTGTTGTCCCCTCTAAACATTAATAATTTACTACAATCGGAATATGAATGTGTTGTGTGTGTTTAATATCTTTTTTCACATTTAGATACAATATCGAGCTAATTAAATTTATTTTCTCTGTGTGTGGGTGTGTGTGTGTGTGTTTTGAATTGGAAACATACTTCTCTATTGGTATTTCTATTGACTACAAGTATTGACATGTCTTAATTTGTATATCACCACATAAAAGTAAAAAAAATTGACTCATTTCACATCTTCACTTACATATTCAATATAATAGACTTCAGGGACTAGAATGGATGTTGTTTTGGCTTGTGGATAGCAGCATACAGGTATCCTAGTGTTTGGCACGTTAACGAGTAAATCCAATTCCGATGGAAAACTATAGATACATTTTGGACCTACCTCTCGCTATTAGTTATGCCGGATTTTGTTTTTGCTGATATGCTGATTAAAAGGAGGTGCTGTGATATGTGGTGTGATTGATACATATACAATCATAATCATATACTAAAAGTACAAGGATGTCGTGGATGTTTGTTGTGGTTTTCAGTCCTTCATGTTGGCGGCCGCCGATGATGCGATTGAAGTTTTCTCAGCTCCATCACTAAATGCTGACGGTGGGCTCAAGTTTTTCTCTGTCAAAATCTGCTGAAATTCATCAAAGTTCGAGGTCTT
Source organism: Cheilosia pagana (assembly GCA_936431705.1). Taxonomy (NCBI): domain Eukaryota; kingdom Metazoa; phylum Arthropoda; class Insecta; order Diptera; family Syrphidae; genus Cheilosia; species Cheilosia pagana. The sequence goes on from OW386171.1 coordinate 4,737,555, forward strand.
TGTATTGTTGGAGCAGTCAAAGTTGTTGCTGGATAGATTCGATATGCTGGCGCAGTAGGACTTGTTCGCCTTGGGGTATATTGTTGCGCCCAACATTAGGGTGTCAGCATTGCTGATCGTTTCCAAAGCTCGGTAGTCATAGAATTTGGTCGATTTGATGGTGCCATCGTTGTCATTTGGCACGCCGAGCAAATGAAGCGGTTCAATGCTGTGCTGGTAACGATCACCGCCAACGGCGGCTGACGTTGACAAGAGTTTACCCTTGCGGCGCGGTGTTATGGTTAAAAAGTCACCATAGCTCTTATTCTGGCAGGACGATGACGATGAGATGCCTGCGCCGTTTATGGATGTTTTTTTCATGCCAACTTTTTGCGCCTCACTGTGCAGATTCTGGTAGGCGGTGTTCTTTAGAATTTCGACATATGAACCCGATTGGGCAATACGCGCGGAACACAGTTCGGATGGGTCATTTTGATTATTTTTGGCAATGGATAGACCGGACAGATTTGTGTTGCTGATTGATGCGAGAGCTGATGAATTATGGTGGTGGTGCTGCTGCTGCTGTTGGGCGGCATAATGTCGTTGCTGTTGATGTGCAGTTGCAATTGAACATTGCGATTGTTGTTTTGGCGGCGGGTCAAAGAGTCTGTAGTCGAGGGGCATGTCCACGCTGTTGCTAAATTTTTTTTTATCAAATTCACAAAATAAAAACAAAAATAAATACAAAAATTATCAATCTTTAGGTAATTGCTATAACACGCGAACTATATAGATACTATATACGAAAGTAGACAAACATTTTCTATGCAAAGTTGTGGTCTCGAAATTTTGATTTAGAAATGGTGTAAATAATCGGCTGAAACGTGCTTGCTAGCATGCATTTTGCAAGTGGGTAGAAGGGCGAAAGATGCAGTTTTGATATGCAAACAGAAAACTCCTTCGACCTTCTACACACTCAACTGAAAGAAGGCATAATAAAGTGTAGTTTACTTTGCCAATTGGTCAGTGTTTGACAATGGGTGCGTTCGGATCTCTTTCACTTTCAGATTCTATCGATTTGTTACTTTAACTTGATAGTTTTTACCACAAAAACAGCTCAAAGCAAATGAACAGAACGAGCTGTTATTAGGTAGACGTTTCTGTAAGAAGTTTCTGTTTTAAAACTGAGCTGTCAAAATTTATAAGTGATTTGAATGCGTTCCACAGCTCGCTAGAAGGCAAGCGACATGTCACATTGCGCTAAAGTTCCACCAAAAGCTTGAAGTGACGTGGAATTGAGAGAAAAAAAACTGTCAACTGTGACAGATGACAAACCCGACAAACTTTCCAAACTAGAGACCCAAACCTACCCAATGAAGGAACAAAAATAATCACAATGAGAATATGAAAATACACATAAGAGAAAGAGAGAGAGAGATATATACATAAATATATAGAGAGAGAGAAATGAAAAAGAAAAAGAAAACAATTAACACAGGTTGCAGCACATTTAATATGCCTTGCCTAGAATACGAGTATGATCTCTTATGGATGCCACTGGCTTTTGAGTTGATTACTGTTGGGGTGACAAGGATTAATGCTGGTAGGGTTGGATGGGTTTTTATCGTGCTTAGCAAGGTGTTTGCTGCATCTAAAATCTCGGCGGATGGCTCAGAAGTGCGTAAGATCTCTTTCTTGGTATTTTTCTCGCGTGAAGTTAAGTTTTTTTCTAGTAATTGTCAAGCAAAAACAAGGATATTAAAAGGATGGATTGCAATTGGGTGCACTTGGTTATTGGGATGGAAAATCATATTTTTTTTAATTAAATTTTGTTTAATTATAGTCACTCCTCAAGCGCTTGTAATAATTTGAATAAAAGATGCAAAGGAAGATTGCTTTTTGATGACTATTTAAACGAAAGGAACAGGTACTAACTTACTGTGAAGCGGAGTCCTATTGAAAACTGATAGGCGTTCCTTATTTCCACCACCGCCACCGCCACGAGAAACTGGGCTATGGCCATGTGCTGTAACGATACAAACAGAAAAGAATTGCGTGCATGAGAAAGAGGCATAGGACGGGCGTGGGTGGTTGGACGTACTAGTACAACCCCCAGGACCAGCATCGTCGAGGTGGCTATTGGATTCTGTGCGACTGTTGTTGCCACCCCTTTCAGCGGAAATGTCACTGTCGGAATTCAACGAATCGTACTCCTCCGACTCGGACTTGATTGTGTTCGAAATGCGTTTGTGGCGTTTTTCGGTGCTGGTAGAACAACTCATGTCGGTTCCAATCGGGGTGATGGGACCTATGTTAACAACGGTAGACGGGCATGCGGTTACCGGAACCATAGCGCTGGTCGACCGTTTTATCTTGGCGCTCTGCAGAGTATCTTCGCCGCGCGAATCGTAAATAATCCCCTTGCGATTGACGTTTCCAGACTGATTCTCATGATCGGGCAGATGAAACGTGGCATACGGGTAAATGTCCTCCGAGTATTCAGGAATACGTTCTAAACCTAAATAAAAAATTCGTTAGCTGATTGTTAGAGAGAGACGAGACATTGGGGTCGCTGTTTACATATATGCTCCCGGTGCTGGTGCCGAGCGTCCTTACCCTCCGAGATAGGCGGCATCATTGAGTCCACGTCTCGGTTTGACATCCGCCTCGGATCTAAACCAATAGTTAGTGTTATTTGAGACACCGCACACTTGAAAGACTTGCACTTACAATGCCTAAAGCAAATACATGCCCCAACTACGGCTAGAATCGTTCCGAAGATCGAGATCACAATAACTGCCATGAAATGGACATCGCTGAAGAGGGATCTCACTTCGGGCATATCGCCGTCATCCTTGTTCGGCGATAGACCCGACAGGTATAACGTGTCAAAGGTATACTCGGAAATGGTCGACCCTGCATGGTTGTGAGCTGTTATTCGCAGACTGTACGCTGTTGCTGGTTCCAGATCTCCGATGGTATATCGAGGCTGATTCGCGATGTTGCTCGACACTATAATCCAATCGCTAGCTATTCCGTGGCGCTTAAATTCGATGGTGAAATACAAAATGGGACAACCTTCATCCAGCCAGGAGGACAACTCAAGCATGACCGACGTGATGTTTGGCCGGATAAGATAGTTTTTCCGCGGCGGAATTGGTTTGTTTCCTAATGACAGACGACCGAAAATAGGAACGCGATCAATACAATTGTGAATGAAGCTTATTTTAACAATACAAAATGTGAACAAAGTCCACATCTACAGACACATACCTTTAGTTTTGGCAGCTTCAATGATGCTCGTGCTTCCGGTTCCAATTTTGTTGTATGTCGTTATAGAGAATTGATACCGCGTGCCGCACTGCAGATTCTCCAGGAGGTACGAGTTGGATCGGCGATCCAATTGCAGCTCTTCCCATTCGCCAAACTCCTTGCGGAAGGTTAGAATGAACCCTCGCAGTGGGGCACCACCTATATCGTCTACGCGCCATTGAAGTGACACGGACGTCGACGTAGTACCAGTAACGGACAAGGTAGGCGCTGCCGGTGGAACTATAGAACAGAAAACAGAAAACAATCAAAATACTTCCCCAATCATTTTGTTAGGGCCAACCTTGAACAAACAGCTGATAGACAACATGATCTGAGCCCAAGGCGTTGCGCACAGCACACGAATAGTTGCCTTCGTGGTTTCGCTGAATATTTCTAAGCGTGAGCGTATTGTCGTTGCTAACCTCTAGGCGAAACTGCTTCTTGGACCTGGCGTTCATGATCTTCCATTCGGCGTTTGGCTTCGGATTGCCCACAAACAGACAGGCAAGTTTCATGTCGACTTTCCAACTCACACTCAGAGTCTGGCCAAATGATATTATGGACGCTGGCACCGAAGAGCTAGGCGTCAATTTAATGACGGGGGTGCTGGGCCCCTGACCGACACGCGTGGAAGCTGTTACCCACGACTCGTAGGTCTCTCTGGCCGTTAGGTCCTTGGCCTCGAAGTGACGATTATGCGCTGGCAGTACTTCTTTTAGAATCTTCAACTCCTGCCCTTTGTCCAGGACTCGAATGTAAACATTGTACTTGGTTACTATGCCATTTGGTCGACGTGGTGGAAGCCAGCTAATAATCACCGACGACTCACTGCTGACCACCGATTTTACACGCTCTGGTGCGTCTGGTACTGCCTCCTCTGTTATGCAGGACACAACTGAACTGACTGCACCCTCGCCAGCTCTGGTAAATGCCAACACCTGTACGCTGTAGTTGGTGAAAGGCTGCAGTCCATGTAGGACCGTATTTAGGGAGGATGTTATTTTTGTTTCCCGATTTCCGTAGTCACTCTCATCGTTGCACGGTTCGTAGAGCAGCTTGTAGCCTTGTACTATACCATGAGTTTGTTCCTTTGGTGGGGCCTGCCATGAGATTTGAATATTTTGAGCGGTCAATGCGATACAGGTGACACCCTGAGGCGGCAGCGATGGAACATCCTCCAGAGTTTGGCTGACAATCGGTTCACTGGGCGGGCCGTCTCCTTTGATGTTAAAGGCAGACACCGTCACGGCATACTGTGTGTATTTATCCAACCCGGTTAGCCTAAAATCGTGCAAACCCTCACCAACTAGGATGCCAACTTTCGTATAGTTGTACACATTGTCCTCGTGCTTTTGATAGCCAATTGTGTAGCCGAGGAGTTCACCATTCCAACTGTCACGATCTGGTGGCCGCCAAGTAATAAGCAACTGCTGAGGGCCAAGCGGCTCGGCGGCAACTGTCTGCGGCCGGCCACTTGGTACTTCTGCGTCGGTTTGTGCCAATAGAATGTCGCTGGGAGCACTCGTACCCAAATGGTTCTCTGCATACAACCGGAAGTGATATGCTTGCGATGGCTTCAAGGAGGTTATCTGTGCTGTTGTCTTGTCGCCGGGTAACAGTTTTTGGTTATTGTGCTCATGCCATACTTCTAAAAATGAGAAATAAAAAAAATTGGGTTAGCTATGCCCTGGCCACCCAATGCCCTCTGCATTTCAAAGCCACTGCATGTGAGTAGAGATGTGGCTTAAGCCAGGCAGAGGAAACCTGGGAGCTTTTGTGAGACAACACGACACTCACCCTGTGCCCTCTTATACTGCAGAATATAGTTCGAAATGGGCTGCGATTCGCGATAGTTTTTCGTGTCCTGTTCATTGGGAGACCAAGCCAACGTCACTGTACGACTTCCGAGCTCCACGACATGAAGATTTATGGGGAAATTCGGTGGCTCCTGCACTTGGAGGTGTAAAGCTGCGCGATCTTGCCCATAAGCGTTACTCGCCACACATGTATATTCGCCCCTGTCGGTCAACACCGCCTGCAAGATGCTCAATTCGGAAACCACGCCACGACTGAGAGGCGCATCCTTCAGCAGGTATCGGATATCGTAAGCCGGATCGATTCGGTTCCCTTTGGCACGCCAATAAATGTCAAGTGGTTGATCACCGTCGGCCTCGCATCGCAGAGTCACCCTATCGCCGCGCCGGGCTGTTAGTTGCTTGTTGCGTATGGTGACGTGTGGCCCCACTGCAAAAGTACATCCAGTTGATGTATTTTCTTTTTCTGCCTCACAATAAATATCGCCTTACCATGCACTGTCAGCTTAATGAGTGTACTGAGTCCTGCTCCGATACCATTGCTGGCTTGGCACAGGTAACTGCCCTCGTGCTCCCGTCCCACTTTGGGTATAACCAATGTTCCGTTTCTATGGCTTTCGATCATCGAATTGCCGACGGTGTAGCTAAGCTCGCGATATTCCCCAGATTGCTCTCCTGGGTAAGGGAAAAAATTCATATGCATCTACTGTACCTTTCTACGACAGAATAAGACGCCACAGACGATGGTTCGACGGGTATCAGTTAAATTTTATCAATTTGAGGGTTAATCGAAGGCTCGCGTGTTTTCGCAAGATAGGCAGAAACTTTGAGTTGAGAAGTGGTGCCTCATTCAGTACTGCTTCTAATAAGGGAAGTTGGATTTATAAAAAGAAAGTGCATCACTGGGTCGCTCGCAACTTTATCTTAGTTCGCATGAATCAATAAAAACTGTTCCGGAACGGGCCCGAATTTGATTCAACTCTTTCGGCCGTTATTTGACTGGTATTGTACGAAGATACAAAAAAAAGCCATTTAGTATACAAAGAATGTGCAGAAGCCTTCATAAACTTTCACAATCCATATTCAAGCTTTAAACTTGCAGGGCAAATAAACCAAATCAACTCCTGCACTTTTAGTAAAGTTAACTTTACTACAGTCGGTCAAAAATGTCGCCTTCGAAAGCAGATTTTTTAAAATAAATATTTTACGATGCAATAATTAATTGTCAAAGAACGGGAGGGATATGCGGCTCATCCCCTTAAAAGGCTGCACAAAGTAGGCCTTCCTACCGCGTAATTCGAATTTTATCAAAACAGAAAACAGTTAAAATATTTAGCAGGTGTACGAAGCCTTTTTTGACTGACTGGTCTTTGGAAATTTGCATAAGCTTGCGAAAGCTTGAAAACACTTTTGCGACGGTAGAAACTTGCAAAGCTCTGCTTCTGTCGTTTAAAAATTAATTAATTCAAAAAAAAGGGACCTACGTTTAAGGCATTTTCTAGGAGGTCACGTCTCACCCCAAACCATTCGTCGTGGCAATATAATATTCTGTTCGGTGTCTAAAAGAAAAAACCTACCAATCGACTGCTTCCACAAAACACTTGGAGCTGGAAAGCCATCGGCGTTGCAGGTAATAACGACCGCATTGCCAAGTATGGCATCTTGGTCGGACGGTTTAATTACCCATCTTGGTGGAACTGTACATAATGTTGATAAAGTGTAGAACACATTAGCAGGTTGTTTGAAAGGTGGGGTGGAAAATAAAAGCCAAAAGCATGCTCATGCAGACACGAAAAAACGAAAAAAAATTGTGGTAACAAATAATTATTTAACTAAAAACGTGGTGGTCTTTTTGAAACTTACCGAAATAACTTTCGTCAAGCTCTTAGGTTTGCGTCGCAGCTCAACGAAAGAGATAGCTTAATTTACAAAGTACAACAATCCGCATCCATTGACACACAGCGAAATGGAGAGAGTGAAAGAGAGTGTGGTGAATTTGCATACTCAAAAGCTCTGCTCAGATTTAGGGGTTGAAATGAACCACAATGCTGCAGCCTCTGCAATCATGGTCTTCCGCTGATAGACGTTTAGTATATGAGTCGGATTTTGATTAATTGTTATGCCAAAACACTACAGAGAGAACTACTTGCATTCTGTCGAAAGAATGTGCAACTGTCATAAGGCGGTTGCATTTAAACGCAACTTTAAACTAATGAGAGCAAATCTAAACTGATAACGAGTGTTAACTGGCAGCATGGATATGTTGCAATGATGAATGTCAAGCTTGTCATGGTGTGTAACGCACGACCAGGCTTTCGTGTGAGCAATTGAATTCCAATTGTTCTTTGGACTTCGCAAAACCCTTCAAGCCGAATTTTCCTTATTTCTCAATGTTGATGGGTTCGCTTTTTAAATACAAAAACAGGCGATGCAGGACTCAAACAATTATAAAACTGTAAGACAGTTGATGGCTCGTTTAACACGATGTCTTGGCACACACACAAACACACACACATTCACCCATTGATTGGCATTTTTGTAAAAGAAAAAAGGAAACAAAAATCAGAAATTGCAAAGTGCAGTATCGAGTGCATTAAAAGTGCTGTTAATTACTTTCGCTTTGTGCAAAGATTCAGTGCGAGTGACAGGTTAGTGATATCCCAGTTATTAGGCTATAGAATCGATCTACGTTACCGGCTACTGAAAGAACTGCCGTATATTCGACGGCACCAGCGCGATTCGTTATGCGGCACGTGTAATTTCCATTGTGGCGCGAGCTAACGTTATGTATCGACAGGATACTCGAAAACGGTGCATACTCGTTGATGTCCAACGATGGATCCGGCGCTTTGTTGTTGCCCCCACCAGCTGCAGAGGGAGTGTCTTCATGCCCCTGAATGGGAATATCGTCTCGCAGCCAAGTTATGTTAAATGGCTGATCGCCTTGACTGCTGGAGCACATCAGTTGGGTGCGCATTCCTTCGGTAATTTCATCTTCGAAATTAAATGGCGAAATACGCGGCGGCACTAAAGATTGATGTACAAGCGAAACAAGGTCTTAGTGTGTGTTTTGTTGTAGGTAGTGATAAAATTGTCATAATTGTAGCGGAAAAAAAAAATGAAAACATTTCCCCGCGTCTTTTTTGTTTGAGGCTTAATGCAGTTATGCAGCTAATGAAGCGACAACCGACCAGAGATGACAAATGACCGATCTTTGGTGCAGTCGGTTGGAAATTGTCCGCTAGAGAGCGAGTGCAAACAGTTCTTTTCATTTTGCAAATGACATTGTTAATTGGGGGTGGATTTTGTTTGCAATATATAAAAAAAAGTCGAGAGATAAACCATTCTCAAAATGCACAGCGCACGTTTTACAAAAGGCGAGTCCTTTTTTGTTGTAAAAACACATGCAATTAGCAGTTAATGAAGCATACTCGATTTGTTATTCACTCCCTTCCGTGGGATGTGTCCAAGCTAATTGGGGAGAATTGTATTTTTTTACGCTCGCTTATAAATATAGTTTCAATTCTTTTTACTCGTCGGATATTGTTACAGGATACACTCGATTGAAGAGTATAGTTTCTACGACACTGTATAGAAGATGTAAAAAAGGATCACGAATAAAGTGGGTGTCATCGGCAAGAAGTGATTCTAAATGGCCAGATGGAGTGGATAGGGAAACAGAACTGATATAGAAGACATACAAATCATGGTCCTGTCTTTATTGGACACGGCGGACAAGTTTGCGTCATTAATGCTTAAATATCTGCCCCATAAATTTATTGTGATGGAATGCCAAGCTAAAATTCGAAAAATAAAACACTCTGCCCATATAGAAGCATTTCTTAAGATCGGTCAAACAAAATGATGATTTGGAAAGGGAATAAAAGCAGGTTTCTCCCTTTCGTCTAGTGCTAGTCCCATGACTAGTGCCACAAATCAAAATAAAATACCTAAAAAAAGGATTAAAATTGCAACAGCCTGGTAAAACCAAACACAAATTCCCACTCTAACTGTAACTGTATCGATTTCCCTTAAACTGGCGTTTGTTTGTTATCCTCTTGCCAAATTGTGTGTGCGCTGCAAGACGAATTGCAGTACACTACAGACATCTCAAATGAATTGCTGCATAATGTTAGGCTACATCTTTATAGCCCGACAATGGATTCCATATGTTTACAGTGCCCTCCAGCAGATGCACACCTCTGCATTACATTGCTCTCTATGCGTTCCATCTTTCAAGCAGCACAATTTATAAAATAAAATTAATTTCATTCATACATGGATAAACATTCCAAACTCAATAACAGGGAGAGACCTGCCTGCCGTTTATTAACCAGCTTCTCCCATATTACAGACGAGTAATTTAATCGAGTGCTACCCTTTGCGGGCGTTACACGCTCGACACTGCATTATGTGTCCAACACACCAGAGAGGGTAATTATAAAAGGAAAATCAAGATAACCGAATTTTTGCAGCACAATTAAACTCCAATTTGATCGTGGTTAGCTATTAAATGCTCATTTTGCCAGCATGACTGCTGACGTATGTAAATGGAGAGAATATATGCAGGGCGGTCTGCGGATCGCAGCCGATATATACATATACAGCCTCCGGGCATAGGCACGGTCGTTGCAGGCTAAATGTGCATATACAGTGATGGAAATTAATAAATCACCAGTTGACCTATTTCGAAAACAAAAATCAATATCGGTTGTAACGTTTTAGTACGTAGGGAGGGATAATCTAAAGGAAAGCTACCCTATGAAGAAATTGATAAATGAAATAAAGTAATAAGTCGGTTAGGACTGGCATTCAACTGTTTAACTGTTTAAACAATTAAAGATTTATGCTCGCGTCTGGCTGAAGACAGAGAGGCTTGAGTTGGGGGCAAACGGGTTCGATATACTTTTAAAAGAAAAACAAATTCGACTGACACGAAACCGACAGACACCACTGTAAGTGTACAAGGAGAGCACACGTTAGGGTGGCTTTAGTTAAAGGTTAAAAGCGAAACGACAACGATGGCCTGAATGAGGCGTGAACTCAAGTGAGATGTGTGTAAAAAGCGAATCTATGTAGCTATCCAATATGTTGAACACTGAACGTACAATGTACATGCAGCTGTTTGGGGAGTAGTCCTTGTCGCCGTCGTCACTATCATAGACGACGATGGATGGGGGTGTTTGTCAATCCATTTCTGGAGATTCATTACTCTCAGAGATCGGTTTTGCAGGGTTGAGCATTGAGCTCCTAATACAACAGAGAGAAAATTAGAAAAAATCCAAAAACTAATGAGCGGACGGAACAAATCGCAGCGGTTTCATTTTCTAAATTTCTGTTACTAACTCTGTTCATGGTGGCACTGCCAATATATGTGGCGCTGTGTAAATTCCTTTGCAGGTTAGGTTGTGCTAAAACTTTGTAATTAAAATTCCCCCGATATCACACTCGAATCAATTTGCCTGTGAAAATTTCCTCTCGTATGCAAAAATGATAGCGTTTGACTGACGGCGGGTGGCCCCACACTTTGTTTTTTAACTTTATGGCCTATACCACCACGTGTAGTACACTTATAATGTGAAAACTTCGTTTTGAAAGCTCAAAACACACAACCATCCACTGCAGGAAGCTAGCTGGCTGTACGGCTGAATTTAAAATGAGATAGCCTTTTAGAAGTGTTTCAAATTTACTTTGGAATGCGGTTGCCTTAATTGAAGAACCCTGTACAAGACATTTCCCATGGGGTAAATAAATTTAGCTTTAGCTATTAATAAGACCTAAGGGTATATATATGTTGCGTACAGAGCAGAGCAAATATTTTTCGCCAAGAGGGTGTCGAAAATGACTCCCAAAATTGTTCGCCCTTTAAAAATGTGCTGTTGTTGGTCGGAAAATGGAAAAACACAGCAAGGAAAGGAGTGACTGGTACTCTGTTTATGTACCTGATTGAAATACAAAACTAAATGTGCGCTTTATTTCTCACGGGGGATGTTCCCCCTGACTTTGCTAACAACGCGCACCGTTTACAAAGCAAAGTAAATTATGGTGTACCTTTGCACCTTTATAGTTGTTATCTTCTGTGAGAGAGAGTGAAAGTTGGATTAGTATATGCTACGAAACAGAAACGCTTGAATTGATTTTGTTGGTGAAACTTGGATACCTATGCAAGAAAAGCGGTATAATTTGAAAAAGAAAAGACGAGTGGCGGTGGCTATTACTGTATACAAAGGGCAAAGTCAAACTTTGTTGAATTCTCGCGGGGAAGGATGGATAGTGTTTTAAGTGGACTAGACTTAGACTTTTTTTTGTGGTATTTATCGTTTTCTATGGGGGTGGATGGAAGCGGCTCCTCGGAAAAAGTTTCAACTGTTATGGCAAACGATAAAATCGGTTAACTGATTTGTGACGAAAGGAAGACTGAAAGTAGTAGAGAACGATTTGTAAAAAATGCGAAAAACTTTTAAAATCAGTAAAGTTTTGTTGACGGCAAATAGCACGAAAACCGTCGCCGATTTAGATGGTTTCACAAGGCAATCTCGCATGACTACTATGGGCTCCGGGTTTGGCTAGGTTTTGATCGTCTGTGCATTGAAGAACCCTGTCTCCCATGTTATGTATCTAGGTTAGGTTAGGTAGATGGGTAGGTAGGGCAGGGCGTACCCTGCAATACCACACTTAGGTCCTCGTGGACCCATTGTGATGCCCGTTTTTTGGGGGTTAACCGCTGGTGTTGTATCGGTTGTCTTCTTTCCATTCCTCAGTGTGGTTAACAGACGCTGTCCAGCCATCCCGATGTCCTCAAAAACCTGTAAAGATCAGACAGTGAGACATCAGAAAGTTCTTGTAAGTCTTGGAAGCAGTATCTCCCAAGTGTTCTGTTCCTCAAGTGTTATGTATCTAAGATTCTTCTTCCGTTTCCTGCAAAACACATTCACCACACATTGATCGGGGGTCGAATAGCGTCGTCCGTGAACGAGCATTACGTGACGGAATTTGTTTTTGTTTCCACTGTTAATCAACTTAATTTCGTGAACGATCATTCAATTGGCGAATAACCTGCTCTTACACCGAGTTCAACTGCTGAAGGGCCGGTTTATCAACTTGCGAAAATCTGATGGCAGAGTAGGTCAAGTGTAGCTGTTAAGACTATTCTTCCTGTAGACCAAACCTCGAGTGTTAAGAAGCCCATGGAAGGCACTCGCCGGATAACAACCGCAGCACATCTTGGTTTTTAAACGAATTTATGGATGCCTGTCGGCGCAAGAAAACACTGGCGAGTGACGTATACACAACTAAATGCTGTCGTTCGGCCTTTCTTGCAACATCCACAAATAGCAACTGTTGGATTACTGCGAAATGTAAGCAGCTTACAAACCGAAGAGCTGCCTCCCACCCATTCAGATTATAAACGCAATTAAATGTGCAATTAATCTCTGCGCCCTATCATTCCGATGTGCATAAAAAAAATTAAGAAACCATGTGAAGCCACTTACAGGGGCATTCCGAAAACTTCCATACAGGTAATCAAGTAATTCCGAAATGAAATCCTTGAAGATAGGGTGTTGTTGAAAAGTTTGCCACTACTTTGCACAACAATTTTATCTATCCATACAGTTTATAAACACCTGCCAGTCTTTCGGAGAGAACAAATTGAAATGAATTGTGTTATAATGCGGTCGAATGTAAACTCGCATTATCTCTCGCCACCACCTTCAATGTTTTTGCAATACGAAGGGCAATCCCTGTTTGTGGAAAATTACATTTTTATTAGTTAATGCAAGGCTAGGCTCCTTCTGAGAACACCAACCCATTGTTCTGCAATCCTTCGCACAGGTAAAAATTAATTATGGCGAATAAATAACACAGCAGAGTAAACTGTTGTAAAATCTCGAATAAACTTTAATTTTGCATATTCTTCTCGAAGTAGCTTAGTGCGATGATGAAAGTGCTAGGAAGCGAATTCCACGAAACAGAAGGATTGCTGGTGGGTGCGAAAAATGAAGGACGATATTAAAACAGATAAACTGGGTTGAGGAAATAATCTCTTTGCAACTGGTAGCTACATGTTGCTGTGCATATTCCTGCTGTGGTCCTATAAATAGCATCCAATCCGAGTCCCTCCAAGTAACAGGGACGACGTGGTCTTAGAATTTTGATTGGCTGTAGTATAACTGCAGATTGCCAGTGGAGGTGTCAGTAATTGAAATATCTTGGCCGTGGGTACATTGAGAGATATTCCTTCATACACTTCAAAGAGCTGTATCTGGAATAGATGGTGCTACAAAATCAGCCCATGGGTCTAAAACAAAACGCGATAAGAATTTGTGTTGCACATTTCTGCACAAAATAGTTAAACTTGTCGATTTATTAAGAGCTGTGATACGAAAGGGGAAACAGTGGCATTGACGCCATTTTGTTTAATAAAACCGTCCTTTTTCTTGAATTTGGAAGGCAATTTAAACAGATTTGCAATGGTTACACAGAAAAACAATTAAACAACGAAAAAGTTAGTCTCCAGTATAAATCCTGCAACAAGTACAGACCATGGTTATAGATTTCAAGTGGATCCAGTGCTGCTATATGTCTGCAGCGCATGAAAAGTGGAAACCGTTGAAATTCGTATCTATCTAACAAATAGTAAGACGAGGGAAGGACCAGGAAAACGGTTGCAGGCTAACAGACTGTAAAAAAAAACAGATTGGAATGAAAAATCCATACACAAACGAGCCGAGGAAAAAGGATCAGAAATATATGGTTCGTAGTCACCACAAGAGTGAGCGACTTACTATGATCGAACGAAAATTGAAGGTAAGCTTCGTAGACTAGGGAACAAAGGCACGTATCTCGAGTCGAACGACGCTAATTGAGGGAGAGTTGAATGCGCGCAGCCACCCAAAGACCAACTCATTCAAAAAACAAGATCAACTTATTTAACCGAATATAGTAGTTGGTTATACGATCGAAAACCGCTTCATATTTAATTTAAACTATATGAAAGCCCTTCAAAAATATTATTTCAGTAAGCAAAACACAGAGAGAAGCACACTATAAATCATCCACATCCCACACCCAAGATTTCACGTTTCGCCAGCTAAAACAATCCGTTCAAAAATAGTTCATCAAATTAAATTAGATATTATTGGTTGGGCATTTAAGCAGCTTACAGTAATTAGAACTAATAACATGCATCAACAACTAATACTATTACATGCTAAGTGAGAAATATAATTTAAATCAAAATTACCAACATACACATAGGTATACTATCTAAGTGATGTGATCCCTATTCCAAGAAGGGATTAACAAATTTTGCCAAGTAAAATGGTCCATTTTCAATTTAATGAACATGTGAAAATAAATGGATTTATTTGGCAATCAAATTGATAAAATGAATCGCGGATTTCGTGTTTGTATGTAGATACTCGCATGTGAAGTCTGTCGCGGTGCATGCAGCAGTTATGTGATGGGTAAGCGCATCCCCGCCGCGCCGCTCTGTGGGCATCGGTATAAGGTTGAGGTTGAGTATCCCCGTGGGGTACAGTGTTAGTGAATTTTACACTTAATAAATCGTAAGCACGTATGCAAAATTGGTTCTACGAATAATGGGGCTATAAACATGCGGTTGAAAATGTCTGTCGAGAATTAACGAAACCAAAATGGCTGATATTTTTAAGGAGGAGCTTTCTTCCCTTACCAACTATTGACTTGCATCTGCTGGGAGCGCCGCCTGCAGGTCCAATTAGGGCATCCCTCAGATTGACGAAAATTTGTCCATTGCAAGTGAGGATCTTAGGTTATATTAAATGGAGTCTTTCCTTCTCGGAATAGGACTCATTCAATCACTTATAGAAAAAAAAAAACAGCTATTCATTCTGTGGCCACAAATTAAGTATTTAAGCGGCTTACACCATACAAAACTCAAGCAATCTACTTAATTTATATAGTTATTCTTAATGTGACGACAGATTGTTTAAAACTCTTTTCAATACCATTCACTCTTAGCTGGGCTGAATGCGTTACAGTTGCTGCGTCGTTTTGCACCCGGCACGTGTACGTGCCGCTTTGGGCCCTCGTCACACTGGTTATACTGAGCGCACTGGTAAAATCGTCATTCTGGCGAATCGTCACAATGCCATTGCCCGCAAGACTTGTCGCACTGCCCGCGGAATCAGCCGATCTGTCGTCACCAATATTATGTACATTTCTACCAGGCGGTGACATCTGGCCGCCTCCATTTCCATAGTCCATGTGTGTTGCACTCAAGCTTGTACTGCCCTCTGGAAGCAGGGGCACGCCGTCTTTCAACCAGGTAAACACAAGTGGCAAGTCGCCCGTTCCGATGACACACTGGATGCTGGTGCGATCGCCGACGTTCAGATCGCGGGCAAACGTAAACGGCGTAATCTTTGGTGGTACTGAGGTGCATGTTTCACCATCCAGGTCATCATCAATTTATCGTATGTAGAGAAAAAGAAAAGAAACCAAACACACACGCACACGACAACACGCAAAAAATATCGCAATTCAGATTCGTATAGAGTGCATTTATGTGATTTCATACAGAGATGCGGTGTGTATGTATTGTGCCGTCGTCAAGTGGTAAAACATTCAAGCAAGGTGCATTTTAGTACGTCATAAAGTGAGAGCAAAACGTGGAAATCAAAAAGAAAAAGCAAAAAGGAAGAAATGGAGAGAGATGCGAATTATATATTAGACTTTGTTGTTTCGTATCCTTTGGATTTAGTTTTGTACTGCAGTATAGGTCAAACGTAAATTGTTTTTTTTTTTATAGTTTTTTGATGGAATGGAACTTTTCGTATGTGAAGAAACCCGCTTAAAACTAGGACTCACCCAGAACTTTGATTTCGACGGAACGTTGCGATGTATAGTTGTGCTTGTTGCGCGCGATGCAGGTGTAGGTGCCTTGGTCGGCGGTCTTCTGGACGTTTTCTATTGTGAGGGTGCCGTTTTGGATACGCTGTCATATGTTGGTTGGAAGTTTGACTCCATCTGCAAAAGAGAGGTGAAGTTTGAAAGAGCTGTCAATGGAAATGTGAAAAGATAAATGAAGGGATATGGAAATTGAATACAAGTCACAATATTGGTGAATGTGTTTCCATCCACCCAAAATCAAGAGTGATTTCGTCTTACCGCAGATGGTTTTTTAACATCAAAAGGCAGTAAAACGTCAGTCGATTGCAGTCACACCCTCCCCCATAATGTGAAAAGCATTATTTTCTCTACTTGATTTATAAAATGTTCAATTTATGAAAGCGTATGCTTAATTCTGTTTCCTGATTCTGTGGGAGTGCATAAACCCATCCCCAAGGTAAGCTATCTTTTTTTTTTAGTAAAAAAAATTTATATATCGATGACGGCTACATGAGCTACATTTGCGTACCATTTTAAGTGTAGACACACACGCAGAATTGCCTTGGCCAACTTGCTTCGTTAATCCTTCGCAATAAGGATTCGACACGCGGCAAAGCGATTAACAATGCGCTTTTTAATAATAATTTAATTTATTCTCTTTCATTTATGAAATTTCACACAAATGAGTCCGGTTTTATATGAAAAAGAAACAGCAATAATTGTGTTCCATATAAAGTTTCCACGATATTGGCAACATCCTTGGGCTTTGCATTATAATGGATAACGTGCGAATTTTTAAAACTGCACGTTTTTCGCAGATGGATTGGAAAAATGCGAGAGAGGATAGATAGTTCAAGGAAACGAATGAATGTTGACCCAAGCATTACCTTGCAGCTGTCAGGACTAGACTGAAGCAAAACTGGACGCGCGTGTTGTACGGTTAAACAGACGGACAAAAACGAAAAGGTTGTAGCTAACCTCCACCACAAACTAAAATCTCACAAACGTAGCGCTAGTAAAAACTAAACAAACTACGTCTATTGATCCCGCCTTATTGCTTAGGGGAGAAAACAAATTTGGCTTAAATCGAAAACCTAAATCAATGAATTAAGTCCCCAAGCCGATGCAAGATTGAATCCATGCAGTTATGAGCCACAATCGTTTTGGGGAAAGCTCCCTCAGTTTATGTCTCGAACTGCCTGCGTTCAACCATATACAAAGCACCCACGCTTAAAGTTAATTCACCACTCGTCCGCAAAAACCCCACAACAATTCAAGAGCACAATCAACCAATATCTGCGTTATTGGCTCCATTCAACCCGTCTGCATCGGCATCAAATTGAACATGCTTCATATATGCAACTAAATCCCCCCATATTTCACATGCAAAGTATTGATTTCCCTAAATCCGACAATATTCAGCATTTTTCAAGTGTAAACTTCAATTGTACTTCTCAAGAGGCTTTTCCCGTGGAATTTAATGAATGCTCTACCGCGCATCAGTGGAATTCTCCCACCCCCATGTCAAGCACAGCAAAAAAAAAGACAACACATCCTTAAGGCAGATTATTTAAAGGCTGTCCTTAAGTTATATTATTGCAAAACATCAATCGGCATTTAAAGAATTTCATAGAATACTCACCCTTTTCCAAAGTAATGCTCTCGATGGGGTATCCAGCTACTGGACACTTGAGGAAAAATGACTTTCCTGCTACAGCGGATATACGTGACATTGGGCGGACATACGGCATTCCTGTGAAAATAAAATAAAAAATGAAAATCCTTCAATGAATGTTTGCGAGCTGATTTGCCAATTCAAAAATATTTGCACAACTTGCTGAAGTATAGCCAAACGGTATCTAGCTGAAAATTCATTCAGCAGCCAGAGATTTTTAAATACATGCACACATCGATGGATGTAATCACACCCGTGCAGACATTCACTTACCATAAATATTTAAACGGGCCGAATGGGAGGACTCGCCGGCCTTTGAAGTTGCTTTACATTCATACTCTCCGCCGTCCTCTGATTTAACCGCAGAAATATTTACATGGCTGATGACATCGCCAAACAAAGTCACGTATTGTCCAATCATGAGACGGTCATTCTGGAAATAAAAATGTACATGTTGATGTGGTCTACCTACATGCGAAAGATAATATTTCGCACAGAGCCTCACTGCGTTGATGTGATGTAGGAGCCACGTTTTATACGTTGTGAGGTGCTGTGATAAGGTACATTTATGAACTAGAGCGCTGAGCGTGACAGACAGGCAGACAGTGTTAATTTGTGTGACAATGGGCAGCACACGACACCAAACTCGTGTCGAGAAATGATCGACTAAAGGGCGACTAACTGATGTTTTTATTTTGCCTTTTGTTAAAAGATTACAAAGCAGATGCAACCAATAATATTGCTGCTATGTTGAACGCTGGGACTTACGACTTACCTACAAATGGTAAGTACACCGAAGGCAATAAGTAAAGCTTAAGCCGCCAGCGAACAGTTCGAGGAATTCTTGTGATTGGTAAAATATTATTAGACGGAAAAATAGCTGCTTGTCCTCCACAGTTTTAAGCCAAATCGCATTTTTCTGCGAAGAAGCTGCAATTGCAAGACGAAAGGGAGCGCAAGGATAGGCAATAAGCTGTATCGCAAAGTTTGCTTTTCCTCTGAATAGTGTTGCTGCTTGGGATACAAATATTGCATCAGACCTTTTAATGCAAGCAAATTTCCACGAACGTGCAAATTAATACCCACTTAAAGAGGCTTTTGTTGTACTCGGAATATTTCGAACCAAGCTACTTGGTATTAACAAGACCTATCAAAGTTAGAAAAAGTATATCTGGACACAGTTTTGCCTGGCAACCAATATAAATATACACTTTAACAATACATCATCACAGGGAGACATCACATCAAAGCAGTGCGCTTAATCTATGTACAGAAGCTAATCCTGGACCACCCAACAAATGCTACCCCCAGAGACCGGATGACTTCGACATTGCATTCATGCTGCAAAATAAAATAAAAAAAAACAAGCCGCGAATGTAATTAACAGTTCGCGTTCGCGTTTCGGGGAATTCGATTACAAAATCTAATAGATTAAAACCACAAAACTCATTTGGGGACATTTTTCGCTATAAATTTTAGTTTTCTCAAAATAAACCACACAACCCACACCCGTACTATGCCGTAAATGCGTCCCATTCAATGTAGGGTATACCCTTCATGTATTTACATGCCATCCAGAGCTATATTCATGCCTAGATGAAGGAATGTCGACACGTGAGTGCTTTCACCATCCAAATTGGTAGCAAGCGTGTAAAGGATACGACGACAAGGGTGGTTTGTTTGGAGCACCAGCAGCCAGCACATTTAACTAACATCACAGGACACGGCTGTGTGCTACCTTCTATCAGCGTCAACCATACCTATAGTCAGAAAGCAAATTTATATATAATGAGATGTTAAACTTTGAAAGCCCCTTTGCATGGGGCCGATAGATAGGACCTCCGTTTTCTATTTATAAGTTTGATTGTTTCTAAAACTCGTGTCCATAAAATGTACGTGCGTTCTCATGCAGCTTATGTTCCTGATCTTACATTCAGAGCCCTCTCTAGTAAGACAAGTCTTAGTTCGCCAAACAAACAACGACAGAGTGAAATCCTTCGAATCAAAGCCAAAATGAAAATCGGAAACAAAACCCAAACGCTGTTAATTCAACCGCGATAAACAGCGCACGGCGCACCAAGTAGGCACCTACTCAGTCACATGCAATGAACGCTACACACAGGATACGGAAAAATTAATTACCCTTCCAAGTCAGCTGTTCATGACATCATTCCATGAATGAGCCGAAATTCCTTAAGCGAGATTTTAAAGGGCATTTATCCGCAAAACACCTAAAATGGCCGACTATTGAGAAACTTTACAAATATGGCAGCTACGCTCTAGAGGAGGTCAAATAAACTAAAATACAACCGGACTCAATTCCCTTAGCCGTGGCATCCGAAATTCAGAAATTCAGAAAACAGACGAACGCACACACACACACACACAATACAAATATATATATGCGAATGTAACAACAATACAAATGTTTTGCTCCACTATACCGACTGGGCTGGGGATGGATATTCTTGACTTGTGCTTGAAGCAGCTTCAACGCCGTTGCTGATGCTGTGCTGTGCCCTATGCCTTCTGGTGGATGGCGGCGGGTTGGCTGCTACCCAACTCTCAGTGACATTGTATTTGTTTGCGATGCGGTTTTAGTAGAATGCGCTTGACATGCAATGTGTTTTATTCTACCTCACCGCCCTCAACTTCATTTCTCTATATACACACACGCACACACATACGACATACGGTCTCTGGGTTTTAAACTCTATGTTGTTACGGGTGAGTGACCCTCATGTTGGTGGTCTGTGGACTGCTCACTGAATCGGTATAGCAACATTTTGTGGCTGTTGGTGCTCAAAATACGTAAAAGGATGCCCACTTACATTTGGCAGAGGAAACCCATCCAAATGCCAGACAATTCGTGGTGTCGGATTGCCGGTGGCACTGCATTTTAACGATACCGATGGACCCGGCTGCATAGTTTGCTCAATAAATTTATATATAAGCTGCGGTGCTACTTCTGCAATAAAAATGAAAGTCAAGTGCCTGGAAAATGGGCGAAATTTTTCGCTTCCAACCTCCTAAACGCAGTTCCGCCGTTGCCTGGGTGGAGTCCTGGTCGTTCTTGACAAAACACTGATACATTCCTTTATCTTCCTTTGTGATGGATGTAATGCGAATGTGCTCTTTGGAGAGTAGGCGAACCCTTGAACCGGAACGGAGCGGTTGTCCATCCTTGAGCCATGTAATGCTCTGCTTTGGGAATCCAGAACATCGGCATACCTATTATGGGATTTGATGTAGTTTCTCATCACACCCACACTAAATACACTCTTACCAGGTCAGCAGATTTGCCCAAGTTCACGGTCTGTATGACGGGCTGGATGCTACTTGCCAATGGCGAGATAACTGCCAATTGAACCTCAAGCGTTTCACTGCCCTCCGAGTTGGTTGCGGTGCAGTAAAATGAGCCACCATCGGCCTGCTCCACTGAGGTTATGATGAAGGTACCGTCACGGACTTTGGCTCGTCCAGTTGAGAGGAATGCCTCGAGCGAGCCCTCGTTGCCGTTGCGTTTTGTATACCATCTGAAAGGGAGAGGGTCATGTGTTTTTTATTTTATTTACCTTACAACAGATTTTTGAGACACATGCAAAAATACTAAATCGTCCTAAATCGAAAGGATGCGAAATTTTATACCTCAATCAAGTTGGGGCTCTTCTTTTTGGCAACCATCTGACAAAATGTCAAAATACAAGAGAGAGATAAAAAAAACTATAATCATAATCAGAGACTCCTTTTAAGGGGCAACAGGAAGAGGAACGAACGCACAATGCAAGTGCACGTATATTCCTAGCTGCTTTCAGTCGAGTTGCAGCAAAAGTAGGAGTGCTGTTTCGTGAGTTCCTGTTTTACATCCTATTTTATGTCGTAAGCGGTTATTTTTCTTTTCATTTTCTTCTTTCCGTCAATTTCCTTTGGTAGTGCGAGTGAGTATTCGCAAGTAAGCCCATACACGCTACACTGGGTGGTATACAGAACATCGCCGCCATCCCCACACCACACTCCTGTGCTTAATGCTTACAACACATTGAGACCGATATATTATAACTTTAAGCAGTCGGTCGTACGTAGTCGATTATTCTAACCAGTAAAATGCAGTCGAGATGAAAATTGCTAGTCTAGCTTCTGGGACAGGGCGCGCAGGAGAGCCGGGCAGACGACGTCGTCGTCGTCGTCAAGAGTTTTCCTACGCAAGGTAAGAATAAACGATTTTGAGTTGTAATGCGCTATAGCTGGTGGTAATTGCACGGAATGCCAGATACCTATGGGGTAAGGATGCTTCATTACTGCGGAGGATATGAGTTCTGGTTGAGTATTCCTGCTGCTGCTTTCTCTACTCTCTCACGGTTAGTACGTTCATATTACGATTACGAGTACCGGCGTACGTATGGGATGCGATAAGAGTAGGTACCTGCGTAGGTATATGTGTGTTTTCTTTTAAATCTTTCTCTGGGTTTTATTTTTGTAAAAATGTTTCACCCCGTGGTAGTTAGTTTCGGTTTGACGAGTCCTGGCGTGAATGCCAAGGAACTCGAAAAATTGGGTCGCTTTACCCTTTACAAAATGTTGCTTTAGATTTAAAGCGCGAAAGGCAAAATTAACAAGCAGAAGGCGCAATAAACAGCAGATTAAATGAAACGAAGAAAATTAAATACGCAAATCATGAAGAACGTAAAATCACCCAAAATGGCTTAAAAAATAAAAATAAATATCTGAAAAAAAGACTTACGACAGATGGGGAATGTCCACCAACCCGTTTATAAGCCTTGAGTATATATAGAAGTAGAAGAAAGAAGGCCAGTTTTTGGAGAAGGCTGTTCTCTCCAGTCGCTTGTCCATTCCGGTTACCAATAAGTCGTAGCATCAACCCTTGCCTTCGGTTATAGAAGACTACCAAATGCATCCTGCCGTCAAATCCATCATAATGTGGGTGCGATTTTAGAGGACTCCAATAACAACCACCAGCAAAATTTCAACTACGAACGGCTTTGATCAATTTACCTAAGTGGAAACTGTTTGCCCAAGCCTAATGGATATATGGATACATTTCAAATTTCACAAAAAAAGGTATAACACAAACCCACCCACGTACACCATCACAACGAAAAAGAAAAAATGATTTATGTTCCTATTCCTATTCGTGTATGTCGGCGGCCAGCATGAACCTAGGCTCATCTCGTCGCACCCTTTTCAACTGTTCTCAGGACAAATTGCTTAAACGATAATGCTTCTCGTATTATTTTCAATTTCGTCACATAGGTATGTAGGGATTCTTTAGGGGGGAGCGAGAGGACAACCCCCATTTGTATCATTTTCTTAAAATGCACTCATACAAACTAAAATGATGAAACCCCTAAAAAGGAAAAGGAAAAGGAAAAGAAATATGCGGACCTAGCGCAAAGTTTTCATTTCACTCGCGTCCTACAAGCTACAATGGGCTACAGGCATAGTTGTGCCGTGCTGTGCCGAAGCCGATGGGTTAGCGAGCGGTGAGGGTGCACGAGGATACTATACCATCAATTGAAACCCTGTGGAACATGCAAACGTCATGTATTATACTTATGAATTCTACTAACGTGCTTCGAAAAGATGCACAAAAGGAAGCAACAGAGTAGACGACAGACTGATAATCACATCCACTCGGCAACCACTGCAACTGCACCTTTGGAACAATGTATGTATTAGTGGGTGTAGGTATACTGGTATATGGAAGGACTCTGGGGGAAGCAGGCTGCGGCGCAGCATAAAAGCACAGTAGTTGAAGAGTTGAAGCAGCTGAAGCAGCATTGTTTGCCTGGTAATCACTGCTTGTGCTTGGTTCACTGATATTCCCTCGCCATGTCCCTTTGTCACCTATTGCTGCGTGTACGGCATCATGCTATATCATATATAATCTTCTTTCCTCACGAAATTGAATCTTGTGGTGTGTATAGGGACATATCTCGGCTGGCTGACTGACTGTTTGTTTGCACAAACAAATCACGAAAAAAAAACGACAAATTTCGTTGGGGGTTGGGTGCGACCGATGGTTCGTTGGCTCGACATCATTTATGGACCGACTTAGTCAGCTGAAAAAGGACACCGAGGTAGAGGAATGAAAGCTTGTCAGGTTGAGAGCACACTAAAATAGTTTCCCTATGCTTTATGACGTGCGCCTCCTCATGCTGCTCGAGAAAAGCTGAGCTGCAATTGAAAACCATATGGGTGCGGTGAAATGACTAATTCTATGCACTTTAACGACCAGTCCAGAGCGAGTGGTGCGGTATAAATGTGTGCATACCAAGCAACCCAAGCCACCCTCATCAGCACCCGCTTTATTCAAATTATGCATGTCAATGCACTCAAGCACATAAACTGTAGATATTTTTTTCTTCTTCAGTTTTTCTCTTCATCAGCTCAACGTTTCTCTGCTTTGCTTCGCTTTGGCTCTCTCTTTTCTTTAGTAATTGTCTTACAGTTTTTGCCGTCATTTGTCTCTAGATTTTGTCCTCGTCGTCATCGTCGTCGTCGTCGTTATCCCAATGCAAACGATGCAATATTTCTCGGAATGTTGTTGTTTTTCGACAACCCCCCCCCCTAGTAGTTTCTCTAATATTCTAATATTCTCGTTATTTTGACAGAGTTTTTCAAGATGCCAGCCACTTCTTGCTCGGTATTCTTTTTCAAGCTATTAAATTTCCACTTTAAGCTTGCCTTCAACTGCGGCAAAAGTTGCAAGGCGGCTTTAAAGTTGCACAGTGTACGCCACGGCATTGAGTGAGTTTACAAAAGTGACACAAATGTTTGCTGTAAGTGAGTGTAACAAAGGAGAACTTAAATGAACAAAATCATCCACACAAAGGAAGAACAAAGAGCCCCAGCACAGTATAATAATATACCTTGCAATACAACTTTCGGAGTTAACTGGAAACAAATTTCATAAAGGGTATAATATTCGTAGAGCTCTTTACGGAGAAAAACATGATATACGGTTAATTAGAAACTTTCATTACAGAGTGTTTGAGTCGTTGCAGAAAGTTTTCCTGCCTTCTTTGAAAAATGCAAAACTGCTACCAACGACGGCGACGGTACAGAATAATCTTGCTACCTATTTACATAGTGAGAGGAGTGGTGTGGCGGAACGGGAGGACAACAAATTCGGTTATAGCAGATACTTGAAAAGTTTGCTGATGCTGCTCATTCAAAGATGCAGTTTAAATTGACTGTATGAAGGACATTGTGTTTTTGAATGGTATTCTGAATGCAGATCAACAGGTACGGGTTTGTGTCCATTGTACAATAATTAATTTCATAAATGTTGTTGGGAATAATGCGACAATTTGGTCGCAATGTCGTGTGTCACGAAGCAAGGGGATACACTTTGAAGGACAACATTAATTGACGAGCTTTGAATCCGAACGTGGTAGTTCCGGACTTTGAACAGGATATCTGGATATGAATAGGTGTAAAAAAGGCATCAGAAAAGCGGTTCATATAGCCCAATCGCTTCACAAGCAGTCGTTTTGTGTCATTAGATACTAGGATTGAGACCAGTGACTGAGAAAAAAACCTAAAACGCACAACTAATGTTTTTTTTGGAAGGTTTGTTTTTCAAATTGACAGCTGACATACTCCAAAAACTGGTAGAAATTGGCCACACGTCTGAAATTATACCACACCAGTAATGGCACAAAAAAATCTTTCTAAAAAAGGACATTTTATGCATGCATGCATTTAACTTCATTTGAAACGCTCTGTAGGAACAAAATATCTTTTGAGCACCCTGTATCTTTATTTTTCTGCACTTTTGTAACCTGTCGCAGGATGTAGAAAAGTTTCAAAACTTAGTATACCTAAATTGAGCGGTACAAGTAAAAAAAAACCAGATAATCTTTAAAGTGGGGGACAGCCTACGTTACAGTGTAAATCATTCCTTCCTTCCTTCCTAACAATTCAACTTTCCAATTCAGTGAAAATAGTTAATGCATTGGCCTACACTGAACAGGTATTGCATCTCTGCGACTTTTGATACATTGAAACGACAACAACAGCGGTAGCTATACCAACCAACCGCCCCAGTCCTTCTTAAGCATAAAATTCCCTTCCACATCGCAGCACAATACAACTACACAGAAAAAAAGTTGTCATTTAAAGGGTAAGATTTATGGTCCACTAAACAATAATATTGCCAGTTCTACACAAGGCACCGGACAAATAGTCGTAAATAAGGATCTTCTTAGGGATCGAAATTATTACCCAAGAATTGAAAAAAAAACAACCATTCTCTGCTATAAAATTCCACGTCCCCGGTCCATTCCCATCCCACGCTCGTCCACACTATAGGAGCCAAGCGTTTTTCATTCATTCTCCTGCTTGTTTGATGCAAATATACATAGTATAAGGATTTGCAAGGACGCGGGCTATAATCAAGTTGCGTATAGCTTCACGTTGAGATGATTCACCGAATAGATGTCATTTTAACTGATGTTGGTTATCTATACCTATGTTATGCAAACCGCACGTGTCGCTTGTCAGATTTTAAATGATGATATGATTTGCTTTGGGCGGATCGAAGACATGAACTTTTAATTAAAATCACCAGAACGTCGAACCATTTAGTGGCGCAAGTGGCAACGCACGGGACTATTGGACTGTTTCTGTTTGACATCGTAACCGTAAGCAAAGCGCGTGCAACGTCAGTTAGATGGAACTTATAGGAAATCGTTTGTGCGAAATGTAATTGGACGGGGACCGAACGTGGGTTCAATCAAAACTATCACTCGGATTATTCTTTTCGCTCAAAGCGCAACTGAGTGTTTTTTTTATCCGCCTTTGACTGAGTTCATGCGGGGATGGGAAGGACACGCGACGTAGCCCAACTCAAAATTGCATTTTTTGCAGCTGTGCCACTAAAAAAGGAACATTTATGTCGTTTTCCATTGGTTTCACTCGGGGATTCACTCATTCCGAAATCCAATGGAACAAGAAAACTGCTTCTGGTTGAATTCACGACAGTATTGGTAAAACGCCAAAAAATAATCTACGGCTGCTGTCAGCTGGCTTGTATAAAATACACAAGTTACACTTGTGTTAGTGCTTCTTGAGTGGATTCTGACTTCAAATCGAGAAGCGAATTTCTCTTCTCAGAATCACCAGAAGAGTATTTTTTGTGCCAAAGGAACGGTTTCAGAAGTGATTTTTTCGATTCCGGACTCTCCCGAACGCTTCTTTTTGCCCAATGGAAAACGACATTATTATTTATTTGCTGTAACGCACACACAAAATCTGCGACAAGACATTCAAAAAGAAGAGAGAGAGCGGCTCTATTTGAAAAATAACGTTTGGAAAAACCTGGAAAAAGGAAAAATTAAGTAAGGAAATAAGTCCATTTCAGTGTGTGGTTAGCGAGATCAGATATTTGGCCGATTACAGTAATTGCGCAGGTAATTATTCTAATCAGAGCTGATTGTCAATCCAGCGAAATGGAACGAAATCGTTCCACTGAAATGGTTGGTTAATTGTTTCCTGTCTCATGCGTAGAGCAAAACATCCCGTTCGGTGTGTATAATTGCAATTAATTCACTGACATTCGCTGGTATTTTATCGACAGCATGATTGGCATAATCGCCTTACCGAAAAGAATTTAATCATCCAGCCGATTATTGCCATTGACATGAGCTACTTTGTATCATGCATATGCACTTGCACAATACATGCACATTTAACGTAAACCTATTTCGAATACGTGGGCACGGGGGAACTATAATATAGTCAAACGGGACTAGTTGCACGAGTGCAATAATGTCCGCGAATTGAATTGAGGAAAAAAGCATTGGCCCGTGTTCAAAGATGACAGGCGGTACTCTTCTTGGATTGGGCCAGCTCTCCGTTCCACATTAGTTCGATCAACAAAGAAAAGAAAGAATAGACTCAATCCCTCCTCTAGGTACTAGCTTCCTTGTCCGCTTCTTAATCAAATGATTTAAGAGGTCTGTCTGTCATACAACCAGTGAATAGAAGGCACTTGATACCACAGGTCGACGGAAGTCACTGACCCAAAAATACAATAGCTCAAACAACAACAACAAGGGGTCAACAAGCCCCCAAGAAACACTCAACAGTAAAGAGAGGAGAAAAACGAAAAAAGAAAGAGACCAACTTGAAGCAGCGCGCATATCAACTGGGGGAGCCTCCTGCTTTGCCCTTTGCAATAAAAATGCAACAATTAAAAAATTGTTTTAAAGAATTACTGTTGCTTTAAATGATCCACAGGGGTGACATGTCCCCATACATCACAAATGAGCTACCGCCAGTTTCGGCAGCAATAATTCCATTTTCAGTGAATGCAACCTAGGTACCTGGTTTGAGCCACCAGCTACTGTTGCAGAAAAATAAAAAATAAAATAAAAATACAAAGCACACTCTGCATGTGCACTCGTTCTCGTCTTTGAATACGCTTACAACTTACAAACAACAGTCATCAGAGAACAGGAACTGCTTTGCCGTAGCCTTGAGGAGTTCTACCATTTACTATAGCAAGAGCACAACCCCAACCGTAACCGACGACGACAGCCGACAGCCGACAGCCGACTATATGGTAATAGCATATGCCAGCAGGGTTTTCATCCCCATGCTCTCCCATCGCAGTATTTTTATTTTTGCCCTTCGATTTGCTACAGACGTCGGAAATAGAATTAATTGTGGTTTTAAAATCAAACCGTACATGTACACTGTGCACGCCTTTGTGTGTGATCATACGAATCGTTTTATAATCAGGCAAGCAGAGCGACAATACAAACGGTAAAGTCTTCCTTAGAAGCCTTTCCAGCGCCGCGCCGCGCCAAACAACTGCGATACACAATACAGCTCAAAGCAGTTTTACCTTTTTCTGTATATCCTGTCGTAGTAGGTACCTTCCTACATATATAGAGAGAGTTGGTACACCACCATACACGTTGCACCGTAAAGGAGCGCCACCAGGTCGGCATCACGACTGCTGAGTGCGCCCGCAAAACGCAAACCTACACACCACGTATAGGTGCATACAAAAATATACGAAAATAGATGAGAATAAAGCAAAGCACACAGTAGTAGAGCAGCACATTCAGCAGCACAGCGAACCAAGTGCAGTTTAACACACAACAAAGGCCATACAAAAGGACACAAAACGAAAAATAATCGCTCCCGGTGGGGATGAAGTCGAATGGAAAGCGAGTTATGGGGGCCGCACGAGCATGAGCTGGGCGCCCTCCTCGCTGTCGCCTTTTTGTGGGTGTCAGTTGCAGTTTGCGGTGCGTTCCTCATACGAAATGAAGTGAGGAGTGAATCCGCCTGTAATTATATTGAAAAATATACACCACCCGGTCCCGAAAACAGGAGCTAAAATCTGCTAAAACCTGCCAAAACATTTTATCGAGAGCAGAATCGAGGACCAAGACAGAGAACGCAACAAAAACAGAGTCAATCGCTTTACATGCAATCTAATTGGATGGTTTTAATCGCGTTCTGCTAATTCCAATAGGCAGCCCATTTTAAGACTCAAAGATGAGAATAAACCGAACCCGATGGCAGACAGCACCCTATACTCATTGGTATTCATGGAAGCGCGTATACGGAGTAGCTTTGGCTTGCTTTTGCAATTCAAATTAAAAATGTGACAGCTAAATTACTATAGTGACTAGGACTTACCGATAGACTGGTGTAGGATTGGCATATGCGACACATGGTATGACAACGGCCTCACCGAGACGTGTTGTCAGTGCTACGAGTTTTTCATTCATGATTGGTGGCACAAGTTCGCGCATTTCTGAAACAAAACCGCAAAGTTAAACATTTTTTTTTCAAAAAGTTTATCATAATTATAAGAGTACAAATTCTGTAAAAAAAGTCGACTGGGGACAGGTTTAATTAGAGCCGTGAAAAGTATATTTTCAACTTTGGTGCCAATTAAAGAGCGTTAAAAAAATGCAAACAAAGATTCACAATAAATAAATGGAGACGAAAGGTAGGTACATCGACGATTTTCAATTTTAATTAATCAACCCGACTCGCTTCGTTATGATGCGCCAAAGTCAAGTAGTCGTGGAGATAGCAGATGAGTAGCCATCGTTCAATTGGGTAAGGGGCTTTCTATATTCTAGGTAGAGAGACAAGTTTTTGTTTACACATCAGGGTGGCACGTACTCGATTGATGGGTTCAAAATCCATCCAGAGGGGAAGTTTTGTAGGCCTGAATGAACCAAGTCGGCCGATTCCAATGAAACAAGAGCTGCTCCATTGAGTGCTATGTATCTTCTGTTTGAGAAGTCCATATATATATAGGTAGATGAGTAGTTTAAATGTGATGCTGTTTAAAATCCACCGACAAGCTGCTTTTATTACAGAAAGAGCAGAGTGTTGTGACTTTTTCTTAGCATCTCCCAAGAGTGCAGCTACAATCCCACACTGGCTGCATAAGAGCAGAGCAGGAGTTCAGTCGGTATAAAATACTGTCCCCCCCTTTTGCACTTCCTGCCTCTCTAAACCAAAAACCAATGCAACGTCACAGACAAAAAATCGATCACTTTTACACCCGCAACCTTTGTGCAAACAACACTGACATTCGCTCTCCATCAAATGACTTCAACTTTGACAAGGAGAAAAAAAAACAATACGGTTCGACAAGGATCAAGTTTTCGATATCTTACCCAGAGCACACGAATGTGCAGGCATTTTGATTTTGATGCGTCTGGCTGGGTTCTCATCCAACAGTCCAACTGGCTGGTTGGCAGATTTCAAAAAGGAGTCAGTGTCCACCTA
This sequence comes from Cheilosia pagana, assembly GCA_936431705.1. NCBI lineage: Eukaryota > Metazoa > Arthropoda > Insecta > Diptera > Syrphidae > Cheilosia > Cheilosia pagana. The sequence goes on from OW386171.1 coordinate 4,767,996, forward strand.
ATACCATTGAATTTGCGCAAGGATAGAATCAACTTGCATTTAAATGGTCCTCTCTTAGGTGCAAAATTAATTCTACGATACAACCATGGACAGTAGAAGGTGAATGAACCACGAAACGTGCGACGATGAGAAACAAACAACTATAAATGGAAAAGAGTTGAGCAGCCTGTGACGTGTGTAAAATTTGAAACTACGGACGGATGGAGCATGGCTGCCGGAAATTAAGGCAAAAGACGTTTTCAAACATCGCAACGAAAGGAAACCAAATTGAGCCAAAACAAAATTGGGCTGAAATATGAAAACGGCTGAACGACAACGAATGCAGTTTTCTATTACACCAACCACCTATACACGTGGAATACGTTACTTACCCCTCCTCAACCACATTAACCAGTTTCAAATTTCAATTCACATACTCGAATTCGATCAGAATCAATGTTGCTCTTCCGCAAATCCCCCAAATGTCCCACAACGTTTTAAATATTCAAATCTGATACAGCAGGGAGCCATTTTATTGCTTCAAAAAAACAAAGCAGCACATTCTCGTACTCACAACTGTGTGTGTGTGTTTGTATATGCTTAACCAGCTTTTTAAAAATAAAGAAAAACTCCAACGCAGCTTTGCAGGCTAATTTCAAAAACGACCTACAACCAGGATGGAAACTGGACGACCAGATAATTGATATAAATCGAAATGTATGCAGGCACACATAGAGGTAAACACACACTGCGCTCACTAAGCGGTATGACGTACCTGTTAATTGTATTTTCCCAACATTGCTGCTAACCACAGCTTCCTGCGTTAATTGGTGATGGGTTCGACACCTATAGATACGATGTGCGTCCATTCGAGTGATGTTGATTACCAATAGCTCGCCAGTCGGTAGCATGTGATTTTTTCCATCTGCAAAAAAAAAAACAAGAAAAAAATAATGTAAAACTGTTAATGGCAACGTGTGTCGTTGTATATGACCAATTCCTTTGATATCTACATAAAGAATTTTTAATTAACTGAATTGCTTTTTGCGGCACGTTAGATTTTCAAAGGAGGACACTTGAGCGTACGACAATTTTTGTTAATTTCAATGTTGTAAACCTACCTAAATGTAATTGAAATTGTTGCGAAATTTGATACCCGCTAATGTGGACTCAAATGGGACACAGGACGAAACGAAACTACTTTAAATGTTGGCGGATTTCAAATGAAGTCTACAGAAATTTAACTACCAACAGAGATGAGTGTTGGAAATTCCTAACGAGCCATGCGATATACATACCTACACTTCACGCGTAAATTTAAAATATATTACTTTTGCCGCAGTCATGAACAGCTTTGGGCCATAATTATGGACATGAAACGAATAATTGATATTGGAAATGCATATCTGTTCATCCTGACTTTGTATAGACATTGGCTTTGAGTGGTTCAGCTGAAAGTTAAACATCAAATATAAGTATCTACCTACCTACCCAAAAAAAAATTAAAAACAAACCTTCTACGAGGTGTATCCTAGAGTGAAAGCAAAAAAAATGGGCGCAACTTTGAAAACGAAAAGAATTTTCGTTTCGTTTCTTTTAAAACAAAAGACATTTTTGTTTCGTTTCTTTTAAAATTTTGGTTAAATGTGAAACGACAGATTTTCTTTAATACTTGTACAGTATTCAACGCATTTGCGGCCTTAGCTCCTTAGCAAATTCTAAAAAATACTCTAAACCATAGAGCAATTTATGCGTCTACGCCTTATGGCATGCCGACTCGGACTATTTAGAATCAATTAACGGTTAGGAAAATTGTAGGCAATAAAATTAAATTTAGTTTTTGTAGTTTATGAAAAAGAATTAGTTATTTACAAGTCGCGTCCGTAACGTATCCTTTCTAGGAATAATCACGAGCAAGGAAACCGCACATCGCGATATTCGATCGTGACGTTTAACAGGACTCGATTTAATTAACACATTAAAAAAGCTAGTTTGCGAAGGGCAATGACAGGCAAGAGAGACTTCCTATTAATACGATGAACGATGCTACAATGAGGTTAATTCTGATGTGTGTTGGCTGTTGGGGGGTGAGGGTGGGTGTTCCTGCTTTAAGTCTGATACCTAGAGAGTGAGTGAGGGATATACAGTATACAGAATGGAAGAAGAATAAAAATAGAGACAAAAAAGGCGAGCAAATGTTGAGAAACCACCAAATTTGAGGAAAATCACAGATGTGGGTATACACACGACACAGTGGTATTCCTGAGAAGTGCGCTCTCGGCAGAGGAATGATCTAAACATTCAACACAACTGTCGTCGTCGTCGTCGTCGTCGTCGTCATCATCATCATCCGCTTCATCATAGTCATCATCATAGCAATAAGGTGGGTGCTTGAAAGGGGATATATAGGCAAGCTTCATATTCCACTCCAGCCTTGATGACTACCGTCGCGTCGTTGCACACATATGTCTAGCTCAGTGTGTTTGTGTGATTTTAAGGACGAACGATGAGAGTTTGGAATGCATCAGCTTTCCCCAAAAAAAAAAACCCAAGAACAAATGGGAAAAAATAAGTTTCAAGCACCAGCGTGCAGATAAAATGAGGAGCAGCAACGTGTTTGCGTTTGGGCACACTCTTGCTTGCATATGCTGAAAGTTAATTGTCTACTCTTATAGAATTTATCTCAATACATACACACACACTCAGCGCGAGATGATAAATTACATATTTTTATAAAACATCAAGCAGACTTTGGGTACATGTCGGTTGGCTTCCTTTGTCTATAAGGATGGACCCTGGTACGCTTAGTTGCGCGTAAAGAATTTTATGGATAAGATATATATTATTTCAATGATGACATGGACCAAATTAGAAAATCTGAATAAACTAACAATTTTAAATTAAGTGTTTTTAAGGTGCTTTTTAGGTATACTTAGGGGAGAGAGTTGCTGACCTACGTCCAGAGAAAGGATACATAATTACTTGCGAAGTAAACAGTAATGCATTTTGGGACCCATCGAAATTCAGTCGCAACTACAAAAAGTCGTTTCTCTTAATGCACTTTTGAAATGCCTACAGTTGCAATCGAAGTTATGGTTCTCTAAACAAATATTCCATACACATCTAAATCTACATCTACATTCGACTGCGACAGAAAGTATAACCTAACCGACTCTGCTGTTATTGACAAGGTTTCAACTTGATTTGGTATCGCTTCGATGAGTTTTCCAATATAGGTAGGTAACTGCTTTTAAATGGCATGCCGTATGCCACACCGATTCAAGCAATTGGAAATTGAAGCCTCAGGAGATTAATTTAGCCTTTTGAATGGAGATTTCTTTGATACAAACATATGTGCGGTTGCGTTTTGTACACAAACGACATGCAGACGCATTTCGTATTAAACTACACTCGCAGGAATATTTAGCTTTATTTGAAAGGAGAAAATTTGTTTTTGGGGTTGTTATTAATCAACAAAAGGAAGGAAAATAAATTTGTTTGTCATATCAAGCAAAACGACAGTTACAGGGTTGTAAAGTTCCACACCTGATGGACGCGGGTGGAGAAGGTGTTTACATCAAAGGAACCCTCCATTTCTCTATCTAGATCCGAAGCCGACTCTAGGGTCAATCTGGTTAGGAGTAGGAGTTGGCCTTGTCCTAACATTTTATCCTAGAATTCCACGATAGAATACAAAAATCTGGGTAAGAACTTTTAAACAAGTAGGTATTCCCGGTTTGCTTCCTAAAAGTTGTCCTTTTTCCATAGACCCACGGTCCTCAAGAACAGGGTGTACTTATTGACTTTGAAAAATGTCGGCAGTAATTCGTACTGAGTTTTTGGGCAGGCGGACAGTGTATTGGCGGTCTATAGGTACTCATGGTGACATGGTGTAAGTGTTGCCATGAATAGGCGGCCATTCAAATACCTAGTCGTCTTTCTATTTCAATTCCAAACAGCGTTACCAAAGTGGAAGTGTCTTAAATGCTGCAAGTTGTTGCAAATTCGTTCAAAAACAGTTAACGTTCGTTTACAAAACGATTTCTGTTTGAACCGCGTATGATCATAAAGCGGGAAAGCTTAATAATTTCTATCCACCCTGTGTGCAAAAACATGTGCATGTTATTACGTTGGGATATTTGTTTGGATATGTGTGTGTGTTTTTGTTGTTAGTTTGCTCAAAGCAGGGAATGCTTTATTATATTCGGAGTGTCGGCGGGTGCCGAAAATCCTTTCCATCCATTTGAAAGTGTTTCTGTTTATTGGTTAAGACTACCTCATTTATGCCACCTTATGTCTCAACCACCGACGTTGGCTATACCTATATATGTGTGTATATATAGCAACTATGGCACTACCACTGGTGCTCTCCTTCTGTTTAATATCTCGCCGGGTTCTGGTAGAAACCAGCAGCAGTCGTTGCTGGGGCGCACAAGGTTAATTTAATAGTACCTACTTGCCGTGTAACACGATGTGGTGGTCGGAGGGTAGAGTTAATTTATTTGCTATTTGAACCCACTAAATTCGCTGTATATATTCTTTCCTTTCTGTTTCGTGTGTTTTTTTTTTGTTTGTCGTTTCTACCCTGTTTCATCTTTATTCACCATCCAGGGAGCCCAAGTTGCTCCTCACTTTCTTTTCTTTACTCCCTTTGCGTCCTTGTGCTTTAATAAAATCATAAAGTGGAACTTTAAAGCCACCGCACCGAGCGAAACTCTGTCCTGATTGTTTGCCTCCTCCACCTTTTAATGGGCGAGAATATTTACTTTTATTGTTGGAGGTATGCGGCGACGACGACGACGACGACGACGAAGGCGACGGCGATGATGGCAGCGAATACAAAGGGAGGTAATTTGAATTCCTCTATATACATACACACAAGTTTGTGCATATTTGCTTTTTGCTCGTTTTTAGAACTGTTATTGGAATTAAATAATTCTCGGAAAGTGAGCAGCACAACATCAATAAGCTAAATTACTGCTGTATTATATGTTTGACCATGGGATTCTACTCACGGCTGTGTTATGGCCTGAGGAATGCATATCAGCTCAACCACCCCTAGCACGACATGCAATTATGTTCAACACATGTATCGGTATGTCTGATTGCACATGAATTCCACAATCAGAGCATTAGCGCGCGTAGCTATTTATAGTAGAAAATGTGGGGGCGCATATTCTGCGAACTATATAATACCCACCCAAGGCGGCGGGGATTGAATTCTGTATGCGGCAGTGGCAGTACGAAAAATGTGAATATCTCTCAGAATAATGCTTGCAAGGGAGCTGTGCTCTTACGAGTGTATGCACCCAACCAAATAATCAAAAGAAAAACATAACTGAAAGCAAAGCACTGCGTCTAATGATCTGAAAACCGAAAGCAACCCCATGAGTGCGCTTACTGGCGTGGATAAAGACTTTTCTATATCGTCGCCAACGAAACCGTTCACCGTTCACTGTGCTTCTTAGAAATGACGAAGAGGGATGAAAGGCAGATCACCCAATATAATTGGATCCATAAAAAAAGGAGAAAAAAAAACGCGTTTCAAGTCAGTAGGAAAAAGCAGATTCAAAATTGTCCCTGAAAATGAAAATCAAAGAAACCCCTAACCGCAGCGACCCACACACACACACAGTCACTGTAAACGCAAGGAAATATAGAGCCGCCGCCCGCCGGATTGACAGGTCCATGATAGGAACCTAGGATTTGATATATAATTTTGTGAAAATAGAGTAAAGGGACGCCATTGAGTGATGTTTACAAAGCGGACACCAAGCAGTATTTCTTAAGACGCATCTTCTTAGCTCGTCGCTTAGAGTTGGTTATTGGCGTTCAAAGAACTGTTCTAGGTGTTAATCGATTTAAAAGAATATCACCCTGCATGTATGTATATTAAGCTCCCAATTTAACAGGCTAAGGATGCTTAACAGAGCAGAATTAGTGCAAAGACACATCCAATTTTATTGACTTCCTCTACCCCACACAGAGATTTAAGAAAAAATAGTCCCTTTCGGCATTTACTCCGAAAAAAAAACCAACTTAATGGCAGCGCGACATCGAGTCTTGTATCAAAAGGAGTTAAGCGCAGCAGTTTGAAGATTCGATGGCGAGGAGGGCGCAATGAGCAAATTCAATTTCCAACATTAAGGATGCGCAGCTATCGTTTTGGTTAACAATAAGAAGAAGGCACGAAAGAGCTGATGGGTAATTGTGTACACAGTGTCTATGTGCGACTACACAAGTCCAACTTTAGCGTGCATTCACTTACTTAAGCGAAATGTTTGCGTACTTAAGGTTATTAAGTAAACATCAATGCAGTCTCATGATGGAAAAGTATTTTTGCGATGTTGATATCTTCAGACAAGGGCATTAGTAATGTAATATTGTTGGGAAAGATTGCAGCCGTAACGGAGGAAAATTATCATAAATTTTGTCTTGCTCCTTGAAATCGAGTTAACCGCATCGCAAACGATACAGAACTTTGCACGCAATTGTGTAACAATAGACGCATCGGCGAACAAAGTGTGGAGTGGATTACCCTGTCAGTCCTGAAACTTAAAAAAAACCTTTTCAGGTTATGCACCATTGTCCTTCTGTTTTGTACGATGTACGAGTGTGTAGCTGACAAATGAATTTGATTGATAAAGAGCTTCAGCGGTCGGAAGCCATCGGCACAAGTATGGTTTCTATTACACTTCAGATAGCATTCAAAAATTCAGGCAGTGTTTATTAAATACGGGCGTTAGAGCTTTAAAGCAAACCACACGCACACGGATAATTCATGCGGCAAAAAGGACAAATGTCCACACAGACGAACAATCTTTGTATCCACCTTTGATGTATTTTTCATTTTATTTTGCAATATGCCCCAAGCTAGGGTTGAAAATTGAATCAGCTTAACAAGATTTAAACAGCATTTATCTAATTTCCCATATTTTACTTCCGGCCAAACCGGATTCACAAAATCGCAATGTTCAATCTGACCGGAACATGAGGCGACATACAAAATACAAGAACGAAAAAATAAATGTAAAAGCATTTCCATCCGTTTGCATCACCATCTTTTAGAGATGACAGAGTGGAGACGAACTACACACACATTAGCCGCCGAAATATGTAGATGGATATACCGTTGGCCAGGACAGAGATTTTTTTTTCCCCATTTAACCTACTATCCAATTACATAGCGTCATGTCTCTGCTCCTCGATATATGACAAGGTGTCGAGTGGAATAAAAAAAGGACAACTTCAATAAATCCCCCTCCATTCGCAAAAGTTAGCACTGGCCATCCGGCAGCAAGGCAATTTAGACTCAATGCATATTATAGTGGACCACACCAGGAACAGGAAGTGACATTTCAATTATTTCACCATCCTTGACCTTTGCCACGTATAAAACTTTGAAAATATTCGAACGTGGGAAAAAATTGCTCTTCTCTGCACTTACATTATGTATATATGGAAAATGTTTAAATATTGCAGGACTCACCTCCCTCCAGCGATGGATAGATGTTGAAGTTGGGCTCCTGCAACCAAGACGTCACTGTCACATACTCTTTCACAAAGGATGGTATATTGCACTTAATTAGGACATTGCTGCCGATGAATCCACCTGGGTTTTGCACTTCCGGCTCGTACCGCTGATTGACCACTGCAAAGAGCCGACAAAAAAAAAGAAAAAAATACAGATGAGAAAAATAACGTACACAGAAGATGATTAAAATATAAAAAAAATCGATAGAGGAACATGAATACTACATAGAGCCATTGGTTTTAACATTTGTATCAATTAATTGTAAACAATGGAACGAGCAGCAGAATCACCCAACACGGGACCACACTGCTCGTTCAATACAGCCATTCGGTCTTTTGTGTTTGTATATGCGCAGCCTTCACAAGTCATGTATGCATCCTTACAGAGACTGTGTATTCGTTTCGGATCTGTAGGAAGATCCTTTGTGTTGTGGGTTGGATTTTGATTTTGAATGAATGACTGGATTCACCGTTGATGCAACTGCAACCATAATCAAATTGGACATCAAACGCAGGTGTTGCCTACGAATCCTTTTTCTCCTACGACACTATGAAATTGACTTGTGTTTCAATTGGCAAAGGAACTGGAATTCGAAACCAAAACCAGTCCACACAACTTTGAGGTGACCCCCGGTGAGTAACGAATACGTGGACCAGTGCCAGTGTACAGTCCAATTAGTTAAAATCACTTACAATAATTACAAGTTGGGAACTACCCTTGGTCTGCAATGAAATGGCGCCAATCACATGCAGTGCCATTTGCGACTGGTGACAAGTAAATAATTGAAACTGACACCAGACACAATTTTTCCATTACATTAGGGTTGGCGCTGACCTTAACGACAATCAAAGTGAAAAGCCCTCCAAATTTGCCATCAGATTGATTCAGATTGTGATGCACTCACAAAAGAGGAGCGTAAAAGCTATAGGTTCATCTATTTGGGAACACAGTTTAAGGTCGCAAGGTTGTCCTGAGCCTTACTCCGGCAGTTCTATGGCAATTTCATCAACAATTGCCGACAAACTGACGAGATTCACCGGTAAAATGCAACGCGTTTCGTACTCCTATTCGGGCGATCTTTTTCACAAAACCGCAAAATGAAATGACCAGAATCACCATCTGAATCAAGAGCTTGCCTCGCGACTGTCAAACGAGCTCTACGCAAATAACTAGGTAAACATTTATTTGGTTTGGTGCACCTATTTAATGTGTGCAAGGAAAAGTGCAACACGAGCAGTTAGATCGATAAAAATGAGCCAGAAATCGATTGTGGGAGTTTGGCGTGACAAGGATTGAAGCCCAAAAGTGCATTTTTGTGCATTTTGCGAAATTAGGAGAGCTTAGTTAATATAAATTGCTGCTCTTAAAATAATGCCAAAGCATAAGCAGTCATTTTACACATTTTTGTTCATCGTGGGAAATTTATCTATTTAAGGGGGAGCAAAAAAACCCCAACAGCTGAATAAACGCCAATGACTGCTACCATGTAATAGAAGATAGAACTCGGTGGCAATTTTCCCTTTATGATGGTAAACTGCCAAACCGATTACTTTCATCAAATAATGATACCAACAGTGATTCCACATTTCCCTTTTAAGGACATTTTTCTCTTCTTTTTTTTTAAATAAAAATCACACGCTAATGAGATAGACTTTATGTTGTGTAAAATACCCCACACGGACATTATTCAAATGGAAACAGATAAGACTGTGAGGGACATTTTTGTCAACCAAATTATTTATCTAATATTTCTCTGTGAGTTGCTTAGCCATAGCAAATAATTACAGAGAGCTGTTTGCCAGCTCCTTGTTCGACGAGGACTCCATGTTTTAGGCATTGTGTCGAACGGCATTGCACTACTCTCACAAAAATGGGAAAAAAAGCCACTCAGTCTGTCAGATTGAATGGGTACAATTTAGAGATAGAGAATTCAGCGTTAGGAAGGTGCGCCCTGAGATAACATTTCGGTTTTCAATGGAAGAGCGACGTCATATTCTAGGCCGTTGAAGTTGAAACCGACCGAATACGATGACTGCAGATGATATGCAAAGAATGAGCGTGTATACTGGGCGAAATTATTGAAAAGAGATCTGAAATCGGTCCTTTGTTATATCCTGCAAAATGTGTATGTGATATACCAGTGGAGTGAAAAACAAAGGAAATATGCCTCTTGTATGTGTCTTTATTCTCATAGCAGCACAGATTGCTTCAAAGGATATTGAGCAAAAAAAAAAAAAAAAACACGCAAACATCAACCATTTTTTCCTTCCGGTCCAGTGTTAGTCTGCCCATTGTATTCATATATACATTCTATGAAAAAGAAACACACACAAGAAGCTTTTGTAAATCAGAGCATCTGAGCTCTTTTTGAATATTCCTTTCTAAAGTCACCGATTCTATAGGCAGATACGTACATTCGAGATTGAACCAAAGAAAGCAATGCCATTCGAAAAAGGAAATATCCAAAGGCCCTCAGGGAAGCGCATAGGAACAAAAAAACACTATAGCAAATGTGTGTTGTATCACACGACCGACCGACGCGAAGCCGCGCCGTGCTTTGTTGGGGACGCGTCAAGTGCACCCCGCAGTCAACAGCCGATTATATCTATTCTGATTCTCCTCTGGTGGGATTAGATGAGAATTTGAAAAATATTCATTTGATATTCGAATCGACATGGCAGATAACGAAAACGATAGCCATCAGGGGCGATTCGGATCCGAGTGGCCGTCCATTGTGCGAACATGCCTCTGCGCTATGACCGGAAGGCGGTAGTTATTGATTCCCATTGAAGACATTTCGGCTAATGACATTTAATCGGGTGTAATCGGATTCGGCCTGTTCACATTCGATGTGAAAGGATACACATGCATTAGTAATCTTGTTGGCACTTCCTGTTTGTACTCTTATTATTCCCGGGTGGTAATTCATATTATGTTATACCATGTTTACCTCTTTATGATATGATAAGCCCTAGGGGAGTTGGTCTCCATGGAGTCGCTGTCCGAAGGATATCATTTCTTCATTCATTTCATCGATATCCATGCCGAGAAAAGCACCATCATGGGATGTCTTACGTTCGATCAGATGTGCGCATCAAAATTTGACAACCCCTCAAGTGTAGATTTGTAATTGTCTTGTTTGAATGTGAACCAACCATCAAAGAGATGGAAAAATCGACACTTCAAGCATTTTGTGCATTACAGTACATGGCTGGTCCTTTATATTTACTAATACAGTCAAAGTTTGTTCGTAACTAACTTGAAAGTTCAACCAATTCTTTGTCCGGTTGCGCTTGACGAACAACTCTAATTGCCCTTATCCCAATAATAAACAAAGTTAAATGGCATGCAGCGTACAGCTGCTGTGTTGATTGCATCGAACCAGGACAACAACTTCGTTTAACATATTTCGATTTGGAAACAATTGTTTATTCATTTTTACAGCATTAGGAAGCAATGCCAATCAATGGGACACTCGGACAGAGCGCGGACACCGCACACTAAAAGAATGCAGGTGGAAAAAAGAAAGAGAAAACGACAGAAAAAAGCCTCCGCTTTAGGATCACAATTCAAGTGGCATTAAGTTGGGCGTTTTTCGCTCACCAGGCTTTCGAGTGCTGCTGGCCACTTGATAAAATAACGCTCAAGTGTCATCTTACCCGCACAACATTCATTCAAACAAACACTTGAAATAAACGAATAATTTACAAAATGAAATTCAAACACAAAAAGACGGCGAAAGAAAGGACACACAGAAACAACCGAAATTGGAGAAGCTTGCTTAATGGTGGTGGGCCTGGTGGGTTGCTGCCGCTATTGCCCGAATGGTGGTTATGTAGTAGCAAGACTTTTTATGGGTTAGTGTGCTCGAAACTCAAACAAAGAATTTTCAATTCAGCTCTGACCCAATTTGTTTTTAGAAATCTCTTTTGCTTTTTTTTCACCCCGTTTTTTTCTCGGTTCCCATTTTTTTTCGGTGTTTTTCTTTTTGGATTCTGTTGTTTGGGAAATGGTGTACGTTCTGGACGATATATTTTACGATATGTTAGTTCGCCTTTCTGTTGATCCAAGTTCCATCGGGGTCTGTTTTTTTTTTCTTTCGCTGTCAGTGCTATGGATCGGAAGTCCTGCAATCAATTGATATCTGAACGTAGCCTTACTTGCTTTGTTAATTTGCCTATATAAGGACACACACATACATTCAACTTTGATAGGTAGCTATATGCGCGGCGCGAAAGCAACTCGCCTCAAATGGTCCAAATTCAATTTAAATAATCGATTAGGTTCAACTCGGAGGAGAGCAAAAAAAAAATGGAGAACCATACCCACACATATAATAGTAATATCCATAAAAGACGGACAGGAATTTCGAACAAATGGAGATTTGTTGTCAACCCAAGAGCATCCCTTGAAATTTTGATTATTTATAAGAGGATTTATTTTGCAGCATTTGCATACGTGCCGGTTAAATTATTTTCTTTGTGTCAGGCCGGAATATGAATCATTCTCTTGCCGCTGCGGAGGCAGGCCTACGCCAACAGCAGCACACAATATTGTTGATGCCATACAATCTGCCTTGGGCCAAAATATATAGGTACTCCTCGGTACAGCTCGTACACAGATGGGCGCGGGTGAAATTTCATCCTAACGCAATGTCAATGCCTAACTGTGTAGTACTTTGGTTGGGAAATGGTGCAAATTGATGATACCCAAATCTTGTCTGAGAGTGTAATAAACATTTTCTTTTGGATGAGTTAAAGCCTTTCCTCCCTTTTGAATGGGTATAGTATTGGGGGCGGCGGCGGGTTAGTTTGCCTTTCATTCTGCTGCGGTATCGGGTTTTTAGGTAAAAATTTGTTGCCAAGGGAGTTGGATTTAATGGCAAGGTTAGGGTTAGAGGAATTGCCAAGAGAATGATTAAGGATAAGGCCGGTGAAACCCGAGTGAAACTATACCACAGAGTACACAGAGTTTTCAATGGAGTGAGCAGTTAAAATTGGATCAGAATTAATGGAAAAGTTTTAAACTCCATCAGCAGCCGAAAACCGACATTCCACACACTCTGGAAGATGCTACATTTTATGGATCGGCTTATGGATGCTTTATGGATTTGCATCCACCATTCCACCGAACAAATTCGCACACACTGCAGAGTTGTTGTTTTTTTGCACTGTCACTGCAGGAAGCTTTTACTTTCTTAATTCACTTCCTTTGGGTAGTGCGGTTTGCTAACGTTGTTAGGGTCGCGTATAGCTCCAGCGAGAGATGGAGCATGTCATCGTCGTAAGCACGAATGAAAAAATTCGATCTTTTCTCCAGAATAATACAATCAGGCAGTCACACGTAAACGTAAAACCGTGCCAAAGGTAATACGTTAAAAATAGTAAAGCTGCTGCTACAGATAGAAGCCACTCTACTTCACTGCGCCGACATCATCCAGCATCAGGATTGCCAAAGAGGATGCCAAGCAAATTTAATCAACTGTTACAGGAGGTGGAAGCGCGAATCTCGAATAAAAATAAATGCATCCATCGTTCGGCTAACAACGGAAAAATATATATGTAGGTACCTTGATTTTCCGACAGAGAAACAAGGAGCTGAGAGAATAGCCTGGTAATTGTGCACTCAGTCAGTAATTTCGCACTATAAAAGTTTAACCCACACCCGCACCCAGACTTAAAGTTTATTAATAGAATCAATACAACCGTGAGAGGGACTCATACTTTTGATTTGATTAGTTGATGTCCAAGGACCCATCAGCTGGAACAATATCAATTTGTCTTACTTGTAGAGCTGTTTTTTTCTCTTTTGTCATCTTTTGTGAAGAATATCCTCCACACAGATGAGTTCGATGCAATTTAATATAATAACACGAGCACTAACCTGCTTTGACCACAACGTCCCTGGAAACTATTGTGCCAACCGAGTTGGTTGCAACACACCGATACACAGACCAGTGGACATCTTGTCGGAACTCTTCTGCCTCGAATTGTGGGAAGTACAGAGAGCCATTTGCTAGGATATGCCGAACCTGGAACGAAATTTGTAAAACAATTCAGTTATCGCATGCATATTAGATACTAATACTTGTATGTTCTGAAATATTAATCGAGTTTGCCCTGGCCTTAACATTTATTATTTGACGGAGGCCTACTCATGTGTTTGGTCGGCATGGAAACCTGAAAGGCAAAGGCAACCCTTGCCGAAAGTTCGTAAATGCCTCGTCGCTTCAATCAGTTAAAACATTAAACATGATTAAGTACGATTTTTGGGGGCAAAGGGATAAAAGATCCACATCATGCGTGCAGATAAATGGCACAAAGGTGTTTTCTCGTTTTCGTTGTCGTTTTCTTTTTAGATTTCATTCTGCATTGCCTCCTTTTAGAAAGCCGCAAGGGTGTGACGAAATTTTAAGTGCTCTTTCGAAACTCATTTGGATAATTTTATAATGTTTTCGAGTTGGAATTGTTGTTTTGTTCGACGTATACAGATGTGGTCTTAATAATTTATATGGTAAGTACGAAAATGAGTCAGGATTTACTTTTACACGATCCGAGACATGCTGAAGAGGACATTTAGGCGAAGAAATGCAGGTATTTTCGAAGTTATTTTTCAAATTGTTTTAGTTGTTGTACATGTTCATGTATGGGAAATGGATCAAGGGATCAACATGTCCCACTAATGAGGCGAGAGTTAAACCTCCATTACATAGAATAGAACCTTAAGTGGTTATACGAAAAAGAATTCTTACCTTGGAAACAGATGTGATTGGATTGTTTTCCTTGTCCAGCCATTCGACATTTGGAGCCGGATTGCCGTGCGCTGTACAATCAACTAACGTTCCAGCTGTGCTTGTGAATTCAATTCGATGTGGCGGCTCGTTGGCAAAATTTGGTCCTTGAGTGTCGAAGAAACCAGAAGCGTATGCTGGAAATGTAAAAATAAATAAGGTGATATTAGTAGTATTGGATTTTGTGATGGCCCTTTTGTGTAAGGAGGAAGAATGACAGACTTTGTTGTTATAAAAAGAAACCTAAGCCCCAAATCCAATGAGCTGTTTCCTTGGTTTTATATATTTCCGACTGAGGATATAGGGGAAATCTTTAAAAGCCATGCACTCCACACTAGGATAATAAACCAAATAAAACAATCATCCTTGTCAAACAATACGCGAGCTATTTTGTGAATTTAAAAATTTCCCAGACCAGAGTTTGAAATGAATGCCAAACTTATCGGCAGCCAAGTTCGGCCACACCGTTTTTAAGGTGTGTTGTCTACATAACAATGCACTTTGGATACTTCAGCCGACTGACCACGGAAAGCAGATAATTTTGCATAAATGGGGAGGGGTCTTTTGCTCGCACTTACCACTGCCCATGGTTGCATTGGATAACAAATTAAATAAGCTTCCGAAATAAGGGTTTAAAACTAACGCTGCCTAAAAACATGTACATGTACAAGCCATTCACAATGATACGGAGAATCCCTCCATTCATATACGAGTACAATGCACATCTTCTCATGGATACACTGTGTGCGAGAGTACATTCAAATTCGCCGGTGGCACCTTTATTGCCGAGCACACAAGACTTATGCTACCCTAATTCGATGCTGCTTACTGATATACCAATAATGATGATGATAAAAATAATTTGCAAACGATAAACGAATTTTAAAATCTAGATACCATTACCGCGTTTACCACCACTTAAACGACTCTCCTCCGAGGGTTGAAGTTCTCTGATAAAATCTTTATTATCGTTGCCACTTCTTCGTACGTTCGTTCGTTCGTTCGTTCATTCAGAATAACTCATTTTCAAAAAAAAAAGATGAAAAGGGAGCAAAAAACAACTCGAAATGCTGCACAGCAGCATCACGGAGACTACATGACATCCGCTAATTCATAAATTATGTACAAGAGCACTTGTCGGCCGCTGCTATCAATTTAAATCTTGCTTTCCTTCCTCTCTGCTTCTATGCCACTATACACTGTACACTGTATTATATTGTATGTACGTACACTTGCACGTCTTGCCAATGTTGTTCATCACTGTCGCATCCTTTTACTCATTTGTCGTCTATATCATCGAAAAAATGTTTCCTCTGTACTAATTTCAAAAAAAATGAAAAAAAAAATGTTTCCCCCGTTTTAGACCGACAATCCTTTGGGGGACTGCATAATTTTTAAGAATGAGCTTGGCCACTGTGCAGAGAAGGAATGCATTTAAGAAGAACCATCAGGAATGTGTGCACACAGGGTGGCGCACAATTCACAAAAGTGTGGTAATCCTGTTGAGTGTGAGGGTGCGGAGCAGCTCTAATGATTGCATCTGCACCAGCCGACAAAATAAAACAGAAAAATATAAACTGATAGCACCTTAACCGTACACGAACGGAGGACATCCATCGCCTGATGGCGGAGGTGATGAGATATCACCCTGTTAGGTCACACAGCTTTCAGTTGGGAATAAGGAAAGTTAGCTGTACGGTCGTCGTATTCATTGCATATGTGTGCAGCTATATAATAATGGTGCTAATATTGACATAAGATGGCATGCAGATTTCGCCTCAGGAGTCGGGCTTGTAAATGGAAAAGGAATCATGTCGGTCGGTCTGTCGGTCGACGAGAGAGAGGCATCAGAGACCTCGGAATGGGTGGTGTAAGGAAGCTGGCATAGGAGTTGAAAAACACGATGTAATTACGCTATCCGATAGGAACATGCTACACACCCCCATCGAGTCGAGTGGATTGTACTTATCTCAAAACTGGTGGCAAATCGCCCGCCAACCACTCGACTCACGACGTCGTCATCGTCGTCGTCGTCGTCGTCTCCCTTTTTATACCTTTTATAAGTACGGGCAGAAATTAAAGCGTTGCACCACAGGAGTGGAAAGTACGCTCGGGCTAACAGCAGAGCATACATATACACAGATACTTTAAACGTTGAATTTATACGGGTGACACTGGTGACGATGTTGGCGGAGCTTTGCTTAAACGAGTTTGAGGGCTTTTTTAAAAATTTTTTTTTTTTTTGCTTTTTTTATAAACTTCCCCCTCTTTTACTTTTTTTGTTAGGAGCCTGTTTTAATCGGTCTGTCTTTAGGTTGCTGCTTCCTAAACACAAGTAACATTCCATCCGAGGCCCTTATCATGTGAGTACGTGTGTACGGGAGATGGCGCGGCTCGTGTGATTAGCATTACAGGAAATCGAGTATTAAAAATACTCTCAAGTAGAGATGCAGCAAAGAGGGGGGTGACGGTGCCTGCTTTAAGTGTGAGTAAGCGAATTTAAAATGATCCTAGTCATACTCGCAAGAAATATGATGCCCTCCGTCAGAGAAAGAGAGAGAGAGAGTGTGTGCAGAATCGTAGCCAACTTGGAATTCAAGATACAAAGTTGTGCACACACATCAAGAGTGTATGCAAATACACATGTACATCGGCAATAGGACTTTTGTTATAGCCAAAAGTAAACGTTCTTGTCTCTATTCGAAATTTGAATGTTTGCGAACATGTTAAGGGTTCAAGGATCTGCTAAGATTATCGATCCGTGATGCAGACTTGTAAATAGACTGAAATAAATCGTCTATAGTCTGTTTGGGTAGCTTTTGTTTGCTGTCTCCTCTGTGTTTGTGCGTTAGCAAGAAGCTGGGAGACTGTGTTTTCAAATTAAAATGATTGTTTGTCGATTTAAGCGGCAGGGAACTGCAGATGCAATGTGCATTTCCCATGAATGTCGTCTAGTTGATCATTGTAATTGTTGCAAGGACGTAGAATTGAATACCAATGTCTTGCAAGAACATCCCATACCACTTGTCAGGATGTCCTGTAGCAATTGCAAAGGAAAATATATGTCAGATACCAAACGTATTCAACAGATGGTCAACCCAACAAGTCAGAGTTCATTCGATTTCGACATCCAGCTGCGAAACGCCAGCAATAAAAACCACTCCAGTCTCTCTAGCTCATAAATATAAAATATAAATAGGAAATTTAATCAAAATAGACTCATAGCTTGCAGCATTCACTCGTCAAACAAGTATCACTTCTGGTCACAGCTTGATTCTATGAATGGCCCATCCATTTGCATTGTATCGCCCGCACCCCCATTTCAGTTATAAATTTCCAAATGAAGTCGCGGATACATTAGTTAAGTGGTTTCTTTGATAACATGCTTCATGATTGTCGGCTGTCATCGTCGTCGCCGTCGCCGTCGCGTCGTCGGGTGGGCGGGCGGCATTGTTGTCTTTGAAAATCTTTGGTCGGCTTTTTTGGGAGTGAGAAGGAGAGTGAGCGAGGACAGCCCACTCACCAGTCACCACATGGCAGCAAAATATAAAATTACAAAATAAAAGAAGAGAAACTTCAAAATGCATTGGACAGAAAGAGGCTCGCCTACTAGGCGCAAATACGTTGTATATATCCTTTAGCTTCTTTTTTTTGTTTGAGCTCCATTTTTGTATACATTTCTTTTGCATTCACTGGTGCTCTGCCTTCGACGTGCAAAAAGAAATATTCAAACAAATTAAAATGGAAAAAGGAGGAGAGGAAAACAAAAATTAAATCTATATTCATGCCTCATGTCACCAAAGGAAGTCTCGGGTCTGCACGAGTTGAAGAGAGTAAAGTCAGAAGTGGGGTGAAAAGCTTTGTTGTGTTCGAATTAAATGCTTACATGCGTCCTGTTGGGATCTTTTCATCATCAAATCACACATGGGAGCCTTAATTAGTTTTGTGGCAATGGAATTGAGAAACTGAGCTTACCAAAGGACATAGACCAGTCTTTGTGTAGCTGTGCTGTGCAGGTGCACCTATGATTTATGGAACAACTCTCATACAATAGTGAATTGTCTTTAAAAATGGAAAACTGACAAAAGTTAACGTCTGTGTGTGTATCGGAATGGATACAAGGAGTGGACTGCTGGTCGATATTGGTTGGAATTGGTGCGGGGCAAAGCAATTCTCTGTTGGTAAGTCAAAGATATTTGTTTTGCAATTTTGTTCATTCAATTTTTTTTTTGTTTTTGGTTATTGGAAATAGACACTCACCAATACCGTAGTGAATCCAATCAGCAGCGAATCATAGCGTTGCCAGAATATCGTGCGGTGAGTGTATTATTTTATAATTAACGCCCACAGTTGGTAAGCGGCGGGGGTGGGGGTGGCGCGGGGACGTAGCGGATGATACGATTGCGAATAAAGCATACACCGATGCACATTGGCTTTTAATATCTCGAAAGTGTATCAGTCGAGAAAATAATTGAGTTTTTTCAGAGCATACCTCTGCACGGAAACGGAATCCCAATATTACGCGAAAAATAAGTTCAAGGGTAATGTGATGAGCGTATTCATGGCGGAAGGAGTAGCTATTGCGCTTGAATAGTTGAGTGGGCCGGCTTCCATCAGATTGGCAATTTCAGCTGCGTTCTTTACGAAATAAAATACCCCAATGAGTTTGTTTGTTTGTATTGAATTTGAGCGATTTGAGGCAGAGTTATATTCTTTGGAACTGTAGCTATAAATAATGAACCTTTCCTTTTATAATGTCCCCTACTGTTCAAAA
Source organism: Cheilosia pagana (assembly GCA_936431705.1). Taxonomy (NCBI): domain Eukaryota; kingdom Metazoa; phylum Arthropoda; class Insecta; order Diptera; family Syrphidae; genus Cheilosia; species Cheilosia pagana. The sequence goes on from OW386171.1 coordinate 4,787,073, forward strand.
CCTACCTACAAAAGTGTTAAAATTCCTGATCCTACTTAACTGGAGGAGGGAGCTGTTCATTTAAACTCGGATGCAAATTCGCGTAAAAAATACACCTACACTCCTATTTCACACTTTTTTTCCCACAATTTGCACACAATTGCATTAAAGTGGCCACCCGCTAATATGCAACTTGGAAATATGTAACTACATATATTTATTCACAAAAAAAATACATTTTATGTACACTATCATGGCTGCAAAAAATGTTTCGAAATTTGTGTAACCTTTAATTGGCAACCAACTTTTTTTGTTCCCTTTAAATTCTGCCCTATCCTTGTTGTGGCATCATCAAATCGTTTACCTTCCAAAGGGGGGGATGGATGGCACAACCGAGTTAACCATGACAGAGGATAACATGAAAATGTGGGCCAACTTCCTATATATGTATGTCACGCCACTTTAGTGTACGTTTCAGAGCCAAACACTGTCGGGTGGTACATGGACCAATAAATGCAACGAATTTCATATTTCTCTTGCTACATTCTGTCTGTGTTGTTACAATGGCTAAAATAAAGAAAACGTAGTGTAAAGGAGAAGCACATTATGTACCCATTCGCTATGTATGATCACGCTGAGGCCAGCTGGGAGCGACAAACAAAGGGGTGATGCGAAATTGTGAAACTGCGGGGTGGCAGTAAAAAAAAATATTCCACATTCAAATCAATAAATATTTTATAATGAAGCAGCATATCATATATGCTATCGCCTTAAGGTAGTTTATCGAATTTCAAAACATTAAACGGATTGCGATTGGTATAAGCTAACTAACTCATTCGACATGCACGTCAGTTATATATGACAGTGGTTTGACGGGTTTCATTGAAACCTAACATTTGCATTTGGCATGCACACAAAAGTTACAAGTGACAGCTCGTCTGCCTGCAACCGAAATTAGTTTTCCCATGATTTGACTTTCGATTTTGCCTGGAGATAAACTTTAAATAGCATGCAGAGGGGGTTTCGATATTTAGGAAACATGCTCAATTTGCAGAAACAGTGAAATGTTGACATGCACTTTGACAAGTGCCAATAATATGAAAAAATGTGGAAAAGGTGGATAAAAGTAGCTGTTTGTCATAGGAAATCCTATTCCAATCATTTGGCCACCAAACGACACTGGGCTCTATCTAGAAACTGTGACTGTTTATTATGAAGACTCCCCTGATTAACATTTCGTTGGATATTTGCATAAGGAAATATCGTTCTATATTATTATTAGTTTTTTTTACATATCCTTGTTGACAAGTAGGGAGTCCTAACATAATTTGCCCAAGCCCGCAGAGGACGTCGACGACGCACGGTGACAAATGTATATTGTTTTCCTTAGAAATAATAATTGGGGTTGCATGTTTCGCAGGTCGTGTCCTGTGCATTTGAAATTAAATTGAGTTATACTATGCAAATTTACTAGATTCAATGAATAATGAATAAATAAAACCATGCAGAATCGCCCATATTCATCAACCAACCGAGGCAAAATTGAAGAAACCAATAATTCTGGTTTTTGACAGCCTGATTGGATAGCGTGTATTTGTGACTACTGCAAATGACTTTAAAGGAATTTAATTGAAAAGGGAAAATCTGTTGTTGTTATTTCTAGAGTTGTCTGACGGTGCAAAATTCGAAATTATTTGTAAGGTCACCACTCAAGCTCGACGACATATTTGCCGAGCGTTTTCAAGCATTTTGATGTCCCTTATTAAAGGTCTGTAAGTTTAGGTCTCTTTTCTGCCAAAATAGCAGCCAACTTCAGCCATCTGCATAGTTTTTGGTAAATTCCATCGACCTCTTTCGCTTTACTTCTGATTCTGATGGATTTGTCCTTCATCCGCAGTTGCATTTGGCTCCATGATGCAACAGGGTATATGAAATCGACAAAAAAGAAGAAGAAAAACCACTCAAGAAAAACGATTGAAGAGGCTCCTGTGCGCTCTCGGAAATGGAAGCTTCGGCACAAAGTGCCCATTGTTGATGCCATTGCCTGCGATGCAATTCCATCCCCGATGCCATTGATATTTCAGGGCTTAGGGCTTTGAAATATACCATGTCAAAGGTCCAATCAGGAATAAAAATTGCCAAAATCTCTGAGGCAGAGAATTTGCCTTCTCGGAACAAAAATATTCCAACCATTCATATAGTGCGTAGCTGTTCAAAGTGGCACTTTGCACTGCACAAAAATAAAATCCCAAACCAAGTCCCACTTTAGCATCTGTATACTGGTATTTGGTGTAGGTAGCAATATCTACTATATTTTTTTTTTCGTGCTACAGATCGATGTATTAGTGCACGATGGGAGTTCGAGTGAAATTGAGTCCCGGAGCTGGATGATTGTGAAAAAAATCCCCATTAGCCCTGCATCCAGGAAAAAAAGAAGAATTCCCAGCACCACAGGGACCCAGATGTGAATGGAAAATTCACCATACCTGCTAGTTTCTCTCTTCATATTCGATATCAGTTCTATCTGATTCGGTATTTTTTTTACGAACTGCATTGTATTTTACGCTGACGTGTACTCTACAGCCATGGCAACAACACCCATTGGAAGGCGGCAGCCGAAAAACGGACGAAACATAGCACCAATTGCCCTCTTATACATTCCGTTACGTACTCGTATAGTATAGACAGTATGTTATACGATCTAAGCACACATCGCCTGTGTACGATGTGCGCTACTGCAGAACATGTAATTGTATGATTTTATGGACAAAAACTTCATAGACAACAGGGCACTACTGTTGCTTATTCCCAACGTTCCATCATGGTGTACACCAAACTATCAGTGTGAGTGGATATGTGTGTGCGTATATATTCTTAGCATCTATGGACTAGGATATCTAAAATTCTGTCGTATAGTCGTTGGACGGCTCCTCATAGAGAGAACACGTCATTGTATGGGCTTACGGACATTTCCAGACAAACCTGCCATTGCAGAGGCTTTTTCAACCATCAGGCCAAAAACGCCAAACACGTAAGTACATAGAGAAGCGCTTGAGTACCTCGTACTCCGACTCTTCGCCTGCCGAAATCTGCCTGTGCATATATGGCTGACTGTTTCGAAGTATCACAAATAGGCGATATTCTTCGACAGGCCTTGGGTGGCTGTGCGGTGTATGTGTCGTTGTTATTTCTTTTGCTCTGGCAGATGCAAGGCTTTTGCAGTGGTGAAACACATATGTGTGCATATACATGTTCCGAGCGACATTGCATGCACGCCATGGGAATGCCCCTTGATTGCACAAAGGCGAATTCTCTTTTTATGTGCGATCGAAATTGGGGGCATAGGCACTGGCATTCTGTATATCTGCCTCATCGTTGATTGCATACCCGAGCGAACCGATAGATGCATCCTATGTATGTACATGTGTGTATAGAGCTCTGCTACGTGCGGATAGTCGACATCCACAATCAAGTGCAAGCAATTTAGGCAATGCCAAACTATTTCCCTGGCAAATAAATAGCAACATATTCAAGGGAACATAGTATTCCGAGGAGCACACACTGTGTTCACAATCGCAAAATGCTCGTACATATCATTAATGATAAGTTAGTAAGATAAGCTCTTATTGTTGTTGTGCTGTGGTCCAGACCGAGCATTCGGCCGGCATGAAGCCCCAAAAGTGCAACTGCAAAATCTTGCTCGCAATTAGAAATCCTTCGACTATAGCATGGAATTGTTATTTCATTGGTGTTATGATACTGCGCTGCCTTTGATAGTTGGTGTTCAGAGGATATGGGTCATGTTTGGAAGTATATTCTATCCATATATTTGCATGCGAGTGGGCTTAATATGGCTGTGATTCTCCCAGAGGGAGACAGAGACACAGAGAGGTGGTATTTCAAAGTTGAAAGCGTATATCCATCTGGTCGAAACAGATGCAGAATTTCAAAGATAGTAAGCAAAGTGTTTAGCTTGATTGTTAAATTGGACCCTAGGACATTGCGTACCTGTCATTTAGCGACTGCTAAGACAAGGCTTGGTGAATTTTCCCTCTCGAGATATAATTAGGGGCTGTCTAACGAGAGAAAAACTGTTTGAAACTCTTTCTGCTATGAAACTTCGAGTAGACAACAATTGGTCATCAGTCCAAGGACTGTAGAAGGACTGTGTAAAACTGATATGTAATGGAACTATGCAGTTGTTCTGATAGTTGAAGCTGAGTCTGGTCCAATTACAAATAAAATGCCTTTAACAAGTTGTCAAGTCCTCTTTTTAATAATTGTCAACAAGTATAAGCTACTGCCGAAACTACAATTAACTGACCAGGAAACAACAGAGCTTAAAAACAACTCACACACATACTTCCAACTGTAAAAGCTAAAACGTTTGGGTTTCGGGGCGTATACGTACTTTTTTCTAATTAGTCTGCTTTTGATTGCTTGGTTATGATTTGTTTGCCCCTGCAGTCGGTATAACATGACATCGCTTCTCTCGTATGTCAAGAGCATAAGCAGAAGAGTGGTTTTCTGTTGGAATTAGCAAATTAAACTATGGCTACGGCAGGGGATTTCCGAGAAATAACTAGAAACTACGGTTGGAAGCAAACTCGGCCTTGTCAGGTGAGTGTGTATGAGTTATTTTGTTGTTGAAGCACATTCAAAAGCTATTAAGGATTTTAGTTCATTGTTGGAGTAGAGATAACGACAGGGTGTTCATTTTGGTTAATTAAAAATTTGGTAAACGGCAACCTTCCATATAACAAAAACGTTAATAAAGTCCTATTTGATCTTCTTTTCAGCACCACACCACTTATGTATATCAACCACAACACCACCAAGTCTAATATCGTCAAGCTATTATCATGTAACCTTACAATAATTGCATCAAATGGTCGTTACCACAATCCTGTAAGGCGACACCGTAGTAATCTCATTACTGTGGGTAGGACAACGCACAATACAAATTTGCAACAGATGGAGGGTGCAGTTTTTGAGAGATTTCATCCACTGCCCATTTTTCAAAATGTCTCAAATCAACAACAAACAAATGACGACTTAAGATTTGACGAAATTATATTATGATCCTGTCACTCTCTTTCCTTCGCTTCAACACACACCCCCAGTCGACAAAAAGTACCGCGAAACAGCGTATACGCTCACACATATTACTTATATGCAAACGAATTCACAGGGCAGGCGGCGGGGGTGCGCGGTGAATTTTGCAGCCTTCTGTAGGAATAAGGAAACAATTTCAATCCTGCTTGCACGTAATAACCATCTCTCATAGTGAAGGTTGTAGTAAAGGTGGTGACTTCTACCTCTCATCTTTGACAGGGCGGTAAAAGGAAGAATATACAAACGAAACTAGAGGGCGGGGGAAAAAATCCTTTCTAAGAGGATAAACGGCGGCAGAACGAGTCGGGAGGATAGTGATTGTGAAGCTCTGATGAAATTGTTCACGCTTGAAAAAAAAATTTTATATCCCTTCCGGTTGCATTGCTTTATCCTGGCAAAATAATAAAAATGAAAAAGAAAAAATACAAAAAAAAAGAAGATACAGCGAGACGAACCAAACAAGGGAGAGATATGACGACGACGACGACGACGACGATGGTGACACGACAAGTCGCTCGTCTCGCCTTAATTGCTGAAAATTGATATTAATCTTGTTAGGCACCGCGATATTTGTACCGTTAGAGGTTGACAAATCATCTTCGTGTTCTGCAGCATTGTACGAGTGTACATGCAGTACCTACCTACATACAAACATGTTTTCAACGACACAACAACAAAAAAAGGCCTATTCTGACACATTTCTCGCATTGCAGCCGGAGGGATGTTTGCACGAGTTAAGAAGATCCTTCGAAGAGGAATATGATTTCATTTGCATTCGGGTAGGCGAAACATACAAAATTAAAACAAAATAAATTCTCCCCTAATTGACGTTTTTCATTGCGCTGCGTAATTGTCTGCCTGTCAGATGAGTTAATTTCAACTGGTATTCGAATGCACACCCTAAACTTATAAGATCTGGGCAATTGGGTGCAATGCACGTTTAATTGAATGAATTACCAAAATTACTTCGGCTATAAGATCTGGGCAATTGTCTGCCCGCAAATAATTGCGGTTGCAATGGGGCGAGTCGCCAAGTGTGGTTGCAATTATAATTGGCTGTTACCTGTCTTACTAACTTGCACAAGTTGGAAACGGAAAATACATGTGTAGGACGAAGCGATTTGTGTATGATTTTAGTTAGATTTGTCTCCATTTGCGGTTTTGTATTTGTCAAAAGTGTACGTCCCCAAAAATGCGAGAAGGATGTAGAACAGATTTCTGTGGTTGGTCGTGGGACCTTGTGACGTCCAGTGCTGTTTTTTTTTGCAGTTTGTCGCATTGTCGCAACTTATGGATACCCAGAGAAGAAGAAGTGTTTAAGCGAAACCGCACGTACCATGTGATGTGGTGGGAAAAGTTTTTAATAATAAGAAAAGAGAAACAATTGTCGACGCTCCATTCCTCATTTCGACAAGTGATAGAAGGACTTTTATTTCACTCGACAGTGTCAATTCTCAGGTTATCGTCAAAAAATGCAAACAGAGGGCCGTTTTACTTTGAAAACGTGTAACAATCGATAACATAAATAGCGGAGGTAACATAGCAAACAACTGACAAAAAATAGCAAGCCAAATATTTTCGTTGCTTTCAGTGGAAATTCCGATACGAAATAAAATGTTAACGGCTGCTCCCTGTCCCATGCATAAGAGGACGATGGTATTTTTCGGTTTGCAAACTTTATCGATGCAAACAATTTTCATGTACCCGGATGGCATGCAAACTTATCTCAGCATGTATAACTGAATAATACCCAATATAGAATATGCTCCCTTCCACATATGCATGTGCATTACCTGAGAGCGAAAAAAAATTAAGCGCAAAGGCATGTTACTCACGAAATATCCTTGATTCCATTCGAAATTAGTTACGCCGACAAAATAATCACAAGTTCACTCCTTACTTGGACTGGAATAGCACATGAGGTTCGACAAAAATCCTAGGCAGGACTACTGAATAAAATTTTCCATTTTAATGACGGTTGTAATTAACGGATGAAGACTTTTTCTTCTGCGAATGCATGAGTACTTTTCAAGTTTCGATTTAACGATATAGAAGAGAAGGCAACATTAAATTCCACTCTATTGTTTACAACCCATTTTAATATGCTGTCAAGATAGGAATTTAATGAGTTTAGCATCCGTTGGCAGTTTCAGTTTCACGGCCCGCTACCAGAAGGGATATAAAAAGAGCCTATGTGTATGCTAGAGGACAATATCGGAAGGGGATAATTTATAGAAATAAGATATTTTCCTTGCAACAGCTGCTGTGTGTGCGCCTTTAGAAAGTATTCGTATAATAGGCTGTAAAATAATATGAAGTGAACCGAATTGTTATCGATTCTTTGTAGATCTGCAGTATGGGGACAATGCTGCTGCGTGGAGACAAGTATGTTTCCATGGGATCGCACATCTGACACAAGTGGATAAACGTGTGTTGCTATGGTTAGAAATTGCGCAACGATGAATAGGAAAGTTCAGAGTTAACAGGTCACATTTGTCATATGCTCATCTCCTTACTCCGAATCACCCTCAAGGCATGCCAGCATTTGCGATAGACTATGGTATAAACTGAGTACGAGTCCTATTACTAGAAATAACATCTAGAATTATGAAACTGGTCCTCGTAAAACGTTAAATGCAGCGCAAAAGATTCACCTTTGACACGATGAAGGCAATTTTAGGATGCAACAAAATGTAATATCTTGGCGCTTTCCCAGTGTTATTTAAATGGCACTCATGCTCTGCGACAACGTTTGACCAGTCGGTTTCAAATCCACGGATGAGGTAATTTATGGGCATCGACTCGTAAATTGGTTTGTGCTCAAAATTAGTCGTAAAATCCTGGTTACTATACGCGCTATCCAATTGGATTTGAAAAGCCGAATTACCTTGATTAAAATTTCCAATTAAACGTCAAGAACCGAAATTGAAAATCCATCTGATTCCCAAACATCCTCAAATTTCTATACTTAATGAAACTAATTCATACGCACATCATAGATACATCGACATCGATGGTCGATGGTTCATGTGGTTGCCACAAAATACCCGAGCAGTCATATCTCGCATTGGCATACGAGGGCATGTACGCGCTGCTTAATGTCTTATTAAAATCCACTACAGTGCCGTAATAAAATCCGCAAACTAACACCATCCGATAGATACTTAAATTGGAAAATGTCCAATATCTTGATATAAAAGCACCACTGCCAGTGAATTAAAATCAAATCCTCTCCCTATACCTGTATTTTACACAAAATGCAAGGACACTAATAAACCAAATTCAAAGGATAAAACTGGCAATGATGATATTAATTTGGAATTTCCTGGTACCAAAACCAGTTGATGTCGAGAATTCAAGCAATTTCGCCCGAAATGGAACAATATAGTGCCAGAGGATGCAAATGGAGCTAATTAGAGCTGGGTGTACAGTTCCTCTACACGATATAATTTCAGTACACTTGGTTTGATGTGATGATGTGTTATGTCTCTCTGGCGGAACCTAATCAAAAGGGCCAATTCAGTTACACAAAGTTCACGTTGCTTCTGTTTAACAAATGCAATTTCACACAAACCGACGTAATCCATTCATTTGCGGTGAGATTTGAGAAAGTCCTTTACTCTCTGGCTCGTATCGAATTGCAATATTCATTATTTTTGGTATAGGTCACATAAATGTCGCTATAGAAGAAAATTGCTTTGGCTGCTTTTTCGAGAACACAAAATGGGGATAGTTTGTATCTATCTATCTGTATAGAGTTGCAAGAATAGTTGGGAGGTAGGGAGGGAGGGCGAAACACAAAATCCACAGTTACAAGTAAAATTTCTTGATAAGCAAATGGTACCTCTGTAAACTGATTCAAGGAATTAAAGTTTCAAATGATTATTAAATATTTGGACTATGCTTTTACTTAGTTTATGTTTTGTTGTAACTATGTACAGCATATAGAGTGTAAGGGTGAAGCACCTGGATTTTGCAAACGCCTCTGAAATAGAAACGTACCTATTCGAAAGAATTACAACCTCGTTCAAAGAGGCCTTTGCCTGGGAACGTATGAAAGGAAGACAAAAACTTCGGCACTACACATAGAGTTAACATCTAAACACAATAAGGACCTTTAAGGCAGCAAAGTTGAGTCTATGTCCATGGCGAATGGTACGTTGCGTATTGAAATGGTAACAATGGTTAAATGAGTCTAACTTTAGCCGTTCAAAAGTCCAAATATAGACAGAATAAACGACATTTGCTGAGCCAGTCGGTTTCTCTAAACCTAATCCTTTTACATACACACACGTTTTAGTAACAGATAGACTAAAGTGTAAGACCGCTTCTGCAAGCCACGTGCTCAAAATAAAGTCTTCACTGCATGATACAAATCTTCCGAACGCATTTTACAGACAATACTAGCGCCGGGCGTGCCACTTGAAAGAGCCACGCTGTTCTGTCACGTTTATCGCCACGAAACGACCAGAACGTAACGATGTGCCCGCTGCCTGCATCGGAAACGACAAAGAAAATCTATTTGTGCACTTCGGTAACAGCGATCGACTTGACAGCTGATTTGGAGATAAAGAACTGGAACCCCACCCTCAAATTACTATTGAAACAAGAGTTCTTTGTCATAAAGACGAATCGGGCTAAATCATGCGGGGGCATTTCATCTATTTTTAGAAGTAGGTTCTTATTGAATAATGCCCGAAAAGGATGTAGAGTTCATAGCCATTGTCCCTCCCATCCAAAATGTAACTGACAGTGGAGTTAGAGTTGTAGAAGCTTGGGAGTTTGGAGAAGGCGTTCTTTGAATATTTCTCGTGTCTATTGGCAAATAAAAAGGTTAAAAATAACAAAAAATGTAACTAAAAATATATTCATTTTTTTGAGATCCATTCAATTAATATCGCAGGGTGATTTACGTAAAAAACGAAAACTGAAATAAAACAAGATTTCTCCTGCAGAATTGCTGCGAGCCATTTCCTCCAAATGGGAATTAAACATGACGCACTGTGGTCATGTTGGTTCTGTTAATGAAAGTCGATCCAAAGCTCAAATAGTGACAGGATATGAATTCCTTCCTTTAATTTCAACGTGAGTGAAACTTTGTTCTTTAAAATTGATCAGAATTCGGTCACACGCGGAAATGCAAAACCGAAAGAAGTGAAACTCATTCATCAAAGGAATTTGCGAATACGTTTTAAAGTAGCTGCCAAAAAGTATGAGCAACGAATTTCAACGGTGGAATGTAAAGAGCACATGATTGATGGAGCAGTTTTTGCATGCAATTCGCAGGGAGGAGCCACTCTCATAAGACACAGGGTAGACCCACTCCATAAGCAATCCAGCCCCAGAGTAGGCAATTGATTTTGACACCAAGCGAATCGGAAAAATGCCAGGAAATTGCTTCATGATGGCGGCTCATATTTGAACACGTAACCTTCAACTCACAGTTGGGTAAGCCTCGAAAGATGTGCCACAAACTGGTTGATAGATACCCTCCAAGCTCTAACGCCCAAGGTGAACATTTTTGAGTGCTATTTTCCAACATCCTCGCACAACTCCCCCTGACTGCCACTCTAGTTAATTACTGATTTCATTTTTGCTCACCTCAACATATTTTATATTTTTTCTTCTGTCGGTCGGTGTAGACAAGGAGTGCTTTTTGACGCCCTTTTTCAGCTGTTTTTAAAATATTTTACACTAGGTATTTTGAAATTATGTGTGTTTAGAGTATAGATTAGATAATTAAGGATACTATCGCACTTTCGGGGGTTTTTCAATTTTTGTTTTGCTTCTCCTTTGAAATTAATTTTCGTTTCGTTGGATAAGTCTATTTGAATAAGTGTAGGGGGCCGTATGAGGGCATGTCTGTGTGTATGTGTCGATAAATATTTGCATGGTGGGTGGGTGGTAAAAAAGGTCCTGATTCTGTGCGCCCTTAAAAGCAAATGAAATCCTTCTGTTTAATCAATGGTCTTTCCCTTTTTACATTATCCACTGAAGCGAAAGGATTCCAAATTTTCTTTCAATTTAAGTTCGTTTTGCAGGAAAATCTCTACAAGCTAGATATGGCTCTCCCTCTATATATAGAGAATAGGATAACGACTTTGGCTACGACGACGACAAAAACGACAGACATGAATGAATGGTATTTGTTTGCAAATTCAATTCCACCTCAACTCATTCAACGATCCTTGGAAGACAATGTGCAGCGCCAAAGAGGAGCACAAAAAAGGACACAAGGATTGATTGTCCGCCGCAAAGCGGGGATGGTGTTGATTGTGTGGGCCTTCGGCCTTCTCCCTTATGTGAGACGTTATAATATACACAGAGAAGGATGCCACCCCCCCGAAAATCACACACCGAATTTGGTTTCATATTTCTCTATATACGAATTTTAAAATATTGAAAACATTTTTGTAATCACTCACCTGTTTCATTGACGATGAATAAAACAGCAACACAATAGAGCAGTATCCGTTGAATGCCATAGCCCTCTGCAGGTGATGATGGTGATGCCGCTGCCGACGACGCAGATGATGCTAGTTTGGCTGCTGGCCGTCCTTTCTTAATTTGCCGCATTATTAAAAAGTTAAGTTGTATTCTGTATTTTGCCGTTGTGTACTTTGTTTTTGTATCTTTGTGTGTTTCTCTTTCTTGAATTTTATCGTGATTATGCAAATTTGATAATATTATTTACTGTCGGGTGTTTGCTGTAGTTTTTGATCGAAGGAGGAAATGTTTCCTTGTGACATGGTTAGGGAGGAGGAGGATGCTTAACAGCAGCTGCTGTCCAAGGAGCTCACCAACGATTTGAGGGTTCATTAAAATTAGCTGAACGTACGTCCTGACGCTGGCAGGAGCATAGCCGCCGTTGCACGTCACATTAAGGATTTCCGCACTAACAACCCTTCTGTCAGTCTCATGTTGGCTATATGGTAAAAGGAGAAAACGCCGTTTATTTTCAAGCTAACATTAAATTTTCTCATTATTCATTCAGATATATATGTGCTATATGTATGCGAAGAAGGAGACCAGTTTCGGAGATGATGGCAACGACGACGATGAGGAGGAGACTCTCGCAGCGACTATAAGGACCGAGCTGATATGTGCTGCCTACAGTGTTCTTTGTACACATTGTAAGAACAATGCTTCGCAAGGAGGAAACATAAATACTTGTTTAGGGTACTAGCGCTGTCCGAGATTTCCGTAGAAATATACACAGATGGGTAGCTATATATAGATACTGTGTGTGAAATCATGCTAAAAGCAAGATAGTGCTTAAAAGGACACCCATTTGCGATGGATAGAAATACATCTGTCCCTCTTGACAGCAGTCGCCCATTTCTTCGTCCATTTGATGTTCTAACCCAATTCTGCAGTCATTGGAGGGATCTCCCAATTTCTGCATACACATGCATATTGTGGGCCCAACACCATCAACAGAGGAAGTGTGTAACCGCACCAACAGTGGGGGATTTCATTTCAAATTACATGATTAAAGGATTTACCCAACGCCTAAACGGAGAGCCTCTTCACGAGCGTACCCTGTAATGGAATTGTTTCCATTAATAATGGTGGGAGGGTTTCAGTTTCAGTTTCGTTTTCATTTTCATTTTCAGCTGAACTTTCGTCAGCAATTTATCAGATTAATTCCAACTGCCCCGTGTACATGTAGATGGAGGGCCAATTTTTGGAATCAACAGCGCGTCGCAAATGAAGGATGAATGATGCCAATCACAGAGTGGTGGCTAGGTGTGAGTTGGCCATAGTCCGTTGACCAAAAAGTCACCCAGTTGGTGGCGTGCCATTTAAAAATCAGCCGGCAATATAGAATGCAATCAATCCCAAATGGCATTAGTCCTTTTAGACTTGAACAAACGATTTTACAAAGGACTGCCTATATGCCGACGGCATATATCTGAATCTCTGTGAAAATTTAGCGAAACTGGAGGTCTCTCTAATTTTAGGACAGAAACGACAAAAACGAACAATACCTCGTATTAGATTGCGTCTAATTGTTAGCCAGGTTATAGGTGAGTGGCGCGGCTTTTGGACCACGACAGGCCGGCGGCCCAGTTATTTTATGAAATCCCAACTTAATCACCAAAATCACTATTCAAACACTGTTCGAGAACAAAAATAATTCACTTTGGGCAATAACCACCGATAAATTTGAACTAGCACAAGATGCGAAGATGTCACTAAATGATAACGATTTGCGCGACAAACAGAGATACTCTACGGTTACATCCGCTACTGACGGTTGTCCAAGAAGAACTGAACTTTTGTCAGCTTTGTCCTGCTCCTTGAGTACACACACACTGGCTGAAGAGCGCGTGCCGAATAAAGTCCCGGAAATAACGATAAAGTGTTTAACTGATTTGGCGTGTGCGAGCTGACTAATATGCGGATGCTGAGGCTATGACCGTGTTTGCTCCTTTTAGTCGTCGTGGTGTTGACTATTATCATGGGGGAGTGTGGTGGAAAATGCATTTTATACTCTTGGGGGGATGCTGAGCGCATACTCCTGGAGAGATGCTGCCAAAAAGCACTATGGTAACTGACCACACTATGGGGAGTTTGACATTTGGTTGGTGTCTTTGACTTGACGAAACTGTGCAACAGATTTGATGGCGGAGCTTTAAGCTGGTGCTGTTTTGGTTACAGTGAGGTAGACGCTTTTGGCCAATTGAAGTGGAAGTGATGACATTTTGCTGCGTGAAGTCATTTGTATTATGCATTGGGCGAGTAGTTCCAACAAACAGATTACGAGTTTAATCAAATGATATTGAGATCGGTACCATTTGGTGAGGAGAGCTTGTTGGATTTGCTTACGTCAGCGAAGGTTGGTGCCTTGGCTTACTCAAGCCAAACGAATCAAGTCGGTTTTAAAACCATAAACGACCTTCTGTCGTTGTTATCAACTTCAAATATCCTGTGGTACAGAGAGAGCGTTTTTTGTTTTAGTAGGCAGCCGAAATGGGCCTTTCGTCATCCCTAGGATCACAGTGGCTTACAGGTCCCTTTTGTGTTATTTTAGAAAGTAGTTCATGCAGCGACAATTAAAAGGAAATGCACAGCACACTTTCGGCCCTGGAATAGCAATCACAATTAGCTAGACTTTTGTAGCGATAGTCCCTACGAATTTACAAATTTAAGGAATCACTTTAAGGTAGCTTAAAAATTTATTTAACGTCAGTTTTGCTGCACCGAATATTTACATTCGTTGACTCCTCCAGGTCGATAGTGAAACGAAATTCAAAATACCAACCCTAAAAAGGAACAGCAACAAAAGTTTTTTGATGTTATGCAAATAACAGAAGGATTGTTTTTTTCTATTCTGGTGTGCTTTTTATCAAAGTGTGGAGGAAGCTCACCGACGAGACCCAATATAAAGCTATCTCCCCTTTGCGATATCCTCAAGAGGGTAGAATAACTAGTATCGCCTGCTTCTGGGGAGCAATTAGGGGGTTCGGATTGATTTTGTTATAGTCAGGATGTTTTTTCTTGTTTTATTTGCCTCCAAACGACATAAGCTCAGCGTTTATTGTGGGATGCCTTGGGAATAAAATTCGATAGTCTGTTCAAAGAGGGGATTTCTCAATTTAATGATTTGATTTTTTCGGTTTCTTTTTTTTTGCGCCAGAAATTTACGTCGGAAACTTAAAAGGGGATATAGTTTACAGTGGGTGTTTGATGGGCAGTTTGTCTGTATTAATCCTCCATGCATAGAAGCTCTGTGAGAGGCAATTTAAGAATGAACGATTGAGTATCATAAGCGTTTTTTGATTGAATTTTTATAGGCACGATTGGTAGTGATTATAGTGATATAATTAACGATGGTAGAAGCACAGCATAAAATAAAAACACTGTGCCTGTCGTTACCTCATTTATTACCTTCTGGCGCAGCTGGGCTGGAGATTATACACATCTTCCCATAAAACATCTCCAACACATGATAATTTCCCATTCGTCATTTTACAAGTGAAATCAGTAACCAAACGCGCTAAGTGACACCTAATACTATAAACACGAAACATCTTCATTGGCGAATGTATATCTACCTAATTCAATTTTAATTAAAATAAAATCAACCTTCCCCCTCCCAGCCATCAATGGACACTGCTGCCGCAACCACCCCAACCATCATGTGGCATGGGCATGTTGGTGCTAATGCCAAGAGCTAAACCGCTCCGCTTCTTGTCCAAGCCAAATCTACGTCGTCATCAGTTGAGCGTGGATTTTTTTATCTGTTCGTGTGTTTGTGTGCTTTTCTTTTGAATGAAATGCTGTTGAATTTGTTTGTCCGCGCACTAAAAGCATTTCCGAAATCCGTCTGCGATCCACACACTCAGATTTCTCCTCAATTATTCACTGATTTCCGGCGACCGATGACCGATTGGATATTGTTTTTGCCCAGAGGCATCACCAGCGCAGACTTATACCAGTTGCCACTTGCCACACAAAAGTTGACTGCCGATCGCCGATGCTTGGGCTTGGGTCCGGGCTTGGGTTACCTGTTTCAAGTGTATTTGTTTGTTTGTTTTTATATTACTTTCAAATTGATGTAAATAGTGTTATGCCGATGAAAACGAGCTGGTGGTAGAAAGCGCTAGTGGTATATTGAAAAACCAGTGATTATCAATATGGAAAGGGAGTGCCCAATCAACCAACAAGAAAAGATTTTAGCCCGGATCTATCATCGTTGGCTGTGCATATTTTAAATATTTTGTATTTTAAGCAATAGAGATTGTGTAACGAATGTGGAAAGGGAAAACGGCATTTGAGGTCAACTTTTGCTGGTTGTTGCTGTCGACTTGTATCTTGTTAACACTCTAGATATAGATCAATGAACAAATTGAGACGGTTGGGGTTCGAAGTTCGAAAATAACCCTAGTCAATTCGCTACAAACGAGGGATTTTCACTTCGCAAACTTATTAACCTTTCAAAAACAGAATAGAATCCTTCGCAAGTTGCAATGCACAAGAAAGTTTCGTGCGACCCAGTCGTTTATTCGAGAAATCAAAATGCCTACAGCGGTTCGTGAAAGTTTCACAGGGTTTGCTGTTTCACTTTAGAATCTGGGGTTGAATTACCGCATCCATAATCGAGCACTACGTGACTGAATTTGTTATTGTTTTACGTGTAAAATCAACTAAATTCAGTGACGTTTTTCTCGCTCACGGGTGCGGTAATTCGACCCCTGAATTTTTCTGCTACAAAAACACTGCCCAGTCATACAATAACAACTGAGTTGGTAGTAAATACTGAAAAGACTACCATGAGCTAAAGAGATATACCAACCTGCCACTTGAGTGAAATATATCCATGCCGTTCGACATGTATCTTCATCTTATGCCTCTGGTTTGAAACGGAACTTAATATCCGCACAAAGCCTGATTGATTTTTAGAAGCGATATATAACTCCGCCGCCTTTCTTTCGTATGAAAGAAACACTGCGCTGCTGAACCGTAGCGACATAGTAAGCCAACTACACCGCCTACTACAGCCGCAGTGTACCCCATCGAGGAGCAGAGCATGACAGATATACGACTACTCCTCCGCCCGCTGCCAGAGTTTCACATGGTTGTTTAGCAAAATTTATTATTATTATTACATTCGCTAGTTGGAAAAAAACGTCTGAAATCCATATGGGACAATGTAACGCACTCTCTACATCTATGTCTATATAAATGGCAAGAGAAAACAGGTGGATGCTGATTACGCCGTCGCTTGTTAAGGAACATAACACAATGTATGTGTATCCCTTTAAATGCTGCATAGATATACAGCACATCAACACATCACTCAGTTGTTAAGCGCGTTCTCACTAAATTTCCTACATTTTTCTAATAAAATTCGTTTTATGCCGGCGAGACGGCTGCAATACCAATCCGCCGACGAAATGGAACATTCATGTTTTGAATTGAAAATGAGCGACACTAATAAAAATAAGAATGTGTCGCGCTGTCCGAAAGCGGGAATCGGTCGCATTTATGTTCTGATTACAGTCTTTCTAGATTGCTATTGCTAGTGCGGCATTAATTCTTTCATTTTGAATACCAATTGTGACGACGACGACGCACAAAGGATTCCTGTGAATCTAGATTGCGGTCAGCACTCCCAAAAGCTAGTACACGCATTTCATTTACATAAAAGTTCATGTAACGATGACGAATGCAGTTGTTGAATCTTAAACTATTTTACAGGCTGCTGGGGAAGGGATAGAAGAGTCTGTTGACTTGGAGTGGATAGAGATATTAATAATCTCAAGTAGCCAAGTGACCTACACTACAAGAGGCTAATCCGACTTAATTCGGGATAAAAGGCAAGTCACGTGGGAGGCATTTGTGACACCAATCGATTTTCTGTTTCATAGAAATCATTGGCAAGCATGTGCGAGCAACATATAAGGATGTAAATAGTGTTGGAAAGTTATTTAAAAAAAAAACTGTCTGTCATCAATTCAATTGAATAAAATGAACAATAATGTGTCGCGTACTGTTTAGTTAGCTGATCGGACTTCTTAACTTCAGAATGTAATCATAACATAGAGTGATGGCGACATTCTCATCGCACACAATTGATTGGTACTTGTGGGTCACTTGAATCAGTGGTGCGCGATCTTTTGTGTTGTAAGTGGAGAAAGTTGTTTCTTTTGTTGCCCTTATGTATTTTGCTAAAATAAGTTCTACTGGTTCAGTGAAGCCGTCTGACTTCCTGTGAAGTAACTACACTTCTGCAACCAAATATTAACAATTTCATGCCGATTCAGCACAGAGAGCTAGATAAACTGTTGGATGTCCTGATTGGGGCAATCTGTTTTAGCGCGGTCTTCCTTAAAAGGGCCAAGTTTATCAACGGGTATTTCGTTGAGTCGTTGCTCTTTGTGCTTTGCCAAATCAACCCAAAAGCGCTTTACAATCGACCCAGACAACATCAACTCTTTGTGTAGGTATTACATAGCAACACCAGTTCGCAACTCAACTCTTTTGTTTTGTACAATTATGAGCGCATGATTTGCCGTTGAACTCGACAACAATGGACTTATATTAGTCACAGCATAGAAACAAACAAACAGCCTTTAATTTTTCGTGTGTGAAAATTATCAAGCCCACCTACAGCGTTCTCCTTTCATCAACCACTCAAGTCAAGACCATATCATCGCACAAGCAAACACATCAATCCTCGCGCAACTGGGTCACTATACCGATTGCAATATAGCAAGACATTGTTACAGAACAGAAATTCCACTTGGCGATTGTGGTCGGCCGGCAATTTCGCTGCGCAGGTGCTTAGCTATTCTGGATGGAGACCGAACCGCACCAAAAACTCCAATTCAGTTGTCCGAAAAGAATAACAAGCTTTAGCCGGCTTAAGAATTGTACAAAAAAAAAAGCAGCAGCTGAGGGAACGAACATAAACCGAACTTCATCTGAATAATAAACACATGGATATAGATACTAGGCTAAGGTATCCAAGCAACCCCAACGAAAAATAACAGTCTTCACTTCTAGCGAATTAGTGGGTCGTGTTGTTTTTGTAAGTCAGGAGCATGTAGGTCTCTACGTTGTTGCACATACGAGTATAGCAAAGCCATTGCAGTAAAAAAAATATACAGATATACAGCCTCGAAGCTCGACTTGAAAAGCTAGTTTCAATAAAGTTCAAGATGACGAGACGCTGGGAATACAAAGAACCGAGAAGGGCTTGGCGGTGTATAACGAGAAAAGAATGCAATCTCTTCACTTCTTCTTCTTCGTCGTCGTCTTTTTCTTCTCCTTCTTTGGCTTCTTCTTTGTTAAGCCAACAGTGTTGGCTGAATGGCGTCGCTGTCGACTATACTCTCTGTGACATGGTCTTTCATTTTCTTCGTCGCTGTTCGCTGCTCGGTGCTCGCTACTGCGGTCTCCCCTCTCTAGTAGTTTAACACTTTTTCTTCTTATAACGAAATACTTGTGTGGCCAGTGGCCGCTTGTAAGAATCACTCACAATTTGGCCTGCAGGTCTTGCCAATATATCGTTGAACTCACTGCTTCAGTTGTTCGACTTTCATTCGAAATGAACGGTCGTCTTGTACGTTACGCAGAGTGTCGATAAGTGGGAGCACCACACGTCGTTTAAACACCATAATTTACACATGAATATCTCTCAGCAAAACCAACAACGAGTGTTTTTGTTTTTCCTCTCGAAATAAGGATACGAAATAATTTTTTTTTTGTTTTATAAAATCAGTGCGCAATTATGTCAGAAAACAATGCAGATATGTCATAACGCGGATCGAACAACATATCGTTTAGAAACTATTTTGTTTGTCGAGTATCGGTTTATTTTCCAAAGTCGATAGTCTCCTGTCAATGCCATATACACAACAAGTTAATAGAGTGACTCGCTGTTGAATTTTTAGTTTTAGTTTTATTTATTAATTTATTTCCTGTCTTCAATACGAATTAAAAAAACATCAGTTCGGTTTGTTATTGATAGTATAAATTGTTGAAGTGTTATCCATCATGAAGGCACGACGTGTGGCGGGGCTAAGGATTACCAATAAGCCCTGCATGCTCGCAATTATTGTTTTGCTGGTTCTACCATGTGGGCTGACACAACAAACAGGTAAATACAAATGAAAATCAATGATAAAAAAAGGACTGCCAACACAGAGTTTTTAACTAAAAGGATACATCACAAACCGGTCGTATTAATTGTAAATGTCAATCGACGACTAAGCTTACTACACCCAGACCAATTATGTAAGAATGTCGTGCTGCCATAGATTCGGTAAACATTCCTTTTGCATTAGACACACACGTTGCAATTAAATCAAACCTGCTCGGGCGAAAGCGTCAACACTATATGACCTTACAACCGAAAAATGCTATGAACAAACGAAACCCAGTCATGCTGTAAGAACTTGTATCTCGATCGAGTTCTTTCTATAGTTGGTAGTCGCTTATTGCCAAGGCAGGCTCTTTCTTGCGGTGTATACCGTGAGTGCATCTATTAAACGCGATGGAAGGAATTTTCAATAATGATTAATGACAACAATTTGTTTGCATTGGTTTTGTTGTTACATACTGTTTGAATGGGCGAGAACAACTAACCGTCCGCAGTAATCAATCTTCATTTTTTGATGGTGCGCGCATCAGCCATAACATTTTAACTGCTTTTGGTGATTAAATTTGAAAGAGCCTTTTAATTGATTCAACCATAGATATAGTATCTATTTGTGTGCTTATCAGTGACCATGAATAACTGGTCGATGATGTTGATGCGTGTAAACGTGTTGCTAGTAATCTATGCATTCAAAGCGCATATTTATTTGTGGAATTAATTTGGTCATCGTTGTGACGATATGTTTGTTATTCAAATTATAGAGCACAACATGTTTTTTTCTGTTTATAAAGTAGTGCCAGGACTGAAGTCACTAGGACGCAACTTTTTGTTGTTTGCATATTCAGTTGCAACTTGTACAATATGAATAAATT
Organism: Cheilosia pagana; assembly: GCA_936431705.1. Taxonomy (NCBI): domain Eukaryota; kingdom Metazoa; phylum Arthropoda; class Insecta; order Diptera; family Syrphidae; genus Cheilosia; species Cheilosia pagana. Next base: position 4,807,650 of record OW386171.1, read on the forward strand.
TGCTCATAACCTAGTTTAAGGATTTTTACCAATAACATACTGTAGCTCACAAATCTGTGTATTTAAATGCTAAATAAAAAGTTTTAAGCGAAAAATGGAGTCGCTTTAAAGGGAGACAAGACCTCTGACAAACAAATTTAAATCAGAACCAAATATCGACAGTAACACTTGCCAAGTAGTGTCGTTCGAAACTACTTTTAACAAGGCGTATAACATTACGACTTATGTGGCCAGAAGGAACCTGATTTGGTTAGCTTATCGCTATCGCTTTAGATAAGGAATGTAGATGACAAACAGCTCCTCTTTCATTGCAACTCAAAGATTTGAATTTAAACTAAGAAATAAGAAAACCAAAAACACTGACGTAAAATGCTTAAAATAAGCAAAAACTATCCAAAAACATCTCATCTGCCCACCGAAAAAACCAATAAAGCCGCTTACATTTAGACAATGTAGTAAAATTCAGTGCGTCCAATGGAGGTGCCAAAAGACTGAAAACTCGGCAGTGGGAATAGTCTTTGGCAACACTTTAAAAGCCATTTCATACCATTCAGCTTTTGTATATGAAAACGCTAATTCGTTGGCGTGTGTTTCTATATTTTCTTATCGAAAAGATGGAAACTTTGGTAATTTTTCTAGGAAAAACAGAGTTTTCAAAGTCTGCCAAATCCCTGTTTGACATGCAACTTGCATGCCCCTTCTGGATCACCCAACTGAACGCAATCAACTGATGAGAATAATCAATGCTACCATCAACAATGGACGTGACCCTAATCTGTTTAAAATTCGTTTCCATTTGTAATCATTAAGTTGTCGTCACACTTGCAGCAATATCTGCCACTAGTGTCCACGTCTTCTCTCAAATTAATCGGCGCGCTGAACACCATGATTATGGTTAAGCCAACTTTTGGTTTTTACGTCTGCCAAGCTATCAGATTATATCAGATATACAATTTTCAAATATTAGTAGATTAAATAACTTAAATGATTTCATAATCCGTATAAACATCGTACATGCAACAAATGCATATGCACCTTAAAAATGAACATAGCTAGACCGAATTGACTAAAATTGCAGAAAGTACTCATTTTTGGTTTGTGCATTTCTCTCGCGGATACGAGTAGTTTCAAAGAGGAAAAATGTAAATAAACGACAGTCCGAAGGGAAAATATAAACGCTAACCAAAACACTTTCACTACGTATACGTTAATAAGTTTTTCAAGCTAGCTCTACAGACAACACACTTACAACCTGTATTTTTGTGACGGAGCAAAAAATAAATAAAATAAAACCGCTCACGATGCTCGTCGTCGTCGTTTCTCGATTGGTGAGATTTGTATTCAAATTAATTGAATTAAGAAACAGGTAAGCCCGTTACCACCTCAAACCTCGCCGAACATCACATATTCAAGTTTCAAGAAATAACATTACTCCGAGATGAGTTTCTATGCACACACACACACATAGACACATGCCAATATGAGAATAAAATGTTCTACGCCCAAACAAGTTCCCCCACAAGTTAGGCACAGTTTTCGCAGTCAAATGTCCTTGATGGCGGCGCATAATTAGTCTCCCACGCGCTGATTTCCTTTTGTTGTTCTTTATCGTGCGCGCAACTTTTGCAAAGATACCGTGAAAGCTTGGTCTCTAAAAGGAGGCTAAAAAGCGCAATTAACCAGAGTGATAGAGCGCTCATAAAAAGAACTGTACGTTCTTTGGAAAGTTACGGGTAATTTTTTTTTTTTTTTTTGGCAATATTTCAGTTCAGGCTTTCAGCATACATGCTGCGGATTTCTAATATGTGTGTGGAATGCAATATGGACGGCTTAAGTACAGCAGCAGCTGTAGAGACAGTAAACAGGTATAGCGAACGTGTTTATATCACGTTTAGTCGGTATTACTGCGTGTATCTGGTATATATACCGAACAAATTACGACATTGCTGCCTTCAGACATTAACAACTTTTTTGGAATAGATGTTTAGAGCAGTTGGGATATGTTGTGCTGCAGCTTCGTAAAATATTTGTTTTTAATGCATGAGAGTGATAAAAATACCCGCCATTGTTATGGCTTCCGCGTTGGTATCATTAACCAAGATTGACCAAGTGTATGACCTTATACTGGGCCCAGGCGCGGTAAGTGTAGCCTTGCGCTACTGAGATTATCGTTACATTAGCTGCGCATGGTCAATCAACACTAATGGACCTAATTAGCGTCTGCATTGACATCTTGATTACTTTAGTCGGGCGATTGAGTCCGATTTTGTTTGGGATTGCAACTAGCTATTTCAAAGTTGCACAAGACTTGGCAGACTATACTGGACAAAAGCGTGATTAGCTACAGCCGGGCGGGTCTTTCCACCGGCCATGAATACCAGGCAACCTGGTTGCTATCAATTCTAAAACCTTTGAAAAGAGACAAGTGAACAACTGTGGGAAATTCTAGGATACAAATCTACCTAGGATCAACTTGTAAGCTAACAAAGACGTCTTTCTTCAACTAAAAGTCCAAAAGTAAATTTAAAATTTTCCGCTTTAACGCAAATGCAGCCTCTGCTTGCTAAATTTTGTATACAAGTGATGATGAAATACAACCGACTAGTGACACAAAGTCAAAATATATATTTTCACCGCAACCACTAAAATTTGAAACACTGCCCCAGCTCATCACTGTTACTTATTAGTCCATAACAGGAAGAATCCCCCCAAAAGCGCCTTTATCTTCGTATGTAAAACACCGACGCTACCTATTATTGGCAATGTATCTAACATCTCACTCACCTCCAGCAACCGTCACGTCCGTAGAAACGATTGTGCAGACCAACTTGGTTGCAAACAAAGTTAAAATCAATTCTAAGACGATTGTTGTAATATTTAATTGTTTACTAAATTTCAAATGATCTTCAAATCAGAATATGAGAAAGCTCTATGCTGGTTGCTGGTTATGGTGCACTTTTTCAAATCGCAAAACGAATCTTGCGCCCATACCTACCTCAACAATTGCAACACCATCGCCGCGTTGAGTGTAAGACTCTTGTAAAAGTGAATGCCACATACGAACAGACAGTCACACATATCTGCTAGTTGTTATTGTTACATCTTCCACCTGAGAGACGCTTCTCTAATTTGTACCGCAGAGTGTATAGGTTGGTTTTTTTTCGACATTATGGGAAAATCTCACAAGAAAAAAAGCAATAATTGCATAAACAATTAAAATGCTTCTTATTGCTAATGAATATCACGTTTTATAGTGTAAATGTAATCTTTGTTTAGAGAAGGGTGGGGGGAGAAAAAACCATAGACAAAGAAATGGCCAAACATGCGAATTATTTCTGTTCACACTTTTTCAGTTCTCATGGGCTTTGTGACACACAAAAAAATGCAGGTGAATTGAAAGCGAAAATTTGTGTTAATTTCTTGTTAATCAAGCCAGGCAAAAAATAAAAAAAAATAAATACTTTCCATTTTTTTTGTTGTTTCTTGTTTCAAAATCTCATTCCCAATTGAGTGGAGTGACCATGAGGTATTGTGTCAAAACGTTATTTTGATTTGGTAATTTTTAACGACCACTTTTAATGATTTTTTTATTTATTTATACATTTTTTTTGCTCTTTTGCATTCAAGGGATTGTTGCTGCGCGCCCTTCCAATGCACGCCGACAAGTTAGTGAAGGTGGTTGCAAATATTTATAACCTCAATCGAAATTCGACTACATAGGAAGTTTCTATGCTCGTCTCGGATGAGTGTAACAGCATAATTTCGGCATTGAAATACCCGTTTTTTCGTTTGCTAATTTATTCAAGTGCATTTATGTTTTTGAGAAAAAACTTTCAATTGATATGTGTGTGTGGGTATGCTGACGATGGATCGCTGTCAATTATATTAGGGTCACTTGACTGTCCATTGTGTGCGTGGCGGATGAGACAGCGTTTAAGCAATTCGCAATTCGAATTGCGTCGGCGAACGATCAATAGAATGTTGAACATTTTGATATACAGGCAGAGATGCCGTAAAAAGTCACGAAGAAACATTTTTTAGAAAAGCCCTACCCTCTTATGGAAATTTGAGAATGAAGATGACAACATTTCTGGAATTTTACTCAGACTTTTTCTGGCGTATTCTTCTTCAACTTCTACTACAAACTAGATTTCTATTCAGCATTCATTTTCAAAATGTCCGCTTTGTATTACAAGTTCGAGGGTTTAGGTTGCTTATTTCGGCCGTCCATACCTAAAGATCTTGAGCCATCGACTCTAAACGATTGAGGCGATCCATGAGAGAGATGTCGGACAAAGCTACGTGTCTTCTATGAAACATTTAGCAGTGCTTAACAGACACAGACAATTTCTGACAATTCTTCAGACCATCTTCCTTTCTCCTCACTCATGTGGTGTTACAAAGGACCTACCAATCTGGGGTCGAATCGCGTCTTCCGTGAACGAGCATTACGTGTCGGAATTCGTTCTTGTTTCGCATGTAAATCAACTTAATTCCGTGAACGTAATGCTCGTTCACGGACGACGCGATTCGACCCCTGGCTCTCAAAACAGTCACCTCACCCAACTAATATTTTTTTTAGCAAAAGAATTGTGCGGTAGGGTACGTTGAACTCATTCATTTTTAAGAGTTGCGTAAAATCAACAACCCACCTTTTGCTTAATGAAAGGCTGAATGTCACTTAGTTTAGGAAGTTCCACAGACATCTGACAAACAGTTTTAATTGGAGCTTTTGGTGGTTGCAGACTTCTGTTCTCTCTGTTAATGTCATGGGGAGTGAGTGCAACATTTTCTTTATCCGAATATACAGAAAACGATACTTATTCCCACTCCGTTATGGCAATTTCCTCTTTCTGTTTTGTCTGATTTGAATAACTTAAACTTGCCGCTAAACTTTGTCACTTCTCCTTTGAAAAATCGACAACAACTGTTGCATCTACATTATGAGATTGAAATTGAAATTGAAATTGGAAAAGGCTGTCGCTAATTACACTCAGCACTTTGTTTTGTTACAAGCCTTTCACAAAGTTATGAGTGCCTGTGCGGTTATGGCACTGACACAACTGAATGTGGTTTCGATGCTGATTTTTTGCAAGTGCAAATCGAATAAGAAAACTGGTTGTAGCTGTAAGGCGCACTTTTGTTTCGAATAAATTCTCTAGCCCATTATACATAATTTCAATATTATTTATAGCTATATGCAACGGGAATGCAACTTAATTGCTCAAAATACGTTTATTTCCATCGATCGATTGGAGAAAACGAAACACATAATGAAATATAGACGCAAGACGTAGTGTAACCCAATCTTTGAGTGTAACATCAGTTCGAGATGGTAAAACACAATCGTCTGTCCTCGATTTGTGTGTGTCTCTGTCTCCTCTTTGCAAAATGTCATGAGAAAGATTATCCCAAGCAAATAGAAAGTACAATGCAACGCGTGATCGGTAGACGACCTTTACAAGAATTGTTTTATTTTTATTTGTTCTCTCATTTACAACTTACATAAAGCATGTTTTAAATAAATTTACAATTTTTCTTTATTCGTTTTAGGTGAGATGGATATACCAAACAAACTTCATACAGCTTTCACTGTATGCACGGTAAGAGTATCTATTCAATTTGATTGCCCTTTCAATGCTCCCCTGAAAAAAACCGAATTAGGAAAAAAACTTCTAAATAATTGGTCCGATTCGAAGAGATACTTTTTTTTTTAGGGGGAAAGAGCATTGAAATGATCATAATTCACAGACATTTTCTTATGTAAGCTAAGCTTTAATGATAGAAAATTTATCCGGATTATAATAATCCAGCGTTGAGAGAAAAGCGAACTGTTACAAAAAATAAATAAATAAAAGCCAATAATGAATGTTAATCGGGAGAATGTGGAGGAAACCCATTTTTGTTGTTATTACCGCTGCTTTTTTTTTACAGATTAGCTTTTTTTGTATCTGCAACTATAATGAAAGAATGCTCATTTTTGCGGCAGAAATAGCACGCTTCCGCTTATGGTGTTGAGATGTCAGAGAGAAATTTATTATTTACGATTTGCATTGTTAGAAACATAAAATATGTATGCAAATTTTACATTGGGGCTATATTTTGGCTTTGGCTTTATAAATGTATTCAATTTAGGCTAAGTAACGTGAAAGATAAAAAAAATATTGTATGGGCCATTGGATTATTAGATCATTCGATCAGTAAAACAGGTTTCTCTTTTATTTATGGAAATGAGGTCAGTCCAAATTTTGAATAAAACCACATTTTTGTATTTTTGTGCTGTTCAAATAACTTAAATGCAGAATGTAAATCTGGGTGATTATTATTCAAATTTGTTATTTTTTTTTTTTGGTAGTAAAACTTGAGATGACTAGAAACTGACACATAGAGGTGTAGGTAGAGCTTTGTGCGATGCAGAAGGTCTAGGGGAGTTTTTTCTTTCTTTCTTTAAAAAGGGCAGCCGCAGAAGGATAAGGATACTGTCTGGGATGTTTTTCAAAAGGTCGTCGTAGTAATTTTTATTTTGAGTTTTTTTGGGGGTTTGCCCAGTTGTTTTGTTCGTAGATGGGGCGATAAGATCCCTCGTTTAAGTCCAATTCAAAAGATTTACAATTTTCTTACAAAGAAGGTAACTTTGAGACTATATTTTCAAAGAGCGCGTGGTAAATGTGCTGACCGAAACCCCCGAAGAACCTTAATTACGCCTTCAGGGTTTTCGTCCGAAAAAAATGCATGAGTAGCTCAATAAAGAGCTGCACAATTCAGCCGTGCAGACTTGGCATAGGTCTGTAGGTCCCTTCCATTTGTCCCAAAAATGAAAACTCACACAGAAGGAATGGGTACATTTGCGGACCTGATCCGTCAAACATTTAGTTATTTTTATTGCCAAATTTGTGTGCGTACAAATGCGCCATTTTTGAGTCCCAAAACGAAGACTAGATTCATGACGTATGGCGAGGGTTTGATTGTAAGAATGCACAGAAAGATCGAGTGAAATCAGAACGTAAGGTGTGCAGTCTATAGAGGCATAGCGCAACGTTAATTGCGACGCTTCGTACACTTCTAAGGCATTTTTTCTGAAATTGACCATAAATGCCACCGAAGACCAATTTTCGGGATTGGTGCGGCATATTTCTACCGGAATCATGTCCACAATCCGAGTGCGGATTATCTCGCTATATGAAACACGATGACATCATAATAATACCACCCCGAGCGACTGTCCAGAGCACGACGGGCTAAATTACCGCATCAGTGAACGGCTGGGTTCCGTGATCGTGTAAGCATATCTGACATGGTTAACTGATTCGGTAATAATCTGGCCGGGCCCCATATTGTGTGCTCTTCACATTAAGTGATTTTCATTATTTCTATCGAGCACTTTGGGCACTCTTTTTAATTACAAAGCGCTATAGTCTCAGACCTCGTTGCTTGAGTTGCCCGCCACGAAGGCTTTCACACAGCAAAATCGATCCGAAAAAAGCTGCATTAAACAATTTCGACAGCAAAAAGTGTGATTGATCTCTTCCTTTCGAAGACGCATTCTGCGCGCCAAACAATTAGCGTTCGAAATTCGAAAAAAACGGAAGTGTGTCCAGTTTGCCATTAAGGCGAAGATTGCATCAACATCTTTTGTGCTCATAAAATTAACAAAAAAAAAACAGAAAAGAAATGAAAACTGAAAACATTTAAGCAAAAAGTTCTAGGAACTGTCTACAAAGCCAGCTTATTGAACTAGATCATGTAACAGAATGAACGCCGCCGCAATGGTAGGTACATTCCAAACACAGAAGCAGCCAGTGTAGTAGCTTTTGTGGGATGCCCACCATACTTGATGATACCGATCTTATCGCATCCGTTGTTATATAGTAGCTAATACGTATATTAATATTTATGTATGTATACACAATAACTCTGGGCGTTTGGTTGGTCTTTCTCATTTTTAGGTCATTCGCTATGCCGCTTTTCACCTTTCTTAACATCATTTGTGTTTGTTGGCGCGCGTCTCTTCTTCTTTAGTTTTGTTAAGGCTTTATTTGTATGCACCTCTTTTCTCTCTCAGAATAGAAGACAGTGTACCCATTAACCTGTCGCGCTGTTGCATTGCCTTAGCTGCTATGGGCTACTATTCAAAAGAACAACTTTTTTTTTGCTTGCTTGTTACAATAAAGTTATTTATTGTTATTTTCTTTGGGGTCTTTCTTTGGTCTCAAGTGTAAAAAAACTTAAAAGGAATCTTTTAAAGTAGACCACGGGGTCTGACGCTAATTTATTATAAAAGATACAACCACATTTTGCACTATTTAAGCGACAACGAGTTGGAATGCGCGCGCGCTGCCGAGAATGAAATTATATAATCGACGAAAAGAAAATACCAACAGAGCCAAGTTTAAGGAAATACAAATAAGCTTGACTATACAAACCGACCATATGACTGAGCGGGATGTAGTGAAACTGTAACACAATCTGTGCTGTGGTTTTGTTTGTCTTTTTTTGTTTGTACCTACTATAGGTAGATACAAATCGAATCATCGAAGCTAATAAACTTTCGTTTCTTTGTAAGCATAACGAGAGGAGACTTCCGACAAAAACTGTTGGAAAACGGATCAACTTGCGATTTGGTGTACGAGTATTATGCCAGCGGAAGATGTTGTTGTACTTATTTGCTTAAATATTAGAGGTTATGGATTATGGTAGAGGTGGAAATGGTTTTAGTGGGGGAATTCTTCTTAAAAGCTGATTTAAAGACACCCTTCCCTTGTATTATAGGGCATGTGAAACGATTTCTGTTACAAGTTTTAAATAATAACTGTAGGAACCTCTGACTGTGCCTGCACGCCTATACCTACAACAAATTCCACCAACCAACTTATGTAACCTGGTTCGTCAATGTGACACACAGGTGCGCGCCCCACCGTGTTGTATACACTACGGGGGAGGAGGGAGGAGGGAGACGCACGACGACGACTGGACTGATGCCGCCTTTTATGGGTATATGCCAATTTCTAAAAGAACATGTTTTGCAGCATCAGGAAACACATTTCTACCAATCGGTTCGGTATTCCAATGCTAGCCAGTTGTTGTCTGTGCTATCTGAGACCAGTTACGATGATATTATTCTGTTTGAAATAAGTCATTTTGTAGATATGTTGTGATGACTGTATGCAGGTATGTACGACTATTTCATGCGAGAGATTATTGCTCCCGGTTGTTGCAACAGAAGGATGTCATATCGCTGTTGTTTAACTGGAGACGGCGCGGCGGAGGCCCAACATTCCAATGCATTTCATGTCATCATCATCTTTATCATCTCCATCATCAGTAGATATCGATGTGTGTGAGTGCGCATTGTGCAACCCATTTCCAACAAGAGTGGCAATTAGCAAACGTGCGCTGCCTCATCAGATATTATAGATAGATATCATGCCTTATTTGTGTTCATATCAAATATAGCTAAAGATACACATTAGGGGTATATATGCCGGTCAAGTACCGGTAGAAGACGCGCGTGTACTATTTAAACTATGACATACATCCGCAGATGAAGGCGACTAAATTGTTTTACTTTTGCTTTCATAATTAATACGGTCATGTGGTTTTTATCTTGATACAAAATTTTGTGCATATCTACACATATGCAGCGCCTGTGCCAGTAGCCACCCGATAACCTTGCTTTCGAAAAGCGAATTCCAATCAACTTGATTCAACGCTTTCACTTCCTTCACGAAATTGACGACTAGCGACTGCTTGCTGGCCGCCTGCCAGTGGATTCTGTTTATTAAATCAATTATTTGTCCACCACCGGCAACTCTGGCCGCACAGGTGAACCTGAACAGGTCTTCTTTTCAAAGAAAACAAAATCAAATATAGTATGTATCCATCCATACCTATTATAATGCCCATGTATGTGGTATGTTGTATATGAATATGAAATTATATCACTATAAGCTTCCAAGGTAAACATCAATTTTCATATCTAGTTTTCGACGTCGTCGGCGTCGCCGTTGCAAGCTAATTTCCCAGCCAAGTGTGCACGAATAAAATGCAAAAGCGTTATTGTCTTAATTGAATAGATTTATTGCGAGCTATAGCTGCATCTCGTCGCCGTGGTATTTGTCAAACAAAAAATTGTGCCCATCATCGGGTGTCCCGTTCTCCCATCTCCCATCACATCACCGATTCGTTTGGGTTACCAATGATTTAACACGTACCTACCTACCTACCACTTCTCCATAGCGATATGGATACAAAAAAAAAGAGAAATTTTCTCGAACCGGTTTCCCATTTGTTATGGGCAACTGCTCGGCTGGATTTTCGCATCGGTCTCTATGTTGATTGCGAATGCTGCGAGCTGCGCTATAAGCTTCGCAGTGTGCCTAATTAAAATATAATACTCCACTCCAACTCATGCGTACACGTGTGCTGTGAAGAATTTAGTTTGGCCAACCCATTCACCAGCCGAATAAAAATATTCAGTTTTGTCATCGCCATTTGTTTGTCGTCTACATCTATTTCACACCTGCTGCGCCATCAAATTAAGTCAAGAATAAGGTGTGGGCCTAAATTTGATGAGTCTTCGACTTGTTCTTCTAGATTGGGAGACGACGACGACCCACTGCCCTTTTTAAGCGGATGTGTTGATTCTCACAAAGACATCAATATAATAAAAAAAAATGTGCGCCCTGCGATCATGGTATGGTATGGATAGTGATGGCACTCGGTTGAAGAAATACTTAAACTAGGAATAAATCGAATATTTTTTGGGGGTCAATGCAAAGCAAATAATCTGACATTTCGAATTTCGGCTAAAATACGTTCCCAAAAAGTATCGAGCGTTTATTCGTTACAATGAACAGATTGAATTATGAGATTACATGCCAATAGGTAACAGTTTAGGAAGGGCAAATGTCAAGTATTGGACAATTTTTGAATTCAACGTGCAATTTAATATGATAGAATTAGCGTAATTTTATGAAATATTAAATTTTTAAACTTTAAATAGAGCCAGGACCGTAAAGAGATCCGGAAGTAAAGAAAAAGAGTCAAAAACGCTGACCAATCATATGAACAAAATCAGAAGAAAACAATCGATAGTCCGAGAAAGTCTTTTGAAAACCTCCCCCATCTGTCCACCCCGATTTACTTTCTGACATCAATCTTTTTACAAAATTTCCCCACGTCTTTTCCCCTTTTTTAAAATAAAATACCATTAATTTCAGATGAACAGTACATTGTGGAACCGACACCCGCCCTAAGGCTTGCAGAAGATGGTATGACTTGCATTTTCAATTCAATTCGCATGAGTTTTTAATATTTGTAAATATACAAAAACATTTTTTATGTGAATGTATTTTTTAAGGTCTTGTAACAAGAAAATTTCCTAGATTTTTAATTTTGTGTATTTTTTTCTTTCTTTTTTCTATAAAAAAAAACTTAATGGTCAACTTGTTCTACTTCCTAAACTACTACTACTACTACTACTCTACACTACAACTGTCCCTTCTTTAAAAAAAAAAAACAAAAAAAAAACTTACTCAACTTACTGTAAATACATGTACATACTTTTGTAAATGATGTAAAACAAACAACTCCAGACTTGACCACAGTCCTTTTGGTAAACAATGACAATCGCACGGAGGCTCATGGGCGATTTCTAAACGTTCGTCCTACAGTTGGCGTTCTCACGTCGACTGCTCGCACGTTCATCCAGGAAGGTGTCACCACAGAGTATGCGACTCAGGTGCTTGGAACGACCCTTGAGAATGGGCGGCTGTACGCTCAGCTTCTCAAGAAGAGCTCGAGGGTGTTGTACGACAAGGAAAACGCCATCACACCCAGTGCAACTGCTGGCGGAGTGGTGCACACGAGCATCGTGGGTGAGGGACCACACTACCATCTATTCGCTCAGCCAAAGTCCTTGCTACAGAGCCATAATGACTTGGTTGGCGACAAGGACTGGCAGGATGTAGACGATAGGATTATTCTAGAGAAAAACTCTTTTGTGGGAAACACCGACTATGTCGGCAGTGTTCCAAGGGCATCGCAGGTTGTGTTTCCCATCAAATCGGTTAGCAGTAGTGAAAGCGGAAGCAGGCAGGAAGTTGTTGCTCTAAATAGAAACTTTTCGTCGAGTCGTAGTACCATCTCCTCAGAGGCTTTCAGAATTAAGGCGAACAAAGTTCAACCAGCTGTCGATTTGCCTACGTTTACGGTTAAGAACATGTTCTCTCCGAGTGGGTTCTCGTGGGAATCATCGCCATTCGAGGGCGAACGTGAAGAGACTTTCGAAACGCACTCACAGGTCACCGTGTCGGAGCAGAGGTCCCCAAAGTTGCTGTACCATCAAGTTTTGAAGGACGAACATAGACCGCTGTCCACAGTAACCTATTACGGCTTTGCAGACTTCACGACGATTGTTGGCGACAGTGTGATTGTGTTCTCGCCGAGCACATCATCGGATCAGGTGCCTCTAGGGCATGTGACATCCATTAAGGGGGAGGCTACTTTAGGTCGTCAGGAGTCCTCGTATATTTCGAATGTTGCCATAACCATTACCCAGGACCTGATTGAGCCTACTTTTGTTGTTCCAATGCTCTCGACCGACGTAAGTGACTTGCAGATTAAGCCAAAAGACATGCGGGTAAAAAGCGAAGACGAACCGAGTCAATTTGAGCCGCCAGTTGAGGTGGAAGCTGAAATCGAAGTGACAACTGCTCCCCAAAATGAACCGCCGAAGCCAGTGGAAGTAGTGTCTTATGAAATTCAAACCTCCGTAGAGATCCCAACAGAGGATACGGAGGAACATACTACACTGGCCCCAGTGATTGAGGACAACATTGCCACAACTCTGCCGCCACCAACAGAAGAACAAGAACATCCTTCCGGAATCGAAGAACACGAACATGAAGAAGAGATTATATTAGCCTCGTCAATGTCCGATGTTGACTCTGCAGCAACAACATCCTTGACCCCTGAGCCGTCGCCGGTAGAGACAACGTCCCGAGTTATGCTCTCCAGACCATCCGATGAGGAGATCCTTCGCATTTATTCATCTCTGGCTAGCGCCGAAGCAGCAAAAAAAGCCAGCGATGTCTCCGAAGCTAGCCTAGCCTCAATCGCCGTTGAAACCACAACCCAAACCACCACTGAGCCAGCAACAGAGAAAATCGAAACCCCAGAGGATACGATAACCACCAACCCTACCACCACCACAACGACAGAAGAGCCTATCCAACCAGATGTCAAGACCCAAGGCGGGGCAACAACTATATTCTTCGAGGACGATCCGTTCTTGGACTTTGTTTCACCAAGCTCCACAGAAACCGCAGCCACCACCCCATCCACACAGGTTTACACCCAGATATCTGCAAATACAGAAACAACGGTGGAACAGACGTCAAGCACATCCGAAGCTCCCGAAGAGGAGAAAACAAACCCACCCACGGAGATGGAAACCGAGACTGTGACAGAGGACATCCCTGTTACAGAAGTGACTGAGCCCATCATTGAGGCAACTACCACTCTACCCGACACCGACACCGAGGACGACGAAGGAGAGAAAAAAACAGAAATACCCATCCCTGATGTGCTTTTTAAGCCAATTATCAAGGAGATTGACGAAAACGAACAAATCGAGGGCTGCAGCCGAACCTCGCAGGTCTTCCTGACGCATGTTCCCAAAACACTCACATACTACACCACATTCTTCATTCCCAATGAACAGAATGAAGGTGAAACTTCAACATCTGTCGAGACGAATATAGTGCCCAGCTTTGACATAGCACAAGCAACCAAACATTACTGCATTCAACCAACTCAAGTCGTAAATGTGGTGTCATCCAGCGACGTACCGGTCCTAGAACGGCCATCAAAGCCAGAGGAAAGCAACGCCATCGACTCAGACATTGAAGAGCTCGCAGAGGCAACAACTCCAATGATGATAGTCCGCGAGAACGTCGAAGTCACCGAGTCATCAGACATTGATGCGTCCGGCGCAGGCTATGACGAAGAAGACGAAGACGAAGAGGAGGATGAAGAGGACCAAGATTCCGGTGAAGAAATTGAACTTATCTACAAAACCCTATACACCACCTACACCTATCTGACTACATTCTTCCATGATGCGACAACTAGTGTTTCGAGCCGTAAGGAGGTCGTCACCAATGTCATCACATCGACCCTTGGCATGGATAGCATTCGATCTTCTGAAGGCGCCGATATACAAGCCACCGCGACCGCCAGCAACGAAGTCACTCCCACAGTCAGTGTGGGAGTTGGTCGTCCAACTGCAAAGTTCGTTGTGCAGTCTTCTGACCTCATCAAGGTCGACAGTGAATCAGATGCGTTGGCGAAACCCACCGTCCAATTGGACGACAGTAAGATCGCCAAGACCTATTACACTACCTACACCTATTACACGACAATCTTTGTCGACGGCGAAACCGAAGTGATGAGCCGCACCGAAGTCCATACCAACATTGTTGGAAAGGCCACAGAGATCGGCAGTAGCCACTCGGCACGCAATCTCAACATAGACGACACTGTCTTCGACGAGGACAACGCAGTCATTGATATTCGGCCAACGGCAACATACGACACAATCCAAAGGACCGCCATAGCTTCTGAGGTGGTTAGGGAAGAACCGAAGCAAATCGAAAGCCAGCTGAAGTACACAACTCTCAACCGTGGTGCGATACAAGAGCTTGAGTCATCGTCCAGCAGCTCGTCGTCAAGAACTGAGAGGAAAATCGTCCCCATTGTGGACGATAGCGTCAAAATGGTAACCGATGTGCGCTCCAGCAGTTCGAATGGCGATCATCTTCTAATCGAAAACGGAGTTCTCGAAGACCAAATAAGCTCTGAGAGTAACACAGATGAGATTTTACCTTCAGCTACGCTTCTGCTACAGACAAGCTTCACTACATTCACTTACTACACAACAATGTACAGCAGTGAGGCGACAAACGTCGTTAGCCGCCTAGAGACTGTGACCAATGTGGTGACGGAGACCCTGCAGCCTACCAAGACTCTCAGTGTTGAGGAGGCCACCTTACCGATCACATATTTCACAACGTTCACCTACTGGACCAAGCTGGCAAAGGATGGTGAGATAACCACACTCAGTCGCGAAGAAACCGTCTCGAATGTAGTCACACCAACTCTTTCTTTGGACAGTAGCATCGCACCAACTGTGGTATCTGAACAGCCGGTTTACATAGCAGAGACCCCATCATATGAATCTGTATCGCCATCGGCAGCCCCGGTGGATGCCACCGCTCTGTCTGGACTCGAACCCACAACGTACTACACAACCTATACGTACTACACGACGTCATATGCCGGCGACCAAACAATCACCGACAGTCGCTTTGAAACAGTCACAAATGTGGTCACTCCGTCCAGCCCCATTGCGGCACCAATAGCAACGGAGGAGGTTTCCAAAATTGAGCAACCCGTATTGGAAGCTGTGCCTGCTGAAGTCAAACGCATCGATCCGCCGAAAACACTTTCCTATGACTACAAGACAATCGTCGACGCCGAGGGCATCAGCACCCTTTACTTCAAAACCGAACTTGTCGCCACCACAATCGATGGCGTGTCCACCGATATCGCATCGAGCACGTCAACCATCAACATCGACGAGGTGAAGAAAGCCCTATCAGCAACTACCGTCGCTGAGGGCAGCGAATCTACGCGCACCTACAAGACCGGCTTGGTACGCCTGATTGAAGGTACCAAACTGTCGAACCACACGACAACAATTTACCAGTCCAAGGTCATCGGGACAATAATCGACCAGCGCTACGCACAAATCATTGAAAGCACTTCCAGCTTCATAATCGAAAAGACCCAAGCCCCCGTACTCGATGCTGTGGCTCAAATTAGTGCCACGTCCACCCTGTCTCCTACATCCGTCCAGCCGACAGCTTTCATTGCTCCTTCCTCGTCGAAGGCAATTGAGAGCTCAATTGGAGACGCTGCCGAACAGGAAACCGAACAAACCCACGATGAGGAGGAAGACGAAAACGACAGCGAGGAGGAGGATGACGACAGCGGCCGGCCAAGAACGCGCCTCTCCTTCCAGACAAAGAAAAAGACCTTTACACCCGTCATTCGACCGTTTGCCTCAAGAAACCGTCCGCAATTCGCACCGAAACGTAAGAATTTACTTCCAAGCAGCGCCACAATCATAACCAGATCGGACTTCACACCCACCATCACGGCGACACCGGCTATCAAGTCAGAGTCACGTGGGCGTTTTAGCAGCTCGCGCAAATCCAATTCAGGCCTCTCCAGCTCCGGCATTAGCGGCAGCAGTGCACAGGGTGGCAAGCGATTCGGACGCCCAAGCAAGTCATCACAATTCGGAGGGTTCGGTTCGTCCTCCCGATTCCCAGGCTCGTCCCGCAACAGCCTTCAATCGTCGCGAGTTCAGGGCTCCTCGTCCAGTTTTGGTGGATTTGCTAGCTCCCGACGCAGTGGAACTCCGTTCAGGGGAGGTTCATCGACCAACATTCGATCATTCTCAAGCTCATACGCAGGTAACTCCAGACTGAGGATACGACCGTCGAGCTCGTTGCCATACGATAGCGCTCCCAACACTGCTGGCTACACAACACTGCCACCAGACAGCGGCGAGGAGGATGGTGCCACACAAAGATACGACAGCGAGGAGGAAACTGACGTGACCACTGAAAACTTGAGAAGAAACAACAACCCACTGCTGCGCTTCCGCAGACCTCAAGTGAGTCGTCCTCCCTTCCAACCGGGGCAGCGAAATGCGCCCTTAAACCAAGTGTCAGGTCGTCGCAATCCCCTGACACCAAAGCCCAAAACCACAACCACTAGCACGACTACAACGACCAGCCGCCCAAGACCGCGTGCCTTCCAACGACCAGTAGTAGGTGGCATCCAGAACCGAGCTCGAACGCAGAACAGTCTATTCCCGCCACGCAGGCTGTTCCAACCACAGAATCAAGCCATTGATGAAGAGCAAAAGACCGGTGACGATTTCCATGACAACGAAGATGAAGAATCCGATTCCGCCGAGTATGAAAACGATGAAGAGGGCGACGATGATGAGCAAGACGCAACCAATCGCCGGCGAAGGGATAGCCTTACCAAAAGACTTCAGGCAAAGAAGCGCTCCAAGCGTCAGGCAAATAATTTCCGCAATCGCTTCCGCCGCCCTTCGACCTCAAGGCCCGCAACAGAAGACCGACTTGAAGAGGAGGAAGCACCGAGCACGGTAAGATCTCGTGCCTCATCTCGATTCACGCCACGCACCCATAACCTACCAACTTCCACCCACGCAAATAGCCGGGCACCACAGTCTAATGGTCGAGCGATACGCCCCACAAAGCCAAACTCAAGCAGTCGGGCTCAGTTCACTCTGCGCGAAAGTAACACCACGCCAAAACTTCCATCGCGTCCGTCGACGAACTTCAGACGCCCAGTACCCAATGGAGGAGGAGGACGTCGCACAACCACAACAGCTTCACGCCCCAAGGCGCCACGACTCAAGTCCTACGGCAGTACAGTCACCGAATCATCGCACCACACAAGTCCGCGCGGAAAGACCCCAAGCAGCCGCTCCAGATCAACAGCCCGTGGCAGGAGTCGCAACGACTTCGTCACCGATCCAGCGATTCCCGTTTTCGACGGCACAATCACCGTAACTCACACGTCCCCAACTGAGATCACGATTCCGGTTGTCAATGGCAAGGTGACTGAATACAAGAACGTGGTCACATCCACCACCAGCTTGGAGGTTATATTGCCAAATCAGTACACCTCGATTATTGGACAAAATGGCGCCTCAACACTTATCCTCAATAGGGAAGAGACCACCGTGAACGCCAATGGCGCCAACGAGGTCACCCAATTCATACTACACGAATCGCCAACCACTAGCGTGATATTCACACCCACCACCATCCGGGGACGAAAAACCTCGTTCGCCCATGTGATTCCCTCGACAGCTTATCAAGTCGAGAACGTCGTATCTACCATGCAAGCTCAACTAGCCGCCAATGCTCCATTGGCCAACATCTTACTCTCGCAACTGTTGCTCGGAAACATTGGCTTAAACCAAGCGAACCTCAACCCCTTGCTTGGTCTGGGCGCAACGCAAGCCGTCTCCCAGGCGCCTGGCGAGCCCATGACAGAGTACAAGACTCGGACCTCTACCTACGTCACAACTGTCACAAACGGAATGTCAACCGTCATTCCGCTGACATTCCACGGCAAAGAAATCTTGACAACTATCTTCGACAGCTCATCGAATGTCATCACTGCAACTGAGTACTTCACAGACACAATTGTCGTCACACCGACTCAACTAGCACAACAACAGCAACAGGTAAACAGCCTACTTCTGCCACTGCTGCTGCAACAGCAACTGCAACAGCAGCCACAACAATCGCTGCCAATCCAGAACTCTATTCCACCGCAGCTTCTTCTCGCCGATAATCTTCAAGATTTGGACGGCAACGGCATTCAAAAGTACAACGACTACAGCCAGGACATTGACGACTATCCCAATTCCCAAGATGAACTCATTGAAGCCTCTCAAAACACTCACAGCACCCGAAAGTCCAACGGCCGCAAAAAGAATCGCAAATTCAACAAGCAGCACACGGCTCCAGCTCCAGCCCCGGCCTTCGAATCAAGTGTGATCACTCTCTATGTGTCTGGCAGACGGCCAGGCGAGTTCAGCACAGTCCTGTCCACTGTTCAAATTGGCGGCGATTCCACGCTGCGTAAGCGTCATATCAATCGCGCTCAGCCCGTGCTCAACTCGGACTCTCTCGACTACGAGGACTTTTACAGATCTGACGGAAGCGAGATCCGAGAATACCTGCTACCAGCTACAAACGATATCACCTCATCTAGTCAGGTCATAAATAGCAACTCGCTGTCCGAAGAGACTCAGAGTCTCGAGAGCATAGTGGGCGATGTCGGTCTATGGTATGCCAAGACTTCAGCGTCAAGCGGCGACCAATCAACCACATACGACGCTCTGCAGAGCAGTAGTAGCAGTGCGAAAATCGAGTCCTCTCTGGAGGAGGCGGCAAATTCACAGTCAAAATATTTTTTAGTCTAATTGACCTTACTGAGCCATCCCCACTCAAGTCTAAGGTCAGCAGAGGAATGAAGACGATGGTCGCCTATGGGGACAGACCAACACCATCAGGCAGCATGAGAAATTCAACATTTTCCGACAACGATCATGATGTGGATGCTATTACAAACAATAAGGATAATTTAACTAGGATAAGGAACAAACGTACTGCCGTAGATTTAAAAACTAATATTTATATGAATGAAAGCGACGAAAATGTAAACGCGCGAAGAAGGAAGGTTAAGAAAACCCTCATTCGACGGGTGCCCCTGGGAAGGTCGGTTTCTGTCGTCCCAACAACAACTACAGCGATGACGACGGTGGCTGCGCCCCAACGACGTCGTATTGTAGTGAGGAGGCGAAAACCCATTCAGAGTCTTCCTGCCACAACCGAAAACACAAATTCACTCCGTAAACTAACACAGATGACAATCAGCAGCACCATTGAAGAAACTACCCCAGCGGGCAGCATCCTGATGCAAGACACAACCTCAGAGCTAGTAACTAGACCTGCAACAACCACCAGACGCATGGGTAGAAAATGCAAGAAAAAGTGTGGACGCAGGCGACAAAACAAACAGGAACCAACGCCAAAAGCGAAAACGCCGACAGTAACGACGACAATAATTGTCGAAACGTCAACCCAGATAGAAACGTCGCTATCTGTTCAAACGCAAGTCACTCCGAAGACATACACCTATGTCGTTGATCGAGTCCACGACAATGAGCACCAGATTCAATCCTCGACATTAGTACGCGACAAAACGCAAACGACAACTTTGACCTTAGTAAGGACAAACTTCATACTCCTGACAAATACTCTCACTATAGTACCGACGATGACGACACCAGTCATTATGACGCAGTTAGTATCCACAATCAGCACCGAGTCCAGCAGCTTGTAAAAAAAACAAACAATCTGACGTCTTCCGCAATGTAAATATACATAAATATAACCAACTGTGCTGTGTGTTAGTGTGTATGGGAATCCTGTCAGCTCTTATATTTTATTACTACCTAAGTTACTAACGACCAAAGCACCCACGAGTAAGATTCCAAATCGATCGGAAATCTATCTAGGATTCCAATCAAAGGTAAGACCACCACCATTCTCCTTCGGTTTCCTTGTATAGACGTGTGTATAATTTTCAGAGAGAAACAACGCTGTGTACAATGAATTCTTCTTACAAAAAAAAAACACCTCTAATCTTCTAACTACTACTGCTTTTCTCTGCTCCATGGGACGTTATCGGATTTAAAACAAACACTGTTGTGGCAACTATTTAAGATTATTACATGTACTATATATAGGTTAAACAAATACATAGAAACTGTGTATAATAATTTTTCTTTAAACTTTGTATATATATTTTCTTTTGTTTTTGTTTGGAACGGCAACGCTGGCTAAACTGCCAGACTTGTCATAAATTTGTGCATAGTATTTTCCCCCACATATGTATACATTATATATTTTTCGTTAAAGAAGAAAATTTGCCATATTTAATAATTTTTTTTTCAACAACTAACCTTTGAAATTTAATCCTTTCGACTTGTTTTTTTTTTTGCAGTAAATGTACATAGTTTTCGTGAGATATTCTGTATACATATGCCTTCAAATATAAATAGAAAATAAATTCCAATTGTTTTCTTTTCTGTTTAAATGTTGTTTTAATTTTTTTTAATTTTTAATTTGTTAACACATAGTTGGAGTATTTTATAATTTTATATGTTATAACTATTAAATTTGTTTTTACATTTTTAAAATAAATAAAACACAAAATATACAAATATTATTGTGAACGTAAATAGTAAGTGCATGTGTGCAATTAGTTATTACTTTTATATATAAATAAAAAAAAACATAAAATATATTTAAATATAAAAAAACGCTTTCATTTGTCTGCTAATTAAAAATTGCTTTACAATTTTACTTCTAACTTCTAACAGATGTTTTTAAAAGGGAAATTTAAGAGGCGCCTGAGAGGTTTTTGAAATGTACATAATCCTAACCCCCATTAGAGATTTTAATTTACCCCCAATTTGAGGAAATAGTCATATGGCGCAGTGGGAACCCTCAGGAACGACAGTTTTTATTATTTTCTGTTCCCTTTTCAGAGCGTTTTCAACATTTTAAATTGTTATTAGTACCTTGGCAAGCAAAAGAAGATTTTTTTTATTAAACGTCACATCAGTTTGAGTTTTCTTGGTAATCAAAAAATACACAGACGAAAAAAAACGCAATCTTTGCGAGACGTCACATTGAACGTCGAATATTCAAAGCCTTGTCACCAACAATAGTCCCGCAAATAGCAAAATCAAATACGGGGAAGCAAATCGCTCTTCAATTATTTCGCCTTGAAACGATCCTTCTGTTATCAAAGCTTTTTATCGCTTTTCTTTCTAAATTCAGTGACAGTGACACATTCACCACTTCATCCGACAGGACATTTCATTCAAAAAACATAAAAACCTGCCCCAAAATCCTTCCAAATCACTGATTCCAGTAGAAAAAAAGAAAAAGCCAGGATCAAATCAATTTACCTGCTCTGTACAAATATAAATAGTAGTTAGAAAAAAATTCTTCTATCCCTATTGTACAAATTTTAAAACACAAAAAAAAAATAAATAAAAAAAATCGTTTACACATTCAACCCAAAAAATCTCCCCCTCAATATTCATATTCACCATGCGTATACAGAACCCGATTTAAACACAAACCGTCATCAACTTCAACAACAAAACACACACAATTTGAACGCAATGTTTGACAGCCAGCATGAAACTCCTAGCATAAATTTTTCGCCAATTAGCAAGCCAGAGCCCACAGAGAGTGGGCGGTTTTTTCACTTCGGTTCGTTTGACATTGGCCCGCCAGTAAGCTCGGAAAGCACATATGCCGACGAAGACAACGATGACAGCACAGCTGGCCTCACTGGTGTGGCCGACGAGGCCCGATATAATCTAGCAACGCGTGTCATGTCCAACGGTGTCGAAGTAATAATAGCTGGCGATAAAAATGTCAAGGGCAAACCGAATGCCCTCCGAATACTGCCAAGTTTGTCGCGCAAGCCCATGACACTGGCGCCCAGCACATTGAAGGATCAAATGATTTTGGTTATGCCATCGAATGCGCAGGTATTGTGTTGTATATATACGTTTTGCCCCTGTCCAGTTTATCAGATACACTTTGCTTAGGAAAACTACACGATACCGATAAACTCGAACCATTTTATTACGAAAACCTGCCTGACCACATACACGTACCGAACGACGTACCTCCAGGATGGTACGACGACTGTTGAAAGCCGCGAGAAGGTTGTCTCCAATACGGCAACTGAGGAGAGAAACTATTTGAAAATCAGCCCCACAGAGTCACTGGGTGTGACTTTGTCGAGAGTAAGTATAACCCCTTTTGTTTGTAGCGAACCCTGCGACTAACAGTTTTCAACGCAGACTCCTGAGCTAGCTGTGGGAGTCTTCCATACAACTTATACATACTACAACACCATATTGGACGGCGATCTTCCACTCGTGGTTTCGTCCCAACATGTCCTCACAAATACCATAACCGGCCCCGACGACTACATTTCCTTTCTTCAGCCGTCCGAGGAAGCCACCCCGGTTCTAGAGACAAATACCTACTTTAGCAAGATAAGTCTCACCAAGACCCTTAAGGAATCCGATATTGAGAAGATCATAAGCACGTCCAACATCCTCACCCAAGTGATCATTACCGAATCACTTCCGCCCCGAAGTACGGCTGTTATGACATCGTACATAGCGTTCGACATTGATGAGACCAGCACACAAGATCGACCGGACATATCTGCGACCGATACACAATTCCACACCTATACCTACTATAATGCTGAAAAAAATGATAGCGTCCAGCACACAGACGATGACGCGCAGGACAATCCCAACGACAAATCCTATCTCTATTTAAAGAAAGTTGCAACGCCGTCGTTGGAGAAGACTAGCCATTCGGCGTTGACAGCAACCTCGAAACTTCAGGGCTCCCTTCAGAGTGACATGCACATTTATGCAACAAAGACCTACCTCACAACGTTTACATATTTTACAACGCTGATGAATACCCTCGAAGATGTCGTTTCGTCAACCGTTGTCAACTTCCACACCCGTGTCATTGAGAATGTGATCACCGAGTCTATACCCAGTTTCATGATCGACACCGACCTCTTGTCCAAGTTCGAAACCAACCTAAAAAATCCCAAAAACCACAACAGCTACATCACAATGGTAACTCTGGCTGGGGGCCAGTCATTGGAAATTACAGCAATGAACATGCTTCACCACCCGTCGACGACGATAGCCAAGACGACCGAGACCACCCAAGTCGAAACCACCGAAAAAGATGTTGCTGCCAAGCTCGAGCCAACGGCTGTTGTATCGAGCGCGCCTGCGGCATCCATAACTCCACCACCGGCCGAAAACTCCAACGAGGTACTCGACTCGGATGTGGCGAGTTCGGAAAACGAAGAGCAGTACATCGAGCCGGAGACAAACCTCCCCAAGAACAACACGAAAACTGCTGCCACCACCGACTTTCCATCTGTCAATCAGATTATTGGATCGTTAAACCTAAATCGACTGCAAGCCTTGGGTCCTGTTTTCAATGCCATGGCCGGCCTTATTCAAAACAATTTCGGCACTAACCTCAGCAGCGACTTG
Source organism: Cheilosia pagana (assembly GCA_936431705.1). Taxonomy (NCBI): domain Eukaryota; kingdom Metazoa; phylum Arthropoda; class Insecta; order Diptera; family Syrphidae; genus Cheilosia; species Cheilosia pagana. The sequence goes on from OW386171.1 coordinate 4,831,465, forward strand.
AAGAAGAACACCTCCAATGTCAATTTTGAGAGCAAACATTCGGCAAAGAACATCTCAGCCTATGACAGCAGTGCTCAGGTTCACGATGGACCTATTTACATTCCCGTTCAGAGCTTACATGGAAATCCAGACGAAATCAACGTTGCCGGCTACATTAGCCCCCAGAGTCTGCATATATCTCCCCCTGACTCGGACTGGTTCATGGATGAGAAGAAAAATCGCGGTAAGCCCGAACTTGGCCCTGGAAAACCTAGCTACGAGACGCCCCTGTTGAATGGCGGTATACCAATCAGCCCAGGCGAAGTGATTACAGCCAATTCCGATGTTATTGTGGGAAAACCGAACGGCATCCAACCACGTGTGCCCTTCAATAGCAAGACGTCGGATGCCGGCAATGCGTTGCTACCACCGCCCCCATTCTCATACCAGTTCCAGTACCAACAGCACCATAAGCAGACAAAAGCGAGCCCCATCAGTCCCATACCCCTAGAGGCAGGTTACGACAAACAGATGAACTTTGATGGAATCCTAAAGCCGCCTCCTTTGAAACCACCCCCGCTGCAACACCAACAACAACAACAGCAACAACAACAGCAGCAACAGCAACATGCACACCAACAACAACAACAACAACAACAGCAGCAACAACAACAACAAAATCTAAAGAAACTAGTGCCACTAAATCCAAACTACAATCCCAACTACAGGGTGCACTATGCAACAGGCCATATGCATCAACCGCAACACATCCCCATGCAAGGTCACCACCAGCAACAACAACAACAACAACAACAACAACAACACTACCATCAGAGACCCAGAGACCCCCAACGTCCTGGACAGTACAATTCTGGATTCCAAATGAACACCAACACGCGGCCAATCTCACAGAAACCAAACTACATTCCGTACGCACCACACGACTACGACCAAGCCCACCCGCCAAACGGTAAGAAAAACGAGTTTGACCTCAATCAGGACCTGCACAACAATGAGATACTCGAAATCAAACGAATCCCCGAGGTCTACAGCACTGACTTGCCAGGAACTGAAGCGGGCATTACAAGCACCGGTAACTACAAGACGCTCACCAAGAAAGTCATCAATTCGGACAAGCCCATGTTGGTGGACATTCAGCCCTCACAAATAACAAACATAGTCATTCCCCGTGACAACTCTGCGTCCATATTGATAGTCGAGAGCGCTGTGGAGCTGCACAAAAACGGCCAGTACTACGATGAGCCAACCTCTTACCCGGACGCTCTAGTTACAGGCGGTGTTGTCGCACAGGTTCAACCAGCGCGTAAACCTATCCTCTCGAATCAGCAAGTCAATTTGGACACGAACGTTCTCAGCCACAATGTGGACATCAATGTGCCGCCACTTACCTTCAATAAGGACTCTGACTTTCCGCACTCGACGCCTGTCCGTGGGCAAATCCAGAAGCACGAGCAGACCAACTTCCACATGCCGCATGTGACTATCCCCCTTTCGGACAACCAAATCCAGGTGCACCTCACCCCACAGAACATGATCACGCAGCAAAAACTACCCGGACAGTTCTTCAATGACATAGACTCACTGGATGGTAGTGCCAACGATGCACAGTATACTAACCCCAACACAATTCAAAGCAAACCACACATTTACCAGCACCCCGCACCAGACCACAAACGAAGGCCGTACAACAACAACCGGCCGCAGGATCACACCTATCAATATGGCAAAATCCATCGTCCAATATCCACTGGATCTACGTCGGCATTTCCCGTGCCGCAATTTATCGGGCTGCCTAACAAAAGTAAGCCCCCACCGCAGGTGATCCCCCTTGGAAATGCTTCCCCTAAAAACCCATACAAACAGCGACCACAGCAGGAGGAGTATCTTCAAATATTTTCAAATGTCACACCAGCCAAGAGGCCGCTTAAAATCGATGGACCTGCCCAAGCGAGACCAAATTTCAATGCCACACCGCTACTCAATCTTTTCTATGGCTCGCCAAACGACGGCGAAGACGACCTGTCGGGAGACTTCTCACAAGTTCCGCCACCCTCCAAGCAGGGCGACAACTACTGGCAAGCCGACAGCATCCAACAGGACGATGAGGACGAAGATGCCACCGAGGAGTCAGACCAAAAGGCTGCATCATCCCTGAACGTTGGAATACCAACTCAAAGTCATCCTACCGCAAATGATTCCGCTCAAACCCAGTCCCATAACTCAAGGCCAACGCAAAAACACCAATCCAGGACCACACCCAAGCCTCCATCTAAGGCGATTACACAAAAAGACGTCAAATCGTCCATGATTGGCACGGAGTCATACCTAGACCCAGATAGTGTGAGTGCGGTCAACAACATGGGCGAACTGGACGTACAGCCGTCTTCACCGCCCCATACGCCGCCAACCATGATGCGTCCTCCATCGCCAGGCAGACCGTTTACACAAAACTACAAACCCAACGTCAGACCTGCACAGCGCATCAAGAACGATCAGGCGATTTTTATCAACTCTGGTGAGGGCTTTAAGCTCCAGCATGACAAGGAACAAAATCAATCGGGTTTCGTTCAAGTGTCCCTACCAGTAGATACAAGGGAAACTGAACTCCAACAAAAGGACAGCAGTACCCAAACTGAAGCCCCCTTTAATCCCAAATACACCAAGCGAACAAAGAGGCCGCAAAAGCCTCCACCGCAGACCATTACAACGACAACGTCAACTACTCCTACTCCGGCCAGGGCGCCACCATCTTTGAATTTGAACAAATTGGAAGTCGTAGGTCTGTCCGGCGGAAATCAGACAAATTCCGCCGAGATTTTCGACTTCCATGAGAGCATGAATCCACACAATTACGACTTTGTTCATATAGCTACCGAAGAGAGCACCACCACCCTCAAGGACAGTGCCTACACATCTGATCTAATCACACAGAGACCGGGACACACAAATCTATACCCATTTGTTTCGGAGCCTTCCGTCAATTTGAAGCCACCTCCGGTGTCCACTTTGCCCCAAACCGAAAACGTAATGGGACTTAATCCACCGCCGCCACCCACACCCCCAGTGTCGATCGCTACACCGCCGCAATTCACACCATCCATGTCGCCGCCAGCCACAACGTACAAGACCATCAACGTTAAAGCCACCAACAGCAATCCTCTTCTACCTCCGTCGCACACAACGCTTCGACCCATCAAGGTGCCTGCTCACTCGACAAAGGCACCCTCACCACCCAAGTATAGCACCTCCCGACCCAGAACAAGACCTGCATACTCATCGATAAACAGACCGACTGCAAGCACGGTACTAAAACGCAGGCCTTCGCCCCCGACCCCAAAGACGTCACCCTCACCACCACAGACACCAACTACACCAAAAGCACCTACATCTAACCGACCAACCGTTGTCGAAAATAAGACAAACGTCGTCACCGAATCAGACCTGGATATAGTACCAACCTTTAATACAGAGGTACAAGAGGAGTCGCCCAGCACAGAGAAGAAGTATCGGCGACCGGTTCATAATGACGGTAAAAACGGCGGCACCTATGAGATGCCCATGTTTACATTAAGCCAAAAGATCCCCGACGAAATCCTCATTGAGGGATCCGAGGAAGATCATCGGCGAAAGCCTACAATCAAAATCTTCGAAAACCAAACCGAGACGACCACAATGATTCGCAAGCACCCAATTCTAACAGACAATCAACTACAGCAATCTATGTCCAAGCCGCAGCCGCCCTTAAACCACATCAACACAAGGACAAGGATTACAAGCCGAATCATAATTCCCACAAAATATGTTACCAACACCCATGTCCTTACTGTGACAACTACTAAGATCAGTGTCCTCACTAGTCTCGGCATACCATCGACACAAACCTTCACTCTTACGAAGACCAAGACATCAACCCTCGTTGACACCGTAACCGAGACTCACACCCTGCTGCAGCCGACTAGAGTGACCGAGAGTCATACGACGACGGCTACACAAATCATACACACAGACTATCACCACCACCACCAGCATCAACACCCTCTGGCTAGCATTCAGCCAACCATAGAGGTGGTCAACCCAGTGCCCATAAACAACGAGTCCACGGATCTACCCACACGAGTCCCCACCACAACACCAACGCCAAATCTTGACACCAACAGCATATTTGTCGTTATGACAGATAAGAAGAGCCACGGCGGAGTTTTTAGCATCAGTCCATCCATGATCGATACTCCGCAGAACATCAATGCCATCGATGGTATTACTACTGGTGGAGGAACGGACAACAAGAACTCTATCGAACTGGACTACGATGATAATATCGGCTTTGACTTGCCAGCACGTGATGAGGAGGCCGAAACCAACGAAGTAAACCACGTGCTCCTGGGCGGTGTACTCATCGCTACTCCTCCAAAATCCAGTGACAGCAATCACCTCGGTGTGCCATCGACATCCTGCCGGCCATCCTGCAAGGCCTCACGCAACGAGCTATGCCAACAGCTCGACAATCGGATGCTATGCGTGTGCCGACCCGGATTCGCTCGCATGTTCCCCGATCGACCGTGCAGACGTAAGCCTTGCGAAAAACATTTCCACTTCCTCATACAGTTAACATTTCTCTTTACAGCCACTTACACATATGCAATGCAGATCCCAATCTACCGTGTCAGCAAACAAGTGCTGCACTTCAAGGACCAGTACCGGGTAAGGGACTCTGAAGACTTCAAACAGCTCGCTGGCATCACACACGACGCTGTCGACCGTATGGTCATGCAATCGGATCTGCGCGATGTCTACCATGGCGTGCATGTTACCTCATTTGATGCGACCAACAATGAGAATGGCATCCTTGGACAATTCCTCATTCAAGTATGCTCAAACCATTAGCTAACCCTTGCAACGTCTGCCTCACTCCTTTTGTTTAGCTTTCAGACAATAGCGACGAGAAGCGCCTGGTTGACGTGTTCAAGAAGTACCTGCGTCAGAACAATTTCAGTCTGGGCGGAACTGAAATATTCACAACCAAAAACGGTGTCAATTCATTGGAGATTGTCGGTGAGTTGGTCAAACTCTAGAGCTTGCCTCCAACTTCATACAACCTCCTTGACTCTTTGCAGATTTCAATGAATGCGCACATAGCCAATTCCACGACTGTTCAGAGAACTCTAGATGCTTCAACCTGCAGGGCACTTACACCTGCAGCTGTCAGGAGGGATTCGCTGATCTGTCCGAGAATTCCATTTACCCAGGCCGAATATGTTCCGCCGAGGTGATCGGCTGTGAGAAATGCCACTATCATGGCAAATGTGTCCAGATGGACAAGGCAATCGCACCAGTGTGCGAATGCTTCCACTGGTATACGGGCGCGTCCTGTCAACTGAATTTAAAGATTCTCCTGATCGCCCTGATAGCAGTCGGCACCATTCTCTTCATCCTATTGCTTTTCTGTGTTCTTGTGACCTGCACCAGGCGGAAGAAGAATCACAACATGCAGTCGCTCATGTCGGGCATACACATAATAGCGCCCAGAAATTCCCGTCTGTCAAGCAAGAGCCTTACAACAGACAAACGTGCAATGATCAAGGACTCAAGTAGTGAGGCTAGTCAGAATTCCTTGCCATACGTTTTAAAGGTACGCCTATCAATTTCTCAGTCATCTGTTTCCTTAAATAAATATATCCTTTCAGAAGGATTCAAAGAAGCAAAGCATGACCCGGAACAAAACACCGCACCAACAACAGGCGCCATACAGAAACATCAATCAACGTGGGCATCCGTCATCAACTTTAGTGTCGTCGCTGTCAGAGGTCGATCACAGGCACAACTACTCAGAGCAAAATGATCGATCACTGACCGTGATGATTCCCAGAGCAAAGTACCATCACTCGGTTATAACACAGTCTGCCACCCAGGCCGATAGTCTAGATCATGCTACTATGCACGGCAACGAACCCAAGACCAGCACGGCAGAGAGCGCCGCGTCAAAAACGTCCGCTTTCCACTGTAGCACCGAAAAGGTAAGAACGCCTCTGTATAAAAGAGCATTTACTCATTTTCTGCTTTGAAAAAAAAAAAAAAAAAACAGATTCCAAGTCCCCCATCGAAAACAAACAGTTCCAACCAAGCTGCCCTGCATTCAACATCTACGGGAGCACTAGTTTCAGCTGGCTTTGAGGTGTCCGCAACAGTTGGAAGTATTGCCTGTCAACAAATGCCAATTTCCAACTCGAATACAAACCTATCTTCAACTTACGACACGAGAGGGAATCAAATGCCAAAATCGGCCGGAGAATTGCACTCTCGAAAATCCAATTACCAAGATCCAAATCTGCAGTACAATACCTACAAGGATGGCGAAAAGTAAGTATTAATAAGTCTTTTCGAAAACAGATTTAGTACAAGAGCAAATCTATATTCAAAGGTTCATCGACTCCATGGACGTGTGGCTGGACACCATTCAACAAAACGAACTGTAAGCCCAAATAGAAATCAAAACCCATTAGAATGTTTTGTCTAAAAATCAATTTCACAAATGCGTAAACTGTCAGTTGTTTTTGAAAACCTATATACCTTGTTTGTATCTTCCTAGGACGGCAGAGGCTAGATCATTCGACGAGACCACAATCCAAGCGCCGACAAAGTCGCTCCGCAGCGTCTACGAAAGGCAAATGTCACAAAGCAATGGAAACGATGTAAGTAACGCAACCATTTATGACAACAATCCTCGCTTAAACCCTTTCTCTCTCTCTAAAATATCAAAGGAAGCGAATACAATGGCCGAACGAGATATAGGTTCTACGTTTTTGCTGCCGCACACGCATCTTTATAAACCAGATAGAGTAAGCACGCATTTACTGTCAGCCAGACGTACAGACGTTGACACTTTTTCTCTTCCCACTTTGACAGGATAGCGACGTGTCCGGATTCGACTCATTTTAGTTTTGCGCCGCAACATTTCACAAACAGTGCCTACTCGAAAAAGTAACTAACTCTAAGAATTTATACCTCCATCAGGTATAGGAACAGACGAATTATTTTGCATTTATAAAAACAATTGAGAGCAGCATAAATGGCAGTCTTTATTGAAATTGACACACCAAATCCTAATTTTTAATCGAATGGATATAATTTCGCTCAAGATTTCTGTTGTAGTTTGTAGTTAATAGATGAATTTGAAAAAATAGTTTTTAATTTTGTTCGATTTTAGCTTCTTTTGTCTTTAATAAGATATTAATTTATTTATTGTTATGTTTTATCTTGTTTTATATTTTATTTATTTAATTTATTTATTTATTTAAAACAAATCTATTTCACTTTGGGGTTATGTAGAACATTAAAGGATAACAAAGTAGTCGGGAATATTATGTGTAGTGAGCGAAAAATACGGGCTAAACATTTTGTAGTTTTCTATTTATTTATTTATTTTTAAAACTAATTTGAGGTTGAGGATTTTTTATTGATTTTTTATCACAAACAAAAATATTTTACTATATTTATACTGTGCCAGGTAAAGTATTTTACTGCTTTTCTACTTCTGTAGTTTCTATAAACGTGATATTAAATCCGCGCTATACAATAAAAAAAAACAAATTTAAATTAATATTATTTATATGCAATTTATCTTAGCCATACTATAGATAAGTTTAGCCTTATATAAAATAAATAAATGAGAGAAAATAATATTGTTGTTTGCTTTTCAATTAGCTTCGCAGTACTGCCAACTTGGATTGGAGGAGTTTTATTTTCCCACACTTGATTGCCTTGCTACCCTTGTGTATTAGGCAGACCATATGTCCATTGGTGTCCACTATTAACACTCCACCACCAATAGCGACGAAGGACCTTCTTGTGTTTCGCGCACATCTGGGACAATTGTGGGAAATCGGGTAACGATATACCGCCGGTAAAAAAATGCCACTATACATGCAATGAATTCAACAACTTTAAGTGGTAGATGGTCTTGCATGAGTGCTTTTCCGCGGTCCGCTGTCGATGGTGTGTTGGAATAAAGGACAAACGTATAGTGGTGTTGTGTTTTTTCGTTTATTATTATTTCTGTGATAGGATGGCAATTATGTACTTGTGTCCCTTTCTTGTCCATTCTTGTACACCTGCGGTCCAATAATGAACCTGTGATTATTGAGAAGGGAACATTTGTGTACAATAGCGTGCTCGTGGATAGCGTGGATATGCACGTGGGTGAAGGAAGTTCTAATTTTGTATAGGGTGCAATGTCAGCGAGTTGGTTTTTCTGCCTGATGATGGTCGCAATGGATGAGTGACAGCGTAAGTATCTATTGAATTTGAAAGGAGGAGAAGCTGCATTGTAATAAAGGCTGCAGCTGAAAGGCTGACATTAAGTAAAAGTAGTTAAATGGTTCAAGCCCGAAGTGGAAACGAATACGAATTCTATGAAGACAACTGTGCTGACAAAGACTAGATCAGCGCCATCTGTTAGAGAAAACATTTTTTATGGGGTCTTTTTGTGAGGGAGTTGATTAAAATGAAATTGGCCAGCGCCATCTGTTAGCGAAAACATTTTTTCTCGAGTCTTTTTGTAAGGGATTGATTAAAATAAAATTGGCCAGCGCCATCTGTTAGCGAAAACATTTTATTTCGGATCTTTTTGTAAGGGAGTTGATTAAAATGAAATTTGCCAGCGCCATCTGTTAGCGAAAACATTTCGCCTCGCGTCTTTTTGTAAGGGAGTTGATTAAAATTATATTGGCCAGCGCCAATTAGCGAAAACATTTTGTTTCGGGTCTTTTTGAAGGGAGATGATGAAAATGGAAAAAAAACAGAGCCATCTTTTGGTGAAATGTGAGTACATTTATTTTCAACCAGGGACTTAAACCGCTGCTGAAGCGGTTAATGAAAAAGTCGAAAAACGAGAGCTAAGTTTCACCAGGAGTTTAATTTATTCATTGATCGGTTGCCTGCCTATCTACATAAACCCGCCGAACTTCGGATTGTACTTCCTTCAATTATTCAACATTCATCTCACAGAAATTTGTCATGGCTATGTCTTTAATAATTATGAAGGCCGAAAGTCATACATTCTTCCATCAGAGATCTATCAGTGGAGGCAGAGGTTCAAAACTATTATTAGTGTCCAACAAATGTGCAATATCTCTGCAAATCCGCAAAAAAAAATAAGTGCAACCCCGCCACTTCTCACCACAAAGAAATAGGAAAGAAAAAACATCTACCACTACTGCAGCACATCACGCACCTCACTTTATACGACATACCCTATGCTCTGAGTGAAGGGTTGTTTTGTATCAACTTAGTCAAACCTTTGGACTACGAAAAGAAAACCACTCAAACAGGACACCGCACTCTACCACTTGTTTCACTTGTGTTTCACCTGTAAACTATGGCCCTTTATATGTGAACTATGGGAAAAACCCCTCGCAGGGTAATTTATTCAACTATACAGATATACGAATATGATTACGGTTAATGTGTATATATACACTTGTATTCAGGAATCCCCTTTCCAACTCTGTAGGGGCAAACAACAAATGCTGTCCTTTGCCGGACATACACTTTTAGAAATCGTCGAACGAGTGAATGAACTGACTACGTTAGAAATGATCGGGTTTTCCTCTCACGTGCTGTTCTTTTTCAATATATTTTTTTTTTGTATTATATAACGGTTTAACCGCAGTATAATTTCAGACCTTTCGCGATATATTTATATTCTAAAGAAAAGTGTCAGTACCGCTTGCAAAACTTGACCTCTAAAATCAGTAGCTTGACGAGAAAAAATTCAAAAAAAAATCTAAAATTTCCAAGTGCTTTTCTTTGAAACATGTTCAAAAGCGCAAACATTATTCCAAGAGCCTCAAAATGTGAATTTCTGGGCGGTGGTCAGTCCCTAAATGTTAAACAAAACTCTACAGATCCTAACCAAACTCGATAAAAAAAAAACTGAAAGCTAAATATACCGCGGAGCGAGTGGAAAAAGGATGACACAAGCTGCTGACCAGTGCAAACGAAAACTTTGGTCAGACATTTTTCTTTTCGAAAACAACGAAACGAAATATTTAAAATATAAACAAAGGAAAATCCTAATTGTGATACAAAATTGTTGTGAAATTCTGTGCAATGCAAGTGAATAGCAAATAAGTTTACATAATAAATGAGTGTTTGAATTAGTCCAGCCAACTTATGTAATTTTATTTACCATATATAGGTAAGTTGTCAGAAAAGTGTGTGATGTATATTTTCAAAAAATTCGACAGCATTTTTAAAGCATTTTTAAATCAAGCAGGAGAATAAATAGTGGCACCTGCTTTTTTGAATGCTTACACTTAATTTAGTTAGTTTTTAAATAAACGATGACGTTTATGCAATACAATACAAAAAAACATTGCTGAGACGTAATTGTCAGTTCAAAAATGGCTTGACACTTTCGGTGGGGGAGGGGGCTGGGGAAGAATAATTTCAATCGATTGCAATCTCGTGATTTTCGGTAGCGCTTCCGATATTTCTGTTACAGGACTCTGTAGATCCCTTTCAGCTATGTGTAGTGACAATGGCTAAGCCCATCTTCGGATTGACACTGTTAGAGTAGATTTAGAACTTTGTTTTGTATAAGGCGCCTTGGTATCGTACATAAACGAGGTCTAGCAGATAATATTTCGATGATTCATAGTGGACACTGGAATTTTAATTTTAATTGCCCTTGCAGTGAAGGGAAGCTAATTCATCAACATCCTTAGGACAGCAAGTCAGAGCAAGCACTAGCCCCCATAGAAAAAAAAACAACAGCCCCGATTCGACGATTTTTCCACATAAAAGAGAAGTGCCTTTCGACAATCTACCGTCTGTAAGTGTGAAAAAGGAGTTGGAACGCCGAGATTTTTGTCAAATTGTATTTAAACAACAGGTAATCTGTGAACGAACAATTTGTTATTGTTTCCTATGTCAAATCGACTTGATTCCGAGAAGTTTCAAGGCTTTAGCTTTTCATATTTCATAAAGACTCTCGATAGAGTTTGTTAAAATGAGCCAATTATCAATTTTATGTGAGCCATCAGTAACAAAAGTCAAACAGGATCCTATAGGGCTAGTTGTACTGAAATTTCCTCCATCTCATTTCCAACTGCCACAACTCAAAAAGTATATTCCACAGCAAAAAAGAATCACACACCTTACCATGTCCACGATAGAGCCAGACCAAGAAGCAGCACCTTCTCAAGAAAACAACGTAAAGTACGTTTTCAACTTCTTCAATATACCACAACCGAATACCAACACCAACAGTAACAACAGTAACAATGTTACAGATCCAAGAAGTAAGTGAGGGGTGCAACAAGTAAAGTTATACGCATAACGCACCCGGTTTATATTATTCTCAGGTCCCACGCCGTCCGTCTTGTCGGAAAACTCAATCGAGTGTTCACTGTCAGGACACAATATGGTCAGCGATGCGCCTTCGAGCTGTAGCGAAGAGTCCGAACAGGAACTCACCAATCTGACCTGGCTAACAGAGCTGCGAAACCAATCGTTAACATGGCCCGATTCGGTGCAACCCATAATCGACGATGATAGTCATGATAAAAAGTGCAACGGCAGCAAGACTAGCAACAGATTGTGTGCTAAATCATGCGAGGACAATGCTACTATCCAGCAGAAGCGACCCACACCGTCCGAACGTTATGAAACCTTTTTGGAGAAGGTTAAAAAGTTAGTGAGTTCATATTCGACAAAATGCACCATGTTTACAAAAGAATGAATCTCCTTGCAGGGACATGGCTCAATACGATCTGGCAGCAAGGATATACCAAGCGGATCCGAGTGAGAAACCACCATTCAATTACTCGCACATCATTGGCATGGCGATGGTGGAGAATGGACGTATGACCTTGCAACAGATATGCTCCTGGATTGAAGCAAAGTTCGCCTTTTTCCGTGTTCGAAAAAAATGGAATGTAAGATCGCAAAATAAAAATTAACCAAACAATCCCTTTAATTATTATTAGTTATTGCTATACAACAATTCTTTAATTTTTTTTAGAACTCAATTCGCCATAACCTGTCGCTGCACCACTGCTTTCGTAAAATAGACCGAAGCAAATACGAAAAGGGCAAGGGCGGCTATTGGGAACTGGGCATCGACCCGAAGAAATGTGATCGCAAGCGGATTCGCAATCGCAAGACGTCCAAAAACCGATCATCCGTTGGCGATGCAAAAGATAAAAGACAAATCAAAGATGCTAATACTGATAATCTAGATCAATTGCCGCATTGCACACAGATTGATGAAGTCGAAGAGTTTGTCCTGGACGAGCTGGATGTGCAGCAAAATATTGTCATACCAAAGCAACCCCAAGAGAATGCACTCATCAATTCCGAATATTTGTCATCAACGACAACATCGAATGACAGTCACCTGCATCAGTACGATATGAACGATCCGATTCAGTTACAGGATGTCTTCATAGCGGATGTCAACAACTGTGCTAAAGTGGTAAACTCTTCCAATATGCCAGTCGGTGGCGCTGAATATCAATTGGGCACGATAATTGTGAATTCGTCAGCTGCTGATATTGGTGGTATGCCCAGTTTAAATATCAGCGATATTCAGCAACAAATGAATGTGAGTATCTCTTTCTTTGAATTTTGGGTAAAAAAGTACGCCTCCCTTTAACGAACACTCAAAAATGTCCTTGTTCATTTAAAAAGCTGTCATTTGTACATCATCATCAAGTTTCCGCTGAATTCGTTAACACTTAAAGCGATGATAACTGACAGATGTGCGATGAAAAAATTTCAAACGACAAACGTCATTTTCTCACTGATTGCAAATCGCCAAATAATGGAACCCGACCATTCTTAAGTGATCGTTAATGCCCAGCAAAAGCCAGAGGATCAAAAGTGAAAGCCATTGGCAATATTTTTAATGCTTTTATTTGCTTACAGGTATTTGTAGAAGACGAGATACCACAGCCTTGTGAAAATGTGGTTATATCATCCTACCTCAGCAATGAAAACCACGGAAATCAAGGTCAGCCAAATGTTATTGTCGAGCAAATGGAACCCTACTACATGGTATCAACAACAGACAGTAATTTTCGCCCATATATTGATGGTATTGATGAAGCCTTTCAATATCTACGAAGCATGGATAGCCGATGCGAGGATTTATTTGATAATCTGTTAGATATATCAGTTAGTGATTATTAACCAAAGAATAGATATACGTTATATGGTAGTTTTAAGACTCTTTCCTTATTACATTACGAACTGAGTTCAAAAGTAACGATTGTGTATGTAAACTGACGAGCAAAAATTGATGATTGCATTTTGATTTTGATTTTAAGTAACTCTGCACAAAAACCCATTTTCATTGACAGATTGTATCTATAATTGATAAAGTGCCTGTTGTCTTTGTAAATTTGCCGAATATTTATTCAAACTTGAGTCTTTCAATGTTATCGGGAGCTTTAAGCGGCAAATGTTTAAAGAAACGATTTTAAGTGTCCTTTCAAAAAAATGTGTCCTTGCAAAATATAGTAGTAAAACTAAGTTTAACAAAAATTCATTGCTCAAAAGTATAAAACTTAATATAAATAAAATAAATTAATATTGAATTTATACATTTTTGTTATATTATGCAGATCACCTCTACAGGATCTTACAAAAGGACTGTTGTTATACAAAATATGCACTCACCTCGTCGAAAGATGTGATGAGCTGCTTGCTTTGGATTACCGAAACCGACCCGACGAAAAACGGCGCGCACTATCCATAGTTAGATAAGACCGACACCATTTACCGAGGATTTGAACCGCAGGACAGGAAAAACACTTGCGCGGATTATAATGGGAATGGGAATTTATAAATTTAAAACTAGTGAATCGGGAATGCTTTTTATAAAGCATTTTTCTTTATTTGACACTTAAATCACTTTTATTTTTACCGCGATGGGTTTTTGGATACGGGTTTCCAATTAAAAGGCAACACAAAAAATTTACACGGGCGTTATTTAATTTTTGGCAAACAAAAAAGGCAAATTTAACACTCTGCGAAACATTTCTAACACAAAAATTAAATTGCGAACGAAGACTATTTGTTTTTTGGCGGTATAACACAGCGAAAACGAGCTTGCGGACTAGTAAAATGTCACTATTGACCTGGAAACAAACGAATTTTTGCATTAGTCTTCAACGAAAAACGATAACTACGATAAAAAGCGATATTTTAAAGGTAAACCGTAAAGGAATTGAGTAAGAACAGTCCAGGAATAACATTGCAATTGTTTAGGGACATTTTGAGCGCGTTTGACATGACTTAAGTCGGTTTATCGTTATTTGACACATGATACAATTATTATCGTTTACCCTCACAATTATTTAAAAGACTGTGCAAACATTTTATTAGCTCATTGATTGGTAAACCGGACCAGCTAAAGAATTGGAATTGGAACGAACCCATTTTAGATATGAAAATGGAATGACAGTACCTAACTCAGAAGAGTAGAAATGTATTTTACAAATGGCTGACTAGCGATTATCGATGTAATTTATATTAGAAAGCATTGCAGAGGGATGCAAAACATTCCAACAAACACTCTCAGTGATGAAAATAATCAACTTGTCTCCATGCAATCCATGTATCATGATAAAGCAGTGGAAAAATCGATTGTCGAGTTGCTGTCACTCCGCATGTTATATCAAAGACCCCCAATGAGAGTTTATTACCTTCAAACTAAGTTTCACTCTATAAAATAGACTAAATTAATATTTTTGGAAAATAGATGTGCCTCTTTTGTACTATTGTAAGCAAATTCATTAACTGAACATCTGTCATTGTGAATTAATGAATATGGTGAAGTTAAAACAGCAACAAACTGTTTTTTTTTTATTTTGCCTTACGCTTCAGACTATGCAACGTTATTTCAAAACGCTTGAATGACATAATACACAATGTTTCATTGTAAAATGTCAAACGACTGGAGTTAGTGTTTAAATTTAATGATTTTTCAAGCGATTGTTTTATCATATTGAGTCATTTTCACTCTAACCGTAATTTGACAGCTACAAGTAGTTACTTTTTGTATTAGAAAAATAAGCAGTTACATTTTTTTTTCTGTGTCATTTTCACTCTAACCGTCATTTGACAGCTACAAGTAGTTACTTTTTATATTAGAGAAAAATGAGCAACTCCCATAATTTGTTTGTTTCGAATTCAGCAGCATTTGCGCGCTGGACAGACCCATCAACGAATATTCTGAATGCGACCAACAATGCCAAAACTCCACCCCTGAACACATTCATTTTAATGCTGTCGCTGTCACTCATACAGCTGTGTGGATAATTCGTGTGTTTTCAACATTTTTGACGGAAAATCGAAAATTTATTGTCATTCCCGTTTTTTTTGCCTCGTCAAAAGACGAATGAATATTCGACGATATACACAATATATCAAACAAAAGAAACACAAGTGAGATCCTTTATTCCGTCGAACCTAGTCACAAGGTGTTACAAGTCTGTCGTAAGATATTGTTTTTGCAATCACACGACCAATAGTGGGGGCAACTAATATAATTATGTAGTAGTGACAAAAAAACAGAAAAAAGAAGAAAAATACCCCTCAAATATAACAAATAAATAAATTGGTCGGCTTGCGCGAAGGAATTAAGACTCGTTTTGCGACAATTGCCAATCAAGTAGCCCATTCCCCTTAGCTATAGCTTGTATAGTGTTAATACTGGCAAAAATAAATATGCGGCAGTGAAAAAAGAATTACTACAAATTGCCTTCAATTGAGAAGAGAATAATGTAGCAGTCGAATTTACCACCCAACAATCACCTCTTGTAGGTGGAAAATGGCTGGTAGTGAAATGAAGTGTTTAAAAATAATTTGCGCTTTGTAAAGAGAATATTTTTTTGTCAAACATTTTGCAATTGCGTCTCCTTAAATTTTCCTCATCTTTATTTAGTGTTGTATGTTTGGCTGTGAGTCTCGTTTAAGCGTTTTTTTTTGTGCAATTTTGTATTCTTGTTTTTTTTTTTTTTTTTGCTCTGTTGGTTTCCTTCATATTCATAAGTTTCTCTTCACTAGTATTCCATAATATGTACCACCTTGTAGTACGAGTAGACGAGTACCCTCGCTGCCTATTAGAAAGAATAATTCTCTGATTCATTAAGTGCATGCGTCATTAGTGTACCATTGAATATCACAGAAGACGAAACACTCGACGATATTGTCAAAGTTAATACTATTTTGTTCGAATACAATAAAATATTTATGTAGCAGTGGCTATTATTGCGTGAAGTTTATAATTAATTCGCGTGTGGAGGAGCTCAGGGCTCTCGGTTTCGTCTCTCCGTATTAAATTGTGTGTGTGTCAACAACGAGAAATAAATAAATAAAAGCGAAACGAACAAAAAGAAAATAACAACACCAACCAGCTGCGCCCCAAAGCAAAAAAAAATAAAAAATAAAAATATTTTAAATTAAATTCTGGCGAAACGATAAGAGGCATACACTACGACGATCGACTGGGGCAGAGGAACAGATAACAGATTGGGATAAATACAAAAAGACGACCCACGGATTGGCATTACAAGAATATCTCGGTGAGTGATAAGAAATATGTACAACAAAAAAGAAAAGCATTCATAACAAAACAAAAACGATTGTTGAAATAAATTGCTCATAATTCCTGCCTTTGGCTCTTTTTCTCAGGATGAGTCATAATAGCTGAGGCTATTAGTCGCGCCGCGAAGGCGAAAGCAGATTTGTAATGATTTATGTTAGGGTAGGGAAAGGGTTTCGCATGGCTGTTGTCCAGCACGTTTGCTGCCGCTGTCGTGCTTTACTAAGAAAACGCTCCAACTTGCTGAAAATCGATAACGAACAGTTGATGCTGCTTGTCCTCTCCATGCGGACGGGCGACGAAAGTTTATTAAGTAACATGATTGTACATTTGGCGAGAGACTTATTTGATAACACCAGTTGGATGCAGGTATAAGAATGGGAAGGATCTGGGTTGAGTTGATACTGGATCGAGATGTATTCAGTGTTGCTTATCGCTGGCTGGACGCTGGCGAAAGGTACAACAACTGCTGCTATATACGGGATCCGGACGACATGTTTGTTCGGAATTAAAGTTACCGGCTAGTTCCTAACTTACTAATGTAAAAAGTCAGAACAGAGCTGTCATCTGTTTGATAGGCAACGCTACAGAGACAAATTTTCTATGCTACGTTGTCCGTTGTCCATTTTTTCAAACCTTGTGCGTTAATTTATCATTTGATGCTTGGGTACTGTTTGCTTATGATGTTAGGAAAATAAATGTAAAAGAATAATTCAGAAAGTACCGCTATTCCCCATTCAATACATTCAGATTCGCAAAAGTGGGATGAAATCGGGTAAATTTTGTTTTTTTCGTACCAAACCGACATAAAAAGAAACCTAGGGCTCTGAGAAGCCCAATCGAATACCACATGAGCCATAGGATTACTTTAGTTGCGTTAAGTATGCCGAATGCGTGAACTCTCCACCGATCCTTGAACCTAACCTAACTTATTTTTTAGCTTGCCAAAAAAGAGGCCTGCGCCTTCGGCTTTCTTGTTTTTTGTTTTTAAAATAAAGAAAATAAACTTACAAAATGCTTAATAATGTACTTACGATTTGCGGTTAACGTATAAGTTGCCAATAAGCGTAATCAGACACGGTCGTAGGTACCTGCCGCAGGTTAAAAAAAACACAATTGTTTATCTACAAAACGTACACTAACAGTTATCTTGTAACAATTTTAAAAGTTTAAATTTGAATTATTCACTTTTTTTCAAAAGAAATGAAATATCACGTCTGATTTTGCAGCCCAATTGTGAAACTGGAATGACAGCAAGTGGAAAAGTTCTGTTTGATTTTATATTTTCTTAGGTCGCGTTGCTCTTTCCATTGAGTAAAACTTTCGTATGCATGGATAAAAAATTTAAGATTGCTATATATGCCGGCATGATCTTTGGTTACTGTTGTGAAATTTGACTGTATTTTTTTTATCTATTCCTTATGATCTAGCGTGTATTACTCGAGTAGAAAACTCGCAAAAAGTAACGCTATGCCGAATGTAACACTGAATTGAAAGAGTTGCGCATATTGTGCCTCCGCAAATTGATGCGGTGAGTTTGTGCCCATATTTACTGAGTAGCCAGGAAATAGCTTTCCCAGTTTTGAGGAGGAAGACGTAAGACAAATTAAATGGCGACCTTACATTCATACTTCATGAATGCAAACGTAGTTAAGTGCTACTTCCGATCATAAATTCAAGTTGATAATCAAAGTTGTGGACAGTAGACGTACATAATGTACGTTAATCTAATAAATTCGGATTATCTCTTTGTAAATTTACACTGAATCGATTTGTTTCCTCTTCTGCGCTGTTTAAATGAGTGAACAGATATAAATTCATTCGTAATCGAGAAGCGATCGCGGAAAGCGAAATAAGTAAAAACTGAGCAGAACAGAAGTGAAATTCAAAACAAGTCCAAGCCACTAGTTTTAGCAAAAATTGGACACAACCAGGAGTAAGTAGAGTTGCTCGTGAGTCAGAAAACTGAAACTGAAATGGAAAGCCAGACTTTCCTGGTGGATTTTTGTAGTTTTGTCCATTGAAAATTGATTTCTTTTGAGCTCGTCCTCTTTCTTTTAACTATAAACGGACGAAAAAAGTTTTGGTGTACGTAATCTTGACAATTTTGAATAAAACTACTCTTAGCTTAACAAAGAAAAATGTTCACAAACAATAGATATTTACAAATTTAAAAGCACTTCCTCAATGTACCTTTGTATGGGCTCCTGCCGGGCTTTGCCTTATCCTGCATGCGTTCCCTACGCTTTTGCTTCTCGAAAATAAAATCTTGAATCGCTTTTCATCAAGTCAACAGAACTCACTCGTCTTGTTATACACTTCTAGCCAAACTGAAAACACAATTACGGCTTCGCGGTCCATTTCAGACGCAGTATAGTCATGCATCGAAAATGATGCAATCTCTGCTTTCTGAATGCATTTCTAAAGTCATGCTAATTGTTCCCACTCAGAAAACATTACTTTCGATTCAGAATTTCCAAGTGGAATAAATTGGAGAGCGGCTCTTCGAGGAAGCAAACAGAACAAAGGTTTTGCTATTCAAAAAATACAAAAACTGAATCTACGTACGCGTACGATGTTAGCTTTCGCATATTTGCGCCTTGCAGCGTAGGCTCGAAAGGCGCATTTGCATCAGCAAAATGTTTCCGATACAAAACGACATAGAAGGACTGCACTGCAAGATAAACTGTGGCTACCTTACGAAAGCAAGTTTTCAGAATCAAAATGGTCGAAAAAGATTGGGCAAATTTTTCCAATAAGTAAATTTATATAACAAGCTTTGTTTGTTCAAATCTATGAACAGTATTCAAAAACAAACGGCCCAAAAAAACGATTTTTCGACAAAAAAAAGAGTCAGAAAACTGGCAGCCTTTTTTTCTATCGTTAAAATACTTGACAGCTTTAGATGAAGCTTCGCGTTAAATGCTATAAACAAGAGTTCTCTAAAATTACAAAAAATACAGGACAGGACTGTTGCCAATGAAACGTTGTATAAAAAACCTAAGAAAATGCCTCTCGGCCTAGTTCCTTACAACGAATAGAAGGGGCCTACAATTTTGTACCCATCACTGGGAAACAAGGACAATTGTTATCTCGTTTGTTTGTTTGTTTGTCAGACGGATATGAAATTTATGTTTTTTCCGGCTCTCGCCCAGCCCTACAAACTCTGACCAGCAGCTGATAGCCGAAAAGAGGCACTGCCTAAAACGTTGCGTTATGGGAAAGTGCGTGCACTCTCGCACCTAAGAACTTTCGACAGTTTGTTATACAAAAACTAAAAAATCATTGCCGATGAAGATAGACACGGTATGCACCCTGTAAGCGATGCTGCATAAACACTTTAAGGAAGTAGTCCGGCTATTTATTCTCACCGGATTCGTTTCTTTGTTATATTTATAACGTTATTCGCATGCAAAATAATTGCGCCTCGGATCACGTCACTTGTATTATTCATTCAGAATATTTCCATTTAATCTATTACGTGTTTCTGGGATCATGTCGGCATATTTGGAATACATTCCGTTCCAGCTCGAAATTAATTCACAATATATGGCATATATTGATGCCTGAAGGTACACGCCTGCGACGCTGCAGGTAATTTGTTCGAGATGCTTTACTCTAGATGAAAAACAAAGATAAATATTCAAAAAACCCTGCCAGTAGACATATATATACAAGTCGCCTTTTAACGGAAGGAAAAGCGCCCTTATAAGAAGCAGCAGCAGCTAATTCCAAGTGTCATTCGTCTTACAAGCTCGAGCCAAGTACAACTCGGGAAGGAAGAAATCATTTTAAACTGCCAGTTTGTTAATTAACTTGTGATCAGTCGGCAGAGAAGTTCAAAATTTTTTTTCTTCCTTAAGATCAGTGCTTAAAGAAACAAAGTGGAGCTAAGTGTTTTTAAATATTAATCAAATAGAAATATTTCTGTGATGAGTCCTTACTACTACGAAATAGTTATGGTGTTCTTTTTTTTCAAAGTTGTTGAAATTGTGAAAAAATACGTTTCGATCTTTTTGGATCGTCTTATCGAATGACTTTTAATGGCTCCTTCCAGCCTTCAATAGACTTCATAACACCCTTCATTAGATTTAAGTTTTATTCTCATTTATATAGTTTTGACGTTAAAAACAAACATGAGGCTGGAAGTATTAGATCGTAAACTATTTTTCGGAAAATAGCTGCATATTTGGTCCAGCTTGACGTTCAAAGAACGTTCTTTTTTCATCTACTACTTGCGGAAAAAAGGGGAACCAACATGAATCACCAGCTTTTCTTTGTAGAACGGATACTCTGTTGTAGGTTCTGTAATGCGGTATATTTAGCGTGTTACACTTACGTGTGGTGCCCCCTTTGGAGATTATATTACATTTGGCCCATTTCTGTTTACTGGAAAAGAATCCCTGTTTATGTTGAAGGTCGTCAGCGAAAGATACATTTGGTAAGGAGGACATCGTCAGATTGGTGGAGACAAATATATCGCAACATAAAAAATAAATAAATTTCAATGTCCAAAATGGGCGATTAAATTTGATAATAATTGTGAACTTGTCAGACATTTTGCCATTGTAAGTTTAAAAAAAAATGTAACCCCGACACTTTAAAAAAATTGACCAAAATATTGAGTATCTAGCCATTTTTTTTTTATTTATATTTCTCTTGTAAGTTGTAACACATTTCTACATAATTTACAAGTCACAATTGTTATCACACGGTTTAAAGATTGATTTTCCAAAAACGTTAACTAAAATGCTGTATTACTCGGGCATTTTTGGATTTTGAAAAGCTAACTGACTCGATATCTACGCCTTTAACCTATCAAACATCAATTCATGTCACCCGCAGAAAAGCGAGTTGACAACTTATTTCAAATCTACTTTTAATCCCTATTTCCTTGTGTTTCCTGAAGAAGTAGCTACTACTACGATAATCATTAACCATTAATAATTAACCATTAATAACTAACCAAACTCTTTAATTTCGACTTTAAGTTCACAGTAGCTTTCCCACGAAAATGCAATCATTATTGTGAGCGGTCGTAAAATTAAAGTAGAGACTAGAATAAGTTATAATTTTAAGCAATGGGTTGTGTGTTTTTTAGTTATATTATTATTATTATTACTTTACTTTTACTTTTACTTTGTTACTTTAATTTCGACTTAAAGTTCACAATAGCTTTCCCAGGAAAATGCGATAATTATTGTGAGCGGTCGTTAAATTTAAGTAGAGACTAGAATAAGTTAATACTTTAAGCAATGGGTTGTGTGTTTTTTTTGTTATACTATTATTATTATTATTATTATTACTATTTCATCTATTTTTAAGTAATTGCAATAACAGTAATGATAAGATATATTATAGTTGAAAATTGGTGGGGTTTTAAAGCCCTTTTTCCCGATTTTTTTATCAGTTAATTTTCTTTTAAATAGTTTTAGTTTTGAAATTAATAAATAAGCCATTTAAATATTAATCTATTGAACATAATCAGAGCTAACTTTGGCTGTTTTAAAATTCGTCTAAATATGCAAAAGAACGCGCATTTTATACCACTTTCAAATTCATTCAAATTCATTTACAAAAAGACTTCTTCTCAGAGTAAAAGGAGTTTGTTAGACAGATGACAGATGGGTATCGTTCGAAATGAAATTACTGAAATTCGGAAAGCCCATAATTCGCCCAATCATCCGCTACATGAATAACTTTTGACTTTAAGCTTTTGCAAACTCGCAACTATTCAAAATCTTCAAACAGATGGGGTTGGCTCAACAGGTCTAGCTTCTCTTTTAAGTTCAACTTATGGGAACAGACCTATATTACTTTGTATTTGAATACCGAACAGCATTTTCATCATGTGTCAGATAAACTCTTCAGACACATGAGGCATCTCTGTGAATGTATTAAATAGATTAAAAATATTAAGTGTCTTTGCGCCTCATGTTTTGTAAAAATAAAAAAATATACTAAAGGCCATTTGTCACGAGAGTTGACAGTCCAGACATAGTTATGTATGATTCATCACATCGATTGACAGATCATAACTATCTGGACACCCCCTTAGATAAGGTCTCCCTCTACTTTGATAAGTCACGAAGTTCATTATTTATTTTTGAATTTAGTAATAGAATAGATAGATTTTAAGCTTTCTGCTCGTCCGTGCTAATAATATCTAATCATTTTCAATGTTCACCTTAAATTGTTGTACATTTCGCAATAACGTGTTACGTTTGGAAAATATCTAAGGCAAGCACTGAAAATGGTTTCTAGAAGCGCGTCCCTTTTCAGATTCACTGAGTAATCAAAGAGTTAAAAACTACTAACATTTGTAACTAATCTGTGTATACTAACGGCTCCAGAGCACGTCATAGTTCCTTTTAGTTATAAAGATGTTGTTCACTGTTTTTAACCACCATCAGCTGTGTTTAACCCTGTCTGCGCAATTAACATTTAAGTACTCAATTACAACTTAAGTTATATGTAAGACTATCCATAAGCGGTTGTGGGTATTTTTTCATAAGTTTTTTAATGGACTAAGGGGTCGTATTTACTATAACCGAATTAGAGTGTAAGTGTTAAGTGTTAAGTGGTGGCGGGTATAGTACAGTAAGAACTTATATTATAAAACATTACTAATTTTAAATATTAAAAAGCGCAGGCAGTTATTCTTAAGATTCGATTTAATTTGTTTGTTTGTTTTTGTGTATATTTTTAAAACTTAATTTAAGCAAGAGGCTACTCATTTATCAATTGATTTCCTAATTATTATTGCAGTTGGTACGTTTGGTATTTTGCCATACATTTGGGTTGGAGGAAGTTCTTTTTTTCCTAAAGTAAGCTATTTCTCTAGATATCTACCTATTTTTCTTATATTTATGGAAGCTTGAAAGACTCGTCTCTGTGAAGAGAATACACCACATAATTCAATTTGTTTAAGCTTCCACAGTTACGAGCAGATCTAAACAATGTCTGTATGATACCGCACTGCTAAAGCGAAGGCCCTAGTCCGCTACAAAGCAGATATCGCTGGAAGTACGGACTATGAACGATCGTTGTTTGCCCAAAACAAAATTCAGATAACTATGCTAATTTAATTGCAAATAGACATTTGTTGTGACACAGCTTTTCTCTCTATCTACTGATCGTTTTTGTTGTCTTACTTTAATCAAACTGTGCACAAACACTACTATAACTGGTATATTTAATTTCTTCATTTACAGGAAATTCCTAGAAATACCGAAACGAAAACCCGCAATGCCGCACAAACAATAAAAATTACTATAAGCCTTGTTACATATTTCTAGAATGATAAGATCATACATACTATGTTTATACTATTCAATTTGTTCATTTAATTTTTAAAAAGTACTGGCAAACCAAACGGAAACTAATCATGTCATTGACTAGTGCATTGCAATCCTCGCCAGTTATTGTTTTCAACGTGGACAACTACTGTTTCCATTGTGCAAACGCAAGGACCATAAGGAACAGATGTATCAGCAGAAAATGCAGGCGAGTCAGCGACTACACACAACTCTCAAGACCTGCGTTTAATTGAAACTATCTAAATTTGCAATAAATCAGAAAAAAAAGAATAGTAACAATATAATAGCATTACAAATACATATATACAGATAATAGTTAGTGGATCTCAGTAGAGTTTAAACAAATTTTAATAGAGTGAAAGAACGGACATGAGTGGCGGAGGAGAACCATCGCCCGCAATGGGCAGCAAGGCAGTATCTGCATCGAACAACAGTTCCAAGTCCTCGTCGAATAGTCCAGTTCCTATGCGACATTTCAATTCATCATTATCCCGAATTCGACCGCAGTCTAGCTATTCGGCTAGGGTATTGGTGTTTGATGATTCGGATCAGGAGATCTCATCAACATCGGGTACAGCAGGGGCGTCGGCGGGCACATCAACATCGTCTGCAAAGAAGAGTGCTGTAGCCAATAAATTGGGCCTCGGCTCGAGTATGGATGCGGAGGCGTTGGCCTCGAATCCAAAGGATCTAACATCATCGTTGAGAAATCTGGCCAAATCATCATCGGGCGGCTTGTCAGGAAGCTCTATTTCATTACCTGGGCGCGATTATAGCGCATTGCTGCGCAAAATTTCATATCAACATCAATATTCGCTGCGATCGTCGGCAAATGGTAAGCAACATTGAGTGTGATTGTGTGTTGTTTAAATGGAGTGTGCATTCATTTATATATATATTTTACTCTCCCCCCCCTTTGTAGAAGTTACCAACCTGATTCGGGTACGTAATTCAACTTTAGGTAAGTCCGCACCATCATTATCGGGCAACTACTTCAAAGAGCAATCGATGGCCAACTCTCGCAAGTATCATGCTGTGACTACGCGCTCTGGTGGTGGCACGTGCAGCGGAGTGGCCCACCATCGCCTTAGTCTAGTGACTGGAGTGGGAAACACTTCGCCCAGATCTCATTCACCATTCTCGGCGAGTCCAATCGATAGTCCACGTATAAATTCGCCAATGCAATTCGCATTCGCTCCAATAAAGAGGATTTCCAGTTGCCGCGGCGATGGTCGTCGCTGGTCGGTGGCGTCTTTGCCATCTTCCGGCTACGGTACTACGCCTGGTAGTTCGAATCTTTCGGTGAGAGATACGATAAACGCAGCATGTGTGCAAAATAGCTAATAAAATGTTTCCTTAGTCACAGTGTTCTAGCCAAGAACGTCTACATCAGCTGCCAAACATTCCTACTAGTGATGAACTGCGAATACTCACGCATCAGTTTTCGAGCGATATGAACGCCTCAACATCGGCAGGTTGTAATCATCCTGATCATCACCATCATCATCATCATCATAATGCCACACCTTTTCACTGTCCAAAGCCGCATGCAATTGCGGCCAGTGGAATCAAAACAAGCACTCCATTGAATGCGAACCATTCATCACATACTCCTCACATTTCGAAGCAGAATAGTGTCGCTTCTGCCAGCAGCCTCTGTTGCAGTCCACAAAATATTTCGAAAAATTCAACAGTTAGTGAGCAAGCGGCTGTGGCATCTACCAGTGGCAGTGGTTCGCATAAAGATGGTAGAATCTCTCCTTTTCATCGACCACGTTCGAGAAGCTTGTCTAGCCCAAGTCGATCGCCTGTTATTGACAACGAGATCGCCATCATGAATACACTCTACAAGGAGCGCTTTCCAAAGGCCACTCAGCAGATGGAGGAACGCTTGAAGCACTTCATCAACGAGAACAAGAGCGCAGCGTGTAATAGCTTCCGCGATTCGCAGCCGATCGTAAGGTGCGACTAGACCTCACCGCGGCGCCTGAAGCTTAATATTTATTATACATATATATTTTCTTTTTAGATTTGTACACCACCAGGTTCTGGAAATGGCACGTGACTGTCTGCACAAATCGGAGGCAAAGCTAATCACAAGTCGGTACTTCTACGAGATGAGTGAGAATTTGGAACGTCTCTTGCTGGAGACAAAGGAAAAATCACCAGAGGCTGCTGTCGAACTAACTGGCGTCATAAAGAAGCTTCTACTCATTATATCGCGTCCTGCGCGATTGCTTGAGTGTCTGGAATTCGATCCAGAGGAGTTCTATCATTTGTTGGAAGCAGCAGAGGGTCAGGCGAAGGCAATGCAAGGCATCAAGGCCGATATTCCGCAATACATAATTCACAAACTCGGTCTTAATCGCGACCCTATTGCAGAACTACAGCAAGACTTTAAGGATTCCTTCAGAGAATGGACACCTGAAAGTTCCAAAACACTGCCCATAGCTAGTGCAACTAAGACGGCAAACACGCGTTCATTCTCACCAGACCCGAAGCCTATAGCAACAAGTGCCGTCGTTGCAACTATTCCAACAACCACTAGTTTGGCAACACTAGTTGCAACAACATCTGTGTCGCAGAGTATCAGCCCCCCTACGAATATCACAAGTGCTCAACAACAGCCGTCAAAGTTCATCCAGCAAATCCCAAACGAACACGATTTTGATATCGTTAAACTCATTTCAAATGGGGCATATGGCGCCGTGTATCTTGTGAAGCATAAACAAACGCGTCAGCGCTTTGCTATGAAGAAGATCAACAAGAACAATCTGATCCTGCGCAACCAAGTTGAACAGGTGTTTGCCGAAAGAGACATACTCAGTTTTGCTGATAATCCTTTCGTGGTTAGTATGTATTGCAGTTTCGAAACAAAGAAACACTTGTGCTTAGTCATGGAGTATGTCGAGGGAGGCGATTGTGCGACGCTGTTGAAAAATATCGGCCCACTGCCGCCCGATATGGCTAGATTCTATTTTGCTGAAACAGTATTAGCAGTCGAATACCTACACAGCTATGGCATTGTTCACCGCGACCTGAAGCCCGATAATTTGTTGATCACAGCGTTGGGCCATATTAAGTTGACTGATTTTGGACTTTCGAAAATGGGTCTGATGTCTTTGGCCACAAACCTGTACGAGGGCTATATCGACAGCGAAACTAGACAATTTTCGGACAAGCAAGTATACGGGACACCCGAGTATATCGCGCCTGAGGTAATCCTTCGACAGGGCTATGGCAAACCAGTTGACTGGTGGTCAATGGGCATCATCTTGTATGAGTTTATAATTGGATGTGTTCCGTTTTTCGGGGAAACACCCGAAGAATTGTTCGCTCACACTGTAAACGATGACATTGAATGGCCTGATACGGACGACTGGACTGTGCAGCCGGAATCGAAGGACCTGATCACTCAGTTGTTGCAACAGAATCCCCGTGATCGATTGGGAACTGGCGGAGCTCATGAGGTAAAGGAGCACTTCTATTTCAATGGATTGAACTGGAACTCACTGCTGCGACAGAAGGCAGAGTTTGTACCACAGCTTTCGAATGAGGATGACACCAGCTACTTTGATAGTAAGTTTATAAATAAATCTGTTGGCTTGATATAAGTTCTTTGTTTACAGCTCGAATGGATCGTTATAATCACGATTTAGCGGGGGAGGACACCGACGATACGGACGATACACCGCTGTTTGGCTCATTCAGCTCGTATACCCCACAATACCGCAAGCAGCATTATTCTTGGTCGCGTCTAGCATCTAATAATACTTCAGATGAGGGTGGCGCACCTGAGACAAATCCGAAGGTTCTAACAACACCAGAGTTGCGAAACATTGATGTAAGTATTGGTCGGCTCAGTTTCACAAATTATCAACTTTGAATTTGTTTTAGCTTTCCGCTCGCTGTTTGAAGGTACCATCCACGCCCGATGCTGATTATCTGCCCGAACTCCTGCATTCAGCCAGTGGAGATGAGATGCGAATGATAAATCAGTATATGCGACAACAGTCTCTACCTAGCCCACCTTTTATGCAACAGCAACCACCGCAGTTAGCGGTTTCCACAAAATTGCATAGCACATTAGCTGCAATGTGTACAGACTCATCATCAGTGATAGCAACAGCATCATCTTCATCCGCATCATCATCACCCACACCATCAGTTACCAGCACGGCAACCGTCCAAAGTCGAAGTATTCCAAGTACAGTTTCAATCAAATCAACTGCACCCGTCACGAAAGTGATAAAGATGTCCACACGTCACACCCCCGCAACATCATCACCAAACATTCCAGAAAATCGAAAGCTAATCGACACCCATCAGGTGTCTTCAGTGGCTGCTCGAAGCACTCCGGAATCATCTCAGACCGATAGTGATGATCTCTCGCCGCAAATACATCGAAAGAGAAAGACAATCTATGCTAGAGACATTCTCCCTCGATTCTCCATTTCCATCGAAGACGAAGCGAGCGGATCTTCATCGGAAAACAATCGCGATCATTCGCCGCTTGTTGGCGATGAAATGATGAACAGTGGAAAGCACAGGTCACGTTCGATAGTGAAATCAGCCTCAGCTCTTGGCCTCTCGTTCATGGTCTCTAATGGTAGGTTTTCCACAAACAATCTCCCCTTTACGAGTGTGTACATAAGTCTTTTTGTTGTTAGATTCCCAACTGACGCAACAGCTGAGCGGAGGAGTACAGTCGCCTGTCGGTGGCGCTGGTAGCGGTGGGGGCAGTTCAAGTACGGCAAGCTCAAGAGACACCTCGCCGTGTCGAGAACTCTCACCATTGGTAACAAATCTCAAACCACCCATAATCATCCGGCGAGGACCGAGGGGATTTGGCTTCACTGTGCACACAATTCGTGTTTATTACGGAGACACCGATTTCTATACGATGCATCACTTAGTAATGGCTGTCGACGAGGGAAGTCCAGCCTTTGAAGCGGGCCTACGTCCCGCGGATTTGATTACCCACGTGAATGGCGAGGCGGTACAGGGCCTGTTTCACACTCAAGTATTGCAATTATTATTAAGCGGTGGAGAGCACGTCACCGTACGTGCCACTCCACTGGAACATACAAGTATTCAAAGTGGCGGACGCAAGCGTGACCTGCTGCAGAGCAAGCTAGCAAAAAAGGGTGTCAACCGTCAAAAGAAGCAGAAAAAAGAGCACGACAAAAAGCGGAAGACCTCGCTCTTCCGACGAATAAGTAGCAAGCGTGCTTCAGCTGAAATTCAGCAGGTATTTTTTTTCTCCTGCCATCCGCATCTACTTTTGATTAACTTTATTTTATTTTTCCATAGATTGCTGCTGGAATTTCGTCTCCAACAATGGTGACACCATCTAGATCGTTTCAGTCGTTCGGTAATAGACCGAATGAAACCGCTTTAGCAACCCCACCAAATGCTCGAATGAGTCTTTCGCCTATGGAACCGCATTGCTATCCTTCGGCTTCAAACTCCTCGCAATCAAGCTCACCATCATCGTCAGCACCGAATACTCCCACCGGAGGAGTTTCATCCGCCAATAGCAGCACTATTGTAGGATCTGGAGTCGCAGTTGCACCTACTGGAGCTCAGCTGTATCAACGACCGTCCACTTTGCACGGCCTAAAGCACAAACTACACACTAGTGGCTGTGCAAGCACAAAAAACCTTCACTCAAATTCTGGTTCAGTTCCAAATCGTCGAAAATCCGTCGGTCATATACCCCTGTCTCCGTTAGCGCGCACACCATCACCATCGCCTCTGCCATCATCACCCACCCGATCACCATCACCGCTTGCGTTTCCGGTTGGCCATCAGCCAGGTGCATCAAACACTACGCAATCGTACAGTCCGGGCGGACTGCCCAGCACCAACTTGAACGCCGGACAAGTGGCAGCGTCGAAAAAAGGATTCGCACGAACAAAAAGCTCAGAGCCAAGTTCTCCGCTCTTACGACGCGCACTCTCGCCAGATCGTCTGCATCCACGTAGCGCAGAGAATAAGTGCGCACTTATTTCGCCATTATGCTGTTCGTCTGCGATAAAAAACCAAAGGTCGATTGTTGGCGTCTGGAGAGCCACCAGCTCATCCGGAAGTGGATCTTCGTCTAACAATGGAGCTGTTGTTACAACCGCCGCATCAGGTCATTCTCACTCGCAGCCTTCGACCACTGTAGCATCAATTCCCGCCGCCGGCGTTTCATCATATACGTCATCCACGGGCGGCAGTGCTAACTCTCTGGAAAAATACGTTGAGAACTTCAATCTATCGCACGAAGCTGATCATCAACACCACGACTATCAAGAGCAAAAGCCAACTCAAAGTGGTGTTCTCTCTCTGACATTGCAGCCGCCCGGAGAGATGCTGCCGCGCATCGCTGAGGAAAAAGACTCGCCCACTAGTTCCGCCAATGACAACACCACCCTCCATCAGGCCGATGAAACTCTAAGCGACAAAAAGAAACCAACCACCACAGACGCACCATCGAAGCCTCTTCCCGCAACTACCACCCTGGGACTAGCTGACTCTACCATCACTCCGCCGTCGTCTTCGAATTCAAAAGTCGCTCGAAATCTGGGCTATAAGAAAACGTCAAACGCCAAAAACAAAGATCCACGCAAATAGACTACACAGCGCAACTTTCTCTGCTAAATCTCTGCTATTCAGCGTGCATAATTTTCGTATTTGCATTTTCAAAAATAAAAATCAAACACACAAAAATCAAAATTCACACTCTAAAATGCTTAATGTTTTACTTTTTTCTCATCTCTGTATGTTGGCAGTTTGAACTGTCCTTTTCTTCGTTTGTTCTCTGTGCTAAACAAAAATTATGATAGTTGTATCTAAATAATCGAGTCTCGTTCTCTACGTTTATTCGCAGTGCTAAATATAATAGTTACATTTATAATAATAATCGAGCCTCGTATTCAAAATATCGTAGTTGACCTTTCAAAAATTGTAAAGCCTAACAGAAGGTTTAAATTAAAAAAAAAAATTATTATCCACCCACTCTGTTATATATATATTTGTTACTATACAGATACAGAATAGCGGTTACATTACACACTTGTTTTTTTGTCCAACAATCAGCAAAACTTTTCAGTAAAATTATAAGAGATAATACCGACCCCCCTCCCCCACCCCCATCAAGTTGGTTGATATTTAACTTTACCACCACATCCCCCAAAAGGAGAATTTTTAAATTGTAAAAAGATTTGAGCGAATACAGTTTCAGCAAATGAAAAAGAGCAACATGTACGTTTTTGTTGAAGAAATCTCATTATTTCTGTACCTTTTAGTAAATAACTAAGAAAATAAATAAAAAAATGTATGTACCACTTGCGCAAGCTTACTTTGTGTTTCTTTAGTTGTTAGGGAAGAAGGTAAGTCAGACGCCAGCAGTCCTCTGTAAACCGGCCAGGTGTGACAGGCGGCACCCATCAGTCATAGTAGATTTCGAGAGATAGTCGGCGCGCTTTTCGAATTGAAGGTTGAATGGCGGTAAAAGCAGTAATTTTGTTGACGGACATGTCCTCCCTAATAATCCTGATATCCGCCTGCAACAACAAGGCCGACCCGCAGCAACCGGATCATTTCCGAGATCCCACAACTCTCCCAGTTAGTCTTGTGACGGAATTTGTTTTTGTTTCACATGTAAAATCAACTTAATTCCGTGAACGCGATTCAACCCCTGAATCGACCGCTCCACAGGCGTCTTGCATTCAAACAAGTGGATCTTCCCTCCCTGTCTCAATTTAAAAAATTATACAGAAATCTGCTGTCTCATTTCCGCCGGAAGCGACACACATGTCAAACAATAAAACCTCCATTATCCCACAAATAGCTAAGGGCAAAAAGGGTTTCCCATCGCAAATGAGAGCACAGTGCGAAAGATTACATTTTTTCGAATACTTCACAATCTTTATTTATTTATATTCAAACAATGCGACATAGGCAACATTAAGGAGGCGTCAAGTTGCCTTGTTCAACCACAGCAACCTAAAGGCCCCATGAGCTTTGAAATTCGTATCGATGTAGTTCGCCATCATAAGTAGCACCCTCGAAAATTATCGATGTATTCGAAATTATACATAAAGTTGAAATGTTCGTTTCGAAACGGACCAATTTTTCACCAGCGCTTACACACATTTCAAGCGGAAGGATACTTTTAATCAATAAACATAGGACTGCATACGTTTTCATCTTTGTATCAAGAAGCGAACAAGATAATCCTTCCCATTTGGATCTGTGCCTATCTCTGTAGAGTTTCCACGACTCCTTTAAAAGAAGGTACAGAGGAACTGACCTTAAAATGCAGCATGTGTGCAGTGTGCCAAAAATCGTTTCATTTCCTCCTTGCTGCATAACTTCATTATTGATTTTCTTTTGGCCTTTCAAACAGGATAAGCACAACTTTCATTCTCATTCACTCTCTGAGGTGAGCTATTGTCGCACAAGTAGACGCGAGAATTTCATCTACCCCGTTTCATTTGTGTTTACAACTCAGCAGTAGTACAGGTCCTGGGACATGGTCTTTCAAATAATTGCTTTTCCATAAAACAGTTTGAGTGATTAAACATTTTTTTTGTTGTTATTAGAAATATATATTATATAAAAAAATGGGTGGGTCGCAGTCGGCTAACCAAAATCAACAAAAAACTGCCTTCAAGAAGAACCAGGAGCTTGTATCCGAAATGAATCGCATAAAAGTAAGTTGTCCTTGTTCGAATCAAAGTAGATTTTGTTTAAATCCTGAGAGAGTGATGTAAAAGTGCGTCGTAGAAATATTCTGGTGAAAAATATACGATAGACATATCCTTTTTATTGTTTTGCTTATGTGCACTCGCGCATGCAGATGGAGAGATGGATACAGATGCACTATCAAATCAAGGAACGTGAACTGGCCATGAATTTGGCGAGAAATCGTGAGCTGTTCTTTTGGGTGACCGGCTTCTGTGTGACGGCGATTTTCGCCTGTGCCTCGTATTACCAGCGGGTGAAGCGCGTCACAACATTGGCACCGATTTTGCCAATGACATTTGTGACAGCCTACTATGCGGATTTGGCTTACGGAAGCAAGTTACATCGTATACGAGGTAATATGCGTTATTCGCTTTTCTATCTAAATGACGGGATTGAGTAACAATTTATAGATTTCAGCTGAGGCAGATATTATAATGCAGCACGAACAGGATCATTTGCAGTGGCCTGGCGGTCTGCCAACCGTGTCTAGCATTGACGAGGCACGCGTTGAAGTTGAAATGGAGAAGAAAATGCATCCCCATCCTTCGTAAGGCTAATTTAATGCGATATAATGGGACGACGCGACGTGTCCTTATCTTTATCTGTCAATCTATCTATGTGTGTATATGTATACTTTTCGAATTTCGAGTAAAGGCAATAATTAATTTTAATAATTCGGGAACATATTTAAAACAAAGTTTAAACGATTCTTATTAATTAATGGTGATTGTAGTTAAACAAAAAAAAAAATTAAATCCAATTTCAAAATCGTGGTTTCAACTCTTAAATGTCATCACTGTTTATCTGTTCGGCTAGTTTAATCGAACTTAGATTGGGAAACCAAACATTGGTGTTAAGCGATCAATAAAAATGAAATCCGAACAAGGCGGTTGTTATTTTCCTTCCTTCAATCAGTTTGAAGTTGTCACCTCTAGCTTCAAAGGAGCGGAATATGAGGGTAAGTGCACAATAAGGCAAGGTGGGTATTGCATGTGTTACAGCTATGACGAAGTTGGTCTAACTATCAACGGCATTCCTCTAAAAGCGTTCCATCTCGCATCAATCTATGCTCAAGATGAGGAGGAGGATTTCCAAGACATTTTAAGAGTGGTCGAGATGTGTCCCAGCTGGAACTCGCACAAATTTAAATAAAAAAAGACAGTTCTATCTGGGAACTAAACTACATAAAGAGAGTCCTATCTTCCTCATTCTTACTGCAGGAAAAAACCCCTGCAATCGATGCTCTGGAACCGCTTTACGAAAGAAGCTGGTCTCGCGCACCGACAAATGGGGCTTTAGTACTTCGTACATCAAAATCTCTAGACTTCGTTAGCTTCGTCTTTAAAATAAATGTAAGGGAACCTTAAAATGACTGCCATATTGTGGTGGGATTGTGCAAAATAAATTATGAGCGCTCTAACCGCCTGTATTTAATTCTGGCCTCCCCAACTATCAACAAGGCGCCATGATTGTCATGGTTTATACCAACTGACATCGAGCCCCTGCGGCGAACAACAACACGCCATTGAAAGCGCATAGAAAAAGGTTATTTCTGCATCCAGCTGGGGACAAAAAGCCCATTTCTGCAATAATCAAATCCTAGGGTCAAGTATTCGGTCATTTTTGCCAATAACATCAAAAGTAAAATCGATAAAAGCACAAATCCACTCGGTTCGTCGAATATGTGAATGTTTTCGCAGAGAGCCCACAACAAACCATTTAGTGTGGGAGTGTTGAGTATACAACATGGCAAAGTTAAGCGTAAAATCGCGACTTTGCACGATGACTTCACAGCAATTGAATCCTTTTCCTTCTGGCATTTAAGTGGAAGTTCATTTGTGACTTAAAACCAACACACGTAAGCAACCACCTACACAACGACTTCTGACAAAGCTCCGCCAGAACAAAAAAAGTATCTATATGGCAGTTTCATATTTCGAACAGAGCAATGTGTTTTCTCTTGGGAAATGCGCAGGGTTTCTGTTTTCTGTATCTTCTCCGATATAATATGGCCGATGAAGGAAATAGATCCACGCATACAAAATTGTATAAATATTTCTGTAGGTATACAGAAGAGCCCTCGAGTTAAAATTCCTCTGCGCAGAGAGTTGGTCCTCTCTAATGTATAAATACATTTTTTTCTCCCTCTCTCAGCAGATCAGATAGAGCTATTTATTGCGAGCGTATTTTTGAAACATCAAGTTTCTGTATTCTGTTTCTCTGGAGGTGTTATTTTTTAGTTGTTGTGGTTTTTTTATATTTTTTTTTTGGTTACGGACATTCAGTTGTGGTATTCGGTGGTTGGCTTTAAGTATGTGCACGTTATTCCCCGCCACGGTATGAAATAAACGAACAAATAATACAAAATACTAATAATGACTAACGGCATCCGAACAGGGGTGCAAACGTATTTTCCTTAATTCTTTTTTTTCCAACCCCCAAATATTTTCAGTTGTTTAAAACGTTTTGCAAAATATTCCAAAAAAATACCTATACGAAAAAAATAAAACAGTGTTGCATTGAAAATAAATAATCAACAAGATACCTCATAAACAAATACCAAAAAAAAAAAGGAAAAGGAAAAGAAATTGTGCAAATATTGAGTTTCGAAGTTTCTCAAGTGTTCTTTGAATTTATTTGAATTTAATTTCGTGAAAAATGGAAAAAGAAAATGTTAGCAAAACTCAGGCATGGGTGTGTCTTGAATAAACCATATTTCAGAGGCTGTGTGACAATATTACATTATTAGATTCCATCGAAGCGAATAGACTAACATGATAGTCAGTATACAATTGGTTTGGTTTGCGTACATTTTCTACATAAGTAGTGGCGGCAAGGAGTTCCTTTGTTTTACAATTATTAAACGCGACAATTTTGATACGAAACATGCATTTGGCTATGTAGTTTGCGTCCGACAGCCACCCCCCTACACATGTAAATTTTGTGAGAATAAGTTTGTTATGAACTTTTCACAGCCATTTGTCATATAGCATTAGACTTTTGCTTTGCATTTGTTTTTTTTTTGCGCCCCCAAATCTCACAATCCTGTTGTCATCATCTCTGTAAAACATCAAATCCCAAGTGAAATAAATTAAATAGTTGTGTGCGTGTGTGTACACTTTCGTTTATAGTGTGGAATGTATTTTTTTATCTAAACTTCCAATGGAAAGTTGTGCAAAAAAGAGTCCGTCTTTGACAATATTTTTGATGGGATAATCAAGTTCGAATATATATGAAGTCTGGTGGTGAGTGAAGTTGCAGTGATAAGCACATTTGATTATGATATTTTGCTTATACGCAAAGGTTAGCACGAAACAATTGATCAATTTATATAGGTACTACCTACACGCTACACCTACAATCGACAAGGGACAGAGAGGAGTGTTTTGTTGATGGATAAATGGACATACTCGTATACACCTGCCTAATGACTATATGTACTCTAATGTGGCCTAATGGCAATTGCGTCCTTAAAAGAGGTTTCGATTTAGATGTGCATGCGTCCCAGAGGACGTACGACGCACCCCCGTATCGTTGATTTTGTTGTTGTTGTTCGGTTTTCCTATTTTCCAAGTATGAGCACTTTTAACATTCATAAATTTCATCATACACATAGCAAGCAATTTGAAAAATGCACGAGTGCTTTCTATACCCCAAAAAATTGATTTAAACAGCCGTTCTGGAAATGTTTTGTATATCAATCACATATTGTTCAAGTACACTATGGATACAGAAACATATGTATGTAGCTTGTATGCGCATTTATAATAATTCGTAATTTGCAGCGACAGATTATTTACATTACGAGAAATGTGGGTATGATTTTTGTTTAGAGAAATTGTTCTTTTGAAGACGTCAAAATAGATTCTTGAATTTAAAAACAATACGAGTACGAGAACACTTGTGCTGGTTAGGAAAATAAATATTCTCGGTGAGGTTATAATATAATTTGTGGCCTTGTGTTGAATTTGATCAGCATGGGAACGAAGTCGACTGTCTTCACCGGCAGATTAGAAATCGTCTGCAAAGAAACAAACATCAGAGTATC
Organism: Cheilosia pagana; assembly: GCA_936431705.1. Taxonomy (NCBI): domain Eukaryota; kingdom Metazoa; phylum Arthropoda; class Insecta; order Diptera; family Syrphidae; genus Cheilosia; species Cheilosia pagana. The sequence goes on from OW386171.1 coordinate 4,868,180, forward strand.
ACCTCAACACTCTACTTCGGCGCTGTAAGCCATAAGCTCTTTAAAAGGCCGTCACACGAGTGTTGTAAGTTGACACATAAATATAAGTGAACAGCAACTTTGTAAGCCCCTTTTTGCAGAGCCACTGGGTTTTTAATTTATTTAAATTATTGTTTATGTTGTACGCAACAGATTCTAAGTTACATACCTACTAAGACTCACAACTGTCCTTGGTTGATGAATAAAGAAGGTGGTCATGTGCAGGTAAAAAACGTTTCTAAGAGTGAATGCTTTTTAATGCAACCTCATCAAAACATGGTTCCAAGTTAACAAGAAGCTCAAGTGTCCAGCTGTCAGTCAATGGCGGATCGAGACTTCATCAAAACATGTTTACAAACCCAACAAGAAGCTTTCCGCCGATGGATGTCTGTTTTTGTCCGTTTTAGGGAACCAATTGAAACAATTTGTGAAAAGAATGAGGACGAAAAGTGTTATACATAAAATCAGAAAATGTGAAATCAGAAAATTGACGTTTATCAGAGCTACACCGATAAGTAGTCTTTCGTTTGATGAACTTCGAGATTATGTCAACTTGTGTTCCGCACTTGTCAACATATTAGGTCTGTTTCTTTACTTTTAAATCTTACGAATTTTTACGAATTCTTACGCATTAGTCGTTCCTCAACTCTAAAAATTCGTAAAAGAGAGCGGCTTCGAGAGAGCAAGATATTTCCCCTCTTACTAGTTTTTACTCAACAAATTTCTTTGCGTAGGAATTAAAACAACTGTCAGTCGCCTGAAAATTGACAGCTGATTGAATTTATTGTTCTATTTGGCATTTGGGTGGGTGAACTATCTGTCATATTTCACAGTTTACTACAAAAGCGTTTCTTTACTTTTGCGTAACTTTCCCTCTCTGAGAGAGAATTCATCCCCTCCACTGTCATTTTGACAGTCTTTTCCATTTTAACCACAAAAGTAAAGGAACAGACCTATTGTGAGCTGAATCCGCGTACTATAGTCTGAAAGTTATTTAGTTTGTAGGTACTCATCCACTTGTAGACATTTTTTGTTTGTTTATTTGAATTTTGATTTGACCAATCTTGCACAGAAAAAAACACTCCTATTTATCTATAGAGAATTTAAAGCATTTTTCCGTTTTCAGGAAACAGATTTTGGGGGAAGCCGAACGCAACAAAGTGATGTAAAAATTTAGCTATGGGCGACTGTATGCAAATCACTTCACCACGAGAACGAAAATAGTAGACAAAAAATTGTGAACCAAGTTTAGAAAAAAAGAAGAAAACAAATTGATAAACAATTTTACAACTTATCCTATTAATTAATTCATCACGACTCAGGATAAACAAAAAACAAACAAAAAAAATAAAGAGCACATAATACTCCTCAACCACAAGTGAAACCGCAACATCAAAACATATTCTAAAATAGTTTAACAACATAATTATAAATTACAAGACGTCGTGTAGTAAGTTTTACATATAACGTTGACCGATAAGCATTTGAAATTCTAAAATTATATTATATTACGTATGTAGAAACACAAAACGGCAATAACGCATGCAATCTTTGTCGATTTATAAGTATTATCATATATACATAGATTATTAGATTCTAATAGTAAAATATTGGTTAGGTATGATATTCAATTAAATTTACTAGAGATGAAATTAAATAGTTAAAAAAATAGAAATGCTACTGTAAGGTGCGAACCAACGGTAGAAATATTAAAACAAATCAAAAGCAGCGCGTAACATACCAATAAATCAGAGGAAAAACAGGCTACGCTTGTTTGGCGAGCGAATTTTCGATTCCCCTTGGTCAATTTGAAACATTCCACCACACAGTATGGCCTCGGTCGCCGCTTGGCTGCCATTTGCACGGGCGGCGGCCATCGGTTGGGTGCCCATAGCGACACATCCCTTACCGCCACCGCCCATACCAAAGGATCGCCGAAAAACCGATGACGAGAAGCTGCTTATAAACGTTTCGGGACGTCGCTTCGAAACGTGGCGCAATACGCTCGAAAAATATCCCGACACCCTGCTTGGCTCGAATGAACGCGAATTTTTCTACGACGAAGACTGCAAAGAATATTTTTTCGATCGGGATCCAGACATATTTCGTCACATTCTCAATTACTATCGAACGGGCAAACTGCATTATCCTAAACACGAATGTCTAACCAGTTACGATGAGGAGTTGGCATTCTTTGGCATTATGCCAGACGTTATTGGCGATTGCTGTTACGAGGACTACAGGGATCGCAAGCGTGAAAATGCCGAACGTTTAATGGATGACAAACTATCGGAGAATGGCGATCAAAATCTACAACAGCTGACAAATATCCGACAGAAAATGTGGCGAGCCTTCGAGAATCCGCACACATCGACAGCCGCACTTGTCTTTTACTATGTAACCGGATTCTTCATAGCCGTCTCCGTAATGGCCAATGTGGTTGAGACCGTTCCATGTGGTCATCGTCCTGGTCGCGCTGGCACTCTGCCATGCGGCGAACGTTACAAAATCGTATTCTTTTGTTTGGATACAGCGTGCGTTATGATATTCACCGCCGAGTACTTGTTGCGATTATTTGCCGCACCGGATCGCTGCAAGTTTGTGCGAAGTGTTATGAGTATTATTGACGTGGTGGCGATATTGCCATACTACATCGGTCTGGGCATCACCGACAACGACGATGTATCGGGAGCGTTTGTGACGCTTCGTGTGTTTCGAGTATTTCGTATTTTTAAATTTTCGCGACATTCGCAGGGGTTGCGTATCCTTGGGTATACCCTCAAATCATGTGCTTCCGAGTTGGGCTTCCTCGTGTTCTCCCTGGCCATGGCGATCATCATATTCGCAACAGTTATGTTCTATGCCGAAAAGAATGTCAATGGAACGAACTTTACATCGATACCGGCTGCCTTCTGGTACACAATTGTCACGATGACAACATTGGGGTAAGTTTGATTCAACTGTTTTTCTCTATGTACTGCATGCCACAAAAATAATAATATTTTAAGTGCGGAACCGATTGTTTAGTCATAAGTTGTTGTTAGCACAGTTTGAAAGTGAAAACTTGTAATAAACACGTATAGATAGGACCTAGATCTATAACTTTTCACAGCCATTCGTAAGTGAAATTTTTGTTGTTGGAACGAATGGAAGTGACCCTACAACGGACTTTCTAACTTTGGATGTTGGCGAGCGAACCTGGAGCACCCCGTCGCTCAGTATTACAAACAAAAAAATTCAATTTTTGACACTAAAAAATGATCGTCACAACGAGTAAGTAACTTGTTTTGAAAAACAATATTTTTGTTCACAAAAAACGTCATTTGGGATGGCTCTCAACGTTGGGTGGAATCTTGGAAAAATGTCAAAGGATAAGAACCAATATTTAAAATAAGTAAAAAACGAAATCAAATCAAGTGAGTCCATTTTTAATGAGTAAAAATGATTTCCTCGCAAATAGTAAGTATTTTTAGCTCCAAAATAAAAACAACAGCAGCAGCCCTACACAATGTTGAAAGTTAAATTCATAAAATTGAAACTGACACTGGAAACCCCCTGATAATTAAGATCCCTTTAAGTTTTAAGCTACAAGATATTTAAGCAAATTTGTTTATTGCACTGCAATTGCACTGAAACATTCTTAGATATAAGTCAGTCGCCAATCGTGTTCGCAGAGCTTAAGAGAAATGCTACCAAAAACAGATTCGAGGGTAATTAATTACATTTTTTTAAATTCAAAATTTAAAGTCGCGTGGAATGACCATTCCCGTGAGAGCACGAGATCTTCTTCCGCGAACTCGAAGCGAACGTAATGCGAACCGCAAAACAAGTAAATTCATTTATTTGAAATATGCATACACACTTTCCTTAAAATTTCTATGGGCAACGTGACTTTAAACATTTATGGGAAAGTAAAAAGTAAAAAGAAACTTTTGCTATTGTGACCCATTTACACTCAATTTAAGATAAAGCTATTTTTTAGTGAAAAGATACATTTTAGTGTCTCTGCTTCAGATCAAGTTTAGGTTATAATATGAGACCCGAAGAAATTGCAATCCCCGTATATATTTTACGTAAAAAAAGCGTTCAGGTTACAATTGAAAAATAAATAGCTTATCAGTAAGGCGGAAATAACTTAATGCGACGCAAGTAACCTGTAATGTCTTATGTTACAGCTATGGCGACATGGTCCCCGAAACAATAGCTGGCAAAATAGTAGGTGGCGTTTGCTCGCTTAGCGGAGTATTGGTGATCGCCCTTCCAGTACCTGTTATTGTGTCAAACTTCAGTCGAATCTACCATCAGAATCAACGAGCAGACAAACGCAAAGCTCAAAGGGTAATTGAACAGTCCTTGTAAATTCGAATTCATGTTATCATTTTTTTTTTGTATTTTTTTATTTCGTTTTTTTTTCTCCTCCCCGAAACAAACTTTTACGTTTGATGTAAAGAAAGCACGTTTGGCACGCATTCGTATTGCAAAGGCCTCATCGGGTGCTGCATTTGTTAATAAGAAGAAAGCCGCCGAAGCCCGTTGGGCTGCCCAGGAGTCTGGCATTGAGTTGGACGAAAATTACCGTGATGAGGACATCTTTGAACTGCAACATCATCATTTGCTTAGATGTTTGGAAAAAACCACGGTATGAAGGTGTATTCAATTAGAAATAATGATAACATTCAAAAATAATAATCATAAAAAATTCGGAGACTTACATTTACATATTATATATATTTATTTTTACAGTTAACAATTTCTTTACTTTTGTAATTCGATTTACTACCTACATTTAAAACTGAATAAGTATTCCAAACACTCACACACACATAACACCATTCGTATATGAAATACAGTTATAACCGACCACCATAAATTGTTAGATTCATTTTGTTTTTTTGATTTTATTTATTGTACACACTTTTTTTGATACCTTTTATACGTAAGTCTAATTTAATTTAATTTAATTTAATTTACTGTTTTGTTAATTTTTATACATATTATATTATACATAGTTCTCGTTTTCATTTTCTATTTTAAATATATAAAGTTATTTACAATTTTCCTTTACCAAATGTTTGTACTTTCATTTTTAATTAAATCTTGGGAAAAAAAATGTTTGAATACACACACACGCTTGGTATTGTGTATTTGAAATTGTTCAAAAGCTAGCGTCAAATTGTGTAATGCGACAAAAGAAAAGAAAGTGCTTTGGGAATGTCTATTATAAGCTGTCCTAGCGCGAAAGTTTTTTGTTTTATTTTTTCTATCCATTTATTTGTTTGCGGCGACATTCACAGAGAGTTATCCTTTATTGCATAGAACTGCGCTAGATTTCGGTGGACAGACAAAGTGGGACATATGTCGGTAAGTGACATAAGACTTGTCGTTTGTGTGTCAAATTGTGGTCGTCCCTTGGTAGTCGTTCACTGTTTATGTGTAGCACAATCCCTTAACGGAACCCGTACAGTTTTTGTTGGCATTATCTATAATTTGCCTGATATTTGTGCGCGTTTGTTGTAACTTGTATTTATTTTGTTAAACTTTTTATAAGAATTGATTTTTTTTTCTTTTTGAATTGTTCGTCTCGAAAAGCATTTCCCCGACATCGCTGTCTTTTTAAAAATGAAAAGGTAGCAATCTTCAAATTTAAAATGTTGTCAAAGCACATCTGCGCCATAGAGTTAAAGGGGGCAGCTTTGAAGCTCGAAAGATGCTTTAATTCAATACTTTTGGATGTCCAACTCGATTGAGAAAGTTTTCGATTAAATTTTCATTTGTCCCATTGCACAAGACTCAGCACTTTACACAAATTTCTAGCTCTAGCTCCTGTTTTTTTTTGTTTTGTTTTTTTTTTTGTCTGAGCTAACGTCGTTGTGTCACTTTCACTTTGTCATAAAAAAACGAAAATTTATGTCAACTTGGAAGTGGCTTACAACAAAATGTCCCTCTGGTATATCCTATATAGTTGTCAACGAATTTCAGGAATAAGTCGTGTGTCAAAAACACACAAAAAATGATCAAATTGTTCAATTGTTCTTATTGTTTTATTTAAGAGTTGTCTTATGCGTTTGTAAATTCGATGGAGGTAATTTGACGAAATGACTTTGAGCGGTACTAACAACCATTTTTAGTTTCCATCTTAAATTTTACGATCTCACAAATGGTCAAATATTTTCCATGGAAAATTTCCCATTGTGTCTTACAAGAAATTTAAGCTGCAAATTAAAAATGATTCTTAGTAAGGCCCTCTGTATAATAGGTTTTCCTTGTTTTGTCAAGAGACGATTGACAAAAATGTGTAACGAGAATCCTTATAGCTGCTTCCTTGAGGAGCCACAAAATTTAGAATAGATTTTATTAATTCACAAGTCAAATTTTGTTTGTCTGATTTGAGTATTGTAACTTACGAGGCGCGTATGTACATAATGAAATTTTTAGCTCTCTATTGTAATTTTGACTGTAAAAAGTTCTGTTGTTGCTAGATATATTTGTCGGCAATGTCCTTTCTTGAGTAAAACTACTTATAAGTATATTTATTTTAGAATTGTTAAGTTAAACAAAAAGTGTATGCAAACAGCCAAACAAAAATAAACCAAACTGCATTTTCGGTACGTTCTCTTTCCATCCATGGACAGACATCCTATGCCCAAACGGAGACTACAGGGATCGAATCGCGTCGTCTGTAAACGCGCATTACGTTCACGGAATAAAGTTGATTTACATGTGAAACAAAAACAAATTCCGTCACGTTTTGCTCGTTCACGGACGACGCGATTCGACTTTAGTTTATAGCTCTGAATTATGTCCACTATGGGGCTATCGAACTCATCCACAGCCGTTTCTCATGAAGTGGAAGTCGGATCCACATTGAAACCTCCGCAAAAAATGACTGTGGATGAAATGTCCGCGTGAGGAGTTGTATGAAGGTACATTCAGTGGCTTAGTGGCCATGCTGCTCATCTGCGAAGCCCTTCCACTAGAAAACAACTCATCCACGGACTAGGTAGGTTTTTAATGAAAAAGCTCCTCCTAATAATGTAGGAAGGTGTTAAGAGTTTAAAGTCTCAAGTCTTTTGAAAGCCAAGCCAAGAATAGGGGTGGATAAAATGTCTTCAGTTGGATATGAAGGTAGGTAAATTGGAAGATCGAAATGATATGGTTTTGCGGGACAGACGGCAAAGCACCCATAACAGTTTTATGCAGCTCATCTACCGAACGGCTGAGCTACTGGCCAACTTGTCCATGGACCGGATATTTCATCTAAATTTGGTTATATTGAATGCCACCCCAGCATAGCGTTAGATGAAATGTCTTCTGAAAGTCTGTTTTTGCAAAAATGTGGGCTTCAGATTAGATTTTAAAGGAAACAGATGGGTCCAAATCGAAGAAGATCAGATCATTCAACTTATTCCAAACCAACACGAAAACGTCTGATCGATGGATTGGCCTGCAGTTCAGTTGTTCTGCAGATAAGTTCCTAGGTATGAGATGTAGCTTCGTGGATGAATACATCCATGGACTGCGGACATTTCATCCACCTTTAGCAATTGTCTAAGCAAAGTTTTACAGAAGACGGCTGCTAGTCGGAAAAGGATTCACATGGACTGACGATGCCATGGATGAGTTGTACAAAGGTGAGCTGTATCGGCCAGAGATGAACACGAATTGGTTTCCTTTTGCGGCTTATTTGTTTTTCGTAACAAATGCCAGATATTTGTACTCATAAGTAGAGCTATGATTATGCCTATTGTGACCGTCGTAATCATCAATACTACTATCTACTATCTCAATATTGTGAATAATGCAGACGCTTTGTGTTACTCGACTATAATATTTTCCACGTTATCATTTTTGTGTAAATTTGTTTCTTTGATTTGTGTAAGTTTGTTGCAATCATATATCCATATATCCTTTATGTTTTGTACTATATACATAATACGCTCCTTCATGCTCTGTAAAACACTCTCGACAAAAACTCTTCATGCAATAATAATTCTCATATCGTTCGTCCTTTTGTAAATATATTTAAAAAAAAATACAAAATTCCTTTTAATTTCGTCTCTCAAACAAACAAAAACAAAAAAAAAAACTAAACCCAAGGACCGTGAATTTGTCGAGCTTGAAATACCATACAATGGTCAACCGAAACGTCCTGGCTCGCCATCGCCTATGGCCAGTCCAGCTCATTCTACAAATAGCGCCGTTGGCTTGATGCAATCCTGCTGTGGTCGTTGTTGTTCCCAACGCTATCAGGTTAGTACAAATGCTTACGCTTACTTTTGATGTATTTAAACTCGGTTTGTGTTATGACTAAAAAGATGGAGTTTTAGATGGTTACAAAGCTTCTAAATGTTCAGTAAGATTTAGAAGTTCAATTCTACTACCTGTGCTCCGAAAAAAAATATACCGCGCTGCATAAATGTGTGTATTTGTGTTTAATTGTGTTTATTTGGTTTTTCTTTTTTCTCTATATATATGTATAAGATATATGAAAAGGATAAATATACTTTTTTAAAAACAACAAATGCTCTTTTTGCATGCTTTCGTTTTTGTGTAAATATAAAGAAATATATCTCGAATCTTCACGTAAGGGAATGACTTATATAAATGTATTTTGTATATCAAGTAGACTCTAGATGGCTTACTCTAGGTTATGTTAGAATTGTACAATTTCGTTTGGTTTTGTTATATACTTTCTTCGAGCACGTACTTTTATACTCTTATGAAACAAACAAAATTAAGGAAGAACAGCAAGTTGTGTTAACTGTTCCAATCATGGCAGTAGAGTGATTTCTAATTTTCTGTTTAACTAGTTTTGATTAGTTTTTGATTTGTTTTTCTTTCGTTTTTCTTTTTTGATTAAGTTTTCTCTTCTTCTTTGGGCCAAATGATAAACAATTTTTTCAATATTTTCCAAAATTATACTCTAATCAATTCAATATAGGCCTGTGGAAAGTACATGCCAGCAACAGGTAACACTCAGAATAATCAGAATAACCAGCCAATGGATGGGACTTATTTAGTGGAAGCATCATTTTAAGTGTACACTCGAACTGCACAGTACCTACTACAACCCCAGATAAACAAGACATGTGTCAGAATTTAGAAAATCCTTTCAATTCAATTTACTTATGAGTGAAAATCTAAAATTCGCTTATATTTATAAGAAAAAAAAAAAACCCACACAAAAAAATGAAAATGAAAATAGTAATAACTTTTAAATTTAAATTGTGATAATTAGAACTATGAATTTAGTCAGTAAAGTGTATTCTAGCAGATCAAATGTGTAACGAACTTAAAACCAAACAAATAAACGAATTGCATTCATAGCGCAGAAGAACAAACGAATTGCCGGCGGTTAGAGAAATGTGAACTCCCATCTGACAGACGTCTGACAGCAGGCCATATTGGATTGTTTCAAGTGACGTTTGGTTTTAGCGGAGGTGGGGACGCCGAAACCCACGTGAAACACTATCCTTTACGGATTTCACTGGCATTAATTCCAAATCCAAGTCCGGCGCCTTTTGTTTGGGTAAAACTAAAAATAGTCCTCCATAACTGAGCCCTACTGTACCGCTCTTCTTAAAAATGTTTCATACGTTGACAGAGCAAATCCTGCATTCAGCTCGGCTTAGATATGGTTGCCCTAATTAATGCTGCACCTTTTGTTTATATACAGAACATTCTTCTAATGAAAACACCAACAAAACAAGAATCCAAAAATGACTTAAAATACCAAACGGAAATTTAAAACGCCATCTCAATTGTTTTGCGAAGTCATAAACTACATAAGTTCTAGATATATGTTGTTGCCTACTGGTCCAAAAGTTGTCTTATTAATATAAATTTTTATAAAAAGAAAACGAAACCTGATGACAGTACATTCGCATTTGTATCTGAGCTCAGTAATACAACAATTTATCTTTTTTTTCGGCCGAACTGTCAGCAGCAGTTCGTGTTTCTTTTTTTTTCCTTTCAAACATGATCAGAGCGCGCTCTATCAACTGAGCAGTGCCTCGTACCTCGGTACAAAAAATGCAATTACAATGTAGGTACGTTTGACAAATGAGAGCTGAATGTGTTTTATAAAAATAAATGAGATTGCAATGTGCTCTGAACGAGAAAAGTCAAATGTCCAGATGGAAAATAAAACGTCTTCCTTGATCTTCACTCTGTCCACAGTGACAGATGCAACACTGGACCATTAAATTGCACGTTTCCCCCTCCCCCACCAAAGAGATGGCAACACTGTTGTTTTGTGACTTAATCAAGTTAAAGTGGCGCAATATTCAATAGACAATTACGCAATGTGCCTCATGGCGAACTTTTCTTCTCGAATGCCGCGCATCCGAAAGTGATGATATTCTAAACTTACAGCAAATATCCACAAAAATGGAAACCAAAAACAAAACTAGCTTATAACAAGAAATACAAAAACAAAATTGTACTTAACTAGAAACAAATAACATCAATATATAAGCTGCCATTTACTTATAATCGAATTTGAGTAAGAAAATTCAAAAGAAAATCGAAAATGTTATAATGTCATCCTTAAGTAGAAAAATTTGCAATTAATATTAAAATCAATGTACTGAACAGAAAACATAAAAAAAGAGCCATATATAGGAAATCGTACAATTATTAAATACCAACCGACCGGCTTTTGTGAAATTAATGTTTTTTGTTTCGTTTTTTTTTGTAATAATAGGTACCTACAGTTAAATTTATTAATACACCAAACATAAACAAGAAATTAGATAACGAATTCTTCCAATTGACAAAAAGCAAACAATTTAATATGTGTGTGTGTGTAATATCTTTGACATTTTTAAAAGTTAAATTTACCTTTCCGATATTGAATTCTTTTAAATAAATGTAAAACATTATTATATTACAATGTAGTTTATTTAAGTATCACTTTACTGATACAAACTAGGGACTTACCGTAAGTTAAATATATATACATATATATATATATATTCATAAATAACAAAAGACGTAGATATTTAGTAAAAGAAAAATATTTAAATGAGAAAAGGGTAAAAGATATTAGCGAAATGTCTCAATTTAAATTAATTCCAGCCTCATATTTTTGAAGTAAACAAAAATTATATAATAGTACCTAAATAATTAAAAATTTATAGATGTATATAAAATCTACGGAAGGCAAACAATTAAAACAAGAAAACACTAAAAAAAAACTATCATATATACTATTCCTGGGTGACTAACTGTTAAAAACTGAATTCCTAATAAAACAAGACTTTCTCTCAAGTCGAGAAAGTGCTAACAAATAAAATAGACATATAGACGCAGTTGTTGAAATTTGTTAAGTAGACCATCCGTGTAATTGATGTAACCCTTGATGGTGGTTGCATGTTCTTAATTTGAAAACTAGACGACGGTTGATGTTGCAGAAAATTAATAAAATAAAGAACAAATTCCCATCGGCAAAGTTTGTGGCGTTTTTGATTTTATTTCAGATTGGTCGACCTCACTCTAGATTGCACCAAAGTGCAAAGAAAAAGTAAGTTGGTCATGTTAAGCTCAACTGTAACGGGACTTCGTAAGTGTCAAATGAGATGTTCGGCTAAAATTTTGGTTATTTAAGTCAACTAGATTGATGTGGAATAGATGTAACCTGAACTAAAGAACTTAATTGGTCAGAAACGTCACTTTTCGTACGTCAACCACATATGTGAACTGTCAACTTAGTGCTCAGTCACGAATTTCGTGATTCTATATTCGTCGGCAGCCCCTCCATAAACGTCAACTGACACAGCTGCCCATGTGACCGATCTATGCCAATCAAAACTGAGATACATCAAGTCAGTCAGCTGTCAGATTTACTAAACTAGGCTCTTGAACGTGCCCATTATTACGTCGCCTTATGTAAGTGTGTAAAATATGGATGCAAATCGAACAAAGCTCCCTTTCAATTGACTCAAACGTGCCAATTGTTCCAGTATTAGAGCGAGACAGGATTTCAATGCAATCGCTCATTGACTTAAGCTGTATTAATACCGTGTAATCTTTATGTTTTTAATTGCGTTATTTATTCAGCAGTGCCAGACAAAATCGGCATGCGGACATGAGCACAAGTGGGTTAGATACTTCAAAGTCAAAAAAGAAAATAAAATATAGACGAAAATCCACCCAAGGTCTGTCAAAGACACGCACTGTCATATCGTTACTACTCGTACTCGCCATCATTCAAGAGATACAGAAGCAGGCTTAAGCTTTAAGCGAAATCATAAATTCCTATAGTGACAATCCACGTCAGGGCTAATATGTAGGCCAACATACCCCAAACTTAAACTTCCATCCTATCCAAGGCACTGTTAAACAAGTTGTAAGAATCTCTGATAAGACAATTCATCAACGAAGCACGTATGAATTCAAATCAAATGCTAAAACGAAGCTTTCTATGTTCTCTCCAGAATCTGAACTGGTAGGAGTATATATATATACAACAAAACAGGGTTGCGTCCCTTGCTAAATAGGTCCTGGGGGTGCTTTTACGGTGTGCTTTATGAAGTCTTAATGTTTTGCTTTAGCTTTCATTTTTGGAACGAAAGGAACCGACATTTTGAATAGATAATTCGTCATTGACGCAACGACTTAGAACATAGTTTTAAGGAAATATGATACTATTGAAAGTAAACAGGGATTTGAGAAAATCGCGGTATACCGACGCCGACGCTTCAAAAATGACAAAGGGAGGCTATCCCCACCAATATGTCGACCTACTGAAATCAAAGATGTATAGTTCATAGAAAACATTAATCACCCAGCCACGATTCGTGGAACTGAATAGATACTTATATCTGATTTGTTATGTTTCAAATTTCGCTTACCGCACTTTTCCTTGGCACACATCTGTCTTTTAAACAAACCCTGTTACGTAGATTATTCGAACAGCCTTACAATTTGAAATCTCCAAGCACCGTAAACCGTGTGAACGAATAAAACTATACCGTCTTAACGCACAAAGAATCCCACTGGTACAATTTGTACGGACTCGCACTCGTTTTCCAAGTAGAAAATCACCGCACGCACATCTTTTCCGCGGAAATACTGAAATTCTTATTAGCAAATTGTCTGCGCACAGTTTTGAAACGACTAAAGTCAAATTCTCACTTGAAATTAATAAAAAAAACCCCGCCACCCTTTCCGGCAGACACTTAAATGGCGGCCATGAAACTAATTTTTGATTTCACAAATATCGGTTTTTTAACCCACTCCCGGTTGAAATGTTTTTAACTCGACAAGCGTCGTATGGCAACGCAACTAGTTATCGTATTTTTAAAACTCAATATACACTTTTAAATCACGTTTTCTTTATTTCAATTTCCTACTGGGCGCAATTTAAACGAAATTTCCTACTCTCTAACCGGCACAGGCACTGACAGAATGACATTTCATGCAAAATTGTGAAGGAATGTGCGATGTAGTCATGCGGTCTGAAATTATTCTCTTTTGCTGACGTCACGTCGCACGAATATTTTTTATTTTTATCTATTTCGTTAGTTTTAAATTGATATTTTGACTTTTTCAAATAGAAAACATTTTTAAATAAGATAATAAATGTATTCTGGCAAACCGAAACTATAAAAATTGATTTAAATTGATTTTTGTAAATTTTAATTGCGGCACTGAAACCGAGCCAAAAAATGAAGAAGAATCAGTAATGTATCGAGGGCACTTTTTGGGAGATTTGCGTTTTGCTTTGAAAAGATTTTTGAAAATTCGTTTTCGCCGGTTTGTGGTGGTTTTTAATGGTAGGTGTGTAAGAAAATCATGCGAGGAAGGTGTAAATGGACAGGAAAAGCTTCAATCAATCCCCAGTTTGACGTTTTTGAGTTTAAAAATATTGGGATTGTAGTAGAAGATGACATATTTGTTTGAAAATTGTTCAAAGAAGAAGTGATGGTATTAAATGACAGTATTTCAAATGAATATTCAAAACTATGATTGGAAATAAGACAAATCTACGGATCTTTAGTGAAATTCGCATCACAAGCTTGAAATATAAAGGGGTTAACAATAGACGTCTGCATGACTTACTGAAGCTCGGGACTTTCCAGTCTTTGTAGGCACCTAAGCTTTCTTATTACGTTTTTTAAATAATTTTGTTGCGTGGGAAGTGCCACGCCCACTTTCTAATCCCGCCCATATTTCACGAAATGCGTTGTTTTAAATTTTAGAAAACTAGCTTCAACAAGTGTCGAGAAATAGGGTTTTGAATGCCCCTTTTTTTTTATGGGAGGGGCCACGCCCCCTTGTCTAGGGTAGTTAGTGTAAGTGATTCGGGACAGTTTCAGACTATTTTTGAGGTTATTTTCAAAAGCTTTTATGTAAGTAGAAAAGCGTTGCTGGATCAGAGGAAGAGTAAATGTTTTTAGTAGCAGTAAATGCAGGATTTCCAATGTCCAACCTGTGACGCTTCGAGCGGGGTTAGCGTAATGAGCGCTTCTGCATTTTTAGGCAAAAGAAACAGCAGTCGAAACTCGAAAGGTAAACTGCTCTCTTTATTTGAGATGGGGTCTAGTGTTGCTATTCTTTTTAATCAAATAAAAGACCTACCCCTACTGTGACACAGAATGAAAGCAAAAGGTACCTACATCCACTGAGCTGTGTTAAGCGTGGAAAAACTAATTCGTTCCCAACTGCCACTATGCCTCGACTTCCATGTTCACAGGACTTTTGGCTTTGTGCAATTTCAACCGCAAATTACCTACCTACATGTCTGAAAAATACCCTTAAGACGCTGAAAAATTAACGCAATGACTACCTATGTCACCCGCTTGATTGGTTTTATTCATAATTTACTTAAATCAAAAATACAAGAGTCGCCTTCACTCATTCATAAAGTCTCCGGTGTTCTCGTACGCGTAGGTACCTAATCTTTACACAGTTTCTTGCTCAATGACTTTCCTTCGCATTGTAAAGTTCAAAACTGCAGTTAGGTACGTTCTTACGCTCTAGGCCCAGCACACCACACCAACACACATACAGGCAGCTACAGCATTCAACGTGCGACCGCCCTAAAGTGAACTCCCCATCCAATACACTGTTTTATGATGCGAAAAAATTAAACTTCTTTCAGTTTGCCTTCTCCATCTTCTTTTCCTTGTGCAATACGAATACACTATGCTGTTTCCATTTAAGTCAACCAAATCGCGCAATGTAGACTTTTGCCGCCACCGTGTGTATATTTTTATGGGGTCGAGATCGAGGCACGCGCATAAGGTAAAAAAAATGTTATCCTCAATATAGAAGAGCGTAGAGCCCACAGCGTGGTGGAAATAATAAAAACAAAACAACAACAACAAATATCCACCCTTAATCACTGATAGGATGTGAGAATAGTGCAATTGTATTTGTTGTCGGCACCCGCCAATCAAATTGTTGCCGAATTCTTACTTTCTGGTAGCTATGGTTACTGCAACTTTGCCTGGTATAAAAGTTTGCCGGCTATTTGGCCGACAATCGGTGGCATTTTCTTATATCCTTGCACAATGAATAAGGGGGTAGGTGGCATCTTTGCGATTCCTTAGTGTTCGCGACTAGAGTGCAGTAGATGGCGCTGTTTCTCATAGAACAGGATGTTCTAAAAGGATTGTGTTTGAGAAAGGGAATAGCGGTGACAGCAGTACCGAATCGGTTATTACCGGTCAGCCATTCTTCTTCGATTTTTTCCCCTCTGCGTTATTTGACTAAACATTTGTGATGGAATGGAAATGGATTGATCAGGCAGCGCTTAATTGTGTTGGTGGGGCTGGAGAAGTCGCAGGTCGCGGCTCAGTGTATGTTGATGATCGTGCGATATAATTAGTGTTTCTGACATTTCTGTTGTCAGTTCCTATGGGCTGATATTGATGCGTTATTGTATCAATCAGGTGTGGCGTAGGTTACGGAATTTGAAGTATGTATGTAAGAACAACATTTGAAAGACGTTAAAATTATTGCCTGTATTGTTTGCATTTTTGTAACCTGCTTTATGTCAAATCAAATGAAAAGTCAAATTCGCCAACCAAACATCGAACTAGGTACAACAATTATTCTAACAAGCAAAGGAACACCATTTATTTCGGTTTCATATTAAGCTAGCAGAAGGACGATGCCGAAATGACAAGAGATCCCAATGGAACATTCGATCATCCCTGTTGAAAGACTTTATGTTTGACAGCTGCTAAAAAATAGCACATTCTGAAGCAAACATTTGCCCCCCTATTACTAAACAAATGTGCACAAGTTAGTTTACCAGCAGACGTCAGTTAGCATACAAAAATCTGACGTAACTGCTTTGTAACAAGTGGATAACTTTTACGCAGCCTTTATTAATAGCATTATTGAATTTTATAGTTTTTATTGAGGCTGTCAGTGTCAAAATCGCAAAAGACAATTTAAAAAAAAAATAAATTGCTAGCATATTGGAAATATTTCCATTAGCCTTTGAAGTTTAGATTTCGGACTAGCTGGACAGCCCGCAATTTCGTACCCACAGTGGTTAGCATTGTACTAGATTATTCATGTGCCAGTGCCGCGTTCGTTAACAACAAAAATGCCAGACGAACCTTCCGTTGTCCCATGATTTGGAATCACTGAATCCAACAAACACGTTGACATCATATGGCATTTGCTTAAAAAATGAAACGGCGTGATGTTCCTCCAGTCCAGAAACAGCAACACTTTGCTTCAATTTTTTTTTCATCCCATTCCCACCTGCACCACTGTCAGTCAAACTGGCTGTTCAACCAGCCTGAGCATTATCATTGACAAAATATCCGACGCACACAGCCAAACCATACTTGCGTCGAACCGAAAGTGCGGCAATACACTTCCACATCGAACCGGTTATCCAACCGATTCCAATGAAATCTCTTTACAACTACCCAGCCACGAAATGGGAGGGCTACTTGATACAAGTGCGTCATCTGTGTATGCGCGCGTATTCCTCTATTCCTATTCAGTATTGTTGATGGGCCATCATCAACACACACACACATGAAGTAAGAAAAAATCGCCAGTGTAGTGGTGGTCACACTCGCGAACTCTTTCGCACCCACATAACACCATCTTTGTGTATCTCACCACAATCGAACACCAGAGCATTCAACCGGCCGACGCAGAAGAGGCCAACAAGCAACAACTGAGAGACGACTGCGACGGCAATGACGATGACGACGACAACAACCAACTACTAAAACTAAATGGATATTTAACAATAATAATCGCGTGCGTCTCCTCTGCGGCCCCGAATGTGCGGTTATTTCGTTTCTCGTGCACACATATCTTACGTTTTTCGTTCGTTCGTTTTGTGTTTTATTATTGTGCACACACTTCTTCTTCGCTCTCAAAAAAGCAAAAGAAAAATACGGAATTTGTTGCCAGAAGATATTAAAAAATATATATCACTCATAAACAATTAAATGAGCAACAAATTGACACGATAAAAATAGTTCTATATTTTGTGCAAAGTGTTTGTGTTTTTTTTTCTGTTAAAAAATAAATCGGCGGTGAATTTTCAACAGCAAATCGAAACGCGGCGGTGTGTTTTTCTTATTTTTTATGCCATTTCTTATAAAAATAGTTTTTGATTTCGATTTGTTTTCCTACACCGAGTGCCTGTCATCGCGTGAAATAATTTATTACATATAGAAAAAATAAATAAAAAATTCTGCTTGCTCTTCCGTAGTGCGGGTGGTGCTGGGCAACAGGCCTAAAAAGTCAAATAGCCAATTCATACAGTGCCAACAACATAAGTTGAAACACAATATTTATAACCGTAAAACCAGCAAGTGCCAGTGCGAAATTTAGCCGAATTGCGTGTAAAAATGCGGCAACAAGAAGCTTTTGCAAAAGCTGAGCTCAATCAGCAAACCGTAACCGTAACCGTCACCGTATGTTTACAAAAATCTTGAGTGTGCCTGTGCAATATTGTAAATAAAGCAACAACCAACCAACCAACAACAACAGCAACAACAACAACAAATGCAAATGCAAATAATGTCATTCATAAACGGTTGAAATTTCGATTCATCTCTAAACTAAACCAGATCTAACAATTCGTCGGCGGGTGGTGTCAAACGAAATGATCCGAGTGTGAATAATCAAAAATTAAAAGTCAAAAAAAAAAATTGTGGAAATTCAGTTAAAAAGAAAAACGTGTTTCTCAATTTCTAAGCAGAATATCAGCACACAACGTTCTCAGCTTAATTTACTGTAAATATTTATTTATATTCTATTCTATAGAAATTAATTCAATTCCAATCGCACACAAGAGTGTCTGTCAAAAGGGAACCTATTTTTTTTGTTTTTTTTTTACACAAACCAAACAAGTTGACGATAGTATTTTTTTTGTATTGTTTTTAATCCTATCTCTCCTGTCTCTTTCTATTTCTCTCTATCTATCGAAGAATCTATATATGTTGCCTTTCCCTCTCACGAAATAATTTTAATTTAATACACCAACGTACCTGATATCGTATGAGCAAAAAAAAAAAGCAACAATTTAGTCTAAATAAACAACAAACAGAGATTACATGTCTGACATTTGTTGGGTAGTCGTTTGGTTTTCATCTTTCTCTCTCTCTTTCTAATCGCATATCTGTAGTTGCACACAGAAACTAACTGCTTCTGCTTACTGCATCCACCATCCATCCACCATCAATCAACAATCAACATACACCAAATTCTACAATCAACATTCTGCATATGCCCATGTGCCACTACTGCACTTTATGCCTGACCAAGGAGCAGCGATATTCCTGTAAGGTGTTATCACACCCAGTGGGCAATGGATTATTCTATAATGATTGATCACAAACACCAAGCGAAACATAAATCCAGAAATGCACAAGCCAGATCCAGCCACAACTGGAGGCATTGTCAATCAACCAATCAACAGCAACAGCAACTGCAACTGCAACAGCAACATCAACATATCTGCAATCAACATTGTTTAATTGGGAACACAAAGATAGTAGTAGATCCCGCGAGGATCCTTTCGAATTTTAGTAAAATTTCGACGACTATACAGCCATTTCGAGTAGCTCTAGTTTCTAGTTGTTGAAGAAGAACTTAAAATTTCGTTGAGTAAAAATTCAATTTTTATTTAAAAATATACCTGTGAACGTATAACAAAAATATTCATATTTCCGAAACGTAAGTTTTTTTTCCCTAATTTCTCTACAAGTAAAATATGTTTTTTGTTTATCTTTTGTACTCCTCTTAAAGACTGACACTGACAGTGAAAAGCCGTCGGGGTTTTTGCTTTTTTGCGTTACTTTTTCTGTTAATTTCGAAAGCACTAACTTGAATAGGACTGCCTGGATGTGTGTATTGGATTTGTTTTTATCAAGTGACAGTTTATTTATTTGCCATAGAAGTTACAAAGATGGGTGACGTTTTGCCGTCGGCAGTGCGATGTTTTTCTTCCTTAGTTTTTTTTATTGAAACCTTACCCTTCACTTCTTACTTTATTGTTTTTGTGTTATCGGCTTTACACTTTTCTAATTTCATTGTTTTTTGGCAACTGTCACTCATATACTCATTTCAAGGCAATCTAATCGACACTTTTTACCTCTATCTATTTGAAAACACGTTGTTTCTGTATCAAATGCATTTCCAAAGCTGTTTTGAGTCAATTGAAATCTCTTTGCCACTTTGCTTTGACATTTCACAGCTTTTTTGCATTGTAAACGAATGCGATTCTACTACGGTCACATTCAGATCTAGCTCTAAATCAATTTCAAAAAGGTTTACTTTCATATCGCGATGCGACATAATGTCATTTTGTGTTTTGAATAACTGACAGTAGATAACGTCACTTTTGGTCTTAAAAACGAATGTAGAACTCTTCTTAAACGTCTGTGCTTCTGCACCATTGAGAAGGTCAGGGATGGTGGTTGTGTATAGTCTCTCTAGTGCTTCTTGACAGGTCTGGACCTTGTTTTCAAATGTTTTTTTTTTATGTTTGTCGCGAAGCCGATGTTTTTTGCCGCTTCCCTCTGTCAATATTAGACATCGCTTGACGTCTAACGGATAGTGATTTAAATTTTCTCGCAAGTAGTTGCACAAATTGGATGCTTGAGGGTTTTTTGTAGCCCGTTGACGTTTGCAATTACATACTACAAATACACAAGTAAGGTTGCAGTTCCCTACGGGCAACAAACTGTCAAATATCGTTCAAATTAGATCAGTTTTTGACATCTCTATGCTTAGTTATCTAAGTGGCAGATGAACTTGGTAGATACATAAGGAACCGCTACTGATTCCACACCAAGTTGTCAATGATTTCACAGAATTCGGTTGGTTTAGAGAAAGACGTCCACTTTGCCTGTAACAACTGTCAAATATAAACATTCCCAGTCACTTGTTTTTAGTTTTAATTTTTCCCTAGATCGTAGAAAAGGTTCTCACATAATCATATATAGTCTTAAGTCTATTACATTACTTTGTTCCTCTTTAAACAAACAATTTTGTGTTGCCCCGTCTGTATAAAAAAACAAAACAAATACGAGCACAGACTAGAGCTTACAAAATTTATATTAGCCCTTAAAGTTAATGGGTAGTTCCTCATTTCCAGTTATTATTGCTTGTTGAGTTTACTCCAAAAACCGTGCAAGTTTATTACAAAAAAAAAATTTCCTCTTGCTAAATAAATACTGCGACTGTTTAGTGCGTATTGTTACGCTTGCAGTCTTGGTAGATTTTCAAACCTTCTATACATAGGTACCTGGACCAAAAACAGAAAACCATCATGGACTTCCAATGGTAGTCTTATCGCCACTTCTCGTAGGGAAATTTAAAAAAATGGTAGCGTTGCCTTGGACGATCGTGGACATCTAGAAAGACGTTTTTTTCCGAATATCCTGCTTCCTTCTTAAAGCGTTCAAGAAATTGTGGTTGAATGTCGCTCCAGGTTGTCTCTGAAGCTCAAGTCTACACAATCCGACTTGGATTGTCGTTGTCATGGCTGTCCAATTAGCGAGAAAGTAAGAGCTGCCTGGTGGATTGTTTAGTCATCCTACACGATTTGCCCACCCCCCATCTTGTCATAGTAGGTATACTCGATCCTATGTCGATCTAAAATAAATGCACAACCAGTAAAAGCGGCTTTTCAAAGCGTTTCAGTTGGCAAGAAAAACAAAACAAGAAATACACCCACACCGCCATTTTTGTTTTTCAATAAACTTCAACTACGTGAGAAAATAGCTAATACAATCGAAGAGGTGGGAATTAAATCGACTAATGCAATTGCCTTATGCATATATGCGACCGTAGAACAAATGCTAATTGTTGTTTTTCGGCGCATATAGCTATAGTATATGATTATTTGTGACACGTGTCATAAATCGAAAGAACAACTTGAGTGATTTTCCCATGATTTGGATAACAAGTACGTACTTTAGTTAGTCGTGCTTTGTAACTTGACAAGGTGCCTATTTAGACCCACCGTGGGAATATCTGTCGGCTTAATTTAAGCAAGTGCTGGCATTCGATGTTGTTTTGAGTGGGACGGTCCGACGTCCGTCAGAAAAGCATTATCCTTCCGATTAGGAGTAAATGTTATACTAGATTTTTGGCATGGCAATGCCGCGGACTAAGCCCTGAATTAAATTTAAATGGCCTTTTTACGAGTGAGCAACAAAGGTTACGGGAGCAACTTTGATCCTCAGCTCTTTCTCAGTGCTTACTTGCGAACAATATGATAATATTTGATCAGTGACGTCTGACGAATGATCTCCAATCACACGTCGTCGCATACCTACGCCAGGCCGTTCCGGTTCCGGCAAGTTCTGCTTATCCTTCTATATAGCGCTACAAAAATTCCCCATAAATTCCGATACTTTGTCGAAATCGAGAGTAAAATATAGAGATAGATAGAGGAAGAAGAGAGCTCTCCGGGCTCCGGCCCTCCCTCAAACATCATATGAATTCATCTGGTACATTTATAATTACCAAACAGGAAATTGAAGCATTGATTTGCTCTCAAAAGAGTGTCAAAAACTCCATTCATGTGCTCATTGTGTGCGACTGTGATTTTATTTGACTTTATTCATTTTTTTCCTCTTTATTGCGGGTTTCACCGCACCCAGCTTAGATAAGACTCATCACTTTCAATAGCTTAGGCTAGGCACACAGACGCACAAAACCAAACGAAAAAAAATCATCGTATATCGCATGAGGAAGAAAACTGAATAAAACATAAAGATTAACCAAAAACTCTATACACGTATTATTATCCTCTGAATGTTGGAGAATAAAATCGAAGACGACGACGACGAAGACACAAAAAAAATCAATATTGAGTCACAGACATAAGGGAATTTGAGTAATGAGGCTGACTGACATACTACAGAACCAAGCTTAGATATCTTGTCGTGTTATTATATCTTTTAACAAAACACAAAGATTGTGTTCTTCTCTGGGATTGGTTTGGGTTTTTTTTTCTCGTCTTCGTCAAATAGAGAGAAAAGGTAAAACACAACATGGGCACATATATTTCTCATCATGACACAGGTAGATTTCTTATTTCTTGTTAAGCTGTTAGTTTTAAAATAGAAAACAAAATGTTGTTGGTAGTAGGACAACAGCACACCAGCACACCACGCAACAAAGGAGAGCGAGGGAGAGAAAGCGTCCGGGAGATTTGTTCCTTCTTAATAGTTAGTGGAAAAAAAAATATAAGAAATCACTTACGGCCTATTGTTTTAGAACGCATAATACCCTTCAGATTTAAACTTGCGTCTATGCATAGAGACCCTTCTAATTGTAGTGAGAAATCGTTAAGGGATGCAGAAGGACATGGAGACGAAAACACAAAACCCAACCGTCTGATTTATGATTACCGAGATGTTGAGATAATAATCAACATTAAAAGATACAACAAAAATATACGTGTATAGGTATACCTGTTTATACCGAGAAATAGGTACGTTAGAAACCTGATGGACGTCCTCATTCCCATCCCCCATGTATCTGACAACACAGACCCTCATATCTTTTAACATCACTCTATAAATCCTTATTGAAAACGTCCGCGTCCTTTGTTTTCGTTGGCGGACGACCGACGTGGCGAGGGGGTAGCAGGTGATCACCATCATCCCACAAGAGTATAGTAAAGGAAAAATGCTAAACAACAAATAGATAAAAAGACTAACAACGTTTACCTGACCAAAATTGCTAAACAAACATAGGATGGTGATTATAAATGCCTGAATTACCCACAAGTTATTAAAAATGTTCATCCACCTACGCACAAGGCAGCAATCATGAACTAGAGTCAAGTGTCTCTCTGCATGGCACGAACACTGTCTCAGATCTCCAAGTCGCATTTCTGAGAGCCCAGCCTATACGTGGATAATAATAGGCAAGCAAGCATATATACATTTATTGTCCATCAGCTAGCTCCTCTTAACCTGTGTGTTGCGCGCGACGCATTGTCTATTCTCTATTGTATTAATTATGCGTGGCGACCGACGCCAATTGACGACGTGTCTGTCACAAATAGCTACCTACCGTCTGTCTGTATGGTTATTTCTTTGCGCGCGCTATTATAGAATTAAATTAAACAAGATACTTGTCTTAAAATCTACCTAATTGTTGTGGCTCTGACTAGCTGCAGTATATTTCCAACCAAATACAGCCACTGTTTCAATGCCATCTCTATAGTCAATGGCATCCGTGTTAAAGTGTCTGATTGCTGCGCCACCCACTACCGTTTGTTGATTTGTTTATTTCTCACTCTCTGGTTTCTTGATTTTTAGTCCAATTGCAATTGGAAACAAACAACACAATCCTATAGCCAATCTTCAAGATCAGAGCTGAAGAGTTGAAGTAAATAGGCCCACAATTGTCATTAGGTATTTGTCAAACCCTATAAGAAAACCTAGAACTTTGCACACACCGAGATGATACATTTCTTAAAAAAGTCCCATAAAAATTGCAATGTTTCTTATTTAATTGTTCCGTGAAAATGGAAATTGCCGAAAAAATTGCTCAGTCTTTTTGCAACCTTTAGCAACTGAACTACTGGACGGAATTCATTACAAGGATATGTCCGACCTGATCCAACAACTAAAGTCGCCACTTCCCAAATGGATGCTAAGGTACACAAGTTCATGGGAGACAATGCAATTTACGGTCCAGGTATAGTACCTTTGACCGTCGCACAAACTGTCAAAACTTGTTGCCCATTATTGTTTTCCTTTTCGAAATCGTGATCTTAAAACCAACATAATCAGAAAGAAACCATGTTGACACGGTCGGTATTCCACTTCTACCTAAAATTCTGAGTATTCACCTCCCGTGAAGGTCTCTCTCTCGCTCTGGATGTTAAAAGGGCGTTTTGGGTCAGAATAAAATACACCAGGTATCTCACACAGGTCGTTTTCAACAATAAATTACAGTTTCTTCCAGCTAGTTGATGTCAACGCGAAATTTTTCCTTCCAACAGAGGTACGCCTCTATACCTATCCCAGACTACTTCACATTTTGGGTCGTCCGTTCTATTTTTATCGAGATTTATAAAATATGACCAATTGTTCTATTGTATCGTGGGTGTCCCTCTATACAGACAGACTTGCGCATTTAAATTGCCTCGAAACTTTTCTTCTCATCCTCAGTGTCCGTTTTCTATTAGAAACTTTTTCGTATAGGTACTTTCTCAGTTTTGGCATCGTCGACACCTATACGCTTCTGATAACAATTTCATCCTTTTCTCTGGATATGTGTTTGTGTGTCAATATTCCATTTTTCGAATTCCTTTCACATGAATGTAAAGGTTGACTTTAAATGCAAAACGTGTATAGGTATATGTATTCCCAGAAGGAGAGGTCATAAATATAATATCTTTGTGCACGTCTCTTCGTATAAGGTAGTCTTTTGTTTGATTTTTTTTTTGTACGAACATATAATGTGTAAATATTTATACTCTTAGTTGAATAGTATAATATTGAAGGTCA
Source organism: Cheilosia pagana (assembly GCA_936431705.1). Taxonomy (NCBI): domain Eukaryota; kingdom Metazoa; phylum Arthropoda; class Insecta; order Diptera; family Syrphidae; genus Cheilosia; species Cheilosia pagana. Next base: position 4,893,169 of record OW386171.1, read on the forward strand.
CCAATTAGTCCAAGTTTTACAACAAAGAAAGCGATACATAGCAGCTGCATATGGTTAGTGCAATTGGTTCTGCTTTGTGTGGCGTTGACAGTAAGAATATTTTCGTTGAAAGGCGTGCAGTACGTCTGAATTTATTTTTAGCCAATTTATGGTTTAACATGTCCAACAGGAGAGGTGGCCTACGTCGGGTTTGAGTCACAGAAAGTTCCACAAATTTATTTCGTTACCTCAACAGTCAACTGTGGAAAATTCTAAATTCCAAATTCTCACAAAAGTTAACCACTTTTGACATTCCCTTCAAATTGATGTAAAAATGAATAAATAAATTCGAGGGAATGCCACTAGAATCATATTTTATTTCCGCTCTGAAAAAACGCCGTCTTAACGCATGTTGACATTGGAAAAAAATTTATAAAAAGCCAATTGCAAAATATACGCACAACTAGGTCGCAAAATAATGGGACGGATGTCGATTTTTAAAAGTCTGCTAAAAAAGACAGAAACCTTTGAGGAATTCTTTGTTATCGTTCGACCTAAGAGATTTTTTACTCGAAGACTGCGTCCATTGTAGATTTTTCAATGAACCTAGCCAATTTTTTTCGATCTCTGAGTCTTTTTCTGAAGACGTTTTTAAAAACTCAAAGGCAAGCTCAATTCTTTCAGCTCCTCGCGCGCTATCGACGCAAAGTTCTGCAATTTATAAGCCCAAGAGTGGACAAAACTCTGAGTGGGACAGCTTAAAAGTTGAATTATTAAAAAGAAAATTCTTTAAAACATTTCCAATGCAGGATCGCATGACTGTTCTTAATGTCCAAACACTTGAGAGCAAAATAAAAAAATAATAAAATACAAAACGCTTTCTACAAACAAATAAATATAGTATAGTATTGTGTCACAAGACAAATAGTTAATATCAAAGCGGCATAATTGAGCTACGTGTGCTGTTAACCTACCTCCGGCGTCTCGTTTATATTTTTCATTTGTAGATAATATTTTTCAATGCTCTCCCTGGCTTTATTTCATTTTTCCTTTTTTTGTTATATATTTTTTTTTGGTCGTTCGTTTCCCAGAGATAAGATTATTTGTAATTGATAAAGTTGATAAGATGAAAACCCTAGGTACGTTATAAGGTATGTTGTTGTTTCGTAATTTTTTTTATTTTTTTTTCGTTTATGCCAGTGTATACTTAGACACATATCTAATAGGCAGTGGAGTGTACAGTGTACACTGTACATTTAATGGGATAGAGCGAGTGAGGGACGAAGGATAGGTGCGTATATATGAGTTGTGTATATGGACTTTAGTCGATAACAAAATAATAGTAGTCATATGCAGCAATATCAGTGCAAACGGCCGGAATAGAGAAGCGAAGCTAAACTATGACAAATGTTGCGCATTAAATAAATTGAAGCAGTTTAGATGGGTAGAACTAAAGTTGATTTCGATTGATTTGAGAGTTTGTTTTCCAGTTTAACCTACAGATGTGTAATGTGTCTTTTTCTTCCTTTTTTACATAATTCACAGGGTTTGACATACATTTGTCCGATTTGTAAATTCCTGGTTTCCTCAAAAGCCTCTATCACAGCTTCCAACATTTTTTTTTTTTTTTTACATTTATCGATTTAGCCCTGGGGCCGAATCGTGTCATCCGTGAACGAGCATTACGTGACGGAATTTGTTTTTGTTTCACATGTAAAATCAACTGATTCCGTGAACGTAATGCTCGTTCGCGATTCGACCCCTGTAAAATAGCTAAAGCGTCCCTTACACGTAACAGTTACTATCATAAGAAAATAACTGCGATCTTTTATGCAAAATTCCAGTAAGAAAAACTAGTAAATACTTTGTTCTAGTATGTTTTGCACATGAGCGCCATTATTTTCTACCTGTCACCGCATTCGTGCTGCAATAATTTGTCTGTTGTTAATAATCGCATTAAAATATTTCACTAAAGGTTGGTAATAAGTTTTTAAGTGTTCATTTCTTGACGCGCATACATTAACCAGTAGCACTTAAAATATTTGTGTTCCGAGTCTGGTATCTTTTGTTTGGCGTTTTTAACGCTCTTTACACTCTCCGATGTTTGTGAGGGAAGATGTAGGTAGACGCATGCATGCACTTTGTGCACTCCTACTGTAAAAAGTTATTAGAAAGTCGATATACTTCCTTCTTGGGCTCGGCGCGCTGCTAGTAATAATGCGCACGAAGATCGTCACCTTTTGAGAGCACGTTTAATATTTTTTTCTGCTAAAGTGTGTCCAGTCTTCTGGTGTTTAGTATTTTGTAGACTTCACTAGCCATAGAGTTAATTTGAAATAGATGTTCTATTGATTTTGTTTTTCTCCTGTAAAACAGTCAAAATAACTAAAAGGACCCATACACGTGGCGCACAAATGTGTTTTGATGTATTGCCAACTTTATAGTTGGTAAAAAATGCTGTAGTTTCGAGAAACTGCGCAGATTGAAGTATCAAACTTATTTCGGAACAATAAATGTCCCTTTGTGCAGCTTTTGTTTTAGAGTCGTATTTGCGCAGCTTTTGCTTGCACATTACATCAACTATTTTTGATGCAATCATCCAAACGAGCTTCAGTAAATTTTTACAATTATACAATTGTTCAGAATGCGACTGAAGTGCTTGTGAGAAAGGTGGCCTGCCGTCATATACACGAAAAATCCACTCACGAACCTTAGTCCTTCTGCACCCTATCTTCAAAAGCCCATTGTACTCTTTAATCATCCCGCCATTCGCCATGTGGAACGACGCGACGTCCGGTTTTGTGCACTTAATGAATATACTCAAAACCGCACAACCTATCCAAAATAAGGTCAAGGCTGGCGTTGTGCACATCCGCAAACAGCCACATATTGAATATGACCACCCACACGAACTGCTGTGTGCCCTCCAAGCGGAACTATATGTTGATGTACCGTTAATCCCCCAAACACCTAATCGTTGCCGCCAACGACGACTCTATAAATTAATTCCAATTTATTTATTTATATTGTTTTTTTTTTTTTGTTAAATCCATCAGCAGCCGCAGTTGACTGTGACTCGGAAGCTCAGAGTGTAATCGCCATATGCACGCATATCTGTATCTCCAATTTACTTGGTGATTCGTTCGTTTTTCTTTTAATCTGCAAAGAGTTCATGTACTAATTTTAGAATAATACTTCTTAGCCGCATAGTAGCTAAGCATAACTAGTATGCTCCCTCTGACTGTGCGCGCTTGGCCTGACTCAAGATATACTCGTATACCGCGCGCGCACATGTGTGTAGATTTTTTTTTTTTGTGTATCTCATCTCATTCACCGCAAACTATATAATAAAAAAGCAATATGCAAATAGTCTGGTGGTGGCTCATCCTAAATCAAGCAACTAGCACCAAATACACTCTTGGTATATGTAGGTAGGACGATGCTTCTTCTTCGTTCTTGGCCGCTTGGCGCGCTACTATAGTGTTGAAGACGATGATAATGCATGAAGATCGTCGCCTTCATTGTTTGCTCTTCTACATAAAAGTAAAAAAACAAATATGAGCTTACTGAGATACGACGAAAATGGCAAGATCTCGCGAACGCAACCCCAAGAAAAGATACAAACGGACGAAACCGAGGAGATGTGCGCGCGGACGAAGAAAAAAAAATGATTCCTTCGTGGTCCACAATAGTTTTGGGGCTGGACCTTAACAAGGTGCCACTTATTTCCATCCTACTGTATCGCATTGGACAACACTAGCGCACGACGATAATGACGACGACGACGATGATCATAATAATGAGCATGAATATACGCGAGAACGTAGACGAAACGAAGACGATGTTCGCTGTTCTTGTTTTGTTATTTATTTTTAAATAACTTACATGTCTACATAATGTAGTCGCATATACCTATATGTATGTTATGATTATTTTTATTTTTCGTTGGACTCGTTTAACTTCAATATTATGCGTTGATTTTTCGATTGCAGCAATCCTTTGTTTTGCAACAGCACCATCAGTGCAATACCACACTAGCCCATGATAATATTTCTGTTGTTGTTTTTTTTTTTTAAATTATGTATACACTTACACATATATATAACTGTATGGGCTGTGTGGAAATGCATGTTTAAAATATGGTGGTTCCTGTTGAACGGACGACTAACGAGTGCTGCTGCTGCCGTCTACTGGCTTCTACAGTATTCCGTAGTTACTCCTTCAGCTTCTGCTGCTGCTTCTGTTTTCCTTTCTTATATTTTTACTTTTCTTTTCTTTTGTTTATTGTTTTTTTTTATTTATTTATTCTTGGCTGTTTTAATTTTGTTTTTATTTTTTGTTTGCATTGTTATTGTTTTCGTGTGGTTTTTCTTCGTTTGGTCATTCATTTAAGGATAAACACCAACACTCTTTTATAAGTCACATAGGGTGTGTATTGTTTACGCTTAGGTCCTTTTGTATGCTGGATAATTATTATAGTCGTGGATTTTCATATTTCTAGTATATGCGGGGGCATTTTATTCTACTTTTTTAATTAGACTTGTTAGGAAATCTTTCTTTTGTATATCAATTCAAAGGAGTTCAGCTTGAACTACTTGGATCGGTTTACAAATGCTTTGGAGTTGACTCAACTTTGTTGTGTTGTGTACGAAGGCACTATCTAAGAAGGTGTTGTAACTGCTGAGGGTTAAACACCTCGCTGCGCGGGCCTTTGTTTTTTGTGGCTAGGATAAGAAAATGTCCATATTTTCATCCAACTTTGGACCGGCGCAGAGAACTGTAGAAATTAGCAGCGTACCTCTTTGATCACACACTCCTACTGCTTAAAATGGAGGTTTCCGATCGCACCTGATTCTGCTTAAAATCTGCTACCCTCCCATTTTCAAACTGTTTTACTTCGTTAAGTGCTTGCTGTTGTTCCTAATCAACTCGATGGGTCCTTGGGGCACTATCAGCTCACGTTTGCCCCGAATGAGTCGACTCCGGTCCTCCTTTGAAAAGGAAATGCTCCCCAGTTTTAGGGAAGGACACACGCGATTGTTTGATGTTTTTTTTTTAACGCAGGAGCGTGTTCATTTTGACGAAATCACACAAAGAGGAAGGCTTAGGGGCCTATATATTAACACATTATTCACATTGTTTATTTGAACAGTCTATTGTGACCTACACGTTCATAAATAGGTCGCTGCATAAATTCTCAGCCAATTTTCCATTGTCGCTCACGAAGAATCGCACTGTCCTTTTGCTCTGGTATGCAGACGACATCTTAAGCCATGCACTCGAAACTATTAAACTTTCATTTGAAATAGATCAGCGGTAAATCAGAACCAATAACAAACTGGTCAGACCAAACAGAAGATAATGAACGCGATTCCGTTTCGATTATATCTATCCAGGTCTGTGTCTAACCTTTGGCCTAATAAATGCCGTGCATCAGTATTTTTTTTACTTTCTCGGAATGCTAATAGAACGATTAGCTCGTTTTCCCTTTTCATTCGATATCGTTCTATTGCGTAGGTAGCAAACTCTCTGGTCTCATCCATCTACCAGAAAAGGTCTACTGCCCGAGTCCTTTTTCGATTGTCACCAACAGAACATAAACAAGTCTTCATTTTTTTTTTTCAAAATAAAGAGTTCACAAAAAGGAGAATAAGAAAAAGATATACATATATTAAAACTTGTTATGAAGAGAAAGACAAGGAAGGAATTTGTATTGGGATTCCATTTTCGTTGTTCTTCTAGGATTTTACTAGAAATGGTGGTACTTTCAAGTACCTAAATGTTTTCTGGTTTGTGTCACACGTATTATCGTTCGAATAGTTGCACGTTATCTTATCACTCAAGAATAGCAACAACAAAAACAGTAATGATAGTAACTAGATATGGTTTGTGGGCATGTATTCGCCCTTTTTTTTCTCTTAATTTATTTATTTATTTATATGTTTTGTTTTGCTGCTCATTTTGCTTGTTTGTTTATGGTTTATTTGTTGTGATCAAACTTCGTGTTGTGATTCACATGTCTTTGATCTGTTTAATCGAAAAAATTCCACTTACATTTTGATCTAATAAATATTTATTAAAATAAAGAAACAAATTTCATTTGAAATTCAAACTCAAAGCAGTTGTAAAAGAGAGTTATGGGCGACACTAAGCCAACTTGGAGTGCTGTAATTAAAATTACAAATGTCTACCTAAGCTTGTTGCATCAATATTAAAGCGCACGTACAGTGTGGAGTGGTTGTCTGCTTCGGTTATCGATATGTGGAAATTTAAAAATAAATAAGAGTTCTTATCTTAACGGCAGAGATATTTTTTTTATTCGTTATTCTTTGTAATGTTGTTGAGGTAAAACCTTTTGGATATTATGGTATCTAGGAAAAGACGCGCGACTTGAGCATTTGCACGAATGCCCTCTTGAGTTATCTATCGCATTACGAGACAGGTCATTTTGTATATATGATTGAAATGCATTTCCCAATCAATTTGGAAATTTCTGTCGCGAATGCAATTGTTGGGAAATCTCCTGCAGGTTCTTTTGTTGGAAATGGTTGGTGCCTACTGTTGCGGTTAAAGGAAAATGCATTTAAATTGACTTATTTTAGGGATTAGTAGATTAATATTGAGTGGCAGTCAGAAAGACTTACCTTAGCATTTTTTAGGTTCATGTTTTAGAAAAACAAAAAGTTGATACGTTGGATATTCAAAAATTGGGAGCTATCTGTTGATTAAGGAGGTCAAAAATGAAGATTAATTATTTTCACGGGGATTCCGAGGCGGGAGCTAAAACGTCTAGTCGATCTAAAGAAATTTTTAGCCTTCCCTTGAATATTTGCGTAATTTCTTCTCTAACCTGAAAATTCGTCAACGACGTTTACAGGGTTCAACTATTTTTTTTTTCTTATTTTAGCTAGAACTTAACACGGTGTTTTCACTGCCGAAAATGTTTATAAATCTCTTGGTGTTCCAAGTGACATTTCATACTATTCCTAGTCAAAGTCATTCATTAAATAAATTCCATCAATAAACTACACAATTTAATATATATTTAAAATAATTTTTAAGAACTTTTTTTTTGTTTAATAGATAAAATAAAATAAAAGATTTGTAAACTTCAAAATGTCAACTTTTCACTTCCCTTCACTACTAATCTACTGCCTTTGAAAGGAAAAACCCTTTGACTTCAATTTTGTGGGCGTGCTATATAGTTTTCTAAACTTATTTAAAAAAATAAATATTAACAAATTTGTTTGTTTTTTTCTATTTTCTAGCTCCATGCTACGGCAAATAAAACTACAAACAACAACTGGCTAAAAAGCAATTCGCAATTCTAAAATGTGGAACGCAAAGAAAAACGGCACAAATGTTTTGCTAATTTTAAATTTAAAAATAAACAACCGCAAGAATCTATCAACATATACATTTCGTCGTTATACGTAAATTTGAACAAAGCAATTTACCAACAAAATCACAAAGTGTCATGCAAAACAAAAATGCAATTATTACAAAGTCTCTAATCATAAGCTAGTAAATTTCAACACTCAAAACAAGGAAACTAAATTTTTAAACTTAATTTTTTTCCTACACACACATACATATTATAATATATATGTATATATAAAATAGAAAAAAAACGAATGTTGTGCCGTAAACGTTGAAAACGGGGAAGTAACTTAATAAGTTCAGCAAACAAAGATATGCCACATAATAGTCATAGTTCGCATTCTCGTCATGCTGGCTCATCCGGCGACGATTTGGGCAGTACTGATGAAGTGAAAATCTTCAAAGATGAAGGCGATCGAGAGGATGAGAAAATCTCATCCGAAAACTTATTAGTCGAAGAGAAGTCGAGCCTGATTGATCTGACGGAGAGTGAGGTGAGTTGGAACCTACTCAAGCCATCTAAAGTAATTACAACAAATTTTTAAACCTTAAAAAAACCTGTACAATGTCGTTGGTATACAAGTGTGAAATGATTTAAAATAGTCTCGGAAAGTAAAGTTAAGATTTGTCCATCACTTGATGCACTCTTATACCAGCGACATAGATTGGGTACTAGACAAAAGAAGAATAAGTCAAAAATGCTCGTTTTTGAGATACATATGCTGCTCTACTTATTTTGACCTATTCTTTTTGGTTATAGTTGCCTTCATTTAACCACGCATTGAGTGCTGACAAAATGATTCACTAATGTTTTTGTGTGTTCTCTTTCTTTTTATTTATTTCCAGGAGAAAGGTGGGAAGATAACGACGCGGCCGGATCACAGTCCTGTTTTCAGTGAGTATTTTTTTTATTTCCGTTTAAAATTTTTATCAAAACGTAGATTTTTTTTTTTCTGAATGCGTCCAACTCAAAAGAAATTCATAAATTTCGAACCAAAAGTCGACTTTAAGCGAATAAAATATGTATAGTCAGGTGCAGATATAACCCCCCAAAGGTACAACGCATTCATATATATAATGTAACTGCATTTATTTCGTATCATTCTCTGTATTTACTCACTCCAAGGTACACATAAACTAGGTGCTTCTTAATGGGTTAGTGCTATGACTGGGTAGACAAATAGTTTATACAAATTAAAGTGTCAACGTTCTCATTTGACGTGTGTTTGCTTTATGGGTGCAGATAAGACGGCTCTTTTAACAATATTGGGTGTAAAGGAAAGTTACCGCCGCTTTTTATTCAAAATCTAAATTTAGTCGTATATAGTTTTGCATTTCTTGTCAGATTAGATAGCCACTTGAAACACTTACCCTTGACCATAGTTAATTTTTCAATAAAAAGAACAGCAGCTTCTTTTAAGGGGAGAATTTTCTTAGCATCAAAACCTGAATAAACTGACACTTGACAGTAAAACTGTCCTCTCAATTCCGCAACTTTTTTACAAACGTTTCCCCATTTCTCGTTTAATTTTTAATTTTTTTTACAAAAACGTTAATCCTCTAAGATTTCAAATAGGTTACCCTGTGATTATGCAACTTATTATTGCCTTGTTTTTCATTAGAAAGTAATTATTATACACCAGGGACAACTAGGACAAGCGCTTCGCATCCTATCCTTCATTGAACTATGCACATCTCTATCAATTTGTAGATTCTAAGAAAACGACCGAAACGAAGGATCATCTGGCACTCAAGTAATCCACATCTAATTAGTGCATCTTCCAGGGAATCTTTCAGGCACTTTAATTTCGACTCAGTCCACTTTCTTTCGAAGGCCAAAGTAACTAAATACAGGAAGTGTCTCACATTTGTTTTCTTATTAGCTTCTTCTCACCTTAACACTCGATTTTTGTTTGCATTTCGACGTCTATAATAGATTTTCGGAGATAATTTACTGTTCGCCCAGTGTGTGCCTTACCTATATATATAGTTTTGTGTGAAGGAGGAGCGCCAACAGCAGACCAGCAGAATCGGTCATCAATTTATTAGGAAATGACGAACGGACAAAAAATGGCGTTAAAGGTACAACAGTCAGACAAACAAACAAACAAAGAAGAACTATAAAAAAAAATACGAAAAAAAAACACAACAAAGTAAGAAACAAGAAGAACAAAATTCAGAGAAGCTGGTTAGGAGGATGTAAGTGGAAACAAAAATCCAATAGAACATAAAAATAAAAGTTGTTCTTGAAGTCTGACGACTGCGGAGCTGAGACAGCACGTTGAAATTGGTTTTGGATGCCTGCGCCTGGTAATGAGTTAGCTGATGATGATCATCATGATGTGTTGATGATAGTGGTCCTAACTGCGCCAAATTCAATCCACCATCCACCAACATACGTATACACATATTTATATAGGTAGATATAACATTTGCCTTTTGGTCCTGAGGCTGCTGTGTGCATTCTCCTCATTTGTGCTGTTTAATCCTCGTTTTTTTGCGCTCTGCAACGCGAGCCAAAGTGATAATTTTCTTGTATTTTATGCGCTTACGTCAATCTGTTGTATTTTATTAGACATTCGAGTTCTTCCCACATTTGGCTTCAATTTTCAACGATACATATTTGAAATTAAGAATCTTCAATGAACAACAGCTCTCCGGCACCATCATCATCATCATCATTTATGACAGTAAAAACAACCTAAAGATTGATTACTCTAGTTTTTGTTTTCATTTCGAAAAGAAAAAAAAATATATATCTATTAATGGGTTTGTGTGATGATTAATTTGTATTCCATGTCCAGTTTTTCCCTAAGCAATCATATTCTTCGAATTTTGTGTGGCATGTGTCCATATAGCATACCAATACCAACACTGCCATGTGAAACCTTTTAGTAGTGTTGCAGACGTGAAGACCTAGAAGATTGCGATATGTTGCAAGCTTTGCATAACGTGTGCGGAAACATGATACCAACCTTCTTTTACTGCAAAAAAAAAAAAATAAAAAATAAAATGAAGGGTGCATTTGAACCTTTCGGCAAAGATCTCCTTGTATTAATTAGAAAATTGATGGGTATAGGAAGGATGTTATTATTATGTTCAACTCTTTCGTACAGACAAGGTCACGTTTGAAAGAATGTCGTTGCATTTGCATAACTGATAGTGATAAAGAAACCATTTGTCTTGCTCTCTTGATTGCCAAGAAGTTGACCACTCGTTTGGGGACTGATTTTTGCTGGCAAGAAATTAAATTCGTTTGCATTCCCGTCATTGTCGTAGGGTACGATTTCTGGTGAACCGCACAGTCCCACATCTGAATAATGTCCAAGGAAGGAAAATTCCTAGCTGGCTCCTCTCTGTCGAGCGAGGATTTGGTATTTTAACCGGCTCAAATGCCGATCTATTGTATTACCAATCGGTATAGTGGTTGAGTGCCATTATTTTTGTGGTCAGGTGCAGAGTAGTTCTCACAAAAATCGTTTCCAAAATAATTTGGGCTTCTTCATAGCTGCTTTGTTAATTTCCATTCGCAACATTCAGCGGAGTGGGTCTTGTCTGATTGGCTGACTTCCTGAATGTGGATTTGTTATGGCATCACTTACACAATCCGTATGGATTACACAAAAAAGCGGGACTTGTTTGGAGCAGCGTTTAATTTTTTATTTCATCACAATCGGTTATTTCGATCGGAAGATATACGAATTTAAGGGGGCAGATTATGGTCATCCGCCCAGAATTGCATGGAACGAATGACAAACTGCCAAAACAGATCCTGCAAAGGCTCGTAAAATGCCAATAACCACTTCCTCTTCCGATGTCATGCAGTAATTCGTTCCAGAAAACCACCGGCCGGCATTTTGCCTGATTTCGACATAATGAGCCAACAGCGAAATCGGAACCAATGAACCAAAACCAGAGGAAGTGTGCATGTGCGTAAATCATGCACTCCATGTGTTGTACAGAGTTTGTTCAATTCAAAAAAAAAAAAACATATCCGTGTTTGGGGATGTTTTGCGGCAAATGTTTTTATATATTTCTAATAATTCTGCGACATAAATGACATGTGTAAAACGATGGCGGAGCGGCGGAGTGTAATCTCATTTAATCTCCTTGTTGCAGATGACTCCTTTTTGCTGTCTCATGTAAACGGTCACTTAAAAGTAATTCCTAAATTGCGAAATAATTAAAATTGCGCGTAGGTATTCATTAAAATTTGGAGACAAAACAGAGAGAGAAGGCGGTTGTTGTTTTTTTTTTTTGTCAACGACAAATGAGGACGACAAAAAATTAAGTAAAAAAAAAGAGAAACTCCTGTGGGGTGATGCAGGTTCTGCAATGAAGCATCCACACATGGATGGAGGAAGGAACCATAAAGAAAATGTAAAAATTGTTAACATAAACTTTGGAAGCAACAGCGCGCTAGCGCTACGCTACCGCAAACAGAGAAGAGAGAGTGAAAAGATAGTCTGAGGTCTGACGGTCTGAGCCTCTGAGCTGGACTGGAGGACAGAACGCAGAAGGGTAAATAAAACCTACCTGTTTTCTGGTGAAGGATATCTTTGTACCCATTTGTATTTATTCGGATTTTTATTTTTATTTCGGTGTGTGTAAATTGCAGTTGGTTTCTTTGTACGTGAGTGAATTTCTTGAGCCCCGTCATGCAGCCTGCTGCCTGCCTGTTAGGTCGTTAACAACCGAAGGTAGATATACAACAAGGAACCTGGATTTTTTTTTTTGAAATTATATTATTATTTTCTTTTTCGTTTTATTTATTTATATTGCCTCGTTGGCATTTATATATTTTTTGATTGTGTGGAAGAATTCTTGTTGTAGATTGTTACCTTATCATGCTAAATATGTTAACGACGTACCGTAACAGGATAATTACTAATGAAACTTGTAGCTTTTTTTTCATCTCTTCGTTGTCGTCGTCGTCGTCTTGTTGTTGTTGTTGTTTATGATTGCCTTTAAGGTTTTTGGGGTTTTTTCGCTGGAAATAAGACCCGATATACGTATATTTTTTTGTTTTTGTATTTTTTTATTAATGAATTTCGTTGGCACAGGTATAGCTGTAGGTATGAATACGAATCGGGTATAATATGAGTTTAAAATTGAAATAGGAATTGTATAGCCATATTTTTCTATTTGAATGCCTTAGGCGTTGTTATTACATTAAACTGGGGTTTCGATAATTTTTCGGTTAAATTAATTGTTTTCCAAGTTAATTATACTAATAAAGATAAATGATATTTCGAAAGGAGAAATACATAATTATTTAATTACAAGGTCTTAAAGTTATTGTTAAAATATGTGTTTGTTTCTTTTTAGGTAAAGTGGAACCGCATGCGTCGAGCTTTAATATGGGCTACTTAGTATCACCGTATTCGTATACAAACGGTGGAGCGGGAGGATTACCTGTCTCTATGGTGAGTTTGAATTTAAATTGTTAATTTATGTAGGTATACTGAGACTCGAGGCTATAGTATTCAGTTGTGTGGTGAATGCATGAAAACGGTTGAGATGTAGGTAGTTCCAGGAATCACTTTTGTTAAGTGTTCTTTCTCATTAGCAAACGTCGAATTGGGTCGTATAGGAGAGGTATGGACAGGTGGATGAGGCTTGTCGTGTGCGGACAAGGCAGAGGGTCGAATTTCTGACGATTTTCTTTCCAAGTCAATAATATGAGATCGTGTCTGAGGTTCGCTTATGTGGGAGGCATTGTGGGTTCCCTTTGAGTACGTAGGGCGGTACAGCACTTGCCGAGAATATTCGCCTATATCTGATGGGGGAATCTTTAGGTCGAAGAAGCGTCTTCCCAGGTCATATAATTCATTTTTTTCGTCCCTATAGCTTTTGCAGAAGCCATTCGATATAGAATACACGCTGCGACTGTTTCATAGACTTCTCCGCTAAATATGTTTTCCCCAGAGCTACCTATGACAAACAAACTGTTTCTGCCACTCCAATCTTGATTTGACTGCACAATATAAGCTATAACCTATAACCGAAGCTCTTCACACGAAGATTACGATCAATAGATAGATGTGAATGTCTATTTGCTAAATCTTGTATTGTCAATCCCACCAACGCAGCATATTTTTGAAAAAATATATACAAAACGAGGACGAAATTTTCTTTTTCCTATATATTCTCTGGTTTTATTGTTATCCCTTGTTAATCTATACAAAGTTTATCTGCTAAGCATTTGATCCCTATTCCCCTGTTATGTTCCTCAATGGAATACAAAAAGTGATGAAAACAATTTAATACCAACGAGCATTCACATAGTAATGTAATATTATAGAAATGGTAGTGAGGACAAAAATAAAAATAAAAAAATAAATCATAAGGAGAAAATCGGATTTTCTTGTTTTTTTCTCTTCGTCTTTGGGGATCTCCGAATAAAGGGAAACCCCGAAAGGTTGTTTTTGATTCCTGTCGTACCTACCCTCTATGTGGTTCAAATATTTAAAAATATATATGTGTATGTACTAAGCTTTGCCCCACAGCAGATATAAAAAAAAAACAATGGCCGACGGTATTGTGAGTATTACTTCTAGGATGATTAAATGGGAAAATTGAATGCAGACAGAGAGAGGCCCGCCTCTTCAGCGTTCTATAATTTTTCGCATTAAAAAAGAACAATTGGCCTCATACCATCCATACCTTTGAGTAACGCTGCTCATAAGTCCTCAAAGTGAGACATTTTCGCGCCTTAAAATACCATACAAATTTCATCCGATGTGATAGCAACATGTTTTCTGATTTTTTCTTAACGCCAATACACAGAAAACAACTTGGGTGGTTGTCTTATCTCATACTTAGGAAGACATTATCAAGTACTCTTCTCTTAAGGACACCCGAGCAGCGCCATGTCGAGTTTTCTGAGAACTCAGGTTGCCAGCGATCCTTCTTATTGTCGTGCAATTGGCAAATCCTTAGATATTCCAGCACTGCTGAGTAGGTGCTTCCCAAAATCCATAAATAGTTTCTATGAGAGTGTGCTCGCCACAGGAACTGAAGCTTGTATCAATTTCTCGGATCTCTCACTCGATAATACGAACTTATTTCAATCATTGCGTACATACACATTTCACTAAGAGTGCAATTTTGAATTGATAACAAACTACCCTTAAAAAAACAAATCCAATGGCAATTCTATCGCTCAAACAGATCTAAAGAATTTTTAAATAACCACTTTTGTGATGACAGATGAGCGACAAAATAGTTATAGGTCTATCCTTCCATACACGATTTGGTTACAGTTCAGTAACATTCCGTTTTTTTTTTTGGATTGTAAACCCAGGGGTAAGTTTTGTGCTGCGACACGAGTGCCTAATGTCATGGTGGTTGGTTGGTGCAATTTACAATTCACTGGGGAATCACATTATTAACGCAAGGGATTTATGCGCGTCCACTTGAAATTATGGTACGCAATTATGTTCCGGTCGGTATTTTTCAAATGCCTGCTACCCCGCCCCTAAATAAAAACCATGTAATTTATATGTTTCATTTGAGCGTATGGAAGGTCCTTTTCTTTCCATTTGACAACAACAACAACAAAAATGATTGTAAACCCTATAGTTGAGGAGACCCCTCGGCATTTTGTTAGTGATGAAAATTTAAACGGGTGATAATTGAGGGGGTTATACCGCTGCGATTATAATTACATGTGTTATTGAGTTGTTGTTGAAAAGACTAATGTATCGCATTGTCCTGTGAACTTTGAGGAGGGGCACCCTTCTATCTTACTATCGGGGAAGGATCTTCTCCGATTGCAGGTGATAACCTAAAACAGTGATTATTAAAATAAACAGAACAACTGGAAAAAAATAGAATTTCCATCTCATCGGAGTGTGTTGTGTATATCTCATCTCGCGCAGTGGCTTCTTGTCGAACCATGAAATAAACAAGCATGCTTTCCAGTAGCAATTCCCTGCCGTTGTATAATCACATGTTAGACGCATCCAAGCATGTATTTATCTACTCCACATCCTATAGCCGATAAACCAAACAACAAATTACTGCCTACCCATGTGCCGAGCAAACATCTTATGGGCAAGTTGTAGAAAACAGAAATTCGACTGTTTTATTCCTGTATATTGTCCCTCTTTTACAATTGATTGTGTGTTGCTACATTTCTCAACACATATCCATCGGCACCTTGGGTGGAGCCTCCCCCCACCCGCTTCAGCAATATGTTGCCATGAAGAGCCACCACCCGCTTCCTGTCATAATTTATTCCATCTCCACTAGCACTAACAAAACAATAACATCAAGATCGACATACACTGCACACATGTAGCTGTGTGCAACTATTTCTTAAATTATGGCCTTTGTGGTGTTACTGCAGAGCGATATAGGTGGGTAGGTGGTAGGTACTACGCGCGTTACGTTTAGGTAAGCGTAAGACGGAAAGCAATATGTAAACGCTCGCTTCGATATAGTGGTCTATTTTTGGGAGTGCATCCCTGGGACATTTTTAGCGCGCGCACACAACTCGCTCTGGCGTATGGTGTTTGGGAAATTTTTGAATTTTCGCTTCCTTTGCGGAGAGATTTGGTTGTGCACATGCACATGATGCCCAAGAACATCAAGCTGATGGTATTTAAGCCGATTTCCCATTAAAAGTGGTTGTGTAAGCAATCATTCGTGTACACAATATATATTTAATTATTAGCCTGATATGCAAGAGACACAGTTTCGTGTCAACTTGACCTTAGTTAATTAAGATCGGACCACATTTGACGGTCTCACTTAAGTCTTGCTTAAGATCAACGCTGAATAATTTCAATTAAGCTCATTGTCGGATTTTATTTTTTACGTTGTTTATTATTTTTTTTCTGTTCCATGCCTTTTGTGGGCGTTTTATTCGTAACATGGATGGAAGACAAGATGTAGGGTAGAAGCATAAATAATTCGAAGAATTTTTTCTTCTCTTCTTTGTTAATACGTATTAATGGATGTATAATTTTTTTAACAGAAATGTTGTTTCTTTTTTTTTTTAACGGACAGACTGTGACAATAATATTCTATGTGGAATAGTTTTGAAATTAGTAATTGACGTCAAAGAGAGAGAGATCAGCAGCGTATATGACCTAGGCGTATGCAAGTAGAAGATATCATAACACAACAATTAAATCGATATTAAGTGGATGGCGAGTAAATGCTCATATGCGGTGGCTACTATTGTTCTAATAAAAAGTTATTAAAGTCTAGATTATGAAAACGGGAGAGCCCTCAAGGGGGCTGTGGCACTGCGGCCTCTTGAAGGAGCCTATTGTGTCTTCCCTGGTGATGTCCTAGGGCCATGTGAATGATAGTTCTGGAAATGATTCTTAAGAGAGTGCGCAGCTGACAAAAGATGTAAGTTGAAGTCGCGCAACAGATAAGCTCCTCAGGGTTGAAAAAAAAACACCTGGAACCCCTAACTCATTTCTGCCTATATTTTTGACCTACAGATGGTGTTAGTTACCATTTGCAGTTGTTCCTTGGCAAAATACATGCGTTTCCCGCAATTATAGACCACTGTTTAATTGTTCCGGTTGTTATTCAAGTTGCCGATGAGATTTTCAATTTTACGAATTAAGTTCTTTTGGATTCCTGAATGCACAAGACATTTGCAAAATCTTAATTTTCCAATAATCATACCAATAAACAACACTTTCTCACAATTGCTTGCTGTCTGATTGGAAGCAAGTCGCTGGGAATCGTTTTAGAGAGCTTGCTGAGATGAATTTTCAATAAAACAAGACGAAGCAAAAAAAAAAATGCATCGTGCAGTGTGCGTAGATCGAAATTCGGCGTAAACTGAAAGCCATTCAAAAACATAGCGTCCTTCATGCAGGCTTAACTGCATGTACTGACGAAGTGCAATCAATATGTGACCCAGAACAGACTTATTAAAAATTGTTTTACCCAACCGTTCTTAAATATTTTGTGTATAAATTTATTGAAAATGTGTCTTTCTGACCGCTTAAAAAATACACTTTAAGCAAAACCACTCAAACTAAAGACAGTATTCGATTCATCGACCGAATAATATTCGTTTGTCATCGAAAGAGCGTGATTAATGGATTGGTATCCATCCCAAGAACGATTTAAATACCAGTTAAAAATGAAAAAGAAAAATATAGGCAAACTCTTTCAATACAAATGACGGAAATCCATCATTCACCTCGAGATGGTTGCTTATGGAATGTTATACTTAAGTTTCACCCATCTGAAATGTTATACTTTCTTTGTATGGGTGTGTGTTTTTTTGTAGGACTAACTTATTGCAATCAGCCATCCGGGTCAGCGCTGATGATACTTTTGCCCTGTCTATATATGTCGGCGCAGTGGCTTAGTGGTAGTGTGTTGGGCTACTAAGCGAGGGGCTCAGGTTCGAATCCCGAGAGGGCCAAATTACATCTTAAGGTTTTTTTCCACTGCGCCACCTCTCGCGAACGTCTGACAAACATCCGAGAGTAAAAACTGTCATGAAAGAGCTTCTCAATTAGCCGTTTGGACTCGGCGTTAAAATTGTAGATCCCTTCCATTCGTCCCAAAAATTGAAAACCCACACAAAACGAATGGTTGTGAGAAGCTAGGCCTTGGGTCCCAAAGACCTGTCGCGCCAAAATATGTATGTATGTATGTATGTATATATGAACACAGTCAAGTGGCATTTGTTTGTTACTGGGGCAATCAACATTTCGCACTTTGCAATTTGTCTCCTTAAAGTATCATCCTCCTTGCCTGTGCGCGTATGCAATTTGTTTTTACTGACCAAACAAACGATTTAATTCAATTGATGTCTCGTTCGCCCTGTAATTCATATCAATCTTCTTGTGCTTCTATAAATACTGGAGCGCATACCTACCATGTGTGTATGCCATATGGGAGTCGAGCGCTAGAAAAAAGGAGCAAAATTACAAAAATTAAATTATAATAATTTATAAAAAAAAAAATGCTGCACATAAATAGGCCCGCACAAGTACAACACATTTCGTATCATCATCATCGTCGTCGGTCGGCGTCATCGTCATCATCGTCATCATGAACCCAGAGTTGCTGGTGGCGGTCGTGCTGATGGTGACGGCTACCAAAGGAAGAAACAGTGGCATAGCCGACACTAACCGCACCCGCTCAGTTTCGCATTCGCAGAAAATTCAACGAATAAGGCAAACTGAAAGGAAATGTTAGTCTTTAATTTTCTTCGTCGCATGCTTTTATTTTTTTTTTTGCATTTTTTTTTTTATTTCTATAAACATCAAAGGCTTCATTGTTTAGATAATTCTTTAGTTTCGTTGCGTTGCTTATTTTATTTCTTTTAATATGTAAAACGATATGAAATAACTCTGTGCCGGCACACAACTCAACGGGCAAAATAGTAATACTATATAGTATAGAAAAAAAAGAACATAGAAGAAGATAGATGTAGACATAGTTATAGCTCGTTGCAGTTGCAGGTCGATTATGTGTAGGCATGTACAGCACCTCAGTCGTGTTAAATGGGGAAAAAGCCGTATGCATCGCGCCAGTCGTCCACACACACACACACAATGGGAGCACAGCAAAAAGTAATGCTTCCTTTGTTGTTTTGCTGATTTTTAAGGGTGAAGTAGCATAGACAAAACACCCATACCCGCAGCATACCGAAACGGAGGTCAATTGGTATGAAGGTGGTGACGGTTGGTAGAGAGGCGGTTTTAATTTCCGAGGAAGACAGATAAGTTCCATGCAATTAATGCAGCAACAGTTCCAAGACTTGTGTAACAAAAGTCTTTGAACCTCAAAATTGGGCGGCTTTCTAAACCTTATTTCATACGTCTAACTATCGCTTTGTACAAGAGGGAGCTGGTCATTATGACCATGATCGTCTGTGCGATATATCCTTTACGAATCACAGACTGCCGAAATTGGTAAAATTGAATAAAACAAAAGTAATTGCTATCAGGTGCTTCTTTCGAAAGGCAAGTGTCCTCCCTAGTTTTTAGACAGGCGGGGCATACTCCTTTCAATGCACGCAATACGAATTTGTGCCTCTAAATAATTCACAATTAATTAATTCGTCGGAAATTGGTCGGCAAAAGCGAACAACTACTCCAAAAGGGGTGATTCCTTCCTTTTTGGTTTTTTAAGTCTTGCTGTGTGTGTTTTTTTTAATTCGTAAAATTTTTGATGTTCTTCTTGGATAAATTTTCAAATTTGTTCATAAAATGTTGCAGCGTTCTTTTCGGAATTAAAAAAATCTTCCCTCTGATTCGCTGTGTCCGCTTTTAGGCTTCCTTGTCATTTCTGAATTCTGACAAAGAACAAATTCAGGGATCGAATCGCATCATCCGTGAACGAGCAATACGTGACGGAATTTGTTTTTGTTTCACATGGAAATCAGCTTAATTTCGTGAACGTAATGCTCGATCACGGACGACGCGATTCGACCCCAGAATGTCACGAAAGAGTACTAATTATTCGATGTCGAAAATACCATTTCGTTCTGTAAGTTACAGACTAACACCAGAATTTCTGAGCATTTCGACATTTAGCATGCAACATCAGTGGGACTCATTTTGACAAACATCTAAACTGGGCGCGTTCACGTCTTTTTTCGCATGTACCCAAAACCCAAGATACAAATGACACCTACAAGTTTATGAATGAGGGTTTTGCATTCCATCGCACAGCCTTCTAAAAAGCGGTCTGCCTGACATCATCGCTGATATCGAATTTCATTTTATTCGGCTAACTTTAGACTAATTTGACGGCGCAAAGTTTCGAGACTGTGACACACAGACGACTAAATGCCTGCGACGAATACGTCAACCCATGAATGAGATAGGCTATCCTATCCAGTCATCCACAAAGCAACAAAACTATGTAAAATAGCCAACAAGAGAGGATGATCCAGTATTTGTTGCTGCTGCTGCTGCTGCAGCAAACAAAGGTCGATTATTTTCAAACTCTCCTACTTGATCACGATTGTGAAAAGTTACACAGTCCTCTTTGGAGCTCCATTCTGAAAAACAGTCTTGAACAAAGAGTAAGAGTAAAAAAAGAAGAAGAAGAAGAAAGAAATCCTCCAAGGGAGAGCCGAGGGGTGCCCAATAATTTGGTCTTCTCACCTTGTTATGGGAATGGACAGGAGAACTAACCATGGTGCTAACTGATCATTGACTCCTTGTATTCTGTTGCTGCTTCTTCTCCAGTCCACCGACTAAAGCAGTGGTAGTGTAGTGATGAAGCGCGAATCTTCTCCAATACTCTACTCTTCCTTTTCTTTTTAATTTTTTTTTTGTATAGTTACCTCTTACACGAATTTTCTTTTAAAATTGTGTGTGTGTTTTTTTTTTTGTTATGCATGGGTTGTATTTACTTTTATTTGTAAGGACTTATTTTTTTTTCGTTTTTGTATTACCTGTTCAGTGTTGAGCGCTGCAGCAGCAGAAGTAATGCAACGACTAACTGACTGTGGACGACCGCAATGATGATGATGACGACGATGATGGCGCTGATTGGGTAGGTTGGGGCTGCATTCGTTTCGTCTTTCGTATTCTTTCGTGTCACGAGTATAGAGGTAGGATGTCTGGCGGCTGGTTAGCTTGCTTTGGATTTATTGTAGGGATCTTGTTTTCGCGCGAGTTCTGCGAACGATCCAAAAAAGAAATGACTTTTTGTTTTTTGTTTTTTTTACAAGCCTCCATAATCCTTTTGCTTTCATGGATATGCAGGTTGAACTATTTAGTTGCGACAGAAGCATCACGCATCGTATGGCATAAATAACAAGGCATTACTCTCTTTAGAGATTTTTGTTCCATGTTTTATCCCGTAGAGGTAGTAGGTATTTCTAAAATTTCAGAGAGAACACAAAAATTAATGAAGAGTGGAAAAGTTCTACTGCATATGCTCTTGGTAAACATGTGAAAGTGGTACAAATATATGTCTAAATATAGCATTAAGCGTGCTCGCACATAAATTCTGTTTAGTTACAAACTGTGGCTAGGTAGGTATATCTAGTTAGTGGCAGCGGGTGTCGGCGGTTGTGGTGATTCAGCAAACACGGGATTATGATTCAACTAGTTGAATTCAACACCCATGTGGTGTGGAATGATGTGACAGGGATGTCAAAACAAAGGCGGATTCATTAAGAGCTGTATTGTTTTTATGGCGATCCTTTTGGCAGTGTTTGAAAATAACCTGCAATAGCGAATAGATCTGACACTGCACATATCTCTCAAATTTACTGTGGAGTAGCTTTTTAGTGACGAGGCTCAATTTTGGATGGGTTTTGTTCGTTTTTGACATTGTTTGGGTCCTAAATTTTGAAAAATAGCAATTGAAATAAGTATTCTGTGGCCTAGCTTCTCACGACAATTCGTTTTGTGTCAGTTTTTCATTCATGGAACGAAAAGAAGGGTTCTACAATTTAAAGCCGAGTCCAGACGGCTAATTGAGAAGCTCTTTCTTGACAGTTATGCTCTGGTGGTTGTCAGACGTTCGCGAGAGATGGCGCAGTAAAAAAAACCGGAAACCTCTCACTAAGCCACTGAGCTTTTTCGATGGACCTACAATATTTTCCCCAAAAGCTCCTACCCCGATTGACATTTTTTCCACATGATGTACATTCCCTTAGTCTTCCTTCCCTTTCTGGTAACCTGATAGGAAGAATCTGAAGATGTTTGATCCTTACTCAATCAAGCTACATATTTTGACCGAAATATTTTTAGGCTTTCGGGCTATATAGACGGTAGTTCAATCTTGTAAAAGCGCCGGGCTGTTTGAGCATTCCCCTATACTTGTCCCCGTCAGGGAAATAAGACTGTAACAAATGAAAGTTTCGAGTGTCGACATTGACAGTCATTCTGAGCCCTAATCCGACTAAGACTAACCAGGCCAATCAAAAATAAAATTTAATCCCAAACTGAGAAACTTGCTCCCAAGCCAAACATGTGATTATGGATAATGGGTACTTTTAGGTGTGATATGCATGTCCCCCCTACCAAAAGAGCAAGAGGAAGCGCAAAAAAAATATAAACATTGAAAAAAGGCACCTTAAGGCATCAAGTTTGGTTCCCTTTAGTCCCTGCCAAGCCCTGACTTTTTGTTCAAGCATACCCGTACTTGGGTAATTTTTTTTTATCGAATTCCCTTTTTTTGGTTATTCTTCTGGTGGTTTGGTCTTTTTTTTTAAGTTCTCCTTTATAATTTACAACAAATTATCGAATTTTTAGTAGACGAGTTTAGTGAAGGGCATTACACTTCTGATGCCGTTTGTTGTACAAGCATGTGTGTACGATGCAGTTTCTCACGTTATACGCGGACGATAATGATACCGATCGTAATGTGCGATGATCATGGACTTCCGCACGCGACATTGTTAGTGTCGAGCAGCTGGAATAATTAATTGTTGCTGTTTTTGTTCGTTTATTGTTGTTCTTTCGTTGAAGGATGTTCCTTTTCGAGTGTAATTAATTAAAGTTGAGAATTATTACACGCATGTTAGATTTATGATGCCTGAATGAGGGAATCTAAATTTAAATGTTTACCTTTGTTCAGGTGGAAGCTATAAAATAAAATAATTGTTATTAGGGTTGTTTTCAATCGTAAATAAATGTGTCCAAATAAGAGAAAGGGAAGAAAGCGCTGTAAAATCAGTACCCTAAGCTTTACTTTACAGTCAACGCTATTTAAAAATGTAAACGGACCACATTTGGACAGTAACTCATCATTTAGGTATTCCCAACCAATGATAAATTGACTGTCATTTTGAGTGAAATTTCACCGAATAGCAGAAGTTTTTGTGCCAATTTATGTGAGCCATTATTAACTACAAACGGGAGATAATTAAACAAATTATTTTAAGTAAGTGATTGGTGATGCTTGCCGAAAGGAAAGTTGAGTGATCAATATCATAAAATATAAGGGGAATGATGAGTCAAAAGGGATTGCTATTCGATCTTTGAGCAAGATCTTTAAACTTTTGATTGTCACAGTTGAAAAGGAATAAAGTTCTGTTCTCCATATTCGTTGCGAGATCTTTAAGCAAGATCCTTAAACTTTTGATCGCCACAGTACGAGCTCAGTTGAAATGGAAGGACGTTCTATTCTCCATATTCGTTGCAAGAAAGGTTCGTGTTACTCCTCTTCACGTTTTTCCTTGTAAAAGCAGCTCTAGTGAGAGTTATTTTAGTCAATGGCAAGTCAATTACAAACGGAGCTGTCACTTTGGCGAACTGGTTTGCGATTGCAAAAGTGTTGCCAATGCAAAACGAACAAAAACACCCCATTTTCGCTCTGCTAAGAAACACGCATCAAACTATTGTTTAACTAAAAATAAAAACGAGTGCAAATTGCGGTTGACCGAAAATATAAATGACAAAGGAAGCAGAACTATTTCAGTCTGTTGGCGCGCCCCAGGTCGATGCACAAAAAGCAGCTAATTGGGGTTTTTCCATGTGTCATCCAAGATGGGATTGGGACTTTATTTCTTTCTATTGTTGTGTACCATGCGTTGCCGAAACATTTGCTGTCATCATCAGCCAAACTGCTTCAAACCAAATCACTGAAAGGTACATACCTCTACCGCAGTGGAATGCGACAAAGCGCTACACTTTGGTTGTTTTCAGTTGCAAGGAGTAGATATGTCCTCCGTCATTTATGAATAAGATTTTATAACATTTCTATTTAATGCTAAAACATTTACGGCTGCATTTATCTAATAAAACTAATTTTTAGTTTGCCTCGAGGGGGGGGTATATTCCTATTTAACTTTCCATCTCATGATAACTTTCGAACTTTATACGCGTACCAATCGAGATAGCTCCCCTAGTCATCTGACAAAAAAAAGAAGAAGAACCATATATATGCAGATTGCAGGTATGTGTCTCCCATATCCCATTACATCATGCTTATTGAAAACATTGCAGGCAAGCAATGAACCACGCATATGGATGCGATGGCAATGGCGATGGTAATGGTATGAGTGCAAAGCCGATATTATTCGCATCGCAAGTCTTTCCATTTCACGTTCAGGTACAACGTACGACTACGAATATTTGCATGAATGAATAAACTGAGCGAGCTTTTTACACACACCCCCCCTCTCTCTTGCCATGATTCTTTGTTTCTGTTTCGAGTTCGAGTACATACGGATGCGACGAGGACATACATTCTGTATCCATTTTTAATGAACATTCATTACACTCTTGCTGTAGAAAATAGTAGAACGAAAAGAAGCTATCAGAATATTGGGAGCAACACATTAGTAAGGTGCAATCAGGTATGAATGGCCGATAGATACGTATGTAATACACAGGTAGGGGGTTGGTTGTTGGCTGGACGGTCGGTCGGTTGAAATGAATGACCCACGATGCCTGCTGATGATGATTCTGCTAGCTAGGCAAATGCATTGAATAATTTGTCTGAAGCAGTGGTAGTTATTGTCGGTGGAGACAAGTGCAGATCTCAGATATACATATCATAGCCGACCAACCAAGCATTCGCCTATCCATCCATCCCATCCATCCATCCATCCATCCACCTATCTATCCATCTATCAGTTGGCAACAACTGCACGAGCACGTCTCTATATGCATTTGGCAATGGCAATTTCGCCTGTGCGTTTCGTGTGTGCGTTGATGGAATTCTCCTTACTGTTGCTGCTGCTGCTGCTGGTGTTTTGTGCGCTTTGAGTGTGAACTCCTGCTCGGCGCTCTTCCAATCCATGCCATTCATATACGTTACGTATTGCTATGCGAAACGTTTCTAAAGTGTTGGTACTTCTTGGCACTTTATAGTGCGCGCTCTGTTGGTGCTATATTGCAAACGGAAACATATTATCAAAGGGGGCAAAATTCACTTGGAATTTTAATTCATCTGCAATAAAAGAAAATGCAGAAAATCATCGGCGACGGACGGGTTTGTTTTCTACTTGTCAGCCTATTGTATCTATATATTCGTGTGTGGAATGGAGTAGATTTATTTGAATTGAATATTTGACATTGACGTTAGAAGGAAATATTCATTCCCCAGGGGGCGCAATACGACGCACATCGCGCTTACCAAGTTTTGTCGCATCTTCTACAAAGGACATTGAAGGCAGAAAAAGAAATACGGCCACTATTCAATTTGAACTGATTGTCGTCTATTCTATTGATATATAGAGCCACGGTTCTTAGTTAATCGAAAAGTGTCTTTGAAGTGTGGGTTGAAGAATACCTTTGGAGACAAATCAGCGACCGGACAAAAGTCTGTGCGCAAACAAAAAACGAAATGACTTTAGGAAACCAATTCTCAAATTGCATTTTGCACAGTCCGCCGCCGGCTTTTCTCAGAAACAAAAGGGTTTCAAATTTAAATGCTTACACTTGCATACACAAGTTTTGTATTAGTCAATTGAATAAATGCCGCGTCATTTGGCAGTATGATTCTGTTTTCTTTTTTTTTGTAAACCACTCTAAAGGTGGTCTTGTTTTTGTGTTAAATAATTGTTTACTCTAAAATGGATCTGTCATGTCTGTGAATTTAGCATTGTTTCATAAATTTACAATCCAAGATAGTAAACACGTTATCGTGATATTTCCGTCTGTCATTAGAATGTATAGAAAAGAACCGATTCCGGTTTAAGTCAGACCACAGGCATATTCTTAAATTAGAAATGTAAATTAAAATTAGCAGTAAAGGCTTTTATCTGAAACTGTCAAATTTTTGACAACTGCCCGTACATATTTAATCCGTGTGTTGATGCATCGTTTATTTTAGCATTTTTATTGGGTTTTTATGAGCATTTATGTTGTTAATGGAATCGCTGACAAAAAAAAAGAAATGAAAAATCCAACCCACCTAGATAGGCATATATTTAAAATTTATTTAACATGCGTTCTAAGCAGATTTGCATTTTACACGAGATATATGTAGGTATATATATATTTTTTTTTAGAAGATTGATTTGGTATGCAAATTTCCATTTCACGCCTTAGTTTTTGTGCCCATGGTGATGATTATGATGATGGAGTGGCGTTTATTTGCTTTTGTCTTGTTTCTGACTTAATAAGAGCTATTTGAGAGAGAATGTCATTTAAGTAACGTCTAGAGAGTGCCATAGAAATGTGACACGTGAAGAACGAAAAAACAAATATAGTCTAGCTAGAAATGGATACGTGCAAGTCTGTTTTTTTACGGATAGGCAGGCAATCCGCTCGACCGATTGAGATGAAAATGTACGCTATATGGGGCGCGCGAACGGCATATGCATTTGAAGTCATATATCGTCGCGAAATTAGTTACATGTTGTAGCAACGACTTTGCAAGATGTGGGCGAATAGGGACAACGGGGCGTGGCACCTGCCACACAACGAAGGTATCTAAACCCTATACTGCTTGTTGGACTTAGCTGAATGTGGACAACATTCCCACTGCGTGACGTTCAAACAAAGATGCACTATGAATCCAACTAATTAAGTAACATCTCTGCGTGAATACTGTGCGTTGTACTGTTGATTTACCCTATGTGGAATAGGGTATACAAAAACTGAGCTCAGTATATACTATACCATGTATGAATCAATTTCTCCCTTATCCTACTTTATCCACTTATCCCTGCTCCCAAACAACATCTTATATCTACATGCGTACGGCACTGCCACTGACACATAAGCGAACATGATGAAATATGTGCCTCGTTGAATTTATTTATTTATTTATTTAAGGGGCCGGCGGGGGTGGTGTAGCCGTGTAGCCGTGTAGCTGCTGTGTAGAGAAGTATGAAACTGGGTACGGATGGATTGGATACTGTGCTGCTGCTGCTGCTGCTGCGGCTTTGGATGCTAGTTGTTGTTGTATTCGTCGCCGCTCACAATGGCACGTTGTATGTTTGTATCGTCTGTGAAATCCGATTGTAATTCAGGTGGAAATTCGGTGGAATTGCGCGCCATCATCCCAATTATTTATGGATACCAGTTTCGTTCTTGTATGTAATTTTTTCCCTTCTTCCTTGTTTATCTTTTGCTCTTTTTCATTTTGTATTTTGTTTTTCGTCGTTTCTCTTGATCTTGTCTCTGGTGGTTTTCATACCATGTTCTTCTCGAATAACGTTGTCGCATTTAAGAACAGAATAAAATTAACATACGAATGTGTGCGTTCACTTTGGATATGTGTGCAGGGTTGTAGTATTTTTTTAGTATCAGCTCCAATTTAAATCAATTTTTATTGTCGTGCGGAGATGGTCGCCTCCCATCCACGAAAATAAAGGTGAGAACTTGTGAAGAGCTTTATTTATAAAGACGGCAAGCTCTGCGTTATCAATTATCCTTCAAATATTCGGTTCATTATTGTGTGTTGTTGGAGGAACGTGGATTGATAGCGCATCCCGCACACCGACTGCAACACTGACGTCCGATTTCACGGATTTCGGTCTGGCTTCATCATTGGCGCCATGTAATGCAAATTGCGATTGGCGAATTGCGAATAGGTAACAGCAATTTGGCAAGTTTCGCACACAATTCAATTTGCTGTTGGTTATTATGATGAATGACGGACGCTGTGTGAATTCGACGAAATGGAGAATTGGTGTTGCATGCTCTGTTCATTGATAATTCAAACTACTACGCACTGTACGCATTAGGGGGGTTAACAGCGCTTGAACTTTTTCAACCGGCATCGTCGTGGTCATTAAGCTGTGAGTGGGTGAATTGATGATGGAAATGGACGCTATACGCTAAACTGTGGCGTTTTGCGAACTCTCCTATGGTTGAACGGAATCTGTGAATTAAATTAAATTAAATATTTGCTGAAAATTCGAATAATCGTTTTAGAGCGTTTGGATTTATGTAGGTTAGCAATTTTAAATTAGTACTTGTTTGTAGGGCTTTCGAAACATGCGCCACAATATGTATTAAATGACAGGCAGTGGGACGCCTAGGAAAAGGACATTCGCAAGCAAGAAAAATCGTTGAAATATCGTAATAAGCTGCTTTAAGAGCAGTGTTTCACTTTTCGTTACGCTCCCACTTTATAACACTTTAAAACATTTAAGAACACATTTTTACCTTGCAACACCAGCGGCCTAAAGCACGAAAATATAGACAAACTAGGGCATAGGGCTTTGAATTCACTCCAAGCGCGTTTCACTTTCCGTTACGCTCCTATTTTCCAACATACCAACCCAAAGTTTCAAATATCTTTGAAAAATATTGAGTCCATCTCTTAGGACAGTCTTTGTGGCTCAGATTATTTTTAAAAATTACTCTTTTATTTGTGTCGATAATTTTTAAGTTGATTATGTTTTCCATCGGTCTAAGTAGCAGCTTTTTAAAATGGGTCTGACAGAGATTTTGCACTTATTTCTGTCAGTGTGCGTTATTCGTCTCATATTTCTCACGCTGTAGCTGTGTAATTGACTGTCAATCGCCGGTCACTCGTCCTTGTCATTCGGCTCTGTCAGAGCATTATCTTGCGGCACCATTCAAGAGTCAATTTTTGTCCAATAAATGCTATTATTTTTCTCTAACAATTTGGCATAAATGTTTAAAAAAAAATATACAAATTTCCTTCAACCTTTTTGTTTCAAAATTGAGTATGTAAATTACCGGAACAAATCTTATGTGTGGAATTGTTCAACTTGAAAGCAAATCATCTAATTAGCTGGGTAACACATGAACGCGCCCCCATATGTAAATTGTGACGTCTAAACGCTGCGCATACATTAGACGGCCGCGCGCAAAGTGAAAGAAAACACACATTCCCTTCCATACGGCAAATGTCATCGCATACGGAACGCAACTCTCTGTGTACCGCGCTGTGTGTCTGAGTACTGTTTGTACCCATAAATTAGTTATGAACAAAAAATAAGTAGTGATGATCACAATGATGATGTAGCGCTCAGGCCATCACACTCAATAATATCGATTGAATTGACCTTTTGACATTTTTAATATTCCGATTGCTAAATTAAGACGTCGCTCTAATTTTTGTTCTTCTTCCCTTTGTGGTGGGGTTTTTTTTTGTCTTATCTCATGTGTCGTACAAGCTACCGCAACAAAAACAAATTATCCACTTAGATAGTGACGGGGGAGACCAAAGTGGTCATCACATTACTGTCAATCCCAGCATAAGCCACAAAGAGGGGTAAAGTAAACAGAGCCCATTAATTTCCTATGACAACTATTGAAGAGGATCTTATAATACAAATACGAGGAGTATACCTATATACAGCGCGATTGGGGTGCAAAAATCATATTCACCCATAAATATTTTATTACAGTCATTAACAACACCATCGCCATCGGAATCATCAATAGCAGCGCACTAATAATAAACGGGAGATGTATAGGAGGGTCGGTATACGGATCGGGTCGGGTCTATTACATCCCTTATATAAAAATACGCATGTGATTTTGTTTTCTTATCTGTTTTTGGCCTAGAGAAGGGAGAGCGACTATGAGAAGCCAATGAGGCGGCAACGATGGCGTTGGTCATGAAATGACTTGTGGCTGTGCCGAGTGTAACAGGTACACTCAAAATAATGATATAAATATGAAGAGGGTCCTGGATCTCGGCTGTTCATTTTGTTTCCCATCCGTTTTCGACAAGGGGCGGAAAGGAAAAGCTCCCATGCACCACATATTGAGTGTGAGTGAAAGTGTGTGTGTCTCTTTTCGTTTCCTTGATTCGCTTTGATTCCGTTTCGATGATGAGTTTAGACAAGGATCACATCCACTAGTGCCCACCCAATTTGCCCGCACAGCCAAAGGAAACTCAATTGATTCATTACAAATGCGGTTAGTCGGTTGTTCGGTTTGTTGGTTAATTTATTGTTCGAGTATATGGTACTCGGTCCTCGCCATATCATCATCATTATCATGTGGATTGAGGACCGAACCGACGACCAATCAATTATTGGGGATGTGAACGGAAGCAAATAATGTTTTCAGGTGATAATTGATTCATTGATTCAGTCTGATGTGCGTTTGTTGTCTCTATTTAATTATTGAATACCTCTATACCTATGCGATTTCTTTTCGAATGTTTTGGTACAAATTCACAATACAAACATTGACAGTGGGGATTCTCGTCTTTAATACTTTTGTTAAATATAAACAACCGTTTAGGACCAACGACAGGATAAGGGCCAACAAACTGGACAAATACGTAATGTTCACCTTAAAATAACATTTCCTCTATACCGGTGGAATGTTTTTCTTTACCTTAATTCTATTCCTCTAGAGGGTATCTCTGTTACTTTCAGGCGATATATGGCGAGGGAAATGACACAACAACAAAAAGAGAAACAGGATAACGTCTATCCTAACAATGCGTGTAATCTAGGTCCACGAAGGATTGAATTCTTTTTTCTTTTTTTTTCCAACAGAGCTGCTGAGTTTTCATTACTTTTTCTTTTTTTTTTATTTATTTATTTGAGTGTTGGGCAAAAATACACCAAGCAGCCATATAGGTTGCCCGTGGAGGAAGCAAAGATGGTCCTGTCTTTTGCCTTATTTTAATTTCTTCTTCTTTTTTCTTGTTGTGTTTACTTTACCTTTTTCACCCTTTTGTATAAACATTCCTTTTGTATTTATTTACATTAGTTCTTCATCGACCTCCCATAATACCTACTATAGGTCCACCGCAAGATTCGTCTATAGTTTATCCGGCATCAGTGTGTTTTTCTTTTCCTTAAAAAAAGAAGAAGGAAATTCACTGCGGTAGTCTTGGGCCTACATGTGTACACAATATGTCGGAGAAGAAAACTCACACAATGAGTCATTGGTTTCAGTAATTTCATATAGTTCACGCAAAAGGCATTAGGTATATAGTAGGTGACCTCCTGTGAGTAATCAGTTTTCTATGAATGCAGTCATCGTGATGGGTTTTCATATTTTTTTTTTGCATTTGAAAATTATTATCTAATATTCATTTTTAACAAGGCATTCCTCTCAATTCAAAGGGAGGCAATATACCCTCGCAACTAAATACAAGCGTGTGCACTGTATATATATTTAATTTGTATATAGTGCAAGATCAACAGGTTTTCCTATTAAGGGGTGATTTCCTTACTCATTTTCTGATAAAATAAAATACAAGGGGAGGAGCCTGTCTATTTCAACACCCACTGAGCGCAGTTTAGTTTTGCTCTGATGATTAGGTATATTGAGAATTTAGTAAAAATTTGTTTCTAGCTTATTTTGTCTTGGACATACTTTTATTTTGTGAGCTTGTGAATTTGCGCCATTTTTTAGAGGCTTAAAGGTAGCCTGACAGCTCGTTACAGAGGTTTAAAGGTATAGCCTGAAAGCTCGTTACAAAAAATCATTTTCAATCTCCAGGCTACATTTTACCTACTTACATAAAACTCTCCATCAACGGTGGAGCTTCAACATCATTGCTGGCGTCGCTGCTAATTGTTTGGTGAAATTTTATTTACTTATAGCAGCTTAAAGTTGTTTTATTTTTTTGCCACTTTGATTTTGTTGAATTGTCTATGTTCTTGTCGATATATGTTCATATCATTGGCTGTTTTTTTTATTTATTCCAAACATAAGAGTCGCTTCATGGTATTGACTGCGATTTAAATGAGCAACCTTGCACTCGGTGAGTGCGAACACACCGTGTCCCGGGGCACTTAAATGTTGTGAAAAGAATCCATTAACAGAATTATACATTTTCAGACGGTTCCACAAAGTGGTTATTTACAACGGAAATGAAAATGAAAAAAAAAGGAGCGAGTTTCCGTCAGATTTACATGAAAAGCCTTTCACATACTCAAAAAGAGGGAATAAAGTAACACAAATATGCCTTTAGTTTTTCCAAAAAATTAAAGCTCCTCTGTCTTCCTGCAACTTCTTTAATCTCTCTTCAAGCTTTGGGACAGCCAAACAAAAATGCCAACCTTGGCTTTAGGTTTTTCTTAAAGA
This sequence comes from Cheilosia pagana, assembly GCA_936431705.1. Taxonomy (NCBI): domain Eukaryota; kingdom Metazoa; phylum Arthropoda; class Insecta; order Diptera; family Syrphidae; genus Cheilosia; species Cheilosia pagana. The sequence continues at coordinate 4,925,418 of OW386171.1, forward strand.
AAGGATCCATCAAACGCCTTTTATTTTGTCTCACTAATCCGGCGATTGATATATCAAACTCTCAAGCGAGTAATTTGGCTTCAAGTGAATTTTTGAGGCAATTCCTTCGATGGCTTTGTGTAGATCTACCCTATAACTTTAACTATAACTAAAACATGTACGGATTATTAAAATAAAGACAGACGAACAGACGAACAAGAAGCCATAATTGTCGCAGTCTACAGCGAAACGAGTTAATTGGTATTTTCTAAACCTAAAAGAGACGAAAACCTAGCTATGATAAGTATAGCTATTTTTTTGTGAAAGTTAATTGTCGTTAAGAACCTTACAATCAAAATGATTTGCTTGCCTTTGGCGAAGCCGCTAAATGAGGAAAGACGTCGATGACAGACGCACCCACATCTATTTAACTACCACTCCCACTCGTTCGTGGATGGCATTACCTGACTGTGACTGCGAAAGTCATGTGCCACCGCCGCTAAAAGGATGGGATCAAAAGAAAATGTTCCCCTTTTGCAAATGATATCTGCGTTAGTTTGCAAGCGCAGAAAATTGATACTACGATGGATAAGTATGGAAACAAACACGCAGTACCTATACCTATCTCATATAACCTAAAGAAATCATTCACTCTTGTTCTAAGTAATAGATAAACGAATGTCACTGCGTTGGGTATGGAAGACACCTTTCCGATTTTCGATTAAGAAAACAGCAAGCTTCATAAAAGCGGACAGATAAAATCAGAAGTCTGAATGACAAAGAACACGACATTAAATGCGCACAACAAATACGAAGAGAGTGCATAAAAATAGTAGATAGATGCGCCACATTTCTATAGAAATATAGATGTCCTTTAGAAAACAAAAATTCTAGTCCCATGTAGAAGATAGATACATCTTAAGTACAGCTGTTCTCCCACTAAGGAATGTAAATAAGGATAATGCAAATGGATAGATGGGGCACTACTATGTGTGCAAAATAATGGAACACGAACAACCGTTTCCATTAAATAACTTCTTTAACTCACACCAAGCAAAGTTAAGCAAAAAGAAAAGCCTCCTCTTGAGCAAAGACAAAAAAAGACAAAAAAAAAAAAAACTAAATATTGTAATAACTGTAGAAAGATAATAACGCCATTGTCATGATGAACAGCACTGAATACTGTGACTAAGAAACCGCCTAAGGACATATTTTAAAGACGACAGAAATAAATAGGAAGGTGCTTCTTACAATTGGAACAATTGTATAGTTGCTGTGAAGGGGGGAGGGACTTTTGTGCTTACATTTACTGGTTCTTCTGCTTTGTATCCACTGGGATAATAATTGTCAAGCGTTTCTATGTAGTTATACATAATATAGAAAAGAAAATACGAAAACAACGTGTCACCAATGAAATTCATATCTCTGCTTCCTATATCTACTCTCCGCACAAAAGATGAAGTATAAGTTCGCAAACTCCTGCTGATGCGATTTAGTTTCGTAATCTAAGTGGAAAACAAGGATGATACCTGCAGCTAAAAGGTTTACCAAGATTAGTGTGAGCTGTTTGTGTGTTGAGGTGTTTATTAGAATGTAAAGCAGTTGATTTCGCTGTGCAAAAGAGGGACCGGAATCGAAATTGGAAGTTTAGTCAAAACGTCTAAACCTGTTAGACGTCGTGTCAAGGACATGTGTCTTCTGTTTTCGACAGATTTCTCATTTTCTTCGATTTATTCGGCACTGGAATTCCCAATTGCAAGCAAAAAACAAATTTTGACAGTTTTCGATCCATTTGTTTCTGAGAGAGATCTGCCGGTATTAATTACTTGTTACTCCTTTTTTGTCGAGACTGTCAATCATTTAATTAAATTTCTAAAGCATTAACGTATGACCATGTCAGCCGAGCGTTTCTTTTTGTGCCGATTGATGTTGCATATACATTGCACATGTGTAATATTTTTTGTCGGCATACCAGGCGAAAGAAAAACCATTACGTCCGTGATAATTGGGTTAGTGCCCTTGCACGTACAATGTTAGCCTGTGTCACTCACTATGGATTTTATTCGGAACTTCTTTGTGCATGCTGCAACCTGTGCGATGTTTTTCCCCAATATTCTCGTAATTGGATTAATTTCCAGAATTTTCCACATTCCTGACGGTCAACTGAATCAGGTAGAAGCCCCCCATCAGTATCCTTTCCTGGAAAATAGCATTGCTCTCTGGGGTGGGTGTACTGGAGGTACCTTTCACTGCATTTCCAATGATGTCCTTACATGCACATGAATATATTTGTCATTCACATTCGTATAGAGAAATTCGAAATTAATGGTTAAACTCTTTTATGCTTTCAAAAATATTTTCCGATTGTCCTGAAATTCTACCCCGCAGAGATGTTTTATAATTTGTCGGTTGAATTCCTCATATTAAGTTTTAGTGTCATTTTGTAAATTGAATGACTGCGACCGCAGGTTGGGAATGTTTGCATTCAGCTTGTTAGTCCTTTGACTACGGAGTAGATTTTTGTGGAACTTTTATTTAAATGTTTTTTAAGACTCTGCGAAGGCCTTAGGCTATGCCACGCCTAGTTTTTGGGGGCGTTTTTCATCAAAATGTCGTTTTTCTGACTATTCAATTAATTAGTACGCAACAGAAATTGAAAGAACTCCGACGCTTCCCTGGACATAAAGAGCTGTCAAGCAATCGGCTTCATCCAAAAGCTGAGCTACAGTCCAAAAACAAAAAATCCCCGTTGATGGTGGTGTGCCAAGCGAATATTGTAAGGAATGCTATCCGCATAGGAGCTCAATCAGGAAAGATTGCCACTCAATGCTACAATTCCAAATAATCTTAAAAGTCGAGAGTTTTGTTAATCATTCCCAGTCCATGTGGTGGAAATTTGTTGTACATTTGAATTACTAATGAACTTTGATTGCGTGTAACATACGCACGAAAGGAAGTTCCCCTGTCTGCCCATCAAGAATGCGCCAATTTTCGCACATTATAAATCTTATCGCGCCAGATAACATCGCATGCCATGAGGAAAGAGAGATTATGCAATTGTCGTACATAAATCACTTCCCAATTCATTAATCATCCATTAAAACACATAGCCACCGCCAGCGGAGCCGGTTTAAGTATCACGCACTGCGCTGCCACATGCACTATCCTTTGGCACGCATCATAGACCACTTATACTGCAAGGTGTAAAATAGCCAACAATCATTATTGCCCACATTATTGGTTCTCTCACTCTCTCTCTCCGATGTTTTCGTATGTAATTTGTCTTATAACTAAATGGAGGATATAATAAATTGCCTAAAAATATACCGCATAGGAGAGGGAACGCCGCTCGCTCAAAACGGAAGACAGCACAAAAACAAAGCGATAATCGTATAGCGTTCTATTTGCAGCATCGCGCATAATTTCCATATTCCATAAGTGATCTATCTATATTTTTTTTCCGTCTAACTGTGGTGAAACGAATTAATTGTTCATACACGAAAATGAGCTGGTAGTGTTTCCCGGCTTACAACATGAGCTTGAAGCGACTATGCTTTGAGTGGAAAGAACAAAGTTTTGCATCGACTTAAATGCAGGCTTTTGTCTTGTATCCTATATTCATGTCGGATACTTTATTAAATGCTGTGCCCGCGAGACACATTAAATTCCCGCACTTGTACCCTCCGACTCCGATCCGAGTGTGAAGAGTGTCCAGCGCAAGGCAGGATGGTGATTCTTTTTTTTTTGTTGGTTCTGGATCTTCCAAAATATAAATAAACATTGTTAGACGATGTCGGCGATGACGACGACGACGACGACGAGTAAATTGTTTTCTTTTCAACCCATCTGCACATGTGTGTGGAGTATCAGGAAAAGAGTGGACCAGAAGTTGTCGGTCCACCTTAATAATGTCTTTGATAAAAGGAGAGCTTTGCGAATGAATAATCGGTGTTGAATGTCATAATATTTTGTTTTTCTTACATTAACAAGCGCCTTCTATATAACATACGAAAACCAAAATTCTTCTATTAATTTTAGAACTTATGTCCACCGATATATCCAAACCACCAATCAGCTGTTATGATAGTAAGTTTATTCGTTAAAAAAAATATGCATGCGATTTTTTTTTCTTCTGGAATATATAGATAGATAGATTCGATTTTTTTCTGTGCGCTATGGACGGACCACGGTATTCTTTAGAATGTTATTACTTTCCACAGATTAACTCGCAGCAAATCGAAAGTGGAACTGAAAACTAGGTTAAACACCTGTACCTACCAATTATGCGGAACGAATTGAAAATCTATTTCTCAAAGTATTTCATTTATCACAAAAAAAAATGTTCTTTTGTGTTTGAACTATTTTTAAATGAATTTTATTTTAACGTTCATGCGAGTAAAAATATTTCATGTTCATATTGTGCTTGTTGAGGAGTTTTTTTTGTGTTTTCTTTCTTTTTTTGCGATTGTGTCAAACAAATAATGTGAGTGTGCGACAGATTGTTGTTCTTTACTTAGGAATGTAGTATGTTTTCATAAATGGAAAATAAAATGATGGATGGTCTCGTTGAATTTAAAAGTTTTGTATTCCCACAGACATTTTTTTCCATAGGAAAAGCATAGGAAAAAGGCTGCCACTGATTCCGATAGATCGTAGATGTAACGTCCATCATTTCGCAGTGGTTATAAATGGTTTTCGTGTCCAGATGAACTCGAATTGAGATATGTACCAGGGTTTGACAATAAGTGAATTCTGTCTGTATATAAAATCAGTTTTTAACCTCTTTTTCAATATCAGTTCAGTACGATTTGATACATCACTCTCAAGTGGCAACTCTGTTCTTATGAACTTCTATTTATGATCTATCACAAACTCTATATCGTCAGCACTCATGTCAGATTCTAAAATTAGAAACTCTGTCCTTTATCATATATATGACACGCATATGATTCCTCTCCTCTCAAGAACTGTCACAAATCGCTCCCTACATTTGAAATGACAATTCTGTACTTATCGTTCTTTTTAAACAGAAATTGAAACTTGGCGGTGTGTTTTTCGGCAGAATATTCATATTTTTATAGCTCTTTCCATATTCGAAGACGTCTGCCTATGTTGGGATCAAGTGTGACTTCTCTACGAGACGGCGCTTTTGTCGGCAGATAAAATAAGCTTTGTTCCTATAGACGCTTGCATTTCTTTTTTATTTTTATGAGGGCATTAAAATTTGCATCGCCTTGTCAAGTGTATACCAATTGCGAGTAGACCTTTCTGATCCCTCTGTCGCTGTTAAATTTAACTCGTTTCCTTATCAGCTGGATAGCGAAACTTGGAAGCTCTATGGGCAGTTTAAGTTATCAATCTCCAGTGACTAGACGGGTCCAAGGACCACTCGATTGTCCATGCTTCAGAGCAATTTCCAAGCAATCAAATAAACGGTCTGAGCGACAGACCGCTTTATTTGTTTTAAAAAAAAATACCGTCTACCGTTTCGGGTTCAATTGGCCATTCGTTGTTCGGCTCTCGAGTGATCCCATCAGTGATACTTGGAACACCTTTTCACCTTAGACGGTATGCTTGCGAAATTGTAAGGGGGTGGGCGGCGCGTTCACAATAATTTTCCTCAGCTCATTTCTGTTTCGGTGGGTGTGTAGATTGCTCGCTAAGATTTTCTTATGCGTCACATTCATAATGGCAGGGGACAGCGCAAAAAAAACACACAGCAATAATAATACTCAATGAGAGCAAGAACACATCAGTAACAGCAACAGTAGCGCGACAACTGCAGAAACAGCAGCAGCAGAACTGTTATTATTATTATTATTTTTTTGTTGTTTTGTTTTCCCGAATATAAACCTTGTAAAAGTATGTATGGTATGTGATGTGTGTGTGCAGGCTTTAATCATACACATACAATCATCGTCGTCAAGCAACCTACTACTATAGAGTTTGTTTTTACATCCTATACCCAAGCCCATATACGAGGTTTGCATATCTATCAACAACACAACCGCTGGATTTATTTATTTATTTTGTTGCTGTATTTTGTAGTTGTATATATAGGCAGTTGAGCGCTTTCATCTTTGCCGCCATTCGATATATTCATACGCAAATTGTACTGTACTATTTACTTACTTTAACGTATGTAGTCAGTCTTATTATCGGTAATTTCGTCCTCAATATTGTTGTTGGTTTTTTGTTCTCTTATTATTTATTCATTTTGTGTTTTATTATGTCTTAAAGCGCTCGAAATGTAGAAAGAAAAACAAAAACCTTATATAGATTTAGGAATCGACTGAAATATTTGTCTAGAGCCGAAACGCATGTGTAATTAGTAGTTTTGTGTGGCTTATCGTTGAGTATATCTAGATATGGAATATTTATAGGTTTTCGGAAATGTATGGCACACATTTTTTTGGCAGGCACCTATATTTATTTTGTTTATCACTTGAGGTTAGTTATGTCTTTGATAAGGGAGATTAAGCTAAAAGCAATGCGGAGCGGCGCGCGGTCCTAAAACAGAGGTCTAGGGTTGTTGTTCTTTTGTTTGCAAGGTGACCGGTAGGGAAATCCTCTGGGCTAAGAGTCCTTTTCCTTGCTTGTATTAAAATTGTATGTGGATTTATTTTTCTGAGAAAGGACATATAATTGTTGGTCGTAGGTATATACATCGCATCAAATCAGCGGCGACAATTCGGTCAGCCAGTGTAAAATAGAAACCCAAAAAGACCAAAAATCAGCTCCTATTACTTGTTTAAAAGCCATAATTCTGTTGTCTAAACATAGGGGAGGACTTTGCAAATAAGGTCGTTATAAGTTTACATATATAAGACGGTATTTCGATCCACAGACAAGAAAGCATAATCGGGAATACCACCAAACCCTCTCTATTGGGTAACTCCCTCCCTCTACAACACAGCCGCATTTAGAAACAGAGGTAAACCTATTTCCCTCGATTACAATTTAATTATTTCCCATCTGTTGATTTCCAAATTCATAAAAAAATAATATTCGCATTCCTCATGTCACGAGATTTGTCGAAACTTTTTCATTTCCACAATTGAAACGAAATGGCTGCTACCGACCATTCCAGGAGGTCTAGTCGGCGAAACATCTCCTCGAATTGGGCAACTATAGAAGGACACACTAGCAAAATATGTGCAGTGGGCGGCTATGCATAGGTGTTGGTGGTTTCCTTACACAAACACCCCCAAAAAAGTAAACTTATAAAATTTCACGCACGCACACAAATCTATTACGGTGAGGATAAGAATGGTAAAGTAAGCAATCGCCAACCAACCAACCAAAACCAAATCAATCCAAAACATAAGAAGGCGAAGGAGTAAGGCACTACGCCTAAGCTATCCAAAAAAATACTTCGGTATGGAAGCGAGCACTTATACATGTGTGTATAGTAGTTTGTACGATACAAGCACTAACACAATTCGAGTTTTTTTATACGCCAAGTGATTTGAGTTTTTGCGGGCAACAAGGATGAGAGGCAGAGTGCGAGATTGCTGTAATTTGTTGCCTTAACAACACAGAACCGCTTCAACCAATACATTAACGACTTATCCCAGTAAGCCGCTTTTGACTCCTAGAGTCCTGGCGCGCAAAGCAAGATTTAATTGAATTTTCTTCACTTTTCATGCAGCATCCCATGTGCAAAAAAAAAAATGCAAGCTCTTGTTTGTTGTGTGCTTTTTCTTTGTTTTAGAGAAGCAGAATCCTGCAGGATAAGAAATAATTCAAGTACAACAATTCACTTCATCGCCACTCACACTGTCGCAGCAAAAGAACATGCGCGTCGTAGATTCACATGGAAACTCTTTCGAAAAAAAATGGAAATGATAAAAAAAAGAAAAAAAAATGTCATTACAACAACAGAAAACTTTTTAAGGATGAACATTTTTTTTTAAATGTCTATTAAACGAATTTTCTTTCCTTTTCTGTCCAACTGTTTCCTGTGCGCTTTAAAAGAAAGAAATACAAATAAAAAGTCAGGGTAGTTCAGCGAACAGGGTGATAATGCAAAACCCCACTACAAGCAAAAGCAAAAGCAATAGCAAACGCAAACGAGGTGGTATCATGGTGGGCTGCTCCTTGATGGCCGTCGTCGTCGTAGTCGACGTTGTCGAACGAGCGAGGGAGTGAGTGGGTCGGCGCCCGGCGCGGCGGTTGGTATTGGCCTGTGTGTGTTAGTGAATCCTGCATAGATTTGTGGGCGGATAAATTGGAGAGCGAAAAAAAGGAATCTTGAAATTTTCTGTAAAGGAAAATACCATTTTCTCCTTCTCTCCGCTTTCTAAAGCACCACGCACATCGGGGATATCGCATCGTCGTTGTATACTCTCCTCAATTGCTCCCCTGGTATGCTTAGCTAGCTGTGTAGCCGTCTCTTGGTACCTCTCCCTTAAATTGAGTTTGAATTGCTGTGACTGGGATATGCGAAAGGGGTGTGAGAATTTTGTTTTAAATGGCAGACTTCAAGGGTTGTTCATAGAACACTATTCCAATTTTTTTTCCTTTTGCTCCGTTTCCCTTAAATATTATCCTTACATGTGCAGATTTTTTTTTGCAATAGAGATGCAAGTACTCTACACTTGTATTGAAAACACTACCCCTAGGTTGTCTTCAATTCAGAATTTCTTGAGAAAACTTACAGAAAAATGTGCATATAGGTACTATATAGAGGTACCTACAAAAATTGCGAAGAACAATTTATATTTCGTAAATGTCCTTGAATGATTTTGAAAAGAAACGGAAGATGAAGCAATTTGTGTAATGTAAATATCCCTTAGCACCATGCATATGCGGATACACTCGTGCAATGTCAGAAGCAAGCATTATTTGAAAAGATGTGCACAGTTTGCATCTTTTACTTGTCGCACAATAAAAAGGAAGGAACCTGTTTCTGTTGCCAACAGAAGAACGGGGGCCCATCCATTTTATTTGCTTATGGAAATGTTGTTGATGCACTTAAACCCCTCTTAACAAGTACACTGCACATGAAATGTGATGGTCTTCAAATTTGAAAAATTAAGATAAGCATATGGATAACGATTTTGATTTATTTGTTATAGTTTTATTGCAAAATGCAAGCTCATTTCTACAGTATTGCACGCAGAAAAATACACAATACAAATGCCAGGGGCACATATTTTTTTTTAAATCATTCAAACACATTCATTTGTGCAACGTTACAAAAATATGGCGATAAATTGTACTAAATATTTTTATCTGCAACTTCCTACTTAAAATCAACGCATTATTTTTGCCCTTAAATCGATTCGCTATCTTTTTTTAATGAATAACGATAAATAATTTTTAATATTAGTTAAAAAGTAAAAATAAATTTTTTTCAAACCAATTTTGATGCGGGAAAAATAAGCAATTAATTGCTAAAGCAAATCAATATATCAAATAATTAATTTATAAAAACATAAACGCAATATTCATTCATATTTAAATAATCTTTTTTTCTTTCTATTTGCAGGCGAATAAAATCGGCTTACCGCCGTTTTTCTGCCATAATGGTGATCCTCTCACGACGCCTCCTCCTGCGCACTGTGGTATACCTCCGTATCAGTTGGATCCAAAGGCTATGGGTAAGTCTAATTTGAAATTTACTACACAGCCACTGTACTAGATTCCAGTGCTGGTTTGTTGAAAATTAAAAGAAACACAAAACCAACATCCTTTATAGAACAGAATGATAGAGAGTGAGTGAGAGAGAGAGACACAGGTGAACGAAATAATGTCTGGGCCCCTTTAAGAGTGCTTCAGACACTCGAGCTCAAGTATGATGGTAGTAGAGGCACCCAGCAGAGCTAATTAAGTTTACTTCCTTTTTGGTGTAACTTTCTCTTTTCTTATGAAGGCTTTCTGCATATCCTAGATCCCCTAATAGGTCTGTCATCTCTGCTAGTCACCCATTCCGTAGCGGCTTCTGTGTTCGACGTCTTTTCAATTGAAAAAAACCGTAGCCTGTTGTGTCCACCCCCCGCACTTCAATTGAAGAATTGAACAATTGACGTGAAAATTCGATTGGAAACTAATGATGCCAATATTTGCTCAGTTTTTCACTCACTCACACCCACCCACCGGCTGCTGCGTCTTTTTATTCAATTTCTTATGTAGAAACAGAGAAATGTCTGCGGGGGCTGGGAGGGGCTTTAACATCTTAACACAACATCAATTGGGGGAGCTTGGATCAGGACATTTTGTTGTCATTTTCCGCAAAACAGTATGAGTTGTTTCGTGTGCTTTTTTCTTCTTATTTCGTCGTCCTTGTTATGTTGTTTTTTTTTTACTGATATTTCCTATTATCTTTCGATTTGCATCGCAATTCAATTTATTCCATTACTGCAGCAAGGATATATCGTTTTAGTTTGGTTTGTAGGTATTTTTCTTCATTTAATTCGTGTTTTTGTGTATATAATAGCCACTCGTACTTCAAGGACGTCGTCTTCTGCGTAGAGGAAAATGAAATTCGCTCAAGTATTCCACAAAAAAAAAAAAGAAAAATAGGAAACAGCCTTAAGGAAACAAGTGCAGTTTAGCGACCCCTTATGAATTTGGTTTCTCCTCGCAGAATGGTGTACGTGTGCACGTTAATTTCACGAGTCCAAGGACCTTTGCATTTTTAATTAAAGTACCTCACTTATTTGGGTGAGCTTGAAAATAGTACGACTTACCTTACGACGATTATGGGCAGTTTGCGCCACAAAAAGGATATGCTAGACATAGTTAGTTTCTGTTACAGACGGGAGATTCTTAAGGGTTGTATGTTACTTGTCTTTTGTTATGTTGATGAAAATCACTGACCAGAAACTCTATTCCAAATGACCCCAATCACGTTACACCTATACCCATCCAATCCATAGCGCTTTATTTTTTATTTAATTGCAATCAAAGGCTATACGAATTTTACATCTTATGATGATCACCTGTTGAAAAAAAAAACTATACAACACCCAGCATCAAATCTCGACCAAAGCGTCCGTCAAACAAAGTTCGAAATGCGCATTTCTGTTTGACATTTTATCATGGGCTTACCTTTATTTGATCGAGTTCACACCGACACACTCGAACAACCAAAGAGTTTGGTACAACGATCACACATCCTTTTACAAAGCACCTCAAAGTAATTTCTCAATAATTAAAGGCAACAAATCGTCCCTTTTAATCCTTCTGTCGTCGGTCGGCGGCGGCGGCGTCTCGAAAGGCATAATATTTTCATTGGGGTTCCATCCATGCAATGTTTGTGTAGGTATTTGAAGTTCTCTCTTTACCCCCCTTGATTCCTGTTTGTGCTTTCATTAATTTGTATGCAAAAAGGAGCTGTTTTACTTTGACGGTATTTTTTCGAATTTAGTGCCTGACATATTCGCCGCATTTCCAAGTACAGTCGGAGTATATTTTTTTACTGGTGCTGCACTGCACTACTTGTTCTTTTGCAAACAAAAAGTGCATTACATACGTCCTTTTGTTTTGTGTGTAGCTTGCGTGTCGTCAAAGCACTTATACCTACCCATATAGTTATAGGCGCACTTGTTCCGTTCGGAATTTCGTCGCACTATGAAATTGAATACTATGGGCATGTAATTCGCAAAAACACCAGGTCGGCATAATTGCATTTCTGATGACCCTCCTATATATTTATTTTTTTTTCATTGACAACATATCAGTTACAATATATACCTACATGTGACTACTGTGCTTCCTGTCGTTCACCCTTTGCTAAAATGTCAGCAATCCTTTGGGTCTTTTAATTTTCCAATAAAACATCAGGGGTATATTGATTGCAAACTCATTTCAAAAATATGAGGCAATAGTTTGTCCGATTTAAGGCGCACTATCATGCGCATGATGTGTGCGGCATCAATGGGCTCTTTTGTTTGCAACTGCTAACAGATCTTTCTTTATTGTGTTGTGGACTCTAGCACCTACCGATAGAGCGTACAGTTCTCTGGCGTGTGTAATAAATTATCTGCCACAGGAAATTTCAAACACAATCCTCTTGATTCAGTTTTGACCGACTCCGCTGTCTAAAATCGAACTAAATATCTGATTACTGGACGACTTCCGGATGTAGGTGCCACATTAAATAATGTATTCCCATGAGGAGCATCCTCCCATTTAGATCTAGATCTGTTTTTTTTAAACATCACAGAAGCATTCTTCCATCCCACCGCAAGCACTCGACAAATAAAAGAGCAGGAAAGATTTACGCAAATGCGGATAAGTAGGTAATATTAAATCAAAAATTCTCCTCTCCTGTCGCATACTTGACAAAAATGATGCAAACTATCGTCCATACACCCATCTATGCGACGCAAAAATCCACCCTTATTCACAGTTCCAAAAAAAAAGGACTCACTTTTCGATTGTAGCAAAAGGGCCCGATGCTCTAGTGCACATCAGACGGGTATTATTATTGTTGTCATTATTATATTATTAATACTCCATGCACCATTGAGTTATGAGTATTTGTTGATTGTCTGCAGTTATTGTTGCGAGCATAATAAAATGGCAGGCGTATTTGGGTGCTGCCATTGTCATTGTTGTCATCCTCTATTTTTGGCATTAATTCAGGTGGAAGGCAATAATCGTCACATGCTTCGCCATTGAATGATAATGGTGCTCGTGATGCTGCTGAAAAGAGCATTCAAATTTGCTTTTATTACTTGGGTTTTTTTGTTATTGAATGGACTATGTGTGAGGCATTTTAGGTGTGACAATCGGTTACAGGCAGGTAAATAGTGCACTCGTTGAGGTTAGTTTAGAGCTTTTGATATTTATCCGCACTAAGTTAAGTGCGGCCAATAGTATTGGTTGCAGCTTCACACTTCTGGACATAGAGCAGAGTTCTTAGTTAAATTTTTGCCCTAAAAAAAGAACTGCTGTCGAAAAATGTTGAGTTAAAACCAAACGAGGGCTTTCTCCTTTCAGCTTGGTTTTTCTATTTGGTTTTCTATTTTTCTATTGTTACCCGGTCTTATACCTTAAACGACAGTTTGCCGGTAGTACCTCCTGCAGGTGAAATACTCTTCATTCATCCGGTCCCATTCGCATCTTTAGTTCCTATTTGGTTCTCACATCTTCCAAGTTAGGACAGTGTAAGAAAATCCAGTTTATTTGACGAAAATAGTGAACCAACTCTCCTTCGATGATCAATTCGCTCATAATAAATCCACAACAATATCTACCGCGTTATGAACTTGGCTACCAAATTTCGCATTCGCGCACAACCCCAGCCATTCATTCGATTTATTTGTCAGGGACGTTTTGTCAACTCATTCCTTCCAGCATTTTAATGACAATGAATGTAATCCTAAAGGACATAACGAGAAAGAGAACGAAGTGCAGTGCATTTTTGACTGTAGATGAACAAAAATAAAAAAACCGTTTGCCTTTCGTTTGGGAAATCAGCATTAAGTAATCGCTCTTGCGTTGCATTCGTCCTTTGTTATTTACACTAGAGAATAGTTTTATCCTTTGAAACCAACCTGATATGGTGGATGCGCGATTAAATAGGTGTTTCACTGCAGTCAGCGGTTAATTATGCAGTATTTTAATTCATTTAATATTGAAGCCCTTCTAGAGGCTGGACTAAAGCTGTCATCGTCTCGCTGTGTTTTATTCTTTTAATATTCCGTAGAATTTTTGGGGGAAGAACAATGCGAATATGTTCCTTAATTCGATGGACAATACGGTGTGGTTGAGTGATTTATTTTTTTATTGTTTATTTGCAAATTCCCAATGCGCAAGGGTTGAGGTAGCTGGAGACTGAATTCGGAATTAGCCATGAAAACTAGCGGTCTCAATTTATTGGCTGTGCCAAAATTGTAGTCAGAAGATGTTCTCTAAGTTATTGGCCGCCTTGTGATCGTCTTTGATCTGTATACCGCCATCTGTTGGCAACTTGCCAGGTTTAACCCAAATAAGCGGGTATTTCTTCCCCTTAACACAGCCAAGTTGCATTAAATCCATTTAAATCCATCTGCAAACAAAGAAATATAATACAAACAGTCCAAAAATGACAATTATACAGTTCGTCCATTACCACCACCCTGTCCTACTATAAACGATATGGGATGATTATCATCTTTGTCCTCGTCGTCATCCCCGTCGTCGTCGTCGTCGTCGTCATTTGTCGCATGCTTTATTTGACATAATGAATGAGTAATTATATTGTGTAATCCCTGTGTGCGGCATGTATACTGAATAGAATCTATGCATGTAGTTGAAGGATCAACGAAATTGATACTTCGAACCCTTTTTTTTATTCGTTTTCCTCTTCTCATTTTGCAAGAGATGCGATGATACTGCTGATAAAAATCCACTTAAGTTCCAAGCAGAAATAATGTATACAAAATATGAAATGCATGAAGTAGGATATATAGGCAAGCGGAGAGGAATATAAAAAAACGTACATTCGTATATATGTAATTTTAAAATAAATTAAAAGGGGTTCTCACATAATTCCAGAGCATTTGTATTAGTGAGTAGAGCCTTGTGCCTTCATTATCCTTAAGTAGTGAAAGAGAATCAATCGATAGGAGGGTGCTGTTTTCTGCCGCGCGCCGCCTGGTGCTCGTTCCAAAAAGGGGTGGCAGGTTTTCCTTCTTCTTTTTTTTTAATTTTCAATTTGTATCTTGGATAGAGAGGAGTTATGCATGTATAAAAGTACATGCGTGTATTCTAAGTAAATAAGAAAACTCAACTCGAGAGGAGGAATTCTCGAAATTGCGTACGGACATATATACATTTTTTTGTTATCCTTATTTCTAATAACAATAGACGACCGTCGTTGACAACGACAACGATGACTACGGCACCGGCGACAATGCAAACCAAACCGCATTTGAAAGTTGAAAATATATTTAAAAAAAAAAGGATCATGCTGGAAGCTTATTGGAAAAAAAACCCTCTTCAATAATGAGGGAAATGTTATGAAGCAGAAGAAGGTCTGTCGGGAAACTGGCCACGGGGATTAAAAAGTATTATCTCGAAGCCGATGGGGATGGTACGTTGACAATATCGAGAATGAAAACCATAACCTCCTGTAATATGTTTGGTTACTAACTTTGGAATATAATAAAACTTTGTTTCCGCATGTAGGAAGGTAGATGAAAATGATGACTTTCACTTGACTTTTTGCTTTAGAGTGGGATTGGTCGGTGAAATGTAGATACAACAAATAAATGCAGATAGTTTGAAATTTTTTTTAAAGCATTTTGCAATAGTTGATATTATATGACTTGCTAGATCAGTGATTTTAAGTATATACCCCTTTTTGTTGGAATGTCTCGTTTTTGGTTGAATTTGGCTCTGTTTTCTACTTGAAGACATTTTGAAAATGTGGTGTGAACATGTCTGGTTCGAAATCACAACGACTATGCAACTCCTGAGTTTCCTTTTTGATTCTTACTCTTCGGCCTGATTTTTTGTAAACCTGACTCGCTTTCTTTGAAAAAAAGAAGGGCTCGTCCATCCGAACAGTAGCACATCATTATATCTTGAAACCAGTATTTCGCCATCTGCACAACATCCTCGTTTCTTTTTTGGTGTGTAACTAATATATACCCATGTTTAATATGTTCAACGTGCATAACGCCCGCAGTGCTGTGTCGCTACAGCATTTTTATTTATTTAAATGGATTTTTATTTGCAAATCACACCCCATCTTTGTTCATACTATTATGCAATGCACACGTATTCATAGAATTTCAACGGCATCATCTTCTACTTTGAACAAAAAAAGGAATCTGTTCCTTTCTTCAACATTTTCCTATTTATTCTATCTGTTTTTGTGCACACACAAAACAGAGAAATGTTCATTCAAGAAATTCACTCATTCATTCATTCTTAAATATGCCTATTAGTTTGCGTTGAATAGAGATGCACATATACCTATACTATATATGAACCCAGGATCATCATCATCATGTTGATGACGCGAGTAAGATGCTGCAAGGAAGAAATTATGGAAGGCGATGGGCAGGACGACGATTCTGCATTTTAAGAAATTTATTTTAAAATCTTTTTCAAGATAGTTTTTATTCTCATTTTTTTAGTTTTGTTTTTTACTAAAAGCTTTTCGAGGGGAGTTTCCTATCGAGGATTGTACTCAAAATAAGAGTTCTTTGTTTTTTTTTTTATTTCTATTTTGTGCGTATTGCATAACCAATTGTGATGAAATTAAAAGAGTTTCTGTATCCCAATTCTGTTTAGAAATACAAAAGACGCGTGGCCTTGGTTCTGTGATTTATGTAAATCGCACCTGCCAGATGGTTTGTGTAAAATTTCCCAGTTAAAAAAAGTAGGTCCTTTTTTAAAAATTAAGAGAAAGAGTTCTAAAAGGTTCTTGAATATTCTCTCATCGAACGAGTGTACGTTCCGTTTGACAGCTCATAGAACTCGTGCTGCATTTTCATATATTGTGATTTGGAACGCAAAACCACAACCAAGAGGTTGTTAGTTTGTGGCATTTCTAACAAGGAGTGCTTTTCACTGTCACCCGCAGCACAGGTATTCAATTAACAGCCGCGCACAATGAATAGTAATTCACGAATTAATTGCATACAGCGGGGAATGCTCAAACGATTTGTTAAACGCTCCACGGACACACACATGTAAAAGTATCACTAGACAGGTGGGGGTTTTCTTTGACATCTAACCACTTTTTATAAAATTACTTTCGCATTTTTTCCCAATGATTGTATTCCCAACTGTCTTTCCTTTTGTTTTGGATAAACATGTACATTTTCCCCTAGATTTGCGTTTGTGTGTTGAAAGAAAGAAGCATGCAAATGACAAATATTTCACGTCTAATTAGCCGCAAATCAGAATCCTTTTCCGGACGTCAACAACGAGTTGGCAGGCGAATCCTTGCAATTAATTAGTTGCCTCGCTTGCGGGTGAAAAATAAAAGCTGAGTTTAGAGGAGTTTGGCGTAGGCGTGTCACTGTTTATGACATATTTTGTGACAATTAACGCTCGTCACTTTGCTACAAAAGAGGTAACGAGGGTGATGTATATTATAACATTGCCATCTCCCTCCTCATGTAGATATTTGAAGAACATCCCTGAAAGAGAAACTCTCTGTCATAAGTCAATTACACTCTCCAAATACACAACGAGCTCATCAAACACAAGCTGTGGATTATTTTGTTGTGTGGATTTTTTTGTTGTTGTTTTTCATCACATTCATAATCATCACTCAATGAAACCATAAATCGTGTGGTTAAGAATTTGATTCACTCTGCTGGCCTAAAAACAACATGTTTCGTCCTGAGGGTTTGTTACTGAGCTATAGCACCTCCTCAACCTCTCTGTTTGTATATGCGGTATGCATTTCTCTTGACTTTCTCACCCCTCCCCATAGATTTATTATTTTTTTTTTTTGGTTTGTGTGTGCACAAGCCCAACAACAATAGGAAAAATGAGTATTAATAATCATAATTCGCCAGGGTTCAGAAAAATTACTTACAAATCGGCACACTAATAGGCGAACCATATTGGTTCGTGTACAATATTATATGAGGGGTGAAAAGCATCTACGCGTATAATGCATAGCGCAAACAGATCAAATACAAGGGAGAGCAACTTCTACCGACGGACACGGGGCTTTTTAAAGTGATAATGGTGTAATATCATAATTGTGATTATGATTGTTATTTTTATTTGCTATATTCCTATATGAACAGCATAATTGGTGAATGCGTCTGCAGGGGGGCACTTTGTTAAATTGGACAACTTGTTGGCCTCGTATAAATTAAATGCAGTTTGTGTGAAAAAAAAGGTCGGCACGAATTGATAATTGATTTTGGAATGTTTCTACCAGTTTCATGTTTGCAGTCGACGATGGGTTGCACTTGATGCCAGTTAGATCCAAGAACTTTTGGACTTTCTTGTGTTTTAGGTTGTCACATGTGATCTAAACTGACGGTGTGATTTTTTTTCAAGGTATCAATTTTCGATTTATAAATAATCCGAGTGCTCCCTTTTGAACACCGGCTGGACGTACAGAACTCTCAATCTCACACTATATATGCATTTGTTCTCACACTGAATTTCCTTCTTGAGATCTGCTTGACACTAACCTCTTTTTTTCTGTGCTGTAAATTTCCCTTATTCACTCAACTGTCGCATCTTATTTCGTAAATTAATCCAACTGTCTGTTGGGAGAAAAATGTAATCCCATGCTACTACCCTTCTGGTACTTGATTGTGGTGTGTATTTCAATTTAGAGGGTTAAATCGTTTACCTTTTTTTTCGTCGTTTCTTGTCGCCAAATACTCTTCGCATTCCATTTGACTAAATGAAATTGAACTTTGATTCGTGAGCACAAAAAGTACAGTCTTGGGTTCTATCCACCAGACAGAAATAAATTTGCACTTGAGAGCAGATTTGAAATACAATAAAGAGCGTTACCAATGGTGTGGAGTTGATGAAATCGATTGTTAAAGTTGAGAAGTCCATTGGAATGGCCATTTAGACAGATGGCCAGCAACTAGCTGCATGCCAACGAGATAATGAGCCTTACATGCAAACATATCCGGAGTTTCGCTAAAATTTAAATTCAAAAGAGTATCACATTCTCGTATACCCACTCGTATCTTAAACGGATTACAACGTTTCGCTTAAAGCTTTACCTACTTCATGCTTGAATTCATCAAACACCTCTCTGTCAAGTTCTTTGCCGTCTATTTGCATGGGATGTCGTATTTACCGAAACGAAAAACTGCAAATGGGAAATCCAATCAACTTGCATAAGTTCTGTAAAGCCCACCCCCGACACGACACAGCTCGCTCCTTGCTCAATCCACTTGCCAGTCGTCATTACACGAAAGCATATACTAATGAATCGCAATCCATTTGTTTTTTTTTTCCCATTGAAACAAATATCTTAGATTGTTTTACTAACGGACTATCGCCAATTTCCTTGATTAATATTTTCCCTTTTAAAAGAGAAAAACGAAAGGAAAAAAAACATCATCATCATAAACAACGACAAACAAGGGAGTGCATCTGTTTTAAAATTTGCCGTTCTGTCTCTTTGTGTTTTGTTGTACTATCACTTGCTCCGCACTTCACACACTGTGCGATACTCTCTATAATACGCCTATTATTCGTTGAATTACATGATTGTAAGGTGATCTGCGCAACCGATAGGCATTAGCAGAGTCGCTCGTTCCGTTCGTTCACAGATGTGTTCCATCGTCGCTGCCGTGATTACAGCATAGCATAATACATAATACAATGGTGAGTCGCACACGGGAAAACTACAAGGACACACACAGCATGTGTGAGTGGTATTGGCGCACATTCATCCCTTGTCGTTCTTTTTGTTCTTTTTGAAATGTAGCCAAAGAACCACATCGAACCCATTAGGAATTAGACTATTTAACATTCTATTAGGAAGTTTGTCAAAATATTTCCTATAGACGGTTGTAGATGGTATTTATTGCGATTTTATCGGTATAAACATCACCAAGTGCATGAGGATAATGATGGATGATAATGATGGCAAAAGGAGATTAATTCGAGTGCATTTGTATATAGTTAGAGGGAAATTGGTCTGCATGGTGGGGGTGGCGGCGTCTTTTGTGTAATATTTGTATTAGGGGATAATCACATGTTTAATAATAGAGCACGAGTGACCTGTATAAATGTATTGTATGGACAGCAGCAGGGGATTATTCTTGAATGGGCACTCGTACGCGGCAAATTGGTGTTAAAAGTGGAACTTGCCAGTCCATATGGGAACTGGCACCGGCATCGAGGGTTTCAAGGGGGCTGATGATGCGCTACCTCAATGGGAGTCGCGTAAATTATCAAATTTGCAATTTTACCATTTCCTTTTTACATACAAGAATCGTTAAATTCGCAAACAAATTCCGCTGTGAAACTTGAAAATCACCCACTGCAGTAATTGGGAAAGATACCCCACTGTCCAGTCCAACTCTTCACGCACAAAAATCGTCTTTACTTTCAGATAATTGGTGCAACCATTGAGCACTATAAAATGTTCAATGACTGTTTATCGTTCATTTACGAAAGAGCCAAATCTGTTTATAGTCAGGGCATCCCTTAATGGTCCGCCCATATTACCATCAGCATCTAAATTCTAAACAAACCCCCACGCAATATAGCCCTACAAGTTTTGGGCCTCGAGGTAGCTTGATGCTTTTTAAAATAGTATCGATTTTGTTTTTTTGAAACCCGATTAATTATTAGCATAATTATGGTGCCAACTTATTCGGTTGGTTTTGTTATTTGTACATAGTTAGGTTTTTTTTTTAAAAGGCACGTGTCTTCCTGCCGCTGGTCACCACACGCGTACTCTTCAATTTTGCCAAACAACCACAGCTAAGCAAAGTACGGCAGGGATAAAAGAAAGTAATAAATGGTTCATACAAACCAGTCCTATGCGTATACCATTTTCCGGTTCATCAGAATCAAAATTGTACAAGCGGTTTTCGACAAATGTCACGTAGCTAATGTGCGCTGTGTAGATGTCTCCTTTGGCAAGGGTAGGGCTTAGTTGCCTTCCGGCAAAATACAATGATATCTCTTTTCTATTTAGTTAAGAGATGCCTTCGGGGATTCCCATGTTTATGTCACCATGAGACATGGGACATGGTGCTTATTTTTTTTAAGGACCCCCATTACATGCATTATGGTTTCGTTTATTTTTTAATTACGATTTTCACTGACCAACAAATAAAAATAAAGAGGATTTTCCTCTCGACTAACAAGTTACACAAGTACCTATAAAACTATATGCCATGTGATGCCCTGCCAAGCAAATGCCATATCCAACCGAGTTTTGAAGTTTTTCTCTCCTGCGGTGTTATTATTTTTATTATTATTACTATTATTCACATTCTGCATTTGTGGGATTTCAAGTGTAATTCAGTTAAGTCGAGCGGTATGTAATTCCGCAAATAAAAAAATTTAAATAAAAGTAAAATCTCAGCCCTAATAGGTAGCCGAACTTTGGCCATTCACAATAAACACTCTCCTCGTCCTGGCAGCTCAATGGGGATGTAGAGAATAAGAAAAAAAAGAAAGAAAAACCAACCGAAAAAAAATGTTTTCTCCTTTACTTTTGTGGGCTTTGTTTTAAATAATAGTGATTGCTGCCTTAATCGTGGTCCTTATTTTTTTTATTTTTTACTCGCTTGTTCAGAGATTTCATTATTTGTAATGTAATGTCGGTTAACCGCATTTCGTGTTTCCTTTCATTGGAGTAAATGTAATTACCTGATAGTAGACAGTAAGTCGGTTATTCATTTTATTTAACTGTTGTTCTTTTTCTGTTTATTTAAAGGTTTAACGAGGCCCGCGATCTATCCATTTCCCGCCAGTCAATATGCATATCCTATGCTGAGTCCGGATATGTCCCAAGTAGCGTCTTGGTAAGTACTCTTTAAAAATATATTCAGCTTTTCAAATAAATAAATAGAACCTAGGTTGTAACTTGTAAAAAAAGCATGAAGTATGGTTTTTTGAATCATTTACTCTTTTCGAATATCGGGCCTTCAACTTAAAAAAATCAAGAGAAATAGGAAATATTTCCGTTCCCTGCATATTTGGAAACCTGTATCATTTTGCAGATTCACTCATGCTCAATCTTGAGGGCACAAAAATCATATATACCTAATTTTTGAAAGCCCAAAAGATTTAATGGAATGCACGCCAGATAAAGTCCACCGAACCGTTTAACTTGGCGCATAATTCAGCGTATTTGTGGAGTGCCCCCAAGCAAAATCTCCACACGTCCATTTAACGAAACGAACATCAGAAGCATAACTAATAATCCACACGCTATTTGGTCAAGCACCTCCAAAGTTGGCATCATTAATATCCACTCAAAGTACATCCAGTGGTTATTTACCTGTCGCAGCTGTCGGTTAATGTTCACTTTCAATTACTGCTCATAATTGCAGCCCAATTTAGCCTCGATGTGGCAGAATGAGTGAAATAGCTGTCGCGTCGAGCGTCTGACTCTGTTCCAATGCAACGCGCGGGCAAAATTTATTATGAAACTCTTCCGTGCCAAATTTGGTTGCACAGAGGCCTCCCGCGGCACACTATACTCATGGAAAACAATTACCAACGCTTTTTACTTCCCATAGCCGCTGCTGCTGCACTCGCTCCCCGATTTGGTCGTGCACATGACTATTCTGGTTGTGTTTTTATTTCTATTTTTTAATTTATTTACTTAGTTGTAAACAATTTAGTTATCTTTTTATTTTATTATTAAATTGTGTAATTTACAAATCAAAGTCAATTGCGTGCATTTTTCGCGCTCGTTTTGTTGGTAGCTTGCCCACTTTTTGTATGCAAGCGTGATACGATCTTTATAAATTTCCGTTTCCTTTTGAGTCTTTGCCGCCTCCATAGTTTATTGGCCATTAATTCAAACTATTAAATTAGCAATTAGCATATTTCGAGGCACATGTACTCGTACTTTTATTCCAGGCAAAGTGTGATCTAATGTGTCACGTCATTTGCTGCGTGTGTGTGCAGTGCACTCTCTGCATTGCTTGTGCGTCGTCGTCGTCGCGTCAGTGTAATAAAATTAATAACAATAATCATTATCGAAATAATTACAACAAAAAAACAACAACAACAAGTAGGCAAATTCAATTAAGTATGTAGAGAAGAATACTCTCGTGCAGTACACGTTCTCATAGGCTGGTGGTGGGTACTGGGTAATTAACAATAAAAGTTAAACTCAATAATAACGATGACAATTTTTATTCCTTTGGAATAGAAGTTGATTAGCATACGATTTATGATCTGACGGAGATTGGTTTGTTGAATTTTAATTGAAATATAATGAGCAGGGAATTATGGGTTGAGTGCGTATGTATATACAACACTGGAAACACGCAATGAGAGTTAAATGGCTTTGTTCCAGCATTTATTCTTTTCATTTCCTTCGGGTTCGGTCGTAAAGAATTTTTTATTTATTTTTTGGTTTAGAGAAATTCAAGTAAACACACAAATTTCCCAGAGCCATACAGTAACAGAAACAGACAACTTATTCAGTGCAATAAATCAGTGCTGTATTTACACGTGAGAAGGTAGCTAATGTAGGGTTATCTATTCTATGCAATCGTTTGGTCTCTCCCATTCTATTTTCCCTATTTGGAGCTATACCTATATGTATCTTGATAATAGTTTGTCACTCTTTTCCTATAAGAACTGCGTTTTAAGTGTTTTCTTAGTTTGGTTGAGCGAATTTACAAATGTTGTCACGTTCGTTTGCTTTAATGGGTTTCTTTAAAAAAAAAAAGTTTATCTCGCGTATCTCTGCGCAAATAATACTATACGCATAGTAAACGTTTTGGCACATCATTTAGTTAGTTGAATTGACAAAACGAACGGAAATTTCATTTTGTTTCAATAATTAGCGCATTTTAATTGTAAAAGAAAAAAAAAAGGCAGGAAAGGTTAAGTAAGCGTTTGGGAAATTGGGTTGTGATTATTTGGCACGTTCTTCAACAGTACCCAACGGCTGTTTTTTATGGCTTTTAAATCCACTTGGCTGAAAGAGGAAATATTCTGATTTCTTGGGCAACACTGTCTCCCTTATTGACAAAAGAAAAACTACAATTCTCATTGAATTTCTAAGATGTATTTAGACCGATATTGCCTGTTTCGATATCCATCTCTGAGCCATCGGTATATCGACAGATTATTCTCGTAGAATCTTTCAAAAGTCAAGATGGAAGGACGATTTTTTTAGCCGCGTTCCTCCTCGACTCTGATATTTGCAATAGAGCTCTACCTTTTAGTGAATTTCCTGAGCTTTCACCTATGTCCTATGTCAATTTGTGACAGAGCTCGATTTGATTTCAGTAAATTTTAATGCCCAATCGATGGCAGGACTTTATCACACTTTAATTACCCAATCGTTCCATGTTTGGATTGAGTAAAATGTCGAATTGGAATTCCTACCGATACACATTGAATTCCATTCAAAATTCCTTTGGTTCGTTAATATTTCTCTCCTCAATCTGCATGCATGCCCTGTTCAATCGTTCTTTTTAAATGTTTGCTTTATTTAGTTTGTGGTTACCATCTTAACATTTCTAAAATTGATGAATTTTATTCTTATTTTACAGGCATACGCCATCGGTGTACTCAGCAGCGTCTAGTTTTAGAAGTCCATATCCCTCATCGTTACCCATCAATACAACGTTATCAAGGTAAGTTTGACAGTCGAATCTTTCCCCAAAGTCCTCCCCATATTAATTTGAATGAAAAAAAATCCAAAAACTTATTATATTTTCAGTGATTTTTCATTCCGCTTCTCACCGAGTCTGTTGCCTTCGGTCCATACTTCACCACATCATGTACTAAACTCACATCCGGCGATTGTGACACCTGGACCAAAACAGGAAATTGGCCAGGATTCATCAAATCATCGCTATGGAAGGTAAGTCCGCAAATTCAATCTATGTATTTACCCCATGAAACAAAGAACAAAAATCAGACAAAATAGGTAAACACTACCCCCAGATATCTCTCTGTCGTCTTTTCTATCGATGTTGCCTACTAACACTACTATAATGGACAGAGGTAACGAAATTATCAGCATGCGTGCTAACTCGACGTAGCGCCATATTTGTTTGCGCTTCAATTGATGGGGCAGTGGGAGAAATTGGTGGGTGGTTTTCTATAGGTCTACAGTCAGAACTACCAACACGTTGCCGTCGGTGCAGCGCAGCCTAGTATAATTAAATAATTTTGAGTGGTTGGGTGGTAGAGTGCTCAGCCATGTGTGTATGCTGACTCTTGAAATTGTCGCAAGGGGTTTGCTAATAAAAACATCCCTCGTATTGAACCCACCCCTTGGCTTTTTGTAAAAACTTGCTACCCGCCGTGTTGTGGTGCTGCCAGTTGTTGTGTACTAAAAATTTCATGGTTGTTGTATCCGATAAACGAATTCTGCACAATCTGGAGTCGACTAGTGGAACTACTACTACTTTGAATTCCCATGTGGAAAATTTAAGCATGACTTTGTTATGCTATTCACGAACCCTTGCTGAAAGCTTAAAGTTTTTTTTTTTTGCAAAAGCATAAAGCTGTAACTAATTTTACAAATTTCGTTTCCAACAAGTTGTCAGTATACTCATAAGCCTAAGTACGTTTTAAAGCTGCTTGCCCAAAAAATGAAGAACAACAATAACGCAACGAATAGCTTTAAATTTTGTGAGTGAAGTTAACAGGAAAACTGTCGATAAAGTAGCTTAAACTATGTACAGACTGTGCACGTCGACTTTTGTATAAAATGAATAAATTGATAAAAACTCGCTGTTGCATGTTTAGGTTGCTCGCAGTCTTTAAAGTGCAAACTAATGGAGTTGATGTTGCCAGACAGATAATCTGAGTATTTCTCAAGGACTGTTAGTGTAGTTTTTGTAAGTCTTTAGAACAGGACGTTGGGGATAATATTATGTTCTGACAATTGCTAATTTCATTTCTAACAGTCGAATCTATTCGTTTTCTAGATTGACAACTCTTCTTTTCACTGGGCATGTCTCTCGGACCGTCCTTAATAATCATTTGACTCTCTGTATACCAAGACGCGTATTAGAATATATGCATAATAAGACCGTAATGGTCCAGAACAAGTAGCTCGATTTATTGGCAGCTAAAACTCCCTCAAAATTCATTCAAAAACAACGATGGTGTATAAAATTTGTTTATGCACACAAACTTAGAAGGGCAATTTCTCGCGATAAATGACGTATCAATCTGAGAACTCATTCCAATGAGATGTCTGCTTGTTATACATCAACAATATTTAATTGAATGACAACGCGCGTGTTTAAATCCCCAAATGGATCTGCGTACACGTGCATGTTGTGATTTCGCAAGCAGTACCTAATCAATATCGCATATTGCGAATGTTCAGTATATTTTCATAAATTAGGCATTGAATGACAAAAGCCAGAAAGGGAAACGAGAGCCCACGAATTTAAAGCAGCAAAGACTCCACTTAAAGCATTGGAAAGGAAAAACACCCGACCACCACTAGTGCTTTTGTTTTGTATTTATTTTATGCGGTTTCGCTCGCAATTATAATCTCAAGTAGTTAATCTGGTTGGGGGATGCAAACAAATCCATATAGTGCATGGCATTGAGGCAAACTACAGCACCCATCCGCAGGATACCTTCCCATACCCATATAGCCTTTATATTCGACAATTACTGTTGCTTTATTAAACAGTCATACAAGTTTTAATTATTAAAAGAAACCTTTCGCTATAAACAAGGGGATAGTGTGCTCTGCGCAGGATTCTTTATATAACTTATTTGAATTTCGTCGACTCTGGGAAGAAAGCTTTCACATAGTCCTCTCGCAAATTCCCGGGGGCAATAACCGATGGTAGGTAGTAGCTGAGTTCATATTCCATCGTTGCCAAACGTGATACTGCTTTTATAATAGCTACTATTAAGAGAAGCACAAACAATGAACACTACCATTACATGCTGCTATCACTCATACTTGTGTCCCCTCCTAATAAAGCGTCGGTTGCTGTTTTGGGCTTAGCAGCAGCGCAAAGTACGTGAACTTTTAGATGTGGCCTCTCCTTCAATTGCATTTTCTCTATTTGTACAACAGTCAGCGTTTTTTTTTTCTTCATTTTTTTGTTCTTGCATAAATGTAAACAAAATGAATGCAATGTCCTGACTCAAAACATCTTCATGTTGGGGTGGGTTAAGGGGTAGTGGAAAAATATAATCCTACGTGGATATGTTTCCAACTTTAGTAGCAGCTCACCTAACCTATCACCTATAGCTCTGGGTGTGCATGCTCCTTTTTAATAAAACATGAATTTGTAGGTCATGTTCGCAAATTGGCGTTGCTTTTACTATACATTTCGTTGCTGGTGTTTCGCTGCTTTTGGTCGCATGAACACATAGCCCTACAAACATATATACACATAACTTATTAAATTTTATGTAGAGATAAAGAGATACATCATTTTATACATAGATACACAATATTGGACGACTCATATTTCACAAAGCTGGGCGAACAAGACTACGCCATCAAGTTAATAAATTTCAGTCAATCATTATCCTTTCTAACCGGTGTATTCCTCCGTACCATCTGTACTGCATGAATCAATGTGTATGCTAGTATGTGTGTGCGCTTGTTTATGTGCGTGCGTGAGTGCAAAAAAAAAAACAAAATACTTATCGTTACTTGGAAGAATTCGTTGTGTCATCATAATTGCTTAACAAAAACACACATTAACCAATAAAATATAATATATGCAAAAACAATACAAAATAAACAGAAAATAATAACAAAAAGTGTTTTATATATGTACATAGTCTTTAAGTGCGGTTTTTACCGCGTAATAAATCAAAGTGGAAGATAATATTTAAACAAATGTAACTACGAAAAATCAAATCAGTGTTTTCTGTTTAATTTCGATAAAAAGCTCATTTTTATCAATGCATTGGTGTTGGTTGTCCTTTCCAATGTTGCTCTTATTTCGGTATCCTCGCAAGAGATAAACATATATAATTAATAAATGCAAGGCGTGTGGATGTGACTAAATCGAGTTCGTTAGTCTTTTGGGTGTTTGCTCGTTGTTAAAAACAATATTTTGAACAAGAAACGCTATAGAATAAAAACAGGAAAGTGCGCTGTAGTAACAATGTGCTGTGGAATGGCAAAATGTCCTGTCCTAACCTCGTTTTCGACGCAGAGCTTTAAGCTTTGTGCCTCTTTAAATAGGAATTGGAATCTATTTCAACTCTCTCCGTTTTGCTCTCGCCGTTTATCTTCATAAATCCGTACCCCCCTTCCGCTGTTCATATATGAAAATGTCCTTGTTTTCATTTCAATACAGTTCTATTCATATATATATATAGAAATAGGCATCTAGCTAGATAGTTAATGCAATACACATATTGCTGCCATCCCCTCGCACCATTTTTAGCAGCCACCCATCGCATTATTTTGTATCCGATGTAGTAATAAATGTACGCGTTATGTACGTATGTACTGCATGCAGGATGCTATGCATATTCGCTTAAAAATTAAGGGGAACATGGTCGATGCAATTTTTTCCATCTCATAGCGGCTTGTTTCCGTTTAAATTAATTAAAATGTGGACTATGAGGCCTTCTCGGTTTTCAATTCAATTCGATTGGAAGATGAGTGAAGGGTCATTGTAAATGAAACCAGACGGAGTGCACAAAAAATCGGAAATATCTGGCACCTGTCGATTTTATTTCAAAGCAAAATCATAACTTGTCGGGTCCAAACTTTCTCACCATGCCTCTGTATGGTTGCGCTACTTGTCTGATTTTTTGCGATACAATTCAAACGCAGAAAATACCTAGTAGAAAATTGTCTTTGACGAGGAAAAGTTCCTCATTTGATGGATATGGCATAAAATTGGGCCCTATACATGGACCTGTTGAGCACTTCCAAATTAAACAAAATTTCAAAAGTGCCTGCCATTTGTTCTACAAATATGCACATACCAACCGATGCCATTTCTATGCATCGACAACATTTATTAATGCATCAACACCCTATAAATGTCCTTGCGTCAAACTCTCATCCCATGTTTAATTTTTTTCTAATAAATATATTCATGAAGCTATATTGGTAGACTGAAAAGTAAGTGCACTACCACCAACATCTAACTGCACTACCAACACGAACGCCACGCCGCGCCGCGCCGCCCTGATTTCAAATTCAGTGGGCTTGTAGTTTGAAAAGTTGCATTCGACATTTTTTGTGACAGCAGTCCATCAGGAGGATGCGGCAATCAGTTGCCCATTCCGCCCCCCACCCATGCCCAATCCAATGAAACATTCCTTCCTTCCAATTCATCCGAGTACACGTACATACGTATCCATGTAGCTGAATGCGAATCTGAATTAATATCTTGACATATACATCTGAATAGAGATATCCCCTAAATAATTACTCATTCTTGTAAAGTTAAGAACATATTCAACTGTGCTATGACAGCAGCGCTGCTGCGCCAGCACTCGACAATAAAAAAAAACAGCACATCCACGTTCGTATTTGCAACTATGTAATGTAAAACAGCCCCCCAGGTCCATATCGTGATACTCAAAAACTCTGCAACTCACATCAGATGCTTTCAAGCATTTATCCTGTGTTGGTGTTCATTCATCCCCCGTGCACTTTGTTTGCAGTAATAACTTGATTTTTCTAGGTTATGTTCTAAATTACACTGGAGATTTGGTGGATGGTATTTTTTGTTCCCCTATGCAGGTTTCCTGTGCAAGATGGGAGTGGGGGTGTGTATCACGGAAAGGGTTATATATGTAAACTATCAACACAAAAATAGTTCTTCTACGGATTAATGCTGTTCGCGTACATATAATCTCAAGAGCTACCCCACTTCAGTAGTTACCCCATTACTTCCTGCAACACTCCCGCCCGCTTGCCATTTGCCTGTTGAGAAATATTCTTAAACCAAGAGGAGGCAGGCAGGATATTTACCTTAGAGCAGTAAGTGATGAGCGGATGGTGTGACGGTGACGGTGATAGGCGAACGTGTCGTGTCGGATCGGGTCGGGTCGGTTCGGTTCGGGAATATAAAAAAAAAGGACGAAGCTCGAGAGTAAATTTGAAAAGCTTTCGCTCTCTCGACCACTTTGGTTGGATTTAAGGGTGACAGGAAATTTACTACCAACCAACAGACCAACAGAACAGACACAGCAGCGGTGCACGTTTGTGTGGGTGATGGGGGTGTATTTGTAGATATGTGCGCGCACGTGAGAAAGGACAGCATAAGCACCATGTGAATGAATGAAACGAACATGAGTTTGATGACTGCAATGTGAATTGTGGAAGATGATGATGTTATTGTTGATAATGATGATGATGATGATCATGATTATATCGTAGTGGTGGTGGTGATGAGAAAGATGATGATGGGATTGTGTTTGGGGTAGGAGTTATGTAGCAAAGCAATGGTTGATGATGAGAATGATAATTTTGATGGCTCTATGATTTCGTGTATTTGTATATAACATCTTTAAACTGTCGGTTTGGGAACATTTTCGTGTACGGTTGTTGCTGATTAATTTCGGGTGCTTGTCTCATTGCTCTTGTTATATCTATATATATATATATAATATATATTGTTCTCTTTTGCCAACACACAAACTTAATCCTTCAATATTCCATGTTCTGTGTGCATTTATTGTCGTAACAGTTGATCACATCCTTCGCGCAGATAAAGAGTTATGCCATTTCATCTCAATAAAATGTTATGAATACCAAATAATAAATTAAAAATACAATAAATGTCCGCAATTAAAACGACTATAACTATGCTTGGCATAATAAAAGCAAAAACACTCTGATATGGCACTGTGAAACGTTAAACAAAAAACTACGTCAAGCGGTATAGTAGGAAAAACTGAGTGAGCAAGTGGAATAGCCTCCTATTGCCCTGTGGTTTCGTGATATTCTACTCTCGGACCTGTGGATTGTGTCCCCACACTCATAATTTTTTTTTCTTCTTCTATTTTTTTTTCTTTTCCTCTGCCTTTTTTTCGGTTGGCGTTGTGTTTATCTACATCTGGTTAAGTTTTCCTGTGACCAGGAAGTTTGCGGAAGAGAATATTCTTTTGAATTGAATGTGTGTTTTTGTGAGTGCCTGCGTTTGTGTATACAGGGAGTCCTGTCTGTGTGTATATGTGCCTATTCTAATTCTCCAAAAACGAAAAAAAAATACCATTTCGCAATAAGCCAAATTAAGGATGTTAATTCAAATCATGTAATGAACGAAATATGCGGTTTTCAACATCCCCAGCTTAATGCACCTGTACGGAAAATATGTCATGGGTTACTCTGCCGATGGATTATTGTTCTGTGTTTAGCTTTTGTGTTTGTTTATTTTTTTTTTGCATAATTTAGCAGAGAATACCACCCCCACCCAAAGGACGTAGGTACCTACACACAGTTTGCTATTTGTATGCAATTAGTGTGTTCATTTTCCTCTAATCCCAGTCCCAATTCATTACTCTGAAACTCCTTTGATGGCTTTATCATTTCCTCTTCAAGTTGTGTGTCTATTCTGCTTGTCATTAATTTAATAAATTCCTTATAATACAAGAAAAGCCGTTCATCATATACCTGTGTAATCGGAAGTCATCAAAGTGACATATAAAAAACAAGTGTACCAATACCATGTTACCGTACGTGAAAAAGACGAATGCACACACAAGTTGCAATTATTAACGAAAAAAAAAATACACAAAACTGCGAATTAATAAAAGCTTCTATCAGCATTTATAACGGACGAACAAATGGAAAATTGTAATGAACCCTTAAACCTTTCGATTAAAAAGCGTCCTGTTGCTGTAGTTCCTCCTTCTTCGTCGCAAGCGATCTCTGCGCACTACAATACTTCTAGCTCAACAAATTCTAACAGTGCAGCTAATAACAATCAATCTTCTGACTTTAACCCTTTACTACAACCGCAATCGCAGCAGCAACAGCCGCAGCAGCAGTACCAACAGCTGCAGCAAGCTCAGACTCTATCGTCTACTCAGCCACATCATCATCACCAACAACAACAACAACAGCTACAGCAGCAGCAACAACAACAACAACAGCAAACACAGCAGCAGCAGCAAACACAACAACAACAGCAGCAGGCACTGAGCCAACAATTGCAACAGCACTTGCAGCAAAAACTCGACGACAGTGAGTTCAGTTCAAACGATCGCACGCCGTCACCCAATTGCCGAACAGTTTCCACTGATGACAAACTCAATAACAACGATCACTCTCCAGCAATAACACCACCAGCCGTATCCCTGAACAACTTCACCAATATCGCTGAGCTGACAAATTTCAGTGGTGTCAACAGTACAGACACAACACTTACTGACTTACTGCTTCTGCGACACCACCATTCGCATCTGCAACAACAGCAACAACAACAACAACAGCAGCTGCAACAACAAAACGAGTACCTGTACCATCAGCGTCAGAAAAATAATCTCGCAACAACTAGCAGCAGTACGGCAACAGCGACTTCAACAACAACAACTACCCAGCACCAGGCGTCCGCTTCGCCATTTCCATTTCAACTGCCATTAGACTGCCCGCCAACAAATCTAATAAACACCTTTACCGATTCGCTGTCCTTTGGTCTTGGCCATCCATTTCCCCAAAGTGACCTAGAATCATCGTCCCTTCTCTTCAAAAATCCATCAACAGTTGCACAGACATCATCCCCGTCCGGGCGTGAGACTCCCACCTACATCAACCCATTGGCGAATTTTCTCGACCAACATCAATCGCTGGACATAGCCAAAATGCATCTGGAGCGCTACCTAAAACTCACCAACCAATTTCTGCAGCACACGGCCATCGCCACAGCAGCTGCGCGATCAGCGTCCTCCAACTCACCCAGCTCGGCAGATGCCATCAACTCCATCATACACACGAACATTTTGACGAATAAGATCGCCACCAACAATCTCATCGCAATCATCAACAAGCTGCTGGAGCAAAACATCATGTCCGAGTACTACTTCAAGCGTGGCATCAGTCTTCACGATCAGACCTTGGCAAAGTCCCTTAATTCGTCGGTGATGAGTTCGGCGTTAACCAATACATTGCTGTCACCACCGCCACCACCACCATCGTTAGCAGCGCAACATCAACAACAACAACAGCAGCAGCAGCAGCAACAACATCATCATCATCACCATCAGCAGCAACAACAACAACAGCAAAAACAACAACAGCAGCAATCACAGATATCGGCAGCTGGATGTATATCCGCATCGTCGGCAACGTCATGCTCATCGGCGGCATCAACATCATCATCGTCGTCAGGCATGCTCGATGCGAACATGAAAACCAACTCAACCATGCACAGTAGCAATAGCTGCAGCAGTAGTAGCAGCGGCTATAACACCACCAGCAGTACCAATACAAACTTGCAACTAAATGAAAAATTTAACCAAATTAACAATAATCACCACGACGGATCGCAGAACGTTGCACACCAACAGGCGGCCACCGTCGCCGCCGTAGCTGCAGCTAATACCGCCAATAATGGAGCGGCTTCAAAGAATTTAAGCACACTAATCAAGGCAAGATTTAAGGCTTTAGCCGCGGTTGCAGCCTCAAGTGGAATTGAACCATTCGATTTAAGTCAAAGGTGGTTTTAGGTTATGAATTTTCATTTATTCTTTTTGCATTCAGTTTGTTAAAAAGAAAAAAGTTCGTTTGAAGACGCGGAACCCCTAGTACGTCACTTGACGCGAGTCAGTCCCATATCTTTTTAAAAGTCTGACATTTCTCGTTGTTTTTCTTAATTCGTACAAATGTAGCTAAGAAAAATCCAGCAGAATTTGCAAGCGAACTTTGATTTTACATGACTTTAAATGACTTGAACTGTGACGAGAAATTTATTTTTAACATTAAATCGTGTAACAGTTTACGTTGCGCATACATGACGATTACCTCTTGCACTTTTGGTCACCGTGGTCTTCCTTTCATGGCTCACCATTGTCCAAGATGTGGTGACTAAAAGAAACACAGCAAACATTTCGTAAATAAGGAGTCGATCGGAGGCGTATACTTAACATATTTGCTGTCTAGATATTCAGCGTGTGCAGGTAGATAACCACCGACTTAACGCAGTCTTCACCTTTTATACCCTGCCGTCTGTGGTGTCATGTACAACTCTCAGGCATTTTCTACTGCATCAAAAACATCGCCTTTAATCCACGATCAAAAGCAACTTATTAGCTTCTTTGTTTCGTTCTCACAAATTGCCGCCTGTGTACAAATTTTAATTTTGCTTTTCTTTTTGTTTATATTATTTCAGGGGCCTAGACCAAAAGAATTCACCTAGTATACAGGGAAACGATTGCAAAGACAATTCAAACGACAAAAAGAAACCGCATATCAAAAAGCCATTAAATGCATTTATGCTGTACATGAAGGAGATGAGAGCTAAGGTTGTTGCCGAGTGTACGCTCAAAGAATCGGCGGCCATAAACCAAATTCTGGGGCGAAGGGTAAGTTTTTTTCTCACACTTGTTATTTTCTTTTTTCTTTTTTTCTTTCTTCACATACCCAGATGGGTATGTGATTTCAAAGAAAAAGAAAAACCTCTAATAACGAAAAAAGAAACTTTTATTTTTATCATTTTTGTTTTGGCAAAATAATCAAACACGAAAAAATCATAAAAAAAATATGAAAAAATTAACTTTTATGAATTTTTTGTACCAATTTTGTGCGTTTAACTTTACACTTTACAACGAAAAAAAAAATATAAATAAATAAAAAATAAATAAAAATATCACAATGCAACTTTTGGGCAGTTTGAAAAAATGTATTTTTTATCAATTATAATTTTCTTTAAGTTTAACAAAAAAATCAAAAAAAAAACGGGTTTTCTTAATAACAATA
Source organism: Cheilosia pagana (assembly GCA_936431705.1). Lineage (NCBI taxonomy): Eukaryota > Metazoa > Arthropoda > Insecta > Diptera > Syrphidae > Cheilosia > Cheilosia pagana. The sequence goes on from OW386171.1 coordinate 4,959,877, forward strand.
CAAAAATATATAAAAGAGAAGGAATTTTCAAATATACTGGTAAATTGCACAACGTCATAAAATAAACAATCAAACAAAAAAAAACTTCTTAATAAGTTTTTTTTTCTTCATTTTTATCAACAAACAATTTCAAGGAAATCAATTATCTAAGGAACATAATTTTATTTTGCGCAAACAACAAATTGCATTTTAAAAATGAAACTAAAAAAATCAAACACAAAAAATCGAAAAAAAACCTCATAAAAAAAACTTTTATAGTGGCATGAACTGACCCGAGATGAACAAAGTAAATATTATGAAAAAGCGAGACAAGAACGTCAATTGCACATGGAGTTATATCCAGGGTGGAGTGCACGGGACAACTATGGTTATGTTTCGAAAAAGAAGAAACGCAAAAAAGATCGTTCGCCCGCTGATTCGGGAGGTATTGCAAATGATAATTTTTTTTTCACATATTTTATTTTATAATTATTCTAATTAAATTTAGTTTATTTATTTATTAACTTTTATTGAATCTCTATTAATTTTCTGTTTAAAATCAGAAAATAGAAACTAGTAAACAAGAACAAAACTCACTCATCACCAGTTCCCTCAGATTGCTATTACAAATCAATTGCAAACAATTTACAAAAAAAAACTCCTATCTGAGAGAATCGGTGCCTAGGGAAACTAAACATTTTTTTTTGTTTAACGATCACAGACTCACAAGTAATAATAATCTGAAAAAGTTTGTTTAATTCGTCAGGAGAAATGAAGTGTTGCGCCAATAGTTGGCTGGCCTTCTTTTCTTCACTGAACAATTAAACGAAGCTCCTCTTGCGAGAATAAGACACACGAAAAGAAAGCAACAAATTGGTTTATTTAACACAACTCACTCTAAAACAGAAATCCATTTATTTTTTTATGTTTTATTTGAGTTAAAAACAGAAATAATACCACACTCCTTTTCATTAAATTCAAGTATATTATAAACTAGTTTGTTTGCCTTAGTTTATTTTTTATGTTCCAACTGTGTACTTAACATAACTTAAGATATAAAGTAATCTGTACTCATCTATCTCTCTCTATTTTGTTGAGTTATTTAACAATATTTAACAAAAAAAATTAAAAAAAAACTATTTAAGAAAAATCAATCGGCCCAATTTTTAGTTCTAAAATGTATCATTGCAATTACAACCAACAAATCAAAAAAAAAAAGGAAAAAAGAAACGAAAAATTCTTTTTTTTTTTTAAATATGATATAACACAAAATTGTGATTTTTTAATAATTTGATTCTCTCTATGATTTCTTTCCGCCTTTTGAGGTGCTTTATTATTTTATATATCCATAGACGTTAGGGGCTTTTTAGGGTAACAAATATGTATTAATATTTTTCGTTCGTTAACAAAAAAAAGACAAACTCTGCGGGGTAAGTAGTAAGTGTGCGTGTGTGTGTGTGGAAAAATAAATGCAATGCAGATTGAAGTAAATTTTAACAAATACCTATACACGTTAGCCACTGTAAAAGTTCACGTTCATGCTCGTAACGGTCCGTAAAAGCAATACAACAAATAAATGGTAGTTATATTTGTTCTTTATTGATTTATTTGCAATTAAGGGTAACCGATGAGGCTCGAGTGAGTACTGTTTCTAAATGTTCATACCAATTGGGTCTCCTTCCTAATACTTGTTTTAGAGACACATGTTTTTTTAGGGGTCTAAGATTAAAAAAACCCCTACTAATTGAGCCACTGATCTGACTTGATCGTCGATCATTCCTCTGTATACACCTACCGTTTTCTGCGTACCATGAAAAAGTGCGGCCAATGGTGTCAAACAGTGCATGGATAGATCCAAATGCAGTGGAAAGGCGACAAGAGGATCAACCTCTTCAAACAATATTTGCCAAACAATACCAATTGAAAAAAATGGTATCAATTTTAAGATTCACAATTTTCGGACTGAGTGTTGCTATGTTGAATAAAAGCTTCTAAAAAAATTAAATCACGCTTACATGCTGGCCGGCAGGGGTTAACACCCACAAGAGCACAAATTATACCTTAAGGTTTTTTTTCCAATGCGCGCCATCTATGGCGAATGTCTAACTCAAACTCATAGGTATAACTCTCCTGAGATAGCTTCTTTCTTTCAGTTAACCGGCAGGCAGGTCCATTACATTCGACGGCAATATTGCTGTGATTAAAATGAGAATCAAGAGGGATTTCGTGTTGCCAAACAGATCACAAATCACCTATCAAATGAGTTTGCGGTGGAAAAAGTGTTGCCAATTGAAAAAAGAAACCTTTGAAAAAAACAGAAATGCCAAGAAGTTGTATATAAAATACGTAAAATGCTTCTCGAGAGAGGCAACTCTCTCTAAACAGATCACAAACAAATTGCTGGTTTAGGAATGCTTTTGTTTTTGTGTTGCCTTTTGGTTCAGTGTTATATCTTTAAAACGAACAAAAATAGAACTCCCCCAAGTCACATCGCTGCCCGGTTTATTGTAATAAATTTAACTACATTGCAAAAAATCAATAGTTGTCTAATAAACACATAAATCTGAGCTTAAGTAACATATCTTTAAATAATAAATTAAGACATGCTTTATTGGTATACCTACTCTGTCGACTTTTTTTTTTAAATAAATAACGTATATCAGTCTTGGGAATTCCTCCCTTAAATTAAAATAAATTAATGAAAAAAACATTCTTTAAAAAAAACGAAGAAAAAATGGCCAAAAATTGTAAAGATAAAAAATATAGACATTTCTAAAAAAACAACAGCAAAAATTAATATTATTGAAATAATTGGTGTGATGAATTGGCGCAAAAACAAAAAAGAGAAATTATAAAAGTTTATATATATTTATGTATTCTTTTTAATATTTATTAAAACTAACGTGTATTTCATTTGAATAATTTTCCAATCCAATTTATATCATCAACGCCTTTGTCCGCTCAACAATCAACAATTCAAATTTTGAAATGAAATAAAAACGAATAACGAAAAAAAAATCCGATATTATATAATAAATATAAATATATAGTGGCATGCACTTGGTCGTGAAGAACAGGCTAAGTATTATGAACTAGCTAGACGTGAACGGCAATTACACATGCAAATGTATCCCGATTGGAGTTCGCGGACAAATGCATCACGGGGCAAGAAGAGGAAAAGAAAACAAGATACCAACGATGGAGGTTAGAAATATATTGCAAAACTTTTATATACATATACAAAAAAATAATAAAAACACGGTTTTATCGAAAACGAATAGCTAAAGAAATCAAATGATAATACAATTTTCCATATATACCTAGTTTATAACACAAAAAAAAAAACTCTCGTTTCTCTGTAAAATAAATATATACATACCATAACAATTCAAACGGCTAAATTAAAATAAATCGCAACGTATATATTTATGAAGCAAAATTCGATTTTCATATACTTTTTCTTTTACAAATGGAATAACTGAACTAAATCTTCTATTTTACCGTACGCATTTTCATATTTTTTCATGTATATATACATATCCCTTGCAAAAACAAAAAAAAAATATATTTGGTGTTCTGATTTATACATGTATAAAAGAAACACAAATCAAATGAAGAAAAAATCACAAAATATATATATATATTTAATTTTACGACTATATTTAGTTTTCTCTAATTCTTTATCCTTCGATAAGTTTAACAATAAAACAATACACACGAGATTTGAGTAAAAATTGGGCTTAAATTTGATTTTATGAAAAAAAAAAAAATTGTTTTGTTTCGGTTAACCAAAATTTGTAAATAACAACAAAATCCAACAAACAAAAATCATCTATTCTTTTTAAAGTATATATTGATCCTTTGTAGCGTGCATGATCCGCCCTTTAGTTTTAAGTTTAAATGTTTGTTAAATATTCCATTTCTTTTCATGGAGTCTTACTCTTGTTTTTTTTTTAATTATTTATTCTGCATGCAAGTTTACTATTCATATATAAAAACATCAAAAAAGCTTTCGCAACCCTTCGTTATGTAGTTTCTAAATGTTTGCTATTCCTAATGACGGTGGTTTTTAACCGTCTGTCTGCCCGGTTGGAAACCACTGTCAGAGGATGTATATTTTTCAATCTATATATTCATACGCATTGAGATTTGACTGTTCATTTCACTCATTGTGATTGCCAAGACTCTATTTGCTTGTGTTTCAATGTGTTGAATGTAAAGATGATAGTTCTTTCTTCTTATCTGCTAAATGTCTACTCTTCAAAGAGCTTGAAGTCGTTCCTTCCAGCAATGGCTGGCTCACAAGTGACGGAAAAGGTGCAGTTTAGCAATATCAACCCCCTATAGTTTGTATTTTATCTAAGGGTGCTCCCTCGAAACCAATTATTTCCGCGTTGTGTTTTGTGTAACTGAATGAAACTCGCCGCGGGGGTCTCTGAACTGCACCTGTTCCCATTTGACCACCTTTTACTTGCAATCCTAAGATTTAGGGACTTGATTGCTTTGTTCACTTAAGTATGGTTGCGCAGGCTTATACATATTAGGTTAGATATTTAGTTTAATATATAAAACAGGGGCTTGAAGCATCAAAAATAACTGAAATTAAGATTTACTAGAATTTGAATGTCCGCCAAAAAAGAACCACCTTCAGTGGTCCATCTCTCGCGAATGTCTAATAAACATCTGATAAACACGCGAACCTTGAGATAATACAAGTTCGAAACTGGACTCTTACTCACCTCAGTTATTTTCAACCTCAAGCTCCTACTCTCCTTTGCATATACTTCTATAAACTACCTAGTGTTTGTTTTTGCATACTAATTTCGTTTTTTCTTTGTATTTCATTTAATTTTTTTTTGTGACTTCAATAAAGGTAACAATATGAAGAAGTGCCGGGCAAGATTCGGACTAGATCAACAAAATCAATGGTGCAAGCCTTGCAGGTATGTTTCGATTTAGTTTTGTTTTATTTTATTTACAGACTTTTTTCAATTATTATTATTTTGCCCTTTCCCATATTTATTAAAATTCACTGAAGAGAAAAAACACGTTGCCGTCGATTCTTGTTTTTTTTATTATTATTTTTTGAAATAATGCGTCTCTTCGCTTACCGATCGTATAACTTTCATTCGTACGCCTGCAATATCAGCATTATGAACTTGAGAACTCATAGAAAGGTTACAATCTGATTATACTTTTAATTTTTTTGTTTTGAATTAGAACGCACATTTATGTAGACATTTAACAGGGTTGCTGCCTGCATGTGTCTAGTCTAGGACCGTGAGTCCTTGAATTCAAATCGATATTGCTCACTGTACGAATACAAATAAGAATCGAAGGACGCAAAGAAATTCGCATTCGGACTCCTCGAAATAGTTTTCAAACCTCTTAAATATTTTGTTTCGTGCACTTTGAGAATAAGGAAACAATAAGCTCTAGACAAAAAAGAAAACAAAAAAAAAGAAACACTACTTTTGTACCGTTTGTTTTTTTATTTATTTTGTTTAATTATATAAAAAAAAAAGAAATTTCTCTGTGGAAAGACGTATATAAGTTAAGCATTATTACAATTTCAATATTGTCCATATCTACATGCCCTTTTTGACAATCCTTTTTTTAGTTTTTGTTAGCTTTTTGCTTATTATTTCTGAATGTGATTTGTCCCTCGCGTTTAGTCAAGACCAGAACCGGGAGATACCTAATTGTTTTCGTTTTTCGTTCCTTTTTCTTTGAGAAACACACAAAAAGAATCTGATACCTACACTATGAAAAATAAATATATTTTCGGTTGTTGGAACGTTTCATTATCCTTATTAATATATTTTTTTTTTTACAAAATTTTTGTATTATTTCTTTTCAAAACGGGGAATGTGTCATTCCACAAAGAAAGCAACGTTACACTAATATTTTTTGCACATTTCCTTACATTATTGTTTTTGTATTTCTTTTTTTTTTAACTATAAGATTAACATGGCTACAATGGAAAATATAATTAATATATTATCTCTATAGTAAAAAAATGTACCTACATAGTTTAATTTTTTTATTATTTTCTGACTGAAAACAATAATTACTGCAACCCCTCCAGAAAAATACATTATTTGTAATTATCTTGATGACACATACACACAATTAACGAATTGGAATTATTATTATTTTTTTTTTTTGTTATTCTTTTGGAGCTTACTATTATTTTTTATGAAACTTTTCCAACAGAGACTGACTTCACATATATTCTACATAACCTAAGTTAAACTATTCTACTATTTTTTTTATTGTTTAACGAAACGAAAAAACATATTAATCAGAAGCATCATTTATTTATAATACTACTAAATGAAAACAGTGATTTTTTGTTATTGTTAAGTTATGTTACCGATTCTATTTCTTTTCTATTTTTATACATGAATATTTTTAAACACAGTTAATTATTTTGGTTGGTTTTTTTTAATGGTTAAGGGATTTTGGTACACAATTCATATCCTGGTCCTGGTGTAGGATATATCTATATATAAATAAACATGCGATCACCAATTTATATACGTCTTTTAAAAATAAAATTTCAAATATTGCCATTCATATGTTTTTAGTTTCTTTATTCCTTAATATTACATTTTTTTGTTCGGCAATATGCAACAAAATTATTAAAAAAAAACACAAAAAAAAAACAAATTATATAAACATCAGAAGTGTAAAATTAAATTCTCCCCCTCTTTATACTTTATATTACTACTACACTTGTGCTTGCCGCGACGAATTCATCTCACGAACGCCATTGAAAAATATTTTAAATGTATTTTAAATGTATGTTTGACAAACAAACAAACAAAAAACGTACAGTCCCGGTTTGCCGGTTCTGCAGTCGTCAGGAGTACCTGTCTCTGGGGTGGGTACCGTACTGCTACCCAACTCATCGTCGTCGTCGTCTTCATCAACGTCATCGTCAAATCATATCCAATTGATCGGGTCGTCAGCGGGACTTCTTGGATCACAATCAGGGCTAAGTCAAGGACCAAACGGACCCCAACAACCGTCACCGCAGGCACCGACTTATGTGAATTTATAAGGCGAACACATGTACTTGTAAAAAAAAAAATACGTCACTAAAACAAAAACGAAACCGAAGGAATCCAAATCAACATTTAGTACTTAATGATGTACTAAATGATGTACCAAATAAACATAACTATAAGGAAATATTAATCAAACGTCTTCAAAGGCCAACCAAATTTTATTTAAAACAAATAACAACAAAACGGCGCATCAAATCACCTGAAATGAGTTCTACGCATAGTCAAACTTTATGAATTCATAAAAAAAAAAAAATAGAAGACACCACAGAGGACTGCACTTGTGAGATAGATACGACACGACGCGAGAGAGAGAGAGTGACACAAATAAGAAAAAAAAATTCAAAGTTTTGTACCTGAACCTGATCTATGGAATTCTCGTATGAAACAAGTTTTTTGCTGTCTTAAATATTGTTTTATTATTATTTTTTTTAATTTTTTTTTATTAAAAAAGAAATGTTTTATTGTTGTTATATATACATTTTTTTAACTCTTTGAATTTTGTTGGAATTAAAATATTAATTAACTTAATAATTGTTTATTATGCGTTTTACTGGAAGAACTATTTGGTTGTTTATTTTTTTTTCTTTTTGGAATTTTTTTTAAGAGAATGGTGTTAGATGTTAGAATGTGTCGATGTAAACAAAAGCATAGTTTTAAAATTAAATTAAGCAATTCGAAATAATCAAAATTCTATGCGATTTGACATTTGATTCTAAAATCATGCATCCTTCAAATTTTGCTATATAACCGTTTTATTATTTTCGATGTTTCTGATTGATGTTTTTTTTCGTTTTGAATATACAAAATGTTTGTTTATAATTTTTGTATTTTTTTTCTTTTTTTTTTTTATTAATTTTGACGTAAATGTTCTGTGTGTCCGATTAATTTCCATATAAAAAAAAATAAACGCTTTTTTCAGCTGTTTTTATACCAATATTTTTTTTAGCACGGTTCTTAGTGTTTTGTATATTAATTATGATTTTTTGTTGGCGAAAATTGCTGTATTTTCGTATGGCTATGAATTACATCCCAATTTCATATGATTTCGGAGAAACTTAAGTCTTTTCCAAAGGCGTATATGTGTCCATCGATTATTCCTAGTCCTTGAGAAAAATGCCTGCTAAGAGATTGATTTTTTTTAATACTGCACTGCAAATAGTTTGATAATGTTGTTGTTTTTCTATCCTTGCTTTTACGAGTGGCTACGAAATTATTTTTTATGTTTACATTTTTATATATACTAATTATATTTATACTTCTAATTGGAGTTCCAGAATTTTTGCATGCATTTTTTATCTAGTATATATGATTTGCGAGAGAAACTAATGTGTACTCATTTTTATGTTTGTTTTTATTTGTTTGCTTTTTCTTTTTTCTGATTCTTAATAGGCGCAAGAAGAAATGCATACGATACATGGAAGTGGACGGAGATGACAACAATGATATTGACAATCACATGAGTGATGACAACCTGGGGAGTTGTGGCAGTGTAGATGATGCCAAGACACCGGAGGATGACAGTGAGTCGCTTAATCAATCGCTATCCAGCCCGGGATGTTTGAGTGGACTATCGAGTTTGCAGAGCCCGTCGACAAGCTTGGCCAGTCCACTGAATTTGTTAACTAGTCCGTCAACACCGAATACTGTGCACAACCCAAACAGTGGGTGTGGTGGGGGCACCAGTAGCGTCGGATCCAACTCGACAACATCCACTGACCCGCAGCACCATCAGCCAAGCAGCAATCAGCAACACCATCCACAGCAGCATCATTCTCTAAGTCAGCATCCTAATCAGTCATCTCCTGCTTCACACCAACAACAGCAACCAATAGCACCACCACCGCCAAAGCCGCAGCATCACCAGCATCATAGTCCGATGTTTATGGATAAATGCCGCAGTGCGGTGGACAGCAACTGCAGTAGTAATCCCTATGCGCATCCGGGCAGTACTGCTAATTCCACGTCGACAGCGTCGCTGCCATCGGCGGCACCTTCGGTTAAATCGATTGCAGATCGAATGATGCAGTCGCTTTTGAGCAATGTGAACAACAGCCGACTGGGGCATTTAGCGTCGTCAATGGGACTCGGATTGGGTGATCAGACGGGCCCGGCAGTAGTGAATGTACCCGCAAACAATGCGATGACACCACCCCATAGTCATATGATAATTTCGGGGGGTGATGTGAAGCCGCCTTTAATGATGCCCCAACAGCATCAAACACAACAACACCAGCAACAACATGACCCCGCTGACGGTGTTGGAAATCCTGCAAATGCTCCCCACGACGAGGATAAAGCGAAGCAGCTGGGAGGCAAACTGTTACCTCCGCAGACAGGTAATAAAAATGTGCAATCGTTATCCGGATCTGGATCCGGATCAACTTCTTCACTATCATCGTCGCTTTCGTCGTCGTCCTCGTCCTCTTCTTCATCATCCTCATCATCGTCTTGCCAAGGAGGAAGCAACGTTACATCGGCTTCATCATCGCCCTCGGAGATATTCTTCGAGAAAGCCATAAGGAATCCTGTCGGTGCGAATCCTCGAGATGTAAACAACCCCCTGAGCATTAATCAATTGACGAAGCGTGATTATAACATACACAACAACAACTCGCCACCCATATTGCTGCTGCAGCAGCAACAGCAACAACACCAGCTAAACTCAATGCAGCAACAACATTCCAACATGCATATGATGAATATGACGAGCACATCGAGAACTTTGCCACCTGTTTTATCAAAATCTGCGGGACAGAACAATATAACGAATTCTTTGCCATCTGATCCGGCAGAGAGTTCGGCAGCGCAACCCACGCCAGCAGCCGTTGTAACATCATCGCCATCGGCAGGGCATCAGCAATACCAGCTGACAACAGTGGCAACATCAGCAGCAGCAGCCTCTGTTCAGCAGCATCAGCAGCAGCAGCAGCAACAACAGCAGCCACATCCACATCACGCATTTGCCTTAAGCCAACACCTTCAGCACTTTAGCCATCATTTTCCGATTTCAGTTACAACAAATAACACAACAATCAGCTCTAGTGCGGGGCCTGTTGCCAACAAGCAAGCCAACAGTGTTGGATCGACTGGTACCGCAGCAGCGCACCATCGGACAACTGATGGCGGTGATAGCGGAGCGATCAGTGTAACATAACAGTACGCCGTCAACGAAAAAGCCATAGCTGCAACGGCAGCTCTAGATGCATCAGAAATAGTAAGAAATCGAGTCACACAGTGTAAGATTGAACTGCATTTTTTCTTTCAGTTTTATTGAAAATTTTTCCTTTACTTTAAATCAGATATTAGTGAGTCAATGTTTTGAGCTTTCCCCACCACCCTCCCCCCCCCCCACTCTGGACAATGCAATAATAAATGCAGCCAACTAGATTTTTGTTTTTACTCAAAACCTTATTCGATGTCCAAAACCTCTCGTTACTGGTTACTTTCTCAATTTGTGTCCTTTTGTTTTTGTGTTGTGATTTGTTAACTTTTTGGATGAATTTCTCTAAAGTCGTTACTTTGTCGTCCTTTTATTTAAATCCATCTTTCGGTAAACGCCCCCCGAGATGCTTGCATAGAAGGGGTAAGCGCAACATGGCAGTAGCTCAGAGTTGATCCAAAGAGTTGTCGTTTGTCCATATTTGGCGCAGGCAATCCAAATCTCTGGATGATCGTTTCAAACGGAATGCGGACACTTTTTTCTTTTGATTTGATCGCCGATCGTAATTAATAGTGGCTTGATGGCTGCACTCCAAGATAACTCTTAAGGAGATCACTTGTTAAGTAAATCAGAATTTTATTTATCGATTTTTTAGTGATCGATCGAACACTTCTATGCGTCGATCGCTAATGGGAGTCACACCGATTTGTTTTTTTTTTCACTGATCTACCTAATTCGGTATTCTCTAGTGATCGAGCGAACATGTCTTCATATGCTGATCGCTGATATATAACTGACGTCCACATTTTCGATTCTTTATGTGATAGATATCGAAACTCCTTCGATTCCCGCATGCACTCCTTCGCGAAGGGTTCGTTATTCAATCGTGACGGATATTCATTACGTTCTGATCTTAGTCAGAGATCATAGTCAGTCATAATCGATGAATGACAATTGGCCGCCGATGAATGGACCTTTCCGCAGCGCATCCCTACCGCTTCCCCATCCGATTTGCCTCAAAACTAGACTCAATTACAAACCAGCAAAGGGTGAAATACAAATTTATTTTTTAAGCCTACCCTAGAGAGTTAGAGTAATAAAATTTAAAAGAAAGTACGAATTTAAAACAAAAAAACGAGAAAAGAAAATCGTAAAAAGCGAAAATAAAAATATATAACGTGTGCCACATATGATCTGCCATAATTATAGTAATATATATTTTTGAATTGCTTTATATATTTTCATGTGTTTTTTAAAATCTAAAATCTAAAATCCTAAGAGAAAGAAAGAAGTAAAAATATTGCACCCGATCGATATATGTATATCGAAAGAGAAAACAAAAAAGTAAAACAAAAATTTAAAGTTTTAACGGAAAAGAAACAATGAAAATGCCAATTCATATAAGACTGTATATTTAAACAAAAATCAAAATTAATTTCTGTATGTGTATGTATTTATATATATATATATATATATTTGTGTATATGTGTATAGATATAAATGTATATATTTATATATAATCATTGATCTTTTCACACAAGAAAAAAAAAACAAAACAAAAAACATTACGCCCAATTCAATTGAACTTTTTCTAAGGGAGAGAGAGAAAAAGGAGTGTTCGCGACCAAAACCGAATTTCATTTTACATTTTATGGTTAAGAGTGTGTATGTGTGTGTGCATAAAAACAACAAACAAAAAATAATTAAAAATCATGTAAGAATGATAGTATAGTTAATAAAATGAAAACGTTGTAAAAAAGAAAAACATATAAAAAAAATCGTATATATGCGGTTTGTATACATATTTCTGTGTATATATATTAACAAAATTTGTTAATGTATATACGTATGTGTATGCATGTATCTATGAGAAAATCGGGACTGAACGAGTGCCACGTTGATGTACATTTATATTAAAGAAGAAACAACACAAGGATTTTGATTTTTTTTGCAAAACAAGATAATATTTTAATTTTAATATATTTAGAACTAAATTTCTTTCTCTCACCGTAAGTAGGCAATAGGAAAATAAATATAAACATAGATGTATTTACCAAGCGTAATAAAGTGTTAAATCGTAGATCGTAAGTTAAACAAAACACACACATACACTCACTGACAGACACAGATATACTTGCATCCCAACTCAAAGAGTGAAAACAAAAACAAAAAAAAAAAAACAGCGATAAGTGCGAAATAATGTTTTACATAATGTGAACGATATATACAGAGAGAGAGCATGTTGCACTCTTATTAATCACTTAGTAATAATAACAAATATTACATTTTATAATGTTGTGCGCACTAACAAAAAAAAACAAAAATCAAAAAAAAAAAAAACTTAGAAAATAACATAAAATGGTGCAAACATTTATATACCATAAAATGAGAAACCACACACACACACACATGTAAATAGATACAAGATAACAAAAACAAAAAACGAAAGAAAAAAAAATCATGTTAACATTAAGGTTTATATATAAATGAAAAATACTGCTATATACTGATAAAATATTTAATTAAAAATGTAAATCTATATATATCTACAGATAAATAGAACAGAAATAATCCCTAACCCTTATGGTCTTTAGATATTTCTAAGTGTTGTTAAAGTTAGCAGGAAAGCAAAACAAAAAGCAAAAAAACAAAATGAGTAAGTTCTATTTGAGTTAAAGTCATGATAAGAAAAAATAAACAATGAGTGTGAGCGATGATGATTTTTTTTACTATGAGACTAAGTTTATATGTTAAAAGAAAAAGTAAATGAAAAAAGGATCCCTCGTTTATAATAGTAATACACAACAACAACAAGAAAAAACATTTAAATGCCAAACTAGTGCGTAAGAAAGAGTTTTTAACGTAAACTTTCCTTTGATTTTTTTTTTTTTTTTTTTAATATTTTTCCTTAATAATTACACTTTTTTAATATTATTTTCGCCTTAAATGAATTCTTCCATATTTTTAAAATGAAAAACCATTTATATTTGGACATAGATATATTTTATTTTTTGTGTAAAATTGCAAAAAAAAAAAAAACAACAATTATGAGAGAAAATATGGGAAACAAGGGAGCGCATTGAATTTCGTTACTCTTGTAGCTTTTATTTATTTAATAACCGTTTTGTGCAGCATATACCTAGTACCTTTGACAACGGCATACATATCCGATCACCAATTTTTGAAAAACAAACAAATCCACCTGCAGTAACGACAAATGAACTTGTGTCCTCCCTTGATTCGGTTGGCTTCCCAGAGAGCTCTGTATTTTTTTTTAAGAAAACAAGATCTTCCATTTTTTTTATTTAACTTTTTTTATATTATTTTCTAATTTTATACAATGCATATATTTTTTGTCATTAGTTTGTTAAGTTTGGTTAAAAAAAAAAGAAAGAAGAAAAATGTTTTTTTTTTTATTTATAATAGTGATATGAAGGATTAAAAAAAACCTACGTTATTCATATTATGGCAATAATCTTCGATTAGTAGAAGAGGAGATGTAGAAGAAGAAGGAGAGAAACCCAACCAAATTGAGTTTATTTATAATTGTTGCTGAAACTAAAGAGCGCAAGACAAGAGAAAAAAGAAAGCTCGTAGGTAGTTACTACTTTATTTTCGTAAATGCCCCCCGCCGTTTTATTTGGAAGAGTGAAAAATGTTGTCACCCGTTGTAATAGGTTTTCAGTTTCAGCCTGATAAATAATTTAAACTTGATGTTAATGGTGGTTTTTCCGTTTTCCTTACTTGTGTAAATTTTATTTTTATTTTTTATATCTATACGAAAATATTTTAAAGAGCAATTAAAATAATGTGTATAAAAAAAGCCTGATCGAAAAGAATATATATATATATATTATATATTAACAATAAAAACATGTAAAAAACAAAACAAGACACACTTTTATTTTCAATCACCACCCGCATGGATATCGTTTTCTTTCTCTTTGTTTCCGTTTTATTTAGGTTCCCACCCACCCCCGCTTTTGTTGTTGATTTGTTAAACTCTTAAAAAACAAATATCACAAAAGAAATATCAATAGCAAATATAGAATCATACAAATTAAAAAAAAAAACAAAAAAACAAATCTAATAAACAGGCAAACAGAAAATTGTTAATTTCATTGTTTTTCAATACTTATAAAAAACAAATAAAATATTGAATTGATAATCAACACATCCACATATGTATATATACATTATATGTATACATTTTTGAAGCAAGAGCAAATAAACAACCACATAAATACACAGAAAAAAATAAAACATAAAGGCATTAATAATTAACTAACAAACACCAAAGAGAAAAACAACAACACGCACACACGCGTATATGTATGTGTGCGTGGGATTGTGTGCAGTGAAAAGGTGAGCTGGCTCTATATAAGTATACTCACGAAAATTATTTACATATATACATAAAGCAAAAAATGAAAAACCAAAAAAAAGGTCGAAAATGCGTCGTTTCAGGTGTTTTTTTCTTCTTCTGTTTTTAGTTCCAACAAATAATACATTATATATATATATTTCAAATAATAAATATGTATATACACATATATATATATATATATGCGGACAAAACAAACAACAACAAAGAAAGAAAAATATATAAGAAAATATAAGCTCAAAAATAATTTGTTTGTGTGTTTTTATTGCTTTTCTCGTCCTGGCACAAGTGAAAATGGACACGCAGGTTCTTAAGGCCATTATGAATCATACATACAATCCTTAGGGTTTTAGAAAGCTTCAACGCCGTCTTCTTTTTATTCCATTCGCACAGTGGCTTAAGTTGGACTAGGCTAGGTTAGGTTGGTGAGGGGTTGTGAGATCCTTACAATAGACCAGCCACCGCAAAGTTGGATTACTCTCATGTAAACTCTTTGCTGTCCACGTAATGAGTTATGCAAGCGACCTATGACGTGGCCCTGCCTTAGATTACCCAAAGGCTTGTGAGGCTAGTTTCTTGCTAAGGCCGACGAAAAATGCTTCCTTGTCAGCGACTGCGTTTGTCAAGTGTCAGAGTTGCGAGCGAATTAGTTCTCTGAACGAATATCTGTTCGAAAAATCCTTGTGTCTCATCTGCAAAGCGATACGGACGACCGGCGCCCACTGGCGCACCTAAAGGATTCGATACGCAAGGAATACGTAAAGATCGGCGTGAAACTACCGAGCACAGCTGCTCATTCTCTGTTGAAAATGAGGTTAGACTAGGCCGTGAATATTGCTCCATTAGGAACAGTTCGACTCATGTCCGAACCTACACTGGGACATGAGGAGACTAGTCCCTGACGTTTAACAATTGCAGATGTTCGGGGTGTCCCAGAATTTCCTACGCTGCTGCAAACTTTGGAGTGACTACTATCTGCATGGGCTACACAAATCGACTTGAAAGCAGGGCGCGTCAACTTGAACCACTGGTCAGATTGGGTTCTCTTTCTGTCCATCCCTCGTCAGGGACAAATGCCCACTTTCTACCCATTTTGTCAACAATCTCCACGGATTTTCCAACGACATGTCTAACAGAAGAAGCACCGCCAAAAACAAAAAAAGAAACCAAGAAATGTCTCCTTTCGTTTGAGGAGAAAAAAATAAAAATTGTGTGGAAATTTCGCTGAAAAATTGTCGACGAAATACCAGGCGCTCAGAAATTTCAGCAGGTAGCGAATATTTTCACCAAAAATAATTGTTCCCTTCATAGAAATGACAGTAGCACAGTAGCACAGTTGCATTTACAGTATAACAGTTTGAATTATTAAACACCTCTAAGTATACCCTTCCATAGCACACCCGCGATCAGTTCTAGTACAATTAATTGTAGTTTTTTTTTTGTGATTTATTCCAATTCAATGAACTTCTCTTTCATTTCTGGGCGACTAGTAGCTCAAGACAGATTCTCTACTTTTAAAACGGGCAACCCCACTTTAATTGATTAACGCGAACGCATAAAATATGCGTGCATTCCTGCACGACAATCCAAATCTGCACCACTAGTACAATTTATAGAAAAGCTTTAAAAAGCGCAGTCATCTTGCGGTGAGCACTTGCAGCTCTCATTACTTTGAAAGACAAGATCTGACATGCACGCAAAAGTTGATGCGCAAAGTGAAAATTCATTTAAAATTATTTTAACGCGGTATTAATGCGATAAACTTTTAAAAAGTCAGTTTAATTTTGGTAATTGATGTTTCAAGTGTGTTTTGCAATAGTTTTTTGACATTTTTTGAGTGTGTATGTGCGAAAATTGGAAGAAATCGCCGAGCAGTGGGATTTTTTTTTGTCGAGGTAAGTGGAAAAAAATTCCAATTAGATTTTTTTTTATTAAAATGAATTTTAAGGTAACTTAGCAGTTATTCGATTAAGCTCTTTACACTTTTTTGCAATTGAAATTGTTCTGCTTGATTTTGCAACATCGGATGGGGTTTTCCAGACTTTTAAATGGGGGAAAACGGTTTCAAATTGGACTACGAACGTTACTGGACAAATCTTATCTGATTAGGTAGACAGTTTCCTTTATTTTATGCTGCCTACCGGCCGGCGATTTATAGGTATTTGCATTAAAAACCAACTTTCGGAGCGGAGGAACTGATCGGTTGTATGGTTGGTAACCAAGTTTCAAGTGTGCTTAGAGGCTGCGCTGTACATTGGCTTTGCGCTTGTCATAAAAGGCGATTGTAGGCACTTCAGCTGAGGGTATATTAATTTTCTTTGGATGGCCAGTATTTTCAGTTGGATTTTTCTTGCCCTAGTGCCCATAGACCAAGGATACTTCTCGCAGGGTTCTGGACGTCAAAATCCTTGTAGACCAGTCGGAGGTTCAAAATGTATCGCCCGTTTTATGAATCTGACTTTCGCTTAAGCTGGATAAGACCCATGCAATTTTATATGACGAACACAGTTTGCGACTGTGCACAGTTTCGTCGATTCACTTTTTTTCGGCGTCGGTCGTCTCTAACCTACTTCGGGAAATCACCGGCACACATTTTATTGCCACGGAAAAGCTACTGCCGCACAGTGGTTCCTTTGCTTTCTACCATCTAAAATTGCAACCCTGGTCATCACCCCCTTTGCTAGGAAAAAAGTGCACCCGCCACCCGGTCGTCGACTACCCCCCAACGCTGCGCGTGCAGAAAATTACTAGGTTAGTTTTGGCCATTGCAACAATTGCATGCATGTGTTGAAATTCTACCTTCGCAAATCGCGCATGCACCTGCCATAGGTCCACCCTATTTCTGATATTGATTTTTCGTGCAATGCATCGGAATGGTCCACCCCGAACTGTTGCGCCAATCAAATCTGGGGGCGACGTCGTCCTATTTCGGGTGTGACGACTCCTATTGGAGGACAATCGTTTGTATTTGTTTGAATTGTCGCCAGAACTGGTTTCGTTCAAACAAGCAACTATTTTCCCTCGAACGTATTTGCTAAATCAAATTTATTTTGCGTGACACAAGTTAATTGAGTTGTTCGCTGAGTCGGGCGTGCTTTACGTGGTTTTCATGCGATTTCAAAATGATTCCTTCAACTTGAAGCGAGGAAACGCGATTTACGATCCAGCCAAGCCACAGACGACTGACTGGAGTAACTGTAGCAGCGCACACTATTTCCTACGCTCTGCACTGAGCTTCAAACGCGCAAATGTCTGAGCGTCAAAAAGATGATGTTGCTCTGAATTTGTGTTTAAAATAAATTGACAGAGCAGTCGACGGAGTAACAATGGGAACGTTCAAGTGTCTAGTTTAGAAATTCGTCGAATTAATGTGGACGAAATAGAAATAGTCTCTTTACCGACCAATCTACTCATATCCCTGCCGTTTTTCTATTGTTCCTCGGCAGCTTTAAATGTGAGTAGCAGAACCAACTACTGCTTAAATTACAATTGACAATTTCCTAGAAATCGATTCGCACTTCTCCCGCTTTTATTACGATCGAAACAATTTCCAATCGATTTTTAATTGTTCGCTATGCAGTCATCGCTAGGTTCTACATCGCACCCCATTGGGCAATAGCGCTTTGCACGAAATGCGAACATTCCGCCTTGAATGCGCCCATTTCACCAATTGGAATAAAGTAGCCTTCTCTCATTCTTTCGTTCGGCACCGCCGGCTGCCATACCACTGCTCTTTCGCATGCCGAACGCGAAACAACCAGTTGAACATAAATATAAACAAAACTAAAGGCGAGGGAGATATGCGGTACCCAAACCGCCACACCGCAAGTTGGCATGGCAATGGCAAGTTGGCATGGCAATCAATTTTCGTGTGTATGCGTTTTGCCAAGGGGGCAGTCCAGTGCCAGTCATATATCTTATACATGACACGAGACCACAGTCACAGTCAGAGACCGCACTACTCTATTTCATTTTTGCTATGCAAGAAGCAAGAGTGAGTTTTCTTTCGTCATAATTGTTCTAGACGCAGATGTGAAGTGAAGTGACTGATACATTTTGCTGCTGCCTCGTGTACACATTATTTTTTCCGGCCGAATTGAAAATCGAGTTTATATTTGTTGTGTGCGCGAAAGACAGTTTGTTTGTTTTGTTAGGAAAACGACAGTGAATTGCTAGCGATATGGAGAATCTGGCGAAAGAAGACATCTATCGGGTGCCGGAGAGTATAAATTTCCCCCTGGAGGAAGAACGTGTCTTGCAGTATTGGCGTGAAAATGAAATTTTCGCAACTTGCATGAAATTGTCGAAGGGAAAACCCAGGTTAATAGATTTCACTTAAAAGTTGTGTGTGTTTTGTGCTGGCTTATTCAAGTTTTAGGTACACCTTTTATGACGGGCCACCATTTGCGACGGGACTGCCCCATTATGGACATATCCTGGCAGGCACCATCAAGGACGTTGTGACGCGATATGCATACCAACAGGGATATCACGTTGACCGGCGTTTCGGCTGGGATTGTCATGGACTTCCAGTTGAGTTTGAGATCGACAAGGACTTGGGCATTCGGGGGCCACAGGATGTGGAGAAAATTGGGATTGCAGCTTACAACAACGAGTGCCGCAAAATCGTAATGCGATACGCCACAAACTGGGAGGAGGTTGTCTCGCGCATGGGTCGATGGATTGATTTCAAGAACGACTACAAGACCCTCTATCCATGGTTCATGGAAACCATTTGGTGGGTATTCAATGAGCTCTACCAGAAGGGTCTGGTTTATCAGGGGGTTAAGGTGATGCCATACTCGACTGCTTGTACGACCCCACTTTCTAACTTTGAATCGGGACAAAACTATAAAGATGTCGTGGATCCGTTTGTAACTGTTGCGCTGGAAGTCGTCGATCAAGTCAATACATTCTTTCTCATTTGGACTACTACGCCCTGGACACTGCCATCGAACTTTGCCATCTGCATGAATGCGGCCATGGATTATGTGAAGGTTGAGGACGTTAAAAGTGGCCGTCATTACATACTTGCCAATTCACGACTCAGTGCAGTCTATAAGACAGCGGAAGAATATAAAATCCTGGAAACATTCAAGGGCGAGGCGTGTGCTGGCATGAAGTATAAGCCCGTGTTCCCGTATTTTGCTGAGCGTGGCGCTGAAGTGAACGCGTTTAGAGTGCTAAACGATGACTATGTAACTGAGGACTCTGGTACTGGGATTGTGCATAATGCACCCTACTTTGGAGAGGACGATTACCGTGTTTGCTTGAACGGGGGTCTCATCACAAAGACAAGTCCAGTGATCTGCCCGTTGGACGATACTGGTCGGTTTACGGACGAGGTGTCCGACTTTGCCGGTCAATATGTCAAGGACGCTGACAAGCTGATTATTGCAAAATTGAAAGAGTCTGGCAATCTGATGGCAAGCGGACAGGTGAAGCATAGTTACCCCTTCTGCTGGCGGTCAGATACTCCTCTTATTTACAAAGCGGTTCCCTCTTGGTTTATCCGTGTGGAACACATGATGACCAAGCTCTTGGCATGCAGCTCACAAACCTACTGGGTTCCCGATTTCGTTAAGGAAAAGCGCTTCGGCAATTGGCTGAAGGAGGCTCGCGATTGGGCTGTAAGTTGGATGTTGCTCTCAAACTTTCCTATTCTTTAAGTGTACGCTTTCTTGCAGGTGAGTCGCAACCGGTATTGGGGTACTCCAATTCCCATTTGGACGTCTCCCAATGGTGATGAAATCGTCTGCATTGGAAGCATCAAGCAGCTGGAAGAGTTGTCTGGCGAAAAAATTACCGACTTGCATAGGGAAAATATTGATCATATTGAAATTCCGTCGGCCATTCCAGGCAATCCGCCGTTGCGACGCATAAAGCCAGTCTTTGACTGTTGGTTCGAGTCGGGATCGATGCCGTTTGCTCAGCAGCACTTCCCATTCGAGAACGAGAAAGATTTTATGTCGAATTTCCCAGCTGATTTCATAGCCGAGGGCATTGATCAGACACGTGGATGGTTCTACACGCTACTTGTTATTTCAACGGCGCTTTTCAACAAGCCACCATTCAAGAATCTGATTGCCAACGGTTTGGTATTGGCCGCAGATGGTCAAAAGATGTCGAAGCGTAAGAAGAACTACCCAGATCCCATGGAGGTTATAGAGAAGTACGGAGCCGATGCACTGCGCTTGTATTTAATCAACTCTCCAGTTGTTCGCGCAGAGAACCTTCGCTTCAAAGAAGAAGGTGTCCGTGATGTCATCAAGGATGTATTCCTCCCTTGGTATAATGCATACCGATTTTTCCTACAAAACGTAGCTCGCTTTGAGAAGGAAGAAAATATGACTTACGTTTTCGATTCGTGGCGCTTGGCAGACGAGTCCGAGCCAAAGGACGTTTTAGACGCGTGGATTATCTCCTTCAAGGAGTCGCTTGTTGAATTCTTTACCCAAGAAATGAAAGCCTATCGATTGTATACGGTAGTGCCACGTCTCACGAAATTCATTGATCAGCTGACCAATTGGTATGTACGACTAAATCGCCGCCGCATTAAGGGTGAACAGGGAGCCGACCTCTGCATCCAGTCTCTAGACACACTGTACGATGTACTCTTCTCAATGACCATCATGATGGCACCATTCACACCGTTCCTCTCTGAGTACATATTCCAGCGGTTGAATTTGTTGCAGCCAAAGAAATTTGAAGGTTCTGTGCATTTCCAAATGATGCCGCAAGTAAACCCGCACCTGCTTCAGAATGACATTGAAGTGGCTGTGAACCGCATGCAAACAGTCATCGAGTTGGGAAGAGTTATGCGCGACAGGCGGACCCTCCCCGTCAAATATCCCATCTCTGAGATCATTGTCATTCACAAGAACGATGAATACTTGAAGGATATTGACTGCCTGCAGGACTATATCATGAGTGAGTTGAATGTGCGATTGTTAACGCTCAGCTCGGATAAAGAGAAGTACGGTGTAACACTGCGCGCAGAGCCGGATCACAAGGCATTGGGCCAGCGATTGAAAGGCGACTTCAAAGCCGTCCTGGCTGCTATCAAGAAACTCAACGATGCCGAAATTCAAAAAGCATTGTCGGTTGGCCACTTTGTCATCATGAATCATGAAATCCAACTCTCCGAGGTACGCATTATTTTCTGCATAGAATCCCAGGCTGGCACGAACTTTGAAGCGCACAGTGACAACGATGTCCTCGTCTTGCTGGACATGACTCCAAACGAAGCGCTGATGGAAGAAGGTCTGGCGCGTGAAATCATCAATCGCATCCAAAAACTGAAGAAGAAGGCACAACTTATTCCGACCGATCCCGTCCTCATTTTCTACACTGTTAGCCAAGCCGATCATCAGATTGCGAAAATTGCGGATAAATACAGCCATTCTATTCAGGCGATTGTCAAGTCCATCTTCATGCCGTATATACCTGCTATCGCAGGCGACAAACAAGTCATCATATCTGAAACATTCGAACTGAAAGGAGTCCAGCTGGATATCGTCATATGCTCCACCGAACCGATAAAATATCCCACAGTACCGTGGGCAAACATCTTCTTGGCCGAGTCGTTGGTGCCCCGTTACACGGACTACCGCAAAGCGACAGTCCTCACCCAAAAACCATGTGGTCGCACAATCACCCTAGACGAACTGCGAAACGAGATTGATGTCATCTTTGGCTTGTATGGCATACAGGTGGTCTTCTTTTACAATGGAGAAATTCTGACCGACCCGGACACCGTGGAAAATGGCAGCACATTGATCGTGTCCCGAAGTGGAGCATCCGATGCAACCGAACTAATAGAGGTCAGCAGTAAACCGTTTTCGAAATTCTCAAACACTGAGTACAGAGGCAAAGAGTATACCATCCTGCTGGAAAATCCAGTCGCTATTAAAGTAAACATAAAAGAAGCACTTCAAGATGTCTACCCAAATGTGGACCCACGAGATATTACTTTTAACTAAACTAAAAACGAAGGTGTTTCAAGACTTATCTATATTATAAATGTAATGAGTTTTTATTTTTATTTTAACTTAAATATGAGAGTCAAAAGACCAGTTGTATTTTTCTTCATGTTATAAATGTGAAATGAAATAAAAAGAAAAATATTATGTCAATGAGTTTGGATTTTCTTTTTCTGACTGCAGGTGTGGTGAGGTAAACTTTCACGCGCGTTGATTATAGACAGCAAAAACTACCGTGTCATCGATGGTAATTATTCCATCTAATGAATGCGGGAATAATCGCTTGTCATTACAGTGTGTGTACATAATGTATGCCAACAGGGAAGTAGAGTTTTAAAGAACAGAGTCTATCTTCGACAATTGCAGCAATAAAATTTTTGCCTTATGAAAAACGATGACCGTTGTGTTGCGCTTTAAGAGGATCCAAGTGACCTTGAGGCCTGTCACGTTGATAAGTAGTGTAGGAAAGCGAAGGAATTATCGTTAATAGTCACTGATGGTGCGTTTTGGGAGTAAGAATTTGTCCACGTAGAACTAGATGTTGTCAATAAATAATAGAAAATTAACTCTCATCATACCATTCCTACCCCACGGTGCAGAAGTGTGGAAGTGTCTCTTCTGGCTCGTTTGCGGTAGCTGGCTTTGAACAGCACGGCAGTCGAAGGTGATGCGGCTTGACAGGGGACCTCAACCATATATTGGCGTGTGCAGCAAGGCTTTGGCCAACCACTTTGCTAAGCTTTTGCATGTCTTTTATCGGGCTGAGCCTTAAACTTCGAAAGGAAACACTGTCTCCAGCTACCATTTGACCAATGAAAAATGATAAATCTTTATGCCAAATTGTCTCTAATTTCTTAAAAACAATTTGCCTATAAAAAGTGAAAAGAAATTCAAGTCGTCAACTAAGAATTTTAAAATAACGACCAGCGGTCTTCATCATCACGTTATAATGCATCTGAACAAAAACCTTATTGGCTTCTACACTTTCTTTTCGCGGAATACATTTCTGCAGTGTCACAAGTCACATGTGGACAAAAAAAAAAACGGCAAAAGGTGGGGAATCAGCTGCTATGAAAATGTATATTTAAGTAAACATCTTCGATTGACTCCTCACTTAATTGATTACAGCCATTCGTTCGGGATACCATCATGAAATTACTCTTGGTACGTGTCATTCGGACGCATCGGAAAATTTTAAATCTGACTGAATTTGTTTATACAGCTAGCGTCGTGGATAACCGCCCTGCACACGTATCCTCAATCGTCGTCTGGATATAATTATAGTGCATCAAGCGGCGGCGGCGGTGGACTATCAGCACATTCGTCATCGGGATGTAGCAGCGATGATTCGAAGGGTTCGTGTCATGGTGCTTCAGCAGCTGAAGGATACCCAGCACGCAAAGAGCCAGATATGACCGCCGGCTCGGGTGGAAGCCAATTTGCTGGCTATCCTGCGCAAATGGAAAGTGAACAAAACGAAATTGCCGGCAGTGGTTCAGGAGGCGACACTCAGTTTGGCGGCTATCCTTCCGGTCCAAATCAGGCTGGTCCACCATCAACTGGGCCACAGGAAGAGCCGAAAGTTCAAGTCCAAAAGCACATCTATTTCCACGCTGCTCCTCCGGAGCCTGCAAGTGAACAGCAGCAGCAAGCAATGAGAGCTGGAGCTCGTCAGAAGCACTATACCATCATATTTATCGATACTTCTAGATTCTCGGCGCCTCCCCGCCAACAGCAACAATTGGCAGCGGCGCGAAACGAAGAAAAGACGATTGTGTATGTTTTGGTAAAAAAACCCGAAGAACAGGGCGATGCGGCTGCACCCACGGGTCCAATGGCTCCGCCAAATAAACCGGAGGTTTTCTTTATTAAATATAAACAACAGGTAAGTTGGTGAATGCCAGTGCCATGCAGTTAATTAATGCGTGGAATTTATTTGCAAGCGGGAATCTAAGCCGGAAACGCCCCAAACCATGGACAGGGAACAACCGAAACAAGAGGGCAACAGGGACCACTACCTTCCACCAAAAATGACCTAACGTAGATGTGTGTTTTATTTTATTTTTTTCAACTAATTTTTCTACTTTTTTATTGTTAAGCGTATCATGGTATAAATAAATAAGTGCAGTATTCACAAACTGTTGCCGTATTTTCTTTAGTTTTGAGTTGCAAGGCTCTAAAATGGCCAAAGCATCAGTTCAGTTTTCAGGTAAAGAGAAGAAAAGCTACTGCCTCTCCTTTCTGCAGTAAAAACTTTCCTAAATTGTTTGAAAATCCCATTTTTATGCTTTTCTACTACAAACCAAAAGCCACATCTTCACAATTAGGTTCGCAACTGTGCAGAATTACCAAAATTGTTAGTATGAACGTTTTCGGGACAAACTTTTGTGTTTCGTTTCTGTTTGATTGCAATTGTCTAAGCATTTGATTCATGCTTTTTTTACAAATTTATTGCTGAACAAATTAAGCAAAAATGTATTGAAATTTTGTGTTCATATACGATAACTTACACTCTTTCTTCTGTATTCCTTTTCAGACTTTTCGTTCGTTCGATCTTTTCGAAAAGTATCAAATTGTTGTCCGAATCCGAGTGCGCGAATCCCCGAAAAAAAGAGCGAGTAGCCAAAGTAAAAAAATATAACCCCTGTCAATTGTCTGGTCGTCCCTTTCTTACATTTGAATATGTCGAAAACCCTGTCTTTAAATAATACGCGAGTGTTTTGGCAAAATGTTGCAAATTTAGTGAGTAAAAAAAAATTCTCTGTCCCAAATGGTTTTTTTTTTCAAATGAATCCCCCTCCGGTATACGCGAGTGTTTTGAAAATCGTGTTTGTTTCGCGCAAGTGCGGTGTGGGTACAATGTGATGAAGTGCGGTACGGGTTCAACAATGATCCCTGCTTGCCTCTAGTCGGCGGATGAACGAGTAACCAACTTTAATCAAAGGTGAGTCATAAATATTTTTATATTTCTGTCAGGATAAACGTCCATTAGTTTATATAGTAAATACGAAAGGGTATGGGAGCTTGAGTTAAACTAGACATGACTGTAAAATTCACTTACAAAATTCACAACAACTGTCTTCGTTTATCCGTTTACTTGTTAGACGTCTTGCTGTCAAGAGAACGCGACCACTTTTAAACAGGTTTAAATGTAAAATTTGCATCACTGCAACTGCCAGACTGTTTGACAAAGTTCGCCATTGAAAGTCTTCAAATATTTGACTGTTTGTTACATTCATTAACCGGCCAACTTACCTGCTCTGCATTTCGAAATAAAACCAGTTGAGTTTTTTTTTCTAAAGTCTGTATATATTCATTTTTATTTCAAAATATCTCTCATCTTTTTTTTTTATATATTTACATTCCAATACTAATTGGCATCTTTGTTTTATTTCTTTTTTTTTTAAATATATATTCGTTATTTATTTATTGTTAGTTGTATGTGCATTTACTGTATGTAACCATTTATTTAATTGTTTATATATTTTGTTTGTTTTTATCAATCCTGTATGACCAAGGAAGATACGCGTGAAATAGATAGACTTCAAATATAAAAAAGTACAAATCGTTACCTTTTTTGTTCTCTAAGTACGTATGGTCACATAACAGTATTTTAATTGAATTTAGGAATCACTATATATAATGAATGTCACAATTTTGTCATTGAAATCTTGATAGCGATTATGGTTCTACACAATATTGTTGTTTGTTATGCTTGCTAAAAATGACAACAGATGTCGTTTCCTTTCGTATAGAGACAAAAATCAAATAATAAAATGCGAAAAATGCTTAATACTGTTCTCGTAACAAATAAAACAAAACAATTCGTATTTGAAAGTGTAAATCGACTTTCGTTTAGCTTAAGCTGACTTAAGTTCGTAAAGCAATCATAAGTGTTTGCTGGACAAAATGTACAGAAACGATAACCTATAGCAAAATACATTTACGCAAATTTACTTCACATATTTTCTCATTCATAACTGTGTATGGATGTAATCTTTAAATTTATAACAAACCAATATTTTTTTTTAAAACGAAACGAAACAAATTTTTATAATATATAAGTACATGGAGGTAAATTCAAGTTCACATTTAAATACACTATTTTTAACGTTTTCCAAATACATGCTTCAGTGATTTTTGGGGGGTACACACATTACACATACTATGAATAATGTTATGTTTTTTTATAGTGTTTTATTTATTTTTTTGAATGTAGCTCTTAAACAAGTGATCTTCGTGTTTGTTTATCAGATGGATGGTTTTCATTGTTACCAACAAAAGTATTTCTTGGGCAAAGGAAAACAATCTTTAATATCTGGAAAAAAAATAAAATCAAAAAATAAATAAAAATAAGGGGAGATTTTGCATTTTGTACGAAAATAGAAGAACAAAAATAGAATACAATAGAAAAAGTACAAATCTTGTATGTATATAAAACATTTTAAGTATCGTGCTCTGAGTACATGCTTTGGTTTTTTTTAAGATAGTATAGAGTAGGATATCAAGTCATTACATTGTCCAATGTCACCAGCAAGTCTGTGTCAAATGGTACCTGCTCAAATATACGAGCTCAATGAAACCTTGTCTTGGTGATATTGAAAAATCTTCTCTGACCGACTGTAGGTACGTTTTTCTTTGATATTAAGAGACAAATTGCATACGAATAATATAAAACTATACAATTAAACCACGACATTTATGAGACACAATAATTTTAAAATGTTGCATATATACCTTCGACTCACCTATAGTAATTGGGCTTGAACGGCCCAGCCTTATTAAGTCCCATATATTTAGCTTGCTCATCGGTAAGCTCAGTTAAGTGTGCATCGAATGTGGGCAAGTGCAAGCTAGCTACATATTCATCTGTGAAGAGGAAACGCGCTCTTTTAGTATAGTTTAGAGTCGGATCTTAGAGGGCACTACTTACCCATCTTTTTGGGCAAAAGATACACATCAGACTTGTACCGACCAGGTGGAGCGTTGAATAATTCAATTAAAGCCAAGGCTTGTGTTGCCGACGTTATAGACACCACAAACGACGGTATACTTGAACAGGACAAATTGACCAAGCGACCCTCAGCCAATAGAATAATCCATTTGCCATCTGGCCAAATAATGTGATCGACTTGCGAGCGTACTTTCTCCCAAGTCAAATCTGGTGTGCGGAGGCTGTTCTGTTTAGTTGTAAAAAAATAAATTTCGTTTGTTAAGCAAAAGGTATATATAGGGAATGCCTTACAACATCGATTTCTGTGTTGGAGTGACCCATATTGCAGACAATGCAGCCGCTCTTCATTTTATCCATGTGCTCCCTGTTGACAACGTTCTTGTTTCCAGTAGCAGTAACTACTATGTCCACATTTCGGATGACTTCATTAAGTTTTACCACACGAAAGCCGTCCATACTAATTGAAAACACGCGTTTGCATCAAAAATATTCAACAACTGGGCGAATTAGCTTACCTAGCTTGCAGAGCACAAATCGGGTCGATTTCGGTTATATACACAATACAGCCGTGACCCTTTAAAGCTTGTGCACAGCCTTTTCCAACCTCGCCATAGCCGCAAATCACAACTTGCTTGCCGCCAAACATCACATCAGTCGAACGCTTTAAACTGTTTTCCAAACGAAATTACAATTATAACAGATATAACAGATGTGTCTGCACAAACCTGTCCAAAATGGATTCCTTGCAACTGTATAGATTGTCGAACTTAGTCTTTGTCACAGAGTCATTGACGTTCATAGCTGGCACAGTTAATTTGCTCGATTTAGATAATTGATATAAACGATGGACGCCAGTGACACTCTCTTCAACGATGCCCTTCACCATCTTAAACATGGCGGGGTATTTCTTCAGCATTAAATGTGTAGCATCACCGCCATCGTCCAAAATCATATTTGGTTGCCAATTCTCAGCATTGACACACTTGTCAATACACCACCAAAAGTCCTCTTCAGTTTCGCCGCGCCAAGCGAAAATTGGATATCCAGCCTCAGCCAAAGCGGCTGCCACTTCGTTCTATTGAAAAGAGTTATAAAATCGATTCAAAGATTCGTTGGTGCAACTTACCTGGGTCGAGTAGATGTTGCAGGCGGCCCAACGGATCGACGCACCCAATTCGACGAGCGTCTCAATAAGGACAGCTGTCTGTGCGTTGATATGTGTACAACCGACAATTTTAGCATTTTTCAGTGGCTTGTCCTCACTTGCTCGCTTGCGCAGTGCCATGATGCCTGGCATCTCCTGCTCGGCGATTTCTATCTCGCGCCGACCGAAAGCGTGCTGCACTTGAATGTTGCGCACACAAAAGTCCGAGCTGCCCTTGCTGTTCTTTTGGATTTTCTCGCGCGGCGGAACGTCATCCTCGTCAGAACTACTTCCAGTGTAGGATGCTGTCGATTGGAAAATTACATTGAAAAATGGTTATAAAAATACAAAAGAAAGACTTACCAGAACTGTACGAATCCGTCGAAGAAGCTGACAGGGATCGGCTGCGATAGCGGCTGGTTTTTTTAAGAGCACCAGATTGTTTAGTCTCTTGCTTGCATAGAAATATAAAATAATTTTGTTAAGAAATCTTTAAAAACAGAACAAATTAACGACACTATATGTATAATTGCGGTGAGGCAAGAGAACAACATGATGAAAAGAGAAAGTTTGCGAAAATTTTTGTTACAACTTACCATGGGTTTATTTTTAATTTGGTGTGAATTGGCATAAGGAGATTTCTTTTTTTATTTAAGCAGTGTTATTGGTGCAAAAGGGTTGCCGCATAGCGTTGGCTATATTCTACCTAAGCCTAGTCTGGAAGAGTAGGTACTACTCAATATAGGGAACCTCATATTTTGAATTGCGATAACCAGCTTAAGCCAATGGGCCGTGGCATTAGAGATTTGTTTGTCGTGTTTAGGCCACGTAATCTTCTTTCAGCATAACTTGCGCAAAATCTCCCCCGGATTGCAGTAAATGGGCCGGCATCGAAAAACTGGAAATGTTTGGGCATTACAACTCTTTGAAGTTCTCCTCCTTCTTCTAAGGCCATCCTTACACGGTTTAAAAATCGCAAGCCTTAAACGCTTCATAGAACTGACATGAGATGTTGAGAACTCAATCTTAATTTAAAATGGTGGATTGAATAATGGAAACTTGTCTTTTCTGTCGAAAATGAAAACCCTAACGAAGTGGCTGTATAACAGTGGAAGCTTTCTATCTTACATTTTTTGCAATTTAAGTAGTCGCGTCACCTTCGAGGTTGAAATACATACCTACAGTAAAAGAAGCCTTAAGGCCTATTCTGCGCATACATATTTTGACAGCTTTGCAAAACTTGAAAAGCAATATCGTTCAGATCGCATGTGATCACCGCGATCCGATCGTGCAACTATAATCATGACTGCGTAACTGCGATAATCGAAACGTCAAATCGCATAAAGCTCTCTAATTGATGAGGCGATTTGCCTCCACAGTGTAGTTGTCAATAGAGCAATGATCGATGACACCTGACATGAGTCTGTAATTGCGTAGCCTTTTGATCGATGAGTTTTAACTGATTTAGAATAAAAAAACATAAGGCCGGTCAAAAACAACAAACAAACATCACTTCTACCGTATTTATTGTATTTAACTGATGTTTCAGACCTTTGCGAACGATCGCGCATCATAACAAAGCCTCTTAAGTGCGCTAAACCAAGCAATCAACAATATTGAACGACACGAAATCAAGACAATTAATTTTTTTAACATAGAGAATTGAAGGGGGTTCAGTAAGAAGTACCATGCGAAAAACGTACACAAATGAGAGAGTGTTGAAAGTTTATGTCAAGAGTAATTAATTTTTTAATTAATGCACATATATAGAAGTATATTGGGTAGAGTAGTACATGGTGATAAATAAACTACCATTTAAAAAAAATGTATATAGAATGAAAATTACAGGAAAGCAAACTATAAACTATTTAAAAAGATGTAGGTAGATTATGTTATTGACGTGGGTGTACATGTTGGCTGTTTTATAACAATATATGTTGTTGTCTTAACGAACGCTTACCATTTTCGTACGTTGTCCCATAAAAGAACTAGTAGCGTCCATCTCCTATAATTCAATTTTTGTTTGTTTTTTCATTTTCAAATTTATAAATTATTTTTAATTTTTTGTTTTTTGTAGATTTTTTTTTATATTTAGCACACAAAGATCTTGCACAGCACATTGATTCTGATTTTGAACACACACATGAAAGATAAATCTATTTACAATTTAAGATGTAGGGAAACGACACGACAGTTGGTGTGATTCTTTCTATGTATGGAATGTATGTCATATACACATGTATTTGGCTATGGAAGCGAGTAAATGAAGGAAACGAGGATACGAATATTTGCTTGTTTAAACTAGAAGGGTTGTTATGTTCTATGTGACTTTGGTTAGCTGTTAAAAGCCTGCTATCATACATAAAAGGGGTTAACTATATGAGATATTAATTGTGCAGACATAAAATGGCGAGATCTGTTTAAATGAAAAATGTGGTATCCACTGATCTGAATGATATCGCTGTGGCTATATGTCAATACAGATGATTGAGTGCGTTTGAACAGCCATTTGAACAATTACGAATTGCCGGGTCGACCTAATTCACGATCGTCACTCATTTTCGTGCTTATCTCGTGCGCGATAAGCCGCATTTTCAATATGTTATTGATTGTTTAGTTGAATATTGAATATTGATCCTACCTGCATTTGAAGAATTGTATGTACAGTTATTTTCAATACGAAAAGCAGTGAGAGGTTAGAATAAGAAGCAGTACGAAGTAACTTGTCCCAAAACACTACCCTCTCGGGTGACTAAGAAAGAATGGGGAGTATAACTGCTCTGAGACAGTTTTCTTTGGAATAAAATCTTAGGCCTCCTCCGTTTGTCCCGAAAATAAATATACCCGCATAAAAATTGGATCAAATTTCATTATGTTCTACTTCTACTTGCCAAAAGTCAAAAAGGGTCCGTAAATTTTGATTTAGTTCGATCAATCCAAAAAGGAGAACACTTTGATCCTTAAAGACGGATAGAAATTATTCAAAAGTCAAGTTGAAACTTAGCACCACTGAACGTGATACCTTAAATGAAGACAATTTCGTTAAACAACTTCTAAAAACTACACGTATTTTTTTGAATATTTGAAACGAAATTTGGCACATTAGAAGTTATAAAGAGAAAGAAATCCCTCCTTTAACCTATTTTGCAATAAAATTCAGTGGATTTTTAGGCTTGTTCCATTCGTCCGATTTGAATGGTGTGCTCAGAAACAAAAGTCCGTCAACCAACTCAGCCTTTTTATGCATTCAGCCTTTTCTGCTAGGTTTTAAAACAATATGAAGGGGATTTTTTGAAACCATTTGAAGTAAAATTTTGGACGCATTTTTAAGCCCATCTTTAGTTCGATGATTGTTTTAAATTATTTTGAACAAATTTTTGGAGACGAAAAACGAGCTGAATGTTTTTTATTTTTGGTGTTCATTTAAAATTTGTTCTTTTCGAAAGAAAATAGATAGGGACTTGTTACCGACCGATTTGAATCACTGTTCTTTCCCTATTGATCGTGTTTTTGTGCGCGGTTTGGTACAGGTCTTGGACAGCTTTCGGCTCGGTACCTACGTTAGAGATGAGTTCCTAATATTTTTAGTGAGTTTTTTCTGAACGCCCGAATTGAGAAGGTGAAAGTTTGGCTATACTTCAGCGACAATGTGTTGTTTAGCGCACAGTATATAGCATAGACTATAAGGACAGGAGTCAACAATTCTCTTATGAGAGTTTGTGCAGGGCCGTTAAAACGATTTGTGCAATGAAATGTTTTTATTTTTTACGTGAAAACCCACCATTTCGATTTGGAACACTTTATATTTTCAACTGATAGGAGCAACACTTCGTAGAACTTTTCGTCCTAGCTCTTGGACGGAAAAACCACTAATAAAATCGTAATCATTTTCTGTGTCGGCAATTTCATATTAAATGGGAGAAGCTGCATATTTTTCCAGATATTTCTCTATTTCTCGTGGCTTCATTTATTAAGTGACTGAACACACAAATATTATTGTAATAAAGCCGTGCAAAAATGCTGAACTTCAACCGCGCAGGTATTTCCGCACCCTTGTTGTAAAACACAACTCCACTTACGTACGCATTCGAAATGTCTTTCAAATAAATCCACATACATATAGAATCTATGTGCGTTTTGATTAAAGAAAAAACTACTAAATATAACAAGAATTTTTGTGGACAATTGAGAGAATGTAATTATTTTTATGATTGGTTTGCCTCTTGTGATGATGATCATGGAATGAAATATAATTTGAGTGCGTGTTTTGAGTTGAAAAAAAAAAGAAATCAATTTGTGGAAATTACAAACAGAAAACAACAGGCAAACCAATTATGCTTGTGCGTCTGTATATAGTACACACAATCAAGCAATAGAATGATAAAAAGATAACGACATTTATAATGAAATATTGAACGTCCATACACTAGCGGCCATAAAAGACTAGAAAACGACAGGCAATTATTTTCCCTATTAACTTTAACTACCCTGCATTGCATAAGAAGATAGATGAGCTGAAGCGAGACTTCACCCTAATGAGAATTTAAATATTCTCTGCAATTGCGGCAGAGAGAATGTTTGCTCAAAATTAATTGTGAACGCCGCAACATGGTAGTTTCAATCAGTACACGCGATTGCTTAGTTATAAGTAGATCTATAACAAATATGCATATATACAGCTGTTGGCTGTTGACATACCTATAGATATAGATAGTGTCATACCGGTGGCAGCCAACCCAAGCTGAGATTGTCGTTGAGCACACGATTTCGTATCAACTTGGATACAAACAGAAAAAGAGTCGCTTTAAAATAGTTAATTGCTGTAAGTCAAGGGTGTTGTGAGATTCGGTCTATAAAACAGCACCATGTGATAGAAAGAGCCATGACCCAAAATAATAAAGAAACGGATTGCAGGTGCGACTGTAATAAATAAGATTTAATTAGCAGGGTTATTTAAACCATATAATTGATGTTTAGTATTAATTTGCACACGATATCTGGAAAAGCCCATCAAAGGGATGTTGTACTTCAATTCGAAATTATGGCATTTTACTATATTTAATATATACAAAAGTGTTTTTTTTTTCTATCAATAGAACATTACGCAATACCTACCCGTATGCTATATTTTTAAAACATTTTATTATCTCGTTATTGTTTTGTAAATGACGTCTGTTTGTATATTTAACGATATACAACAAAGTCAGAAATAGTCCAATTACTGTGTTCCAAAATAATCCACAGTAAATTGCAAAGCCCACTGTAATGGACCCGCTGTTAGACGTCAGAGACAGCTCTAAATCTGAGTACGGACTTGAAAATGCAGACATTTTAAAGTGTAAAGAATGCACGATCACTATCTGAGAGCAAATACGTTCATTCGCTTTTATGGTTGTTTTTTTAATGCTTTGCTGTTGTAGTACTCTATGGAGATTAGACAAGACGGAGTCGAGATTATTTCGCAGCATTATGAAGCAAATATTTGCAGCATTTATGTCGTTAGTTTTCCATGTGTGCGATGGAGATATTTAAATGTTACTGTCTTATCCAAAGGAACTACTATTGTTTTGCACTTTTTATTACGAATCAAAAGTCAAAACTAATCTTCATGGTTATCGCACATCTAAACACTCAAATCTCTCCCCGCTTTCAGAAAATTTCATATTTCACATTCTTATCCTTCCGACCTTTCGTCCTTTGTGACGACTGAGAAAACCATATGGATTGAATGGATGAGTAGTTTCAACGTGATGCGTTAACAGACAAGCGATTCTGTTAGAAGAAAACAGAGATAAAGGTTACCCTTGGGTCGTTTCCAATAATGTATCATGTGTCGCATGCGTATATGGGGCAAAAATAAATGTTACTGCCATTCGCATTGGCAAACATGTGCGTGAAAGATTCGTACGCACGTATCGTATGACAATATTACTAAAATAAATGTGTATTTTGTTGTTTTGGAGAGTTCAGGTTCTAGTACTAGTCAGGTTGTTTTACCACCTCTTTTAGACGCCCATTGTATTTAGAGATATGTCACATGCAGATAGGAGATTCCTATTCCAGCATTTAGCCGGTACGGTACACAAAACTGTTTTTGTCCCAGAAATCATCTGATGAAGTTGATCGATTTACGGAACAGAGTCTAGTCAGGGGCGGGACGCGCGTATTCTATCATAGGAATAAACACTTTGTCAATTATTTTGGGAGCGCAATATCATTCGAAGACCGCTGGCGGTATTCCTCCGACAAAATACAATTTAAAACCCTCGTGTCGGAAAATACGAACCAAAGATGCTCACATCTACCATAAATAAGGATTTACATAAAACAACAGCCATCAACCTCCACACATGTACAGATATTTACAGTGCTCAAATTAATTTGAATTGAAGCCGTCCCAAATTGACACAAACGAATAAATTGAAACCGAGAAAAATGCATACGAAAGTCCCCTGTCCCATCGGCGGAGCATCATCACTTCCATCAAAGATCCCTCAATCTTTGAGTATATTTTTATAATGATTGTGTGATGGTGGCCTTTTTTTCCACTTAATTACAAACATTGTTACTTTGTACAAAGCCGAAGCGTTACGCAAAACTATAGTTACTTTACACAAGTAGGCAAACGGAAAGGAGCCTTATATATTTTTTTAATATACCTCTTCGTCCTTTTTTTCATTTTCAAATGTCGAATGCATAATTATGTCATAGAAATGATTTGTGTGCAAAAATTGTAGCATGTTAGTAGCACAAGTAGAATAAAAAGGGTAAAGGTACATATTTTGGAAGAGGGTGGGCGCGTAGGAGGGGTGGAGGTGGGGTGTTAGGGGGGTTATAGTACACAAAGAATAGTTTATTAGGGCGCTAGCGCTGGCATTTAATAAAATTTAAGCGAACGGTGCAATTGCACATTTGGATACTAACCTTTTCCACTGAGCCAGGGTCAGGAACGGGTATATCGCTGACGTTATTCATGTTCATCACGAAGCCGACTCTATAACAAAAACGAAAGGCCAATTAAAGCTAACGCAAATCCACACAACAATCGAACTCGTGGTAAAGAATAAAGAACTGTCTGTTCTGTTTACATTAGATAAAGCTGGCGTAATTTAACTTTTATTGATTATGCCGCACTCTTAAGAAAATGATTTGTTTCAGTTTTATGCATTGCAATAACAATCACGTGCACATCAATCTTCACTGGGGATTTTATTGTTCAAATCCAGGTACATGTATGCCGACATACAACAAATACCTACATTAAAGTTATCAGTTTCGTTTCATTTCATTTCAATGGCGACACGGCACCTTTTTTTTCTTTTCCTAAATTCTTTTTTTTTTCTTCTTCTCGTTACCAAAATTCTACCAAACACAATTTTCGTTGTTTATTTCGTAGCGAAACTCAAGTGCACATTTTGTTATTTTTAGTTTTGGTAACTGGTTTTTCGACTAAATTGACAGGACTGACGTTTTAATGTAAACTGAAAATGAAACTGAGGAAAAACGTACGATTCCAAAAGCTGACACATTTATTACGAAATACTGTACAAAAAAAAAATGTTGGACAGGAAAAACATCTACAGAAAGATAGGTACTTCAAGAAGATAGTATCGTACATGCACACATGCGGGAGTTTTTTTTTTTTTTATTAATTGCAGTACCTACCTACTCAACGTTTTACTGAAGTTAATAGGTTTTTGTTTTATTTTGCTTAGGCTACTGAATAAAAAAACTAAAGCACTTGATTTAGAATATTAGTTACAACTTGGAAGAATTTGTATTAGAAGTGACCCGGCGTCGAAGACAGTCCCCTTACGGAAAACCCGTAACGCACTATGGTATAGGGAGAGCAAATAAATTTATTTGCAAATTATAAATAATTATTTATATTTAATTTACAAAAACAAATAATAAAATAAAAATAATAATAGTCCTACACAGATTTTTGAATGTAGAGCCGAGCGAAATTTGGAAGTCTCACAACGCAAACCACTCGCCAGCGATGAATTTTCAACACTGCCAGGCGAGTGGCACAAGAGAATTAAATCGATCATGTTTTGCAGTGGTTGTAGAAAGAGAAGATAGATAGTTTCCTTTCCCATATTGCTTTTTATCAGTGATTTTGCTTCGTCTCGCCTTTTTCCCCTGATTTTGGGCAGTGTACTTGCTGCTGCCATCCGTATACTATACCACCGTATCTATCCATGGTAAAAAGGGATTGTACATTTTGTATATGAACTATGAAGAAGATTTGTGTTAATAGCTAGGAAAAGGATACACGGAAAGCCGACTAATCCAGTGGCTGTCAACCTTTTGTGGTTTTGGTGTTGGAAATCTGCTTTCCCAAGTGGTTTTGGAAGGAGCCTAGGTCGTTATTATAATAAATGTTGTAATTTGTATTCCAAATGGAATAGAGTCAAATAGAATTCAAGTGTTTTTATGGGGCTTGAACCCTGGACCCCTGGCTTAGCAGTTTAGTACTACAAAAATACTCGTATATGTTACAAATGCTCATGTTATTAAAATGCAAAAGAGCTCCTCATCATTTCATTCCTTTTCAATGCATTGCAAGTCCCGCTGTTTTGTGGATTCTGTTGAAAGTGAGTGGGGAGTGAATAAAATATGTTCAAATTTATTATCGTTTGTATTTTCGGTAAAAAAGTTTACCACTATTTTTGGATAAAAAAAAGGTTGAAAACAACTGTTAAAGAGTATTTATGCGCTGCCATTTTGGTTTATTTCATAGGGTGTATTTACACTATCCGGCAAATGGTAACACAGTGAACTCTTAGACTAGGGCGCACACGTTGCATTTGAAAACCACCCGAATTCGCCTTGACAGAGTGCCCTTTATTTATAGCTCTTTCTTATTTTTCATTGCAAATATTACCAGCATAATAATATTGGAAAAGCTCAGCACAATTCAGTTTGCGGTGCTAACAATCGTTTTACCAACTGTCGCTCTTGAAAGGTTATCTCAACCTCCATCATTTCGTTTCTGTCCCAGAATTTATAAGAATACTTTTTTTTTATTTATTGTTCTTTTACTTTTGCTCATTTGAGTCAATTTATAGTCTCTAAAATACCATTTGAATTCGTAAACAACCCGAGCACAAAATTATAGGGTATCTCACCGACAATACCAACAGACGAACAAATTTCTTTATTTGTTTTTATTTAAATTTTATGATTCAAAAGCGTAAAAATAACCAAAATAACTCCTCCAAGAAAACAACAACATAAAAATACGAGTTTATCTAGCTTGAGCAATTTCAATATCATCCAGAAGCATTCAGCTGGTCTTGTCTGGTCTGGACTGCCTACAGCCTAGACGACTTAATTACAAACCACATGCTATTCGGTGTACGGGTAATGATGAGATATACCTCGAGGAGCCAAAATATACCACAGCAGCTCAAATTTAGTCATTAACATATGCGATAGCGGATAAGTGCAAACTTTGATAGATATGCTACTCGTAAATAGCAATTTTAACCAATAAAAATCAAATCAAGTAAAATGCCATCGAAGAAACATTAATTTTCAAATCCTTGTGATGGACGCGCACAATCCTAGTGTATACTTACTGCTCTTTTTATAGAGTGAATCTAGGGGGGTGGGAAAAAAACAGCTGATTCGGTAGTTTCTTAGAAGAATTTTCATTTTCTCTTTTTTTTATTATTCATTCAGTAACTCAAAGTGCTAAACACTACTTAACTTTAAAGCACTACACATTGATATTCTTG
The DNA here is from genome assembly GCA_936431705.1 of Cheilosia pagana. NCBI lineage: Eukaryota > Metazoa > Arthropoda > Insecta > Diptera > Syrphidae > Cheilosia > Cheilosia pagana. The sequence goes on from OW386171.1 coordinate 4,998,299, forward strand.
TTTTTTTTTGTATTTTTTTTTATTAATTTGATAACTTAACAGTTTTAACAGTTATTGATTTTGTTTCCTCTCTTTTGTTTTTTTTTTATTTTTTGTTGATAAATGGATTTTATCTGCAGTTTTTTTTTATATTTTTTTAGTTAATTTTTATTTTTTTTTAGTTTGCTGGATGCGAGGTGGGATTTCGAATATACATATGTATACATAAATATATTTATATACATATATATATATAAAAAAGTAATATGCATACTTGTTACAAAAGTATTTAAAAATAAAAGTAAGGACATGTGCAATATTATTAATATAAATACGTTTATGCATAGTAAAACAAAATGAATGCAACGCAATATTTTTTATTAAATCAAATAATAAAAGGCTTTGCTTATATTTGTATTGCTCATCTCTTTTACTCGCATGAGGTTTGTTTATTTTTTTGCTGCCTGTAAGATCTAGTTTTGCGTATAAAAATATATTTAAACTGTACAATAAAAAAGACTGCGAGGAAAATTAAAAAAGTACGTAATTTAAATGAAATCCCTAAACCTTATTTATAAATGTTTAAATTCTTTAAGGTCTGCATATTTGAATTCCATCTCATTAGAATTTTAATTTTAGTTTTCTTTCTTCTTTTTTTTTTTGTTAAATATTTTTCTTGTTTTTTTTTAACAAATAAGGAAACAAATTGGACATATTTTGTATTGTTTTGTTATTTATTTTACTTCACGTAGTTCAAATGTTGATGCTAGGTGATTAAAGTCTTTGTAACTATAAATAATAACACTTAGTAGTGAGTTAATTTTTTTTTGTATTATATATGTATTTTTTTTTTAATTTTATTCATTATTAATATTTTTAGTTTATATTTTTATGTCAATAATAAAAAAATAGGTTTCTTTTATATTTTTATTTGTTGTTTTCAAGTCTTAAAAATTATTCAATTCATTTTTATTATAGAATAATTTTGTCGGTTCTTTCTTGTCTTTCGTATTATACTCTTGTGTGTAGTGTGTGTGTGTGTGAGTGTTTGTGTGTTCCTTTCAAACCCTATAACTTTACCATATTCTATTGTAACAGATCGTTAATATGTATACAAATATGTGTACACGAGCGCGTACGCATAAATGTGTACATAATTTTATATTTTTTGTTTGGTTATTATTTCATTATTATTAAGCATTTATGTTTTAACTTTAATGTAATTAAAATACATTTTAATTTTTATTTTACACAGGTATATAACAAATATGTAATATTAAGGTGGGTTGATTTTTCGATTTACATTAGATTCCTTCATTCATTCGCATTTTTAAAATCCCTTTTCCATAATACAATGTAACGGAATATAGTTATTATCATCATTTTATTTGTTATTGGTTTTTTTCTTTTGTTTTATTTTTTCTTTATTGTTATTAGCTTAGTTAAGATTTAATTTGTTTTAATTTTTTTAACGCTAAATTGTACGAACATTTTGTTTTCAGTTTACAAGTTCTTTGGTTAATTCGCAACTTGTTCTTAAAACTAAGTTATATTTTCTTAGTTTTTATTCATACATACAGTTGGAATACGTGTACGGTATGTTCTTGTTGATGTACACAAGTGTGTGTATTTTGTTTATGGCTTCGGACATGAGTACTGACATGACTGACTGAATTAAAAAACAAATGACTGACTTAGGAGAGAGAAGTTAATTTTCCATCACGTAAATGACGGTATTGAAATTTTACAGCTCACTAGGTGTAGAGTAAAAATAAAACAATCTGCTTGTACAAAAGCTGAAGTCTGTCGATATGTTAGTTGCATATTTTAAGAGTTCGTGTGGGTCGATTCACAAATTTGGGATATGCCAAGGAACGAACACCAAATATCTCCGATTGTGCCGAGCTGTAAAATACTGACAAGTTGGCAGATAACATGACATGTGAAAAATGATTGGGGTATATTATAATTTGTTTATTTGCTTTGAAGCCTCAGTACCAAGATGATGAAAACCAAAAACCCATTACACTGTTTCACACAAGTGGATTTACGAACTTCTATCTCTAAAATTTAAATTGCTAATCATTTTTGACATTATTTTCGCGCGTTTATTTCTCAAAAATAATAATCTATTCGCTAGATGCTAAGAAACAAAAAATAAAAACAATGCTAACCTGTTCCACTCCTTTTTCCGCAATTAATTTTTGTCATTCAACAGAGTTTTGCAAAAATTGATTTTCAACGCCGTTCTTATAGAAAGATTATATAGTAATTTATTTAAAGTGAAACAAAGGTTAACCTATTTTTATTTTTAACAATGATATTTGACAAAGACATTGGAAAATAATTTCATTTAAAACATGTACGATTAAATATACAACTTTTTAATATTATTGAGCTTTACAGTTTCATAACTTGTTGTGTATGTTGTGTTGCAAAACTGACAAGAATGAAAGAAGACAAAAATAAACACAGTAACCCATTAAATGACATCGAATCCCATTCGCAACAGTTTACTTAAACAAGTCATTGCCATTTATTCAAAAACGAAAAAAAGAAATATCCCCAAAATAATTATTGAAATATTATTGCTTGCATTTGTGATATATATATATATATTTTGTTAATAAATATGCTATGTACAATATATTTAAAATTTAGAATCTTCAACTGGGGAATTTTAACAATTTTTTTTTTCATCAAATATTTAGATATATAACATTTATATAACTGTTGCTGACTCCGGATACGAATCATATGTACACATGGTTTCTTAAAACTTAACTAATGGTAGATTTTTGTAACTTTATGCAGTCACATCGCAGCAGAATGTTGCTCGCCGCCAGGATGGTAGGGAGTACTTACGAATTACGCGTATACATTCGAAAGTCTTGATAGTATATAGGACAACGATTCGATGCGGATGCCTGCTGCGATGTACCTCAAGTTAAAAAGAAAACCGCTGGTATGAAATGCATTAAGAGTACGTACGTAAGATATCAACTGAAAAAACGAACATGATCCTATATAGAATAAGGACACAGCCTTGTCCTTGAAAACGCACATTCCTATGCAATGGTTAAAATGTCGACGGATGGGTTGTCTATAGAAATCGGTTGACTCATTGAGGAGTTTATTGTGAACTAGATTGAATTGAAGTGGGATTTTGTCGTCGTACATAGTTCTCGGATTAAATGTTGCATATAGCTAGCGCACTAAAGAGATTTTTTAGATCGTAGGACGATGTTTAAAGCAAAAGTGAGACATTTGGACAAAGGCTTTTAAAAGTAGGCTGCCGGGTAAACTGATGAGCCGTTTGTTGGAATACTTATACATCCAAAAAAGATTCGTTACATTTCTGCGTGATGTGTTAGGTATGCATAAAAATGGGGCTGTCATGTTTCAGCTGTCAAGCACTGGCCAGTAGGTAAACGCAACAGTTCTTTTCATACCATTAATAAATATGTTGTGGGTTGATTCACACCATAAGGTTGGGGGCAGCTTTTCTATATCGTCATCCATGACTCTACCAATGAAACACATCCTTGAGCGCGCTAAATGTGTCTTTTTCGTTTTTCTGTATCGTTTCCTTACACAGAACGAACAAAAAAAATAACAGAAAAGCATTTTCATAGTGCGCTCTGTTTTTTTAATGCCAATGTTGTGCAAATATAGAGAAAGCAAATGTGAATCGGAACTGTTTTTAGTAACTTGTTTTACAATACGGCTTTGATTGCGGATGATTCTTGTTGTTTTGTATTTGCTAATTATTCCTAAATGTGTTTATTTACTTGTAAATTACTACAATCGTTTGAAATACTTATTTGGAATATTTGGCACACATAATTGTTTCATATTCTCATACATTTTTGTTTTGTTTGTTACTCTTTGCTAACTTTCTCAATATTGTCGAAAATGTTGTGTTACTATCTTATTCGTGTATATTGTGTCGAAATTATTGCCCGTTAATGTTTTGTTTAAACTAAAGCAATCCTTCTGAATATGAAGAAGAGTTTTACCTTCAACTGAGAAACATTAAAAAAATTGCCGGTGAGCAATAAGTTTTCTTCTGCTTGCTTTCATATATATAATTTATTTATTATTATTATGTTTGTTTTCATTAATAAACAAATTGCTCACATTTAAGTTCTTTATCACAGTTATTTGTGTAGAAATTGAATTTACGCAACCACTATATGGAGCATTTTTTCAAGAGTTTTCTTCTTATTTTTACCTGTGCCTTTTCTTCTGACAGTCAGTTGATGTTTTTTTTTTATATATATTCGGTGGCATTTCAGAATAGAAATAAGTACAGTTTGTGCTTACATTTTTATCATGTTTTTTATTATTATTATGATTTTTTTTAGAGAAAGCGGAAGGAAGTTTTACTTTTCGTTTGTAATTTTTTTTTTATTTATAATTATTATTATTCATGTAGTTAGTGGGAACAGAAAGCAAATTATTTTAAACAATAATGTGCGAATTACGTTTTTCTTATCACATGTCAATATAAAAAAATAAAAAGTATATAAAAAAAATTACATTAGGTCTTACTTTTTGCTCCAGGAAGTATGTCTCCAGGAATTTTATTTCTTTTGAAGGGAAACCTAAGGCATATACAATAACGTTACAGATTGCTATCTGAAACTTTAATGGCACATTACTTAAGGCGATTATTTATAACATTTTTTTTTAATATTTTTTTTTTTTCATTTATTTATTAATAGTTTTCTTTATATATTTTTTTTTGTTTTGGTTTTCTCTATATTCTTATTTAATTGGATATGAAGATTAATATTATATATATATTTTGCTTTTAGAATGTTTTCCTTATTAGGTATATAAGATAATGTGAAGGTAATTGCTTTGATTTGAGATAGTTTTATTTATTCATTTCTTATATATTGTTACAAGTAGAAGTGGAAAGACGCTGCTGGAATAAGTCGTTGCATGGAATGCAAATGGCATTGTTGTAAACAACAGAATCTGAATACATTTATGTTGTTTGTTTGTGCTCACCGACAACATGTACACTAAGAGAAATATTTATGCAGCAATGGAACTCATTGTTTTATGTGTTTCATATGTAATAGATATAAAAAAGGATGTCTCAAATTCAGTGCGATTGCAAACAGCTCTTTTTGCTGTTGATCCGATCGTAGATATTGTTTGTTTTTTAACATTGAGCAACATAGTCTGCAGAAATGAAAATGTTTTATGGTGTCTGTTTTCTTTTCTTATTTTTTTCTCAACACATGAAAGCGACATTCCATAACATTGAGTATCTTAAGGTCTATTTATGTCAATTACAAAAACATGAACTTGTACTACGAAAGTGTGGCGGAGAGGGTTTATTGCTTATTGATTGGAAAAATCGCGGATTTGTTTTATCATTTGAATGGGAAAATCATGTGAGTGTTGTGTGTGTGTGTGCCAAAACTTGATAAGTTTGCAAAGTGTTTTCGTTTTTGTACCGCTTTATTTATTTAAAAATATTAAATCAAAAATTCAAACATGCAAATAAAAAATATATATTTTTGTTTTTTTTTATTATGTTTTTTTTTTTTAACAATCATAACACTAATATATTTCTATATCTTTTTTTTAAACGATGGTTGCAGGAATAAACATCAAAATTTATTTTTGCAAATTATCTTAACACGCTACCCTGGTATTGTATAAGACCTCAGCACTACAAGTAAATTTATCTGTATGTGGAATGACTTGAAATAAACGCGAGCTACTGCACAAAAAAGGAGACAAAAACATTTCGGAACTTTTGTTTATCCTATGCAGCTTGTTGGTTTTGTAAAACTGCTATCAACTCTCGACAGAACACAATCGGACAAGGTTCTCTCTTCAATATTCAATAGTTTAATTAACTGAAAGGGGGCATTTGTAAGTGCTAAATAAAAATGACTATCCTAACGCTATGTTTAACAATATTCCGATATTATCATTAAATTTTTTTTTTCTTAAATGCTTTCTTCCGAATTGTGGAAATGTTGTTATAAAAGGCAATCACGTTTCGATTAACAACTTTTTAACTTTAACAAGATTTTAGTTCTATATATTTTTTTTCTTTAACACAGATAAAAATCATTTGTTTTACTTTCGTTTTTTTTTTTCTTTTTTAATATTGCTATTGATTTGGTGTTGTTATCTATCATTATTTCATCCGACACAAAAATTGATTTACTTTTAATTTTTAATCTAATCATTTCGCTATCGTTACTGATATACATCCATTATGGATCATAATTACATTGAATTTAAAATGTAACAAATCGTTATAATTTTTCTTTTAATATGATCTATATGAGATAACAAACGTTTTTCTAGAACTGTGGAATTTATTTTTCTTTTTTTTAATATATATAATATTTTTTTTGTTTTCTTTTTTTTTCTTTAATAATCCATCAGGGATATGGTGTTGCTGGTGGGAATGTTCAATTGCTTATGGTGGATATCAAATTTCATGATAAAATTTGTAAAGGACCTGGTGTCACTTCGTTTGGAACCTGAAGTTCTTTTTGTTTTTTTTTTGCTGTTGGGACGTTAAAGAACTTGGCGCCGGGGATTATGCCACACAAAGTAGATATTTGATGCAAAAGCAGTAGGTAAACATTCTTAGAGATGCGACAGCTTTGGGTCAAAAATGTATTCAAATCAAAGGACATCTGTTTACTGCTTTTCGCTTTTGTTTGTTGTTCTGTTGTTGTTTTTTTGTTTTTTTGTTTTTTCTCTTAATTTATATTTTTGTTGGTTGGTAAGAACTTCGATATTGTTCGCATGGAAAACGGTATTTATTTGGGAGTACGTACAAGTTAACGATAGTAAGATCTTTCAAACATGTATGTTGTGTATATTTTATAGGTATAGATATTCCATTTAAAAATCAACTTCTAGTATTCTCTTTTTTTTGGTTTTGTTGTAAACATTTAATGTGTATGTATATTTGTTCTCGACCTTGTTTAATGTTTTTAATGCATTTATGTAAAACCAACAACAATATTAACAAAATTATTGTAAATTTACGGCATGCTTTTACATATATGCGGTGCATATACGTATATACATGTGTATATGATGTACACGTTCAGTTTCACTTTTTTTTTGTTGTTACTATATAAATATTTATCACTATCACTATAATCAAAATGAGGACATATAAATATAATATTACATATATATTATTATAAAATATAATATTATATTGTTATGTGTATAAATATTTCATATGTATTTTTTTTTTGTTTTTGTTTTTTTGTTTAGTTTAAATGCCTACTATATAAGTTATCGAGTGCACGCACGTTATCTAAACATGTATCAATGCAAAATTGATCTATATTATGAATGTCCCCTTGATGTGTACCTGTTGCATAATGACGTTTGTTTAAGAAGAAGTGTTGTTGTGGTGTGAATGTAGTAATCTCTTTGAAATGTGCGTGTTAAAATTTGTATTATCACTCCGGCATGTGGTATGTTTTATTCCGGCTTTAGTCGATGCCACTGTACAATTGTCTGTCTAGGTTTGGATATCATATCTTGCCAATGCTTTGTCTCTGATGCACCCGATCCATTTTTGCCTGTAAATGTATATTAATTTCGAGAGAAAAAAAGAATACAAATTAAAGTATGTATGTTGATTCAAGTGTTTCAATTTCTAAAGACATTTTCTTTTTGTAACCATCTGTAAGGAAATGCATATAGAAATTTAGTTCTTGCTGTTGCTGTTGTTATTTATTAATATTATTAAAGACAATTCCCGCTTCTGTCGGCTGGCTTATTTATTGGTTTTCCTTTCTTCGTTGTAGGCTTTTAAGAACAATCTTACAACGGACAGCGACAAAAGTGGGTGTTTCAATGTGGACGCTCTTAATTTATTTATATATAAATTGCATTTCAAAGGTTTTTTTTTTTTTTAAATATATATACATGTATACTATTTATTATTTTTTTTTCTTATATTGTTTTTATGGTTTTCATAGATATTATGACAATCTTAGACAATATGAGAATGTAAGAATATTTTGAAATTTGTTGTTTTGTTTTACTACTTACCGGCTAACAATATTCTTCCAATTAACTCATTTCGTCCAATATTATCAAAATCCATTACCATAACATCTAAGGAGCATTCGCGGATCTTCTCCCACGGCACATTGAAACTAAATGATTCATTAAAAACAGGATTAAGTGTGCAATTAAAAATTGGAGTCTTTCGCTTTTCGACGCGTTTATCACCAAATTGTAGCCAGACCTTAACGTATGGATCTGAAATATTGTAAATATTGTTTTGTTTGCTAGAGAAAAAAAGTGCTATTCAATTGAGACAAAAGGCTGATGTTTTTTTTTTTTTTTTTTTTTTGAAACCGTAATGGTTTTTGTGAGTTTGGCCAGCTTTTAATTTTGTTTTATTTTTTATTTACTATTTTTGTTTGAGTGAAATCCTCTTACCTGACTTTCCGTTTATGTCTTTAGCTTTTAAATTTCTTGCTTTTATCAATGTCAATGTAAGTACTGAATTTGATGGATGATAACAAAGAGATGATAACAATTCGCCGCATTTATCTTTAGCTGGTGGTTTTAGAGCTTTCCAAAATGATTGCTTACCAGCAAAATCGACCTGTGTCAATGTACACATACACATAGATATTTGTTTAAGGCAATACATATATATATATATAATTACATCCACTCATAAATAAAAGAATATTCATGCGGTTACTGTTAGGTACATATATAGTTATTCCTACCTGGCACAGTGGCAAAAATACCTCCCCAATCGAATCATCGCGTGAGAATCGATCATAATCAAATACATGTAAATGCAAAACCTTTAAAAGGCGAAGAAAAAAAAAGAACACGTATTCAAATAAACAAAATCCTTGTGCCGTTTATTTTTAGAAGAGACGATAAAACTCACTCTAGACTGAAGTTTTTGGATGGGGAATCCCTCGAAGTAGAACGTCTCATTCCATCGCGGATTCAATGTGCGTCGCTTGATTTTAGTCTCCAGGCGATGTTTCTTGTCCGGCAATAGTGTCACGCGGACATATGGATCAGAGGTGCCGCTCAAATCTTTTGCTGGCAGTTCCTTACCCTGTAGAACCTTCAGTATAAGTGTGGTGTTTTGGAAATCATATTCCAATGAAAAATGTATCTGTCCGACATTTTCGCTGGGCTCTGTATTGTCCACATACATGTCAACCATGGAAATGCTTCGATTCTAGATAAAAAAACACACACACACCAAGTCATGCACACACGCACATACAGACAAAAATAAGAACAAATTATTTGGATGCACTTTTCCATTTTATATATTATATATTTTGTTTTAAAATAAATAAGTACCGCGACATCCTTGCCACCCGTATCGCGTTCAACACCCGAATTCGAACCACCTGGAGACTTTGTTTGTGGTGTCTGGGTCGTCGTCCTAAACGGTTCAGTGAAACTTTATTAAAAATAGATTATTACTATATGTTTTAGATGTGTGCAGAGAATATGAAAGGTTTTTATATCATGAAACTGAGCTATTACAAGAGACTATAAATTAAAATAGCAAACGTAGGGACACTGTCTAAATTCTAAAAGCTGGGGGCGCTACCACAGATTTATCAGACGGAATTCGTGAATTGGCTGTTTGTTTTTGCTATTTAAGTGCGTCACTTAATTTCAAAAATAATAGTTTTATTAATAAAACAAATAAAACTATCCGCCCTTTAAATAATAGCAGTCATTGTTGTTAAAAGGTTGTATTCCCGAACTCTATCACATTCCACCACGGATGGTAGAATTTTTTTTTCTTATTTTTTTAACGTTTTTGCACGTCACTTGTTGGAAAAAAGTGGGGGGTCTCAGTCTCAGTATGGTTTGTCTATGGCTCATGCCAGCTGTTGATTATGAAGTGAAAAATCAATGCAAGTACACACTCCACACTCGACTGCTATCTTATCGTGTCGAAAATAAAATCTCACTAATCACTAAAAATACTTTTCAATACTCCCTGTATACATGAAGGTACTTCACTTTATTATCAATTACCAGAGCACCCACCTGCCATGGCGTTCCTTGAATAATAAGTGCCTTTGAGCCATTGTGTTGCTTAAAACAAATTGTGCTGTGTAGTACCATACTTTCGATCCGGCAATAGTTAGATAAACTCACTTCAACTCTCTCGAAACAAAGGCGCATTTGAATGTCGGCATCGCTGATATTGTTTAAGGGAGAACAAAGGCAGCACTTTGAAGTGCGCCCTACACTTTTGGGACCTTTATTTTAACAGCCCTCTGTTACTAACATCACGAACCAAAGTGATGGTCCTTAAGCCGGTACTACTCAAAACTGAATAGACCTTTGTTAAGCACAGTCTACTCAAGAACGTTAGATAATTGACCTTTGATAAGACAAAAGCAACATCTACAAGTACAGCTCCCAGCGTTTAGTACTGAGTTAAACACTCAAGATTGGCCTTTTGAGCTACTAACAAAGTTCAGCTACTCATTTCTAGTAACGCAATTTCTGCACTAAAATGCTTGGATTCCTAAAAGGTTGCCAACTATTGTTCCTTTATTTTTTTGTGCGTGGTAATTTTGCTTCTAAAGGAAATAGTCCAATAATTGATCCCATGTGGCATTTCGAAAGATAACCAGGACCACAGCACAAGTTGTTGCCCAAAAAAAAAGCTTAAGATGTCACGTAAACAATGGACATATAACGACAGTCCAACCTGTTGATAACCTTACATTTCGAAAGTCGTTCATTTTAGGCAGACTTGCGCGTAGATTGGGTTTAGTAATTTTGCCCCACCTTTCTCACTTCTTCTCGGCTTAAAACTGTATTCGAATAATTGCCAGCTAAGTTTGGACCATATAAATCTTCAGTATATATACCCAAAGAACTCACAGTAATATATACCTACAGGCTTCCATAACTAAGCATCAGCGATGACATCAAAAACGCCTTCAGACCGAAATTAGATTGAACTTTCTAAATTGCCCTACATAGCGTAACCATAACGTAGAAAATGCCTCGAAATATTATACTCTCCCCCCATATATTCAATGCAAGAGGTGAATGTCGTTCCAGTAACAGGATTTCTCCATCAGGGTTCCTTGCCACTTTGAAAGACTATAGGAATACACACAAATGTAGAGCGACTATCATCTATTATCTCGTCTCTGCTGGAGCCGCACGAATACATATATTTATATATGATAGATACGAATATATCTCTCGGTGAATTTAATACCGCAATCCGCTCTGTGAAAAAATGCTATACCCTAATGGCAAACCTAACAAAATTTGATTGTCGTACGACAGGCGATGCGATGGGTTGGGAATATTAACAAGGATAGAACTTGGTAAATATTATTTCGTCACACGACCAAAGCTGGGAAATATTCGCAGGGGTTGTTTCGATTTCGACAATTTATTGAATTTTTTTTTTTGTTCTTTTCTTATTTTAATAAATCACCCAGAAGTGAAACGGCAGCAAGACTACGCGGCTATGACGACTATATGAATTTAAAACGAAATTCCTCGTGTGGTCGTTTAAGGGGGTGATTGTCACCGCCACGCAAATATACTGCCTGCCGCCACACGACAAACGTGCCAAAGGACAATTTAATTAAACAAAAAAATTATTTATTAAAATAAAAAAAGAAACTACCCGTTTGGGCCATTTGGAGGAAAATTTTTGGTTCACACCAACCCATGATTCGAGTACTTTACTGAGATTAATTTTGAAATATGTAGGCGCATTACTCACAAGTATCTAACTATTTTATGTATAGAGTTGTTATTTTGAATAATAATTTAATAAAGAATATATGAAATACCTGTTTGCTGGTGTGACATCAGTCCCATTTGTCGTTGCATAATATTCAAATAATGCTACAATCATTTCTAACGATCTTGCCATAGCCGCCCACATTATGCCTTTTTTGCTTGTTTGTTTGTTTAAGTAACTATTATTATTTATTATTGAGTTTTGTTTGTACTATTTGTTGCAAGTGCTCCGATTGTATAAAACTATTTCTAATTTGTATTTCAAATTTGGTGTAAATGATCTGCGTGAGTGCTTTGAATAAATAAATAAATTTATTAATATCCTGAATATCAATCACACACACACAATCTTGCTTTAAATTTAACAGGAATTTGTTGACAAAAGCGTTCTTGTCTCAACGGCTATTTAGAATGAAATGCCTCCTCGAGAGATCGAATCAAAAGAAGTTGAATTTTTTTCGCAATTTTTTTTTGTAAACAAAATTAGTGTCTGTTGAATATTGTATACTTGCACTGTAATTACTTGTTTTACTATGGGAAAAGTTAATTCAAATTAAAGACGGGATAAAAGAACAGAGAAAAACAGGGCTCATATTTCCCCTTAAATGCTTTTAATTCTAAAATGTAAAAAGCTTCATTTTTCCTTTTTTCATGTACACATAATTTTATTTTCCTTTTTTTTATCACACAACACGAGTATCTACTATGCACCACCACCGTTTTTAGAACAAATGAATTTCGCCTCTTGATTGATTTAATGTTGAAAAAAGGACCACCCGTGTCATGTACATTGTTTTAATTTGATTGTCCGTAATTAATTGATAAATTGAAGAAGAAGAATTAAACTTTGGGTTTGGCAAACGTTTGTGCTGCGAAGTAAAGAAATCAACATCACTGGCCAGGGCCACAACACGCGAGACTAACTGTTGCTGCTGGATTAAGATTTTTCGAAACTTATTGAGAGGAGAGTACTGCGGCTCTGGTTATCACTGCTGCCGTCATTGGATGTGTATTCGAATAAGTAAGAGCGATGATGACAGTGGCAGGAGCAGAATCATCATCATCAGCACCAACAGAAGCAACACCGCCGCCGCTCCACACCAACAGTTGTTGTATAGAAGAAATATAGCAGCAGCACCGATGTCGCGCATAAAAGCAAGCAAGCAATGAAGGAATTCAAAAAAAGGAAAACCTTCCTCTCACGTAATTTTACGGCTGTTTGTGTGACAATATCTGCTTCTGCCTCGACACCACTAATACTAATATTTTTATTTTATTGGCCGCCCGCCCAGTTGGGCCTTACCAACCAGCCATATTCTCCGCAACAAAAAAAAAAGAAGAAAAAGTGTGTGCCACTCTTTGCAGCACCCATCACCACGCAGGGGGTGAGTTTTTGTTCCACCCTCTCTTGTGGTGTATCACAGAACACAGATTCACAGGGCGTTCGACAAAACAGTCTCAAAAGCCTACGAATTAGATCGAATTATGTGTACTGTGTCCTGTGTCCTGTGTCCTGTCCATGTGGAAGCGTTGCCACCCTGTAGACGGCGGTACTTGGGTGCGCTTAAACGCACAAGGCACAAGGGAAAAGACTTGGCTCTGGCTGGCTGTTGATTTGTATTCCCTTCAAGCACAGCACAGCAGCACCAGAACTATACTCTCTTTCATCAGAAGGCGGAAAATCTCCGAGAGAGGGAGAGCAAAATGAAAAGCAAAACAAAACCCGACCGAAGACCAGTGAGCATAGCAATAAAAAAAAGGATTTTGCAAAGCTTTCGTTACATAACCTAGTTAATGCCACCAAGCGGAGCAGAAGAGGTGGAAAAGTTCTCCTCTACTCCTCCTCCTACGTCCTACCCCTTGTCGTAGTCGACTATATCGCGCTGGTACAGCCGTTGGCGTATATAACCTAAATGGTACAGCAAGCGGAAGTGGAAATGCTGCTGCTTCTGCTTCTGCTTCTCATCTCGGCGTGTTTGTTTGTAACGCAATATACCTACAGCGGGTTCCGGAAATATCTGTATATCTGATGTTCGAGGATGATGGACCGTCGCCATTGATGGTACACCTCATTTGCTGCTCCAGTTACAGTCGCAAATCTATATGTACGAATGATATTTGTCGAATTCACCTTGGGTAGGTCTGTTTGTTTGTGCTCCCATTCTTCTTGTTTACTCTCGACATCTCGTGAAATGTAAATGTGTAACTTCATTCTTTCATTTATTATTTTTTTTATACAGACTGCCAGTCAGAGTTTGCGTCAACAGTTTGAATGGGATCTTCTTCTTATGGCTTCTGTTGAGGCTTCTCGAAATTGTATTACGTGCGATGTTATGCCCTGATGTCTGATTGATACTTATTCTTAAAGGCAGCATATAAGTGTCACGTGCCAAAGGCGCACACATGTCTCTGAAGCAAACCTAAGGATACGCACGTTTTTTGACAACGGACGATAATGCAGTGTGAATCGTTCGTGTGTTATATGGTGGTGGCCGCCTCCTCAGCCCCACTGATTTATGGTCCGTGTCAAATGTTCACTTTAATGGCCTTAAGAATATTAAAGTGGAAAATAAGGAAAGCTCTCAACATTTAATCACATCTCTGCGTTCAAACGACAGATGCAGTCTGACAAAAAGTGCAGTTCAAAGGCAGATCCATCAATTAGGCGAGAACAATATCTGTCGTTCGAATTTTATTTGACATCGCTCATGCGAGCGTTTGTTTCATTGACAAAAGACGAAGAGTGTTCTCGAATCCATTAGGAATTATTGAGAGTTCAGTTCAACCTTTCATATATTTGAAAAGAAAATGTATCTCAGCGAACAGAAATATATTTTTAAAATAGATACTCTTACACTTCTAAGTGATTACTCCTTACAATTCGTTGAAATTGATTGAAAACTCAGTGCCTGTGCATAAGACCACCCGTTTGTATGTGTATGTCCTTCTACTTTCAAAATTTACTTGATAGAAATCACCAGAGCATATATAGGTAGGATCTGGGCGATAAGATTTGCTTCTTCGCCTCAAAGAGAATTCGCTTTCGAAATGGTTAAATCAGAATTTCTAATTTGCTAGGGTTCACGAGAGATTAGTGCGGATTTTTGGTAATTGCGGATTTGAGGAAAAAATCCCTGTCATCCTGTCGCTTCCCTGATCACCTGATTTAGTCGATGAATAATATAACAAAGGGTTTTTCTTTCTTTTTAAATGCAAATGAGGTGAAGAGAAGCGCAAATTTGTATATTAAAAAATAAAATAAGAAAGAAGAACTTAAGAACAAAAAACAAAACAAGTCTCATTGTAAAATTCGTTTAACGAAAACTTTGTGACTTACCCGATCAGTGGAGTTTTCAAGTTAAGAAATCCATTCAGCTTTCTATTGATGTTGTTTTGTATTGGTGTCGTTTGTTGCGGAGGCTTAACTGGTTGTGCTGACTGTTCCTGTTGGATTTCTTGCGTGGCTGAATGTGGCAAGCTAAATAGACGAAGACAAAGAGGAATATTTAAAGGCTGCAGGACTATCTGTCTAAAGACATATTTCATTAAAAGAGCATTAAGTGTTCAAATCAATTTGGCATTGACAATTTGGCAGAAAAATCGTCTTTGTAATGGTGCTTTTACTTGTTCCCCTATTATCCACATCTCGCATTCGGAATTAGTTGAACAAAAGAGAGAAATGTGCAGTATTTTGTCCCGAAAGGAGACCTTTCTTTTGATTGAGAAGGCAATGGAGTAGTAGAGTTTTATAAACAACTAAAGGAGATTCTGTTTGATTAGGTTGATCATATTTTGATGAGTGTCCTTACATAGTTTTTCAGCAGGAGGAATAGGACTGATGGCTTAGCAATGGAAAACGATGGCACTTTGAATCTAGTTTACACAGCCTTGTATCCTACACTTGTTGTTTAAGGCGCATCCTAAACTGTCCTCTATAAGTCTGTATAATTCAGTGTAATCAGATATACACACACAGATAGGTATAGATTCATGCTTGTGCATAACTAATGAGTTGTGCAGAGATATATCCGAGTAGAGTACCTAATAAATAAATAAATTATCCAATTACCCCCAATTAAATGCACATCTTCCATTAGATGATGAGGATCATCATCCATTAGGTATTAAAAGCTAGGGACTCGTTTGACACATGTAGGTCACTGTGATTTGCATGGAAATGTGAGGAAGAACGAGCTCACAACCCCCCGGGGATGAATGTTGTAGCACGCTTCATAAGAAGCTGTACGAATCAATATAAACCCTGATGCCATACATACTACCCCTGCTGAGAATTTGACGCCACTGACGTTGTTGGTTTTACGTCTAATTTGGGTGGACATTGGGCAGATTTTTCAGCCTTTATGTATATGCAAACGAAATGCAAAATGACATTCCTAATAATCTTATCGCCCGCAGGTCCAATAACCCTTCGATTGTAGTTTTAGGGAAAATGGAGGGGTCAAAGCTAACACACTAGCCACACGTCCAATTTGCTACAGCTTGACTCAGTTGCGGGGGTTTAACCAGGGTTCAGTAAGAGAATTGTTTCAAAGTCTTAGAAAGGTTCCCAAACTATAAACAACGCCTGCTTGATTGTGAAAAGGAAAAGAGTCGCAAGTAAAATAATAGCAAAAACGGACAAAACCCTTTGTCACTCATAAACGGTCACCTACCAAAGCCATACAAACAAACACCTTCTCCACTTAAATTCCATTAACATGATTCGACCTTAACCAAAGCATCTTATCCACACAAGTGCTAAGAAGCAGCATGTTTAAGAATCATTTATGAAAAGTTGCAAGCGTTTATGCTCATAAAATCAAGTGTACGCTTGAAAAATAATCACACAATGGTCTTTCCTCTATTGCATAAATACCCCCTTCAACACACACACACACATTGTGTTTCAGCCAAAGGACCTTCTTGTTGTGTAGTCCAACAATGCATCGATTGTTTCCTTTGTTTCTGCACTAGAACGTTTTAAAAGCTCTTCATATAGCTCTCATATTGCTTTTGTGTTTAGCACACTAGAGCGGCGAATGATCTCGCTTACAAGTGTACCACATACCTCACAGCTCCAAAAAAAACTATATGTGCACGAGAGTCTCCATTTCCACACGTGGAAGAAAAAACACACGCGAAAACAAAAGAAATAAAGTATAGGTATATGCAAGCGGACGGATTTGTACTGGCTTCGCTTAAAGCATGTCCCGTTCTCGTAATTTACCCCACGAGACAATGAAACCCAAGAGTCATTGTAGAACACACAAAATAAGGAAAAAATCTCCCCATTAATTATTTCTTACACTTACCGCATACTATAGTTACTGGAGTCTTCATCTTCATTTGGTTCTATGAATTGCAGCTGGGAACGTTTGTGGCGCCACCATAAATAACCGCCAGCCAAGAACAAGGATATTGCTATGATAATACCAAGTATGGCGAGGCATCCTATTAATATTATACTCGCCATTCCTGTGGGAAATATGCATAGTAAATTTTTTTGTTAATAAAGTAAACCCTTTTATATATACAAAAAAAAAACAAATTTAATAATAATGATGATGATGATGGCTGATATTATTTAGCTTGATAACACTTTTACTTTTTGAATTAACTTTATGTTCTTTTTTTTTTGTCGTTTCAGGGTGAGTACCTAGTACAACTAAGGCTGCCTTGTCAATGAGGAACATTTCAATAGCTACTTGTACGACAACTACTGCCGATGAGCTTACGTCAGGTTTCGCTCCCAGCAGGATGTTCGTTTCGTTAATAACATAAAGCCGGCTGGTGTTAAGTTGCAGAAAGTAATTACCACAAGGTGAGCTGTAATTAACTGCTTTCCATCAAATCGACATTTGATTTTGAATTTAAATTTTGCCAGCACATTAATTAAACTTAGAGTGAGATTTTCGCATAATTTGAGTCGATATTTTGCAATATTAGGCAGGCGTCGTACATTTTGCCACCCTTCTTTGAAAATATTCATATTGCGATACAGTTTTCGAGATTCTTCTAACCAAAATGAGGTATTTTCTGGATGATTCTAGGTTAGGTTCTAATAGTTTTTGTCAGCATTGGTTTACAGTTGGTACTTGATAGAAGGGGTGGTAAGAGTAGTGGTTGCATCTGTCACTTTGAATGTTGGATAGCTTCACACGGAAGTGTCGTGCCTTTTAAAATTAACCTGGAGACGTATCTATCACCGCTTTCATGAACGAGCTATACGCTCACAGAGTTGTGTCGATTTTACATCCCCTGGACACTCAAAACTTGTTCCAAGACCTTTTTCAATGAGAAGACTCAGTCAGTTTGGCCTTTCGATAGAATTTGCAGAGTTTTCGAGATGTTTCGATGAGGGGTAACTTTTCCAATGTTCTTAGGCAACAGACGAAAGTTTATTTTAAAAATCAGCCTGACGTTGACATTAAATGGTTGGCTGGTGTTCAAAACAGAGGTGGTTGTTCACCGTCTATTTCATAAAACTCTACTTGGTGCAAAGAAGACAGCGTGCATGGACGTGTCTTGTCAAATTGTTGAACGGGTTTTTGATTGAATTATTGTTCACAACTCTTAGACAAGACGAACGTAAGTCGCATCTTGTGCGTTAAGTTGAAGTCTTTAACTGATTTTCTTAGTAAGGGACGATTTTATATAACTAGAAAACATTGAGGTAATAAATCGAAAAGACGCTATCTAAATCGAATAGCTTTTCTCTACCCTTTGGCAAATAATGTTCACCATATCAATGAGATGGGACAACTCTTTATTATGGTAACCTAATAAACGCGACCCATCCCTGCCTATACAAAAAATGTTCTGCTACACCTGGTGACGGTCTAAAAAAGAAAAAAAAAAAAATAGAACCCATTTCCAACATATGTCGTATAGTTTTACTGGTTTATGTTAGCCATATATTGGAGTAACCCCAACTTACTCGGAGACCGGGTATAGGGAACGTTCTAATTTATTACAGAACACAACATGTTCGGCATGTGATTGGCATATTCAATCGATTCAACAAAAGTCACTTCTTGTCGGATTCCTTGACACACATAACTCAAAGCTACCAATATCTCATACATGGATATTCATCGATTTATTTTCAAACTAAAAACATTCAATTATAAACATTGACCTTTCGGTATGTTTGCCTGTGAGTGTGCGTGTGCTAATGATGGAAATCTTCATCCACGATTGCATTTCTGCATCATTTCATCATCTATTATGTGACAGCGAGTCCTTGCAATGGAATGAAATTATTTATTAAATTAAATCTACGCCGCTTGTAGTTTCGATCAAAGTGTAATAATAATAATACATTTTCAGCCCATACCCGCTGAGACCAATCAACATCATAGAATCTGGATTGAATTGCATTATTAAGCACACGCATATATGGCCGGGCCGTGTGTGTGGAGTAAATATCCTGTGCATACATATATTATATGTGGCTTAATTGATTTTCAATCGATTAGTATGTTTAGAGCGATTGTTATCTTAGTACTTTTGCCGGTGTTGAACGCGCCGCATATGTATATAAAAATACGCATACAACCATTATTATTTATTACGGCCATTAAAGAAATTATTGGATAGAAAACACACAAAATTTAATACCGATTTTCCCTCTGCTCTAATGGTTCGAGCTCCAAACGGAAATACGTAAAGATACTTCCACTCATACTCGGAACTGGTGTTGGTACTCCTACTGGGGGTGGTTGTTCTGATGATGATGATGATGATGGTTGGTTGGTTGTTG
This sequence comes from Cheilosia pagana, assembly GCA_936431705.1. Lineage (NCBI taxonomy): Eukaryota > Metazoa > Arthropoda > Insecta > Diptera > Syrphidae > Cheilosia > Cheilosia pagana. Next base: position 5,017,839 of record OW386171.1, read on the forward strand.
GGTGGGTAGGTTGATTGCTCTGCGACACGTTGTCAAATTCGTTAGCTGATATGATTTCAAGTGGTGGCTGGTGGCGGCGCGGTGAGCGAAAGAATGTGTGCCTGTCATCATCGGAATTTAATGACCAACCAGACACAGTGGCTCTGCATATCTATACTGTAGATACAGCTCGAAAGTAATAAGAGACAAATTGAGCAAAGTACTTTTATGTACGACATGTAGTGGCAATGTCAACTAAACATTAAGTGGATATCAGAATTGTTATCAATGCACTTTGGAGCCGACGTGTGTATGAAGGGATGATTAAAATTAGAAGTACACTACAGGAGATTGCTTTGTAAAAGTTTTGACAAATGAATTTAACCATTTTTTCAACTTTGATCGGCAGCAGTTTTACAAAGCATTAACCCATTTAAGAAATTGTAGACATATTCAAACTCACCCTGTTAGTTTATGCGAGCCAAGGAGCGTCTGTTTTCTCTTAATTCAAATGCAAAGCGACGTGTTTTGATGCGTGTAGTTTGTCTCGCCGCATGGAATAGTCATCAATTCAATTTGAATCAATAGTTGCGATTGATGAATGTTTTTTTGTTTTCGTAACGCGTAAGTTCAGTCTGCAACTCAGTCCTTGGCACTAGACAGCGATTGAAATTTGTAGGTATTTAATTTTCAAGCGCGCGCCCGCCACTTGATGTAGGTATTAATAATTAATTAATTAGCAATTATAGCAGAGAACGAAATTGTGTCACTTGAGGCACTGTTTAATCGATTTAATATTACAACTTACTTAAAAAAATAGAATGCAATTATGTATTACTTTCCAGGAAATGTTTGTACATATCATAGTCAACATTTTATAACAAGTTAAAACGTTATTTTTATATTAATAACTATATATATGTATGTATATTGACTAAATGACTTTAACTGTGTCGTTTCAGCAAAACTTTCTTATAATAATAATGTTGGTTGTTGTTTTTGTTGTTGTTTGTAAAATAATGTGGAGTTAATTGCAATAACAATATTTAAATGTTGTCTATATATATATATATAATTTAATCACTTATAACTAATTCGTTGAACTTGGAATGTACTAAGTATTAGCATTTATTTATATTTGTTATTATTATTTATCTTTTGGTTTATTTGGTTGGTTGGTTGGTTGGTTTTGGTTGGTTTTCCTTACCTAACTCAAGGCAACATTTTTGTATAGGTAGGTATAATAAGCTCAGCTCGTCCGATTGACTATTGACTTCATTAGAACCGAGCTAATGTTTTGTATATTTATATATAATATATATATAAATGTTCACATCACCAACATTGATTTAAAAATAATGAAACAAATTAAAGCACACACGAATGACGAAAACAAGAACAATATTTTATAACAATTACTCTTCTATACGATGATATCCAATATCATGATTGAACAAATAAAATAGTATTTAAATTTTAAATAGTTATAACAATACCGCTACTGGTGTATACTTAAAAATTAACATTTCTTGTAAATATTTACGTTCACTTTTATTGAGATAAATTTATTTTTTTGTTGTTGTTTAACTCATTTATTTCTTTGTTTAGTTTGTTAAGCATATGGGATCACAAAAATTATTCACGTTTTAGGATATGATGTTCATTAAACTTTTCTTTTCTTCTTGACTTGGTTTAAACTTTTTGATGTTTCTGTTGTTGTTTTTGTTGCTGTTGTTGTTGTTGTTGTTGTTTAGTGTTTTGTTCTTTGAATGCGTGTCATTATTTCTTGTTGAAGAATTTGTACTATCCCCTCTGTTACTGGTTTTATTTTATTATTATTTACACCGTAAAAATTTAGCTGTTTGATGCCTGTGATTTAGGGAGAGATAAATTTTCTGTATGTATAAGGAAATGCACAAGAAAAAAATAAAAGGAATTACACAAAAACAAAAAAGATGTGAAAAACAATACCCGAGCATATTGTACAATTGTCACAGATACAAACCGAAAAAAAAACATGAAATTGTTATTACTACAGTACAAAACAGGAAAGAAAATGGGTTGTCACTCCTTTATCGAATCGGAAGAGCGTACACTATACTATATATGTTGAAACACGATACGCCCGCTTTTTTCTTCACACAAAATCATACACCGCTATTAAAATTGAAACATTAAACATTAATTAAACTTGGGCGAGCAAACAGAGGAAAACACTTTGTCAAGTATCATACGATACCGTCCGTACCGTACCGACCGACGGCAGTCTTCAACATGAATTCCCTTTCGAACCGCAAGGCATTAAGGACGACAAACTAATAAATGTTAAAACGCACAATGTCCTGTTGCGAAGGTTCTTTTCCGACGACTGCTATAACATTCGCTGTTCTTTTTTTTTCCTGCTTTTGCTTCCCGTGTTTGTGTTGTTGTTGGTTTAAGTAATTCCTATTCGATAGATAAACTTTTGTGTTTTTTATTATATTATTATTATTACTTGTGTCGTTTGGTCGTCGATAACGATAAGACAAACGCTGGAATAATAATAATTCGTGTTGTGTTATTTGTGAGCCAGCCAGCCAGCCAGCGAGAGTGCTGTTCCTTATTGACCGAAAGTGTTACGAAATTTCTTCCTTTAGAGCAGAGAATTTTGTGAGCCTGCGGTGGATGGTAGCTTTCTTGTTTCTGTTACGCTGCTTCTGCGAATAGGGACGAAGAGTATGCCATATAAGAATGTACTCTGCTGCTCTGCTACTGCTGCTCTCGTGTTGGCTATTTCGAATTTTAGTTAGTTAGTTGCCGTTGTGTCCTTAATATATGTATCTATCTATATATATGTGTGTATGTGCATATACTCGTATTCGTATTTTAGTATTGCACTATTATGCTGTTTGTATTTCAGTTGATTATTTTTCTTTTGAGAGTGAAAATAAACAAAAACTGCTCGTTTGTCTCGTGTCATATAGGATAATGGATGAAAAAAGTAAGCACAAGGAGAAATAATTACGAATATCAAACAGCGCTAGTACAATATAATGTGTATACACAAATATTCAAAAAAAAAAAAAATGAGAGGAAAAAAATGAAACAAACAGAAATTTATTAAAACACTTTGAAATTTATAAAGGTTGACAAACGGACCACAAATTATTATACGCCTTCTGTTGTGCTTGTGCTCGCTTCTCGTTTTTGTTTTAAATATTAATTTGGAAACGTTGTCAGAAATAATAATGAGCTGGATACATTTTTGCCCTAAGGACTTGGTTTTGTGGGTGTGTAGGAATTTTGTGTAACCAACTAGAACTAGACCGCACAATAATAGCTTATTCGTTTCTAGGTTAATCAAAGAAAGACGAAATTATATCAGCAGCTGCTTGCTGTAGGCAAATAATAAGACAATCACACCAGTTTTTTTTTACCATCCTTACTCGTGCCATTGCGGTAAATTAAACCAAACAAAAAAAGGAACAGAGGGCCAATTAGAACTATTCTATGTAGTTTCGGAAAAATTACATTCTCTCTGTTACGGAAGGTAACATTCCATTTTGTCTCTCACTTTCCGCTTCAGTTATATCCCTTTCTTACCGCGCGAGCAACACACAGTCTACTGTGTGTTATTTTCGATTCGATTTGGGGACACTCGGCGATATCTTCTGTTATCGTGTTACCTCCTGCGTACAACTCACGTAATCATTATTACATAAAAATGGACTCTTCCCACGTTCACTCTTAAGATGTGTGTGCGGTGTTTTTTTTTTTTTTCCTGTTTTACTGGACGAATTTTGATACTCAATATAGCAATGCTGCTCACCCTAGTCCCTAGGTATGCATTGCTATATTAAGGATATTTCCAAAAAAAACGGAAATGTCTTCTTCTCTTATCTAAAGAGAAAAGCACACTTTATTTCACGCATAGCTATATACTAAGATCCGGCCTTTGGTTGTATTGCACGTACAGCGTGCCCATCAACTCCACATAAAGCTCCTAAATTTTCGACTGACACACATGCACGTGTATAGGTGGTCCACGAAAATTGGTTCATGCGCAAAAATTGATTTGATTTCATTAGATTAGACGACGAGTGCGTATTCAAATACTATACCCAATGTGTTGTCCTAAGCTTCATTCAACAACAACAACAAGAACTACCTACAAAAAAAAGTAGAGAAAACGTTCTCAGTCTCACTGAGATGATATGAAATTGTGTAAATAAAGTACCTACTCTGTCAGACAGATAGGAGGATTTTCCTCTTTAAGTCTCTTAAAGCTTCCAATTTGTTTCTTGTCCTTAGTTTAAATCCAAGGGTGGGAGGCAGCGAGAGGTGGATGTTTCGTTATGCGTGGGCTTGTTGGTTGATGTGTGTTCAAAAATCCCAACGATAAATCAGAAACTATCGCCATATGCATCTTTTTCTTTTTTTGTTTGGTGGAAAGTTTTGTGTCCTTGCCCAGCGTTGTTTTTGTTGTTTGTGTGAATTGCTCAAAGTTGCGGAACATGGTTGATTAAGGTTCACTGCAGCTGAGTGAGTGAGGGCTGGAAGTGTCCCCCTCTTAACATAGGTCATCACGGGAAATCGTGCTCCACTTGGTTGTTGGTAGGTAATATCGAATGTCAAACTATGATGCTGTATTGGATTATGGAATCGATCAAACTCTGGGATGTTGGTTGTACCATAATTTATGCTGGGTCTAGGTCAAGAGGCTCTTAGATTGCTCGTCGTAGGATCGTTCTGCGCTGAATATCGGCGTCGACTTTGAACCAATTTGAAGCAATTCTTTTGTACAAACTCTTTAACAAGTCGATCAATATCTTTCATCAAAGAAGACCAATAAGAGTAAATCACAAAATAATATATGAGGTTGGGTTGCGCTTGCCATTTAGTTGCGCATATTTGTAGAAGGGCGCTGCTATATTGCATGGTGTCCGTGTTTTAAAAGAGAATTCTTTAACTAGATCTTGAATTTGATTGCTGAAAAGTGCCTAACACTCCTTCCACGCTCTTTGCTCTTGAGCATCATAGAAAGATATGCGGGTTGCTGAAGAAGAGGTCAAAGTCTTTTTAATGTCGGGGTGGTTGTACCTGTCTACCTACTTGTGAAGTTCTTCATGCCATGTCACTTTCGGTATAACCGCTGACGTTGAGTATGCCCCCATAGCATCGCAGATGGATTTCGTGTTCGTCTGCCGTGTCCCATATACGCAGGGTGTAAGCTGTAAGGGATCGTTCTTTTTTTCTAATTTATTTTTAGCTTTGCTGCAAATTTAGGCCACCGTGAAATTCATTCGTTTGTTCGTTGTTTGGATGGACAAGCAGTCAGCGGTTTTGCTGGCAGCATTTTCCTATTAATAAATTTGTTGCCTCTTCCCATGCCGACATCCCTATAGGCTATTTGCAACCATTTTTACCCAGAGGGTGGTTTCGCTATTAATTAGTATTCGAATCCAAATCTGTGGGTTGTGGGTATAAGGACATACACAACGTGGTAGATGTATGTAATAAGTAAGAACAAATCGCTTGGGATTACTTAATAATTTTGAAATTCTACATTAATTCGTAAAGTTTCACAGGTGATACACAAATATAAATGAATCATTAATAAAAGGTGAAACATGTTCGCATTATTCGGTACATTCAGGATGCGAAAGTAACACCGACACCCCATTAAATATTTAATAGATGCTCGGTACGGTATCTCCAGAATGTCACTGGCTTTTGGGACAGACATGGTGCCATAACAGAAATAAAATTGAAGGGAAGATCTAAAAATAAACACATACCAAATGAGATAATAAGGTGAAGGACGAATGTCGCCTGGAGTGGGGACGGGTCGAGCATTTAGGACAGTCGTTGTATAAAGCTCACATAATACAAGATAGATTCCTCTTTTCATGAAAAAAGTGTTATATATATTGAATGTGTAATGTGTACCGCACCGCATTACGCTATCCGTTAAGCAGTCATGATTCGATTTAAACGAGGGACCAAAAAGGTTCATCATTCATTTAGTACATGCATTTTATTTCGCTCAAATAGAAGCTATAATACACAAGAAGCTATTGAATAGCAGTTTCGGGCTGCTAAATTATTAATAAAAGTAGTTCGCGTCGCTTATAGACAGTAAAATCGGAAGGAATTTTGTTTTCCAAGTACTACACTATACTTCATTTTAGCGGCGCCACTCTTTGGTGCTTCAACCCTTTTTTATGCACGAACATATGCACTCCTTTGGGCGCTCGTATGCTAGTGATAATGGTAAAATGTCTTTTTTTGAAATTTGTTAATCGTCATTCGACACTTGTATGAGGTAATGGACCAGAACCATACCAAGGACGCATACATCGGATGTAATTTTTTGCCTTGGAGCGTGTTTTTATGCACCATTTCCCATTAACACCAAATGAACTGAATTAGGATTCGCCATTCGCCCCATGTAAACGCAAGAGCACGATGTTCACTTGGCGTTTCTCTGTTCTATAATTATTTTGTAATGTGTGCATGAAGGACATGCTTGTTTGGGGATGGGGGTGATTTTTTTTCATTTACTCTGAGGGCTAAAATAATTTAAATTTGTCGTAATGTATATGCAAGTAAGTATTAATGAAATTACCATACAAAAAGCTTTTTGTTGTATATGGGAATTTTATTTATTCACCAAAGGGTTGGTCGGTCTGCTATAAAATGCACGTTTATGTGTTTAACAGGGAACAGAAGTTGTCGACTTAAATTCTATCATGTATAATAAGTTTTCTATGTAAGGCATTAAGTTAATTAGCAACAGCGGACCTCTGGGTCGTATTTAGCAGTTTCTTTTTCCGAGGGCCTGTATAGATTGTAACCTTTATAGATTCGGTTTTTGCAAACAACAGAAAATTGTCAAATAGTACCGCCAACACATTTTGGAAGCTATTTTTAGAGATAGATTTGAGGGAAATTATATTGAATCTAACAACACTGGCCCCCTTTCGCATTTTATGAAACGCTGTTTTTTTTTTTAATGAATAAATGGGTGTCGTTCTTCGCTTCATAAGCTTGAGTTGTTCGCTAGGTGCAAATGATAAAGGGAGGACTTTCTTACTCAACTCGAAATGAAATCTGTTCCAGGCAAGCGTCCACCATCACAAGGATGGGTGCATTAAATCGGACCACACAATTTGGAGCTTAAAAAAGGCTATACCAACCAGTTGAAAGAAAAATAAGAAAAAGAACCGATGACCAACCAACGTCATCCAACTATCATCAGTGTATATATTTTATTATTTCCCAAGACACATAATAAATGCCACATCAGAGTTGCAGGGTGTACAAATAAGAGTTATGTGTGTGTAAACTTTATTTTTCTTCAATATTTAACTATGTATAGTTTTAAATATGTATTTAAATATACGCATAATTTATTATGTAAATATTTCTAAGTAAATCTTTATTCGCAATCGCATGTGGCCTGTCACTTTTCGGCTCAATGCTTTCGCAGTTTAAAACTAAATACAAAATTTTACATTGAACGGAAACATTATTATAATATTGGTTAAAACCGCTTAACAGAAACAATTTCTTAAAAAAATATATCACAGATTTTATTATATTTTCATTTAATGATCGAAAACAAATAAAGTCTAATTTTTTTTCAACTTGATTGTCGTTTAGCTTTTTGTGTCTTTTTAGCCAATTTTCTTATAAAGAAAACATAATTGTGTATTTAAATAATAAAAAGGCAGTGTTTAGGGTTTCTTTTAAAAATGTATCAACATATTCAGTCTTGTTTTGGTTTTTTTTTTTTTTTTTTGTTTTTCTTAGGGTTGACGTGTGTCGTTTTCGAAGGAATATAGGTAATATTAAAAAAAATATTAAATACGTGCGTATGTAATGAGGGTTTGTCGTATTCTTTGTTGCATTCTTCAAAAACGATTTACACTAACCAATGTTGGGCGTGGTGTTTTTCCTTGGACGGGGTTGCTGGATTTTTCTGCCTGTGACGGCGTTCTTTTAATTTTTGCACCTGCCGCTTGAAGCCACTTGCGGATGCTGTGTCTGGTTGCTGTTGATGGTCATCGGGCGACATTTTCTCAGGCGGGGCACATTTCTTGATGACACGCCGTACAATGTATCTGGTACCATCGGGACGGCGTTTTACTTTCCACACCATTTCAGACAAGTCCTATAAGAGAGAGAGAGAGAGAGAAAAATTGCGCACTTGTACGTGTAATATGAACCTCTTCTTTGTATTCTTCGACAGCTTTGTATTGACACATTCGGTAGACACTGGACTTGGCTACTAATGTTGAATGGCCATCGCTGTCGATATCGGTGGGACAATGGCTGGCTAGTGAGACGGGTGTGGACGGTACAGGAGTTCGACGATTTGCACATGGCTGTTTATCGCTGACATTACGACAATTGGCACGAAGTTGTTTTCCATGACCCGATTCACTGGTTTTGTTAGTAGCTGAAATGGGAATGATTCCGAAAAAAAACACGTTATCAAAAATGTGCTCAATTACGAACCGTGCAATGCGTTTTTACATTTCGATGGCAACTTCTTGGAATTGTATCTGTCAATCGCTGGCTTGCTGAAAGGGACACACAATACCACATAAATAAAGTCTGGAGCCCAGCGGCATATTTACCTTTGCTGATCGAGCGGCAAGAGAGCGCTGTTGCAGGATCCCCCAGTATTGTATGCACTAGAGCTGTTGTCATAGTCATCTAGAATTGGATTGTGTTTCTGCAATCGGGACGCCACCGGTATCTGGCCCCCCGATGCGTCTGCCTTACTTCTGTCGCTGACACTTTGAATGTGTGACTTTGTACATCCTATGGACTTGAGCCACTGCTCCACACGCATCTCGTTCACACCCTCGTATGGTGAGCAATAGTAGGCGTCTGATTCGGTGTCCTCGGGTATTGTCTCGTAAATGTGTTCCACCTCTATGTCGGGTTTTATTTTCGGTTCAACTGCCGTCTTGGTTGTCGCAGTTTTGTTGGACTTTTCCTGCTTCTCCTGCTTCGCCTTCAGCGGCGACGTATGTTTTCCAACTGCCGACGGTGGTTGGTTCTCTGCCTGCAACTGGTGCAGCTTCATTGTGGAAATTTGTGAATTCAACAAGGTTATCTCTTTGTTAACGGACTCCAGCTGGGCCTTAATGCTGGCGTGGTTGAAGAGATCGCTAACTTTTTCCACGGCGATCGGCAGAATCGGATAAATTTTGGTCAATGTTTTTGGGGTGCAGCTTTTCTGCTCACATATCGATGACTTTGATGAAAACGTATTTTGCTCACATTCACATATGGACGAAAGATGTCTGTCGTCTTGACAATCTTTGTCATCACAGTACACCGCTGAGTCCAGAAAGTCGTCTTCCTAATGTTACACAAATTGAAATGATTAAATCAAGTCGACGATCAAGTGCCAAAGCTGCACTCACCCCTGCATAGGCGTATCGGCTGACTAATATTGTCACAGAATATTTGTTCTCTGTTAACAGCTTGTTGGGATCAACTTTTTCAAGGACATTCTGACCATTGATCTGCGACAGGAAAGCAACAAAAAAAATACAATTAATATGAAATGTTCGGAAGGAAAAGATGAAGCACCTGCAAAATTCGATCACCCTGTCGGAGACGGCCATCTCGATCCGCTAAGCTGTTGGGCACAATATCACTCACATATATTTTACACCCTTGTGCCGCGAAGTCGTTTATATTGTACTCCCCCTCGATGTCCTTGCACTCGTCCAGACATTCGTCGGAGCCGGACTCAGAACCCGAAAAGTTCTCCGTACTGTAGCTGATTGTAAAGCCAAGATTCTCCGCACTTTGTGACTTCCTAAGAGTGATTTCCTACACAAACAGAAAGAAAATTCCAGCCCATATTTTCCACCAATATTTTACACAACATTTTACCTCAATGTCGAACTCTGTCCTCAAACAACCATCGTTTGTGTCGAGGTTTGTCGCAGGATTCTCCGGTTTTTTTCGAAAAAATATTCCACTATTCACCTCACTGTCACCACCACCCTTCATGATGATAACTATCTCTTTGGATTCACTATCAAAGGCACTCAATTCGGTTTGACATGAAATCGATGATATAGCTGGTTTCACATCTAACGATGACGAGTGCTTGACCGTTCTCAAAGTGGATGATGAAGTCATCCCCGTGGCGGCGGCGGCGGCAATCCTACAAAACTCTACCCCATCGTATACGTTGGGTGTGTTCGAGGAGGAAATCACTGCCAGAGTTGGTGACTTGTGTGTATCGTAATTGAATATGTTCAATTTATTACTTTCGTCGAAACATCGCCGTCGCACCTCGACAAGAATTGGGTCCTCGGCATTGAGAAACAACTGAACGGCTTCCTCATAAGGCAAATTGCTGACATCTGCGCCATTCACCTTTTTTTTTAACAGATAGGGCAGAGGGGTAACAAAAGAAATTTTATCTCTGAAAACAAATGTTTGTCTGAACACAGCCTTACCTTCATAATGATGAAATTAAAGCAAGACATGCTGCTGCTATGCAGGATTTTCTTAAACGCGTTTTCAACTACTATTATTCAGTTCTGTTTTTTTTACAAAAGTAATCCTGTTTTAACAATCGAAAGTAACGTTTGACGGCAATGCATGACGATGTAATGATGATGATGATAAAATCGCCGAGATTCGTCCTGCACATGCTCGAAATTCAGGAAAAGAAAAAAACGTATGTGTAGGTGTACACATGAAAAAAGAGACTTGCTTTCTTTGGATAAAAATGATTTTGATAACCTTTTTGGAAATATTCATTTGGGGAAAACTAAAAAAAAAAAAACTTACCAAAATTTTCATACTGCAGAACAATACGATATTGGGCACCTGGAGCGAACAAGCAAAACGTCAGTTAAGCAGCGGAAAATATACACTTTTGGTAGTCCCCTCCCTCTCACTGAGGAGAATGTAAATCAGAATTGCCGTGCGCCTGCATTGGGTACTATATTTCGCGTAATTAGTTTTGGTCCTTTTTGTAGTACATGCTTTACTAATTGCTAATTAAATTAAGCCTGCATATTCTTAAAATTTCCCCAAGTTTTCCACTACGTTATTTATTAACAGAGCTTTTTTTCGCCTCGGTCTTGAATGGCCTTCTTTGATCTCGTGCAGATATTTTGAAACTAGATACCAATGCAAGGTTAAATTTCAGAGAATTCACACTTTGTCATTTTCCAATAAATAAATAAATTATCCAAAAAAAATTATAGCACTAGCTACTAGGGCTTTAGGCTTATTCCAAAAAAATGTTAACCTTCTTCGCTTTGTGGGTTTTTTGTTGCTATCTGAAATTATTTTTCCATATGATTTAACTTACCATAGAAAAATCGACAATGTCACTTTTTCAAGTTTATTCCTTTTGAACTCTAAATTTACACTGCAGCTAGATATTTCAACTGTGGCTCTTTTTTAACACTTTTTTCTTTGACATACCCTCGACGCTCTTGACTTGTCACTTATCTACTCGTAATTTTTCAAAAGAGTAACCAGAAGTCAACAAAGTATAAGTATTTAATTGCCTATTACCCTCTTGAGGCTTTAATACTTAAATCAGCTCTTGCGGCAATTTTCTGAGCTTATTACTGTTCGTAAGGATTTAATTACTATGCTTGTATTCTCGCACCTCACATCTGCAGACAAAAACAACGAGTAGTGAAATCTAGTGTTAACTAAGTTTTCTTACACCGGTTTTTTTTTTAGAGAAAAAATCAAGATTACATGAAAAAGTAATTGGGTTTTGTTTATTATTTTCTTTTTAACAAAAATTAAGTACTTCACATTTTACACTTGCAATAACAATATGTTTTATCCAATATAATTACATTTAGCATTTTTGTTTTATGATAAATGTTATGTTAAATGATATTTTATTAAAAATAAAGAAAAAGTACGAAGCTTTAATTTTTTTGTTTCGAACAGTGTTTTACTGAAATAGAAAAAAAAAAACAATCACAAAAGAGTATACATTTACAATATTAATGTACTTACTACAAATCGGTTGACTTTGTAACGTGGACGGGTTGATTGGTTCGATTGTGTTTCCTTCATGTTTTCAAATTTCGCTCGGATGCTGGAAGAAATAGAAATAAAAATCGGACATTGAAAAGACGTGTTCTTTACTTACGCCCTAGCACTTTCGATTTGGTTCTCCTCGGCACTATCGCCATACAGATTTATGGTGCCATCCTGGATCTCTCGCTGGATTTCGTTGGCTTCCCACTTTTCGAATTTGGCCCTTAACTTCTTGGCTCTTGCTGCAGCTTGAGCCTAAAACGATGATTACCGTATGTTTTTGGGGGAAAAGAAAGTAAGAAGAGCGCATATGCATACCTGTTTGAGTGCCTCGTCTTCCAAATGATCAGCCGATCTAGCATCAACATGCACTCCATTGTATTCGTCGTCGTCCTCCTCCTCTTCACCCTCCTCTTCTTCGTATTCCTCTTCTTCGGACATGTTCTCCATATCACTGTCAGATTCATTGTAAATCCGGTTGCCCTCATCTGGCGGAGGTGTGAAGCACTTCAAAGGTCGTGGCCCCAGATGCACCTTGTTCTTTGACTGTTCCATTTCACGGAATTTATTCAACATAATTGTCGCAGTGTGCGTTTTCTTAGCCGATTCAGTATCGAGTTCTTGCTTGTTGGCAAGTTCATCGTCTGATTCGCTCTCGGGTGTTGGCAGCTTGACCACACCCTCTCGCGGTGGTGTAATGCGGAAGGTTTTCTTCTCGTTCTCGGTTGGCTTGTAGGTTTCGAAAAATTTGAATTTTGAACTAATGTCGGACGTCTCCACCTGGACATCGTCCAACTTCTCGTCGTGCTTGACGACGTTCTCCGTCGAATTTGTCGAAGTTGCCTGGAATGTTAAGTGTTGCTACAGAAATTTCAAAAGTCATTCTAGTTTGTAGAAGAATATAAAGCGAATCCAGTTAATTACATCAGTTTGATCGTCAAATGATCGAGTTCTCTGGTCCTGCGATGAGGAGAGACGGTTGCGCGGGGACAATTGGTTTTTCGCTGCTGATGCATCCAGCTCTTTGAAGAGGCTTCGTGATTTTTTACTTATCGCTGCAAGTGTTTGCCGTTTGAAATTAAATTTCTAAATGGATTTTCTCGATAACTTACCAGATTCAAAGACTTCCAACTCATCCTCTGGCACCTTGGCGGTTTCATCGTAGTCCTTAAATATTTCTCCCTTTTCGAATTTCTCCTTTAGCGAGCGCGCCTTGTCTCCAATATCGATTTCGGATTTCTTGCCAATCGATGTGATTCCTTGTGTGCGTATATTTGGTTAACATATAAATGTAACAGTTGTTACTATACTCACCATGTTCGCTCTCGGCTACTGCTTGCTGGTACATTTCCTTTATTCTCGCCTGTTTGCCCATGAACAGACGTGATCTGATGTTTTGAATTTCCTGCTTTCGTTCCTCCCGCCGTTCCTCTTTGGACATGATGTGACCACTTTCGAATTTCGTCTTGATGTCGTTCATGTTGCCGAGGCCAACGGGGCGTTCTCGCTGAGCACGCTTTGCGCGCACCAAGTCTGGGTCTGCTTCCTCGTCATCGTCCGATGGTTCCTGTTCAGATTCGGATCCCTCGCATGGGATGCTGTTGAGGTCATCGTCAGTGCCCTTTGATTGGAATTTCGCCAACTTGGACAGTATGGAGGCACTGCGCTTGACGCCAGCTGAGCTGGGCGTGCGCTCTAGGCTTTTTTCATTAGTCTCATGGTGGGATTTCTCAAATGCTTCGAATTTGGAGCGCACGTTGATTTGTTGCAGCTCCTCCAGGCCGAGATCAGGCTTATCAGAAGCTGTTAACAAAAGAGGGTGGATGCATATTGAGGCTTTTCAAAGTTCATATACGTACCTCGCACTACATCTGGTGGCAACTCAAGCGGTTGATTTTCACGAATAATAAGTTCAGGCTTTCTGGGCTTATCTGAAATTAAGAAAAACCATTTATTGACTGCCCCCACATGAGTTGAAGCTCCGCATTTTTACCATGAGCAGTGTCTTCGACAACTTTGGGTGAGAATAACAACTTGAAATGGGCTTTGCAGTAGAGAACTCCCTCGTGACTCTGATAGTTGTCAACTCTGAAAATGTTAAAAAAAAAAAAAAAACATAAGACACGAGACTGTCTTGGAATGTTTGTGGCATTGGTTTTGACTTTTGACTGAGCTTTCTACCAATTGGGCGCCGTTACTTACTTCAATTGCTTCTCGCATTCATTACATCGAAAGCAGTTTTTGTGATAAATACTTTTCTCCGCTTTCACTTCTTCCATTTTGTAGACTTGTTTTTGGCATACACGGCAATCCTGTTTCTTCTCAGCATTAGCGTCCTAAACGAAACGCCAAAAAAACGAAACAAACATTTTTAAACAGGTAAAAAATTCACACACACACATTGAATGAATGATAGGGGCGTGATCCAAAATGGCAGATCAACCGCCCAAAAGATCTCCATAACATAAAATAACAGTAAGGGGTGATTTTTGTTATCCACTAATAAAATGAGGGTATGAAGTGTTATGTGCTTACAGTGAACTTTTCTTGAGCTTTACCAGCGTCACTTGAACGTACATGTATTAAATTCCTCTTCTGCAATGCATCGAATTTGCTAAAGCTCGATTTCTGTCAAAAGGTAAACAAAGCTTTTATAGTACTTTTTTTTCAAATAAAAATAAAAAAATCACTGTCGAGCAGAGAGAAGAACAACAGCCGAGAGAAGAAAGTTTAAAGCTAACAAAAACGATATACCTCTTTACGAGCTACTACGGCTGCACCATTTACTTTATTCGCAGAATCTTCCAATCCAACCAAATTACAGTAACTATCACGCTATCACAGCAAAAAGTACAGGCAAACATTTTAGTGTCAAACTACAAAGCGTTAGATGTTTACTTACCAAAACCCTCACCGATACGCCATAGCAATCAAAGTGCTTTAGTAGGCTATTCAACTTTCCCAGGTCCCCCACCGACTTAGTACGCTAGCTCATACACAAACCCAAGTTTAAAGCGTCAACCAAAAGCACATTCATCTGATCAGCACTTACCTTTAGGTAGTTTCTATAAGTTTCCGTCTCGCCGCCGCCATCATTAATAAAAGAAAGATCACCAAAACTTCGGCACTATTGTTTGTAGATTGGATTGGATTGTGTGTGTGTTTGTGTTTGTGTTAGTAAAAAATTAGTATATTAGTGTTCTTGTTATATTATTACCAAATTCTTAATTGCTATCGAGCGACCCTGTTTCGCAGCCTTATTTATTGACCTATTTTGGGTTTTGCACGATGAGTACGATGATGCGTCAGCTGCTAGGTATACGGTCTTCTTCAAAGATTAAAATTTAACTACACATGTATTCGGCCAAAGATGGTTTGTTTTTGTACACATTTTTTTTTTAAACTTACTAAGTGCTTGACATCGATATTGGCCAACACGTCCTCGAGTGGGGGCGGCGGCGGTGGCAGCCTTCTGGATGCAGTCAGAAGAGCACTTGCAGAGGCAGCAACGGTGACGACGGCAGCGTCTTCAGCTGGAGATCTCCGTTTCGACGGACTATTTGGGCTCGAGTTTGATATTTGTTGTCTACTTTTGGTCGTACCGTGAACTGTTTTCAAGAAGGGATGGGGGGATGCAGCTTTGGTTTATAAAAGCTTTCGTTTTTAGTAGGTATATAGCAACAAAAATCTTACAATTATTATTCTGTGAGGCTTTATTAGTAGAAATGTTGTTTTGAATGCATCCAGGGTGGGCTGGTTTCTCTGTCTCTGTTGTTATGCTTATGGAATTCAAAATAAATGGATTGTCTTTGATTGAGGTGAACACACAATCGTTGTCCTTGTCGCTGTCGTTTGAACAGAGTATTCTCAGTTCGGCCGTACATTCGTTTGAACTGTCCGAGCAACACTCTGTTGCTGCTTCAGTGAAAGTGTTTTTCTGTGACTTGTTTGGCAAAATTCGCATTTTCTCTTCAAATTGCCACTTGGTTAGACATTAAATAAAACATTTAAGAAGAACACATGCAATAGAGTAAAAAACAAAATAAAAATTATGAAAAATCATTAGCGCAAAAAGGGGGAACATTTTTTTTTTTGTAGGTTAACAGAACACTAGCTGGGTTTGGGGTTGGAGCTTGGCCAATATGCGTGCGTGTGGGGAAAAGCACAAAACAAAAAGCTTGGGTTTTGAATTTGAATTCAATTTCATGCTCGCGCTCGCGCTCGCGCTCGCGTTCGCGTACTTGTACTCTTTCTCTTTGGCTGTGCATTCAATGTCTCTCAACTTACCACAGATATGTTTTCTTTTTCTGCCTCGGATTTCTTAATTTTTTTTGACTTTTTCTTGCCATTGACCAAAGTCGAAGAGCTGCTCGATTTCTTTTTGCTTGGCTTTATCTTGGCAACGTCATCGTCTGAGGGTGTCACTGGGGTGGTAGGCGTTGTTGGGGTGGTTGGTGTTGTCGCATCTAGATCGTCGTTCGAGTCCTGGATGTGCGAATGATTTTTACTACTATTGGCTGTTTTGTTCGCAATCACTTCCATTGTGTTGCTGCTGGTGGTAGCGCTTGTAATCGTTGTGGAGGATGTTGTATGCGTAGAAACTTGACTGCTAGTCATGATCTTTTTTGAAACTTTTGTTTTCACGGTTTTGGCTTTTGTAGTTTTGACAGATTGCTGCTGATCACTGACAGTATCAGAAGTCATCTGACTGACGGCGGATTGCTTGATTTTTTTGGTTTATGAAGAATAAAGTTAATAAACCGTTTTGCAGATGTTTTTTTATATAGGTTTTGTTAGTAGAACCTATTTTAAATATCTAAGTCTTTCGAATGTAGTAATCTGCTCTTTTTTTAAACATAACTAAAGTACGCTTGACAGCTTGTAAAAAATTAAATCCCACGGCGGGAAAATAAGAATGAAAAGCGACCAAGCTATATGGAGCTAACTTTTGACGGTGGCTTCTAAAATTGCAGAACGTTTGGCCATAACCTACCCTGTCAAAAAAAACGAAAATCAAAGCCACCCCCCTCTCCTAGCACAACATAACAAAATTTACAGTAAATAGGTACATAGTAAATAAAAAAAATGCCGGCAAAATATAAACATTCAGTAAACTAAGGCCGAATTTTTTTCTTTCTTTCTTTTTTTGACAAATTCGCCGGCAATCGCGAGTGTTTTTGACATGAATTCTTTCTTCTTTTTTTTTAAATGTATGTGGTGCCGGCTTTGATCGAAAATGTGTCGTGAGTCGTGAGAGATGCCTCCATTAATGCAACTAAAGGCTTAAATTTGTTACTTCAATTTCGTACCGCCTGAAAATCGCGTAAGGGAACTCACAAAAACCTGTTAAAAATGATGACAATAGGTGCGAGAATAATTTTTTCTGTTGTCATGACCGACAGTTGTAAATATGTTTGGAATTTTCGATTTTTGTTTACCTATATTGGTCTTAAACTTTACAATGACGAGGGGTTTTTCGTTTACATAACTTGATGCTCATTCGGCTCTAATTTAAATACGCCCTGCATCCCTAAGTGGCGATCGCGATCATGGATTCCAATCATATATAGACTTGAAAAACAATTGAGATAAACTAGTGTGGTGATTTGTGCAAATTCGACTCGAAAATTCTAAAACTAAACATTTTGTTAACCTAATTTAATGTAAATCGGAATTCGAAATGCCACCGATGCCCTTTTTCTTGCATGTACAATTTTTCAGAAAGCAATCTTAGGGGGTGGTTAGGCAGGCTGTTTGTGAATCTGTTTTAGTCGTCTCATAGGTAGTCACGTCTTGCACCTATAACACCCCGTATTGTCACTTGCCTAAAACTGTCCCGTCTAGCAAAGTGCTTTAACTCAAATTATCCACAACACATTTCTTAAGTAATTGTTATTATTCTGTCAGCCGTTACAAAGGTACAATCAGCGTTAATACTTACAATATTCGATGCCATAACCTTTAATCACAATCACCGCGAAATTCTGCAAAGAAAAAGAAAGCACAGAAATAACTCAAATTCCCTTGTAGTTCCAATCGAGTCGGCACCTGATTTTTCAAAACTTTACTCTAATTTGGTTAAAAGAAAAATCGGGAATACAGGTATAATGTGAAACTGACTTAAAGGTTGGTAAAGCACTGCACTGCACCGATATAAAGCATTCGCTAAAGTCAAAAATGATGTGTGTTTTTTTATATTTTTTCTTATACAAAAATATGCATTTTAAAAATACATTTTATGATAAATTAGGAAATTCTTTTACACAAACACCTACCAGCAAAAGTACCTATAGTCAGGTTTTTATTTTTTTATTTTTTCAAAAAAACAGAATTCAAATGATTCACGCTTTTTGTTGAGTTGTTTTCAAACGGATCTCGATTTAAGGAACTGCAACAAATTTATGGATTTTTTACACACGCAATTTTAACAGGCGATAAACCACACACTTTTAGATAGATAACTATTGTTATGTTAAACGTTTTTATTCTGTTATAACAGAATTAATTATAATTTCCAATATCGGAGGATTTTATTTCTTGATGAAATGACTACCGACAAGCGACCAAATTCAACAGTATCTTGCAGGAAGAGAAACCGTTGAAAACATAATTTCCTATATTTTTAAAAATAGAAAATTGTCTGGTATTTATTCGGTCGATTCACCGAGAACGTACCCGTCCACACACGAGGTATGTATGCGTGAAACAGAGAGCAGCTCTGTTGACTCAATTTAATGCGGAATGTGTTGTTGTTTTTTGTTTCCCTATTTTTTTTTCTTCTTTATTTTCCGAAATAAAAGAAACACACGATCAGGTGTAGTAGTTCGACGAGCGGAGTATCGAAACCAAAAAGTTTGGCAATATATCTACAGAAACACACACACAGGAATTTCATTATTATACTACCGAAATACCGAAAGCCGAAAGAGAATCCAAACATTATACACCTTTGATATGGCAACAGCTTCCTTTGTACCTAAATGATGATGAAGAAAGTTCGAGGAGGATTTCGTTGCACTTTTCAATCAAAAGTGAGAGAAAATAACAACAACGCAAACGAGAAGTTATGAAACACAAAAATGTGTATTCCCACAACGTAAAGCGGAAGACGAATGAACTAAATTGTGTGTCATGTACATATAAACTAATAATAGCAACCGAAATAAATTGGATCTTAAGAACTATACGCAAGTCACCTAGATTTTGTTCGATATACATTTGATAAACTGAATATTTGCCGTGTTTTTCTACATACATACATGCGTGTGTATGTGTGTGTGTGTTGTGGGTGCAACAAACAGTTTCATATATATTTATATGATTTGTTGTGTTTTTGTTTTTATTGCTCATTTCAGGTGCTAAAATTGAGACGCGATGACAAACTAAGAGAGGATACGCTGCGATGGCGTGTTAATGTGACCCATATGATCCTTCATCAGATCGTTCAGCGCGCTACGAAATGTTGTCAGCAAAATTGATCCACAGGTAAGAATTGAATATATTTATTAATACACACGAAGCCGGAAACTGATGGTAATTGCCCAACCGGGTGGGGAGGAGTTGAAATACGAATTTCGGTCTGGGGAGATGTGTGATGCATTCATTATAATAATTGTCGCCACAATTATGATACATTCCTCTATTTCGACACATTTTATGTTTCTGTGCCGTGCCTATAGTTTTTTTTCACAAAAGATGGGCTCAGTGTTTTCATTTTACATCACCATTAGGTACCTGGTGAACTGTTTGACTATGCAGGATTCGGCAAAGAAGCTCGAAAGGCTTACAAAATGTAACTCTCTTCGTCATAGGCATTAAAGACCATGCTCCTTGTCCTTAGTTGTATTCCTTTTGTTTCGTCAGTAGGACAGGGCTTTTTCGCTCTGGCCTCCCTCATTCCTAGCGTTGAACTTTTAGGCGGATATGTGGTGGGGTCGTACACTAGCAATTACATGCGGGGTCCGTCCGACTTTGAAAGCTTTACTTACTTAAATGTCTGTTCTTTTTTTAAGGGTGCTTCGCTTCTTTCCTTTCATTGAATTTAAGTTAAAAAACTAACACAGTACGGCTATGGTTGGTGTAAAGGATATTTAATGATGAAGCTTTTCGGACTGTACCCATGACATCTACATATGGGGTTGCTCTTTAATAATTGCAGTTGCATTCCTTCTTCTTTCTTTCGGAACAATTGAGTTCAGTTGGTAAAAATTGTGTTGGGGGGCGTTTTTTTCACTCCATTACTGTATGCTGCCAAATTTTATATTACTAAAGGCACAAGCTGTTGATTTTCATTCACAGCTATAGCTATACGCTATACCCATCTTCATCTTGTATGTATATGAAATTGAACAAAAGCTCTGGCCAAATTACCACCTGCGAGAAACGGAATGCCAGCTTATCCGATTTTCGGATTAAGACTTCATGTGCCGCCAGTCGAATTGGCATCATTAACATCTCCACCGTCTCAATTACAATCTTAATCCTAATCGTTTCATAATTTTCCAATTAATTGGTTTTCGTTCTACTTAATATTTTGCTGTTTCGGTGGGCCAATTATAGGCCGGCACACTTGACAGCATCATTATATGAGCATCGCGCCTCCGCATATCAACGTCAGATTAACATGTCAAACAACGAACATCAAACCAATGGCCAACCTAATTCGGGACGCGGGGCTTTATTGATGGAAAACCAAACCGCTCCAATTTTTCCCCTGATTTGTCTAAAAACTCACAGTCTATGAATAGGTTTCGCGCGCGTATAAAGATGCTTTTTTATTCAATGTTGGAGATACATCAAACAAGTCCAAGAGAGGCAAGAATTTCAGGTCATTCGAAAATAGGTTTCAATTCTGCAAAAGAATCTTCTAAAAAAGTATACATAGCAAAAGAGGCACAAAATAGCAGAAAAAAATCAAATCTATTGTGGAAAAACAAAAGAAAGAAAAACACAAAATTCGTGTGTGCAGCGCGTGAAAATACTATCCTCACAAAAAACTCAAATGCACTTAGATGAAAGAAAAAAAAAAATTCAAATCTAAATTTAAATTTGCTGTTGGCCTCTTTCGGTTGAGTCGACTTTGTGCTCGCATCCGACAGCAGTCGTCACGACTCTTTATGGCAAAACTAGTCAGAGAATTAGTTTAATTCAGTTAATTTGAATCTTTGAAATAAACGGTTGCTTTCATGAGCAGTGGTTTGTGCAGATGGTAATGCATTTTTTAATTTGTTTCAAATGAAAGCTTTTCCGGCTGTTGTCCGTCCAACCATGCGGCAATAAATTTTATCGAATGACCCGCATACCGCACTCCATTTCCACCAGTGCAGCCTGTGCAGTCTGTGCATCTATTGAGATATCGTTCATATCTAAGCTCACTCAGTAGCAATGTATCCGTGTCCAAATAGGTTAGGGGTCGGCTTTTTTCTCTAAGCAAACTGGTCAATTTGAATTTGTTCAGCCCCATTAAGTATATTTTCATTGAAACAGGGGTAACTTTTCATTTTAAACGCGGCCATTTTCATTTTCAACAACTTGACGGATTTGATGGCGTTGTGCACGTGCCAGGAACTGAGAGTTTTTCCTTTTTTCAAACTTTTTCACACTTCTTGACACAATTGCACAACTAACGATGACACACAACTTTGTTTACATATCTAACATTTTGAATGACATTCACCAAAAACTTAAACACAAAGTTTGACCATCCTCCGTAAGGACGACGACAAAATGTAACGCCATTCAAAATGGTCGAGGTAACTAACTCAATATAGAGATTTAAAATTTCATCCGCTTTCGGTGCGCGGCTGGACGTTACTTCTTTTTATATCGGTATAACAAAAGCCTTTTGTGTTTGGCCAGCACACTTAAAGTCGCCGATTTTCAGTAACCTCGAATCAGATGAAAGCACTCTCCAACGCACAATGCTTACACTCGTTAAGTGAGCTAAATATTTCTTTAACAATTGGAAACACGGCCACAGAGGAGAGATCGATCGACGAGTATATGCGTTTGAAAGAAAAGTGCACACCAAACTCCACGGTTCAATTAAGAAGTTTCCAAGTCCTAAAAGTGGAGGATATTCGTTTGCATAAATGTATTCCGGTTTCACACAAACCACACAAAGAATCAAATCAGGTTGCTGGGCAAAGTTTAGAAAAAGGGCACACGGTATACACTATACACCTCGCACTAATGTCACCTGGTACGAATGTCATAAAACAGCATCGTGGCCACACCACTTGGATCTTCTTAAAATTGAATATGTATTTTTTATTTTTTTGTGTAGGTACCTCTTCCTGATGGGGCGAATTCTATCTGCCTTTAGTAGTTAACCGAAAAAAGCGAGTTTTTGTGTTCTACTATCACAATTAACCTTAGTTAGTTACCGACAAATAAATAGATAAAGAAAACATAACTAATTCGAGTTGCGCGAGTGTATATAAAATTCGTCTTATGCCAGCGGTTAACGATCTCAAACTAAGGCAGGCACAACAAGCACTTAACTTTAACCGACCGACAAAAAATATAAAAAAAAAATATAGCTATACGCGTAGAAGAATACACCGGTGAATTGAGTTTGTTAAATGGTTACTTCGGCTGCGGCTTTTTGTGTGCATCGCTGACGATGAAGACACAGGCAGAGAGAAGGAACAATGTTCTGATCGAGAGAGAGCAGACGTAGCAGCAGCACAGTCATCATCATGAGGCCAGCAATGGCCAATGATACCACCAAAGCAGTTAAGAAAAAGACACAAGAAAAAAAATGTAGATGTAGGAAAAAATAAGAAACCAAAGACGAAAAATACAAGTCTGCGTCTTGGTACATGGATTGAGACAAAGAACAAGAGTAAAATGACTTACAACATGCAATAACAGAAGAGTAACTGAAAATTCAGCGTCGTCTTTTTAGAGAGCCTACGTTTAATGGCCGCTAAAGGATACAAACCTAAAGTAGATTAAGAAATAAATTATAACTATGTGTGTAGTACTGTACTGTGCACATATGATGCTAATTGACCATGACAGCGAGCGTGAAGAACATAGCATAATATAGACGTAGGTGTACTAGAGTAGATAAATGTTATCTGGCATCGAAACGAGTAATGATGACTATGGTTGGTTCTTTGATTGTGCGGTTGCAATATTGGCTGAGCTTGAGTAACTAACTGTTCTCGACATGAACCTATCTGTAGCTTTTTTGTTTTGTCTTCAAACACAGTTACACAATAGTAATGGTGTCGAAGAAGTGCATTTGAAAGCAATTACTTGCCAGCGACTTGTAGTTCAGTAAAAACTACTAACTTATTACTTTATGATGCGTGGTACTAGCACGTGATTTATTTATATATAAAACTGTTGATCTGTTTTACTGTTTGCTCGGTAAAATTTTTTCTAGACCACTGAGCCAAAATCCACTTCGCGGCGCAGTTCGCACTTATCCACAGACATGTCATCCATGGTCCTATAGTACCATCCCGTCTCTATCCTGGTTATAGGCGATTCTGAATTTAAAACCATCTTTTGCAACACTTAGTCGATCAAGTGCGGCGGTTGTAGTTAAGTTCTGTTTTCTATCAAGCTGTAGATATTTTTTTTTTTCCGTCTTTCCGTATAGAGAGTAGTCTAATACCTTCCGTCGATGGATCAAAACAATTATGACTTGCGGGTCCAAAGACGGTAGACCTCCTTTGGGGATTTTACTTCTGTTTTAGGACTGAGTATGCAATTTAAGTCGATTTTTATGAAGCCCTGCGTGACGCTTTCTTACTCTTCCTCTACTATTAGATGTTTGTCGTGCAATCCGCACAAGGGTTATGTTTTTTGGGGGTTGAACCTGAATTTTCAGTAGATTTTTGCTTTCTTAACTTTTCTTCGGCCAGACATTACGTGGGAAAATGTGATTTTTGGGGTTTGAACCTGACATTAGTATACGTAACGAACAAAAGACAGTGACCAGATATACCTGATGATGTTGCTTTCGATTCCTTCTCTCTTATACCATAATTCAACTTTCCAAATGCACCTTATCACATTTGAACACAAATTTTGTGATTTTATGTCATTATTTCCAATGCTATATCTATCTAGTACATAGCGACAATGTACATCAGACTCTGCTGTAGAAATGAATCTTGTCGTTGCCTGTAATATCCACACCAGGGACTGGATGAACTCAAATCTGTCTAATGCCAGCTGCACTTTGGAAATTGTTTATTTTAGCCATCGGGGCGATAAAAGCTTATTGTCAAGTCCCAAACTGCCATGCGGTTGAAAGCTTTGCCGATATTATATAGGTCAACTGCTATATATTGTATGCAGTGCGAGATGGCACCTTTTGCACCAGGTTCCATCTCCAATGGATACTATATTAGATCACTAGTCATTACATGACACTGGCCTTCGACCTATAGCTTTCCATTTAACAAAGCAGTTTGTCTCACGTCTGTTTTAATACTGGCGTCGGAGACTTGACCAACCGTAACTCTAAGTACACCCATATACTTTGAAAACTATATCGATTGACAATGAACAGTAACTTATTCATGTGCTATCCTTACAGAGTGCTTTCGGAATTCAAATGTCGACCATAATAAATTAAATTCCAATGCCTTTCCTTTTCCTTTTTGTGTGCTACATCCCACAATAGCTCCCAAGTTTATAAACTCGGTGCTGCCGTGCCATCTGGTACCACAAGAAATTACTTATTGATAAGGTCTTGCCCCATTGGAAGCCACAAATGCAAATTACAGCCGTAGGGTGTGGAATTCATTCAATTTCCTTGATTTATTCATCGTGTCTATATCATGTGTGGTAAATGTCCAAAAGGACACCGGTCTCCGGTGGATTGGCGACAAATTGCAAGTGTATAATTAGCCCCTGTAAGCACTTTACACGAATTTAGAATGCAGTTCCGTAAAGTTGAATGACCTACTAGCTGTAGGACATCAAGGACTCAGAGTCAGAGTGGTTCCCTTTAGTCACAACAAAGGATGTTTGAATAGTTTTAATTTGACGGTTCACCTTTTAGTGCATCTGCGGTGTGAGTGGTCAAAAGATACAGCACACAGGAGGTAATTGCTTTTCAAATCGTACCAACAAACCGCGACTTGTGAGGTGTTTAAATTTAAATTAAATTCCTTTAAATTCACTTTTGCAATAAACATTTATTTCGATTCATATAAAGATGCAGCAAGTCACTCGTGAAATTATTAAACAATTGGCTCAAATTCAGCCGCACAAATCTGTTTAGTGAAGCGCATAAAGCTATCAATCAGCCAGCAACTTTTTCATTCATAAATCCAACCATCGATGACGCGTCCAGTGATAGATGATGTAATCCCGCTTACGTAGGCAAATCTATAGAAAGGGAAACACAAGCATTTTCGATGGGTATTGAGCTTTTTAACCGACGACTGCAACATTGCACTTAATGTGAAACTAATATTCGGGTGCGTTCCGTCTTGCATATGCACACACGGATGGTTTACCAGTGAAAGAAGACGGTTTTTCCGGTGGTAGGTTGTAGCACCTGAAACCTGGCTATATTTAACAAACATTTTCCATATATGACTTTGAATGCGGACCAACAAATTCATCAAGCTGTTGTGTCTGCAATTTGGTGCTGAGAGTGCCCTTGGCATGTAAAGAAAGCCACTAAAATTCAATCAAACTCAACGCACAAGTGGGTGCTGGCGGTGCACTCATCCGCATTGATGAAATTTCCTTATATTTGATACATTTACGGACCTTGCTACCAGGTTCAGATACCTCTCAGTGTTTTTCCTGGGAAAAGCGCTCCGAATGAAGTGCGCAAAGGTAGCAGGAATTTTGTCTGCATATTTGCGGGGGAATACCGGTTACGATGAAAATTTCAACAGACGGGACCGAGTACACTTGAAACACTCAACGTGTTGGCCTTACAATAGCTGTCCAACAAAAGATTATTGTTCTGTTGAAGTAACTGTGAAGTGGATGTTTGGGTTGGGGCGGGGGTTGGGGTGGCTTGTCAACTTAAAATGTTTATTTAGTTTAGTTTATTTCCCACCTCGAAGTATAGCAGTTGGTATATGACATCGTTCCCCAATAATCCATTCAAATGACCAGGGATGGGGTAAAAAAGGACACACATAACATTCTATTGAAATTTTCCATTTTTTTTTTGCATGGGATTTCGCCTTCGTGTCGTCCGGTCAATAACGCCAATTGTTAAAAAATAAGTGAAGCCGAACAAAAACAACAAATTTGATATTTTCCAGGACTTTTGGCTGCTATTCGTTGTGCCCTGTCAATGAAACTTAACAAGGGTTGAACGTATTTTACGTCGGTATTTGGGTGTAGCAAAAGTTGTGGGCGATAGTAAGTTGATTATGATGCGATAAAAAATTCCATTGTCTGGAAAAGCCGATCGATGTAAAAAAAAAATTAATTTTTGAATGGGTAGATACTCGTAAAAAAAACAATGCGCACCCACGACAGGTGGTACACCGCCGCATCTTGCTACAGGCTTCAATGGGGATTGTTCGATTTACAATTTGGCTGTAGAGCTGGGGGTATTCCCAACGACAGGAATGGCCAGTACTTAGCTTCGAAGTGACAACCCTTTTTCCCAACAGGAATCAGTTACCTATGTGTACTCACGAGAAAATTTGTCGAAGATTCGATTTACAGTTTGCGGTTTAACAGGGATTTTGTTAGGATTTACCAGATGATAGTTATGATGACTTTCCCTCTCCGCATCGACTTCTAGTAGAGCACCAATTAAACTTTCCCCATTTCTCTCTCGACTGCAGCGGGTAATCTACCCCTTTCCCTTTCAAAGGTACTTCAATTTCTTTTGCATACAGGTATCCTTGACTTCGATAGTAAAGGCCTACTTAGATCTGTAGATATACATAAAGGCCCCCCGCGAAAAGGTTTCTGTTTTCTCTCAATGCCCATAAATACTTTTCGGAAGTTATGGGGCTGTCGGATATTTTCCTTGTGACCTTTTTATTATGTGTGGAGAGGTATATGCATATTTAATCAACGAGCAACAGAAAACTTCTCAAAACTCGCAATTAAAGTTAGTTAGGTACTATATCTCGAAAACAATGCTTACCATCTTTAGGGAGAGAAAGAGAGAGAAAAAAATTAAATGAAAAGAAAACTTCTCAACAAGTTGGAAGTGCCCTTATACATCGTAGTGGCGTCGAAAGCGCTCGTGGAATTCGTTTATACATTATTACGTATTTGGTCGTTGCCATTAATGCGAAAATACTACGTGCACACATAAAACCGAAACTAAACGATATGCTCAATGAAAGTCTCACAGCTATACATACATGCGCGCAACCATAGCAGTTTAGAGAAAGCAATTCCATTGCAAAGTATACCCAACGTATACGATGTACGATGAGCTTATGCCTCGCCATCTACATACACACACACACACACACAAATGGATATAATCCTGGGCCATCGTGTAAACATCAAACGAAATTATATGAATGAAAATCGAAACGCATTCGAGCTATCGGCTGATAAAAGCTGGCTTCCCGTATATTAAAGACCTAAACACCAGCACAACTTGTACTATTTTTGCACTTACCCTATAACCACACAACAAAAAGCACAAAGCACTAACCCGCTTTGTTATTTAACTGTTAAGGGTTCTGTTTTTTATAGCTTTGGGGGGGGGGGGAGGGGGTGGTAGAAACCCCATCCCTTCAGACATTGGTGATGGCTGTTCTATAGGTATTCCGTATTCACCAGTTATGTTACAAGGTTTGGTAACGTAGGCGCAAGCTTAGGACCATTGTTCCATTTCACTTTCCTCTTCTTCTTGTTCTCGTTCATTTTCTTCTTATTTTTGAGGTTGAAACGCGTGACGTTGTACGAGATTTGTATTCCCAGATAAGGGACAAAAAAAGCACCCCTTGCCCAAATACTATACCACGAAGTTCCAAGAATGATATACAAGAACGGCTACATCGCATACTTTGGATGGCCGCGTAGTATAGTAAGTTTTCTGTGGCAAATCCTTTTGCCTTCACACACCAACAAATCTTTGAATGAAAAGTTGAAAAGCGCCTTAACTTACCCATCGCCTATGTGAATGGATGGAAGCTGTATGCCGCCGCCGCCGCTGCCGCCTACACTCTCGTGTATTCAACCGGAGTGGAAGTATTTCCGAAAATTTTGTGTGTGGGTGCCAATACCAACATGTGGGACATACCACAATTTGCTGTGTCTTCTCTCGTGCTCGTGCCCTTCCAGAGAAATTTCCATTTGTTATCTCTTTCTGGCCCGCTGTCTGCCTGCACATCTATCGCTTTCACTCGCGGTGGCTGCGTCTTCATATCTAACTCGGCGCAAACAGCGCTCCTTGCCAAAGAACTAACAAGTGTTTGTGTATGTAGAATTGTTGAATGAAATGGTAAAGAGTTGTTAATGACATAACGATTCGCCAATGCATATATAATGTAGGTATACCATCTGCAGACAGCTCCTACTCGTGGTTGCGACTTGAATGATTTGGTTTTCTGAGTTGTTTAAAAAAAAAAAAAAAAATTCAATGTCCTAATTTTTTTCTGCAAATTATCCTCCGGCTGCACATAAAGCGTGAAAGAGTAGCTAAAGCTCTGTTAACAAATCGCCACCCTACACATGGCTATCTTGAGAGGACACCCGTTCCCTTGAAGAGGCTGGGGAGGCAACCAGCTCTGCATTGTAAAACAAATAGGAATTGCCTTTCGGAAGCGAGTTGCCTTACCAAGGATAAGGAATAATGATCCGATAACCTGACTCGTTCGAATTGCAAAACTATATCTATTGAAAAGCGTTTCAATAAATCGATTTATAGTAGGATTCCGGTCGAAGGAACCCATACTCATAAACGGCAGTAGTTTATTTTAATCTGCTGGCATCCGAAACTCGTTAACTGTGTCTATACGCACAAGTAAATGCGTTCCGCCTGAGCTATCCCTCAAATTGCAAGCAAACTCATTTCATTTACAAACCCATCCAGGTGGTTGACACTTGAGTTTATCGTATTTCGCAAATGGGCCTTTGTGTTTCGAAATGAAGGGCCAAGGGCCAATACTAAATCCCTGGATGAGGATGATTTTCCACTAAAACTCAATATGAGTTGGCCGAAATCGATTTCAACTTGAACCGAGTGTGTTCGGCTGTGCGGTCGCTCATCTCCGGATGGACAGCGTTGTCGCATGACGGCATAATACCCCGTATGTGAAATACCTTGCCGGAAATTGTGATGCTTCCTCGTGCTTACGAAAACCGAAATCCTTCTTTAAAGAGGAGGAGGACGAGTTTTCCTATACCTGACGACAAATTCCCAAATAAGCATGTGACCTTGAAGCAACTACACATCCATATGTGTGACATTTTATTGGAGAATTCAGATGAAATCCTATGCAAACAAATTCCTTATATGCGGATCGTGGTAGCTTAGTGCATTCCTCGATGACTGAACGCAGTTGAAATGCGGTATCGAGACAGTTGCTGCGTATACACTGACATATGATGCTAAACGCATATTTCTGTGTCATTTTGAATGAGCTGGCACGCCAACAGCAAACATTATCTTATCAGAGGCGGCCACCCAAACTGAGCTGCAAATTTTGCAACCAATTTTAAGCGGATTAAACTCCCCGTCGTCCTCGGCCGCACTCATATATGGGGGAGTTTGAATTCCTTGACATTGACTGCGTGTACGATCTCGTGCAGTTGCAGGCGTAATAAAACTTTAACGAAAACAAAACAAAAAGTCGTTTGCCTGCTTTGCGGTGTACCCCGCAAACAGTCGTCCGCGCTTCCACCCATTCGCCTACGGTATAAAGTTCTAAACGAACGGAATTCTCGAAATCCTTTTGATTACCAACGGGAACAGAGCTCCACCCGCACCTGCAGTCAATTAACCATGGCAAATATCTGGTCCTGGTGGTTTCATCGCTTTGTCCAGAGCGTATTTACTTTCCCATCGGAACCCACAATTAAAAGCCACACTGGATGTCAGACACTCTTGTGTTCCCCTTGTCATATTTACTTGGCTGTCTTTGTAGGTACCTATGCGCAGATTAATTATGTATCAAAGGACAGCCACAGTCCACACCATGGAGGTGGTGAATTACTGTTGGTAGCTCTCGGAAATCTAGCTATTGATAAGATAGTCCTTTGTTTGCCATTGATATTATTTATAAGTATGCTGTAGGCACAGGAGTCCCGTAATCTATTCCTTGAATTAAATCGAGCAATGAATAGCTTTTCACTTTAAATGCACAAAAGCACAGGCGTAAGAATGCTCGAAATCCTTAATCGTATTGAATCCATTTCTGCGAATCCTTCTTTCGGTCTTGTTGTTGTTTCTTCTTGAGTAAGGAATGTTCTCTTTTGAGGTATTTTTAAAATTGTGCAGGGGAATTCACTTGGAAGGATGTTTTTCCTCCGGCATAACTTTTCAGTATGTGGGAACGGGATATGCACATCATCATCATCATCATTGAAGTGTGTGGGAAGGCCATTCACTGCTCGTCTAATTTAATAATTGGCATCATACAAGCAGTCATAACCTCCAAGTATTTTTTTATCTATGAATTCCTCGCGATATCGCCCACCAATTGATTGCGTCAGGGATGTGCATCTGGAAGGCGTATCGTGTACCGTACTCCGATCCATTGTACCCGCCATATATGTCCTTGATTGTCATAACTCATATGGCAGCATCATCAACAGTACAGCTTTTTTATATATGCAAGTCCATATTAGCCTCATGTTCCGGTACACTCACTCATCATCAGCAACATGACCGTTTGGGTTTCAATTTGAATTTGATCGTTTTTAATTAGTCTGCAAAGGTCTCTGTGCAGGCAGCACTGTGGAGTGTGGACAGAAAAAAAGGAGTAGCGCGCCTCACATAAATCTTGAAACCCTTTAGCCTCCTACAACAGTTGAAAGCAACAAATTAACGCGAAAGTAAGCAAATAAAGGATGGGAACTTGGCAATAATATATATTTTACCGCCTGCTCTGACGCATACAAAATTTTGCTGGCTTTATTGCTTGCTGGTGATGATGATGGTGGTGATGGTGTTGGTGGTGGTATAGCCATCGTGTATACGGTATACCTATAAGCGGCGCGAAGGAAATTGAATTCTCTTGCCTCGTCATAACTCACACTGACGTGCTGGCTTTTATTCCTTACAGTTGATTAATATTACTTTTCCAAGGGTTCGGCAAAAATAAATTGGCAAGTCATTTACCATGTACATGGCAAACAATAACACTATCACCTCCTTATGTACGTACAATGTACATGTGCAACAGCTTTACCCTCGAATTCAAATTCAACACCTAATCCAACCGATATCTTTGGCCAAATACCACCGGTTGTGTCGCAATCATACCAATGTCTCAAACCTGGTAAAAGAAACGAGAGCTCCCCATAATTGCATAAAAAACAACAATCCGCCAAAAGTCTTCCATCTTCCACTTCCATGTCGTTTAAAGAACCGATTTTTGGTCCAAGTTGGAGATCGGACAAGTTGCCTGCTGTTGCTGGCTCTGGCTGGATGTATCCTGTATGTTTGTGACTCAACATTTCGCTTCATTGTCGTTGTCGTTGTCGTTGTCCCTTCCGCACCACCTCGGGGTATGGATGCTTTAACGGCTTTTGTGCTATAGCTTTGCCTCTGCCGTGTGCTCTATGTGGATGGATGTTCGTGATTACGGTTATCGGCATGCTGCGCGGGTGAAAGTGTTGCTTCGCTGAGCTTTTTTCTCTAGCATCGTTTCACTTGATAATGTGTAGAACTTTTCTGTAACACAGCAGCAGCAGGACGAATTCGCTCTATACAAAAACCTTTAGCCGAAGCTACCTACCACCAGTAGCAACAGCAGCAGCAGCAGCATTCAGATTCAAACGGCACTCGTATCAGAAGACTTAAGCACAGCACTAAACTACTACGGTCGGTTTGGCATTCATTCAGTCACTTTTTGAGAACGATTAAGATAGGTTCTAAGCGGAAACATTCCCACAGTGCTACACAGTATATTGAATTAATTTCCAAGTTTACAATTAAAATTGGATTTTCTGTGTGTGTTTTTAAATAAGAAAGAAAACCTCTTTTTAACAAACTTTAAAGTGTGACGTTTTCTTTATAATTTATACATTTTTTTTCAATTTTTTATTGTACGGTTCAAGGCACACGCAGTGTTTTAGTGTTTAGTGAAAGTTTGCAGTTTCCCAAGAGACAATAAAAATAATTTGAGTTTTAACAAATCGCCAAAAACAGTGTGAATCTCGAAACTTAGGTATTGAGTTATGGGTATATTGAATTATAAAAATTGAATTCGTTTTATAAGGACAGACAGACAGAATTTCCCTAGTTTACTCTTTGAAAGTGCGTTCAAACAGGAGTATGATTTTAACGGCGGCACTTGGTCGTTTGATGAAATTCTGCACAGAAATGGTAAAGGTCCGACGATACAGTGCTGATGATGCTGGGCAACGGTCCGGCCATTCAACGAAGTAATAAAAAAAATCCATTATCGTACTGCACCAGAATAGTCAACTACTGCACATAGATAGTTACTAAAAAAAAATATATTACAACACCAAGCATGTGCATTTTTTGTTAATTTTCTTATTTCACCATCTTGACTGACTTTTGAGTTGAGCAACATTTTTTTAGGCACTAACTGCACCTAGAAGTCGATAAAATCGAGCGCACCACTTAAAAATGCACAACATCTCTTATAGCTTTTGTATTCGATTTTGATTTTGATTTTAATTGAATGTTTGTTTCTCTTTTGTGTTCGCATAATAGGACGAGGCCGAGGCAGACTAACCACACTCGATTGAAGACGACCCGTTTCAAGCGGCGGTCCACACTAATTGCAAGAAGGCATCCGTTGCGAGTCAACCATCAAAGATGTGGCGGTATTCGAAAAGGGTAAGTCAAACTGCACTTTCAACATTTTAATACTTTTCATAAGGGAGACGTGGTTTGCATATGCAATGTGTTGTGATTCAATTATCTATTCCATTAGCCAGATGTCGTAGCTAGTTTTTGTTGTGAATAGAATTGTCCTTTCGTTGGCTGTGGGCTGTCGTTGTGATGGCAAATTGCTCAACGAAAGTGTTTTACCCCACAACGATCACGGAATGTGCTCATAATTGCAGATGAGGAAATTCCTATTAATTCAGTGTGTGTGGTTCTTGGGAATTCTGTTCTGTGCCGTTGCACAATTGCATAGTCCTGAAATTGAAATCCTCACAGTGTAGTCGAGAGGCGATTTCATAAGCAAGGGCGATTCAATTGAATCGAGGATTGAAAATATTTGGCAATTTTGTTTGTCTTTTCATTTTTGAATGAGTGATTCGTTTAGGCAGCATTTCGTTGTTTTATTTGGCCTTCAGAATCTCATCCCACCGTAAATGCTCCCGTTTTAGCGCTTTTCGACAGTTTCTAAGCAAACCTCTCAATTTTGAACCAGGGCGAAAACCAGCATTCAAAAATTAGCCATTTAGGAAATTTCTGTGAGTGATGTGTTTTGCAAGTCTTATGTCCAAATTTTCTCTAGATTCGAATATATTCTCAATCTATTTTATCTATCTTATATCTTATTGAGTTGAATTTAGAAAAAATAATGTACTAGACTGAATTCAGTGAGTCAATTTTATCCCTTATTCTACTAATTACTTTTATGAATGTTTGTACGGCTGTACTTTCTTCAAAATTTCTCCTTGTCATCCGAATTTACAAAATATCACGCGAGAATTATCGAACTTACCTGAATTTCTGAATTTCAGCTTTTAATCCTTAGTATTTTAATGAAACTTCTAACCTTTAAAAGTTGTGTGGTTTTTTTTGAAAGGGATTTTGGAAAAGGGCGGAAAAATCGAGAAAAAAAAACGTGTGGGAAAAACAACCCCATGACCAAAGAATAGATCCTCTTCGTTTGATACATTTTCTAAAAGAAGCTTATAGAAGCTTAGTATCAGAATTTAAAACACTGAGCACAAAATTCACCCAAACGTGTCATGTCTTTGAAAGATTAGTGCATCACGAGCACCACCCACGCATAGTTTCTTCCTTGCACAAGAATTTTGAATACCTGCTCTATATTTGTAGTCAGTGAAAAGACCTTTGAGACGAATATTGTTAGAAAACCATGAGTTGTTAAAAATCATACAGCTGCATTGGCTCTTCACCATTTCGCAGAATGTATCAAGTCAGCTCGTTCTGAGAATTTTCCGGCAGCTTTACAATTTATTCTGGTCAATTTCGGCTGATGAAATGAGATTTTCGATTTACTGGGATTCGCAGAAGTCCGTCCCACTCAATAAAACAGTGAAACTTAAGATGGTTCGATTTGGCGGTCTACCAATTATGGAAGTTTCGCTCAAGAGTTGGAGTACAAAGAATTTTCACTTTTCTCTTCCTTGTGACAGTTGTTAGTTGTTTAGATTGGGAAAGAGACGACAAGGTTCCTTCTTTCATTAAAAGTGTACCTGTAACGAATCACGCTTTAACAGCCACTTTCCCAATCCGAATGCCTTCCCCCGAAGTGTGATTCAAGTTAAGACATCCGTCTATCAATTCCAATCGCCGCCGCATGAATGCAATATCCATAAATGTCAACACGTTGACACCTAAATGTGGCAAGTACATGTACTTACCATCACCACACTTTCGAAGGACTCTATATAATATTGAAATGTTTCGAATAAATTAGCAATCAATTTGAAGCGGAAGGCAAAATTGCCACCCAGTGTTATTGTGTCAATGAAAACTAAACAATCTAGCCATGACCATGAGTAATCATGGTTACCCTTTGACAGGTGTCCAGCCATACGAAGTGAATTTTCGCAACCGCAAAACACATGCCCGCCTCTTTCACAAACAGTTTACATCCGTTCGTTTTGGCGCTGATTTTAAACTATATTCCGCTCCGGCAATAGGATGTCGTTAACGGCAT
Source organism: Cheilosia pagana (assembly GCA_936431705.1). Taxonomy (NCBI): domain Eukaryota; kingdom Metazoa; phylum Arthropoda; class Insecta; order Diptera; family Syrphidae; genus Cheilosia; species Cheilosia pagana. The sequence continues at coordinate 5,052,830 of OW386171.1, forward strand.
TTGTCATGTGCGGTTTATGGCTTGCGGTCGAGGGAAATGTGTAGGTGGAGTGTGGGACATTACATAATGAAATGAAATGTAATGTAGTGACTGTAGGATTTTCTGAATTAAAATTTAATTGAGGATTTTTTCCCATCAGAGGTGTCGTTCAAATGTTTTGACTTCTTTAAGTTATCTATGTCTGGTGGCTTTGAGTTACACGCTTTTTAGGCGGTCAAACAAATTAGAAAGTTTGTTTTCGTAGGTAGTAGTTTTTTGGAGGTTGGCATGTTTTCGAGGAGTTGGCCGGCGGCGGTCTAATGAAAATTTGAAGTGGGAAAATGTCCATATTTTTGACTATATAACTTAAAAATTTATTACCTATATCTGTATTTGTGTAAAGAAACTTTTACTCTTTCAAACACAAGACCCCACAAAAATCTGCCAACGGCAGCTCTCCAGTTGAAGCGATAAACGCTGTTGTTCCATTCAAAAATATCTGTATCTTTTGATCACATATTGGATAAAATTTCAACTTTAATAAACACTTTTCAAAGTTGTTGCCCTGAGAAAGCGTGTAAGGAAGACTTTTTCTGAAGAAACGCATAAAAAAATCGAAAACTTTGGTTTCACTCAAATGAAACAGCTCCAAACCAAATGCAAAATGCTCAATAATATTTGGAGCAGACATCTCCATTCTGTTTTTTTTTTCTTTAACTTTCGATTGATAAAGACGAAAAGAAAATACGTCTCCCCCGCTGGTGTTGTGGTTAAGTGTTCTTGATAAAGTGTAAGGCAAGACTGTTGCCATTGAGTTTTCAAGTTTAAATGTGACAATAACAAGCAAATTTACACTTGAGCTGGCGATCGCCTTATAAGGACGACGGCAAAAGTTCGTCCTCAATTTATATCTATCCATCATACAAAGTTAAATGTCATATTTTTAATAATCGTATCATTAAAGCATCATGTACTTGCACTTGTGAAACCAAAGTGAAAAAACCACCCAAGAACTCAGTCAAATGAACCACCTGCGATTCCACAAACACCACCACCACCGCCGCCGCCACAAACACCACCGCAGCCAAGCGTCCAATGGGATAAGGACGAAAGCAACAGCGAGTTCATCCATAACGCCATACACGCCAAAGCTACGGCCACCAAGGCGAAGGCATGCGCCCGCATCACCAGACCTACAAATTTTTTTATATATATTCCTTCTCGTCATCCCTAATCGCCTATTCCCCCGGCCGCACCCCATACTTCCCAGGGGTTTCTCTATGTAACACATTCCAACGGAAATCATTGACCACCATCTCTTTTACCACCGACGACTATATTACACCACCACAAAACGAAAAAAAAAAAAAAACAACACTTAAAAGAAAAGAAAGAAAAAAAGTGTCAAAATTAAAAAAAAAACTTCACCCCCTGTCTATGTACACAGACACATAAGTATGTTAAGTTCACCAAGTTTGGATTAAGTCAAGCGCTGATGCTTTAAGGGCATCCACGCTCTTGCCATCAAGCCCCAACTTGCACACACCCTTGAATTGAAAAACACCAAAAGGAAGTTCAAGTGAACACAGCAAAAGTTAGCCAACGCGGAAAAATCCTCAAATACCACACATACCAACTGCCAAACATTAATAACAGCTGTTCTGCAAAAGAACATTTTGAGTGGGAGTATAGGTACATCTTCTTGTTGTTTCCCTTTTTTTATTTTTTCCAAATCGAAAGAAGTTTTTTGTTGACTCAGACTTGGTTGGAGTGAACACTGAACACTGAACAGCCACACAAAAAAAAAGCTGAATAGATAGATAGAAAACAATATTCATCGTCGCAGTCACAGTGAGTAGTCATGTACACATCCAGGCCACATCCAGATGTGGATACTGAGATATACGTAACGTAGCCATGCGATGGAAATAAAACCAAATCAAACCACCTTCGTGCAGTGAGTGTTGTATCCTTCTGTTCCGGTAAATCGAGCTGTTGTATACACAAAAGCCGTTTTCAATGTGTATTTATAGAATATTTAACGAAAAGGGTAGAAATGTTTGCCTCCTCTGGTATGGGGTTAGGGTTTCACTTCCACATTAAAGTTTTGTCGTAAAAATCACTCGTTCGAGAAATTGCATTCCAACGGCGCGGCGCACAATTTCAGACGAGCCAACAGCTGCAGTTGTTCCAATACCAATAATCAGGCGTGCCTACTTACGTAACATAACTCCCCATTGTACACTCATCAATTATTGGCGATAATAACGAACAGCAAAACTGTCACAAGTCACACATTCCACATTCATGCTTTGGCCTCGCACCGCAGCACATGATTGGGATTGCAGATTGCACAAGGCACATGCACACTGCACAGTCGACAGTCCATTGCTATCGGTCTTTAAAAGGACTAAAAACCGCATGCGGTGTATTAATTATTCCGCTCGACTTCCGCTTTCAATTGCATTAGTTCGTGTTGTCTATTTTTGTCTTCTAGGGGGTGCGTTCTATAGCTCCTTTATTGAATCGCAGTAAAAATGGCAGGGTGGGGGTGCGGATAACACATATTGCTCTTTAGGGTCTCCTCAAGTGTCTTCTGGAATTGATGGTAAGGACTCGTATCAACTCGTAGGGCAAAAGCAACACTCGAAAGTACTTGTTGAACAAAACTGAAGTGGCAAGCCCACTCTGTTGCTCTCATCGCCTTTACCATAACCACAGCTTGTACAAGTTGAGTGAGTCTTCGATTATAATAAATAGAAGGTAGGAAAAGTTATCGGACAATCAAATTTATGGATAGTGTACAAGAACTCTTGTGATACCCGCAGTGGGTACATGCGCAGCATTATAATATGATTAAGCAACGCACTTGATTCTGAATTTCCAAGAAGTCAGAGCACCTACTAATTGAAATGATAAAGGCGTACAGCATTAAATGCACATGTCCTTGCACTACCCCAATATTGATAAAACGTGTAGGTACATCGACTTGACACTGACGTCAAAAACTCGTTGCAGGTCATTAAAAAAGAAAAAGCAACCCCCCACATCCAATAGTAAAGGCGAGCAAATTCGCTTTAATTCTCCTTTGCACACACACATTCCTATGGGAGTTAGAAGTCTGCGATTAACTGCTTCCCATTTGCTCCCACGGTGAATAGTCAAAGTCCAATCTCTCGATGATGGTTTTTCCCTCCGCCCACACAAACACACACAGTGTAATTATTTGAAAATATTTTTGTTATAAATAATCCGCATCATCTGTTCTTCTTAAAATAAAACACTTTCTTGTTGGAAACTTTTATTTACTTTATTCATTTATTGCAGTTTGAGATTTATTGCCTCCCCCACAGTATACCTACAGACGATTCCCTGGAATCCCATTAAATTGTGTGTTAGGTACTCGTACATACCTATGTACCCATTAAACTAACATTGTTGCTTTAACTATACCTACAACTGCCTCCGGTTAATATTAACCTCAAAATTCTGTTTCCACACAGAGAGTGAGCCACAAATACCGAAAGCAACAGCAAAATAAAAGGGAAAAAGAGTTCAAAGGACTGGTTTGTTGTATTTACGCTTCGCTTTTTGTTTTTGGAAATTGAATTTTCATAAGCTCCCTTTTTAGGACACCGATTTGAGTGTGCACGCAGTTTATAATTTTGTAATTTGCCTTTTGGAATTACCTTTTATTTAAATTAATTATAGTCGCCTAATGCCAAAATAAAGTACACTTAAACATTAATATTAAATAATTGCTGCTCAATTTCAATTGACCTGCAGAGGACTTGCGGGTTGCACAACAAAAAAATTACACTTTGTTTCGGGAAATCATTTCAGGGAATTTTCTCTCTAAATGGCTTAAACAATATTTTGGTAAATACGAATAGTGTTGCGTTGATTTTGGTTTAGGTCTCTAATGAGAGGAACAAGTGGCACCTCCTCCACTCATCTGCATAAACTTGTTACAAAACATGTAGCACTTTGCTAGCTGCACACTCCAAACTGACATTCATGTGTATAGAATTGAATAGTGAACTCAATCTCAATAGCACTAGTCAGAGTTCCTTTTGTTGCTCAAGCCCGTAACTGTCGCGTCTTTTCTTATCATACCATAGGGCTCCTCATATATCTTCTCTCTGATCGTATTGCATAACATATAGGTATAATAAGTCGTCAGTCAATTTGGTATCCTTTATTTAGTAGTTGAATAGGAGTAGCGTTTTTTTTTTACAATAACGAGTGCATAATGCACACCACATATTATCGTATCTAGGATAACAATGTATCTAATCTGATTTGGGGATTTGCAGACACAAGCAGTTTATCGATTAAATGAAATAAAATATGTGTAATAATTGGATTACGGGTTCTCAAATCTCAATTGAAATGGTTACGCAATGCAAAGAATTCCAGCTCTTACGTTGAACGTCAGGACGTAATCGCGTCTGTTTGAATTTTCAACAAAATTCATTCAATGGCTTGTCTGTGGCACATCCTTTTCAAAAACGAGTGCGTATGCTCTTATACAACAGAGAGACCATATGCAATTGTGTCCCATTGCTGTAGAAATAATTTTCCAGTTCTAGGAAAACTTATTAACATTCAACAATGATCAACTTTGGTGCATACGTACACACGTGGATGCGTGGGATTGTGCGACGATTCGTTCAGAGGCTTGTTAGTATTATCCTTTCTCTATTGAATTCTGCCCAACATTCAATTCTATAGATTCTAGTAACTCTTTTGTACCTTTGTTAAGCTGGTTAGTGGACGTTTGACGTCAACAAAACAAAAAAAAAACCCTTTGCCCTGTACAGTGTTCAACATTGACTTGCTGTCGTTTCCTCTTTTGTAATCCTTTCTTTTTATTTCTGTTGAACACCCATTGCAGCAAGGGTCAGAAACAGAGATGCCATTGACTTTGACATTGAAGGAAATCTGTCTCCTTTGACCATCATTTCTATAGTCACTTTCTGTACTGTCGTTTTGTGCAAAAGTTATTCGTTAAGTAAATTACTAAGTTGGTCGCCAACCCTGATTTCATAAACAAACTGTTGGCCTGCCATTGACATTGAATATAAGTCGTCTTTTTCTCTTTTTCCATACATTCAATTCCTGCTTAGTCAGTTGAATCAAGGCTTTAGTTAGCAGAAGCCTGTGTGTAAATGCCTGTCTGACCTTTGGGGACGATTCATTGTCACCTTCCTCCAAGCGACCAACTTTCTGCATATCCGATTATAATGATGAAAAGCAAAACCCTCCTGCAGCATTATCTTGTGAAAACAACTTCCGAAAGGCATAAAACCCTTCAACTGGATATACAATAGGGTATGCGATATTGATGCCCCACCGTTTCCTTTTTAAAAAAAAATGTTGTCCTCACGTGTGACAAATGTCTTCCCGGATATCACAAGTTTACTTTAAAGCAGAAGACAAATAAACGCACATCCTTAATTGGATTTAATAGCGCAAACTTTGTGAGAACAACAACAAAAGGACTAATTGTAAACTTTTTACAGGAAGCCATCTTTCGTTCTACAGAGCTGGCACTTCCCATTCGACAAATGGCTTATTACGGTCAGAAGGGGTTCGTAATATCTAAGTGGACGCAATTACCACCCCCGTTAGTGATGATAACAAACTATATTTGATTGTGTTGAGTTATTTTAAAGAGCACACCCACGCCAATGTCGAAAATCACAATTACATATTTGAGCTTCAAAAGAGCATAACTTATTTCACTTTATTTTTATTTTATTTATTTTTTTCGACATCGTATAGGTAGTGTAATGTATTTTAAGTGTGGGTGTAACAAACCCTTTATGCCATTTGTCAGACTTCACATTTTCTAGAAAAAAAAATTTTTTTATAGAAAGGGACTAGTAAAATCAATCTCAACAGCAGTAGTCAGAGTTCCCTTTATTTGGCATGGCTCTGCTGTTGAATGAATATATTATCATCTTATTTGAATAAGAAAGAACACATTGGTAGCTACTCCTCTTGACAGGAACCCCCCCGCAAATAATAATCGAACAGTTTTTTTTTCTTATTTTTATGTGCGTCTGCTGTTGATTGGTCACATGTTTTTTTATCAGGCTGCGTTCCACCAACGAGTAGCGCCAATTCGCTTTATTAAAAGAGAAGGAAATTTCCGTTTTCTTACAGCTTGAAAGACTCAACAGTCTGCTCAACGTAACATGGAGCAATATTTAGGTTTTCATTTAATTTTATTGGCCAACTCATTCAGAGATGTACATTTTATGATTCCATTGTTGGTTGTGCTCGCCCATGCCACGGCATTCATCGCTAGGATGCTCAACTGGACCCTTGGTACGATTAAACAGCCAACCTAAAAGCGTTTTGAAATTTGAATCTGTCAAATTATTCGATTTTGTTTAGTAAAAAAACGCAGCTCTAAAATATGCGCTCTATAGAATATTGCGTAGGCTGCTGCATTTTCGTGTCATCCTATACATATAAATAGTACCACAATTTGTTGTTTTCTATATACACATAGAGCTGGTGTCCATCATCTGTTGATATAGAGGCGATTTGTATTCCTGTATAAGTGGATGATCTCAGTACTTGCAAAAAAAAATTGTAACCACTACTGGAGAAGTGGTGTTTATTTAGGACGTAAATTATTATTGTTGTTGTTTTTTGGGGTTTTTGCATAAAAAAATTGTCTAGCTGACGTAAATCAAATTGAAAAATGGCCAATTAAACAAAAGTCATTTTTCCATCAGTGGTGTGCACTTAACTGTCGTTAAAATAATAATCGAAACGAATTTGTGTCCTGTCACACTCCATTGCAATGCATTTTCATTTAGTCCTAGTGTATGAATGCAGGGATGTCCTTAATGGACGACCTTATGTGGTCAGGCATTCAGATTTTATAATTCATTCATTATTCTATCATGTAAAAGGGATTCCCTCGTCCTATGTGAGTGACAAGTTTTGAACTTTGAAGAATAGTTTTGCTGGCGGCAGCGGTCGATCTGATACATCAGTTCGGTATAGAAGTGATTGACATTGACCAAGTAGAAGTACTCATCAAATTTTCCATCGAACCTTGACTTTGATGGGTGACTCGTGACAGACTGGTATGAATTCAACAGGTATTAAGGCGGGCATTTGCAAATAGAAATCCTGTTGGCTGGCGAGCATTGTTAACGCCTTCTTGGTTGTCGGAAGGGCAACTTACGACGATTTCGTAGAAAATTGTCTGTACTCGAGATTTTGATCCAAATAATTAAGCTAAAAACAAAGTCCTTCAACGTATTTGATTCCGCGATTCTGTTTTCTGTATATGCGGCATCAATTACGAGTTCAGATAGTCTTGAAAGCTATTTTCTTTGTAAGAAAAAAAAACTGCTCCATCGCACATAACAAGGGTCGGTTTTAGAAATTTTTAATGTCTTTTAACGTTCCTCGGAACAAAGTGGCATAGCCTTAAGAACGGTGCAGATTTCCACTTGAAAGACCGACTTACAACTCCTTTTCGAAGACAAAATCTATAAGAGAAAAGACTACTGATGGACTTGACGTCCTACAATGCAATGCAATCCATTAAAAGGCCACCCGAGGATAGCGCAAAGAGTATCTATTATCAAACAGTCGCCTGGGCATTACTTTGGAAAAAGAAATTCCCCTTCGATCTGATTTTGTGTCGTCGTCCCCTAAGTACAGTTTACGAGCGCATTTTCATTTAACTTATACGTTGGCTTCCACTCAAACTTTAGCTAAACTCACCCACAATTTTGCGCAGCTGTATAGCTGGATGGCGAGAACATTGTACGAACTTAATTTTCATCACGACACATACCCAGAGTCCATCTGGAATAGAGTCACGTCCCCTCTTGGCCTTGTGATAGCTATCGCCAGTTAATTATAAAAGCACTTGCCTTGCATAACAGTCTGGTGAAATTGTATACATTCCGTAGACGTAATGAGTTCATCCTTTTCAGACGCACTCTAATGAAATTCGTAATCTATGCATACCTACAACTATGTCTGCAACGCGGGCGGACTCCCACCACAAGCACCGTCGACCAACACAAATTCCATTGCATTCCATCAAGTGGCTTTGCACACATCCGAGCAGGTATATACCATATCCTTCTTTGGTCCTGTCAGTGCAACACAAGAGCTAGCTCTGATGGAATTTTACTTTCGACAGGTAGACCTGCATGCGCTTCGTTATTAAATTAGTTTGAAAACATATTTTCAATGGCAGTTGCAGCAAACTGTAACACATGTGAACTGTGGGGTATGTTAGTTTCGGAAACATAACGCTATCGTTTACCTCATCATAATTAACAATTTGACTTATGACCTTTCTGTGCGGAAAGCCGATTCCGCAGGAATGTTTTGTTATATTTACCTCGCTATAACCCTGGCTGATGCTTAATTGACGCATAGTGTCGTTGGCAGAGTCCAAATTCAAAGCAATGCAGCTTGCAAACGTGAGTTAAAATATTTGGGAAACTATTTGAACCAGATAGGTTGTTGAGTGTGTCCACTTGATAAATTCCGAGCCGAGGTTCTAGGCAGTCAAAATAAGTAAAAAAAATATGTTCGTTCAAGAAACTACTTGGTTAGGGGATGTAAGAACATTTTGGGTACGCGGTGAAAGTGATTTAACCCACTTCTTTCCATGCCTAGCAGCGATTGAACAAAATAGTTTTGTTAACCAAAATCGATTCCGTCGAATCAGTATTATTTTCCCCTGCTTATTGGGGCGTGCAAAATAACACCCCTCCCTCTAAGATATACCACCCTCTATGCAACAGAGCGGACAACATTCATTTCTAGAGGCAAATCGAACTGGAATCGAACCAACGAATTGGGTCTTGAATTGGGTCTCTCCCCATCGTGTGCTCTACAACAGGCTGATGAAAGCCTTCGCTTTTCAAAATTCATCTTTATGAATCTGGGAGTATGCGGGAGTTACAATTGTGCAGTTTGTCGATATTTTCTAATTTCCTATCTTCAACGAAGAACGATACAAATAATATCCATCTATATCTACACCTACATCGGACCATTTATCGTAATCCGAAATTGAATTTCCCTTGTGTATTATATTGCAAGGGCTGGCTTTTCAATGGTCCTGCGGAAATTCGTTTCGAAGGCGCAATGACGTTACTGTGCAATTGATCTAATGCAAATCAAATAGGCATCTCATTGTGTAGGATTCTCACTTTAAATAATAATCAATCCATCATAATAACTCGAGGATGGGTATCCGTATCCGTATATCGGTTCGTCGTCGTTCGTTGCGTTGCGTTTGCGGAGTCAATTCATCATTTCCGGTCACGTAATTAATTTGAACTTGGGCAAAGTTTGTGTGTGTTATTGAGTTTTCTTTTATTTCCCACCCGCAAAAAAAAAAAAAAACTGATGAAGAAGAGAAATCGGGCTAGCGCAAACACCACATATGCTGATGTAGGTATAGGAATAGATTTATACGGATAATAGGAATCGTGGCATGTAAAAAGAAGGCGCAAATCTGTGTGAAATCTCAAAACCGAAAGCAACACCCACGCCGCCCTGAAATATCAAAATATACATACGACCACAGAGTGAAAGCATGAGGTACGCGCCATCATCTATGTCGTATGTGTGTACGGATACGGATATAATCAATTTTGCAGCGCCGTTTGGGTAAAATTTAATTCCTCTCCCTCTTATAAGTCCCATATAGTAAAGGCGGGTTTCAAACGTTCTTTTCCTAAGGTGCTTACAATACTTATAGGCAGCGTTGCGGGATTTCATTGCGCTTTGTAATTGAAAATATGATTGGCTGTGTAATTTGGTTATCCGAAAATAACACGAGAGCAATGTTAAGGGTTGTATTAATTAAAAATGTGTGTTTACATTGTCGCGCTATGGATTCCCGCGGGCAATGCGGCGAATTGAAAACATCGCTATACTTTAAATGGAACCGTCATCGCTACATGTCGCGTTGTTGTCAATGTAATGCTGCAATAAAAGTTGAAGCATTATCCCATCAGGCCCGTGGCACGTTGGAAATTTTGCGCTCCCTTCAGAGCTCATTTCATCTTCGGTCGGATATTGGTAGGGCATACACGCTGATCCCTATACTTACACCAATCGAACACAAAGCCCGGCACCCTTTGCGTGGGGAGCAGCGCAGCAGTTGCCTTGCCAGTTCACCGAGCCATGTAGGCATCGCAGTTATCCTTGGTATAGTTGGTTTGCCTCTAGGCATCCCATCGAATGGGGTTCGGTTAGGGAAAATCCTTGAGAAAATCATAAAACCATGGACTGCAACAATTCGATAAATTATTGTCTATGCTATATATATGCCATCAGCACCTTTTGTCGTCGGTAGTCGGTCGTCGTCGTTAGTTAATGGATTTCGCCCACACAGCTCAGCGAGATAGGGTTGATTTGACATTTTGTAAATATGGACGATTTATGGCGTGCACATTCAATTAGTCACAGCGCACGGACTCGGTATTTGTTTTCATGGGGACCACTCGAAGGACAGGCTAAAAAAGATCTTGTTTTTGTAAATGCCCCAATCGGCTTCGGCATGGGCTGCCATTAACTAACGGAAAGCAATACAAATTTTCATTAGGGGTTTTTTTTCGAACCGCATCTATCTGCGACAGAAAGCAACCGAATTTAATTAAAAACTTTCGATTTTCCATTCGAATAGTTGAAATATTAGTTTTCCTCGATTTTTAATACACGTCTCTCTCTCTACGTGCGCTTGGACAAACTTATCAAAAGCTTTCTGGTTTAGTTTGTCGTTAAGTAGTGCAAAAGTAGAAGCTACTCAAATGTTAATAATGGGAAAACGAAACGATTGTGGGATGGATTACTGGGCGCAGATCTTCTCAATGGGCATCAGCTATCTGCGTGGGTGATATGCAAAATTTGTTTTAGGGCTGTTTAAGCGTAGTGGAAATTGGAAATTCTTCGCAGAAGGTTAGGTTATGGCAGATGGACCTACATCTACTTTAATTTTTTATCAGTGCGGTGCTGAAAATTAAAAGTCAAGCGAGAGGCTATGGCAAACTAAAGTGAGCTGAACTCAGTTTCGCGTCAATTCGAAAACAGACCTCTAAAAACAACACTTACAGAGGCTCACGTTGAGATTTGGGGTCTTAGCTTACCCTTTTGTGTAATCCCTTTTACCAGTAGTAGTTTTCAGATTGGTCTTGAGGCTAAGTTTTTATTGTTTTAATTTTTACTTGGCATTAGGCAGCTTGATGATGTCTACTTGAGTCCGTTCTAAGCTTAGCCTTTTATCTTGCGTTAAATAAATACGCACCCTACCGGCGAACGGTTATTAAGACAGCAACGCGCTCTTGTGTTCGGTCAGTTCTAGGCTGAAAGACTGTAGCAAGTGATCCATAATCCATAGCCACTTCTAGTGCTGCTATGATCAAGTGGAAATAATTTCCACAGCGCCCATTTATGAGCGCGCAGCCGAATGATTGAATCTCTGAAAAATGTCCGCAGCGCGCACAATAATAACGTAATCCTTATCCTGTCAACCGAAATAAAATGAACGCAACCAGCTGGAAATACTTAAGAGGAATGCCATAGCATTTGAAAACCAATTAAAATCCTCTCTCCCCAACTAAATATGCAAATGCTGGGCAATTTAAAGCTGGATTTACAGCCTCGTCCTTGTTCTAGGTGAATGCTCTTGTGTAAACAATAACAAACTTCCGAAAAATTGTAAAAGACTGCCTCCTTAAATACCGAACAAGAATTAAATTCCATTCCTTTTTGGTGTTTTGCTTTTCTGTTTTCTATATCATAGCCTCACAACGACGAGCGAGGGTGTCTGTCCCCGTCTTTTTCCAACGACGACGACGACGACGCGACGTTAACGCTGTGTACGTGACGTTTCGTTTACATCATACCTACCTACATGCGAAGTTAATATAATTGAAGTTTAGCGTAATTGCACAAGAATTCGAATTACATATCCTTTTGATAAATTACACGCTCATGTGCGTCTGTGTTGTGTGTCCCTGAATCCGAGCACAAATTTGTTGTTCTCAATTTGCGACTGATGATGTTTGGCATTTCGTTATTTTTCATATTAGGCGCCTCGCTTAATTTGAAACAAAATTGACAATGTTTCCTCCGTCCTTAAACCTACTAATAAGGTTTTGCCCATATTTTAAGCTGTAGCATGTAATTCGTTGGCCAATTTCTTGACAGAAAAGTATGCAAAACACACTCCGATTTTCATTCATAACTATGACGATAGTAAACGTCACGATTTGCTGCCTACCCCATTGCGTCCGACAGCCGAAGGCCTCCGACTGGCTGTTAGTGTTGCTGCACTCGACCTATATCTCGAACGTTCAACCCAAGGTCGTTGTCTTTTCTGTGCTGCTGTTTGCCAGGGATAACTCTTGAGCTTTTGAATAATTGTGAACCACCCCTTTTCTGTGTTTGTTGTTCTCTATTTATATCGTTCGTTTTGTGGCAAAACGGATAATTTAAATAAATATGTTTGTATACGTAAGATCCGCAGCCTCACTCAAAAGTCTGCATTCCACAAATGGGTGCTCCTGCTTTTCAATGAATTCGCAAATGCGGAAAGGATTCTCAGATTTCAGTGGGGTTTTGTGTACAAATTAATGGGAAATTATATATGCCAGTTTGAATTACACGTTTCTGTTTTTTTTTTTTTCAGGAGCACTATCAAACCATCGTATTCATTCTACTCATCTCGTTCTCCATACGAAGCGACTGTGTGTATGGACAGCATTCATCAAGAGGAGCTCATCATCCTGACTATGAACCAGTCACTGGTCGTGCCAGTGACAGCAGCGAAGAGGACGATTTAAGGAATGATTCGACTGGAATGAATCCAAACGGGGAAATCCTAGCGCCCAAATCATTCCCACTGAGTGCACAAGAGCCAACCTGTGAAGAACTGCGAGCCATGTGGATGTGAGTACTCATATTTTTCATTCAATATAATGTGCCAAGTTAATAACTCGATTTATATTTAATCTTTTCGCAATGTATACCTATACCTATGCATAAAAGGTCACACCAGGTGTCACCGATATGTTTTCCTCCCGGTTCTCATCCCTTACGACGGCACCGCTCTCAACTCTCAAGTAGAAAGTTCAGTTTTAATGTGTACTGTGTACACATCCTTTAACCCCCAGCCCGTGGCACGGAGTCAGCATATTCGAGGCAGCCAGCTCCATTGTACCTACATATACATCTACCCCCGGTAGCCAGTTTTCAATGGCGCGTTTACTTAATTTTAAAGTAAGAACCTTCCATAAACGCGCTGCTTAATTAAGACGTTTCGAGAGTTGGCCTGCCCCTTAAATTATTTTATATATTTAGATAGGACCTGTTTTGCTTTGGCTTGATTGAATTGAATTTGTGGAATGGGTTGTAAAAGGCATGTGTACTCAAACGTTGTTGTCTGTGTAGGTACACAGGCTGTCCCAATTCAACAAGTCAACCCATTAATTCTTTGGTAGGTTTTTAGCGCAAAATAAACGACCGGAGAGCGGAGAGTGGGCGCGGCGCGCCTCTGTGTTGAATTTCTTCTTCTTTTTTTTTTTGTTTTATTTTCTTCTGTTTGTTATCGCGAGTGCTTCAGCTTCAGTTGGGAAGAAGGTATAGCGTATAGGGTAGGTAGGTGTTGAGAATAATGGTACTTACAGAATTTCAAACGTGTTTTAATGATTTTAAGCAGATTTTCTACTTCACTTGGAATTTGCGCATACATTTTGTTTTACATTTTATTTTACATTTCATTTCCTCGCCAGATATATATTTTCCAATTTGAGAAGAAATTGTTTTACAAATCGATTTTGAGAAAAATTGAACATTTTTATAATTTACTGACATTTTCAAACTAATACTGCGTCAGGATTGTCCCTTGCAAAGTGTTTCTGTGGCCATTCTTCCTTCAGATCCGTGGGGTGATTATTGTTTTTTGAGTTGATAAGAAGGATGTCGCTCTGCTCCATCGATTGTCGGTGCATTTTGAAAACGTCCCCTGAAAAACAAAGCAAACATTATCCACCAAGTAATGTATTCGAATTTTAAGTAAATGGCAGCTGGTATACATTCCCACTTTTGCTCTTGAAAAACTGTGTAGGGAATGTTGTTTATCCTCCCCCGACCCCGTTTCTTGGTTAATCTTTTCTTAATTTGTTTCAAGAGCAGAGACTGTAGACGAAATTCGTTTGAAAAAGCTCCATGTACTGAAATAAGTAGGTACATAGCATAACATGCCTACCCAGCGGAACCAGCTATCCACTTACGCCACTGTTTCGAGGCGATTAACTCATTTTAGCACCCATTACAGTGGCACGAGGAAAAACACAACCTCATTCCCAATGAAAGTGTACAAAATAGATAAACGAAACTGTGTGCACATATACATTTACTGGGTTGCGTCTAGCCAACAAAAGCCCTCAGCAACAATAGAGGAGCAAAGGGCGGACACTATAAGGATGCTGGCTGGCATATAACGAGGCAAGATTAGCGTACCTTAATTCGATAGAATTTTCCCTTTGTATACTGATTGCTTTTCGTGTATGGGCGAAATCAATAAGTACCACTACCACCCCGTTCAAGTGGCCTGCTCAACGATTCCATCAAGAGCATACACACTGTATCCTGTGTAGGTTTTTCGGTCGCCGCCGCTACCACCGACCTAACAGTACCCCTCCCCCTTCCCAAAATTATGTGACGACTAGCTTATACCTGGCGGTTTATTATGAGAGTTGAGAGGAGCTTTCCAGCGAAGGGAACCGCAACCAGTTTCAGTTGTGGTTTTCCTTTGTCAACTGAGTGAAAGTGCCAGATGGGGAATATCTCAGCGTGCATTTTTGGCAGCAACAACAACACTAACAAGAAGAAAAAAAAGTGTTTGGTGGAAGAATAAACTTTCTGTCACATCCTTGACAGAGCTTACCGAAGTTGCTGAGAACAGAAAGACATTTCGCAGGTAACAGCGCAGCGCGGGCGTTGGTAAATACTTTTCCAAACTCTGAACTGAAAGACGATCCCACTCTGCTTGGTAAATAGGATTTGCACAGGTGTTATACATTATACAGTGTGAAACCCCCTCACTTGACAACATCTGGCAGTTTAATCAATCCTTTGGTTGCATTTGAATTGAGTGCGTGCGTGTGTGTGTGGGTTGGGTGGGTGGGTGCTCGCACCAGTTTCGTATTTCATGCGATTACCTTACGACTTGTAGTTGATTGAATTCGGCATGTACGTTAAAGTTTCGCTTTCAGCCCAAGCACTTGTGCAGCCATTAATCGTGTTCGTGTCTTTACTTCATTACGGCTATATTGTTCGTTTGAATATTCAATAATAAAGGATTGCCTTGAAGAGTTGAAGGAGACGAGTAGGGTCTATTGTTATACTATTCCTTTCAACATATTGCGGTTGATATTAATTCACTGTACGAGATGAGCAACCACATTTTTGGTACAATGCTTCATATCTGCAGTCGTACGATGAGAGTTTACTATATCCTATGGGCTTTGGTAGTTTTTCTGTATTCAGTTTTCAATGAAACACCAATTTATTTTCATGGATTTTTCCTTTTTTCATTTTAAATTCATTTTTATTATTTTTCACTTTAACTTATATAGACAAAAACGATTAAATCTAATTTAAGACATAAATTTATCTTATGCTAGCTTACGGGCTCCACGCGAGCACTCTAAACTTATCCACACACTTAAACCTATTGCCTTTCGGCCTTTAATCCATCTGTAACTATAATTTGTAGTTAGAAAACTTTATTTCCTTATTATTTGTTTTATTTTAAAATTTACCATCGCCAAACCCCCAACAAACCTTAAATAGCCGGGACTGCCATAAGGCGGACCTGCAGGACGCCGGCATTGCCGTAGGGCGGTCCAGAGCGCCGGAACTGCCGCAAGGCAGGCCCGAGGCCGCTGGGATTGCCGTAAGGCGGACCTGCAGGGTGCCGGCATTGCCGTAGGGCGGTCCAGAGCGCCGGAACTGCCGCAAGGCAGGCCCGAGGCCGCTGGGATTGCCGTAAGGCGGACCTGCAGGGTGCCGGCATTGCCGTAGGGCGGTCCAGAGCGCCGGAACTGCCGCAAGGCAGGCCCGAGGCCGCTGGGATTGCCGTAAGGCGGACCTGCAGGACGCCGGCATTGCCGTAGGGTGGTCCAGAGCGCCGGAACTGCCGCAAGGCAGGCCCGAGGCCGCCGGCATTGCCGTAGTGCGGACCTGCAGGGCGCCGGGATTGCCGTAGGGCGGACCAGTCGCCGGAACTGCCGCAAGGCAGGCCGTAAAGCGAACCAGAGCGCCGGAACTGCGGCAGGGCAGGGACTGCCGTGAGGCGGACTTGCAGGGCGCCGGCATTGCCGTAGTGCGGTCCAGAGCGGCGGAACTGCCGCAAGGCAGGCCCGAGGCCGCTGGGATTGCCGTAAGGCGGACCTGCAGGGCGCCGGCATTGCCGTAGGGCGGTCCAGAGCGCCGGAACTGCCGCAAGGCAGGCCCGCAAGGCAGGCCCGAGGCCGCTGGGATTGCCGTAAGGTGGACCTGCAGGGCGCCGGCATTGTCGTAGGGCGGACCAGAGCGCCGGAACTGCCGCAAGGCAGGCCCGAGGCCGCTGAAATTGCCGTAAGGCGGACCTGCAGGGCGCCGGCATTGCCGTAGGGCGGTCCAGAGCGCCGGAACTGCCGCAAGGGACTGCCGTGAGGCGGACTTGCAGGGCGCCGGCATTGCCGTAGGGCGGTCCAGAGCGCCGGAACTGCCGCAAGGCAGGCCCGATGCCGCTGGGATTGCCGTAAGGTGGACCTGCAGGGCGCCGGCATTGCCGTAAGGTGGACCTGCAGGGCGCCGGCATTGTCGTAGGGCGGACCAGAGCGCCGGAACTGCCGCAAGGCAGGCCCGAGGCCGCTGGGATTGCCGTAAGGTGGACCTGCAGGGCGCCGGCATTGTCGTAGGGCGGACCAGAGCGCCGGAACTGCCGCAAGGCAGGCCCGATGCCGCTGGGATTGCCGTAAGGTGGACCTGCAGGGCGCCGGCATTGCCGTAGGGCGGTCCAGAGCGCCGGAACTGCCGCAAGGCAGGCCCGAGGCCGCTGGGATTGCCGTAAGGTGGACCTGCAGGGCGCCGGCATTGCCGTAGGGCGGTCCAGAGCGCCGGAACTGCCGCAAGGCAGGCCCGAGGCCGCTGGGATTGCCGTAAGGTGGACCTGCAGGGCGCCGGCATTGTCGTAGGGCGGACCAGAGCGCCGGAACTGCCGCAAGGCAGGCCCGATGCCGCTGGGACTGCCGTGAGGCGGACTTGCAGGGCGCCGGCATTGCCGTAGTGCGGTCCAGAGCGGCGGAACTGCCGCAAGGCAGGCCCGAGGCCGCTGGGATTGCCGTAAGGCGGACCTGCAGGGCGCCGGCATTGCCGTAGGGCGGTCCAGAGCGCCGGAACTGCCGCAAGGCAGGCCCGATGCCGCTGGGATTGCCGTAAGGTGGACCTGCAGGGCGCCGGCATTGCCGTAAGGTGGACCTGTAGGGCGCCGGCATTGTCGTAGGGCGGACCAGAGCGCCGGAACTGCCGCAAGGCAGGCCCGAGGCCGCTGGGATTGCCGTAAGGCGGACCTGCAGGGCGCCGGCATTGCCGTAGGGCGGTCCAGAGCGCCGGAACTGCCGCAAGGCAGGCCCGAGGCCGCTGGGATTGCCGTAAGGTGGACCTGCAGGGCGCCGGCATTGTCGTAGGGCGGTCAAGAGCACCGGAACTGCGGCAAGGCAGGGACTGCCGTGAGGCGGACCTGCAGGACGCCGGCATTGCCGTAGGGCGGTCCAGAACACCGGAACAGCCGCAAGGCAGGCCCGAGGTCGCCGGCATTGCCGTAGTGCGGACCTGCAGGGCGCCGGGATTGCCGTAGGGCGGACCAGTCGCCGGAACTGCCGCAAGGCAGGGACTGCCGTGAGGCGGACCTGCAGGACGCCGGCATTGCCGTAGGGCGGTCCAGAACACCGGAACAGCCGCAAGGCAGGCCCGAGGTCGCCGGCATTGCCGTAGTGCGGTCCAGAGCGGCGGAACTGCCGCAAGGCAGGCCCGAGGCCGCTGGGATTGCCGTAAGGCGGACCTGCAGGGCGCCGGCATTGCCTTAGGGCGGTCCAGAGCGCCGGAACTGCCGCAAGGCAGGCCCGATGCCGCTGGGATTGCCGTAAGGTGGACCTGCAGGGCGCCGGCATTGCCGTAGGGCGGTCCAGAGCGCCGGAACTGCCGCAAGGCAGGGACTGCCGTAAGGTGGACCTGCAGGGCGCCGGCATTGCCGTAGGGCGGTCCAGAGCGCCGGAACTGCCGCAAGGCAGGGACTGCCGTGAGGCGGACCTGCAGGGCGCCGGCATTGCCGTAGGGCGGTCCAGAGCGCCGGAACTGCCGCAAAGCAGGGACTGCCGTGAGGCGGACCTGCAGGGCGCCGGCATTGCCGTAGGGCGGTCCAGAGCGCCGGAACTGCGGCAAGGCAGGGACTGCCGTGAGGCGGAACTGGATGGCGCCGGGATTGCCAAAGGGCGCACCGGAATGCCGGGAAGGTCTTTTATAACTACACGATAATTTGTGTAGCCCAATTACACTTCGGAGTTAGCTTAGTTTCGCTAACCAAAAGTACATCTGGCTTTCCTTTTGGTTCGTGCAACATTTTGCCAGCTATAATTTCTGGGCGCCTGGTGTTTCAAATAATTTTTAATTACTTTACACGCAACGTGGCATCGTATCGCACTGTATCACAAGGAACGCGCTTCCTTGCACTTTGAACCGCATATTCAAGCAACGCTACGCAAGAATTTGTTTCTGAAACACCAGGCACCCAGAATTTATAGCTGATGGTCTGCAAAAAGCTTTATATACCCTACAAAAGTCTAAACTTTTACAAGTTCACTGTAACCTAATTCAAAACTAAATGAAATGATGGGAATAATTAATTTAAAAATTATATACAATGTCGCTATGTTATTTTTTTCTATTGTAGATTTTCAAAGCGGCAATCCAGAGCTGCAGAGATGTCAAATGAAATACCAACATATCGAGATCCATTCGCCTACAATATATGGGAACCAATTTATCCAACTAGTCGCGGCATAGGGTAAGTAGTCATTGTTTGCCAACAAAAAAGACAACAGGTTTCTTATATACAGAAGGCAATATAGATCGCGCATGATGTCACGTTTCCGCGAACCATCGCGACCAGTCTTTGGGCGAGTTATTAGCCGCGAACCGGTCGTAGTACAAAGACTTCCGGTGCGTGCGCGTGTTTTTGACGATATGACAAGATTGTATGGATCTGAAAGCAGATCAACTCTTCCCGCAATATCCACCAGTGTTGGGCCACGACGTTACTCGCAGTACCGATTCAGTGGCCCGTACAACACTTCGCCGGCTAATAGCGCCACTATTACTCCAAATGCCGTCCATCAAGGCAGCTTTCAAAAACTCAAGGAACTAATATGGACCGAACGGGCCAAGGAACTCACTCAACAACGAAAGGCGGAGGAAATGGCAGCTCGGGCAGCAGCATTAAAGGAAATCACCGCCGGCCAACAGTAAGTAGCAACCACCATATTGAGAGACACGTCCTGTCCGTTCGTCCGTCTGGTCGTCATTTTTAAGGAACAGCGTATGCTGTATGCAGGTCCACTCAATGAACGACGCTATTTATAGGAAAAATAACCACGCTTGTGGAAATGAGCGTGTACCTATGCACTTGGATGTGTCAAGTCTTTTATGCACACCGCATGAAATTTTTGTGCCTATTTTTGAAAGCGTTAAAGCTTTACAGTGTTATTTTATTTAACACAGTGGGGGTGGTTCATGGTTTATGCTTTTATTAATTCACTTTACAGTCTGCACACACATCCCTTCGGGAGGAACGAGCCAGAGCCGTTTGAGGAGAACCTCAGTCCGGACCAGGATCAGCACTATCAACACAATACGGACAGCCGAATTTCGATTAGCAATGCCCAATCAGGGGTTGTGAAGTCGATTTTCTCCGGCAACCCATCATCATCGAACTCTGCACGCTCGGCTAGATTATTATTGCCAAGCATGATTGCCGATGGCGGAGAGCGTGGACACGCACCGAAGAACTTCCCTATGCGCCCGTCCCACTTCCGCGAACGAAACCGTGTACTTTTCAGACAGGTAAGTTTGACAACTACTAAAGAGAATAAATACGCACCAACGACTCACAAACGGTGAGCCATCTTACACGATATGTAGGTATGTTGCCTGACTTAGAGGTTAGAACAGGGAGTACAACTGAGTTTAGGGAACATTGACAGTTTCGTTGCCCGAAAAAGGCATGGCTATTAAACAACCCACAACTGGTTCGTCCAAAACTTCCAAAAAGATTAAAAGTTCAAACAGAATCAGCATTTGAATTACTCGTACGAAAACCTAGACAACTAGCTGTGTATAGTGACGGGTTTAGACAGAAGCTAAAATTCGTAAGGACCATCCATGCTTGACATGGTAATTTTTGTCTTCTGGTTCTCAAGGAACGTATTTGCCAAAAACATTGAAGTAACGTCAAATGAGCAAAAGAAAAAAGTTAAGGAAACGTGTACTACATGACTGAACGCTTCAGAGACATGTTGCTCGCTCAGGGATGCGGTATATTTGCACCCCTGCGCCCTGTTTACTCACAAAAAGCCAAGAATTCATCACTGAAGTGTTTTTACGTTAAACTGGTACAGCTTCAATTTTTTGTTAGAAGAATACGCAGTCCCCACCCAAATCAACTTTGTTCCTTCCAAAAATGCTCTCCAGTTATTCCACACGGAGTTGAGACTTAAAGACTTTTTTAGAACCACTTTTACAGGTAAAGGTAAGTATTTCGTGCCAGTGAATAATGTTGCAGCAATATCATAGCCGAAATCTAAAAACAACTGCTATTTTCGAATAAGGATACGAAACGATTTATCCCCAAGGCCAGTGTGTCACCTTTCGGTCGGGCGTCATGAGTAGGTTTACGAAAAATCAATAGAACTGCGTTCAGTTTTATAGATACTTAATCAAATTAAACCGAAAAATGATTATGAGAAGAGCGTTGGCGGCATTGCAACTGTCAACTCATTTAAAAAGTAACCCCACCCATCAAAAGAAGAAATATATGACAACCAATAACTTGAAAAGTCGAAATAACAAAACGTGTTCTAGAAAAAGTCGCACCCCTTCATATTTAAAAAAAAAACCAACCCATCCACACACTCATATAGCGTTTAAATTTATTCTATATCCACAAAGTCATCCCCATCCGACTATTATCAACGAGAAACACGGAGCGAACGCTTCAATCCTGACAGCAGTGCTGCAACCAAGGAACATCAATTTAACTTCAACACAAGACTCCACAGTTCCACAAGCAACCGGGGTGACAATGACGACGCTAGCAATAACTACATCTACGCCGAGACCATTCCATACGATAATGAACTTCAATCGACGGGGATACAGCAGCAATTAGGAGAATTGTATCAGAAACTATTTCAATTAGATAAGTTGTCATATCCGACAGCAATTCCACTTGAAGGAAAACTCAGTTATGACAGTAATGTCATAATGGAGGGCAGTCGCCGCAACCACGGTGGCAGATTGAGTAATGACTATACCGAACTTGGTATGAGCACTGACGATAACTACTATTAAATAAATTAAGCTAGTTTAAGCGACTAAACAAAAAGTAAAGCCTATTGTTGCTTCAGTTTTGGCCATGCAAAAGAATTTGTAAATTAGGGCGCGAATGGTTAAACTATACATTGAAAAGGACGATAATGCTATATACCTTGACGGAAGCGACACTAGGTTTTAGTTTTCTATATTAATTCATAAAAAAAAACACTCAATCAAACACACAAATAATTTACAAATAATTCTCAAACATAAGGCAAACAAAGGTAGCGTTTCCTATACACACACATGACCACAGACACACAACCTAATGCACTGTTTTGTATGTACATATACACATTACGAAAATATCAATGTCCTACTTTTAAAATTTCAAGAAGAACTGTTGGCACCGCCCTATAACACGAGCAGACGACCTCTTGAATGGGGTTTCAAATCTTAACTTCCTTCAAAAATGCTGATTTTTCATTTTCCCTTTGATGAGAGGTCGCTTTTTGCCTTTAGTGTTTGTTGGGACTTGGTATATGTATAATTACACTGGCGTAAACAATATCTGTTGGTCTTGGCCCCGGTGTTGTGTATTCTGTTCCTAAAGTGATGCCAACAGTTGATCTACTTAAACCAAAGACTAATAATATTTATGTATTTTTATTTACTTCGTTCCTAATTTATAACCATGACTGGAAGAAGATTTTAACCGCATTGAGAGTATACAAAAGGAAATAAAAACAATCACTTAATACTTATTGCTTGCTGGTAGTTTTGGCTTTCGGAAAACGCTGGACAAAGTGGTTTTGATTCTGGAGTGGAACTATAAACATCACATACCCCATATAGTCCTATCGTAGTTATAGCAATCGCTTTATGGTTTATGCTTTATGGCACTAAAATGCGGTGAACCGCGGGAGGAGTTTCTTATACCTTGTCCTACAACGACAACGGCTTGTCGCCTGTTGAAAGAGGTTTGTGTACATTCATTTTTATGGCGAAGAAATACGCTTTTATCGGTCGTTTTAAATCAAGGAATATCCTTTGCAGTCAACATTACTTATCGGAAAATGTTCGCTCGTTTGTTTGTTTTATTAATTCGTTTCATTGGAATCGCTTTAAATAAAATAGTGAAGGACATGGACATGCATTAAAAATGTTTTAACGCTGCTTTACAGAATGCAAAGAAAAAGCATTGGAAAAAAGTACAAAAATGTAACACTCAGTAAATTGATACTCTTTTCCGTTGCGGAAATTTCCTCCATAGGGTTTAGGGGTCTCCTATTTAAACGCAGTTTGACACACATAACTTTCAAGAGAAATCTCCTAACAACTACCGCTTTAATTGATGTGGGCAACAAGTTTAATTTGCAATTGAAAACCCACCCTAGAGGGTGGAAAGGTAGTTGTGACAGTTTATGGGTGGTCGAATTTCCACCCTCTCTTCTGACCTAAAGTGGTGCTTAAAACGCTTCTCAGTTAAACGTAGTGTCAATTAAATGCTTTTTTAATAAGTGTGAGGGGAAATTGTCCACAGGGAAGTATTCAAACTAAAAAATTGCACAAAGACGGCAAAAGACTGCGTGTTCAGTTAAATATAAAATCAATTCTCGTTATCATGTGAACGCTGACAACTGGAGGCCCTCATCATCACCAGTCATGCCTCACATAGGTACAGACTGACAGGTACTTCTCTACGTTCAGCATTCAAAATATACCGACAGAAGTTTGATAAATAAACTTCTCTGTCCGGATTCGGACAATAAAGGTGGTTTCCTGATTGTAAAACTTGGCGAAAAAAAGTTGTTCTTTCTCTAAACAATTGCGAATATATGAGATCTCTCTTCCGCAAGGAAGTAGGTGGTTATTTGAGACTGCCATTCAATTTGACCAAAAGGGTTTATTGCAGCTTTTGGCCCTCTTATGACCCCTAAAGGGTTTTCCGGAAATGACCGCGCAAATAAATAAACCACCAGTAAACCGTAGGAACTAAAAACCTTTTCGGCAAGAAAAAGGCAAAATATCCGAATACTGAAGTTGGCAGTATTTTTTCAGAGTTCCGATAAAATTAAAGAAAGCTACTCGCCTACCAGCAAGTCAAGTAAGTATCTACACATTTTTCAATGACTCTTTTTTCCTTTAAACTTTTCGCGTACCTACACAAACTTGTATTTTTATATCTGTAACCGGTTTCATAGCCCTATTTTTGATTTATTTATTTTTTTCTACAAATACCTATACATATATAAATTATTGCCTTATTATCTTTATAAATGTGAGATGACAATATCAAATACACATACTATTACACTTTAATCGAATTTTTTATTTTTTTTTTAATGGTGAGTGAGGGGACGATATTTTACAAAAGTTGTATCAGTATCTAACTATTAGAAAACCAAAAATAAACAAATGGTCAAATATGTATATAAATCAGGAATTTTTTAAAGTTGGGAACGGATTTTTTTCCTAAATACTATCGATTGAGAAGCATGGCCTATGTTTCTATACAGACCAGCTGCATGTTTATTTGTCAAGCGATCACGCTCTAAACCCTTTTAACTCAACTGAGTTAATACAAAATTGCATACTGTCAAAAACGAACAGAGTGTACATTTGAAAACTAAAATCCTAACATCAGACTCTTCTCAAATGTGCCCTCTCGGTTCGGCTGTCAACTATATGACAATAAAAGCAAACTATTTTAACAAAATCAAATAAATTGACACGACTTGTCAACTGTTTAACCAACAAAAGGCAGAAAAAAAGGAGTGTGGCAAACAAAACTTCGATTTACTATCCCAATGTCCCATATTAAAGTGACAACACATGTTCCTTACACCCAGCGCTAATAAAGTGCACATTCCTGAGCTTCAGGCTTTAACTATGCTTTACAATCATTTAATTACTCTGTCTTTTCATTCACTTCCTTTTTTTGATACAAACTAGGTTCATCTAATGCATGCACTCAACTGATTTTTTTTTTGTCTAAATAGTACATTACAAACAGAAAAAATCAACATCATACATACACAAAAATCTTATTAATATATTTAGAAACAGAGAGGCTTTAAACGAAAATAAAAAATAAAAATAAAAATATTATCTTTATAATAATATAAACAAATATTTTAAGCAAATTTATCTTATTAAAGATTACCATATCTATATATATTTTCTATGTGTGTAGCTTAATTTTACCCCCTAAATAATCACAAAAGAGATATATAAATGTATAAAACGTAAGATACATATTGTTGGAAAAAAAAAGAAACAAAAAAATAACGAGATATGTATAAATACTAAATGAAACATATCTGCGTCATGCAAATTGAATTTATATATAAATATTATTACTTATCAAAGGAAAATTACAATATTTTCATAAAAACCAACACCCACCCACCCATAAGCTTTCCCCCTAAAAGAATAATAATAATTACAAAATATAACCTATACTTATGGCTTGAATTGAAAGACAAAAAACAAAAGAAAGCAAGAAGAATGATGTCAATTTATAATAATACTACCTACAAACAAACGAAAGTAAGTTGAATTGTTTAATAATCTGTGAAAGAATATATACCTACACATCAACTAGTTTACCAAAATTATCATATCAATCAAAAAAAAAATTCGAATAATTGTGAAATGACAAAAAAAAGAAAAGTTTTAAACAATACAAAAAAAACACTACTATATTATACATAAAGAAAAATATACATTTATATACATACATGTAACAAAGTAAAAAAAAATATATATATATATTTATTACGTAGCCCATCATTGGAAAAATGTTTAAATTAAATAAAAATCAATTACTAATTTATTTATACTTATCTAATCTCCTGCTACCTTGTTATATCCGATTATATAAAATTTAATATAAAAGAGAGTGTGCAGTAAGAAGAAGTAATCATAATAAGAAACGTGACATTGACAATTAATAGTTATTATAAGAAAAACAAAAACACTAGGAGACACATGTTAGTGAGCATTAAAATAAACAAAAAAAAAATCTCGTAATTGTGAATGTATTAATTGAAATTTATCATAAACTCAAATGTAATAAAACCTACAAACATTTAAACATTCAATTTAAGAAAACAAAAAAGCATAAATAAATGGTTTGCGCAATTGTTTCAGACTTAACGCAGATGAAAGGGATATTCATTTGCTTTTGAACGGTTTAACAACATTTTCAGTAAAAGCGAAAGTGAGTATGACAGTGACAGGCAGAGAAGGCACACTTTAAATGAAACTAACAGCACAGATAGATGATTCCATAGGGAGAGACTGTCGTAAGTATGAAGATTCAATAGCTTTGAGTTGAAAGACTTATAGCGTACAGCGTAAGTATGAAGACAATTTTCAAGTCGAATCGAAGGGACCTACTCTTTTTCCAGTGCCTGCGCTACATGAGATCTGCCCAATCTATTACCACCATAATGTCAAAATACACTTAGCACAGCGAATTTTCCTCTATACAAAAATATAAAGCGCCAAAGTTTCAACAGTTTAAAAATTAAGTTGCTCACATCTCTGCATCAAGCATAATTTCAATCACACCCCTGGTTGTTCAACGAAAAACAGCGGCCACGTTCGAAACTATAGTTAACCAAGTCTGACAGCTGACTGAATTGACGTGTTTCAGTTTTTATTCACCTAGATTGGTCATGTATTCGATTGACGTCTATAGAGGACTAGCCGAGATTTCTTGTCAAAAGTGACTGCTGACAATTTGTCTGTCAACTGAAAACGACCGTTGAAAAATGTTAACCGGATGTGTCAACTGTCAACCTCATGTTGGAAACAAAATTTTATTCATACCCAATGTTGAAAAAACAATTCTTAATGCCGATAACAGAAGTGGATACATCATTGACAACAACACTAAGACCAAACCAAAATGGCTTACTAATGTTTATAATTTTATTTGTCTACGTCTATTGCCGTTTACAATAGTTTCTTTGCAATTCAAACATAAGCAGAGTAACAGCTGGGTGGGACACATTTACTGAGGTCCGGTGATGCCCAACTTCTTCTTTAGAGATTCGGGCATTTCTGGTGGTGGTGGTCGTGGCATACGGAGGTACACTTTAACAGCATCATAAATGAACCATTGGGCGGCAGTTAGGGTGCCGATCATCACGATTCTTGGAACAAGACCAGCCCAAAGACCTATTTCAAAGAAGCAACAAATGAACGAAACAACAAATCCAGACCCATCAACAACAACTTACCAGAGAATCCAAGCTGTTTGGCAACATCAAACGCCGATGCACCCTTGGCCTGATTCAACTTGGACACAACAGTATCGGCTGGATGCGAAACAATGGCGCAGAACACACCAGCAATGTAACCAGCAGCGAATGTGACAACCAATTGCTCACCCTTTGTGCATTCCATACGTGGCTTTGGAACTACATATCTGTTTTACAAAGACTCAAAACCATCAAAATCTGTTCGTCTTTAGCGAGCGCATTGTATTATGTTACTTACTTGTAGAGCAACTCAAGCGTCCGTTCAAAGCAAGCAAACTTCATCATTGTGTAGGGAATCTGCCTGCACCATAGCGGCGCTAGACCTTTGTAAAATGCAGAGATACCCTCTTGTGCTGACATTTTTGGGAGCGCCTCACGCAATGTGTTTGCGAAGCCAGGCGTTGTCTGGATTTTAACCTTGGCGGCCTCCATTGGCGCTAGGGCAATATCGGCAAAGAATTCAGCCGACGCAGAAGCAGCCAAATACAGAGATGTTCTGTACAAGTAGGAGTTCTCCTCGCCAATGGCATCGGAGTAGATGACTTTGAAAACTTCATAGAGTCCAAATTTGCAGAGACCCTGCATCGAATAGCCGAAGAAAGTTGGGGCCCAACCCTTGGACAAGCCCTTGACGCCATCCTCTTTGAGGGTCACGCGGAAGCCATTTACAACACTCTTGTATTTTGCGGGATCTACCTGAAGACGACACTTGACTAAATCGAGTGGAACGACCATCGTGTGTGTGATACCACAGGAAATGATACCACCCAGCCCGCAAAGAGCAAAGTAGGTGTTGGAGCCGAATTTGCAAGAATCTGAAAGAAACAATCGCACCCAGTTATGGAAAAGGCTTTGGTACTGCAATAAAGGAACCCAAATGTGATTAAGGGTGGGGGAATGTGCGTACGAGTTTATGAGGTGTATGATGGGACATTATGCAACCCCCCGAGGTCATTCCCTATGATGTCAAACCAGACAGCAGCGAAAGCTCTCATACTTATGGGGCAAACAATGCTTATTTACAGTCGCAAAGGACATCTAGCCGTCAGGAGCGATAAAACTAGCGAAAAATCAGCTAAAAACTACAACTGGAAATGGAAACTTTCCAATTCGGATTCGGATAGTCAAAGCACAAACCGTTTTGGTACAGTCCGAAACCAAACGCTTCAGATGATAGTGGAAAATTTAAAAATCCTATATTTGAAAGGAAACGCCAAATCCTTTTATTTTGTTATTACCGGGGAGAAACAGTCGTACAAAAGAGTGCAACGCCAAAGAATTTCTCTCGTTGGTCAGTGGTTATCGATCGAAATTAAAATGGGGTCAGTGTCGTTTTACAACGACCGGTACTGTAATAAGCTTTTAACGACGACAATAAACCTCAACCCAGTGGCTATACGACTATACGACTGGTGTGGTGAAAATGGACGGTGCTTTTATTGGTGGATTCCCTATGACGGTTAAAAGGATGTAGCTTCCGTTACAAAACGGCCGAAATAATGGACAAATAATGATGTGACGGACAGGTTACTTTTATTACACTTGTCTATCTCAGAATGGGCTATTAAATTGAAAGGGTGTTTTCCTTTAATGGCCATTCGGTCATAGAGAGGATCCGTTGAGCAACAACGAATTGCTGCATGTAGTTATAAGGGCCTTCATGTGTTTTGGTGATTATTTTTGCAATGCTAACCCTACATGGGGAAGACGTTTTATGTTTCAGGGGATTATGGGTGCCAGTTGGGAAAATCTCAAAAATGATGACCATAGTTTTTCAACAGCTTCTACGGGTTTCCATCTGGGAACAGATGGTTTCTACGAATAATCGACAGTGTATTCAAAAATAGAGACCTTGTATTTTATACCAAATCGAAATAAATGAATAGGGAAACTTTTTTCACGACAGATGCGAACTGGGATGTTTGTCAAATATTAAATGGTACAGTGAAAAAGAAAACAATTTGTGTTGAACGTGCAGCTCCTCATTCAACAGTCAGTAGGAGTGACCCCGCACAAAATACTGCTATTATTTTGTCCCTGATTTTCTACGATTTTCCAACTCTCTAAGACAATTTTTCGACTCAAATAAAATACAATAAATGAACAGAACGAACTACTTGAACAATAAATAAATAAATAGTTGGCGCAACAGGTCCACGGGACCCTAGGTCTAGCTTCAAACAACAACCATTCGTTTTGTGTGAGTTTCTATTTTTTGGGGGCGGATAGAAGGGAATTATAATTTTATGCCGAGTACAAACGGCTAATTGAGAAGCTCTCTCATGACAATTTTACTCTCGGATGTTTGTCAGACGTTTCAGAGAATTTGTGTTCTTTCGGGAATCGAACCGTGGGCCCCTCGCTTAGCAGTCCAACACTATGACCAGTAAACACTAAGCCACTGCGCATTCGACTTGAATACGATGTGTTAAATCGATTCGAATCCTCAAAATCCTACAAAATAGAGTTCTAAAAGCGCAAGAAAAACTTTCCAAAGTGTGTGAGTACGGAATTCTGATTGTGAAACTACCATAGAAAACTCTTTTGAATGGTCAATCCAATATCCGTAGATTGAGAAGAACTCTACCAAGCGGATCACTCATCAGCGAACTCGATTTTAGAAAAATTTAACAAAAATATTCATCTTCCGGTAAGTGTCTTCCAGCGGTTAAATTGTCTTTGCCTTTTTAAAATGTTCATCTTAACTACGACAGAACAGCCTTACTTAAAAGAAAAAAATACTTCCAAGTGCCAATCAATGTCGTTTAGTAATTTTTAAAAAACTCTCAACAGCTGTTGACACAAAAATTGTTGGTAATCGCCATTTGAACTAAATTATAGAAGTGTGTGAAAATGTTGTGGAACTTGGCTTTCCAAAATCACCATGCGGGACATTTTTGTAGAACAAAACCAACTCCAACTTGTGACATAAATTAAATGCCATTTGTACTATAGTAGTGTAACGAGTGCAGCGGCAATTCTTGGCCAAATTCATTTCACCCCCAATGCGCATGAACTATTACGAAAGGAAAGAAGAAAAAAAATTCAATATTCAACATTGTGCGGAAGGACACTATCTACTCGGCGCTCCTCAGACATTATCTATGCAGGGTGAGTGGGTGGGGTGGTGCATAACTTTTCACAGCTGATATAACAAACCGACTCGAAATCGATAACAAAATGATTTATGTGATTATCAAAATTGATGTAGGTCTTTTCGGAATAACGGAGTGGGTTGTATGATTTATATGGCAGCGAAATATGGTATACGTATGCACGTATGAATGACAGTGATAATGGCGTTAACTCACCCCCTTCCGGTGTTGCAGCGGCCATGACTTGTCTGGACTCCACAATGCTCTTCAAGGGCGCATTATCCCCAGTCGGTACTGTTGGGCTGGTGATTCCCGCTGCATGGCAGTTGACTGTCGTGAATGGATTTTTGAACGGAAAGTTCTGGGATGCTTCAAACATTGAACCAAACAACATGGCTTATTGTAATCTGTTGGATAAAAGAAAAGAACACATTATTGCCAACCGTATAGTTATGAATATGCTTATGTAATATATTATGTTCCCAGTCGAAAAAAAAACGGTAACTAAAACACACAGGCATAGATTGAATATATATTTTTAAAAACAGAAATCGCTCTCCCACAAGTGGTTGCATAATTTTCATGGTCGCGTGCAACTGGTTTAAATTTGAATATAATTTTATTTTGATAAAATGAATGCAGGCTTATTAATTTATTTCACTTGGTTTTTTTTTTTTTTTGATGCAAGAAAAACAATATAAAAGTATTATTTTGTTTTTTGCTGCTTATTGCGAAGACTCTCACCGGATCGACCCGTGTCGTTCGTGAAAAATGATGTGTAAGCCGTTTGGATCTTCTGCTCGGTTGGGGATTGCAGCGCGATTGTGCTGCAGTGTTTTGTTTTTCAAAACGAACAAAATATTTTGGCAATAGACTGTTGCTTGTGATTTTGGCTGCGCACAGGGTTAAAAAGTGCATAAGCTAGAGAGAATATGTGAATGATCATGAGCGTAATAAACACACGATGGTGTATGTCTCTCTATGTCGTCTATGCGGCCTGATAAAAATAAATTCATTACCAAATTCAATGATTTGATCCACCAACAGTTGCAACCAAACAGTGGCGAGCAAAAGTGCCTGTGGTGCATCCCATTCATTTCCGGTGCGTGATTGTTGGGTGGCTTTTTGCATCGACTGTTTGGCATTCATTCAGCTGGTGCATCTTCTTTTGTTGGCCAATGTCAGCACGTGTATATATATAGACAACCTTTCTGGCGATGTTCTCTTTATGTTGACGTAACTCTGTTACGCAATGGTAGAAAGCAAAAGTCGTACATAATACCGAGTTCTTTTATTTTATTCTTCGGACGAAATTGGAATTTTACTTATTTAAAGGCTATCGACCTTGGACATCGATTTGGATAGTATATAAACAAAAAACTAGGAGTAGGTTACTCTACGCACGGTTTTAAAGGCCCAACAGAAATGGTATAGAATTGTATGATGGCTCATTTTATTGGTCCTATTACTAATAACTCTGTGGCTATAGAGCGTTCACAGGTACGCAGTGAGCAGTCAAATCTTCACTTCAGTGGGCACGGATGTCAGTTGAAACCTGGAAACTCTAGCGCCACCGAGCTATCAAATGTATGTCAAACGCACGGGGCAAATATTATGATCCAAGCTTTAATTACTGCATCGGGGTGCGATACATGCAGTTTATCTGATACGATTAGGTGGTCCACTGCGGCATTCCACTGAATGACAAAATGATTAGGAAAGAGAAGAGATTTTTTTAGGGGAAAATCCATAAACGGCATCTTTTCTTTACACCTAGTATTTTGGGCTTAAACTCAACTGGAACACTTATATTGCTAGCAAATAGCGCATAAAGCGCGTCCGGTCTTTAAATATAGTTTGAAGACAATACACAAATCAGTTAGATAAAGTTTCGTTTATTTCTTGCAGCTTCTTGTAATTCTTACAATAAAAAATAACATTTGCTTAGTTTTTCTACATAAATTTGTTACATATATATATAAAAAAAAATTTACAATTTCAATAAAAAATAAAAGCAAATTATAACACACTCCGACTGACAGATAATCTCATTTTCGTCTTTCGTGTTACCTATTTGCCTATATTGTTGTAAACATGTATAAATACGAACTTGGACTATTTGTAACAATAAAACAGTTACAGACTTACGATCCGCTTAAATAGGTTTACATTTGCATTTTAAGTTCGATGACTGGGAAGGAGATGACGATGTCAAATGTGATGTGAGTGTGATTTTAGTTTATGGCACGTGACGCATTCTATATATGAGTTATAAAAGAGTGGAAAACTGAACTGTGTGTGTTGATGATGGGAAGCAATGCTACTAGGTAAGTAGTTGTTCTTGCTATAAGGCTTCCATGTGACGGTGAACAGTCACGCGTGCAAGAATGTGATGAGGGCTCATTTGCTGCTGATCGTCCAACTCTTTGTTACAATCGCCGAGAACAGTTTGGCCGTACATGGAATTATTTTTCGGTGTATTATACCGATGATCTGAGGAACGAATGCGAATACCCATGCTGGATACGGGACGATCCGTTGAAATGGCATTGTTGTGATTTGTGGGGCTTGATACTGATGTACTGATCGAGAGCGAGTCCGACTTGGACAGCCGTTTGTTGTTGATCAAAGGCTCCGCCAATGTGAAGCACATATGTTCCGAGTCCTCGTGCGGTGTCATGGTTGAGTAACCGTGATCCGACTCTCCATTCGGTGGTCGTCGGTAACTGCTTCCGGTAGACATATGATACGGAGAGATATCCGGCACTACGATGGCGTTTCCTATCGGGTGTACTAGATTCCGATGCATTGCTCCATGACCATCGCCGGGACTATCCATGTCGCCGTCGTCCGGCGGGGGTATGTTGTCAAAGTTGAACCGCGACAACGGCACTCCGTAGTTGTCGTCGTGCATTGAATCCACGTAAAACTGATTACCACCATTCTCGAGACTTTGCCGATAGCAGTACATGGCGAATCCGATAACCAAACATAGTACAACAATAGCCCCACCAACCGGTCCGATAGCCGAATAAGGTTGCGCCTTCGGCGGGTCAATTATGGCAGATCCCAGTTCTCCGTCCCCATATGGAGTCAGTGAACTCAATACACCATTGAAGCACGAGTTCTGTGTAGTACAGAAGGACGCGCTAAACGGATTACCATCCAAGTCTAACTGACACCATTCGCAGCCCATTACGGCAAGACAATCGATATGCGTAACATACATATCACAGTTTATATGGACACACGAATTTAAAACCATGTTCCAGTCGTAGGTTGGCGAATTGTCTATTATCAAACTGCTCTCCGATTGTGGTTCGCAGTTGGCATATCGGAGCGCGTAGCTCTGAAATGTGTAGACAAGTTCACCGTCGTCTTCGGGGGACGACGTCAAATCCATCGTGGGTTTGATGTGCATCGGACACTCGCATGGGCACTCGCAGTCAGTCTGGTCCATGCGATTGCAGTTCAGGCAAATACGATCGACAGTACTACATGGGCAAAACGCACCACCATCGCATGTCGAGTTGAGAACCGCCGCAAAGATGTTGGTCCCCCAAACGGCGGTGATTTGATATTTTGTCCGCTCGCCGTGCACAACATTTGTCAACACTTCTGTTAGCGACGTGTTGAATGTATAGTAACGCTGTACCGTCCGATTTTGATAATTGGCGCACGCAAGCTTCGTCACAAGAGTCTTGTGATTCAGAATATCATTCGCGAGGAATGATTCTTTGTGTGTCAAGTGTTCGTGCGGCCTGCGCATGTTTTTTGTCGGTGACGCTGCTTCCATCATACTCGGATGAGCAATGAGGTAGCCTTCGTTTTCGAACAGAATGCATTTTATGTTTTCCTCCTGACACAGCGAGGAATCAAAAATCATTTTATAGAAAAATGCGTACGGAACGTCAAGAGCTATAATAGCAACCGGCGAATCTCGTTCCGAACTATGCAGGGCGTTTGCCTTCCCCTCAAAGACGGTATGGGCGATCGTCACAATATAGCCAGCGCCCCCTGAAAAAAAAAACACAAAATGTATATACATCTAACACACGTAAGACTGGAGATTTGTAGTAACAAACCTGCATCCAAGTACGGTTCGGTGACAACTATTCGGCCTGGATGTTGCACGGCCTTGCGAAACCACGGCCTCCGCGATGGGTCGAAATCCGTTGCCAAAATGCAGCCTGGATAGACCTGCATGACACCGCTTATCGTAGCTGCATACCGCCGGATTATATAGTTCTTCAATTCGCCGTTTTCCAGGTGTCGTTTCTTTAAATGCTCCATGACACTATAAATCGCACTTACATCATTGCGTATTCTAGGCAGTAGGCCCGGATTGGCCAACAGACCTGTATTGTCTTTGATGTACGCCATTATGCTTTGAACAGTGCGTATTTTTGTGCCCTCGCAATTGATGCGATTGTTTTTCATATATGTAAAGGGTGATTGGAACGACGAAGGGCTAAGAAACACGGTCCCGGTGTCTACAAACAAAAAAAAAAAGCTCATAAAACTATAGGGTTCAATTTTCTTTCTAAAACACTAACCTAAAGTGGCAATTTGTCGGAAATATCGGCAAACTGGCGTGTGCGGTGGGATCAAGTCAATCCGATGATACAACAAGTCAATGGGCGCCATATACTCGGTGTGTTGAAACTTGTTCAGCCCATTGCCAAACCTAGCCTGATACAGTGGTGCTGGCGGCGCCCTTGCATTTTCCTTGACTGTTGTGACTATGCAGACAATATACATGTTCATAATTCTGTGCCACGAGTAGATTTTCTGCAACAAAAAAGAAAAAGTTATTATGGCAGTTCCACACGGTAACACGATCCACGCTTGCCGTTGTATTGCCCTTGGGGCTTATAGGAACCGTCAAATTGCCTACACTTTCCGTTAGCATAAGCCTCCGCACATTTAGGAAATTTGTAGAATTCTCCAGGTAAGCAATGTCTACAGGCAGCGGCGTTCTCTCAAGAAAGGGATCGCGCTGCAACGCTGGATGTACTATTGCGATTCCATTGATGTCAATTAAACACGCATACGATTCTGCAGAATTTTTATAATTTATCACATCTTCTGCTAGGTCAGAGAGATATAGATTCACGCCCACGACACCAAATCCGAGAACTGCATGTGTTATCGATACAATAACATCTGCAAAGTGAAAGTTAATTGATAAACATTATTGCATTCAGGGAGAGCAACCACGGCCTACCTTTGCTGTTGTAGTCAATGACTGGCTGATGGACTATTATGCTATCGCTTACGCGATTGTAGCGATGAAAAAGATCAGTAAATACGGCTGTACTGGCTTTGATAATCCGTTCCGGGTGTCGTTTTGTAATTATGTAAAGATTTCCAGTCAAATTGTGGTCGTCGCTGCGCCAGGCTGTCACGTCTATTTCATATTTGGTGTAGTTTTGTTGGACGATGTCGTTGAGGAACTGCTTCTCGTACATTATTCGCTTTTCATCTAATGCCGATGTTGTTTTAATTAAGAGAGTGAGGCTTACAAAAAAAAGACTCACCTAAGATAACTGCACAAGTGTTTATTACAATGGGGAACGCCAAAGCCTGCTGTCCCTGCGCTATTACAGATAGCACGCTCCTGGCGTCAGACAGCCGTGTCAGCAACCCACGCGTCACATAAATAAACTCAAGTGGGTCGCTTTCGGATAGATTTTGTTGACGCAGCAAAGAGAATGCATACTCGAAGCCGAGCGAATGATTCGTCAGCTCTGTGGAGCGCTTTAGTCCAGCAATAAAATCAAGAATCTCCTCCTTATTGTCTGGCGTAGATAAGTACATGTAGGCCGAATTGGCTGCACTAGTATACGTGTCGGCTAACGTCATCGGAAGTGCCTCGTCAGATAAAGTTACAATACTGATGTAATCTGTAGCCGAAAGAATCTGCACAATGTTGGACACTGTATGATGTTTTTAGTTTGATATCAGTGCTGCGTGCAAAATGAAAGGAATTCTAAACTCACCAAAAGTTTTTGACAGCTCTAGTTGCTCCACACTGAGGACACTGCCCACGTCAACAAGGATAAAGACACGTTTTCGCTGCATTGACGATGCATAGAGGCGACGAAAGTGCAGATTATTGAAGTAATACTGGCAAGTGTGATCACTGGCATAGTCATAATTGGATAGGTAGAAGATATGCTTAAAGTTATTGGATTCAACATTCAGGCGGCGAATCTCCTCGAGAAGTTTTCCGTTCAAGCTGAACGACAAACTACTCTCACTGGCAAAGTTGTTGTTTTTCAAATAATTCAGGATTTGTATCTGTTGCTTGTTGTAGTTTTGTTCTAAACTGTAATCCTCAAAGGGGCATGGCTGGATGAGAGTGTTCAAGAAGATCAGCTCGCTCGACGACACATTCCCAGATTCATGTTTATTATACGCACTCGCAGCAAGAGAACTGGTTATGTTCCGATCGAAGAAACGTTTCAACTCCAATATGCTTTTGGATGCCTTCTGGAGTTTCTTCGTTAAGCGCTTGGAAAATTTTAACAAAGTCTCATCTGTTTCACTGACGATTGCAGTAAAATCAATCGCGTCAAATATTTCCTACGACAAAAACAAATAATTGTAAACGACACATCACGCAAACGCAAACGTGAGACTTGACTTACTTGAATTGTGGTTATTCCAAGCTCCACATTGCGGATGCTCCTTAGTCTGATATCGATATTTCTAACCAATATCATTACACTGTAATTTGCTGGCTTGTGCTGATGTTGTTGGCCAGCGCCAGCTGCATTCGTGGAATTCTTTCCACTTACCAAAGGCACTTGGGTATTATCAATGGAACTCACCGGTTTAGAACTACCATTATCCGCGCTAGCACTTCGCAATGATGGTGGTATATCACTTGTGAATATAGGAACGTAGCTGCTTATATTTATGTTACTATTACCATGACTGGCAGCAATGGTACACAAAATGATCAGGAAAATTGATGTTTTAACGTTAGCTTGTCTTAAAATTAAATAATACTGATTGGATGGTAAATGCGACATTTTTTCTTTCTTTTTTTTCGTTAAGGTTTTCCGATTCAGTGGGATTCAATCATCAACAAAAAAAAACCTTTCACCTCTCTCAGGATATCATGTCACAAACACATTTTTCAATTTGGGTTTTTGATTTGTATACGTTAAGAATGTTATCTATGGATATTTTCTTTTTTTCTCCTTGAAGAATAATCTCATTTGAAGTGACAAATAAGGTACATAATCCAAACATTCCATTACAGCATTGTTTGTTTTTTTTTTATTTATGTTAGCTCAGCTAAGGTATCAATAGCGATAATCGAAGTTAGATGCAAAGTAATATTGCCTTTAGTTTGGGATTATTTATTGATTGTGTGTATAGTTTGTTTTTCTTTAAAATAGGTAAAAAAAATACCTAATTGTTTAATTCTGTACAAAAGTAGTTAAAACGTCAAGAATATAAACGAGACAGATTGACAGACGGCCATTTTTGTATATACAAATTGTAGTAGATTTAGCTGGCAGGTATGCTTTTGAGTAGCGTCCCGATTTCGTTTCATTTCAATCAGTGGGTAAGTTGTATGGGGTCGCAATCAGCTGATTTGTTGCTTTTAAAATATATTGTAAATCGAAAAATGTTTTGCCCCAAGACGTAAATCGGCTGTACAAGGTACACATACATTTGATCAATTCAATTATTTTTTACCAAATGAATCATGATTGATTTGAAAAATTTATAAAATCAAAATGTTCAGCGCGATTAATATTCCTTGAAAACAGTAAGGACTAAGGAATAACATGCTCTACGTATAATCAACGAAACAACCTCTCCGTCTGCAAGACTTGGGCGAATACATGGAATCGAAACAAATTTCAAATGTGATTTCAAAATATATCAATTTTGAAGCCAGTCAGTACCTCATTTGTCAATTAAGGATTCGAGTTTTTTAACAATTTAGTCCAAAATCCGTGTAACAAAAGAAACTTGCCAACAAATCATATGACAATCCAACGAAATCCGCATGAATAGATGGAAACAAAAATAATCGATTACGGAATGAAACGAAAACAAAAACCTCATAACAACCCTGGATGTAAATTTGTTTTTAATGAAAATCAACATTCTATTGCCGTTTCGTATCACAAATGCCAGAAAATTCCTGTGGAACTCTACT
The DNA here is from genome assembly GCA_936431705.1 of Cheilosia pagana. Lineage (NCBI taxonomy): Eukaryota > Metazoa > Arthropoda > Insecta > Diptera > Syrphidae > Cheilosia > Cheilosia pagana. Next base: position 5,091,007 of record OW386171.1, read on the forward strand.
ACTCTGCGATATCGCTGTAGTTACATTTCTTCTTCCGAGGGAATGCAACGAAACTGGCTGCTGAATGGGTTGGTGTAATTTCACGTCCGCCATTACGCGACAAACTGTTTCGCACGAGATAGTTACCAAGGAACCTCGCCGTTGAATTTTCATTTTCTGCTCAATAAACGGCCTTAATAACAGAATAAAAATACAATAAAAAAATTAACAAACAAATTTACGGTAAATTTGCAAGAAAATTATATGAATCTATTGATTCGGTACATGTTAAATTTAAAAAAATATTGTCTGAATGTGGAAAGCTAGTGTGTGAAGAGAAAAATTTTTTCAACCATTCATCCATCGAAATCAGCAGACGACGAAGACTACTACGACGACAACAGCAACTGCGACGGCAACTAACAGCACAAGAGAAGAGAAATTTCGTTAAACCAAAGAGTGAAAGAGAGCAAATTTCAATCTCCTCCTGGCGAAATACTTTTTTTTTCGTCGTTCGTTAATTAGTTGGAAAGTGTGTAAATGTTTTTTTTTTCAATATTATTTTAACTGCGTGTGTGTGTGTGTGTGTGTGTGTGAATGTGAGAAGATTCTGGCTGCAATAATAGCCCAATAACGAGTCGATCGACAATTGTTTTTTAATGCATTTGCAAAATTTATAAATTGTGACAATTCGCAGTCCGTCCTGCGGAATAAATAAATGATGTGCAGAATTCCAAAACTGCTGTAATATGTTGAAAGCCCGTTTTATGCTCGGTGCGGCGGTTATCGTCTCCTTCTGACACGCATAGCGAATAGTGGTAGTGTAAGGTGCTATTTCGTTTTTAAACAATAAAGTACTAACAATTTGCCATTATGTTTACGTGTGTGCGCAGCGATTGGCTACTTCGTTCACAGTTCCTGGTAGTGGTTTAGATTCTATATGAGATTTGGCGAGGACCGAATGGTAAACATTTGCAATGATCCTATTTTTTTTGTTCTTGCTGTTTTTATTTTGATTAGATTAGAAAGAAATGTATGCTGCTGTGACTGTGACATGTATGCATCATTTGGGTTGCAGTTTGATAGTACCTACAAAAGAAATGACAGAAAAAAAGATACGACACTGAGACAGATATATAGAACGCGAAGCATTTTTTTTTCGTTGTACAAAAGTCGAACAAGTATTATGCACAGATGAGAGCAACAACAAAAACAACAACAACAGCACAAGGCATTGTGCTATAGGTCTAGTAACTAACTAGTACTAGTCCACTCATAATTGATAGCAACACCGTCGTGATTTGTATATTTTTCTTCTCGGGATCGAGAAGGAAGCTAACGCTTCTTAGTTAGGATAAAGCTATATGCTATCTCAGACGTTTGTGATATGCGAATGAAATATTTCGCCAACGCCAAGTGCCTCTAATCTGTGCGTCAAAGTACGCTTACAGGAATAAGACAGAGTTCGCGTCGATAGCAGAACGATGACGGACGGGACGACCAAGTTAATGTACAGCTATACCCAATATTGAATTCAAAAATTTAAAAATACTTTATTTTCTTGTTCTCGAAATTTATTTGTGATTTCATTTTTTTTTCTCAATGTCAACGTGTGCTCTGGCGAATTTGATGAGGGACTAAAAATGTAAAAATATCTATACATAGGTGCATGTTGTCCGAAAGAAAACGACAACAAATCGCCGTCGTCGACGACGTCGCTGTCGTTCCCTTTTTACTTGTCATCGTGGTATAGCTAGTCGCCTAAATAAAAATGTATATTAATTTCTGAGCAGCTGTTTAAATTCTTTTTACATTTACACAGGCCGCTGACGAATTTTATGCATGATCTGCTAACGAAAAATGTCAAATGGGGTGGCAAACTAGATAGCGGGCATTTTTAATTAGCTCATAATGTTATTTTGCACAATGTACGTTGCTCTATATACCTACTGGCTTAACTACGATGCATACTTGAACGACGTTTTACTTTCATTCTAATGCGTAATGTTGTGAATTCGCTTTGCGCTGCTGTCGTGCTTTCTATGTTTCACAAAATAGATAATAGGTAGGTACTTGCTTTTCGATTTAGCATAAAACTGGCGTAGCTATGATATAATTTTCAATATCCTGCGCACCTACATACGTAAACTTATCAATAGCGAGAAGACTGACTTGTTTCGTGATACATATAACGTATCTGCGAGCGATTGAACGTGTAGAATGGATCTCTAACCCACAAACTGTGACGGCTGTCCTTTGCAATAGCTCACTTTAAACAACGACATCATGTGCAAGTGACATCGCAGCTTAGTAATACATATCAGAGGACTACAATATACCCACCTATTCTATTGACGTCCAGTGTTTAGACGCAAATCATAAGATGTGCGCGGCATACATAGGTATATAGCTAGGCGATGTTACGTAGGTACATTCATGATCATGATAATAAAAGATTCGCAAGTGCAAAAGCTGATGGATCGAAAAGGACATTGTGAAATATGACCATCTATCACAGCTCATTGTAGAATTGTGAAATACCTACATAGGTTGGTAGGTACCGCCCTGATTGCATTAACAGTCAATGTGAAATTCCTTTCGACACGAACATAGACTAAACTGTTGTTTACCTAGGTAGGGTTTTGTTTTTTGTTAACGTGGATTTTGTGCATTTCAATAATAGATACATGCATAAGGACAATAAGCAAAAAGTTGCCAATAAACAACTAAAACAAATTAAATCTCATTCGCCAAAAGTCAGTTCAATCACAGCGTTTAGCATTTATGTGTTATCGACACGGATAACTTTACATTGGCTCTGTTTGAATCCAACTGAACTGAGAGGGCTTTTCTTCCACTATTGGCAATATGATTTTAGCGCAATCAGCGTTTTTTGTCAGCCACTTTAACCACATCGCTTCCGTTGGCTAGTTTGTCTGCCCTATAGCTAGTTAGTTTATTTTGCTCAAGTGGTCGCAACACGTTCACAGATGACACGATCTACAAACTTTTTCCAGTGAAAAACTTCAAATTACGGGTATTAGGGAAATGGGGATAGATAAGAAAGGAGATTGGCCGAACCCCTACGTACTAATTGAAATGAGTCATCGATATGCCTCTTCTAAGCTACACACTCTGTTTATAAACAAAACATGCTTTATTCGGAGAAGTTTGCGAAAAATATTTTGTAAACAAAAACGATAGTGAGAGGAATCATTTGATTACTTATTTTTTTATCAATTTCAACTAATTCAACGACTTAAATTACAATGTAAACACATGCTGCCATTTCATCGATAAAGTGCAGTTGCTGGTCGTCTGGTTCGTCTGCTGAAATGATTTAGAAAATGAAAACCACTCTCCCTTCTATAGAAATTAAAAAAAATGTTTTCCTACAGACAGTCCTAAAATATCCAACCATTCTAAGAAGAGAGCAACATTCCATCATCGAAGCAAACAACACATACACCAAGAGCCCACAAGACCGCGCCGAAGGAAGGAAGGAAGAACACGAAGAATCAGAATCGAGATTTAAGTGATAAGTTAAACGTCTCAGTCGTTGTATTACAAATCCGAGATTAAGGTTTGTGTCATATCACGTTTCGGCAGGTGATAACACACCCGCACATAATACAACACTTTATTTTCTTTTTAAATCATTTTTAAATGAGCAACAAATCGATTCATGATTTGACGGTTCGATTAACACAAGCACTAGATCAGAATTATGATGTGAGTATTACATTTTTTGTTTTGTTTTGCGTTTCTTGTCCTTGGTGCAGTGAGTATACAATTTTGCGTTCTTTAGGTCGTTAACATGGATACAGTTCTTGCAGTCATATCAGCGCTCGAAGGAGCAACGATTACAAAAGAGCAATTGGAAACCACCAGACTTGCGAAGCACATCAACCAGTTAAGGAGGCGCAACAAGACTAACACTATCGCAACACGAGCTAAGAGTCTGCTTAAGAAATGGCGAGAAATGTTTGGAATCACATCGTTAGTACAATCGGAAGTTACATCATCTGTTACCCAGCAGGCACAGCCAACACAACAGCAAGCGCCTAAACCACCCCTATCTAGTACTTCACAACCGGCATCCCCATACACAGCTCAATTATTGGGTGAGAATTTCGACAACTCGCTGTCCTCTATTGGTGGTGGAGTTGAATTTAATAGTAGAGCTGCGACGACGGGCGGCGGTGTCAGCAATACAGGAAGTGCCAATTTTACATTTAATAAGAAATCAGTAACAGGAGCTGCGGCTGAGGGAAACGGAAATATTAGTAGTCGATCGAACGGTGCCTTAACCGTTACGCAAACGCGGTTAATTAAAAGCACCAATCGAAGTATTATAAATAACAATTCACCGAGCCTACCTGCCGTATCAACTGCAACTAAAGTGAAACATCCCACAAGTTTCAAAAATCTAATCACTGGATTTAGTGTCCAAAAGCAAACAAACTCATCCGTTTTGAGTCCTATACTGAAAGTGCCACTGGCCTCTAATGTTGGCCAAACGGATGAAAACAATTTCAAGAATAGTTCAACACCGTACATAATCGACGATGATGACAATCAGTCGCAACCGTCAACGACACGAGTAGCTCAAGCCGGAGTATCCTCACCACGCACACACAAGTCAACGAAAAGAAAAGAACGTGATTCACCTATAACCATGGCATTTAACATTGAACATTCAAATAGTCCGCTGGGCTTTGAGAATGTATCGTCCCATGGAACGGGACGAGATTCCCAAACTGCTCGACACAACAATGTCAACCAAATCATCACGTCAACCATTGACCTGCATGATTCGAATTCAAGCTCAAACTTTGTCAATTCATTGGGTGAAGTGACGGATATACACACCGCCAATAGCAGTGGTCGCATCGGATTAGCTAACAGCAATAGTAATAATAGCAAAAGGATACGAAAAGACAAGAAGCGTTCAAATGAAAGGGTTGACCTAGTTACAGAGTCTGAACATTTTCAACCGACTATCGATGAGGCTTCGCGCATTGCATTTCCTATCTCTGGCATACAGGAATATCTTTCATTGTCTAATAGTTCGATGGGTATTTTTCCATCTCAACAAACAGCTGGATCTGGTGGCACAGAAAGATACCCAAACAATACGGTAGGCCGCAATGATGACAATCAACCACTTGGTTCATCGACCGAAGTAGTTGACGGTGATCTAACATTTGCTGGCAAGTTTAAGCAGAGCAACAACAGCTCAAGTGGCATAGAGGTTGGATCTAGTTCCAATTCCAATTACTTTTCAAACGGAGGAGAGAACACATCTGTGAGGTCGGGTGAGTTTCCGTGCGGGAATATGAAGATAGCACTAAACAACTGCAGAGATTCGGTGAGCGCTGGCGGCATAGCATCCGCAAAAACATTTCTTCCATTTAGTCGCAATTCCAATGAGAGTACTTCGAACAGTAGAACATCGCAATTAGACTTAATCGATGTGGTTAATCAGGATAGTCAAAGCATGATCACTGTTGATGATTTGCGCCAGCAGCAACAGTCTTCCAATGAGAAAATCAAAACACAAGCTGATGGCGAGAGTGCCCCAGCCAAATACGTTAAGGAAAATAGCTCCTCATCAAAGCAATGCTCCAAGGATCTACCAAAAGTTGCTTCTGCTCCGAAGCCAGTTAGTGCATCCAGCAAGCCGACCACCCCAACACTAACAACAAATACTGCAACCGTTGTTGCTTCGCCACCTGTGGAGCAAAAAGTGCCGAAGAAACGAGGCCGAAAGAAGGGTTCCAAGGGCGTTGACTCAGTGCTGGCACAATCGGGGTGCTTGAGTTCCCAATTTCTTATGAGTCCGGCATTGGGATCGAATAAAAAAGTCAAAACAACAATGGAACTAATTGCCGATATTCAAAACCGCAAACTGGGCTCGGCGACATCCTCACCAACTCTAATGAATTGGTTTGCGACATCACGGCCGGCGTCATCATGTTCAGGTAGTTGTTAACATAAAAAAAATCTTATTGTTCCTTTTGGTTGACAGTTAATCTCAATTTCAGAACCATCTTTACATTCGCCAAGAACATCTGATGCTTGTTCAACGAATGCAACGACGTCGACTGCTGCTAGATCCACACCTGAGAAGAACATATCGAACAATAGCGTTGCTGCAGGTATGTACCCAAAATTCATTGTAATTTTATTTTTTTTAGTGTTGTGTGGACAGTATTGTTGTAGATTTATTGTTAGAATAATTTGTTTGAAGCAAAAAAAGAAAAAAACTATAGCTTATGTTTGTCTCCACGTGTTCTCTTGTGGTTGAATCAAATTTCAGATGAGCTGTACGAATCTGACAGCGATTCAAACACATCAGAACCCTCGCACGATAGCGTTAAGATGCCCATAACGAACGATCCGGTGCTGACAAGCTCTCAGTCAAAACCAGTTGGAAACGAGGCAAGTTGTGCTGACGTTGGCGGCAGTGCTCCAACTTCCACAATAGAAGAACAAATCAAGGAACTAATGGCCCAACTGCCGCCAATCGATGCTGAGAAGATCGATTGGGATGCATATGAAGACGTCCCCTGTACTTGTACTCTGCGTGAAGTTCCACCTGAAGTCGATCCTTTGACAACGGCGGCTGCCGATGAGGAAAATAAAACTTCATTAGGTTTGTTGGAGAACGTGGAAGACATCAAGAATAAGGAAAACGATGGCGACGAACCAATTATTTCGGTAAGTGTCTTACCGCTGGCACCAGAAAAGCCTAAACCAGCAAAAGTATGGTCTCCAATGGCGGCGGCGGCGCATTCGCAATCGGCACCAGTATCTGCCGTAACCTCACCAGTTGTGCCTAATACAAATCAAAAGCCAATGAAATCCATCTTTGATTTGGATTTTGATGACGACAACGATCCGTTGCACTCGTTTGTAGAAGCAGCCAGCAAAACTAAAACGCAAAGCTCTTTAACCCCCCCTGAAAATGGAAAAATTCAAAAGGCTGAGCCATCATCCACGATACTCACAACCACCAATGATCATTCCGACGTTGTCATAACCGAGGAGATGCAAGAATCAACTTCGCAATCAGAACCGATAGAGGAACCTTCACCAGTTGAGCCACCCGCACAACAGCTTCAAGTGACGCCGTTAGAAGGCAGTGACCCAATGATGATGCCACCGATAATGAACTTTCCAACTTACGAAGTCATAGAGGATTCTGAGTGCGAGGCCAAGCAGCGGTACGACGTGCAAACAAATCAAATAACAAAATTTCACATAAACGCATTTCACAACTGTTTTATTCCGAATGTGAACGGAAACTGGGATCATTCAGTGCCGCAGAACACCGACGACGAGAATCGCCTATTGGAAGATGACAGCTTGTCCGCGAACGTAGTGCCAAAGTATGGTTGCTTTATCAACGAACGAATACCCAAAGACTTGAGCCACGTTAAGTTCACAAAGGATTTTAAGCCTAAAAGTACCAAAAAGTCTGATAAACCACCGTCGCCTTTCTTAGGCGTTGCTAATATTCATCGGCGACAGCATTTTCGTTTGCATCACCAGCAAAGGCTTAAGAGAAAAGCCGCCCTACGCAAGAAGAGCAAACAATCAAAATTAGGCTCTTCAAATTCTGAACCTAAAACCGAAATCAAACAAGAAAATATTAAAATAGAATTAGATAGTGTTCCCGATTCGGAATCGGCGCCGAATGCAGCTTCATACCCCAACATTCCTGAACCAACTACTGCCACAACTGAAGCGATGGCAGTGGACAGCGATATAAAGTGCATGCCAGTTGATGCAGAAAATGAGATTCGGAATGAAGAGAAACCCTCCCCGACGCCAACACCAACGCCAACAATTGTGCCTGAAGTTAACTTGAAAAGTACCAAAAACCCGACGATCGACGATCACCAGCAATGTACAACTACTATTCCCAAGAACAACCTAAACAAGCACATTGCTCCATCTATTGCTGGCAATATGGATTTCAAGCCAGAAAGAAAAAACGGAGCAATCGAACTTGACCAAGAAAATGTTATCACACCAGAGCCAATCACTGATCTGAGAAAGCCGCCACTGGCCAATGGCAATTTACACCACCACCTCACAAATAACAACAGCATATTGCATTGTTCGGATGAAAATAAAAGCGACATCTCGGGCAGTACCAAAATATTGCACAACTGCAATCACAATATTCTCATGGATGGCGTTACTGAGGAGGGAATAGCGGCTAGTCGCCGAAGTAGTAGCTGCAGCAATTCCAGTTTGAAGCAAAACCAAAACTCAATCAACATGAGACTGCGTCGTCATCGGTTAGAACAACAACAGCTGGAGAAGCAAAAGCAAATGCGAAAACGCAAACATCTGTCGTCGTTCACTGTCTTTGACTTTGACACGGACGAGGCGCCTGAACAAAGCAAGGTTCCTCCGCCACTCATTAAACGAATTAAAATTGTGAATGGCGAATATCCGCCGGCAAGGCGACTCACCAGCAGCATCACTGATGATGACGCCGATTCCGACTGCTATCATGGCCACTCAGAAAATGATATAATCACAGAAGAAGAAATCGATGACGATGATCAAGTTGAGGACGAATTTGAGGATATGGTCGATGAGTATGATGAAGACGATGGAGACGACGAAGAAGACGCCGAAGAGGATTATGGCGACTTTCACGAAGTTGTTACACGTGATATGGCTTCTACGACTGGTAACAATCACATTGTGTTGACCATCAAGAAAACGCCCAGCAAAACGAATTCGCCTTCTTCGTCATCAATGTCGCCAGCGTTGAATGTGAACGCCAAATTGTCGTCAATCTCTCCGACTGCACAATCAACAGTTGATGCCCTTCTTCTTGAAGAAAACGCAATCGAAATGTCGACGATCTCAACGATTGATGCCCTTCTTTTGGAGGACAACAAACTTGAAATGTCCAAACGAGAAAAACTTCGCAGGTTAATGGGGCTCAATACAGTGAAAACGGTTGATCTAATCGGAAAAACTGAGTTTTTCATACCAGAGCCATCAGATGTTGCCATTTACAATTTTGAAGTGAAGAAAAACGGCGACAATGATCACGGAGATGATGGTGATGACGAAAATGAGAGGCGGCCAGAGGAAATCGTTCAACCAAGCGACGAAACCGACCGACCGCCTGAGGCCACGGAAAACGCCGAGAGTGCCGAAAAAAGTGAGCAGCCAGAGAAAATGGAGAAGGATACAGGAAAGGAACCAGTTGCAAAGTATCCAAACTTTAAGGAAATAACAAAGACGGAGCTCTCCGAATCGATTCAGCTGACGAAAAAACACTTAAGACGGAAGGAGCTTAAAACTCACCTTCAGCAAGGTATCAGGGAAGCTCAAAAGCTGCATCGCACACTGTTCTTTCCATATGAACTGCATCCGACTGTTGGGCAGAAAATATTAGAGATCAGTAGTTGTACAAGTGATTGTACAGATCCGAGTGAAGAAGAAACCGATGATGACGACGACGACAGCGCAAACAGTAACACTAGCACAAGTAGTGGTACCCGTTCGTCTAGTGATGGATTGGCAACCGGTATGAAATTAAGAAGACGTCGAAAGGTTAAATTGCGCGCAAAAAGACAAAGGGCGACGGGTGGCGGTGGTGGTGGTCCTCCATCTTCGTCATCATCCTCGTCATCGTCGTCGTCAGACTCTTCTTCATCCTCGTCTTCTGCCTTCACATCCTTGTCAACCACATCTTCCTCATCGTCAGAAGATGAAAACAGGAAACCCAAGAAACGAAAGCCGCTGCCAACTGCAGTGAAAAAGGAAGAAAGCAAAGAAGAGCCAAGCTCATCCTCAGATAATAAACCGAAAGACGACGAACGAGAACTACCCGCTCAAAATAATTTCCTCTTGCGAAGCTTTAATCACATTTACGTTTCGACAGAAGAACGCCGACGCCAGGAACAACTCAAATGGGCTGCCGAATACAGAAACACCCAAATAATGAATACTGGGTACACGGCTCTAACTGCAGACAATCCCAATGATGACGATATACCATCAGGGTCAATGCCAGAATTCGCTTCAACTTCTAATGCTAGTGTTTATTATAATAGTTACTATAATAGTCCAAATCGCAATATATATCCTGGATCAAATAACAGTGCTGGTCTCAACAGCAGCGTCTATACACCGGGCACAAGTTTCGCAAGCTACCCTGGTGGCTACACAAGCAACATGCATATACCTACACTAGCCACGCCATTACTACAACACCAGTCGCAATCGCAATCACAATCCGAATCCCAATCCCAAGCAGAATCATCAACAATAGCAGAACCGGCGTGTTCAAAGGAACCACAAGCAGCAGAAGAACAACCGGCTATAGCAGAAACATCGTTGGCAGAATCGTCAACGGTGATAAATACAGCAATAGGTGAAACCCCAACAGCCACTGGTGAAACATTCGTGGTCGAACCAACATCAACATCAGCAGGCGAACCAACTAATAATGATTGTAGCAATTATCGTATTAATCCAGATAGTAGTAATAATAATATTAATAACAATAATAGTAGTGTTCAATTAGATGAGAGTTTGGAGCAAAATTTAGTTGCTCATGAGGAATATCGCACGGGATTGCGTAAGGTCGACGAAGATGTGGACGACGAAGACGGCAACGATTGTGCCCGAACACAACAATTCAAAGAGTGGCACGAAGTGTTACAATTACGGTCATATAATGATGAATTATTAACCGTTCTGCCTTATGTAGTTATCGAATGATAAATAATGATACAAAATGATAAATCGGAAAAGAAAAAACAAAAAAAAGCAAAATTATTACTGTTACTATTACTATTACAACAACTATAATAATAATATAAAACTAAGTATAAATAAAAACAAATTATTTCATTTTAATTCTTTGCTTTATCTAATTTTAAGTAGTATTTTATTTTAAATACAAACAAAAAAGGTAATCACTGAAACTTGTAATTACTATTGTAATGTAAAATGTACAGAGAAAACAAACAAACAAACTAGAAAAAAAGAGCAAATAACACACTACAAACGATATAAAAGAGTCAACACACAAATACAATTTGAATAAATTATTACTTGTTGTTTAATTCTATGCGTGGAAGAGCATTTTCTTTTTTATTTTTGCTTTCTTTCAATTACATATTGCTTTTTGTTCTTTCTTTTATTATTTTCTAGTTGTCAAATGGACGCGCTGAATAGCTTTTGTTGTATTCTGTCCTTCTTTAAATGCTTGTGGCACTCTTTTAAATTATTCTTCTCGTTTTTTTTTTTTTTCTTTTATTCAATTTTCTATACCAAAATGTGTATGCCCGTCGTTAGACTGAAATTTGTCTCCTGAGCTTTAGTTTTTCTACCTTCTTTGTGAACTGAAAGTGTCAATTCGCGTCGAAATTGGACTACTCGATTAATGTGCAATTGAAATCTCTCACAAACTAACTTTAAACAGCAAACGCTGCGTTGCTAATCGATTGAATAGCAGAAGTGGGGGCCTTGGATGGTAAAAGAATTGATCTTTTTCAAATGAATTCTTCAGAAAGTGATGCAGTTGTTATGTTTCCAGCTGAATGGTGTATCTAGTTTGGCGCGTAGATGACTTATATCACTGTTACAGATAAGTTTACACTGTTTTGAGCCAAAAAAATGGAAATGAAATCAGCCTAATCAATCAAACGACGCAAAATAGACTATGAGCCCTTAAAATCATTTTGCAATTATCCGCCAACAGTTGGATGACTCAAACTCGTTGTCGTGCCCACATTGACGTTAAGTTTTTAGGTTCTACTGTTAATATGAAGCCCCTCCGACGAGTCCTATGTATCAACTGAAATTGTGCAAGCAGGCAGGAAAGGAGACGAATAGCCTCATCCGTGAACGAGCATCCCATGACGGTATTTGGTTTTTCTTTCGTATGCAAGAGCATATATGTAGCTAATTCACGGATGCGGAGATTCGTACTTTAAAAACGCTTCTTATTGCAGAATTGTGCACATCCTTAGGGCAATCAATTCATATATTTATTGCTACTCTTGTTATTCCTTTCCATTTCGCAGCTTACTAACGACTGACTACACACACACACAAACAGACACATAAATACACATTAGCGAATAGCCTTTTTGAGAGTTAAAATTCTCCTCTTAGCAAAATAAATCTCTCCAGTTAAAAAACTAATAACCATAATAAAAAAACACATTTTAAAAAAATCAATAAACGAGGCCTTATATTAAAATACTGAATGAATTAATTTTTTTGTTTATGTTGTGCTTCTTTTAATAACGGAAGAAACAAAAACTGTACTAGTTTGCGTCTTGAAAAAATAAACAAATGAAAAGTAATAATTATGAACTTAAGCAAATGGAATTAGATATTAACCACAATCCTTATGCGTGTGACTAAACAAATATTTAATAATAATTATAAACACATTTAAATTTACATTTAAGAAACTAGCTTAACAAAATATTTAACAACAAAAAGCATATAGTGTAAAAAAACACATAAAATCATTTAAAAAAAATATATATTATAATATCTAAAAAAAACAATTAATTTGTATTTATAATTATAAATAATTCGAAAGTAAGTTAAACAAAATACCCAAGAAAAAAAAAACTAAAAGGAGAACATAAAAGTAATACAGAATATCAAGCGTTTAGTTTTTAATTAGTTTCTTTTAAACTGTAAAATGTATATTGAGTCATTTGCCTAAGATTAAAGGAAACACGGAAACAAAAAAACAATTAAGAAGAAAATAAAATATAAACACTAATTAGTTTTGATTTACAATGAATTTTAAGTTTTATTATTAATTAGCGTACTTTTTATTACTGTTAATATTATTACGAAACAGATAAACTATAATTTGTTATATAATTGTTTTTAAAAATTAGTCAAGAAACTAAACAAAAAGGAGGACAACTAAGGCTCACATGTTTAAATAAAAATACGAAGCAAATCAATTGCAATCTTTCTTTTTCTTTCGAATGGCGGTAGCGAGTGCCTTTGGCAAGAATCGAATCGGTAAGTACCTTGGGGTAGATTTCAGATAAAAATATGTCTTCACTTGTATGCGATCAACGAACGTTTTGAATAACATAACCGAAGGCATTGGTCTCCCCAGGAAACAAAAAAAAGGAGCCCGGAATCACAAACAATTCGAACTGGTCCGGAATACAAAAGCCCAACCCTTTAAAAAGTTTGTTACTCTGATGATGCCCAGAAGCAATACGCCACATACCCATCATAAATGCAATTCTGGTCTTTCTAGCTTTGCGAAACAGGCTTCATGATTCCAGTCAAACGATTCTTTGTTTTATGGAACTTCATTGAACTACGACAACATTTTGAATCGGAAAGTTCAGTGTAGAAAAATTGACAAAAAAAAATCGATTTTATACATTTGTTTATTCAATCTCTCAAATTTGCATTATCACATAGCACTAACGTCCACGTTGTCATAAATCTCCTCTATGCCAGAAACTTCGCGGACTTTTTTCAGGAAAAATTGATACGCCTTCATGTCGTCTTCCGAAAGCTGCACTGTCGACTGCAACAGAAAGCGAATTAATCATCTGTAATACGACAGCCTGAAATGATCCTCACCTTTGGTATGAAAATGTGTTCGGAATTTTCAATCGAATATCCCTTTTGCTTCAGTAAACGGGCGACTGTTCCCAGTTCGATAGGACTGCATATGAACTAAGTAAGAAAGCATCACACGTGTCTTTTCATTTTGTTTTTCCACGAATATACTACTCACATTTACGCTTCCACTGACGTAATCCAGCACCTCGACTTCCTCTACTCCGCATTCGATAGCATCCTCTGTGCAGATTTGTTCGAGTTCTTCTGCTGACTTGACTTTGGACTTGACTTCGTCGCTGGCGATAGCTTCGATCAGACCAACATCATCGAATATGTGCTGTGCATCAACATAGACTGTTCTAATCAATTTATTATAAACCGTTCAGTTGACGTCGATATAGTAGTACATATTACCTAGCCTTCTTTAAAACAGATGCCAACTCCATCTTCAATTGGGCAAAATTGTCCGTGTACAAGATACAGACAGCAAAGACTTTTTGCTGAAAACGCCAATACAAATACTGCTTCTTTAGGATGGCTTTATTTTGGTTGGACTTTTTAATGTTATTCTGAATGGTTGACATGGGCATATTCTTGCGCAAGGCATCGTCTATCACGTTTCGGAGGGTTGAATTCAGGGCTGGATCAGCAGAGCCTCCCTCTAAGGAACATTTCAACAATGGTTACAGTCATTATGTAAGAATTTCAGTAAAACTCTACCTTGTATGGCCAGTCGTATCATCCGTGAATACTTTGTAAATATCGCAGACTTTTGGCCATCCTTCAGGGCTTTGATGTGCCGAATATTTGCCCATTTTGAATGACCTGCCGCGAGATTATGCGATGCATGGAAGTGTCTTTGAAATGAGACGTTTTCAAAGTTTTTAATACCGGGCAACTGCTTCGCTGACAGAAAACACAATTTACGACACCACATTTTGATTTCTTACGAATTTTCCTTATTTTGCACCCGCAATAATTTGTACTTTTGACAGCGCCAACTACATAACCAAAAACATCTGCCCAGCACAGTCGGCTATGAAAAAGATGAACACCACTACTACTAGATTGGAAGGGCACGTTCCCTTGGTATCAGTTTTTTGTATATTGAGGTCTGGATTAATTCATTTATTTTTTTTTCAGAGAAATACCAAAAATTGACACTGCTCAGGGTAGTTTTACATAACTTAATGGTAAATAGAGATTTTTCCAACATATTTTCGAAACTGCCTTCATGATTCCAGTCAAACGTTACATACGACGTGCAGGATTGACCCTTGTATAAGCAGAAATTAGACTGACAGCGTATCTGCACAGATCGACAACCTTATTTCGTCAACTCGAGTACAACTGATAAAAATATCAATTAGAAATCATTCTCAGCAACTCTGCTGGACGAGTCCACTGTTAGCCGGCAATGGTGTCCGGAACGCACCCCTATTTTTGCCCGTGGCTGTCAGAATTTAGCAACTTCAATTTCTGACATTTCTGCTTTTTTTTGTCTATACAACGCATTCGATTTCGATGAATAAAAAGGAAATAAATACATAATTCCATTTACTACTAGTTTTGCAGTTCTAGGGGGAACCAAAAATTACCAAAGATTCGACGCGACTTTCAACACACAATATGCTGCGAAGCAATGTGAAAATAGTAAATTGCTTTTATGGGAAAAATCGCTTAAACTAAACAATGTCGCAACATATTCTATAACACCTATTTTCATAAACGCATTTAATTAAAGCTTTCAATTTGCTAACTTTCAAACATTCGCCACTAATCCAACAAAATCACTCCAAAGTTACCATCAAAAACAAACAATAAATAATTATTTCAGAGAGAAAAGATGGCCCTAAATGGATTTCTCGAGTTCTTTCAAAAAGGCAAGGTAATCCACGCAGTATGTGCACTGATAACGTTAAGATAAAACTACATCAACATCTTTTCTTTTGTGCTAGACATTCAGGCCAAAGAAACGCTTCACAACGGGCACCATCCGATATTCTTTGCACAAACAGGCGCAGGCAAGTCTTCAGTCCGGCATTAATCTGCGACAAGTGGTTCGCCTACCGGAAGGTGAGAATATGAACGACTGGCTGGCAGTACATGGTAAATATGCGCAAATACAGTATGTTTGCGGCAATCTACATCTCTTTTGATCGGCAGTTGTGGACTTCTTCAATCGAATTAATCTGATATATGGCACTGTGTCAGAATATTGTAGCGAAGTCACATGTCCAGTTATGTCGGGTGGATCTCGGTACGAGTACCTTTGGGCGGATGGAGAGAAGTAAGTTAGTGCAACGAACCCGCTGAAACAAATACACAAGTAAATTTCCTTGATAGCTACAAAAAGCCGACACATTTACCGGCACCACGGTACGTAGAGCTCCTCATGGACTGGATTGAATCTCAAATAAACAATGAAGCTGTGTTTCCTGTCTCAACGGATGTACCGTTTCCAAAAACATTTGTAACGCTTTGCAGAAAAATCCTCACCCGCCTGTTTCGAGTTTTCGTTCACGTATATATTCACCATTTCGACCGAATTGTCAGCATCGGCGCGGTACGTAAACACTTAACACAAGGGAAGGGCCGACATTTCTATTTTTTTTTTTTTCGTTACAGGAAGCCCACGTCAACACTTGCTATAAGCATTTCTACTACTTTGTCCAAGAATTCGACCTAATCTCGAGCAAAGAATTGGAACCGCTTGTGGAAATGACCTCGAAAATATGTAAAGATACATAACTACATAACATAGTTGGTTCTTTCGTTCGTTCCTCCCCCTCCTCCTTCTCATCACTATAGAAGAGCTAACAACAAAGCAAAGAAGTTAGCTATTTAAACTCAGCCGAAGACCAAGCATGAAATCTGGCCAAGTATTTATGTTAGAATTAAAAATAGTATTCCCTTGATAGATGCATGTATTTTCTATGTGTTTCCCAGCCATCTCTTCTTATGTTGTCGATATGGTTTACTGATTTGATACTGTGTATATAGTTAATACAGAAATAAAGAACAACTTCAGTTGTGTTGAACTCAGCTTGTGCGTCGCTTCTGATTTTTATCTAGGGTAACCGCCGTTTGATTCGACGAAGAGAAAACCAATCAAATTAACAACACCAATTCGACTGTAAGTATATTTTTTGTATTTACACATATATGGGATTCGAATCAGTTTTACAATTTCATCGTGGGATATTCTCAAAATATAATAAAAAAGTTGGCTAATTTTAGTTCTCATGTGTATTAGTGGTATTTGCATACGCCGCTGGTTGGACGTCATTCTTCGCTTTAAGTAAGTAAAGTTTGTACGACAAATGTGCATTAGCCTGGCAAACTGTCGTAACATATTTGTTTTTGGTAGGTATTTGCTAAAAGAGTCTTTTTTCGTACGAAAACAGGCCGTGGACATTTCCTTCGACTTGTGCGGAATGAGTGCGTTTCATGAAACGAAGTTCACCATTGTAAATCATTTTTCTGCGAAAGATAATTCAAAATTTTATAGTGCAAACAAAAAACAAACAACTGAAGTGCTTCACCTTAGTTCGGCGATAGATCTGGCTCCAATGTCTTGACAACTATGCTGCAGGCCGCATTCCAAATATGGCAAATAGCGCAAGACTGATCCTTTGTCAACAATGCTGCCACTCACACCTTGAGCCACCTTCAATTTGTCCATTTCATTGTGATAATAGCGTGACATAGCTGCGCCCTTGGCATCTCGTCTTTCCATTGCCTCCAGACTGCCCATTCCGCGGTATTTCTTTAGACGAACCCCATCTGAAAAGAAGTACTCACCAGGAGCTTCAGATGTGCCGGCCAACAACGAGCCCATCATAACGGCTGAAGCGCCCAACGCCAAGGCTTTCACTATGTGACCGATAGATTGAATGCCGCCATCGGCAATCACTGGAACACCAAATTGTTTTGCATATGTGGACACTTGATAGACAGCTGTTGCTTGAGGACATCCACATGCCATCACTTCCTGTGTTATGCAAATTGATCCGCTGCCCATGCCCACCCGCAAGCCATCAACGCCGGCCTCTATCAAATTTCTGGCTTGTGCTCGGGTAACAACTGAAAACGGGTAATGTATGATGTTCAATGTATTCTCTGTATTAAGCATTCTACTCACCATTGCCACCGATGACTTGTAATTCTGGATAAGTTGTCTTTATGTACTTGATCATATTTATCTGGTAAATAGAATTGCCCTGAGACGAGTCTAATATAATAACATCCACTCCACTGGCGACTAGCAGCTTCAATCGATCTCTATCTTCAGAGCGTGTGCCGATTGCTGCACCGACAAGCAACTGCTTGTTGCTGTCCTTCGAAGCGTTCGGATAGCTACGAGCTTTCTTTAAATCCGTACGCGCTATAAGCGCCACCAATTCACCATTCTCATTGACAATTGGCAATTTTCCCTTCTTACTCTTCTCCAATATGGCATTGGCTGTATGCAAAGTGATACCATTTGGAGCTGTTATCAAATCGGTAGTCATAATTGTGCCCAACTTCAAATGTGGTTGTTCTTCGCGGAAATCGATATCGCGAGAGGTTACGATACCCAAGAGGCGTGCGCCTAGTTTTCCATTTTCCGTAATCGGATACCCGGTAAAGCCATTTTTGCGTCGCGCTTCGAGAACATCGCCTACAGTATTGTCCGGAGACATCACAGAGGGGTCACGTATAAAACCGTGTTTGTATTTTTTTACCTTTTGTACTTCGTTGGCTTGATACTCTGGCGTGCAATTGCTGTGCAGTATGCCAATACCACCGCCTAACTGTGAATAATAATCGTCATTTTTATAATGAATTTAGATTAGTTGAAATGAATGTCGTTGGGGAAGGAGGTCGTTCCAGCAACAACAAACTTGAGAAAAAGAAGATAAAACTCACAGCCATTGCGATTGCCATATCCGATTCTGTTACTGTATCCATAGGGGATGATACGAGCGGAGCTTTTAATGCTATTTTCTTGGTGAGATGTGAAGTAAGATCAACTTCCTCGGCAGTGAAATCAATATAGCCCGGAAGAATGAGAAAGTCACTTTAAGAGACAGATTAGAGAGTCTTTTAGTAATGGGAATAATGCAAAGTCGCCTAAAGTGACCTCAACTTACTTGTAAGTCAAACCTTCGCTTTGAGAAAACAATGTATCACACGACAGTCCATCCTTCAAGTCATCTGCCGAATGGTCAATACTATTTAGTTTGCACTCAGACATTTTAGCGAGTTTTAATTGAAAAATTCACGCTTGTTTATTTAAAACACAAAACTGCACTTTAACTGATGCCTTCTGCGAAAACTGTTTTTAAAAAAAGAAAGAAAGACGAGCAACGATGGCGGTCTAACGTCCGCGTGGCAAAAGTGCGATTAGAAATGTGCGTCCGGCAAATGCGAGTGTTTTTTTTTTATACTTAAGAAAAACCTCTACGTATGTCTCTTTTACCGGCAGCGAGCCTATCTCACTCTAATTGTAAATAAGAAAATATATTAAGTGCTTTTTTTACACGCACAAATTATATACTACTTGTTTTAAATAGCGCCAGTAAGTGTTGCCATACAGTATTTCAAATTCGACTTCTCCAAACGAAAAGCAGCAGACAAGGAACACGATTTCATGTAAAAATGTTTTGCGTACCTACATGGAGTACGTCGGTCGTGGGGAATTCTTGAAAGGATGGCGAAAACCCTAGCAAAAGAAAGAACATGTAGAAGCGAATGCAAGTTCATCTTTTTTTTGGGTTAGATTCTACTTTAAAAAAGGTTATAGCCACAACAAGAGAGTAAAACACTGCGCCAACCATAGGAGGAGGAAAATCCACCGTTCAGGCGCCAGTTCCTATTAATCCTATTTTGATCATAATACACCAATTGGATTAAGCTGAATTACTTTCATGTCTTAGATTATATCGTTAGTTCTTCGATTGAGTATCGAAATAAGAACCACTCCATGGAATTTATCTAGTTTAAGTGGATAAGTGTTTGGCTGAATTTAAGTGGACTTTCTTACACCAACTCAAACCCTTATAGGCGAGCCTCTATGGTCTACATTTTAAAGTTAAATAGGTAAATAAAGGCTGTTCCCTTACAATGATTCAGAAGAAAATATTAAAAACATGCCTCTTAAAAGCATTGTTGAGGATTATTTACAAGGGGAGCATTCAGTTAAACAAGGAAGAAAGAGACCAACAAGGCTAAGTCAACTTTTAACTTAGTCAAACAACGAAAAGAGGCATGGCTTGCAAGCTTTTTGCGAGGTTGTAAGGTAGGAACGTTCATTTGTAAGATTGCGAACATAGCTGGGTAGGTACCTATATATATTTTTTTATGCAGGAAATATCTTTCTTTCCATCACTTTTACCAACACCCTGCAATCTATGCTTTCTGAGTTAACGCAACGTTAGTTTTATCTTTGATGATATGGATAAACTATCTAGAATGCTAACAACAACCGGAAATATAACATGTAGTTGTAAATCAAATTGTATACACAATTCAAGGGAAAGAATCAACTGCCCCTAGCCTTGCCGTGCATCTACACCGGTTTTTTTTTTGTCTTATCTTACGTACAAGTACAACGCAAATGTGGACTGCCTTGTCATACCCTGGTTGTTCTCCCTTCTTACAATTTATAGCCATTCGAAGCAAATGTACTGAAGGTACATTGGAACATCTATCCTGGTTAGCGTGTCTAGCTTACTGGCTTTAATATGAACGCGTGTTAGCGCCCGCTAATTTTAAATGAATAAAATGGTGTTTTTCCAGTTTTTAACATAATTTTTATTTCGCCACAATACCACAAGAGACGTCCTTTGTTGAGACTTGAAAAGCCGATGAACAACGTACATGCACGATAGGAAGTCCTTCGACATAAATGCACAACCTAGTCGGCTTTTAACTGATATTTAGAGCTTGGAAAACCTTCATCAGTTGCAGTCAATTGCACGTCTTTTTCCGACAGAGAGAATTGCAATCGAAATGCAATCGACAGGCGACCTTGAAAAGCGCCGGCTCAAAACCTTTAAACGAGTTTTTCCTTTATTATCACCTTTGTCTGCTGTGCCTTCCCTGTCATCTTTATTCCAACGATTTAAGATACTGCCCCCCATAATGCAAATTGTACCTACCCTGCCCCTTTAAGAGAACAGGGACGAATCATAATAACGAGTAGGACCATCCTCGATGGAAAATCTCTAAAATACCCTATAACATCAAGCACGTACATACTTGCAAGTCATCGCAGATGATTTCCCACGTATTAACTTCCCCAGTCTTTTTCTTTTTTCTTGCATTTCGTATATACCTAACTTCTAAGAAACGACACAGTTTACAAAATATGTACTATAATTGCAGTGACGAGTACAGAACTATATATTTCATTTGCTGGATATGTGTTTGTCGTACCGATATGAAAAGCTTTATCCACTGACCCCAGTTTGGTTTTCCGCCAGAGCTGCCACTTCCCACAGAGTCTGATGTCTGATTGTTTAACAGATTTAAAAAAAAAATAGCTAATTTCGATGACAAATAACGAGCAGACGAGCTTCTAGTTTCAACTCTTCATCCGAATTTTATTAAAATAGGTAGTCCTTCTTCAAGGGAAGTTTGCGATGTGTGTAGCTGAAAGGTCACCGAAGACAGATACTTTCTATAACGAAATTGACTGACGTTTATTAAGCATGTCTACGATTTTACTCATCAACGCTCGGCTTCACTCTGGAGTCATCCTCAACAACGACAACGCATTGTGATGAGATGCCAATGCCCGCGTTCCTCTGCTCGCTAGATGACTAGCGGCACGTCAAACTTACGTGAAATCTAGCGCGAATGGTGAAATGACAATTTTTTTATATGAAGTTTGACCTGCCGCTATTCATCTAGCGGTTCAGTGAAACGCAGCCAATGTCGGTGAGGATGCGAAGGTGCGGGCAATCTCGACGCTTTTGACGTAAAGGCTGGTACGCTGTTCAAGTGAAGTGAAATTTTCACTCCTCTCCAAAAAATTGCTGTGAAATTGAAAGTGAAATTTTCACGCCGAAATGTCAAAAAATGTAATGCGACGTACAATAAAAGCCAAGTGCGTCCGCTAGTTTCGGAAATATGGAAAAAGGATTATTTTTGACGCTAATTGTCACGTAATGCAAATATCCCAGATGAGCAACAAATTATAATCTATTTCAGAATAGGACAAAGACTTAATATGAAGAATTCCTTTGATAGTTGTCAATCAGTAGCAGCCCCCAAGCGGAATAGCGGAGGGCAAACCCTAAAATGGAATGGGTCCAGTCTGCTTGATGACGAATTTCAGAGAAATCTATCAAATAGTGGCATGGGTTCCAACAAATTTTCCAGGAAAGCGCTAAAAGCCACTTCCCAATAAATAACAAAAGAACCATTGAAGGGGCAACACTGATTCCACCTAAATAGATAGATATCTACTACATAACAAGTGCACCCATATTTCTCCACACAAAATTATGTAAAGCTCGCTATATGCTCCCAGTTTCCATTCCCACCCATTTAGTTAAGTTCATCGCAACGAATTTTACACCATGGACACTAGGCCAGCCACTACCTACACTAGGCAAAGCCAACCCAATCCCAAATGCGATATAAACGTAAACAAATGGCTGTTACGCGGCGCGGGGCGAAGAAACAACTTGGATATTTAATGCCACAGCTTCGGCATCGCCTTCTGTTGTTGTTTTTTTGTTGTTTTTTCTTCACTTGACTTGTCGAACAAAAACTAAACTTTAGTAAATCAATGCTGTTTGTCGGGGGCGGGTGGGTGATGTGGCTGTTGTGTTTTTAACATTCCCAATAATTTTGTTGTTTTTTTTTTGTTTTTGTTTGTCTTGCTTTGTTCTTATATTTTCAACAATTCAATTATTTCCAATTTAAGAAAGACCTTCGCATCAGTGACACGTACAGTTCAACAAGATTTTTAAAGTGCATAACTAATTTTAGTTATAAAAGTGTGTTGGAGAAACAGAAACAACAGCATAATGTGCCTAATATGCAGTTTTTCTTCCTGAGCTCTGGTGGAACATACAACCAAAAAAAATAGAAGGTAGGTAATTCGATGTTAGTCACTTGGTCAATCATAACCGAAGGATTTTGTCATACATAAGTCACGTGTCCACGGTCCACGGTTTACGCACGAAAATTCGATTTGGGTAAACGAACGCATTTCTCATACCTGATCGATAAAACACTAGAACTAGATAGAACCTCTGACAGTTGACTGGAATGTTCCGGTGGCGATGATGGCGATGACGATGGGTACCTAAATACTTTTCTGTATCAAATCGGAGTACGGTTTTGTTTTTGGTAGATAGTGGACTGCTTGTCATACAAAGTGGATTTTTCCCTCAACAACAAGCAGGAATGTTAAAAGTGAATGCGTCTGTCCTTGAAGACTGTTGAAAGCATTGCGCTTGCATTCGAAATGTGACAGTCATTATGACGTCTGTTAATGGACTTCAGGTAGTTAATACCAAGGCAAGGAAGATGAATGCCAATCAATGACGTTTGAGCTCATTGTGACAGATGTCTTATTAAAGCTTTTGCAAAAACCAGTCCACCTGTCAACCAACTCTTATATTAACATTATTTTTAATTACTAATGGAATTGTAAATGCAAAGAGGTGCACCTACTTAAATGTAGATAATTGGCCAACAGCTAATAGCTCGAAAGACCGACCCTTTTTTGACCCCACAGCTGAAGTCCACACCGCACGTGCTAGCCGTACTTCTTCTTGACGGTTGTCGTTCTCGTTCATCGACCGGTTCAAGTTCTGCACTTTAAGTTGATAAGCGACCCCCTTCACTTGTTTAAGTTACCTAGCTGCGTGTTCCTTTGGTTTTAAACTGTTATTATTATGGAATCACATCTCTAACAAAAAAAACAACTGACTTTTTCTTGTAAAAACTTCGCACTTGGCCTCTGGCTGACAAAACCACGCTTCAAATTCAAAAGAAATACCATTGTTAGTGGTTTGCAAAAATGGCTTCGAAAAAGCGGAAATCGTTTCAATTTGAACATCATTCAACGTTTGCCTCTGTAGTTGTTAATCCGCGTGCAGTAAAAACAATCAAGGTTCTTCTCATCACGTGAAGGACGTTTGCTTTTGTTTAATGTTTCAAAGAAACACATGAAAAGGGAAACGACTATGGAAAATCCTCACCATGGCTTTGTGTATACCTACTCATTATCTATCAGATATTTTATAAACCCCTATACGCAAAGGGGATATTCGAATTTTTCTACCTGAATTCCGACCTAACGGCTACGTACGTTTCTGAGCAATTGCCATTTAGTGCCGATTTTGCTTTTGGGCTAGAACATTGTGCGGATATAATATTAAAATGGTATGTTAAACATTTTCTAAATTTGCAATAACCACCCGCTCTTTGGTAGATAAATTATTTCTTGATGAGAATCGAAGAGCTATATGGTTATTCAAGCGAACAAAATTACAATTTTAACTGGCTTATGTTCGCATTTAGTTTTTTAATCTTCAGACAATTTTCGATAGAACAAGTTCAAATTTAGTACAGTATTAGTCACTGCTGGTAGTCAGCGTCATACCTTAAATAAATTCCAGTGTTTTATGGCTTTTATGCGACCTAATTGCGTATGTCAGAGAATTGAATTGTAGATAAAGTTTATGACTGTTTTTATTTTGTAGTGTTGCTTTTTATTTAGTGGGTACTGTATCGGTTTTGAAATGCAATATAACTGTATGGCTATACAACTTTGCCGCTATCAATTTTTCACTGACAAGAGCACTTGAACTTGAATACGTTCATTAAGGAACGCTGTCATTATCGGCGCTCTTAATAAAACAATTTGTGTAGGGTTAACGTGGGGAAATACTTGGCAAGCGCACGTAATCAATAACTTGCTATTAATCAGACTCCTAAGTGGTTAGTTAGTGCAGGGCGCTTGCTTGTTTTGTTTAGGTCACAATAGGTAGGTATGTTATGGAAAAATTAAAAAAAAAACAGGCCACGGCAATAAAAGAGATTTAAATAACTCGATTCTGAACTTACAGCGTCAAAAGGTAGTTCACGATCGGAGCTAAAATAATATGCAATGTTTCAAATTACTTCTCAATTATAGTCCATCCAGAAAAGGGTCTTGAAAATTCAAACAAATCGAATTCAACGGGCTCTGTCGATCATGAGACATTATTCTTTAGTAAGCTAGTTCACATATGACGATCTAGAATCTAGATCTAGATCAATGAAATGGGTAGTTGATTCGTAAAAAAATTGACCTGCTGTGACAATCGATTTTCAAAAATCAAGTTCATACCGATCATTTGACACATGACACAATTTCTGAACTGAAATGCTATCAGACTACTTCAGTTCCTTTACTTTTGTAATAAAAATGGAAAAGACTGTCAAAATGACGTTGAAGGGTATGAATTCTCTCTCAGAGAGGCAAACTTACGCAAAAGATAAGGACCGCCTTTGTAGTAACCTGTGAAAATTGACAAATAGTTCACCCACCAAAATGCCAAATAGAACAACAAATTCAAATCAGCTGTCAATTTTCAGGCGACTGACAGTTGTTTCAATTCGTACGCAAAGAAATTTGTTGAGTAAAAACTAGTAAGAGGGGAAATATCTTGTTCTGTCGAAGCCGCTCTCTTTTATAAATTATTCGAGTTGAGGAACGACATTTGAGTAAAATGCGTAAGAATTCGGTAAAATTTGTAGAAATTCCTAAAATTTAAAAGTAAAGGAATAGACCTACTGTCAGAGACAAAAGCCTGCTTAAGTTCTTGGTTGCATTTAAACTTCAAACTGTTGTTACTTGTAAATTGCAAGTTATTTATGTTGACACAAGCACTTTTGTTGCTTTGGTTGGATATGGCTGTCATTTCAGGTCTGGAAGTGTTAATTTCTACAAATTATTTGCGTTTGGAGGCGAATCTGTTTCAGTTGTATACAATTTCAATTTCAAACAGACACCGGTCGTAACTCACAAAATCAAATGTCATATAATTTATGAATTCTACTTAATGCAATTTTGCATAACGAACGATATGTCGATAACAAAAACTCGATACAAAATGACTGTTTAAATAGAATTTAACGATTTATTTGATCAGATGTCGATATGTAGTTCCACTTCCAGTTGAAGGAAGATAGTATCTACTAAACAAATGGCAGTTAAGAAAATAGCGCGCATGAATACGCTATGCCTTAATGACTTTTCAATGGCCTGTTATCCGTGTAACCATCACCAACAACTGAATACTGAATACTGAACTTGACCTGCAATGTTTTCGTATAGTAGAAAATATATTATGTATACCTACCTACGGTCAAGTTCAGTAATGTTGCTAATGAACGTCGTCGCTGTTAAATATTTAATTTACTTTAAAGCAAACACTAAGCCATGCGATTGGCGGCATTGAAACTTGTTAAGTTCATCGTCGCAAGAAATCCAGTAACAGTAACCAAGCAACTTTCAATCTAGTAACACCTCAGCGTTGGAGTGGAGCCACATTCGCGGCGTTACAGACCGTGCACATGGTCGTGTGCATTGTGAGGTTTGTTAGCACTAATTATTCACTGAGAAGGTACGTTGTTGAATCGTTGAATTGGACCTCGCACAGTCCATTAAACTTTAGCATATAGATAAAATTAACATAACGAATCAGTAAGAAAAGAGCAGAGATTCCAAAGTTCAGAGACGTATATAAGCGAGTATGCGAGTGACCTTGTGTTTGTTTTGGTATTTGTATGTGGAACTTGTTTGAAAATATTCTCATACCTATAGAGATAGGTACAGAAAGAAGGCACCCTAACTATTTGAGTAGTCCTCTTATATCGAACGGGGCGCAGAGCTCTGTGATAAAGCGAAACGAAAAGCACTTTCGCATTTACAAAAAATATAACTCTTTTGGGTTAAATTGCGCGCGATTTGCTGTCGTGAACAAGAAAGGGCCCTGGACTGAAAATTGAGAAGTTTCATACATATTTCAGACAATTAAGAAGACTTTCAAAAAATAGATGCACATTTAATAAATTCATGTTTCCTATACGTCTTCTGGTTTCCCAATGAAAAAGACAAAGACCCCTTACAAGTTGGTTGAGTCATGAGGCCATTGCACGAGTGGGTCTCACGAAACTTGCGAATTCATAGTGAGTTTAAACTTATTAAGGGCAAAGGGTCCATGATCTTTTAAAGTATTGCCCTGGATGCCTACTATGTTAAGAATCAACTTGAAACTGCAGGAAGGACACTTTTTTTGAGTCTTAAGAAACACCATCGATTTTATTTATTTTTGGACGGGTTCTGTCGAGTCATCACTCGACCGCATCCAGCATTTTCAATGTGACTGTCAATTTTAAACAGCCGAGACGGAAGTGCGTGAAAAATGCATTCCAAACCGTATATGACCCGCATTTTTATTTGCGGCAACGAAATCGCAAAAATTAATTAAAAAGAGAGCATGTGTGTGAAATTCCGATTCAAAAAATGCGTGCTTCATTTTTGGTGCTAAATATAAGTGCGATTAAAAACAACAACAAGAGCTCGATATCTACCGACTGCGACTTTGTAATCGAAGGGATTAAATGTGAAAACATTTGCCGAAACATTTATGATTCACTTTAACTTGTGACAAGAGAAAAATGTGGCAGACTTTTAATCGTCGGGTGTACTCGTCCTATGTAAGGTATGAGACTAAAAAGACTACATCTTCCCCTTTGTACCTTGGCTAACAGAGTGTCAACTGTAAAACCTCTAAAAATCTCCTGTTTTGTAAAGAGCATGAAAACTATTGAACCCAATCAATCAATAGTTCAAAAAAAACTATCGCAAACTATCGAAAAGTTCCAAGTAAAGACATGCATGCCTACTTTTCATAATTAGCGTGTAAAAGCACTTGGATTTCTCACAAACAATATTTTTTAATTATTTTTTTCTAGAGTTAAAAATAGGTTCACATTACTCACTCTTGCTTGTTGCTTCAATCCTTTCGAATGCGTAGTCAAAGATAGGGAAATTTTCGATTCACCAAAAACAGATAAACGGTTGTAAACAATTTTCGTATCTGACGTGAAATTGGATTGCGATATCTGGAGCGGTCGCTTTTTGGTTTCAAAATGTATATCGCAATTATTATAAAAGCATTTTTAGTAGAGGTCTAGTATTGAGTCCGAGTGCACATAGACACTTTAACCCGTTTACATTTTCGAAAATACAATCACTGACCGTAACGCGATTTCGGGTTAATTCGAGCCGGATTTCCATAACTAAACGTCCATTTATTTCACAAACATTCACATTCACAACTTACTTGTCACCAACAACAAACAACACATTAAAATAATGTCAAAGAAGGCTTAGAAGTGACAGCAGTCATCTGGCAGATGCCCGCATTTCTGTTACCGTTTATAATATAAATAATTACCTCAATGTTTACAACCACTAAGTTACATGTTTGGTCATTTTACAAGTGACACATTTACAAGCGTCAAAATGAAACCGGAAATTGAAAGTGAATAAATAGCTTTGTTTGGCGTGGCTAGCACTAGTGACCACTTTCGCTACTATATCGAACGCAAAATATGCTGCCCTGAAGTTTTACATTGAAAAATTAATGACAGCGAAACTCAGCACTGAATTCTTGCCCAGACTGGGGTCAGTTAAGGGTACAACTAGGGCGCCATAGAAGTCATGTCGAATACAGGTTTTCCGTATGTACACAGGGCGAGTTGAGTTCCATATCGAAGCTAAATATTTTAAGCCTCGCCAATCGATTTTCGGAATAAAGTAACGACACTAGACTTGCAATTTCATTGTTGGGAGATGTATGATCTTCAATAATTTCATCACTAGACAACTTTTTACTTAAGAATGATTCGGATAAAGTGTAGCGACAACCTTAACCTTCTCCACTAATGGGAACAACATTTAAATGAAGATTTTGGAAATAATATAATGATTTAAATAATTACTAGGACTAAAATAGTACTCACCAGTTGGATTTAGCTGGAATTGCAGAGCCTGAAAACAAAAAAAAAAAGCGTATTAGGTACATCATATAAGTAAATTAGTAAAATTTATAAAAAAGCTAAATAGATAAGCAACCATAATGGCGAGCCCAGCACTCTACCTCAGAAATAAAAAACAGCTTTTCACTTTTAAGACAAATCCTTGGTAGATAGATCCTAGGCAGGCTTTCTTGTCCCATCTGCCCTTCAGTGCGTTATGTGATGACCATCTTCTCACAAAACTCGTAAAAACCCGCGTATCATAAAAGGAAAATGGTACTAAAGTGCGATATGACAAAAGCCCCACTCAGTTAGCTTCTCATACCTCAACCACTGCGTACCTACTAACAAATATCTTTTTATTAAAAGCGCGAACTAGACAACGATGCACCGCGAAGAATCGGACATACTCCTCAATACGTTCTTTATAAAAAAGAAACGCTATCGGGTACTGCTCAACTTTGACACGATCATTTGGGAGCGAGAGGTCACTGCCAAGGGAACAACCGGTAGGGATAAACACATAAAATATTAGCAAGGTGACTGCTAACTCCCTGTTTCGTCTTATTCCAGATAAGTCGGTAATTCCGGTAAGTGATATTATTGCAGTTGAGCAGTCGGACGAGCAACAGCCCAATGCGACCGAACATGCAACAGCGGCGCCTACAGCACCAACAGCGCCCAAGCGAGTAAAGCATTTCCTAACGATTCACTATGCAAAGCGTGTCGTCAAATCGCAACAAGACTGCAATCGGTGGCGCCGCAAAACGGTTACTCTGCACAGCTCTGATCCGCATATCGTGACTCAGTGGTACGGTGCGCTGCAGAAAATGGTTAACGATCAGAACCGCTTGCACAGTGTCTTGGTATTTATAAATCCGTTTGGCGGACAAAAACGCGGACTCGTTACCTATGAGAAATATTGCAAGCCCCTGTTTCAGCTGGCCAACATAGATGCCAGTTGTATTATTTCCCAGAGGGCCAATCAAATTCATGATATTATGATGACACACAACTTGGACCAGTATGACGCGGTGTGTTGTGTCGGCGGTGATGGCACCTTTGCCGAAGTTGTGAATGGCCTTATATTTCGAGCGATTAAGGATCTAGACATGGACGCCTTGAAACCCAAGTTTATACCGAAACCAAAAATTCCGGTGGCTGTTATACCCGCGGGTAGTACGGACACAGTGGCGTTTAGTCTACACGGTACACACGATGTGGTGACGGCAGCTATACACATGGTGCTGGGTCAGAGGAGGGGCCTTGATATTTGCAGCGTTGAGAACTCCAATGGTCTGATACGGTTTTGCGCCAGCGTCATGTCCTACGGGTATTTGGGCGATATTGCCTTGCAGAGTGAACGATATCGTTGGATGGGAACAAAGCGGTATGAGTATACAGGTGAGTTTTTATAGGGTTACGCATGTGCGTCTTCAAATTTGACAATTTTCCTTTTAGGAATTAAAAACTTCCTAACCAACACTGGATACCCGGCCGAGTTACGAATCCTTCTGGCGAACGATGAAACTACGTTACGATCCGACCAGAACATCGATCAGTCAGTGATCAACAGTCAAGAAGTGGAGGACGAAAAATGCTTTGTCGATTGCCACCGCTGCCTGAGTTCAAGCTTTCTCGCCAATGAAGTTTACAAAATTCAAGATTCGAATCGCTCAAACGACATGCAAGATGAAACAACGGCTACCTCCTCAATAGCGACAAAAAAGTGTGATAGTTATAGACACTATCCAGACGATAGTATTCCAATAACAAACACAACGAAAAATTTAAACAATACCTGTGATAATAACATTTTTAAAGAAACCAATTCCAATTTGAGTGTGATAGAAAATTCGAATGAATTCTCCCAAAATTCGTTCAATCTAGATAGAGAAGATAGAGAAGAGGTGCCTGCCAGAGACCCGCCAGCCGTTTGGAAGGCCATCAAAGGTGGTTTCTTTATGATAAGCGGAGCCAATATAACTTGTGCTTGTTCACGCAGTCCGAATGGTATGTCCAAGTACTGTCACTTGGGCGATGGTTCAATTGATCTGATTTTGGTTCATAAGACAACATTCCTAAACAATATCCGTTTGCTCATAAAAATGGTTAACAAAAACGGCGATATAGTGAGTTTTGCACATTCGTATTTGTCAGAAAAAAAAATAAAATGACTTCTCAACCTCTTTTTAGCGTGACTTGCCATTTGTGGAAGTCTATCGTACGAAAAAGTTCTCTTTCCGTGCTAATCGAAACGAGGAATATGCCTGCGATGGATCGTGCCATCCGATCAACGAGGATGAGCATTCAAAGACAAGCCAATGGAACTGTGACGGCGAGATTGTTCACGATTTGGAAATCAGCATGAGGTGAGTAGTCCAAAGGGGGAACCATAATTGACTCAAGTCTGACATTTTGAACATTTCAGCTCACATTGTCAACTGCTGGATGTACTGATGAGGGGTCCGTATCCCTTCCAAAAGGATATTGCTGCCACCAGTTGTTGTGGTGGGTTTTGTAAGCCGTGAAATGGGTTGGCGAAAACCACAAAGGGAATGGCATGCAACTTTTGGGTGATCTATTTGATGCGACACGGGTTTTAGTATTACTAGAATTATAGATTTTGTTTGTTCCAAGCTATTGAGAGGCACATTTAA
The DNA here is from genome assembly GCA_936431705.1 of Cheilosia pagana. NCBI lineage: Eukaryota > Metazoa > Arthropoda > Insecta > Diptera > Syrphidae > Cheilosia > Cheilosia pagana. The sequence goes on from OW386171.1 coordinate 5,122,293, forward strand.
GGGCGAACGTATCCTTGCCGCCCAGTCGCGCAAAGTACGCAGCTGTGTATATGCTTTTATATACGAGTAGCTTTAAAGCAAAGACTTCAGTCTTATTTGATCTGGAAATGTTATTTTTGCCTTACGGATTCAACAATCTGTTTTAATTTAACTCCAATGGTCTGTTTCTGTCAATCGAAGGTGATTCCAACACGCGAACTTCATTTTTGATTGTCAACAGAAAGGTATGGGCTAGATCTATTAGTCGAAGGTGCCTTTGATACCGTACGACAGTGTGTCTTCTTCGGAAAAACGTATATTGAAATCGTGCACAGCTTGTAACGCAATTTATGTGAATTTTTGTTGAAGCCGACAACCTAACTTAGCCCTCTCAGTTGACCCTTTAGCCATATAAGCATATCTCCAGTTCTCACAATATTAACTAAACTTAGCAGCATCCCTGAAATGCCTTTGCCTTTATAAAACTAACCCAATCCTTTGCCAAATCGTTGTAACTCCCTTAAAGGTTTGATAGACAGAAGGGAGGTTCCAGAAACTAAACAGGCGGCTATATTTCACATACTCGTACATTCCAAATATGCGTAGACATTTGAGCTGGTCAAGACAAGGTTCAGTAAGCATTCCCTCCCCTCTTGATGCTAATTAAATAAATGTACCTATAGATTGACGTTCCAAAAATCGTTACAAAAGGTTGGTAGTAATTTAACACGGGTTAAAAATAAAATAATAGATATATATCTTTATAGAAATGTTAAAAATACATGAAACATATTTATCTTTTTTATCTGTACAATATTGTTATAAATGGTAAGGACTACAGAATAGGTATGTTAATGGTGACGAGAATAAGGAATAAACAACGTTTTTGTATACACTAACAAAAGGGGTTTTATTTGTTAGCATAAAGACGGACTCTGGGTAGGCGAAGTCAGAACGGCACAGAACTAAGTAAAATCAGAAGTGCAAATTACTTTCTAATCTAACTATTCTAAAACATCTAGCTAAGGTACGGTCAAGAAATAAGCACTTACCTCAGCTAAATATGTATCGGCCTTATATTACGTTGAGTCGGTCCAAAAGGACAGCGAAGATCGGTCTGAGACGACCGCAGGATTAACACTACACTACACTACTACACTCGCGAGGGACTGATTTGCTACGGTTGGGGATTTCTATTTCGCGCAAACGCACGGTTGATTGGCGGCACTGTATGAACTTTGTAGCCGACGCATTTAGAGGAAAACACTCGCGTATTTACTTACGTGATCGGGAACATTGATTAAGGGGTAACAGTGGCAGAAGGAGTAACACTCGCGACAGTAAGTTTTTGTAACGGTAGGCGACAGGGAAGGACCGAAGAAATTGACTTTATTGAACGGCAGCAGTCGCGGGATGAGATTTGTTGCACGTATACGAACTGCACCCAAAGAGATATAGCGAAACGAACGATTCACCTGAAATCAAACAAGAGAATTAGTTATTATATTAAATTCGAACTAAGCTAAAGCTAGGAAGTCTGCCCTGGCGTTTGAGAAGTGAATAGAAAAACAAAAAGCATCAAAAGTGGACTGGCAAATGTTTCCAATTTGCAATAGTGCAGCTCAACCCTGCGAAAGGAGACTGCTATCGTGTGAGGAGACCCCAATCCCCCTATAATTAGGCAGGGAAAATTTATCCAAACTCACCGTTACGAAATGCGTCTAAAACACAATGAGCAATGCGAATAACTCCAGTCCGTAACGTTTTCACGCCTCTAACGTGAATAATTTTTTTCGATCACAATTACACGAGCGCTAATTCGGTAGGGACGCCTTGCAAATTCTGCTTAAAAAACACTCCCGTTTCGGCAGAAAACACTTAAATTCAACTAAACACGTATTGATAATCAATTATTTCCAAGAAAATGTAAAGAAAACTTGCAATTAATACGAAGTTTTGAATTTTTAAAAATTATATCCACGGACCAATTGGCAGCGACGTCTATTCGGGCGGGAGCTGAGATGAGAATAAAATAAAACGCGACACCTGTACGGTGACAGCAGAAATTGCACGGATCACAGACACGAACCAAGAAAATATAACAGATAACCGGGGTTTATTTTAGCCGTAGCCGCCACCGTATTCCACTTGCACGAACCGAAAGATTTCGATAAAATATAACAGACAATATATGCGGAGTAAAAACGTTCGTCAAGTTGGTTTTCTAAAAATCGTTTTGATTTTTTTCAGTCGATTTTTATGTTTTTGATAATAAAAACTCACCAAATATTCAACCAGCATTGCATAAAGACGATAATGAATAATAGTTGCTGGTACAAAAGAATTTAGATAGGTTTTTTACACCACTTTAATCAGATATGGGTACACCAACTCGATATGGGGACAACGATACGGGATTTATAACATTGTCGGCTCAATAAACACTCGGATTAGGACGAAAACCGTAAAACAAATATTCGTCTTCCACCGCGAGGGTATAATGAGCGAAAAAAATAGTAAAAAACCGGCAAATTACATTATTTTCAAAATTTTTCTATCTTAAACACTTTGACAGCGAACAGGAACAGACACGAACCGAATGAGTTTCACGAATATAACAGACTGGTTGTGGCGGGGTTGCCAATTTGCACACATCTGCCGTTTAAATTTTTAAATTGTCATCGGTTATGGAAAGTCGTTTGAATTCAAGAGAGATTTGAAAATTTAATAGCTTTTATTTTTTAAATTGACGGTAAGGACAGGAAATAATTTTTTATTATGTTTTTTAAGTGAAAATTTCGTAATTTTGCTTCGAAATTGCATTAACAACAATTTTTAACCTACAAATAACTGATTTTCGACAATATTAAACTGATTTTAATGCTGAAAAGCGTATTTCTGGTTATGCAGCATAAATAATTTGTTCACAAACGACGACTGAATAGGGAAATACCAAACTACCAGGAAAAATGAATTCATGGACTGTCCCTCCCTGGCAAAAACAGCGACGTTCGGTTTTCCAATATAAAATCAGTTGAATAAACCACAAACCTGTAACTACTTACACAATTTTCTGGATACAGCTTTGCTTTTCCACGTTAACAAACACATTGTATGACCTATGCGATATTTTCCACTCGAAAAACAGTCGGGTTAGTTAAAAAAGTACTCATCTTTAATGAAACACGACAAAAAACTTCCAATATTCACTTAAAAGTAGAATTTTTCACTAAATTGTGTGACTTGCATGTGCAAGCTTTGACAGGTAAATACACTCTGACAAGAACAAAGGAAATATAACAGCCTAGTTGTATGCCAGTAGAATGCATTCGACTAAGTATACCAGATTGCTAGCGATCGGCCTAGTTGTTCAAAGAATACATGGCCGGTGTACTCTTGGCTCACATTGGCGTAAGTGCTTCTTGCAACATCTTGATCAAGTGGCCAGACAGAACTTAACTTTACTTGTTACCTCAGCACTGAGTGGCCGGCTTTGCAAGCCTACCCTCCAATTGCTGCTGCCCCCTGTCGATGATGCTGCCCCCAAAGAACTATAGCCACCGATTTGTTTATTTTTTATCATTGAGTCTTTATTTATATATATAATAATAATTAAAAAATAATCTTCGTAAATTGAAAATAATTTTACACAAAACATGGTTTACATTTTAATTACTTATACATTTTTCTTGTTTTGATTGTTGTTTCAACATTTTTGTAACACTAAAATTGTTTTTTTTTTTTACTTTTCATGTTTTTGAGTTTTATTTTTAAAATAAAATCAAAATAAGGTAAAACTACAAAATATAATATTGCAAATATACATGCGCGTGTATGTATATATTAATTTTTGTTTAAGAAATAATCAACCATAGTTTTATTTTAGAAAAATCAAAATAAAATAACTACATACAATGTGTATATTTATTTAGTTTTTCGTTTCTCTTGTGTTTCCTTATTTTATGTATATTTGCGCATGGCATTGTAATTTTTTTTTAAATGAAAAATACTGTTTGTTTTTTTAAAGTCTAAAGGTAACTTAAAAGTATTGCGTAGTTTCGTATTTTTTTTTTGTGTTCGGTAAATAAAATAAGAACAAAATAAGAATCGATTCACATTCACAGCGCCGCGGCTTGCCGATAGTATTCGTAAGCCGTACTCCGAAGTTGCACAAGTTGTGACCCAAATTTGATCAGTGATGATGATTTCAGCTAGCATAACGTCGCTCCAACATGAGGAGAACTGCTTTATTGTACCAAAAGTAATACTTGTTGTTATAGCTTACAGAAATGAAGTAGTTGGTTGCCAAAGTCAGTTCGAAAACTTGGCCGGGCGCTGTACCCTTCTATCTTAACCGTATACATGCGATGTTTAGAGAACAAACTTTGGTATTTTGAGCACAATCTGTAAACAGCACCTTGCTAATTGAATCCATAATATTTGTGATCTTTGGTTGGACTACATGTACGTTCCCAACCCGTCCCCATACCATTAAGAAAACATAGAATAGAAGACATGAGTTAGGAACGTACGCCACAGGCTGGTGGGACGGCTGCAAACACGCGCCCCTTTTGCAGACCCACTTGTGACCGTTTAGGAACCTTCTTACATGTCGCGACTACAACAAAAACAATCTACATGCTAAACTAAAGTTTGAGCAACAGAGCAACAGAGAGGTTTTTTTTTTAAATAAATAGAAATATAAAATATATATCTAAACAATGTTTAAGTAATAATATTAAGCTGATCACTGCAGTTTTGGTTTTTGGTCACTGAGACTGAGTTGTTTTTATTTGTTTGTTTGTTTTGTTTGTCCATTGCAAGAAACTATTGTTACACATTTTTGATATGGAATGTTGCTTTTTTGTTTTTTTGATTTATTTTCCATTGCACAGTTCTGTTTCTTGTTCTTTTCTATTTCAAATTTAAGTAAAATACATTTTTATAATGATAATTAGACATGTCCCTATCGCGGATAACACATAATCTATTATATGTACATAGATACAAAGAAAAGAAAAAAACTTATCAAAGAAGATAGTAAATACTATTGGCCCGCACTGTGTAACCTTGTTTATCTCAGCTTCATCATCTTTTTTGTGCTCTTTGGGTGGGTTTTGGGGGGGTTGTGTTTGGGACATTTCTTTCTTTTTTGTTTCTTCCTTGTTTTTCGGTTCCCTCCAACAGTTGCAGTAATTATCATGCGACCATATCAATGTCACTTACCAAGGAGTCTGTGTCTGGTGAGGATAAAATCGAATCCATGTTTGATCGATGCGATGGCGATAGTAGGTTGTGCGCTGATGATAGCAAAGAATCACTGATAATATTTAGCTCGACCTGTTGACGCGAGGATGAAAGGAGGGGATCACATCCGTGATTGTGATGGGAGCGTGATATCTCATTGCCGGGACAATCAGACACACAACCGTTATTGCCATTTTGATTGTAATGCTGGTGATTGGTATTGGCATTATTAAGGTTACTGTTACTGTTGTTATTATTGTTGTTGTTCTGTTGTTGGTCATGATGATGATGATGATGATGACGATGGTGATTTGGATGATATAGATCATCGCCTGGCAGCATACTGCCATGTGCTCCACTAAGGCAATTACTGCTGTCGCTTAGACAGCTGCTATTGCCATTGGCATAGGCGCTACTGCCGTTCGACATGGAACGCTGCAATGTTGGCGAGTGTGGCGATGAAAGGAGATGATGCGAAAGCATTGGATCGCTACCTTGTACAGGATGTTTATCTTCCATAAGATCTTCCATTTGGCTTAGGGTGAGATTTGCCTCAGACACAACATCGGAAACCTGAAAAGACAAACCAAAAGTTATTTCGCAAGTTATCTATGAAAATATAACTTTGGGATTAGTTTTAATTTTTTAATGTTTGTAAATGATGCATACAAAGATGATGCACTTCTTCCCGATGACCGATCTATCCCACAGTAAATGAAGCCGCTAAAAACTGCTTATCACTAATGTACAACAGCACCCAGCGACCTCATTTTAATAGCTTAAGGCTGACGCATCTAGGGGAAATAAGGTTTCAACTTACCTTATCAGCAATATCTGGTATTAGTGGCGTCGAGTGATGACTATGTGACGTTGGACTTGAGCATTTGAGATACGAATTAGGTGTTGGCGCCGAAACTGATGTTATATTAAATTCCGACAGAGGTAGACCATGGGATTTTGCTTGCATTTCAAGTTCCTATAAAGACAAATAGAAAATAGTAAATAAACTGAAATCCGAAAGTTTTTGTTGTTTTTGTTTCACGACAATTCCATGCGGTGACTAAATGCTGCTTATTTTTTCCTTAATTGTGCAATTAGGCAACTTTGTTTAAACAACTTGAGGCTGCATACCCCTTACTCGTAATAGCCATCCTCACCTCATATCTCTAATGTTATTTAACGTGTCTAAACAAAGCTTGTTCGCGTACTCTGTCTATTAAATCGATGTAGATAATCGCATGGAAGCTACACTTTACTCGTAAAACCAACTAGATGCACTACCTGACACAATTACCGAACGCGAGCCGTTTATTTCCGATCAATCTCTATACAATCTGCAATCGTCACAAGAGCTTACCTTAATTCTATTCATTAAGCGGCGATTTTGAACTTCCATTTGCCTTTGGCGGTATTCGTTTTGCTTTAGGCGATTCACTTCATGTTTTAAGCATTTTATGTAATCGACAGATGATTTAAGTATCGTGCCTTTGTTTGGCCGTATATCACGCACCACTTCATAGTAAGGATCGTTGGTTTTTGGCAACAGAGTGCCAAGTTCCTTTATGCGATCGTTAATGTTGAAACGACGTCGCCGTTCAACTAAAGACAAAAAGTATCACAAAAAGAAAATTGTTTGTTAATTATAATGAGGACACGAAAGAGACAAGCAAACGAAAATTAGAAATTATACTTACTCATATTGTGATTATCTTTCTTTTGGCGATCTTTAGCCAGCGCATGCATCTCAGCATCAGTTAATGACTGTGGCTCTTGTTTAATTGATAAATCAGATGAATAGTTGCTATCAAACTTAAACGACTCGTTTAATGCACTTGAATCGTATTGCAGGATGTCTTCAAATATATCATCAGCCTAAAAGGAAATAAGATAACACATACATTGATTAATCAGTTGGTTGCGAGTGGTTTTTCTAATGTAATGCAAAAGGGTTTTGGTGTTGGTTTTGAGGGGGCAACTAAGGAAGTTCTGTACAACACCCCGATAGCCCCTGTCCTCTGTTTATAGCGTTGAAGGTCGGACTTTGTCTTTGAAAGGGGCTTTCTCAGTATAAGAACAAGTACAGGAAGAATCAGCTCCTCAAAGACACAAAATTACGCACTGCATACTGGCTCCTTCGAAAACCACACAAAAACTGTTAAAATCTCAACGAACAAAGCTGCACATAAACGAAATTCTTCTGAGTGGTTGCAAAGTTTGATGATTTTCATTTAGAACCAGAAAAGCAAGACGCATATTTTCGGTTGCTGTCAAAGAACAGAATTCCTGCAACTTTGAAAATAACCCTACAAGTATGCAGTTCATAATATTTAAAGCTTTTACGATTTCCGAATCTGCAAAAGGTCATTGATTTCCGTTTACCGGCCCAACTAAAGTTGCCATTGACCTTTGTTTTTGAGCCATCGACATCTAAGACAGTTCCAATGGCAGCATTACAGTTGATTGATAGATTGAAGTTTCGTCTCTGGCGGTTGTCAATCCAACTTTAAGGATTCGCCATAGAATGGTTTCAAAAATCAAACTCTCGCTCTTCTCTCTCACTTGATCGCTCCTGCCGCATATATTCTTCGACTACACCACACACTTCCCCTCAATGAGAATGTGAAAAAAATAATAAAAAATAGCAAAAGACTCATAACAAACTAAATAAACAACCTTTAGTCGTAATCATTGGAAAATAAAATATTACTTAAAAACCTCTACAACAATAAAATGCGTTCAAGTAAAAAATATTGATTGATACTAAATGACCATCATTGTCAAATAAACACAGAAGTGTGCTCATTCATATATATATCCATACATGTGTGTGTGTGTGTAATTTAAAATCTTGTTTAACTTTTACTTAACAGTTAAGTTAAGTTCTGTATACGCATGCAGATAGCAGCATATTTCAAGGCCTTAATTAAACAATATCGAGAAATCGACAAATCGTGATGGAATAATTTTCGAAAATATATATCACAAAAACCGAAATGGGTGTGAAATTTTCATGCCCAAGGTATGTAAACAAATAATAGTTATGGGGTGGTAATGAAAGCAAAATAATATGCTATCTGGTTTAGCTACAAATTAGTGAAAAGATTTATTGAAAAAAAAAGAATCGATGATCAATATTTGGAATGTTTTTCGCGTAGCCATTTAAACAAAAATTATAATCAAATTTGGAAATTTTTGTTGATTTTTTCTTGCGGTTTGTGGTCATGCAATTAGGGACGGAACATCATCAGTTAAATGATGCCCCAGAGGGGCTGTCGTGGACGGCCATCCTGATGTATTCCCATGAACACATGTCCAACTTTTTGATTTCTTAATTGCAACCGATAGGAGTTATTAGAGGGCATTTACAACATCGCTTGCATTATTTAGATCTGAGCCATGAAGTTGCTTGCTCAATTACAGTCTGACCAGAATGCTAAATAGCAAGCAAAAAAAAAAACACAACGCATGTACATTTGGGATGTTCATACGTATGTACGCTTTGCCATAAATACAATTCGAATGCGCCGCGTATTTAGCAAAGCCATTCAAAGCAAACGGGTTTCTATGGATTTTGTCATAACCTCCCCATTCATGATTTTGTTTACCTTTTCTTCTGCGAAATGTATCTACAATTGAAAGCTTAACCAATTAAACTATTTAAGTATGTTTTTGCTTTTAATATTCCATTGGCCTCAAGAACGTGCAAACGCAACACAAACGTCATACGGTTTGTCATCGAGTTTCTATATAGGTATAGTAGGAATCTGATTGAAGTTGTAGAAAACCTTGCTTACGCAGATAATTGGGCGATAAATTGTTGCAAAAGTGCCTGAGAATGCAGCGACCTTCAATTAATTCGCTACAGCATTTTAAGCAGCAAAGGGAGGGTTTCTAACCGCCCAAACGGTAGGTACCTACTTCTGCGACTGATAATATAGAATCGGTCTTATATAAGTGAAAGCGATCGCAGCACACAACACCGTCCAACATCGATGTACGATCGCTTAATCGAGACATATCATGATAGCCGTAAGGGATATCGCAAAAGCACGCGATGGAAAAGTACCGGCTACGCGGCTGCTATGACAATGGCAGCATCAATTACTTTCCATAACCACACCTCTGTTGTAAAACAAACAAAATAAAAATATCCCCGATTCAAAATCTATCATGAAATCGGACGGGGGGGACAACAAAAACATTGAGGACAGTGTTGGAGCGATATATTTTGATCACGGCCGCTGGTACTATGTCAAGTGCCATGATAGAAAGATTCACCTGCTCATGAATCTGTCGGGTACGCGTTTTATTGCCAGCCGTTCCACACGGTGAGCGGTAGCACTATACTCCCACTCAGATAGTTTCTACTTATGAATGAATTTCAATTCGCATTCAAAGCATAGGTTATCCTCAGAAATTCAGCATTCATCGTTTCTGATCTTCAAGGACACTCCTATCAAAACCCATCAGACTCTTTTACATTCCTATAAATTAGGTCCAACTGCCATTAAAAAAAAAGAGAAACCCCCGTCAACGTCTACGCAGAAAAAAAAAAAAACATTTTTTTGAACTCCAATTCACTAATCGGCCATGCGAATGTTCAATGAGCGTCATGCGTAAGCGTGCGCCTTGCCACAAGCTTTTACTTAAATGTCAGAGCTTACTTTGAATTGTGTTTTTTTTTTTGCTTCTTTATAGGCTGTTGCCGTTCATTTCCAATTTATACACAACGTTTCTGTTTGATTGAGGTTAACTTGCTGGGATGACCGAGATATTGAACTCAAAGAGGATTGGCTGATCCGGACTTGATGCTTTTGAAATGGTTTTTAATCGGCGCTCAAGTCTTGTAAAAGTTCACACACTGACGAAAGGAAAAACACGAACAAATAAACAACCACAAACAAAAGTGATGAAATTATGTCAAGAATCAAGTTCTCTGCCATGTGAAACAAGTATTTAGACTTCAATTTGATCTTAATTTAGAATTGCTGGCTTTTTTTTGTTTTTGTTCTTATTGATATTCAACTGGTTTGTGATCTTACTTTGGATTGTTTCCACGAATATGAACACAGAGGTGTGGATGGCCTTTCACCCCATTAGCCGTGTCGTGAATTGAATGCCCTGAAGAGTTGAATAGAAGCCCAACTGCTTGCGCTCTGACTTTTGAAAGTATCCAACTCCATGGGATATTGGGCAATTGGTAATACAAAATCAGTTATTCACTGGATCGCTTCTTGCCGATACCATCAATTAAACTGCCTTTTAAAGTAAGTCAAAGTGTGTCCTTGTGTTGACAAAAATACAAAAAAAGGACAACAGTGGCTGAACGTTAACCTATTTGTTTGGGGGTTAGTTTTCTATCTATAAGCGGGAGCGCTTTTTAGTTTTAGGTGCGAATTACGTTTGCTTTAGTTGCACTTAATGTAGTCTGCGGCCGGCATTACACTCTCTCGAGCGACAAAGTGGTACTCGAATTCCTGCCAAAGCAACCTCTCTAACCGCCCCGCTGGAGACTTGTACTTCCAACATCCCCTCGGCCGAGGGGTTAACCCAACTAACACCGGTGCCGTTCTTTTTAAACTCAGGGATCCTCAAGTCAGCCACTCTTTGGCGTTCACTCTCACTGAGGTCACCTTGACATATTTAGTCAACATTTTCTTTAAGTATCATAATTAATTGTCAAGTGCGGTGTACTGTCATCTATAAATGGATAACCACAGTGGTATTATTTAATCGTATAATTAAGGGCAGCCAACAAAAAGCACAAGCACAGATAAACACTGCCGGTTGAAGACGGCGTTTTATACAGAGCTTATCTTGTAGTAATTAATTATAGTTTTGCGGGGTCTCAATCAATTCCGAAATCCCGAAATATATCGTACATCGTATATACAAGGCTAAATGCGTACGAGATACGACATACGAGTGTTGTGTACTGGAAATGGAATTGAATAGCGAGCACCCCTCTCTTCATCAACCACCCTCAAGCAGTGTCTTTTCTTTTTCTATACACTTTAACGACGGAGGAGTGCTCTTTTTTTGTCATCCAGATTAAGTGCGATTATTAAATTGGCGCAGTTAAGGAATTTGTTTTCTTATCGGACCTTGAAGAAGATTGAAAACGAATGTGTATGCGTGCATAGAAAGTATAGAAGACAACACGTGGTAGTTATGTTGTTGTGAAACGACGCGACGCCCGACACCGACGACGCTTTCTAGATAGAAATCGGCTTAAAATGTGGATGGGGCGCATATGGCACTTGGACAGCAAGTGTAGATAAGATATCTGTTTTCGCGATGTAAGCATAAATCTGGTTGTTTAATCAACGAATTGGTATGATAAGCCTATAGGAATTTATGAGCTTTGCTGAGGAAATGTCCTTGCGGGGAAAACCGTGTGTTTCTTTTTCTTTCTTTTTTATTTAAGCTAGCTTCGGTTGAGCTCATTTTGATGTAAAGGGTAAAGGTTGAAATTGGCTTAAGCAATAGTGGCACACGATGTAGGTATGCGACAGAAGAGCATAACGATAACAAAACCGTCGACAAACGTCCATGACACTGAAATCGATTCAGCGAACAAAGTTTGACGATATCCTCCTCTGCGAAGTAATCTTGAATTTCGATTGTGTTTGTTTTTTTTTTCAGGAAATCATAAATATTAATTACATTCGTTACAAACCATAAAAATGGATCATATTTGCTAGTTGAAAATTTATAGAACTCATCCAATAAATCTATTCGCTAGAACGTATAGTAACCGAAAGGAAATTTCCCCTAATCTAATTGTGAATGTGAATGAATTGTCGTGTCGCACTTATCATATCGACACTCGACAGGGTGCAATAAATTAAATGTGTCTCTTATTGTTATCAATACAAAGTTTGTTGATACTTCCTTATATACGTACGTGAGTATATATATCTTCATCGGTAATCGATCATTCAATCTTATTTCGACAATACATCTGATTACGAAGTTTGGGTTTGAATGGCGGCTGCAGTAATCAGTTAATATTTCAAGAGGCACCTAGCTACAGTAAAGAAGAGGCTGAAATAGGTGAAAGGGTTTGGTTTCTATTTAGGGATTACCAACTTTGCCTAATGGGCGTTCGGATGAATCGGAGGGGACACGTACGCTGTGCCATTTTTAGCTGGAGAACCTAGATTCAAGGGACCCATACACGATATAATCAGGATTACCATCAAAATCACTTAAAAAATGTACGAAACATCGGAACAAACGCACAAGCACCCGGTAGATAGATGTTCCTTTGTTCTGCGCAGTTAAAGTATTGAAGGTTCTATCATTTTTGGAAGAGATGTCCTGTAGCAAAACGAGTTATGCCGCGACTGACGCTTTCCGACAGTGTTTAGAAATGATTAAAAAAAATTACAAAGTGGGTGCTCTCAGTAAGTCTCTGATTTTGTTCTATTCTTATGAAAACGATTTGATTTTTATGTTGGGCAGTATGTCCGCCGCAAATGTCTTACCAACGTTCGCACCAATTCCAATTTCTTCTATTTTGGTTACGAATTGCATTGTTTTAAAGGTAACACTTTTAAATAATATATATCATAAACTGAAATACAAAAATGTAAGAAAATAAAATGATATAATGCGGTCGATGAAATGTGATGACGTTTATATCATTTTTGGTCAAAATCGTTATATATATCCAAAAAAAGTTCACGAATACTGAATGAAATGACAATGAATATGAATTTGTGCATAATAACTGTCCCTATTTGTGAGCAATCTGATGGATAAGTGGCAAATGAGGACATACCAAACATAATTGAATATCTATGTTAACAGGCTTTGGTAGAAGAAGTATTTCTGTTGTACAGGACACCTACCGAACGAATTTCCTGGAGTTTCGCTGTTAACATCATCAAACTGATTTTCAACTTGCGACTAAACCTCATTCTCAGTCAACTAGCGCCGGATCTAGTCCAGCCCCCAAAGATATAATAGAATGTGCGGATAAACGACGGAAAATTCATCAAGAAAATAGCTGAATATTCTTAAACGATACGTCCAGAGCCAGACGAATATTTCCCAAATCCAGGCAGCCGGCAATTTCATAAATTAATTGTTACTCAAACGAAAAACATGACAATTATACAAGTGCACCAAAAGTGCAATACAAATACAAATTCATTGAATTATACATCTAGACTAATAATAGAGTTTGGTTAAACAATTCATCAAAACGATAAACAGAGCCAGACAAAACCAAGTTAAGTCGAGTAAATGCAGCCGAATGCAGTTTATATTAGGATAGGAACACCCTCGTAATTGTCATAAATAAATTTCTGTTATTGTTGTTGTTTGGGGATATAGTTAGGCGATTATGGCGCCACAAAAATTGAACAATACTGTTTGCTCTTTACTGTTTATTTGCGCATGGCTCAGCTACTGAATTATTTATCGAACAATTTTTACTGCAAAATAAAAGGGACTAAACGTCGTATACTTGATCATAAATTGCTCTCGTTGACAAACATATTTCGCAGCACTTTGATAAACTTGTGTGGAGATGATAAACACCAGAAAGCGAAGAGATCGTATATCACACCCCAATTATCTGGGTCTCACACGATGCTAATATTTGCTTGCGGCTTTGTAAGTTTTCGCTACCAAGTCCGCTTTGGTATATTTTTCTTTTCTTTCCACTAAGTTCTGCGCTTCGTGGAGTGAGCTTTCTTATCAGACAAAGTTTATTTAGTTAAATCTTACCATCGAGTCTCATAAATAAATTCCATGTACTAATATGATTTATTGTGTTTCGCATATATTTATCTATCTATTTAACCTATGACGGAACGATTCGAGATGAAATACTGACGAATTTGTGGAAATATCGGATTGCAATTTCTCATTATACTGCAAGCCCAACTAAAAATTAATTAGATAAGAGCTCATGCAGTACAAACTTGTGAATATTTGTACAAAGATCGTGCGGGTATTATGTTTGACACAGATAGTCCTCAAAACGACGTAGTGTGACTCAAGCTGCATTAAGTTTTCAATTGCAATTCTACGTTCATTAATAGAATTTATTAACAACCGGTATTTGTAGCAGCACGGGCGAAAATATAGACTATACACTCAATCAGATATAATAATTATATTTTTACAACAACCGAACACAACATCGATGGGATAATAAAATTAATTAAATTAACAGCAACCAATCATAATAAAATATTTCGAAGTGGGTATTGTTGGATGAAGGTTATAATTTTTACTTAAATAAATGAAATAACTCATTTTCAGGGGTTAAAAGCGTGCGGCCATGAAAGTGTTGTAAAAACGGTAGGGGGCTATTATTGCCACCCTAGTAATAAATCTCATCTCATGCCTAAGTGTTATGCGGACGATATTTTAGTGATTTTATAGGCTTTATTTTTAGCCACAACAACATGAAGAAGGTTTAAACAAATGGCTTATAGGGGCAGTAGATGAAGGAAGCAAAGAGAGGCGCTGTTAGACGCCTGTAAAACGTTGAAGGTGTTGAATGGGGTAGGGATCATTATATCAACGTAATGATTACCAAATGCACCCATACGAAGGAGTCATTTTGGAAAGAACAACCCTCAGGATACACTGTCATTCAGTGGCACATTGTTTACGCAGCAAATAAATTACGAGCATTGATAAAACAAAGGGTAGTAGAGGACTTAATAAGCTTAACCTTAGTCTGCAGGATTATTGATGATCAGGCTAATTTTTTTATGCGTGCAAATGAAAGACGATAGGGATATGTTTGTGAAAAATAAGGCTGCTCCCATAAAACTGAACTTGCTACTAGTCATTTTTCAAAAGTTGCGGGTGTAGAATTTTCAAGTGGGCCCTTGCGTTTCTAAATCAAGGCGTAGAAAGAAAATATCCACCCTTCTCAACTTGAGTCGTAAAATACAAAACATCTATCGTAAGTTCTGAAAAAAAAAAACTGTACGATCGTACTCAGCAAAAAGTGAAACAGTCTCACAATAATATTTGTTGCTCAAATGAATCATATATACAAAAAGTCTTTACCTTTCCACTTAGGAACTCAGACACTTCCATCGTGACTTATCGCTTTAGACAGATTTATGAGTACATCATCTTTATATGTGTAGTATGTAAAGAAAACAACAACTGAAACTGAAGCCGCAATGAGGTTATTTAATATTTGCTTTTATATTGGTGTTGCAACGTGAAAGCGGAATCACGTACCGCCATTAAATGCATTGTGTAAGCAAAACCATATATTGTATATTGACACATAAATAAAATAAATAAATTCGACCAGAGCAAGAGTAAAAGCGACCCATCTTAATAAGGACACGTTTTCAGTTAAAATCACGTCACGCAGAGCAGAGTGTTTAACGCAAAATTTAAAACAACAAATTGCACCGTGATTTTGCAAATCGATTTAATAAATAAAACACAATCAAATATCAATTATTAGCACATGTACGAAAATTTGTGAAAATTGGTCTGTATTTTTTTTAAAGTTATTTAATCATTTTAGGCCGCTTGCTAAATATAAATAGAGCAAATAAAAAATAACACATTCAATTAAGGCTCATTGATCATGCACATGTGTTGGTGTTTCGTGTGATAGAAAGGCGCGAGATTTTGAACGGCTGCACAAGACATGAATATGGTCATAGAGGAGAATACTGCATGGGTCCGCTCTGGTTGCAAATATGTGAAGGTGAACCGTATTTGGGTGCGAATTTTTAGAGAAGAAGGGTCCTATTTGGAAGCCAACCAGTATTTTTGTAGTACCAAGAGGAGCTTAAAAAATCAAGCAGGCAAAGAGGGCACCTTATAGAAGAACAATGGGAAAACACGTCTGCAATGGAATTTTGTTGTCTTAACATAGGTAGCACAAACAAGCATCGTCATGGCCCAGCTATAACTGCAGCCATTGGCAGCAGGAAGGAAGCAGCAAATATCGCTAAAGAAAGTCCACACATCATCGACAGATTGGGTAGACGGTCATTATAGACTTTAAGTCCAAAATATGTGAAGCGGAGAGGAATTACAATGTTCCAAAGAGCCCCCACAAGTTGGTATTTACTTGTTCAAAGTTGAGCGATCCCCTTCAATAAAGGTGACATCAATCAGCGGCCTAAAAAAGGCTGAATCGCCTTACCAATGATGGAGCTTTTTTCGGTTTTGAATGGTTATTCGAGAGTATTCCTCACTCACGGTTGTAACATTAAATTCTTAACCGGAAGGCCTGCTGCTCCTTTTTTAAGCCGATTCGGCGAGTTTTACACTAGTAAAAACGGTTGTTATCGCCATAACCTCAAGTAACAAATGGCGAAAAGCGTATAGCTTGGCACCAGCCCTACTTTTGCATATTCCCCATATATAAAAACCTTCCCAAGCACTTTTACTAGTACTTTAGCGACTTAAAGCCAACTTCTGTTCATTGATGTCTACTCGATTCGGTTTAATCCAACAATTGTCAAGTAGGTCAATACTATTAATATTCCTACACACAGTTGAAAGCAGTAAATAGAGGAGGACAACAAATCTTGTTGCCAGTGAAAACCCCGAAACAGATCGAAAATCAATGCGAATCCTCGCAACAAGTTAATAACAAGTGCTGGAACAAGTCCCCATATGCCTGCCCAATTCTTTGAAAGCAATTAAAGTTGGATTCGATTATCCAGTATCCAGTATCGTCTGGTTTTGGTCCACGTCGCGTGCAGCACCTACTTATATGTGTAATGTTTTTTTTGGAAGATGATGTTTATTTCTATTTGAAGGTCCATTACATTATTATAATTAAATGACTTTGGGTCGCCTTGACGAGTTGAAACTCTATACAACTACAGTGTAAACAAAAGGCAGTCTCGCGTCCAAACAAAATTTCGAAATTTCGAAAATAATTGGCTACAATTTAACAATATAATTTGAATCAGTGAACACCCCCTGGGCAGTGACGGATAATGATTTTAAACTGAACCGGAAATCAGGTTAAACTTGGCACCATATTTCGTGTTGTTAGGGAAGACTCTTTAAACTTTCATTACAAGCCACTATGAATCAGATCATGGGGTTTTCCCCATTGACTTGTTTCTCATTAAATTCAACTGCTTAACTAAAACTTACCCTAACAACTGAGGGAATTTATATAAGCCTCGACAACAGCAGCAGCTGTACTGCAAGAGAGACACTAGGCACAAGTGCAACAGAAGGTTGTCAATTTAATCTTGGACAAGCTGTTCCCATGGCTCGTGTCTGTCTGTGTTTACATTCCCACATTTTAAACATCGTATGAATAACGCAAAGATGAATCAGTGACAACCGAGGAACTTGAGGTTGCTGCGCGACTTTAAACTGAATGTCGTTCTCGACTATTGAATACGTTCATTATCATCGACGTAGCTCGATGGTTCAGCTCAAGGTATGGTGGAGTAGGGCTTTTCAGGCGTTCGCTAATAAGAAAGTCGTTGGTTCCTTCCACGATTGCTGGTAAGGCTATCCGTGGTCTTTTAAGCGCTCTTGGACAACCCCTTGCAGCAATTCGTGCTCATATTGTTTGGCAAAACCTTCCATGGCTCCCTGTTTAGCGCGCCTCTTCTTTTTGTAACCACGCAGCATGGAAATAACAACCGGCATTGCCCTAGGTTCTGTTCAATTGTCACGCTTCACAAGTTCAAATAAAATAAACACAACTTAGTTTTTAGTCGAAGGTCATTCCATTCCATACATACGTATAGTTGTGACGACGATACCACAATGCATATTGCATGCATGATACGACCACATTCCATCCCCCATTCCGTATCAATTTTATTTTGATTGGAAGAAACAATCAATTTGCTTGAGGCAGAGAAATAATAACACACGTCTCTTATCAACATCTTTGGGAAACGATGAATTCATAATTCAGAATCCAAGCGTCAACTTTCTACACGTCAGCCAATCAGCCAATGACGGATTACAATAATTACCCCCGTTTGTGTTGTTTTTTTTACAAGTTGTAAAGTTCTCTTTCGGGGAGTTTATGGCCAGGCCCAATTTAATCATACCAGTAATAACTGTTGCACATTCATTTCAGTTTCAGGGTTTTATATATTTATACATAACTTTGTGTTGGTTTTTTTTTTTGTTTTTTTTTGAAGGGAATTCACATTTCATTGCTCTTGCGATGCGTTTACATTTTTTTTTCATATTTTTGTGACTAATTCGGAGTAGGAGGGGGCGTGGGGGGGGGTGGGTATTCGATTTGTATTGTCGCATTGAATGCGAGTAGGACACGCGTGCTTACACCACCCTATTACGCGGCGGTAGCGTGTAATTGTCATAATTGTAAGCCAGTATACAAGTGGGCCACAACCGCCACAAATTCGAAAATGATGAGGGCTTCTCTATCTGCGGTTCGATGCGGCTAATGAATTTTGATGAAACCTTGTGTATATATTGTGGCATTATGTGTATCTGTGTTTGATATTTTTATTTTTTTTTTGTTTTATCTGTCCGCGGATAGTGCGGCGACCATAAATTGTCCGAATCCGTCTTTGATTTGAAATACGTGCTCAAGTGTATGCGTGTACGCAGTGTACATAAGTCTTATTAAAATTCAATTGCTGATTTGTTAATCAAGAGACATTCATTTGCGTTGGCTTATCACGAAAGGAGCATCTGTCCGTAATGCGAGGCGTGGGGTGGGCGTCTTTCGCGAACTGAAGATGAGTATGGATGGAAAAATTGATTTGATGATCGTAATTAAGCTGTCATCTAAATGGTTTATAGAGAAACGAGAGAGGCAATTTGAGAGATAAACCCTTGGAACGCGTTGTGAAATGAAATATGGAGTTGCTGATGGTTTTTCGGACTTTTGGTAACAAAACTACTACCGAATAACTCTCTGAATGCGTAACCAGGATACTACTTTCGGATTTGCACAAGGTAACCCCATTCGAAAACGTTTTTGTTTGAAACTGACGCAATGCAAACACCCTCACAACCGACTGAATGCTTGCCTGTGTACTATACGGTGATAAGTTAACTTTACACCCAGATAACAAGTGTTTTCGCAAGAAAAGCACTTACAGTCAGTGGCCACAAATTGTGATCGACAGGCACAATTTAATTATATATGCATTTGTGTGCCCCAGGGGAACGCACTAAGATGATTAATATATCACGCCGACAGTTGGGGATATGATGGATATGATTGCAACGACTTTTATACTCAATTTAAAATTTATTAGAGTTCAGGCGGACAAGATTTTGAGTGTCTGCGTTGCAAATCTGACCAACTAACTATTATATAAGTAACGAGGCCTGGTGAGCAGTGTAACCAAAAGTCGTTGGTTCATTTTCTTTAGAATGGATTGACTCAGTAACATTCTCGTAACATTCATTCAACCTACCTACCTAACACGAAAATGATATCTCCCACTCTCAAGTGAAATATAGAGCCGCAAGCAAGTCCATGTCCTATCGACACCAACTGCGCCCCAGACAAACGAAATGCCTTCTTCAACGAGCTTCCATCTTTGGCGACAGTAAGATGAAGAGCTCTCGCTGATTTCGGCCACATTTCCATTCATACATCCGCACATGAAGTGGTAACAAAACAGCTGGCATTGTATAGAAGCATTTGGTGGAGAATCTAAAAGGGTATTCAAATTTGAATCAAAGGAAGAACACAAGCGCATTAACGGTCGGCAATAATTATCGATTATCCCCCTCGGCCACTCCACAGATCACTTAAATTGAAAACATTAGCCCAGACTAGTCGTGTGGAAACAAAAAAAAAAAAAAAAAAACAAAAAAAATCGATAATTTAACTTGTGTCCACAAAATTGTAATTATGGGATAACGACACTAATTGAATGGCTATTGTTGAGATGACGCTACATGCCAAGGTGAACATAATTCAGTGTATGTTCAGAGATTTAATTTTGCATTTCCGTTCCGAGTTACGTGAATTAACATTAATGAACGCTACTAAGATACACAAGGGCATGGTGGAATTTTTCGATAGAGAAGATCTTCTCGCAAGATAAACACTCCAGCGGCAGCAGCAGCTGTAGACAGGGGCTTATAGCACACTTCTATTCAAAAGTAATTCACATTGTACCTACAGTGAATACAACTGCAACTCTGTTTGAAGATTAGAGACAAATTTGGAATTTGGATGCGCTAGGGATTAACGACAGTGCATCCGATTGTGGTTGTGTTGGGGAACCCAAGCTGTATATTATGACGTTCCCCTGGAGAGAAGACCAACGCTATTGATTCAGTGAGGCCGCACCAAAGACAAAAGTCACTGGAAACACGAATTTTGTGCAGTCACTTGTGGAAGAGTTGCAAGGACTTGGAGTATAACCCTTCTTTATGCAGTTCTCTGCTCGATCACTCGCTTTATCGAGATTTTTATTTCGAAATAGGGACAGATCGATGTTGTTTCCTCAACAAAAGTTAAAGTGTTTTGCTAGCTTAAGCTGGTTAATAAAACTGCAGAAGGGTTAATTCGTGAGTTTTTACGTATTGAGAAAGATATAGCCAAACTTTGTTCACACTGGCTGGTTGGGAATGAAGTCATCAGTAAGGAAAATTCATGGCGGGTCGCATGAAAAGGTAAACAAACAAAAATCGTACTTACTTGACAGTTTATCCGTATAGGAGCAGGTATTGCAAACGCAAAATAGAAATAAGAAAATCTTGAGTTTTCTTTTTGTACACATCACTTGTTAAGTACTTAAAGTTTGTATATAAACATTCACACTTCACACACTTTATTAAACTTATTTAGTAGCAATGCTAATACGATTAAGGATAAATATTGACACTTTGGATTTGGATGAACAACAAATCATTTCTTAAGGGGAAGGGAAAACAAACTTTTACGCAAAAATAAAAAAAAATCCGAATGAACAGCGAAAACACAAAACGATAAACGAAAGAATTACGAAAAACGAGATACAAAAAAAAATAACGGTGCACAGTCCAGGATTGACAGATAACATTTTCGTTAACTTACCCACCTGAATTTGGGTGAATTCTTGATCTAGATAAATTGTACTAGAAGTACATATGCAGGGTTGGTTGGTGCAGAGACTTGTCAAGTGTCAATTAAGAAAAAGCATAAAAAACAGTAACGAATTTAGAACCAGGAAATGTTTGTCAAAGTTTTCGTATTTTTTTCGGCCTCATATTTCTGTTATAGCGCTGAGTGCATTTTTTGTCACTTTTTAAATAAAAAGGACACTGACATATTATACGTCTTTAAGAGCGTACCATCACACATTAATAGCACGGAAGATGTAAATGATGTCGAATACTTAATAGACGTCAGACGTGACATGTATTCTCGTCCATTTTGGGCCATCTTGTTCTCATTGCCTATCATTTGAAATGTTTTTAATCATTAATTGGATCATTTTCAAGTGATTGCAGATATGCCGGTCACCGTTTTGCGCATCTATTACTATGGATAGAAGATCCATGACATTTTACTCTTCTAATATGTCATTTCATTTTTACGCCTTTATTAGCAATGACTGTCATTTCATATTAAAATACGCGTGCATGATGTAGTTAAAGCGTTATACTGCAATTTTTTTTAATTAACTGTCAAATCCTGCTGCCTGCTTTCATTCATATGGAAGGATATAACACCCTCACCATAGAGCTTTTTCTTATAATACAAACGGTAGCGATCTGGTACATTTTTGGTACTCCACTGCAAGTTTTAACGAAAAACTTTGCAACACCGCATTTTGTATTCAGTAATTTCAGTTTTCTTCAGTTTAAGTGCGCGATCAAAGTTAGGTGAAGTGAAATTTGTTATAAAGTTGTTAAATTCATAAAATATTGTTTAGAAAACCAGCACAATAGATAGAAAGCATGGTAAGTCGTTTTTTCAGTAAATAAATATTACATGTGTAACCCTCAGGATGCTCTATTGCACGAAAAATATTGAAATTGATTTCAGAGTTTCTATACTTGATCGATTTTGGGCCAATTACACATTTGATTGTGTTTAAATTATTGAATTCACCCATATAATCGATTCTTATTGGTTTTTAAAATGAGGCTCACAGTTGGAAGCCGGTTTCCTGCACTTTTGACTGCAATCGGCTGTCTGGTGTGTGCCATTTTCGTCAAGTTGAATTGAGCTGAGCAGGATGCTTTCTCAAATGCCACCATTTTGTTAAATTTTCAAAAACAGGCACAGACAAGAAATGCAACTAACCGAAACGACGAGGCTTTCAATTACCTACACCTCGGATGTCGGATCTCTTTAGGGGATTATTGTTCTTCAGGATTCTACTGAAACTGGTTAGTTTTGTAGGGCGTTTGATTGATAACTGTCTTTGATGAAAAAGGAAGACGTCCAATTGGTCATAAGGGTAGGTAGGCCTTTTCTGTGCTTGTATGTTTTTAATAAGTTGTTGCACAAATTGCATTGCACATGCTATTCGCCATAAACAATCAGGCGCTGCATTCTATCTTTATTGTTTACAATATGACAAAATTGGTATATGTTCGAGGTGGATAAGATATACCAAATTACCTGAAAAGGAAACGTGAAACACAGTATCAATCGTGTGACTGATCACATGTCAATAATACACTTATCTCAAGTGATTGAAGTGACTCAATTTATGTTTTGTTTTGCTTTGAAGAAAAACTAAACTGTTTGAAAAATAAAAGAACTACCACGGGATACCAAAATTGACGCAGTTACCACATCACATGCCATTGAAACATGAGTATTGATAAATTGCAGCTGTTTCCTTCCATGTGACTGATAAACCCTAATCCTTATTCTTGTAATGTAGGTGGATAGGTAGAGCGGTATAGATTAAAAAATGCGATTGATACTTTATCAGTATCACGTTATTTCTCAAAAACAATAATTGTTTTGTTTACAAACACAAAATGTCCAATCGACGCAATTCCAACGCTTTGCCAATTTTTCAAGGCTTCACTCCCACTATTTGGAATGCGCACACTTTCTTCTGCTGCAGTTTAGTCCAAATAAGCATGGAAATATTGTTCGGGTCCGAAACAGACGACGGACTTACAAAACCACCAATCAGTACTCTGAAGTGGACATTGTTTGGGTGTAGGGGAATACAAGACAATAGACAAAACCTAACCTAATCATTATATCTTTCGGCCATTGATTGATTATTCAGAACTGGAACAAGGCAAACATCACGATATGAGATAAAGAAGACACAAGCTGATTTAATTAACTAATAACGCCTTTTGGGCTGTGTACAGATATGTTTTTGAGTGTACTTTTGAGTGAGTTGAGTCCGATTGACCGCGGATAGAAGAGTTGGCCTTCGTTTCTATTTTATTATTAGATATTATTCAGATCAATTTGTTACCGTAAAGAATGGGAACGTTTAGTAGGTCTGTGTTGCAGTTGGCCTAGAAAGTTGACATTTCGTATATGCGGCTGACTAGCTATAGTCCGAGTTGGGTCGTTCTTATTTCACTCTTTTGTGAACCCAGTCGTCCTCTTGATTCTGTCTTTCTTACGTGCCAGTCCAATATATCTAAGCAATCATTTCTTACTCATTTCGACTGTGATGCGGCACTGTGGGTTTTTTTTTTTTGTTTTTTGATTTAATAAATTGAGAACTTGAACCACAAATCCTAACGAAAAACTGTTGGCCTCACTTGGCAAAAAATCGTTTGACATTGAACTTATATTGCGACTATACATTTCAAGTTCTCAAACTCGTTGTTCCAAGCACCGGCATCCGACTTAAGTCTAAATAAATGCTTATTCGAGTGCACTGACTATCGGTTGGACTAAATCGAAGTCGTAACTTCTGAACGATATATATTCCTCATCGATTTGCATTGTCGCTTCTGTTGTTGCTGTATTTATTATTTTGACAAAAACACGATTGTTGCCCTGTGCAAATTAATCAACGGATATTCAACTGAAACCCCATCCAGCGTGTCGTCTTAGCCTTCAGCTTTAACGTTTAAGACAGAAGCGTACGTCACGTCTCGAATTTAACAGAAGATTCTTTCAAAGCGAGTTGCGAGAGCACGCCAACAATAACAATTTCGGGGATTCAATGCAAATTTTACACTGTGTGTGTGGGTTTTGACCCGTGGCTGTAGACAGGGAATGTGATGCTTCGTGTTATCCGACTCTGGTGGTTTTTTTTTTTTGGTGACGGCTATCATTGCAATAAAATATTCGAGGCAGGTATAATTTGTATAGATTGCAAACGGGTAGGGTAGTGACACATATAGATACACTTAAACGTGTGCCAATTGAATTAATTTCGTGGTCGTTAACTTTGCCTAATATCTGTTACAGTGTGTAATGACCTAACTTTGTGTCATGCATGTCAGCGTACACTACACTGATTTGTGATTTGGTACATTGTGCGCGGTAATGTTTTAAAAGGCATTCGGCGAATTGAAATGGTGATTAGATTTCTGTGCTCGCATAGATGAGCACACACTGATATGCATTAATCGCCGGCAAACAGCTCTGACATTATTCAGTAGAAAGAAATTCATAAATCATTTTCTCACCTATCGCTATAATTGAAGTTGCAAATAAACGTATGGAGAGGAGGATAATTTAATTATTTATTCACGAGACCGCGAAATGTTTACAATATTCCCAGTGCTCGTGAATAAAAAGTTGCACTCAAGTTAGGTAATCCATTTAATTTGCAAGCACGAGGGAATTTCCCATCGCTACGTTCTTCTGCCTGCGACTGTGATATTAAAAATCAAAAGTTGTTGTGTAACTACCTACCAAAAGCATTAAACGACAACAAGTATTGCCCATTGGTTTAGTGTCTCGTCAGTTTTCATGGTCACGAACCCATTTTATCAGTAACATAAAAATGTAGTACCCGTGCTGCTTTTAGGGAAGGTGGCTAGATTCTGATTCGCAGCAGCCGCCACATTTATACTACTTCTGAGTAATTGAATTGAAAGTGTCTGCCATTTCCTCAGTGATACGCCTGCCCATCAGATGGACTGATTACGATCAGGCTTTTCGGCCGATCGTAAATGCGTATGTTAACAGTGAATCATCAAACCCTGAACATGGGTCACTTCTATAAAATGCTTCTGCGTAGATAGCCGCAACTATGGAAATTTAATCACAGAGAAGTTCTCTGCGCCATAGCCTTGCTGATCGATTATACAAGTCTAAGGAAGGATTGGCACAATCTCTTTAAGTGCATTGTCACTTATCAAGGCAAAAAAGAAAAGAAAAGAAAAGAAGAAGACAACCTACTTGAACCTAGATAGGAAATAAACTGAGATTCAGAATTATTCAGAATATTTGAATAGATTTCTTGAAGCGAACCCGCATTATTCAACGTCTGACACGTCAAAATTTCAGGCTTAGCCATCGTTGCGAGTGCATATTCTAATTGGAGTTACGTATACTGATTTAATGGATTTGCCTCCCTCGTTATCCGGTTGTTGATTGTTTTATTTATATTTATGCGAAAGTTGGTTACGTCTACATGAGCTTTCAACTTTTGTACTTTCTTCTGCATTCGCATAAACCATAACACTTTAAAGGATGCATTTGCCGCCAGGCCGCCACTGACTTACGGCAACAGACAAAAATGGATTTAAGGTTCAAGATTAAGCTCTTTGGGGCTACGATATCAATTAACTTTGTCTTATACTGTCATTTTTCAAGCACGCGTCGCGTCGCCTTGACCATTTTGATTGATCAGCAAAATGTGGTCTAGCTACGGCAATATCTGGAATGTTGTCGACAGTGGAAGTTTAGCACTCGAACGTGGGCTAATGTAACTGGCGTTGAAGCTCATAATAGAGTCGGCCATGCACGAAATGATATTGAAATTTTCAACAAAATGGACATTTGTGGAACTGTTATTGGACTAGATCTGGTAATAGGTTTTGCCGGGCATTGGACTTGGTCCTAAGCTCAGTCAGTTTGTTTTATTGGTAGAAATTGGTATAGTCCTACTGACAGTACGTTTCAAAGCTGCTTTCCCAATACGTTGATGTGTTGGACTACAACGTCCTGGTCAACAGTATCTGACGAAGGTCACTGGCAACTGACTAAAAGATCTGCATATGAAAATATACATGTCTTGTAGTGGAACAAAGAACAAAATCACCCTTAACTCGTGGCGAATTTGCGAATAGATCCGCTGCAAGTATTCACTCGAAATTGAGAATCTAGCAGGATCAAGGTGGAAACCAGCAAGCGAAACCCAGCATCAAATGAAAATTAAAATTGATTTACCTTTTGCTTTTGATTAAAACAAATAATCGCGTAAGAATATTTGGCACAATTTTATTGTTTTTATTTGTTTACTGTAGACTACACCCTCGCTTGTGTTTGCTTGCCAAGTATACCGTATATATATAAATGTACCTGCCTGTGGTACCTATATCGCTATGTATACGGCGCGTTACAAAGATTACAAGATAAGCTGTCAGCACTCGAAGTAAGGTGGTGGGAGATTGATAAAGAAACGACAAAAAATAACAAGATTCCGTTGCACCCGAGTGTATTACTATCTAGGGCATCTTGTGCACAAAAAAAATATAGATACAACATGTAAACAACGTCATATAGCACAGTGATAATGAAAATATAAAGCAATTTCACGTTTCACTCACCTTTTGTTGCCGGCGTGATATTATATTAAACACCGGCATATTTTGAGATTTTTTATTTGAAGTAATCCGTTTGCAGCGTACCTTCGGCAGTTTGGCGGCTTTTGTGTTCGATCAAGTGGTTCGAAATTAAATAAAACTATCCTTAACTATCAATATTGATCACGTTTTGTATTCTCAACAAAAGAAAGCCATACGATTTATGCAGTTGGGCTTCCTTCACAGCCTTTCGTTATATTATGTATGTTTTAAATTTGTTTGCTTTAATACTTTAGTTTTGATGCATTTAATTACATGCAACAGGTGATGAACATTTACACAATCCCACTGGGTGGAAGAATACTAAAAATTCTATTTTGTACCAAAAATGTGTGTTTTTTTGTTGTTGCTTTGTTTTTGTTTCTTTACTCTCACACTTGACGAGTTTTGTTTTTCGTTTGTTTGTAATCGTTTTGCCAATTAATTTATCATCATCACACAGAACTTTTTCTTTTTGGTTTTATTCTTTTTTTTTTAGTCTAATGAATTCAAGTATGAAGAAGGACAAACACAAATAATAACGAAAGTAATTTGAATGAAGTTAAAACAAAAAATGCAAACTACTAATTTGTGTGTTGTGTTTGTTGATAAATGTTTATCATCATCATTACGTTCGATAGCACCCAAGCAGACAGTTTGTTCATAAATTCATTACGTCACAGGCTTATCCGCAGATTATGCTCATGCTCATTGTGATAAATCAAAAGTTTCTTTCTTATCTGACACAGTTTTTACCCGCGAAAGGATTACCAAAATATGTCTTAAATCCGATGTAAATTGTTGCGGCACTTTACTAGACGAGGCACTTATGTCGTTACTTATTTGAAAATATTTACATCCCTTTGCGCGAGAGAGAGCAGTTAGTAGTTAGTCTTAAGTCAGAGTTTGAGTTGAAACCCTATCCAGGTACATCACACTGGTTGTAGATCAAAGCAAAACACTTATTTATTTTTTTGTAAACATTTATGCATTCCTTTCCACTTACATACTCATGGGCAAACCATTTAAAGTTAAGAATTATTTTTCTTTGAATTTGAAACGTGAGAATGCATTTATCCGAACGTGTATCTCAGAATGAGTCTTGTTTATTTCAAAGTCACAGTCACGCAGCAATAGAATGTCACAGTCAGAGGCACTTTACACAAGAAAAAAAAATATAAATAATAAAAATCAAAACACACTACAATCTCCAGCGAACGTTAATTTAAACAAAATCAATTAAATTTCAAAAGTATCCACACATCTCTTAATAATATATAAAACAAAAAAACGAAAACACTCAGGTAAAATTTATCGATCGATCGTCGCAAGTACTCGTATACTCCTCGCTGTCAAGAATATATATAAGTTTTATTATTTTTTGATTTCGACTGGCCAAAGTCAATAGCTTTTAGAGAATACAAACTACAACTGATTTGCAACGTGCTACCACTTACTACGCTTAGCTTCGCCAGCAATGGATCGCAATCTATCGATCCAGCCAAAGCAACGGACGAACCCGCCAGCGCTAGTTAGTCGTCAGTAAGGCCAACGGCAAGCAGCCAGTAAGCGACGACGTTCGTCAGTGACACAGTGACGATAAAAATTTAATTTAAACCAACGAAAAAAGTACAATTAATAATAATAACACCGTCGTCGTCGTCAAGCGTTGCACTGGTGAGAAGAGAAGACGACAGCCGAGACAACAAAACCAAACAAACAAATAAATAATAAAATAAATATAAAATAATAATAATAATAATAACAACAAATCGTTGGTAGTCGCGTCGTCGTCGTTGTCGTCGCGTAAGCGCACGGCAGATTCAAACCGGGCCAAACGATTTCCAACAACCCAAACTCACCGAACACCGAACACACCGCACCGCACCGACCGACACAAATCGTCGGGGGTTTGGTTCGCCTGCCTCACCAGCGACAGCGCCACCATCATCATGCTTTTACAGCTCAGAATCAGAGTGTCAGAGCGTCAGAGGAAAGGGGGGGAAGCCCATAGAGAACGAAACGAAATGGAAGTGGAATCGGCCGAATGATGAACTTCATTCTCAGATGTGCAACATTTACGCTCGCGCTAGCGCCCTCAAACAACATCCCTACCACGACGCACCACGACCATCACGATCAGTGATCAAGTCAAGTTAGTCAGTCAGTCGGTCAGCCAGCACAGCAACACAAAAAGTGATCTTATCCCAATCCAATATTTATTAGATAGAATATTGCAAGTGGGTCCCGCCCGGCCACCGACATTATATGAAAAAGCTGCCTTATTGTTTATTAATTTGTTTTTGGTTTCTTCTGAATGCTTTTCAAGTTGATCGTGATCGTGCGCGATTCATTCGGAAAGGGGGGGGGGCTTTCATCCAAGATAAAACGCTGCGGGTGTAGTTGTTGCTGGTGGTTGTGGTGTCGTGCGTGCGTTAATTCTTTATTTTCTATTTTTTTTCCCTTCTGTTTATTCTATGCTGGTTCTCTGGGTGATTTTATCAGAAGCACACAAATAAAAGCTCATTGGAGATTAAAACGATGTTTGACATGCAACCGCAACATAACAGAAAACAGACAAAAAAAAAACTGTTTTTAATCCGAACACAACATACAGTGGTGTGGAGAAGAGAGAATAGAGTACATCACACAACGTTCGTTAATTGGTTTTGTGTTCCAATATCATGTTCGGCCTGTTGGTTTGATAGCATTCCCTTGATGAACTTTACTTTTCAGTTTGTTTGTTTGTTTGATCCTTGGATGTTCAGTAGGTTAACTTATTATTCGTATGGATTTTTAGGCAGGATATCAACCCTTAAAAGAAATGTATTGGCATGACTGTTGTTAAAGAGCTTCATCTTTACAACTACTAACTAACAGTGATGTTATAATCCGTCAATTATCCAGATTAAATCGCTTTGAATGTGACCAATTATAGTCGTCGTTAAGGCTTCGAAAACAGCGTCGTCATATGCTGTAAATTAGCGAATTTTTGGCAATTATTTATCAGATATTTTGGCGGCTACAATTTTGAAACCAAAAAAGGCTGTTGTAATCTATCTACTACTTAGGATTTTGTAGGAGAGTTCATCCCTAGTACGAGTACTGCCATTCTGAGTTCCATGAGTCTTAACAAACGGTGTACAACAGGCACTCAAGTGTTGCTGACTCTTTTAAAAAGTATGAATGAAAATATAGCATCTTGAACCGTAGATGGACGAAAGGAATAAACCGCTCTTTGAGCAGCTGTTGTATTGGATCTTGTAAAGAAAATTGGTCGTTTTTAGTGCCGCAAAACATCAAAATCGATGTCGGACTCCACTCATTGTGTAGTTTCTGTGAGCTTCTTTCTGATTTATTTTATTATTTTTCAATTACAAAAGTTCGACGTGGGAGAGAAGAGTGGTTCACAACACCTTAAACAAATTCAGGATAATTTTTCTTCGCTGTCAGTTAAATTTTGCTAAAATTTTACATTTTAAAACGTGCACTTGGCTTTTAAATATCTCATGCGCTGTCTAAACTATGTTAAGCAAATATATCACCGAAACGGGGAAAAAACTCGTTAAAAAAAAAGAAAAAAAAACTGCAACCGAACTAAACTGCTAATTATTACGAATGCGATCACCATCAAGGTCTATGTGTGCTGATGTGTATGTACAGTGTAATATTCGAATATATAGTGCGAATCAAGTGTGCACTAAATTGTGGCATTAAACGAACACTTTGTATGAGCATATTTCGCCGCATGAAGGCCGATTGATAAAGAAAAAAACTACAGCTAACTAAATGGAAAAAAGACCCTTGAAGGGGCTTTCGAAATACATTCGATAAACTGCCAATGACAAAGAGGCCTTTTAAGGAAACTTTTCATTTAACAAATGTAGGGACCTACTCATATTTATTCATTTTGTTAAGACTGACCAACACTATTCGTAAATGTGTGAATTAAACCGGCATGCACAAAAATATTAATTTCATTATCGTCACTCTGCCACATAATAATTGTTTGATTTTAATATTATTCATATTTTCTCCTGGTTCAATACAAAAAAAAAAACAACCAACATTTTAAGGAATTTTTGAGGGAGGGACAGGCTATAATCAAAAACACGTTTCCCACGAAATGGCTCGTAATTAATTAATATGTTTTTAGACGAAATGAGTAGTTACGCATCAGTTCCTTCTGTATGTATGTACTATTGTGAACAGCTTGTTCCATTCTTGAAGTTGGGTTGCTAATCTTTTGTGGAACAAAAGTTGCTACAGTCTCAAGAGACTCACGTGTGTATAAAGATTTTTGCAACTGTCAGTTTGCTCCTCGTAAATTGGGCTGATGACTTTGTCAGTTGTAAAATGTGTACGCGCGGCGGACATGTTGTTGAATTGTTTAATCCATCCCAAAACAATGTGCTTACAGTCAACTTGTTAACATTATATGCACATCTTACACCGCGTGTGATTCACTTTATTTCTACGCTCAGATTAAATGATAAAATTGGTCCAGATACAGCTTAGCTTAAGATAAGCAAATTTTGTATTGATATAATACCTACCTCATCATCATAAATCTGTTGTTTTCTCTTTTCCTGGGCCTGTTTAAACATTTAAACATTTAAACAGTTGAACAAACCGCTTGCGAGTGCAGCATATAACTGAGTCACCTAGACGTAGGGCATATGTACACATGAATTAACTGTTTCGTTATTACGTAGATACATTTATAGCTTGAGACTGAAATATAATTTAAAAGGGGATCACGTTTTTCACTCGTGTATTTGGCTTGTATAAATCCACCAAAATTAGCAGACAAACCCCCCGATAAGATTAAAATTGATTTTGGCTTCATTCGTATTCGTATCATCCGAAACAAAATCTTCTTTGCACACAACCATTACGAACATTACGAAACAACCGCATTTAGTTGTTTCCCTCATAGTAACCAGAATAAACAACACCATGTCTAACAATAGAATTATTATTATGATAAACTACATATAAAGCCCACCCGTTTCATTCAAAAATAGTTTAAACACGCATTTCGCTATCCAAATAGAGAGAGAGATGGATAGGATAAATTAGATAACAAAAGAAGGTGTGAAACAAGGCCATTCTAAGTCTTCCATTTTATCTTGACATTTGTAAATATTACAAATGAAAAACGAGTAAGCGTCGCGGTTAAACTGTTGTCACCAGGAGCTTTTCTTTCTTCCAAATGCCTGACACTTGCAATCCTAACGATTTCATGTTCCTTTGGGTGTCTAGCTTAAGTCCCAATAAGAAATAGAATTAAATGTTCTCCAATGCGTCTATCTAAGAGATTATTATTTATCGTTGAAATAGAATTAACTCTTCATAGCTGTTTTGTATGGGACTTGTTCTTCAGTTTTCTTATCATTTCAAAGTATGATACCAACAGTGCTTAACAAACACGTTAACAATTAGATTAATTGGCTTGTGGAATGCGGCGAATTGGTCCCACTTTCATTTTACCCATCGATGGGGTGGTTTTCACCAGGTTTGCACCCAAAAAGAATCAACTGTACCTGTGCTGACCGTTTTTAAATGTCAAACAAAGTCTGTAGCTGTTTCTCTCTCTCTCTTATTTCTTTTGTTTTTAACTGAAACTCCCAATAGGAAAGTGGCAGATGGAAATTATCCTGTAAGATTGAGTTGATCGAGTTCAGCTTTTATAGCTTTTTTTCCTATCTGAATGATAAATAATTGTTTTCGCTCATGCACATGCCTGGCTGAATTCAAAAATCAATTTGGCCT
Source organism: Cheilosia pagana (assembly GCA_936431705.1). Taxonomy (NCBI): domain Eukaryota; kingdom Metazoa; phylum Arthropoda; class Insecta; order Diptera; family Syrphidae; genus Cheilosia; species Cheilosia pagana. Next base: position 5,154,939 of record OW386171.1, read on the forward strand.
GAGGTCAAAAAATGAGTTGCACTCAAAACTAGGCCTTCGGTGCAGTGGCTTAGTATGTTGGACTACTAAGCGAGGGGTCCCCGGTTCGAATCCCAAAGAACCAAATTACATCTTAAGTTTTTTTTCCACTGCGCCACGTCTGACAAACATCCGAGAGGAAAACTGTCATGAAAGAGCTTCTCAATTAGCCGTTTGGACTCGGCGTAAACTTGTAGATCCCTTCCATTCTTCCCAAAAACTGAAAACTCACACAAAACGAATGGCTGTGAGAAGCTATGCCTTGGGTCCCACAGACCTGTCGCGGCAAAACTAGGCCAATTCTTACCCCTTACCTTCATTTTATTCTACACCATAATATTGGTATTTTGTATCGAAGATTTTGCCATTGTGACCCGTACTATTGAAGTTTTAGTATTGTGACTTAAGAACAAAATGTAAGGTCACCAATTTAGGTCACAATTTCTGACTTTATGTAACATTTTAGGCCCGTGGGTTTGTTAAATATCAGCTGGGCGTTAAAAATGTGGCGAGTCACTGGTGCTTTCGTACCTTTCATCGCATCACCATAACAACAGATCTATTCTATGTCAGGCTGCACCCTCATACTCACAAAAAATTGAGATAGTTTGCAGCTTTCGCATAGTTACAAAAATTGACCGAGTACTTGTGACTTTTTGGTTTTATGGAATTTAGATTAACTGTCAAAACCACTTCGGATTAGCTTTGGCATAGTTACAAAAATTGACAGAGTAATACTTGTGACTTTTCGGCTTTATAGAATTTAAATTACCCGTCAAACTTATAAAAAAGCACATCTTGTTACCAAGGCGTGCTTCAAAAGAAATTAACACTATGCATCGTTTTTTTTTCCAGTGTGAATATTTTCCTAATTCTATTTTCCCACTTCGCTTTTTATATTTTTCTTTTCTGATTACTTAATTCAACAAATATTTGACTAACTCAGCAAACATCTTCAATGATAATTAGTTTTATTTGATCCATTTCTTGATTGTATACTATACAAGGTGTGTGCGTACTACGTGTACTGTTGGTGGCTGGCAGGGAAGTAGTGCTACTACGTTGCCGGCAGTGGAAACTGCGAGTTTTTGACAGCTTTAATATGATTTACAGACGGTCTCGAATTTTAAAAGTCAACAGCGGAGATAAATACTTTTTTTTCTTTCTTTTCCGTAGCACACTTGTGAAATCTCCTGTTTCTTATCACTGACGTTTAAGGTGTATGCTAGAGTATTCTACGTTGGGTATGTGGTTTGTAACGCAGATAATCTTCATCGTCATGCTAAATATTTTTCGGGTCACAATAGGTAAATTCACATGGGACTTTTCGTGAGTTGTGAGTTTGTTAAAGTAAAAGTGCAGTAAAATTTTGTTTAAGGTTAGCTGTAAGTATTTCAAGCTTACAAACGAGTTTTGTATTGCCGAGAGGTATAAGTAATAAGTAAGATTGCAGCCTCTCTGTATGTTTTTTTGTTGTTGTTTCTGAAACACCTCTAACCACATTAGCTTATGATAATTGTTAACAACAATGTGGGTCCGCAAATAAAATTTGTGGAATATGATCAAATCGGATCAAAGTCGTGGAAAATATCCGAGACGTCTGTGAAGACGACAACGATTTGTTGTCATGTCACCATCATGACAGAGAACTTTCTCAAAGACTAGTGACGTCAGGTCGCACTCGTTTTTATTGTCAATTGCTCAAATACAGTTGAGTAACGTTATTATTCAAAGTTGTTTGTCACCATTTTTTGTGTTTTATCGTGCGAGAGTGGAAAAAAACACATGTTATCTTTACGTGCGTACCTACGTAGTTTTTTTTGTCAATAAATTTTACGCAAATTAAGAATTAACAAAACTTGATTGATAGACGTAAGTGTTTTGTAGTTGAACACATTGCTCACCTCGAAAAATATAAAAATAAAAGACAAATAGTTAACATTCATATTTCAATAATAATACAATCGATGCAATTCATCAAGAGCTCTTTGTCGGAATGTTTTATCTATATACATGATGTCGTTACTCTATATATTGGGAATATCCAAAATACATATTTTTTGTCATTTGATGATGGAGCCAGTTGATTGATTTCGTTATTATAGGTGTCAAATATGTGAATATAATATGCAACGCGTTTTCGGTAAGATAAAACGTGGGCTTCTGGTTTTCCTAATTAATGACTAATTAGGTTAACATTTAAAGGGGGCTTAGACAGAGGTAGAAACACTCGCCGAGTCGCCATGCGAAGCTTTATTTATGTGTGTTAATTTGTTTTCGAACACGTTTTCCGGTTCTTTGAAAATATGGTGACTCTTGAACTAATTGTGATTGCGCAGTATATAGTATAGATGGATATCTGGAAAATATTGTAAAAATAGAAGAAAAAAGACTCACCTCAGAATTGCTGGTTGCCACTGAGCTCAAACTCGGCGACATTGCGCCCGCCGATGGACCGGGGCTCGCGTTCGTTGTCGTTATTGTCATATTACCGGAGAAATGACTTGCACCGCTACCGCGTCCGAAACTGGTATTCACACCGCGATTATTATTATTATTATTATCATTGCTACCGCACATTGACCGGCAATGGCTGCCCAAAAGCTTCGAACCTATGTTGCCACTATTATTGCTAAGCGCCAGATTATTGTTGGAATTTTTAAAACCACTACCGCTATTAAAACCACTGCCACTGAATCCTTTGTTGCTCATCGAGTTGGCGTCGCCAATCGATGCCGATGCTGAAAAGTTTCCAACGCTAAACGGCGACGATTGCATGCCGGTGCTGTTGGTTGTCATTGGCGAACAATTGTTATCCTGCCGATGTTGCTGTTGATCGGCAAATGAAATGCTACCGCCGCCGCCACCGCCACCGCGTATATTGGTCGACGAAGGTGAGGCCAGGGAACTTTTGCCATTCTGCAATGAGAAAAAACCTTATGTGAGGGCTTATTGCGGTTATAGTTTGCGCATTCTAAAGCAACGCACGTCACGGAAATATTCTCAAACAATAATCATACAAGCCATTCAAGTGGGACATTTAATCTTACCTGACAGAATATCTGTTCGCCCCAATCTCCAGATTGCTTAAAGGATTCACTTAGAAATTGGCGAACTTGACTTTTTTGTTTTTGAATGACATGATAACGTGTTGGATTCTCCAGTACAGTGCGGACCTTAAATTAAAATTGACAAACAAAACGTGGGTATTGATTTAACCAGCAATATAAATTATTTGGAGGACGTTTAATAATCTGCAAACACTTACCTGTAGTACTTGTGGCGGAACATCCACTCCAATACTTTGGAGTGGAACCTTAAGTGTTGGCGTAGTGCTCTCACGACCCAATTGACTGTGTTGCATCGGTGAAGAGCTATTTAGGTATGGCGAAAGCATAGGTTGCAAATGATTTGATTGTTGATGTGGGTGCTGTTGTTGACGCATCTGTTGCATGTGTGGTGGTTGGGATGTATCCATTCCGATAGCTGTGTCTTGATTGGCAACAGCACGCTTCTCAGCCTCGCGTCGTTCCAGCTCTTGCTGCTGCTGTTCGCGCTGCAGCTGCAGTTTGAGCTGTGTTCGAGACGTTGGGGTGGCCGTTTTGAACGTTGGCCTGTAATGAAAACCAAAACGATGGCAGCTCGATAAGAATAAATTTACCAAGACCTGTTCTTAAATATTAGAATTGCAAAAGCTAAAATTCGTTTGCTTATTCACAAATGAATGAATGTACCTACAAATATTTCGAAAGTAAACAGAGAGCTACCTAATTCAGCCGTTGGGATAGTGTAGTGGATTTCTCTCAATTGCTAAATAAAAGAAGTTTGTACTAGAGCCCCCTTTTAACCTGGAGCGCCATCTAGTTTATTTTTGGTAGATAATTTCCACCAATTCAAACCTTCAATCGATCAGACGTTTTACAAGCAGTCAACACGTCGAGATGTTTGCTACTCTGATTTGTAGGCTTGCCTATTATTTCATTAATCAGTTTAATATCTCTTCCTATCAAAAGCACCTACGAAATGATTTTAAATTCATGTGCCTAAAAGTATGCCACAATCAAAGCGGTTCTCGATTTTATTTCAATCTGCGCCCTAAAATGTACCATAAAATAAATTGGAAACGATTGCGGCAATCTGAACAAGAGTAAAAAAACAAAAAAACAAATGTAGTAACGCATCCGATAGCGACTCAGTGACTCATCGTCATCGTCGCTGTCAGATCGATAGAGTTTGCAAAAACTAACCCAATCAGAAATAGATTTTCCCCAACAATAGGTGCGAAACTTGCAAAAATAGAATTAAACTCAATCGAAGAATAATTACCCTCCGGTTAGTGGTGGCAAACCGATAACTCGTGGCTCCTCTATTAGCGGCACATCACCCAAGTCCACGATACTTGGATCCATTTCCAAGATCATTTCCAGGTCCTTGTCAATGCCAACGGTGACACGAATATTTGTCATTGCGGGTTGCTGTTCGCTGGCATTTAACGGATCTGATTGTTGTATATGGTGCTCACTGCGATTGTGAGGAAGTTGGTTCATATTCTCTGATTGTTCGACAACCATATCGTCATCAATATCTTCCATAGCAATAGTGGTTGGCTCGACGCCAACTTCAATATTATTAAAATCTCCTGTCACCATATTATCCGGCGATAATACCATATCGCCACTTGTGCCGATATTATTATTATTGTTGTTATTGTTGCTATCGATGGCGCTCATGTTGGGCTTGCAATATTTAACAATGCCATCAGCGGCTGCCTGAGACGTTGAATACGACCCACTGCCACCGCCATCTCCAGACATTTGTAAAGTGCGCACTCTTCGCAGAAATTCGTGAAACTCCTTAAAATTATTATCGTTCGATCCTCCTGCGCCTCCCAGTGCATCGGCCGATGTTGCAACGCAACTTGTGCTTGCGCCTTGTTGTTGATATTGTTGCAATTGTTGTTCAAGTGTTGCTGCTGTCGTTTGTTGTCCGCTCGACGCAGATACCGAGGAATTCATTTTGACGAACCGCTCGATGATATTTTTCCGCAAAAAGAAAAACACGCGCTACACTTCGATTTCGAAGGACAACATTTCGGCCAAAAATCGCAAATACGCACACCACCGATAGGGATCGAACAAACACAAAATGTCCACTTTGTTGAAAATAAATAATTCCCTTACTAGTGAATCATTTCGCACACTGAACAGACAAATTTTCGGCACGTTGCGCGCTTTACTTTCCGCGCGATCCTCTTTCAAAAAACAAATCAAATCACTATGTACTTTTTGTGAGTAGTGACAAATTCGATCGGGAAATTTTCGTTTGCAACAAAAAATAAATAAATAAATAAAAACTACAATAAAAAGACAAGTTCAACTAAACGCACATTTTCTACAAATGATTTTGAGGAAAATATTAAGGGGAAACAAAAGAGATAGACAGAAGAGCGAAGGAAATTTTCGTTTCATCGATTGGAAAAGTTGCCAAAATAAAATATTTCCGTATCCCCTCGCGCGATCGCTTTTCCCATCATTTCACCTCAGCCCCCACCCTGACATTCATATGTTTTTTAGCTGTCAGTGAAACAACATTAAATGTTGTTGTTTAACAAAACACAGCGCATATCTAGACAGTTTGTATAGTGACTGACCACTTCTTGGCCATTGAAAACGCATGCGTTTTTCTGTTAAATTTTTTATAATTTTGTGCACAGTCGAGTGGAAAAGTCTCGGGTTTTTATTTTCTAAAATGAATTTCAATGCGAATTGCTGAATAGAGAAACTTTCGCGGGGAAGTTACACCCTCAGATGTTTGTCTTCAGGTGTAATTTATGCATTTCTAAACGAAGAAATCAAACAGGCAATAATCGCATGAAGCTGTATGTTTCAAGTTCTTGGAACTACCACTTTTGTGATGTACCTACGTATCTTCAATTTGTTTCCTAAGGAAAGTGTTGTCAATTTTGTAAAGCATACTTTTACGTATCTTCAAATTTGTTTAAAAAACGAGCTGTTGTTAATTTTGTAAGACATGTTTACTTTATCTCATGTTATAGATAAACGCGCACTCGTTCGACGATGGTGCTAATAACAAAATGGTATTGGTAAAAGTGTTGCCATACCTGGGAACTATTCTTACTCTACTATTGTTTTTCCGATGAATTTTATAATAGCAATTTATTTGGAAAAGCAGCTTTGAAGTGCTTACAAATTTTCTATCCCTACTGTAGCTTAATATATCGCTCTGCCATGTAGATTACTTCACGAAAAAAAGTTGCAGCTCGATCTATATCATTGCGGATCATCTCTGTGGAGGGTGCAGGTGCAGAGTGCTTTACCACGTCGAGAGCAACGTTTAACACGTAGCCAGACTGGAGCTACGTAAAAACGAAATTTTTACATTCTAGGTGATACAACTTTCCATGCACTTGAACTTGGGAATTTCACCAGATTATTTAAGTCACCAGTTGCACGCTTGTGCAAGATCGGCATAATATGTGCAATTTTTGTTTTTAGAAAATCTTTTGGCATTGACACTCAATTCTTTAAATAGTTGGTTTTTGGTTTGACGATGTTTTCTTTCGTTCTTTTGTGGGTGAGTGTTGTAAAAAACGGGACAACATTCGTCTTTGAAAATGTATTTCCTATTTTGTTGTTCTTACATCACGGAATCAAAATTTATTTCATATTTTGGTAGAAAGTTACCATTTTGGCCTTCCTCTACTGCGTTATGTTTGGTTACTCCACTTTACATGTCCTAGTGACGACTGGTTTGCATATTTCTGATCAGGTCGAGTTCTTATAGTTTGCTGTAGCAGCAGAACCGACAAATTCCTGTTAATTGTTGGTTACTAAGCCAACTAAGCTTTTTTTGATTTATGCCATTGATGGCAATCATTTCTGTAGAAAACGCGCTACCTTCCATTCACGTTCCGAAGAGGTACCAGCCTTTTTATCTCCATTCATCCAACTTAGCCTAAAAACACACCCTCAATGAAACCTAAATACGCGTAGGGGCCTCTAAAACCTAAAAGTTTCTCCATCTCTCAACACTGCAACCGACTTAGAAACCCCTGCAGCTCTTCTAAACACAATTACCTCATAGACAAACCTTAAGGCCATTATCTACAAGTAGCTAACTAAATACTTAGTAATGGTTAAGCGCACTCTAAAATGTGCTGACTTTATTAAATAGTTCCTATAGTGATATAGAATCTATAAAATTAGTATTTTTCGCAACAGCAACAAGCAAACAACCAAAGCTAGCTCTGCAACGGATGATGGAAGCGTTTTGTTATCTCAAAGCAAATTCACTTTATAAATCATTTAGATCAATATCGCTTTCGATGATATAAATAAACAATAGAAGAAAATGTAATAAATAAATATATAGTTATTGCGAACAATTTCTGAAAGCTCTCATATACATTATGAAGCGGAGAGCTTCTCTGCAATAAGTTAATCGCTGTGCAAACAGAATAATATAGCGTTTTGTGTTATCGCCTCGTATACATCTGATAAGATAAAACTAAATCGTATACTGGTGGAGGAGGAATTTTTGTTGCTTTTTTATCAAACCTTATATAGGTGGTGGTCAGGGGTCAATATCACATTTATAATGCTTCGTGACACCCGTACACGCGCCAGACATGGGCTGTGACGCCTGAAGGTATAGCTACCAAGAAGTTAATCTAGAAATTGTTAATCTATATATACTAACAATTAAATTAAAAACTTGTCAACTTCAAGTGATTGCTTTGAAATTTCGCAGTATCTGCATGTCACTGTCGGGGTAGTTTTGAGTCGTTCGATCATTAAGTTGCGATTTGTAATCGTTTATGGCAGGATTGTCTGTAAGCAAAAAATCATCATCCTGTTTCAGTTTGTCTAGTATGTTAAGCACAAGATCAGGCGGCCGACACAGCCATTCAAAACTGAAATGTGATTTAACTATCCCCAGAAGTGCAGTCTTTTTCACTAAAGATATAGTTACTTTTACTCATCATTGCGATCAGCTGATTCGTAGATAACAACTTCATCATTTAACCCACAGAAAACTAAATAACCCAGAGCCTGTTTGCTATGATATCAATAAACATACACCATCTGAAACAACTGCACCTGAAAAGCTATGTTGTGATGTAGAAAGCTCAGCCGAAGCTGGGTTGTTGTTTTGTGTTCCCAAAATCCATCAGCTGATTGCCGCTGTTCATCCTCATTCCAAAGGTTTGTCCCCTTACCGAAATCAACAATTAGAAAGTCGACCACGGTTGTAGGTTCTTCTCTTATTACACATCGTCGCATAATTTACCTACGTAAACAACATAGGGGGACTTTTTTTTTGGGGGAGAAACCCCTTTGACCTAAGAATATCAAAACATATTATAATGTAGAGAGAAAAAAAAAATATCTTAAAGCTCGATAACGTTATTTAAACGAAGACGACAACGACGACGACGATCTTGCACGCGAAAAACCAAAGCTTTGGCATGATCTGTCACGACATGACAACTGCGGTAATGGAGCTGACAAAACACAGACGATTTCAATTAAGCTACCATTTTTTTGCTTCAATTTTTTTGTTATTTATCTTACTTGGTAGGCGCTACATGTTGCTTCGTTATTTTTCATCCAACCCCCCACCAAATCGATTGTGTGTACAATATTTCCACACGTGATCAATTTGATTTTGCAGAAAAACAGAAAACAAGTGAAGTAGAAAATCTCAAAGAAATTACAGAAAGCTACTCTTCAACTGTAATGTCAAGAAATGGATAAACACTTACACTTCATCTGGCGGTGGAATTCGAGATTTTAATTCATAAAACTCTAAGCTCGGCGCATGGATACCATTTGCCCTTATAGTTGCGATTTCGTCGAGATAGTCGATATCAAAATCGAATCCCAAATCGATTCCGGATTCTGCCATGTTGTCAGTGCTAATTGTTTTATTGATTTATAAGAAAAATCCGAGGAAAGGCAGAGGACGTGTTTGATTTGATTTTTCAATCTCAAAGCCCGGTATCGGTATATGTCAGGATGACATTTCACTGGGCATTTTCAATACACTCACACACGCGAAAAGGATAATTCACCGCTTGATCTGCGAAAACAACGCGAAAAAAAAACAATATCCACTGTAAACTTCAGCTCGACAAACGTCACTTGCTTTTTTCACTTTTTTTTTCGTTTTTCTTTTTTTTTTACTTGACTTGTTTCTTTTTTAGAAATTTTGTTAATTCCCTTAATTTCGCGCGAGCAACCGCGATCATCAACAACCAACTAGAAATCGACTCCCCTCGGTACCGATGGTGGTCATCGTCAGTTTCGACTCTTTAACTCTTTTAGATTTACTCAACGAAGGGAGACAAAAAGCAAAAAGGCAAAAAAAAGAACAAAAACTAACCAACCAACAAGCACACACAGTCAAACAGCGCATACAGTCAATCAGTTAGATAGTTAAGCGGTATGCCGCGACGCGTTCAAATTCGATAAAGCCGCAGATGTAGAATATTGGCAAACGACTGCTGCTATGAACCGGCTGCGAGTTGTGCCAAAACAGCGCCATCTGTACGTACGTTCGTTTGTCCGACAGCGCGATAAAACAAAAAAAAAAAAAATACAAAATCCGCAATAATGTTTTAATTATTGTTACAATAACAACAACAGCACTCGATAAACAGAAAATTATTGGTTGAGAACGGGCGGAGAGAAATAACCCTCTCTTTACGCACGTAGTCGTCTCAATTGGTCAACAATTTCTCGCCGTTCCTACCACCCCCGATATTATTATTTATTTATTCATTTTGTTATATTTTATTTTGTACTTTATCAGCAGTCTGTCGACTCACGAGTGACGAATTAGCTTTACTTCTTGAAAAGATGGTTCCACTAAATAAGTAAGTAAGTAAGTAGTAAACGATGACGAGGCGTTGCAGCGAGGCATATTTAAATTGTGGAAAAAGTTATCTAGCTAAAAGAGCTTTTTCCATACTTGGTTTTTTTTCCGCTTTATCTTGTATTTTCGCAAACTCGATTGGGATGAGTGTTCGGCGGCTCGTACGCGTGAAATTCTATGTATCTATGTGATCAATGTTTTTGCCTAGTAACTTGTCTTGGAGCTTTTTTTAACATTATTGTTGTTGCTCGCTCACGTTTAGCCAGCGCTGTGTTGTGGCTGGTTCTGTGGCATAAAGATAGTGTGGTTTTGTTTTTGCTCACCGAGTGTACGTACGTCAAATTTTGCCAATGTCATTGTTGAATTTCGATATTTAAGCTGTCAACTAATTCCATTCAACAGGCAATTGCAACTTTGTCTGCATTGTTGAACATTTTCCGACATTTGTCATTTTGACAGACAGACAGACAGATGACATGTAGGTAAACTTGATGAAGCTTGAGCGATACACAGAGACAATATTTGTATTCGCAAATTTGTGGTTTAAAGCGTTCCCGTACTGCGTAATTGAAGCCGCCTTCCGTCGACAGCTTGACATCTTCGTCACTCTGTTCCAAATATTATTGTCGTTTGTTCTTACTTTAATTCGAATTGAATTGACAGCTTTTGTCAGCTTTTTTTTAAAGACGTTTCTCTACGGAGAAAATTTTGTCGGTAAGTCAAACGCGGCCAATAGTCGCCAGTCATCTGTCACCATAATGCTGGGTGGCTTACAAACTTTTTGAACCTCTTACCTAATGCAACAAAAATATCCACATACCCTATTCGTCTGTATTAATGTTGTGATAGATACCTATAGACCCAGCGGATTAACATTAGGAAGAAACGCACGATTCAGTTTTGCATAAATCTGCTCTTGCTCCTTTTTATGTGTACAAACTTTAAAACTACAAACACAAAAATCGAGTTACTAACAAACATAAGATCCAAATCCTGATTGCTGTAAGGTCGGGGCTCTCGAGCAGAATAAATCGCCAACATTTGTTGCGGCAGGGAATGAGATTATCCTTAATTCGCCTGCATCGGAGAATTGCAGTGAATTGAAGTAGTACGCTGAATTGCCCAGCCAATTGGAATATCCTTTGCCATAGATGTACGATTGATTTTGCAGCTGTCCCGATATTGGGTTGTATTGACTACAGCGCGCCCTAGCCAAAATGCACGATGTGACATTTGTGTAAAAGTTTATCCGATCAGTATCGGATCCAACTTCGCGATTTCCAAGGCTTTCTATGTAACAGGATAAAATCTAAGCAACAATTTTAATTGATCAATGGAAATTCACAAAGTGTGCTTACCAATCTTCGGGAATTAATCCTGCGAATACATCGAACAAATTCACAATATCCAGTATAGCAAAATCCTGGCAGGGCTGTGTCCGATGCACGAACTCCGTCCACAATTGACTGTCGGCGATGGGAGACGTTCCAATAAAACAAGCTTTGCCTACAAACAAAGACATACCTGCAAATTCCTTGCACACTCTCCATAGTCCGTATTATCAATGTACAGCTGTGCGCAATCATTTAAAGATGTCAACTGGGTGGGCCCATTCACTACACTTCCGGCTCGAAAGAAGCATCCATAGCATGCGTCTCGCATTTGCAGGGAAGTTGTTTGCGTTGTGTTGCAAAGTAAATTCAGCAATGACAACAATTTGACACTAAGTGTAGCAATTTGCTTTAGAACCCATCAACAACTCGTCTCGAATTGAAGGACTTACCTTTGCACTGCGCATGTAGCGTCGGTTGCAGCGAATTTATTCCATGCGCCGAAGCCGGCCAACACTTTTGACTGACCAACCTATAAGCGTTAGTTTATGTTATTGAACTCATACGAATTTGAATTCGCTTACCAAGCAGAAAAATATTATTCCCAGCGGCAGGAGTAACTGCCGTTTCAACTGCATGCTGAGGGTCTTCTTTACTGTCTGCACGTTGCGGTGTCGCCAAAGTATGGCCAAAGTGGATTATTCGGTGACAAACATTTTTGTTCGGCACTATATGGAGATGGCTCTAATGACTGAGCGCTCAATTAGTTTTTCGAATTTTCCCCAGCTGCATGTCGGGGTGTTAAACACGCGTATCCACTGACTGAACATGAATAGAACATGCGAAAAATGTTAATTGCTTCCTGTTTCCTTGCGATTGTGTTTCGTGTGACCGATTTCTGAATAATAATGGAAAAGCAATGCACATCTCAGTGTGTGGTTATTTGATGTGCAATTAAAAGCGTAGCTGGAAACTAAAAACAAAAAAAAAGATGTTGGACTTTTTGCGAGACTGCACTGTACTAGGTGGATGACCCAGATATTGTCAAATGATCTCAACTCGTAGGAAATAATCTCGTTGTTGTTTGACAGCGTGTTATACGGTTTGACACGCACTTTTTAACAATTGTAGGGCTTCTCTTACAGTCACGTTTATAGTTTTTAAGTTCAAAAATCTAGTCCAAAATTTGACAAAGTTTACAAGATGGTTTGGCAAAGCGCGTCATAATATGTGAAATAGTTTTGTACTGCGTCAGTCTATCTCTGTGCCTACTCGAACATTCTATTTGACTTGAAGTGTTCGTTGAACATTTATAAACAGTTTACCCCACATAAGTTATATGTTGACAACAGTTACTTACAGCATACGCGTCCACTCTTTGTTGCTCAAAAGACCAGAAACGAAACGACCCTGAATTTGATCAAAGTTGCTCAATATTTTATTAATAATTTATTTAGTTTGTTATATAAAAATGTACAATTACAAAAAGAATAATTATTTTAATACATACTCGTACATGTGTATATATATGTATATCAAAAATTGTTTACTTCTTGAATTAAAATAACTGGTAAATATCGTCTTAATTTAAATTTGATAACAATATAGAGAAGAAGCAAAACCAACAAATAATAAAAAACGAAAAAAAATTTAATTGTAAATATTGGAGGCACTTTGGTATAATTATTATTATATTGTTTGTTTAATTTAATTTTTTTGATGAGTCAAAAAAAAGATTCGGAAAGTAGAGATTGTTTTTTTTTGTAAATTAATTGCACAGTTTTTAGTTCTACTATCAAGGACTGCAGGAGGAAATATTTCCAAAATTGTCTGATTGTTTGATTATATGTTTGCATAAAACTGTCAAAAATGACTTCAGTCGGCTTTTTAAAACAAGTGCAACACACTGTTGTTTTGAAATAAAATAAAAATTTAAATAAAATGTATTTTAACAAGTGTATATTTCTTATATTGTATTTGTTATTCTTTGGCTTTGATTTTTCTTTCTATGTAAGGCGTGACTATGAATTCGGTTGGCCCTTTTTTTTTTGAACAATTTCCACTTTCCGAAAGTTCAACCGCGTTTTTCAGGCTGGGATTTTGATTTTCACTTGAAATGTTGCTGATCCACTTCAGACTTTGGTCTCGCTCTGGCTAAAACCGCCTGCAGCTCCGTTGTTCTAGCCGTCTTATACTAAAGAGCGAAATATAAAATAATGTGTGTAATGTAGAGGAAAAATAACAGTTTTAACGTTCCCACTGTGCGAAATTTAATTTTAGAAATAAAAATAGTAACTAAAAAAGTTTTTTTTTTAATAAATGTGACGTCTAATCGGTACAGATGAATTTCTAGAGGGCGCGAACTCAAGTATAAATCAAAAAGTCCGTGGATAAGTTGTCTGTAAGTCGAATTGGCTTATAGACAAATTGAAATGGACAAGTTTGACTTGAATTTGATCTTGAACTGCCTTTGGTTAGACAGCCTTAATGATCATTTCGCAGACAGTGGAAACGTCGCACAAACAAAAATGTTCGCCCCTATTCCAGTTGTCGTTTGGTCAACTTAAGTTTAATTTTTTCGATTTGAAGTTAAGGTTAAACACATAAAAATTCCAAGAAAAGTCGCAGACGACAGTCGAGAGTAGGGGCAATTATTATAACTTTGAACCTACACCCGACACACTCTTTTGAAGCATAACTTGTGATGCCAAACGGCGTCCCTCCTTCAATCCAAAATATTCCTCCATTTTCTCTGGCGGCAAAGCAAACAACTCTTCACCACCAAACCTATGCAGGCGTTTAATAATCTGTTCGGAGAACTCCTTGGCCTTGAGCCATGCCTCAACTTCGGCCGGAGTTGACATCTGTTCAATATAGATTTGTGGGGTTTTCAAAATATCCAAGTCACGACGTTCGCGCGATCGCAAGACTTGCTTCAACTCTTCTTGCATCACATCAGTGGAAACCGGTTCATTAAGCAGTGTTGGTGGTGGTGGTGTTGGACGCATTGAGGCTGAACGGAAAAAGATTAGAATAAGAAGCGAGCTCTACGATTTTTCGTTTGGTAGGGTACATTAGCAAAAATCGACTTAAGAAAACAATAAAAAAAATAAGTTAAAGGACGGATAAACGAAAGAATAGAGTGAGGAAAGAGTTTGAGGAAAGATCAACATGCATAGGATTGTAGATTATCACTACCAGAGTTAGTATTTTTCGTATAAGTTTGATTGGATTGAGCGGACACATAAATGCTGCTGCCAGAGTTGCTGTTTGCAGCACCAGCAGCTGGAAATGGTGGCGGTGGTGGAGGCGGTTGTGGTGGCACTGCGCTTAACATATGAGAACGATATTGTTGTTGTTTGTTGTTAATATTGATTAGGGATTGTCTTGATTTGATTTCACTATAGATGGAGCTAGTTGTTGTCGGATAGTGAGCTTGCCGTTGTAAAAATTCAGACTGTCGCATACGATTGGTGGTTGGAATTGCATATCTTACTGGTGACGAAGTTGAGTCCTTGAAATAGTGGCGTCCTTTGAGAGTATGTTTAACGTGTTAGTTTGTTAGTAAAGAAAGCGTTTTTTTTTTGTTTGGTTTTTGAAAAGAAAGAGAACAAATTTAAACAAGTTTTGTTAGTATCGATGGCTTTGGGGATTAAATATTTAGTGTTGAGAAAATACTTAAAAAGAGGAGTGCATGCAAATAAAAATGTATATACTTTTGTTATGCTCACCATTCAAAATTGCACGTCACAGAATTTATGGAACATGAAGAAAATGCCCAAAAAAACACAAGTGATTTTATTTTATAAGCAAAAAGCGGTCCCTAGCTATACAAATGATCATAGTCTCTGAAATCTTATTTTTCTTTTTGTTTCAACGTCCATTTCCAGTATGAGATTTCAATTCATATTTATTGTTGTCAGCCAAAGTAGCAGCCTTATTTTTTTTGCCAATTTATCTGGGTAGAGCTGTGATTGCTGCGTTCTTAAAAATTAGCTTTTTACGCGAATACGGACTCGGATCTATTTGCCTTTCTTTTTGGCTTTTCTTCACCCAAATGTGATCCGGTGCAGATTTTCAATCAAAAATGTACAAATAGGAACAAAAAATCGAAGGAAGTTAGCGCGTACAGTTTATGAACACACTCCTATAGTCGGTCCATTTACGATACAAATGGGGAAAAAGTGAGCGGCTTCTCGATCTACCGATATTTTTCTCATAAAGAAACACGGGGGAATTGTTTTTTTACTCTTAAACTGTCGCCCAGGACTTAAATAATGGCAAATATTTCGTCGTCGATGGACATACCTTCCTCAGAGAATCACTGCACTAACAACTACTTCTCTTAGCTTATGATCGTGACAACAAAACACAGGTGAAAACACAAAGGAAACAAATTGCAAAGGACACCACACATACGAAAGTAATTGCAAATTACAAACAAAATCACAAGCTAGGAAAAAATAAAACAAACAAAACCCAAATAAACAATAAGTAAAAAAAAGAAACAAAATGCACATATATAATAATAGTGAATATTAATATGTATAACAAAACAAAACATTACATTTTTATTAAATTTAATTTCCTTTTTTCACGTCAACGTCTTTTTGTTAAATCTAGTTGTAAATGTACCATAGATATTTATGTATAATGTATAAATCTTTTTTGAATAATATTTTGGTGAGTCAATTTTTTGTTTTTCTTTTTGTTATAAATTGCACAATTATAAATTAGTACTCGTTTTTGTTTTATGTATAAAAAAAAAATAATATATATATTTGTGTATTGTTGGTTTACAAAATAAAAATAAAAAAAAAAAACTCCCAACAACAATAAACATTTATAAATATTTATCTGTTTCATATATACATATATTTTGTGTAGGTATGCTTTATATTCGATATTGTTTATTGTCGGTAGGTATATATATTGAATAATTTTGTTTAACTATAGTTTTTGGTTACATTATGCAGTTAATAAATGATAACATATTATTTTTCGAATAATATCCGGAACTACTTTGTTTTATATTTTGTTTTATGGGCTTATGCACTGCCGTCTAGTATATTACACTTTTTCTTTTGTTTTTTGTCTTACTATATATTATAAATACGTGTATCCTATAATATATATTTTGTGTTAACTGTAAGATTAGTATGGAAAATGTTGTGTTATAGACCTAAAACAAGACAAAGCTAAACACAACATATATTTCCATGACTAAACGATTATTATTCTGCATTTAATTAAATTATTTGTCCTCTTTGTTTAAAAAAAAAGTCAGTGGGTCGCCGCATGTGGAGACAGATGTACCTAGAGCCATTAACAATTTTCCGTTTTAGAGAGTGACATTTTGCAATAGCACAGTGATAATTTAGGCTTAAGCTACTGCCTGTTTTGTCCATCGCTTAATGTGATGTGTTCGCACCGGACAAATACTGGCTTACTCCCACTGAATCCTCTGATGGTTCTTACTTTAGAAAAATTCTATGATAGTAGAAAAAAACTGCACATTTTAAACGTTTTCTATTTAAATTAATGAAATAACTTCACGGTAAACGTCTTCTTATTGCATTCCTCTTAATCTCGAATTACATTCGATAAAAAATAATAAAAAAAAAAACTGATGACATCCCTGTGCATATATTATACAGATACGACTATAACAAAACACAAAAGAATAACTAATTTTAATGCATAAATAATAAAGCACAACAAATATGAGTACAAACATATCATAGACTTTCCTTTTTCTCTTATATTTTTTTGTCAATCTGTCAAACTACATATTTTCTTTAACTCGTAGTAAGCAATCGTTGAGTGTAAAAATACAATGATGTGAGTGCGTGTGTGTGTGAGTGTGAGAGAAACACAAGAATTACAAAAGAATATACGTAATAAACAAAGTAAACAAATATTGCAGGATATAAACTAAGCAATTGCAACAACAGTAGGTTTAGCAAGTACAATTATTGTCTCTTGTATGATTTCCCTTACTAACACTCAAAAATATCTAAATTCTCCTTTCTTACCAATGTGCTTGTTACGAACCCATTCAGCTGAGTTTTGTGGGTGTGTATCTCCTGATTGTGAATTGGCATCCTTTGAAAAAAAGAAACCTTTTTAAAACTGATTACACAGATATTTTAATGATCAACTTACGGTCGCTTGACGAGCATTCGATTTGTAGTTGTGAGAGTAAAATTGATTATTGAACTCGTTTTCATTGTAATTGTAAGGTGTTACAATGGTATGTGGCACATGAGCAACTTGTCCCCGGCTATTACGTGCTTTCCACCATTTTCGGCTGTCATCGAGTATCTGAAAGTAGTAGAGTTGAATGTGAATACAAATCAGTCAAATACGGTACGTTTAGTGTCAACCCAGAATTTTGCAAAATGTTAATAATGTTTACAAGTACCCCCCATTTCGAACACCCTTTGAATAGATTCAAATAATTCGACCCACAGCTGAGCAAATTTGAAAACAATTGGAAACAAACAAAAATGTTGCTTACCTCTAAGTACTCTCCGCGAACGACGCTAAGCTCTTTGTCATTGTTAGCTGTTCTTGGATATGTAACAAGAACAATTTTGGCACCAGTCGCTTGCAAATCATCCAGCCATGCCTCAATCATTTGATCGTCACCATGGGCACCACCGCCACCTCCACTACCGCCACCACCACCACCACTACCTCCACCACCACTAGCACCCACTCGTACTCCACTTGATGAGACACCAATGCCATCTCCAGGTCCACCAGATCCTGATCCCACCGTATTCGGACCGCCATTCGTTCCGCTGCGTGAGTATAGATTTTGCATGCCACTTGTTATCGATTGCATAGCAGCATTTTGCGCCGCCACCGATGAGCTTAAATGCGGGTGTGTTCCATTGCCCATCATACCGCCCGACGGACTGTTGCTAAGCGCCCCAACTGCAGCTGATGTCACACCGCCACTTCGTTCGATCGAGTCCAGTGAAATATCGCTGCGCGCACTAAAATCCTTCATATCACGATCGCGATCACCTGCGCTTCCGAGGACAATGCCTGTGCCGCCACCACCCTGACCCTGGTGATGGTGATGGTGGTGGGTGTATTTATCGTTGAGCAAACCACCCGGTGGTGAGCCGTAATCGTAGTCGCCACCCATGACTGCTCCACTGCCATTCATAATGCTCGCGTTGCCAAAATTGTGATGGGAGTCAATGCGTCGCTTGATATTCGTCGGAGTCGCCAGGTGATCTAACTCGTCGATGACGAGATAATCCGGAGACCATCCGTCCAAGAATACCGGGTGATACGAGCCCACATCCTCCTTCCATTGATCGCGTGGCACCGTCCAAGCGTCGCCCAGCGATCGCCAAAGTTCCGTCTCTTTGCTGGTTACACAATTTATCAGCAGATTTATTGCCTCCCTGGTGAGCAAAGGATTGACAACTCGCACCGGCAGCTGTGACTCAAAGTACGTATCCGATGAAGCCTCTACAATAAGCGCCAACGGTGTAAACAAAAAATGAACCAGCTCCGGTGCGTTCGGATCGTGTATGTGCGCCTTCAACTTTGCCAACAGATTGAATGACAGCTTAAATTTCGCAAAAATGTCTATGAACTCCTTTTCGTGCGGAGGTCTGGTGCGCAGAGTAAGCAGTCCCTCGCCAGGGTCTTTCTTTTTCGACTTTCGACTGCGTCGACGGCGCTCGAGCTCACGCGAAGCAGCTGCCGCATGCTGCAGGCGAGCTATAAACTTTTCAATGTCGTCGAAACAATGATTTAGCACTGTGACATCCCGCTCATATTTGTCACTCGATGTTGAACTTGTTTCGTCATTGGCACACCCCAATTCTGAGTCAGTTTCATGGCCACCTCCAACTCCCCCTCCAACAACATTACTCAGTTCACGCGACATTCCGTATGAATGCTCGCCAGTTGATTCACCAAGGCCGATAACACCACCACCGCGTATCAGACTGGCGCCACCACGATGTTGAATCGACGACGAGGACTTTGTTTGTGCGGCAACTGTTGTAATGGTTTCACGATGTTGCGTTACAAGCTTGCCACTGCGTAGCTGCTTTAGATCCTCAACCAAATGTACAGCGGATACGCCTTGAGACTGCCAAAGGAAAACCAAAAAAAAAAAAAGAGAACAAAGAAAAGTTAATCCCCTGAGCGTACGCACGAACACAAATATTTTCAATTGACTTTGACTACTTAACCAGCACCGCACTGGATACTGGTCTGACAAAATTTCCGAACGCACATCATCAACCCTTGTCGGCGGCTACCAGTTAGTATTATCTCTTGTCATATCGTTTGTGGTATTTACCCAAAAGATAGTTTATTTGTGTATTTGCCCAATGATTGATTAGAGATTGTGCTGCGTTGCCATCTTATCTCTGGTATTTCAAAAACTACCGAAAAAAAATAATAAACAAATTGTTACCTGAAAAATGTGCATTTCTGATCTTGAGCCCGATCCTCCAGTAACGATGAACACCAGAATGTTGTTATACATTTCCATTGGATCGTTGCTAGTGAACGCTGTTGGCTCTTGTATCAGTGAAGCTGGAAACCGTTCGATTATGTTCTGCAAAACCATTTATTTAAGAAAATATTGCAAATTTGCATTGGGGCAATAATAGTTACTCCTGTTTCATAGTCCATTATGAGCACCCATTGATAATCTAAACACAATTGCATTTTCTGTGACCAAATTCCAGTGGTTTTCTCCAATTGGAGGAGGCGCCGCATACCATCGGCTGGCGAAACAATACCTGTTTCTTTGTTGACTGTAAACGTTGCCAAGTGTTCGAGAAGGTAAATTGGCTTATCACTTAAATCGTTATCGGTGCGATCATCGCCACCGCTTCGAGATTCACGTTCATCACCGGAGTATCCTCCATTCGAATGATATGCCATCTTTACTCTATATTTTTGTGTTTGAATTGTAAATTGTTTTTTTTTTTTTTTTTAAGTAATCCCTGTGTGGGTTCTTTTTTATAGTTTTTGTATAAAAAAAAGTGTATTTCGAGGCAATAAGGAGATTCTTCTTTGCTTTATTGTGGCGCACTTAGTTTTTGATTAGCTGAAAGAATAAAGAAAAATAATTGTTAAAAAAAACGAACTTCAAAGCTAAGCGGGGTATTTTTTGAATGAGTGAGGAGTAACAACAACACATCTTTAAAACGGATATCTATAGTTCAGTAGTCTAGCACACAAACCACTGCAATCCACGCAAAACAATCGTCTTACTCCACTGAAGACTTACAAAACGGAGTTAAAAACGCCCACCACCCTTACGTTATTGAAAGAGCGCTTTCAGTGTGGATTCGAGCTAAGCTTGTGAGAAAAACAAAACCCCCTTTCACAATTTTAACAAGTGAGGTAGGTGTCGGAAGATATTTACTACGGTGCACTATGGAACTTGGTGGCTGTGAATTCAGCAGTAACTTCTTTTTGACAGAGTCGCATCGGGTATTTTACAGAATCTATATTGAGTTGGGTTACCCATCAAAGCCACTCCCCAAGACCAAAATTCTGACTCGTTTCACACTTTACGCACATTTTGTTATAGCTCTCTTAAAATAAAACAACTCACCGGCAAATTATCGTCAACTGCAAAGCGAACTTAATGGATAAAATGAACAAATGCGCCAACTGTGTCCTTCTAATTTCAAAATTGACGCGACCGTAGGCAGCCGTTGGTACCAGTCAAATTTATCTGATTATCGTGCAAGAAAGAGCGCAAAAAACAAAAACTTTACAAAACCCTACAGAAAATAATAAATTTTAATCAAATTAAGCATTACTGTCATAATTTGTGAACAGCGAAAGACTGCCACCGCAAGTGTATGCAAGTGTGGGTGCTGGGTGGTATGGAAAAGCATTTTATGCTCGATTACTCGATATGCGGAGGGTTGAACTCTGCTACTCGTACATGTACTATTTACTTACTGGCAGCGTCTCATAACTCACTAATCAATACCACCTGTATCTATGTGGTGTTCCCTATTTGCTTTGATCGTTTTTTTTTTTCATACATATTTTGGATGGATGCACGGACGTAAAAAGTGCACGAAGATGATAACGCATACAATTGGAAGCATGCCATCGACTGACTTACTTCTTGTTGCATATATAAAGTTCACTGATCTCAATATTATGTATATGTAAAATATTAAGTACGCGCAAAATGCGACCGCGCTGCTGCTGCCACTTGTGCTGGCAGGTAGAGGTAGTATGTCGTGTGTATATCTATCGAGTTGGGATGCAAATGTGCTTGCGGAGCGTGTATTTAAATAAAATGTATGCATAGAAGTACTTGGTATTCTTTGTTATACTTTGTGCGCACACCTATTTTGGTTACTTCACACTCCTTATAGAACGGCTCATTAACGCATCGGGCATCGGGGAATAGTTTAGGTCTTATGGGTTTTCTCTATACTTGTTTCGTGTTTTTGGACGTTATACCAATAGCGACGATATTTGTTCGTAATTGTTGCCGGAAATAATCGCTTCCAATAATCCAATCATCCCCTTAAGGAAACCAACGAAGAGCGTTAAATACCACATTTCGAAAATGTGTTGGATGGCTGTCTCTTTTTCAAGCAGAAGGGGCTTATGATGGTCCGTCCAAGGACCCGATAATGAAAGAAGGCGCTAGTGATGGCCTTACAGCTTGACTGCGTCTTTGCTTTTTACGATGCAGATGCGACTCTTGATTTGTATTTTACGCACAACACGTTGGAAAGGCAAAGTCTCCAAACAAGTACCTGCTGCACCTGATAAGAATGCGCTTACAAAATTGAGTTTTTTTTAATCTTGGGCTTAAATAGTCGTCCATTGATTTCAAAAATATGTTTTATATTCCCGTTTCCCGGTATACACTCAAAGCACTTCAAATAATTTAGTTTTAATTGTATAAAAAATTGCACTGCCACCTACATTTGCATTAACTGAATTTTTGTTTTTGTTTCAGTTTTTCCACTGGAGAACATTTTCTACTGCACAAAATTTGGTAAGTCAAATTTTGGTAAACTAATTTTGTTGAGATTGAGTTGGAGTTGATTGGAAGTTATTGTACCCTTCTAATTACCGTTTTTAACCTTGTGATTGAATCTTTCGTGGGTCACAATAGACTAATTTGTGTGAAAAATGTCCCTATTGTGAATGGATATCGAAAGTGATTATTAGTACGTCGTTGGTTTAATTTGTATAGGGCGTTTACTTAACAACTTCACCCTGAAATGTTTTATAGGTCACAATAGTGCATTTTGTGTGAACAATTTTTCCATTGTGAGCTCGCAAATATTTAAGCGCTCTGCCCCTGAAGGCAGTTTCAATTCTAAACCATTTTAAATTGACACCTTCCCTCTCTTTGGTCCACCTATTTCGTTTAGAGATTAAATGCGTAGCACGAACTTTATTAGATATAACCTTGATCAATCAACATTCACGCGAGTGGGTATACACTGCCTTTCACAGCAAATACGTATTTTGAAGGTGCATCATACGTGGGATCGTATGAGTTCTGTATTGCATAACGTTACGCCTGTCTGGTTTTACAGAACACGGAATTATGTTGTGCTTATAAGCCGCCTGACCCACTCAAGTTGGGTGAGTTGTACCGAATAACACTGTTACCCGGCAGTTAAGCACTGAAAAGATAACGAAGGCACCTCCTTAACTTCATTCAGCAATAAATAAATCTGTGCCAAATGCGTGAGCAATTTAACTATCGCAAAACCTGACTTCCGTCAAAAAAAAATAATGAAATTCCCAAAGAACTGAAAAACATAGATAGACCGACATCAAGTGTATCGTTTACCTGCGCCGACTCTTTTATCTATAAATCCAAACAAGTATAGGTACCGCATTTGTTAATTGAAATTCCATCTTGAGGTAAATTAAACCACAAATTCCGAATCAAATATGCAAGTGTCGATAGGTACCTACCGCGGGGCAAAAAACAAACAAATGTACCAACAAAAACCCACCCAAAGAATTTCAGATATTTCCACATCAAGCCAAGACAGACATACGTTTCATCAACGAAAATATTTTGTATGCCAGAGAAATTCGTCACTTGAGTGTATGCGTATGCACGTGTATGAATCCGTATGCTGAAGCTCAAGCCTAAGCACTGGTTTCGTCTTCATTGAACACGTAATTGTGTGTTGTTGTTTTTTAGCACATTCCTACTCGGACAAATCTCAACACTCCCACAAAAGAAACCATCAACCGAAGAGAATATAAATAAACGTCTCTATACGATAATAGCAACGCGCAAAAGTAAGATTTACTGGATATTGGTTAAATCAGTCGATTGAAAGCCAGCTCTCAGAGTCAGTCCCACACGCGAGCCTCTACCTCTGCCTCTATGTATGTAGATCCAAATGTATCAATATTTATAAGATACTCGTACACGAGTAGTTGTTTAGTCAATGGCATTGGCATTCCACCAGTCGACAACAAGAATCTCAGCAATCAGCAGCGCCGCGCACAAAAACAACAACAACAACAACAACAGCTGCTGTGCATCATGAATGATAAAAACTTGTTAAAGACGAGATGTAGAGATAGGTATTAAGTTGTTTTGTCAATAATACTGATTGCTTTCCCAAAAGCGAAATATTTTACACAATCCTCCCTCGTGGTGTATACACAATAATTGTTTGTTAATGGTACGATAATAATTCCAAAGTCAATAACCAGACTACCATTCTTCTGATGGGTTTTTAAATATATGTAGTTCGAGTTTTATGAGATTTGAATTGGCTAAACCTGACCTTGAGACCGTTTGTTGTGCGGGAATGCCTAAACCGGACACACGAATAACTGAACGCATTCCAGTCGTAATCGTATTCTTGCCACATCCATTACTATGACACACCAATTGTTTGTAACGCAATGCCAAATGTCATCAATCT
The DNA here is from genome assembly GCA_936431705.1 of Cheilosia pagana. NCBI lineage: Eukaryota > Metazoa > Arthropoda > Insecta > Diptera > Syrphidae > Cheilosia > Cheilosia pagana. The sequence goes on from OW386171.1 coordinate 5,179,123, forward strand.
GATGCACACTTTTCGAACTATTTTAAGCTATAGAATTTTGTTCAAATTTGCATATTTTACATGGGAAATTCTTGCAAAATCAAAACCCCTCTGTTTTAAAATACAACCGGCTTTAGATCCTGACAATGACGTTAATTTTTGACACATTTGACGTAAATTGATTGCCTAAAATACCAGTCAATTGTTTGAAAAGCACACGGCAAATATACCCACTTGACCAGAGTGGTCATATTTCGTGTCAATTGTTAGATTGTCTTTTATTTTCATTTTGACATACCTCTTTATAACTTTCAGGGCAAATATGACAATATTGTTAAAATTCAGTCACTGATTGATAGCTTTTGAATGAAGAATGACAGGTCGCTCCTTATGTGTAGAAATGTTTCTTGATCAATCAAAAGTTGAAATGCCTTACAAATTGATCACGTTTGCAAAGAAAGTAGCATCAACGAATTAACAGCTCTTGCTAATTGCTAAAATTACAACAAGAAGTTGTTTAAATTTGTCTTCTATTATGTGACATCCGTGTCTTATTGATATTTTTCTATCTTTAGTTATAATCACAAATCACAATCCTCCTCCATATAGGTCGTCATTGTATATTGAAACTCTTTCTTTTCCCGCATTCCATGCTTTATTATGCCTGACTATAGATGTCGGTTACGACGTGTTGTCGTCGGCCTTTGTAGTATGGCCTGTCCACTTCCGTTTCTTTGATTATTATTTTTCTTTTACCACACTGAATAAGTAGTGATTCACCACGGCCGATGACTTGCGAGCGTTCGTGACCTGCGTAACTAAAAATTCCTTGCCTAACTTGAACGCATTCTTTTGTTGGATTATTATTGGTGCCTCTTCCGATAACTACAATCATGTATAGTATTGAATGGCAAAAATTTATCGGCATCTGATTGAGGGATTTTCCACCCGTCATGAGGTTTAAAAAGCGATTGCTGTGTCAAAATTTCACTCAAAGTTGGACTAAGAACCAGTTCAGTAGGGGGTTTCAAGGTACCTACGAATTCAAAATTGACACATGAACAACGACGTTGGCGAAGCACTCAAATCTGACATAAACTATTTCTTTTTAACATAACAACAAAGGGCAGTGATTTTCTGATGTTTTTGACTAAAATTTGACAGATAAAAAACGACTTCTTGACTTTGAAAATTTGATATTCATATTTGTTTTTAACACAACAATAAACGGAAGGGATTTTCTGAAGTTTTTGACAGTAGTTTTAGGTTAAGCTCACTTAAGCTTCCTTTTTTTTGTTGTTTATAAGATTTAGAAAAATATCTGCAATTTTATTTAAAATGTGGACTCATGCAGAAATTAAGGAAAATATTTTGGTTGGCACATTAGGTTACTTCTTGAGAAAAAGCTGTCACTGTAAGTTTCTAACTTAAGCACTAAAACAGACGTTAGTCCTGCTCGAATGAGAAAAATCCTTTCAGTTTAGGAATCTCTATAAATTACTGGTATTCTCTCATTTTGAATGAACAATCAAAAAGTTGTCCTTGTCTGTAATCATTCAGTGTCCGGCAACCGGAATCGGTTTCAATCAAAGGATGTTAGGTCCTCCCAGTTTTCAAACGCACATTCTAAGGCGCCCATTAACCTAACCTAACCTCCCCCCATTAAGGTGTTGATCGCTGTAAGGACTAACCTAGTAGCTGTTGAAGTAACCCGAAGCCTGACATTCAAATTGATAAACAAAAAAAAAACACTTCTAGTGTCCCGTGAGTAATATATTTTCGCTTAGGGGTTTGTTATTGTTTGCCGGGGTAAATTGGAAAACAGACGTTCAGCAACTGAAAATTAAATGGGAACGTTAAATCGTATTGCAATTACGCAACCCTTCTGAGAAGCCCTACGAATACAGAGCCCTCCATTCCCTGACAAACAAGAACCTTAATCCCTCACCATACTGTGATTCATAGATCCTTTTATGCACCTATTCAACAAGGATTCATAAAAAAACCCAGCGAATTTCAAAATGCAAACGCAATTTTCAAAAGTAAATAAAACTGTCGACACCGTGGGCATTATGTGTAAAGAAAAAAAATGCCTGCCTTGATTGACCAAAGCTTTAGCTTCGGCGGCATTTTTTTTTTTCATTTAAGAGCTGAAATTTGTTAGCATACTTTCTTTTTGATGGTGCTACGGTATTTTGTTACAGTTGTGTTGTTCTTATTTGTAAAAATTCCTTGGTCGTTTATAGGCTCACCACGTTCAGTTTCAGTTTCGGTTATTAATGCGTAAATCCCAGGTTTTGAAAGCACACAACAGATTCTTCTAACAATTCTACATTCACATTTCACAACACACATTCTTTAGATTTACATCTTTTTTTCATATTTTTTTTTTTTGATTTCTTATTTTCGTTTTTGTTTACTTGCAACTGCACTTTTAAGAATTAAGAAGATTTTCGAAAACAACCAAATACGTGTGTACAACTGAACTGTAACTGAATTTCGTCGTTATAAGGAATGAGGCTCGAGAAACTGAATTAAAATTAAAAACGTAGAAGTTACAAAAAGAAACGTCGACCACGACGACTATACGACTATACACCACAATATGATATTAGAGAAAAAAAATCTCACACAACAAACTCAAGCAAACTGGAAAACAAAAAAAAAATGTATTCACGTACTGGTAGCGGTAGGTAGGTTGGTAGGTAGTATAGCAGCAGCTCGCCGTAGATAGATAGATAGACAGAGAAGGCCAGTCCAGCTAGAAGGAGCACACACGAAGGCTTACTTTAGGCTAGGCCTGGGTTGTATGATAATATGAGAACAGGTATACTGTGTGTGGTGAACCCATACCCATGTCAGTCTCATTGGGTAGGAGCAAAACACGACGCCAATCAAGCAAACCACTGCCGCTCACACTGATACCGATGATGACGGTTGTGATTTTAATACAATTGCGTCTAGGGCTGGAGAGCCGAGTGAATAAGCCATAGAAACACAGCAAACAGGTAAAAACATACAGGTGGATTTCTGTGTATTTGAATGGAAAAGACCGTAGCCCGTAGCAGCAGCAACACACTTGGGTATTCAACGTCATCGTATCGTCGTAAATAAGAGTTAGCTTAGCAGGTATAAATACGAATACCTGTGTAAGCACACTTTTCTTTTCTACTTAGATTGCACAGGTGTGCTGATGTTGCTGTTGCTATTGCTGGCGATGTCGCTGTTGTGGGACTCTTCTAAATGCACATGTAAAATAAACGCTAAACTGGATTGGCTTTGGAAAGGTGAGGCACAAGCCAAAAATGTATTTTTGTGTTGACTGGTTGTACGTCGTTCGGAATGCGATGTTGGCTGTAGTGAGGTAGAAAGGTTTTCTCTTTTTTTTTCCTTGTTTGTTGCTTGTTTTGCAGCCTCTTGATGCCAGTGTGACCCGTGTGGTTTTTGGTAGTGGAATCTATTAGTAACTACCATCAGGTAACTCTGATTGTTCAAAAATTGACCCGGTACGGCCATTCTATGTTTCTAAGAGTCCATTCCGCGGACAAATTGCGATCTAATCGGAATACTGTCGAAGACATTTTTTAGTTTGAAGTGCAATTTCTATACTCACGTAGTTATGCAAAGGCGTTTCTTTTCACTGGTCAGTTCTATCTTAAACGCATAAACGGTACAATGAATGTACCATGTCCGAAATTAATGCAGTTTGTGCACGAAGGCAACACTTATCTTTGAATATAATAATAATTCAATTAAATGGGAGTAATGGCTTGAACGGGACCAACACCTGAAGCCTTTTTTCCTCATTACCTACTAAATTTTCTAACTTAATTCATGCCAAAACTGCCTCTTCATTTTTTGTTTGTTTTTCAATGAACATGGTTCATTCACCTGTGTCCGTAGTGAAAAACAGCCTTACCTCATAAGCATAAATCGATGCGACCATCTATGGTCACCGAAATGAGTTCAATCTTAAAGTAGTCCCACAGAAAAATCAAAATTATGACTTCTTATTTCCACAAAAACAAAATACATACATTCGTTGATTCAAAATATGCGTTCAGGCATTCGTATGTGAGGGTCCTAGGGGTGGGCCGGAAAAATCTGTTTTCCATAGCACTAAAGAAATGCAAGCTTTCACTGATGTATCCGTCAACTTATATAAGTTTGAAGCATCTATCTTGGAAAAGCCTAAATGTATGCAAACATTTTTAACCTGGTTAATTTTCAACAGTTGATTGTGTGCCGGCGACTGTAACACCACTACAAATCGAATTTGCAGTAGATCTAGGATAAAATCGCCTCAATTCCAGTCCAGTTATGAAAAACTTCACGAAACAACCCTTATGTTTGACAGCTCGCTTGACAGTAACAGCGCAGCTACCATGTATTCTTGTACCACAGTTTAAAATCGGAAGGTTTTTTATTCGATTTTTATCTGTCGACGTGCACCGTGGGTGACATTTCAACACGTTGACGTCTGTTTCGCGATTACCTCCTGTGTTTGGTTCCAAATTAAGCCACTGAAAAGTGCATAAAACATAAAACACACACCTTAACAAAGTTTTCTCATAATTTAATCTGTACATATAATGCGTAGGTACCTACTTTAATAATAATTTAAATTATATTACAAGGAAAAGATAAAAATAAATTACTTTATTTGAAAACTGTACACTGTCCTTAACTAATAATATCAACAATTAAAGTAAAATTGTTTCTACCCGTTCCTAATGACTGGACCGCCAGTTGCTACCCGCAAATTTTTAAGTGACACAACAACTGTCAAAGTTGTGAGAGAGGTCCTTCCATTACTTCTTAATAATACAACATTTCACTCTGAGCTTGGCGATCTATTCCATTAATAGTTTGTGGCTATGGGTTTACGGAGTTTTGTGTTTATGCGAAGCAAGTTGTGCTCTTGACAACACACTGACATCACAGACTAAGCAATGATAGTGTGTTTGTTTCTGACTGTAGCTGCATTCAACAGTTCCGGGAATCTCATTTCCGTTCGTAGGAACCGTGGACTCAAAAGTCGAGTTGCATCTTTCGCTGTTGGTCACCTTTCGAAAACCAGCCATTCGGATGTATTCCATTTTACTGTGCTGACGTCTATGTGCCACAACTTTATTTGTATCGGAACAGATGAAGTCACATTTCAGACAATGGAAATGCGACGATTTATTTGCAGATCCTGAAATTGGGAGAGAGACAATTTTGAAAATGAATTCACAAAAATCGTGTGTTAAGATTAAATGACAGCTGTCAACATTTGTATTTGTCAGACAGATTGAAAAGTTACTGTCTGACGTTACCGTTTCTGCTCTTATTATACCAATAAAACGATTATTGGGTAATTTCAAGCGCTTTCGACACCAGCTTAAGCTGACATAATCTCCTGACAATTTATCTGTCAAACGTCAGAGTAAATTTTGTATATGGAACAACTAGACTTACCCAAATTTTTGAAATACGGACAATTCTCGTATCCACAATTCATATTCGCCCGGTACTGGCGAAAGTCGTTGCCCATCAGCTTGTCCAAACGCTCGTGCCGGGCCGTGTGCTGAACAAAACGTGTTTTATCACAGAAACTATAATGGCAATCGTTGCGATCGCAATGAAAGTGTGACTGATGGTTGCGATAGCCACACTTGGGGAAGTAGCAGTCCTCATTGAATCGGAATTTCAAATAGCCGGTCGGTATTTGTTCGTCTTTGATTTTGAAATGCTGACCATGTTGTTCCTGATGAGTGCCGCTAGTGCTGGCCGTCACATTGACGTTTGTGGCAGCTGCTGCAGCGGCTGCAGCCAATCCAGCGGCGAATTGCATTCGTTTTTTGGTGGACGGCGCTAGTGCGTCGATAATAGCGCTAAAACGTTCTCCGCTGCCATTGCTTTGCTTTCGTTTAAGCGACTTTGTCACTGCCGCCGTCGATGTCATTGGGATGTTTGGTGGTATAACAAGAGCCGCAGTCGTTTGCTGGTTGGATGCAGCAGTTTCTGCGGATCTGTTTAGAAGTAGAGGATTTAAAAACGGAAAGTGTGCCGAAGCGGCTGAGGGTACAGCTGCTAAGAGAGGTGATATGGCCGATGGTGTCGCAGGGTTCGGGCAGTCAGCAGGTGCGGGGAAATAAGCCTTTTCGACATTGCTTGGAGCTTGGCATGCCTGTGATTGGCGATTTTGCTGTTGGCGTGAAATCGCGGCAGCGTTGCTTAAAAACGGGTACAGATGCTGATAGTAGTAGGGATTCTGCTGATAGAGCGCTGCCAACTGCGCCAAATGAAAATTTTGCATAGAAAGGCTGCACATGAAATCAGGCGGGAATATGTTTGGAAACTGCGCAGGCGTAGATGTGGGCTGTGGTGCCGCCGCCGCTGCTGGTGGGGTTGTGTACGTTTCTCTGTTTGGCTGTGTTCTCTCATCGTGTGTAGGAATGGTTGCTGCATTAGGCGAGAGCGTCAGGTCCTGCGGCTGCTCTTCGTACATATGCGGTACTTGGGCCGGCTGAGATTCCATCGGCGATTGTGCTTCGGATTCACTGGAGTGCTGTGTCATTTGGTGGCTGGGAATAGGCTTAATAGGTGGCACAATATGCGTCAGACGGTGTGCTCTGCTTTTGTTCAGATCGACGAAGGATTGATCACAGAATTCACAGTGCTCGTGTGGCTTCCGTTTCATCTTACAATACGGAGTGGAACAGTATGAAGCAGTTGAGGGCGTCCGCGACAGTTGAATGCATTCAGTTGCGTTTGTGGATGAGGGCAGTTTTTGCTGAGCGTTGCCAGAAATGCCACTCAGCTCATTTGTATTTTCAGGAAAGTAAGTGCCAGCTGCTCGAACAACTGAAAGAAAAAAATAGTAGAAAAATTCAATTCGCCCCACATGCAGGCTTCCAAATGCTTACCCAAAACCTTTTCATCTTCATGATTGCGCTTCGGAGTTGAGCTTGCTTCCGGTTCCATTTCGGAGACCTTTCGTCTCAACTCATTTATGGTAGAGAACGTAACCGACGGCAGAGATGAGTAGTCCTTGACGAGGTGCTTTGCCGAGTGGATAGTGAAGTTATCACCCAATATTTCGGCGGGTTGTTGCAGATGTTGTTCGCTCCGGCGTTGTTCTGAGCTATAGAATGTAGGCGGCTGTTTTGCTGGCGACAGTGACATCGGTCGATATTCGATGTTGCCACAGATGTGCGTTTCCAAATCGAACGGCGATATTTGACGATAGCATTGCCGGCAATGGAGGTGCGGGCGAGTCTTCAGGGCGAAAATGAAAAGCAATCGAAAAGAGTTTTAAAAAGGTCCATCATATTTGAATTTCAAATCAAATGTTGCAAAGAGTGCCAAGATATACTGTGTTTATTTTTACAAGAATCAAATAAACCTTTCGCGTCATTCAAATATCAACTTCCCAAAGTTTCTTCTCATCTACTCTGTTAATGCAAGCAGAGGGTTTGTTCCGAATTGAAACCGAATCTGGCAGCATTAACAAGTGTGGCGCTGACACGTGATGGGGTAATGGCAGTACTGCCCTCTAACTGTATAACTGCGCAGTAATAAAAGTGATAGGGACGCGACTGGCTGGATAATTGAGCGGACAAAGCAAATGTGAGCATTGAATTACCTACACAATTTAAGTTGTTTCAATTTAAAAATTTTCCTCAGATTGTTTTCCTAAATTTGTATTCTGTGTAACGACATCTGAAATAGCCGTCCTCAAAAATATTCACAGCATCAGAAATTCATTGATGAGCAGTATATATATATCGCGATTGCGTCATTCCCGAATTATCTGATCTACTTCTTTTGCATCCCCAGATACATTGCCATCCATTTCATTAATTTATTTGTCATTTATCAAGGTAAGCGAAAATGTGAAATATAAAATATAATGACCCCCCCTTCCGATTGTAATTTTGGGATGACATACTGGCCTGTGATGCGGCCAACGCCCTTCCATTAGTCATCGCAGCCTGGTCTAGGTCCCACGAGGCCCGTCTCGTTAGCCCTCCGTTTTCCATTATCCTATAACCAGCTGCAAATGATGTATATCGGTAGCTCTGTCTAAAAATATCCTCAAAATAGGCGTCAGCAGTAAAAAGGACTGTCGTTAAATAGTCCACCCATCTCAGTGGATTAGTTTTCGAATTTCTTTATATCGTTCTTAGAATTCTCTGGAAGCTTTAATCATTTGGCGACTCGAAGCTATAAGTTGACCACAAGTTCAAAAAGTGAAAAACAGTCTTCTAGAGGTCTTTGTAAGCAATTCTCACTATATTTGAAATGAAACAAGTAAATGGCACTGATTCTCGGCGAGATTTTAAATTTTAAACCAGAAATTAATTTTTCAAAAATATTAAGAAATTGTTTTTCTAATAATTTGTTTTTCAAAATATCTTGGCAACCCTAGAACCATCTCGCCCTACACGTTGCGATTTATTTGCGCAAGGTGGAGCTGATTTGGCTTAGCCGATGCACAAACCGCAGCGGATATGCTGGCTTTTACACAAACCAGTTGTACGTTCAAAAGGAAGCACTTCCTTGGAACGCATGTGGGACGTGCCATATTACTGAGAAAAAATCGCGGGACAATACTACACTTTCCACTTGGCAACTCTCATCAACTTGCGTTTTGCCTCAAGTGCCTTAACCTAGGTATATATTTACCTTTCGCAGCCGGCATTCAAGGATGCCGCAATCCAGTCCAATATGCCTGTCGAAACGTTTGAACTTTTGGCTTATTGTGTCGGCAAAGGACGCAGCGGTGTGTAGTCGCTCTAAATGCACTGCCAACAGGTCCCGTTCAGCAGTAGTAAAGGTACAATCTGCTGAACAAATACAATGATAGTGATGCTGCAAAGACAGTGAACAACGGAGACCGCCTACTCCGCAATGCTCATTGGCCTTATGAGTGGTGAACTGTGATGTCATAGAAGTTTGTACTAGATTAGCTGGTTCCACTAAGGACAACGGCGATGTCACACTCCGCTGCTGTGCATCGTTACAAAGGCTGCCAGTAGTTGGTGGTTGATTGTGCGCAATAGCTGCAGCAGTATCGCACGTTGTACTGTTTGTTACGGCGGCTTGTTTTTCCAGCTTGAAACTTGTGAAAATAGCTTGTGGTGACTGCTGTGCCTATAAATAGAATATAAACAATCTAAGGTGCAGATAGTCAGGACGAACTTACGTTTTTGTAAACCTCGACGAAACGGTTTTTTGGTGGACGTCCTCGCTTGCGGTTGAAAAATCCATCAATTGTTGTGATCTGCATGGCGTTGTTTGAAGTGTTGGATCCGCTACTGACTAGCGGTTCGGATGCGGCTGCAGTTGTTGCATATACATCACGATTGTAGCCATGCAGGCGAATGTGTGCAGTCATGTCGAGGACATTATTTGGTATCACAGCCTCACAATCTTTAAAAATGCAGTGCAAATGCGCCTCTAAGCGTTCCTTCCACGGGCATTGCGATGTGCCATCAGTCGAAGAAAGATTTGTTAGATTAATCGGGTCCTCATTGGGGGCCGCTTGAGTCACACATTCTGTAGTGAAGAACTGCTGGATCACAGAGGGTGTCAGTTGATTATGATCCAATCCCATGTTATACTGGTGCTGCGGGCTGCTCGGCTCTTGATGAATCACAGGAAACATTGAGACTTCAGGACGGTTCACATCGGTTGCAAGCTTACGCGTTGAAATATTCTGCTTCTGCTTTAAGAGCTCATCGTGTCTTTTTTTCATTTGCTGAAGGAATTCCATAGAAAGTGATGTCGACGAAGGCGGTTCATTGAGGGAGTCCTTGCTGTGCATCGCCTGTTGTGGCGATGGAAGCGAAGGCTCCGAAGCAGCCCTCGGAAGTCCCATGGAACCAATGTCCATATCTCTCAGTCGCAGTAGGGAGCTTGTCAAATTGTAGGGTGATATTTTCGGACTAACAGCCGCCGCAGCAGCAGCAGCATTACCGAGCAGAGCTGCCTTCACTGCAAGCATTTTATAGCGGCAATAGGTTTGCTCGTTGTCCATTCGTTCATGCTTCCGCTTATGGCTTAGAAGCTGACCGCTCGAGTGAAGGACATAGAAACAGTTTTCGCGCGCACAATGAATGTGATTGCAAACTCTTGAGAACCGACATTGCTTGTAGGGGCACTGCTCGTTCTTGAGGAATTTCTTAAAGCCGTCCCGAGCTAGTTTGAGATCCTTTATGTGATAGGTTTTGTGTTTCTCTAATTTGGGAAGATATGCTCTTTTCAGAACTAAATATAGAGTCTCTTCACAACTGGACTTACCCATGTCTGCCTTATTTTTGAAGGTAAACCTGCAATTGTCTCGCCGGCAGTGGAAATGGGTAGTTTTTTGCCCCGAAAACATGCAATAGTCGGCGCTGCATTTTTCATTCGCACGAAACCGCTGGAATCTAAAAAAAAGGGGGTTGCTGTTGGCCGTTTTGAGATTTAAAGCAGCTTACCCCTCCTTGTGAATGGCCGAGTCCTTTCGATGGAAATTCGAGTGCATTTGCACATCACTGGTGCTGATGTAGACCCGATCACAATTCGGCTGGAAACAGTGGTAGTGTGTCTGTTTGCGGTTGTGCGGGCAATTGCTGCCAAACGTTGTACTACAATCATCGGACGATGAAAAACGCAAAAAGCCATGGTTGAGACTTTCCAGGCGTTTTCGGTGCCATTTGACGTGGCGAATGACCTCTTCCTTTTTGGAGAAGATCTTGCCGAAACACGGAAAGTCATAGCAGTGGTAATGCTCGCGGAGGTTCTCCAAGCGGCACATTTCGTTTTGGCACTCAACGTAGGACGAGAATTTGCTCATGTTTTGCACAAAGTCTGCTGTTGTTAAGAGAAATGGGTTTAAAAACGGATGGCATTATAAATATCCCTGAAATGCAATGATAATAATCACACACACACGCAACAAGATCAATGAATTAGTCGGTTTCACAATACAATTAATGTTTAACTTTGTCGTAGTTGCGTTGCGCGTTTCCTAAATATGTACACATGTAAGCGCACAAAATTCAAAAAGCAAACCAGAAGCAGAGCGCATGTAGAGTATTTCCCCTGGTTGCGCGGCCGCCTCTCTCTCATCTCAAACAGAGAATGCTAGAAAAAGAAAATAGCACTTACACTCAATTTGTTTCAATTGAAAAAATCAAAGTTGGGTTAATATTCCCACGATTTATATATTAAGCCTTTATTGGCTTAAATTGGTGGATAAATTCTGAGGTTTTGTTCATATTTTTTCTCCATATTGTGGAAGTGGTTCTGAATTTATTCTCCATCAGCATCGTTGTCGTTGTCATGTGTCCTCATATGAGTGAATATTCAGATGAACGTGATGCCGAATAGGGGTTGCTTAAGTTGATGGAATGTAATTTGTTTGTTTAGATGTTGTGAAAATGTGGAAACGGAAAAAAGCACCAACAAACAAACGGCTTCATTGATTGATCAATTTATGTGCGCTTAGGAGGTGGGTTATGCAACGCGAAGGGTAGCAGATTGAAGGCGATTTTTAAAAGATATTCTATTTACATTGAACTTGTACCACGAATATATATACTAACCATGCAGACCCTTGTCTTCGATTCCGCCACGCATCTTTGATGGAATTAGGTTCTGGAAAGAGCCAAGTATTCAATGTCAATTTTCAATTGTTTGTACAAAGTGTGAAGTGTCCGTTTCAAATGTGAAAAAGGCCTTAGAACTTACCAATTGACTTTGGTCGAAGAGTGCGCCCAAATTTCGAACAGATATCTTCGATGAACTGTTGCTGCAGCTGCCCTCCTTCTCGGCAGCGACACTTTGCGCCTCATCCACATCAACGCTCTCAGTGATGTTTCTATCGCATTCCGAACTCGCCCTCATTTGATCGTCGCCCGTTGAAATTTCATCATCACAGAACGTATTCACACTGAAATTGCCATCATCGTCTTCTTCTTCGTCGTCGTCGTCGTTTGTTGAATCGGGATAATCAGTTGGCGATGCGGGATAGTCGTCTTCATCATATGGATTATTGTCAGCGTCGCCAATTGTCGTGTCGGTGTCGTCGTATTCACTTTTTATTCTCTTGCCGAATGATGATTCGGGCATATTTTGGAAATCCTCCGGCCATTGGCGCAGTTGGTGTGACGACGAGCCTCCACTTGTATTCAGTGCTGGATCGCAGTAATCTGAACTATCATCGTTGAAACTGTTCACACAGTCGGCAGCCGTTTTTGCTTCACCGGAGGGCTCCTTTATGTGCCATGTTTGGTGTGAATTGAGCGCTTTTGCTGGCGCTGACTCATTAGCCCATTGATGGTCTTTTTGCGGAGGACTCTCTCTCACAGGCGATGTTCGTTTGTAGGTGGATAGATTAGTGGGGTAGTTGTTTGGGGATTGGTCGATTGATTCCTTTTTTGCGGGAGATTGATGGGCTGTGGTTTCGTGGTGATCGCCACTGCCATTCGGTATGATGGAGCGTGATGCAGAGTGGTAGGCATGAGGGGTAGTTGGAGGCGTTGGTGGTTCGGTTTCTGTTGGCAAGTTTGCTGCAGAATGGGAAAGGAAAATTCTGTAAGCAATAGAAAAAAGGGGAAACAAAAAGGAAGTAATAACGCAGCACCCCTATAAGAGGCCTTTTCCTCATAAATCGCGAATTATTGTGTGACTTTCTAATTTTAGTATATACAGATGTGAGGTATTGGTTTGACCAAACAAAATTCTCTACACCAAGTTGACGCATTTCAGACACCGATCGCACGTACTGCCGCGCTGTGTGTCTCCCTATACGACTGTATACCTCTCTCCCACCAAATGCCTGCGTTCGTGTCTCGGAAAGGAATTAACCAATCGAATAGGCACATACCTCAAAACAGAAAACATATTAATTATGCCAATAAAGGAAATACTTTCGAATAATGTTAGTCATATAATTTCAATTGAATATTACACACTGTAGCGACGACGAGCACGACTATGCGCGGGGACAACAAATAAAGCCAAGACATACAAAAAAACAAAAAAGAACGTTAATCAGTTATGAAAAGTATGACGCAACAATAGAAATCCAGAAATCCAAAAAAATTATTATTTCTGTGAATAAAGGCAGAATTAAGCGTGGCTTGAATAGTAATTAATAAAATGTACATAATAAAGCTGAAAGAAATAAATTGGCACATACACAGAGAGTGTGTAGATGTGTTACTTCCCGGCACAGTTGGAATGGTTCCCCTCATGTCAAATATGGGAATGGGGGACAAAATGTATATTTTTTTTGTTGTTCCCTCTACGGTGGGGTCGTAGATACTATCTAGAGTTTCTGTGATTTTTTATTGACACAATCATTGAGAGGAAATGCCATTTCTCTGGAATAGAAAACAGCTGTAGCTCCTATAGGTGGTCACTGAGTGCCTATGAGCCTTTTTGTTCTTTTATATATATATATATATTTTTCCACTTACCGCTGCCATATCCGGTCGGCAGGCTACTGCTGACTCCCCTTTTATGATAGACTTTTAAGAGGTCATGAATCGCTGAAACCGCCAACTCATTGGTGCCGAATTTTCTCGCCCATTCGGACGCAGGAAGATCCTGCATTGAATAACCGCCACCGTCACTTACGCCCGGCATTGGATATTGCGCCAGTCCAGCTGTCTTAACAAACTGATCATATTGATTCAGCATTTGCATCCATGGCGGCAGAGCTGTCGCATCCACAGAAGCTGCAGGACAATCAATCGGAGACTCTGACGATCTACTCTGTAGGCCAAGGTGATGACGATGATGATTCTCCCTCGATTCGGGATTATGCGAAACAGTGACAGGACTTTCGTCATTCTCTTCGCCCATTGATGATCCAGAAGTGTACCTGGGATTAAAGTTTTTTCTTTTGTTTCGTCCTGCTACATTGGTGGTGGGGGGATTTTTCACATCAATATTGCGCACGTCTCCTTCTAATGAATATTGATCAGTTTGTGTGTATTTTCTGTTCAAGTCCTCAATTTGCTCGTGATCGTTTTCATTTTCCGAACCAGGTTGAGATATTTCAGGATCTTGTCCTGCTGATTCGGCGTTCATGTTCTTCGTAGGCTTGTCTAAAACAGGAGAGAAAGAAACAATTATTATTATTATTAGAGACACACAAATTTGAGTGGAATAATTCCAATTTTAACTTTTACTATAAGCAGGCCTATTTATGCAACAATATCGTTTGATTTGGTATTGAATTCATGCACACATTCCGTATGTTTAGCAGGTTCTGTGCATGAAATCAGTATCCAGTTAGACGATCCACCGCAGGGCCAACTGGCCCACCAGTGGGACATGTGGTAAGTGATTCATTTGTCCCAAAGAAAAATCCGTTTGATTTCGTGTAGACCACACATGCATCTTCCGTCATGTTGATCTGGAAGAGGTGTGCGGTCTACACCAAATTGCCGGAAACAGCAGCTATTTGTGAAACAAGTGCCTGGCAGTCCTGTTAAGGCAGCATTATTTTTGCCAAGAATTTCGTTCGATTTGGTATTTAAGTCACACACATTGTCCGTATATTTGACAGGTAATGTGCTCGATTTCAATACTCATTTGGACGAGTCACCAAAGCTTGATTAAAACTAAAGTTCCAAAATGTGCTTACGTATTTTTTAATTACTCCTTTGGATGTGGTGACTGGTGCTTCTTCATTTTCATTGTTCTAAATTGAAATGAATCTGTTCCAGTCACCATATTTCCGGGGAAAATCTGCATTCCTCCTAAGAATTTTGCTCGATTTCTTTCTTACTTTAAGCAGTCCTATTCCTCCTAAGAATTTTGCTCAATTTCGCTATCACTTTAACCAGTCCTATTTGTTTCTAACAACAGATAAAGTTCCTCACGAGATTGACCTCTCTTTCAGTCAAAGATTAGATGGGTATATGGACTCGCTATACTTTGAATACAGTAACGAATAACGCATAATTGTTCTGAGGTTATAAACTTTCATGTTTCAGACAACGCGGTTTACAAATAATTGCAAATTGCTGTTGTTTGTGCATTTGATTAGGGAAAATCTGCAATAAGACAATTATCCTTTGGCTGACACTTTGCGCCTTTTCAGCGACAAAATGAGACAAATCTGCATCAGACTTGAATGCAATTTAATGCAAATCGTTTCTTCGTATTTGAAAAGCTAAACAAAACTGGTTCGACACGTGAATGGAGGACATATCTACTTGCGTTTCCATATTTCTATAATAACATATCTTGCGCCGCGCGCCGCCATACCGACCGATACCACACTCATGTGAAATACCTCTATACGATTCAGTAAATATGTTAATTTGTCAATTGCCTTTCTTTCTTCTCCTTCCAATGAGCAGCGCGCGCATACGTACTCGTACTCGTACTCCGTATAGATACAATGTTAATTCCGATGACGTGCTTATTATTCAGCTCGTTTGACGCTAGATTGTCTATGAAAAGTATTCTTTGCAAAAAGCGCTAATGGGCATTAGACTTGTGCTATTTGTGGGTCCCTGTATAACATTTGCCCACATAAATCGAAACCAAACATATACAGGCACATGACAAAAACCTCTACACTCATGTAGATGCAGAAATCAAATGCTAGATGGATATGGATTTTCAATTAAAATATGCAGGAAGAGCGAATATGCCAGGCATGCTATCCCAGATGCTGGACGTAGATATACTTCTGTTGGTCATGCAAATTTGGGTACGTTGGCAAAATGGCAATTAAGGCTGACGGCACACACAATTCCTTATAGTTCAAGTATTTGTTTAGGTTGTGATGACTGCCGTTCTGAAAATATTGCTTAAGATATAATTTTTGAACAGGCACTTGTCAAACTTAACTTCAGGTCGCCAAAAATGTTAAAAAAAAAATCAAATGCATTTGTTTCACATTCCACTGACCTCTCAATTCCCCAGTTAGAACTCAGCGCTCGCCAGTATTCATGTAGTCGACGAAAAAGTTGAAGAAAACAATTCAACGATCAATCTAAACATGTGATGCTATTATTTTTTTTATGTCAAATCGGCCTAACGCTCTAAACAAATCTGAACAGCACTTGAATTAGAAACCAAGTGTAACAACAACAAGAGACTACACATTGAAATGAAAAAAATAAAATAAAAAAATAAACAGAACCTCACTTCAATAGTAGTGGGTTGTTTCTCTGCCGCATCTTTGTCTTCCTTTTCGGTCGCATAACTCCAAAATCACGCACAATGCCCCGAAATGTGGACATTAATGTCTGATATTATGTCACTGGTTGAGGTTGTCCTCGTCTTGATCACAACTGAAACTAGAAGCTGACGTGAATGCGTTTCAAAAATTTCAAAAATTTCTTGACATTTTCATTATTTCGTGCGGTTCGTCCAGGAATGAGTTGTTTCATTTTTGGCCTGTACGGGGATAAGAACATTTCATCATACCCACACCATAGCATGGAGTTGTTGCTTGACCATTGGCATTAAAGACAATCAGTCTCAGTAGCGGCGGCCGGCAGAACAGAAACAAAACGAAAGAGCGCACGATTTGAAAACATGTGTTGTAGTTGTAGTCCTCAGTACCTCAGACATCAACCGCACACACATATTTCGTGGAAGTGGAAATATGAAAATTGATTTCGATAAAATCACAAAAAAAGGAAAGGGTTTCGGTTTTTTTTAATTATCTACGGTTTGCCTTGCGCCCTATTTCAAGTGTCCAGGCTTTGTCAGATCTGCATTTGTGACAGCCCTTTAAGTAGTTTTGATTTAATAGTCAAATTGGCATAAGATCGCAACTTGTTGCTGTTGGTTGACGGAGTTTTTTAAGGAGCGGCAATTTTGAATCTATCATCGTAGCTTTGTTATAGATTAGTTTCTTGATTTGGCCACGCTTTTTCCAGGGAAAAAGTTCGGTTCGTCGAGACAGGAGTGACACAAGCTCAATCGGCTTTAAACAAAAGAAACATTTTCAAAACAACTTAAACATCAAAGTTTACACATTACACGAAAACCAAACCCGCACCTTGGTTACATTGAACTTTTATAGAAAACCCCATGAAATTCGAATTTCTTTTGCATCTCATCGTCGCCTACTCATTTATTTTCCCTTTTTGTCTGATCGTCAATTCAAAATTCACTTCAAATTGAAAAAAAAAGAAAAAAATGTGAACAATGAAAAAATCCAAATCACTTAGTTTTTACTCTTGAACATGTTAGATTATTTATTCTTTCGTTTGTTGGAGTTGTTGAAAATAATTACAAGAGGGCGACCAAAGAATAACTGGAATCATCATCATCAGACGAGAAGAGGGGCGGCGGGAAAAATGACTCGGCTGTTGACAGCTTGAAGAGCAATTCGTCATTTATTTCCTTTTTGTTGGAAATTTACCTTTTTTTCATTTATTATGTATATAAAAAAAATAATTTTCAAAATTATAATTGAGAGGCAAATTCCGACAAATGCTGGTCGCCTCAACACGGGTTAATAAATTTGTATGTGTTTTATGACATGTTACATTTGAAGTTGATGCGATAAATAGAATCAGTTTTGGTGTGAATATTTTCCAAATGTTGTACAGCAGTTATGCGGAAGTTGTATTTGCAAATATTAAGCGTTTTTAGAGTTCGGCCAGTGGTAGAAACTGGAATAGTGCTGCCAATGGGGCAAAAGACAAACTTTCCGTTCATTAATACAGAGTTTAGTCGGTCTTCGACTTTTGGCTGCACATCTGTATTCGATCAAGAGTGTCAAGCTTCAGGTGGAACGAGTGTTTGGTCTGCCTTATCTGATCTATCTTGGAACAGCACTGGACATCTTCTCTTCCATTTCGATTTTCTTGCAAAATTGGGTCTATTCAAAAAGAGGGTATGGATTTTACTCGGTAAGGACATAATAATGCCCTCTCTGCACAAAGGAAAGTCAAATGCGTTTCTGCATAAAAATTACGAAAACCAAAAATACCATGAGAGCAAACATCCAAAAGCATTTTAAAAGAATGTATATCCACACATCCACTAATTAACAATTTCTAAATATTTCCCCCTCACAAAATCTACTACTACCCTAAAGGAGCATAGCATCAAACAAAACACAATCATCATTCTCTGAAA
The DNA here is from genome assembly GCA_936431705.1 of Cheilosia pagana. Lineage (NCBI taxonomy): Eukaryota > Metazoa > Arthropoda > Insecta > Diptera > Syrphidae > Cheilosia > Cheilosia pagana. The sequence continues at coordinate 5,197,201 of OW386171.1, forward strand.
GGTCAAATATTCCAACCCAACTCCAAGACAAAACGACAAAAAACCACCGCCGAAGAGAGAGAACACAATCATCCGATTCCGTTCCGATACAATGCAAAGATAATTGCTAAAAGAGAACTCAAATTGACTCCACACGATCCCTAGATCCACCTCGATATCCATTTCCTCCAATTTTTGAACTGTTATCGATTAAAGGAATCAAATTTACTTAGAACAGAAATTAAGCAAAACTCTCAAATGAATGAAAGTGCACAATTGCATACCAGGACAGGAGCAGGACCAGCCAAGGCGATTTCTTAAGACTCATTCCTTCGGCTCTGCTTAGAGGGGCGGGAGGGGGGAAACGCAAACACAAAACATTGCAAAAGTTGAAAAAAAAAAAAATTAAGACCCTACCGCACAGAAAATATTGCAAAGATACTCTAGACAAAGTCTTAAAGGCGGTTGCGGCGACGGCGGCGGCGGCATTCGTTCCTTTGCAAAAAAGCTTCCATGTAATATTTTATTTATTTCCCTTTTTAATTTTGATATTCTCTACGTGTTGTTCTTGTTTGGATGCTATTTCGTTTCCATATGAGAATACCTGTGCGCATTTACATACAGAGAGGCCGGGCCGGAGCGGCGCGGCGGCGACGAGCGCTCGCAGATATATCTGTGACGTGTGTGCATTTAAGAATCGATTTTTAATTGCAAGAAATATTGAGAATATTGTAGACACATTAAAAGATTTATGTTATAATTCATTCTCCATCTTTTGCTTTCGATTAGTATCTGGTTTTGGTTGTTTTGTTTTAGTTCTTGTTTTCAGATATCCATCCTCATTGTGTATCTGATGCAGTTTGGGTTGGTTGTTGTATTTTTTACTTTGATTTTTTTCGCTTTTGCTTAGAGATTGTGTATGGTGTACTCTGCACTCAAATGGCAATTCAATATGTTTATGGATTAAGTGTGCTGCTTTAGGATGACTAGTAGAGAAGAGAGATACCTACATGAATATTTCAACAACGAAAAAAAAACGGAAAAAACTGAATCTGTTCTTCTACCGAACATGCATTTAGATTTCATTACGGCACTGATGAGATAAAATTATTCTACTTTGCCCTCTCTATCTCTCTGTAAGAGAAGGTGTACCTATGTATTTGAATGTGAGGTGCTTTGTTCTCAATCGGTACGGATAAGACAACTTGCGGCCTTAAATGTTAGAGATTGAGTTTTGGGGGCCTCGTTAAAGTTTATTGTTACGGCCATCGGCTGAGTTTTAACAGTGTAGACTGTAGATTCTGAGCGACCTAGCTGTCTTCACCCGATTGACCGTGCTTGTGCCTTTTAAAGTTAGGAAAGGCTCGTATCTAAACATTGGTCCCCGAAGTCCCCACTGCCCTGCCAAATCAAATCTTGTTTTAGTCATCATCTGTAGGATACATTTTGTATTAAAAAAAGAACAATAACTATTCGACGATCATGTAAATACAACTTTCCACGAAATTGGAAATCTACACGCCTTAATTACATTAATTTGCTTATTGACAGCCGATACAATACAAAAAGGAACCCTACCCTCTACAAGAGAGAGAGATAAGGAAATTAAAATCGTATTCCATTTAAAAAGCTGTCAATGAATTCAAATTTATGCATTTCCTTTCGGATGCATTCCCCTGGTGTGGTATTCAACGTCATCCGCAGAATACAGCACTCTATACAACAAAATTGTAATAGTGCAGAATGAGCCAACGACAAACCAAAAAAAAAAAAAAAAAAAAAAACAACGCCAAACAGAAAAGTAAAACATGAAACTAAAATATGGAAAAAGAATAAAAAAAAACGTTCATGATCTGCATATAGATATATATTCCTTTTTTTGCGCAAATGTATCCATACCACAAGTACCCAAAGAACTCACTCTGTGATGATTCTATAGCACACCACCGCGCGCCGTCGTTCTAGGTTTTTTGTACGAACAAAATTAATTTATTACCTTTTCATTGATTAAAAGCGAGTAATATAATAATAATCTCAATCTCGGGTTAACTACATATGTAGATATGCGCGTCTCTAGTCCTTTATGGGCCGAACTCATAGCATCGACGATCAACGACAGAACATATAACTCGCCATTAATTTTTGTTGCTGTTGTTGTTGTTTCCTCTGAAAAGAAACCTTCCTTTCGGACGTATAGAAGAAGGATCATACGCACTAATTTATTTCTGCTTTTTGAAATTTTCTGCACTTCTTTCTTTGATGGTTGTTTTTTTTTTTCATTTATTTCTCTGCGGTGCTCCCCATGCGCATGTGCACATGCGGCACAAAGTATCTGCTAAATCTATCTTTTACATTTAGTGGGTACCCGCGCGATCTGCATCATTTTGAATCTCTGATCGTGCGCGCGCGCGCGCAAGAGAGAAATAAACGTCACAATCAATAAAAGGAACAAGAAGATACAAATAAAAATAAATGATATGAGTAATAATAATGGGAGTTAGGTACTGATGTTGAACCATTCAGCTGGCTTGTAGTTCTATTGTCGGTTGTGTTTCTTTATTTTTTTAACTTTGAATAGATGTTGAGTTTCGATTTGAGGTATGGTATGCCGTAGGGAGGTACAAGGCCTGGTCGGGTTAATAAATGGAGCATTTCCTACTCGATTTTGTTAGCCAAAAACCACTGACGGCTGTACTGTATACAGATTGTATTGAGTCAATCAATGTTAAGCATATTCTATTCTTATCGGTGGGAGCTTTTCTTGATCGTAACCACTCACTTAATTCGAGTTTTACATTCCATTTGGTACTTCCAAAAGTCAGCAATTTGTATCGCAATCTCTTCAACAGTAGTTAACTAAATTATCTGCCCATTCACCCTTGTGTTATGATTCTTTCACACTTGCTGCTGTGCAGTGGTTTAACACAGCAGCAGCCGAAGCGTAATGCACACATCAATTGGGGGGCTACCACTATATACCGCAGGCGATCGCCCAAAGAACGCCATAAAAACACAACTCACGATATAATATATTACACAACGCATACCTGTGTGTCCTGGATGATCGTCTGGCTTACACAAGTAGTCGGGCTAACTATACTACACGAGCGGGGACACGTGGGATAGCACCTCGCAGTGGACAATTTACTTTGCTTGCGTCTGGCTGCACAATTTCTTTGGCTGTGCCAATTTTCTGCCAGTAGTTTGATCTGTGCGACACGACGCGTGCCTCTATGCATTTGAAAGCGAGGCAAAAGAACAACAATAAAAAACACACACATTGTCTTAATCTGCTTTTTAGTACATTGAGGAAGGAAATGCGGTTCGTAGCTTGTTGCATAAATTAGCGCCAAGTTAAGCGGTGCTTTAAGGGTCGCCGTTTTTTGTAGCGAAGCCCTGTAAAACAGAACAGAAAACTCATTACCTTCGGACAAATAAATCCACAAATAAATCCAACTTGAGTGTGCCCACTGTAATTCGCCTGTGAACAGTGCCTCTCTTCTTGCAAATCAAACTTAGATCTGGGATCAAGCTATTGATTTTTTTTTTCTGTTCGGAAATTAAGCAAGGAAATTAATTTCGAAACTATGTACGTCGTGAAACGTGTACATCGGTACATGATCAGAAAGTTTTCGATTTTCCGCTCCAAAATAAAAGCTCGCAGCTCGCAACGTGAAAGCCAACCGCAAAGTGTAAAAAAAAATCACAAAAACTGAAATATCCACTTGTTGACTACTTGTTGTTGTGCACAAAATGTCACATTGCTCCGAATTGTTGCTTTCATCTACAAAACCCCTCCGAGTGTCATATTCAATTTCAATTAAGATGTCTTACTCTCTCAGCAGCTTGTGGTGGATATCCTACAAAATTTATTTCTCAATTCCAAACAAAAAAAAAAAAACGAAACAGCCTATCAATTTAGAAAAAAAATATAACCTAAGATACTTTTTGTCTAATTTGACAGAGTAGGGAGAAGCAAAAATCAAAAAAAAAATAAAAAATATGAAACGAAAGATAAGAAAATTAAATCTTTGCTGGGCACACCCAGAAATGAAAGAAAACGAAAAGTCAAATTAAATTAATCCCGGAGGCGGACTTTTGAATTTCCAGTCTGTACGCTGTTTGTAGAATTTTTAATTCGTTGTAATCGCAACAATCGGACGTCTTATAAGAGTTAAATTTGTCACAAATGTTTGTGAATAGTCAGAGCGAACATTCGGAAATGGTGACATTCCTTGGGGGATTACATTTTTGCAAATAGAACTCGCTTGGGAATCATCGAGTATACGTAAAATTATTACCTATATATATATTAATTATATTAATGGACCGCGCATGGTTAAAAAGTAAATTAAAAGCACAATACATATACCTAGATAATAGGAACAAGATTTTGACTGGCGCGAGACTAATGGAAGGCGCAAGTCTAGCTGCAGAAAAGGATACAGGTATTAAGGCACAATGAATGCGGCTATTCCATTCAATGGGCTTCACTGCAAATCAACAACCGTGAATAGACTGTGGGCAATGAGCTAGTCATTGAAAGAGCACTATCCCCTCAATGGTTTCTGCAGCTTTGCCAGCTGCTGGGTAACTTTTCGACACCAACATTGACCGATTTGTCGATGTTTTCCGTTGGTGTTTACAACTGACTTGAATTCACATTTTTTGAACTGGGAAATTGGGATAATGGCCAATCCTTTGGAGAAGTGATTTCTGGTTGCCTATAGAAGCCTCAGTACCTACCTCATCTACTCAATATAAATGTTGTCGATATTGTCTGTCAACCGTCTGTCAATTCGCCTGTCAACACCATTTTAAACAATTCTGTTAGATCAGATGGTTTATTATTCCCGACATAAACTATATTTATAATGAAAATACATCGTATGCAACTTGCATTAAGAAAATAAATCATCTGAAAAGGGTAATGCTAATGAGTGACAGCACGTCTATAGGTACACATTTAAAATATGCATTTGCGTCTGAGGACTGGCCAACAATGTAATGACAAACACGCACTGGATTTTTATGGATGTGGTAAATACCATTGTCGGATTGATAGTTGAAAACTGGCATATCCCCTATCGGATCTGCAATCTATTAGCAGATTTACCTAACCCCAGACACGATTCCATGGAACGATCTGCAGATAAGAGGACTTTTTTTTTTCTGAACCCCATTTTGCATGTATCAATCTTTTTGTTGTGTGCTTTTTCTATTTATGCCTTGGAACACCAATTATAGTCTTATAGCTGCCATGGACGACTTTCAATTGCATGTTTTAAATGTTTTCTAAGTCACTCTCTGTGCAGGGTCAAAAGGAAACCGACCATACACGTATCAGTTCGTTTGATCGTCTTCCTTGGGGTATGGGGGACTTTGCCAGTTCTTTTCAATGCTTATGATCCTAATTCGATTATTATAGCTATCAGTAGTTATCAGCAAAGATGTAGTCAACTGCTGTCTGCAACAGACGACATGAGAGGAGACAACAAGACCAACAATCTACGTTTCTCTTGCCGCAATACTTCTCTCCCATAATTTACAAAAGCAAAAAATAGACAAACAAAACATTTTTAAACATGTATGAAAATGGCGAAAAGCAATTTAAATAAAATCGAAATGAAAATGAGAATTCTGCTCTGTGTCGCCTATATTCCAGAGTAGGAGGATGAAGAATACGCTGCTTCTTCTGGGGGAGATTGAGAATGGATTGCGCGCGCCGCGTCGTTGCAGTCGTCGTCGCTTTAACTATTCATCCACGCAGAGATAATTCTCAACTATTGTTGGTCCGGGGGTAATCGATGGTCTACAGATAGAAATGGTCCTGCGAAAATGTGTGGCAGATTTAATGAACATTCTTTATTTGGCACAAGTTATCGTTCCTTAAGGATCAAACAAATATTACAAGCCCAGACGGTGAATGATGAAGATAATATCACACACTCGGTTCTATGGGGACCTAAACGATTTGCAATTAAGCAGTGGAATGCTAGTATTTTATAGTTTGTTGTTGTTCCATTGGATATACGATATGCGAATCAATTTGTCCGCGATAACATTCGCAAGCAACTCTTATGACTTTATGTAGACAGGCTATACGGCTGTCACAAATGGCAGTGGATTGTTCACCAATTTATCCAATTTGTTATTTCTCTATAAAAACTACAAACACGCAAAATTACAGAGTTAGCAAACCACCACACAACACAGCCAGCGGTCTATCTCAAACATACAGTAACGAGTGTAACATAACAAAAAACCCAAACCAAACATCAACTTTAAGCCGTTACTGTGTTTTAGAGCATTTCTCCTCTGACCGTAGGTTTCAAAAACAAAAATAATGTAACAAATCCAAATCTATTATAATTTGACAACAACCACTCTACCCTAACCGCATTAATTCATTCTTACATCTAATTTAAGTATTAATTAATTAAATATGTATTACTCGCACAGATGGAATGCTTGCCCGTATAAAAAATGCTTTGACAGCTTAATTTGTTGACATAGTTAGGGTGAACATTTTGTTCTCTAATTTTTTTTTTATTTTTGGACACATAACTCAATTGTTAGAAGTGTTTTTCAATTAGATTCACTTTATAGTTGAATAGAAAGTTATTTGAAAATAGAAAAATGTTTCAAATGTTTATTTTTTTTTCAGGAGTTTGCGGTAACACTCTGCAGTGAAATTTATCGTGGTAAGTGTTAGATATGTAAACTTATTAGAATGTTATTCAAAATAAATTAGTTTTCTTATTAGAAAGTTGATAATAATTACCTTACGATAGTCGCTGTTGGTTGAAATCCATTTAGGTGATGGTGTATCTGAAAAATAAAGAAATACTTTATTTACTACAACATTGACTGATCATATAAAGAAATTAATGAAGAATCCCTTCCTTATGTATAGTTAAATCTATAGGCCCTTGTACCTAAATAGCAATTGAAAGTTTTGAAAGCGACATTCACTTACAGTAAGAGTCATATTTGCTTAAAGTTCGTCAACTAGATGGGGATAATGAAATAAAATGGGAGACCACACATTTGTCACAGCTATGAAAAAACGAGACGTCAAAACGTCAGAGTTCATCTTCAAAAAGCCATTACCGCAATCTGCTGGCTTTTTTGAACTTTTGACTTCCCAGCAACTATGGGATTTTTTTTATAGCTTGATAGCTTTAAAGATATACAAGAGACGTTTGAAGGCTACTTTTCTAAAAGTTACCGAGTACTCCACTTCTCAAAGTAATGTGCCCTTGCCAACTGTATTGGATTTACGATCGTCCTCTAGATTGTAGATCATTCTATACACCCGTGAGCCGTTACCCTGGCAATAGATAGACTGACGATCTAAAAGTGATCTTGTTCAATTGGCTTGGTTTTTCATAGTCTTTTCGACTTAGATTTTACCCAATTTTTGTACACTAGATCTCTATTTTAGGCCCAATTCTAATTCGTGTTGGTTTTATTAAGGGAACCATCTCTCATTTGTTTGCGAATGTCCCTATGGAAAATTTATTATATTTGTTCATTAGAATCATTTCATTTATTCCACTTAAGTAGATCTGCATTTGATTGAAATTATATATGCATTCGGACTAAATTGTGTGCAGAATTTCACACTGCAAAGAAATGTGAAAAAGAGTCACTTAACTTGCCGTCGGTTCATAAGTCGGACTAACCTCGTGTTTCTTTTGCATGGAAAATATCATAAGCCAACTATTTCTAGGATTGTAACAATTTTCCGCATTCACACCTTCATTTCGCAATGAATGAAAATCTATTTTGCACACGTCATACGAGTGTGGTCGTCCAAACTTTTGGGTCAACATGGTTAGGAGAAAATTAACAGAAACTAGTAAACTAATTAATATGGTTTTGCAAATTCGCATTACCGCACAAGTGAAACACAAGCCATGGTTGCGCGTACTTTGGCTAAAAGTGTGAATTTTCACACCACCATCAGCCGGTTTTGCAAACTGACGTTCTAGTTTGTGTTCAAAAATCACCCCAAATTCAATACCCGCTCCCAAGGGGATTATATCCTAATCTAAAAGCGCATTCAAAACAATTAATTATCTCGTTAAAAAACGCACAACTCTACCTCAACATTTTCCGCATTATCATCGTCACTCACCCTAAATGAGAGATCTTTTATGCAGAAAAAAGAAACTTTTTATTTTGCAAATTTACGTAAGACTTGAAGATTCTCCAACTATTTGCGTTTTATATAGTTTTTTTTTGTTCGTTTTCTTAATTATTGCTGTTGTTCTTTCCTTCATGGTGTATTTGTTTTTTAACATTTTTTTGAGCATTCCTTTTTGGCTATTTTTAAATTGTATCTAATTGAATGCAACTTAATTGACAAAACAAGTGAGATAAAAAAATAGGCAACGCGACTGCATTATTTTGTTGATGCGAATTGCTTTATATGCATTTATTTGGAAAATCGTTTGCAAATAAAGTTGACTGTTTTTTCTGACAATTATCACTCCAACGCTGCTAAAATTTGCTAAACATTTGTGTTTGTTGCAAAAGTATTGGCTGTGATGAATCGGTCCATTCAACGCCTCTGCAGTAAGGTGTCAGGAAATATCTTCAACCTGGTTGGCGTATATTTTGATTGGCACAATTGAACTTTATTCAGCGCAGGATGTGAGGAAGGCTGTCTGCAGTGACTTGGTAGTAAATAGAAGCTTGTAAATATATGACGCGAGGACTCTATGTTCAATTTATTAATTCGCTTCAATCTAAAATCAGTCTCAACAGATTGGTCTTTGAAGGAGATTTTTGCTGCAATACTTTCGACTCAATTTCATTTGGATTCACTTGGAAGTCATCATATATCCCGATTACAAATGGGCTTCGTATACGACAAACGACAACAGGAATAGGGGTGATTAGGTACTTGAACAAATAGTCCCGTAAATTGTTCAATTATTTTCTATATTTGACCTTACTTTTATTATTTTAATAGCTTGGGAAGTTGGCTCAATAGCCGGAAAATATTGTTAAACATACAATGTTTTCAGATAATCATTTAAAAACACAAATTTGGGTTCGAACTTCTTGGTGATGTGAACAAATTTAAACAAGGAATTCTTGTTTAACGCTGTCTTAGTTACTAAAAAATATGACAGCTAAAAATCGAACCGCTTATCTACCGTTTTCGGTGGACTTGTGGCCGTTGGACTATTTGCAATAAGACACAGCTCGATAGTAAGAGCTTTAGGAAGTATAGTTCCTGACAGAAACTTGGCTGAACTTGGTGGTTTTTATTTAAATTTCATACATATGATAGAACCCTTAAACGTCATATGCCTATTTGAAATAAAAGTAAGCAACTCTGCAACAAAAATCACCATTTACTTACATTAAGTTACTTTTCTGTTGTTGACTGTCTGGAATGCGAACGTTGACAAGTTCAACAATTGTTTTCGAAGCTCTATTTAGCTAAGGAAAGAATGTGAGCTTATGAAGTAGAAAAACTGAAAAAATCTAAGTCGGGGTGGTTCGTTTTCAGTTAGCTGTTCCACGTCCATTTGTTTATTAAATATCGTCTTCATGGAATTGGTTTTGGATTTTCTTCCTTTGCAGTTGTAGATAGTGGTGTCCTCGCTTCAGAGAACGATTTAAAATCGGTTTTTCGCTTCCACATTTGATACCGCATTGACAGTAACAAAAACTCAATCAGTGCCCTGAATTCCTAACTAAAATCTTGTCAAGAACAACATGATTTTCCTCGTTTCAATGAAATTGCCTCGGCAAATGCTTAAGATATCCCTACGCCGCCTTTTTTCACCGTATTTTCAAAAATGCGCCAGACACCGAGTTCTCCGTCGGCCCGATCATAATTTTGAAAGCTTCGCCAAAAGTTGAGTTACAACTCTAAGGAGGGTGTTCGTCCTTAGCCGTTGGGAAGTTAGAAATAAAATCAGGATCTTCTTACAAACCTTTATCATTTATTAAGTTGTTGTTTTTAGTTTAATATAACGCGTGTTATAATTTATTTCCACTCATTTCGGCATATGTTGGCGAAAAAAAAAAATAAGAAGCAACAAACACTTGTTGGATTCAACGTTTCACATATAGACAACGTCTATTTTGCTATACACTTTTATTTAAACAATATCTAATTCACATTATATTAATTTTTTGTCGCGCAAAAATATTCTACTAGTTTTGAGTTAACGTTTCGTTTTAATTTACTCGGTAATTTTTGCTAATCGGAAAAGAGCACTTTTTCTCGATCAAGTCGAATTTAATTAAACTTTTTTATGTGATCGGCGGAACAACAATGCAGGTTAAAAAAAACACGCGACATTAACGACAACGTACGACGGTCTAATTGAACCGGCGGACTGTGCAGAAGAAGTGTTCTCAACAACCCCGATCCCGATAAACGAATGAAGCAAATGTCTAAAATTCATTCCACCACCAAAATGAATAGTGTAATCACTACCTCTTCCTCTCCCACGGCCGCCACTGTCACTACTCACTACTCACTACCTTTGTGGTTGTTGTTTTTTTTTGTGCGCGCCGCCTGCCACTGCCACCACCTTGCAAAGTTGACACAAACTATGTAGCGAGCACAGCAAAACATAAACAACAACTATCGTTCATTGTTGGTTGTTCATTTTCGATATTAAAATGCCAACTGAACTGTGGAACTTGTGTATGAATATCGGGCCAGCAGTTGGATGTTTGTGTTGTGCGTTGTGCTGTGTGCCTGATGCCTGTGCCAGTCTAATTGGAGTGAACTCTTATGGGGCATTAGCATCACCAACCATCAGTGGAGTGGATGTGGTGGCTCATGTTGGATGAGTTTAGAAAGGTATCGGTCAAGAAGTGACAAATTTATATGGGCCACCAGACTACAGTGGGCTGGCTTCTTTTTCTTGTAATTTTTTTTTATGGATGCGCCTTCGATCTAGCGAGGTGGTAGAGTTTTCCTTTGTTACTAGCATTTTTTTTTGGAAATCGGTACCTACCTAGTCCTTTTTAACTATCTAACTAACTCTTTTCTTTTGGAAACCAAGAAGTGACAGCTTTTCTGCACCGAATTTTTATTAAATCCTGACTTCAATTTGACAAAAAAAACTCGCCGGTGTAGGGAACGTTTCGTAAAAAAAAACAACCTCACTTTGTGATATCACCATGTGAAAGAAATTGAAAACAATTTAGAACGGAAATCATCCCCAATAGCGTGATTCTCATCTACGTTGGGAGATTTAAAAAAAAGATCGTAAATGCTCTTAATCTGTCCTCGTCAAGAAAAAAAAATCAGACAATTAAAAGGCACCCTCCTATTTTTCGAGTTCATTGTCAACGACGAGAAGAACACCAGATACACGCGTTCGTTTTGGTCATCATACTTAGCATACTCTCATAATTTTTTGAAAATAGGTGTGCATTTTTGTGGCCATTCATACAGCCATATTTTTTTCCTCTCTGTTATGTAAAATTTTTAATGAAGGTCACTGTCACAATTGGTCTACATATATGCATGGTATTGTACTAGATTCCTTTTAAGGAGAGTGCTTGGTTTTTTTTGTGATTTTTTGTCATTTGTTGGATAACTTGAAAGCGCCTGCACTTTGGCAAAACTGAAAATCTTATAACCTGTGGAGATGGAGCTGTTCTTTAGAACAAATATAAACATAAAAATTCAGATTTCCATTTACGAACCAAGAGCTGTTCGGGTGACTGCTATTTCTCAATTCAACCATTTGGCCTACGATCACAAGTCCCGTGTTAGTCCACTCTTCACTGGATCATTTGAAACAATTCTCTATTCATCATCTGTTCTTTCGTGTTATCCTTTATGAAACTGCCGGATATGCATGCATTTGCATTTTTTGCACGATTGGGCTTTGTGTGTGCAGTAGGAAGACTTTCCCAAAGCGATCAAATCCAGTTTAGCAATTCTAGATGGACTTTTTGTAGATCCAAAGCCTGTGACCTGACAATAATGTAAACATTTCATAATTGCTCGCCGGCACCTTATTTTATTCGATCTTTCAGCTGTGGTCGGTCTCGACAACCATAAGAACTCGACTTGCATTTTTGATCTTCAGGCGGGCGATCATGTTCAATTTATAACGAATCATATCTTCTATTTTCAGCTGAAAATAAAATATTGAAAAAGTTGATCAGTTTCTCCAATAGACTTTAACTCATGTTATCCCTAAAATTGCAACCCAGTCGAGGTCGCAGTATAGTCTCGCGTGTGACTCACAAGTCACAAAGTCCAGTCACAACAACAGAAACACAAAGTTCATTTCGCCGAAAAGGCAGTAGATACACTCTGTATGTACAACATGTAATTTTTTTAGAATTTTTCTGCTGAGTTTGCGGATTTTTTTTAAGCGCCGCAACATATTTTTAAATATTTTCGCATTCCAGTGCATTTTTGGCAATTGTTCTATTTTTTTTTTGTTTATGGATTCAGTTGGCAATTTGATTCTCTCAACATTTATTAAGCAATGAAGGTATGTGGGCATAGATAGGAACAAAGTCAATTGCACTTACCGCTCGATGTCAGATATATCTACACATTTAATATTTTATTCCCGTGGATAATTTGTTGAATGTTGTTTTAAATCAAGTTGTATTTTTAGTGACAATTCATGAGTTTTGTTTGCAAGGTTCTGCTTTAAACAGTCACACCTTTGTACATGTTTCCAAAAGGGCCAATTTTCAGCAGACATGTGAATATGTTCCGTCATTATTTGGAAACCCTTGAATTTCTTGTTTTATTCTGTTGTTTTCCTCCAAATTGGACATATGGTTCGTTTTAAAATTCAAAACTAAAGATTTTCTGCGACTTATATTTTTTCTGTTACAAATTTGCATCGATCTTAACCGCTTTTTACCCCTCCTCAAGTGCAATTCACAAGAACCAGTCTCCTTCCACTTTTCGAATACACATCGAATTGGTGAATTTCATTGACAATTCCATTTCCAAAGAGCTATAACATTTCGCCTAATAAATTTCAAATTTGGCCAGTCAATCGAAAACAGGAAAAACATAAATCCGCAGCACGGCCAACCAATAGGCGGTCTCCGTTCACAGAATTCGTCGCCAGGTAAGTGGAGGTTCGGTTTTTTTGTTGCCTCTCTTTCTGTTTCCGCATTTGCGTAAATTGTTAGATTGGTGGCTTTTTGCCGGCAACTAAGTTTGGAGCGTAGATTAAGTCGTGGGGGCCCACGTTCCCAACAACTTTCAACGTTAAAAGTGATTTCTATAAATGTGTATGTGTTGTTCGGAAATGGGTGTAGACCTTATGCTTGTGTGGAAATGGGTGTAGATGTTTAGATTTTGATTACGGCGGGTGTCATTTTTTTTTCGCTCTACACTTTGTGGCATTTGATCGTAATTTTCTTATTGGCCAAGCTCTAAGAGTGTTGATCATTCGGATGTGGAGGAAAGGATCGGGTAATTAGTTGATGCTGTTTGTTGGCTTGTTTATTTTTGATTTTGATTTTTAAATTTGCATCGATTACAGAAAGTGGACGCCATAAGTTTTAACACGCACACCACACTCTGTATTGTTTTTAAATCGTCTTTCCTAATGAATTAATTGCCTTCAAAAACTGCATTTCGACGTCAATGCGGTGGTCTCCCTTTTCATGATATATTTCTTTGAGTCATAATTTTTTCCGTTTTACCTTTGCACCCAATTTGGAAATTCGATCGCAAGCACCTACCTACTCGTTTATCGTACTCATGTCAATGACATGTAGTCAACTGACACATGAGAGAAACATGCATGTTCGGGAAAATAAAACTATCAATTAACAATTCGAAAGCGAAAATCGAAAATCTCCAATTTATATCCAATATTTGTGTACTGCGGTTCTCGTATTTAAAGATAATTTGCAACAACATATCAAATACATTATGCTCCATTCCACTTGGAAAAACCAATGCAAATGAAAAAAAAATACCCTAACTTTGATTGAAGTTGCTTTTCATATTGTACCTAGAGGTATACCTACTCAATCTAGAGGGAAAATTGATGACGATACTATAGTCAGATATTGTATTACATTAAAATCATAGTTGGGACAGCATTTTCACAGTTTTTGCTACGTTTGCAATGTGTTTTCGGGTTATCCCAGTTTCGTGTATTCTCTAAAGTCTAAACCTTGCTTCCACTAGCTTTAATGAGAAGTTTTTTGTTTGCGCACATCAAAAATGCCTGCATATCTTAATCAATTTCCATCTTCATTTTCCTATCTATCTCTAAATCTTTTAGTCCACGGCAAACAAATTCGCCGAAACGCCTCTCGCCAACGACTGACAAACATCCTGACTGACTAAGTGAAAGAAATATAAACCCTAGGGAGTAACACAAAGATGAGAGAGAAAATTGAAATGCGTCGTCGAAACCAATAAAGTTAAAAGAGCTTCTCATTTCTCAATAATCAGTTTGAACTCGGCATAAAATTGTAGATTCCTTTCCTAGGGTCCCTATACACTAAATTTCCCCTAAAAAATTGAAGAATGATCGCAATTTTGTTTAAGAAGCCAACCCCCTATTACTTACCTTCCGAGGTGCTGCCTTCTACTCCGAGCAATTGATTTACTTATGTCTACCACTATTAGATAATAATGTGTAATATTTTTTAACGGCCGCATGAAATTGTGAGAAGCTTCGAAGTGGTCTCGCTTGCTAGGCCTTCCAAAGAAATCGCACGCAAATGCATAAAGCCACCTGGACCAAAATTTAGCGAAAAACACTTTGCAGTGGGACAAGTCAATTGCCGTAGCTGATCCTCCATCCAACATTTCCTCAACTACTCATATACACATCGGAATAGGGCACAACACATTCCGGAATTCAGGTTGTCTATATGTTTTATTATTTTTTTTTTTTTTGCGCTGTCTTATTTCCATTTCCATTGTTAATAACACAAACTGTGCGGCCAGCGTTAAAACCTATAAGCGTCAAGCGAGTATCTATCCCCCTCTCTACGTGTGCGGTGTGCTGGTACGGTTTCTCTATTTTCTATCCATGGATACATTTCGAGCTAAATGCGGGAAAATAGGCACGCTTATCTGAGATATTTAAGTATATTATTTTTGAGAGCTTTAGTTTGCACCTCCCACTAAATGCGCAACGTCGAGGTAGTCGTCATTGTTGTTGTTGCCGTTTTTGCATTTTCACTATTTGTTTGGGGTGGTCCCTCTAATGGTTCCACACATTTTCTAAGTTTACAATTGCCGCACTGCTGTGGGTACTGAAAAATGTAAATTATTGCAAAAACTGTGTAAATACAGAGGGAGACCATATTCGCCGTCTATCCAATCATATTGCAATATTTCGTCGCACACTGTGCATACATAGGGTACGTACGTACCTACTGGGGAAAAACGATTCCACTGCATTGATTAAGCAGAGTGTCCGGTGTTGTTACCTATTAACGTTTTTTTTTTTGTTTTTGAATAGATAAATATTTCTCGGAATTTCGTGGGGATCTCGATTTGAATACATGAATTGTATTTTATTTATTCCCTCCTCCCCGTTGGAGAACAAACGTGACACATGTGCGGTGTTATCACTGCAGTTGGCTGTGGGTCATTACAGATGTGATTATAAAAAGGACTGTGTAATATGGTTTTGCCGATTGTGTAAAATGGTTAATGATTTTGTTTTAAATCTATGTAGATCGTCCTGTCAGTGAAAGTGCACTGTATGTTTGCGTACCCCAAGGTTCGCTTTTATGCTTAATACTTTTTCGATTTGTTTCTCCATACTACGCTGTTGCTACTGCAGGCTTGATTTTTCAATGAGGCTCAAAGGCACATTCGCTGAGCACTTACCGAAAGCCAAACGTAAGTTCCGTCGTTAAAGTTTTTTTAACCGCTTTCTGGTGGTTGTGCAAAAGGCAACTCAAAATTAAAGCCTCACGCTATAAACTATATTCACAATTAATATTGCTAAGCAAGTTTTGCGTGCTGTTGCGCTCATCTACAAAATTTCTAAAAAAAATAAGACCGCCCATATGCATAATGCAAGAACGAAAACAAAAATAAACTCACTCTTACAGTCTTGTCAATTAAAAAATTGCATCGCACCACATCAGCTAATTCCACGAATATGGTGATTTTCAAGAAAATCCACAGACCAGCAATATCCCACACACCGTGTGTGCTTACTGAAATACACATAACAAAAGACTTGAAGTCACAGACACCCAAGTGCCAGAAATCTGTCTCAAATCTCCCTTTGACAAAATGATAAACAAACGAAACACTTTCGTCCGACGACTGCACGGCACGGCACGGCACAGAGCCAATGTACCACCTCTTCTTGCCGATTGCCATTGGCGCAAACAGGATAGGATTTCCGCAGAACCTCCATCTCGTTGCATTTTTCTCATCCACATTCAGAATAACCAACAAATTGTTAATAATGCTGCGGCTGGTCCGCCGTCTGGTGCATTTCCGAAGTCCAGTTGTTGGAAAAAAAAATCAGTAGCGGGACCGTCATCGTCGTCACCGCCAACTGTTTGAGATTGCTTTTTTTTTTTTTTTGTTATATGGAAAACAGTAACACTCCCTTTGATGGACGCTAAGTCAGGGATTGTGCGCCAGCCGTCTTCTACAATAATTGTGTCTTGAATGTGACTGCAGCTTCAAAATGCCACTTGCATAAACAGATATTGTATATCGGGGAAAGATTTGATGCAAAAGAAAGACCAACAAAAACAATCAGTTTGGGTTTTATTTTTAGCGGGAAAATGTTGACGCAGCCACTTAATATGAATTTTCTGTATAATAAAGCTTAATGAGGAAGCTGTTTGTTTTTGGGTTTTATTTTTTGTTTTCTGTCGCAATAAAGCTAAGAAGCGTTTACTATTGGAGCTTAGAACTATTTTTTTATTCATCGTCCTTGTGGTGGATATGGACCAAGAGCGGAATTCGCATGAGTGGAAACTCCTTTTCAAGTGTGGCGGTAGACATTCTTGACGGCTATGTGAATCCTTTCTATTATTTTGACAGTTTGGGAGTGACATATATGTAGGAAGGACCATAGGCCTGGCTTTTCACACTCGCAGATTGAAAACTCTATCTTCAAGACTCCATTCCGACAGTTGTAAAGCCAGTAGATACCTATTTAGAAAGTTTTTCCTCAATGTGCATTTTTTTACAGTCGCTGGTATTTTTTGTCATACCCAGTTGGACGAACTTTACAGCAAAATGCCAACCTAAGAAACGGGACAACCACTACGCCTATTGAATTAAGTGTGACGATCGTACATCGTATTTAATTGTTCATTTCATTGTAAAGAAGGTAAAGTCGGATTAAATTGAGGAAATGGAAAAGAAAGAAACGTAGAAACCCTCCCATAGACGGTATAGTGCGCCGCCGCTTCCCATCACACAATATAGTTATTCTCAGAATCCAAAAGATGGTTACCCGCATTTCAATACACGTGTGCAAAAGTGTATGAGCTCCCCACTGCCACTATGAGAACAATGACAGAATAAAGCACTTCCTTCTGGTCCATATTTGAATTTTCTGCGAAACATCTAGCCAGTGACTAAGCAAATATGAATTAAAAATTATAATTTGCACTCCAAACACCGCAGCTGCAACATCTCCAATCTCCATTGACCTTACAAATTTGCAAAACGTGCATTAATCCAGCAATAAACATTGCTGTGCAACACCTAATTGCATATGCATCGCGAAAACAACAACAACAACAACAGCAACACCACTGACTGAGTGCACAGAGTTTGGTCGCACAAAATAATGAATGAAAATTTCATTGAATAACTTTATTTCTTAATCAATAATTCTAAATTGGTTTTGAATCATCATCCTTCTCTATATTACTTTGCTTTCTATAAATTTCCACTTGCGTAGCTTTTTTTGTTTGCTTTTTTTCTTTGTCACCAGTCTGTGTTTCTGTTTCACGCGCGCGTACATTCGCCACAAGCAGTACGTGCATGTAATTGCAAATTAACACCGATAGTTACACAATAGCCTAATAATGATATCGATACGATACGATACTTAATTTGAAAAAAAAAAAAATCCAAACGAATGCATTCCATCGACTCTTCATTAAATTTTGTTAATATTCATAACATTTTGTTGTTAAATAGGTGGTAGGCTTTGCCTTCGGCTTGATAAGCGGGTGTTAGCGGGGGAGGACGCACACAATATTCTGTTACACTATATGGGTATGCAGTTGAGTACGCGCGAACAGAGTTGGCTTTTCGCTTTTTGAGGATGCATTTGTCATTTTTCGTTTGGATTGCTTGCCTGACTTTATCGGCGATCAACCTTAGCATTAGCGCGTTATTCATTTTCGAATTTTGATGGAATTTCATTAACAAATAAGCGGCGTATAAATGAGGGAGTATGTGACTGGAGTTTCGAATTAACTCGAATTTGTATGAAATATTTCTCTATTTTAAGAATCGCTTTTGTATATATTCGTCTAATTGGGTGTGGGTGTGCGCCTTTTGAAGAATTATTATTGTTAGATGGCAATATGGTTATTATCGTTTCCGTTATGACAGCGAACATACAAGTGGTTGTTGCCCAAAAGAAGCAACTTCCTTGGGCTGACCCAAAAATACACCAAGAGCCTAGAGTTGGCTGAAGTCTGAAACGACGGATTCAGAAGCTCAGAGTCGGGGACTCGGGGCCCGAGTTTTTAAGTTCTTACAGCTCTGTGACTAGGTTCAAAATAGAACTCAAGTCCTTTCCTTTCCAACAAGTGTTTTTTTCAGTGTGTCAGTAAAGTTTGATATACATTTTTGGTTTGCGACCTAAAATTCTTTTTCAAACGTCCACAATGTATATTTTTTCCATTTTTCTTACGATCCGAATCTCGGTCATCTCGATCAGTCGGTGAATGGCGCCCACTGTATGTAAACAAGCTTTTCTCTTAAAAATATATGCGTCCTAAATTGAGGCCGCCGTTCAATCCTTATCTCACTGAGTAAGTGGACTCATAATTACACTTGGAGACTGTCAAAACCGCTAGCCTATATGCATGCGGCATAAGCATACACATTGTTGCCAACAAATAAACAATAAACAAAAGCGGCAGTCAAATATAAACCATCGCAATAAAATCAAATTGTATTATTGTCGCTCCAGTTTGGAACCGCAACGAAAAGGGAATAAAAACGCACTCCATAGCCGGATGGAGAACTTCATAATTTAGCAAACTCTATCTAAGTGTTTGGTTTTGATACTTTCCAAGGATACTTTGATTTGCGGTCGGGTTTCTCGTGGTGTGCGAAACAAAACGGTCAGACAATATCACCAAATGCGCTATTTTGACAATATTGTTGCACCGAAAACAGTGTGATATAAATTGAGTGTTGTGGACGTTTTTGTTTTCGTTATGGCGAGCAGTTTACGTTAAAAAAATATATATATATGTATGGCATAAAGGGGCAGCTTCGGTTGGTTGAGTGCTTCTTTGTTTTGTGGCCTAAGAGCTGTAATAAAACCCCAACGTATGTGATCTGGATGCTATACTTTGTTGATAATGGATATAGATTTTAAATGTCTCGATTTTCAAGTACGGTCGTTGCGATGGTAATGAGTTTACATTTTTTTTATTATAAACATCCAACACATTGTAGAAGCTTTTTTCGATGTCAGAAGTTGTTTCTATTCTAAAAAGGTCTCCGCGGACAGATGGGACGAACTGAAATCAGAAATAATTTGAAGGGAACCGAAATAAATTTTTGAATTTCCCTCATTTTCTTAGTGAAAACGAAACGAAACGAAACGCAATCAATCTTCCAGAAAAGTGTGGTGCAAAGTGAGTGGGTAAACCCCCGTCGGATGGCTGTGTATTTTTACAACTCACTACTGCAAGGATGCATTGAACTTGCACTCGATGAGTCGCTTCAAAAAGAAGGCATTAAATTGAGTTGTGAGGCTACAAAGATTCAGACCTTTCTATAGAGACTCCTCTGGTTTAATTCATGTGCGGTTACATGAAGTCACTGGGCTTATGCCAACATAAGTCCTGTTTGATTAAACACTTATTTACATAAGCAAGGGAAAGGGGTTTAATTTGGTGTATGTCTCTTGCTGAAATTAAATGGCGCTGCAAGCAGTTTTATGAACACATTGCCTGAAAGGTCTCCTAATTTAACCCTTTCAAGAAGTGTCAAGCAGAGTGTAGTTGTTGATATTTAAAACAGACACACTGAAGTAAATCGGACAATCTAAGACCAACGCCTTTGACATTTATAAACCACAAAATGTAAAAACATGCCATCTAATTAGACTAGCCGCCTTTAAGATCTACCTGTCAAAACCTGACTCGGCCACTTCTCTATAGGCCAGTTAACCTCAATTCCAAAAGTACCCATTATTTAAAAGCAAAATTCAATTAAACAAATATTCATTAATCGAGAAAAAAAAAACTGACAATACAAGCTTAAACCTCACTTTCCCCAGTGACAATAAATATAATGAGAAGAAAAAAATAAACCAACAAAATGTATCTAAATGCAATTGGAGCCGGATCATTTTGTCATTCCATTGGCATTCGGATAATGACAACCACTCAAAAATTTTCAGATACCTGTGGTAGAATTATTATCTCTTTTTTTTCTGTGGTGCTGCTCTCTACTCCATTATATTTAAGGTACAACTACACTTTGACACGTTCAATTCACAAATGTAACGTTAGAACACCGAATTGATTGAAGTGTACAAGCAAGTAAGTAGGTACTTATGGCCCATAACTTATGGTTACCCACTTGAGAGTATCTACCACGGGTGTATGCTGGGCAACAACATACATACAATTTTTTTTTTTTAACAAATTTCAAAATAAACCTTTTTTAATCTGAAAAAATAGTCAAAAAATGTCTTTGATTTCGTTTTTATACTTTTTTCTTGTTTTGTTTCTAATCTGTGTCTCAAGAGAGGCAAAACAAAAAAAAAAAAACTCGTTTATCCGTAAGCGCACAAAAAATCATCAAAGATATGTCATGTTTTTTCTATTTCGAAGCCAGGGCTGCTGTTGGCTGCTTTGTGTTGGATTTCCATGCTTAATTGTCTTTTTGATTGACACTTTAAGTTGACTTTTGAATCCAGAACAGATTTAAATAATTTTTTTTTATGTCAATAAAGTGTGTTGCGGCGGGGGAGGGGAGGGGGCCAGCGAAATGTCTATTGAAAGGGACATGGCACCGAATAGGGACACATCTACCGGAGAGAGAGATATCAAAGAGAATAGAAAAAAAACTATACAAAGCCAAAATCAATCATCTATTACCAACCTACCCGTTTTTTTCTACTTCTCCTGCGTGGAAGATGTGATTTTGTTCACATTGTTGTTGTTGGTAATGTTAATTATTTGTTTATTTTTTTTCGATAAATGAAATGATTTTCTTTTTTTGGAATTTCATTATGTATTTGTCATTTATTGGGATTTTTTTTCAACTTTGATTACGTTGCGGAGATAAACAACTTTTGAAGGCGGTATAAGCTGCTCCTCGAGTTGATGTGTGTCACTGGCATGAACAACGAAATCTTGAGCACTTAAAAGTGGCTGTGAGTTGTAGGACTTTAGCCCCATATAACAAAACCAATTCACGAGATCCAGCTATTCATAGTTGCGGAGCAAACAACAAGTGTCGTGTGGCGGCTGATTTTGACTGTGCCATCAGTTTAATGTGCAAAATTTGTTTGTCAAATTCAGGCATAAATGGGAATAACTTTGGAAGAAGCAATAGTAAAGCGCTCGTCTAAGTTTAAAGTGGGTCACTCGATTTGGAGGGCACTTGCAATATGTTTTTTGGGCGGTCTTGCCATGTCCATCATGGCATTGATTGTGAATGCAACAAGGGGTCTGAAGGACATACGTAACTCAGCGCTCTTCAACTTTGTTTGCCAATTGTCAACACACAAAGTATTTAGCGCAACAGGCTCTTGTATCGGGACAATTTTCAATGTCTCAAGCCTGGAACCCAACACAGTAGTGCCACTGAGCCCTTGCGCCATCTACAGCCATCATGACATAATTCTTCAATTCAGAACCATGGCTAGCATCCTCCCTTTTCTCCACACTCCAAACAAGAATTTAAAATAAGCGCAACTCTCGAAGAAGAAGCGTACAAAACTTCCCGACTTCCATGTTAACAATTGCATCCCCATCTGTAAGAGATGACAACTCATTTCCATTATGACTGTAGGAGAAACATAACTTCTACTTATCATTACAAAAACGCAAAAAAAAACCCTCCTCCCTAAGGAGCTATGAACAGCACACTAAGACTGAGACTGACTAAAAAACTCGTCGGTAATTAGCGAGAGAAATCCACCCAAATCGTGTATCTCTCGCTCTCTGTTAGCACATTCCGCATTAACAGATTTGCAAAACTACCCAAAATAATCTGGCATAGCTGTCCGCGGTTTTTGTTTTTTCTGTTTTGTTTTTTTCTGACACAAAAAGCCTGAAGAGCACGCGAACAAGGAAAAATAAAATTTGGAATTAATTAGCAAATGGATATGCAAGCAATTATTACCCGAGATTTAGGTAAAATATCCGGCAAATGTACACGACAACAAGCCGAATAAATTATTATTTAAAATTCACCGCCACAACAAGAATTCAATTACAGAAGAAGGAGCACCATCAAATTTATTAAGGGCACACAACTCGGCTAAGATTTGGGTACACTCTTCGCAACAAATTAGGTATGAGTTACTATTTTGCTTTTTGTCGGTGAATAGTATCAACGATTTTTCTAAAACGACGCACGGTAGATACTGACACGTATCGCAGTAGAATTAAATAGAGTGCAAGAGTTGGTAGTATCGCATGGGCATGGGTCACAAGTTCAACCACTGCGCCTGTTGTCCACTTATGTAACATGTGACCCTGTGTTGCATCAATTGTAGGGCCGCCCTGTTACTCCCTCGGTAACAGAGCGGCGTCAAACAAAGGACCAATCTATTGATAAAACTTTGTCCAGCAACTTATTGCGAGCAGTGTAAAAATTTCTTAATCATCATCCACACTGATATTTCGCCTAAAATACTGAATGAGGGAAAAAATAGAGGAATCCTCTCAAAATAATATGAAATATCTTCCAAATAACTTATAATAAATTTGAAATTCGCAGTGTGAAAGCCGAAAGCATAGGAGATAGGACTGCAGAAATTAATATTAAGTTTGGTGTCAGGGAATTGTTCATCAAACACAGGCGGCAGGCAGGCAGGCAGGCATACACATAAAACACAAGAACGGCAACAACAAGCGTTGTTGTTAATGGGCGCATAGCACAGCACATTAGATAGAGTGCAGCACACCACAGCGCCCGGCGTCGCGTCGCTGCTGATGCGATGCGATGGTGATGATGAGGCCGATGCGAGCTGATCATCGGTCGTTCGGTCGTGCGGCTGGCCTGGCTCCTCTTCTCACGCCGCACGCCGTGGAACTTTCTTGCACGATATTTCATAGTTTTGGGTAAAATCTGCAATCGCAATGAAATTCACTTTCGGGTGCTTCTGAGATTTATGGGATTTATAGCGCGCATAGGTCTTCTTCTTCTTCTTCTTCTTCTTGTGTGTAGCTTATTGGTTGTCGGCCTTTTTATGCTCTACATATATAGGTACATATATTTATATTCTTCAATTGATAGTGTTAAACAATAATTAGACAGCAATTGCAGGAAATGACACAACACAAGTGCTGCAGAGATATTTTCGTGTGTTCAATTTTATTGGATTTTTTTTTGTTTTGTGAATTTTGTTAATTGACTGAGATTAGTATGGGGTTGGTTGTGTGTTTGTGTGGTTGTATTGTAGGATACATAGTCGCTCTAATCAATTGGAATTGATGAATCTCTGTGGACTACGCTATGTGGACGTCTTCGAAGATTCGTTGTCACCTAAGTGACACTGGTATGTTAGTCTTCAGCACGTTAAGCCTTACCAGGGAAGAATAGGGAGAGCCAATTATACGCAAAACATTTGTGGAAGGTATTCCAAATAGAGACATTTTAAAGACAGACTTAACGTCCAAAGTGTTTAACACGATTGATCAGGCTGCGTCAGTTTCGTAAGGAGCGAACTTGGCCACAAGGTGGAGCCTCTAATTCGGTGGTGTTTGTTCCATTGGTAACGTACCTAATATAAGCTTTCTTCATCGAAAGGTAACTCGCTACTGTGCGAATAAAGCGAAATTTGTTTAATTTGTATTTTTTCGAACCTGTCTCTGAATTTTTTTTGACTGTATATTCCTTTCAATGCGAATAGGAAACATCGGATGGCCGAAACAGAGAACATTTCGTGAAAAGTGGGTCACATTAATGCTCATTTATTTAAAGTATAGTCAGAGTCAAAGTCAAAGTTCGTTTTTTGAACAGTTTCGAAAGATGCAGTACCCACTTGTCTTGCGTACAATTAAATTGAAAATGACAAATGTTGTCTTCGATTTGCCGGAAAGGCCTATTCCAAAAGATCACACTTGACAGTTGGCTTAAAAAACACTTCAACGAGGATCTGTACTTTCCACAAGGTCACAAGAATTTCCATCAAAACTTCCATCTCCCATATTTCTAAACGAAAAAAAAAAATAGATCTGCCAAATTTTTTTTTCTACCTCAAACTCTCTATAAAACTTCGCCGCTCCTTCACCTTACACATCAAAAAGAGGTGAAAAAAGAAGAACCTCCCAAAAATACCAATTCCTCATCGTTCTCCATCGACCACTCATGACAAAATTAAATGAGAATATATTTTTTATTACTTTTGGGACATATTTTCGACATTCGATCACAATTGACGTTTGTTTCGGAATTTATTTGTATCTTGGAATTTTCTCATCGAAATTGGATTTTTTTTTGCCTTTCCTTCTGTATTTTGTTTTCAGTTTGTTAGCCATTCCAGTGGTTGGAGAAAAAAAATACAAATAGCACTCCCTTATATTCGTCATAAAATGATATTTGTGTGAAGCGCAAGTAATTAAAATGCAAAGAGTCTTGTATCCGCCGAGGCATTTTTATTGTACGATTCCCCCGTGTGTAGGTAATTTTTTGACGAAAAGAATATTTGATTCTTCGCGGTGTGTTTACCATTTTCGTATAGCTCGATCGGCGCGCGGTTAATGCCGTTCTGTATTGATGAGAGTATTATTAGTTGGAAAACAATGTTGGGTGTTAATGGTTAAATTATGGCATTAACTGCGTTTACGGTATGGTCGCGTAATATTGGGTGGCAATGTATATTCTGAACAAAGGGAAATTCAATGGCGATTTGTTGTGGTGGTTGGTGCATGCAATATGCGACGGTGGATAAGATCAGACTTGCCCCTGCTGTTGTTTTGTATTCCTGTATGGAGTAATTGATGATGAAGTCGTCATCGTGAAATGGTGTACCGTCCATCAGCGGCATGTGTACGGTCATTTGTTGCCGTTTGTTGCGAAGAAGGTGTTAGCACGAGGGTATAATAAACAGGTAGCGAATAATTAATGTATAATTTACTCTACACCATGATTCTGTGCCTGAGCTGGTCTTTCTGTGGAGTAACAACAGATTTACCTAGGCATTTATGCGACGATAGGTTTCTTCCTTAGTGGAATCGCAGGCGATACATGCACCTCAAATTTTTTGGCTATAATTATTGATTGCGTTGCATGTAAGATAAAGCCATTGCGAACTTGTTTAATATAAGTAAACCGCAGAGGGAGTGCTCGGTCTTAATTTTAAAGGGGTCCGCTTTGACAGCTTTTGTCTTCAAAACGCCCAAGTGGGACAGTACTTCAATTGCCACCAAGTCTGACTATAATTAGGCTCACATTTCGAAAGGAATGTGAAATCGGAAAGGTGAGAGTTTTCGAAAACATAGAGCACACACCAAATAGCTTAAATACTATATGCGTTTGCAATTGAAACGTATACGGAATGGAACCATTACATTTTGCTCTTTACTAGCGAAGACTGTTTGTTGTTGCTGCTTGCTGCCTGGTCATGTAAGTAATAATGGCTTTTTAATTATTCCAATCATACCCAAAGGTATGCGAATCACACAGAGAACAAAAAGTGTAGGTACCTATACAATACACACATTACACCCACTTTATCTACTCCTCCCCATTTCTCTCTGTCTGCCTGTCTCTTCTCAGTTCTCACCCACAATTATGATTAATAGTGTAAATGTATACATTTATTGTGTTCTGTTTACAGTTTACAGGTTTATACAAAATTATGCAAAAACGATGAAAAGTATTTATAAAAAAAAAAGATTTTCGTCGTTACCTTCATAGATTTAGGCGGATGACTTTTTTTGGCTGGTGGTTGTGTTGTTCATTACTTATTCTAGACAATGTGTCATATTTGAATGTGCGCACATAGAGGCTACTTGAATTTGAATTTGAATATTGAATGTGGAATTAACGGCGCGTTCCTTACACACATGCGGTTGTTGCTCGATGCGTTTACGTTTGTAATAAGTAGTTGGTATTTAAAAGGGAACTTATTGAAAATTGATGGGAAATTGACCCAGTTTCATATTTTAGTACGATTGCCATTTGGCTTAAACCCATACACAAAGTGTGGCGACGGAAAGCGAACATTAATGCAGGATTTTTATTATTTGCTTGCACTTTCCATTATCAAATGACAGGAAACGTCAAATAAACCGCAGCTTACTTCGTGGTAGAGAAATGGCGCCTTCCAGTTCAAATTTTCAAGTTTTTCACTTGTTTAGACCTTTTTTCGGCATTTTTTTTGTGAATATTTCATGCTTGTTTGTGTTTGGGACGTTTTTCGGTGCGGCGTTCCTCTCGGGCCGTTTTTTTAACTGACAACTGAACGTTGGGCTGTCATATTCGGCATACTTGACAGAGACGAGGATTCGACTAAGTACACCCTATCATCAAATCGATATAACTTTAATTGTGAACAAAAAAGTATCAACCTCCTCTTTTCGCATTAAACAATTCTTTCGCTTGTGGTACCAAAAATAGAGGATTTCTCTCGTCGAATCTTGTTTCTTAAACGTAGTTTTGTTTAGAATTACCTCGAAAACATCACGCATTCTCGCACAAACGTCAGTTCTGCCGCATTAATTTGCTAATCCGTTTTCGACACCGATAAGACAAATGTGCACACAACTACATAGTAATTTGCATAAATGGAAACACCATGCGCTGTTTTTTTTTTTTGCAACCCTAACTTCGAGTATTACCCCATTTTGTGAAAAAAAAACGCAGACTTTCATTGCGGCGCATCATCCCTACCAAATTTTATTTTCAAACGTATTTGAAAAAATCACTTTCATATTTCTGAAATTCGCAGTTGCCAAAATAGCGAAAGAATGGAAAATAACACTTACTCCTAACCCCCGTCATCATCGTCGTCGTCTTTATTGAGCAGCCGCAATCACATCGTGCGCATGTACCTTGCCGTGGAATTACAATACAAAAAATATGCAAATTTTGCACAACTTCCCCGGTGTAGTATGTCCTTTCTGTGTCCCGAGTTTGTGTAAAAAAAATGATTTACCTTCACGCATGCGAAATATCAGAATTTGCATAATAATAGCGATGCGAAAAATTCTACAAATGGGGGAAACTAAAAATTAGATTGAAAAGTTATGCTGCGAACGAGTGGCGGTGGTGATAGTTGGCTGGCTTGGCTGGTCGGGATGGTTATATTGTAATTTTTGGTAAATTATTCGTAGTTCACCCCTTTCGAACGTACACGATCTACGTTCAATGGATAGTTGTCGTTTTGAACACTTGAAAGCTTGTGGTAACGCAGTGCGATTTATTTTCATCTAAATATCAAAAAAAAACCAATGAAATCATAGGGCTTTTCTTACCTACTAATCTTCGAAGTACATTTAGCTAGTTACCGAGAGACGGATACCCTCAACTTTGAGGGGTATGACAGTTATTTTCCAACAAGAAAATGTGCTGTCCTAAAATGATTATTGTTGTCAGATAAAATTGTGAATTGTGGATTGTTTACCCGTTGCAGATTATGTGGGATCCAGCATACCCTCATACCCTGTAGATCCAGCAACTTAGCCGAACAACTAACTTGCAAATGTCAAACAAAGTGCAACTCGTTAGAGCTTCGTTCGCATTGGTTTCTGCAACAGTACCTAACTATGTCGAGGCGAAATCTGACAAGTTAATAACAAGACGATTACAAAAAAGAATCAATTTTGCATTTCAGTTAAACATTCATTCGCAAAGTTGCGAAAAAATATCCAAACAAAAGCCTCGCTTCTAATCAGTTATACTTTCTATTCAGCCGTCTGTTATACCTAACATGTTTCTTCAAATAATCAAATTCATTCGCCGCAGAATTTCGGACAGCAAATACAAGTCTTTACACCGTGGCATATAGATGGCGCGATTTTGTTTGTCCTCGTTATTAGCGAAAACTGTTAAACGGCAATAAAATTAACCCTATTTTTTCTATTTGCAGGTTCGCTGTGTCGTCGCTTATTTAAAACGCCTTCGGTCGGTTGTGCCACCGTGTTTTTTCTTCCGCATCGTACCTATAAAACTTGTCGAATTTAAAAAAAAAGGCATTCGCCTGTCATTCCTTCTGTGTTGCAATGTCTATGTAAATGGCAATTGTGTTTCGAAATTTGTTCGCGTGTGTAAATGTTATACCCTTTAAATGCTAAAAGCAAGAGCCTTAAAGAGCCCCAGGTGTGTCTTAAAGTGTTGAAAAAAGGCAGGTGCATTTAAAATGTCAAATTTGTTAAAGTGTCAATAAGAAAGTGGCCCCTTACAAAAAAATCTCGTTATATCGATTAAAAGCTGGGGTAAGTTATTTTTCTTTAATAACCCATTTGCATACACATATATATTTTTTCTTTATAATAAATTTGCTTATTGTGGCTGTTGGAAAGAGTTTTATACTTGAAAACGTTGTGTGGTGTATTGGCTTACCCATTGCGTTCATCAATTTTCACAGAATAGCACTAATTTCAAAAATTTGAATTGCCCTCCTTTTGAATTGGATTCCATTTGTCTTTTCCTTTTCCGGTTGCAGTAACAGGTAACACAGCCGGAGGTCAGTTTTCTGGGTTCCATTTTCTGATAACTGCTGTTGGTTGTAGTTTTTTTCATAGATGGCGCTGTACATTTATTTTTATCGATTTTTTTCAAGGACAGCGTCTGAAGGAACATTTTGTTTAATTAGTATATACGATGTGATTTGAAAAAACTGCACACTGCCTGAACGGGTCTGTTTCCATAATAGCTCGCTGTCACCAAAACGACTATTTGTTAACACTATTAAAATATACAAATCAAAACACGGTTGTCAATCAATCAAGAAACAAAGGTAAATAAGAAACGTCAAACTTCAACACTTTTGCGCTCAAAAACCACTTGTTTTTATTTCTTTCATTTGCCTTGGTACGAAGTGGTGGCTGCACAATGTTTTCCAACAACAAGTCAAATAATGTGTGTCAAAAAAAATTCTGAAACTCGATTTATTTTGCCTGGCGATGAGGTTTTTTGTCTTGTCTTTCATATAGAGAGATTTACGAAAGTTTTCCTTATCCTCTCCTTTTTCTGAAAAAAATTTACAAATTCACAATGACAATGTAAAATTATCTATTGTGAACTATCATATATATTTAAGGTAAAAGATTAAACAGAAATATATCAATAAAACGGAAAATTTGTGGAATTTGCTGGCTAAGAGGTATGTCTTACATTCGTCACACTGTATGCATGTGGTAAGGTCACAATAGCTATATTTTTTATCAGCATTCTGAGTTGATAAACTGTATGGTGTACACAATAATTGGTCTATAGGTGTTTTTTAAGCTATATTCTCTATACAAATTTTACTATTGTGAACTTTTGTGCATTTTAAACAAGGCAATAGCAATTTGAATTGAATTATTGGACGAGGGTTAAAAAAAACTGAAACGAACGAGGGTTAAATACAAACGAACTGTAATAAAATTCGTTTAATTAATTTCAACTCGTTTCCAAAAAAAAAACATCTTATGAACACAGCCATCGCCTGGCATTTAGTGATTAAATCAATAAAAGAGATGTGCACACACCAAATGTACATTCCATCCTTATCGTATTGTACCATCCGTACATTATCCACCATCCACCTACCCCAAACCTTAGCAGCGTATTAGATTTTACAAACGCTTAGTATAGTGGTGTGTACTTAAAATTTATTTAAAAAGGCCGAAGTTCTACACTGTTTGATCAAATGTTTGTTTCCAGCTTAAACAAAAATATTTATCCCTCAGTTGTTGCCGTTCTTTTATTGTTTTTGCATGTTTGTCATATAAAATTGGTTGGCATTTTATCTCCATCTTCCTCTAATTGCGTCCTCTTCATCGTGTTCACCATTCACCGTCACCATTGACGACATGGGCAATGCAGATGCGTTCACTGGCGTTGAAAAAAATTTGTCTCATTGCCGATATTGGGTGAACATGTTTTTAAAAGCTGCTAGATTTGCTGGGAAGAAAAAAACCAATAAAAATTTGACAATATATTTGGGAACTAGTAGAAATTGCAATGGATTGACATTTTATGAAATCATTATCAGTAATGGCTGCGTGAATCAATTTAAGCAATTAAATAGTTGCGAGTTGGCTTTTGAGAGCGAATTATGACGTTTCGTGACAGTTACCAATACAAATTGCAGTACTAGTGCAATCAATGAACTGTCATTCTGATTTACCTCTCACTTTGACGTTTCGGAATGCGTTACCTACTTGTGAAATATGCAAATGAATGCCTTTTCTTAACTTTTGTGAACACCACTTTTGTGATCACACACCGGTTGTACTAAAATTCGCAAAACCAACTGTCATTTTTAATTTTTCAGACTGGCTCGTTTTATGTCATTTGCATTCTGGTTTTGACGTGTAATTGTTGTGCAATTCAGCTATGTGGAAAACTCGACAAATTTCAAACATATTTTTTTCTAAATTAAAAGTGAGAACGTAGTGTTAGATTATTTTTGACACCAGCTGTCACATGCATCGCCTGTATCACTGTTGCTCCCATGAACGCATACCCAAGAGAGCAATAAACATCGTCTTCGTCGTCTCTCATGTGCTAAACACATACACACACCTTAATAAAATTTGGGGTTGTCCTGATTTTGTCACATTCTGGCTTCTAGGATTATATATTGCTATTGGCTGTATACAATGCATCCGTAGCTATAAACATAATCGCATTCTTGGAAAAGAAATAACACAATAAAGAAAAACTATCCTTTTCTCCAGAGTAATTGCCTTATCCTCAAACCAAGCAGTATTATAGTGTGTGTGTGCTTTTTGTTAAATTTTTTTTTTATTCTAATCTCTGTACGTCAAAAATTCATCAAATTCTAGGGGTGTCCGTTCCGGAGAAATTAGTTTCGCGGTGCTGCATAGGTATTTAACCAGAAAAGAAAAGAATAAATGTTTTTGTTGGAAATGAAAATTAATTGAATTGGGGAAAAATAAACGGCAAGGAAAAACTCGAGTCGGGACATTTTGTTTACAACGAAACCAGCCTTCTTTTTTTATTGCGAAAGAGACGGAACGAACTATTGAATAGAAGAAAATCAAAAACCGAACATTTAATTAAAAATCAAGACGGCTTTTTGTATAATTTTTATCTTGTTGGTGAATCGTGGGTAGTGTGAAATAGTTAAAAATGTTTTCGTGCTATAGTGTGAATTAGGCAAGAGTTCTATTCTATGTGATCGGTTAATATAGTTCTGTGGCACTTACATCATAAAATATCCCGCAGTCATTCACTTTTTAAGTACACACAGTCAGTCAGTCGTCGCTTTTTTTTGTTTTGCTTTATGTGTGCGCATTATGGAACTTTATTCCTAGGCCCGCAGCAGCAGCAGGACTAGGAATTTTCTTCTCTGTATGGCAAGGGAAGTAGTTTGGCTATTGCCAAATTATCAATCTTGTTGTCCAGAGTTTGGGTCCATTATTTACACACATTTCGCATTGCGGCCGCATCATCAAGGCGAAAATTTAATTTTTGCAGTTTTCCGCTTCTAAGTGCAAAGAAGGTTGAAATGGCAGGAGCCCTGAATACAAGCGAGAATAACATGATTGCCGAAAGGGAATTGAGTAATTCGTGCGACACCAGCAGCTTACACGCATATGGTGAGTAGATAGCTGACACTTTTATGACAGATTATCAGCTGACCTGTGCGGATATTATTGTAGACTCGGACAAAAATGATCCTTTCGGAAGCGAAAGCCACGGCACAGCAAGATATGTTGGAGTTGGAAGTAGTGCAGGCGATGTGGGTGGGGCTGGAGCTGTCTTGGGCGTTGTCGGCACACTGGGCAGCAAGTTTGATTTTCAAACAATGAAAGCGGCCAATAACCAGGTTAGTGGTGGAAATCAATGTCAACGATGGGGTTGACAATACTGACTGACATTGACCTATTTCATGTAACTAGAAATCATCACGAACTGAATTGCCTCGCAGCGAGCTGATAAAGATGTTGGTTTACCTGGAGGGGGAGCTGCAGGCACGCGATGTAGTAATAGCCGCTCTCAGAAATGAACGCGTTAAGCACCTGATAACACAATTGCGCACCAATCCTATACTACACAATGATCCGCATGCAGCAATGTTTCGTGATAAAATCGCCTTGGGTGGGAATCTCATTAGCCGGCAATCTTCAACGGCAGCAGTGCAAGCTGACATGGAAGTACGAGTCATTATTGAACAACAAATGGAATCGCTGTATCAGATGGTCCACAAGCAGCGTGCCACGCATGTGCGAATGGTTAGTATTCTAACAGACTCATTGGATAACAATCAACGCATGCTGCAAGAGCTTGAAGAGGAGAAACGCAAACACGAGCATGACACTGCACAGGGTGATGACATCACCTATGGCCTAGAAATGGAACGGACCAAACTGCGCCAAGAGCTGGAAGCCGAACGTGCTCAGACTAAAAAACTGGAGAAAGATGTTAAGAAGTTGCAAGAAACCCTAGAATTTGAACGCGGCCGTCAAAAGCAGATTGTCCTTCTGCTCATCGCTGAGCGAAAGAAGATTTTGATGAAGTACATAGAGGAAGGCAAGCGCTCAGAAGATCTTGCGCAGATATTAAGTGAAGAGAAACAGCGTTCGGACTCTATAGCCGAAGGTTTGGAGGAGGAAAGCAAGAAATCACTTCGAATGGAGGCGGAAATCGAGAAGCAAACGGTTACATTTGAGAATGAAAAAAAGTCCTTACGGCTTACATTGGCAAAGGAGGAGAAACGGTGTGTAGTTTTTTTGTTTTTTTTTTTTTGTTTTTAATTGAACATGTCATACTCTACAGAATAAAAGACCTGGAAGCTGAGGTGACTCAATTGAAGAGTGAAAATGAGACGCTTAAAAAGACGAACGTTTTGCCCATACGCATTCAAGCCATACAAAATGTTCCTGTCCCAACGATTCCAGCTAAATCCAGGCCACTTGGAGGTAATCAAGTCAAATGAATACATATTTGAAACAATAAGTAACTATTTTTGCATACTTAGATGAGTCTTGCGGAACACCCTCTTCGCTGGTTAACATTGCTAAGATAGTACAGCCGACGGCAACTGTTTCCAGTGTTCCAGTATCTGGTCCAAGTAGGATTACCTTCCTTATTTTTTTTTCTCTTGATACTCACATAAATTTTTCTTTAGCAACTGGAATCGCCAGGTCCATATCTCCTGGTCAGACTTTACGAGCAGCTAATATCCTAGTGAGCGATCAAAATCTGTCATCATCTTCGCTTGCCATAAGCACTCCACCAGCTAAGGTACGTCTCGTCGTAAGTGTGTCATTCATAGTATGCATGCGAAGGGTAGATACGGGGAAACTCATTCGTTTCGAGTTTATTTGTGTGTCCATTTGATTTGTTTTGATGGGCAATCAACAACAGGTGGTTCTAAAACTTTTTCCCAGTTTCAAACAACAACAGCTAGTTGAGGGAACCTCTCTAAGTCGAGGTATTTCTCCGGCCCAAAGTGTTTCTAGCCTCAAAACACACACCACGACAGATGTATTTCTGTCCCTTCGTATAGACTCGTGTCCTATTTCACTTCTTTTTGTTAAGTGCATCATATGTTTATATATTTCTTTTTTATTTTGTGTTCCATATAATTTAAATATTTCTCATTTTATAAAATCTGTCGCAGAAACTTATGAAGAGGCGTTAACGAAAGAACCGCGGTTCGGTGAGGGTGAGAGAGGAAGTCGGTCAGGCCGGGAAAACTACCAAATAATAATTCATGATTTGCAAGCAATATATTGTTAAGTGCCTCCTGCGAAATAAAAATTGTTTTCATAAAGTTTTTATATTTTTTTTTACGGACTGCCAGTGGAGGCGGTTGGTCGGTCGCTATTGTACCTAGGCCCTAAGCTTTGCATCTGTTTATTTAATCCACAAATACTCATCGTGTCACGTCGTACCAACTTGTACGGTCAACTAATTTTCATTAAATTTTTAAATATACTTTCCGGCATTAGGGGCATTAGGAAAAGAAGGGGGAAACACTGAACACCCTAATAAAGTTCCAGTAAACTGAACTATACAGTCTTAAGCACACGTTTTTTAATTACTTTGTCCCAGACACGAATACATAAATAAACCTTTTTTTCTTTTTCACTTTATTCCCAATGAAAAATATATAAAAAAATGTAAATCAGGCTGTACAATCACAATCACAACCACCACAACAACAGGCAACTGCGTGTAGTGCCCTTGGAGTATCACCAGCAGTCAGTCACCGGACTCCGCCAGCACCAGCCACTTCAGCTTCAGTCCAGTTGCCACAGTCAATCCAACAACAACAGCAGCAGCTATCCGTCACATCGCCTATCATCTCATCATCCGTCAGCAATGCTCTTATTTGCTCTAATCCCCCAGGTTCCAATATTCAAACGCAAGCCCCAACCGGAGCAGCATCACTTACTGGAGCTGCCACAGCACAGAATGTAGTCGTGGGCGCTGTGCCCAACGCCAACATCAATATCAACAATGTTATCGCCAGCGTGACAGTAACACCAATACCAATTGCTCCTAGTGCAATAGTGGGAACAAGAGGTGTTCCCCCACCTATTCCGCCAAATAAACCTATTGTCCCACCCAAGCGTGAACCTTCAATATCTCGAATCGGTTCCTTGGCAGCTAATAATAGTAAATAATTAAGAAAATAATAATTGTAAACAAGTTAAGTCACATTTAAGTATACTTAAACAAAAAATGAATACATATGTTGCTACAAAGGTATTTTTGGTTTGTCCACTATGAAAAGAGGGACAACGCGCGCTTGTTCACATACATTTTCTATTTCCGAATGATTTTCAATAACAAACCCATACCTACTATGAAATAAAACGAGTGCATGCTCGCCCTCTCTTCTCGCCAGTATATATCTTTATGTTTTCCCTTTGGGCAAACTAAATGCCTTTGCAAAATAACAAGGATTTCTTTTTTGTATAAAATAACTGCCTACCACTCTTCCAACAAAAAATACTCTAAATTGAACAGAAAGCAAAAATTTGTCAGGAAAAGTACGTGAACAAAATCTCAATAGATAAGAAATGACGAAAAAAACAAAAACACCAATTTAAATAAAATACGAAACACCAAATTACGCAGTTACACTATCCTAGTCTAAAAAAAAAGGTACTTTGTTTGGCAATCACAATAAATGTATTAGATATATGAAATGTTTATACTTTTTTTTCCTGTTTTACTTTATTCTGCTCTACCTAAACATCTCAATAATATATTATGTATATGGAATATATCTGAAGCTTATTTCGATCAGCTTTGGTTTTATGTTTTAAAGGAAAAAGCGATTTTATTTTAATTTTTAAATGCCATTTTTATTTTTTATTATATTAGTGTAATACTTATCTTTATTTGTGTATGACGTTTGTTGTCTCTGAAAGCAATTGACGAATTACTTTTTAATTATAATGATTAAACCATGTATTTAAAAACAAAAAGAAAACTTAAAAAATATATATTTATGTAAGCAACCGTGAATGTTACTAAATATAACACATAAGGATTAAATAATGAAATTTAAAATAAATTAAGAGAAACAATAAATATTACGTTACATACTAGAAAGGAATTGTTGTGCGTCTAAGTTTTATTTATTTATTCTAGTTATAGTTAAACATGGTTACATTTCGGTTTTATTCCATCGCAATCGAGTGCAGACTATTTTAAGTTGTCCAGGATACGGCTATTCCATCCAGTTGCATTTTATTTGCCTGTAAAGAGGAAGCGATTATGAAGAGTTGCTTTTATCAGAAAAGGTGTTAGGCCCGGTCCCACCACAGCCTTTTGTTTTGTTTATCTCGTATCTTTCTTTCATGGCAGAAAGTCCATTTTATACGATGTGTTTGTTAAAATCAAAGAATTCAGTGAGAACGCCGATCAATCACGTGGTCACCTGGCTGTTCTTTTAAAATGCTGAACTGTCAAGTGCTAATTTGTCTAAATTGAATTCTTTCATTCGCATGAAAAGTAAGCATTTGAAAGGTCATACTGACATTTTAAAACAGTCTCTTTCGACTTCTCGTGGTTATTTCAAAAGACGTCTAACAAGCATTAGTCAATTAACACTTTGCTGCTATATATATCTCAGCTATATGGAGCCATAAGTGTGATCGATGATCAACCTTTTTATTTTTGTGTGCAAATAAGCCGCAAATATTAATGTCTCTTTTTGCCAAGTAATAATTCTAGTCCTACCGTGTCTCACTCACTTTTGCGATTGGCATCACTGGTTACAGTATAGTTGAATGGTGATCTGAAAAGAAAAAGCTATTACACATGCGAGTGAGAGAAAGAGCAGCAGTGTTATGGAAATTGTTGATTGGTACAATTTTACTGTCAATCGTGCCGCATAAAAGTCTCCCATTGCAGTGAAATCAAGTCACAATTCAGTATTTACCTAAGATCTGTCTGTACTAACGAACCTACGATGCTGCCTAAAAATGACGTACAGACGTCATAAATGCAAACCATCGGACTTTGTGGAAATGTTTCGTATTAGCGTAACATTTGTCCTTCACAGATTTTGTTATTTATCGCTGTTATTATGTTTCTTCTTAAATTTGTCCAGTGGATGTGCAATAAAAGAAAATCGTTTAAAACATTTTCAAAAACACTGTCAGTCACCATTCTTTTCACTACCAACCAACGTACTGATCATAAACACATCGGACTTGCGGTATGGCAACTCCGTTCTCTTACCTGCTTTTACTTCGATTCGAGATTGATGGGAATAAATCTTCACTTTGAAGATCACTTTGAAATGACTGCGGCTATCTTGAACAATTCAACAAGATATACACTTAAATAATAAACTTTTGTGGTGTTTTGGCCCCAAACATTTAAAATAAAATATGTAGTTTGTTTATTTGTGAATTGACCAATTTATGCTTTCAAATAATTCTTCGGCCGCTGGTGCTTGTTGACAATGCCGTGGGATACCTTTTCGATGCACTTTTACCATCGAATATTTGTGTTAATATCTAATTGTTGATGGCAGAGAAATTGTGAACTTTCGCGTTCGGCTAAAAAGAAATTGTGCTGCTAAAAACTGTGTAAAAGCGAAAAGTTGTTGTGTGTGTGTTTTTTTGTATTTTCTTCAACAAATTAAAAAATAATTCTCCTACCAACAGGTGAGTGTTAGATGTCGTGGTGCATTCAGAGTAATTCTTTTTGGAAATACATCATCTTTTACAATCATAATTGGTGACGGCCCTGTGTATAGGGCCCAGATTGTCGAGTTCAAAAATTGCAAAGCCTTTTCCATATCTAGTGGATGTATAGTAGGTATACCTGCACCCAATAGAAGGCAAAAGTATAAGCCGAATAAATTGCCACTCGACGGAGAAAGCTGTATTGCCACTGCATAGTATTAACATAATATATTAATCTGGACATGCTAACTATACACTCTGGGTATACCTAACTAATCTGTGCATATTTTAAAGAGTAATCCAATATACTTGTGTAGAAAATAAAAGCAAATCGGCAGCATCAATTTGCATAGACTTTGTGTAATCAGTGGGAACGGCCAACTTGTTTTTATATAATAGATAGATATACCTGCTTCTCATTTGCATACTGATCTGAAACCATCGGTTTGTAAATATCCTGGGTTCCAATTACTTATTAAGTCCATGTTTGCATGCTCATTCCAACAACATGCCGTGTGTCGTTGCATAACGAGAACGGCAATATGCAGATTTTCGAGCGTATCCTTTAAACAACAATATTGTTGACCGACCTGCACGGACAGTGTTATTTTTCGTAGTAAGTTGCTGTGAATAACTATTCTTTGGAAATATACCAAACATGTTGGTGGATTTATTTAAAAACAGAAGTAAAGGCACTTTTTGCAGAGAAAGGGAAAGGGTTTTTTTTTTGCCCATTAAGTAAACCAAGTATTTCGGTCTACCTTGACTACCAATGACTGCATTTTTAAAATGTAATTATTTTTTGTGACGTACGAAATATTTAAATTGCGTTAGCCCAAAAACTTACTACCTACTCGGTGAGACAACCGCCTTCGAGTGGAATCAGCATAAAGCTCTTCAAAACTATACCAATGACCTTGGATTGAATTAAATAATTTATTTTTGACTGTCCCCCTTTTTTGGCCCATACACTATTGTGATTGCATAAAACCTAGGCTTGATAAGAGTGTCATTTTGTGTAGACGCCTTCTTTCACTACGTTGGACTTTGTTGCTATTGAATATATGCCAAAGTATATGGGTCATTTGCACCTCAGCTAGCTAGTCGATTAAGTTATTAAGAAAGTTAAGACATCCTTCAATAGATTAACAAAAAAAACCTTAACAGACAGAGCTGACACCATATTGAAGGTCTCTTAGTCGTTTGTAAGCGCTCATCTATTCAATATTAAATACAGCTTGGAAAGATAGTAATTTTCGCAGCATCGCCTTCAAGTGCGTCATCGTTAAAACGTTGTGACATAATGACCACTTGAACGTTAACCCTCAATGCTTTATTTTAAAGTTCTACTTCTCGACATGTTACAGAAGAGTACTAGGTTTAGGTGTTTTCATGTTATACAGATTTGTGCAATTAAAGAAACCAACAAAATGGATTGTGCGCAATCACGAATATTATTTGTGCATCACACGTAACGTGTACATAATCTTTTATCGATTTAGTGCGATGTTGCTGTTAGCCCACGCTTGTAAAATTTGTATTACCGACACATGTCCAGTTCAATTGCACGTCAGTGATGTATGATGTAAAGGATGTATGTTTCGCACCATTTATTTATGAGTTCTTGGACCCTTTGTGTGGCATTGATAGAACTTGTTAGTTCTATGTTCGGTGATTGCATGCGTGTACCTTATCTAACCAACTTCATGTGCAACGCGCCATGTTCATATTGTTCATGCAAGTTCACTTTAAATGTAGTCGATCAATTATTACCGTCTTTCATAAAATTCAATGCAGAACATGAAACTTGCCGCCGCTGTCCATCTAAAAGATAAGAAATCAGTCGATTGACGTTTGAAGTTAATCAAAACATGAAATTTACTTCACCTTGCAACGGGTATTCGTATTTGAGGTATTTTTCGGGTCAAAAAGGGCAAGCCAGGCGAGAGGTGACGCTAGTTGCGTCACAAAACGTATACAAACCAATAATAGCCGGACGCAGTAATCAATGGCTATTATTTTTGGACTACCTTGTAGTTGTGGTCTGCATAAATTTACCCACCATGCATGCCCTCGGGAACAATATTAAGAAACAAAATTGTTGATTCACACAAAACACTATCACCAAACAGCATTCGGTTTTATTTAAACCTTTTTGGCAGGCAGTAAAACCTGTTTAGATTTAAGAAAAAAGCGAAAACGCTGCTGCCAATGCAATAGCAAGTGGATTGTGTGCCACTTCCACACAGCATCATGCATCACAACACAAAAACCAACCGTAAAAGTGAAATTGAATGGTCAACCGATTTGATGACTGACACTTTTTCATATAAATATAAAATTATATGCCACACACGAAATATAAATATGGATTTGCACATTGATGCGCTATCCATGCTGGTGTTACACACATTTATTTTTGTTATCGGTTGACAACGAACCAAGTCAAGCATCTGTGATATTAAAGCCAGCAAACCGTTTGCACTATCCAAGTCGAGACAGTGGCTGCAAAACCAATAAGCAGTCAATAGCAAACAACCTTAATACCCGCCGGCCGACTCATATATGTACGTTCGTAACCATAGGCATGTGAACAATTTCACCTACTTAAGCCCGTCTGTGCGCACGCGTGCGCGCGCCTTCTCTGATGTACCATGTCAGACAATTACCCACGGTTTCGATCGGTATTTCGGTTTTGATTGTTACAGTTCTTAATGAAATTAAAAAGATACAAATTGAACTGTAAGTGGCGGATGATCCATTACACGTGAAAGTAGGTTGTCAGTGAAAATTTAATTCCCAGCGGTTTTCGGAATACATCATCACCTCATTCCAATTATTTGGGTTAGCTTAGTGTTATTTCTTTTAATTTTATTTGGTGCTGGGAAATTATATCTGTGTGGTGGTTGTTACTATAGATAAATTTCAAATACATTTTCAAAAAAAAATCAATAGAGACGATGGGAAATTCGGGCAGTGTTCACCATATGCAGTCAAGCCTCAAAGAATTGCACTCGTACTACCAGGGGCAAGGCCAGGGCAACACTGGAGAAGGCCTCGAGGACCTGCCCTATCTGAATGGTGAGGAGCCGACAAGTTTGTATGGCTTGGAGCGGGAGAAGTCGCTGCCGCGTTCCAAATTCTCGCGCATTCCAACGAGCAGCAGAGCATTCCATCAACATCATGACAGTGAGGGTGCCAAAAACGCGCAGATAAAAGTGCTGCCGAAATTAAAGGAGAACTTGAGACTAAGGTCGACAACAAATGGTGCTATCCTACAGTCGGGGGGAACGATTAGTGGTCGAAAAGACTCGCTTTTACCTCAGCCAATGCCGGTGTTGGAACGTTCGAAAACCTTTATCGCAGAACATTCGAGTGAATCTCTGAATGAGAGTAATGCGTCGCGTGTAATGGCCCGCCGGTCGCAAACTCAGCTGAACATCGACTTGGGGAAGAGGAGCATTCAGAGTGGATTGAGTAGAAATCAACTGCAGTACAACAGTGCCCAGTTCATGCGCTATGACTCGAATAGGGACTTAAGTGCAACGACGACCAACTTTGCTGTGGACACGGAACCTTACGCATCGATATGCAACTCGAGTGAATCCTACCAGAAACTGTCCAAAGTGAAGATTAAGAATAAAAAACGGAAGGCTCCACCTGTACCACCGCTGCCAGCCGCCGGTATAGTCCAGGAAATGTCAATGTCAACAATGGAGAGGCAAACCGCTGAGTTGGTTCACAAGGAGATCGAACGTAAACAACGGCTTTTCAAGACGAAATCGGAGACAGTTTTGCAGGGCGGCTACATCAGACCGCCGCCAGTTCAACCAAAAATCAATTCCATGTCAAAGCAAAGACCTCAGCCCTCAGCGCCTGAAACAATCAGATTCTCCTACCGCTCGAAAGTAGAGCCCATTTCGAACCCAGGTTTCCGCAGAGAAAAATCGTTCGACGCCACACTCTTGTCGTCACGAAACAAGGAGGCGGCGATACACCCAGAGCCGAAGACCTCCGCGTCTACCATTAAACGAAAATCGCTGCAGTCATCGACAGCCCCATCATTGTCAATTCACAAAACCACCGATTTCAAAACCGAAAGGAGCGATTTCAAAATGGAACTAGCGGCAGCCACCCAATCGCGGCTTTTGACAAAGAACACGTACACAGCTGAATACAAATTGAAGCCAAGGGAGCCTTCCACTCGTCAAAGAGAACCAAATAATGATAGACCAAAACCAGTGAAACTACAGTCGCCAGCTAGGAACTTGTCAAAACCCGAGACGCAATCAAAGATACCGCAGCTTAAGAAAACCTTTTATTTCGGCATGGAGAGCGCCAAGCAAAAATCGGTCGATTCTAGTCAACAAATTAACACAAACGCATACGAAGAACCTAAGCCCAAGGAGAAACCGACCACCTCGAAAGACGATCGACTATCGACATCAACGTCCTCATGCAAAGACAACGATCC
Source organism: Cheilosia pagana (assembly GCA_936431705.1). NCBI lineage: Eukaryota > Metazoa > Arthropoda > Insecta > Diptera > Syrphidae > Cheilosia > Cheilosia pagana. The sequence continues at coordinate 5,239,352 of OW386171.1, forward strand.
GGTGTACTCGCTGAATGAAAAGTGCAACAGCGAGATCAACGACAATGGCATCCAAGTAAGCGTGCGACCAACGCTTCCCCGTCGCCAGCTAGAAATCCCTCGATTTAGCCCAGTTGCTGCCTGGCGCACACTAACCGATGAGCACAAGAAACAAATGTTGGAGCCTTCAAGTTCCTCCCCCCGTTCGTCGAACTTGACCCTAGAGCCAGCAAATACGTTTCTAGTGGAGGACCGAATATACAGGACCTACCGCGAACCATGCCCGTTTTATCCGGATAACAAAAGCGGCGACAGTGGGATATCTGGCGATGATGCCTACCTTCCAGAGAAGCCTATACAACCGAGAAACCTAAATGAACACGATGAACTTATGGCGATCGCCAACCTTGACGGCTATCCGGTGGACGATCAACCGATGAAAGTGGTGGGGCCTTTCCTTTCACCCTGGACGCCGCAGCAAGACCTCGACGAGGAGGACACTAGCTCTGATGGTGATATTGCCGTAAAAATGATTGAATCGCCAAGTCCCACTTCGGCTGCGCATGTCTTCAGTCTTTCATTGCCGCGCGAGAATCAGCTTTCGGTCTATGGTGAAAAGGTAGGTCGCTATTACTTTCTAACCCCATTTAAATGCAACAATTTTTTGTTTCCAACAGAGCAAGCCGGACTTTCGAAGTCTGCAGAAACTGAAGCGTACAGTTTCGGGAGAGCTTAACGGCAGCGCCTGTGAATACACACAGTCATCAGACTTTGGAAACGTTTGCTTGGGCAATTATCTAAGCGATAATTGGGTTCTAAGTAAGACAGGAATGCCGCCTAATACCGAACCATCAGTTGCCTGCAGAAACCAAACCGGCGATACAAACAAGAAGACCAGCTACATGGACCTATCCGCTTCCATTCAGCCGATATCCTTGGGCTGTCTAGCTACCGGAAAACATGTCATGTACTTGCCAAACAGACCCATCAAGGAGCTCAAAAGACAATCGCTCGTTATTCCACCAACTGAGAAGGAAGTCGTCCTGGACGATGATTTTAGTAAGAATGTAATTTGATCGATGTTATCCTGTGCGAAAAAAAACTTGTTTCACAGATTAAAATTCCACTTGCAGACTCGAATGCACAGCAAACGTTTTAGTTTCCAAAGCTCGGTGCGTCAAATAGAGCGGCGCCGACTAGCAGAACGACTGTCAAAAGACGCCGAAAAGAAGGAGGCCCTTAGAAAAAGCGAACTGGAAGCAATGATACGGTAATGCACATTTCTATAGGTTTGGCTGGTCAGTAATTGTCCCATACGCGACACAACTCAACGCGCGGGCGCATCTACGAAAAGTCCAACTTTCAGATGGCCCTCTAATTTGTATAACTTTTTGTTTCTCTTCTACACAGGGTCGAAGAGGAATTTCAAAGAAAGCGTGCACACGAGAAGGCATCAATTCGCCACCAACTCCGACTGTACTCCATGGACGATGACAACTTTATAAGTCTCCCGCCAGAGTACTCACAAAATTGCAACGGGTTTCGAGCAGAACCCGACGGTGCTGTTTCCAGCACATCAGTATCGCCCATATTAAGATCCAATGGAAACAACGAAGAGCCAGGACCACCGTACCTAGCTGCAAGAATGAGAAACGTCGACAACGAATATCGCTTAAACAATGAACTCGGAATGGTATTTGCCAATTCGTAAATACAATGATTGTTTTGTTTATTCTCTCTTACTCTTTTTTGGTTGATAGAGAAAATGTTAGTCATTTTTTTTTTACTTTTTAATATATGTTTGTTTATGTTTTTTTTAGCTTTTAATGAAACTATGTCTAGTTTATAAAAATACTCTGTAACTATTATTTTTTTATTATTATGTACCTATTATTTATTTGTCATATATAGTTTCTGTTGATTTTTTTTTAACAGCATTTTTGTTTAATATATTTAAAAATGTTTTTGGGTGTGTGGTTTTCATTGATTTGCAGCCAGGAAGTCTTTCGGCTGCGCTAGGGACGGCGATTTTTTTCTTAAAAATTGTTTTAAGGATATAATGAGTTGTTCCTTTTCGAATAAACATTTTCTGCCAAATGGATGGTGTCTGGATTGAACATATATCCTGATTATATCTCAAACTTTTCGGTAAATAACTGAGGAGTGAATAAACCTTCCCAATAATCTATAGGGTTGCAGTGTGACTGACTGTGTGGTCTGTTTTTAAAAGAAACTTTTTATTCATCTTCTTTAATTGAGTTGTAACACCCTTTGACTTGTTGCTATGCCGGATTTGAAACGCGAGTAAGCAAAGGGGCAGAAAATGGAAAGAGCGCCGGATAGGGAGTTGTAGAAATGGTAGAAATGGTTGAGTTGGTATTGGTCCCAAACACCTACTTAAAGTCCAGTGCAAGTGGCGTCCACTCAATATACAATTTTTAAAAATTAACCGACCGAATGGGAAAAAATATCCCTACAATGTCTGTGTGCGTAAAAGCGCCTACTTTTCCCTATACACAAGGGCGTAGCCTTGATTGCGATAAGAGATGTTATACCTATTCCACGTCACGTCCTTATCACATATATCATTGGGGAATAACATAAAAGACTGAAATTAAATAGGGTTTTTCAGGTCTGAGCTGCAATTTCAATTTAGAATCTTGCAAATAACCATTTCCTCTTTTTTCACTGATTAAAGAAGCTCGAAGTAAAAACTTAAGCGACTTACTTTGTTAGTGCACTCACTTGGGTGTAGGAGGACGAATGCAGTCAAATTTCATCTGTGTTGCCGGCATCCTGTATCCCGAAAATCATAGCGCATGTCCCGTTTGAAGCTCTAGAAATTCCTTAACTCCTGTTACTCCTACACATCGAAAAAGGGGGAACAAAAATTCACAAAATCCGTAGGTGGGTGGCGTAGAACAAGGCTACAGCTACGTAGTCCTGCAATTCTGTGTTTAGTTTTAAACTATCCTCTGACACGACTAGTTGTGTCGTATCTTTCAACTCAATAAATCAAGTAGGCGATTGCCTATCTCTGTGATTTTTTTTTTGTGAAAATAATTAAGACAATATAATATTAGTGAGTGATTTAAGTCAGAAGTATACGGCCACCCGTCTCAGATCTCATTCAATTAAACACAACCAACGAAAGTGTTAAGCAAAAAGTATCCAACAATATTTCGTGATTTCTCTAACCGATTTTCATTGACAAAGTTTAAGAAGTCTTAATTTTATTTTCTTAGTCGAAATGACACGAGCCATTGCAATCGTTTTCGTGTTAATTTGCATCACTGCACTTGAATTACTTATGGTTTCTGGAGAATCTTATTATGATGGCGGTAAGTACCAAGATTTGAATTTTTAACGCCGACACAACGATGGTGGGCGTAGCGCGACCTTGAATTGGGTGGTGATTAAAAAATATGGTATACGAAAAAGTCTTATTTTCAAATTTCCTCCAATGGGTGTGGTTACAGGTGGTTTGCTTCAAAATGCATGCTTTCAGTACCAGCTGCCGGCTCTTAAATTGTTGACTAAGGAGCGGGTGGTGATAATAAAATAAGCCTTTTGTTTACATATGGCGTCGATTGTTGTTTGAATGTGGAAACTTTGATTTCTGCGATAAACTGGAAAAGTGGTACGTATATCATATTTCAATCAATGATGAAGAGTGCCCGGCGGTGGTCTCCCTTACCCTGCCATACTGCAAAGGATGCGCACAAACAGTTTGCTTGTACGAACGTCGCACAGATAGCAGAAACTTCTAGTCCATGGTGTGCAGGCAGTAAATGGTCTCTACACTTCAATTTATTGTTACTATGTGTTTGCAGAGTTTTCAAATGAAATCGACCATTTACAAGAATTTGTTTTTGGCTTTTGTCAAGGGGATGATATTCTCTACCACTTACCCCACGATTTTTGATGGTGCATTTAGATTTTACTATTATCTTTCTCGCTTGAAGTCGGTATTGCCACCCACTTACAGGCGGTGCGGCGTTGGTGCGTGGGCCTTACTGTCCATAGACAGAAGAATGGAAATAATGTTAGAAAGGTTAGAAATTAACTGCAATAAAAAAACTGCCGCTTGCACTTGGATGGTAAAAATGTAACAGAAAATATAACCATCTGTTACAATCTGTTGAATGTACGCAATTTGAACTCGGAAGCTGTTTGTTTCCTACTTTTATGTGCAGTCTTAGAAGTCACTTAGATTATTTAACATTTGCCCGCATTTTTTTTAATGAAAGTATTTGATATGGCCACATTTTTTGGGACCGCATTTCAAATAAGACAAATGCTGTGACTGTTGTCGGTGGTCGCATCTAATCAAATAGTCAAAAGATGGTGGTAATCAAAGGACAAGGCAAGCAAATTCGAATAGTCCGACAAAATTGCAAAGTATTTTTGTAAAATTCAATAAAGCAAGCTGTTTGAAGCTTCACCTTGAATAACAACTTACCGCATATATCACAATAAAATGTTTGAGTAAAAAGAAATTGCATAAAATTGAATAAAGTATTGAAAGATCCTCATGTTTCACCTCTTAATCATTAGCCGAATAGAAAAATTAATTAAACTCTCAAATTACAGACATTAATCATACATGACACGCGTAAAGTTCATACAGACCGTCAAGTTCAATAGGTGGCCCACGAAGAGGTATCTGCTTACCTAGAACATGTTTTCTTACGCACACGTCATTCCATCATCGGCAATGTAATATGAAGACGTTTCACAAAGCATTCCCAAGGCAGCACTTTTCCATTTTATTTTTTTTTCTAATAAATTCGATGCGCCCGATATTGGTTGTCTAAAAATAAACCCTCTTTTCGATATGGATTATATATCTACATCGAGGACATTACTCCCAGAGGAGAGCCTAGGGCTTAGGTATATGTCTATTCCATTACTAAATTGCACCACTGCTGGGCAGTCTTTAGATGATGATGGTCTTTGGCTGAGTAACCACTCTTATAGGTATTACGTATCGAAAAGACTACGGTTTATGGAACTAAAATCGATATTATAACCTATAAACTTTGGTGGTTTGAGCGGGTTTGGCAACAGCTTTAAAGGTCTCTGATATTTAAAGTCGCGATCGCGATAGCACTTTATTCTCTTTGCTGTCCAGTGATGACAGTCGGTCAATACCACCGTGTCCACCATGTCCATCACTCAATCGCTTCATTGGTTACGCTGAGTATGCGACTTGTATGGTCTTATGGATAATTTTAGCATTCATTAGGTTGAGTGTTTTTATGTTGTTGCTTTTTTTTTGTCAAGGAAATAAATTATGAAAGCCGTTTCGCAACGGAGCTGAGGACGCATAATACTTGGTGGTGGCACTTGTGTGTCGACAGATTTGTGAGGGCTCTGTGACATTCTCCGTGGCGCGCTTGTTTACTACCCTAATATCCGTTAAAAATAAATGATGAAATTTCCTTATTTGGCTCCTCCGCTTACCTCTGGATGGGAGAGATGCTAGTCCCTCTGTTAAGCCATGAATTTGTAATGAGGGAAGATGACTAAAATTATGATAAATGGTAGTGTGGCGTTTCAGGAAACAAATTATGTTGACTAAATAGGCAGACGGTCATTACGCAAAGTAATGACCGTCTTATTGTCATTTTTTGATACTGAATACTTGATAAGTTGCCACCGATCCTGCACCTCCGTTTGCCTTTCATCTTAAAGTTGTGATTTTAGCAAACTGAAAACTGAAAGCTTTTGTGCCAGCCTGTATTTTGCTTCAATAACGATACTGTTTTTTTTTAGACGTTTGATAAATCTGAAGCTGTAATCGAACCTGACTACTGAGCCACTGTGCCCATAATTAGTATATGACAACAAATAGGTGACTGGTCTTACATGTCATGGCAAAGATTGCCGCTTGACCACCTTTGACTTATGGTTTTCTTTTTATAGCGAATAAAAGAAAATGTCATCATTTGCGACAAAAGTGAATGGACTCTGTGCCGCTTTATCTTGGATGCACTTTTTTACCTGGCGGCCCTGAAAGACACCTTTCAGCCAGAAAGACCTAAAAAAAAAAAACACTTCAGTTGAGTGCCTTCATTTTTGCGGCTTCTTTAAATATTACCATTGAATACCACCATCACCGCCGTCATCTTTTTGACACTTACAGCTTTTTTGACATTTATATCGCAAAGTGGATGCTGTCGCTCTTATTTATAGTTGCTCGCATCTTTTTTTTCTTTATATACCTATTTCCAATGTCCACCTTTAATTAAACAGATTATTTTTTCTTATTTTGTATTGCAGGTAACGAGGACAGCCGCTCGATGTCAATTGAAGATGAAAAGATGCCGATCCGCAACCCAGCCGACAAGTAAGTCAGAATTTTATTTTACATTTATATTTCTCCAAACACTTTGCACAACAAACACACCACCCAACTCGATGACTCTTCTCAATATCAATATATGGTAAACGGTTTATTTATCTATTTTTTAAACAATTTACAAAACAGGCGCTCATCCAGCATCTACGTACACAGACTCAGCTGCATTAGGCGTGGCGGTGCGTGTGATCATCGCCCTAATGACTGCTGTTTCAGCAGCTCATGCCGGTGCAATTTGTGGGGCTCCAATTGTCGATGTCAGCGCGTCGGTCTGTTCCAAAAGTGGGGCTAAACGCAGGATGAGTATAATAACTGGTCCTTTTTTTAATTTCTTCCTTCGTTTAAGAAGTTTATTTCGTGTTTTATACACTTGAGTTGGTTTTTATTTTTTATTTTATTGTTTTTGGTTACAAATTTGTGTTGTTCGCTTTAAGTTCGATCGAGTATGCTGCTCGTTTCTCATGGTTGATCCAGAACATCATCACAAGACTAAATGGAAACAAAAGAAACTAAATTAAAAATGGAATAAAACAACACCAAATTTTTTTAAACAAAAAGAAAATACAAAAAAAAAATACGAAAATTCGAGGAGGAAAAATTATCTATTTTTAATACAAAAATTTACAATAAATTATTAATAGTTGTACACGTATTAAAACTGCTAAATTGAAGACTGTATACATTAATATCCTGAGATCTTGGCTTACAACATCACCAAGGCATGTTACCTGTACATATGCTACCGCATTGATGACCAGCAACGGAGCAGCAGCATACAATTAAAAACATTTAAAATTACAACCATATACTAGATATAAGATAATAATTAATTATTTTATGTGGTCAAGCATGACTCGGACTTTAACGGCGGCGGGCTCACGTTAATCCAAGGCGAGTCAACTTAAAATTTTATTGCGTTCCTAGAAAGGACGGGTTAACTCCTCACTAGGAATGCAATATTGGTAAATTTCAAATCATAAATGTATTATATGCCACATATCTATAGAAGTAGTCCCTACGCTGACTGTTGCTGCTTTTCAATGCCCACGTAGACATATTTATATAACTTTGAAGTCCCGAAACGTACATGTAACTGAATTAGGTCCGTACATTCAAGGTTTCAGACATTGACAACAATTTTCCTTCATATAACGGATACATTCTAATGTTGTTGAGTTACATATTTGATGGATAAAACAATAAGCGTCCTTTTGATTGTAAACGCTGTTATAATTGAACAAACTCACTTATCTAGCTGCGTTTTGTTTTCTCAAACAAACAGAAAGTTGTGTTTTTTTTAGTTCCCCTTGAGAACACAAAACGCAACTGCAGTTCACTGTATTTTTTTCCTATTTCTATTTTCACGAAGGAAGGAAATAATGCTGGAAACAAATTCTATCACTAAAAGCAGCAGGCTTAACACGATACACTTTCTTTTTGGTTTTTCGTTTTCTTTTTCCATTTCCTATGAGTTTTTTTCTCTTGCATAAATGCATAACTACTTATTTTTGGACTACAAAATTGACTAACGAATGTGACACAGGATTTAACGAAATGATTACGATCAAACAATACATAGTTCTATTATAATAAATCGGTGTACAAAAAATATATATACGAAACAAAAAAAAAATAGTTACATAAAAATGCAAAAAAAATATATATGTATACAATTAAAAGAACTTAAACATATATGAATATATATTCAATTCTAAATATTCTAAACAAAAATACATACATATTCTAAATACTCTTAAAAGATATTCTAAATATACTAACAGATTATAGATGTAAAAGATATATTTATATATATATTCTGAATATTCTAAATGTAAAGTTATTTGCATAAATAAAAAATGGTTTCGAATGAATTGTAAAACTATTTGTGAAGGCTAAAATAAATTTATCAATCAATTATAAAATAAAAAACGTTATTGAACCAAAATAAAAATGAAAAGTGCAGCTACGCAGGAAAAATAAACGTGTTTTATTCAAAATAGCAAAATAGAAATGCGTGTTTTATTTCAATGAAGCTGCCACTGACCATAATGGGAAATAGAAAACAGGCCTTCTTCGCCATCAGAGCTTCAAAGCGGTTTCCGGTTGGCAGCTGACGAACAGGAGTACCCGGAAATAGAAGAAGAAAATCGATCGACAAATATGCGTCCTTGGCAAAGCAATTCACAAATACAAATGCGTCCTGAAGGCTACAGAGCAGCTGCAAAAGCACTCAACAAAGTAAGATGGGGATTAGGCTAAACGATGGCTTGGCCAAAATAACAGATGAGAACTTCACCAATAGAAAAATCAACAAACTTCTAGTATACATCAAAAAACGATTTGTATCATAACTCTAGCACAACCAAGTACCTTGGCACGACTTAAGGTGCTGAACTGAAGTGGAAAGAACACATTAAGACGACAGAAGAATTTGCAAACAATAAAGAAAACTACGTTTCAAAATAATATATGGACTTCCTGATGAAGAGGTGAAAAGAAAGACTGCTGGCAAGCAACTGGGTACTACTCGGCCAACTGACAACGAATCGATGGGAAATGTCTTCCCAACTGACAGTCAGAATTTAACCATTCAATACCAATCGCTTGAAAGGAGTCCGAAAATGAAATAGTGGTATACTTCAAAGAAGCTGTTATACCTATAGTTGTAGTGCTGCTTCCGGCCACAATTCTTGGACGAACATTTAATAAAATTTGCCAAAATAAGCTGTTAATCTTCGCATATCCTCAGTAAAAGAGAATGAAGGAGACTGGCAACCTTCACCGCTGTTCGTTCAACTCAGACTATTACTACTGAAATATGAATCGCCAAACACCTTGTCACATTTGTCTCGGTATGAACTGGTTTAGTTCTCTCGATTTAGTGCAAATATTAATTATTTTTATCACATATAACTGCAATTATCCATATTGACAAACTTAAACCTGCGGTTTTACTTGAATTTTTTTTATTGTATTTTTGACTCATCTGCGGTATAACTGGTATCGAAATAAATTAGAAATGCCCTAAGGCTTTCCCCGCAGTTGGATCATCATACGGGAGGCAATATTTGGTATAATCCACTCCGCAAGTTTTGTTGTGAGGACCACCATATCTCTTGCCTAGTTTAGCAGTCACGTTTTTATTGTTCTTTTTTTTTTGTCTCATGCACATGCATAGTTTATACCAATAAACTTCGAGATGCATTTCATTTCTTGACGTTTTTTTTTGTCTGAGCCATCACTCATATGTGTGAAGTAATCAAGCAATTACTTAATGTGTGGCAAGAAACGTGCAGTTTGAGAGACGAATGTGTCACTCGATTATCGAATCGAATAGAAGGATATCCTGTTGTGTAGATAAGTGACAAAGCTCCCTCAGCGAAGGAATTCTCTCATGTTGAAAAAAAAAAACAACATCACGACATGAACTTGATGTAAAATATTCATTGACAGCTTCCTCTCGGTTTTCACTCGTTATGACATGAACACGAATGCAGATCCCGGGTTCAAAACCTCCAATGTACCAAGGAGGATGGTTCAATTGAAAATATATTGCCGTAAAAAATAAAAATATAAACATTTCGCTTTGTTATGCAATTATTCATAAACATCTTTATTGGGTAGGAAGTTTTTAATCCCAAAGAGTAATACGTTTTATTAACGCCTGGCTTCCAGTAATCATAAATCACATAAATATCTAATCCCATACAGACGACGAATAATAGACACCCAACTATCAATGAGCCGGATTTTGCTTACCTTTGGGTTTTTTTTTGTTCACTTGATGTTTTTTTCTCATTCAATTCAAAGATTAATAAAACAAGGCTTTGTTTGCGATTTCCTTGGGTTTATTGCGGGGTGAGAAAAAAAATAGTTACTAAGAAAAAAAATCCAGTTTGGCGAGCAGGTATTTCACACAGAACACCGTGTTCTCATGCTATACATAAATGCCTGCAATTGCCTGAAACTGGTTGTAATTGCAACCAAGATTCTGACTGTATTTGTCATCCAAAGCATACCTATGTACATCAAGTACATAACTATGCTTTTGGCGTTTATATTCTTGAAATGATCACATCTTTTACCGCATTTTGTGGCTGTGAGAATTCCATGAAATTTCAATTGTTTAAGACCGGCAAACACAATTTGAATATTAAGTAGGTAAATTCTATTTAAATATTAGAGATAGAAAAGAAACTATCACGTCATCGCGACTTTTGCGGATCTTTTGGTAATTTTTTTGTTGCCCAAATTACATAAATAACAGGTACGCGTTATATGAATAAATTCTTTAAACAAAGAACCTTTTAAATTGAATAGTTGTAGCGGGTAGATTTTCCCACTGCCACATGAGGACATCTCTAATTGCTTTTAACTTGTTTTTTAATATTTATTTTTGTTCATTTGGATTATGCAATTTTAAGATTATGATGGATGAGGTAAAAAATTCGAATTTTCTTCACATCCGGTTGGAAGAAATATTGAATTTCATTCACATTTTAGCTTAAATTCTTCCTGGTCGATATTCGCATTCGAAACAGAAAGATATATTTATAAAACGTTGGTAGAAGGGGTGTTTCCCGATGGCTTTTTTCTTGGTATGGCAATCAGTGACTTAGAAGTTTGCTTAACGCTTCTTTGTCACTGTCACTCTGTTAATTTAGATCCAACTATTACTATTAAAACAAAGATGCATTTCGCGCCCCATATTTGCTTGCCTCAAAATACCCCAAAATCTAATACACACACTTAAAAATTGTGCATCCTTAGGTAATATTATTCCGAGCACTTATTTCCGGCGCATCTGTAAAACAAAATTCATCAAGGAGAGTGGTCACAGTGGTCCACCATGACTTGAATGTACATTCCGGCAGCAATTCACAATAAATGCGAAGCGTTGTCATTTCTTCCCACTTTCACTAGCATCGCATCTTTCTCATTTAATGACACTCACAATAGTTTTCCTACCCCCATTATTGTCCACCAACTGCATCGTTAACAACAGCCAGACACTCGAACAGTCAGTGCGCTAGTTGGGTCTCCATCTCCATATCCGCCCTCCTTCTCTTTTAAAATCAATTTTACATAAAAAGTCCTACTTGTTACTTCGATTTTCAATTGAGGTTGTCACATCCTGCGTTGTACGTCTAATTTTTATGCACAGGAGTAGTTTTCCAGAAAAATATATGAAAAACTACTGTGACATGAAAATTCCTACATCCCAAACTACGGAATATTCCATGCAATTTTTATTTCCAACATCCTGCGCAGCAGCGAGTGCAGTGAACAACAACAGGAGGAGACAAAATCGTGGAAAATTAACGCTTTAGGCAACTAATCTGGCAATTTCTCAGATTTATTTTGACTGTGTCATAACCCCTAATTTTCGCAAGGTCAACATTGCTGCTTTCACACAATATAATCTGTTAATTAACTTGCCCACACGTGAGCCCTATTTGCATAATTAATTTTGGATAAAAAAAGTTTGCAACACATTTAATCAAGATGGCGAGAAACGACAATTTAATTACGTTACCACCGTCAAAACTACCAACAAAAAAAAAACATGCTGTCTCTTCACTGGCATGGGGATGCTTTCCATTCAAACAATTTATTAATGTCTTACCATGAGGAAAAGATCATCACCTACAAAGGCGAAGATGTCTAAAAAATTTGTTGTTAAAACCTTCATCTATCTGCGCCTCCACCACCTCACGTAGAGACGTTACCAGCAAATATGAAAATCAAATAAAGTTACATCACTGCGGACAGTTTACTATATACATCTACAGTACAGTCGATGTTTTTTTTTGTGCACGCTGGCAGGCACCACACAACACACTTGGGTCTTCGATATTGCATTTTCTTTCTGTTTGCAAAATATCAGAAAATTATTGTACTCAAAACGCCAGTCATCCAGGGAGATGAAAAAAAATAATAAAATTATCGACGCTGCAGACAGATAGATAATGAAACCAAAGAAACCCAGCCAAGACAAGCAACAAGTTTATTTATTAATTTATCCGTCCTATGATTCATGACTATTGATTAATACCAAAGCACTTGGGCATGGGCACCCATCACCCATCAAACAATGCTAGTTTTGTGGGCTATGGAATTTATAAAATAGGAAACATATTTAGTGATTTTTCACCACAAAGCCAGTGGAATCCTTTCGATATGTGTTATGTGTATGCGTCGAAATTGGTGATAAACTGCAACCACTTGTAAATCTGCCGGTTCATGCTCATGGCCTACAGTGATTTTGAACTTGTATTTCAAAACATGTTTTCCCTCTACGGGACACAGTGTCCGCGTCGCGCTTTAAAAGGAGCTGTTGTTATATATCAATCGTTTTGCTGTGTATAGCATGTTTCATTGAATTACTGTCCAAATTGCTCAAAATGATTGGTGTATTCGTCTGAAATTTGCAAGTTGACATGCGGGAGTATATGGCTCCTTAAAAGTTCTCCACTTGAAAAAATGTATTCATTCGGACGTGTGTAATTCTATGACTCCTTTACTCCTTTTTAAGGGCATTTGCTCGTTGAAAGGCCTTCTCGAACTGCTGCGTTTCCTGCAGAATGAATGGCATGACGACGAGAAGGCAGATGCTATTTAATATCCCACCTGTCTGTCTGCGACTTCTCTATGAAAAATCAATAAAAGTAGTTCTCATAGGACCAAGAATTTAATGAGAACCAGCCCCCCCCCCCCCCCCTTGACTTATAACTCCTTTGGAACGTTTTGCCCCAACTTTTGTGTACTGTTGTATTATTTTTTCTTAATTTTCAAGGACAAGTAGGTTTACACAAAAAAAAAACTGCAAAGCATTTCAATTTATGGTATTGCCCAAATTAGTTTCACTTGTTTGACATTTCATGCACCTAATGAAATCGCATAATTTAACAAGTGTGTTCTGAGTTTTTTGAATCGATTGTAGACCGGTTTAGGAATCACCTTGTTTTAAATTTATAAATAAGAATATTGACCTAGTCTCCAACAAAATATGCACCGCATCAATTGTTTACACAAGTATATAGTTAATAAATTAAAAAATAAATCACCGCGGCTTTCAAATGCTTTCGAATATCGTGCTGGCTGTGCAAACAGACAGGATGGTTAGTGATAAATCTTAAGTTAATTGTACGACACCCTATTCCCTTTCGAAAATGTCAAGGTCTATCGTAAAAATAAAAATACATTCTCTTTTATTAATACATACATTGTTATTAATTTTTTTTTTCAGACATCGCCCGCAGGAGCCGTCCAGCATAATCAACATGTTCGGGGTAAGTTATAGCTCATAAGATATATTTTTTAAGTGCATTATGATTTGTTGCCACCTAAGATACATTCGATATTGTATTCTCAACTTGGTTCGTTGTCCCTTGTCTATGTCTGTTGTATTTTTTGGTCGGTCATAGCTTTACTACCGTAGAACTTAACCACGAGACAACTGAACTATAGCCCAGAAGTACCTCCATTATTAGGGTTTGGGTTTTAATGACTGCCTTTATTGCACTTTATCAACTAGAGGTCTACGAAATTGCATCTAAATTGTGGATCAACCGCCATCTTCTGTTTAAGGCAGATTTTCCATTTCCCTTGTTATCGACTTCTAAGTGGAAAACCTGCAGATGCAAATCAGATATCTAACCCATGGAAAACGAGGGTTGATGGGGAAACCGAGGAGACCTGCTGGACCTATCATTCGAAGGTTTTTATATCTAAAAGGTTTTTATATGTAAAAGCTCTTATTTTGGACACTTTTTAGGTTGGACTTAGTCCGCAGCAGGTCTTGTGCAAGAGGTATGCAACAACGTTGTTGAATTTTCACTCGCCAACTTAAATTGATATTCAAACACAATCTGGATTAATGCGTAAACTCCCTTATGCGATGAGATGTTCGTTATAAAATCACTTTCAATTTGAACAATTAGCGTGATGCTATTTTGTGTCGGGTTTCTTCATTTCGCAGCGCTGTAAAATCTACCACATTGTCTACGTGTATTCAGTTTCTTTTCTCGTAAATTCATCTATTATTTGTTCATCTTCCATTAACATGTTAATACAATTTGGCATTATGTACTTCCTCATACATATAATGGCCAAGAGATGATGGATTGTACTTGTACCGAAACCAAACAAACAAACAAAATGTTTGACCCCCTATCGTGTCCATCAAAAGTGATGAGTTTTATGATTTTCATATATAAAATGTCAAGGTCTTGAAAAATCTTCACGTTTTTATGGACGCTTGTATTATTTTTCGGACGACCGACAATTTGGCCGCTTCACGATAAATCTGATAATTGGGGATTACGTGAGCCAACATGGCGGGAATTCTCTTCTTTTGACCTCAAAAAAATTAGTTTGATTTTATTCAATCCAAGTGTATTTGCAGTCGCCTTCTTCTTCAGCTCTTTGTATCTGGCGGCCGTAACAAAATATAGATGTTGTCAATGAGATTTTAATTATAAATAATAACAAATTGTGATTATGTTTGTACCAGCGCCGCCACCGATGACGAATTGGTGTGCCTTTTTTACAAAAGAAACCGAATATCTCATCTCTACTTGAGGGAGCTATGTGTATGGGGGCCTGTGGTTATTTTATTTCATTGCACAGTACATCATATCGTTGTGGGCCTAATCTCATCTCCAGCGAAGAGCCAAAGAAGGGGATAGGTCAGAAAACTTGTAAACATCACGTTTTACGATCACAAAAGTGACAATTGATAGGTCACACCTTGCACCGTGAAGACGACAATTTTATTGTGAAATACGTTAATAAGTGGGTTGCACTGCGATCACGTACAAGTGCCCACGCAATAACGGCTCCAGCGCTGACTTTGAGCAAGCTGCACAACACATAGGATTCAAAAAGAGATCTATCGCAAAGGAGCAACAGGTATAAAATGCCCGCTTAGAAGATTTTAAACCTTCTTACGGCAAATCCATCTGGCTATCGGTAGATACTCGTACCAACAAACCATAGATTGAATCATCCATACATTTCGACCATGAATTGTTGTTTGCCCCTTGAACTTTACTAAGTACAGTATAAAAAAATTAATTCGCCTCCAAATAGTAACAAATTCGCCGCAACCTTGTTCTTTTTTCATTTTTTTGAATTTCTCCAAAGCAACAAAAAGAACTAAATATCGCATTACTAACTGACATCAGAAATTTGTGTGCCAAACTGTACAGACAGTTTTTTTTTGTTTTGTTGTTGATGACTTGTGAACCTCCTTGTCCACTATACGAATATACCGATATACTTGAACGTCCCCAATCTGGCTTTGGCTTGCCTGCAACCGCACTCAAAACAATTGACTAGCGGCATACACACACCAACACGACACGCACACACATGTAACAATTTACATTGTTGCACTCTATGGTGCTTAGGTTACCCCCATCTCCGTTTAATAACAAAAACATTTGAACCCAAGCATCGTCATCTCGGTATCTCTTTGAGCGGCTCGCGAACATCGGCGAAAAAAAAAACAAAACAAAAACAACGTCCGAAGCGCCGAAGAAGCGGTGGTAGTAACAACACCAACCATTCCAAAATAATATAAAAAAAAATCGTATATTTTCGTCTTCAATCTTAACAGTCCCTCCGATTGGATAGATGGCTATACACAAGTATTTAAGCTAAGATTAAATGAGTTTTCCATTTAGTTAGTGTGACATCGTCAAATACCGTGTATCTTCCTCTTTTCTCATCTTGTAAATACTTTCGGTTTCATATTGCAGTTCCGGTTGAAAGACGGTTAGTTGGTGTTTCTTCAATTTGCTATTTGAAAATAAAATATAGTTTAAATGTGTTGTGAGCCAAGGCGACCAATATATTCAAAGGACTCGTGCAAAAGTGAATTGAATTGTTGCTAAAAAATTATAATATGTAATAATAATCAAATTTGTGCCAACGAACTATCTTTGTATGTGGTGTAAAATTGTCTCTTTTTGTTCTCAGAAAAAGGACGTTTGTGGTCTTATCCGAAAAGGATATTAAAGTATGCACAATATTGCAAAGTTCCATCGGCAAATGTCTTCTAAGTTCAGTCGTCTATACGACGGATTGTTGTGTTGGAAGGTCCTTGTTAGAAGGTTTCCTTATGTGAACTGTTTTGACAGGACCCAGAGCTTATCTTGACCATTCATTTTTATTTTTGGGACGCGAATGCTTCACAGCTGTCGCTCATCAGTTTCTTCCCATACCACTTGGTTTCAAATGCCTGTCCTTCCTATTTGAATAGAATAAAATTGTGCAGAGCCGTCACGTGCAAATTTATTTTAAAATATACCATAATCCACTTTATACATTTTAACTGCCATTTCAAATAGTTGAAGCCATAAGATACGTTCCAAAACCGGTCAAGCTGGGCAAAACTTAGACACAAGACCAAATGCACCAATTGCATAGTTCTTATGCGATGAATACGTCAGGCGGCCGTTTCGTAATCAAAATCGCAATTGGGTTCGTGCCATTTCGATTTCACCAGGATTCAAATCATGCCCAACCGTAAGCACATAAACATAAATTCAATAACTGCCGTGAAATTGTTTACTTTTGTTATGACATCTCGGCTATGCGCACCGCCGCGGCATCGTGTCTGCGCTGTATACCATCTTCGCCGTCAGTTACCGCCTAAAATCCATAAACATTACGAAATGTGTATATGGGACGACGTAACACCTACAACAGCCACTGGATTTTGGGTTATCTAAGACTTGCCATTTGCTGATATTTCGTACATGTGTCTACACATGTAGGTATACATTTTTTGAAACATTCTAATGTCTCGTGCATCCATTGATTATAATTGGAAGGCAGTTCGGCCTGAAAGGTCAAATAATTGAACCTTATGTAATACAGAAAACACAAGACGACCCTCTATCAGTTGCTTGTTTGGTAGCTGTCTGTAGGTAGTACGATGCTGATGATGATGATGCATAAGGTCCCATTGAGAAATACCGAATGGGCGAGAGAAATCCAACTGACTTACAACAACCAATATTACCAAAAGCCCTGTCCGAATGGTTATAAATTGATGTAAAGTAATTGTTGATGTTCACGATTAAAATTAGCAAAGCCAATAATATTTTATATAGTTTTATGAAAGCACAAGTGAATGAAAAGCCATCGTCGCGTCGGTCGGCGTGATGGCCGATGATTTGATCGTTTGCCATTTCTTAGAATGAGTTCGCCTTCTTTGGTGTGGATGATGATCGGCATGAGTCGCGATCTGCCCGTTTTGCTTGGTCTTTTATAATTGCTATGACGACCATTTCTCATTAGTGGTTAAGCACTGGCTATTAATTAAACTGTAAATGTTAACGCCATTCTCAAATATGAATATTTTAGTTTATACTCGCAGTTTAGATGACAGCTTGATTGTGAAATGGGGTAGAGAGGTGGTGGATTGATTGCGATATGCTTTACGTCCAAGGTCGGAAATACCTTCCCATAGATGCTATTGTGTTGATTATGGTAAATTTTGGCATGAATAATAATGGGGTAAGCGTTTTTTTTTTCTGCGGTTATCGTTTACATGGCTTTCCTTACATTTGTTAGGACTCTGTCTTCTAAAGCATCGGTGTACTTGAAGAGTCTTCGCCTTGAAAAAGACGACAGTAACTCTTGTGTTTTGCACACGCAATGCCAATGCATGTAAAACGAAGGAAAACTAACTGAAGCACTTTCAAATTGTATAATCAGTTTAATTGGTGTATTCTCCAGTTCTAAACTCACAAAGAATATTATAAAACCTGCATTTGTAATTTTTTTGTTATTGCTTTCTTTGGGAACTCGTTTTACTATCAGCCCATCTCTATGGTAGTAGATTTATGAAGTGCGGACATCATTTTTTATATCCCATTTTGATTCACATCTTTGTCGTCACTTTACCTCGCTCATTAGTTTGATGAAGACCCGGGAAAGCTGTTCCAAGATATTCGTATGACTTACATAACTGCCTTTCACTTTTACATCTTATCAAACATTGACCATAGCTTTGATAAAGGCGTGGGAGTTTATTTGCTCTGTTGAGTGGTTTCTACATTTTTAGCGGCAAACATTTGCAGGGATGCTTGCAAAATTCTCCACCCCGACAAAACTAAGGCAAACGCACTCTGAAGCACTCTGAAGGCCAACTGCTGGAAGTTCACTGATACGGATACCAAGTCAGTGCGCATAAAAGTGTTACAAATTTTGAAAGATACATACAAACCGACGCGCATATAGTATATGTCATTTGGACATGATACTCCCACAATAAATAAACAGAAAAGTTGACACATGGCTTGGACTTGCACACATGAGTCAGAGCTCGTAGTTGGGGTTGGTTTCAACTGCATGACTTAAGATCCGGTTGCCTGCCGGTGATCAACTAAACAGGCTTTGCGGTTGCATTCCATTTATCTTTGTGGCACTTATCATTCGCCGTCCGCTGCGCCTCTCAATTCCACTGATAACTCCATATTGAATTATGCAAATTTTCTTTTATTCATTTTTTACGTGTCTTTCTTGTACCTTACTTAGATAGTTCCATCATACGAAACACGCAAAAAGTTGGATTCCCCCAACAACCATGGTCGTCATGAGACCATTGCTATTGGTCATTCTGTTGACCCTGGCGGTGAGTAGTGACTGTGAAATTGTAGTCAAACTTAATGGCAATATTGTCAACAACTCTTAACTAGATATCCTCTGTCAATTGTCGCGAACGGAAAAGGAGAGTGAATCGGCAAAATGGCCTGATAACCGTTGCTGGTGGGTTTTCCCGAAATAGGGACAATGAAATCGCACTGGGTGGACGAGGACATGTGCACGTAGAGAAAATCGATGTAAAATGCGATCAAGCTGATGATATTCTTGTGAACATCGAGTTCGAGGAGCCCTTCAACGGTATTATTTACAGTCAAGGCTATTTCAACGATCCTAAATGCAGGTAAATTCACATTATCAGTTCTTAAGGGAAACACCAAATGCATAAATAATTTGTTTCATTAGATATGTGGCAGCGGGCGGCAATAGCAACCGTTATACGTTTAAGGTTCCAGTCAATGGTTGTGGCAGCCGACCTTCGTGCAGGGTGTGCTCATCTGTGGATAACATCTTGGTTATTCAATCAGATGAAAACGTGCAGGAGATCTGGGACACTGCTAGGAGGATAACATGCACTAGAAGTGGGGAGCAGGAAAAGACGGTGATCTTCAAGCCGTTTGTAGTCGATATGCTGGAAGTGGTTCAGGTCCCTACATTGACTGGAGGCGTTGAATGTTGGATGGATATTCTGAAGGGCGACTATCCGAACAACACTCCCATCAGTGGAATAATAAAGATCGGCGAACACATTTCAATTTTGATATACTTGCGTGATCCAAGCAGGGAGTACGACATAATTGTACGCGATTGTTATGCCTTCGATAATGAGGACTACTCGTCGAAAACGACAACTACTTTGCAGCTGTCAGATAAAATGGGTTGTTCGAAGAAAGCGAAACTTTTCGGAACTTGGCAGAAGAGTGACCAACCGAACAGAGATGGGGCCACAACTGTTGTCTACAATACGTTGAATGCGTTTAAGTTCCCCGATCGAAATCAAGTGTTCCTCAAGTGTGACATTGAGCTGTGCAGTGGGAAATGCGATGCACCGCGCTGTGATGTGCCTGAAATACCACCGGACTCTGAAAATGAAATACCAATCCGTACAACGAGCATTGCCCCACTCTGTTATCCTGGATCTCGAGATCCTAGTTGTCGATCGACAATTAAACCAGAACCAACCAGACCCACAGAATCACAATGTTATCCTGGTTCGAGGGACCCAAGATGCCGTAGACCTTCGCCACCTACTACAACCGCAGCGCAAAGATGTTTCCCCGGTTCTCCAGATCCCAGATGCCCACAAATAACAACGCCTCCCACACCCTCCGGCTGTTTACCCGGTTCAACTGATGAACAATGTCAACCATCAACCTACCTGCCACCCTCAACTGAAGTTCCGAAATGTTACCCAGGATCAAGAGATCCACGATGTCGGCAAACAACAAAACCAGTTCCTACCACAACTCAAGCTGCCCGTTGCTTCCCAGGATCGAACGATCCCAGATGTCCTCAGATAACAACACCAATTCCGCCTGCCAGCTGTTATCCTGGATCAAAGGATCCACGGTGCCCTCAGACCACGAGACCTACACCAATTACAACACTAGCTCCTCGTTGTTATCCAGGATCGCCAGATCCTAAATGTCCCCAAACGACCAGTTCTACTCCAACTCTAGGCCCACAGTGCTACCCAGGGTCAACGGATGCTGGTTGTTCACAAACAGTAACGCCCACAGACTTGCCAAACTGTTTCTCAGGCTCTCCAGATCCAAGGTGTCCAAAATTACCAACAACTCCAAGACCGGGATGTTCTCCCGATTCAAACGATAGAAACTGTCAACCACCTACATACTTGCCCCCTTCCACCGGCAGTCCGCAATGCTATCCTGGATCACGGGATTCACGCTGTTCACAAACAACACAACCAATTCCCACGACTTCAGGTCCTCGATGCTTCCCAGGATCGACAGATCGCAGATGTCCACAAACCCCTCGACCGACTCCAACAGGAACGACCGCTTTAGACTGTTACCCAGGATCTCCGGACCCAAGATGCCCTCAAGTAACAACAACAGGGTGTTACCCCGGCTCAACTGATCCAAGATGTCCGCAACCTACAAGGCCGACAACAAGCCCAGCACCGAGCTGCTATCCAGGATCAACAGATCCAAGATGCCCTCAGACAACCAGGCCTGTACCAAGCACTACTCAAGCGCCAAGATGTTATCCTGGATCGACAGATCCAAAGTGCCCACAAACCACACGTCAACCAGCTACTTACCTGCCGCCATCAACTGACAGACCAAAGTGCTACCCTGGCTCAAGGGATCCACGGTGTCCGCAGACAACTACACCAATCCCTACTACAACTCCTAGACCTCAGTGCTTCCCGGGATCAACCGATCCAAGATGTCCGCAAACTCCTCGACCGACTCCGACGGGCACCACCGCTTTAGACTGTTATCCAGGATCTCCGGACCCAAGATGCCCTCAAGTTACAACACCAGGGTGTTACCCCGGCTCAACTGATCCAAGATGTCCGCAACCTACTAGACCGACAACAAGCCCAGCACCGAGCTGCTATCCAGGATCAACAGATCCAAGATGCCCTCAAACCACCAGGCCTGTACCAAGCACTACTCAAGCGCCAAGATGTTATCCTGGATCGACGGATCCAAAGTGTCCACAAACCACACGTCAACCAGCTACGTACCTGCCGCCATCCACTGACAGACCAAAGTGCTACCCTGGCTCAAGGGATCCAGGGTGTCCGCAGACAACAAGACCAATCCCTACTACAACGCCTAGACCTCAGTGCTTCCCGGGATCAACAGATCGCAGATGTCCACAAACCCCTCGACCGACTCCAACAGGAACGACCGCTTTAGACTGTTACCCAGGATCTCCGGACCCAAGATGCCCTCAAGTTACAACACCAGGGTGTTACCCCGGCTCAAATGACCCAAGATGTCCGCAACCTACAAGACCGACAGCAACCCCAGCACCAAGATGTTATCCAGGATCAACAGATCCAAGATGCCCTCAGACAACCAGGCCTGTACCAAGCACTACTCAGGCGCCAAGATGTTATCCTGGATCGACGGATCCAAAGTGTCCACAAACCACACGTCAACCAGCTACATACCTGCCGCCATCAACTGACAGACCAAAGTGCTACCCTGGCTCAAGGGATCCAGGGTGTCCGCAGACAACAAGACCAATCCCTACTACAACGCCTAGACCTCAGTGCTTCCCAGGATCGACAGATCGCAGATGTCCACAAACCCCTCGACCGACTCCAACAGGAACGACCGCTTTAGACTGTTACCCAGGTTCTCCGGACCCAAGATGCCCTCAAGTTACAACACCAGGGTGTTACCCCGGCTCAAATGACCCAAGATGTCCGCAACCTACAAGACCGACAGCAACCCCAGCACCAAGATGTTATCCAGGATCAACAGATCCAAGATGCCCTCAGACAACCAGGCCTGTACCAAGCACTACTCAAGCGCCAAGATGTTATCCTGGATCGACGGATCCAAAGTGTCCACAAACCACACGTCAACCAGCTACATACCTGCCGCCATCCACTGACAGACCAAAGTGCTACCCTGGCTCAAGGGATCCACGGTGTCCGCAGACAACTAGACCAATCCCTACTACAACGCCTAGACCTCAGTGCTTCCCGGGATCAACTGATCCAAGATGTCCGCAAACTCCTCGACCGACTCCGACGGGCACCACCGCTTTAGACTGTTATCCAGGGTCTCCGGACCCAAGATGCCCTCAAGTTACAACCCCAGGGTGTTACCCCGGTTCAACTGATCCAAGATGTCCGCAACCTACTAGACCGACCACAAGCCCAGCACCGAGCTGCTATCCAGGATCAACAGATCCAAGATGCCCTCAGACCACCAGGCCTGTACCAAGCACTACTCAAGCGCCAAGATGTTATCCTGGATCGACAGATCCAAAGTGCCCACAAACCACACGTCAACCAGCTACTTACCTGCCGCCATCAACTGACAGACCAAAGTGCTACCCTGGCTCAAGGGATCCACGGTGTCCACAGACAACTAGACCAATCCCTACTACAACGCCTAGACCTCAGTGCTTCCCGGGATCAACTGATCCAAGATGTCCGCAAACTCCTCGACCGACTCCGACGGGCACCACCGCTTTAGACTGTTATCCAGGGTCTCCGGACCCAAGATGCCCTCAAGTTACAACCCCAGGGTGTTACCCCGGTTCAACTGATCCAAGATGTCCGCAACCTACTAGACCGACCACAAGCCCAGCACCGAGCTGCTATCCAGGATCAACAGATCCAAGATGCCCTCAGACCACCAGGCCTGTACCAAGCACTACTCAAGCGCCAAGATGTTATCCTGGATCGACAGATCCAAAGTGCCCACAAACCACACGTCAACCAGCTACTTACCTGCCGCCATCAACTGACAGACCAAAGTGCTACCCTGGCTCAAGGGATCCACGGTGTCCACAGACAACTAGACCAATCCCTACTACAACGCCTAGACCTCAGTGCTTCCCGGGATCAACTGATCCAAGATGTCCGCAAACTCCTCGACCGACTCCGACGGGCACCACCGCTTTAGACTGTTATCCAGGGTCTCCGGACCCAAGATGCCCTCAAGTTACAACCCCAGGGTGTTACCCCGGTTCAACTGATCCAAGATGTCCGCAACCTACTAGACCGACCACAAGCCCAGCACCGAGCTGCTATCCAGGATCAACAGATCCAAGATGCCCTCAAACCACCAGGCCTGTACCAAGCACTACTCAAGCGCCAAGATGTTATCCTGGATCGACGGATCCAAAGTGTCCACAAACCACACGTCAACCAGCTACATACTTGCCGCCATCAACTGACAGACCAAAGTGCTACCCTGGCTCAAGGGATCCAGGGTGTCCGCAGACAACAAGACCAATCCCTACTACAACGCCTAGACCTCAGTGCTTCCCAGGATCGACAGATCGCAGATGTCCACAAACCCCTCGACCGACTCCAACAGGAACGACCGCTTTAGACTGTTACCCAGGATCTCCGGACCCAAGATGCCCTCAAGTTACAACACCAGGGTGTTACCCCGGCTCAAATGACCCAAGATGTCCGCAACCTACAAGACCGACAGCAACCCCAGCACCAAGATGTTATCCAGGATCAACAGATCCAAGATGCCCTCAGACAACCAGGCCTGTACCAAGCACTACTCAAGCGCCAAGATGTTATCCTGGATCGACGGATCCAAAGTGTCCACAAACCACACGTCAACCAGCTACTTACCTGCCGCCATCAACTGACAGACCAAAGTGCTACCCTGGCTCTAGGGATCCAGGGTGTCCACAGACAACTAGACCAATCCCTACTACAACGCCTAGACCTCAGTGCTTCCCGGGATCAACTGATCCAAGATGTCCACAAACTCCTCGACCGACTCCGACGGGCACCACCGCTTTAGACTGTTATCCAGGGTCTCCGGACCCAAGATGCCCTCAAGTTACAACCCCAGGGTGTTACCCCGGTTCAACTGATCCAAGATGTCCGCAACCTACAAGGCCGACAACAAGCCCAGCACCGAGCTGCTATCCAGGATCAACAGATCCAAGATGCCCTCAAACCACCAGGCCTGTACCAAGCACTACTCAAGCGCCAAGATGTTATCCTGGATCGACGGATCCAAAGTGCCCACAAACCACACGCCAACCAGCTACTTACCTGCCGCCATCAACTGACAGACCAAAGTGCTACCCTGGCTCAAGGGATCCACGGTGTCCACAGACAACTAGACCAATCCCTACTACAACGCCTAGACCTCAGTGCTTCCCGGGATCAACTGATCCAAGATGTCCGCAAACTCCTCGACCGACTCCAACGGGAACCACCGCTTTAGACTGTTATCCAGGGTCTCCGGACCCAAGATGCCCTCAAGTTACAACACCAGGGTGTTACCCCGGCTCAACTGATCCAAGATGTCCGCAAGCTACTAGACCGACAACAAGCCCAGCACCGAACTGTTATCCAGGATCAACAGATCCAAGATGCCCTCAGACAACCAGGCCTGTACCAAGCACTACTCAGGCGCCAAGATGTTATCCAGGGTCTCCGGATCCCAGATGTCCACAGACTCCGAGGCCACCACAAACTACTACTGCCTTACCACAGTGTTATCCTGGATCGCCTGATATAAGATGTGGACAATCTTTCCAAACCACTACACCCACATATTGCTATCCGGGATCAACAGATCCGCGTTGTCCCGACGCAGGCTACCAAGGCACAAGCAGGGTGCCAGCTACCTATCTTCCTCCTTTTGAAAATCCGGGACATGATAGAACCGTTCGCCATTCCAAACTGTCATCGCTCTTCGATGAAATTAACGGACTTTCATTCAGCGCCAATAACGTTTTCGAAGATGATGAGGACGCTGAAGACACAGACAACAGCGACGCTTTCTCCCGCAGCAAGAGGGACTTGCAGGACGCCAGCAGTGGCATCGACATCCTCAGTTCTCTCGACACCGAGTCCGATTTACTTGAGAGGAAAGTCCTTAAACGCAGCAGTCCACCGCCGAAAGAGATCATCTCTATCACTCTCAATCTTAAGGGATTGCACTTCGACGGCTAATCACCCAGAGTTCCTCATCAACACTTATTTATCTATATTATTTTGTACTTTTTATAAATAAATATATAACCTTGTCCCCGTCTCAGCTCTGTCTACAGGTGGGCACTCATTCCAGCTGTCAGCACACAGCCATTGAGTTTTTTCTTTCTTCTCTTGTTTAGTTAATCAATACACCTAATTATGTATATAAACTATACTTAGCTATTAAATAAAACGGAACTCCGGAGATAAGAACAAAACTAGAAAATAATAATGATACAAAATAAGCAAAGGGATTAAACACACATAGATAATACTGCTTATAATAAGCTTGTCGGTTCAAAAGTGTCATATATCTGTTGCTTTCCAAGTGCATCTGAAAATAATAAATATTTATATAAATTGCGAACGCTGTGTGCATTTTGCTTTCAAATCTTTTACGAAACGGACATCCAACACTTTTCCGAATATCTATAAAAGCCGCAGTTATACAAACGAAAAACTAGCGCTCATCTTCTGGGAGAGAATTGATTCTAATGTGGCGGGCAGCATAACAACAACTACAAGCACACAGGGTCCAATTACCCTCCTACAGATTTATTTCGTTGCTGTAGCACCGCGCACACGACCTATAGACATAGAATAGACTTTTTGTAAAACGCGTCCCGTACTTCTATCATCGCGGACGCTATACGATAGTGATTATGTGAATTGTGCTCTGCAGCAGGCTCCCCATTAAGTTCTTCAAAGTACCCCAGTGCAGTGCAGGCGATCTTGAATTCCGGTGCAGAACTTACGGGTGAAAGTGTGCTATCTCGCAGCAAGCGCGTTCACATCCGCGATACAGTGTCGAATTGTGGCTAACGTATTGATTTACAGCGCTTTCTTGATCGCTTAATAAAGTCTCAAATCAAAATAAAGAAACAGAAAATAGTGATAAACAAAAATCTAGTATCAAATGCCGGTCTGAGAGAAGTCAGTCAGTAGTCCAAGTACAGTGGTCTTACGACCGCTCAGTTTGTGGTTTGCTTGTTTTCCTTTTCAAATATACTATCTGGCGAGTGGTTGTGATTTTTTGAAAATCGTCGAGGTTGCAAACGTCTTTTATTCATCATGCTTGAGATTGTGGACCTCGCTTTGAGCAACGACACGAAATGTCAAAAGGTGAGCATGATATGATATCTCCAATAAGGTCTTTTTCGTTGTAGTTTTATAGGGTTGAAGGTTTTTTTTTTGCATAAATACAGTCGTTCAGTGGTTCAGTTTATGTCCAACACCTTGTGCAATCTTACGAACGTCTCACGAGTCACGACCATCCATAATGAGAAACTGGCCTCCTAGTTCAACCATTGGGCTGCTTTGATCTGTTTGCAGCACCCATTCCGTCGACTGTCTGTTTTTGTTCTACCACTAAATTTCGTGCTTGGGATTGAGTCCATCAGTCCTTGAAAGTTTGTTTTGACTGGTGAGTTCTTTGAAATTAATAATAGCAACAGGAGTTTCTGGCCACTCTGTCCTAGTTTTCGCCTTTTCATACCCTAAACAAACATTTGATGGGTGATGTACTAGTTTCAAGTTTTCAACATAAAATATCGAATGAAACAAAATCTAATCAATAAAACTATATCAACTCATGGCTAGAACTACGTCAATTGCTTATCTCCTTGTGGAACCACTCGCTGCAACAAGTTTAAGGTCAACTAGTTGAAGCCATTTGGAATGTGTCAGGTTATCAATGCACTAGCTATGATTATCTGGGATCACTGTTGTTTGAAATGTTTTCGACTCTATTTCTTGATTTTAACAATTTCCTTCATTTTTGGTAAAATTCTTTGGACATACATTTCCGGCGATTATTTGGCAATCGATTTAATAGGGTGGTACGGTAGGACATACTCTTTTCCTTTACTTTGACTAAGAACTCGCTAGACTGTTGCCAATGAAGTTGTGGTAACCGACTTAAAATCGAAAGCAGTAAAAACACATATCCGCACAGTTTAAAACTAACATCCTCTATGAATTCTCTTGTATTCCTAGACCCGCCTTTCTCACACTCCACCGATCTTAACAGATAAAGCGTCTAACGAAAGAGCCTTTCATGGGGCGTATAATTGCTTGCTTAATTAATTTAACATGCTAGAGAGATCCCGCCTAACTTTGGTCACTTCTTCTTCCGTCGTAGGCCAGCCCACAGAAATTATCCTTGAAACCTTGCTACTCATACTCAGGTCTTTCTTTAGTGAGTGGATTAGCCATCATCAATTTAAATCCATTTGAAAATTAAAGGAAAATCCACTCCAAGGAGATAATATTCCCACGCTTTCGTAGACTTAATTTTTAAGTAAATTTCCGGCCTTGCACCTGGTAGCTGGCACAAAGTCATCTAAAAATAGAATTGCGCTGCTGCCCGTCGCCTGGTTTTCAAATTACACTAAGTACCTTTATTAGGGAATTTACGGTTTTATTCATATTGTCGTTCCAGTTGTTGGCGCGATCGCCGCCGTCATCGTAGCAAGCGATCTTCATTCACAGGAGAGAACTCTGTTCTTTACTGTGCGCTGCTGAAAAAAAAGTAACGTCGACTTTACGTCTGCCAATTTAGTTCCACATGGACTTTCGTTTGTTTGTTTGTATTCCTCCGCCACTTATTCAATGAAGAGTTTATTTGCATATGCCCAGATAAGATGTTGTCGGATGTTTTTATAGTCTTAATAGCTGGGGTTATGCTTTGTGGGTGTTTGACACATGTGGCGCGACTAATATCGTTTAAGAAGGCTGCTGGCCGCTTTTGTTGCGTTTGATTATTATCTGATGGGCTGGCCGGTTTTTGTTTTAGCTACAAACTAGGCTCGTGTCAACTTGGCACTGAATTAATCCAACAACCTCTTAATGATCCTTCCAATTGCTGCGCTTGTACTTGTACCATTCCTGTTTCAGGTAGTCGATCTACTGAGCAAACTCGTTCTTGGGGAGGCAGCCATCGAACAAATAAGAAATGTCTTCATTGATGAAATGGAACGGGCCCTTAATGAACAGCCATCCTCATTGCAAATGGAAAACACATACATCCCAGAGCTGCCCGATGGCACGGGTAAGTGCAAGAAAAATTTATCAATTGAGCAGTCTATATTTCCTTCTGCGTGTGTGTGTGTGTGTATACAGAGCAAGGTGTCTTTCTGGCCCTAGACTTGGGTGGAACAAACTTCAGGGTGATCCTTATGGTTCTAAAGAGCGGCAACATTGTAGAGGAATCAGTGCAGCACTATCATATAACCGATGAATTGCGAATAGGCTGCGGCCATGCCTTGTTCGACTATTTGGCCGAGTGTGTTGATGACTTTGCCAAACAGAATGATCTGGATGATAGCGTAATCTATCCAATGGGGTTTACATTCTCGTTTCCAATGCGACAACACAGTCTGGACTCGGGTAGCTTGGTAACGTGGACGAAATCATTCAATTGCCCGTCCATGGTTGGCCAGGATGCAGTGCAAAAACTTCGACAATGCCTGGCCAAGTTAGGCAGGCACAATATCGAAATACTGGCAATTTTGAATGACACCACTGGTACGCTGGTTCAAGGTGCTCGCATAGATGCCAACACTCGGATCGGTATTGTTTTGGGCACCGGTTCGAATGGTTGCTATATGGAAACTGCGAAACGGGTGAAACATTGGGAGACTCAGAGCCATGGCGATCACGTCATAATCGACGTCGAATGGGGCGCATTTGGAGACAATGGAGTGCTGGACTTCATTAAGACCAACTTTGATCGAGCCGTCGATGAAGGTTCCTTGATGAAAAATTCTTTCACGTAAGCGGGGTTACATTTAAATGCATATATAACTATTTCCCTATACACTCGCATATAGGTTTGAGAAGTACATCAGTGGCAAATATCTCGGAGAGCTTTGCAGAGTCATTCTCGAAGAGT
Organism: Cheilosia pagana; assembly: GCA_936431705.1. Taxonomy (NCBI): domain Eukaryota; kingdom Metazoa; phylum Arthropoda; class Insecta; order Diptera; family Syrphidae; genus Cheilosia; species Cheilosia pagana. Next base: position 5,268,875 of record OW386171.1, read on the forward strand.
TGCACGACAAGAAGCTATTTCTGCCTACCATAGCGAAGGAGAAATTTCCCCGGCCGTGGACTTTTGGCTCGGACAATGTTTCCAAAATTGAACAGTACGTTTAGCCTCCCAACTGTTGTAGTACGATTATTCTTTATTTTTTGGTAACTTTTAGTGACACGATCAACTTGCAAAACGACAATCTCTTGGATATCATGAGCAGCTTGGATTTAAAATTCGACAAGGACTACAACTACGATGATATCAATATTATTCGCTATGTTTGCGGATTGATAACGATGCGTGCCGCTCAACTGTTGGCCATCAATACGTCTGTGCTGTTGAATCGAATGGAGGAGGCTGAAATCACTGTCGCTATTGATGGTTCTGTGTACAAACACCATCCGCGTTTGAGCCGTTGGATGGCCGAACTTACCGCAAAGATGGCACCTTCCAAGAAGGTACTTGTACACTTGACGCAAATACTCACGCCTCTCTCAATTGATTTGTGTTTTGATTTTGCAGAGCAAGTTCATGTTGGCCGAAGACGGCAGTGGAAAAGGTGCTGCGCTGGTTGCTGCTATTGCGAAGAAGATTATGATTCGAGAACGACTCGACTAATAGTTATGTGCTTTTGAATTTATATGATTTGGTTGTGTTATATTGAATGGGCGATTCAAATTTGAAAGCGAAGTGGGTTTTTTTTTTAAATAAATTCGATGTTATTCGCGATGAGATGAAGGCGTTATAAATACAGTTGTAGTCTTCTCATTTTACCTTCTTTTGCTGGATGAAACACATAACATTTGAAAGGTAATGTTTTTTTTTTACTTTAACGCATTATTTGATGAGATAGGTAACGTGAGGCAGGATGCGCCTAAAGTTGGACTCATTTTATCGTTGCGGTGATGACCAAAAGACAGCAGTCTTTGTTTGAAACCAGTCTATTCGAAGGAAAAACTAGGAAAATGATGTCCCTTACCATAAAAAAACATTCAGAAATCTCTTTCAGGCCAATTTTTAGAGGGGAAATTGTATTCCGCGAAAAAAACGTTGCCCGCTAACAATGATGGGCGAAACTCCAGCCGATTTGAACTATGAATCCCACAAGGAATTGCCTATAGCCTTTGACATATGTGGGCCACTTCTTTCCTAGGACCAGTTTAACCATTAATCAAACATTTGCTTTTAAACAAACAATTCGTAAATTCGCAATTCCCATTCCAACTTTCGACGAATGAGTGTCCCTTCAAAAGAATGAATTTGGCCAGCACTTTGCTCCAGCTTTATAAAATCTTCTTCTGTTTTAGTCAGTTGATTTTTTCGCTTTTATTTGTAATACATTTTCATCAGTTTTTCTTTTCTTTTTTCTTTATACACCACAGCGATAACCTCCACCAAGGTCGTCCTTAGAAGGTAAACAAAAATTGTATTAAGAATGCTTTCTGACATGACAATCTAATGTTTTTTTTCTGTCCACTCAGGCAAACTCCGTCAAAGTAAACTGAATTTGGGAACAGCTCCTGCATTCATCACTTTCTGCAGCTACCGGGGGCGCCGACAACATAAACAAGTACGAGTGGCAACTAACTTCGGGGTAGACCAGAGTCACTCCTAGAATTGTTAAACTGATCTGCCAATGCAAGGATGTATTTATTTTCTGTCTGTGTCGTCAAATGCCCTATTAATAAACACATCTATATTATATAACTAGTTGTTTTGTTTCTTTTTTTGAGACGGCTTTGTTTATAATAAAAAAAGGTAAGCTTCCTCTTTGCCCATAAACAGCTGCACTCGGCTTGAAAAGGAAAAAAACACACCTAATTTTCTCATAAAATTCCCACAAACATTTGGAAAAAATCGGTCAAACGCAAAATTGCATCGAAAATATTTCGTAAAACACCAGGCGCCCAGGAAAAGCAGCAGGTATACCACATACCAGTCCGAAATAAATTCGCTGTGAAATATCTCCCCCCCAGAGTATGTGCCCGCTAATTCATAGCATACTTTTATGTGTCTGGTACGCAGCGAACTAGTATTGAAGTGTGTCTAGGGTTATTTGTTCTAGCAGCGTATACCACTTTAGCGAATGCACATGCAACCAGCAGTTGCAATGCAAATTAGGCTTGGAGTGTGTCTAGGGTTATTTGTTCTAGCAGCGTATACCACTTTAGCGAATGCACATGCAACCAGCAGTTTTGACATTTATGCTGGCTGGTATACCTACTGCATTTGCTGGGCGCCTAGTATTTCACAAAAGAAAAATCGTCCATTATCGTCATGAATTGTGGCGGTTGGTTGTTTTTTTTTTGAAAATGAGTGTGCTTGATGGGTTATTTGGATCTTTTAAGAAATAAACCAGTCCGAGTGTATGCTTACTTTTTCGATCGGTTCTACTGTAGTTGGGAAAAAAACGCAACGCTTGTTTTAGGAATGTATACTTTATCTTTAATCTGACGATTTCGTTTACAACATACAACAAATTTGCATTTGTTCAAACAAAAATCACTTTGTTTTACAATTTTAACAACGTGCGTCGGGAATTTGAATGTTCCAAAATCATTAGTTGGCAATGACAATTGCATCACAGGGCACAGGTCCGAGATCCAGTCCCCAATGCAGGCATATTCCGAACGTCAGCTCAGTGGAAGAAAATCTGTCGAAAGGAAATTGTTACGAGTCAAATACAACGTTATTAAAGACTGTCTTACCTCGGCTCCAGCGATGGCATACTAGGTTTGACCGTCTCGACTGTGGAATAGCTAACTAAGTTTAGGAATCGCCTTGCAAATACATACAATTGTTGAGTTCATAGTTAATAAACAATTCGATAACTTTATTTACTTATATTTTTTTCTTGAACAAATATTCTATGAAATGGTTTTGTTTTAGGAAGATCAAATATCATAATTGCATGTACCTACTCAACAAACACTATCAAATTGTACAATAAATATATATATAATATATATATTTGTTTTGTGTATGAGTGTGTGTTTATGTGTATGGCTGCAATTGGTTACATATATTTTCTTTTGGGGAACAGAGGGTCGAAATATTAACATCGCAATGAATGCACCCTAGCGGAGCTATTCAATTCTTAACTATATCACATTAATTCAATCGGAAAGTCCATTCCAATCGATTTACTTTTCTTTTTAAACTATGTATATACTATATATATGAATGTATGTATACATATACGTGTGTGTGTACATTTAATAGTATAAATAGATACGATTTCAAGCAAAAAGTGTGTATGTATTTATTTTCTTTTGAGAAACAATGATTTGCAATTATTATTTTTATTTTTTCCTTTTTGTTAAACGAATACAAGACTAAGATTAACAAGTTATAGTTTTTTGTTTTTGTTTTTGAAAGATGTGCCTTAGATATGAAATGTATCAGAAATATGTATTTATCAATAATATATAGTAAATACGATTATTAATAATAGAAATAATAATAATAAACGAAAGAGAAAAACGTATAAAGTATATATTAAGGCTGGTGTAACGTGGAACAAGAAATTATATTATCGTAAAGCTAAATGCATCCGCAATCGATATTAGTCTACAAAGGTGGATGGATGACTCGGCTGTGAAAGCTGTTATCCGGCACGCCTTGAAGCTATTCACAAAGGAAGGAAAATTGTAAAAGAAACCGATTTCGTAATTTCATCACCGCCACCACCATATAGTCAATTAGACAGTTGTAACCGAAAGGAGACCTACCATTTTATTACCACTTGGTGTCGCTGTCGACTTGACGACGCTTCCAGTTGCTGTTGTTCCAATTGCATTCGGATTGGCAGACACCGATGGACTGACCTCTAACACAGGGCTATTTGTGATCTTTTTTACCAGTTTTTTTGTGAAACTTTGACCAGTTGGAGTGTTTTGTCTGTAAGACACTTTTGCCGTAGTTGGTGTGGTGGTGGTGGTAAGCGCAAGTTTATCCAAAACCAAGTCGGCGTTCATTTGTATTAGTTCAGGGTTAGTGGGTGTTATTTCGTTATTTTTGTTAGCTATTATTATTTGCTGGCGTTGGCGTCTTTCGCGGGCCCTTTCAATGTGCTTTTTGCGTTCTTCTTTAGTCCAATAGCGGCCAGTTTTGATTTCGGATATAGTATCGTCCTCTGTCGTTTGATCGTTGCGCTCAGCACTAATGCGCATTGCTCGATTGCGGAGGAATCGATTTCGGGCAGGACGCCGCACTATGTAACGAGTGCCGTCTTGGCGACGCTTTACCTTCCACACCATGTGCTCTTCGTTGGGATGGGTGTTGAGTTTAACAGTGCTTACCTAGGTGAAGACACATCGTAATATATTGTCCAACTTAAATTAGTACAACCTACCTCTTGACTACTAACAAAGTGGTATTGACTTAAATTTGGTGCTGTAAACTGCGGGCAAGGTACGGAGTTCGATGGTACCCTCTGGTGAATTAAGGCTTGTCGAAATAGCTGCTGTTGCAAGAGCATTGTCTGCTGCAGATTAGCTACGTTTGTATACATTGTGTTTGCGGCTGAGATCGGGGTTATTTGAGGATTCATCGATTTTGCTACCTCTGTAATGATAGAAGTAGGATAAAATTCATCCAACGTGTGGCTTGAGGCGAAACTTACCGATTTTCTGTGGGACTGTGAATTTATTCTGCTTGTTAAATATGATCTGGGAAACCTTTGAGTGTGTAGGACTGGGTAGCTTTTCTTTCGAATGGCGGTAGGAGGCTTTAGCACTGTCATTCGACTCCTGTTGCAAGCGGAGCTGAGGTGTTGACTCATTAATAGGACTCACAACGTGCTTGGATGGACAGAGTATTAATGTGGATTGAGAATGGTGATCGCGATCCCGATAGTTGGCGTTCAGTTCCAACGTTAAGGGTGTCATGGTATTGCTGTTGCACGAGCCACCAGTGTTGTACGCACTGGAACTGTTTTCATGGTCATCCCCAGCGCTGGAATTCGTACTGTGGACAGTGCCGTTTTTCGCCTTTGTCCACACCACCAAATTGTCATGATTTTGCTGAATATTGTGCGGTTTGTGCTGCAGCGAGCGCAATCTGTTCTCACTTAACTCAGAGCCGTCTTGCATACCAAGCCATTGCTCGATTCGATTCTGGTGTTCAGAGCTTTCGTATGGCGAGCAGTAGAACGGTTCCGACTCCGAGTCTTCAGGTATTGTTTCGTAAATGTGTTCGGTATCATAGTCCATGACTTGCATTACGCTGCTTGCTGCTGCACTGATTTCTTTCGGTTTTTGTACCACACATGGCTCTACAATTTTGAGCGGCTTTGCATGTTGTGACAGCATCATGTTCTCAACTCGTGAATCTAATATTGCAATCTCCTGGTTCACCTGATCCAAATGGGCCCTAATATTCTGATGATTTAGGGGATCTCTGGAAGAAGAACTCGACGTTGTTGCGGCGATAACTTCAGTGCTGGGAGGTAGTACTGCCTCAGGCGCTACATCCTCAGCGGATGCTTTCTTTTCGGGCGAAGCATCTTGACTGCTTTTGACAGCCTTTTGTAAATCTTCGCTTAGGATGTAATTCCCTAGAAAGCAATTTGCGTAGTCCAAGTTTTGTTCATCGTCGTCGTAGTAGTCTGCCTGTTCATTAAATTCATCGTCGTCCTATTAACGGATGGAGTTAAATAAATAATAAACAAATTTTCAAACAGTCAAACTCACCCCATATAGGTAGCGACTGACCAGCAGAGTCACAGCATTGTTGTTCTCAGCGATAAGAGTCTCGGTTTCCTCTTTGTTAGAAACATCCTTGCCATTCACCTGGAGAATTTGATCGCCTTGCCGTAGGCGGCCGTCCCTACCTGCAATACTGTCTGGCACAATGTCGCTTATATACACCTCTGTGCATGTGTCTGTATCGTCAGATCCGGACCCATTGCCGCCTCCAGAGCTATAGCACACGGTAAGGCCAAGGCGCTCATTACTGTCTGATTTTTGCAGGGTTATTTCCTGAAAACATACAAGAGCAATAAAGATTTGGTGGGCGAAAAGTAGCTTAAACTAGGCGCTTCTTTGAGGTATACATGCTAAAAAGTAATGTCGGGGCCTACTCAAACTGCAGCTGTAATGTATAGATCGGGTGAAGTTGCCTCGATCATTGCAAAGTCATCAAAAGTTTTGATTCAATATGTTTTACTATATGCCCAGGAAAGCCTGGGAGTCAAAGAATTGTATCCGTATAAACGTCGGACTGAAGTATCGGGACGTATAGGAACACGTCGAAGCCCAGGCGTTAAAGTCACACGCCAACCAGATATACGAACTGTCAACTTAGTACTCAGTCACGAAATTCCTGACTGGATTCGTCGGCTGCCCCTCCATAAAAGCCTTTCATGTGAATCATAAAAGTCAAACAGAACTGAGACACATCAAATCAGCCCGCTGTCTTCAGACTTACTAAAATAAATATTGTTGAACGTCCTATATCCATAGCGAGATTAGCGTACGTCGCGTCGTAGCTCAGTTTGCCAACTGCTGAATGTGTGTTTGACAGTTGAATGCGTAAACTGACAACAACGAACGTTGCCTCCGGTGTTAAATCAAGCTCAAAATGTTGACCGAAAATAATATTACAGATACGAGACGCATTTACAATCGCTACGTTAAATAGGTCACAAAAGAAGGATATTGCTGCTATCGATACACACATATGCATCCATCTTTAGTACAGGAAGGAAACAAGGATAATTCCACTGCCTTCCTTTATGCATGATATGAATTATAAACATACTCTGTTTATAATTTAATTCTCAAGTTTTATTGAAAACAAAACAAAAAAAACTAGTTCAACCCCCATTACCTACCCCTATAGAAGAACTCGCCTTCAGAGTCACTACTTCAACCCATTTCGAGATAAACACATTTCCACATCGAGATGTGCATCGTCAGGCCTTAGGTGGGAAATAAATTGAAGAAAATTCAGATGTAGACATTAGACAACACTTTTCTAGAGCCGATTCCAACAGCAACACAAAAACTCATGCACGTATTGTTGGTATAAATATGTGCAATGTGCTCGCCCCGATGGGGGTTGTTTTGTGAGGGAAAGAAGTTGAAAAATAAACCGTCATCGTGTTGGAAGAAAACGTTTCCTTCTAAATGAGAACGTGGCCTTATTCTGGTCGCTGAGTGGTTTTTTGCGTTATTGAAGTCAAACAGGCAACGACGGTGCTGGTGCTGGGTATTTGATGGAATTTGTTTAGCAACTTGGAGATGCTGTGCCGTGAGTTTTCTTTCAATATGTCATTGCACGAAAGATGTGCGAATTGTACACATACACTCGAAGTGGAAGTCCTTTAGTCTCTAGACTGTAGAGTATTTGTTTTCGGTTGGTATTTGCAGAGGGGGCTGCACAAACTGCTGGAGAAGGTTGTCTTCAAGTGATTTGCATAGATACAACATACTTAAGGAATGAAAGCGTATTTTCTTTGCTTAGGAAAACAGAAATCCAAATAAAAGGAACCTACTAATACGACAGCCAAATAGAACCTAGTTCCCGTTCAATGTAAACGAGGCTTATTTCTGCTGAATACAGTTTCTGTATAAATGCACCACCACCTTTCAAAGTGATTATAAGAGGGCAAATAACTAAACAAATAAAACTCACCTCTATATCGATTTCCGGTGCTATACATTCGCTGAATAAATTGTGATCGTTTTCAATTATTTGCTCGGAGCCGCTGAATATAAAGTCAGTCGTAAAGTTATCAGTCTGTATGCCAATCGATATCAGGCCCTTGTTCGATATTCGCCGAGCTTCATCCTCCAGTGGTGTGGTTCGCAACTCCTTGAACGGAGACGACGCTGCTGACTGTAGATTTACACTTTTAGTAGGAGATGTTGCCGATGACGCATTGGGTGATTGGGTGACAGTTTGATTGGACGATTCAATGGTACAGGGTGGTGGTATTTGGCTATTCGAATTGTAATGAGACGACGTGGAGGCACTATTATTATTGCTTTTCGTAGCTGCTGCTGGTAGAGATCCACTACTGTTCGGATGACGATCGGCTCTATCGAAGCCTATGGAGCCTTGACTGGACGAAATTACCAAACTATTGAACTTAAGCGAATCCACTGTTATTGGTAGTGGTGGTGGTGGTGGTTCGGCGCATGGCAGTTTTTGGTGTTTAGCTGGCGATGTCAATTGCGATATTGTGGGCGATTGTCTTCTTGAGTTAACATTTTCTTTCTGATTTGGTATGGTATCATGGGGCAGATGCTTGGCTGCGCCATCGGCACTGTCAACGCTATCAACGTTGTAGGATCGACGTCGGACCTCAACTAATATGGGCTCTGACGCTTTTAGGAACATTTGTACAGCTTCTTCATGTGGCATTTGACTGACATCTACACCGTTCACCTGTAGGCAGCAAGTAATCAAAATAAACAAAGCAAATATTTTCTATTTTTAATACTAATTTTAACTACACAACATGCACAACTTAGACGTCCTCTAAAAGCACAATCACTGTAAAGGGTTTTATCCCCACTTTCTGTTCAATGACCTTAAACTGTAAAATGTCTTCTCGATAATAATGAACATGGGAAATGTGTCTGCACATATGAACCTCCAAGAGTAATAAATAATGTCAACGATCAAATGTCCTTTAGCACTGCCATTCGCAGGTACAATAAGCACTCCAAGAATCTTTCTACTGGCGAACCAACGAAAGACGAATACAGTCAAAGCAAGGGGGAGAAAATATGAAGAACAAAAGAACTATGCTCCTTTTATCCCCACGCGTGAGTTGCAAGGATATGCATTCCATTTCACATGTGTTTCTCTGCTCCAGTGGAACTCGGTTGCTACTCGAATGCGACACTTAGACAATTTTTACTCAACCAACAAATCTACAAATTCAGTTTGAAAATCAAATGACAGAAATGGACTTACCTTTAAGATTATGAAATGTATTCCGGCCATAATGTATGGAATTACCTTTCAGCAGTATTCGTGCTTGAATTCGCTTGCTGGTTTTATTTCTTAAGGGCTGATGTTACATGGCACAATCCGATGACGTTTTCCTCCAATCACTTGTGGTGTCATGCTGTGAAAAAAAAGAAAAATCCAATCTATGTCATAGATCTTCAAAAAAAGAAGATAGTTTGAATAATTAGTTCGAACTACAATGACGCGAACGTCTGATCTAGAAGGGCAACGATTTATACCATAACATACACTTCTGAAGCTGCTAGCACCCAGGGATTAAATGCCTTTAGTGACTATAGGCCGACGTGCGAGGAAAGTACCCATTCATCATCGTTGTGCGATTTCAATTTAAATGCGTGTGCTACGGCATAAAGCAGCAAGACTGTACGGATATAGGACCATTAATTCATGTCTGGCAAACAGTGGTGTGAAGAAATGGTTTATCATATTTATTTAGCAAGACACAAATCCCCCATCCGCAGGAGCCACACTTTGAATTCCAATGATAATGTCCTGAGCGAAGTATCTATAGAAATCAATTTCATTGAGCAGCCCATGAACCGGAATTGACTGGGTATGCGACAAGAATCCAAGCGGATCCCCAATAAGACAAGAGTGCCTTGAGAACCAAAAACGACCTCAAACCGCTCTGCTTTAGTTAAACCACTTATTGCCTGGTTTCGAACACCTTTGCAAGCAATGAGAAAACCGATTATATCCACCGCGTATTTATAAATTCAAGTTTAGTTATCACAAACAACTGTTGGATTTTGACTGGCAAATAATTAGGTCTAGTCCCGACAATGTCTCAACAAAAACTGTCAGAAATAGGCCATCACATCCTCCTCAAATATGCCATCATTGGAAATGTGTAAATTGGAAAGGTATATTTGAACCTTTTCATTGCCGGCCTTGTGTATGTCCTATCATTGTGCTGGCTGATGGTGACAACGAAAAGATTGACTAAGTGAAGTAATGCGGCATCTATTGTTGTGAAAGACAATAAAATGCTATCAGATCGAATTACTCTAATTTTCTCTCAACATGTAGATATGTGGAATGGTCCTGGTGTCACTGAAACCGAATACTTTTGTCTAAACCGAGTACCTAATAAAATACCGATTTTTGTTTTCAAATCAGGTGGCTTTCAAAGGCTTTTTGAATCACCCAGACTGTTGTTTCAATGTCACACGCCTGTCTGGTTGTTGCTGAAGCAACCAAACCTTCAGAGGGTTACAGTGGCGCCTGGTTAAATAGAATCTAATGGGCTATTAATTTCAGTGTCAATTATTGAGGTATTCCTTTTACCCAGTTTCCCACGTAGTAGAGCAAATATTTGTTTATCGCTTAAGGAGGCATTTTTATTTTTATGCAAGAGGTACATTTGTAAAAAAAAGTCTCGCTGAGAGCTTTTTGTTGTGAGAAAAATGAAGACCTGCTAATAGAGGCATTCCGCTTAGCCAGGTCACATTTGTTTGTCTAATGGTTGTACCTTACAGAGTACCTATACCTACATGGGAAATGTCCATTTTTCGGGTCGTTAGATTCCTAAAAAATCCACTATAATTACATTGAAACTAGTTTAACCTCTGTTTTCATTTCCCATTGCTGATGAGGTAGGTGCCTGGGTATAAGTAAAATAAACGAGACAAACTTTAATTGATGAATATTGGATCGTCGTAAGCCGGAAAAACTTTTACCGTCGCAAACCTAAGCAAGTGGTGAATTGAAATCGCTCCATTTCACAAATAGTTTTTACATACAGCAACAGCACTCTCGGCCGTGTCTTGGATTTCGAGTAGTACGTTATTAAAGTACCTACTAACCCCATTCCCAATTACATGAAAACCAACCCCTAGGACATTTATCCTCCCTTTTGTTATCGTAATCGCAATCGAAATCGAAACAAATTCTTACTCCAGGGGTTTTCCTTTGAGAGAAACATTTGAACCAAGTTAACACGACTATCATTGATTGAACCAAGAAAAAAAATGCTATTATTAAACAAAGAACCATCATTTCTCGCAGTTGGGTCAATGCACTACATATTTACAAACTTGTGAAATGTATGTATCTACCTATGTGCATTCCAATGATAAACAAAACAAAAGTGTTTCGTCTAAGTTTGTTTTGTTTGTGAGACCATTCGACACTTTCAAGACCCGATTGATTGTAAAATCAAGTCAATTAACACTATTCCAGATCGTCAAATTAAAAACGAACAGACTGAGGTAGGTACAGAAAAAGGGAAGGAAGAGCCATAGGTACATTATTACAAAACACGACTCCTCGTAATGTTTGCGTATGGATACCAGATGTATACTTCCATAAAGAGAGAAGAAAATCACCTACCTACCTAGAGCAGGTTCATCATCGCTTTGCCTATGTAGACACATATTTTTACTTTTACCTACACAAACTCGGTTTGCTGCTGTTTATTCGGTTGGAAATAGGTACATAGCAGCAAGTTAAGTAAACTGCAACATGAGCAAATGAATAACAATTATTTTAGTCCATTTTGACACCCTGTGTAAGCGACCAATGGATATTTAACATGAAAAAAAGATATTGCCGTCGAAAAATGGATTTCTCTAAAATGATTGTTATATCTGTCAAACACAACACAATTGTGATTGCAATTCGTAGTGATACAAAAAAAAACACAGAAATGATAATACAATTCCAGAACACAGCTGCATCAGTGTCGGGGTTGATAAGCCAGACTGATGGCTGAGAAGAAGGCCCTTCGGAAGAACCGCAGGTAGAAATACTTTCACTTGACTTACCTCGATTTAAAACGCACGCTCGTCGAATAGCGATAGCGATAGCCCTTTCACTAGTATTTCGATTCTAAACAATAAACTCATTTATTCGGATTCATTTTTGTTATTTTCATTTTCTTGTTATATTTCGAAAAGCAGATAAAAAAATCGACACACACACACACTATATACTACACTGTATTTATTGAGCACGATTCTGATTCTGATTCAAGAAGGCGAGAACAAGAAGAAAAAAAATAGGAAAAAACATGAGCCACACACAGCACTTCATTTATTTCAATCTCCAGCTTCGCGACACAATTTCAATCACCAGCACAATTTATAATAATGATAAACGGTTAACTATACAATAGAAAATAGAAAACAATAAACATGCACCAAAAAAAACGAAAGAATGCGAATCACGAACCAGAAAATACTTTTAAGCGGACGCGCTGCCAAATATGAGCTCTCATTCATTCGATTGTGCACTAAGGAAAAACGGGCAACCATAAACCAAAACCACCCACATCACACACTACGCAAGCAGAGCAATAAACACTGGATGTGACGATGACGATGTGACCATAGAAGTTAGAACATGGATGGAAGATGGAACATGGAACATGGAAGATGAAAGCAGTAAGCAGTAAGCAGAAATCAGAAAGCTCTTCTTCTTCAGCAGCGGCGATGAATTTTCGAGGAGGACTCTTGTGCGTGTGTGACGAGGACGGCGAGTGCTGTTTATGTGTGGTAGACTTTGAGTCCTATTTATTGACATGCTGATTTCAGTTCAGTTGCCTTGCCATTGCCACCAGCCACCACTCCAACAGACGAGACGCAAGTGTGGTGAATTTCTCCGCGCCTGTGTTCAGTCGAAAACGCAATTTCCCTTTTATTGTAGATGTGGAAGGAAATTGTTCACCACCAAATTGTGGTGGTTAACGGACACGATTGACTTAAAACAGCAGTAAATAAAAAAAAAACAATAGTCTCTAATAGAAATTGATTTGTTTTATTCTACACTAAAATTAAGAAAAAAAACACGAAACCAAAGGATAAAAGGATATACCTACAACTAAACAAAATTTTATAAATACTTTTTTTTCATAAATATATTTAAAGAAGAAAAAAAGAAGAAAAACTCTAATTAAGGACAGAGTATTTATGCAATAAAATAATAATATGTGCACATTCTCCCGCAAAAAAAAAACAAATAAAAACAATGCATACATAGAAAAGAAAACCCTCCCCCTCATCTTCTGCCCTACTTGTGCGCATTACCTTCTCCCGAATGACTGTGATAGCTGAGTAGAGTGCCGGCATGATTTGGCTTTAGTTCGTGAGCATTGACGTCCAATTTTTCGTGTATTCGATCGGGTTCAATCACTAGGGCGCCGTGTGGTCCACGAGTGAGGTGACCATGAGCGGCGACGTTATCGTTGACATGGTGCTGATGCGGATGCGGATGGGTGTGCGAATGGGGATGCACATGGTGGTGCGTGGTGACCACCTCTTCACCTACAACTGTATGCTCGTGCTCGCTGATGGCTGATGGGTCCACTTCGGGCAAACTATCTGAAACGTCTTGATGCGGCGGCCGGTGTTCATGTACGTGCGGCTGTATGTCGACGACTTCGCCGGACAAAGTGGGAGGGGGACTCTGCACCCAAACAGCTATCGGCAGGCTCGATGGAATGCTTTGCTTTTGCGGTGCATCTTTTTTGGCATCTAGACCAGCGGCGGCTTCTTCAATAATCGGCTGCTCCTCTTGATTGAGGTTGAGATCTTTTTCCAGTTTGTGATGCTTGGAATGCTCGAACTTGAGTAGCAACTCAGTCAGCCGCTCCGTGTCCAGGTCCGTTTTGTTATTTTGCAGTGTCTCGATAAAATCGATGATATCCTTGGCCTTGACCTTGTGCTTCATTGACTCGTGTATAACGTTGAACAGTTCAAACAGCTGCTCCTTGTCGTGATCGGTGTTGTTCGTCTGAATGCTTTTCAGCAAGCCTATCAGCTTCTGGTTCAAGACCGAATGCATCTTTTGCCAACGATCGCTATCCAAATGATTGTAATTTGATTCATTCCTTGTGTAAATAGCATCTAGCAGCTCAGTGTCGACGTTCTGCTGCAGCAGAAGCTCGTCATTGTTTTCAGGGAACTTTGTCAGTCTGAGACTGTCTTTCTCGCACGGCGTACAGGAGCAGTTTTGAATTATCTGCACATGCTTTATCAGCTGTGACGGTGTATCTGCGTCGTTTTTGTTGCACTGCAACGTTATCTGACAAATGAGTATAAGAATAAACATGAGTATAGGACCATTGTGACCATTGGCGTTAGTCTCCTACCTGATGCCATGTTGTTTCGGACGGCTGGCAGCTATCGCAGTATGGCACAATCACCTAGTCGGTATATAAAAAAAGAGCAAAAAAAAAAAAAAATTACAAGCGACTCAAATCGACTGTACAACGTTACCTCTCCCGGATCTGAGGGTTCTGTATGAGGTATCGAGTAGCTGAAGCACGCTCCAACACAAACATTGTTATCAATCTCAACAGATGTGCATCCAGGATAGCTTATCACTTGCTTGATAGTTGTTGTCTTGCACCACGAATGCTTATCTGGATACAAGACTATATTGTGAACCTATGTATACACAAACACAAATGCCGCCAATAAATTTGGTCTCTTTTCAAAAGAAAAACATAAACACAAACCTTATGCTCACGGTAGGCTTTTACCATCAAAAATGGTATCACTATCAATCCAAGCGCCGCATAGACCAGTACGACTTTATTCATCGTTCCACTCCAGATAAGACGACTCCAAAAACGAGTAGAGTACCTGAGAATTATTTTTTTTTTTTTTGCTTTTTCTCTTCTACGGCTATTCAAATTAATTATTCAATTTGCAAAAAATCACAATATCTGTTGTGTGTGTGCAGAGAAACAAGACACAATAACCGACCGATCGCACTGACTGACATCCGATTATAGGTTGGTTTCATGAAAAATTCTGACTGCTATTCCATCCGTCTATATAGGTAGGTAGGGTTTCTGCAGAGGTGCACAATTATACTTGAATAATATTCCTCTTACAATAATACAAAATCAAAGATCAATAGTAGCAGTCTCTTTCTAATACCTACGAGCAGATATATCTATAATAAAATATTATAAAAGCACCATCTGACTATTGAGATTCTCACTACAATATCTGTGTACGTATGGTCGGATACTAAACGAAAAATATATATCATACCTAATATTTGTTTGCGCGGCGCGACCGAGAATCGTTGACGATACAACACCTGTTGGCAATTTTACAATTAAATTATTGGTACCACTTCCAGTTTTTTGCATTTCTTGAATTCTATTTATGTACGCAAACGCAAACGACCGCATGCATTCATTTATTTATTGGAGAGTATAGCATGTCAAATAAATATGTGCCCCACATGACCTAAAAACAAAAAAGATGAAAAAAAAAAAACAACAAAACCGATTTTAAACTCTCGACTTGGCTCGGTCCTGTTTTCGTTCATGAAACGGAAAACTCTTTACGACACTACTACTACCACTAGGTACTACTACTACTGGTACTGCTGCTAGTACTTATTGTCATCAAAAACAGAGCGCAAAAAAAGAACGGGCAAGCACAACCAACCGACGAAAAAAAAAACCGCGCCGCCTGACAAATTAACATTACAAATCCACTTACCACTTGTTTGACAAGCCAGTACCGATTTCTCGGTTAATTGTTAATTGCCAAATAGAATGGAGGAACAACAACAAAACCAGCGAAAACAAGATGAATTAGCGAATTCACAAAGAAACGTTGTAAGCGGTAAGCAAGTTAAATAAAAAAGTAACTTGCACTTGATTTTCAAAAGGAAAAACCTGATAGATCGACAAACGAGATACCCGACCAAGGCGCACACTCACCGATGGTGTGCCAACTTGTTACAGCTCACTATAGGATCCACACAACTCAACTAGGAAATGCGGCAATAAAACAAATAAAAAAACACAAACAAAAAATAAATACAAAAAATATACATACGACAAGAGTAGGTATTATAGAAAGCAAGTTCGGCGGCTTAAAGGCTTCTAGGCTTCTAGGCTTCTATAGGCAAATTGAATAATTTTTGGAACAACTGATAATGACTATACTTTAACGACAATGGCAACAACTACTATACTACAGCAGCAAACCATGTAACGCAAACCAAAAACACTTCGCAGTAAGCCCAACGAGATAACATCCGACTAGCTTACCAACCAGCCAAGCAACCGCAATATAGCTAAGAGCTATAAAGAGCTCTAGCATCTGCACCAGCAACAGTTTTCGTATAAGCCAGCGCACATACAATCAGGCTGCTACTCTGCCATCATAGCACTATTCGCGGTAAGCACGCAGAGAGAGGAGACTGTGTATAGAAGGAGGAGTAATAGAATCTGTATCATAATCAATCTACGTTTTATAACTTTTGCTGCACCACAAGCTTTGTCTAAACATAGCAAAAAAATAAAAAATAAAACAGCGCGCAAAAAAAACCAACTTGCATCGGAATTAGATACAATTTCCATCCACCCTCGGTTGTACCTATACGAAGAATTGACGCCTGCCTTTTCCATCTCCTTTTCGCTCACGACTCGATTACATCACTCTTTACGGGGGGAGAAATTGGATTTATCCGGTGTTGGTATCTGACGACGACGACGACGGCGTCTTTATGTCGCAAAAAAGACGCAGCAGCAACTTTCAGCCACGTCCATAAAAATCAAGAGTTTCAAACAACAACAACAACAACATCAGTTGAAAGACTGTTTTAAAAAAAAGCCCGGTTCAGCGACATCGCCAGCAAAAGCTCCTGGTCAATTGAATAATCGATATCAAATAATATAGCAGGGAGACATATCTATCGGATAGTCGTTGTCGTCGATCGGTGGTTGTCTAATCACTTTTTTGTTCGGTGTGCCTTTAACTCTGATCTCGGCTGAGAGGCTGAGCTTATAAACTATGACCAGCGGGGTGGGGGCTTGCAGAATTGATCACAAATGAAACATGTATATAATAAGAAAAAAAAAACAAATTAATAATTTTCTTAAACTTGTTGCTTAAGCTCGCTTTAAAGTTTCGTTTTGTTTTAGCACACCGCGGCGCATATATTTAAGCCATCCATCCATCCCTCGGTCGGCGAAAACTTGTTTTTTTTTGTTTTTGTTTTTATGTTTGCGTTTCTTTTAGGTTTTTACATGAGCACAGACTATAGACGTGTGACTATTGCGTCGACAAATCGCTAGAATATGCATTTGATAAATAGATCTACTTGCACACAAATCTACGTTACGTACATAAAGGTATAGGTTACCTTTTATTTGCGGTCGTCGCTGTAAATGGATGCAGGCTAGCGATTTTGAATTTTATTATTCATCTAATGGCTTTTTTTTCTTATTTTTTGTCTTTGAATTGCGACACACGTCAAAGTGGTTTGATAGGGAAATGCGGAGCCTTATAAAATATAGGTAGGGTCCTTCTTTTCAACGTTGGACACTTGTAGCAATGGTAACAAACGATAAATGCCAATGATAGAATCAGAAGCTTTCGCCAAATGTCTACCGGACCGCTAAAAAACCGTTTTTTGAAGTGATAGAGATTTTCCAGAGGTTGAACCTTTGACTCAGTTTATCAGTCCCTGAGAAACTGTGACAATAACATTACAGAGGGAGCTTATCGCATATAGAGACAGTGACAGGAGATGGGCATGAATCCGACCTGTAGCCCTTGGCTTTAACACTGAAAACGCGGTCTTAGAGATGAATCATTTCGACGACGAGTATTTTAAAACGTAAAACGCGATATGACAGACAAAGCCTTGGACGTTTCAAAGGCCTTTTAGCACATCTGGCACAGAGCTCTATACTAAACCATGTTACCCCAACAACTCTGGGAATTTTTTTGTCTTGGCAGCTCGATTCGAGTTGTAGCAGATGGTATATATCACGCGGGAGCGCCTCCTCTTCTCCATTTGGTTTACCAATAACAATATTTAGGGCACTGTGTTATCTTCCTTCTTGAGCATTGTGCATTGTACGTCACAACTCTATAAAAATCAGTAAATTTACATAGTGCTTCATAATCATAGACATTTTACTGCCCACCACAATGAATTACGATATCTACAGAGGACCAGAATCCTTAAAGTTGTGCCCACAGTCCCCCTCACGACGCTAACTCTTTTCTTGTCATCGGGCCTGAACGTAAGGATAGGTCTGGACAAAGGCCAGTATCAATAGACATAGAAGGACCAACAACCGTCTGCGGAAATTCACCGCAGCTGCAAGGATATAAATGAATCACTTGGCTATCGATAACTCTAGTGCCAGTTAGAAAGGGGTTAAGTCAGAAATAGTAGTTTTCCGCAAAATGAGATTGAAGATTGAACATTTTTTTGTAAATCCAGATACTCTTTTAGCAAAAAATGAATGATGCTAAACAATCATCAAAACACACGTATGTTATAAGATTATATGCTGTTGACCAACAAATAAGCGCTTACCAGATTTTCTGATGACTTATCTCTTTAGAGCCAATTGTCTCTTTGTTACCTATTAAAATTGAGTTTTTTCTAAGGACTTAAGTCGAGAAAACTAATCTTTGCTTACATTAATAGTTCAGTTTAATTCATTAAGAAAATTTGAAAACATGAAATTAATTCAAATAAATTAATTAAAATAAATTCAAATAATAATAAATATGTGGTCATAAGATGACTTAAACCCTTAGGAGCAACTTTATTATTTCAAAATTTAAAATTTGTATAAATACAAAGAATTTAAGTCCACTTACACCCTTAATACTAAACAATTTTGAAAACTTTCTGACTTATACCCTTTGTATAAAATAATTTCTATAGGAAGATGTTACGCTAGACTTATGCCGATAGGACCAAACGAAAGAGAAAAAAAAATTGACTTAAGTTCAACAAATATCCAAAAACGGGATTTTTTGACTTAACCCCTTACTACCTGACACCAGAGTTTGAACACTCATGTCTGGCACTACTGATGAAAGAAAGGCTATCGTTGCATTGACAAAGCAACACTCTAAGCAGTGGAATGCAGTCTTAAATTGCAACATCTAGAACGGAGAAGGTGAAGGTGTACGCCCCTAGTCATTCGAATTAACTTGTCCTCACTTACTCTTCTTCTTCAATTATTTATACCTAATAAGAATGTTTGCAAATTCGAAATTGAAACCGCTAGTTCTCTGAACAGCTGTCAGTTGATAAACTGGTTGTCGTTGGAAAAAGCGTCGCCGACTCGAAAAACAAACACCCTTCAAATTATGTAAATAAAAACAAGATCATGCCAACAGAGGATAAGGACAAGGATTGTCCCTATATTCCACGTCATGACCTCGTCACCCTCGTAATCGAGCTCTGGGTAGAGTTCTTCAATAAAAAAAAAATTTGAAAGTCCTAAGCTGAGTAAGGGCAGATACTGGATACATCAAGGCTGTGCGTCTAGAAGTATGGACTGAACGTCAGCATATAATTAGTCCTTATTCACGTGGATCTATCGCAATTTGCCAAGTTTTGAGCCAAAAACTTGTGTCGTTTTGAATCGATCTTCTCCTTGAATTTAAACAGAAATTGTATCTCATTTCAACAGCCTAGGAAACATGTTCCTTGGTTAAACAGATCTCTATCACTCTGTCAAATGTGCAACACAGAGTCGCAAACATTTTTGTTTAAAAGGTCGGGGCACTAACGACCAACTAAAATTGTTTATGAATAAAAATATAGGTATCCACAAACTGGGCCCATACAAGTGCGTAACTTGCTACGTGTTATTTGTGCTATTAGGCAAGGCACCCTTCAGCTGTAAGCTGTAAACTTACAGCTCCCTCCTACCACAATCAGACGAACGTCTCATTTAGAAGGCCCCCTCTCTCGCTCTCTGTAATCAAATTATGTACAATTAATAAAAAAATGTTCGTACAATTTAAGTTTTCCATTCGATCGCAACCAGAAAACGATCGAGGAATCTACAGTTTGCGTTATATCAGCCGCTTGTGTGTGCAGCATAATGGACAGTGTAAGTCCACTTCTCTTTCCTGATATACAAGCATACTCTGTATGCATTATCAGTTACGCGCTTGTTTAACACACGTTCATCCGAGATCCGACGTTAAATCGGTCAGTTAAGAGAGGAAAAAAAAAACAAAAAAAAAAACAATCAAAACAATGCGAGACACAATTTCTGTCTCAATTCAATTTGTAATCTACAACCAGTACTGAAATTTGGTAGACACAGTACTACAAAATCCACGTTAGCAAATTGATACGGCATTAATTTACCAACGAACAAGAAAAAAACCACCTCTGTCAAGCAACGCAATTTAAAATCAAAATTACTTTCCAATTACTTTGAAGAAATCAAATAAAAGCGCACCAAGAAGCAAGAACAAGAATATGCACAATTAAAACAACTGCTGCCAATAATAAATACACAAGGACGATTTCGGCCAAGACTTGTGGAAAATTCTATTTAAACAAATTCGTTTCTTTTTGTAATCAAAAATCAAAACAAGAAATTAAAGTTGACAAGAGTATTATTGATGTCAGTGATTCAGAGAATCAAAAACGTGTTTCTGGTCCGCGAGTGGTTCCGCTGCTACTGCTATCCGCGTGGTGTATTTTTTGAGTGAACTCCTACGAGCTCCATCCAATGGGTAAGTACGTACAGTTTGTTTAATACTGATACTGAATACTATTGGTTACAAAACATAGTAAACTCAGCATTCATATAGGCAGACAGCAGGTGAACTTCCTCTAGTACGGCTACTTCGTATAAGGGACAGTGTGTTTGTGTTTAGCCTGTGTGTATGTATATGTGAGTGGAATTGTTAATGAAATTCCCAACTCAATTGAAATTATTTTCTATCAATATCAATCGGCTGCTGGCGTTTCAATTGCGTGCGTCACAGCTGTCACGCAATGCAAGAGTTCGAAGCCGACAAGTGACGGGAAGTACAATTTTATTCTCAAAGTTGGGCAATTGTTAATTGTCTTTGTTTTTTTTTTGTTTTATCTCAGCGGCTGATGATAAATAATAATTCAAAAGATGAATGGGTGGTAGCGAAATGTCAGTTTGAATTTTTAAACGATATTGCCCGGCGACAGTTTGAATGATGTACCTACTTATGCATCTGGTTGATGGTCAGATTTGGAGGTTGAAAATTATGAAAGCTGCAACCGAAATGTACGCGGAAGTGGCTTTTTTTAGTTGATAATAGTTTTTACTAGAGTGGTAGATAATAAAAGAAAAAAAGGTACGGGGTGTTTCATTTAACAGTCAAAATGGCCCGTCATGAATGGAACACTTAGCTTAAAAATGTAAAGTATTCGTCACATTTGGTAAAAATCAGCAGAAAATATTGCAATGTTATGAAAACAGTTAAGAATACATCAAATGCCAGAAAAGTCGAAACGTACAGCTTTCGCATGCAGAGGTCGCCCAAAAACCATTTTACAGAGGTTTAGCCTATTTTTCTGATTCCACTAAAAATGTGTGAATTTAACGATGAATATTATCAATGTAGGTTTCATTTCAATGCAAATTAACGAAATGTCTAAATTTTTATAAAACTCAGTCAGCTGCATGGATAAAATACGTCTAGGCAGTAAACAAAATTTTAAGCTATAATAAATCCAATTTTAATGACACCCTATGGCCAATGGTATTTTAAGTTCAAAGGGGGTCTTTCAGAAGTGCCTTTGTTTGTCATCATCATATACCTGGTGACCCTTTAATTGCATCTTACTTAATGTATGTGCATGCTGCCTACCTACAGACAGGTGAATTATTTTTTTAAAATAGCAGCCCAATCACCTTCTGAGAAAGGTACGTGTGATAAGACAAGCCAGTTACTGTGGTTCATCGTGCAGACAACATTTTTGGTAGAACCGATTTATACCACTTTTCGTATCTACAGGGTGATCATTGTTACTCGTTCATGCAATTAGAAGAATAAACATTATTAAAATAAAAAAGTAAGAATCAATTAGATAACACACACCAACTGCCACGTGCGTCAAAAGTGTTTGAGGTCGGTTTCCACAATTCAAAAAACTATGATTTTGCGCACATGATCGTACAGAGTGATCGTCGCTTCTATTCGCGCCAAAAAGAGTATGGTTTGGTAGAACTGTGAGTAAATCACATAAGCTATTTTCTGGATGTTTTATTTTATGAACAGTGAATTTAATGCAGTTCTCAAACTTGTAAATTTAGCATTCAGTTGCTGGTTCTTGAGAAATATTGATCGATTTTAATAGAAAAGGATCAAGAGGACACAAGTTTTGTTAACTAAAATCCTTAAAGTTTGGGTAGCCAATTGTTTTTTTTTTTTTTTTTAAAACGCTTGTCAAAGATATATACCTACAAAAATGATGGAAAACACCCTACGCTCCATTTGCAAGGACGGATATTGTGAGAAATTCCTTTCTAATGACTAACAAACAGAAAAGATGACTAAGAATGTGTTATTTTCGCTCAATGATGCAAACAAATGTAGGTAGATAGTGTCACCATTACCAACAAACGCTAGGGAAAAATCCCCCGTCCTCAAAATCAGAACACAATAACGAGATTCGCCGAAATTCAGTGGTGCGGTCTGTTCGGGTTTCATTTTACAGCTGCTGCATTATTTTCACCAGTCTCTGAAATCAGTTCAGCTTTTCTTCAGAGGCATGGCATGGCGCATGGGAAAAACGAGAGGATGGAGAACACATTTTCTATACTGGAGAGAACAGTGTCAACGATAATCTCACTCACTTCTCGCCATTGCGGAAGCAGAGCCATAAGAAAATAGAGATAGGAATTGACCGGCTAACGAGTTTATTTGCAACAAAAAGAGATGGATAGCCGAAGCGTTTTATGAAATTTTCAAAATACCCCGCTACGATATACCTACCTACTGCTACTGATACTATATGCGAATTCAGTACTCGTGATTATTGTCTGATGGGTTGTAGTTGTAATGTGGCATATTCGTTTCGGCTATCGGTTTATCATCTATTTTGCTTATTAAGAAAGTATAAAATTGTTCTTCGTTTTTGTTTTTAACAAAAGGGATACGTAAATCGCTATTTACCTACCTGTCACACGCAAAAAAATTATATAAAATTCAAACACCAAACAAAGATACCCGGAAAAACCAAACAACGTGCTCCAAACCAAACTAAATGTGATTTTAGGACATAAATGTACATTGAAATGTCAAAAAAATAATTCCTTATTCGACAAAAAGCATCAGTTTTTCCACAGAAATATAATAAGACACGTAGAACAGACCACCCCAGGTACTATATTATCCGCAAATGGCAAACACAGTTGATAAAATTATCTAGGTTTTGATTTCAATTTTTTTTTGTTTATTTCAGAAGATTTCTCTGAACAGCTAGTTTTGCATTAGTTACACGAGGAATCTCATAGCCCACATTTTCACCCACACTCTTCTTATCAATCAATCGAAAAGGCTTTGAGAGTTTTTTTTGCGTTTTTTTTTGCAAATAAACTAATACATAATACAAATGTAAGAAATTGTGATTATTTTTAGGGAAAACATGTTACTAGGTGGATGTAAAGTCCATTGGCATTTGGTGGATGTAAAATCCATTATAACCTTCAATTACATAATATTGGCAAGAAATTACATTTTCTAAATGAAAAACTTGTACACAGATAAACTGGGTCGTGTTTGTCATCGTTTTGTGTTAACATACAGAAAAAAAACTGACGACGAAGCCCCAAATTGACGCTGTACGCACTGTGAATTTATTGGTTGTGACATATGAGCACCGAAAAATATGGTTTATTTTGAATGAAATTGAACCGGAATCCTTGAATTAATTGATGCCAATTATGTGTGCGACAAATGTATGTAGGTTGACGCAGACTCATGTGTATGTTATGTACTAAATTGTAAAACGACGAACGGAATCTAATAAATGTGCAAGGTTTTCTTCAAAATCAATATAAATTCATTGACATAGATATATGTATACATTATGACTGGTGTTGTTTATGCATTCAATCATCATTTGACATTCTTATGAAATACAATACGCAGCAGCGGCACTCAGGCTTTTCTGAATGATTATGGCATTCAACGTGAGTAGATCTAGATATGACTTGTTGCCGGTTGTCATATTCAAGACTGTAATTAAAAAAGTAATCGCTTTTACACAACTCACAAATTGACAGCAACTTTTCGTTCGGGGACAAGTGTGAGCGCATCGACTTTAATAGGATTCACCTCAGGTCCCGTCGCTTTCATTACTGAAATCATTAGTAATTTAATACAATAATCGATGCGGCATTAGTAACTAATACTGTCCTTCCTAAAGGTATTACGCCTAATAACGTACAGCTTCCATGCAAAAACAACAGTCGCCTTCCGCGCAGTCGTCAACTTTTTTTTGTCTATCTATATTGATTCGTGCACAAAGTTTCCTCGTTAAAGTGGAGTCGAGTCGAGAGTAGAGTCCATACGACAAAGAGAGTTACCTGTTCAGCGCCGATGTATACAAACGTTAAACGTGCTGTATAAATGAATTGAAAATCGTCCTTTCGATTTTCCTCCTTAGTTAATAGAAAGAAAAAAAAAACCTATCCTAGTTCTAAACGTGTCGAAAGTACGCCGTGGAAAAACTGATATCGCTTAAGGATAACCTAAAAACTAACCGAAATTCTCAGAAAACAGTCCAACAAAAAATTGTGCGTAGAAACGAATAATATTCAACCAGAAACATTCGGCGAATTGCAATGAATATGAAGTATCGTATTAGCGAACAAAACACATTGTTAATTTTAAAAAAATGTTTACAACAATTTATTGTTGTTGTTAAAACAAGTTCCAGTTTCTAATTTGCCTTCCGCCGTGCCGTGTGTTAAGTGCGCTCTTTCCGTGGAGTTGAAACAATTGATAAAAATTGAAGTTGAAATATCCAGCAAATTAACCGAAAAACTTTTGTAAATCAAAAAAAGTGACAAAAAACCGTTAAATATTAAACAAAGCTGAAACAATAGTGCGCCACAAGATATAAGAGGAAACAACTGGCAGCGCAAAACAAATCGCAGCACATATTAACTTGCAACTCGTTCTTTGAAAAGCGTAATGATTTCAGGAAACGCCGACAAATATTGCTTAAGTCAACGATATCTAGTCCGTAGATTTACATCGATCGAACTGCTGCTGAATCTGATCCAGAAGGAATACATAGAGCAATTCATCTTCGAAAAGGGCAGCGGAGGGGGAGGAGCTACTGGAGCAGCATCGAAGAGGTACAGTGTCCTAGCATGCGATGCAGCCACAGAGTCCATCACTGGATGATGATTGAGAATAATTTCGTTGTCAGATGCTTATAGAGTTGCTATTCACCACATTTAATACCCGATTCTGATCAAAATCAAACCAGCTACATTATTATTATTTACCATACCGTGGAGATCGAAAGTGCCGATAACTAGGACCAACCACTGATTCGCCACAGTACTGCCAATTTATTTACAAAATACATATTATACCTATATGCACGCATATGTTTATGTGTGTATATTGATTCGACACTAAACGCAGAAGACACCACCGCCGCAGCAGCCGCCGCCGCCTTCCACACTGGTACCAATTGAAGAAGAAAGGACTTGCGGTCCGGTCCGCAATTATAACATCTTCTACGACGGTAACTATAATGATCAATGGAGACTTTTGATCGCACCATGGCCAACGTAAAAGGGTCACTACACGACTCTCTGAGCTGACATATAATTGTTGTTAACCTGGATTAACAAAAACCTCATTTACCTACATATTGTATAGAACTATATCAATTTGATACGGCGCATTTCATATATTTATAAATTGTCTGTGTTCTTTAACGTTGTTGCGTTATTTCGATGCATTTTTCTACTAAAAACATTTTCGGACAGCCTTTTGTGATTTGGTTTTCTCCATTGCGAAAATTACGTGTATAATAAATCAAAAGAAAACAAAACAAAGCAGCCCGACCGCAAAGAGAGCGGACGAAAGCATTTTTGTAAATATAATACAAATTATAAAAAAAAAAAAACAACCACACAAACACACACTTTCGGATTTGCTTTTGTAATCCACAACAATTCTACGAATCTTATAGTAAACTTAAGTAGAACATTATTATTATTATTATTACGCAAGAGAATTAAATAAACAAACACCATGAATCATCAGTCATCGGAAAACTACGCAACCCCTTCGAAAGTTAACAAAATTTGTTTCCCCCAACTTTGGTCGGAACAGAAAGCTGTCCACAATCGTTACAATCACTATCAAGATCAGCAGCAACGCTCCATCTGCAAGGATTTCTATAATTCATTAAGCGGTCTCAATAATGTCGGCGGGCCAAGGCATCTATCATCGCAAAAGTTCGAATCGATTGACGATGAAACTACCTTGGAGGGAATTATTGAACGCACCTCACAAAACTCTCAGTTATTATCCCATGGTAAGTGTCACATTGATGTTATCCACATCAGTCCTTAGAGTAGAACTTTTCAAATTTGAATGTTTTTTATTTTTATAAAAATTTGCAAAAACCTATTGAAGAGACAAGAGAAATAAAAACTGTTTGGTGTAAGGCCAAGTGTGTCCAGAAGGTGTTTCCGTTTACCAATGCAAGCGAACGCACCCAAGTTCTCTACAAAAGGGGATGGGACTAGTATCAGGGCAAATGTTTTTTTTGTAATTGAGGTCGGAGTAAAGTTTTCTGTAGATATTTGCATGGACAAATTTTGTGAAATAAGAAGGAGTTAAAGCGCTCCAAAGACGCAGGACAAGAAAAGATAAATAGAAGTTAAGCCTGGACTTAACAAAAAACCAGCTTTTTTTAAAATTCAACAGTGTTACCTATTTCGAAATTTGTTCATACTATTTTCAACTATTTTTCTATTGAAAAAACTCCTACCCTTTTCGAAGAAAAATACTTCAGATCGATTGGTTTTAGTTCTCCGCAAATTTAAACGACAAACTGTCAAATGGAGATTGTATTTTGCATAATCACTGACAGCGCAAGCTTAGAACAGTTTAAGTTTGCTCTTTTACAAAAGAAAATGTTGCAACCTTCAATAGAAATTTGTTTAACCTTTGCAAATTTACGATGTGTCATCACCAAGTTAAAGCGGATGGTGAAATTAGGCATAATCTGTTGTTTTTTTTTTAATTGGCAACACTTTTTTTTCTGTAACTAGTTTGGCGGTTGTTTTGGGCTTATTTTGGTGCGACATTTCGACGATTTCATAGAAAGTGGAAGTGGAATACGTTGAGTATTACAATAGTTTGACTGTTGGAAACAGCGACATGTAGTTCAGGCAAAACTGCATAACTTGAAGTGTGTGGATCGTTAATATTCTGAAAACGTGGTACTTAAAATCATTTTTACCGTCCATTGAGTTGGTGGGACATTTTCCATACAGAAAATTGCATATTGTGACCTACAAAATGCATGAGATGAGGGTTGAAAACGATTGTCTTGCTTGTTTGCAGACAAACTCGCTACGAATGTGTATGCCTATCAGTCTTTCGAAAGTCTTCAGAAAGCTGATGGAGGTGAATCCTATTGGCGTGAAACTGCCATTGCATACCTCCTTCAGTAAAGTAGTGACAGTAGTATTGACTCTGCAGCACGGCTATACACATTTCTGTGTGTGAGGAATATTCTTAAAGACCTTCCATGCAATTCCCAACCACCTAGAGATAAGCAGCCTTCACATTGTTTTTCGAAATAATTCGAAATAAGACTATTATAAAACACGGTATATGATTCGCCTCAAAATAAAAGCCTATAGAAACACGGAAGCAAGCTTTTACAAATTGATGGGCTTACATCTGAAACAAGCATAGTTTTTGAGTGCTTTGCTATCTTGATTTATAAATTGATAAGAAAACTATACAGCACATAGATTAAGTGAAACTTTTCTTAAGGGGCACTGTTGTTATCTTATTCATAAATAAATAGCCTTAATGTGTTATTGCTATTTTATTGCACGCGTAAATGTTATCACTGACTAGTTCTTAACTAGTTTTACCGGTCCGAGGAATACACACACATGTTTAAATGCGATTTATATTTTACCCATTAAACAGTTTGAAGTTGTTGTCGAGTGCCGGTAGTTTTTATGCCTCGAGTACAATTTTATTCTATTTGTTAAACAAATGTCTGGTTATTGAAGATATAAACACTTTGTTCTTTGTAAAAATGGACAGTCAGATACAAATCGGATTTATATCCATTTGGAAAGGATTTAAATATTTTTTTTTCACTTTGCGACATAAACATAAATAACGAGGAATAGCTTTTAAATTTTGATTCTAAAATGGCTTAAGGTTGACACAAGAGGGCTATTGTTCTTTGCACCAGCGGCGTTAAGGATTTCCTGCACAAAAGTCAAAAGGTTCCTTTTTGTATTTGTTAATGTGAATTATACTCAAAGAAAATGCTTGCACCTACTTGCGTTTGCCCAACCTGCATTTGAACCTTCTTCTCAAAAGAAAATCCATCAAATTCTAAAACCCAAGCCTACACAGCTTTGTAAGCCAAACGGGATACGAATCAAAAACTCTGATGAGGTAGCCTTCGAAGTAAACAAAAAAAACATTGCTCGTTTTTATGTAGTTTCACAATTTGGCACTTATGCGCATGCATTATGTAGGTCGTAGTGCACTTAGCTGCACAAGGGATCATGCCAAACGTGACCCGACTCGGTACCATCGCCACCTATGTATCTGAATAGGGGGAACTCGATGCAGTCTTCAATTTGTGTGCAGTGCACCATTGGGGGATGTCAATTTTAATTTTTGGGATCCGCCCCAAACACGCCATACCTAAGCCTGCGACAGCTTGTGATTAGGCTAAACAAATAATTATCAGACGAGAATATACGTTTATCGATGCTTGCGAAATTAAGGTGCTCACAAGGCCCACGTGCCCTCGGCTATTATTACCACAACCCATTATAATCAAGATAACAACCGGTGGGCATATAAACAACACAAATGCAATTAAGCAATATACCCCAGACGACGTGTCTCTGATGGGAACCGCTCAAAGTTAGAAATCGAATTTGCATTTATGCAGTTTAGGCAGACAAATTGCTACGCTACTATACACAATACAGTTTTAATGAAGGCCGACGACGATACCACAACCAGAACTAACCGCGACGCAGATCAAATCAACCTTTACGCGATCGTGGTTGTTCCTACTCCCAGTCCAATCCAATCCAATCAAATCAAATTCGACCGATATTGTTGTACATTGGCACGTATTCCTCCGACGCAAAGTCGTTCCACTAGATACCTAGATAGGCTTATATTTTTGGTATTCATTTCGAACCGCTGCAGTTGTGTTTAGTTGTTCAAACTTTGTGTACTGTGTATAGTTCGCTATTAAATCGCACTTGGATGATAATCGCGTCCCGCCACTCTAAATTGCCCGCGCGTTATCTTAAATTAGTTTTATTGCTGAGAGGTTTTCAAACGAACAAACGAACGTTACACCTGATACAATAACGATCGCCAGCAACAGGTTTTCGCTTTGATAAGGGAACGCGTTGTGAAAAGCTTTCAGTATTTGATATTTATCTGTTTAGCGTCACACGTTAATTTTCTGTTTTTAATTTTAATGGATTTCGTGTCAGAAGTGAAAATCTCTAGCTAATTCGGAATCATGACTCGTAAGTAGTGCAACAAGAAAATTGACGACTTGCGAGATTGAAAAATTCACTATCTATAGGCATGTTAGGAAAATGATCGGTACTAATCTTAGCATTATTTGTTTACACAGAATCAAGTCCTTGCGAGAGCCTCCTCAACCCCAATGAAGAGGATGAGATGAAGATCACCGGTTACCGGCGCTCAACGATTCGCACCTTCCTCTGTTGGCTGTGCATTTTATTGACTGGTGGTCTTCTCCGTTTGGTTATGCACTGGTGGCGGCATTGGTTTCTACTTGCAACGCATTCTCCGTGCCCGCTTACAATCGCCGAGAAGGTCCTGATTCAGGAGGACTACCAGGGAAAGCATCAGGTCTATTATGTAAAAGATGTGGTCACGCTGTCAGCCGACTCCATAAAGTAAGTACATTATTTTTCATTTTAAAAATATGGCGCAGAACGCGTTTTAAAGTGTCATTCGTCAAGAGCTTTGCACTCGAAATTGAATAACATCTATTGCAACAATTGGAAAGTAAACAGAAACACGCGGCACCTGTCGCAAATTTGCATTTAGTGTCGATTTTTGTTTTTACGAGTTGCGATCAAAATTAATTTAAATAACTTTTACACTTTTACACTTAGGAATATGCAGGTGGGATCGAAGCTAGTTAGTCACCTACCAACGGACAATGAAATCGACGATAAGAACTTCCACCTGTCGGTGCATTTCTCGTCGGGCATTTTTAAACGTAAGTCTATTAGTTTATATATATTTTTTTGTGAAATTGCTACACCTATGCACATCACCAGACACGGACACAGTGCGGCTATTTCTGTGCAAGCAACTGCGCTACGTGTGGGACTCACAGAGTCAGTCGTTCATCAAACTAAAAGGCTTAGATGTAGACATTCCTAGCACGTACCTCCACCATGTAAGGGGCCTACCGGCACACGAACAGTTTGCCAGACGTCTGGTGTACGGTTTCAATGAGATCACAGTGCCATACAAGGGAGTGATCACGTTACTTTTCCTCGAGGTACTAAATCCGTTCTACGTGTTTCAAATCTTCTCTGTGATCCTTTGGTTCTCCTACAACTACTATTACTATGCTGTTGTGATATTGTTGATGTCAGCATTTGGAATATTTATGTCGATCGTTCAAACGAAAAAGGTGGGTATTGCCAGTATTGATCGTAACCTTATGCGCATTTACAGAGTTTGTGTCCTTTTGTAGAACCAAGACGCCCTTTGTAGCACCGTGCTGAATGCAGATTGTGCGCACGTTCTAACTGAATCGGGAGATGTGAAGGATATCAAGACTCAATACCTGGTGCCGGGAGATATTATTGAAATACCATCAACGGGTTGCACTCTGCAGTGCGATTCAGTTCTACTGTCGGGTAATTGTATTCTGGACGAATCGATGCTCACAGGTAAGCCCAGGCTCAAGCGTAAGCCAATTTTTTTAGTAACATATTTAGCTTGTAGGTGAAAGTGTGCCCGTAACCAAAACACCGCTTCCTGTGAAACGCGATTTGATCTTCGACAAGAAGGAGCACAGTCGACACACTCTGTTCTGTGGAACAAAGGTGATTCAGACCCGGTACATCGGTTCGGAGAAGGTATTGGCCATTGTCATCAACACTGGAAATATCACTGCCAAAGGCGGGCTGATAAGATCGATTCTCTATCCCCCGCCCGTTGACTACAAGTTCGAGCAGGACTCGTACAAGTTTATCGCTATTCTTGGCCTCATCGCTGGGGTGGGCTTTATCTACACGCTTGTTAGCAAGGTATGATATAAAATCTAATATAGAGCACGAGATATAAAGTTAAAGCGTCTCCACGCGTGTATTTGTATAGATCCTTCGTGAAGTTGATCCACTCAAGATCGCTGTGGAATCTCTGGATTTGATAACAATCGTTGTGCCGCCAGCTCTGCCAGCTGCAATGACTGTAGGCCGTTTCTATGCACAGAAACGGCTCGAGAAAATGAACATCTACTGTATATCTCCGCGGTCGATAAACGTTTCCGGCAGCATCGACTGTGTCTGCTTCGATAAGGTAAGCAATGCGTTTTTCATTCTGGTAATAACCAACTATATAAACATTCACTTAGACGGGAACGCTTACCGAAGACGGACTGGACATGTGGGGTGTGGTACCAAAGACTCCAACTAATCATTTTCAAATAGCTCTCAAGCAAATCGATCGGCTGCCTGTTGATCACTTCCTGTTCGGTATGGTCACATGCCATTCCATAACCATTATGAGTGGCGAGAAAAAGGGCGACCCCCTTGATCTGAAGATGTTCGAATCTACTGGATGGATTTTAGAAGATGCCAACGTTCCGGATGGCAACAAATACGATTTGCTTTTCCCTACTATTGTACGGCAACCCAAGTCAAGTAAGCTTTTGAAAGTTTGAAAGGTTACAATTTGTGATTTTTCGTTTTTTGTCCATTTTTTTTAGACCGCGCAAGTACCGGTAGTATTGAAAAGGATGTCACTGATTTTCGCAGAGAATCGGTAGATGACCTTTTGGCAGACGTGGGCGGGGCTAATGACATCGGCATTGTGCGTGAGTTTCCCTTTACTTCGGCCCTGCAACGAATGTCTGTGATCACGCGTCGGCTAACTGACGATCATTTCAATGTGTACTGTAAAGGCTCGCCAGAAATGATACACACACTGTCTAGTGCTGCGACAATACCGGACAACTACTTTGCCCAGTTGGACGTTTATGCGCAACAGGGCTATCGAATCATCGCGCTGGCTTACAAGCCGTTGGAAAGGAAGATGACATACCCAAAGGTGCAGCGCATCGGACGTGATAAAATCGAATGTGATCTGGAATTTTTGGGATTTGTCATCCTCGAAAATCGACTTAAACCCGATACAACAGATGTCATAAAGTGCCTTAACTTGGCAAGCATTCGAACTGTAATGGTGACAGGAGATAACATTTTAACAGCACTAAGCGTTGCCAAAGACTGCGGCATTGTTGGTAAGAAACAAAGTGTGATAACGGTCAACACACGAACAGATCCAGACAATCCAAACAAGTATGAGCTCTATTACAATCTGACCGGTGCCGTCACTCCCAGCGGTCCTGTGCAAAATGGAAATGGTGACATATGTTCGATCAATACCCACAGCAGCAGTATAGCTAGCTTGGAAACCTGTGATACGTGGACACATCGAGATGTCGAACTGGGCTTGACAGATGTCACGCCGACGACAATTGAACCGAACGGCAATGCTTTTGACGAGAAAAAGATGTTTCCCGATTTGCCGTCAAATAATTATCGCTTCGCGATGGTGGGCAAGACATGGTCCATTGTTCGCGACCATTTCCCAGACTACGTGCAGCGGTTTGTGACGCGTGGTGCGATTTTCGCTCGCATGTCACCCGATCAAAAGCAGTCACTGATTATGGAACTGCAGGAACTGAACTACTATGTGGCAATGTGCGGCGATGGTGCCAACGATTGCGGTGCACTGAAAGTAGCTCACACTGGCATCTCATTGTCCGAGACTGAATCATCGATTGCATCGCCGTTCACATCGCGTAACCCGACAATCGCTTGCGTGCCGAATGTCATCAAGGAAGGTCGGGCGGCTTTGGTCACATCATTTGGCATTTTCAAATACATGGCCGCCTACTCAATGGTGCAATTCATATCTGTGATGATCCTGTATTCGATTGACTCAAATCTCACTGACAAGCAGTATTTGTACATTGATCTAGGTCTTATATCAATTTTTGCATTTTTCTTTGGCAAGACCGAAGCCTATGATGGTCCGCTTGTTAAGCAAGCGCCACTCAGCTCACTCATATCCCTCACACCAATGGCTTCCATAATTCTGCATCTCTTCACAGTGGTTGTGTTTCAAGTAGCTGGCTGGTTCCATCTACATCAGCAGGAATGGTTCACCGCATTCGAACCGGATCCGAATCCGGAGGGCAATCACCTGGGCTGCTATGAGAATTACACAATGTTTGTCATATCGTGCTTCCAATATATTATTTTGGCGTTTGTGTTCTCCAAGGGCGCCCCCTACCGCAAATCAATCATATCGAACCTGCCCTTCTGCCTTGCCTTGCTCGTCAATTTAGCAATCGTAATCTACCTAACGCTATATCCAGCGGAAGTTTTTGTAAATCTATTCGAGCTTGTAATGCCGCCCGAACAGGGCTTCCGCAACTACATGCTCGTCTATGGGCTACTGAATTTCGTCGTTAGTCTTCTCATAGAGGCTGTCATTGTGGAGCACTTTCTCTTTAAGAAAATTCGTTATCGTTTTCATAATATTGAGAAATCGCATCGCAGGTACCTGTCCATCGAAAATGAACTGCGTAAAAACACAAAATGGCCGCCTCTATCTGACTACAGTAACGATATTTCGAATGACTACGACAAGCCCTCTCCCACATCGTATGCCGAAATCAGCGCCGAACATCAAATCGATATGAAGGCTCCCGAAAACAGTGTGCTAAATAGTTTCTTTGAAACCACCACCGCCACCAAAGTCCATGAAGTTGAAGACAATGCGGACAACATGAGTCTGTCGGACATTTACTCAGAGTCCTACTATGAGTCCGCACTCAACGAGGAGACCATTTTCGATGAATTCTCATCGGAAAACGACGGCAGCTTGGCACGAAGCCAACAGAGCATAATGGACACCAATTCTCTAAGATATCCAAAGAACAAGTCCGCATTGCCTTCACTGAGTCCGTCGCCTTCGCCGATTTTGATCAAGGCAACAGGGACGGAGCCAAATCACAAATCTCCCGCTGAATACCATCAATATGATATAGATATAAATGCTGGACTAAATAGTTTTGTTCACGCTCCGGGAAACTTCCTGCACGAGGACTCGGCGCCAGCCCAACAATCGAATGTGTCTTTAGCGAACACCGAAATTAAGAAAACCGTTCGCGGGGAGAGCTGAAATCTGCTGCAACGCGTCGTTGCGGGTCTCGTACGTTGTAGTATTAATTTTTTGTTATAATTTGTGTTATTTATAGTATAATATGTAATATGCGTAGGACGGTTTTTGCTATCGCTAATATCTATCGAGTTTATTAACTCCCACTTCTTGTATTGTATTGTATTGTATTATTACGTGAAAATGTTATAAAAAAAATTATACAGTATAAATATAAATTAGCAGAGTGTCGTAGCCACAAATTCGTCAATATCACTGAATATCGTGTAGCCTAATCAAAATAATTGTACTTAACTTTTGCGCAAGATACAAATTTTATTCGAAGGTTAAATTCAAATCAAATTACTGCGTGTACTTGTAAGCGAAATGCATTTTATGTTTCCAATTCGCGATAAATGCCTCTCCTACTTAATTTGCTGTAAGCAATATTTTCTTTTGTCTCTACTTCGTAAGTGTTGGTTTTCTTTTCTTATTCTTCTGTTTTTTACATGAAATTCGCAAATAAACGCACAAACGAACTTTGTTTCTTTGTTGTTTTGTTTTTTGTAAGTAAATAGAAAAAAACGTATTAAAAAAACAAACTTTTTTTTTTAAATAACTCGAACAATAGTATCGACCAGTGCCTCAAGTTGCTACGACTGTATATAAACAAATTCGATTACAATGCAATAATATTAATAACATTTAAAAACAAAACAACCCAACAAATTTGTATTTAAAATTAATAATATATAGATATACATTTATACATGTATATGAAAATGAAATAATAAAAAGGATTGCGTGCTTTAAATAGGAAATGATCATTACATTTATAAATAAATATTAATAGGGCTACTCGAGCTTATACACAGTTTAGTATTTTTTTTTTTTTAAATTAATATCAATATACAGATACAGAACGAAGCCAACAGTAGAAGTTAACCATTAAAATATCGGCAGTCAGACAGAGAAACAAAATCCTATCGTAATTTCTAAGTTATTTAACAAAATTGTAACTACTTACCGATAAACAAAATATGCATAGTTAGTTTGTTTTATTATAAATACCTAAAGAAAATTGAAAGAAAAATTCTATATATACATAGATATTGTATGGTTATAAATTAAACTAAAGTTTGTTATATTATTGTTCAATCATTTCTGGTTATTTATATATAAGAGTTAAACATGTGTATCTTAAATTAATATTATTTTACTATTATAAATTTACACTTTTCTTTTTCTTTTTTTCTCTTCTTTTTTATATATATATATATATATATAAATATTTATAAATCTGTCTAATAACAACAGAAAAAATAAATCAAGTCAAGAATGAAAAAAAAAAATAGTAATAATAAAAATAAATCAATTAGGTCGATATAGCAGAAAAAGAATTTAGTAAACTTATTATATTGATAGCCTGAATTGTAGTAGAAGGATAATTCGGAATGTACTGAAAGTCAACTTTAAAAATATCTAAAACAAAAATAATTGAACAAAATATACATCCCCCATATGAAAGAAAAACGAAAAAAAAATATTTATTTTATTGAAATAAAAAACAAAAAACCCATAACAGTTTTGTTTGATTTTTGAGCAACATATTATTAGTATTTTTACAGAACGGCTGTAGCCTTGAAAGTGGCTTTTATCAATCACCTTTCGATACAGCTCCCAAAGGCGGCGGACAGACAAGGATCGGGGAAGGGTTACTGCTAACTAATATATTTCGATCATTTTCAACTGGTGCTGCATCTGACCAACATTCGAGAGTCCTGAGAAAGCTTCTCAGTACGGTATAACATTGTGGGTCCCGAAGGGTTTGTGACACAATTTTCCTTACAATTCCTGATTATCGATGAAACAAATTAATCTCTGGTATATAAATGATAAAATGATTGTCAACGCACTAATTTCTTCTACTATACACAAGAAAGGTGCATGAGCTAAGTAGGTAAACCAACGTAACTTATTCCTTCATTAAAAACGAAGAGCTCCTAAACTGCACCCGCTACAGAACGTTACCAAGTCAAAAAACAAACAATTTATTGGACCCAACAGGCTGTACCTTAAGCCGTGTGTTGCATTTAGAGTTAAAACGGCAGTTGAAATACAAATAAATGGAATCTCAGTGGAATTGCGAGAGTAAAATGCGTACGCGTCAAAAAGAAGAAGGTTTTTTTAGCGACTTGCTACGCGCCCACCACAACAAAATCATATTTGAAATTTTCTTCTTTTTTTTATAGCAAATCAATGCAAATACCGATTCAGTCAAGCTCGAAAGAAACTCAAAAGTTATCTGAATTGCAGATCGAACAGCGCGGTTACTATGCAGAATAGATGTATATATCGGAACGACGCGACGACTCTACGTTTAAAAAAGTAGGTATGTATTTCCAAACAATAGCTCGGACACACGATCGATAAAGTGTTCCTTTTAACGATGCGAGGGAACGACAAAGTGACACTTGAATTCATCGCACTTATATGAGAAGAGATTCAAAAAAAAAATGGGGGTGGCTTTGCGTTGGTACAACTTTGTAGCTGCTGCGAGAATACCAAATGGAATAGATGCGGTTTCATCGTAGATGTCATAAACAAAATATGATTGAAATAAGAAAAACTTAACAATAACTCACAGGTTTGAATTTGTGGTAGACACTGATTCGAATGCATCCCGCAAATAGCAAATGTAGGCCAATCCCACTTGCAAGTATGTTAGCACTAGATAAATTAAATTCACTTGTAGAAAAGTTTTAAATAAAATTTATTTTGTTTGGAATCAAATCAAACACTGATCGCAAGGAGCAATTATGTCGCTGCAGCCATATTCTATCAACATCCACCTACACACAGCTTCGCAGCGGAAAAACAAACTGCTCTTATCTTTTCGGTTCAGCTGACCGCCGGCTACTGCAATGTCAACTAGATGGCGATTGATCCACGGTCTCGGCCACAGTGTGGGAAGTATTCACAGATCGAATTATCGAATTATCGTGTGTATTGTGTTATCACCTGAAGGAGCTCTAATGGGCGTCCGAGTAAATGGTTGGATGAAAAATATGTGATTTGCGTTGAATGGAGAAATTCAGAGAGTCAATTCGTCTTTTGGAAGCTAGTTGAGGAAGTGAACCTTGCACATATACCAAATGAATGGCATTTACTAGGCTCCCAATTACTGAATAGAACAGATAGGACGCCACATGAAATCGGCTGCAGAAAAATTAAATACCAACGCATACAGTTGCCGTTTATTTGGTTTTTCAATGTCAGTTCGATTACCTAGTTCACGGAACCACAAATGAGTTGTGAAATAGATGATCCGGTAGAAAGATGTACTCATACTTGTGCCAATTTATCCTTGCATAATTTTCTGACATTATTGTGAGTACTGAAAAAGAGAAGTTGACCATTCTTCTATCAGTTAAAGTTGAGTGCTTCATTTCCCTAGCAACAAGTGGCGAAAAGAGGCGAATAACCGCATCCGTGAGCGAGCAATACGTCACTGAATTTTGTGGATTTTACATACAAAACAATGACAAATTTTACTCCAGTTCATAATACACAGACTGCCAACACTTGTGATGGGAACTTACCAATGTAACCAGGACTGGAACACATTTAGCGAGGCAAAAAAGAAAAGCAAGTAATACTGACATGTTTTATATTAAGTATTGTCTTTTCTCGAACAAAAATCAATGTTTATTGTTAACTTAATCATAACGTGTGTTTGTTTGTTTGTTTATTATCCTCTCCCGCGTCCAGTTAAGTTGTTTTTCAATAAATAGTTCAACTCTTGGAGTAGTAACATTATAACGCTTTGTTCTAAATTAAGTAAAACGGTTTCCAATTGGGTCACAATATATTTTTTGTGACGTTTTAGGCTTTCGGTGAAAGTTCCTCTAGCTTTTTTCGTCTCTTGCGCAACAAAGCGTTGTTGGAGTTGTCCAGTGCCTTAATGTGCATCTGTTAAATAAAGGTTAACATACGTATAATGAAAATCGCATCAGTTAATTGCAATAAATTTAATTTAGGTACCTGGTCATAATCCACTCGCATGGTTGCTAGGGAGCGCGTCATCTCCTCTTGCACTTCTGGCCAAGTATCCTCGCCTTCCTTAAGCATACGACCCGTATGCAAAGGGGTTTGTGGAACTTGAGTATACTGCGCTACCCATTTGTTTCGCATTACCTCTTGAATGGTCAAACGTTTGCTAGGATCAACATTGAGCATTCCCTTGATCAAGTCTTTGGCTGACTGACTAACATTTTTCCACTCTGGATTGGGGAAATCGTACTGACCAGTACGAATGCGCTTCTTCATTCCTGGCGAGATGGCGTCACCATGATTGCTATAAAATGGTGGAAAGCCACATAAAAGAATGTACATGATGACTCCAAGCGACCATATATCGCAGCTCTTGTCATATTTCTCTGGGCCAAGGACTTCGGGAGCTTCAAATCATAAAATAAAAACCGTGAATCTAATGACATGCGCTTTAAACTTTTTTTACTAACCAACATAATACGGCGTATAACAGGGCGTTTGTAGTGTATCTTTTACCAATGTCTCTTTGGCAAATCCAAAGTCGGTCAATTTGAGAGTCGCATTTGGAGCAGGGGATGTATAAAGAAGATTTTCTGGTTTCAAGTCCCTATGGGCAATGTCCTTGGTGTGCAAATAATGTACGGCTACACAAATTTCGTGCATTACCTGCGCTGCTTCTGCTCATGAGTAAATAGTAAAAGAGACGCTACATTTCGCTTCAATTGACAGATCAGTTAACATGTATACCTCGTTCCGTAAATGCTCCATTCTTTTTGTCTTGGATGCGTTGGAAAAGCTCTCCTCCTTCCATGCTAGTTTTAAATAAAAATTAAGTACGCATGAGATGACTCTGTGTCTACCTAAAGTTGGCAGGTTATAATAATAACTAGCTAACAAAACACTCCCGAATGCGTTACAAAAATTCGAGGCCCCTAAACAAAACCCGCGTATGTAAAAGATACCTCTAGAAATGAACTGCAGGCCAAACTTTTTAAGGTCGGCATTTCTGCTGACGGACCAAGGTCGACTTTTAATCGGCACGCTGCAAAAAGTCGGCTTCCGCCCAAGAAACGAGTAAGCGAAAGCGCATGAGTCAAGCTCAAACGAAGGTTTATCTGAATTGAATCACGCAACGTTGCATACGTTCCTTCTATACATAAGAAGAAACAAAAATTGTACGACCTATTTTTCGATTTTATCGCCGCCTGATCACCTAAACGATTAGAGTGGGGGGAACGCTAACATATCAATGTAGGTATAGTTACCATTCCATGACAACTAGCAGACATTTGCTGCCGCAATACGTATTTTCATAAACATCTATGATATTCACTATATGGCGACAGCCGCTTGCTCTCCAATGTAAGTCCACCTCACGCCTTGCCTTGGCGTTATCCAAAAGCACCTGTAAACCAAAAGCAGCGATATTAAAATCAAAATCCTGCCGGACAAAAAGCGAGACACACCTTCAGCGCATATTTTTGATGGTTCTTGCGGTTGCTGCACTGCACCACTCTCCCATTTATGCCGAGTCCCAAAACCGTATTGGAAATCTCATAGTCATCAACAAGCAGCGTAGTTTTCGGAACCCGATTGACTGCATCGGCAGTGCTTGCTCCTACTGCGGTTTTCAACATTTCGCACACGCACACCACTAAACTTCTGCAATATACGTTTTATTTATTTTGCTTTTGTTTTTTCTTATATTTTTTTTATCAATTGCACCATGCACATAACAACTGGAAGAATCAAAACATCAAATTACGTCATTCAGCATAAATAATTTAACAGAGAAAAAAAAAAACGCACGCAAACAGTGAGCAAACATACATTTTCTAATCCAGTTATACTATGTCTCAGTAGTGGATCGACTCTTATTTATACAAACATTGGAAAAAATGTGACATGAATGAAAAATATTGACACGGGAAAAATTCACAAGATATTTGGCACAATTGAAAGTCTTAAAAATATTGCATGACAAATGGCAGCGGAATGGAAACTGATAATACAACATTACCTATTAAGATCTAATGTCCAACTCGTCAAACACACAAAAAAATGGTCTCACTCACAAAACAAATAGAGGAAAAATGTGCGTGTATCGAGAATTATTCAAAAATGTTCCGCTCATGAAATGACTTCTGGGATGTTACTTCTGACAAACCCATTCGACAATGTCCGCAATCTCTAAACGAATTTGATAAAATGTATTCTATGCCGTCTCGTTTTTTCCGATGAGTATGAGCCAAACAAAAGTTGAAATAAATAGTCGCGCCGCATACCTACCAGTATTGTTTGTACAGTGCAAACAGCACGCTATGACCTATGGCGGTAGTCGGTATCGGTAGAGCTGCGTTCTGTTTAGAGATGTTTCGTTAGCAATAGCCTTCTATTGGTCCCAACTTAGAAAACGATGACGAAATAATGCAAATGGTTTTTGAAATACTGAAAGATGAGTAAACGACTTTAGTAAATAAAAATCACAGGGCACAGGGTGTTGAAAAAAAAAAACCATTCAAAGATTTAGAAAA
The DNA here is from genome assembly GCA_936431705.1 of Cheilosia pagana. Classification (NCBI taxonomy): domain Eukaryota; kingdom Metazoa; phylum Arthropoda; class Insecta; order Diptera; family Syrphidae; genus Cheilosia; species Cheilosia pagana. The sequence goes on from OW386171.1 coordinate 5,309,865, forward strand.
TACTTGTTCTTTCTAGAGTGTTGGCAGATTTGCAAACAATCTCAAAGTCTGTAACTAAATCAATACCAATTTATTTATATTTTTTATAACAAGATAACGACACTTTTGACAGCCCGTTTAAATGATACAGAATCCAATAATAATGTACAAAGAAATTGCATTGGAATTCGGATTTTGGGATTAAGTTTGAACGATTTTTTTTTCTTTAAATAAAAGTTATCACCCCACAAGTCGTAAGTTTTTGAAAGGGATTGCGAAAAAATAAGCTTACGGTGTCGATCGATAGTGGTTTATCAAAACTCAATACAATTTACATTTTTGTAGTAGGTATTTCTAAAACAAAACGAAACCAAATAATGACAGTTTCCACTTGCCCAATACAAAGGCCAACTATGTAATTGGGTTCTACTTTCGATTCTATTCGAAAGTTGTTCCGATTCCACTTATAAAGCGAACTGTTCTATTTAAAAGTAGAATCGGACCTATTTTCGAACAGAATCAAAAGTAGAATCAAATTACATAGTTGGCCCCCTGTAGCTATGAAGGAGACTAAATATACGTATACATAAAAAAAGAAAGAACCCAAGGCGCACACAATGATCAAGCCGAAAAATCGCTGCAAAAAATGCTGCCACTTTGAAAAATAATGCAAAAAAAACACCTGTCCGGAGAGACTTCTCCAGTCAGGGGTTGAATTACCGCATCCGTGATCGAGTACTACGTGACTGAATTTTTCATTTTCCAATAGATTTGGCGCTCCATGTCTAAATTAAGCCAAAACTCGCATTCGCCAATGGTTAAAATGACGCGTAACTCACGCTCGACGAAAAACAACCAATAAATAATAATATAATACAATTTACTAACATTTTTCTGACAGAAATGTTCTAATAGAAAACCATTATTTGTTGGCAGAATTTGAAATTTATTGTAGAGGAGGTTGCTCATAAATATTGTAAGCAAACTTTTCTCATTTAGAAATTCAATAATTTTGACTCGCATATGTTTTCGTGTATTCAACTTTCGAAGCGCCACACGACACCGCGAAACATCTGACACTTGAAGATTGATTTGTATTTACCAAACGAAGGGGCTTTTCGACGTTTGTAAGGCTTTGGGACACGGCTACATAATTTACGTACATTAATGGTAATTTCATTTAAAACCAGTGTTTAATTTGGGCCTTAAAACGTACCGAATAATGCCCGAAAATTAAATTAGGAAGCGAATCCCTATCCCCTATTTGGGGCAATACAACTTTGACATTTCGTTACGTAGCCATGTTCCGAACTACTGTCTACTGGCAAATAGCAACAGCCTTTACCGAAATAGACGGTACGTTCAAACCCCCAAAAAAAAAACAAAGCGCTTTGTCTACGATGACGATGTGAACGTAGCCAACGATTAGCTAAAATATAGATTTCCAAAATTTGTGTAAAACAGTGCCTGATTAGGAACGCTTGCAATCCAAGAGAAATACGAGTGATTTTTACTTTAATTTTGTTCATTGTCAGCACGCTCCTGATTATCATTCAGCCTTGCGTTACATGTCCTATGTTCTCCCGTGTCCGGTATATGCACTGTACACATGCTACACACACACCCGCTTGCGGCAGATTAATGGAACACAAAATTGACATAAAGTGAATAGTTGAAAGGAATCGCTGGCTGCTGGCTGGTTAGAAAATCGTGTCGGTGGGGGTGTGTTGCGTACCTATATACAAAATACAATCCTTGCTCGATATAGGTACACCGTGTGTAAATCTATTCAAAAACTCTCATCTCTATAGCCGAGAGTTACATTGAACCGCAACCGACTGTAGTACAGTGTATGTTGTGCTCATAGAAGCTGCTGGCTAAATTCGCTTGGATATCAAACGCCATGAGACAATCGCTGACAATCGCGTAGCACAATCGAACTGATCATCCCTGCGAACAAATTGTCTGCCTGTGTGTGTGGTGTGTATATGTTTTTTTTTTATTTTGATTATTCATTTTTGGGGGAAAATAAGTCGGTTTTTGCTGTGCAGACAAATCGGTCGTGTATCGTAAACATAATAGAAAGTTAACTGTGAAAAAGTTCTAACAAAAATATCAAAAATATTCAAAAGTGCGCTCCGTCGTTGAGTTTATATTGCAAAGCAAAGTGAAGCGGTGCAAATAGAAAATAATAAAAATAAGAAATGTAATTGTGAGTTTTTTGTTGGAAAATACAAGCGCACCGAAATCTATTTCCATATTGTAGCGCACACACAAAAAATCAGGCAATCTACCATTTTGCTAAAGAGGTGAGATATGTTTTTCAATATTATTGATGCCTAGAAATTGGTTAAATGCACACAGCAGGCTCATACATCCTTGTCGACGGAGAATTTAGTTGGTGAAACTTTCTTTTGGGCGGAGTACAAGGCACAAGGGTGATTGTGGTGATTAGCCTTTGATCAAGTTTAGTTTTAAGTGCTATTGCTAGGGGTGGACTGCACTACCATTAGTTTCTAATTGATTTGTTGCTGTTTTTTTTTACAGTAGGTACAGCGCGAAAGGGGAGTGTTGTCAGAATATTCATCATCCCAGTTCCAGAGTGTTTATTATTTTCAAAACACAACTTGGAATGGGGTCATTAATGTTTTTATAATATATACCTACCTACCTACGAAAAAAAAACACAAACAAATACAAATAAACCGACCGCTTCCTCTTTCTCGTCTTCTGATAGACGAGTTACCGTGAGCAGTTAGCGTTTGGTCACGTACACACAAGATGGGACGGGACATACGAATATTATAAAAAGAAGTTAGAAGTCTTGCCGTTTATAGTTTTCATTACAATTCAACTTTTAAAGGAAAAGAAAAAAAGGACTTTACGGCGATTCGGTTTTATAATCTAGGTAATTTCCCAAGGCAGAATAAAAAAATCTCTTCAGCCATATCCTATTTTTTTTTTTAGAAAATATGAAAGAAAAATGTTTCTTTTTAAGTTTTTGTGTAATTGTTGGTATGGATACCAGCACAGACGTTTTTTCATGTAATTTATGCACTTATTGTTGGTCTTCTAAAATGACCATATCGCATTAATCAGAATGTTGAGTTGTAAATAAAATTGTGTTATTTTGTCTAGTGCAAGGGTTGGTTGTGCAATATATTTCTCCACACCTACGAGTACCGCAAAAGGTAGGTTACACAAGTTCAGACATTTTGTGTTTATACCTAGCATACTTTTCAATATACAAAAGGTAATTGTTCATTAATTTAATTAAATGGTAAAAGTAATGAAAACATTACCAACGACACTGATTGATCTGGCAGAAAATTGACAAGTTTTATGTGGGAGTCCTGTGAAATTAGCTCCGCAAGTACATATAGGTACTTTAAGCCTTTTTGTAGATTGTTTTGCGAGTGATTAAATTTAAATATATATACATTTTCGTATAATTTTTCCTTCGCCTAGGTAGGGTAGATATCGCAAAACAAAATGGCTCTCATTATTAATGTGAGTTTTTTTTTCGAACAACATTTAAACTTAAATGAATTGAAAAGTTGATATGGAAAAACCGAAAAGAAACCATTTTTTAGATGCATTTACAAGCATCTAATGATAGAGATCATGTAACTATTGTTAGTGTAGTCGGAAGTGAACCATACAATGGAAGTGCATGTTCGTGACGGTACGCACGTAGGCCATACAGTCCCCTTTGGCAAAAAAAGAATAGGAGAAGAGTCAAAGTCAAAAGGAGTCTAAATATTTTTTGCTTAGGATATTTGTCTCCATGTGATGAAATGAATTACTGTGGGGGGTTCAATTGTCGTGTCCTATAAAGGCAGAACGGGTTATCCGTCTCAAAACTGTTGTGCGGTGTTTTTCGTTTTCTAGGTATAATCGATCTGTTGGGGGTCTCCATTTTAGAAGCAAATACAAATTCTTTTACTGCAAGCTTGTTAAGCGAAATATAGTTTTTCTCTTTTGTATCTATAAATTTGTAAAGCTACTTCAAATTAAATTGTTTAAAAATGGCCAGAATATTCTATAACTATTTTTTTAGTGTTTTTTTTTTCGCAATTTTAAGCAAAGGGTATTTTTTTTATTAGAATTTGTTTATTACAACTCCAAGATCGGTGACTGTGTATTGTAGTTCCCCATTGGAATTCGAGGCTGCTAAAATCGCCAGCAAACGCCGTTGCCACTACACCACGGCCAAGCTTAAACAAATTGTGATTCTTTTTATTCACGATATTGTCGTGTTGACTGATAATATTTTTTTAAAGTTTATAAAAAAAATGTTTTTGGATTTCATAATTTCAAGCCAACAACTAAGTACGCATTTGGGCAAGTCCATATGAACTGAAAAGTTGTAAATTTTGGCCAAATCAAATTTGAGAAAAGTGAGCACAAATCGGCTTACGAATATGACCAAAAATTATTACAAGAATGCATATCTTTGGGACTGATAATACCTCATACGAAAGAAGTCTCTAGTCCCTACCTTGACACAAGATAAACCTGCAGAAGGGATTAAGGGGATTAAGAGAAAACAACTCATGCGCTGCAGGTACACCACACATTCTTGTGCCGACTTCTGAGAATATCCTTATAAACGCGTCGTCCTTTTCTTATACAAATCGGAAACAATAGCAACGGTTTTACTGCAGCTCAGCCTAGATAACAAAACAATGGGGAATTTACTGCGGGGACAAAGGCTGTTAGTTTCATGGGTCATAAAATTGACTAGTTTTGCATCTTTTGTTTTCATTTTTAAAGACTAAAGGGTCTACATGTTCATTTCAAATATAATGTAAACGTAGTAAAATAAAAATATCACTTACTGTGTAGCTTGGGTGAAACCTGAAATTAAAAATGATTAAATGATTAATTTTTGTCTAGAAAATGAGCAGTTATTTGCAAAGAGAGACCGACCCTAATAAATTTAAAACTTTTATGTAAATCACTTTATTTGATAAGATTCATGTATTCCCTCCGCAGGCTTATAATACTTCGAAACTATATTATATTTGGTTAAACAAAATGCCAGAAATAAACTACTAGTGCAAAAATGTCAGCAATCAACGCAAGTGAGTCCAAAGTTGCGAGTTACTCAAATGTTACGTCACAAGTCGGTCGAGGGGGGGCCGCCACATCTTCAATTCATTGGCCTCCATTTCCGTTTGCGTCGACGGGTGATGTAACTTATACCCCCGCAAGTAGTAACAATGCATCATCATCATCACCCGCCCAAAGTTTTAGCCCTGCAAAGGGTAATAACGAACCCGCATCATCAGGAAGTAGTCTTCCTCGTACCAAGGCGTATCCGCCGCATCCGCATAGTTCGTCTACATTTTCGCAAAATAAAAACGAAGAGTATGAATTCTTAAAGCCTGAAGAGTGCCCCGTGTTCAGACCAAATGAGGAAGAGTTCAAAAACCCCCTAACCTACATAAGTAAGATTCGACCCATCGCCGAAAAGTATGGCATTGCGAAAATTCTTCCACCAAAGGTAAGTGCGCCAAGCCAAGTGGCTGCGGACAGGTATATTTATTAAATTTCCCTCTCTCTCTCTCTCCCTGTGTGTGTGTGTTGCGATTATTTTCTGGTAGACTTGGACACCGCCGTTTACTGTCGATGTGGATAAGCTGAAGTTTACTCCCCGGGTACAGCGGCTAAATGAATTGGAGGCAAAAACGCGAGTCAAACTGAACTTTCTCGATCAGATAGCAAAGTTTTGGGAGCTTCAGGGCTCGTCGCTCAAGATTCCCATGGTGGAGAGGAAGGCACTGGATTTGTATTCCCTACATCGTATAGTGCAGGAAGAAGGCGGCCTCGAACAAACAACAAAGGAGCGCAAGTGGTCGAGGGTGGCGCATCGAATGCAATATCCCTCGGGGAAGAGCATCGGCGCGATATTGAAAGGTCATTATGAGCGAATCCTTCATCCCTTTGACATCTACACCTCTGGCAAAGTAATCGACATCAAATTAGAGTCGGAGAGTGATGATAAGGACTACAAGCCGCACGGCATCGTTTCGCGGCAGCAAATAACTCCACCAAATGAAACGACAGCTAGGCGTTCGAAGCGGTTCGCCAATATGAATGCAAGCAAAGAGTCTGCCTGCGGACTTGGAACAGTCTCGACGAGTATTAAGACCGAAGTAGAAGACGACAAAAAAATCATTAAAGTATTAGGAGGCGGAAAGCCAGTTAAGGTTGGGCGATTTCTTCGTCCAGCTACCCCAGCTCCCATAGTTCAAAACGACCCTTTAGCAAAGTACATTTGTCACATCTGTAATCGCGGCGATGTCGAGGAGGCGATGCTGCTCTGTGACGGCTGCGACGACAGCTATCACACGTTTTGCCTTCTGCCGCCTCTGCACGACATCCCAAAGGGGGATTGGCGCTGTCCTCGTTGTGTGGTCGAAGAGGTTAGCAAGCCAACCGAGGCGTTCGGCTTTGAGCAGGCCCAGCGTGAGTACACTTTACAGCAGTTTGGCGATATGGCTGATCAATTTAAGGCTGACTACTTTCGACGGCCAGTGCACTTAGTTTCGACAGAGCTGGTCGAACGGGAATTCTGGCGAATTGTTTCTTCAATCGACGAAGATGTGACCGTTGAGTACGGTGCCGATTTGCACACCATGGACCACGGCTCCGGCTTCCCAACAAAGAGCTCTCTGTACTTGCTGCCGGGCGATCAGGAATACGCCGAGTCCAGCTGGAATTTGAACAACCTTCCTCTGTTGGAAGAGTCGATTTTGGGTCACATAAACGCAGACATCAGCGGCATGAAAGTTCCGTGGATGTACGTCGGTATGTGCTTTGCCACGTTCTGCTGGCACAACGAAGACCACTGGAGCTACTCGATCAACTACCTTCACTGGGGTGAGCCGAAAACTTGGTACGGCGTCCCTGGAAGTAAGGCTGAAATTTTTGAAAAAACAATGAAAAGCGCAGCACCAGAGCTTTTCGCTTCGCAGCCAGATCTACTTCATCAGCTCGTGACCATTATGAACCCGAATATATTGATGAAAAACGGCGTGCCCGTCTATCGCACTGACCAACATGCTGGCGAGTTCGTCATAACATTTCCACGTGCATATCATGCGGGCTTCAATCAAGGCTATAACTTTGCCGAGGCGGTTAACTTCGCACCGGCCGATTGGCTCAAAATGGGACGTGATTGTGTCAATCACTATTCGATGTTGCGCCGATTCTGTGTATTTTCGCATGACGAACTCGTTTGCAAGATGGCCCTGGAACCAGATAAGCTGAACTTTGCCATCGCTACGGCCTGCTACATAGACATGGTAAAAATGGTAGACTCGGAGAAGAAACTTCGGAAAAGCCTGCTGGAATGGGGCGTCACAAAGGCCGATAGGGAAGCCTTCGAACTCATTCCAGACGACGAACGCCAGTGCGAAGTTTGTAAGACTACGTGCTTTCTGTCGGCGGTGTCGTGCCAGTGCACAAAGCAAATTGTCTGCCTGCGCCACTACTCAGAGCTATGTGAGTGCAACCCGGAAAGTCACTCGCTACAGTATCGGTATACCTTGGATGAGATGCCTCTTATGCTGAAAAAATTACAAGTCAAAGCACAAAGCTTCGAACTTTGGCTAACGAGGTGTCGTGACGTTATTGATCCGCCTAACGCGACAAGCAAAATTAGTCTAGAGGATCTTCAGGAGTTGGTACTTGAAGCGGAACGCAAGAGATTCCCCAGCTCAATGTTAATCGACCGCCTCAATGCGGCTGTTTTGGAGGCTGAAAAATGTGTAACGGTTATCCAGCAATTGGACATAAACAAAGTACGGACTCGCACTCGTCATTCCAATGATGCTACAAAGTACAAGCTGACTATGGACGAACTGGAACTGTTTGTCGAGGAAATCGATAACTTGTGTTGTGTCATCAAGGAGGGCCAGAGCGTTCGAGATCTCTTGGAATTCGGCAAAAGTTTTGTGTCTGCCGCCGAGGAGATGCTTAGCAAGAAAATCAACAAAGTGGATGAGAAATCCATCGAGAGGCTAATAGACGAAGGATCTTTGCTCTGCATCGAGTTGCACGAGATAAAGAATCTGCGCATACTTTTGGATCAAGTGAGTTGGTACAACCGTTCGCGGAGATTTCGAAATGCAACCACTAAGCTTCAGCTGGTTGATCTGAATCGCTTAATTAAGGAGGCGATGGGCCTGATACCCGACCAGCTTGTAGAAAAAGAGATTGCCACATTGCAGAGCATTGTGATCGCTGCGGAGAGCTGGGAAATGGCTGCCAAGACGTGCTTCGAAACAAACTCGCAGCTTGATTTGACAGAAATCGAATTGATATTGGAAGCAGCCGACAATATCCAGGCAGAGGTACCGTCGAAGCTTGTCTTGAAGGAGGCTTTGAAGAAGGCCAAGGAGTGGCTTCATACCGTGGAAACATTGCAAAAGAATGAACACTATCCGTACTGTCACACACTGGAATCGGTGGTTAATCGTGGCACGAGTATCCCACTCAAGCTGGAGGAGCTCGATAGCATGAAAAAACACCTGGACGCGGCTACCGAATGGAAGGAGAAGACCGCAAAAGCGTTCCTTCGCAAACACTCGCAATTTACGCTGTTGGACGTGTTGTCGCCTCGTATAAGCGCGCTTATGATTGGTAACACCAGTGCCAAACGACCCCCTCTCGAAGAGCAGTTTACGGAGAGCTTGAGTCCCGCCCAGATGGTGGATGCATTTAAAAAAGCCGAAGAAAAAGAGATCCGCGACATGCGTGAGTTGCGGCGCATAAATACAAACCGGAGCCCACTGGAAGACAAGTTCTGCTTCTGCAAGGGAAAGTTCTCTGGCACGATGCTTCTATGCCAGCTATGCTTGGACTGGTTCCACAAAGAATGTGTACCTGCAGCGGCCGGAAAAGAGACGCCAACAACATTACCGCAGAGTCCGATTCCAATAAAATCTGCAAAGTACTTGTGTCCGTCGTGTATGCGATCGCGCCGACCGCGATTAGAAGCTATTCTGTCGCTGTTGGTCTCGTTGCAGAGGTTGCCAATTCGATTGCCGGAAGGCGAGGCTTTGCAGTGTCTTACTGAACGCGCCATGAACTGGCAGGATCGAGCGCGACAAGCGTTCGCAACCGAAGATGTTGCCGCCATAATGGCCACGCTGTCGCATAAGAAATGCACAGACTCGAAGAACCGTGACTCAATCGAGTACGGAACCTCGGTACAGATGGAAAATGACGACGTAACCGATGGCGACCTCACCGAGTCGGATGTCGGCAACGACGACAGCTGCGGTGAGGAGTATTCGAACCTAATTTTCCCTCAAAGCGTCTGCGACGAGGACCCTCATCCGAGTGTAAGTCTCGAACACGGCCGGGTCCCCGATGATGATCAACAAGCCAGCAGCACGACGGATGACCTCCCTCGAGCGCGAACGGATGAACATACAGAAAACGAGCCAGAATCAAACAAATCGCAGAAGCCTCTCACCCAAGGTTCCAAGTACGTAAAGGATCAATAAGCACTTGATACACATTTAACTGACCCTTTATTTTTGTTTCCTACAGTGAAATCGAGCACGCCTATTCGGTTCCCACAGTTTCTGTAAGCGCGGTACAAATCATCGGCACTGAATCAGCGGCCAAAACGCAGCAGTCAGCTAACCCAGCAATGACAGCTATAGAACTGAAGAAATCGACTCGTGAGGTTCTTGAGAGCCTTATGCTCGAGGGAGACTTGCTGGAAGTATCCCTAGATGAAACAAACCACTTGTGGAAGATCCTCAACTCGGCCAAACCCTTGAACTCTGACTTGACAGCCGTTCAACAAATGTGCAAGCTATTCGTAAGTACCTCTTATATTTTAAACCATCAATCTGTGCCAACTTTCCTCTCTCTTTATACGTAGCCGAAAGCCACCGAGTCCAAAGAAGCATCTCAGAACAGATCAACATCAGTGCGAGCATTCAAGAAACGCCAGATGACCGAATGTTCGGCCAATCTTCCGGTCAAACGCTTGTGGAAAGGTAACCTACTTTGATATTCCATTGCATACAGGCTTTTCATAATTTGTTGCCCCTAGGTCCGGAAGGAAATCGCAAGACATCCACAAAGCGGGAGAGGACCGATGGCGAAATCCAGAATCAAAAACCCTCTGCAGCGGCAAACAACGCTAATGTAAGGAAGCGCAAACGTGCTGTCAAAACTTCAACCAGACACGATATGTCTTCATTGATGAACTCAATGTCCGATGATGACGAAGAGTGCCGTGCCCAAAACTGTCACAAACCTTCGGGTGAGTTTGCAAAATGTTCTCCATTCTTAAGACTTGTGCTAAAATTTACAAATTCCTATAGGGCGCGAGGTGGACTGGGTCCAGTGTGATGGAGGTTGCAATGAGTGGTTCCACATGTTCTGTGTCGGGCTCGACCGAAAACAAATCAAACCCGACGACGACTACATATGCAAGCGATGCATGAAATCAAACTTGGAAAGTAATGCCGCTCATGCCCAGTCGTCGTCGACTGCTCCGAACCCCGAAGTCTCCCAATCACCAGAAAAACCCGACTTAGCCGTTGATACCACTGCGCCAGATGGAACAGTCCCACCATCAGCAAATCTATCAGCGTCTTCTCCAACAACCTCAAGTACAAAGCCGAGCAAAGAAAGCGTGAGTTAAAGCATCAGTTATCAGCTATCTTATCAGTTTCAAAAAAATTCACCCCCACGATCAGAAACCAAAAAAAAATTAACAGAATTTTCGCGCAAGTTGCCGTGTAACATAGCTATATACATCTAAGTAAGTAGACTAATAAGAGAAGATATGTAATATTTGTAAGTACACATAATCAAACCTATGCTAAGTCAATCCAGCACGCAGTTTGTGCAAGAAAACGTCGTAAACAATTTGTTATAACCTACCTACAATATTATTGGCGTTGCGAGCGCATACACGTATTCACCTGCTGTTTATCACAATTGTTGCTTTCATTTCGCCAGGGTTTTATGTTAACCAATGGACTTTTATTTATTTTGCATGCATTATCTCCATTTCTCATAATGCAGATGTACTGCTACTGCCCTCGCAACGTCAGTTTACACATTTGAACACACGTGTTCAGTATGTCAACAAACAATACAAAATAGATCAAATTTAAATGAAACTATGTCAGTGTAGAATACGTGTTTATTATATTTAAACTATGGAAAACCAAAACATTGGTTTAGATAAGTTTTTCTGTTTCCTTTTTGTATGCGAAGTGAAATATAAAATGTTGGTCACACAGTTGTCTGTTGTGAATTAAAATAAACTCCAAATTGATAGGAAAATAGTTAAATCCAGAGAGTAAGCGATTTCTTTTGCGAGAAAAGTGCAGCTACACCGAAAAGAGGGAACGTACTGCACTGCACTGCACTGGAAAAGATCAAAATCAAAAATCTAAATTCATCTTCCCGACCTCCTTTGGATTGGTGAATTACGCTCGATTACTGTACATAACTATAACAAACTACATCTCCTTGCGAATCAATTGAACTAGATACGACCCTTTCAGCCGAAATGAGAAATTCGCCTTCGTCGTTCGATCAGGTGGGATAAGAAGAAGACCCTTACAAAAAAATGACAGATACTTCTAAAAAAAAATTTAAATGGATATTTTTGCAATTTTCACGAATAAATTATAATACATGTATATTTGCACATTTATCAATTGCATTTGATCTCATTGCTACAACAAAAAATGTTTTTATGTTTATTTAAGGAATATACTCTATTCGGATCATTAATATATAAATTTGCTTTATTTACCTTATAGTTGAATAAATTATTTAAATACAACAGCTGTACATAATGTTACCCAGAGTATTTCATTAAAAAAATAAATCTATAACCGGAATAATTTTTTTTTAATATTTGTTCCTTAAACTTTGGCTATTATTATTTTATTTTTTTTTTTTTGTTAAAAGTTGAAATTCTTTTCGCTTTGCAGAAAACAATAATGAAATGCAAGATCGGAGTATTTCAAATTTATATACATACATAAATATTAGATTAACAGGAAAAATGAACAAAATATTTCATATTTTAGTAAAAATCATTTATATGTATAACTTGTATTGTGTAAGTAGTATATTCGATATCTTATTAAAGTCGCATAGAATTACTTCATTTTATTTTTTAATAAACAACAAATAATCGAACTGAATTGTTTTACTGTCGATGCGATTGGCGCTAGCGGCGACGAGCTCTTGGTTATGGATAAGATGACGAGCTCTTGCTTACGGATAAGGCGACGAGCTCTTGCTTACGATGACTCGCATCAGTTGGCTAGACTGGTACTTGTAAAGCAAATGAACAGAGACGCTCTTTTGAACGAAAGGGAAAACTTATTGCTTGATGCACTCCAAACTGTGGGTATTTGTAACACTTGTAGCTGTACGCTAGCGGGACAGAGCTTGAGGTTGATCATAAAAACACTCATCGAAATGGCAAGGATTTAACAAGAGCATGTCTACCACGACACAATTTCAAGGTTATATTTCCAGAGCATCTAAACTTTGAACAGAATAAACCTTTAGTTCTGCTTAAACAAAAAAAAACAGAGTCTGGGTAGTGGTCTAACAATCTTAATCAAACTAAGAAGCCATCCAACCCTACTTAAAACATATTGACAAGTAAGTCATTCGCCCGAGCCGTAAGATTTGACTAAACAGTCGGAAAATGCAGTGACCGTGAGCGTAATTTTTGTTTTGCGGGCCTAAACCTTAAACCCATTGTTCACTAGGTAGTTCACACAGATGAGGCAAAGTCTTTGAAAACATTTAGTTATGAAAAATGCCCATTTTCAACTGACGCATTTGAACTCATACTAAACTCGATGTCAGCTTAAGCAAAAATTCCAATAATTTATAATCGATTGTGTAAATTTGTTAATGAGTTCTGACGTGAGTTTGACGTACCAACTGCTAGTCATCTAGAGACCAAGGGGCACATTCAGAAATCTGGTCAACTAGCTTGGTCTGAACCTGAACTAGATGTACGCTAAACGCAAAAACTTTTCATACGTCACCCTAGTATATGAACTGTCAACTTACTACTCATTCTACTACTCTACGTCAACTGAAAAAGCTGTTCATGTGACCCATCTATAGGTCAATTAAAACTGAGACACATCGAGTCAGGGAGCTTTCAGAATTAATGAACTAGATTCTTGAGTCCTTAATGGAAGCAAACTTTTTATACGTCACCCAAGTCTATGAACTGTCAACTTACTAGGTACTCATTCTTGACTATAGATTGGTCGGCTAAGCTCCTCGATAGACGTCAACTGAAGAAGCTGTTCATGAGACACTCGCGTCAGCCCTCAGCAAGTTTTCAATATTACTAAACTAGATTCTTGGAACGCAAACATTGTGTGTTGTCAATTAAGTCACCCACTGGCTACTTTTGCGGCCCACTCAAGCGATGTCAAATGTTGACACATATTGAACCTTCTAAAAATTAGGCAACGCTCTGAGTCTATCAGTATTTAGTGCATTCAAACAGCAATTTTCGAGTAATGAAAAACCCAAATGGCAACTGGCAACTCTCATAACAACGAGATTGGGAAAATTCGAAATGATGAAATGTAGGTAGCTATCTACCTAGGTAGGTAGGTATGAGAAAAATTAAGCTTACGATAATTATATTCTCGTTCAATGGTTTTTTTTTTGTTTGAGACACAAGAAACCTGTGCTAGTGCGAGGAAAATTGTTTACTCTCGCTGTATATACCTACAACCAATACTTCTTCGTAGACTGAAAAGGTTCATGTTGGAGTTTAGCTTTGCCAGTATGTACCTACAACACACTTTGAAAAGAGAAAAGAAGACACCAGCTATGTGATGTGAACGCGCCCAATAGTTATTCGTTTTCATTATCGTTATACGTTTTCCGTCAATCAAATTTGCTCGGTAGTTTTGGTCTTCCTTCAGTTAAAAGCAGAAAATGTGGCAAAAAATACCTTTTCCCTTGTAAGGAGGTATGTATGTTTTACTAGCAGCTGCAGGTGAGCAAAAGGATGGCTGAAGTGACGAAGAACTAACAGACAATCTGTTAAATTGAAATTCTTTTGGCACATTTAATTCAAAATTATTGTATTTTCAACGTTCTTTTTTCTGGAAAGGGAACAGCAGGGCCACTCTACCCGATATACCCTACCCATTTTCAACATTCTATACATAGGCAATTATATAAAAAGGTTACCTACATTTTCATTCCGCCCGTCCACCGTGGCTGCCATCATTTTGGTGTGTGTTTTCGTGCATGTTTGAGAGGAAGGCCTACACAACACATCCAAACTTTGAACCGTCCAGAAAGCAGAAACCAGAATAAATGGAAAGAGGGGCGATTGCGATTTTTTCCCATTTATCGCGCACGCTCTTTGAGTCTCAGCCAGGAGCTCGACAAAAGTATATTTTTCTCGGTTTGGCGCATTCGATGAGGGGAAGTTGCACAAGCAGATGTGCTTGTCTGATTCTGATGGTAGTGTGTGTGTGCGTGGTATGGTGTAGGAAAATTTGTTTTTAGACCAAATTTTGAAATTTGTTGTTGGTTTTCTCTTGCTCTTGCTGATAGCGATAGGTTGTTTATTGTTTATTGAACTGTTGAAGGGAAGAGCAACACTCGTTTACCCATGCCGATTAGGGTATAGCCGGCTTTAAGTTAAAAACAGCCCGTCTTCACCATATAGGTTAGGCAGTAGTAGATACAATGAAAAGAGACAGAGAACTACGTGATATGAACGCCAACATTTGGACCTTGCGCTGCTCCTGTGTGCGACGAGTGCAATAACACTTCGCTTAGAGTGGTGGTGGACTGGTGGTCGTCGTTTATGTACGACTATTGTCGGTCGGGTCGGTGTGATTGATTTGCGGACGGGATTATGGGAACTGTGTGTGCGTGGTTTACATGGTCGTTGTTCGAAGCAGTGCTCTTTTAAATTGTTATTTTTTTATATTACACAAATTAGTGGATCACATTATTATCAAATGTTATTCGAAATAAAATCAAACTACCTCTTGTTGAAAATTAGCAAACTAATGTGTAAACCGTAGACTTATATTTAAACAATAGTATATATACAAAATATTTTTATACAACCTAGCTGAGGCGAGCACAACGGCAACAGCAAACAAATATCGTGTGAGAGCGAATAAAAGTGCATACACTAGAGCCAAGTGCCCGACCAGGTAGGTCTGTTAAAAATTGATATTTTCCTCCCTACAAAAGTGCATATTTATTACAAGGGAAAACGTTAAATTTCATTAAAAATATTGCGCGTCCTATTGTGTAAACAATTTCATGCATGGTATTGCAGACGGGTGTACCTTCTATTGGAAAAGTTGCTAAATTCCGTGGTCTGTTTTTTTTTTGTGGTTTTTTCGATGATGGAAGAGTAAAAAAAAAGTAGCAGTACTGCCAACAACGTAGTTTTATGCTTAGAGCCACTATGCTCGACGTTATCCTGACAACTTCTTTGTGGATGGCAACTCTGAGCAAGCAGATTAGTCCAAGCGAAAAGTTTCATACATCAAAAATGAGTCCACTCTTTGTACAATTTTAAATAGTTGCACGCGCCAGGCACGGCTCTTTCCGTTTACATAAATTCCGTCTGCTAAATTTGACAAACAACGACTTTTGCATGTGCTATTTTCCAAACGCCGCATAACCCAGCAAGTAGCTAGTAGCATAGATGAATCATGTTCATGTAGCTGCGGAGGAGACAAAATTCGTTCCTTTTTTCTGTCAGAACCTGAAGGGATTGGATTACCCATCGCCCATCGGTCGAATTTAACACCCTTGTGCCTTATTTCTATACCTTCAAGCGTCACTTTTGTAGGCATTCTTCCTACTTTTTTTTTTTAAGTGAAAGGCAGATGGCTGACGAGTGCCTGCCTACCTACCTAGTGCGTGTGTGTGCTTCAAAAGACAACAAAAAGACAAAAAAAATCAACAATTTTATTTTTTCTTTGCAGATAGCTACTTGACGCTTAAAATTTTAAAGAACCATCCCAGAAAATATAAATTAACGTGAAGAACTACTATATGTGTGTATACGATATTTACAGTGCATACTCTGGTTGATAACTTGGAAGACAACAGTAGTAACAAACAGCTGAATAGGAGTGAAACAGAAAGAACCGCACGTAACATTCGACATCGATACGATACGATATATCTACTGAATTATGTATGTATACATACACACTCTGCATTCACATATGTGCACATGAATACGGGAAAATTAAAAAGAAAAGCAAAAAGAATCGGTAAAGGGCAGTTGTGTATAGTAAAGGAAGGCGACAGTTTTGATAAACTTGCCAGCGACAGTTGCAATTTGTTCTGACTGCAGCAGTTTGCTATATTAAAACATAATTATTTAACGGGACAATAAATCAGTGGTGAAACAAGTATTGCGAATGACTTGAATAAAAACAAATTACTGCGGTAACTCTATAAAAAAAAAACTTTTATTAAGCAATCGACAAGAAAAAAAATACAGAAAAAAAAAACAAAATGACGTCTGGCAAGGATACAGCGTCGTTTTTCGCACATGGTAACACAAAACAATTCGAGTATTGTTATAAATTGTATCCACAAGTTCTCAAACTAAAAGCTGAAAAACGCAACAAAAAGCCGGAAGAACTCATTCGACTGGATCACTGGTAAGTTAAGCACAGACTATCTAGTAATTATAACTAACAAACAAAGTTGTTACGTATGTTGTTGTCGAAAGGGGGCAAAACTCTCTCGAAGAGTGGGTTTTTCTTTCTTTCGATTTTGTTTAACATAGAAATAGAAATGTATCCTTTGACACAAGTGGCTGTAAATAATAACAAAAACAAATCGAACACTACACTGAACAGCCAAGGATAACATTAGTTTTGTTTTGAATACGACTGTATGTGTATACAAATAGTGAGTATTTTAAAAAAAATTTACACGAGCTGTGCGAATCGATAATTTTCGCGCCCTTCTAAGTTCGGTCAGTGTTACCAATTTATGAGTTTTACTGTGAAACAAGTTTTTTTTTGTTCGGTAGGGGTAGAATTTAATAAGGCGTCGTTAGAGTTCTTCATCAGCGCTGTTGGCTCGCGGGATAGTAGAAGATGAACAATGCTGATCTTCAGCGACGGAAAGCAAACGCTTGGTTTTGGAACCAACTGCTGTCATGAAGAAGCCATTTGAATCCGGCCTAAAGTTCTATTAGTTCGGAACTAAAACTACTTTAGCTATTGCTATGGCCATGTGCATTATGTTTCTTAATGTAAAGTTGTTTCTATAACTTAAAAGTAAATCCGACACCGCAACAATGCATGTGTACGTTATTTTTAGGGACCATGCATGGGTGTCTTGTTTTTAGATCTTTCACAAGTAGTTGGGTAGTTGAAGAAATTTCGCTTGTTTACCTACTTTTGATGTTTCGAATTTGCCAATTTAGGTACCAAAATGAACTTCCAAAGACGATCAAACAACGGGGGAAAGACGCACACATGGTACATGAAGAACTTGTCCAAACAATGAAGTGGAAACAATCTGTAAGTTATCTTTTACATCATTACCAGCAAAATGTTTTTATCTCACTTGTATGGTAATCGATATTAGCGTGGAAAATTTTATCCACAACTGTCGTACTTGGTCAAAGTGAACACACCGCGTGCCGTCATGCAAGAGACTAAGAAAGCATTTAAAAAACTACCAAACCTTGAGCAAGCGATCACTGCTCTCTCAAATTTAAAAGGAGTTGGCACTACTATGGCCTCAGCCCTATTAGCAGCAGCTGCACCAGACAGTGCGCCATTTATGGCCGACGAGTGCCTTATGGCAATTCCAGAAATCGAAGGCATCGATTATACAACAAAGGAATACCTTAATTTTGTGCAGCACATACAAACGACGGTGCAGCGTTTAAATTCAGAACGCGACAGTAACTCATCGTGGTCTCCGCACAGGTAAGCATGCTGGGCGCTTTTATTCTACGGACATTTGTTGAGTTCTTTTTCTCGCAGAGTTGAATTAGCTTTGTGGGCACATTATGTAGCATCTGACTTGGATCCTAATCTACTCGAAGAAATGCCAGATGGCACCACTTCAGCCAAGGTTTCAACAACAAATGGCACTACGTCCACTACTGCCACTGTTACATCAACAACCACAGACAATGAAGCCGATGAGAACTCAGTATCAAATGATTCCGTTTCGCAGGAACGCATCGACAATACAACACAAACAACAACCAATACAGACGGTACAACACCACCGTCAAACACTTTTGAACCATCTGATGAGAGCAATTTGGAACCACCATCAGCACCAGCTAATGGAAAAAATAATGGCAACGGTAGGATTTTCTAGAGTTTTTGTTTTGTTTCGTTTTTTTAACAGCATGTCTATCTCGTTGCAGGTGTCATTGACAGCTTAGACGAGAGTAGTTCCAGGTCTGAGGACAGCCTTGAGAAGCCGATTACACCTATAATTGCTAATGATGAGACAAATGACAGTGACACGACACTGAGCAGCGGCAAGAGGTAAGCAGCAAATGCACTGATCTATTTGTAGTGACTAACTCATTTGTTCCATTTCCACAGATCTTTACACTGTGAAAGCTCAGAAGATCAGAGCAGTCAGCCTGAAGTCAAAAAGATACGAAGTGATTAGAAACGTTAAAAGAAAAACAACGCAAAACATAATCATGTGCTGAGTGCGCACGTCTTTCGTCACCAAGCAAGTAAAACAAATTAGATTTTAAAACGCAAAAAAAAAAAAAACATACTGAAGCACTGCTGCGGAATAACGTAATTTTTTAAATATATTTTTTTTTTGTTTGGCAGAAGAAAAATGTATTTTCCATCTTTTCAATTCCATATTAATTAAAACAAAACAAAAGAAAATACAACGTATATTTTTTAGAACGTAATCAAACACAAAACAAAAAAAATAATGAAAAGGAAAAAGTAGTCCTTCATAAGTAAGAAAAGAAAAAAAACAAAAAACGATTCCAAAATTAAAACATATTCTGATGAAGTTATTATATCTAAGTAAGGCGGTAACAATGAAGAGAAGAATATTGTTAATAAATTAAAATATTAGATGGAAAAATCCATAAAGAGTGCTCCACCCACTGTTGACGGCCGGCGTGGCACGGACACAAGTGAGCAATGGACACGAATAGAACAGAAAAACAAAAAACACTGCTACATTTACTTAAGAATCATATAGAAAGAAGAACGATTAACAGACAAAACGGAATCCACGAATATTATTTTTAAATTATTTATTAGTCAATACATCTTACAAATATATCAGATTTGAAACTCTGGCACAGCTGTAAATTATACAGCGACTATTATAATACTTTGGAAATTGTAGGTTAAATATGCTATGTAACTTTTTTTTATTTTTGTTGGTTTTGTTTTGAAGAGAGAAAAAGAAGCAGTCGAAGCGGGAAATTCACATTATGCACGCTTTTCGCATTTGTTTAATGGCATGTTTAAACCAAACGGATATTCGACTTAAATTGAGTTTCGAATGTCTATTTCTATTTTGCATGAGCATTTTTCCTGCCACCATTAAGTACTATCGGTCTTCTTTTCTGACTAAGTAAACAAACAGTTCTTGTTTCGAACTTCATAAATCACTATTTACTAAGCTTAAAACAAAACACGATGTCGTGCCGTGTTCGCACTACTTTTTCGCCGACCAGTGTTTATAAGACGTACCTTTAACATTCAGAAAAACGATTACAATTGGGATTAAGTTTTTTCGGCCGTGTGTCGTTTAACATTTAAGAATTTTAAGTAAGAAAATTATTTTAACCCCATCAATGGCACGAAACCAACAACACTTGGTAGAAAAGTACGCTTCGTATGATGTTTTTTTGTCAAATCTTCTTAATTAGTATGTTTATTTCTCTGCGCATATACTCGAAAAGGCGTATTTATTATTATAATTTTCATTTTGTATTAATCATGTTTTGTTCACAAAAAAAAAAATAAAAAATCAACAACAAAACCCCCCATAGCAATTGAGAGGGCTTTTTTAATTATTACATATTTAATTTAATTGTATTTGCGTAAAATCATTTTAAAATATCTTTTGTATTACATTGTTGGAATATAAGCTTTGTTTTAATTGAAACTAGTGCATAAAATCAACAAAAACAAGAAGAAATCTTACATTTAGTAGTAATAAAATCGAAATAGCCTTTTTAATATTAATGAAAAAAATATAAAACCATAGTTGAAACACCAATAAAAAGTACATATATACAATATAGAACCGACGACAAATATTTATAAAAAAAAAACGGTATAAAAAATGTAAAATTCAAAAAAATAAAAAAAAAACAACAAAAAAATAAGCAAACAAAAACAGCAACAAAACAAAAATAAATGAGTAAGAACACGAAATAAATTCTTATTTAATTATTTCTCTTGATAATATTTTTTTTTCTATTTTTATTTTGTATTGTAGTCAAATAAAACGACAAGAATTCCGAGCCCAAAATTTATTTATGTTTATCCCGTACCTATGATTTGCACAAATCCGATATGGTGCGTTAAAGTCGCCGCCCCTTCTTTTTTTTTGGTTTCCATTTTAGCACTATCAAGCAAACACAGGTAATCAACAGGAAGAAAACTACACACGCAATGAGGACCGTATCCTTGCTGCAAAATACAAAGTAAGTATCTGTTTAGTTCTATGGTCAAAGGGACTTTGGATCCACAATGTAGGTACAAGTTGTAACTGTGAGTGAAAATAATTGCAAGAACAACAAAATTCTGGGGTCTAATCGCGTCGTCCGTGAACGAGCATTACGTCTACGGAATTGAGTTGAATTACATGTGAAACAAATTCCGTCACGTAATGCTAGTTCACGAACGACGCGATTCGACCCCTGCATTCAATAGTACAAAGGGTTTTTTCATCTGTCTTCGCTAGCGTCTGAGATCAAGGACCCAAGTAAGGAGAAGACTTACGATATATGGTTAAAGCACAGTTCGCAGTTTCTTATCAATGGGCACATTCCAAAACCCAGTCGACTAGATTGCTCAGTAACGTCACTTTGCCTACGTTACCCACATGCCCATGGCGGTGGAAAGCTTATATAGCTAGTTGTGGAAACGAACGCCTTAGAAATATAAAATTCGGCAGTACGTCATCAACAAAACGAACATCAAGCCCATTATACCTGATCTACCCATATGCGGCGGAAGACTGCGAAATCGAGAGCCATACAACGGATAGATGGGAGTTTTAAACCCCATTGACCCATAGAAGGAAATGCGTCACCAAACTAGCCATTCCCAGGTGCTTTTCTATCTTCTGTCACGTTATTTGTTAAGAACGGTTGCGGTTGGCAAAAGACAAGAAATACACCTGACCATATTCCATTTCATACATTTCATAGGTACGTACATGTGTGTCCTTCGTCGAATCAAATATTCTGTCTCTGAACTTGAAACTCTGTTATAAAGGATGGCAAAATACACAGCTACGACTATATACCTGGTGCGCAGCACTAGTTTATTTATTTATTCCCCAACTATGTTTACGATACCAAAATCATTTTAATATACCCCTACACGTAGAAAAAAATCAGTTTGGTTTACAATTTCATTTATTTATGCCTTAAAACGGAAAAAAAATGTATATACTTTCAGTTGTGACCTATATGTGAACTACAAAGAGACAATTTAAGGTTAGGCCGATTCAAATTTAGCCGAGCAATCAATTTGAGGCAACGGATCTTAAACTGGGTACATCCCAGAGGGACGACAATAAAGGCCTGCACAAACAGAAACCGATAAAGTCAACTGTGAGAAAGAGTAAAAATAACCATTCTGAGTGTACATTTTTAACAAAGTCACAAGGGCGACATTTTCCCATAGTAGGTGCCAGTGAATTTTCGCAGTGTACTGACCACAAATGGTAATTACCTCCCACGTTCATATTTGAGCCGTAAATATTTTAATATTATGAATAGTGGGGGTGAAGGAGTGCTTAGTAATTGGTCAGCTATCAATTGATTTAATTACTTTGGTATAGTGGTTTTTAAGCATGCGATGGCATGGCATGCAGCTATGTGGCTCTGTCACTTGGACAATATTAGCTAGTTTATCCAAAGCTTGGCTACAGGTACCTTATACTAGTTCGTAAAATACTATACAATGACCTAAATTCGTGACACCAAGTGACCAGTTGAGTTTGTTTTTGTTTTGTTTTGTGTTGTCAAAAGTGCTTATTGTATGGAAAATTCATTTAAATAAACATTATTTGTCGACGGTTAATGGTGTTTTTGTATTTAAAATTTAAAGCCCATTCGGTTAGTTATTGCTCTACAACAAACAGTGGTGTCCCCTCAACTAGTGCAAAGCAATTTGTTAACATTTCGGAAAAGGAAAAGAACTCCATTCCATTATAATAATTTTATTGTAATTTGATTTGATGGAAATGCACTGGCAATAGATAAGGACTAATGTTTTGTTGACCTATAAATAGGTATGCTACACTGGCGTACAAGTTATGTGCCATACGGGGTGTGGAAAAGTGATTGTAATTAGCTTATGACCCCGCGCCGTTGGCCCCTGCTTCCACCTAGAGAGTATAATCAATGAATGCCTTCATTTGAAATTATTGCTGTCATACGATTCAATCGATTGGTCGAGCTTATGAGTGTTACTTTTGCCCTTCGCGCTATAGGCCACATAAGCCATTCGTTCATCGTTAGATAGATGCAGAGTGGCCCAACAAAATGGGTGAAAACGTGCGGGTTGTCGTTCGTTGTCGACCAATGAACAAGAAGGAAAACGATATAGGATGCAAGGTGAGATTATTTTTTTGTTCGTTTTTTTTTTTTTTTCATTTCAATTTCACAATGAAAAACATTATTTCTAATTAGGAAATAATTAAAATCGAGGACTGCGCCGTAGTGATACAGAATCCTTCTGACCCGCTGGCGCCCGCGAAAACCTTTACCTTCGACAATGCGTACGCTGCAAAGGCCCCCACGGAGGCTCTTTACAATGACATTTGTTATGCGTTGGTGGAAAATGTCCTTGAAGGGTATAATGGAACGATTTTTGCCTACGGACAAACGGGATGCGGAAAATCGCACACGATGCAAGGGCCCGACAATGCGGATCTGCTTTCGACGCAACGCGGCATAATATCGCGCTCATTCGACCATATATTCGAGGCGATTTCGGTGGCAAGTGGCTTACAGTTCCTCGCTTTGGTCAGTTACCTGGAAATCTACAATGAGAATATCCGCGATTTGTTATCGCCGCACGAGAGCATCAATGCCAACCATCCGTTGAAAGAGATTCCTGGTGAAGGAGTGACCGTACCGAGTTTGTCCACGCACACGGTGCATAATGCAAGAGAGTGCGACGATTTGCTTAGGATCGGTGGAAAGAATCGAATGGTGGGAGCTACTCTCATGAATGCTGGCAGCTCGCGATCACATTCGATTTTTACGATAAGCCTGGAGCAAATCGAGACAAATCCGACGCCGGGGCAACGAGGGCCGGGCATACGCAAGGGCAAGCTTAATTTAGTGGACTTGGCGGGTTCGGAGCGACAAAATAAGACTGGAGCAACCGGCGACCGGCTGAAGGAAGCCACCAAAATAAATCTGTCACTGTCGGCATTGGGCAATGTCATTTCGGCACTAGTCGACGGAAAGACTAAGCACATCCCGTACAGAGATTCGAAGCTTACCCGGCTTTTGCAGGACTCGCTCGGCGGCAATACAAAGACTCTAATGATTGCGTGCATATCTCCTGCCGACTACAACTATGACGAGACCTTGTCCACCCTACGTTATGCCTCAAGGGCTAAAAATATATCAAACAAGCCAAAAATCAACGAAGATCCTAAGGATGCAATGCTGCGCGAGTATCAGGAGGAGATACTGAAGCTGAAGAAAATGTTAGAATCAAGTCAGACACCTGTGTCGTCGTCCGTTGAAGACAACACCCGATGGTTGGAGACGGAAAAGGCCAAACTGCAATACGAGTACGAGCTGGAGACTAACCGCCTAAAAGACGTACACGCAGTCCAGCAGAAGGAAAAGGAGGAGCTAGTGCGCGACATGGAACGGCTTAAGTCACACTACGACAACCAGCTTAAGGAACTTACTACCGTTGAAACAAACAACAACCGCTTGGGTATCACCAATCTAAACGATGCTCGGTCCGATGCTCAGATGCGCAGTACACCCAGGGACATTCAACTAGAAGTACAGAATCGAATTGAAATGATCAAGAATGCGCTGATAGGCGGCGAGCGGGCAAATGACGTTCAACTAAAGGAGAAGCGTCACAAGAAGAAACTCGCCGCCCAGGGGAGGCTCAGTGCACTGGCGCACGCACTCAGCCGCGTAGAACAATCTGAAGACAGGAATCTCCTGCAAGTGCACTACAGTAGCATCCAGCAGGAGCTCAAGGTGAAAAATGACACTCTTAAAAGCTATCGCCAGAAAATACGCGCTCTCGATCGAGAAGTTTCCGATCTGCAATCCGAGTTTCAACTCGATCGAGCCGACTATCTGGAAACTATCCGCAGACTAGAGAGAAATCTGAAATTTTACCAGCAACTTTTGGAAATGGCTCTGCCAATCCTGCGCAAGGACGGCAAGTACTGGTAGGCTATATAAATGTGTTTATTTTGTTTCGTGCTTATGTATTGTGCCTCCTCTTGCAGGGATCCAAGCGAAATTATGCGCACGTCAGTGTGGAATGACGACCTGAAGAGCTGGAAGCTACCCGAGGATTCCATGAATAGTTTCAAGCTACCACTGGCTGGTGAGTAAACTCTTCAAACTCACTATATACATTACCCAAAGGAAATCAAACAAAATTATACGCTCTACCTATATCTATGCATTAGTAGCACCGCCACAGCCACAATCATCAAGAACACCAGCACTCTCTTCACTCAGTAGACGCTCAACAACATTCACACCCTCCTTCCGACAACACAAGAAACGTCACACGCTTAAAGCAGAGGCACCCACCGCTCCACCGTACAAAGAAGCAGACAAAGCTATTCGCTTGTTGCCACTGACTGATGTTCGACAAACAAATTCGCACAGCACGGATGGCTTCCTCATTCAGGTTAGGGGGAATCAATTTTCTTTACATTTGAAATACATGTATGTATGTCACCTGCGAACCGGATGCAACTTTATGCAACTGCTGATAAACTCAAGTTTTTGATTTGAGTTTTCCTGATTCTTTGGCACAACTCATTTTCAACGGAAGTAGAGCACAGCTTTCAGAAAAGTATGATCAATCTTTTACGCGGGTGCATGCGGTTGGGGGAGCAACGAGCACGGGCGAACGCTTTTTGGCTGTTTTAAAATGTTTGGTATATGATTTGTAAAATATGTAACTGCACGTATCCCTGGCAGGATATTTGTTTATAAATGCTTGACATGCTAGTTATGCCATAAAGTAGATCCATATATATTTTTTGTTTTCTGAATATTGGGATACCAAATATTTTCAGCTTCGGCTCCCTCGGCTCAAACCCAGCGACTTGTACTAGACAACGCCAGCGACGAACACGATGTATCCGAGGAGGAACAGGTTCGTTTCGTTCATATTCGTATATACCTAGTGTTTGAGTGCGCCTAGCGTCTCTCTACCTCTTGGCAATTCAATATGAAAGTTACAAAGTCGATAAAGTTTGTAAAATTCGTTACAGAAGCTGGATCAGCCAATGGACAACGACGACATTGCCAGCAACTACTTTCGATCGCGACGCAATGTCGAAATAGTTCATCAGAGGAAAGGTTTTAATAACTGGAAAGGTTTCTTATAGCATATTAAAAATATAGGCTTTTCGTTTTAGATAAAAATGAAGCATCATCTTCTCTTTTAGACTTTACTATGCGCAGTCGCCGTTTACAGCAACCCCAATTGCCGCACAATCCCTTGCCAATGCCAACGCCGACGCCAATGCAGCAAGCGCGTAACATCAACTCCAGCTGGATGAGTCTTAGCTCAGCGGCAAGTAGTAGCAACAATAACCGAGTTCTATCCTCATGGTTGCCGCAAAATCATCGTTCAATGAGCAAAACTTGGTGTGGTCCTGGTCTTACTGGACAGATGCCACTGGCTGGCTCTCTCCAGAGACTTGACTCACCAATTGTAGATATTACACCGGCGGCAAGTGAGAGTCCAGGTAAAATCAACACCACGCACATGAGAATCGCATTTCCTTTGCTATAAAAGTATACAAATTTCAGTTTATTTCAGGGAAGGATTTCTATCGACAGCAGTCCACCCGACACCACAGCCATCAACAGTTGAGCCCGCCACTGACGATAGCCTCGAGCAATAGTTGTGCTAATAGTGACAGCGATTCGACTCTCGATTCGAGTACGATAATGAAGACAGACTATTTTTTACCTAGAATCAATCAATCGGAGACTCGTTTAATTGTTATGGCCCAGCAGCAGAGGCGGCCTCGTCGGGTGAGCGCCTTGAAGATACAGCGTCAGATTTAGCCATTCGTTTGAAGACAATACATGATATTAACTAAGTAGTATTTTTCGGTGTGTATTATAGATATATGTATATATGTTTGTACCTGAAAACGGTTTCGCTTTTTAAATTAAACGAATAAATTTCCCCTATTTACTTGAAATTGAAGTTTGCGCATTTTCCTATAAACAAGGACAAGAGCATCGTATGTTACATTGACAAACAACCACAAGTCTCCTTTGAAAAAAATGACGGCTCTAGCCAGGGTACTCCGTATGGGCAAACTATTCATCGTCCACACCAAATTCGAATCTAAACGAATATCTGCAGCAACGCACTCTAAATCCATACCATCATCTTCTCGACCTGTATTCGATGTCCTCGTTAAAATCCAAAATTATTATTAAACAAAAGACCAAGTGCCGATGTACGTATTTATTTTTTATTAAATTTTTAGCGCTTCCGCAAACTATTCGCGTGGGCATGACAATTGTATTTTTACCAGCCTTTTGTTTTATTTCTAAATATGAAACAAGTCGAAATTTTTGGAGAGAAAAAGAGACTAAAAGCTAAAATTATACCTACCAAAAGATGTAAACAAGTCACCTTAATCAGCTGGCCATGTTTTGTAAAAATATGACGAGAGCTTTCACATTAAGACAGTGCCCAACGATGACTGAAAGCACTACATTTCGATCGCACAGTGTATACGGTATAACGACCTTCCTACGTATACTCAGATCGAATCCTTCCGCTCATCATATGACCTACCATGACAATGGAAAGCTTGCGCAAGCAGACAAATGTTAGTACAAAGAGAGCAAAAATTGGCATGCGGAAAATTCCAAAAGAAAAACCAAATCCAAGCACGCACACTTTTACCAAAAATTACCAACAAAAAAAAAAAAAATCTGACCGCGTTCCTGTGTTCTCAACTCACCTCTTTGAAAAACCACCCGCTGATGTTGACAACAAATTCACAGGAAGACACAGTGGCTTTTCATGTGTCTTATAATAGACGGCCAATTTCTTTTTTCGAAACAACACACCGGGTATAGAGAAGAAACTATATACACACAAATGAGATTGGTACATCTATTTTCTACGTCCGTGTCTGTTCGATTTTCAACAAAAAAGTGTGTGTTTCACTTTCAGAAAGAAAGAAAAAGATGAATCAAACAAAAAACACAAAACAGAAATACCGTCGAAAAGTTTATTTTTTGAAATATGTTCGTTGTTGTTGTCGTGTCGCTGAGTTCCATATTTTGCATAAGGCCTCAGACGCGCCGCCGTGCGAATTGAAACGACATTTACGGCAAAAACGATTTCGGAAAGTGTGATTTATTTATTATTTACTTATTTAATAAGTTCAGATTAAATTAAAAAAAAATACATACTATGCTGATCGAGTTCGACGTGGTCGTTGCATAGCGGTTATGTGATCGATATTTCCGAAAGGAAGAAAAAAAAAATCCGCCGTCCACTGTGAAATTTAATTATACTAGAAAAAAAAACTCTTATTTTGTTTGAAGTTAAAAAATAAATAAAAAAGAAAAAAATATGTTTTGTTTTTGGGTGCAAAATTGCAATCATGAAAATTACTTGTGAGTTACAAAACATACATATGTATATATTTAGCTCTATGTATATATGTATGTAGTGTTATTATTATTATTATTGTTGTTAATATTTTTGTTTTACCCAATGTAGGATACTCCATTGTGAATAACCCATTCATAGTCAATTCCATTGCCCTTTCGCACCTAAATCGAAGCGAATTTGCGCTATTTATCTACACCACTATAGACGAATAGAGAATTTAATTTTAGTTTTCAAATTTTGTGAATAGAAAAGTTAAACAAATAATAGTCCAACCAACTCCAAAATGCAATTAAACGAAAAACAGAGGTAAGCGACATTCTTTTTCACAAATTCAAATGCCATTTGCGAGATAAACTTTTGCTCGAATTTTTATCAAATGATTATTATCTATATTTTTAATTTAGCAGCTTTTCTTAATACTACTACAGTAAGGTAGCTATGAATAAGGCGTTTCGCGTGGGCGAATGTTTTTTTTTTAATTTGTTATATTTATATTTTTTTTGGAAATTTATACTTCAACGACACACTTTAGAAAATAGAAAGGAAACACAATTTTATGAGAGCGGTTTTTGTTTAGCTGTCAAGTTATCGCTTCTTAATTTTTTATAAGAAAGAACACTCACACGTGCTGGTGCCGCGGGAGAACACAAGAACACAGTTTTATAGAAATCTGAGACGCCTTAATGTATATAAATAAATATCCGTCAGAAATTGTTAAGGATTTACCAAAAAAACGACTGCATTTAAGAATTTCCTCATTTCACATTTGAATGATGAACAAATCAACGAAAATTGGCGTCTCCCGCCAGCCTAAAATTTATGAGATGCTATTCATGTCACCTCATTCCTTAAAACATCAGCGCTACCTTTTCATAATTTCAACATGGTGCTTTAAATATAATTAAATTATTAATAACCCGGCAACCTGTTGATTACGGACAAATAGATTCATATAATGTGCCCAAGCCCGCAAGCCCAATGTCAACAGTCAAACTCGTATGCTGTATATGTAAATGGGAGCTTCCTTTTTATATTAGACAAATTGTTTGCATTGCATGTCACTTAATTATTATTGTTAGATAAACAAACCAATTGGAATAAAAATTCTACGAATGCACCTTTGTTATTCGCCGGGTTTGAGTGGACGTGGACGTGTGTTTGCTTGATGTTGACATCTCATCGCACTAGAGATTTAAATTCGAATTTCGATTGCCAAATAAATGCGATTTTTCTATTACAATATTAGTTTAGAGCGTAACTGAGTTGCACTACGGCATTAAACGATAATTGTCCGTGAAAAATTGTTCTAATTTTTAAATTCAATGTATATCTATATTACATATACCCTCCAACAAGGTGGCTAAAAGGCAAACTGAATTTTATAAAAGTAGGCCGCTAAAGCCAATCACATGAAAAATATTGCTGTGACAATGTTTTGAAATTCTTCATGTCTACAATTTAAGCATCGCTCCGGTCCGAAGAAATTCGATTGCAATCCGTTTGAGACAACGGGGTAAAGGAAAACATTTCCTTAGATGGAAGGAGACCTTAACCAACTTGTAAGACGCACAGACGATCATGAAACGAAAGCACACTAAGTACAGAGGACCAAGGACTGTAGCTACAGCGCCACTTTTTAGCTATAGTAAAGTTTGGAGCGGTTACAGCCCTTTTCCTATTGAAAAATGTTACTGCTCGCCCACCGGATACTGTCTAGTCCGCGCTATTGGGGTTAAAAAAAAAAGCAAGAACGAGTTGTCACATGTCATCAAAGATGATTTAAATTTACATTTAAAAAACAGGTTCAAACTCACTTACGTCCGTTTCACGGGCAATACGAAGATACCTTCCATTTTATACTAACCTAGGACTTCTCTCCCATACCTAACCCTACCTTAACTTTCCTATATTACAAATAAACTGATGGCGCATATTTTTGAAAGTAAGGCGACTTATGGAAAAACCACCAGTTTAGTGGAATAACCTCTCACGTTTTGTACTGTTTAATTTGAAGTAATTTTACAGAAGAATATGTTTCGGCCTTCTCTGTTCGAGCTACTGCTGATGCAATAAACTGATTCATGATTTAAAAGAATACAAAGGCGTAACGAGAACAAAACAAAATACTGCGACCATCCGTCACTGGGTGGAGATTTTAAAATAGGAAAATGATTTTCCAGGAAAATACACTCCAAGGCACAATAGATTGTCACCCGGAAGTTAATAGTACATCTATGAATAAGACGGTCGCGTGGGTCAGACCATATTAGCTGGACAAAATCGATGACTAAAAGCTGAGAATACAACTAGGTATACAGTCGAGAGTCCTCCACCTCTAGACTTGAACTAGATATTGCGTATAGTTGACACGCGATTCTTATCCTATGTTCTATGACTGCACACGTGCCCTTTGTTATGCGCTATTCAAATTTTTTAGCGTCTTCTCTTTGAGTTTAAAAAGCGAAAGATGTGGGTGGCCTATTAGTCAGTCGAAAACTAAACGTTCAGTTCAAAAGCCACCACACGTTTACCGAATATATTCACTATGTATGTAAAGGTATGTTGAATCCTATCAACCTGAGACATTTTAATTTACAAAAATCACACACAAAAATAAATGTAGATACGGCGAAAAATGTTCGCTAGCTAGAAAACGTAGAAGCAAATTAACAGCAACGTGTGCAGGTAAACTTTTATATTTAGAAATCTCGAATCGACTCAGCGTTTTTGTTTCTTTTTGTTGTATGATGTACGCAAACTATGGGAAGTCGCTTTTACCTGACGGACAGATGCTATTCGCAGATTAATTTCCGCAAGTAGTTGTTGTTCTTTTTTTCTTTTTTCTTTTTAAATTTAGTCCTGCGAAATATTGATATATGATATGCCTTGTTCTCTTTTGTACTAAAGGGACCAAAGGTCTGCCAATTTGTGCTGAATTCAGAAGAAGCGTTTGAAAAACCTCAAGGCGGGGGTTGAGTGAACATCATGTATATATAATGCCGCACATGCAAAAGGGTTGGGGCATTTTGTCCTGCGGCCTATTAAAAAACATCTTCTCAGTGAGACTGGACAGTCTAAATTACCCCTTTTGAGGAAATTTTCCGTCTAATACCAGGCACTGACTGACTTCAATTTGACAATGTATTCCCTTTGATTGACAGTGAAATATTGTGGGGCACAGTATAATTAGCATGGACAGTAAAATGTTACAAGACTATAGCTTCCATGCACCAGCTTTTCTCCCTATACTAAAGTTGTTCAGCGTTACCGCCTTAGATGAATCCATACAGAACCCGGATCGTTTATTTTTAATCAGCCTTGTATCGCCAAAATGCTGAATAATTGGATATAAACTTGTAAAGAGTTGAGAAATTGTAATAAATGTGATAAAAATTTATAGGTAAATGAAACCATTCAGGGCTAGCTATTTTTTCGCTATTGTATTCTAAACGGGACGTATCTGTGGAAACGTGCAATAAACAGGCAATACGCCAAAGCTTTCACATATGCAAATGAAAATTTCTTTCGGATGCATTCAGCCATTGCAAACTGTTTTTGGTTTCAAACTTAAGCTTCCGAACGCGTTTTCACTTAAATTATAATTTGTACAATTCGAAATATAGCATAGCTTTGAGAAACTATAGGAAGGTCTTTTCATTTTTCAAAAGAGCCCGCAGTTGATTTTTTGAAAAGGACCTAGTTTTAATTTTTTGTATCTTGGTCAAAAAAATGTTCAGCAATTTGTTCAATACTGAAAAATGATGCAGTTCATGGTATTGATAGCGAATTCCGTAGCTATCCATATATTACAACACACAAGTCACTAAGCAACTCAATTAGAGCTATTCCATTTCCAATTTCCAGACAGTCAACCATCCCCCGCAACAACCAAATTAAGGACATGCGTGTTTATAAAAAGCTTCGCCACAAGGCATTGAATACGTCAAAAAATACATGCCAAGCCTTCTTTCAATCTACCACCACAACTCGAAAATCAGGTGAACTTTAGGTTACACAGTCCAATGGAAAGTCCACAAAAACACTCCGAACCACCGCTGTCGGACACATTAGGCTGTGCACAAACGATTTAACGAACATAAATCCCAGTTTAAACGTGACCCATCCAACCAAACGAAAGAAAAAAATATAAAAATACCTAGTGCTGGACATTTAACAGAATAATCGATTAAATTAACTACTTAAACAAAGAAAAAAAAATTTATAACAAAATTGTGTATGTGCAGTTTTCGTTTCCCATCCTTTGCCCCTTTGATATATGTTTTCCAAGTTTTCAAATATGCATAAAAGATATTGCTCGCTGTGTAAAGAATAAACCAAATTTTGATAAGCTGTTTCTAAATCGTGCTCATAACTTCTTCTTCCAATAAGTTATTAATGAAAAAAATTCAAGAAATATATATATGTCCTTATACAATTTATAGATTTTTCAAAGCAATTGCAATTGTTCTGATTTCGTTGGAAAATCGTTATCTACATGTGGATGTGGAATTCATGAGTCTAGGGATTGCATAAAACTCGAGGGTAGACTGCCAAGGAACCATCGTTAACTAAAGTAGCTTCCAATTGATAAAAACTAGAACCGACTAAAATAAGTAGTGAGTACCTATGTGCGCGAGTGAATAATAATAATCTGGATATTATTCATATTCGATTTTCTTTTTCTTTTCTTTTAACCCGAGCATATGTAGATACTTTTCAAAGTCAAAGCTATGTACGTAAATGACACACAGCTTCTCAGTGGTTCATTTTTCCTCTCTGAATAAAAAAACATATAAAATAAATAGGGATAGGCTTGCAGATAGTCTGTTTAGCGTTAATATGCTTAAGACTTTATAGAACAAAGCAATTTGTATTTGAGGTGCATATAAACAAATTAAACGCTCTGTGTGCATTACAATTTCTCTGAAAGGGTTCTTCAAAGAAGTCCTGCGCGTCTAACTGTGTAAAGAAAAGTTCCTGAAATAATTCATAGAGTGAGAAGGAGAAACAAGCAATGGAATTTATATCCGTTTAATCCTTGCGGCTTTCCCCAGTGTATTCAGCAGTACATATAAGTTTTTTCTTTTCTGCCGTTAAGGAACAAGAAATACTACTATTTGAAGGTAAGAATATTTATTTTAAAAGTAAAAAATGAGAACAGCGCCACTCGTTTCACTGTGTTTTGTATTATTTTTGTACTGTATTTTTGAGAAACAGAAATAGTATAAATGAGAACGATGACGATGAGTAATCCTAGGAAATCCTGCTTGAATAAACTTTTGAAAGCTTAACTGCATTCGAAATTTATACATGTACATATGTTATTCGCTGCAGTGAATTCAATTGTGAGTGTTTTTCAATGAAACAGTACGAAATACAATGTCAATGGCCTTTCCTAAACAATGCACTGTAGAACAAAGAAGGTCTATATATATATTTTTAAAGAAAAACTATTCTCTGTACAGGAAACGGCTAACTAGCATGCAATTTATGCCTCAATTTAGGGGTTGACTGACGGCGGTTACACCTTTTTGTTAAATTCTGTGCTGTAAATTATTGTCCTTTCAAGGTGTGTGACTCGCCTTGCCTCGCCTATATTTTTTTATTCTTTATACGGCAATAAACTACTTAGTTAATTAGGTCATGAAACTATTTCATTTCTCATAATATCAACCATGCAATTTTTTTAAAAGGACTGCTTATATGCGCAAATTTTTTTTGTGGGGATTGCGATTCCGCGTGAAGATCAACATTTTGGGAGATACCCATCCACAACAATAATAAACCGTGGGCGGATTTTCTCACATCCAACCGCATTCCCCATGCTACCTATATATACAACAAACAAAGTATGAAAGGGAATTCGAAGCTTTTTTGTTGTATCTTATTAAAATCTGTCAGTATTTACGAACCTATGGGTAGGTATGTCTGTTGCCTAACGAAAACACATAAGTCAAACATAGTTCCCTGCTTCTACACAACTTTGCGTAAGGAAACGAAGTTTACCTAATGTGGCTAATTCATTATCGTTAGTGGACAGATCCAAGAACTGATGTGTAAGGACACTGGTTGATTCTACTTCTAAGCTGCTGCAAATTGACAGATTTATAATTGGGACTCACAGTGCTAGCGCTACTTTCTTTGGTCTATTTCGGAACTTAATTTTATCTTTCTATTCTAATCGCATCACATACACAATCATAACAACATTACAGTTCGATAAAAAAAATGACAGCTGGTTCGGATATTTTTTAAAGCAAGGAACATTTAATATTGATCAAATAAAGAACGACGACTTTGAAAAGAACTCAATCAAAATTAAATTTCAACGAAGTGACAGTGACAGCTGACTGACTTGATACATATCAGTTTTGATAAAGCTAGATCGGTCACATGGGCAGCTGTGTCAGTTGACGTTTATGGAGGAATAGCCGACGAATCTAGTCAGGAAATTCGTGACTGAGTACAAAGTTGACAGTTCGCATAAGTGGAAAAGAAAAAGTGATGTTTCCGACCAATCTATTGTTTGCGTTCAGGTTACATGACAACAACTAAGTTTTTGAATGTGCCCTATAGGCTGGTACGCTGTTCGAGTGAAGTGAAATTCTCACTCCTCTCCAAAAAGTGCTGTGAAATTGAAACGTCAAAAATTTAATGCGACGGACAATAAAAGCCAAATGAAATAGCTTAAGTAACGCCCCCCACATATCACTTTTTTAACAACTAATTTTTCACTTCAACAGCGTATTGCCTAGTGAAATTTTCACGGGGAAAGTTCATTTTGACAATTCGCAGTGAAAATTTTGTATGAAAATTTGGATTTCACTCCAACAGCGTACCAGCCTTATGTTTATGAGCATCCGTGTACAATCCAAGAAGAATGTACCTAGTCTAAATTAAGGTTAATAGACGATCTCACTTTTGGATAAATGGATATAAACTAGTTACAGGTCTTAAAACAAGATTTCACTAGCAAACTTAACAAAAATGTCTGACTTTTTTCTGTATTTTCGTTTTTTAATAAAACCTTAAATCTACTGAAAATCGTGTTTTTCAACAAAAGAGGAGGCCATTCCTGTCTGAAGTGATATGAACTGGCAACAACGTATACTCACCACGCTTTCCAAAGAGGTGTGTTATTGTGATAATGGAAAAAATCTAATAAGAAAGAGAGGAGAGCTCATTCTAAATCAGCAGAAAACAGAAAGTGGTAGCTGGTAGCTAGCATTATTTTTATTTCACAATTTCTATTGTTGTATTTGGTATTGGTATCATGATGGTAGCTTTTGCTTCCCGTCGTCACCCAGTTTGCATTTGCAGTGAGTTGTCTGTTGTCATGTCATCCATCTTCTTGCGGGTGTCATGTCAAACTGATACTACATCCAATAAAACAAATTGAATTTTCATTAGTTTACGCGCGATACTTCTATTATTCTGTAGGTGCTTGTTACTACGGCTGGTTTAATCTGTTAATTCGCTTTGTAGAGTGCTGCTTTTTATTTACTGTATTTCCTTTCGTGGACTTATAACTCATATGAAATGCGATGCTTGGCACACTCCAGGAGAATTGTCTTCATGTAACGTTTAATTGCAATCAGAATCACCTTAAAATCATCGCGCAGTGTTTTGTTTATTGTTCATTGTTAATTGTCTGTCAAATGATTGTGTACCCGAGATTTCCACAACTTCCTTTAGTAATCAAAAGAAGAAGAACAACAACAAAACTAACAACTAGTAGCATATTGTTAATAACAAACGAACTACTCTGCACTTGTAATAAATTGGAATAAGGGTAAAGTCATTTAATTGTTTAAAGAGTGTTACGTGTTCGTCTGCTGGGATTTTAACTAAACTAAAACTAAAGAAATTAATTGTTGCAAATGTTATTAGTGCTTGTTAACATTCATATAGATTTAATAATAATATTTGCCTAGTGGTGTTTTGTTTAATGGACCTGGATAATTTCTTATTATTCCAATTAGAGTAATTTTTACAAGCCTTGCATGTTTTTGTGTTCTTAATTTATGGGTTTTGTGTTACACACCCACAGCTGCAGACTGTGTGTGTGTGTGAGCGATGGGCAATGGAACAAGGCCAGTCGGACATAAAGAACAAATTAATATCGCATTTCGATCTATTAAAATCCAATTGTGGGTAATTTATTTTAATCGAGAATTAAATTTCCGATGCAAAATGAGAGCGAGTAGGGCTGCGCTATAGGAAAACCTACACCACGTAAGGTCTTATCGGGGGTATCACAATCGCGCTTTTCGCGTTGTTTTCCATTGACCACTGTTCGGATGTGGATTCCCCTCAGTGCACAGTGCTGCCGGTGCAAATACGAAGTGTAGGGTCAATGAAAGTTTAGTTGTTCATCGAAATATAGGCCACTAAGTGGGAAAAAATTGCTTACAGCTGGGAATCGTGCACGGGTATGTTTTAGGCCATTGAAGGAACACTTTCTGTAGTTTTCGCAAAACAACACTTTAGTTGTTTCCGAATTAACTTTAATTGGCTATCGCAAACGCAACTAGATTCGACGGGAGCTTGCTCCTAGAATGGGGGTGTGTGGGTTTTGAGTTGGGACACTCTAAAGCTGCTTAAATCGCAGGCAGATCGATTGGTTTGCTAGGTGCTTGCAGTTTACACATTTTACAAAACCAAGCCAATGGAAAACAATATAATATTTGACAGTTATTTGCTGTGTGCTTGCTTTCCCTTTCAAATGATAACCACTTGTCACCGACAGCGCTGTAGGCTACGGAACTAGTATATTATGTAGTATAGAGGATAACATCAAACATGACGAAAACATTATTCTTTGTTATTTAATAAACGAATAATTTTCAATTGATATTCCTGCACAATTACAATTTGAACATTTTCATAGACGAGACGATGATGAAGGCGCCAACCCACATGAACAGCTACGTCACAGTAATGAAATAAGACCGGGTAATGCGCTTCAACGCTCGGCGACACTTCCTGCAAACCCAAAACGATTAGGTGTCCGAAATCGGGTCACATTTCGTGTGGGTTCTCCCGGACAAACAGAGGAACGAAATCCCCAGCATCACAATAACAATAATCACAACCATCATAATAATAACAGAATGACATCTGAAGACTTACTACAGCCCGGCCATGTGGTCAAAGAGCGATGGAAGGTTGTCCCTTTTCTAATTCAATTCTTTTTTATTAGGTGTAATGTGACAGTTTTTCTTTTTGTTTGTTTGCTTTTTAAACAAAAAAGGTTGTGCGTAAAATAGGCGGTGGCGGGTTTGGTGAAATTTACGAAGGTCAAGACTTGATTACTCGCGAACAGGTTGCCTTAAAAGTGGAATCGGCACGCCAGCCAAAGCAAGTCCTCAAAATGGAAGTTGCTGTTCTGAAAAAGCTTCAGGGCAAGGAGCATGTGTGTCGATTTATAGGATGTGGCCGCAATGATCGCTTTAATTATGTCGTGATGCAACTGCAGGGTAAGAATCTCGCTGAGTTAAGACGTGCCCAGCCTAGGGGAGCCTTTTCACTTAGTACAACACTACGCCTGGGACTGCAAATTTTGAAGGCAATCGAATCGATCCATTCGGTGGGGTTCTTGCATCGTGATATCAAACCGGTAAGCTAAGAATTGTTCAAATTTGTTGTTACCTTCGACATATTTCGTAACTAAGATGCAAACAAATTTAGAGTAACTTCTCGATTGGCCGGCTGCCGTACAATTGCCGGCGTGTATACATGTTAGATTTCGGATTAGCACGTCAATACACTACGGGCACGGGTGAAGTGCGATGTCCACGAGCAGCTGCTGGTTTCCGTGGCACCGTGCGTTATGCATCGATAAATGCCCATCGCAACCGAGAGATGGGAAGGCACGATGATCTATGGTCATTGTTCTATATGCTAGTCGAGTTTGTCAATGGTCAGCTGCCATGGAGAAAAATCAAAGACAAGGAACAAGTAGGCCTAACCAAAGAGAAGTACGATCACCGTGCTCTACTGAAACACCTTCCATCCGATCTGAAGCAATTTCTTGAGCATATACAGTCCCTGACATATGCGGATCGACCGGATTATAACGTAATTAATCGCACACTAGGTCCTTGCTTAAATGTTTTCTCATAATGCACATATTTTAGATGCTGATCTCATTATTTGAACGTTGCATGAAACGACGAGGTGTTAAAGAATCCGATCCATACGACTGGGAGAAGACAGATGTCATCGGTACTACCGCCACTACTCAGGTCAATAATGTTCATGCTCAGACTAAGAACGAATATGTGCATGGAAATGTGACACAAATGACTGTTGCAGCATCGAATGCGAGTGGGACTGAATATGTAGGTTCTATTTTATCCAATCTGGTCAGCATCATCAGCGTTACTCATTTTACAGATTAGGAGAAGAAACGAGGTTGACACGGCGCAGTTGGCCTCTACGGAGCCTGCCAATCACTTGAAAGACAAGGTAATTCTAAGTAGAAATATACAAAACAATTTTAGTCTGGTGTTGTTATTATTATTTTTATTATTAGATTCTTTATTTTCATCTAAATTAGGGTTGCAATTATTGTTTAAAATAAAGTTTAATATACAGCTTCGCTAAACGGCCGTCTGCCGTTTTTACAATACAGTTGTTATAAAAGTATATTTTTATACCGACACTCGAAATATATATATAAATTTAAACAAACTAGAAAAGAGATTATTCTGTTATGTTGAATATATGTTGAAATATGCGTACATGCTTCGTAAGAACAAAGTTTCCAGCAGCAAACTAACGCTTAACTCAAATGAATGATTTCTGCAATTCGAAAATCCACTGCTACGTCTTACTCGACACTATTTCTTCACAGGTTGATAAAAATTGCAATGCCACGACATCGCAACGCAATGAAATCATACTGAATGCTATTTTCAACCAGAACAATAGCTGTCAGCAACAAAATCTCCAACAACAGCAGCAGCAACAGCAGCAACAACACCAGATCAGTGCCAAAATGCCGAATGTTGTTGGTGTGGGTGCAATTATATCTAATGACCAGTTGACACAACAAATGTCAACTGGTCTTATGAAATCTGCTACCACAACCGCCATACCGAATGTTGCTTCCAATACGACGGCTCAGTCCCTACTCCAGCAGCAGCAACAGAAGCAGCAACAACAATTGAACAACACCCACATTCAACAGAATAATTCAGCTCCCTTGCAACCGATGGTACGTGCTATAGCACGCCAAGATATTGAGCTTAGTTTTATCTTCTTTTCGTTTCAGTTCCATCAGGGTGTTCCAATCGAGTCGCTTATTGATTCGCCTGCCACAAAATCATCTCGATTTCAGGGACTTTCGTCCATTATTGGTGTGCCGGGCGCAGATTTACAGCACAACTTGACACCCACAACTGGAAATGGTAGTGGTGGTGGCGGCTCATTAGCTGGTGATATCCTTCCTAAGAAAACATACTCAACAACAACAGTTACTGATGGAGGAGGAGTCAATCCAAATGCGGTTTGTAGCCCGGCCAAAGCTCGGCGATCGACGTCTCAGATCGATCAAACCGAAACCGATATCCATGCAAATGATAATATGGCCAATCCGGCAGGTCATAAATCGCAGGACAAATCAACGTATGGCAGGTTACGGGTACTCACAGCACCTCCCAGCTGTGTACACGAACTGATCGCATCTGAGACTGGGTCGCCACGAGAAAATGATGCTTCTCCATTTTCGTTTGATGCCAACAAAAGTGCAGACTACCTTCGTAACAATCGAAACCATCAAAATGTAAGCGCTGGCGAGTCCGGGGGTCGTGTAGTTGCTTCAAGTGGTGGTGGTGGTGGTTCAGCGAACGCCAGCAGTGCTGGCGGGTGTGCTTCCGGTCGCCGCTCCAACTTAAGACCCTCGCCAGGCACCGGCACTGGTTCAACTCAACGACTAAGTGGCGGTACAACTCGTGATCACTCTGTAACACAGTTTGCTCTAATAGACGACGAAAATGTCTCAGCGCTACAACAGATGACAAAAGGCGGTGGTGCCTTAACACTAGCCTCACAGTGGAAAAGCCAATTCGATGACTCAGAAGAAACCACCGACAACGAGTGGAAACAAGAGCCACAGGTAAGCACATTATACTTTAAACGTTTCACTTAACATAGTGAATATGTTTGAAGTCGTGTCTTGTTCCCAATTTGCACCAAATAACTCTGATCCTTTTATTTGTTACCGGTTTTCTCTGTTTTCATTTATGTTGTTTACTTTTTTACGCCTTTGTTTTCTTTTTTATGTTTTTTTTTTTATTGTGTTCTTTCTTACAGAGTCCCGATCACAGAGGTAAAAGTCATTTAGTCTCACAATCACAACCAAATTTAGTCAGTAAGCAACCGACCTCGCGAAAGCGTGACGCTAAACGGAAAAAGTATGTTTCAAATTTATTCTTTATAATATTTTTCTCTCTCTCTTCTTTTCTATCCATCTGTCGATTAGTTTGAGTCAATTTTTAAAGTACAAAAAAAAACACACACTATATAGTAGAATGGGTTGGTGTCAACATTCTGAATGGACCAAAGTTCATACAGAATAACGACCCGCTCTGCTATGTGGTGGAATTACTGAAAACCGCGCTGCACTAGAATAGAGGCAGACAACTTTGGCAAGTAAAATTGATATTTTTTCCGTTCAATAGCATCGAGAAAGAAGTAGTTAACCCCGTGTCCGGGCAAGGTGTGTCTAATGGACGTTGCTTATGTTTAAACGTTATGTTTTGGTATTGCCATTAGTGTTTTTGTGGTAAAAAAGAAACACATTATTTATGGAACGTGAACGGGCAGCAGTGTCCAAAGGACACACTCGATAAAGCCAATCAATTGCTTTTAAAGAAAGTACAACACCAAATTATTTAAAGATTTCGAAAAGAGTGCTTTCTTCACATTTAATTTGATATATTTTCAGCAATGCCGTGTATCGGACACATTAGTCCGATTGTGTAAGTAATATTCTTTGCC
This sequence comes from Cheilosia pagana, assembly GCA_936431705.1. Classification (NCBI taxonomy): domain Eukaryota; kingdom Metazoa; phylum Arthropoda; class Insecta; order Diptera; family Syrphidae; genus Cheilosia; species Cheilosia pagana. The sequence goes on from OW386171.1 coordinate 5,350,982, forward strand.
CGGACAAATTTGATGCTAAACGATAGATTCGGTTGTGTTTATAAAACGAAATTCACATTTATCTGTACCTTTCTTCTTAACGCTTAACTCTCATAATCATTTTCTATTTGTTCCCAACCACATGCAAGGAGAAATGCCAATTTTACTTCCTACAGTCGTCTGCTTTTGGGAGCGCGGTGTATATATTGTATATTTTTTTCTTTACAACAAAAAAAAAAACATTGTTGGTCTTCATTCGGTAAACAAATAAGCCTAACACTCACATTTATCCAGGTGCAATCTTAATATAGCCGGTATCGAAAACTATACCAACTTACAAGAGTCTTTACCTCACTGTTGGTCAGAGCCAGCGTTGGGTAATATATTGCGAAGGGATCTAGAGCCGCCTGTCATACAACAGGCTGCATTTGATTATACAGTAAGAATAAGACGTTTGATTTTCTAACTATTCACTCATTACTTGTGCTAATTAAGCTGCTTGCTATATGCATACATACATATATATTTACGTTGCATACATTCTCTCCTCGCTATCATCACTAGTTTATGTATCATACTTTTATTTCATTCGTTTTCTATGCACTTGCCCGCATTCTCAGTTTGTCCAAAAGCTTCACTTGATATGTTTGCTGCCTCATTCGCTTTGCATGTGTGGATGAAGGTGCATTTATTCCAGAGTTGTAACTAATAACGATCATTGAACACGATCACGATGATCATCAGATATGCAGGGTAAACGCATCCATTGGCATTTCAAAGCGTCGCTTTTGTTTTGTAGAAAGCTAAGCCAACTAAAACCTGATCGTTTTTACCTTTACAACTCTGTTATTAATTTTGTTTAATTTAATAAACGTTTCTTTATACACACAGTCAAAGTTTGATAATATAAAAATGAACTCTATCTTAAAAGGTTTACCGCATGGACATCACACGAAATGTGTGCGTTCGGGAAATTTGTTCGGAGGTCGCCAATGCAGCTGCTGTCACAGGTAACAACTTTACCACAATGAATAACTGCAACAACATCATTAACAACAACACTATAGCGAATAACAACAACAACAATAACAACGGACGTCTGGCAACAACGAAGCACCGAAATAGCCTCCCAAATGTCGCATTTCCAGAGTTCTCAGAACTTCAGATCGATGGTGCATTAAATCTTCCAGTCAAAGGCAACGATCCTATGGCATCGGGGACGACGGTGCCGGCGGGTGACAGCATAAAGCTTCTGGCCTCTACAAATATCTTTCAGTCAAACTGCGAATTAAAGTTTATTCCATGGAGAGTTGAAACAACAACAACAACCACTACAACGACGACGCCCAATAACGTTGGCCAATTGTTACAGCAACAATTACTTCAGCAGCAGCAACAGCAAGAACAACAACAACAACAACAGCAGGTGCCACAAGAACAACAACAGCCGAATTCGCATCAAACTCAGATAACCACCGCTGGTAGCGACGAAACAACACACGACGAAGGTTGTGCAGTAAGCGGACGTTTGGAAATTAGAGTGATTCCGCAAGGTAAGCCACAATAACCAGCCTTTACCTTTATATATTGACAAAGTGTGCCCAATTTTGAACAGAGAGTCCAAATCCCGAAGAATCAGTATACTACGATGCCTTAGCAGCTACTGGTGCCACTAGCAATGCAGCAATGTTCAACAATCCAGCAACAGCAGTCAGCAATTTGAATAGTAAAACACCAGCAACACAACCGACAAGCAATTTCGATGCAAAGAACAATAGACATAACAGCCAGCGAAACGTTAACAATAACAGTAACAAAGGTATACCTTCTTCAACTTTAGCTCATGTGATAGGCAGTGATCCTGCAGTTGATGCCCTCAAACTAAAAAAATACAAAGTTATAGCAGTTAATAATAGCGATTTAAATGATACGAATACCACAGATACCACAGCCGAAGATGGACACAAAGAAGTAGATGGCGATCAGTCACGTCAAGTTGATGATCTCATAAAAACTGCCCCACTTAAAGCAAATAAGTCGTCTTTACGTCAAGAGGATGGTGCAAAGGTACTACCGCCAGCTGATGCGTCGGGTTCTGCGCCAACAACGACGACAACAGTAACCGAGACCACAACAACAAGTGCTGCGACATCAACAGGTACAAAAGGTGATTCATCTTCTTCTGCAATAAGCGGTGCGGCACCATCAAATGGCATTGGCGGTGGCACCGGTTGTATTGGACTTGGTGCTAGTAAAATTCCAATTTTGAACCCCAACCTTCGCCTTTCCAAATGTGCTTCATGGGCTGGCTGTGATGCTGCCGCTGCAGCTAACCTATTTGCCAATAATATTGGAAACAATGTTGCTGTAAACAGTGGCGGTGGTGGTGGCGGCGGCGGCGTTGGTGGTGTTGGTGAAGGGGTTGGTAATATAAGTGGTGGTGGTGGTTTTCTTGGTGGATATCAAAATCCTGATTTTGCGGAATTAACTCCAGGTTGGTTATAAAGAGACACTAAGCCATAGAAACTACCATTGTCTCACAGTTATCGTATGTGTGTTTTGTCGGTTGATTAACATTTTGTTTTTTTTTTAAATGGGTTTATTTTTTTTTATATATATAGTTTAATTTACTATCACGAAACAACAACGCTGCAAATATTGTCACATGTGAAAAGGTGAAATCGCCTTCAGCACAACTCACTGTAAAACACTTGGTTCTCTATTAGTTTGGTTTTGGTTCAAAACTTGTATAGCTGCACCTTATAATATTGTTTTCTTTTTTTGTTTCGTTTTTCCATAAAGTTTTTCTTTTTTTAATGTAAATAAATCAAAAAATGTATTATTTTCCTAAAGATGTTGAATACAACAAAAAAAAAAGAAGAAAAATAAGAAAATAAGTTTTTAATTTTTGTCACTTCGCTGTTAAGTACACTTTTGCAAGAAACTTTTGCTCCTACCCAGCAACAACATACAAAACAAGAACACATCAATTTAGAATAAATATTTGGAAATCTTTTTTAATTGCAATCAATCCATAAAGGACTGAGAAGGCGCCGTCAAACTGATAAATACATCACAGATCCATCGCAGTTGAACCTACGATTCACACGTCCCAGATCTCGAAATAGCAGGTAAGAGTGATTGTTATTTGTACACTAGTGGGCTTTGTCCATACATACATGAAATACAAGATCCCCAGCATATGTATTTATAATCTGAGGAAACATATCTGTTCTTTATTTTGCCCCTAGGACACAAAGTATTCCACCGCATTTGCTGGGCCAGTTTGAGGATCATTCGTCGGATAATAGTGAGGAGAGATCTCTCAACCAACGGGCTCAGCTTGCTGAACACAACAACAAGTCGGAGCTATTGAATGAGGCAAACAAGATGTGTACGCCTCCCGTGTTGAATCGAAATGGTAACAGTGATATTGATGCGATGCATCATCCGTTTGGTAGTAAGTTTGATAGTCCTCAAGAGCTCGACGTCTACACCACATTGGCCAGAGACCTTAGTCTAGCGGCATCAGAGGCTATCCGTAATGATATTACGCCGCCACCGGGTGCACCGAAACTTGAGAATAGCGCACGCCTGCGGCGTTATCGACACAATTTAGATTAAAAAAAAAAATGATTTTAAAATGTTTGGCAAACAGTTTGGTAAAGAGAAATTGCAAGGGAGAACTAATATATTTATTGACTACTAATGCAGGTGATGTAAGCGCGTTTGCGCACATACATACCACCCTTAAAACAAAACAAATTTGTTTTGTTCATATATATAAATTAAACAATTTCCTAATCTAAAAAATATATTAAAAAATAGTTATCTTTCTGATTCTTGTTACGATTAAGAACAAATAGAAAATAAAACAAAAACACAAAACATAATGAAGCCTAATTCAAAACAAAACAATTAGTTTTCCAGTAGCCAGGTTAAAATGAAACTAGGACCCACGAGCAAACAAAGCATTTTCATTTTAATCACTAAGCAATATTGCACTAAACTTCTTAAGGGCTTTAAAATACGACGACGACGACGACGAGGAGAGACTTATCTCCTTTACAACAATCCTTGATGCAAAATTCAGATTTAAAAATAATGAACGTGCATTATGGAAAAAAATATATATAATATATCAATTTAAAAAAGAAGACATTTTTAAAATAAAATAGAGATACTCATGGAGCAATTTTGCAAACAAAAAGCAACAAATAGCCTTCGTGTATAAAACGAAATCGAAAACTGTTTTTTTCAACAAGTGGCATGCTATTTGTTAATTTATAATAATTAAAAACAAATTTTGAGGTTAAAAAATTAAATTTCCATTTCTGTATCATTGTTCGTTTTGCTATAGTTATGTTCGCAAAGAGTTTGTGTGGAAAAATGTGTCGTGCGCAACTCGGCCTTATTTTGATATTTCATTTGTGCGCATAGAAAGCAAAAGGTCGTCGACATTCGACAATCAGATACGTAGTACGCCCAACATTCTCAGAGAAATGCTGTCCTTTTATAAATATCTAAACCACTGTTAATTTATTAAATTATTGTTTTTCTTTTTATATAAACTTTACGCTTCATTTAATCTAAATGACTAGTTTTAAAAGGTGTCACTTGAACTGAGAAGTAAAAAAATTATAAGAAAAATGTGGCCAATGCAATAGGAGAGGAAGGAGTGAATTAATTAAGTTTATGTGTACATTTTGTTTATTTTTTTCCTTAGTTTTTAAACTTTCCTATAGGATTAGATAAAATGAAAAAAACCAGACAACAATCTACATAAAATTATTTATATTTTCCTTCTGTATAATGTATAAATTGAAATGATGTTCTTTTGTACTATAAAAATAAATATGCATTTTGATGACTGTAAAAAGTGCAATAAGCGAATATATATATATATCTATAATCCACAAAATGGGTAAAATTTAATTTGATTAGCAATATTGGGTAATAAATAATATTAAATCGTATTGTACACCGCTTTGATTGATTGCATTTCTTGAATACCAAGGAAATAATATTGAACGCGAGTTTAGTTAGTGTCTATTATATTATTTATTCAAATTAGATTCGGAATTTTCTTGTGATAATTTAACGGTATCGGAATGGTAATTGACAAGAAACAGCTGAATGATAATCATGCTCTAATAATAATATTGAATCTCATCACTAAACGCAATACATACGTATATACGTATATTAAAATCATTATAGGAAAAAAAAAGTTAAGAGTAAATAATGTTATATAATGTAAATAATGTTTTTTGCTTGCAATTCTCAAAACAAACAAGATAAACAAGAGAGCAGATATGTTATAAGGAGTGAAATATGTAAACAACACCAACAAACAACAAGATGTATCTGTCATAATAAAGCAAATAGTTGAATAATTATTTAAAAACAAAAATAAATTGATAAAACTACAAGCAATTTTTTGTGAACTACCTACCTACATATAACTTGAATTTCCTTTAAATCCATTTACCGCCCATAATTTATTATTTTCTGTTTGTTTCGTTTTTCTTTTTGTCCCTTAAAATCAAAATTGCATCAATCGTAACATAGAAAAATTAAGTGAACAAATAAACTACAAACTTTAGTTACACGAGTTTTGAATAAAATGAATTTCCTTAAATGGAGAAACGGCTTATGCAAGAATTGTCTTTTATTTCTACGGATATCTCCTCTTCCAAGACGAAATGGACGGAAAAGGGCCAGTTTTGCTAGAACGACAACGCTGTCAGTGATTATTGTTTAACTCCTGACTCCGGACTGGTTCAAAGTACTTTAACCAAAACTGCATAGTGTTCATTTAAACCAGAGGTTCCCAAACTATTTTCTTTCGTAAACCACTTTCAAAATTAACCTGCTTTTGGTGGACCCCCTGCTATTACATTTTTACCATCTTCCCTAAACTCGTCCACAAATGTGAAGATTAGATCTAACAATGGAAATTTGCGTCGCGGCTGAGTTCCAACTCTAAAATCTCTGAAACACTAGTCGTATTTCGTTCCTTTTCACGTCTGAACAAGCGTTGCGGGCGGCGCTTAGCAAGCCTCAACACGCGTTGCACTGAATATCGAATACTTATGCAAGTTTTTACAAGCAACAGTCGTGAAATACACTACTCAAAAAAATGAAGGGAGGTTTCAGACAGACTATCTTCTCCATATCCCAGCTTAACTGGAAAAATTGTTCCTTGCACGTCATTTTCACTTATTTAGAACTGGTCAACCCCCATTTTTTTCATGCCAACGTAGACCTCGTTGAGTCTTCTGTGGACCCCTGGGGAGCCACCTGGACCACTTTGGGAATCACTGATTTAAACCTAGCCTCCTTTATACTGTATACAATTCCGTCACGTATGATACAATTCCAACCCAGCTTTGGCTAAATTCATTCAATTATGGTCCGAATTGTCTTACACGTGAACGAGATACAAGTTCACGACTTCCAAGACAATAAAGGACCAAGCTTCTTCTTACAACCATTCATTTATTTGAGTTTAATCGAATCCGAATGATTATCGGGGTCTAAACCTGACCACCCTAGCTCCATCCACCGGATTTCGAATTTTCTATGTGATAAATTCTGAATTTGTTCTGTTTCAGGTGCGTTGCATTTTTCAACTCAGTCGAACCGAATAGATTTGCACGAGAAAGACCAGTCTCCAAGGTTGTTTTATTTAAGTCTAACTTCCAAATTTGGACGAAACTTTACACCATTAGAAAATCAATACATGGCGCTCGTTTGTATAGCTTGGCGAGCACGAGACTCACGAAATCGTAATTGCTTAGCCAAATTTGTCAACAATTCTGCCCATGAGATGAGAAATAGTTTGCCATTAATTTTGCGAATTTTAATTCGTTATCAATGGTGAAATTCTTCTAACATAATGAATTTTTCAAAATGACTCAACTGGAATTCTCACGTGTTTTTGCTATATATCTATTCATCCAGGCAGTCAGTTTGCTTTTGCTTGCATTGTGTTTGTGTTATGTGTTCTATGCCAGACATAGGCTAGTGCCGTAGACAGGTACCTTGTACTTGTAGTTGTACACCCATAGTCCTATTCTACTATTCAGCAAGTTTGTTTACATTGATGCGACTAAAAATGGGAATGCCTATGCCATTATGACAATGCATACTACCACTACCAAACAATCAGCTCTTATTCTATACGATTGGTTTTTCACCATGAAAGGTAAGCGTTTATTAGTTTCCAATGGATTGGAACAGAACTCACATACCTACTTGTTTTCTACGATATTTTCTACGATTGTTGGTAAATTTAACCGACGATTTCCAGTGTACGAGAGATCACATCATTGAATATCTTAATCAAATCATGCTGATAGTGAAACCCTAAAATGTTTCTAAACTTCCGATTGAGCTTTTGTTCACTGTAAAATTGGCCGCTGCAAGCCTTTCGCAAGATGCTTTTGCGATTGGACTTGTTAAACCAAAAACAGACGGTTTTCATAAAAAATTCCCTTGAAGTTGACAGTTCGCATTGGTGACAAGTCTAACAATTTATTCGACAATTTAAGGACCTATTAAGTTGGTATGAGTACAAACAAAATCGCACAGTCTGCGCGGCAATTGGTGCTTGTGTAGAATTTATAATATAATTTATATTATTTCATGATATTTATATTCAATAGATAATAATAAAAAAAAAAAAAGTGGCTGCACTGCTTGGAATCAATGCACCATTCCAGGACGATCTTTTGTTTTATTTTGCCGGCATTCGGTCTGTGGGGAATTTCGAACTAGTTCCCCACAGTTGAGATACTTCGAGCATGTGTTGCTTGCAAGCAAATGCAACAATCGCCACACATGCATGTATTTTGTAGTTTTCCAGTGGAAAGCCAAGTCCGCTTCGCCATTGTCGTCGTTCAACTTAAACTAGGTTCACAAGAAAAAAAACGACCACCCTTCTATAATCTAAACGCATCTCTTGCCGAAAGGTCGCATTTTTTGCAATAAAGCAATCTCTATTTGTTTGCAACAAAAAAACTCCGGAAAAACATAGTCCACTAGTGCTAGTTGAATTAAAAGTGTGTTCAAAATTAAGTAATATTGAATAAACCACTCAACATCAAAAGGTGCAATCATGACTGAAGAAAAAGAAGTGAATTCGAATGACATTGGCGATGCTTTTGTCACTGGCGGCGTTGGGTGAGCGCAATCAAAATTTTTACTGAATTAGATGCACAAAAAAGGCAAAATCAGATTAATTAATATACTACTGAGCGGTTGGCCTAGAATTTGGTGTACTTATATGGGCAATTCAATGCACAGCGTCATTTTGCTTGTTCTTTGTGTTTTTTTTTGTGTTTGCCATTAGGGCCGGTGGTGCGCGGCAAATGCACGCCACCAAATAGAACTCTTTCTTGTCTGGTTGATGAATAGAATGGCAATTTTTTTTGCAGGACCTATGCGGGTGGGAACAAGCTGATAGCTCGAATGCCAGTTGAAAGATACGCGTCCGAGTACAATATGAAGCATACAAATCGCGGAAATGCGCTAATATTTAACCATGAACACTTCGACATTCCATCGCTCAAGTCTAGGTCTGGTACCGAGGAGGATTGCAAGCGTCTCTGCGCATCGTTGGAAAGATTGCATTTCAATGTAGAGGTGTACAAGGACAAGAAGTTGCGCGACATACAAAACATCGTTGAAGACGGTGGGTGATTATTTTTTATCTATGCTAAATTTGCTTTGTTGTATTTTTGCACAATGGTTGGTATTGGTTGCTAGGGCTTTGTTTTCGTTTCGTTTTCACTTGTAAACTATACTAGTCGATGGCTACGTTTACGAGGTGTGTGCAATTCCCATAATAGGTGTGAAATCACTCGCCCTATATGGTAGCCACTTCTGTTTTGAGTTCTGCGAAGTGCTTTTTATCAAGTTATATTGAAAATCATGTGATACGCTTTACCGATATCGTTTTTATTGTCTGCTTTTACAGCCGCTCGAGTCGATCACACCAATAATGATTGCATTGTAGTTGCTATACTATCCCACGGCGAGTCGGGATATATCTACGCCAAAGATGTACAATACAAATTAGATTCAATTGCTCACTGCTTTACGGCTCACAATTGTAAAACGCTGGCTGGAAAACCCAAGTTATTTTTCATACAAGCTTGTCAGGGCGATCGTTTGGACCCTGGCATTACTCTACAAAGCACCGAAACAGATGGCGAGTCCTCTATGAGCTATAGAATCCCAATTCATGCTGACTTTCTCATTGCCTATTCTACGATCCCAGGTAAGTTTTGGATATACAATGAAAGCATTGCAATTTAACCGCATTTCAATTGTTTTTCTTCTCTTCAGGGTATTATTCATGGCGTAACACAACCAAAGGGTCATGGTTCATGCAGTCACTTTGCAAAGAATTAGATGACAACGGCAAGAACTTGGACATTTTAACAATATTGACATTTGTATGCCAGCGAGTTGCATATGACTTTGAATCGTGCACTCCAGATTCACCAACGATGCATCAGCAGAAACAAATTCCATGCACAACAACAATGCTGACAAGGCTGCTTCGATTTTCCGATAAAAAATAACTTGCCCAAGGAACGCTGCATAACAATTATTATATATACGTAGATAATATTTGTTGTCGCTATGTTGATCTTAACATACCATGATGGAAACGTCACTGTCTCTCTAGTTTATTAAAAAATTTGATATTTTCTTAAATCAATACGTGTAGATTTCACGCCGCTATTCTTGACAAATAAATTCTAATCAATACAAAAAAATGGCTGCATGGTGTTTTGCTTTTTGAATGTTTTGAACTGATTTCGATCATTCTTTTTCCAATGGGTGTGAAATAGATGTCTTGTTCTTTGCATTTGGGGTCTACGAAGTTGCCTACTCCGGGTAAGATGGAAATGGGGCTTATCACCTTTGCGCACCGGTACAAACAACGTAACAAGCACCTCAGCACTTCAGTTTCAGGCATACTTGAATCTGACCGGTAGTAAATATTGAAAATCTAATAGATCTACGGAAGATGGCTCCATTTGCCACTCTATTTTGAAGGATGTTGCCTTTAAAGAGGTTCGATTGATAGGCTGGCTTGCAAGCCATTGTCCATCTTTTAGTATTTTTTCAGACATCCTACACATTTATCTTAAAACACCGAATTACCTCACGTACTAAAACGTCTGCCCGAATTTTCATGTAAATAATAGGAAACGGATATATGTAACACATGCAAATGCAATACAAGCTAACTTCCAAATCGCGTAAGCATAATGTACATCAAAACCAGATGTTGCGAACAATTTGAAGTGGATTGTGCAAAGCGTATTCAACGCCCCCACTGCCGGCCGCCGAACGACGTCTTCCGACTAATCCAACACCCACTGCATGTTCGCTAACAGTTTTAGCAACCAATAAACAAAATATCTGTGCTTGTGTCGACAACAATTGGATATATATTGATGGGAGGAATGCACACATCCTTTTCTTGCACGACAAGACTAAAATAATTACAACAAAATGAATCCGTAAGATGCTTTTGGTAGGTACAAGCGGATGAAATAGGTGTAGACACATAGTTCCCTCAACTATTTACACATGGCCAAGAAAAACAAATTAAAAAAATTAGAAACCACCCTAATATAGCTTTAAATATCGAACGTGCGAATTGGCCGTCAGCAAGTACATACATAGTTAATAGTTAGTGAGCTTTTCATCGCCGACATTAGCGACTAATTAGTGTTTTCAGGTTTTTGGGCTATTCCATTTCCTTCAAAATTGCGTGTGATTAGCACTACTTTGTCGCCAATAAGTGGATAGAGTAGCCGTTGTGAGATATCGATTCAAAGAATGTAACAGAAAGCTTTTAAACTAGACGCATTAAATGCTGTCCCATAAGTGTACCCCCTACGCAAGGACCGTCTGCGTGTACCTATCCGCAGTATTTACTGTGATAAAGAAAACAGTTTTGGGACACTGAAAACAGTACACACCTGCCCTCGACTGAAACACTTGTTGAATGGGCAGTATTTTGAGTTCATCTGTTCTTAAGCAAGCAACAGTAGGTACCTATATCGCAGCATCTGGTTCCTATGTGAACTTTCATCTTTATTTATGCCATCGATATGAATGTTTAAACAAATTTCCGTTACCAAACGATTTCTTAATCACTTCTAATTATAAGGCAATAGTCTAACATCTAACTGATACATCATCCCTCCATGTGCCAAGCACAAAACACAAAAAAACACACACACACAAACACACTCACACAAAAATAGCATTGCATCGCACTTTGCAAATGCGAAAACGAAAAAAAAAACAACAAGTACTCGTTTATAGAAAAAAAGCACGCTTCAAACGAGACGATACACAACAATTTTCCTACATGCCTCAGTGGGTAACTGGAGAGATGTGGATCCCAACCCCCTGTGCCCCCAAATCACTTAGATCTCTGCTCTATTCTTCTGCTTTCTCTATAAATTGTCTTCGCCCTCCCTTCCTACGCCTTCATTCATTCTATTTAGTTTCCCACAAGATTATAATTGAAAGCCAAACACTCTATGTGGAAAAAAGCAGAAGAAACAAAAAAAAAAAAAAAAAAATCAACACCACCACCCTGCCTGAGTAGAAAATTGGAAAAATTGCGTTTCCAGTCATGCTATAATCTCGTAAACGCCAGGCAACGCTCCTTTTGAGACCTGACTTCGGAATGATGAACATTTTCAAATAGTAACACATTTTCGGCCGCGTGTAAAAATGTGTACAAAATAAACGTACCGCGGAAAAAACAACAAAAATAAACTAAAACTAAAACTAAACTAAAACACGAAAATATTTTCTGTTTTCTTTTTTTCATCCACAAAACATAAAAAAAGTAAAAGTTTCGTTTTTTTTTTTTGTTACATCCACCTTTTTAAGTGTAAGCAGTTCGTTAACGCGCGCGTTTTTTAGCTCCCCTTTTCGTTAACTTGGACTCTATGCCAATCAACAGCGGCATGCTTTTTTCCTTCGAATTCAAATACATGCTAAGTACATTCTAAAAGGTGGAGGAGGCTTTCGCAAAACACGCCAACAGTCACAACTGTTTTCTGATTCCGGGCGGCGAAAACGCGAACCGTGTTTCAAAACTCACGCTGCGTGTAAGACATCTGGCGGAATTCTAATTAAATATTATACAAAGTGCGTTTAAAAAATAAACAGAAAAAAACCCAAATCGCTCGTACAATAAGGAATAAACAATATAGCAATGGCAATAATTGCTAGAATAATATTATTTGCCGCCGCCGGAGTCTTGTATACCGCACAGGAATAGTTTACCTTTTCAGTGGCTTTTTGTTGTTATTCTAAATTAATTTGCATGTGTATATAGCTGACAAGAAATAGCAAATAGCAAAAATATGGGAAGAATTTTGTGTAACCTAAAAGAGTAATTATGTGCCAAATCAAGGATAGTCAACAGTGGTCACAACACGCTTGACATGCATTGGATTGCTGATATAACAAGCGATGACAATTTAATTAGTAGCAGTAGCTGCAGCAGCGAGCCACCAAGTATTTATATAACTTGATTTACTTAGTTTTGTTTGTTGGTTTTCCTATAGTAGGTATATAGAAAAGCTGTGGACAAAAATCAAACTATTATGTTTTAAATGGACAGCAGTTATTAACAGCAACAATTGTCGATTGCAAACGCATGTGTGTGCGCGTCTTTAAGAGAAGAAGGCCCCTCAAATAAAAATCTAAGGTCGGCGAATCATCCATTTACTCATAATCGCAATTGAGAAAACACACAAAAACATCTGAGTTCTTTTATAGAAAATCTCGTACCCAAGGTTAATGCTCTGGTAAAAACAACAAAAATCCATACCTACAAAAAAAAATGTGAATAACTTGAGAGGCAAATTGATTGACCCAATAACGTTTACGGGCTTCACCACCATTTATCCTTGGTCCGCAGTTACTTGATAAAGTTAAGGGTTTGATTTTGCAGCCTTGATATGCGGTTGCTATTACCTTATTACTTGATAAGCTTGTATTATATGTCTGCTGTATGGAATTTTCGTCCTCGCCTCTCTTGAGCTTCTTATTTATGTGGGTCGTTGCCTTAAGTGTGTGACTGAACGAAGCGACTTTTTGAATGGTGCTTTTCTAGGGGCATAAAGTTGTGATTTCAAAATTGCATAATAAGCTACCAATCTGTCCGAAGAAACGCCAACAAAATTAATGTCTATTTGACTTTAGAACATACCTAAGCGAAGGACAACTGTACAAAGTTTGAAATAGGGAGATGGACGGTTTCAGATAGCCAACCAATAACTATTTTAGGGAAAATCTCCTTCCACTATCGCTTTGGTCAAGATCGAACACAGATCGAACCAGTTTTATTTATTTGAAGTGAGGCACGAAAAGGATCAAAACTCAGGATAGTGGGGCTGCCATTTGGAGGAGAATTACGCTGGGTCCTTCATTTCAAATATATGCGCAACAGGCAAATGCATATTTATAAACAAAAAGTAATAAAAAGAAAATAGCTACGTCGAAATTTTTATAATGTTTATCTTTAGTCACGGAACGTCAGTAAGTTGATGTTTTGATTGCATGCCTGACACGTTACCGACCAATCTAAATCAAGGGGGGGAAATCTAAGTTTTCAAAGACAAATCAAATCTCCCTTGAATTCTAAAACTTGTAATTTACTCACGCTACATATTTATAGCGTTTATGCAAAAGAGGGACCCGAAGCCGCATCTGCAAGAGACCATCGAAAGGGACACTACAGACTACACACTAGCCGAAGAGCATTATTTCAAAAACTAAACAATTTCTTGTTCGCATCCGGAAACAGTGGTCCCTGTCGTCTATTTTTCGCTGACCCAGTTCCCCGATCATATTTTGAATTAGCATCTAATGGGTATCGTTTGGATCTTTCTATAGTTCTGCCGGAAGGGTTCACAACGATTCCCGTGTATTTGCCTCCAGAATTCCAGCGCCGTGAATCTATGGAATCGAAATCGCTCTCGCTCTCTCTATTTGTAGATCGTAAATTTGGTGCGGTATCTTGCGAAAGGCGCAAAAACCAAAAAAACTCAAAATTTAGACCGAATAAATGGATGTGCATCCATGACGTCAGCATTGAACAAGTTTTCTACTTCCCCTTCCAAATATATATAGTATAGGTAAAATATATGTGTGGACGCATTTTAAATATCCTCCAATGGAGGAGGAGTGAGTTTTTAGGTACGAAAATTTCCTTCATTCAGTTCATTCTTAAGTACTAGTAGGTGGTGATGTTTTTCAAATAGTTGATTGTTACAGCGCACGGGGACAATGTAAATATCTAATATCGAACAACAAAAACGAAACAAAGAGCAATCACAGCAGCTTTCTATATGAGCAATTATTACGATTCGGAGTGAGTTATTTTTACACACAAAAATAATAATAGTACCTATAGACAATGCCGGGTGTGCTACAGCTATACGGCTCCAAACTCATTCGATTTTCGAAGTAACTTGAAGGCATACAAAAATCGATCGTTGACACCGTGTTTTTCACTATATTTGCCTATATAAATAATTTGAAAAAGAATAAATCAAGTAAATTTGGTAGCAGGAAATGTGCTTCTTGAATGGACTGTAGACATGGTCATTAACCTATATCCCGCGTCGGCGGCGATAGTTGAGTTCAACTCTATACGATGTTCAGTTTCGGCACGTTGAACAAGCAGACTAATTCCCACCGAGAGGAGGTATACCTACAGTCAGAAGTTGTGCATCAATGAATGCATCAATTATGAATATTAATTATTATTAAAGTGCTAATAGTGGAAAAGTGTTTAGATTTATTTTCTGTGTTCGAAGGTGTTGTATGTTTTAATTAATAAATTGTAAGATACTGATAGATCTTTGTCACAAGGTTCAAGAATTCATATTCTTTAAGCTTAGGTGAACTAAGAGTCGCGTCTTTCTTTAAAATGATTTTTACAATCTGGGGATAACTTAGGGTTGTTCGCGAAAGATCAAGAGTTATATTGTTTTGATCCAAATATGAATGCCCATAGCTTGTTTGGCCTTGACTTTCTACTAAGCAAATGTGGTCTTGGGTATAATTATGATGCTGCCACTGTTCGGACTGCTCGAGGGGGTCCTTGTTGATGCCGTGGCCATTTAAGCAGTTCCAAAGTTAGCATCGATTTTTTCAAATAGCATACTATGCCGAGCCTATATAGATTGCGTGAATACAGCGCCTTGAGGTGATTGCAAATAGCTGTTTACTTCTGTAATTGAGTTGTTGTGAGTTGTAGTTCTTCGGATGGGGCTAGAAACTGCCACACTTAGAGCGATAGGCCATTTTAATAACTATTTTAAACTTTTAAATGTTTTGTAGGGCCATGTATGCATAGATATGTATAGTAAAAAAGAAGCCTGATAGACAATGCGGTTAAGGACGCCCTCACCTCAACTGGAGGTAGCTAGCCATGAGTCTAGCTGCTGAAGTCGCGTGTCAAGCTGAGTAGGAAGTCATTACGTCACAACCATCTGCACTGCATCATATCAATATTAGAAAACAAAAGTTATTTACACATGCTAAGTATATTGGGTGTTTTTTCTGTTATATAGGTATGCATATCCCTCTTTGCACCCATCATACATCCCTCAAATTAACGATTTACTCTACTATAGCCACCCTTGAATACTGTAGGGGAAAAAATCGTTCTAGTGCTCCTATTTCTGACCATAATGCATAATGACAGAGCACAGAGGACACAGACGACGACGACGACAACGACGACGACGACAGCCATGATAGAGGAGAGATTGAATTAATGTCATACCATGTCATACCATGTCAGCCATTTCCCCATTCAATCACTTTATGCGATACTAACCCTTGGCTTAACATTCTTTTCATTGTATTGTAGCTACATGGTCGCATGTAAACGTTATCTTTCGTATCCAAACTAAAACATTCCCTCGACCAAATGGAACAATATTTATATACCATTGGCAATGCACATGTGCCTTGTTTTAAACTAAACAATTATATTCGTTAGAGAATCGAGTAAACAAGGAAAGCATATACAAAAAAAAAGCAAAAAAAATCACCGTAGATGAAAAGCTCATTTACAAATATACAAATTAACTTTAGGTACAACGAAAAAGAAATAAAAACGTGCTTTCATAGAGAGGCGTCAATACACCTCCAACAATTTTGTAAACAAATAGCAAAATCAATCAGATTCCGAATTCGAATTAGTCCCCATGTGCTGTATTGAATACATGCACAAAATATTTCCGTTCTAACAAACATAAATAAATGGGCTATTTTTAAAAAAAATTATGTCGATGAAATTGTTATAATTATTAATCCTACACGAAAACATCCTGATGTCCTATAGTGTTGGGTGGAAAAATCGCCTGCAAGTACCTATCCATATTGATCGATAAATAATACTTCTCGAGCGAGAATGCCGAAATTTGTAATCTTTAGGGCTGTCTACATCGGAAGGACAGAGAAACTGGTAAAGGAACGATTTTTCGCCTGAAAAGCATACGCAATCATGAACATCTAACCAAAAACAAGATCGACAAATGTTACAAAGAGCCAAATCTCCAATAAACAAAAAAATATCTAGCCTTACGTTTCTAACCTTCACCTTATATATTGTGTAAGTCACAATATACAATTTTGTATGGAAATTTCGCCATTGTGAGTTCGAAAAATTTAGCCTAGGCGCTATAAATGGTTACTAGTATCGTGATTAGACCGTAATGCATTCGCATCAATTTTTTTTGGATACATTCGTTTCGCAAATGGTACCATTGTGAACTTGCACACTACTTTTTGGTGCAACGAGTACCAGAGCAGTCTCAGTAAATAAATATGTACACTCAAATTAGTAAGCTAGTAGACGTCAGTCGGCTCAGTGGCTTAGTGGTAGTGTGTTGGGCTACTAAGCGAGGAACCAAATAACATTTTAAGGTTTTTTTTCCACTGCGCAAACGTCTGACAAACATCCGAGAGTAAAACTGTCATGAAAGAACTTCTCAAATTAGCCGTTTGGACTCGGCGTAAAATTGTAGATCCCTTCCAATCGTCCCAAAGATTTAAAACCCACACAAAACAAATGGTTGTGAGAAGCTAAGTCTAGGGTCCCACAAACCTGTCGCGCCAAAATATTTATTTATTTATTTAGACGTCAGACGGCATACACAAATTTAAAATAACTGGTTAGTAAGCGGTTGTTGATCATTTACTCAGCGCTATTTATTTAACAGTTTAAAGAAAAAATCGCCCTAAAAAGATGCCTAAATCTGCGACGGAAAATTGCGCCTCACCATTAACTACTAATTCTAACTTGAATTTTGCAAAATCTCACAGTAGCTAATGCGAAGTCCTTAAATTAAAATTGCGAAATTTGTGTTTAGCTATTGTGAACTACCTAAAACTGAAGTGAAAGCTAAAAATGGTAAGGCCCATTGAAAATGACAGCCGATGCACAATACCCGACTAGGTCAAATTGTATTGGCCTGCGTTATATTGATGGAACTGATTAGAGGTGTGCCTGTGCATTTTCACACCCTTCCCACCCACTCTCTGGTGGTAACCCAGATTTAGCCTAAGCAATTGAATTCAATGAACGCATTAAAATGTGTCTGGTTTTATTTAAATACAGTCACCCCTGTAAGCTTAGCGTCAGCATACACATATTCCTTACGTCGTCTATGTGTTGTCGTATACAGCATAAATAAAACCCGATGAGCGCGCGGTATCAAAACTCACACAAGTGTCTACGTTAGTTTTTGTTTGTCTCTTTTCTGCGAGGACATCTATTGGGTGGGAATAACAAACATCTCCCAAGAGACACATCCTAGTCATAAACCATTGAGCTTTATCAAGCACCAAGAGCATCGCCCATCGGTTGAGTAGTTGAATGTAAATAACTAGGTTACTAAGAAAAAAAGGTATGTGAGGAGTTAGTCGTCCCTACCACCGCCACCGCCCTATATGCAGATGCACTCTTTTATACTAACGCTTTTTAATTCATTATACGATTATGCATTCGACAATTGTTGCTGTTTAAAGAAAAACCACACATTGCCACTTTGTTCTGTTCTCTGAATCAATTAAGAGATACGGCTTAGTTTAAAAGAAAATAGAATAAAAGAACCACCAACATTTTGTATATACAGAGACAGACGACGACGGCGACATGTCAACGCGGTGTGTTTTGTTTTATTAAAGAAACTGAACAAACAAACGACTACCTATCTACCTAGAATTTTGTTGTTGTTATGTTTTCTTCTTGCTTCTTTTTTTTTCAAATATTTTCAACATTTCTGTTTGTTTATTTTCTTAATTTCATATGGAATAACAAAATATGCTACGAGAACGAAGACGGCATGCACATTATAAACTGAATGGAAGGTAATTGAATCAAAGTCGGTCTATAGAATTTTATTATAATGTGCTACACAAACTGATGTACAATTTAGCTAATTTAAAGTTAGGTATATGTTCCTAAAATGTTGGGCTGGGTTGGGGGATGTAAGATGGCATATTTATTATATTTCCGACTAAACAAAAATAGTTCAAGAGCAGGATACAGTTCAGTTTTTACACAAAAAAAGTAAAAACAGTCGATAAACGAACAGAGCTGTAAATAAGTCGATCTGTCACTTGGTCCTGTCAAAAGTTCCACTACACGTATGTTTTATTGAACATCAACGCATTTACCTACAACAACTACACTCTATTCGACACTTCCCAGGTTCACACTTCATATTTATCGCAATTAAGCGAGAAGTTAGCAGCAAAACCTTTCTGATGTTCTATGCTAGGAAACTGCTTTTAGCGCCATTCACTTTTAGTGAGCGGGATTTAGTAGAATGTTGACCCAAACTAAAAGTCTAGACACACAACAATATACAACACTTTTTAACACGACCTTGAGTTTACACAAAAGATAGTAGAATGCTAAACAAAACTGCAGACGGTTTAACCAGCAAAATTCTTACGAAAGAAATTTGACATGCTAGTAATCCTGACGCTTTCGGAAATAAAGAAAAAGAACAGACAAACAACTCCTATTTCAAATTAAATGACATAATTGCCCCAATAAGCGCCAAAATTTGTTTACCAAACTTCAAACAGCATAAAAGACAATTTTTTGACGCCCTGTTACAATTTGTAACACGATGGGCTTTTATAAAATTGCGAAAGCTCCTACCGCCTTTTCAATACACAATGGCAAGTTTTTGAAAGCTTTGGGGTGTCAACAGGGCGTCACAGTTAATAGCGAAAAGTATAGAAATCAATTTAATTTAAAAGAAATGTTCGTCTATTTGAAATGTAAAAATCGTACTCACCATGCAAAATATTTGAGGTTTAAAGCACGTATGTATAAAGCTGATCAGAATTAACACTCACTCGCGAGGAAAAC
This sequence comes from Cheilosia pagana, assembly GCA_936431705.1. Classification (NCBI taxonomy): domain Eukaryota; kingdom Metazoa; phylum Arthropoda; class Insecta; order Diptera; family Syrphidae; genus Cheilosia; species Cheilosia pagana. The sequence goes on from OW386171.1 coordinate 5,370,423, forward strand.
CATTTTTTTTACGCGAGGGGCTTACAACAAAGGGATACGACCAATGCGTATAACATTTGCGCACTATTTCGACAATCTTTTTGAGTTTATTGTTTATTAAAGTTCAACACTCGCGACGTAACTTGAACGGAAAACTTGGAAAATTGATTTTGAAAACGATATGGGTAATACAAAACGCGGTACGCGGTAGGACTCAACATTCGCAAAAGGAATTTAACACACGACAAGGGCAGAGCAATTACCTAACACTATAGACACTATCATTTGGGTGACAGATTCGCACTTAAAAAATAAATCTAACACTCGGATTTCTCAAAAGACTTCGCACAGACAAAAATCGCGTCGAACTATGATCGGATGAAGCTAATCGTGGGCACTGATTAGTATTGCACTCGCGTGATATGCATTTTTATGTCTTTTTGAATCAGTACTGTGCAGGACAGATGGCTGGACAATACAAGTAGCAGTTCTTCGACGTGGTCAACCTGAAATAAAGTTGGAATTAGTTTCATCGGTTTTAAAAATATACAAATAGACAGATGACTATTAGATTATTGATAAATAGAGGCGCGTTTTGCTTACAATTACCTTTAGGGTCTAAAGATTCTTGAATAAAACCCGTACCCGAACCGTATATCATTTCACTTGCCTCCCTGTAGACGAGAACATGGAAAGCTCAACGCAACGATAAAATTATTTGATTTTTTGTAAACGCTCAACAGAAATGAAGACTGTTTCTGTTTTATCTACTACGACTGACTTTTTCTGAACAGAAAACAAAACTCCTGAACTGCTCACATGAACAAGAGGAGTACCAATTGTGATTCGGGCAACTGCACAGTCGTTTTTGCGAACGAAATACTTTAGAAGGGTCCAAAAAATCACCCGGAATCGAAAAATCTGCACAACCATGTTGATTTCGAAGAATTTTTCATGTTAAGACATGAATTAAAGCATCCTACAAGTAAACGTACCTATTATTCATTTGTAAATAAGAATAAAACATAAAATATAGCTTACCAACAAACCGATTGTGTCGTGCTTTATACAGGATTATTACAAATTCAAGAACAAAACTTGTTCAAACGTCCATTTGCATGAAATATCTTGCAACGCAAACGAATTCTATAGGAATACACGGCAAAAGAGAAAATTTCGATAGCAAAACACTCTCGCACTCGAAATCAATCGAAACACTTTGTTTTTTAGTTAAATGTGAACAAATTACAGTTACAAATTGAATAAATAATCGAAGGGGATGTGCTAAGGCCTACGCGCAGAAATTCACTTCACTTTTCTTTGACACAAATCATCAGTTTGACAAGAACGAAAGTAATAGCGCCACCTACACGTCGGTGAGAGTTCTGCGTAGCAATTGAGCATAGCACAGACACTGACTGAACGAAAGGCTGTTTTGGTCGAGCGTGAACTTTGGTGCAATTGACGAATGTTATTCAATGCAATAAATTGTTGTTAACTGTATTACTGAACTTGTATAACATAACAAATGGAGGCAGAATTAGACGAAATTCGATTTGAATGCCAGGTCGATCGACCATTAGACCGATTTAGTGAGAGAAAAGTTAAGTCTGAGAGCTGTAGAGATATTTAAAATTTTGTGATTTTGTGGCGAAAATAGGTAGGCCTTTGTGATAAGCCGATGTTCGAAAGAACAAGACGCACTTCGGCTTTGATGACGTAGGAGTTCCATCCCAGCAAATCATTGGGCTAAAGTCTTCTTCTAGGTTGTACCTACCTAGTTTGAAAATAGTTTAGCAGATACGATTGTGATGAGATTATGTACCAATTGAAGAAAAGATCAGAGATACCAAGCTCCTATTTTAAGTTGCATGATAAATTAGTAATTTTTGTGTATTTCTGTAGACATTTTCCGATGCCGAGAAAGCTGTCAGTTTCGCTATGTCCAAAAGGTGGCGGTATTATTTCTGTTGTAGGTATACGTCCCTTTAAAATGAATTTTCCTCTTAAAAAGAACTTTTTTACAATTGAAAAAGCCGAATTTGCTATGCCAAGACACATAGACTTATGCATGACGTTATTTGGACAGCAGGAACTGTAACTTTTGTCATTTTCTTTAAAGTATAGTCTTCAATTTACGATGACAAATCTTTTGACAGACTTTCCAGCAAATGTTGTTCAAAAATGACCCCATTGAAAGAGTGCATCCTCGTTGCTTGTCAAGGTGCTGACCTATAAACGGAAAATACAAAACTTAAAAGCATAAACAGCAACGTATGTCAAATTTAGACTACTTTCTCTATTTGAAGAGACCCACAGACAAGGCCAAGTTCAATTCTTCAATGATCCACCACAGATCTCCTCTGAATTTGGGGAAAACTCGCGTGCTCAATGGAAGAGATATATCTATAGTTTTTATTTTATTTCTGCAAAGCGCTGAATACTAATTTTATGTAAGCCACTAAAGTATACATACGCTATAGTGACATCGTCATCACAATTAAGATAATATAATTATGTATTTTCGTTACAACAGAAACAGAAAAAGCAGAAATCATTAAACAAGAGAAGCGCAAATGTTCCTCACATCGTCCAAAATATGAGGGAGACAAATTGTGAGGGGAAGGGGGGGGCAAAAACCATCCGGATAGAATTCTCTGTGGCTCCGAAAGATGAAAAAATAAGCAAAAATATTCAGTTGAAATTTTGATGTCAAAACTGTGTGAAAATTCCCGCAACAGATAAATCTAGTTTGAATGAAGAGCTAAGAAAAATAAAAGTGCCGTGTTGTCTATTGAACGTACATTTATGTTTTCCTGTTGATTTATTGACGAAGATCACATCAATATCAGAGCAGAAATAAAAACAAAATGCTCAAAGTGTGGTTCAAAGAAATTAATGCGACATCATTTGTTAACTGTCTGTTACTGTCACATCTGACGAAAAATTTTAATACAACAAATTAATCTCAATACCCAGCGGATATAATAATACAATATAAATTGATTTTGAATTTCATACTCTTCTTGAATGTGCATACTTATTTATATGAAGAGTTCAAAACGTGACCCCACCTATGTACAGAGGAAAAATGCCAGTAAAAAATCTGGCGAGAAAGCAGGATCTGTCAAGTAATTAAAAAAAGAACACATATCATATTTATAATTATATTTTGTTTTATTGGGCATGTCATCTATTTTTGGCACCGGTTGACATTGACATCAATTTGTCGTGGTATATTTTGGAACGACAAGTGAAATATCTGTTCAAAAACACAATCCACCCGATAGTGAGATTGTTGATTGATATTCAAACTAAATAAAAGTGTGTGTTGTCTTAAGTTCAATTGATTGAAGCAGATTATTATAATATTTACAGAAAAGAAGGGCGGGAGAACGCCCCGCGCGTGCGACATTTTTGTTTAGTTAATTCTATGCTGTCAAAAGAGTTTAATTTTTAAATTTATTACATTTGACACTCGGGGAAAACCAAATGTTGAAAACCCATTTATTTGTGATATTTGTCCGAGTGTTGATAAACATGTAAATGCTATATCGGAAAAAGTGTATTCTGACGGCCGGTAGGTAAACATAAACGCTTTCCGAACTCGGATTGTTGTATAACTCAAAAGCTACCTTGACTCGTATAGTCGTATACTTCCTAAGACACCTTATAGAGACAACGAACACTGCATTGTCCGTCATAAAATCCCCAATTCGATATGCTCTTGGGGCAGGCATTTTTTCATTTATCCACCTCTGGTCTTAGTGTGCCGAGTGAAATTTTCTGCAACGCTAAAAGAGCCGTGTGGAAATTATACCAGCGAATTTTAATGATTTTCAGACATTAGGATTGAACAATTGGGGCTTTTCCCTCGTCTTCCGGGCGACTGCTAGATAAAACAGTTTAACTACAAACTAAGATCAGGTGGACTAACCGAGACACTGTGGTTATTACACGTGAAAACTTGCTACTGATGTTAGCCAACGTGATGCAAAGGACATTTTGAATAAGAACCATTGGACATATATAGGTATCTACCTCTAGAAACTCTTACTTGGCATTTGGCCGTGAGATGTAATCGGCCTTCTGTCACGTTGTCTATACACGAAACCTATACCCTACAGCTTCTAGTTAAAATATAACAAAATTTACTTAACCTTTGTAGCTTTTGAAATTTAAGGTACGAAAGTATATGTCAACTTTTAATATTTTTGACATAGACAGGAACATGATAAGTAAACTTTTCATATTGATGTTATCCAACGCCATATATATATCGATAAGCTTACACCCGTTGCCTCTAGACAGAATAACCTTTATATTTTTGTATCCAGCTGGGATCGCTTGTCTTTTTAAAGCATTTTTTGGGTGGTTGGATAGCATGAAGTGCGCAAATCATACCTTACGTATTCATTTACGCAAGGGTTGACATTTCGTTGAGGGACATATTCGCCAAGCAAAAACCTTGCGTGACAACAGTTTGACGTACGTCGGCAGCCTCACTGCGACCTTTAATGGACCATGCCAGATATAGAATGCTATAAGATGCCAATCATCGTTTACGATGTGGGTTTTGATGATGCAAGTATGCATACATCCTTTGGACTATTTTGAAGAAAATGCACCTACACCTACCTTTAGAAATCTGGCGATTTCGTTCAAGTAAAATGCATTCTTGCAAGTAGTTCCAAGATTTGAAAGTTTACTTAGTTTGGTAACGAACATTTGTGAAGACCAGTCGCGAGAATCGATCATATTATATTGACATAAGTACTCTACGCATACAACTGTGCTATTTATAAAAAATTGACTATTGTCCGCAGAATTCTAATACAAGTTTATTCCCTTAGGTTAGACCGAAAATCTTCACGTGGTATGATCTATGAGAATGAGGAGCTAAGATTGAGAACTATTAATATAAATGCGGAAGTGGAGCGTGGTAGGCGGCGCGCACTTGTTGTTCTTTTCATAATATGTATATTTAAAGACACTTTCAAAACTCTATATAGGTCAGTCGGACATTAGGAAACTTCGTCGGGAGAACGAACAGCTGAGACGGGAGATTTGGTCATTACGCGACGAGTACGATCGACTTAACAAACGTTTTAAAGCCAACAAATATCAACCCGACAGCATCAGTGAGCATGGTCAAAGCGAGAGTAACAGTGAGGTAGTACAAATTGATGTTTTAAATTTCAATATAACATTTTATGCTGCTTACTATTTGTCTGTGTGTTGTTTTTCTTTCTATGCAAAGGACTCTGATTCATGTGATACGTGTAGAGGCGATGTGGAAATCACCGAAGAGGGCTTAGTAGAGCAACATGATAGTGCTAGACATCGTGAAAGCTTTCCCCCCTTATCCGCCCGCCAACAGCACGATAGATGTCCGCTAGAGGGATCCATTTGCAGAGGCGAGCTATCCAACGAACAAAGCAGTTCTACATCAGGGACATCCGAATCTGCTGACAATAGTGCTGCGGCAAAGTCCCGCGACCATTTGCATGTGAATTTTGATCATTTGTCTATCGTATCCGAGGAAAACCTCAGCAACAGTGATGGAAATCTAACCCAACCATGTGAAGCTCATCATCATCCTCATCATCATCAGCAGCAGCAACAGCAATCGCAATTACAACAGCATCATAATTACTATTACGATGAAAATTTCATTGAAATAGACGGCTCAAGACTGTCGCCGTCACAGTGCATGGGAGCAATGTCGTTACCAAGCCTAGTAGGACCCTTAACACCGATGACTCCAATCGAACTGGTTGCCAACCAATTGAATGATCTTCAGTCGATGGTTCCGCCTCTGTCGTATTTTGAAAACGTCGTTCAGCAACAACACATGGGAACAAACATCAGTAAGTTTAAAACATTGAAACATTTCGATTACTGTTTATTAAATTCTCCCTAGATTCCATAGTAGATAGCAACGCTTCAACAAACACGGGCGAAACAGTAATCCAAACAAATGGTTGGGACTATAACATTCAGTCGCCATTTGTCCATAGAAAATTTCACTCCTCAGAGCCCTCTTCATCCAACTCAACCTCAACAACTATGTCGCCATCGCACCTAGGTAACCCGGCACCCGTACGAGAGGATACACCCCAAACAGATGCCAGTACAAATGCAAGCGGCAGCAACCCCGATGGGGCCTATAAGAACCCAAAGCACTTTTTCTCCCCCATCAAGCCACGTCTGAAGTTAGATACAGCCTTAGCCGCTAAGGCGGCATCAATAACAGTCCCCCCAGCGGTGCAGTACCTGGAGCATTTGCATCAAAATTGTGATCCTCCCGATGTTTACATTACGAACGCTATGGGAAGTCCATACTACCCGCAGCCTATAGCGAATCTTTCACTGCCATCGGTGTTGGTGCCGCCCGTTCAGCAGTCGTACATCGAACCGATATACGCAACAGCACAAAAAAAACCTCAGTGTTTCGAGCAGAGCCGGCCGACTACAGCAAGTTCAAAGGTAAGTTAGTTCACAACACAACTCTGGGCCTCAGATCTCCATCAGCGCACTTTTTATCATTTTGTGTGACAAACAGAATTCGGTGAACTTGGAGCAGATTCTCAATGAGATCGGAACGATATCGGAGGACATCTTGCAGCTGCAGCTCGATAAAAACAAACCGCAGGATAAACTCAGCACTGATAACAATTATTTGACCGCGGCTAGCAGTAGCGCCAGTGCTACAAACACACCTCAGCATACAGCGACCACTCACACACAAACTCTCTCGTCTCTCACCAGTAGCCCGACACATTTTCAAAAAGAACATCAGCAACAGCCAAGTATGCCTAGTGATAAGCATCACAAGCCCTATCGTTCCGAAATGAATTTATTACTAAGCTACAATGGCGCAAACCCAGTTATAATACCCTTAGCCAAGAATCCAACGGCGGGTGGAGACATATCATCTTCAGAAGCTGCACAAGTTTTAGTTGTGGACGAAGGTGGGGTGACGGCGGCGGCGGATCGTGATGGGAACAGTCCATCGCCACCGCAATTGCCAACGCCTATGGCACCTTTTCCGACCAATCTCATGTATTTGGGCTTTGACAGGCTCAATCAGTCTCTGGGCGACAGCATTGGCGCCAAAACGGGACTGCAATACATTAATTCGCCATCATTAGAAGCCACCGATCAGTATGTGACCAAGTCGCCGACGCCACACCCACCTCCGTCTCCTCCGCCACCGCCATCCTTTCCAAATAGTGCTGGCACAAGTGTTTTCCACATACGCGATCAAGACTCTCTACACCCGGCCTTGGCTATAAGCAGTCCCGATCTTTCAACATCGCCGTTAAGTGGGACCAACCTGGCCGCTATAGCGCCCCACAAGCGAAGAATATTCTCACGACAAAACGACAACGGCAGCAGTTCACAAATAACCAGATCATTCGATGGCGGCGACGTCGATACGATCAGACAGGATGCAAAAGAGCAGGTCAGCCTACCCGATGCTGTTAAGAGCAAAATCCTACTCGAAGGCAGTGCGAATGAGATAAGTAGCTATGAGGTATGTTTCGATGTCGCAGTTGCTGGATAAATTTGCCTAATTATAATTTTTCAGAGCTCATCAGGTTCAGAGGCAGCAAAACGAAAATCGTCACGTCGCGTGTCCATAATTTGTCGCGACGAAAAGCCCGATAAAAATTTGGAGCCCAGCGAGGGGCAGGTCTTTGAACAGCTACGGCAATCATCCGCTTCCGTGGATAAGCTCGACGATATGATGCCGACGCTGATAGGGAATCTAAAACACGCTCACAGCACCCCAAATTCACCACATTCCAACAGGCGTCGCGGCGGACACACAAACTCTGCCGTTTCAGTGAACAGTGGCAGCAGCACACTCCATCATCATGGGCATCATCATCACCATCATAATCATCATCACCACAGTCGAAAGATGAGTCAGGAGTCTGTAGCCGAAGGAGGGCGGGCCAACAGTATTGTAAATAGTAGCCAGGATAACGTGTTGGGTGCTTCGCATCAGCACTCTACACGATACAAATGTTCACGACGACATTCCGAAGGCACAGTATCATCCTTGGTCGGTGGCGATAGGGCTGCCGGTGGTGGTAGTGTTGGAGGTGCCGGCATACGTATAAGTGGTACAGCAAGCCATCATCATCACCATCATCACCAAGACAGCAATCAAGAGACAGGTACATCGATATCAGAAAGAAACAGTGGAAGTTTGGCGTCCTCGCGCGAGTCGTCCACGAGTTTAAGCATGCGATCTCAACGTCGAAAGATCTCGATCAGCTCGCACACTGGCGGCAAAATTCCTTGGTGCGGTTGTTGGGGCAATGGATGTCTTTAGGATCTCTCAAAAACAAAAACAAAAACCAAAAAAAAAAAAAAATGTTAAAAGCTGTCAAAAGTGCAATATAGGATGTTATTATTTATCAATACTACCAGACAAATATACTAAAAAGTCCAAGCCTTATGGACACAAGTGATCCGCATGCAAATTTATTATTATATTGTGAGGCATGTTATGTCAATATATGTCTATCCGACTTTTGACTCAAATCGGAAGGGATTTTAGGATAGTTTTTCGATCAGCTTTCGGTTGTCAGCTGCAGGTAGAAAAAGTGCTGCCAATTTGACAAAAGCTTTGGTTTTCTTTAGGCCACAGATGACCTCGCACGGAAGAAAAGTCAAATTCGTTCTGTCCTTGTTTCTGAAAAAATCCCATTGCACCAAACCCCTCTTCAGTATTTTTATACAAACCGACGATGAAGCCTTCTACAACTATCCCTAATAAATGCGTAAATAATTTGCATGCAATGGTGTTACTAAAATAACTCAAACATAAACGCTAGGTACCAAGAAATTTCTTTATCGACAGTCCCTTTTGCATTGGGTAGATATATTTAGAGAAAGGTTGTTTATTCCAACCTCCCATAGAGACAGAGAACACCAACCTCAACCAAATTCCGACTAAAATAAATTAAAACAAGGACTCGCTCCTTCATAGCAACACATGTACAAGCACATGCACTTGAAAAGCCGATGCGTTTTCACCGGAAATTCTATACACATAGCAGAAACAAAATCTAAATCATATGCGTAAATGTGGAACATGTGTGCTCGCCAAAGAAAACATCCTTAAGTACCTACATAAGTAAGTAACATCGTTAAGTGCCTTAGGATATGCTTTTTGTTCTTAGTTTTGAAAAGTATCCCTAAAGTGCGGATCGAAGGATAAATGAGTGCGCTCAAATGACCAAACACATGCACTTGTCACATGCACCAACTGTAAAAAAAAGGAAGCCGAGATGAAGTATATGTATTTTCGAAACATATGCAAGTAAGAGATTGACCAACAACGCACACGGTTTTGTTGTTGTTGTCGAAATCCGGTAACATACGCTATTCATTATTAACACTTGCAGCGTACACCAATTTCCTTTCAAACACAAGGGAATACAAGAAAGGGAAAAGGGCAAACCCAGAGAATATGGGACGCATCCCTTGCCGACAGTGCAACTGTGGTTATTAGATGTAATTTGTATTCGAGAAGTACAATCAAAAATGATCCGAGGGGTGAATATAAAATCCTGAAAACATGAAAACATGAAAACATCACTAACAATAGGTTGTTGTACAGTCAAACGTATATAAGATGTACCTACAACAAACTGTTCCAACTTAATTCGAAATCGAATATTTAATCTTCATTAGGAAATCAGCCCTGAGGAATTATTATACAGAGTACCATAAGCAACCACCGCCGAGGCAACCATAAGCCTCGGAGTGTGCAACGTAAAAATAATAGCAGATGTGCAATTTAGAAAAAAAGGAAACACGGGGAAAGGGATACATTAACATAGATTCTGCGCTTGGACTGCACAGTGGTAGACTGTTAATACTAGTATCTAAAAATGTGAAAAGCAGTCACTTGCATCAAGACAATTTTTGAGCTACCCCGGAGTCGACTCATAAGGATCCACAGCTGTTTTTTTATTTAATTTTAGTTTGATATTTGCAGTATGGTATCACACGTATAAGCCTCTCTCCTCGTAGGTACTTGCCACTGCGTAAAGCTTTATTTCGTTGGAAGCTTGCGGATTACCTCCTTATTTTATTCAAAGAAGGCTCCCGTGGAAGGAACGCCACCTGTATGTATACCTAGATCTAGAATAACCAACTTCTTTATGTGTCGAAACCAAAACTACAATTACACAGAAGTATTGGGTCTACCGTAAGATAATAGTCCCAGATTAATGGCAGTCCGATGTGTAGTGGACTCCTTAATGGGAATAAGTCGCCAGCTCCCGATTTTTTTTTAAATGAAAAATGCTGTATTTTCTAAAACCAAAGGTAGCCTTAAACCTGCACACATTCATTTCACATATTTTAAAAAAGGAAATTTGTAGATGAGTCCTATAGTCCTTGAGATTTTTGCGGACGTACAATTTTTCCATTTAGTTTTATGTATATAGACGTTTATAAGGTGAGACATGCGGGACAAAGATAAAGAAAACAATCGCTGTAGCGGATATGATGGAGTGCATTGATTAGAAACATTTCAATTATATACCTACCTAGTCGCCGGTCAGTTAGCAGGCCATGAATCTATCACCCATTCATCGGGTGTAATTACTCTCGTCCGCCCATATAGCACCAACAGGCGGTGTTCGTGTTTCAATGTACCTACTCCTTATAAAATCAAGTTGTCCGAGATTTTTGTTAATATTTCAGTTTGCAAGCGCTCATTGCTGCCTCCGTCGATCTGTCGGCTGGCGGAAATGCTGACCATAATTAAATAATTTGTCACTACATCTCATCCGACCGTAAACATAATTGCGCTCGCCGAAACTCAAAGGACTTAATATTAGAAGTTAATAATGTTCACTGTGAATTCCGGAAGTATGCTAACATCCGAAAAGAGGCACCCTCCGTTTCGTATATTTAAAAATAAAGAAGAAAAAAGCCCAGATGTGAATCGAGGGGCGCTTAATTGTCAGGTGGTTTATTGTATCTTTTTTTTACTACACCGAGTCGTCAGTTAAAATTATTATTTTTTGTGACACAGGCAGTCATGTTTTGCTTTTGTTGTGCTTCACTACTATGGCTTTATGAAGTTATGCCAGTATAGTCAGTCACTGGCATATGGTAAGGTGCATTTGGCAAAGGTGGAACTCTGGAGCTGTTGAAATATGGGCTAAACACAGATAATTCCATTGTGTAACAGATGCATGAAACAAGGCGAGACGCGAGAGACGGCAGCGAACAGATATATTATTTTTCAACTGCCCGTATACCTAGGTACCTACCTCAATTTGATTTTTTTTGCGCATGCAGTATGCGTTTCCTCTTGTGGAAGTGTTGTAGTTTTTGCTCATCTCTTTATAATGCTATGGACGATCTGTGCAAGGGCTATCGCACAGTGCAGTTGTTCGAAAATGGGGTTCATCAAAAGCAGGCAAGGTGTGTTGAAGCTGTAGGTATGTTGGAGAGGTAACAAAAAGTCGCCCTATGGATAAATGAAATAAAGGAAGTGGGCAAAGTTGGCCTATTTCCATTTGGATAAGCTTCGGATTGATATCGGGATTAGTGTTGCTTGATTCAATTGAATGGTGTTCCTGATTTTGTGCTTTAACTGTACACCACATTTGGATAATCTATTTCCAGTTCGTAACCAGCCGTAGGTATAGGAAGGGAAGCCTTGTGCGAATAATGCAGAAAGACGCTTGCAGCAAAGAAATCTAACTGAAGTGATTTGCTTTGCTTCTTAACCGTTTGACGCGTAATGTAAAGAAAGTCACTAACGTCAGTTAGGTACCTGGGACTTGACAAAGTTAAAGGGAAACCACAGCTTGGAAACGTGAGCAACCTCCTTACTAGAGCTAAGCGCTCCATTCCTGATCGTGACCTTTAGGCTAGTTAAAAAAAAACACCACGCATTCTATGTCTTTTACACGACTGAATGCGAAGTACCTACGCACACAAAAAATGTACGACCCCATTCTCTTTTCATTACGTGCGTTCCACTTCACATGATCCGAGTCGGTAAGGCACCGGAAGCCGCATCCTCATACATCAGTAGACACACATGCACGCAGCATACTGGTAGGTGCGCACCTACGCTACAACGTGACTACGGTACGCCACAGCGATATGATCGTCATCCAAGTGCCTGTCTATCCTAAAATGTATTACACAATTTTTTTTATTACATCTATTCAATCGAAAAATGCGCATTTTCAACCACAGGTGCTTACGCAACCACAGTTCGGTCGGTTACATGCTTATTTTTCTTAATATACAAAGTCCTCGCGTCATACTATCGCAATCGCAACCAGTAGGATATAGAAATACAGCTCAGCAGGTAGCAAAAATATTGAAAGACGAAGCATTACTGTTTTTGATGTGTGTCCCTTCGTTGTTGTTTTGTTGTCCATACAACAATGAAATTTAAAAAGGAAAAGAGTTAGGAGGAGGGTGAGATAAGAGCGCCTTACCACAATTGGCAAATAATCGAAAAAAAGACCTACAAATACCTACCATTGATAAACCCCAGTCCCAGGAAGGAGGCGGGTCAGGCAAAAATGTTAGCTAAATCCGACAACCTCTGCTGTTGTCTGGTTGGGAGTTTGTTCCAGGATTAGCTGATGGTAGACAGAGATTGTCCAAGCAACAAGGAGACCAAAACTAAAAACGAAAATAAGAAAAATACTCCTATCGACTGGAGCTGATGGCCTATTCTATATGCCATATGTGGTGCGGATAAGGAATGCGCGAGCGAACAGAAATGCTCGGAGGGTAGTCTGAGACTCTGAAGATGTATAATTAAAAATACGCGTTGGATATGTGACTTCTGTAGAGACATAAATCGCTGAAATAGTAAATCCTTTTATTGCTGTAGGCGCACCATCCCACCTTCTCACGTTGATTCGCGAGAGGCGGATCTCAGGTATGAGTCAAGGGTTTCAACTTATATTCCCACACAAATTATGACCTTTTGTTAGAGTAATCCGAGCTCCTCGATAATCATTAACGAATCCAATCGGCTAAGCTTAATTTAAATAAACTGGCAAATTATAATTTGCTACTGAGAAATAAACAAACCACTTGTACATCCTACACAGGATACTCGTCTAGGAGCAGATTAATAAAACAAAAAATGTTTTCGGATAATTTCGGGTCAAGTTTCAACTACTAGTCTATCAACTCCCACCATCATTTGAATTGACGCAATTAAAAAATATGAAATTATAAATGTACCAGGTAACTACGCTGGTTCTTATTGCCAGAAAATCGGCCCTCTATTGATAATGATGGTAGGAAATTCTAATTTAATGCCCCCCCCCTTACTCTGGTGGGGTTGTTTTGATACTAATCTTGCAATGAACTAAGAAAACGGTCAAGAAATTAAATGGTTATAGGCTAAGGCTCAAATTTTACATAAATTACCAATTCATTTAATACAGATAAATATTTGAAATAATTACTCGGATACTGTACTGTATTGTAAAGATACAATATTTAAATTATGAATCTTCTCAACGAACAACGAGAAGCGGTTCCAATCAAACATGCATGACATCAAACTTCATTTTACAGTAACACTTGACGTTGAGACTGATAATGACAACGAGCCAAAACTGAATACCTAGTGCCTAACAGGACAGATCAAATCTTCTTTGAGGATTATGATTTTGGAATAAGAAGTGATTAACTGCATTACGAAATGATAAGGACTGAAGGGAAGAACTGGATGCTTTTTTTTATACCTATACCCAACAGAAGTACTACCCTACCGGCAACCACTTCGTTTTGTACAACACCAACCCCAACCCCAAAGCTAGTGCTAGCCAGTGCCTTCGAACGCACGAAATCTAGAAGCGATATTTAAATTGCTTTCGGGTGGTGCGGCGTGCGTCGTGATTGCCAACGTTCTCGTTCCATGTGGGTAATACCATTTTTAGTGTCTTTTGTTATTCATTGTGGTTAAATTAATATCTACATTGAAAAGTGTATTTTTTGCGAGCTACTAAGCAAGCCTTCTCAGTTTAAACGCCCGAAAAAGCAAAGATTATTTCTTAAGGCCGTCTGAGAGACACTCTGTCACTTTTTCCACTCAATGTCTGTCAGTCGTTAAGGTACATATTTGTTAATAATTCGTTAAATTCAATTTTATTCATACAATTCGCATTTCATTCGTCCGCAGGTTCATCTGAGAATCCCAGGCTCAGGCGTACGAATGCTTTTCCTGTTAAGGAAAATTAATTGGCTAAATAAACACATTTAAGGACATATTCTCTACATCCTTACCTTAGGTATAGTCTTGCTCTTTCATCTTCAAAACCATACTGTTCCATCGTTATTCCATTGCCTTTTCATTTTTGATTAGGCACGTGGATATTCTTTTTACTCGTGATTTGTGGTTCCTTTTTTATTTTTATTCCTCTTTCCAAAATGCGATACAAAAATTCTACACGGCAACAATGGTCTCGTTCGCAACACAATCAGAAACAGAATATGTATGAGTTTGACACAACTCCGTTTGGTTTGACTTGCGTGTTGCATCGCACAATGTTTGTTATTGTTTTTTGTTTGGTTTTGCCGGATGCCGGTCGGCGGTGTCCGTGTCATGCAAGCAAGTTGAAATCGAAATTGAATTCAGTTTGTGGACGCACACTGAACCGGTTGGTTGTTTATTTTCTCCGGGGCTTTTGCAATTCGTTGTTTCCAACGTTAAGAACTTCTATTGTGAGTAGTGAATTGTGATTGTGACTTCCCGTTCCAATTGAGTGAATATTGTTAACAGTGAACAGCGTTCAAACGATATTCGCGTTTTGTTTTACTTAGTTGATTGATGTTGTAAAAAAATAAATAAAAAATGGAATAATTTAAAACAGTGTTAATATTCATTTGTAAAAAAAACAGCAGGTGTTTGTGAAATTAGAATATCAACATCAGGGCACCTGTCGAAAGATCCTATAATGTGAACAGCTGATTTTAATGGTTTTTAAATTCGTACAAAAAGACGACCACTTTTTTTAATCAAATATGCCGATCGAAATAGATATTCCAAAGCCGACGGAAGTAGTGAATATTTAGTGAACCGTATCGAGAAGTTGTTATTTCGCGTTGCGTGCGTGCTGTTATGAGTTCAAGGCTAATACAAACAACTAACAAATCCAACAATTACCTTTATTGAAACATTCGAAATTGAGTAAAAAAAAACATCAAAATGAAGAAAATGCCGCAAAAACATCTATTTAGTAAAAGAGTGGTTAACAAGTTAGTGCTGCTATTTGCACTGTTCGGCAGTTGCAGTCTTGGGCAGTCTATCAGGATTGAAAAGTCTGCCTATCATGACATAATAATTGACATACGCGAAGCTGTTCCGCCGAATGATTGCAGTGCTGTGCTTGAAAATTTGGAGGTAAGTTGGCTTTTTGCACTGCAATTCTAAATAAAATAGGTACCTACCTATACATAATTTCCTTTGAGCCCTAAATACATATATCAAACAAATCTTTGCGGGGGTAAAAACCACAATAGGTGAACTTGAAAAAATGCTAAAAATCGTTCCATTTCGTGGCAATTGCAAGGTCCTCTAAATTTAAACGTAAACCCAACGGCATTTGTGTGTTGTTTCGAGAAAATAGACTACCACGGAGACGAACAACTCACTTAAGCCCATAAGCAACAGCTTTGCATTTCGAGGTATGTACAGAAAACTTTAAAAGGGCTCTCATCCTTCGTTTATAGATATACAGGCTTAGATACATATAAAATTTATAATTAAAAAAAACATCAGTAGTCTTACAAAATCGATGTTTACTGCACTTGGCTCGCTGTAGGACGTAGTTTCTCATAGCCGTGAAAACCTACTTAATAGTTGTTGCAAACTTTTGCTCAGGATGTACAATGTACATGTACTCCCCCTCTAGAAGTACCTAATACCCAGAAATACTTACAAGAGAAATACAGCAGAGATGACGATTTCCTCATGAGCGGCTATTGAAAAGTTGGACAGGCTTCATTTAATAATGTTCAAATCACTAGAATACTTTTCCTAATAAGGACATAGCCGAGTTTAGGGCTTTCCAATCGATGCCGAACTATGAATTTAGACAAACGCCAACCCATTGCGGCGGACACCTCTGTTGCTGCAGTGGAACTTATTGTAATTCCTGGCTTAGGCGAGGGTGCATGCATACGGATACGACATACGAGTATTATATGCATATACGACCGCAACTGTTTGTGATAAGTAAAGTACCCATATACAATAGAGCACGTCGGGGTCGGAGTATCCGTGTGCCAAAAATCAGTTGTTTGCTTTTAGCTGTTCGGCAAAGTGTTGTTATTCAAATTTCTATCTCGACTATCGGGAAAAAATGTTAAACGTATCTTCTTCCGTAGTGCATTGTGACTTTTTGTTCCAATTGAGTGAATCTACCACCGAGCGGACGTTAAAACGACAATACCCTTTGAATGTTGTTGCTTTTTTCCCTCTCGTTTTTTTGTTTTGTTTCGTTTCGTTTTTTTTTTCTTTTCTTTCCTCAGTGCATTTTTAATGTGTTTTTGTTTTCATAAACTCATCGCTAACCATGCGGTGTTGGGTTACATTTGGTGTAGTAGACAGAGGGTTCAAGAAAGGATCTAGACAGAGTCAGTGTACGCCTAAGAGTGCATTTTATAAAGCACCTGTCACTCGGCTAGCTAGTACTGTACATTACGAATGGCATTTTTGTTTCATTTTTTTTTTGGTAAATTTTAATCAGTTACCACAGAGAATTTGTTTACCAGGCACATGCTGGTAGATTACCACCTTAACCCGTTATGTAGGGTACCTATACCGCATATGGGTATTGAACATTAATTCTAGAACCGAGAAACGGAAGTTGAAACTTGGTGAACCGTATCGAAATTTGTCGCTGCGTTATTTTGAATTCAGTGGAAAAAAGAAGAGGGGAACCAACGTACAGAACAGAATCACGCAAATTGTAGTAGGAACAATAATGCCAGACTTTATAACGTGGTCAATTGGCTAATTTTCTACTTACAGCCTGCACCTTGTTAAGATGTGTGCCTACAATGGGGCGGTGCATGGCTTTAAGATCGGTTTCAATATCTCTGAGCTCAAAGCGACAATTGGTAACCGATTAACTGGTATACCTACGTGCCTATTCAAGAAACAAGACACCCCAAGTGCGTCCTACCCTTTATGTTTTAATTACCGACACGACCGCATTGAAAGGCTAAATATCGCACGATTTGTATAAGAAACGTTTCTTGATAATTAATTTTTACTTTTTTTTCTTAATTACCCTTGAATGGTTTCTATTTATCGGTCTGATTTTTATTCCCTCATTGCGTGTATTGGCAACCCTTAGAAGAGAAGAAGGTATAGGTACCATCAAGAAACCATGGAAATATAATGAAACAACGGCAATGTTACTTTGTGTACCTTATATTGATTACGGATTGGAAGACTTGCACGAAGCACAAAAAAGAAATGTCTGTATTCGCAAAAAATGGCCAAGTAAGGGACTCTGTGTTACTATAATAAAAGTAGACTAGACTTAAAAATTGTAAAGGCTCTCGAAATATAATTTTCAAGGTTAGCGCGGGTGTTTTGTAACAGTCAATGCAACCCACGTTTATCCCCCATTCATATAGCCTCTGTCTAGTCGAATCATCAAGTCAGTTGTAAAAATGCGGAGTAAGATTTGTGAAGGAAGTCAACAAACAGCTTTGTTTGTTGGCAACACTATTCAATTGTCTGCAGTGATTAGTTGCGTTGAGTGTTGGTCTCATAACTCTCTGTCGCTAGGATATTATCCACTGTACACAAACAAACTTATATAAACCCCACACTCACCCTCTTCATGCACACAATGCAATGAGCTCTTTTCAAGTGTGAATGCCACAGTATTTGGTTGGGAATAATACGAACAGATCCTGCAATGAATTACAATTGCTTAGTTGGTTTTGTTGAGGTAACAAACAAACAAAAAATCCTCTTCGGCTTCGTTGAAGAATTGACAAAAGAAATAGAACCATTTCTGACTGTACAAGAAGGTGGTAAATCGAGAGGGATACATTTAATACCCATAGTTGAGTGACACTTTGCCCTTTTTTATACAAAATGTGTAACAGCAACTGTTTTGTTAAACTCTGTCGTCTTTTGAATCTGTAACTCCTGTGGTGATTTATCAACTCTTTTGGTTAGTTTGGAAAGGTGACGATTTAGTGATGATTTGTCGGTCAAGTTTAGTACCGACCTGTTGTTTTAATATTAAAAATTTTACCTCACACGGACCAAACGCACGGATTGGGGGTCTCAGTTTCACTCTCAATCTAATTATGTACTATCCATGGTTACAATTGCATTTAGAGGATTCAAAATCCAGTCTCTCGGAGGTGAATTAATATTTTGGGTTGTTGCCCTGCCCCACTATATTATACCAAGCCCTCAAATACAATTAACCTTTCCGAAGTCAAGCACCTGTATTGTTATTTCGATAGCACTTGGCATTCGTTTGTTCTCGTCCTGTGTCCGAGTGCTTTTTATCCATCGCCGAGTATCTTTCATCTCGGTCGGAGCCACTTGAAAATCACTGCTCACTCTGTCCGCATTTAAACAAGTATCTACAAACAGGGCTGTACAGCTGTATTCTGAAGATAATTTCAATTCTTTTTGCAGTCGACCGAGTCTTTTTCCTTAACAGCGATTAGTTTTTGAGCTGCTTAATCAAGGGTGCCGAGTGGATTTCGCTTTGTGCCTGACCAAGGACATATTTTTGTGCAAAACGAGCACAGCCAAGTCTAAAAAGTATCCCAACAGTTACCACCAATTAAAAACTAAAAAGGGAACAAAATTCAATTAATATATTCTTTACTGGAATGCGCTGAGAACAAAGTTTGCAGAAGCATTTGACACGGTAAATCCGAACGGAGCGTGTAATTACAGACGCAAATCAGTGAAGATTGACAAAGGATCGCAAATTACTTGGCAGAGGGTCACGATTTTCCCAGTGTCCAAGCGCTTAACCCAAATACTATTTTCATGTCCGCCGATATTGGTGGCTTACCTGCATCGATCACTTTCTCTGGGCTCTAACTCTAAGTCGTAGTATCATCTTCATTCATTCCTTCATATATGCTCAAATGGTACTATGTATTTCTAAAGAGCATGCGGGTAAACTCGTGATGCAAGCTAAAAAGTTAATAACGCGCAATGCACGTTTCTGTTTTGTTTTTGCCGTTTTTTTTCTATGTAATTTGATTGGCGCAGATTCTTTAGCCACTGACAACTATGAGAAGATGTTTTCGCCGTTGATGACGATGTCGATCGTTGGTAATGCACAGAGCCCACAGCTGAAAAAAAAACACACACACAAGATCACGTTGTTGTAAGTTGCATAGTCATGCATACGAAACACTGGGAATATGAGGCTGTCTTAACCATCGCGTTCCTTCTTCTTCGTCGTCGATCTCCTCCTCTGTTTATCCAGCACCATGGATGAGACAATCTTTGAGTTGGCATTGCAGATTGTGTTTTGTATTCATTTGTGCTTTTTCTTTTATTATTTTATTATTTGCCTGAAAATTGAAAAAAGACAGAAGGAAAATGTTCATGGTCACCAGAAGCAAAACTCTCGTCATCATCATCTTCAATTATAGTGTTCCATAAAATGCAATTACGTTTAGCACGATTTGATTTCAATTGTTGGAAGATTTGTTTCTTTTTTTTTGGTCTTTGTTTTGCCCATCAGAGTCAGAGAAAACCATGAGAAGCGCAGATTAAGAAGAAAAATAACAAACAGAAGCGTAGATAGATGCTGCAACGATTGGGGCCCTTGGAGAACCATCGACAGGAAAAGTGCAGGAGCACAAGCACAACGCGCGTGTAAACGTTCATTGTAATAATCAATAAATAGCAGTAATTGTTCACTGGTTTGATTTGTTGTTATAATAGCAACCAGGGAGCGTAATTAGCAACAGATAGATTTGTGCAATTTAATTGCGAAACCGCGTAAGTTGCTAACGAATCCTAGGGCCCAACGCCTTGCTTAACATTTTTGAGGCTGAGGTCAGTGACAAGTTGGCCCAGTCCATCAGCCAGTCCGCTTCACAGAGCCTATAGCTTGATGTGGTGAGGTATCTGACTGAGCTGTGTCTGTGCATTATACGTCTTTCAGCTACCATACTTTAATAAAGCAACCTCTTTAAAAACGCACTTTGCCAAGTCTCCCTTATGAGGTACACTTAACCCTGGCTTGGACTTTACTCGCATATGGCAGAGGACATTCGTCGCTAGATACATTAACGATGAATGTGTAGGTGCATTTACATGGCGACAATTAAAACTTCCGCCGGCCGGCTGTAAGACGAAACACGAAACGACTCAAAGCAGCCAAAACTATTCATTACTTTTCATAGCTGAACTTAAACCGCTTAAACATTTTACAGATGCACTGGTAGCGGATAATGACATACTTGACAGACTGATAAGAACGTGTGTATTCTTTTCACTCATTCGGTTGTTAGTCATTTATATTCAAGCGATAGCCGGTTGTGTGTATACGAGAGGACTTGTATAAAGGGACACACACTTGAATAGACATCACGATAGTTGGCAGGATATACATTATCTTCTCTTATCCCCTTGATCTACACAACAATCTTATATAGTTGTTTTTATATTATCTGATGTATGGCGCGGCGGGGGGCGGACGCACAATGCAAGCGCATGAGAGGTGCAAAAGCCCATGTACGTATTTGTGAATAGACTCAGGTGGTAGGTATACTACTCACGTAGTTGTAGGTATTCTTTGGCACAACACAGCTCATGAAAATCATTTCAACCCTTCATTAATGAAGAGGAAAACTGAAGGATGAATGATGAATGAATAGTGTTTTCAGTTGTCGTTCAGGAGCCAATGCCCCTACTTTTGTGTGTGTGTTCCCTTAATTTAACCACTGCCAGCAAAGCTCCACCAATTTTCGAAATGGAGACGCCACAACGGCACTCGGCAGCTGAGACTCTGACTCTGGTTTATAAGAAGTGCAAGCAAAGGAAAAACTTTGCGGCCGTCGGCGATGTTGATGGTGGTGGTGGTTCCTCCATGAACGAGATGTTTGCATTTCAGCCAGTGTTGCTTTTTATCTATTCACCTACGCTTTGAACTTAATATGTGGGGGGCTGGGTGGAAGACGAAAAATCATTCGACACTGTACACAAGAGGTATGGAATAACGCCAGCGATATGGCTGCTGTGACAAGGGGCACCACCACCGGGGGAATGCATCAGTGCATCAGTGGCCAACTATATAAACAATAATCCGCCGCGAAATGAGGTCATTTCTTTGTTCAAAGGAAGAACAAGATACCTGTATCCAAGTATTCATTTAAAGTTTGAATCTTTAATGAGGCAAATATCCTGATGGCTATAAGAACCATCAGTGGCATCCTGCGTCATCTACCTACTCTTTTTATCTGCTTACACAATTCTCCTTTCAATTTCGATTTCAATTTAAAGGACTGCCCTCAACATTTTCTTCTTTTTTTTCCCCATCTGCTATAGATAACTTTGAAGACGGCATCGGACTACTTGTTTACTTCACTGGATGGACGCGCTTACTTTGGCAGTGTCATTGTTAATTTGCCAGACACATGGCCAGACGCGTGTGTGCCGAACAATAGCACACTTCCGGCACCGTCCCAGGGTGGTAAGAGCGACTTTACGGTGACTGCTACCAATTTGCTGTACGGTGATAAGATTTGGACCCAACAATCAGGAGGTTGTGGTGTAGGCGGCGATCAAGTGTACATTCCGTATCACGCCTTAGAGGGCAAGAATATTGGCAAGGAGTTCGTCAAGGAATGGGCCAAGTATCGCTATGGTATTTTCGATGAGATTGGCTTCTATGACGACCGGATATATCCGCAGTGCCACTTTACAGATTCCATGCACGTGACAGGTTGCTCCGATGGTTCCATCAAGGATGTTGGGTAAGTGCTAGTTGCTAGAATAAGAATTCTCTTTCAGTGTGACGGCTCGCTGCAACATATGCCTTTTTGTGTACTTTTTTTTATAACAGATTGTGTACGAATCCAAACCCTTATGCGGATATGGTGAAAACGCTGAACAAAACCGCCCGGACTAGCTTGATGTATGTGCCCCAAGGCGAGGGGGTCACAATGTTTTGCGACGAAGGCACCCACGACCGTTACGCCCCCACTAAACACAATTTACTGTGCGATCGGAAGAGCACTCTGGAGGTCATACTCCGTCATCGGGACTTTGCTCCGTCGAATTTGGCAACTGTCAGCTCGACAACGATAACAAACACGGTTCCTGCGTTCCACTACAGACGCCGTGTAACGTCGCGCTATATGCTGGTCATCGATGAGACGCAGGAGATACTATTGCGCGAGTCTTGGAGCTTTCTGCGGAACGCCGTCCGTAAGTGGGTGGTATACGATCTTACCCCAAACTGCGAAGTTGGCATTGTACTGGCGGGAGGAGTGGCCAACGGCAAGGTATTGCCAATCACAAAGTTGGACATGCAAAAAAATCGGGATCTAGTGGCTTCGTTTGTACCATACGCGCCCAGTGATTCAAGACAAGCGGCCTGTATTGGTTGCGCCATTCGAAAATCGCTCGATTTGTTGGAAGACCGCCGCAGGAAGCAAGGCAATGCCAGCCATATTGTGGTGGTTCTTGCTCCTGGGATGGACTTTGCTACGGACTACCATGAATTGGCGGCTGTAACTATGGCGGCATCGGCGCGTATAGTGACCATAAACTTCCCGTCGATTGTGCGGCGGCAGCCTTTGGACAAACTAGCCACTCATTCAGCAGGCATAGCGTTTACAGTGCACGAAAAGAAGTACAACAGCGAGAAGAGCTACCTGGATACGTACTTTGAGCTGGCTGAGGTGTTTTTCCACATAAGCCAGGAGTACCATGAAGGGCCGGCTTATCAGACAACTGTGGAGATCCATCGCAAGGAGCTACTTGACGTGTCCAGTGAATTTGCGCAACAATCGAAGCGGGCCAGTCGCGTTATTCAGGGGACCTTCTTCTTGGACGGAAATATGGGAAATCCATCGGGATTCTTTATTTACACGCACAATTCGGAGACGCCGCTGATTCAGAACGTGCGGCTGACCAGCCCAACGGGTTTCATCTACAACACACGCAGCGACCAACGCATGCCGGTTAAGCAGCTCACCGTATTGGCCAACATCAACGAGACTGGAGCTTGGGCGTACATGATAGAGCGGTTCAATGGTAACCCACAGCCACATTTTGTGCAGGTTATGGCTACCCCAGAGTCTGAAAGGGTAAACATTGTGCGGGCTCGCGCCTGGATATCTGCCCTGCAAGCTGGCGGTCCATTCATTGTCTATTGTGAGGTCAAGCGAGGGGATTATCCAGTTCATTCGGCTCATGTCAGAGTGACAATAACCCGGCCGGATGTGCCGTGCAACTACACCATCTGTGAGGACACCTACAACCTCTTGGACACTGGCGCCGGAGATCCTGACATCACTAAGGGCGATGGAGTGTATTCGCGTTATGTGAACATCAACACGGGGCCAGGGATGTATAAATTTGATATTTTTGTAGACGACAACGGCAACACTGCATACTCGCTGCAAGATAATGCGGCCGTTCAGAATCTGCCCTGTTGTGGCAGTGTGATCCCAACCAAGCAAACGCGCCAAACCGTTCCGTTTCAGCGGTATTTGTTGCCGCTTGCCTTCCATCTGACGAGAGAGGACATCGACACTATGGTCTATATTCCAGTTGGCCGCATTGGCGATTTGATTGTGACCTACCTGGAAGAGGGTAAGGTGCGTCTGACTTGGACAACCCCCGACATGGGTGGAGAAAGCGTAGCTCGATATGAAATAAAATTCGCCTTCACTATCGAGGACATAGTTGACCGGTACGAAACTGCAGCCATCATGTGGAACCATGACACTCCGTATCCCTACGCCATTGGCGACATATGCAGCTTTATCTTGGACATCAATCTCGAGGAACGGCTGTTTGGACAGGCTGTCTTCTTTGCCATTCGACCATTTTCGAAGCTAGCGCCAAATGCAATTGGAGGACCCACATCGAATCCTGTTCGTACCTACATTCCGAGTAAAATCGAGCCCACGCCAGCGCCGCCGCCGCCGCCATCCTCGTCGGGCTTTCTACCCGAAGAGAACGACTCCGATTTGGACACGGATGTTCCACGCAACAATACGCTTACTGGCGACGAAATTGACTTTAAGGTTATGTATTCCATTCCGATAATTGCGGGCACTCTCTGTATTTTGTCCCTGATTGGAATTTTATATCTGCTGACTCGCTATCGTCGTGGCCGCGAGCGAAAAGAACAGCTCGCCCGACTGAATGCAGCCAAACAAAACGGCGATTTAAACGAACTACAGAACGAAGAAGCGAACAGTGCCATCAACTCGAATCAGAGCTCTCCTAAAAATTCCAATTCTGGATCACCCGTCCATGCTTCGGGCAACGAGTCGTCGTCTATGCATGGAATAACGACAACAATCATACACAACTATGCAACCCTCGACACTCCCGACCATCACACAGTTGGCATCCCAGTGTACAACAACCAGGAAGAGCTGCAGAGCAAGCGACTCTCAATGTCTGGATCTTTTAACGGCATCACCCAAATCATTTCACACGATTACCATATTGATGATAGCCGACCAGTGGACGCGACAAACGGGCAGGGCTTTTATGCGCCCAACTGCAGCATCGGTGGACTGAGCATAATTTCAGCGCACAGCGAAAATGCAACCCTTCCACGGGGTCCGCGACCCATACTCAGCCCCTACGACTCTTGGACGGCTTCGCAGTTGCTGCACGAACACGAACGTCACACTTCGCCGCTGGACGAATTGATGAATCATGTCAATCTGAAGCATAGCCTGCATACAGCCGATCAAATCAACAACAGCATCGATGCCATGTCCCTAAACGGATGCGGCCCACCCCCAGTTCCGCCTCTGCCCTATGCTCCAGACATTTATCAACATTTCCCGTATCCATATGTCTATGGAACTATGCCAAAGCAGCACAACGATCCCATGGCCGCTAACTACAGCACAATAAGGCATCCTCCCACCGAACAACAGCAACAGCAACAGCAGCAGCAGCAGCAGCAGCAACAACAGCAGCAACAGCAACAACAACAACAGCAGCAACAAATTGTGTTTAATAATAACAACAATCAACAAGCGCTGGCAGCGGCTAATAATGCGACAGGTGATAAAAAGCGCCGCAACATTACAATGGTATAAAGCACTACTACTCCCAAAGCTGATCCAAAACCGATGCCATAGCTAAAGCCTGAAACCATAATCCCAACTCCCAAAATCAACTGTAAGCGCAACAATCCACACAGCACATGTACATACACATAAGGCCGTCTCTGCATCTAGACGGAGGCATGTGATATTTAACTTAATGGTAACTATATAAAAAAGAATATACATATACTTATTTAATTGAGCCCCTTTTATGAATTTCCAAGTTCAAGACTGATTTAATTAATAAAAAGAGATGACCTTAGATTCATTATCACACAACGTAAGCAGCAAGTGTCTCACTATTTTGTGAATATCCATAGATTTCTATTTTTCTATACATATATATCACAAGTGTACATAACTGCAGTAAATGCGCAAGTAGATGCGACTAACTTAAAAGAAGTCTTACGAATTTACGCAGTATCGAAGTAGCAGTATTCAAAAGCATATGTTTAGAGGGGCGGTTTTCCAGGTCGTTATTCAATTTCACAGTTCCAGCTGCTGACCCTGCTCCCCAATATTGTGCTATAAAAATGTTGTGTTAATGCCTGCGTAACATAACGCGGCTTTCTATGCACATTTTGCAAGTCTTAAGTTCGCATCATTGATGCAATCGGTCCTAATTGTTAGCTTATACGGAAAACAGACTTACTTCAAACAAAATGTAATAAATTCTACTCCATCAGGCACAAGGTTTGTGTTTTTAACTTTTTTTTTAACTACTACCCGATAGCATTTTAAAACCTGATCAATTTATTTACTGTTTTCTGCCAGCGTTCGAGTAAAATCGGTGCAATCAACCAGAGAGACACATTTCCAGCAAGGAGATTCTGGATAAAATTTATATATTTATGTATTTTAACTCAAATTACAAATTAACTACGTTACGTTATAATTACATTTCGAATTTTACACTAAGTTTAGATAGCCGGTTGCCACTGCACCCAACAAAAGTCGCTTAAGGGAAAAAATACATCGTGCCCGTTTCACAATAGACAACGATAAACGGCCATGTTTTCGCTTTAAAATTGTCGTTAATGTTACACGCATCATTCTACTGATGGTCAATCAAGGGGCAACGATTACCACACCACACGTCAATGTTACCCCTCTATTTACTCCGCCTTACTAATAATCATTTTTAACCTTCAACTTATGTATTTGGTAGGTCACAATATGCAATTTTGTATGGAAAATTTCGCCTTTATGAGTTCGAAAAATTTTGGACACTAAAAACGATTATTAGTACCGCGGACTGTCTATACAAATTTTTTTTTCTGTGAAACTGGTCATTATTTGACTAGCAGTGCGTCACTCATGATCTTGCCATTTAACATTGGCATTTGACAGCTGTTAGTCGATTTCGTGAGTTGTGTTAATTTTGGCAAAGTTAGATTTAAAATGACTCTACTCTGGCTACGAAAAACAAACCGCCATTCTAAAATATTGAAAAATTGTCCCAGGCGCCCAGCAAATTCAGTAGGTATACTCAGAAAGAATTTCACCCATTCTAGCAAAATTCCTTGCGAGCGTAGACACCATCTAATCTCAATTTGAGGTAAACGCATTCAATTAATTGGTATACATCGCACTCCTGTAAATATGCTATGCAAATATCACAGACACAATCCCATTTCAATTTGAGGTAAAAGCATGCACTAACTTGGTTTACTTGGTACTCCTATAAAATGCTATAAAAAAGACAGACACAATCCCATTTCAATTTGAGGTAAAAGTATTCACTAAACTGGTATACACAGTACTCCTATAAATATACTATGCAAATGTCAAAGACACAATCCAATTTCAATTTGAGGTGAAAATATAAACTTTACTGGTATACATCCAACTCTTATAAATATGCTATGAAAATGACAGACACAATCCAATTTCAATTTGAGGTGAAAATATAAACTTTACTGGTATACATCCAACTCTTATAAATATGCTATGGAAATGACACAGACACCATGCCATGCCAATTTGAGGTGAAAACATTCACTTAACTGGTATACATCTTTTTCTTATTTTGATGGAATTTCTGTATGCTACTTCTGCCTGCTGCTTTTGCTGGGCGCCTGGTGTTTCACGGAGATTTTTCATTCGGTTTGAGTAATTTTCAAACCGTTCGTTTTTCGGGCATGTTTTTTTTTGAATTGCGGGGTGGGTGAGAGTGGTTACCAATAATACCAATTCATTAAAAAAAAAATAAAAATGGGTGAACTAATTTTTTTTGAGCCTAGGTATTCCAGAGTGCCGTCTATTTTTGCGTTATTGCAGGAACCTGATGGAATGCGCTTTTTATTTCTTTTGAGCGCAAGCTTACCTTTCTCTCATTTTCTGGCGTTATCCAGCTAAAGAAAACAAACAAATTCGTACATGCGTTTTATTTGGAAATAGCTCATCTAATATTCATATAAATGTGCAAAGGACTTAAGACTATTAAATGCAGCGATGTAAGGGCCAAAGGCGACTGTTGATTTGTTTAGTAGTTGCCACAAGTTATTGACTGTTTGAAATTCTAACTCCGGATTTTGGTGTATGACACTCCATCGCCTTGAAAGCAAGCAAGTCGTCGTCGTCGTCGTGTCATAATGTAGAGACTCGCCCGGAAGCAGGATTACGACTCTGATGACGGTACATACTGCTGGTCATCTCTGTGGTATGTTAAAAGGCACGTCTTCTAAGGGAGAACAAAAGTAACCAGTTAGTCAGAGTCATATGTTTATTTATTAGACACAAAAGCGCAGTGTCAAAAGTGAAGAAGGAAAGGAAACCAAATAAGATATTCATGGCTAGTCCAGGACTATTTTTGTAAAGACGAATGTGTTCTCCTTGACGAATATCTTGCGCACATTTCCCCAATAACCCTTTTTAAATCAGGGGTCGAATTACCGCACCCGTGAGCGAGAAATACGTCATCAAATTTTGTTAACTTTACATGCAAAACAATAACAAATTCAGTCACGTAGTACTTGATCACAAATGCGGTAATTTTTTCTCTTAAGTCAGTCGCCTCTTTTGCAAATAAATATAGAAAAAAAAGTATTGCGACTGGGTCGAAATAGACAATTTTACTTGGAAAACTGAACTTGCTAACTAAAAATGATTGTTGATAGGTTGGATTGGGCATTTTTTGACACCTTCTTTCCCCATAGAGTCCCATATTAAGCCGGGGTTATAACTTTGGCATTTTAAAGAAGTCAGGTCACACATTTTTCTCCGCCGGTTTGCCACACATCCCATTTACTAACAAAATCTTTCCCAAATCGTATTATAACTTGTTGACAGTAAGACCTTTGGACATAGTAGCGAATGAAATACAAAATTGTCAAAACCACACTATGCATAGTCAAAATATGTAGTATTTTATTATCCTTGTATCTAAGTATGAATGTAAATATACTATTACTTTTGAGGACTGTTGCCGGGAACCCGGGCTACTGACCTAACCCAACTAAATTGTAACATAAAATAACAAAACTAAATTGAACGACTTAATACGACAGAAATGTAACACTAAGAAAGTAATTAAACAATTTTGAGAATCTCTAAGTGTATTACCTATTTATGTTATAAATATAAACGTATGTAATAATAATCTTGTAAAAAACTACGTAATCTACGTAATAAAAATTAAACTTAATTTAATAATTTAAAATGAAGCAAGCCGCCGAAACAATTACGCACAATTTCTTTGAAATATAATCCCTTAAGAGTTGTGTATCTATTACAAACCATATTAAATAAACGCAGCAGCTGGTTAAAATTGTCTGTAGAAATCTAGTCAAGTACTCTCGCGTATATTGGGTTAAATTTCTACGTTCTACGTCTTTTTTTGTTTTTCTTTGAAAAAAGGGCCCGGTTGTCACGGTAACTTATTGATGTGATTTATTCTTAACTGTAGTAATAATATAATTTTACTTCTATAATCGAGTACCTTTATTATATTTATGTAAAACCAAAACAACTAGGTATATGAATTACAAATATGAGCTTACAAAATTTAGCAAAATATATTTGGTAAATGTAAAATAAAAACAACTTAAGTACTTATCCACATAATGTAAAAACAAACAAATAGGTATATAGATAACATTTTAACCATACTCTAGCCAATTATTTAATGCTTTATAAGTGCGCTTTTGACAAGAGGCAATTGCACACACAAAGGAATATATTTATTATGTCTATCTCGTGTTGATATATGAAAGAGAATTATAATACCATATACCCATAGATGTAAGAAATAAATGTTCGATGTACAGAAAAGAGCAAAAGTTTTAACAAACAAATAAAAAAATGTGTGAAGCAGTGATACTTGCCTTTTATTTGTTTCGCATAGGGATCCAAGTATAGTGAGTATGATGAGAAGGCACAACACCACCAGCGGTAAGTAATTATTTTTCTATTTTATTTTATTTGATTGTAGTAGACTGTGAGGTATGAAAAACCCCTTTGAGTGAGAAAATCCCGCAGAAATGGAAATGGTACTCCTATCAGTTTGCTATGAAAATGAAACGGATTATTTTTCTGGAATTTGTGTGTGTGCCTGCTACTTTTGCTGGGGGCCTGGTGTTTCACGAAGATTTTTCCATTCAGCTTGAGCAATTTTTGAACACCCATGACATGTGCTTTTGAATTGCGGTAGGTTACCAATTCCGTGGAAAAAAAAACTGTGTGACGCAGGTTTTTCGAGTATACGTGAAGCTATTCGAGCGTGTCATTTGACTTTTTACAGGAACCTTATGGAATGAATTGCTTTTTAGTTCTTAAGGGGCGCAAGCTTACTCTCTCCTTTTGGCAAAAAGACGTGTGAAAAATGGATGCACATATAGATTTAGTTATAAATAAAAAAACACGTAAAAACGTCTGTTCAAAATTGCAGCAAATTCATTACCAAGTTTCAGAATGGATATAGATGGGCATGTGACAAGGGGGCGTTCAAGTAACTAGATTAGTAAGTCGGGCAGCTGTATCAGTTGACGTTTATAGAGAGGTAGCCGACGAAAAGCAAGTAGTCAAGAAATTCGTGACTGAGCACAATATTACCACCCCATCAGATGCCCACTGAATTTACCTTATTCGGACAGCAGGGACTGTCAGTAATATTGACACTTGTCACTTTCTGTTAATATAGGTACTTACTTTAGCCAAACAGCGTTTTGACCTTTCGATATATTTGGTATCACAATGCAGGTGCCGATCTCGTTCAAATCACCCACCCACCCAAATCAATTACAACAGCATCGATTCGAAGTTTCCTGTTGTTGAAATTTTTAGAAAATCATTTCCAGCTACACTTTAACGTTTATAACATTTAATAGTAGGTATATATATTTTATGTATATTGATCTCTTTACATCTTTGTTTCTTACATGTACAATTTTGTTTAATTGTTTCCTTTTATATGTAGTCACATCGTTTATATTGGAACTTAAGTGGCTAATGTTTTTTTTTATTCATTAAAGGTCATGTTAAATTTTAATTTTTTTTGTTTTTGATTTTTTAAACACTTTGGTTTTGGTTGCTTTTAATGTAGGTAGTTATGTAAATATACACATGAAATATTTGTAAGTATTGCAAATAATGTTTTGTTTTTTTTTGGTATTTTTTTTTCTTTTATAGATTTATTAGAAAAAATATTAAAGAGATCTAAAGATAAAAATAGTAATTGAGTATACGACGACATACATACAATTATATACTAAGAAATTAGTACTTCCATTTGTGTTTTTGTTTTTTTTGTGTATTTATATATTATATATATATATATTGTTTATAATGTAATTATGTAGGTGTCTTTATTTATATGAATTAACGAAAAATTAATGGAATAAGTAGTTGTTTTACACCAGTTTCTATTTTATGTTCTCTTATTGAATGTAAGCAATTCGGCAACTTTTAAGTCTGGTATTCTCGTAGAGACAAGAAAAGTAATAACACTCGTGTAATGATTGTTGGTTTAAGAATGAGCGCACTATTGCATAATGTCTTTATAAGTCCGAAAATCGCTTGAAAGTGTAACCCTTATGAATTATGTGTGATTCGAAATCAATTTTGCCGGGCTTAACTTAGGAAACTATCACTTTTCCTTTCAATTGTATAATAAAAAAAGAGATGCTTAAAATACCCAAGACACAGGTTGGTCCAACTGGGGGTAATATGTTAACTTGAAGAAGATTACAAAAATTTATCGCTCACGTGTCTTTTGTGGAGCAGACTTAAAAGTTATCGAATCCTCGTCTTAAAATTTTTTCTCATTTTTAAGTTTTTTTTATTTAAAGTTTTAGTTAAATTTTATACACATAGTAGTAAATGTTTAACTTTGTTCTTGCATGTATTGCTTCGCATACATTATGTTAAGGGGTACACAATTCTATCCATTACATTAATTTTTTTATAACAATTAGTATTGTATGGTAGTCGAAGATCTTCACAATTTATATAAAGATTGTTGAAGCAAATACACATTGTTATATCAATAGTATATTGTATCTTTTTTTTATCTATCACTTTTCCCATATGCTTTTCATCACACATGCATACTAACGAAAATGACATTATTAATTTATTGTTGGAGCTGCTGCTTTATTATAGATTTTTGTTTAGTTTGTTGTGTTGTGCGCTTTTTTGTTCTTTGTATGAATTTACCTTATTATTGTATATGTACATTCTTATATAATATATTTATGTATAATAAATACGCTTGGCCCCCCATAAACTTGAAACGTCCAGTAAAGATGTTTTTATTTTTGTAATATTTATTATTTTTTTTATTTTATACAAAATTGCAATTTTAGTCCATTAACTCTGCTTAGATAGGTTATTTTGTTAAATTTTGTTTTCTTCTCTCTTGTGTGTTGAGTTTCGTAATGAGAATTTAGGGCACAATTGGTGACGGTTTGTGTGGGTTTGGGTTTATTTTACTTTGCATAAACAGTTGGAAAGGAAACTTTATGGAAAATCGTGAGCAGGAAATGAAAATGAGATTTTTATTTTTGAAATTGTCTATAGTTGGTCCGACATTTTTTCACTTTTCTGTTGGATTGGCGTTTTTGTGCAGTAAACAATCAACCTACATACAATTTGAAGTTAAAAGAGAGAAGTGGGCAGGAAGGGCTTATTTATTTCACGCAACGGGCGGAAGCTGTACCTGAAGGCAATGCACGATAGAAATAACAATACACCTGGTTTCATTATATTTAATTAAAAAAGAGGAAAATAAAAGCGATCAAGTGCCTTTGTTCAGATTGGGTTCTTAAGCATCGCCTACGCGTTTCATTTTCCGTGTTTTTCTGTAAATTCACAATCATATCACAATCAAGTCCGAAATTTTGTATTTCCTAGTTTTTGTTGTATTTTTTTGGCGTACTACATTTTTTCTAAATAATATTTAACTTTCCATTTACTGAGTGTTGTAATTAGTTCGTGTTTTATAAATCTAAACAGGGATTCTTCTATTAATCTCCACAACGCATTTGCGCTCTCTGTAATAAGACCGAAGCCATCTAATGGTACACGCTAATCAAAGTTCGAAATTAAGGACAACGAATTGAACGAGCTGCGCGAATTTCTATAGTTTGATCAAAAGTTCAGTAAGATATTCAAATTTTTTAGAAAAAAGTATAAAACGTGAGTAAATATATGTAGGATCACTGTAATCGCAGTGTCAGACACTGAAGGGTTGATCTAAAGAAGGCTACGTCGACACAGCATTCACATAGGTTCAAGTGTATCAATGGTCTAAAATCAAAAAGGACATACAGGAGAGGAGATACTCATTAAAACGGTGACAATTGGACTGGTCATTGGACACTCATCAAATTCGACGTCTGTTCGTATTTCTTATTGGTTCACCTACTTCGGTTATGGCCCTCGCCAAGTTTATGTTAAAGTGATCTTTATTATCGCATGCATGTTCGTTATGTCTATTTTGTGTAAAAAAATTGTTTCTATGCAAATGTAGATGTACACTACGGCTGGGTGATAAATATAATTATTTGATTTGGCATGGAGGATTTCTTTGTTCGTGATTTATAGTAGGTAGGCACGACCTACGACTTCACATAGTTTGCAATATTTAATTCCGTCAACTTTATGTTTTACATGTAAACGTATTTTTTTTTTTCAATTTATTTTTATTAATTGTTGTTCTTTCATTTTAATCTTTAGGCACTTAGTTTCTTGTTTATGCTACATTTTTCTTTATCATTATTATCTTATATCAAGTTTTATAATGTTCTTCTTATACCGTAGTAAAAAAAAATTATTATACATTAGATTAGATTTATTAACTCTTTTTCGGTTTAGTCTCTTGTTGTTGTTTTTACTTCATTCAATATCAAATATCATCAACATATATAACAAACTATTAACTATAAAATAAGAATACACAACTTTGTCTTAGTTTTCTAAACCAAAATAAATATATATATATATATATTTATATGTAACGTACGGCCTTTTGACGAACTTTAAAGTTGCTTTTCATGTTCGAATAAAAATAAAAAAAAATTTATATATATATTTATATTCTCTTTATCAAATGCTAATAAATTCGAAAGAAATTAAGGTAAATAAATAAACTCGAAAAACGTTATAAAGACTAATAGGAGTGGGGGGAAAGGGGAGGGAGTGGGACTTCATTTTTAACGATTGTCGAAGGTGGGATACTGCAAATATGGAAACAAACGCGATATTTTATAAAAATATAATAAAAAATAAATAAAAATTTACTAAAATAAACCTACCTTATCATAGAATTCAACATTTATATTTGTATATGTTTGGTTTTTTTTGTTTTATAATTTTTGTTCAACAATTTATGTTTGGAAAAAAAATATATATATATAGATATATTTGTTTGGGTTTTGTTTAGTCTAAAAAATTTCTTACAAAAATCCTTATCGTATATTAAATGTTAGTGCCATTTAAAAATAAAATCCGTATTTGCGTATGAATTTTTTTTGTTAGTTATTTGTATAGGAAACAAGGTTAATCTTGCGCAAAAAAATATATAATTTATCTAAGGAAAATTTAGATTTGTCTAAAAGAATTTGCAGTAGAGTCACAATTCCTTGTTGATACTCACCAAATGCTATGAGTTACCACCTCTACTGTTAGCTCTGCGTGGCGAAGATATTGCTGCTTCTGCACCGCCGCTAGCGCCGCCTGTGCTGCGATTTCCAATGCTACCAGTTGAAGTGGCCAGTTGATTTGGTTGATAATGGTGATTTGATGTTGGCGATGACATTGGTGATAGCATTTGTGATTGGCGGCGATTTACCGCATTTACGGGACTGTATTGCATCGATGGAGAGGTGAAATTTGATATGCCGCGACTGCTGTTATCGTTGCTGCTGCTTTTGAGGCCATTTCCGCTGTGTACGCTGCCGGATCGTTCGTGCAGGAGTATCTGGTGGGCGGCCAGGTCCATTTCTTCACGGGTCATATCTAGGGCCTCTTGCATTTCACGAGATGTATACGCGACAAAGTCTGGGTCGCAATATTTGCCAAGACCTTCGGCTGCAAGCACCTAAGCAGGGCAGACGACAGTGTTATGGTATGGGGAATAGTTTATTTTTTTATACATATATTCAAAACAGGCATGTGCAAAACAAAGCTATATTTTCTTGATATTTTGGCTTTTATTTAATTTTTTTGGCAGTAGCTGACTCTGCAAAATCACAATCCCTAAGAAGGAATAGGCTTTTGTAAACGGGCCTATTATTAAATGCCCCATTTGCGTGCCGCAAGTGGCAGACGTATTGCATTTTTATTTAAAGACGCTCAGCACTTTTCACTTGTTTAAGGATCTATTTGGCAGATATTTTGTCACATACGTGCTTAAAAAAGCTAAGCTCACTGCGTAAAAGTTATCAACTGGTTACACAGCAGTAATGTGAAATTTTTGTAGAATGGCCAAGCAAGAATGAATAAAATTTTACGACCTTACGACCTTATGGCCTTAAAAAGCTCACTATGTATATAACTTAATTGTATTTACGCGGTTAAAATAAAGAAAAATCTTACCCTTCCGACGAGGCTCTCGGCTGAACCAATAACCTCAAACGAAGTTGGCCGACGTTGATCAAATGGGCTTCCTGGTGTCGACTGCACCATCCTTTCCTGTCCGATTCCACCGTTTGGTTCATTTCCCGAAGAAACTACTTAAAACAATGTTGTTTTTTTTTGTACAACAAAATAAATCAAATGTATCAATTCTTAGTTGCGTTACGAGTGCGTAAAAATTTCAACAATATGATGCAGGAAAATGAGAAGCAGAAGAAGAGAAAAATAACACCAAACACTCTACAATGGCATGCAAGCGAATCATTATCGACTGTTAATTAAATAAATTAAATAGATTTTCCCACAGTAACACAATACAAATTTAACCTAGTTCAATTATCGCAACAACTTGTATTAGGCCGTGTTCTACTATTACAATGAAGAGCAAAGGAAGTTGCTATATGAAGTTGCACGATTTTAAATTTTAACGAAGTTTGCGTCGCTAAAATGCAAACTTTGCAATGTACTACTTTGGTTAGAATGAGTCTCAATCTCTACTGCAAAGTTTTATAGATTATTTTATACCGAAAAAGGGGAAAGTGTTTGAGTTTGTAATAACCTGCAAATGCTTAAAATGTTTGCATGCAAGTTTAGTTACCAACTACCGACAAATATGACCAGAAACCACTGAAGTCGGTATAGTTTGGACTCAAGAATTAATTGAGAACAGAAATGTACCACCTAAAGGACACTAAGAAAAACTATAAAGGGCATAAGTATGCCCGATAATAATTCAAAAAAATCAATGAGTATTATTATAAATATAATTTAGTGAATTTCGAAAGACCCACATTCGCGAAAAATGTTCAAAATAATCCTGGCACAGGCCTACCAAAGAGAATGGCTTTCGAAAGGGAAAAAGGGGAAATTTAAGGACTTTTGAAAAAGCATTCGCAAGAAGTTCGGCACATTTTCATTTACAACATAAAATAAATATAAGGAAGCAAACAGTACACGTAGATGAAGCAATCAACTGGACTTGTATTTACAAGGGCTGTCTATCCGTGGGTAGAAGAGTGCAAATGGAGTAACACGCATCTAAGGGAAGAAGAACTCTTCACTTTTGGAAGATGATGATGACGATGGTGATGATAGTGATGATGGTGATAGTGGCAGATGTTGGGATGATCATGATTACTTTGAATTTCAAGGGTATCACTGTTTTTCGCACCATTTTAATGCACAACTAACTTGCTGACAATAACAATTGCGACTCAAATAATAATAAAAAAAAAGATTAGGTATAAATCATACATTATTAGACACATAAATTATGACAAAAGAGAGAGAGAGAGAGAGAGAGAGAGAGTGGGCAAAATAAATGGAGGAGTTTTGTTTTTGTCTTCGTAAAATGTGACTGGATTAGAATATACAATATATAAAGAAGTGACAGTAAATGAAGGATTAAACCCTAACCTCCTTCGCCATGATAAGATGATCTGTGGCGGGCTTTATTTTGCAAGCTGCTAGTGGCACTGTGTGGCCTAATGTGTACCTCCGCCAGTGGCAGCAGTGTCGGCAATACATGTTTACCAGTGTAGCAATCGGTGGAGATTAGTTTTCGGCTACCGCTAGTGTTAGCAACATTAAGTTCGTGTGTTAGCTGTCGATTTGCGGTGGTTCTCCTGCTTTCTTGGCTGCCGCCGTCCTTGATTTTACCGCCGCCGCCATCATCATCATCATCACCACCACCACCAGCACCGCTTTCGCCGCTATCGTATATACAAATGGTGTCATCTAGTTGAGCTATTTGCAGGGAAGAGATACTACTTATGTCAATAATTTCACCACGATCACCAACATCAACCGTATCACCGTACGATTCCATCCGATCATCAATAACATCGGCACCTGTTGACAAACTGCTGGCGTCGCTGTGAATTTCTAGAGAATCGGGAAGAAAACCGGCCACAGCCATGGCTTGAGACTGAGCTAGACGTAAGCCGCTAGCTATTCGGCGCATGCGCGAACTCGGCTTTTCCATAATTGGAGTTGGTGCAATCAGATGTGATTTTCTAGGGTTGACAGGCGTCACATCGTAATCAGTTGGCGCGTACGCGCTTCGGTGTACAACTGCTCGAGTGAAGGTAATATGGTCCGGTGTGTTCTCTGCTCCTCGGTACTTGTAAGGTGTTGTGCACTGACCTAGTGAGCCGCTTTGGTTGTCCAATGTTGTCGACTGGGTCATTGTGGTTATAACAGAGCCGGCCCCATCTGAATCCTCAACACTGCCATTGCGGCCCACAAATGGGAGGTGAATGGCTTCGTCGGTCGTAGGTCCAAAAGCGCAGTCATCGCCGCTGTTTCTGCGGTAATTACACATTTCCAAAAGTCGATTAGAAAAGCGACGTGGTGGAGGAGTCGGTGGGATTAATTCATCGCTTAGGCTATCGGTCTTGAGGCTAGTCATGGGATACCTCTTATTATTCACTATATTCATGCCAGTCATATTCGCCGAGTATGGCGGCGACAATGACAACGGTGACAAAGTTGTGGTCGTTGTTGATATCGAACTTATTTGGCTGCGTCTCACTCGATTTACGGAACATGTCGCAGTGCTTGTGGCTGGCACATCAACCGGAGCTGGAGGAGGATCATCCACAATCTCGTCGTCGTCGAAAAACTTCCAATTGGGATTGTCTAATACATCCGATTGCGGGAATATCACCGATGCTACGGTTGGTTGCGATGCCGCCTCCGATGACGAATGTCCACCACAAGTTGCACAATGATGATGATGATGATGAAATTGTCCCGCAACAGACTCCTGCAGTTGATCGCTCTCTTCACTATATCCTCGTCGAAGTTGCTGCTCATATGCGTGTTCCTGATGATGCCGATGTCTATGATAAAAATGATGATGGTGGTGATGATGGTGATGGTGGTGGTGCTGTGAAAAGTAGTATAATGATGATTGATCCTTCTCGTCTCCATTCTGTGATGAGGACGATGAGGACGTTACTAGTCCTTCTCTCATTCTAAAAAGTAAGTAAAACAAAAACCATTTTGTGGACTTTTTTAAAAAGAGTTTGCATTTTTTTTCGTTTCTCACTATTAAAAGATCACTTATGTTGAAAATGAGATTAAAAAAAGCTTGTTTGAATATGGACAAATTTCTCGGGATTAAAACGAGTGAAACATACATTTTTCGTTTTCCCAAAAAATTCAAAAATTAAATTAAAAATATCCAAAAAAACTGTATAAAATATATACGAGTATATATGTATATTACTACAATATTGTAACTATATATAAAAATGCATGTAAAAAGTTTCTCACTTTGCAGATATGTATTTATATGTAAAGTTCTTGCAGAAAAAAAAACTATAAAACAATGAAAATTTGTTTTCCATATTTTTTTTTTACTTTAAAACGTTTCTTCGCTCAAATACTAGACACTACCATTGGAAGAATATTTTTTTTTATAAAAGAAAATGAAGGCTTTTGATTTTGAATAAATAAATCAAGGAAGAAAAAAATTGTTTTGTTAATAAAAGTATTGAAAAACCAGTATATAGCTGGAGCAGTAAATACAAAACATAAATAATAGAATAAACAAAACTAAACGGTGATGGGGAGAAGCCAATGGGATAGAAAATAAGGTTAAATAAGGCAAGAAATTTGAAATGACTTCCCAGCCGTGCGATTAGTGCAACACATTTTTTTTATCGGCGTAGAAATTTATTATGCAAAGCTAGAAGTAGTCGATAAAATAAATTGCAATGGTTTTCGGAGTTTCCTGAACAATGGTCAACTATTTTCGTTTTTATGTACATTCGAATGTAGGTGAAAGAAAAACATGCCATCAATTGGTAATACCATTTCCTTTGAAAATCACACACGAAACTCAGTCTTTCTGTATATAGTTGACTTTTAATCAACCACTTTGTCGAATGCATGTACGAAATGCCTTCATCGTACTTTATAACTTATTTGAGGAGCACACCCTATCCATATGTCAGTGTTACCAAAAAAAAAACGAAACCTCTATCTGTACGCAACTAAAACTCATTTGAATAATTCAACAAAGTATGAAATATAAAAAAGGAAAAACAATTGATTTACAGTGCAAATCGCAAAGTTTGTACTTGTACTACTTGGTGTATAATAATTTAAAATGATTAAAAAAATCATATAATGCCCTTTGGAACTGTTAGAAAAAAATATATATATATTATCAAACGTGTGACAAAAAAGAACGTCTGTTAGTAGAAGCAAATAAAACGTTATTGCCATTCAGCACTTCAAACAGAATAAAACAAAATGTAGTTATGTATAAACTCCTTTCGAAACAAAGAAAAATAAAAGAATATATAAAAGAGGAAAGCTTAGTTAAGAAAGAAAACTATAAAAAGGAAAAATAGTAAACAAGTAACTCTGTTAACGAGAAATTGTAGAATTAAAAAAAATCAAATTATGTATAAAAGAAATAACAAAAAAATATTGTAAAACCAACTCCTAATACCTGTGGGCCTCTTTTATTCTCTTACCGTTATAATAAGGATGTAATAAGATACCACGATTTGATTTGCTGAAAGGAAAATTTTATGTTTACAACAGAGTTTGAAATAAAAAATAAATTAAAATAAAACGTTAAAAGAAAAACTATAGATAACAAACAGAAGAAGAACTAAATTAAATCCTAATAGCGGTTCCTAGATTAACTCGGCTCACGAATGCAATTTGCAATAGAATCCTTTTGTTTTTGTTTTTTGTTCCCCCAATTAAGTAGTGACAAGTAGCTTACGCTACGCTACTCAAAAGTAGATGTATACTTACTCGTAGGATTGACTGCTTAGTGGATTTGAGCTGCCGCCATCGGGACCGCAAACAAGGCCACCACTGCTGCTGCCATTTTTCATCATCAGCGGCCGCATGGGAATGCTTTCGCTAAACGTGCGGAGCTCACCGCTTCCACTTAGCTCGGTGTTGTAGCCCAGTGGACCGCTGCCAACTCGCGTTTGCATGATAGTCTTTGTGATATGATTGATGCCGTCAGCGACGCTGCGATGCATCGAACTATACAGCTGGTCATTTGAGAGCGATGGCAGTTGCAGGCCATTGCTGCCGTTGCTCTGTGTTTTGCGATTTCGAACAAATGGTCCGGTACCGTGTCGACGAAGTGACGACCACACACTGCCGAAGAGTGTGTGATTGCGCTGTGAAATAAAGTCGAAGGAGAGACGAGTCCGAAGTTATATATTCTTCCCAATGTTTTCTGTGCGATATCAACCTACCCTATGCATTGGTTCCGGTTCCTCGAGTAGCTCGTCAAGGTTGCCAGAAATGGCACGCTTTAGGGCGGGACCAGCGTCGTGCAGGGTCCTCAGGCCGGCCTGTAGTGTCACCGTGTTGTTGTTATCCATTTGACCGTCTTTGCCTTCCTGCTCTTTTCGTTTCTTGAATCGCCTAAAATAGTCCTGAATCAGGTAAGTGGCATAGAACTTGCCAACAGTAACTTCGTCGTCATTTCCCGGTGGCGGAACAACTTGATCCAACAACTTCGGACTGGTACGCTTCCAAATTTGTTTTATAACTGCACGCAGCTCGGTGTTCGCCTCATCGATATTGCCTTCAGTTTTAATGCTGAGCGACGTCCGAACCACAGCGAACAAAGTCGCATTGAACAGCACCGTTCCGTCACTATTCAGTGGCATATTCATGGACACCAAACGCTTACAGGCCATCCGGTGGGGACACAATTTACCAAAACCCAATGGCGGAGAGATTTTTCGCAGTAATGTGACCACGTCAAGATGTTTGATACGCCCCTTTGCGTCCGGATCGTATTCGCTCCATAGCCGAATGAATTCGTCCAAATGATGCGGCCCCAGGATTGACCAATCTCGCGTCAAGTAATCAAAGTTATCCATAATGACGGCCACAAACAAATTAATGATCTATTTCAAAGTGTGCCGGTCAGTCGACAGCTCAGATTCGTATTAATTTTTATAAGCTTACCAAAAACGAGCACAACACGTAAAATGAAATGAAATACGGAAACGCAATCGGTGATCCGCAGTTCTTATTATTGCGATCATCTGAATTCGGATCACAAACAACCAAGTTCGGCCGTGGAGAACAATCCATCATAATGTCTTGCCATGCCTCACCAGTCGCTGAACGGAATAGCACCAACACGGCCTGGGGGAACGTTTGAAAATTGTTGTTCCGATGGATTGCCGTTTCGTCGTCCAAAGCTATTTTGCCAAATACCTTGTTTTTTTTTTTTTTTTTATTTCTCAAAATGTGTTTACTTTGTAATTAAATTTCATATATTCATACCTGCATACCAATAACGGCATAAATAAAGAATAACATAACAATTAGGAGGGCTACATATGGCAGCGCTTGAAATGACTTTATAAATGTCCATAGAAGTGTTCGGATGCCCTCGCCTTTGCT
The DNA here is from genome assembly GCA_936431705.1 of Cheilosia pagana. Lineage (NCBI taxonomy): Eukaryota > Metazoa > Arthropoda > Insecta > Diptera > Syrphidae > Cheilosia > Cheilosia pagana. The sequence goes on from OW386171.1 coordinate 5,412,222, forward strand.
CAGTAGCTTAACCAAGCGCATTACACGAAATAGTCGAAAGAAATTTATTGAAATTAGGTTCGATTCTGGCTGCGCTCCGAAAGTACATAGTTGTAAATAAATTTTGAGAAAAAAACAAATAAAATATAAATTGTATGTTGTTTGTGTAGAGAGCGCAGAATATTTTTCGTTTTCGTCGAAAATAATAAGCAAATTGTTTAAGAATTATTCATACATGTTAGGTTAGATAAAGTACATTCAAATTGTTCGATTAGGGATTGTATATAAAAAAAAATTAAAAAAAAATGTGTACATGTAGTAAGAAAAAGCATAGCTATTTAATGTTGATTACATGTAAATTAAAAGTTTTTGGCGGCAAGTGTTATAAAGACAAAATAATAAATCAAAAGAAAGGCTACTTTCATTATAAAAGTCACTAGTCGAAGGAGATTATGTCGCCATTATTTGTCCGTCTAAAGGGACAACTGCTTGAGGTGTTATTCAATAGTTATACGTTATTTATATTGCAAGTACTACTTGTTATGATCACTACATTATTTTTGTTGTTCCATTGAAGCATTGAAAACAATAAATGCGATCTGAGACCTAAGAAATGAGACCCGAGAAGAATTGCCTTGAGCTGAGTCAAATAAGTTTTGCACGGAAATAATATATTTACAAGGACATTGAACCCTCTGATCAAAGAGAACATTTGTTATTTTATTCATGTTTCCTTTGATAATGAGCTATAATATTTCGAAGCCGTGCAGTCATTTTTAACAGTTCTTTAGCACCGATGAGGTGCGAAATTCACTTTTACTGAATTTAAACTAAAGCTCTTACAAAAGGACACACTTGTGCGGTCCTACACGGGAATTCAATCTTAATTTCCTCTCGAGTTTATTTATCTACTTTTTAAGTGGAACAAAACATTTCATATCACGCACATAATACCTGAAAGATAAAATATTATTTCTGTGATGTTATAATATCTACACGATGAATACGACGTGTCCTCTGACACAATTCAAATTATGTTAAGCTCTTAATGTACCATACAAAATTCAGATTCAAGCTTAAGTATTAACAAAAAAACAGCACACACTCCAAAAAAAAAACACAAACAGGACAAAAAAATGGTATTTTGGCGCGAAGTGATTTAGAGATTTTAAATGGTTATTTCACAGCTGACAAAATTTTAGCACATCACACACTTAGGAAAAACACATTAGACTCTTGGATTAGCATGATTATAGGAAAAAAAATGTGTCTTACTTTTTTCGGTTCGATGTATTCATGGATATCTAAATGGGAATTGTTAAGGGAACCTTTTCTCTTCTTATTAATCAACGAATGGTTTGCACATGTTTATATTGTTTTGTATGAACGGAGGGAACAAATTCAAATAAAAAAAAAAATACATTAATTTATTTAATATAACCATGCATCGGATTGATGATGATGTGCCAAAAATGTAAAAACATCTTTTTACGATATCTGGCTGGAGTTCTTTAATCAGAGCGTACTGTGGCGAAAGTGGGGGGTGATCGTTATTTGATTTGTCAGTCACTGTCTTGCATTACTAGCTTACATACTTCCTGCGTCGCATATTAACAGAAAAACTACCTGCATTGAATAAATCGGTTTGCTTAGGCTATATACTATAAAAATCTCAATCATCTACAGCAATCAATCACTTGTGAGCTGGAGTGCTCCTTGCTGACTAGATCTTAACCAAAGAACTGCATAAAAATATTTACAAATCGATCTGTCGTAATTTTTAATATTTAATGCATGCAACGAACTGATAAAAATAAACTAAAAATACAACACAGGCTCGTTTTTTGTAGTATAAGGAGAAGGGAATTTCGAACGAAAATTTGAATAAACAAAACAAAAAAGAAATAGGAAAATAGAAAACAAATCTTTAAGACTGCGTATATATGTAATAACTGGTACAAACTTTCTTCGATGCTCCTGCACTTTCAGCCCCAGTATCTGATTTCAGACCCTTGCTTACTTTTATCTCCGAATACACAATATCAATAAAACTACCAAGAACAATGATGAAATCAAACACATTCCAAGCATCCCCGAAATAGTTCTGTTTCGAATAAAAGTTTAAGTAACAAAAACATATTAATCAATATTTATGAAGATATTATCTTAGTTGATCAAAATGTCTACCAATGTCACCTACCTTAAATCGAAAAGCAGCCAATTTGAATACAAATTCCAAGGCAAACACCGCTGTAAACATCATGTTCAAAGCATCCAGTAGCTCTGTATACCAATCGGGCTGTTTGTAGAACTTCATAGCCAAGGTTATTGTATTTATCATAATCAATATAAATATCGTATATTCAAAGGATGCTGACGTAACGAACCACCAAACTTTGTATTGGATACCATGCTTCGGTATATAGCGTCGGACTGGTTTCGCCTTTAAGGCAAATTCAATACAATTCCTTTGATTCTTGTCGAGTTCGCAATTTTTGTATTCTTGTTCACCCTCGTTTTGGAATGTAACAATAACAAAACCGACGAATATGTTCACCATAAAGAAAGCTATGATAATAATGTAAATAATATAATAGGCTGCGACGATGGGTCGGAAATTGTGTATTGGACCCTTGTTTTCCTGATTCGAATCGATGGAGACATAGAGAAGCCTAAAACAGCGAAAACAAGTTTTTGTAAAAGAAGACGTCTAAGTGTGTTTTAAATTAAAATTGTTTGTATATGTGGGTTTGCCTCGAACTTTTAGCCAAGTTTTAAAATTGCATAAGCTAATGAACGAAACCCACCAACAACTTATTTGTTAAATAAATATTTTGCTATGCAGCAACCTTTCAAATTTTTCTTATACCAAAAAATATCACTTACCCGGGCCATCCTTCAAAAGTCGACACCGTAAACAAGGTAAGCATCGCTTTTGCGACATCGTCAAAATGAAACTTATTATTCCCCCATTCGCGTTCCTTGAGGCGAGGTTTTGTAACATCTCCGCTTTCGTATACAAGATACGTTCCACTAATTAATAGAATACATATTTACATCTGTATTTAAAATATTCTCAAAGATATGCATGACTTACTGGCACTCAGATTCTTCCATTTTCGAGCCATCAGAACATTTGAAAAATTTACCCTAAGCATATATCAAGAATTTCATTAAAATATTTATATATATTCATTTTTTTTTAATGAATTGATTTAAATTTGCTTACAATTTAGCTATATTTATAGTTTTATCGTCGGCGAAAATCACAGGTTGTTTTTATCGAAGCAATGAGGATCCTTTTTTTTCAAGGTAGATATAGTTTATTAAGAGAAACCTGACGTGTAATTTTTGCCAACGATTATATTTATAATGAGGTTGGAAAAATCCACAAGTCATTAGGATATACTAGGAAAACACACTAAAATTTTGCTTAATCATCTAAATTATGAACAAATTTGTGGATATACTATATAATTATTGTGGAAGACACAATTGCGCAAACATGGTAGGTGTTGGAAAAGCTACATTGTGTTTATTAGTGACTGTTGGATTATGAATATGTTTAGTATGAGAAGAAATTCTCGATTTTGTTTTCCACCTTTACAATTGAAATAAACGTGTACGCTAGGCAGATGGACCTAGTGGCAGGGGGCATATGCATATCGAACTCCTTTATACATGTTTAAAAAAAACATTTTTGTGTGTAATGCAAGAAGGACCTCTGCGGGGAGTACAAATTATTTATTTAATAAAATTCTAGGAGTTGTTTACCCAGAGCTTTAACACTCCTGGTTTGCCAATATTCTAAACACGGTTCACCATTTATTTGTGCTCAGCGTAAAAATTGCAGACATAAACACATTCGAACTCACTGCTCATATGAATAATTCATCGGCATGAAATACTTTCGCATAAGCGGAGTTAAAATTTGAGAAAAAAAAAATCGAGAATTTCTGTAATGAACGAAAAACATAAAATCAAAAGAAACTTAATGCAGCGTTTTTGTTTTACATTTGTTTCGAGTAATGATTTCTCAAAACATTGAAAAGAGAGCACACAAAAGAAAGGAAAGTGTTATATGTATATTATGATTCATTAATACAAACAAAACAAAACAAAGAATAGGACGTATATATTAAAACTTTACAATTTTCGTTTCATAGATATATATTTTCTTTTCAAAACAGCAAAGAAATAAAGGAAAAATAGTAATTGTACAAATTGAAAAAAAAAAATAGCTTTTGGTTTTCAGTTTCGAAATTTTGTTCCAAATTGTTTTTGTTTACTCCTTTTGTGTGTAGAAAAAAAATAAAATAAAACAATATTGCTATAAATAGTTAACGTAATAATAACGAAAAAAAAACTGTCCTAACGATTGATTGTTAAGCCCGCATAAATTCTAATTTAATGGTTTAGTTGTCGCCAAGAAAAAAAAAAACAATATAAAAATAAAATAAAAAATATATAGATACTTGTGTAGGTACTTTTTGTTATCGACAACACCTAGAAAAATAGTTTTTAATGATTCATATTGTCTTATTGATATTTCATTGCATTTTCCCTTGACATCCTAAACTTAGTATTTTTTGTTTTAAGAAAAGTATTAAAATATTACCTTAAACAGTTGCACTCCAATTACAGCAAACATGAATTGTAGCAAATAGGTAACCAACATTATATTACCGATTGTCTTAATTGCAACTATAACACATTTAACAACATACTACGATAACGGTTTTGGTGGTTGTTTTGTTGGATTGGATTGGATTTTTTTTCGTTTTGGTTTTTTTTTTCGAATTCAAATAAATATATTATTATTAGGATTTTATTTAATTAAACGTATATATTATATAATATATATATTGTAAGGATGAACGAAAAGCAAGTGGTTTTTGGTATATTTTATGTTTTGTTTTATTTATAATTGGCGATACGTGAATCCAAAATCGGGAGTATGTATTTAGAATTAATTTAATGAATTTCAAAACATTATATATAGTTTAATTTTCACATATATATAATTGTTTTTGTTTTGATTGTGCATGTATGGAAAGAAAAAAGTAAAAAAATATATATTTATTTTTTATGTGTTCTAGATTAAGATATTAGATTATGTATATGGAAAAATAAATATATTTTGCATATTACTAGTGGATTATTGCGTTAAGTTATGAATTCCTTTTGCAAATTTCTAATAATTAATTTTCGTACCATTTTTTAATGATAAGTATTAGATAATTTTCAGTAAGAAAATTAAATTAAAAAATAAAAATTAAAAATAAAATGCGTGGGGCTCACTTGAATTGTGAATTAGTTACTACATATTTATGTTTAAAATTAGGAGTTGCTACGTAACTGTGTGTGAACTAAGAAATATCATGGTGGAATTGGTGTCCAAATTTGTAAAAAGTGAAATCATATTTAATATTTGTATTCTAATTTAGTAAGGGCGATTTATTTCTGTTTTTGTGGGGTTATGCTGCGTGTTGGCATGTGTTATTCGTCTGATGCAATAAATAAATAAATTAATTTCGAATTCATATAGGGACATTAATAATTAAATTAACTTAACAAAAAACAATGAAAAAATAATGAATAAACATAATAATAATAATAATAATAATAATCATATATCGTAACAACATGTGGGTATTTTAATTTTAGTTCAAGAAAAATAAATAAACAAATCTTGCTGCTAATAAATATGCACTGTCCATCATTGGAACTTAAAGAGAGGGATACGTTTCATCCTAGCTATCTTTTAATTTGGCGTAGGTATTAAAACTATGCTAAAACAACCATTTCTATGTTTTATTTTTTGTTTATGTTTGCTTAACACAACATCTTTTATTATTGTTGTTTGAAATCTTATAGTCTACAAAATTATCGAAAACAAAACCAAACAATTATGTTGCCTGTCACAACAGTTACTTTTCCAGCAAACAGCAATTACTATAACGAATAGTACCAAATTTTTGTATTGAAGTAAACGAAAATTGCATTGTAACTAATATTAAAAAGAAAATCAATTATATTTACAAGCTGTCATACTATCACAAATTCACAAATGATGGCTCTCCTTGGAACGAGGAAATGCAGAACGAAATGTGGGACGAAAGGTTAGGGAGTTGATAAAGAAGACTAGAAAACGAAAATCAAAGCATTTTTTTTGTATTAAATCAGACTATGAAAGACATTACGGTCTATTTATTTTTACAGGGAATGCACGATTCTTTACAATGTTAAACTAGATTTATTCGTCGTCGTGTGGTGGAAGATGAACGTTTATAATATAACCAACAAACAAAACAATACATTTAGTTCCGAAAGATAGGCGAATTTATGTATTTAGGGTGGATTAGGTTTCCCAATCAATCCTTTACACCACAATGCGAAGGTATCTTGAAAATTTGGAACATTTATGTTTAAAGGGTTGCTAAATATTCAGGTTTTGGAATATAACTCTCCCAACTCGTAGGCTTTGCTGGTTAGCACCTGCTATTTTTCGTCGGTCGTTTTCTGTTTAAGCTTAGCAAAATTACACAGCATAGGTTAATATAACTTTCCACAAAATTAAAAAAAAAAACGAAATACAAAAAATTGTGCAATGTAAAAAAAGAAAGAAAAAAAAAACACAAATCAGAAGCATGAGCTAGCAAAGTAGAAGGGCGGGAGTTCTTTGTGAAATCCTTATTTTTAATTTAGAATAATCATTACTATGATAAATTTCTTGTACGTTTTTTTTTTATTTTTATTTTGGAAGAAATCCACAATTCCTACCTTAAATAACTGGACTCCTATAACGGCGAACATGAATTGTAGAAGGCATGTCACTAGGACAATATTTCCGATAGTCTTTACTGCGACTATAACACATTGTACTACATGCTATAATATAATAGAATTTGTTGTTGTTTGTTGTTGTAGATTGTTTTCGATATAAAAGTAAAAATAAATAAACAAACGAAAAATTACAAATGTTTACTATAGTTAAAAAAAAATTAATATATATAAACCAATAAATACATTTCACCAAAAAAAAAAGAAGAAGAATAAAAACCAATTCTCACAAACAGACAAAACAAAACAAGATTTTTTCACATAAAATAGAGTATAAATATAAAAATGAAAAACGGAAAAATAAATAATCAAAAATAGACTCTTCTTTACTGTGCCGGCGAAGTTAGTTAGTTTGTTTGGACTGATTCGTTTACTTTTGTTATAAGATGAGCTAAAACCAAACCTGTTGGCGATATGTTAGTTCCTCTTAGATGAGGGAAAAGAAGGAAGCAAGTTTTAGTAAATCAGAGAAACTTGAATTAAAAAAAAAAACAGATTAATAATTTAGCCCTTTACATCTTGTTTATAAGAACTATTTTTGTTGTTTTATTAAATTAAATACAAGTAGCCCCTTGCATTTGTTGGTATAGTCCGGGTGTTAGTAGTTATTATAAAAATAAAAATAAAATCAAAAGAAAAAATAACTAAAACATTATTTGTTTTGGAAAAATAGGCATTTTATTATTTTTTTTTTAAATATTACTTTGTTAGTTTGTATAATCAAGAAGATATTGATTAAATTTAATTTCTTTGGAAAGAAAAACAAATTAAACAAGCCTAGGAAAGTCTTGTGCGAATAAAAGATTAAAACATACCTTCAATCCTTTGGCTCTATTAATGGCTCTTAGAGGTCTTAAGACTCGGAGCACACGAAGAATTTTCACGACCGAAATCGCATTCGAACTGTAGATTAGATAAAGAGATAAAGGTTTTTCCCAAGGTTATATAGAGAAATTGTATTTTTTATTAGAGTTCCCCTCTTTAAGGATTTTATGTGCAGTGCGTCAATTGATGAGCCGCCACACCCATGCAAGTATACTTGGTATAGGAAATATACCATTTCATTATGTTTTTGAAACCCATTAAACATCCAAAGCTATAGATATTTAAATGACTTTTGTGCCGATGGTCACCATAAAGAGGTTAACGCCTTCCATGATAAAAATAAAAATTACCTGAAACCAATTGATATTAAGGAGACGCAGACCACAAGTAAATCTAATAGATTAAATGCGGATCTGCAAAAGGCTCCGTCATGTAAGACGAAGCCATATGAAATCAATTTGAGAACCAGTTCCATTGTAAAAACAGCCGTGAAAAAGTAATCAAAATAATTAAGAATCTGTAACGAAGAAAAACACAGCAAAAGGATATTTGCAATTACGTCAACAAAAAGTCTTTTAAGACTGACTCGGCGATTATGCCCACCTTATTTCTAGGTGCCTCCGAGTCCAGGGGATCCTCTGCAGCTAACATCGCTGATGAGAACATGATGCAACACAGGATTATATTTCCAAAGTAACTGTGATTGCACAGCCAATGACAAAATACTCGAAACCTTGAGATAGTTTACACGATAGAAAAACAAAAACGAAATTGCATTAGTTTTTGTTTCTATTTATTTTCAGTTAAGGGAGAAATTTTCAATCAAATTTTGCAACATAAAAAACACATATTTTTTGTTTGCTTTGTTTTTGCATCTTTTTCCGATTCTGTTAGAATATTGTGTTATTTTTTACATTTAAGCACACATTTCATTTTCATTAAGTGCGTAGCGTTTTTTTTTATGTAAGATAAGAACATGAAAAAAATATATTAAATATAATACAATGCGATACCTATTTTCAACACTATAAGCTGCGTGCAATATACAACATGCTGAAAAACTGAACAGCCAGTTAGGGAAATACATAAACATATGGGAGCAAAAGGAAGACCTACATATCCGTTACCGAATTTCCAATAATAAATTTTTTGTACAATAAACTAACCAATATTGCCTTATCTTAATTTTGGATACGCAGGATAACCGTTCTCCATTTTGTGAAAATGAATTGAAAAAAAAGAAAACATAAAAATAAACAATGCTGTACAGCGGTTTAAACGAGGACAAAATGTGAACAAAATGTATATACATAAAATGCAAATACATTAGTGCCAACAACAGGAAACATTAATGTAAAAAAAAGTTGTTTTTGAAATAATGGAATATCAATAATTCCTGTCCTGCATGTAAGAGCCAATCATATATATAAAATATGAGGTGCTGTTTAAAAAAACTCTTATTGATATCCCACAGTGTTTGGTTTGAATTCATTGGGGGGAAACTTAAGGATTCTGACCAATCGAGCGGATTAATTAAATTTATCAAACAAATATATCAAATTAAAATGGAATATCTAATCAGTGGGGGATGATGTCCACAAAACAAAAGAAAAACAAAAATGGAAAATAATTATAACATACTTTTAAAATTAACACCAAAAAAAAAAAAATATAATAAATTTATGTTCGAACTATATTAAACACAATAAAGTACTTTGCTTTTGTTTAAACAAAAAAAAATGTAACTAAAAACCTGTTCGTTTGCGACATTATGAAGAAGGATGACGCTGGCGGGATTGGCTGAATTTTTGTTGGAGCGTTATTTAAATCTGACATACGCCTTGGACGTGCTGAAACGATACCTTCTTCTGTGCTCGCAATTTTAAGAGAGATTTTGTTTTATTTGTTTATGTATGAACGGGTAAATTAATTGTCGCAGCAGAGTACATAGTTTTGTATTGTTACATGTTTTACAAGGCAAAAGTGAAAGTTTATTTGTGGATTTTTTTTTTGATTCGATAATAACAGTGCACATAGAACCATTTTAGAATAAAATTATAGAAGACATTGCAATGAAGACAGAGAAATAAAAAAAGAGAGAAAAAATTCTAATAAATCATGGTTATATTTTTTTTTAAATAAAAACAAATATATATAGATATGGATATATAAATATTGGATGCGCATCCTTCGACTCTGGCTTTTTTGTTTTGCTCAACCAGAAGCCAAGAGCATAAAGGATTCGCATGTTGGCAATATTTTTGTAAAGCTCTTACTTAATAAAGTGAATACATAGAAATAATACATAAAATTTAGATAATTAAAAACTCAAACTATTTTTAATTCCAAACCAAACGAACGCTTTTTTGTTTTACTATATTTTGTGTTTTATTCATTTTCGATTGTTATTTTGCTTAGTTTAAATATATTTTTATTTGTTGCAAAAATGGATTTTTTATTTTTACCTGTTCTTATGTGTAAATATAAAGAACGCCGAGCCACGTGGAATCGGTTTTTTGGTCTTCTTAACGCTGATTTCAGATATACGCCGCGGACGTGCTGTCGCTTGGTCGTGGACCACTTCTGAATTGCATTCTAATTATTTTGGTTTTGCAACAAATTTGATTTTTTTTTGTTGTTTGGTATTTTTTTTTTTTGGAATATATTTCTTTCAATTTGTATTAAACTAATAGATAATAGCTAAAATTTCGTTAAACTACCTTGCGTTTCGACTTAGATAAATTATAGAAAAAAAAAACAATGAAAAAATAGAAAATTATTACCTTCCTGCTCCTCTTCGTATAATTCGCGTTCTTCGTTGTCTAGGCGAATTTTCATTTCTGACAGCGTCTCATCGTCTTCCCTGGGGGTGGTAAAAAAGGGGGTTGAGTACTTAGAAGGTGTGGGTGACGCAACCTCCTCAGCAGTGAGATCAAAACTCGAATTCACACTTTTGACTCAGTTCGCAATAAAGCCATACATAGAGTCACAAAACTCATCAATCAAATCAAAATATCAAAGAGAGCAATGAGCAAAAAAAAAGCAAGAGAGGAAACTCACATATTTTCCTCATCGTCCATGTCGCGACCATCCTCATCCATTCCGTCTTCATCGTCGCCTTCCAAAATCGGGGTTGGGCTATGAGACTTTTGCTTGTTCTCGTCGTCCTGTACACACACATAGAAGAAAAAACATTGTCCGAATTCAGAGAGAACCGCACAGCGTTTTACGCCCAATTACCTCATCCTCCTTATCAATTGTGGTCAGTGAATCAGCATCGGCCAAGTTATCCACAGCGATGGCCAAGAAAACGTTTAACAGGATGTAGTTGCCGCATATGAATAAAATAATGAAGTAAATACATGCCAGTATTCCAATCGTTGCAACACCCCCATACGCTCGAATGCCATCGTACATTACTGCGTTCCAATCCTCACCAGTGAGAATCTATAGGCGGGAAACAAATGGGGAAAAGGTCACCACATCCGATGTGTGTGCAACACCCACCCACTTACCTGAAACACAGTCAATAAGCTCTGCCAAAAACTGTCGAAATTTGACCGGGGCTTTTCCTCTTCCGGGTTGAAATTAAATTTGCCACCAAAGACTTGCATCCCCAGTAGCGCAAATATGACAATGAACAAAAACAGCAGCAGCAACAGAGAAGCAATCGATTGGATTGAATTCAACAATGAGGCGACTAAATTGGACAGCGAACGCCAATACCTGAAAATGTTGCACAAAAGAGGCAATCATATATTCGCAGAACATGAGTACGTTTGCGTTACACACTTTGTTACTTTGAACACTCTCAACAAGCGCACACAACGCAACACAGAAACACCCAAAGGCGGCATTATGTGCGTTTTTGTCAGTATCATTTCTGTTATACTGCCGATGACAACGAAACAATCGAAGCGATTGAACAGGGACACAAAATATCCCTGGAAACCTAAGCTGTACATCTTGAGGACCATTTCGCATGTAAAAAGCGCCACAAAGAACACGTTTGTCCATTCTAGGAAAAGAAAAAACCATATTACGACAGATTCACTCGGATCAGGATTCATTCCTTACCTTGAAAGTCATCTAAAAAAGCCGGCTGCTTGTAGTGCTCAGTGGCAAGCACGCCAGTATTTAGAAACACCAACACTATAATTAACCAGTAAAACGCCTGTGACTTGACAGCTTTTCGACAAGATCGTCGCATCCTCCGGTTGACTCGATCCAAGTCCTTTTTCTTCTTTCGCGCCCACGACTCCGTCATTTGTTCCTGGCCCTCCTCCCCAAGCTGATCGTTGGAATCCATTTCATTGGGCTGTTTAGTTTTCCCATCTTGAATTAGATTGCCATCGGCCTCGGGCTCGATATCCTCAGCTTGGGTAATCCAATCCAAATAGCCACGCAAATCCTCTTCAATCTGCTGCTTTTCGCGAAGCTTTTGGAAATCACCACGATTTTTCGCTTTTGTACGCTCTTTCGAAAACTCACCGGACAACACACCGAGAATTAGGTTCATGACGAAAAAAGCCCCCAAAATTACCATGGATATGAAGTATATCCACTGCCACGTACTACCCATGGCGTCTTGAATCTGCAATGCAAAAACATAAATGTGAATTGTCCTCCTTACTAAACGCATTGATTGTCAGGGCCTACATCATATAGAACGTCAGTCCAGCCCTCCAGGGTGACACATTGGAACACTGTCAACATCGCCAGGCCGAAATTGTCGAAATTCGTTATTCCGAAGTTTGGACCTTCCCACTTGTCGTAGCAATCGAATCCCGGCGGACAATGAAAGCCCGAACTACCACATGGATGTGTATCTTCCAAGAAGTCCCCTACAGCGGAAATATACGCGCGGTCGGTCATACCATGAAAAACGAACATTTACAAAACTCCACCTCACCTGTGACATTGTTTTGACAAGTCTTGTGCATCTTCCCCGAAAACAATTCTAATCCAATAATAGCGTAAATAATAATCACAAACAAGACCAATAGAGCAATATGCAATAAAGGCACCATGGCACGGAGAATTGAGTTAAGTACAACCTGAAGACCTTTACAGCGAAAGAATCAAAAACAAAAACACACACACAAAAGTGCAAGTTTCCATATTTGGGGATACAGTTTTTTTTTCTTTTTTTTTCTGTTGTTGTTAGCTAAATTTAAAGGGCCTACTTACTTGGCACACCCGATACCAATCTCAATGGCCTAAGTACTCTAAATGCTCTTAAAGCTTTTACATCGAATCCTTCCTTCATTATATTTGTTAACGCCGTACTTATCATACTGCGAATGATTAAGAATTTAAGTTTTTTGTGACATACTCATGGTGAAATTAAGACACATGAATGGCATTAGTATAGCGTATAAAAACATGTATAGTTACCCTATAACAACAATAAAAAAATCTAACAAATTCCATCCATTTCTTAGATATGCACCATTATGTAACAGAAATCCGTAAGCTATGATTTTCATAACACATTCTGCAGTAAATATTACTAAAAAAACATATTCAATTTTTTCCTGTAAGCATATAAAAAATCAATTCACATAAATATGTTTAGACATCTTGTACAGCGTTAGCAACTATTTTCATATATTGAATTTGGATTCTTTTACTATTATTATTATTATTTTTTTTTTTTTTCAAAATTGAGAATTAGAGAATTTTTCTTTTTGGAATCTTTTAGGCAGCAAGTAAAATCTGAACTCACCAAATACGCGTTGGTTTGATTCGAATCACTAAACGGATACGGCGTATATACGGCTAAGGCAACACAGTTGGCAAATATGGTTAAAAGAATTAAATATTCGAATGGTCTGGTGGTTTTCGTAAAATGAAACATCAAGTTAAGGAAATTTTAACAGTTGCGATAGTAGAGTGTAAATGTAATTAAAATGTAAATTTTCTTTAAAAAAGGATACTTCCATTCAACAACGCTGATACACATACTCCGAAGAGGATTCTTCACGCCCAAACAAAACAGCGCTCGAACGGGCCTGTCGGGTTGTTGTTTGCCGCCACGTCGGACGGGCCTCTTTTGCGCTGCCGTTGATGTTGTCTTTTGTGCGGGCCCAATTGTTGTGCCATTTGTAGTCTCGGCAATGTTGGGGGTTCCGATGCCACCGCCCATAACACTGGCAGTGCCATCGCCTGTTAAATTACATTTTAGATTGCCCTGGTGTAAAACTGAATATTAGGATTCCATTTTGCACAACAAATTTCTTTTTACGAAAATAATTTCCAACAACTCGTATGCCTTTTCACAAAAACTATTTTAATTCGATACTACACTGAGAGAAAGCGACAGATCAATTAAAATTAATAAGTCGTTTTTCACTTACTAAAAAATTGTTTAAATTATAGTGGAAACATTGTAGTACTTACCCTTTTTCAGTACAATCTTACATTACGTTTATTTTTGATTAAGCAGTCGTTTTTTTAAGACACGATTTTGAAGTTCTTTCAAGTTTGACTGGTGGGCTACATTAATTAATTTTCTTAGTGCATTCTCGTGTAAAAACTAAAAATTTGTTGATTTGTTTTCCTTTTCAGGTGTTGCAAAACGAAATCCTAAACTCAGCAATCAATCGACTTACCGACCCCCCCATTCGTGTGCTCTATGCCATCACCTGCGTCGCCTTGGGACACTCCTCCATCGTCTGTGCGACTCCTCATTGCTGCCCCACCGCTGTTTGCATTGGAATTCGGTTCGGTATTCATAGCTGTGGCGACGTTAACTGTCGTCTGCCATACACCAACACCAGATACTGAAGTTCTGTGATGATTTAAATAGGACGCTCGCCGCCAATAATTACAAACGCCAGTGCCTATAGATTTTCCACAAGTTGGCGAATCTACGGAATCGTACTCCTGTATGCAAGGCAGTGGATGCTCGGCATTTACGTATTTTTTTGAACTACCTCGATTGATGCGACCAACTCCGATAGAACTACTTATTTCTATATCACTTTGGCATCTCCGGCGAGATGGATCTCCTTCTGTGTGGTCGTCCTCTAAGAAATCTGCCCCTTCGACGTCAGATAGATCGTGATGTTCGCTAAAGCTATCACAATCGGTGAGATCGTCAACACCGGCGACGTTCTCCTTGCCACGAACGATATCGTCAGCGTCGTCGTCCTCGTTATAGTAATCACTACCAATAAAACTACTTATCACACCAACACCAAATCCGCAAATGGTACTATTTTCACCAGTAATGCTACAATTACTACTGTTACTGCTGCTGCCGCCTGCGACACTATGTCGCAAGTCACTATTGTTGGTGTTGGTACTTTTCACTGAGCTCTTGCGTTGCGATGACGATCCGGACGCAGTCGCCTTCAGTGAAGCACAATCAAAATTGACACTCCTGCTAGTTGGTAGACAACTACTGGACTTGCCTACAGATAGACGATTATTTGAGTTATTTTTACTAACGCTAGAATAGTTATTATTATTGTAAACATGTGTGGCTTCCTTGTTCTTGGTGTAGCATTGATAACAAGTCGATTTGCCACTACTGCTTCTTCTACTACAGGTGTCTATAAATGGTCTACAACTGTTGTTGCTATAATCAGGTGGTGGTTGGTTTTGGACGTTTTCATCAATCACATCAGATCTGTTGACTGTCAGCCTTCTCTGTGTAGCTTTTGGCTCATCGTCTTCTCCTTCAGGCTTGTTGTAGATGACTTCTTCGTCGTTTTCGTCTTCGTCGTCGTCGTCGATGACCTCTTGTTCTGCTTTATTAGCACGTTTGTTAAGGGTTAATGGGTTTTGTGCCTCGTGCTTGCAAGTTGGCAGGTCAATCTGTAGAATCTGCTCTAGCTCGATGTCAGCATGTGGACATATGTAAGTCTGCTCCTCTGTGTATAGACCGCAATCGCACACGCAATCGCAGAGACTAGTGTTTGAACAGCAACAGCAGCTGCTACTGTTGCTAGAGCTATTATATCTACTGTGGCTATTGCTAGGTTTGGCAAAGAGAGTTTTTTCGTCGTCACTGTCACTAGAGTTTGGCTCCTCTTTGATTCGATTTGTGGAACTTCTTCCTTCTTCTTTATCGTCGTCGTCCTCCTCTTCTTCACCTTTACCGTCCGACTCTTGTTCGTCTTCGTCGACGTCGTTTTTCTTGGTCGTCTTGCTTCTATCAGTGTCTTGTTCGTCTCTTTCGTTTTTCGAATGTTGAAAATCGTATTCAATGTTAACTTTTCCAGCCGCAAACGGTGTAGACGATGTGGTGGCAGTCGTCTGATAGATCCCGTCGTCCTGATGGGACTTTCCCTTACAAGTTCTCTGTCTTTTTCTTTTACTATGATTGCAAATAGTCGGCTCACATTTTGCCTTTGAGTCGGGATCACGTTTCGATTTTCGACCACCGCACCATTTGCATTTGCAAAAGTCTTCGTCGGGCTGTTGTTGCTGTAGGGTGGCGGTTGAGTCCGAACCCCGGCGTTTGTGGTTCTGATCTCGGTGCCGATGCTTAGTATTGTAACGTGGGTTAGATAAAGGGACCGGTGATGCAATGTCCTTTTTATGGTAGACTCCTTCGAATAGAGGACTGCTGTTGGAGCTGATGTTTTGTTGGCGATGCGATTGGAATTGCCGCTGTTTCTTCTGCTGTAAACTAATTTGACAGCTTTCTCCTGATATTGATGGCAGATGCTTTGAATCAAGGCGCTGTTGCGGTGGTAGTCGCTTCGATTCAGGTGGTGTTGATGTGGGATCTGATATTGAATGGTCCTGACCACTGATATTGACACTACTAAAACTAGAGCTGACGACACTTTTGGAACTACTACTCTTTTCGATACTACTGTGCACTGTTTCCACAATCGGAGTTTTCTGAGCTTTATTGAGCTGGAGTTCATACTGTTCCCCTGCAAAGCAAATAAAATCAATAGTTTAGCAAACAAGCCACAAATACGACATTCAAACCACACTTATAAACATTAAATTTAATTTTTGGACGCATCAGAAAACTGCCCCTAATGTCAATCACAATCACAATCCGAGTTCGTCATGTTAGGTATTAAATGCTCAAGTCGAGCCGCTTTTTGATATCCTACACACAAACACATTTTCCACAAGGATGAGTCTTTGATAACCAGAAAGGCTATTCCTCTCACATTTTCAAAGGAAGCCTACAAAAAGAAACTTTTTTTCATTTGAAATGAAATATTACAAAAGTTTTCCTGCCCGAGGATTAAATTCATGACCTTTCGGAAGACAAAGCAGCACTCTCTCCAACAGCCACTAGCATTTTCAAACATCCTTTCATTTTATTTGTCTAAACCAAATTTCTATCCAAATTTCTTTGCTAATTACTTCGGCAGTAGCAAACAAAGTCCCCCTTTAAGGCTTCCGTTTAACCTAGTTAGATCTTGTTAAGATGCGGAACTATGAAATCTATAAATAGATTTGAATTTCAAAGTTAATTCCTGCTCATGTTTAAATTTGCCTAACTCCACGTAAGTTCCTGAGAAATCAATTAATTAACAGGTGTTAATAATCGAATTATCCAAATATTTGAAGTATATACCACTCCGGTGAGGGGTATTTTCCCCTGGCATAAATCTCTTTTCGAGTAAACAAATTTAATTGACTGTCGACGACACAGGGACAGTCACGTGTACTATAAAATATGTACATATAATATGTTGACAGGGATGTGTTTATATACGCCCATGGGTAGCTGAAGATATGTACATATTTAAAAGGCGTCGCCGCGAAGTTTTTCAGCGTACTTGAGATACGATTTCATCTTCCGTAATATTTTGTCAGTTCCACCCTTTTGCAACAACTCAAACAAGTGCTACAAAGTAAGATTACACTGTCATTAAAACCTGTAACCATTAATTGGGTGGTCGATGTCCATAACTGAAAGACGATCTGGGCAATATCCTACGCAACCGAAAACACAAATTAAATCCAATTATATACCAATTCGTATATCATTACTTGATAATTATCCGGCTAATGTTGAATAAAATGAATAAGGGAAGTACGGCTGCTCCCCACATAAAATATTATATAAATTCGTGGACATTTGGATGAATCTAACCCCAAAGGCACCCCTGTAATCTTGTTCATTCAAATCTAAAACACACACTGTATACTTGCACGTACTTTCAAGTCGAAGGACATTCGAATAATTGTTTAAATACAAGATACTCCAGAATGATAATAATTCGCCAGGATGACGTACAAAGAATTTACATTCTCACCATGCAATAATTTTTTACTATTCTACATCATTGTGCGGAATGGCGAATGCGAATGCCATTGCAATTTCATGAAATTAAATTTTTGCACTAAAAAATTACTCATACGCCAGAGTGCGACCAACTTTTATTGCAACTACTACAAATTGGTTTTGCTTCGTTCTGTATTGCATTTCGTTGACGGTAAATAAGAAAACAATTTCAATTATGAATAGGAATTTATTTTTGATTGAGCTTTTCCTTTGAACTTCAATTAATGCGTTGTTCAAACAGAAGCCCTTGTCAGTTTGTATAATTAGTGGGAGTTTCCCAAATTAAACAATATCGGAACGCTGGCTGCATTCGCTTTGTGTACTATAATCAAATTGATTGTAAACGAAACGGGAAAGTGATTTTAATTGGAAACTCAGTGAAATCAAGCAAATGCTTTAATAATGATTTTACAGACTGCAACAGCCAGACAACGAATAGAACGTGGGTGATGGCATTTGAAGAGTTGAATGTAATGGTGCATATGTCAACTAGGGTTCTCATTGTAAGGGGTTGATTTAAAAATAAATCTATTAATAGAATCCAATTAATATTGTTGCAGAGACAACGTTTGGCAGTAGCCCTTCCAGTCAACCCCAAATTTCGCAGTTCGGTCAATACTGTTCGAAAGGGATGAATGCACAATTATTAAAATTTATTTTTCACACACACACGGGGGAGATACTGTCTCGAAAGAGCTATTAATGTCAAAATTACATGTAATTTTAAATAAAAAAACGAACGTCCGGTCCTCCAGAAGGAGGTATGATATTAATGACCGATAACCCCATGCAATATAATTTTTTTATCTCTTCGATGAGTGCTGCTAAAAGTGGGTAAACCCTTCCATTTTAATTATACAGATGACGTTATTTCGCTTGTTGATCAAAGAATCTTCTTATCTTCGAGAAAGAATCTGACACATGTCTACACGGAAATACACACATTCACCTTTGGACAAATAAATAAATAAATAAATATTTTGGCGCGACAGGTCTATGGGACCCAAGGCCTAGCTTCTCGCAACCATTCGCTTTGTGTGGGTTTTCAATTTTTGGGACGAATGGAAGGGATCTACAATTTTACGCCGAGTCCAAACGGCTAATTGAGAAGCTCATTCATGACAGTTTTACTCTCGGATGTTTGTCAGACGTTCGCGAGAGGTGGCGCAGTGGAAAAAAACCTTAAGATGTAATTTGGCCCTCTCGGGATTCGAACCTGAGCCCCTCGCTTAGTAGCCCAACACACTACCACTAAGCCACTTTGGACAAAATACAACTTAATTTGCGAAATCAAAAAAGAAGTAGAGAAAATTCCACCACAGTACGAAAGTAGAAAAAGGAATTTCAATACCCGCTCAGAGAAAGTACAGCCAGCACTTCCCATTGAAGCAGTAATTAAATTTTCTTATGAGGAAATAGAGTTTTCCGGTACTCTCGGATGATGGTTACCTCAGTTCATAATAGTTAATATCCAACCACGCAGATTTTCCATTTCTTTCTCATTTTTCAACTAATGAAATCCATTTCAACGAGGGCGAGAAAAATCCATCAACCTATACTGAGAAGAGAAATTCACATAAAAATTCAAGTGGACCGCACACCGCTGAGTTCGAAAAAGTTTTAATGGAAGTAAACATCATCATCCGACAACATCAATGTTAGCATATCCGTAAGCCTGGATAAACTTTCTTGCCATCTTAATTTTTGCGTTGCCAATGCAAAAATTTGCGCATCAGTCTAAGAGTATATGTATGTGGCGGGCGACAAATAATGATGGCATACTTGAGTGAAGTGCTGTTTAAGGCTGAAATAAATAATTACATCACACACAGATTTATTTTTGTGTGGTGATGCTGTCGATGTAAACCATAAGCTACCCAACGCATACATACGCTGGCTGAACGAGCCACCAGCCTAAAGTTAAATATTTACTGTGAAATTGGCCGTTCGCACTAAAGATCTTTAGTTTTTTTTGTAATTTTTAATTAAAAGTCACTTAGCGGGGAATTCTGAGTGGCCATTGGGGTTATGAGTATAAAGGGTGCATTTATGTACAGTAGAAGTGATTGAGGGTAGTAAAAAAAATATTTAAAAAGCGAATATAGTCAATGCGAACGGTTAAGTGTATTTAAAAAATATCCATTCACATTTTGAATTAAAAAATATTAAAAAAAATAGTAATGGACGGGACTTACGGAATACCTTATTCACGCATCCTTGTAGCTTTTTACAGCCGACTAAAGTATATATCTGCGAACAAGGAAAGAGACTGTTAGCTGACGAAAAAGTTGGCTGTATGTGCGTATTGATTGAGGTGGGCACTGTCCCTCTTAAAGAATACTTGGCAAACTTCGAAGGCTGTGAGCCAAACTGGAAAAACGTTTTCAAGATATTCGCCAACCCCCTTTCTAATATACGACCGCATGTCTAAGACTTGTGTCACAGTTGAATAAATTTCGGAAATTTCTGCTCTTTTGCATTGAATCCCTTAAACAGTTTTAGGCGTATTACGACCGACTTATCCAACTATCTATTTGAACATTTCTGCTGCGTATTTACTTTTGACTTTCAGCCGATATAAACCCATCTCAGTCAATGTTAAGAAACATATTATTCTAGCTCAATGATGATTAAAACTACGAACCACGTCCAACACTAGTCTCTGCTATACTGTGTATTATAATAATTAGTGTCGCTTCTTGCCACACGCAACAAATTCGACGCACAAGATTAATGCTGGTGATGTCTTTAAACGATATGGAATATTTGCGTGCCAAAGGCTACTTCATTTGGAGCGTTTACACAACCGTTATGATTAGCGTTGTCACCAGCAATGCACGGGCACTTCTTCCCCAGGTATATATGAATGGAAGTTTGTTGCTTCGGAAAAGGGACGAACATTCTATTGAAAATTACATTCCGCCTCTCTGTTTGAAAATTAAATTTATATTGTACTTTAAATGGGCTTCTTTGTATATAAAAAAAAAATTGCTGCACATTGATTGATACACCGATTGTATGTTTATATTAGAGAAATACTAGCGGCACGCGTGCTGTATCCAACCAAAACCTATTGGGCGGGATATTTTGTCGTCCTCCTAATGCACGGTAGTAAAAACCACTACATCAACGCACACGACACTTTAATTCAAATCAAAATTAACGTGATGATATACGCGTTACCGTAGGTAGTATCGTAAATTGAATTGAAAATATTATCACCCGAATGGGGTCCACTGGGGATAGGTACTTTGTGCTGTTGGCATACGTATATGATGGTAGCTTTTGCAGGCGTGCAATACACACCCTTTATGTGTGTGACATAACGAATCCTTAAACAGGCTATATTTTTATTGAATTAAATAAAATTTAATATTACATCATCATTATGAAACATCATCGTCATTCGCATACATGGTACATAAAAACACAACAAAAGCAAGAATAACAATAAAGCCTAATCATTTCGCAGCAAAAGTAGGAGTGGACCACACACAGTACTACACACACCACATTCATTCCCTGCGATTTCAATTAAAGAGTCGGATTACGTATGCGAAACATACACAATATTGAATGACCCCCTCTCCACTCCCCAACCCCCACCCCCCCGTAGGGATAGCACTGCTCGCTGGTTGGGCGCTGCGATGATGAATCTTAATTCAATTAAACTAAAACGCAGGAATTACGACCTCAAACTAGGCCTCCAAACTATTGCGTCAGGATAAAATAAAATAAGACACACATGCGTGGGCTGCAAATTAACTAGCAGAAGAAAATAATATATAAAAATAAATCAGAAATATTTTCTCTCTATATTTACGAATCAAAGCAGCCGGGCAGAGTTAATTAAGTTCTATGGACTCGCTGGCTTTTACAATAAATCGACGAGATGTAACTAATGGAAAAGGGTTTGTTGGCGGTAACATTTCATTAATTATTTACCTCGTTTTAATTGTGTGAGTTGTGAGTTGCTGCTTTAGACGGATTTCAATTGCCGGTGTGAGAATAATTCCCATCCACCGCAGGTATTATTATCCTTCGTTTTGTGTGGCCTTTTCAATATTCAATTCACTTGTACAATGAGCATTTTAGTAACAACTACTGGCAGCGAGTGCGGCCAACAACTGTTGTGTTTGAAGGGACTTACGACTTACTTTAGAGACAAAGCATGGCATAACAAAGACATTGATGTCCTTAGAATGAACGAGGCTTCTTCTCATTCCTCAATGGACCACAATTCCCCCACCCCTTTTCAGAAAGACAAACTGTGTGCGACTCCGCACAGTCCATTATCAGAGTATGCTTTATATTAGCACGCAAATCCTTTGCATTTATAATCGCAAAATAATGTGCGGATGGACATGCCACCCACAAAAATACAGTGAAATTTATGTTGAGGGAGTTTAACGATCTCTCGATTACATCCGAATAATTATACATCGCAAAATTTCTCATTATGAAGCAAAAGGGGATTATGATAGGGCATTGCTATTATTCTTCCCCCCTCTCACGTACATGTATTGAAATCTGCTCTAAGCAGACAGATGGACTTATATCGTCCTTGTGTTGGAGTCGAACTTGAAGGTAATCTCTAATTAGATCCAACAAAGAACTGAGATTCTAGATGGTTGTCCGCGACTTTTGAGAGAAAATTCATACGGCTTTAGTGGATTTTGCTTATTCGTTTTGTTTCGTAAGTCGTCAACCACTATAGCTATATCAAATTTAGAGAGGATGCTGGCTGTTACTATATACAAAATGGACGCTATTATCTTTCTAAAAGCACAGTATTTTCCAAATTTCTTGACACAGACGCGCTCAGCATTCCGGTTACAAATTTAATAGTATTTTCAAGTTGCACTTTTAAAAGAAGAACATTTTCAGTGCAATCCTTTGGCTCCATGGAAAAGACAGCAACATAAGGAACGCCTTTGTCAAGTATACAAAATCAAGTGGCAAAGTGCCAAATTTGTTCTATACTATACACAACAACGTGTATGAATGCTTTCGTGTCTCTTACAAATGCATCACCTTGCGGGCATGTGCAAGCTTTTTTTCCTCTGGGCGGCGTCAAGTGGCGCTTAAGGGAGACAAGAAAAATCTAGTCCGATGCACATGCATTTACTATTATTATATTTTTTTTTCTGTTTTTTTTTCTGTGCACCTCTGTTGTCTTTGTCACTACTCAATTACAATCCACAAAACAGTAGTGGGCTTTTAACCCAGCACACAAGTATGATGCTGCTGCAGGGTGACTGGGAGTTTGTGAATTGCAAAATAAGGGCTAGGCAGGAAAGCGTATTTTAAACGCGTAAAATACTATACAAAAGATTAGTTCTTAGTGACACTATAGAATGACTTGGGTTTAGTAGAAGGCTTAGGAAAGTGTTACAGCAAGTGGCCTATTTCCAAGCCCCACCCACCCATTAAAAATGTTATTGCATTGGACACACGTCCACCAAAATAAAAAAACAAATGGACAAAAATGTAAAATACCCAGCTTAATACTATATTTGATCTTCCGATTAAGATTTTGACAGTCTGATTAACTACCTTTCAATGCCCCTTGTAAGTAAAAATAACAGCAGCAAAATCATCAATTTTTCTTTATGGTTCAGTTGGCTTTCACTTAAATCGAAAAGACAAAATGAATGGCCTCATTTTATATTGATACTGTTTTTGTGAAGTAATACTGGTATGGTCTGCCTTTGACTTCGGCAGGGTGTACGTCCTTTAGGCTACTCTCATCGATTTTATTTCTTTGGATGAATGGATGACACTTTTAATACGTCTGTGTATGAATAAAAAAAAAAATATCTATATACTTATACAGTGCTGTTGACGGCTACAGCGACGCCACTACAGAATATATCAATAATTATAATAGAACTATGACGACATACAAAGTAGGCACACTGAGACGAACAAGGATGCGAATGAGTGGAAAGAAAACAACACAACAAAAAAAAGCCATGAGACTTTCTATGATACAACTTTCCTTTTTTAAAAATAAAAACGTCGTCGCCACATTATTAGTGTGTAATTAGAATGCGTGCGTAACTAATCCTTGCGGAATGCCTGATGAATGAGAACAAATTTCTACAAAAACACCTCGTGTGTATCATGTGTGGGCTTTCAACAAAAGGCCATAATTTCATATCGTATTGACAACAACAAAAACCAGATATCCAACCGTGTACCTCGACTGCCAGCCACTACTTGTTGAGGGATGTCTCGCTTTGGCGGTATTATTTCGCTGCCGCAAGGAAGAAGGGAAAATAAATTAAGCATATGCCACTGCTGGTGATTAGGGGTCAATATTTAAACTAATAAGAAAGCAGACCGGCCAATTGTGGCTGTCTACATAGAATCGGTTTGGCAATTGCCAATATATTCATTAATCCCTGAAATTGATTCAGAGCGAAATATCACGCTCCAAGGCGTTCATGTGTGCATGGAACGTGATTTCAGCTTGCAAAATTGTGTGTGATAACCGTGATTTTCAAAATATCGCAGCAGAAAGATATACGCCGCTGGCGGCAGTATTTGTTTATGCTAAACGATATGTGACAATTAAATAATGCCGTAGGTGTAAACCTACCGAGATTACACATATCATGATGCGTGTGGGCATGGACAGGACGCTGTTACACCGTCATTATGAATAAGGAGGTTAGCCCCTGATATTTACATCCTATACAGATGGAGATGCCATCTAAATGAGATGAAATAGAATACAATTCGTTTTCTCTCCGAAAACAATGGGAATAATCACAAATGCAAAACAATAAATTAGAAATCGTCCTTCATATGCCAGCGGGCATCTTTTATTCATGCACTGGCTTTAATGGTACAAAAACAAATAAAAAATAAATTTGTTTTGAAGGATAACCACACCTGATAACATCATCAGAAGGTATATGCAAATTCTGGATACAGCGGGCGTAAGAATCCTTTCAATTTTGATGAGAAATTGACAAACCATTCGATTGAAATATACTTAAACGGAATTGAATCTCAAGTAGTGACATAACACAGAAACAGACGCTGTACAGTACCAATCAATAAATCCAAGAGAATACCTCCTCGGGGGTTTTGAGTCGTCTTAAAGCGACAGGCATACCTGACAGGGCTATTGGGGATTTATGCCATTTTCCATGCAGTGTATAAAACATTTTAGAAACGAAAACAGTCAGATGCAATCTCTACCTGACCCGGTTTTTTTCAAACCTTCGCGATATGAGAAAACTGGAGGCACTTGTGCCGAAATCAATGGTACATGTATTTCCATTAAAACAATGACCCGAACCCAAAGCAGCAATCACTTCACCTCGGCAAGTGCAAAATGTGCTGTTCTTTGTGACTTGATTTCGTTGTATGTATAGCCGCAAGTTTGGCGACTTTAAGAGGTTCGCTGGAGTAAAAGATATTCAAAGATTTGCTTCTCCATATAGCCTTTCAAACTCGCTCAACCAAATGATTTATGTCAAGGAAATAAAAAAACAAGGGAGATCGGGTTATCTGCTGGTTGTATTTATAGGTTTACATATAAATTTTGGTCTTACAACATCATCTGCTTGATAACAAAGGAAGGGTATCAAAGGCAGTAATATACGGAGAATGATGGGAGGAAAATCCCTATTTTTCCGGGGCTGAGGACAGGATACATAACGCCACACATACGACCAAGTACCATTCAATGTTCTATGCAAATAAATAATTTCATCGACAATGACAATAAAGAAGGCCGATAAGGAAAACTTTTCAAATGAAATCCTTGGAAATCGGTAAATTCATTTAATTTTACATTGGGATAGTCGTGACGGGCCGAAAGGACAGTGTCAATTTGTTCTTCTCTTTCGCAGGATGATGTTTCTTATAAAAAGAACCAGAGATGAGCTCGTTGTGAACTCAAAAGCGTTACCTACTCCTTCTGTCGGAAATGTGACTCTAATCGCTTAATCTATGCTAAGCGGGAAGCACGTATTTCCAGTAGCAAATCACCGAGACATCATGTCGGTATGTACGTGAAGCATAATCTATCGAATATCTATGAACGAGCACACCATTTCTAAGCATTATCTGGGTCAAACCCAGCCCTCTCCTCTCTCTCTACTATTGTGTCTGAGCAGTTGTAATATTCAAAATATGATATACACCACAGTATTAATAGGACTAAAGACATTTTAAATTGAATTCTCTTGGCCAGCATACATCCCTTCCGTACATGCATATATAGTTGTTTGTTTGAACCGTATGGGACAACCTCTATATGTGGCCATATATATCGAGTTCTGTATATCTCCTCCCAACAAAGCATGAACGATTTTTTTTATTCTCTTACATTCGATTCACCCATCACAAAACCAATAAATAATGAACACACATAAATGGTAAAAATTGTAAATTTCCAATTATAATTGATTAAGGACTACCTATACCTAGAGAATGACTGCTGGCACAATTATTATTGTTATTAGGACAGTTGCGTGGTCTCGGATGGTTCTGTTGATGCATTTTGTTGCTGATGGGTTACTTTGTCGTGTGGCACATAACTTTGCATGGTTGGGTACATATCATAGATTGGGCTTATACAATATGAAATGCATTTCGAAACATAACAAAGGTTGCAGTGTTTGCTGGCTTATATATTTAGCGTACGCACATTCGAATTGATTGTATTAAACGCACACCCGCGGTGCGCCCAATATTGTTTTTAATTTCGCGCACTGTAACAACGGTGGTGAAAGATGTAATAAAATATTCGAGTAATTACAGCAAGGCATTTCGAAATCCACTCCCTCTTGTGTTCACAATTGGGAGGACCTGCCGTCCGCCTGTTCCCGTATATGAAACGACCACATATTTTTGAATTATTAATTTCTCCCTATAAGGTTTTGTACATTAAATTGAACACCCGAACTGTTGTCATTGTTACTGCACGACGGCGATTCGATTCTACAATTGAATGTGACAAAGAATGTGAATGAGATCAGAGGATTATACGCAAATCTCATCATCGTCATCTAACACGATTTTCTATATAGTATTCCTGCATATGGACATTTTTATTTTTTTTACATATATTTTATTTGAAGTCCTAAGTGAAATGTCCTTGTTTTGTGTATGATGATGATTACCGCGCCATCGTCAACGGCTGATTTACAGCAATAAAAAAAGAGACATCATCGTTCTGTCACCACAACAGGAACAAAAAAAGAAAAACGTATCACATTTACTTGTAACAAACAACAAAAAGTCGGCTTTTCACCCTTAAATTTTCGTGTTAAAACTTAGAGCACATAACGCAAAACAAATAAGGGAGGTATACCTTCGTGGTCGTCGTCGTTATCGTGGTCAGAATAGTTAGAGCAAGTAAAAGATCTACCGTACCGACTCATAGCGCAGAGAAGACTACATGCTGAGGGTATTTTTGAAAGTTTGCTAGGCCAACATCATAGAAGGAATTGAATCCACTGAGCGCGAGTCGAGTCCTTCGCAATGGGGAAGTGCTTTTTTGTTCATGTCTCGGGTGGGGTTATTTGGCGTTGTTGTTGTTGTTGTCATTGTTGTTGTTGTTGGTTTTCTTTCACGTTTCTTTTTGGTCTAATATTTTTTCCTTGGGAGGGACTGTGTATACTTATTTTATCAGTTCAGCCATTGAGAGTAACGTATAACGATAGAAAACACACCCAAATGGAAGCTATTTTGTGCACTGTATTATTTTGTTACTCTTCGCATGCTCTCGCTCTCTGTAGCGTAAAGCGGGGTTGATTGATGAAAATGTAATACGATTTAAGGGCAGGAGGCGTTTGGCGTTCAATCGCCAGGCAGGATCAAAGTCTATGCTTTCGCCCTGTCATGTATCTGGTGGGGTTTTGATAAAATTCCAACCTTCAGATGTGTCTGATTTATAGTTGGAATAAGCTTATTTAAGGTTAAAAATGAAATTGCATTTCCCTTCTTAATAACCCACTCATATCTGACTAAAGAAGTTCTCTTAAAATATCCCAATCTCAGAAAGTGAATTTAGAAATTTATTTATTTATTTTACCATCGTTTGACAACCGTCCCCATTCTTCCCTATTGAAAAAAAGCTCAACGACATCTAAGGGCTTGAATTTGGCTTCCTTATGCATGACAAAGATGATACCGTGGGAGAATTTTCACAGTCATACTTGTTCAAGCACATACGATGACACCAAACTTATACTCGTATGCATTCGCGAAATTGAAATCAAACTTGTGTAAGGGATGGCGAGAATACCCTTTACTCGACACAATGACCTAAAAAAGAGAAGAAAGCTCCAAGTACATTTCAAGAAAATTTTTTTTGTATTTTTTTCCTTAGATTTATGCGAAACACTGTCAAAAGCTGGTTGCTCGTTCACGGATAACGCAACTCGGAGCCTGGATGATGGAAAATCAAGCAAAATAAGGTGTAAAAAGCGTTATCTCAAGTGAGCCTTCTTTGTAAGATTTGATCTTAGGAAACTATGCCAAATGGAACCGCATCGATTGACCGATCCAAAAGAAATGATACCCTTTGAACTATTTGACAGTCCAGTTCAAGTCGATGCTCAGAATTTGTGAAGAATATTTAAATCAGCAAGGAGTTACCACGACAAATCCGACAAGCTAAGGTAGTTGCATCATGCTAACGTGGCAACCCTGCACAGAAAAACGGACGAAATTGCACATAATGAAACAAATTTAAGCATGAAATTTATAAGTAGTTAGTTCTTAAAGGGTGATAACAATCGTTTTTATGTAACTTTTAGAAAGCTACTTGTGCAAGGATCTGTATGATGTTCGTACATAGTGCTCTTTCAATTTACGTGCCTGCGGGTTCGTTTTTTTAAGCCCCATGCCATTGATGGTGGCACACTTGACGTGGCATTTAAAATGGATAAAGGTGTGCCTTTCGATTGATTCTTTAAACAGGCTTTATGACACGGACAGGTCCAACGTCACGGAGCCTGTTTTGTACACAGATTCACTTGAATTTATTTGATGATGAATTTTTGCATTAAAGTGTTATTGGGGTCTTCAAAAATATACGAAAGGTCATATAATTTTTTTAAATAGCTATTCTGATCACGAACTAGTTTCAGGGGAGAACCGGAAAAACACCTTAAGCCTATAGAAAATAACTTTGAAAACTATTTTAAACAGAACCTGTCAAATCAAAAAATGGGTTAATTTGCTGTGTACATTTTATACCACCAAAATAGTTTCCGCGAAATTGATTCCAGGAAAATTACCGTGGGTTACAGTCTGTCAACACCCGCAATTGAACTATATCTACGGCCAACCAATTTAGGCAAAAACAGTACAAGGTTTTAGGATTTCGCACACTTTCCTAACCTAATTGTGTCAATATTCCCGGGAAGTTGTGCCCAGGGGACTTTCGCTTTCAATAGTTATGCCAATGACAGCATACCCGACATGGGTAAGCTCTAATATTAATCTCATTTGCGGATGGCGCTTTTCTGCAACCAGCACAAAACGTAATTCTATTATGTCATAGATACGAATAAGTTGTCCCACAGGGCTATACAAGTCACGGTATTAAGTGAGTTCCCTTTGTATGTATTAATCTCATTCCGAAGGTGGCAAGAAAAAACGGCGTCCCTGTCACTTTTGGAAAAAATTCTTATGAAAAGGCAAATAGATGTTAATTATAATTATATACAAGAGTTCAGGAATGTAACAGAAAGGGTTAGACGAATATCGGATGTCCTCGGGGGTTGGAGTGGCACACTTGCCATGGAATAACTTTTGAATGGAAAGAGTGATCAACACTTGTGCTGGTAAATATTGTGATCTTGTGGATATGTGAATAACAAAGATGCCAACTGTAAGTATGACACGAAATGAACTAAGTCGGCTTTGAATATGAATCAGTTTAATGTAAATACTACATGAATGTCCAGTCCTGTGCTGTGATGACAATAAAGGCAAATGAGGTAGGCAACAGATTTCCAATACTTAACGTGATTTGAATAGAAAAAAAAAACAATTCACGAGATGCAATAAGCAACAACTCACCACATTACTGCAGGAACAAGTTCCATATCCAACACGTCTATGCGGTTAATCGCCATGATCCCATTTGCTAATTCGACTTTAGAATATTTCCAATTTTTATCTAAATGTTTTATTTTGTATTTTTTACTTCATCACTTCCTAGTCACGCACATGCACAAAATATTTCACTGCACATTTCAGAGGCGAGTGCTATACGCACGAATAACTTGAAAACAATTTTATGAATAGAGCTAATTCTAAACACATTGTGATGACTAAAAGAGCACCATTAATAACCTAAAAAGACATAAATACCCTTCATTTACATGCACACACATATCGTTAATATTTGACGTATTTAAATCAGCATTGTTTTATATTATTAACAGTAGGATGGTACTAAATAGTTCACGTTTGATAAAATTTTAAAAGTGTTTTACTTCAGGTTTCTCAGCTGATTATTAACTTAATATATTTTTTTTTTTGGGAAAACATTCAATTCAATTATTATTATTAAATATATAATTTGTAAATGCGCTGGCTCGGTAAAATACACACATTTACGTTTGTGTGTGAGTAATGTTATAATTACAAGTTCTTTAAATTTCGGCTCTCCCGGATTTGTGTGGCATGATTATTTTAGAATTATTCGCACGACAATTCATTTATTTCCTTTATTTTCTCATTTCGTCAAAGCACACTCACGTCTCTACTATATATCAAATAGTTGTTTTCTGTTATAAGAACAATAGTATGTATTTATAACAAAAAAAAAACCGAAAAAAATAGTAAAAATACGGGTGCATCATTGTCGCCACCTACGTGGCAAAAGGATCGTCATTTGATTAAAATAAATAATAAAATATTTAAATAAAAATTAATTACGCAAAGCACTTAAAATAAGGAAAAAAAACAAAAACACATTTTCACAAGGTGGTTAGGCCAAAAAAAAAAGGAATCACTGCCGCCTGTGAAATATATATGAAATTAAATTCAAATTTTATGACAAATGTTTGGCGAATTTCTACGTTTACATATAATGTGTCATTCGGGCAGGATTATATGAAAGAAATGAAGCATTAACCACAAGCCCCCTGAGATCTGATATACCGCTGTAGTTGCCGAACAACCGATCGACCGACAAAATACTGAAAAGGTGCCGTTTCGTTCGGATTTTCCTTCTCCTACAGATCTCTTCATAGAGATTGTTGATCGGTTTTTTTTTTTTTTTTGATTGTCGGTCCTCTTTCTTCCCCCCTAACATACAATACGTATTTCATAAAATAAAGGGGAGTGGCGGGGGCCAATGAAAAGCTTGGGCAACAGATATATTTCTGTTCTTCTTCTCGATGCATATATTTTTCCATTTCCATGACGAGACCGTTTACTTTGAGGCGCTGCTCATTCCTTTTTTTTCTGGCTATAATTTTGAGGAAAAACAAAAAAGTAATTACACATAAAATACAAAAAGAAACGATTTCGACAATCTGCAACTAGTGGCAACAGCAGCATTCGAAAGCAGCAGCCACATTCAAAGTGTAGCAAGTAGAGTTCACTAAAAATAGATCGTTTAAGATTTCGGGGAAATGAGAACGATTCAGCGTACACGAGTTTTTATTAGATGGCAATTATTATTGAGTTTTCCGACATTTGAGAGTGAGAGAAAAAAAGGATAAAAACCCGATGTTTATGAAATATTAGTCAGCATTTGAGACTCGCACCCAAGAGAACACGTCTTGCTTGATGGGAAACACGAAAGTCAATGGCAATCGTATTTTGTAAACACGGTGTTGGTGTTAGGAAAAGCAGATGGACATGGTCTGAAAATTAAATAAAACCGAGAATTGTACCAATGAACGTGGGTAACGACTTAATTTAAATGCAGTTATGAGCTCAAGGACTACTGTTCTCCGTAGGCCATTGTGACACAGAGTTACAATTTAAATGAGGACCTTATCATTTCTTCAAGCGTAAGCACAGCTCTTTCCTTTCTTTTCGTAAGAAGTGGTTAAAGTTGCGATCAGCGAGTCCAAATCCAACAAAATCTCACCCAATTTCGAAATATAGTCAAGACTACTTAACCGACAAGGGTATAGATCCTTGCCTACCACATACAATAACTGAATGTACTTGGAAGTATATGCCGCCTTATTAATGCATTATACTCGTACTCATCCATTTCCTGCCTTTTAAAAGCAATCAATCAGCTTTTTGGCATTCCTTCAGCTATTTGCGTTAAAAACACTGGAACTGGCCTTCGTATGTTTAGTCGAAAATATGATGAATTGTATGCGATAGCACTCGATTACTCGATAGTAGAGTACTACAGCGCATGCCAATCAATTTCACACAAAATATACGTAGGTAGGTATATGAAAAAAAACATAGCTGTAATCGACAGCTTCCCAAAACGAGAAAAAAAAATTCAAAAATCATACTTGCAAATTGCGCTCCATTGGTAAATTGGTGTGGGTGCATTTGCATGGGTAATCATATTTCTTGCTCATCCCATGGTAATGGTAACAACAATTTTGGATCTGTCTAGAGCAAACCTTTAAACAGTTACTTATCGATGCAAGTTGTTGACAATTCGACAGGCGACAGTCGATGTTGACCGCGCAAACCCGCCTAAACAATTAGAGCGCAACCCCAATTATCCGCGTTCGATGTATTTTTCTGCGCGAAATTAACATCAGCCGTGCGTGTGCGGTGTTGAAATGACAAATATCGGGTTTTAATAAAATCGTATCGCGATTTTTCGATTAAAGAGAATTTTTGGCAATAAAAACAAAACGCGTTCATAATGCTAAATAGAGCCATAGTACCACGTGCGCGCGTACTTTGAAACATTTTCATGTTTTCTTTTCGGTTTTTCGGTTTTTTTTTTTTTTTTTTTTGATTTTTATTCAATTCGTGCCAAAATGTATAGAATCAAAATCATTCTAATGCTGTCAACGATTATTCCTAGTTTAGGTTGAGACAAAATGATATTTACCACCCTCTCCAAAGTTTACCACTCTCCTATGTTGTTTGCAGATTGCTGCTCCAGTCGCACACTCTTCCATAAGAAACCCATTAATTTTTATCGAGCCGTAGAACTGTCAATGCAAAAATCTACTCCACTGGAAGCCCCACCCCCTCCAACAACAATGGGCGAAGATCAAACCACCATCTCGTACAATAGACACCATCATTTGGTCTACGACATTGACGAGGAGGAATCGGACAAGGAGGAGGAAAATTTAAAATTAAATCGCTCCCAAAGATCGGATCTACTCAATGCGCAAACTGAGATGGAGCAACAGAAGTATACTTCTGCGATTGTGAATGATGATGACGACGGCAACGACGACGACGATGATAAGGATGATGTCGATCAACAACAACAGAGCATGGGTATCGCTATCGCCTCAACAGAGGAACCAGTGGACGATGCTCAGTATATATTTATCAGCCAGATTGTTTCCTTAGAGTGTGTGGAATCGTTTCGAATGGAATTTTGTTTGAACGGTGGACAATGTTTTCTCTATCCGATCCTTAACGAGAGTCTATTATCGTGTACATGTGCCGACGGTTTCGTAGGAGAACGGTGTGAGTCTAAGAGCTACGGTGAGTTCAAAAAGGTTTTTTTTTTTGCGTATGACAATTCTGGGGGCTGTAGGCTGTAGCTTTTGGGTGCGATTTTCAAGTCCTATGTAATATTGAATGTACTAGGGAACTTATTTTACAGTACAAAGTGATTGTTATAAATAAGAGATGAAATATTTTTTTTTTTTCAAAAGTTTACAAAAACGGCCGAAATTTAGGGGTGGAATCTTTTAATGGCGGTAATTTAGAGTCAATTTTGTGATAGCCAAGCCTATTTTCATAGGGGACACAAGGGTTAGCTTCTCACAAGTATTTGTTTTGAGTGAGTTTTTCATTTTTGGGAGGACAAATGAAAGGGATCTAAAATTGTGTGCCAAATCCAAACGGCAAATTGAGAAGCTCTTTCATGACAGTAATACTCTCGGATGTTTATCAGGCAGTGGAAAAATCTGTGTTTTTTTTCGATAAACTAACTTATTCATAAGCAACATTTTAAGATCAAGATTGAGTTCAACAATTAAGCAAACAAAATGTTCGGTTGCATTTTAAGTATCGCTATAACTGGGCCCCTAAGCTCAGTTTGATAGTAGACCAAACATATATTTTCTATAATATTCGCTGTTTTATTTTTAACAAACTTTTGCATATTTAATTTCAGAATATATTGCCGGAACTCGTCCGGGGTTTGTCTTGGCAAAGTCCATTGGCGGACCATTCGTTTTTGGTTTGGCGGTTATTGACATACTATTTCTTTTGTTTTTGTTTTGCAAAAATTGTTATAGAGACTAAAACGTATGTATTTTTGTTTAGATTTTTCTCCAAACGGGAGCTTGGATTTTTTTTCGTCGCGATTTTTTTCTTTTCGTTTTTTTTTCTTTTTAATTACTACAATAGTTAATAACTATTACGAATATTTATCTTTAAATATGTATTTTGTATGATAGTCATTACAAATCAACGCGTTGTATTTAGTTTGACACTTTAAATATTTTATACTGTTATCACTTTTTGTAAATAATGTCATAATAAAAATATCGAACAACAAATGGATTTATTTTCTTTATGTTAGAAAGGGTTTCCCTTGATCTAGGGCTATGTGACTGGCATTTATTGGGGTTTTTCGATGTTTTCCTTACTGCGGACTGTTACAAAAATAAAGAGCCTGTTTTCTTCGAATTTCTCTACATGCACTCATTGTTTTACACGAATAATATATCGCCAGGGAAAAGGGAACAGGAATGCCAAGCTGGGGTCGAATCGCGTCATACGTTAACGAGCATTACGTGACGGCATTTGTTTTTGTTTCACATGTAAATCAACTTAATTCGTATTGCTCGATCACGGACAACGCGATTCGATCCCTGGGTGTCCATTCCGTCTTCATTTTAATAAATAATATGGGTTGCAGTGAACGAGCGATTTTTGACGTAATTCGATTTTGTCGTGTTCACTGAATCGCCCTTATAAATAAACGATATCTGCCATTTCTTTTGTCTTTGAAAGGCAATTAACTCCAGAGCAGAGATTTTTCGTAGAAATAAAACACACGATTACACATATATAATTAATATTTTATTAAGTGAAGACTCCATGTAAACATTTGTTAACCAAGCTCGTTGGAAAACCCATGTGTACACGCATGCTCACATTATATTAGACATACATATACATACATATTTTTTTTATTCAATTCATTCATCTGTATTTCAGAAGATTATATAATATAGGTAGATAGCATTTTCTTTTTATTTTTTAAATTCAATATAATAATAAAATGAATATTTAAATTCAATAAATCACAAAAATCATTTCATCCCTTCGCAATGACTTTTGAAGCCATTCCGCGGGGAACTAATAGGGACGTACATGTTCATATATATATTTCATTTTCTGTTTATTGTCCCCAATCCACAGTAATATAAGTATTCAAATAAACAGTGACGGGAGGTAAAGTTGATAACCAAACCAACGTAAATTGACCAGTCGATCATCTCACAAAGCCTTCATTTGATTATAAACAATTCACCAACCTTACGGAATACATAAACTAACAATAAATAATTGTAATAAAAAAAACAATCCTAGTGTTGAACACAGGATATTACAACAAATAAAAAATGTAATTATTTGTTGAAAAGAAAAATGGCAAACGTATGTGCTCAGTTAATTCGAAATAAAATTAAACACTAAATTATGGTGTTCATTATTATTATGTTAGTAATGTTTGTATACATTTAATTGGTTCACATCAATATAGATTAATCTTTATATTTCATTTAGTTTGGTATGGTATAATAATGATTATGAAAAGTAAAATAATAATAATTAGGAATGAATAGTGTGATGTTAGTCAAAACAACGTTTTTAAGTAAAAGAAATCATGCAGCAGCCCATGCTTAACTCGCACTCTCCCAGCAACAAAAAAATAAAACAAATTCGTTCATTACTAATGCAATATAAGAAAAAGAAAAAACCTTTCAACATCTGTTCTCCTTCTCCAAGCTATCACCGTCAAAGTCAGGGTTAAGTTTCATGCGATTAGAGTATATATTTAGGTCGTTTATTTAGTTTACAACATCTATACAGTATGTAAGGACTTATATGAATATTAAAATATGGCTAGGAGTGCGTTAAGTTTGAGCCACAAAAATATGGTTTTTATTTTGTTTTTCAGTCTTTAAATATAGGTTTTTGTTTTTCTTGTGTGTCCTACGTAGTTCTAAGGAAAACATAATAATAGAAGACAGAGAATTAAATAATATTATAGTGATGGTCGTACACCGACCGCCCTGCCATCAAATCAGACAGGGGTAGCATCTACCAGAGACAATGATTTGTCTATGATATCAACGACTTTATATATAAAAATAAAACAATTCAAAGTAAAACCTACAAGTATGTACGAACAAAAGTTATAGACAAGACATGCGTTAAAAAAAAAAAACAAACGTATTTTTCTTCCTGGCTGCAACTTACAGTTTTACACACACACACACATATATATATTATATATATATATAGAATATTTGTTTACAATGCTTATAAAATGTCTCCTTTTTTGTGGACTTTAGTAAATTCTTCTTCATTAGTGTTTCTGCTCCTCGTAAAACAAATTCCTAATTGGGAATGTCTTTCGAAGAGAGCGTCAAATTGAAACTTTGCGAAGCTAATTATAGATTTTAATGGCCTTCTCCATGTAGTTGTAGCGTGTCCGCTTCTGGGATTTGTTTATATGCTCCAAACCAAAGAATGGTAACGGACCTCCACCTAAGGAAAATAACAGCAAAATGATTCATTGAAAGCTTAGTACGCCCCCCCTCCTTATCGAAAAGAGGAAAAACTCCAATTCAAAAGGACACTCTAGCGTCACCACAAACAATTGAATGTAACTCAATGTGAGTTTAAACCAAGCACAACTTGATCACAGCCTACCTGTGTTAGTGTTCCTAAATGCATCCAAATTGGGGAATAGACTATCGTCGGAAATGTATTCTGTACGTCCCATAATCACGTTCGCAAATTTATACTGGAATGCAAAATTGTACTTGATATTTACAAAGTTAGAAAGAAAAAAAAATCATGGCACCTTCTCCCACTCCTTTTCTGGGACATTCAGCTTCTTTTGAATGCGCTCCTTCAACACACTGTATGAATCACCCTGACGTGCCTTAATATAGAATGGTACGCCAAAGGAGTTGTAGATGTCCTTACTGAAGTGCGATATTGGGAGGAGTATCTCGCTGTCCATCAACAGCAATTCGTCATGTGGTACCTCTTCGATACGATAGACCTTATGGTGCGGTTGATTGGGCATGGTATCTGGTGGCTGCAAGCCTACAACAAATTTGAAATCTATAGTGGTCAACATAAAAAAAAAAACCCCTCGGCATGTATTTTACATTCAAGAAGAGTGTCCTCCCTTGTCCTGGGTAGTATCTTATGTCCAGCGATTTCGAGCATTCGAAGCTTCCTGGTACTGTCATCAGAAAACTGTATTTGCTTGGATGCTTCTTCGAGAAGAGTTTTAACGGTGCCATTTTTATTCGGATACAGTATGAGTTCGCGTTCCTCTTTTAAATTATTTGAAACCTTAAAAAAAAAAACACATTTTGTAAACACGCACAAACAAAACCATGGGGAAAAACAACAAGCCGCACCCAAACGCATTTGAATTGTTTTTTGTTCTCCAATTCGTGAATATTCATAGAGAGCCTCTGGTAGAAGAGCTTCTTTGGCGGTCTTGGCTTGCTGAAGCATAAAAGGTCCTTAATAGTGCAATCATACAAACAGCGCAAAGCATTTCCCGGGGTGTCCTTGTAGTTTCTTTAAGAGGAACAAATAAAACAAATTCATTATCATGCAAGGAAAAAAAATAACAAATCCGTTCGTGTGGTCTCTCACCCAATGCATTTGAAGAACTGAATGTGATTGGGATCGGTGTTGATTCTTTGAGCGACAGCCTGCGCCATTTGGTCATATGTGTTGCGATTGGACAGCTCCAAAACAAAGCTGCATTATTGTAAAAAGTGGTTTAAAAGTCCGTTAAAAACAAACTGAGAGAGAGAAACACTCACCCTGTATCATTGGGATTGCTCTTGTCGCAGAAAGTCAATTCAATTCGTGACAACAAATCACGGAAGTAGTCCTCAACAGTTGGCAGCTCGAGCTTCTCGTCAACGTGCTTCTTTTCAAAAATCAAAATATTGCCATGGAGACTGTCATGATTGGTCAAGATTAGAATGCGATCCAAGGTGTCTCCATGATTTGTCAGGCGCTGCATCGGATTGAGACCGCATTCTTCGTAGACGGTCAATTCGGTGGAAGGATCGAATCCGAGTAGAGAGTTTACCTGTGGAATTAGATCACATACCCGAGTAGACAGAGCATATTGGCCGCAGTTTAAGTAGTGCAGACGCTTGTTGGCTGGGTCGTAGTATTTGAAGAACAACAGTATATCGCGTTTGCGCTCAAATACTGGCAAGGGCCCAGTGCTCATGGGGCTAGCCAGTTCTAGGAAAATCACCCATGGACCCTGCATGTCAACGACTGAACTCAACGGTCGGTTGTACTCCTCCGACAGATTGAAATAGGTGAAGCGTTGAGCTTGAGAGCGTTGGGCAAGTGGCCAAATCCGAATTCTGTCCTCGGCAACATTAAATGCTTGTACTAGCGTTTGTACCAGTTCTCCGACCGTTTGTGTCTTCTTCATCTTGAATATACGTGCTGAGGTCTTTTCCAAATCGAACAACTCCGGTCCCTGATGAGCTTCGAAGTACTCTTCGAGTACAACGTGCACGGCAACATGTAGGCCTGCTTCGGCGCGATCTTTGCGACGGATTTGTTCCATGCGCTTTTCCTCGTTTAGACGCTCAACCAAATCGGAGGGAATATCCTGTTCGGTAATGTCTTGCAAAACCCGTGGCAACTCAGATACACGAATGTAAACCAGCATGTA
Source organism: Cheilosia pagana (assembly GCA_936431705.1). NCBI lineage: Eukaryota > Metazoa > Arthropoda > Insecta > Diptera > Syrphidae > Cheilosia > Cheilosia pagana. The sequence continues at coordinate 5,451,215 of OW386171.1, forward strand.
GGCATTGCTGCAGTTCTTGGCATTGGCAATCTCATCATCGACTCCGCCATAGTTTTGCTCAATGGCTTCGTATTTGTTGCAGCTTGAGACGACATCGTCGTCGAATTTGCACCACTTACCGTCGGCGTTGGTGTTGATGTAGACAACATAGTGTCCACCGTGATTATCTCCCGAGTGAACCAATACAGCATGCAGTTTGTAGGTAGCAGGAGTCGACTCCTTTGCTGCCAAATAGCTGTCTAGATTGATTTCTTCGTAGAACTCGAAGCGGTCGTTGAACTTAACCGAGTTGTCAGTGAATGGATCATATTGGAATCTCATCAAATGCAAATGCAGGACAGGTGGGAACGAGGTGAAAACTACACCTTTTTCGGCCTCTTGCAAACCATGAATGCCGGCATCATATTTGTTGTCTCCTTTAAGCGTCTCAGCGGCAATGTAATCCTGGAAAGAATCGTAGATATTTCTCTTTCCCTTGATGTTCAATTGAATATCATAGAAGGTTTCGCACCGGGTGCTGTTGCAATCGACATTCTTGCACTTGATATACGATGACATTTTCCCTTCAAATAGACGGGGAACTGTTCCCTCGACGCATGTGCCCTTCATTTTCGACTCGAGCTTGTCAAGGAGAACGCGTAGAAATTCTTGGACGTCGTGTTGCATAAATGAGTCCAACGTCTCCCATCCAAAGCTTTTGGTAAGTTTCTTAGTGCCGACCGGTTTATCGGCGAACTGCAAGTCATGGAACACCCTCTGTAGAGCAAGTCCAACGCTCTTTGAACTGTCATCGGCCTCTGTGGGCATCTTGTAGACGGCTTTGCGCAACTGATTGGTAAAATAAAGTGTCTGCAATAGAGAATTCATATAGCAAGTGGCTCCCTGATTCTTTAGCCCCACATAGCCGGTGTGCTTTTTCGAGTCCCAAAATACCCCGTGAGGAGCCTCTGCCACAACATGTACTTCGAGGATAATGCAATCGTTCTGTACGTAACCTTTTTCTGCATTGAAAATATCGTTCATTGATATGAAAAGAGAGAAGCCCCAATCGTTCTCCTTGCTATAGAATAGATGTTTAATTTTTTGAACAAACGTCTCCTGACCGGGCTTGTAGCTCTTCAAGCGCAGCTCTGCAGAAGCGTTACATGACCATGTGGTGGAGTCACTTTCCCCATTGCATTGTAGAAAGAAACCCAAGGATTTAGTTTCCGGTTGATTACGAGTGTTGCGCACCATAACCATAATGCGCCATGGCAAATTACGGACATATGTCGGCGGTGACAATTCCGTATCCTTTAGCTTTGATAAATTACGTACTTCGTATGAGAAAGTCGCCTCGGAACGTACCTCATCTTCCAACTTTGGGCCAGTGGTGGAACTTGGCAGCTCGTCTGCTTCAGCTTGAAGTGGAGTTGTTGTCGTGTCCATAATTTCGTTTGCAATTGACGAATCCACAATCGGGGAAGAAATCTGCATATTAGCATCGTCATCCACTTGTCGGGTTTCTGTCTCCTCTTCCTGTGGCTTTTCCAATTGCATCTGCTCCTTAATCACTTGTTCCAGCTCTATCTCGTCCGGTTGGGTTGGTGGGCTTGCCGGTGGAGTTTGCGGCGGTGTTGGTGGATCCTCCTGCTGTGCCGAGACATCTCCCTCCTGAGTATCCATGGCTTCTACGACATCCTCATCAGGAAGTACTGCATGCTCGACGACATTTGTTGCGGCCATCTCTATGGGGGCACCACCTTCTTGTGCGCCTGTGACCGCTATTGCTGCAGCCTCAGACGGAGCAATCGCACCAAAGCTTGCACTAGGATTTGTGTTCATTGTACTAGTAGTAGTTGTACTCGTTTGCGCTGATATAGCAGCTGATGTCACCGTTGTTGTAGTTGTAGTGCCTGTGGCTCGAGTGGCCGTGGTGTGTGGACGCGCCGCTAATTGCAATACCAATTCAACTATTGTGTTTATTTCGTCCTGTACGATGTCTTCCCGAAGATCCACACCTTGCTGGAGACTAATATGCTCGTATAGGGTGTCGACGTCGTCGTCACCGTCCCCGTCGCCACGGTCACCGACGCCGTTAGTTGTTATATTAGTCTCTGGCAGGGTGCCGGATTTCTTTTTTCTTAGCGTTGACAAAGAAATGTTGTAGCCTTTATCAAGCAATTGTTACGCAAATAAACAACAAGTGCTGCTGATGTGCCACCAACGTAATTCACTGAGAAAGAAAACAATAATTTCGATAGATTTTAAGCACATGTATTCTTGAAATATGCAGAGTTCGGATGAGGATGACATAAGAAAACGAAACTAACTTCCCAATAACGAAAAGAGTAAGGCAATTCACACCAGTTCAGAGATCTGTATCAGCATTTGAATGCAACCACTTGTAACTACACACTTCCAGGTGACAAAGGGTTAGCAACAACGTAGTTTGTGAATTCCTGTAACTGAGGCCACTTTTCCAGCAGGCAATAGGTACGCGCACACAAAATGGCAAATATGAAGCTTTTTTTATAAATGCGACCGGCAACAGTATTAAATTTAAATCGAAACACGTCCAGTAACCAGTTCCCCGTCAGCTATTCCCAATCACTAGACATATGGATGAAAATGTGTATTCCTAGCCTTGGAAGAAAATTTCCACCTACTCTATACACGACCAGGTTGATAGCATAACACTGCCCATAGAAAATGGATAAAGTGAGAGTCGCCAATAAAAATCCCGGCGCAGAAAAACCCCAAAAGGAATCGCCAAGGCCCTGGGTGGAGATGAGCAGAACACCTAATGCACATGATGGCTTTGCAACAACCCTTGCACACAGGGCATATGCAATATGCATGCCAAATATAGGTACATGTATCACTACTTATCATGGCAAAGTATTACATTATCTTTGAGAGGAACTAAATTTTCTATAGTAGGTACGTACCCAATATCCTATGAACAACATCCAACAGATTCACAACACAATCAGTCGATTGAATGAACGAAACCGCGTTACAGCAACAATTTGGCAAAATATTCTCCAACAAATTACATGTTTTCAGCGTCAAAGAAAAAATGAGAATCAAAATACACTCACGACTCACATCAAAAACAATCCTTCTGGTTGGAATTTTGATCAAACAGAAACAGGCAGGGTAGTTGCAACCTTGCAACACCGCAGAAAAACTGGAAAGTGGGAAAAGGACGTCGATATCAACTTCTTCAGCGCAGCGTCAGAAGACCGAAAGCAAAATGTATAATATGCGATTAACGGGTAGGCGACCAGCTAAATGAAAACAAAAGGAACAAAAAAAACAACCGTTTTTCGTTTGCAGAACAATTCCCGAGAAAAAAACAAAGAATTTTCCAAAAAATACGTCCGAAAATGATTTAAAGCGAATTATTTTACGTACATTATAGAAATAAAGACTTACCTTGACTCAATTCAAGCCGACTTGGGTCGGTTCAATTTATTTTTTCACTTTGCACTTTTTTCTTGGACAAAAAAAATATGCACTTCTTCCGAACACATACTATACGCACTTGAAAAATGTCAAATGTTGTACAAAAGTCAAATCAACAATATTCGTGATAACAACAATTTGGAACACAATGTTTAACGATTGTCCTTTATATTTATATGCTGTGTGTTTTTCCAATTGTAAATTTTTAAATTAATACTTCACAAAAATGAATGGCTGCCGTATCTGTCTACTTCTCAGCGAAAAGTGTGTATCGAATTGGTATAACTGCTGTTTCTATGGCTTGGCTGCAAAATTTCTGCATCGTTTGCCGCAGGCTCGTCGTTTCGTTCGTAATTTACTCGCTATGTGCAACAGAGTGAGATGAACATAGCGAAATTGCAATGTAAATAATGGCCGCCGTCGTGCTGTTGATTGCAGAAGCCGGCCCCGGCAATCAAGTCGAAAACACAAACAACTACACAACCACTGTTGGTATGCAGTGCGGAGGCGGCCATTGATTTGAATGAACGCGTTCAATGGGCTACAGCGGCCACTATGAGTAGGTATATGAACGGAAAACATTTCATTTATTAAAAATTATTATTTTTTTATTCGGATTTGGGTAAATTATTATGATAAATAGTTATTCTACGGCATTTTTCTGGCAATAATAAAGTGAACAACTAAAATGTCAGCTGTAAAAAGTGATTTCTCCGCTTTGCTATAAATGATTGAATTTATATGAAATAGTAGAGAAATTTAAACTAGGATTGCAATTTCGTAAAACTACACACACGACTTAATTGAGTTAATAAATTCAGCATTTTTCATGAATAAAAGAAACCTCTCGAGGTACCTATTCAACTTTTATGATCGTTTATTAAACGTCAAATGGATAAATTAGGTAAGTGGGTTAAATGCGTATTTGTTCGATAAAGCTGTTAGTCTTTGACAGTGGGTTGGTTCTAACGTGCTGCAGTTTTTTGCTTATGCGCACAACTCCCAGATCTGCCTTTTTTGTTTCCAATTGGGATTTAGGAAAATCGATATCGCATTCAGCATTTTATTAGACTCGCGTGTGCGTTTCTGGTTCTTGAACAGACTTAGCATAGGTAAAACCCACATGCGCCTAATAGCATGCAACGAATATATCAGCAATATTTTTTTGGAAACAATTTTCTGATTATTTGTGCATGGTTTGCAAACCGTAAGCTCTTCTACTGTAAACCATTGAATAACTACTACAAATAGAAGTGGACACCGCTCATTTTGAAGCGACATACGGACCTTCAACGCGGCGGAAGTTTGAACTAACTTAGTGTATGCATTTACCATCATTTCTGTGTTCGTTTCATAAGGAAAATTAATTTCCCAAAATAATCCCATGTTTATTTCATGACAAACTACCCCCTTATTTTTTTCTTATTTCTCTCATTGACAACATGCAAATGAAAGCGAAAGAACAATTACTTTTGTTATCTTTATTCTCAACTGTTTGCGTACTCATGATTGTGGCTGTGGAGTGGAAGTTATGCAAAGGAAAACTAAATCGGGTACTTTCGCATAGCAAGTGGGCATAACAAAACTGATGCGGTTTTTTTTATGAGGATAACAATATGGAAAGAGGGAATATGAAATGAAGATCGGATAGATTCTTTTCGCATATAGTAGGCGTTTTTTATTTTATGCCAATGATTCATATAGATCACTGATTTACATGATCTACAAGAACAGTATAAATATGTATCGAGAAACCAAATGGGCATCATATTAAACTCACAGGATTTCGTTAGATGGATATTGTCATGGAAGAGGGACAGAAAAGTTCCGGTGTATTGTTTTAACGGTCTTTGCCACACAATAAATGGAATACTGCAATTGTGGGACTATATAAAAGGGGAACAACAGGAGTACCTACCTAATAACATCCCACTTAATTACTGATTGTCTGGAGAAAACTAGGTATATCAGTCGTTAGAAACAGAGCTTCATATGAAAGAAATCCTTCTGCATTTCGCCTACACAAAAATTTAAAACAGATGAGTTTATATAATATAGTTGCTCCTAATACAACTTCATATGAAACATCAGATTCATCAGTTCTTTTAAATATGGCAGATGTTAAAAGTACGTATACTAAGACATATATAGAGTTATATTATAGAGTTCTTGGATCCGGATGGTAGTTATATGATTACAGATGTAGTATATCAAGATGAAGCACTAGCATTGAAGCTAGTTCCGGTATTGCAAAGTAAGAATGTTTGCGTCGTAGTTTTTGTCTTAATATGTGTCTTGGTTTCTGTATCTATCAAAAATATTTTCTCCCTTTGATTACCTACGTACTTAATATATATATTACATAGGTGGTGTTGATATTGTCTATCATGGCGAAACCGAATGCAATGAAGATTCCAATGCTTGCGAGTTTGACGATGTGGAGGATTTATTAGAATCAGAGACAGTTCCAATTATGCAAAACATGGCTACACATTATTATTCGAGATATATTTCTCATGCCATAATAAAGTTTTCTGCACCTGATCAAAATGAGTCGATCGTCAATGTGAGGATATGAGGCTACAGTTAATGGTGGTTTAGTCATTCCGACTACACATTTTGTAGAGTTATACCATATTCCCACCAACGTGATTTAGCTAAATCTCATTAATGATGTGATTTACCATACATTTTCGTGATCACTAATTACGTGATTTATACGTTGCAGGTCATTTTTCTTTTGCACTTTTATATGTACGATATTGAAAGTTTGCCAACTAATTTCAAATGTCACACTTAAAAGCTTAAAAGTTCGGTTGGAACGCCTGTCGTGATTTATAAATCACTTCAGCTAAATCACGTTGGTGGGAACATGGTATTATTGAAAAAAATAATCAAGTGTTTTGAGGAACGTTTTGAAACGCAATGCTTCGAACAAAATGTACTTAATATTCTTTTAAATTTGTGTATACGAATAGCAACCAATTTGAGCTTCCATGTTATTCAAGCACACCATGCGGGTTATTTTACGTGCGAAAATAAAAATAATTAACCCAAAGGCAAAATGCACGAAAAGAAAGAAATGGAACAAAAATGGTTCTCAGCTCAATTTGCATTTATTTGGCCATGTCTAACTTCAAAATAAGAATTTGGTCGCAAAATGATGCATGAACCTACATAGGTAGGTATGTACATGTACATTATACACATACATATCTACCCTACCTATGCATCTACATTATATACTCCGAAAAAAAATTATATCTAGCTATAATTATTCAAATCTGCAATCATATGCCAGGCCAGTAGCAAATACAAAAAAAAAAAACACCGCAATAAACCTCTAACAAAAATTCCAATAGTAACAAGGAAATAAGGACAATCGAAGCGTATCGACGAAAGATAAGCATGAAATATCGTACCTGCTTCAAACCGGTTTACAACAAAGAATTACCCATTCAGCATTCCTCAGAGGGATATTTTTTTGGGATATTATACGTTTTCGTGTTTTCGTTTTTATGCCCGGATCCGTTTCACAAACCCGCACAAGCGATCGCAACGACGTATGGACCGCGTAGCGAACGTCGTCGTCGATGCTGATTCTATAGGCGTTTTTCTTTTTTGGTTCAGAGCTGAGCTCTGAACTGAGCGCGAGCATTATGAGCGCGCTCTGAATCGAGCGTGCTCAGATCGTTCAGATGTGTTTAAGAAACACACTTGAGCACAATCTGTCTAATGTCAGTCAAAAAATGAAAAATAATAATTAAAATGGATAAGCTAATTTGTTCACCTTCTGTGCCAGAACAACCAGGTTCGTCCGCCATTTTCCTGTTTTTTTTTCTGTCAAATGGGACTGAAATTTTTATGTATATATGTGTAATCAGCTTTTTACTCAGGATGCTCAGTCAATTTATTCTGAGCTCATAGAGCGCGCTCTGATCGTGCTCTGAACGAAAAAAGAAACACAAAATTGAGCTCTGAAGTCTCTGAGCTAAAAAAGAAACACGAACTTTTTGTATAACAGTTCAGGTTCTGCTCTGAACTAAAAAAGAAAAACGCCTAAAATTTAAATATATTTAGCACAGCTATAAGCCCGGTACGCTGTTCGAGTAAAATCCAATTTTTCATACAAAAATTTCACCAGGCAGTACGCTGTTGAAGTGAAAAATAATTGTTCAAAAAGTGATTTGTAGGGGGGCGTTACTTGCTATTTCACTTTGCTTTTATTGTCCGTCGCATTAAATTTTTCACATTTCGGCGTGAAAATTTCACTTTTAATTTCACAGCAATTTCTTCGAGAGGAGTGAGAATTTCACTTCACTTGAACAGCGTACCAGCCTATACTCCTTACTACGCGATGTTAAAAGAGCACAAACAACAACAACAGGAGTGTCACGAGTGGGACATTGCCAATTCGTGACATTCTTTCAAAATTGGTCATTCATTCCCACCAGGCAGTCAACTGCCATTTAAATCAGTCATTTGGCTGTGACACCTTAGTCGTGTCAAAAATGTCTGTAAATGTATTAACTGCCTCCAAATGGAAAGTACTTGTAAAATATTGCCCTGGGATGCGTTTGCGGCAGGAATGTGGTCAATCGTCGCACGCTAAACTTGATTGCGGAATGCTTCTCTAAGTGAAAGTGAGACCCACACAAGAATTCACCAATAAATGTATACCGTCCCCTAGACCGCAACTTACATTTAAAATTGAAAGGAAATTATGGACAGGCACGATTCCGTTCAACCAGGACAAAAGACGTTTTGCTGTGACTATGCGAAAAACCCGTGAGAAATGGACGTCTGCTTTGTAATAAATGCTCGCGGTTATCGATACAGTAATCAAAAGTTGTTTAGTTATGCTCTTTGAGCTTTTTTTCCGTTTTCCTTAACCAAGCTCTTCAGTTCCGTAAAAAGAAGCAACAGCAGGAAGGAATACGACGGGGAAACTACTTTAATTTGCATTACTGCTTGGTGGAGCAGCTTCACTGATTCCCATCCATGTCTAAGCTCTAAGGAGGAGTTAATTTGTTACCCTGTCCATTGACAGCGTAACCCTAGCACTAGGTAGGTAATGTAAGGGAACACCCTCTGAAATGCAATTTTCTCTAACTGACCTTACGGAAATGATTGGACACACATACCTAATTTTACGAACTTTGCAATGGTAGATTCGTGAATCCAGTCAACGCATCTAACGGATTTGCATTGATTGGTGATGGTGAGTGACTGACTGTTATTCCCTCTGCTTGGAAGGGTAGTTTTCCAAGTGCTCACCGCCGCGAATAGCTAGCCTGCTGTGATGTGAACATAATTCAATTATATCGGCGCGCAAAAGTTTTAAAACTCAACGCACTCCAGTCAATAACGCAACAATGCATGGATGAACACAGTCAGAGTTCAAATTCCCAAAACAAAACAGGCAAGCAAGGCCTTAACTGAAACAACAAATTGCCACAACTATTTTTTTTAATCGCAGTTCCCTTCAGCACGTTTAGTGAAACATTTCAGAATTTTAAATCATTTTTTTCCGATAAAGTGATGACTGATCGAACAGCTACTACAACGCTAGTCGACTCATTGCTGTCTATTCCATGCGATATAAGTCTGGTGCAAGCATGGATTCCATTCCAGCAGTATACAGTGTAAAGGAGTATGCTGACTGTTTTTGTATGCTTTTTCGGAAATTTTACGGGTATCCTTTCGTGCCATTGCGTTCTCTAATTCACCTCGGCCGGCGATACGGATATTAGTATTTTGTGTGATTGAACTGGGTATGTCCTTAAGTCAGAGGGACTGACACCATGGTTTAGAATGTTGGTAAATTGAATTTCTGAAGGGCGGGGAAATTCAACCCGCGATATGACATATGACTCGATATACTGTTTTAATAAAGTGCTTAAGATGATTGTAACTGCCTAATCAAGACAAGTCAACGTTACCTCGAAGCCTTTCTAACAAACTGCGGCATCATGGATGAGCTCTAAATGGAGGACATCACAATAGGCCCACTGTGAGCTGTGAATCTAAGCGAATCAACCCATTAAAACGATCGCGGGTGTCCTCTTTGGCTCTTTTGAGGTTCGAATTTTTCATTACTATTAAAGAAGCTTCACAATTAGACTTTGAAAGATTTAAAAGCGTTTGGAGGAGAAGACAAACAATTTAAAGGACATCAATCAGTTCAATATGTTACTCACCCCTAAATTCGAATCAGCAAATAAATTAAAATTGTGCAAAAAATCAGAAATAGAAAGTCAGATTCATTAACGACTTCGCAGGTATAACTCGAATGGGTCCGTTTACAAATGCGCCGGAGAAAAATGCAAACAGTTATAAAATATATAAGGCTTTTAAAAACAGGTTTCATTGTTCTTCGTTTTTTTTTTGTATTTTGTATATGATGTTGTAAGCAAAGTCCTGTGACCTTCGTTGCAAGTTTCGACTTTACAATTCAATTCAAACAAATCACCATGATTAGTTAATTTTAAGCTTAATTTACAATAGCTTTTGTATTTGAAAAACAGCACTGAGTTGCAGTTCTTCGTAGCCCAAAAAAAATTCACTTCTTGCGTTGGTACTCGCTGGGGCTCTGTTTAACACTGTGTGCTGCACCCGTTTAGTTAGCCGAAAAATACGGACAGACAGGTAGGACTGGCTTTTTGGTTTTTAAAGTTTTCAAAACTCAACCAAAATACCACTCGATTGGTTTAAATAAAACGTCTACATAGCAAAAAACACTTCCACCTCTACTGTTGATGCTCTTGCAACGACTGAACTGCAACTGATGATAACGTAAACGAAAGAGAATATCCTTTTTTGTAGGTATGTGATTTATTCTGAAAGGATAAGTGAAAAAGGAGAACTGCGATTCTTTAACGTGTATTGGAGTGGAGTTGGCAGTGTATGCAAAAATCACTTTGCTTAATTGGCAATACATGTTTTAAGAAGGATATAAGCCTTCAAGGAAACACTTGCTGAGCTTTTGCTTAGTTTTAACATCGAACTCATACAAAAGTGGATAATAAATGCTTTTTATTGTGTCCGCGAGTTAGAACTACATATACGCGTGTTTTTTTATTTATTTATTTATTTATTTTATTTATTAATTATTAACGAAATTATTAAGTTGCACAAAATTATTATAATTATTATGCCCGCGCCCTCACTCCCCGTATAAACCGCGCGTGAGACGGACCTTTTATTTATTTATTTATTTATCTAGTTATTTATTTATTTATTATTATTATTTATAGCTTCTGTTAAGAAATTATTTCCGCAATAAAGGTGATTCGGATTTCTTTCGCCGTTAAGTTCATCTAAGAAGCCCTTGCGAGTAGTATATAGACCGATTGAGAGCGCTATTCGCCAAAACCCCCCGAGAAAGGAAAGGTTCATGGAAAGGTTCATGGGAACGACTAAATATTCAAAAAATGAGAGTTGGACACATTTTCATCGAATGAAATTAGTTGGTTTTTCAACATCAAACTCAATGTATCTATTACTACTGTGCATGTAGTACAGAAATAAATTTATTTGAATTGAATTGAGAACAGGAAAGGAAATAATAGCTTGGCAAATTAAATAATTTCAATTTTAAAATAGACGACGCACAAAAAGGAGCAAAGGATAAACATTTTTGCTTCAATTCTGAAAGGGATGTCGCATAGAAATCAGGCTCGTATCCCGTACAACCGCAAAGGCATTGTGCGGTGCCTTTGAAAAGCAGAATACATATTGTAGTCCTACAGGTTGCTGTAGTCCTCCTGGCTTCTGGCAATTTTTTAATCAGTTCGCTACAAATACGTAACAAAGGATAACAAAATATCGGCATGGACATGCGATATGTAATTGTATTCAAATATTCTCAATTACATATTCACCGAGTTTTGAGTTGGATAATAACTTTATTTCAATTTGGATTGTGCTAGGGATATATTTTACCACAAACGAGTGCTACTGTCACAGGGTAAGCGCTGATACAAATCTTGTTTTGCCATCCCTCTACTACGCGTAGCATTTTACACACCTATTTGAATATGTCAACAAATGTTTACAAAATCATAATAATTAATTATAATCAAAGGTTCACCCCTTTAAAGAACAGACGCATAAACTACCCCCCAACGTACACAGGATGCTTGTTTTTTTCTTTGCTACATAATCCGTATAACGATGTTGATGTTCGTTTCGTTATTCATAAATAGATAGCGGCAGAACTCTCTTTGTCCCGTACTAAGGTACGCTGGATGAGGCATTTATCTGTGCTATAGGTATATATTCGCGTGTCCAATTAACTACTGCAAAATTTCTGGCAATACTCATCTTACCATGGTGATATTTACGGCGTTACGTTGTTTTGGTCTTGCGGCTTTGTTTGTTCGCCACTGTCTCAAGAACGGTTCGTCTTTGTGGTTGCTATTGTCTGTGGATGGCATCCCATCTGCGTGCTGCGTCTATCGAAAGTGATGTGTTCAATGAAGAAAACATTATTTCGAGTGGTTGTTGAACATATTCATCGATAATTGCGCCATTCTGTGCCACGCATACCTATATACAGAATATAGATGTACAAAAATACAACTGAAAGGACTCGGATTTTAAATATTGCTGCTGTTTTCCAAAGGATATAATAAACATATTAAATAAATTGATGTCTAGTCATTGTGGGTAATTTATCGAGAGAGACCGACAATCAAATTAAATGAGTCCTTTAAGTGTATTAAGCAATTTTCTTGGGAGAAAAACATGTGTAATTTTGCTACCCAAGTTTGGTTGGATGTGAGCATGATTATTATGTTTTGCCAGGTTCATTTTTTTTGTATTGCAATCACTGCTGGGGATAAGGATGATAAACATCATAGACTGTGTTCATCCCTCACGAAGACGTGTAGCGAGCTTCATTCAGTAAGCGACCACAGTGTTCGGTAGTCGACAGTGTCACCGACTTGAGGACAAATAAAGAGGAAGTGAAGTGGCATTTGGGGTCAATAATGACGATGTTAAACAAGACGAGGATGTAATAAAGTGCTTGTTATCAAATTTAGTGGAAAATGGGAAAGTGTTGTCAAAGAAATTATCTACACCACTTGTGGGGCTCAGTGTCATAACTGGGAGCACTGTAAAACGGTTCGTTATGGTTTGGTTCGAAATTGAAATGTGTTTTCCCAAGTGCGCGGCGTTATTAATTTTTTTTTGTGTAAAGATAAATCCACCCGATGCAGTTAAATAAGACTTAGGAGGCCGGACTTCATTACAACAAGGTTTGCTTGATTTTGAAATTTTTTTTTTAATTTTAATGGACTTGAGGCTTTCAGCTATGAATAAGTAAAAAAAATACATTTAAGAACCTAAACCTACATTTTCGTGTAGGTATTTAGTAAAGTGTGGTATGAAATATGTTCGCCGATATGTTCTATGTCGATTGTGTTGTTGGGCATTTTTGTTTGTTGGGTTGCTCCTTCTTAAGATGTGTGAAGACGAATGAAGCTGGACCGGAGTGGATCGGCTGCATTTCGAACATTTTAATCTTTTAGATGATATGGTTTTGTTGGCCCAGTTTTGAATATTTATTAAAGGCGGGAGGGCAAGCATTTTGCAGCCCTTTTAGCAAGTTCCCCATTTGGGCTTAAGATCGACATCAGCTTTACAGGGTTATTTTGTAAGGACTTTTGATTTTTACTACTTCGTGTAAAACAAGTGCATCTGTAGCGCAAACTGAAGGAAAAGCTGCCCGCTATGTTGGCTTCAGATAGGGTCATTAGAACTGAGGATTGTTCTATGCACCATGGGGGATCATAAGGACATTTTTATTGTAAATGAATAGAGTCCTTGGTCAATTTTAATTAAAACTAAAGTCCTAATGATGATTTTGAAGCAATTTAAAGGAATATGAATAAAACAACATTTAAAGCTTTGATATCGTACTTGAGTATCCAAACTACAGACAATACGGGTGTAGAATAATTCTGTGTACGCTGCATGGGGTAGTTTCCATTGAAAGTCAGTAGAAGCAATTTCCGAGAAAAAATTTGCTTCAATACTAGCAAGTGATACCCAGACGACAGAAAACAAACGATGCAGTATTATAATATATGTATCTAGGGTACCATGTCTACGAAGCGAAAGATGTTTTGTTGTGAAAATCATAGCAATGCGGTGTCGTTGGTAACACGATCATGAGACTGATGGTTACGAGTATACATGGACATTGGAAATACCGACAATATACCAACAGCTATAATTTTTGCTTTCCGTTTTTTTTAGACTTAGAAATATGGTGACAATAGCGGGGAGCACTTTGAACCGCCTGCTAATGTTAACAGCAAGGTGGATTGCTTTGTTGCTGTTTTTTTAGACAGTCTAAAAATCGGCGCATAAGTCATAAGTCCACCGGCCAAAAGTCCATAATGGTTTGGGTTATAAGTTTACAATTGAGTGGACTTATAAACCACTTCTGGTTTGTGAACTTATGACCCTGCGCCCTAAAAAATACGGCAATTGTTTCCAATTGATACAGTATGTTAAAGCTGCGTCCAGTTGTTTTTGCAATACAGTTCGTATTTTTTTACTGGCAGTCAAGGATATCTCCCCACTTGTGGAAGGAATGTACGACGCTGTATGAACTTGATCTGGTGAGGTATCGTGTATCGTTAATCCCACTCTATGCTCGGATGGTGAAAAATTTCGGCGGACAATACTGCAGCCAGATACAACGCAACAGACTCTGAGTGGACAATTCCATTTCCATTTCCATTTCCTTTTCCATCCCCATTCAGCCTTGCTTTACCTTAAAACAAAACGAAATATCGAAAGAGTTTGAAGAGCTAGTCGAAATATCGATGTGCAATGTGTAAACAATCACGGCAGAGTTATTCAACGGAATTGTACGATTTATAAACCAAACATCGGCGTGTCGGTCCGGTATAGGCAAAAGTGAAATCCCGTGGACGCTCACCTCACATTCGGTGCAGTTTTTCACACAGGTAAGCCGGCAATTTTTAATATACTAATTGCTATGTTAGGTCTGTAGGTCTGTAGCTTCGTGGCAGATGGACTGAAGGGAAAAAACGACAACTACCTATCCTTGTTGCGACTTACGGAAGATTTGTTTTGCCAAAAAAAAAACTAGTTGAATGTAAAGGGATGGAATTGGTTTACTTATTTTGCATCTCGTCCGGAAATCAGAGTGAAGAGGTATGAGTTCATTCCACATGCATATGAGGGCCTATTGAGCAGCGGCTGGACCAAACGAAATCGATATAAAGAGGAAATACATTCTAAGTAAGCGAGATTAGCCAGCCCCTCTCTCTCTGCTTTTCGTAGGGATTGAGCAACTACACCTTTGGCATCGAAATTCATTCAACAGTAGGACCAAGTCGTATGCCATTGCCAACCATAATTCTGAGAAATGGGCTGATCCTAACCACCATATTGCAGCAGCAGGTAATAGCTATTGGGGTGTGTTGTGTTGCCGATCCCCCCCGTATTCGGCTCCCTGGCCATCAAAGCGAAGAGCGAACGTTTTATAATTTGTAGATGTGGTTAAATCACACAAACAGCAGTTCCTCCAATATGAGCGCATCGCATAGAAAATGTACTAGAGCTTTCTGTAGCTTGATTCCAGGAAATGCTATACAAACACATATAAATTTGGAAAAAGGAAAAATCACAAAGGGGGGTAACGGGCGGCAGGTGGGTGTAAGGTAAGACTTGCATACAAACACGGATGGTTTTTTTTAGGAGCTAATTGCATTTGAGAGCCGGAGAAGTTGGGGGTGGTTGGTTTTTGGTTTCATCCTGAATATTGGTTGTGGATGTGTGCGTTGTACGTATCCTATGCACTATATGCAACAGAGTTTTGTTTGTTTGTGGCACATGTACATGATGAACTTGACAGTGAGAGTAAGACACGTATAGTGTCCGTGCAGTTTCAATGCCAATAGTGGGGTTTTGATAACTATCGTTCGGCTTTCGCATCAGTCTCTGCCCGTAGTCAGCCTTGTTATCAAAGAGCCGCAAAAGTCAGTTCACTTAAATTAATTTTAAATAGTGATATAGATTTATCTACGCATTTGTCAAAGCAGTTAAAAAGAATAATAACAAAAACTAACATGGCTGACCGTCACTATAAAGTGGAGCATGCTTTTGAGAAACACATGCCGTTTGTGAATAATCCCATGGGAGATAAACTTGTTACATCCATACCCGGGATCGAGGAGACCTTGGGCGGGCGATTGAACGACCAAGGACTTGTGTACGCTTACGAGGTGTATGACCAGTTCTTGTATTTGCGGAAGCACCAACCTCTGTTCCAGTATTGGATGTACAGGATGTGTGCAGCTTCACGTCGAGAATCGAATGACGCATTTTTAGCCCTCCAATCGTGGGACGCCATTCACGCAGAGTAAGCCAAACAATGAGAAATAACGTTTTCAAATATTATATCCTTAGTTAAAAATGTAGTTGAAAATAATTAAAAATAAAATAAATCTATATATCGTGGTTGAACAGGGAATTGTTAAAGGAAATCGAATGGATTGTGATGCTAGTTTAAATATGTTTAAAATAAATAAATAAAACAAATATTTACAATTTTTTAATACATAAAACAAAGTTGCTGACTCTATTTTTACACAATGGAAAAAATGTGTTTTTATGTTTAAATAGTTAAATAAAATGAAATATATATTTACAAGAAAAAAAAAACCAAATAGGTACCGACCAATTGAATTGAAGCTATGTATTTTAAAGAAGAATGTTTTTATATCTCAATGTTGTATGAAAAATAAAGTATATTATTGATGTTGCAAATTTAAGTGTGGAAATTCGTTTTTTGGTTAAAATTTTGATAGCTATCGGCTGGTTGCAATTTTTCCCGACAGCTTTGGTATAGATACCGAAAAGGACAGCACAAACAAACAGGTAAGTATCTACCTAGAACCATTGCAGTACCGGTATTCGAGTGCCAAAGCGAGACAGGCATACTGTGGCTCCAGATATACGGTAAAATGAAAACAAAGGGATCCTTTGAAATCCATTTCTAGTAAGCAACAGAAAGTTCGAGATAAATTTATGTATACCTACATTTTGCCAGCAGTAAACGCGCGTACACGTAGATAGATACAAATTCGCTAGAATCAGGGGAGCTAGTGGGGGTGTTCTTGCTCCCGCTCCAACAAGTTCTTGCACTTTTTTTGTAGCCCTGAATTTTTCTTGGTGTGTGTTTTGTATCCATTATGCAAGCTTCCCTTTTCAATGTCACCGCCATATATTGACTAGGTACTGCGCATTTGCATTACTATCGTTCGGGACTGAACATCAGTCTTATTTGGTCTGTTCATCTTAGCTCAACAAATACTGCGTGTACCGAACTAACTTAATTGAAAAGTAATACAACGCCTGTATAGTAAATCAGAAAACAGTTGAGAGCATACAATTTCATCAGAAGAAGCTACCATGGCTGGATCAACACGAAGCCACAGGCTTGAAAGTATAGTTGTGAAACACCTGAATTTTATTGGTTCCCCAATGGGAGAGAAATCTATAAGGTCTATACCAGGAATTGAAGAGACCCTGGGAGAGAGACTCGTAGATGAGGGCTTCGTCTATGCTTTTCAACTCTATGAGCAGTACCTGAAACTGGGCAAGGACAAAGCTCTGTTCGAGGCTTGGATGAGAAGTACCTGGGACGCTACACTCAAAGAAGCGAATTACGCATTTGTTGCACTAAAATCATGGGAGATAGTCCACGCAGGCGTTATTTTCTTTTAATTTAAACTATTTACTTGCAAAAAATGATATAACATTAACCTGAAAGCATTTAAAATAAAACCATAAATAAATATGTCGAACCAACAAAGTAAAATATTTTTCGAAACTTAAATTTATACATGTTACTCCAAGTTAAATAATATATCTAAATAAATGTTACGCTTATATATGTATATTCTATTTAAGAAAGAGTTTATCAAGATTGTTATATAGAAAATGTTCTGCAAACTACGTCAGTGGGATGCTTAGTTATGAGAAAGAGAATAAATAAATTTAAGTAAATGTTGAAAAAGTAATAGCGCGCTTTTCTTTGGTTTCGTTTGATGTCTATATGGATATGGACAGAAGTAAGTAAGCATTAACATACCTACGTACAACACATTTCATAGAATGGACCAACAAAGAGGACACACTACTACCAAAGCCCATTTTCGGGGGCACTAATTGCCAGTGATAGACATTAGGCAAACACAACCCCTTAACACTGCCCAGCATCGCTGTATCTCTATAAGAGCCGAACAGCGCAGCGTTAGCTGGACTAAATTAATTAACTTTACCTTCATAGGTGGTCTCACAGAGGAAAGGAGCGACGATAGGTATTAAAGCTTCACGAATGACGTGACGACGTATCGTGTACCTTTGGTCATAGGGAAGCAAACGACACTTGTGTTATATCAGCCGGCATCATATTTTAAAATCTCGGAGAGGATGCGGAGTAAATGCGTAAATAAAAGTTATGTAAAACAGGAGCAACCTCACCTCTCTCGCCTGTGCGCACACACAAATACAAACAAGTGCAGTTGTGATTTCGTTAAGGGCTGGTTAAATGGCTTATTGAATGCTACTGTGCAGTGTTATCATGGCATTGCGCCTCCACAGCTTTCGTGTTAACCCTGAAAAGAGTGTTGTGTTTGGTTGAGTACACTATAGAATAGGCGTATGTCCGTGTGTATGGCACGGCACGTGTAGGATAACCACGGCAGAGGAGGGTTGTGATTGTATCGAATAGATGCATCTCCTCTTCGTTTTCTCAAGGTCACTTGCAAAAATAAAAGTGCGCATCTCATTTTCATCATTCAAAGTTCGGCATCAGTCTTCATTCTCTTCCCTGCTACTGCAAGTAGTGCTCCGTATCAACTCTATACTTCATAAATTTACCAAAGTGAAGTGAAGAAAAAATAGCAAATTCTTTCAAGTGCGCGCTTAAAATAAAAAAAAAATTTAAATGGGAAAGGCACTTAGCGATAGTTATCGCGAATTCGAAGCCGAAAACATATTCAACAAACATCTGGAGTTCATCAATGGACCTATGGATGGTAAATCAGTGAGGGCCCTTCCGGGAATTGAGCAGCTCTTGGGCAGCCGGCTTGAGGGATTGGGCTACATGCACGCCAGCCAATTGTATGAACAGTATCTCTCTGTGAATAAGAACAAGTTTCTCTTTCAGTATTGGATGGAAATTTTGTGTGATGCGTGTTACACGGACTCGGCTAATGTATACTTTGCATTGGAAGCTTGGGATCAAACTAACAATGTTTAAAATATAAAAATCCAAAAAATTATTGCATAAAGCAATTATTAATTTTTTGTTGCTAGTAACATATGAAATCGTAGAAAAAAAAAATAGTAATTGCAATAAAGAAGTGTGGCAATGTTTGTGATGCAAACTAACAATGTTTAAAATATAAAAATCCAAAAAATTATTGCATAAAGCAATTATTAATTTTTTGTTGCTAGTAACATATGAAATCGTAGAAAAAAAATTAGTAATTGCAATAAAGAAGTGTGGCAATGTTTGTGATGCAATCTTAGATTGTGGCTGGCATTAGAAAAATTGAAAACTTTAAATATTTTTATATTGTACAGATCATTAAATTTTTTTTTAAACAAGATCAAAATAAAAAAATACAAAAATTATTAAATAAAATATGTACAAAGAGAGTAATATTTTTATATATTCCATACAATAGATCATTATATATTTATTTTTAAACAAAATCAAAGTTTTGAGCGGCTAAAAGGTACCTTAGAAATTAATTTTAAGCTAAACTCGAAGTACCTCGATATTTCGAAAACAGAAAAATTCTAAGATTTAGAAAAAAGGGTATTCATATATTTTTGGAAAATATGCATTTTTGCCACAATGTTTTGAATTACTGCAAAAATTAATAAAAAAAAAACGAAAAGATAACAAACTACACCTAAAAGTTACAAATTTATCTGAAAATTTAAAAAGTATCAAAACGTACAATAAAATTTGCAAATAAATGTTTTCATTACAATAATTTGTTAGTCAACTGTGTTTTGAAAAATTTCTTTTACTACAAAAGTTTGTATTTTATTTAAATTTTGTTAAAGAACAAACTTAATGAACTTAAATGACATAAACAGTAATTACTGATGAGTATATATGCAGACAAGATGGAATGATGGTATATATTTTAAGATTGACATTAAGCAGTAACGAATAAAGTATGATTTACGTTGCAAACAAAAAAATGAGTTGTTTGTCTGCTTCGGCTATAATATTGTGACAAGTTTTAATTGGGGGTAAGTAGAGTTCTTACATCGACAGCCAGGCTACCATTAGATTCCTAGTATCCAGCGAATTAAGATCTAAGGCGTTGGAAGATTGCTGCATATCTCTCAACGAGATAGGTGGACAGTGCAACATCATCCTTTGCTGGGTTCCGGGACACTGTGGTATCCCAGGGAACTGTGCAGCTGACGAATTTGCAAAAATAGGCTCCTCCGGAGTTGATAGTATCAGCCTGAATAACGTGCATGCAACGCTATCCCACGCTAAACAACTCAATCACGCGAAAAACAGGTAAAAAAAGTCATAGATGGAACCATATATGATACTGCGACGTTGTCAGCCTTACTCGGCCAACCCTGGACAAGGCGATTCCAAGACTCAACAGATCTAGTATCTCGCTAGTGGTTAATGTCATTTACGGGCATTGTATTCTGGGTTGAGCTGCATGGATGGAGAGGGAGACAAGTCTGCCACTCACCTTCTCTGCAGCTGCCCTGCCCTATCCAACTTAAGGAGGGCTTACTTAGGTTACTACTTCCTCAATGATCTAAGTAATCTAAGCTTCATCAGCGCTACTAATATTCTTACCTTTATCGCAATGGTAGCAAATGGTTCACATGAGTAACTGTTTAAGGAACCCCCAACACATGTGGTATGCACAATGGGCTGACTTGCGGCCTAAGTGCTTCTCTCGCCGACAGCCTCTTCAACATAACATAACATAAACAAATTTTTAAACAAAAAAAGGGACACTATAGCGAAAAAGTGGACTGTTCTTTAAAAAAGAGGACGCATAGTCACCGTATAGTGAAATAACCCCTGCGGATTTAAAGCCCACGGTTTTTCAAACCCTATACGTATTTCGTAAAAAAAATTTATAAAACTTTTACCCCAAATTCGGAAAGTATTGAACATTTTCTTTTGTAGCAAATGTATCTCCATTTCGGAATGTTAACCAAAGCCATATCTACCTATCGAAAGGAGAAAGTTAAAATCCAGTTCGTTCCGTTCCTGGAAAAATAAGCTTCGTCCTGGGTACCTTGAAACGCATCCTTCACCATCAATTATTAACAGAGAGCAGGTTCTAGAATAAGCCCCCCACTTGCCACCCATAATCACACCATTTCACTACACGTATCTATCTGCCTATCTATAGGTATATCAAAGTTAATGGAGCTGGATACAGGTAAACTTAGTTGATTCCTAGAAAAAAACATCAGTATTTTTCTCCCCCATTATTGTAAAGGAAAAAAATGGGAGGTAGGATTAAGCCCGCTACACATACATACATAACTACATTGGGAATTCCTAGAAAAAGCTAGCGTATGCAAGTGTGCACAAGTTCAATTCGTGGAAACGAAAAGACCTGACGGAAAGCAGAAGGGACAGAAATGGTTGCACGTTACATTTTGCACACCATTTTTGAAATTTAGATAGAAGTTTCACGGGCAAATAGAAATATAAATATAAAAATACTATATAAATTAGGGCCACGTGTTCAATTGTGATTGGCCTAAGAATTTATGTCGTCCTCCCATCGGCAAGTCGTATAGCAATGCCAACTTCTTTGCTTTCCGAAGGTTCTAGTCAATACCTAATATTCTCTGAAAAACGTAAAGTTTCACTTCTGTTGAGTGCTGACGTCAATCAACACGTCTTAAAAGAGAGTTGGTTCATTCTCTCTGCACATGCAGTCGTTTCTCTACGCACCTATACGCATCTGCATTGTTAGCCCCTGGGAATTCTTAGAAAAATCGACTTCGACTAGCAATAAATGCATATACACTTGTAGTTGTGTGAATGGGGTTTTCGGGTGGCGTAGCGGAGAGCTCTTCAATGAGAAAAAAAAATATTGTGCGCACGCAAATGGCCAACCCCTACGTTGCGACATTAAGCACAAACACACAGAGGAGAACGTTTCCCAAAGCCCACTTCTGCACGTGGATACCTATACCATTTTATAAGGAGA
Organism: Cheilosia pagana; assembly: GCA_936431705.1. Lineage (NCBI taxonomy): Eukaryota > Metazoa > Arthropoda > Insecta > Diptera > Syrphidae > Cheilosia > Cheilosia pagana. Next base: position 5,472,946 of record OW386171.1, read on the forward strand.
GATTTATTTCATTCAACACCATTGTAAGTTGTATTCTTATTTTACTACTAGGTCTGTTTTTCTAGTATCCACGTCACTGCACTTCAGCTCACTTCGGTGGCCTATGCATTTGGGCAAGCCCCCAGCATGCACGAGGAGCTTCACAGCAATACAACCACCGACACAAATACTGTAACAATCTGCCAGAGAACGTTGGTGAAGAAACGTTTTGTTTCCTCCAAACAGCAAATAATGATGACGTAGGCAAAAATGACACTAAACCACCAAATCAGTGTTGACATTTATTGTTTCACCAGCACAGCGTAAGGAAATGAAATGTTAATACTGTTTGCGTATGTTACGCAACAAGTCATAGGGCCGTGACTATCTTATAAGGACTCTATCTTTTTAGGGCACTATCTCATGGCAATGCTGTACTGGAAAGAGGCAATGATTGTGACCCAGGCGGAGCAGATTCGGGCCCAGCCTCAGGGACACAGCAATACTTGGTCACCCAAACATAAAAAAACGAATAATGGCAGAGTTCCACCCTGCTTACACCTATATTGGTCGGAGTGCTACAGGATTTACAATCGCCTTTTTTAATGTGAGAAAAAAAATACTACTATTCCGTAGGAGTCTCAACTCTGATGCGGTTTGACCCAAATAAAGAATGAGCGTTAGTCCTGCAAACACTAACACGAATGTAGAAAGTTGCACTGGACAATGCGATGACCCAGTTATTTTATGAGATGTGTGCAGGGCCTTATCAGTGTGCAGTTTGCCTCTGTTCTAATCGGACGCCTTATCGGAATAAAAAGTGAAGGTACCGATAAAACTAAAAACAACGTTCAACAAGGTGCGTTTCTATAGACAAGGTGAATATTTTTAATAACTCTTTTGTGCAATATGAATTCCATGGAGGACATTGAATATGTTGAAGAAGCCTCCGCCAGCCTTGCCAAGGCGACGTCGTCGGCTGCTTCTCTATTGCACAACAGTCAAAGATCACCAAGTTCAATGGTGATGGGATTCTGCTCACACAGAATCATTGACTTTGAATCGGATACCAATTCAGAAATTTATATGGCATCGTCGTCGTCTGATGAAGCTGATCAGGTGGAGCGCCCACCTTTCGTCACTGCATTTCTAGAGAGATTCGCAAGATTCAAAAAGTATGTACTGGACAAAATGCGACGTAATCGTCAATCGCATAAAGTAAAGGTGATTCTTACTAAGGCCGAGGTATACGAGATTAAGTTGGGAATAGGAGAAGACATGGTTTAAGTGCATCAATCGAATAAATATCTAATAAATAAATAATCATATTTATGTGTGTTTTTAAAAAGTGAAAATGTGTTCCCTATGTAAAAATGTTCCAATAAATAAATCACTGATTAGTCAAATTAAAAAAAAAAATATATGTATATAAAAAAAATCAATTTAATTTTGAAGATTTTTTTAAAAGGCGTCTTAAAAAAATCATAGACAGTCATAAAATTAAAAATATATATAATTTAAAAATATGCAAAAGCCCATACAGGAATTTACAAAATAAAATAAAGAAATTGAGAAAAAATTGTATTAAAGAAATTATTTTGAATTAAATTAATTAATAAATATATTGCAATCCAAATGTTGTGCGTGTCGGCTTTTATTCCCCATATTGGCTTAGTTGGGGTTGCATCGAGCAGTACTGTCATCTGTGTGGGTGCATGTGTTTGGTGGATGGGTTCAGATTGAAATCAAAACCCAGATGATTGTTGCAGTCGATTACTTACAGTGGAAGAACCTCAAAATCCATGCTAGTACAGTTGCCATTGTTCTGAAGATAACAAGCTGTCAAACCGCAGTCGACTATCAGTCAGATTTAATGGAATTTGGAATGCTGACATTTTCTCCTACACACATATACAGATAAATAAATTCTGCTGCAAGTAGGCACACTCATTGTGTGGGTTACAGTGGCCAATTGGAAGGCATATAGTAAGTGAAAACTATAGTTACATTTTTATTTTGCACTCCAAACATATGAAACCAATGCAATCACGCACTCATCAGTGGTGAATGAATTCCTTCGATGGTTTTTGAGGAAGATTGGTGACATTTCAATAAATAAAAAGGGGAAAATGAGTAACCAACAAGTGGAGACAATGAGACCCGAATTCTGATCGTTGCCGATAGATAAATATGTATTTTTTTTAAGATACAAATATATCGAGAGTTAGATAGCTATGTAGAGTTTGACGCGATATTTGTGTAGCACCAGATAGTTAATGAGTTGGAAGGGCTAACATAGGCTAACAAAGTGTCCAGCTTCATTGATTCATCTTAACTACAAATTGTTTTAATTTACCAAATGAGACAACCTTAATACACCAACCAGACTCAAAAAAAAATCTAAAAAATCCAAATCTACTTCAGTTAATGTCGCAAGTAAACCAAGCAAAATCAACCGCAAGCAATCCGTCTCTTTGTCCTCAACTCAAACAATCGCATATCGAATGATTAAAATGAAATAAAAAAAAACCAAAAGCTATCTAAAGCCATGCAACATGAATAAGTTATTACTTTCAGCCAACGAATTCAATATTGTCAGTGGATATAGAAGAATAGACAACAGTCATAAAAAAAAACAGGATATGTCGTGCAAACCGAATCAAAATAAACGCTCCGCCCTGTGATTAGCGTCAGATTCCATACTAACGGACAGGACACACACAAAGCGATCAAGCTGAGGGGTGATTAGTGACTACGCTAACAATTACTTAATAGTAGGAGAGCCTTTAATTAACACGTTGTCAATAGCCACTTGATAGATGGTAAGTTAGTAATTGCCCTCTGGTATAAGAGTTAATTTATGGCTCATGGAAAAGTTGAGAAGAGAGTTTTTTGCACACAAATTCAATACCTCCAATTGAAGTAGACAACTATCAAGTATCCCCGCATACTACTGATTTAAATAAGAAAGCGGACGAGGCTGATGGAAAAGATTTTTCCTCAATGGCGGTATTTATTTATTGGAAGCAGACAACTTTCAAGTATCGCCGCATTCTTCTGGGGATACGTATTTATTTTATTTTGCCGTTAATGCAAACACTAAGGAAATAAATAAGGTGAAATGACGGAACCCTGAGGAACTTTTACGTTTAAAGCAAAGCAAACACCCAGAACCAACACCCCTTTCACGTCAACGTCAGATAAATACACTATACTGTACTTGGTGGATACTTTTGAAACAAATGCGGGAAAGGAAAGCGCTCAATTTGAAGGTCCCACAGTGGTAGAGCTCGCGAAAGAGTTTATTGCCAAAGCAAAACCAGAACTAAATACTGATGCAACACAACACTGCCAGACAATTTACTCACTACAGACACCACAGAATCAAATGCTTTTGTCGGATTCATGTCAATGACACTTCGATTCGAAAAAGACATTATTAACAAAGTTTCCACATTAGGTCAGTACGTCTGCGACATTCAAATTACCAGAAATTTCTATCGACACGATGGGGTGTGTTCAGCAACGTCGCTGGGTAAACTGATTAGACCTCCCACTGAATTGCACCTCAAACGAGGGGTATCGCATGTGGTTGAAGAAGCTAGAGAAACAAAAACAGACTTATGTGCATAATACGAAGTGGTAGCTATGTCAACTGTGCATAAATGGGTAAAAATACCCAGAAGTTCAATGCTCAGCCTTTAGAGGTGTAATTCAATGGTTAACAGAGTTACATTACTGATGGGTAGTTAATTCACAAATCTTTGTTCAAACTGTGGAAATCCTTGCATGAGAATACTTATGCTTGAACTAAAATCGAAGGAACACAGTTCTCGAGAGCTCAATTTCTTATTTTTGAAGGGGTGCTATTGTTTCAGCAGTTGCTTCCTATTCCAACGACGCGACGTTCTAAGCTTGTGGAGCAAGCTCCTTATTTCCCCCTAGCAACATTGCTTCCTGAATTTTTTAGATCGACTACTAAAATATCTCGTCGAATTTTTTTGCTTTGCCCTCTCAACGAAGTCGAAGTCAACTGACCTTTGATAAGATATCACATCAATTAATCCTCTTCATTATATGGGGCTTACAGATATCTTTAGTATTTGAATAAAATATATGATGATGTGTATATGAAAACAAAAAAAAAAGCAAAGACAGGTAAACCCTTTCCAACACAACGTGCACGCCATGCATAACGAATCCGGCCAAACGACAAAATTGAAATCGTCCGTTTTGGCTATAAATAATAGATCACAATCGATAGACTAGGCAGGTAGGTACTAGGTACATTTTTTTTGCATTTGTGAAACGCTAAAGTGTCATTTCAAGTTAAAAAGGAAAAGGGACCACAAAAAAATACGGCCAATTCTCAGAAAAAGGTTTATATTGTAATAATTAAGTGGGATAAAGAAAAATCGAATTAAAAGGCTTCTGTTTGCATAGTAAATCGAACACAATTTACACAGGAAGATCCCCCCTCCTTAGTCCTTATCTAGATTGTGTTTTGTTAATGTGTCGGAGGACATAACGTATGTATGTAGTGGACACTGCATGTCTGCGCGCGGAATGCATGCACGAAAAAAATTCAATCGACTTTTCACAGCTATGGTAAATCATTTTGAGTGAGTGTGCTATTTCTCATTCTTTTACTGGACGCAAGACGCAACCCGGTCGTCCGAAATGCACTTATTTTGAGGGGTGATTCGTATAAAAGAAAGGTGGGTCACATATGCTGAAGAATACACGAAATAAGAAGCCTAACATAAAAATACAAGGCCGGAATTGTAATTGTACCCGATGAAACAATTTCAAAAATTACCGAAAAATTAAAAAACAACAACTTTTGAAACATTTTAATTTAAAAATATATGTGCTTAAGTGCTAAAAAAATATTCATTTCACCGACCTTTGTCCTATGTTGTGCAAAAAAGTGAAACAGTGTGCAGGGTGAATTTTTTCCAAGATTTTCGTTACGCCACGTTTTATAAAATGTCCAGCTACCTTACGGATTATCTGAACTTTAAGCCCAAAAGCAACCAATTGGTAAGTGAAAATCGCCAGCCAGAAATTTCGCCAGAAAAATGTCATCAAAGCGAAAAAGCAGTCTTCTATTGCGCTGTCATCACAAATGTTTTTTCCTTTTACGCACCGTCTCGCTTCCTAGTACCTACCCACAAATGCAATGCAAATTCAATTTCCGATCTACAATGAACTCTTTGTGAGCTTCTTGCGAGATTCTGCAGCTTATTCTGACTTTGTTCCTTCCCATCTGTCAAAACAGGGCACATACAAATGGCATTCTACAACCAAGCTTATTTCATTTTTAATTTCCATTCCATCTGTCTAAAGTAGCAATGTGAAAAGAAAGTTAATGCAGTCTGTAGAGTGAACCTTTAACATCAGCCCTTTGAAGACATAAAGTGACAACCGCAGAAGTTTCATCTGCAAATTCAACAGCTTAAAAGTTATAATTGACAGGCCATTACATCGATTCTTTCCTTTCGCTTGCAATGCACTCTCATGGCTCTAGAGTTCAATATATGTACTTCTCAGAATTTTGTCTACCTCGATGTAATGTGTGCTGCTCGTATCTGATATGTTTCTCACTGTTATATTGAAACGGGTGGTCCTGCATCAATGTAATTTTCGGATGGCGACTTCTTGCCCACTTCGATGCTGTTTCTTACAATTTTTGATTGGTCCACGACGGCACGTGTCGGCTCGCTGTCACCAAGTGCATTCGTGGCGCGACATTTAACCCCAAGGGACAAACAAGCTCCCCATTGTCACTGTCATTGCAATATCACTGCAATTATGTAATTTTAGTTTATTTTCAGCATCCAAATGCATCAAGGAAATTGCTACTAAATTAATATGCTATTATTGGCTGCATGACATCCACACAACCACATGGAGAAAAGTAACAAATCTGCAGAGTCGTGCACACTACACATTCAATCATCAACATGTCAACTGTCTTTTGCATAACCCTATAGGTACTCAATTGACAATATGATGACCCCCCGGGGAGTACGTTTCTTGGATTCACTGAGTTGGATGATGATAAACCACTGAAAGTGCTCCCACCCGCATTATGGACAAACTATGAATGGAAATCAGTTATATAGAGATATAATAATAGATAAAACAGCATGCCTTGCGACAGAGAAACGGATTTCAATTTCAACTTCATCGAGAGAAAAATCAAAGGACAATAAAACATTCAAATGACGTTTGGCTCCACAAGTTGGCCGGTGGTTGTTGCTTCTTGGGGTGGTTCCTGTGTGGGTACGGTGGGTATGTATGTGTCCTCTTTCTCTTTGAACTTGTTTCTATTTGGAGATTTGCTTACAATGCCATGACATATGCCGTGTCCGTGTCAAGCAAAGCACACTCACTTGGGGTGGGTGCCTTAGATGATGTGAAGTCGGTGGCGGAAGGAAGAGAGCAACGGCAAAGTGGTGGAAGGTATATTATAGCGACCTTTCATCAGACAACAGTTTTATACAAAAAGTCGCCGACGAAAACTGCCATCAGTTCTTATGTTTGGGACAATCAGTCCACACGCCTTTTCAAGACTCTGTCATCATTCGTGTGATCTCCGCACTTATTCTGTTCTTCTTTTTTGTAAATGGGGAGGCAGTTTGGCTTGAACCATCAACTCTCTTTAGTCCTATTGACCGATTGACTCATGCAAAGTGACAGAAGACTACCTCTGAGGGAAAACACGCCTGACGTAAGAAGCACTTCGCAGCGGCTCCATTGATGAGGTAAATCTTGATGGCACATCCCACTTTCTATGTCAGTTCCTTGGCCTCCAAAACTTCCATAACTTCCATAACTTTGACGAAATATCTAGCACATGAATAGACGCATTAGGTCCCAGTCAACAGACTCAGAGTTTGCTGATGTACTTCCACTTCTGCGCGCCACCCTAGGCGAGGTATTCATCTAGTGTCCAGTGAGTAAAACTTTTGGTTTTATTTGATATCAGACCTTAGTAGAATTTTTGAACTTATAAATTAATTACTGGCCATCTAAGGCACAGATACTTTGTTGGGTTTGATTCAGGTTTCCAAAATGCCAAATCGATGATCATGCTTGGAGTTCTGCCGACAAGTCCAAAGGTTACAGTGACTTTGTGTATCTGCTCACTTTGAAAACCACCTGTACAGCAGCAAATACAAGAAAACATGCGATGTACAAATCCTATCCCACTTCCATCACAGTTCTTTGTAGGGAATTTTCCGACACAATTATGATTAAACCAATACCAATGCACACACCATAGCTCGGGCATAATGAATTACCCGGGAATCACCTTTAGTTAAGGCTTTAATGTGTCCAGCTTCCATTATGGCAAATTTGTAAGGTATAACCAGGACCTATTTGCAATCACTGAACATGTCACCCACTTTTGGTTGTGGAACAGCACCCACCCCACCACGTTAGCGGCTTGAATGTGTATTGCATCAGCTACCAAAGAAGAAATACGCTTGCGCTTCAAAGTTTACCAAGAAAGTCTAAGAGAAACTTCATTCTCCCTGTATATGCCTGCAAAGCTCTAATATTCAAGGTATCATCACCATCGTTTCACTCGTGAAAACTGGTTTCTTGGAATCGGACAGTGGTAGATGTATACAGAAAGGCGAACGGTTGCCTCGCGACATTGGTGTTCTCGTCCTTTTTCGTTTGACGTACATACGTAGTGAATTCCCGGGGAAGGGATGCTGATGGTGTTCCAATCGTAGGTGTGCACTTGTGTACTCTACTGCGTGTAAGTGAATCAGTAGTGTTAGTGCCGCTGTGCAACGGGCAATAGTGATCCCTATTTTCTGTGTACCACCTATTGTTATATAACTTAGATCCTCATCCCCCACCAACCTGAGCGGTTCATCTGCAATTTGCAAGTGTGTGTCATATTGTATCTGTTGTTTGTGGACAATTGATAACCAGCATCCTGTTTGCGTGTATTGCTTAAGTAACAACATAGTCAGGACCAGGAGAGTGGGACTGGGAGTTGTACAGATCCGTATCTATCGTTTATACCACACAGGCGCATACACACCTAGCCATTCATCAATACCCTCATCATCATACATCAATAACTTGTGCTGGTGCAAGAAGGAGCATCCTAAAAACAACAACAGCAACAACAACAACAACACGCCAAATAGTCGCATTTGTAGTCGCTGCAAGCAGGCTTTATATACACTTACACCTTGTATACGCGAAAGGTTGTGCGTTTTTAATTTACAGTTGCCAGCAGAAATCTGCCCCGGAAAAGCATAAAAGTGATAGAGTTGGCACCGAGTTTATCAAACCGTGGCCAATCGTCGAGTCATAAACATCGCATTCGACTGGCTATTATACTGAGGGATAACAGCTCCTCAACAGTCTTCATTAAACAATTTCCAAAGTTTTCCTAATAATTCAACAGTCGTTTTTCCTTTGTTTGTTCATTTGCCTTTGGTTTTTTTTTAATAAAAAAATTGTGTTTTTCCAAATTCAACATCAACCAACTTATTGTCCACGGTTTGGTCAAGTTTTAGTTAACAGTTCAGACATTTAAAACTTTTAATTCAGCTTCGCTTTTCCAACATTTAAATAAATATAATAGCCAACATTTTGCGGCAGTCGCTGTGTATATTTGAGTTTCAATCTTTGTTTTTTTTCGAAAAAATTTGTGTGAAGTGTATGGTTTTTTGCCGTCAAATTATACTCAGGTAAGTGATTTTTAAAATCACCCTTTTCTTAGCTGCAAGTTGTATTTTGTTCATTTGTTTTAGTTGCTTGCTGATGTGAGTAGTATAATTATTTTTTCGCCCCTCTACTATTGATGTTGCTGAAGAGAAGTAAATGTTTATAAAAAGTGTTAATATTAATGTGAGACTTCGGGCATTAATTGTTGGTGCAATTTTTGTTTGTAGAATTTTTTTTTCAACAAAGTTAGATGCCGTTAAAACATTTCGCCTTAGAAAACCGCACACTTGACACTAGATACACTTGTAACTCAGGCACACTGGAACAACTCACAATACTGTCAACAAATTGTTGGCCACACCGACACGACATAAAAAGGCACTTTTCCATTGACATTGTTTCCAAAATATACTAATATACATTCGAGTCAAAAATCAGCATTAGCAGACAGGATGACCTTCCATTGCATCAAGATTGCCATGCAAAATAAAACTCCGTCGGAAGTTGAAATCTACCAAAATATTTCTCTTCCTCTCGATTTAATTTTGCCCCAGAAGTTTACTAAAGTTAAAGTTAAACCAAGTTGCAAGCCACCTTCAGCTTTCGTCAGCACTTCACAAACATTCACAAATTTAAAGATAATCATGTCTTCCCCATTCGCAAAAGCTATACGGAAACCACCTTTATGCAAACCATGAATTATTTCAAAAGAAACCAACGATGGTAGCCGCATACTTTTCAACACGATCTCTATCTCATAAACACGACAGATTAAAGTAAAAAAAACACCAGAACCCTTTAATGCTTCTCTTTTACACTGACAATCAATTTCGAAGCAACAAGTGGCTCCTCAGAACTGAAACTGATGATGCAGTAAGCAGACGCCAGTATGAATATACATTAAGTAAGTCACACCGAGAGGAGTGCTTTGTACATCCGTTATGTATTCAAGAAAGACATTACCATAATCGGATGGCAGCAAAATGCAAAGGACATCTTCAAAAACTGTCAAGTCGATGCTATTCTAACGAAATCGAGATTAATTTGATTTTCCATATTCATATTTGAATTTCCATACCACCCCACGATTTGAGAGCGCCTAACACTTGTTGCACAATAGAAATGTGGGTATGTTTCAAGAAAATAATACGAATCGACTCACCAGCAACGTCCAGATTAATTGTTCGTCAAATCTAAAAAAGGAAAAAGAGGAAGTTAGTGACAGAATATGTAAGTGATTTGAAAACTCTCTTGCCATGTTCTGAAATATTATTTTCATTCTAATGGCTCCCAAGGCAGCAATAATTTCTTTTGTCACTCCAAAGGCAGACAGACGTTCATTGAAAAATTGTTTTTTTAAAAGGTTTTGTTGCTTCAAACAAAGGCTCGAATTGTATCTAATACCAAGGGGATAAATAACCTTACTTAATAATAATATTCTCACAAATGAATGACCTGTAGCGCGAAAAATTCATTTCACTCGACAGTTGTAGATTCTTACTGTATTTAAATATAATTTCTTGCTTCATTTTCCACGGCGAAAAAATGACTACTTTTACATACATACACCCTTTGCAAAATTACGGTTCGCATTGTTTGTTATTTAATTAAGTTTTTATTTAATTGACTTTTTGTTTAGAGTGCGTTTTTAGACGTTGAAAATTTATCCTCATTGTTTGTAGTGCTGTTCAAGAAATTTTATTGAAAAATGTAGATGATTGTCTTTTTGAATCTATTTTCTTAATGAATTTTGATCATATTTATGGAGGCTAGGTTAGACTAGTTTTAGGGGTCTTTAGTTCCCTAGAGCAGTTTTAGTCGGCAGTTAAACCGTAATCGGCACTAAAAGGGGTCCCATAATTTATAAAAGTACTAAAAGTATTCAAAGTATACATTCACGACATATTTCATGAAAATATTGTCAGCGATTTTTAAAACATACAAATTGAAGAAGAAGATCAACTCTGAAATCGCTTCTTGGCATAGTGGCACACATCGCATACCTAGCCATCCCATTAAGGGTGTAAAACGAGTTAACACGGAAGACCTGCCTCTGGCGACACCATTATGAAACGATTTTGCAAGCTTTTCATTACACCTGCTAGATAATTTCTTGCCCGGGGCTCCAACGTTCCTCCTAAAATACGTTAGCTAAGGTAACCTAATCCAACAGTAATTAAACACCAAGTACAACACAATAGACTATACAAGTAGGCCCTAGACGGACAAATAAAGAGCCACTGCCGATGATGATGCACAAGAGGAATCGTACGGAGTACTTGTGCATGTGTATATTATGTTGCCTTCTTCAGAGTATAGAGCAACTGTGTGCGCGCCGCAGGCAGTTTCTGCATTTAACACTCTGCTAATTGGTACAGGATGTGTCGAACTATGTTGTTCTTGAATTATACAAAGTGAATCATACATTGGGAACGAATTGATTCTTCTTCGCATAGCTCGAGGGAGCTTGTTTCAATTTGCTCAAGTCAAATGGTTGCGGCAATGGCAACAAAATTAAAGATTATATATCTCTGATGCTGTTTGCCAACTCTCCACAGATTCATAAATTAGATAAATGCGTTTGCATAGCCAAACAAACGGTATTCCTCTGCTGCTTTCCATGCGAATACCATTGCAATAAATTGTACATCCAGATGTTTGTCGATGGTTGTTGTGCTTGTATCTGCCACCCGCATCTCTCCTCTCCGTTGTGATTTATGAAGCGTGTGCTAAGTAAATCCATAATAGGTACATAAAAACAAATTAATATCGATGACTTTCTTGTGAGTTTTCGCTCGGGCACAACCGTACTTGTTAGGGCATAAGGCAGCGAGCTCACTTTGAATATTCGTCTCCTCCTGACACTTGAATCCCGTGAAGTAGGCAGCAGACAGAGTCAAAAAGAGTCACAGTCACAGCCCACAGCCAACAGCAGAGTTGCCTTTAATATCCAGCGACGTCAATTGCATCATTCTAAATTCACAAATCTGAATTACTCCTGAAGTTGGGTACTTGCGAATATTCGTCTCTTTGCCGGCTGCCATTTTTGGGGAGCAGAGGTAAGAATCCAAGTGAAAGCAGACTGAAAACTGTTTACCCCTTAAAGGTACTATTCACGTTGGTCTCATGAAAGTCTAATTTCAAAGCAATTACGTCGGCAGCGAGAAAGCCAGCCACCGCATGGTGGTAATGAGCTCTATTTCAGCTCCCACCCAATGTTCGTTAAGGATTGATGTGCCTTCACTTTAAGTATGTGCCACACATTTTTGAGACTTGTCCACTTTGGTTGCTCATTCACCTCTCCCAAAAACAAAATCGATGGATTGTTGAATTACATATAACAACTAATTGTGTCAAACTTTTCCATGTAAATCAGACTGAGTGTATCCGTCAAGTTTGACAAGCATCCCGAGGAAAAAACATAAAATTGAAGGTCCATGAGAACCTGTTGCGCATATAATATGATATTTAAGACTTTTTTTTTACTTCTAAGATTAATTTCTTCAGATTTGCATATTGGATAATAGGCAGGGCATATTTTATCTTAAGTTACCACTCAAAGTACGTTCATTTGAAAGCCCGATTAAAAACCCAGGAGCTGTTAGATGTGCTCTTATAATAAATGCAGAAATAGAAGCTCTCCTCGCCTTCCAGCCATCTCTGGCGGCGGCGGTGTCGTTGGCCTTATAAAAGAGCTCGGGCTGCTAATTTCCATTGTAAAAGTGCAAACAGCTCGCGCTAATTATGCAAATGAAAATTGAACCTTCATAAATTGACACTCTGCCTTATGAATAGGTGTACAACAGTATTAAAGATGCAATCGATTGATAAGTTAAAGACGACGGCCGACGCCGACGCTTCCACACAAACATTGCTGGGACAGTTTGCCAAATTTCAACTCGTGCCAGCATTTGAACTGCCAGTTAATTAAATTGAATGCCAAGTATTTAAGCAGCAGCAAGGACACACGGCATTAATTATCATTTTTCTGGAATTATACTTTTAGATGGACTTCCAATTATCATTTTCACAGAAATAATGTATATTGACTAATTAGCACGGCTTTAGAGATTATTGTGTGCTCCTTTTTTGTGGCTCATTGTTTCACAGGATTGGGAAAATTCTCAAGTAGCATTGTGAAAGGACATCAATAGAAAAAAGGGAATTTATTCTCTAATTGAAAGGTAACTACGGTGAATTTGATTCGATGTAGGCGATTGTTTTGTATACCTCGTTTTACTTATTTCAAAGGCCTACAAAGACAACAACAAAAACACCTCCACCAACTTCTCCTTCAATTATCACCATGAAAATAAAAACAACATCGAAAAGTATTACAGTTCATAATGGAACATTATCCCACGCAAATGAAGCGAATAAGGTTTCGAAAGCCCCACCAGTTGTTGTTGACCGCGTTGATTTTTCTCAATTGGCCATTTAAATGTTTAATTAGTCCGACACGTGTATCAAGTTCCACCTTCGATTTTTGTACGATTTTTCACACTCCAATGGTCTCCATCCAGCAATTCATTCTTCAGATATTGCTTCTTTAATTCCCCTCTAAAATGTATCCGCATGTTTCAAGTGTGCAATTATTCCGCTAGCAGTTAAATCGGCTCAATTTGGAATAATTTATTTTTATTTTTACTGCCGTTCAGTCGTTCATTTACCATCGTGACCGTTTGGGATTTATTTTTTCACATTTATTTGCAATGCAAATGTCTGCATTTTGCATGCAGGCAAAAACCATCTGTATCAGTTATACAGATAGATCGATGGAGAGCATTGAATGTGTGTTTCAATTTATACATTTGTATAGCCATTATTTGTTATAGTATTTCCTAAATACTTTTTTCTTATATCAAAAGTTGTGGAGCGTTTTGCTTCACCCACCCACCCGACCGACTGTTCTCTGATCTATGATGAATGGAAGCTTCCTATAGAGTCATCAAATTATAATTATTATTCCTTTTTGTCCCATTCCCATTTGTGAGCATTTGTTTTTCAGGCCAAACCAGTACCAGACTACGATTTGAAATTATTTCGAATTTAATCAAATTTTCGTATTTTTCGGCATGAACTGAAGCGTGACCATGCATAGGGTGTTGAGGAAGTGCAACGCAGTCTGACACCCGGTGATTTTTTATTTCATTCAAAGGATGAAACTGGGAATTTAATCTGTGCGTGTTTCGCCGCGTTATAGCTGGCTGTAAAGAATTTTCCTCGGCAATAACTAATTCCAGGTGAAAGGCTATTTCAAAAAAAGGCTAAAACACACGAAGGTTAAAAAAAATTATTTCTTAATTGGGTGGTTGGCAAGTGGACCCCACAATTGTACAAGTTTGAGTTTCTCGAGGACTTCAATAAAACTGTGAAAACTACATTTAGATCTAAAGTCTATTCCAAGTTGTTTGGCGTCACCCTGTATGTAAAGCGAATAATTTTTCAAATAATTCATATTTTGTGTGTCCCTTCGGCAAGATAAACAGAGCACAAGTAGGTATGTTGTATGTACATACAGCCAAATCTACTGCGAGGAATCGAAAAAGGCGTTATGGTTCAGTTCTGTTCAAATGAAAGGGATTTATTTTTAAAATTTGTGTGTGTGTGTTTTTGTTTTGCTCCTTTATCGTCGCCTTAAACTCTTGAATGATGATAATGCACAGATGCTACGGTTAACAGTTTTGTTGTAAGGTCGCCACCCTTCCTGGCTGGTGTTCTGTGCTTCCCCCTCCCTCAACAAAGTTCTATAATTCTTTTTTTATGCATCACCGGATTTTCCATAAAGATTATAACTTTTCTTTGCTTTTTAATTGATCCTACTCAGCAAGGCTGCGATTACAGAAAATGATTTTAAGCTGTGAGAAGCTGATAGGTGGATGGTGATTGGTGACAAAGGCTGAATTATTCATGCAGTGACGGGCCTACCCTATCCACACAAAATTCATCGAATTTCAAAGTTTAAACAGTAGAATTGTCATATTTCATGCAAGTTGTGACGATTCCGACAACCATTCCTCCTGCACTGACGAAAACGGAATTATATTCAGACACGACACGATATGAAAAGAGATAAACCGTGTGAAATATAAGGGCAACGTGTACATGACCATGACTTGTTTTTATCCTGATGGCCTAAGTGATTACATCAAATCTCATCTGTCCTTCGCGTCAAATGTATTTCTTTTTCCCAATCGCATGTACATACCTATTTTTTGTCTCTGCGTACACGTTGTGGTAATAAAATCACAGTTGTTGTCTTGATAGTTAATAACTTCTTTTTCGACTGCCATAAATTTCATTTGTTCGGTGTAACAAGAGTTTGAGACTGTGACAGACGTTAAGATGTAAAAAAAAACATGTCCTTCACTTTTGGAATTGCGGTTTTCACTCCAATCTGCAATGCAGTTTAGTCCCATGCTGCTTTGGGAGACTGACAAAGGCTGAAATAAGTCGGATCCCCTATTGGAAATTACATTTAATTTATTAGCCGCTTAAAGCATGATTGCAATGTTTTTCTCCCTATCTAACTAAAGTGTGCCTCGTTTTTATTCTTCTTCTAACTTTGTTCTGTTTGTATTTTCAGGCTGACCACCATTACACACAATGACTTCTTTTTTTTGGAGTGATGTAAATATTTGTGTAAGTACCTTTCCAGAATTTGCAACTCAAGACGCATACAGCGCGGTGAGGAACTGAACATTATTCTTCATTTCAATTGCAGAATTTGTAAGGGAAGCCGTCACAATCAGCATTGCTTTACTGTGGGCCATTCTCGAATAGGTGAGTTGCGCAATTCACTTGATATCTTAAATTTCAAATTTCATCGTTTTAACCATTTGCACGTCCGGGCATAATGTACTTACATATACCTTTTTTTGCTGAGGGTACAGTGATAAAGGTTATGCTGCTGGCAGAAAAATAAACTTTGTTTATCCTTTCATATATCCTTTAATTGATTTGGTTATCCAGCTAGTTTATGGAACTGAAAAAAATGGGATAAACCCGACGCCCACATGCACGAGCACCAGCAACACACGTAAGAAAAACACTCCCTTGTCGGTAACTCTCGAAAGCTGAAGGCTATGTACGCAAAGACACGTAGGACACTTCAAAAACTTTTTAAAAGTGATAGAGTACGAGTGAATCCTACCGCACCGCATTGAGTTCTTACAAAATTTCCCTTCCAGTGATTTTGCAAAGTTAATTCTTGGAATTTTCAGTAAAATTTGATTCGCAAATTGCGACGACGACCTGTGAGAAGGAGCAAAGGATGCTTTAATAATAATTTCAGGCAGGGAAATCGAATGGAAAATGTATTCTTCCATACTTTTACCATCACGCTGTGCTCTTTTTTTCCTGTGTATAAGACAGAATTGGCTTTTTCCGTTGAGAGATAGGGTAGGGATTGATGACATTGGGGTTTACACAAGCCATATATCCCATATAAGGTATATTAGCGATGACTTTGGTGGAAACAGGGGCGCTGTTTCGATGGAATTTAATTTCACAACTATCCGAATTTGTGTCCTTTTTTATTTTGGCTAAGTGCCTGCGAGTAAAACTAGATTTAATAAAAAATTAGTTGGCCAGGAGAGTGCTGCCAACGTTATGGCTGCAAAAGCCATGGATCGCTTTGAAGATAATAATGGGAATCCAGCTCAGTTTGTCTGCTAACTCAATTTACACACCGAGACCATGTAAGCCGCTATAAATGCCACCAGATTGTCCATCATTATGCCAAGATGGCTTGCATACGCAAATTTACTACATTTGCAATTAATTGGCCCCATGATCCGCATGCAAAATGTCAATATCATTCACATGGCGCGTCTGTGTTAGATGATAATGTATGGCGCTCCATTGTTGCGATTGAAATCAATTTATGCATTGTATAAAAGTCAAACTTAGCAAAGCATCACCGCCTTACGACATTATGGTGCCAAAGGAGAGGGCTCTCTGACATGCGAATTATTTGATAAGCGCCCCTGCCACACAGAAACGAAATATTCAGTGGGGGGATTATTGTCATCAGGAAATCCATCAAGTGCAGGTATTGACACACTACATACACACTTCTAATTACTGCTATTCCCGCTACAAATAGCTTGAGAGATAAATCCATCAACATGCACATCATAGAGACGTTAGGAGAATTAATACGGTCGAACGGACCGACTGGCCACTATACCCAGCATCGATAAAGCAAAAACCTAATGTTTAAAATTCCAGTTGGACGGATCCTTGCTCCTCCAAGAGGTACTGGGCAATATTCTTCATAAATTTCCAGTAAACCAAAACCAACTCGAATGCCACGAATTTATGAACCAGTGTGTGCATGCCTGTGGCTGTACGATTCTGATGCTGATTACTTGTCTGAATCTGCATCTGTGCATCTGCATCTGCATCTGACTCTGACTCTGAATTTGAAATGTTTATTTGGTTCGCAGTTTTGCGGTTACATGAAACGACTCAATCGACTACCGAATGAGGTAAGCAATTTTTTGAACTACTGCCAGGATATAGTATTTTGTGTGTGAATCGGTGTGGTGGAAGTGTTTATGATGGAAAAAATCACAGTGAGTTCAAGTATACTCTCGAATGTCGAATAAATTGAATTTGAAAATATTTTCACTGAAAATATGCACGTAACACAAAATTCACATATGCCTTTCAATGGACACGAGAACCTAAATTCATCAACGACTTTGTATCCTTCAAGATGAGTGACACACGGTACGAGTTATGTATGAACGCATTTGAGAGGAATATCCAAAAAATAAATACTGACCGCTTCGCTCAATCTCTTATAATCTATTGTGACCTACAAAATACTTAAGCTGATTATGCACCTCATACGCAAATCATAAACAGCGCCCCGAGCGATATTTATGGAAATTCTTTGCCCGAGTAACTTTTTGGATAACACCATCCACCGAACACTTTTGCAGTAATATCAAACCATACGCAACTTTATGACTAAATTCAAGCATCCATAACCCTTTAAATATCTACATATATGGGAGGGAGGGGGCTACCGACATTACAAAGACGTTAGTCGCAGACGGTTTACAAGCCAGTAAACAATTTCCAGACGCATCAAAAGGATGTGTTGGCAAATTACCATACTAACACGGAATACAGCGATGGATCAATTTAAATGGCTTGCGAGGAAAGCATATTCGATTACTTTAATAGAATTATTGATAACCACGGAATAGATGCCAATCGGGAGTGGTTACACAATCAAAGTCAAAAGTGTTTCAGATAACTGAAAGTTCACACCTTTGAATGGTATTATCCTTTATGCAATTGTAGGCCATGTGGAAATAGACCCATTGTCAAGAAAATCCGCCGGCCGCTCTATCGGTCCCGTAATTATTATAATCTTCATCCGTTTGACAGTGTCCTTTATGAATTCTCAAGAGGGACGCGACTCCGGCCTCCATTCAAATTTAATCTCAGCCAGTCTACACGCATGGTTGTGAACGCCAACCGTATACTTCCACTCATAATATATTCACTTTGTACATTGCACTTGTGTACAAAACGTTTGCCTATTCAAGAGAGGGGTAGGGGGGGACCACCAACCGCCACAGTGTCACGACAAAAATAAAACCAAAACAAAACAGTTCAACTAAATTCCATGGAATTATATCCATAAGCATTATCGTAACTATCTTACTCCACCGCGAATTCTTCTTTTTCGCCTCCTGACAGTGAATTAATATTTAATGGGGTAGGGAAAGCCATCCACCCTCTGCCACAAGGTAAAAGCCACAAATTAAAAGCAATTTTAAAAAGGGTGAACTTCAGATCCAGTCACCGAGTAAGGACGGCTATCGTGATTGCACATCACAACAGGACTTTCGAAGAATTATTTATAAATAGTATGTGTAACTATGAAATACGCACGTGTAAAACAAAGTTTCTTGACACCACCGGGAAGAGTCGGCATCGTATTCATGTTTTGAGTTTGTGACAGACGTATATCTTACGCTTGCCAAATATTTTCTCGTACCATCCGCCGACGGCAAATGTCCTTTTTATATCGTTATTGCTTTCGATTATTGTCCAACAGTTTTTTTTTTGTATTCCTTTTTTTCTGTTCTTAGTTGGTATCGTACCTACCCTTGTGACATGGTGAATTCATATGCATGTGGTTGTGGTATGGAAACAGTTTTTCTTTTTATGGGCGCTTCCATTCTCTCTCCATTTTTATGGTCGATTTTGATAGCGCAAAGGATTGCGTGTTATTCACATCGTTATAGGTATATGAAAGGAAATCGTTTTTGTTTCTCTGTTGTGTCTGATGTGCTAAAGTTGTTTAGGGAAAAATAAGAAGCGCCTCGCATCTAGTAGCTGGGCGATTTTATTGAATTTTATCATCTCCTCCCCTCACGGTGTTTTGTGAGCATTAGGCGCCAGTTTATATGAAATGCTTTTTTAAGAGAACAATAAAATGTACACTAAAATCTCGACAAATATGTTAAACTGCAATATAACTGATGAGATTTTGCCAAAACATTGGATTGGAATTTAATTTAGCGTTTGCTGTGCTCCTATCTACTATGCGTACATACATACCCACATGTATATTGTATATTGTGCATATTAGATATTGTGAAATGGCCCGAACTCTACTGGAGTTTGTATCGAGATGCAGGTAGCGCTTCAGCTGATTCCATTTGCCTGCTCTTTTCAAAGTGGAATTCTTCATCTTCACATGTTTGTAGGTAACTAGAACGATGACGGTCCTAATAGAGATGAATAGAAGCGCCTCTAGATTGGTGATTTTATTTAAAGGACTTTGACCAGCAGAGAGGGTAATTTGCGAGCTCCCCCTTTGTCTGTAGCGAACACAAGTTCCGACCTTTCTAGGGATCGATTTTCGAATTGATATTCATTGATTTTGTATTGATATATGTTAAGGCCCAAGAATGTTTCTCTATCGTATGAATTAAATATTTGTCGTACGATTGCTGATTGCTGGGCCTGCTGATAGTTATTTTAGCTTTTTGTAACAATCCTGGCATAGCAAAGGAGTTCAGCTTGTGATATGTTTTTTTCCAACTTACACGATTTATAGAAGTTTTATTGATGACACTATAAGTCTTGACTTCTTGAAAGGAGTTCTTGGCTGGTAGTGTGTCTATTTTAGTAAAAAAAAAAAATTAAAGGAGAACGTGTGTGTGTATTTTCCCTCAATTTCGATTCATTATCAACGAAAGAATCAAGCATTTATGTAAATGTGTTTAGGTAGTCAGCCATCGCAGCTGTAGACTATGGGATGGGTGGATATAATGGTAGACCACAATTGACAGTATGCCTGCTGCAGCACCGATGACAGTGAAGTGGAACTGAAAACGTTTTTTGCTCTTTAATTTGTTGCTTGATTTCGATTCTCATCTATTTTAAATGCTGTTTCGCCTTGGAAACATCGCCATTAGCTGACGTCCACTGGAATTAAGCTCGTATGGTGACGATTTTTGTTTGGTTATCTCTCTTTTGATTTTGATTTATTGAATAACAGTTAAAAAGAATGAAAACAAAAATTTCATTAAATTCAGACAATCGTAGCTCCCTGGGGAGGACCCATAAAACGTTTTCATGATAAATTCGCGAATTCGGACCGTTTGGTCTGCTGTTTAAATGGCGAATATCAAAATAACAAGTAACGTTCTCAAAATAGACCCTAACTAACTGCCCAATATCTTCAATCCTTTTTTGCCTTCTGCAATACAGTAATTGAATGCACAGACTTTTTTTTGCTTTCGGAGGCAACAACTTCTATTCGATTCGAATTTCTACCTTGTAAATTTGATTTTAGCCAACACATCTACCGCATTTGTTTGTTTTATGCATTTGGCTGTGTAGCTTCCAAATCGCTGCTTTTTTCTATCTCTCAACGAAATTAGAA
Source organism: Cheilosia pagana (assembly GCA_936431705.1). NCBI lineage: Eukaryota > Metazoa > Arthropoda > Insecta > Diptera > Syrphidae > Cheilosia > Cheilosia pagana. The sequence goes on from OW386171.1 coordinate 5,493,548, forward strand.
TTCGCCCACAAAAAAGCGAATCCATCATGGTAATAGCATTTGCGATTTGATTTGACTTTTTGTGGATTTTTGCTCGAAGCACTACCTACCACATATTTGCCTAATCAACTTGCAGCATCAAAAGGGAGAAATATGTTGCATCTATTCAAAAATATCGACAGGCGAATCGAATATTGACATTAATTCTCTTTGGCGAGAAATTCCTTCTATTTGTAGACACAAATTGAGCAAAGACCAGCGGAGTTTTCCTGTCAAACAATATCGCTGATGGTGTGTTTAATTTATGAAAATGCGACACCATATTGTCCCCGTACCCGTAATGATATATGTCGGAGAAGGCCAAGCCAGCAAAAAGGGATCAAAATTAATAGCATGATCCCTGGTAATAAAACCCTTAACAAGGCAATAAGTTGAAAGGATATTAAACCACAGGAATTCAATGAGCGAATGCGGATATTTCTATATGTATTAAATGTGCCATTAAGTAGTCATCGCACACAATCCTTAATGAGGCAAGGCATTCAGCCAATTAATTGAAAGTTATCCTCACGATTTGCGGCTGCCACCACATGAGGGAAGTAGGAAAAATACTGCCTTTGCCTATCACTATATATATGGTGTAATGGGACGACAGACGACACATTTAATCCGGGAGCAGGACAACCCGCCGTACCATGCTGGTGTTATAATCTCTCCGGGACTTTTCAAGCAGTTTTGCAAATAACACATCAAATCCGAGCGGAAAAGGTAAATATGTGTAATATGTTATCTTGACTCTTGGCGCTTAATTAATTTTTTGCTAACCACACATGGAGAAGACGGTGAAACTTTTGTCAGACTTGAGGTCTGGCAACAGGAAACCACCGACCTGGTAACGTCTGTTGCTCCTTTTGCGGTAAAGGAGGTGGAACATACATACATTAGATAAATGCCGCAATGCGTACCCAAGTGTGGGTTGTATTTGTGTCCTCCTGACCTACCGTACCGCCTGCTCTGGTTGACTAAAAGCCAAGGGCTGCAGTTTGACTAGAGGTAATCGGTTCTAAATACATTTTACGTCCACCTACTGGCAAGCGATACTATTTTTTTTATTAAATATCTAATGAGACAAGTATATAGTAGGTACGCCTTTTATATACGGAGAAGGAACAACATTTTGTGGGACAAATTGTAATGAAGACCGTCTAGCAAAACCACAAGAGCCACTTAATGCGAATATTTAATAATGTACTTCCAAGAAGCCCATCTTGTCTCCGATTCTCTGAGGAGATGGATTAATAAAAGTTTGCAATTATAATACGCTTTATTGTCGACTTTCCGAAAAGTATTAATTGAACGTTTAACTGCTGAATCAATAATCCCTCGTTCTTAGAGAGGATTCCAAAACAGTTTAATAGAGAGGGGGGGGGGGGGGGCGCAACTCTTGCAACCGACTCTGAGCGGTATAACCCATCCAGAAATTATTGAAATAGTCACCCAAAGGATATCGAATGTCGCTTTAAATAGCATTTCGAGTACAATTTACAATTTAGCCACAAAAATGGAAATTCACATTGCCATCTGCTGTGGAAATATAATCACATCCCATATAATTACAGCTCCCCTAATAGCCCTAAGCCCATTTGGTATACATTTTTTTTTTTGACTTCGCCAAGTGGTGTTAATTAATGAGTCAAAAGGAGAATCGTCTTCAGGTTTATCATAACCATTATCATCATCATTACTGATATAACCTTACATTGTTGGCAGATCCTTTTCATGCTTCCTTTGCAATATCATATCTCGGTTTTTGTGAGTGTGTGTGTGTGTGTGTGTACTCGTATATAGGTATGTATACAGTTTGGTAGCTTTTACTTTCTTTCGAGTTTAACTTTTAATGCCACATTTTCCTCTTCCGCTGAGCGCCGTATTATGCTTGTGCTAATGATTTTGTTTGCGCTTCAATTATTATTCGTTTCATAGTACTCGCACATGGACTATAACTCGTAGCAGATATTTTCTCGCCCGCCCTTTCTTTGTCTACCCATTCTCGAGTGGCAGTGTGCAGACTGCAGATAGCATCAGTGAGTCAGTGAGTATAGACTGCGGAAGGACGACAAAGTGTTGAGTTGAGAGAAAGCACAAAGCGATCCATTTCTACTTACTACACTTAACTCATATATCTACCATCTACGTATGTACAAACATTCGGCAAAAATAATTATAACCAGATACGGGAATTAAGTTCACCCACAAACAAACGCACATTATTCTTTCATGAAGCTGAGAAGAAACTTCATTTTGTATGTGGAATTTATTTTTCTCGCTCAAGCATTAAATACTATATAGTTTGGTTTGCGGATTATGTTTCCTCTGTTAAAGGTCGATACAAGTTTCCATCTTCTACTCCACAACACACACATACACTCGAAGCAAAGAAAAGCCCAAGTCATTCGCAATTCACGGATTTGCGGTGACTACGTGGTCTTGTTTATTAGATTAAAACAAAAGTTATATCCAGCAGAAATCTGTATTTAATTTTTCGCCAGCCACTTGAGAAGGGGGAATTCTCCAGTGCTAATTGTTTTTATGAATGGAATTATGTTCATTTAGTTGAAAGCAGATTACATTCTTACCCCGTTTTCGATACGCTACGCAAATTGACTTTTACATAATTCAAAATGCCAAACGAAGGGCTGCCTTTGTGTGGCACAACAATTGTAGACGTCAGGAGTTTCCATTTTCGACTGATTAATATGCTTATTTATTTTTTTTTGTGTTGAGTGGATGCGAAAAGACGTCTTAGTAAGAGACGGTTTGACAATGGCGTAGATATTATTCAAGTTTGAGTGTGAAAAATAAATTAGAAAATTTACAATCATTTCGTTGACTTGAGAGCTCACTTACTGCGTGGAGTTCATTTTATTTCAAACTCCTATGAAAAAGCCCTCTGGGCAGTGATTACAAACTGCGATGAGGCGAGAAAGTGAAAGGTCTGATTGGCAAATGTCACGTAACTTTGAAAATTCCGCCTAACCAACCGAAATTTATGTATTCTTCGCTCGACTTAAATATTAATGTTAAAGCTGCTTCAACATGACTCTTTAGGAAGCTGCTTTCTTTTACAGAAAAAAAAACAGGTACAACTTATACCGTTTCCACACATTATTTAAGCCTCGTGAGACTATTTCAGTCTCCGGGAACCATCAGCGCTCTCAACTAAATGCAAGAGTCCTTCGTATTCACGATGATTATATGATGGAAGGGTTTCAGGCTTAAAAATAATAAGTCTATCGACAAGTATAATTGGCTTTTGATCCTTTTCCTGGTCGATAACGTTCTCCCGTGCATAATTGATTGAATTGTACTGTATCCGTCCCACCCGCACACCGACGCCGACTTTCTTGATATTCTCTTATACAGAAACGTTGCGTGCACTGCAGAAAATAACGCGGAAGGTTGCTTTCTTCATTCTGTGTAATTTGCTCATTGATGATGGCGGTGTTCCCTTTTTTTCATTCATAAATTTCCTGTGCACCGAACTGCTGTTCCACTCCCAGAGCAACCAGCATACAACTTGTGTTTTTGTTATTCTGCACTTATCATGTATGAGAGGTTGCTGTTTTGTTTTTGTTTGTTGTTTTAACCTTTGAAATGGATTTTTGTTTGGAAAATAAAAGCTAAGTAGGTATTACCAGATAGAGAGACAACAATGACTTCTCTGCTCTGGTGTACATGATAAGGAGGCTGAAAAGAAGGAAAATCGGCTTACGGGGACGAGAATTTATTACTCTGCATGGTGCGGAGATGACGGTGGATGGGGTATGGTTATTTGTTTTTTTTTTACATAGAATTGAATATGTAACAGAAAAACAAGACACATAGACGTGAGAAAGTCAATAGTTTCATGAAATTCACCTTCAGTGATAGCGAAATGTGTGCGAGAGTGTGCGGCCAACGAACGTTCGGCTTCTTTTGTAATACGTGACATGCTAGACGAAAATTACAAAATACTGCCGCCCGAACCGAAGCACGCGTGTCATCCATGATAATGGGTTGAAAACAATAAACTCCATTAAGGGTATTTTCGAAAACAAGTGTCAAATTTCAAGCCGTTACATGTGACAACTTTTATTTATGCTTAACAATACACTTGATACTGAATACCTCACGGACACAACAACCTTGATGACGTCCGGTGAGCGTTGGTTATGCGCGCCCAACGACGTAGCACAGTTGTAATATTTGTCCTCGAACAATAACTAAAAACTAAAGTTTAACGTGGTGTAAATCAGACTATACCCGCGAGCCGCGAAGTTTTGGCTTTTTGGATTGCTTGTCCAAGCTTGCCCAAGTCGAGATAATTCAGCAAATCAATAGAAAATAACAGATGTCAAAGAGAATAAAGGTTCCAGATTTTACCCATTGTAGTGGTCGAAATCCAGTCATTCTTTGGCATGAAACAAAAGCCTTTTGTCAAGGTACTACACTAAAAGCAACACACGCATTTGATACATCGCACAAGCTCACCTCTAACTAAGTGAATAACACATGTTACAAGCCTAAAATGAAATCCATATAGGTATAGATAGGGGCACATCTTCAAACTCTTTTATTTCGTAACCCTAATCACAAATAGCGGTTAGCTTAAGTTACAAGCAACAGAAAAAAATGGAACACTTAACATTGAAAGTATTATCTTACGCCTTCATTAAGGATGCAGCTTTCGTCTTGTTTTCCGTTTTGTGTTTTCTTTCAAGATATAATGTATAGTGCAGGGTGTATAGGAAGCTCGAGCTCGCTCAAAGGTGAATATTTTAGCCTCACTACATAAATGCCTTCGATCGAAAGCATTGTTCAATCCAGAAGCGAAAATTGCCAATGGTACTTTGAATATGGGACAGGCGTGCAGCCGGAGGCCGTACAAGTCGAATCGAATGATTTTTGGATCCTTTCCGTTTCCCTTTTGTATATTTATAAAGTAAATATTCGGGGTAATTAATGTCTGCTTTAGTTCATATATATGCTCGCAGCACGAGAGGGCAGCTTCTCTTTTTGCATTCAAGCGGTTTATTGTTACTTATTTATAAACCTCTTTCGTGCATCAATTGGCATTTAACGACGAACAACGAATGTTTTCACTACCATTGTGGATACTGTATGTAGGTAGTAGGTATATCTAAGTTTGTAGGGAGAGCCTTTAATCCCAAGGTTTAACAAGATATTGGGTCGTCTTCCATGAAAATCAGAACCAAATATTAGCATGGAGTTTATGTTGAGCATTTCGGTACACACAGCCGCCGAGTCGCCAAATGCTCTTTTCACCTTCTCATTCGGATTAACGGAATACGTCAGCAAATTCGATGGGATTTCACTCAGGCAGGGCCCATGAGATTTTTAAGGAAATGAGAAGAATTATGGTCGGCGGTGGCTAAACCAATATCTACCATTTGAGTCGGGAATAATACCGTCTAAAATCGATCAAACTTTGGTCCATGCACGAGAGTCAGGTCACGTAGTATAGGATGTAGGAACGCAAAGGTTGGGAGCAATAAAGAAACACACTTTTTTGATAATACCAGGACAGAGCAAACAAGGACAAATGCCTTGATGTTTTTCGAGATGGATGGTGAGTGGCCCCATTTTATTGAATTTGTACTTAACGCCAAGATTTATTGCAGTCAACTATTACAACTGAGATTATTTTGTGGCTACCAAACTAATCAAATCAGTGAGACATACCCTGCACTGATTTATTATCGAAGCAATGGACTTTCGGTTTTATGAATTCATAGAGTGGGGCAACGTGCTATTTTGGGTGACACACGAAAGTTTCACTTGGACATGGGATTAAAACTTGTTTTTACAGAGAGTGCTATAAGGAGAACGTATCCCCAGTGTGTGCTCCTCAAATGGAAATCCCATTTAAGACTTCTTGCATAATTTTCACAAATAGGCTGTGTGTGCTTTTGAAAGTCATCCTTCAAATTCAACCAAAACAAAATCTCACAATTTAATAAACCATTCGCCGAGTCCATCCCCCAACCGTAGCCGCAGAAGTCCATTAGCAAATAGCAGTTACCAATTCCCAAGTAGGCAGATAATTACATTAAGCAATTTTATCTGTCAAACAACTAAGCCAGCCATCAATGCCGACTACAAATCAACTAATAAATTGGTTATTAGTAAGAAAGTTAATAAAAGTGTATTCACAGCAATTCCGAACTAAACACACGTCAAACATAACTAATAAATGAAGAACTGTAAGTATACCTGCGCAGCAAGTTGTTGTTGCATTCATTGAATAGGTACATTCCAACTTTGAAGTTACATATTTAATTTACTGATTTTTTGTTGCTAGTACTCGCACTCGTACATGTCAAGTTATTTCATAATTTAATTGCAGACAATTTTGTTTCGTCCTTTTAAAATACAGCGTTTTGTGCAATTACACCCAACCAAACCAGCACGGTGCAAGTTGAGGTGGGCGAGGAAAACGTGTACCCGTTGAAATGTGAAAATCAATATATTGACCACCCTCTAGCACACAATATTGCAGCTAATAGCTAGCAGTGTATAAATTATCTTAATCCGATTGATATATGCACTACGGGAAATTGTATTTCGAATATTAAATTGCTGAGTATTATTAAAAGCCCCTGATCCCGGGCAGCAGCAGAAACATAAAAAGAAACGAATTATATCAGAATTTCTCTCAAATGCACAAACATGGGACCGGTATTGGTCTGAGTACTCAAGGGTTTGGATTTTTTGCAAAAAAAATACAGATAACAATCATATATTAAAAGCAATCACGATTTCGCAGCCAGAATAAGAGAAAAAAAAATCCGTTTTAAGTATAGTTAATCTTTATAAATACAAAATGAAATATAATCCACCTGCAACGGTATCTGCTAAGTGGCAATTGATGGCTTAAAACATTGGCGCAATATTTTAAAATTAACTGTTGAATTTAAACAGCGAATATATTTAAATGCAACAGTTGATCACGTGGTGTCACTGCGTTAGTTAAAATGATGAGAGACCAACAAATCGACGTCAATCCGTCCCTCGGCCAATTTTGAGAAACTGTTACAATTTATATCTAAAAAAAAGGCAAGAGAACTAAGAACTAACTCAATGGCGCAACACATATGTGAGTTTTAACTTCCTTAGGACGCACCTACAACAAGAAGCTTGCTCAGTTCTCGGAAGAGTCTGTAGACGTAGACGTAGCTTATAGCCTACAAAACAAAAACAAACAGCTCAAACTCCAAACAACCATTTAAACAAAAAACATATGCAAGGTCAGAACAACATCTAATGAAAAATTCCGTAAATAAATTAATTTATTCCGACTTAGAAACTGGCCAGCAGAGCAAAGTGGTTAAATTCCGAATAATCCCTACTAAACTAAACTCCTACCATCAACAGCCAGCTCTCTACCGGGTATTCTCAGGATTATCTGGGATTCACGATAAAATATTAACATGCAGATTCGGTTTGCACTTTAATTAAATTTCACTTGGTTAACTTTATGAGAGAACGAACAAGCTCCGTGTGAACGTCAATCTTACACAATACACAAATTGACGTGCAACAGAAGTAAATTTACATAGATGGAACAAAAAAAAAAGTACTCATCTGTCCTCTCAGTTACAGCTTTGCTAAATGAATACCAACTCGATTGGAAAATCCCAGCCGACGGCTACGGCATCCTCTACCCAGCATATTTCTGACGAACAGGGATTTAATAGAGTTATGCTTACTCGTATGCGAGAGAATGTTGAAAAACACAATCCGGATACTTTGGAGGCCGTGCAGAGTTAACAGCATCAGTCCTTGTTGACTAACTCTGACTAAATGGATTGTTTCAATCATTTAATTTTCTCAACTGCCGCCGGCGGCCGGTTGCAAATCGAATCAAGCGATGCAATTTTATTCAGTGTAGCAATTCATTTCATATTAAACGAAACATTTTGCCCCACACCGTTGTATACAGCTTTCATTGTGAAAGCTATTGGATAGATATGTTTACAAAATTGCATTTTTAGATACTCTCTAGTATTTATGGTTTTATCTTTGTGGATCTGCCAGTGGCCAGTCTGTAATTAGCGTTACAAAGCTATGGCCAATTACTAATAATGGAACACAAATGAAAACATATGTATGCACCTATGTAATTGGAGATCTAAGATATTGGTAACTGATTTGACAGTTGAATGAAAGAGACCTGATGGGTGCTGCCTGCGGTTACCATTTTTGCGGTAATTACATATTTTCAATGAATAGGTAATAGTCGAAGTAACATTCATTGGAAATCATTTCGGAAATGGGTTCAACTTGAAAGTGAAAGATACGACAAAAACTCATATTTCACTCATCCATGGGCCGACATGAATGCAGTTCAAATATTAGGTTTAAGACAGTCTCCGTTTGCATTGGAAGCAGCAGCAACCACCCCCATTCAGAGTATGGCTTATTTATTATGAAGATAGAACTAAAGTGAAATTAATTAAAGGGACGGAAAGTAGTCTCAACGAAAAGGTAAAAACAAAATTTCCCGGAATGCATTTCCTCGGAGCTTGTTAAAAAATATTTAAGTACGAAATCTATTAGCGATAGCAGGTTGTTCAGTGAGTGCAGTTGCCATATGAATAATTAAATAGTTTCCAAGGAACTTTTAGTCAGATCATACTTAAATTTTGTACAAGTGCTTCAAAACTGAAACTTACTACCTTTAGTGAAGCGGTTGTTATATACACACACATATGCTCTATACCCCATCGAAAGACTGCCAACAGCCAAAGTTGATGTCTTCAAGACGTGTATGCAAACTATGTGCATTGCAAGTGATTTTCAGTTCAGTCTGTGTGCTCCTCAGTGCGCGTTTAGGCACATTTGCATTACAGCGCTTATCAGCAGGGAACCTCAAAAGCAATGCTGACCACTCACATTAATGTACACTGTATAGTGTATACTAATTATTTTATTCATTTCAGACAACTACATCTCTTCTCTTATCATTATCAACGCGACAAATTTACCTCATTTCCATTAATAACAGACAAATATCGATTGATTAAGTGTGGGGTTTGAATTTCCCAACCAGCGCTGTTTGCAACGTGAAAAATTCAATTTATCCAAATGAATCACATTTCAATTTAATTTTCCAATATTATTTTGTTGCATAATTAATGGCAAACGAGAAAAATGCCATAATAACAACTTATATAACAAAATGGGTATACGAAAACCTATACCATTCGGGATTGACTTGCCTGCTTATAGTCATAAACAGAAACACCCTCGTCTCGTGACGTAAAATACAAAACTACTTGTAGATAAATAAACATAGTGTTGCGATGGATATGCGTAGCATTATAACAACAAAAACAAAACCAGGAAAAAGAATCCCTTAACTGATATCAAAAGCAAATTAAATTTGTCGCACACCAGCGTGTGATAAAGTCATTTCAGTACTTGAGTATTTTTCTTTTCTTTGACAGTGGGCGACCGACCGAGCGACAATCGATTAATTTTTGGAAAAGTATAAAACAAGTCCTCCCCATGAAACATCTGCTGGGCTTTAGTTATTCCGTATATGTGTGTAAGAACAAGAAGTAAAGTCTTAAATTTGGAGCAGAACACGTTATATACATGTGTCTATATGTCTATCAGCAGCAGTTGTCAACTGTGAAGATTAGGGCCCGATTTCAGATGGATATGTGTGTATAATATATTGTAGGCTGTGCATGGGTAAATGATGGAAGAAATCCTGTGACTTGGGTTTGTGTTGCCTTTTGAAAAATGTACAACCTTTCAGGTTTTTTGAACTTAATGGTCTCAGACAACCATTTGGCAAGAGTCAGTTTGTTTGATACTCGATAGCGAGGGGATGTGAGTCCCGAATTTGTATATATTTGTAGATGTGTCGCACGTCACTATCGTAGAGAAAATTATATATTTAAAGCGAAATAGCGCTTCAAGGACATTTGCAACTTTCCGCTGGCAGTCATAAGTCTCAAGCGTTTCAAAGGAATCAGTGATAATCGGTGCAATGAAAACTATATTTCCCTTAGGGGTATTGGGGACGATATTTGCATATTTTCGGAAACAATGCCAAACTAAATAATTTGTCAGCGCAATACTTTTAACTATGGTGTACCACAAGAGAGCTGAATAAATAGTGCAGGCCATTTCCTTGCGGCCATTTATCGAAACAGGGTTGTCTACTCTCACAATGAATATTCATTTTTCTGCAACGAACAGACGTGATGCTGAATTGAGTTAGCTACGAGAAATGCAGGATTTTTCCCTCAATTAACCTGCAACAGGAAGCAAACATTTTTAGTCAAGCACTTGTTGGATAGAGAAAATATAGAAATTTGTGTTTCGATGACGGCCGGGGGAATTAATTCCTTGGAGGCAATGCGCGTTTGATGATGAAACGTTTGGGGAGGGATAATTTTCAATGAATAAATATTGCAATCGATTATGTCGACTCACCTGTTATAACGTTGAAACCAATCACACACACACATGCGACGCGACGCGACACTCCAGGACTAAAAGAGCTCATTTTTAAAGGGTTTTCTAAATAATTTTTCACTCGAGAAGGGCTTAGAAAAGGCGACAAATCACAAATGCGAACTCTGAAAGAAAAAGAATGCAATTGTTGATTAAATAAAAATAAACAAATTAACTACTAGTTAATGATATAAAAAAAGAATGGATGCACAAAATCAGTGTGAGAACATGCTCTGTAAGGACCAAATCCACAGGGCTACCTATTTAAAACATACAGCAGCTTCCGCCAATCAATTGAAGTCCGAGATGCACTAAACAGGACCAAAATTAAATTATTTAATTTGTGTTTCTCATAACTTGTAAAAATTACGCTTATCGAGTTGTGTTTTAACTGAGCCCTAAAACATTTACACACTCAAGGAAAAAGTCCCTTTTCATCACAATAACGCACAAGTTGGTTCGGTTAACGGCATAAGATAACAGCACTCAAATTACCTACAAACAGTAGGCATCAAACATGCACTTAAAAACATTTATATTTATTTTTGCCGCAAATTGATGAAACGATAAATCCAGTTGCGAATCAAATGCGCAATGTGTTATAAATCGCAGTCAATTCCATAAGCCTTCGTGTATGCTTTGTAAACACGTCATGTCGTCTGATGCGACTCTGTCGAGCTCGTACAAGATTTAAATCTTCAAACGAGACAATATTTCTTCGCAATTGTAGTAGGAAAATATTTGCAAGCATCAAGTCATGTCGAACTGCTTCTTTCAAGTCTTTTAATCTCATCCAGCTCAGTGAGCACTTCTATCAATTTGTCAGAGACTGAATTCGAACATTTTGATCTAAAAATCACTCCGACCTTTACGACGTTCAATCTTTATCTTTTTTGTGTGAATGAGGAGGAGGGAAATATTCCAAAATAAGACACAGTATGTTTGAACTCATTTCTGTATATATTGCGGCATTATCAAAGGCTATAAATCAATAAAAAAAAAAACACTTAACACGAGCCGAATACAAACAACATTTACCCACTCATTTTTGTGGCTGTTAAATCAAGAGCAAAGACATCGGCCTATTAATTAACATTTTAAGGTTGCCTTTGCATTTTTAATAGGCCATTACATTCGTCCCGCTGTAGATACACGTTCCACAATCAAACCAGAGTCACAAAACAAAAAGCGTATAGCCCGAAATTGGCACTGTTCGTGCGTAAAAAAATTGTTCTTCTTTAACAGCGAATTTGGCAAAGTATCGTTGCGGCGTATCCCTGATTCCATCACCGTCATTAAAATCATTTCTTTTTTCCACTCACTTTCGCTGGATAGAATACCAATACCAGCAGCGCCCTCAAGATGAACTGAACCAAACACAGGCGACTCTCCCTACTAAGCCTATAATCTCAGGCCAATAGTGCTAAAAATAAGAGCGAATGCACGCCAATTACATTTACTCCACCTTAATTACATTTTAATATGCAATTCTCGTCCTGAATAAATATTTATAAACGCATTAGAAAAAAGGAAGCAGCCCCATTTGACAGACGATAAGAAACCCAAAGGGATTGTCTCAGTTTTAACAAAAAAAAAAGAAAAGTGCCACTTCTCCTGAAGAGAGTGAAAAATCTGGAAAACCAAATTTCGTGTGCGACGCTAATAGGTATATGTAAAATGAGATTGAATCGCGGTGTATAGCGTGTATCAAAGAGTATGCAAAGTGACTTGACTTTTATTTTGTGAGGATAATAATAGTTTGATCCTTAACTCGGCGTAAGTGAATTCGGTGGCGGTGGACCCTTCAACCCACACAACACACATTTATTTCGAGAAACTTACATTTACTTATGTGTTATGTGCCTGCGCTCGCACAAGGACGAGCAAACGACGAGTCGGTCTCGGTCGTTTAGTATTCAAACAGGCACTCATACGGCTAGATGCGTGTGGGGAAAGGAATATCTCGCTCATTTTTATTATAATTTATGGCCTCGGCAGATTCAGATTCAGATCTGCCAAGTAGCATTCCAATTACTGGCGAGGTGACAGGATTTTCTTATTTTGATAATTCAATGTCTATCCACATTAAGGAAATAGGTATACCGAGTTGGGTTTATATGCTAAAAATATCAAGTCGTTGTTAGAATTTTTGATTAAAGCGCTGCCAGCTGGAAATAAATCGTCGCGAATTTCTTATACTTATAAAGTTGCTCGCAAGCAAAAGTGGGGGGAAGGGCTCTTTTTAATTGGCAAATTACTCTATTGTGTTTCCTCCTTGATTGTTAAAGCAATATCCTGTAATGGAGAACAATCTGGTAGCTATAGCCATCTGCGGTTGGTTGCCTATGACCACAGGAAACATGATGTGGCATGAGTGTGTTTGAAGATGTCGTTTATTTTATAAAGCGAACAAAGAAAACTCTTTGTGTTGCACTGCTCGCTCGCAGCCATGGAAACTATAACCCCTTTGAGGCATTCAAATGCAGTGCCACCCACCCACACTCTGGGTCTCTTCAGTGGGAGTAGACTTTCAGAGCGTAACCGCATTGGCAGTCCTCAAACTTTCCTTGTATGGCACTGTTTCAGTTTTTAATTGGCAAATTATTCTCGCTTGAAATACACAGATACGTAAGTGTATATTCGCTTAGCTTTTATTCAGAAACAATTGAAAACCGAAAAAGCCTGTTTTCGAATGAAATCTCTATTAAAAAGGTAAAGGCGCAGTTTTCTCATTGCTCCATTCGAGAAACCGCACAAATGGGTGTACTTGATACAACTAGCTCTATCAACCCGATTGAGAGGTGTGCCATTCGAAGAACTCATTATCATAGTAGGTACCTTCTTCTGATTCCAAGCATATATGAAAGAGTAGTGTGTGTTTGTTCAATGCAAAGAAGTTGCATCTACATACCCCCACATGTGGGGCGAAAACTAGGTAGTTTCCCAAGAAAAACCCACATGCAGTGGACTGGGCAGTGGGATTGGCATTTGACGATTGAAAATTACCGGGAATGAGTGTACGAAAGACACATTCTCTAATTGGGCTGTTAATTAACTACCCATATACAGAAGAAACAAAACCTCAAACAAACTTTATAAAAATATGATTTCGGACGTGCGGCCAGAGTGCAACCAAAACCACTCATTATTTTTGATATTTCAGCAAAAATGCGGTGAGCATGACATGTTCAAAAGACGATTACAAAATTGCCTCAGCCATAGGGAGGGCAGGGAAGAGGAAACCAAATCAAAATTATGCTAATTTCTTCCATTTATCTACGGTCTACCAACTACGAGTACCTGAAATCGCACAACTGATAGAAGCTTTCTAAATTGACTTGTATGTTCATTTGGCCGTGGAAAATCACCCCAAGTTTGGAAGCGCTCACTACTGACAAGCACAAAAGGACACGAAGATATTCGTTTGCATTTGTAAAGCCATCACCCACCACCGCTCCAACGAAGTCAATCACATGCTATTTAAGAAACGTCCAGAATAATCAAAAATAGACGAAGACTAATGTTCCTCCAAGCGAATCCTCTTCAGCTTGATGAGAATATAAATTGATGCTTCAATCCATATGTACGGGGGGTGCGCTCTGTATTTGTATGTAGCTATTGTGTTCCCTCCACCTTGATTGTTAAAGGCATATCTTCTAATGGCTGGTAGCTACACCACACATCTCTGGTTTCCTATACTCTATGCCTGTTAACATGTTGTGGCATGAGAGTGTTCGTATGGTTGATTTTATAAAAGAATCGTTTGTTTTCAAAGACGCACTGGAAAATAAATAACAGTAATGGATATGTTGGATTGAAAAATGAAATGCAAAGTGCACAACATTAGAGAGGGAAATTATATTTCCGATGGTTGCAGGAAACCATATGATTCATATGCAACTATTTCTGTTTGACTGTTAGCAGCCATGGAAACTATATCCCCTCTCAGGCATACAGATGCAATCGCCGTCCACACTCTGGGTCTTCAGTAAGAGTAGACCGAAAATCTGTTCCAGTTTCGGGGTTATATGGCATATTCGCACTAAAGGACTTAAAAGATCTATTTATATTAATGTACTCCGCGAATGATAACGTCTGCCGCGGTATGTACGGTTCCTGGCCTAATGAGTTTTGAACTTTAAAATTTGTATGTGGCAGATTCCACCAGCTTATAGGTTTACATTTGCGATGGTAGACCGTGATGCGCCCCCATCGGCTTACGGTTCGCTCTCAGAGTTAAACAAAATGCGTGCGCCAATAAATCCACTTACAAAAGGAATTATAATGATTTGAAAGGTGGCAGATGCTTTTTGCGTTCGTCTACCCAAAAACTGTTGCTGGAAATGTGCAAAAGCTCCCCTCCTCTCATTTTTATATTTTTGCTCCTTGTCCATAATGATGGCTGGATTTGCTCTTGTTTTTCTCTGTCACTTGTAGAGTGGCGCGCTAAGTAGCAAACTTGAATTGCTAACGTCGAGGGCAGAACAGTATATGAACCCACAAACAAGTGCAGTTAAATATATGCCATTGTTCACTATCAGCCGTGGTCTTCAACTTTTATCTCAAGTCTGTCGGCATTGTCAGGACGACGACGACGACGCCACCAAGGACGGCTTTGTTGTCCAAAAGAAATCTTAACCGCAAGGACGCAAAGAATAAAAACAATACAACATTTCGTCCTCAGTACCTACTACCGAACGTTTTGCTGATATTACAGCAGTTGAGTATCCACTACATAATCGTACCACTATGAAGTGCACATGAAGTTGGAAGGGTGGTGGTGCAAAAAGAACAAAATTTACACATTGTTGTGAAGGAATTCTGAAAATCTGTCGGGCACAAAGCTACATAACTATATACACCGCAAAAGCACAGCTCAAGCAGCACACACCTTGTGTGCTGTGTTGAAAACTTAATTAAGGAAAGTAAACGAAAGCAATCAAGAGCATAGGATTCTTCATTAGTATACAACGTTGTTGTCGGCGGTAAACAAAATGCTTGCTTAAAGTGCTTGAGGACATGGTTCGCACAAAATGCTTGCGTTTCTACGCACGATATTCGATACCATTCCGAAACCATATGTTGATATATCCTCAACGGTCCATTTAGCCTATTGAAAACTATATTTGTACATACATTTGAGACGATGAAGACGAAACATTTATTGCTGCACCGTCTTGGGCACATTTTCTGCCTTGTGGAGTGGCGTAGGGTCCAGCCAACAGAGAGTTGTGCACCCTTACACAATAAAACTCACATTTTTAAAGGAAAGGCTTAGGCTTCTGTTGCTGCTTGCTGCACTTTTCACTTTGCTATAGACCAAACCTATGAATAATTCCCGAAACTGAACCGTATACGAGAAAACAAAGTGAAGAAACTTCAAAGTGATTTTCTTTTTAATAGTCTCCTCGACTGTCATCGTTTTCCTTTGCGGATTTTCTGCTGTTACTTTCGAAACGGTCCTTAAATCCCTTCTTTAGGGGAAAACAGAATACTCACTAAATAATTAAGTACATTTTAATTTTTGCAATAATATACAGTCCCGCCCACGCAGCACATAGCTTCTCGCAGGCGAAGAATAAATTAAGTCACCAAAAACGGAATGGGCGACGGAGAATGCCATTGTCAACGCCAACGACAAATCCTTTCATACCGAATAATATTCGCCCAATGATACGTTTTGCCGATGAATGTTCCATGAATGGAGGCATTGTAGGTCAATTAAACAAATCGAAGATATTTCCAAAAATAAATAAATAAACAATACTCTTGAAATGACTACAGTAATTGGATGCCTCAAACTGTGGTCCTGCAGACAAATTCCAAGCAATTTGATGTTAAAAACAAACGTGCCAATTATTTCATTTGTATACCTACGCGTTCATTGGAATTAAGCGTCATTGCACTGCTGCGTGAATTTGAAGTTGCCCAAATTGAAATTACCCACATCACTGATGAAGAGGGTGCAACCGGACGTTAGCTATTGCAACAAACAACTCCATATGCATTTGCAAGTCAATAATTCAATTTCTGTTCCGGTTGCATAGGAAAATGGGGGTTGGCTAGATTAAATGGGCTTAAATTCAATTTTACGCCATGAAAGTAACTCAGATTTACCTCGATGCAGCAAAATTCAATTTCAAGGGTTAATGCTGTTTTCCTTAATAAAATTAGACGATTACCGTCCTAAAAGCTAACTAATTGTTTTTTTAAACGGGAGCAGAAGAGACTGCTGCCGAAAAACTGTGTTTTGGTTAATGCTGTTAAAAGATTTTTTCCAATCAACAATTCCACATTAAAGTTCGCGAAATATACAAGCAAACTCAATTTAAGATGTCTAACCACTTGCCAATTGTTGGCTTAATGCATACAATAAAGGATGTGAGAAAAATAAACAGAATCTTGTTTTAAACGAAAGGAAACAGTCGTCGCTTGAATTAAATCGTCAAATCGTCAATAGAAAAAATAAGAAGAATCTCCACACTTGTAAAGTGCTGGCATTTAAAGTCGAATTAATAGGCGAACGGACGGACGGGTTGGGGTGTGTGCGTCTCCCCTTGTACTGACCCTATTTGGGACGGCTTATACAGCGAATTCATCTATTTCTTATCGCACTTAGTTGCAAGCATCGTAAGATGAAGAAGGAAACGAAAGAAAAACCCGATGAAGTAGATAAAAGTTCTTCCACTCATCAGAGGATGTGTATGTGAGGACATACTGGGTAGATCGTTTTGGGTTACTGTTACAACATTTTATTTGAAAAACCAATACAAATCAAGGAGCTAAACTAGTTCATGGTAAACTTTGCAAACATTTTGAAAATCCAAAGCACGACAGACAGTGGGAGGTCAAAATGAATTAAGGAAATATTCACTGTTTCAGCGCTTGCTGTCAATAAATTAAGTAAGCCAGCATTTTCGAAACAGAGAAAATATTGAAAATCTAAAAGACCCGAAGGAAAATTGAAACATAAACAAAATTAAATACAAGTCAAAAGACTTACACATAACCTATACGACATTTTCAAGACTGAAATCCGTGCCGGTCGTCCGTATACAATCATCCCTTTGAGTACACGACTTTTTTGTTGTTTAGTTGCGATTCACAATGTCCAGTATGCTCTGAAGTACTCCCGCCAGCATTTCTTTGCCCCTAGCACAATAAAAGTGCACTAGAAATTCTTATGATACATTTTTTCAAAGTTTTTCAAGTGTATGTTAGTGGATGCGTACACTCGACGAATAATTAGGAACTCACTCGTACGATCCAAGAACAAGGAGCACATGTACCTATCGCAGTAAAACTGAAACTATGCCAACAACGTGATCAGAATCGTGGAAATACTTTCGTGCGCCCACATCCAAAAGTGCGATATTCAATCTGTGTGCATCCATTTGCAAGATTTCAAAGCGAGTTCATTTGAACAGTAAACGTGAATGTGTGATGAGGCGAGTCCTGATGTAAGTTAATCTAATTTCCAAAGTTGATTTTTTCGCTAACCAAAACACACGAGAATTTTTTAAAAATCCATCGTACCGCGCACTGATATAAAAACATAGACAAATCTTAAAGAAACTCCCATCAAGGGTAGGCATCACTGAAATCTGCAATAATCCACTTGAAAGTTATTGATTTATACTATTAAATAAACACCAACAGTTCCGGTTCGAATTTAACAGAAACACAAACAGCAATTTGACATATACAGTCGCACTAGCCCTTGATATAAAGTTAAACGTTCCTTCCTCGTTTGGAAGGTAAGACAGAAAACCTTTTAATGCACACACGAATGGTTCCGAAAAGGAGCCTCAAATTGATGTCTTGGCGTTTTGTCGAACTTGTAAATTTTCTTCCGAACATACATGATGAAATACGCACAGTTTTGAATTGTTTAATTTTTGTTTAAACACTTAATTTATTTTACAACTAAATTTATTATTATAAAAATTGCCGGTTTTTTTGTAATAAAATCGCAGGTGTAAAATAACGGATGACTGTAGTGATGTGTTACCAAATGCGCAGATAATTGAAGGGTACAATTCGAAGGAACGCAGCGATGCGTTTGACCCGAAATTGCATTGGTAACTGATAACTTGGATGTCGATGGAGTGTTGTTTTGTTAGATCTTAGCGAATGCAAAGTTGCCTTAGGGGAAGTTGGATGGCGGCATGGGCTTATGGTGTATAGGCGTTCTACTCTCTGCACACACCGCAATAGTCCGCGGTAGGTAAACACATTTAAACCGTGCGAGTATATGTATTACAGAATGGAAGCTGTTTTCGGTCCGATTAATAGATTAACAGGGCGCTGCAAAATTGATGGACATTGCACTTTGTGAATGGTTACACAAATTTCAACCCTGTCCTTGTATAGAGTTTCACAAAAAAAAATCTGTCGAACATGGCGAGAGCCGATTTGCATGGAATTCTGCTAATGGAACTCTAGTAATATTTAAAAGTCTTTTAGAAATAATCCGATTAGCATTTATGCAGAAAAAGACTTTTGCACTGTGGTTGAACTCACCAAGTACACGCCAACAGTTTTAAGTAAAAACATATTGGATACAAGATTTAAATGAAGTTTTGTTCACACCACCACCACCACCACCCATAGTGACAAATAGTCGACTATGGAAGAGCGATTGCAGCCAGAAGTCCTGTGGGGAATGTCATTGTGCATATCAATAGGAGGCGGCTTAGATTGCATTTTTTTCCTTTATACGAGTGTGTTTTTCTTTCGCCGCTGCCGACACAGATGGGAACGGGAATGATATAAGGGCTATATAGCCCGTTGACAATATATTGAAATGCGAATGCTTTTGATTGTATTATTATTTGATTTTTGATTCCAGTGATGACTTCCTCTTTGATTTTTCACATCCTTGTTTGTGGGGGCCAATGTGTGATATCATTTGTGAATACATCTAGATTACGTATCGGGGGCGACACAAAACTGTGTGTGGGTGTTTGTCGGAGAAAAGAAAAGAAGTATGGTGTCAAACCTGGACACATGGTGACAAGTGGAAGAAGATAATGTGTTCCAAAGGCGCACGTGTTATTCATATTAACCAGTTCTATCGCAAAAGGTCGGTTTGGATCTATAGATTTCTGTTTTATTACATTTGTGTCCCGATTGTATTTTTGAACTTCAGTTAGGCGTTATTGGAAGGGTTATTTGAAGACGTTTAGATTCTGTTTGAGTGTGACTGAGACAAACTCAATCCAGTAGTCCATGGAAATCAGTTTCGCCTGCTTCAATTCCTGTTGCAAGTGTTAACGTACATGTTAAATAGCCATTTTCTGAGGATTCCTTTCGAAGGAGAATTCCAATTCCCTTTGGTAGTGTGCTCGCCCAAAGCCAATTTGTACTTAACGTTCCAACCGAGCTTGCGTTTGTATTCCAGGTCCATTCGTGGTCACACATTAATGTCGCTTTAGTAACATTAAATGCCAGGCCAATCACACAAATTATGTACGTCGGTTAATGTTTTGCAACATTAAAGACTATGAAGGGCAATGAATGGTTAACAAGAATCCTATCGATTTTGGCGATGATGATTTTCCTATCAAAATTACATACACAGTCATCATGTTCAATTTGTTGTGTATAATCAGCTGAATTGTACCGAAAATCATAAATTCTTACACGGAACTACCAAAACTTTCAAATAAATGGAAATATGGACGCACTTCTCGCAAGCTCGGGCTGCGTCGTCACCAACAACGTGGAATACTTTCTTTTTTTTGGAACGTTCGAAGCAATAGGCAATGGCCCTTTAAACGTACCAAATGCCCTGGCCATTAAAAAGGAATTGTCGGTCTGAAATTACTATCCCACTTGGGTCGACATTGAGTTCGCAAAAGACCATCCGCATAGTTGGCGAAGTAAACAAGACGATAATTATTACCTACATAAACACAATTAAAAAGGACAAACAATAAATACTGTAGAACAAAAACAAAAAAACAGACTGCAAAGTGTACGAACGTTGCCACTTGATCATCACAAACTTCATTAATTAGTGGACTTTGCACAAGAGAAAGCACACTCAAGTGAAAGTTAAATGGAGGACCTGCTACTTTTTATGCGTTCCGCTATAGCACCGGCTTTAGCCAGATATGCAATTACACAACTTTGCTCTGAGTACAATGGACAGTCTGTTAATTTATTCAAATTAGCATCCTTGCCACCTTATTGTGTTGTTTTCAAAACAGAATTAATAACTGGGCTTGGATTAGCGATTGTTTTCTCTCCACCGGCGAAGGATGTATGGACGAGTAGATGTATTGTGGGTCATCACTAATTATGACATTTTTTCACTGGCAACAATGAACCCCTTTTTTATCGCTGCCTTCTTTGAGAGGGGGAGGCAACAGAATAGGTATGTGTGCGTGCAGTGTGTGTATTGCTTGAGATATATTAAACGGGATTGTAGACAGGAGTGAATCGTACGTCGTTCCGTGAATAAAGCTATAAACCATTTAATAGCGAAACACATCTGGAAAAACAAAAAATGTGCGTTCTGGCTTTTACGCGCGCACAAAACAAATATCGTGTAGCATTTGGAAACTTTGAAACGCTTGCAATTGCCTTGCTTACTTAAGGGATACTTATTTCGTTGAGGCTCACACACATACACACACACGTTGCGGGTATAAATACTTTTCTCTACTTCACTTCTTGCGGTAGTTAAAGAATTTAATTGTGACTGACTGGCGTAAGCACAGGAGCGCACTGTGGAAACAGATTTTCCTCATCGTTGTTTACAGGTTTTAACCCAGTGTAAACACAATTGTTAAATTTAAAGTTATGAAATTTAACTGCGTATTTGCATTCAAATGCCATAGGCAGGGACGCGCTCTGATTTTATAAATATGATAAAATTGGTGTGCTTTGTCCCTTCCGCAAGGAAATAGGTATTTCCTTAATAACCGGAAATTTTAAGATTGTGCAAAGTCTTATATTATATACCAAGTCTTAAAATTTCATTCGAAGGGTGCGGTAGGAAATGAATCCTTTTGTGTGGATATGCGTAGGTATGTTTTGAAGGACAGAATTGAAGGGTTTTTCTTTTGGATTGATTGGTATGCCAATTTTGTATCTACTATAAAAATAATCAATCATAGTATAGAGAGAGATTGATGAAAGACCATACAGTTTTGTGAGCAAGAGCTTGTGGACTTTTCTTTAGTACTGCAGTCAGAAGGCTAAGCAGCCGTCTTAAAATAAATGGTTAAGCCAACATATTTATGTTATGGATGGAAATGCGTTGTATTTTATAGGCACAGGTAGTTTTGAAAAATTGCTTTGAATAACAAAAATAATTCTTTAACAGTGCAAACGATTTTTGCACCAGCGCATCTGAATGAAACTTGAGAACCCTGTAACAAACACCTCTTGAGTGTGTAAGGATGTGGTAAAAATTGAACTTGCTGCTTTGTGGCATGGAATTGTGCAACGACGCTTGCCGAACTTCACTGGTACACCCTATTTTAATACGAAATTCATATTCCGGCCCAGCTCTTCACAACGTGATGCATTTTCTATGCCGTTATACAATTCCAATTTCAATTCTTTTCTTAGGAATATTACGTGAATTTGGCATATCGCTCCACCCAGGTAACTCACAATAAGAAACTCGCAGTATATCGCACATTCAGGCGAACACGCGTATCATATTCGTTTATGCTGCTCCTGTTAATAACCAGCTCTGGTTATCAAATTTAATTGACATCTAACTTTAACGTCGTCATTTGTGACAGTCAAGTTTTCCCCCAACGTTAATAATTCGATTTGCGTCTGAAGCCTGATGCATGCGGCATGCCTCTTGATGTGTAAACTCCCAGCCTACCCAACAGCTACAATGCTCACTTCAAACGGAAGGTGTACATAGCCACAATAGAATAAAAATCAAAAGAGAAAAAGAGTGCTGTTTATTACCATAAGTGGATAACACTTGAGTCTTCTCCTTACCCATGTTAATAATGGTAGTTGTCTCTGTCGAGTCGAGCGGGTTCCACTACCCACTACCACTGCCACTGCCACTGCCTAGCGATTCTCATTTGGATCATTTTGTACTTTTACTTTCGTTTGTGTTGATGTCAAATTTACTACTGTTTTTTTTTCTCTTGTTCTCATTTCTTTTATTTAGGGGAACAAATAAAACACTCCGCCCCATTGTACATACAATATATATCTAGATATAGACAAACAACAACTATTACACAAGTAAGAAGATACACCAAATCAGGAGAAAACAAATCTCGCGCTTCCAACAGCAGCGGTAAGTGAAATTTCCTCAATTTAATTTCAGTCGAGTTTAATGTTGTTGCCTAGATACCGTAATAGGAGACTAGTACTTATTAAGTGATTGGTATTTTTAATCTACGGTAATTGGATTAGAGTCGTAACTGGGTAGGGGGTAGGGGTAGGTTTATTACTGATGAAACGGTTTGTGAAAGAATGATAGAATGGAACTGATGCTGGCAATTGGAATGGCGTGCTGCTAAAGCAAACGAAACTGCTGTCTGTCACCACAAGTAAAATCGAAATTATCATTTTAAATAAGCCGATTTTTCTTGGATAGTCATTTTAAAGTCACTTCAACATCCTGGCAAATAACAAATAGTGTGCACTTTGTGACGTACCAGTGTAAGGACTTCTGCCGAATCTGCTTGTTTACTTAGAGTGAACCATCTGGCTGATGGGATGAAAAGATTTCATTGTATTGTTGGTACTTGTGCTGTTCTTGACACATCCTCTTCCGAACAAAAAAAATTAATTATAGGCTTGCGCGAGCTTCAACCAATTAATGCTAAGTTGGGCGGAATTCAAAGAGTTTAACCAACCATTCTAAGAATTTAATAAAAGTTTGTACTCGGATTTAGATAGATGCCATCGCAAACTGTGTTTCTCAACTGTCCTTCATAATTCCTGCGTCACGATTACCAACAATATAGGTATTACGAAACTTCCTAGATTACACAATTCTCAGAACTATTGTTGTATTTTTTAATAATAATAATAGTATTTGTTGAAGAATTATTTGCTCGCCCCCTAGTTTTCTACTTTGATTATTCGTCACTGATTCGCATTTATATGATAGAAAATATTTTCAAATCGACGCACAATAGACACCATCGCAGCTATTTAAAGGAAGTGCTCTCCACATGCCAGCTCCTCTGGCTAAAAAAGGCATGTGGCAGATGTCATGACTTTTTTCACAAAACAGCTACTACAAGAGTGGGAACCAACCCTCTTTTGAATTACGTTTAACGAAATTTGCCGCCAGCTTTAAAATATGAAGTACTTAACGAGAAAAAGATTTAATTAAAAAAAATAAACTTGACATTGCCGAAAGAGTCAGCGCATAACTGGCTGGGTCTGCTGCTGGCATAGCTGCTGTCACCTTCATTATATTGCATATCAGATTTTCGGCCTTTTGACTACTAACTTACTTGTACACAGTGGTGGGTGGCTGGTTCATCGCACTACAGTCTACAGACGGCCGGCGGGACGGTCCCGCAGTAGCTCGCAGTCATTTTCATGAATGAAATTTTAATTCGTAACAATATGTTACTCATACGCAAGAGTGATCAATTGCGCTTCTGGCACTTGCATTTTGCATTTTCTTTTTCGCACTTCAGTATTAATTAAAACGAAATCGACATGATAATGGAGATGGCAAGCGTCAGTAAATTAGCAGGACGCATGGTAATTGGGTTTCTTTCCAGGCAGCTAGGCTGTATACCTCAGCAGCAGACGGACATATACACAAAATTTATTAAAATATCGAGTTCGAAATATTGTACGAATACAATATCCCATTCTGCACTGACTCTCTAAGTTTCTAAACAAACCCACTTTTCATCAATGTCAAGTTCTTAACTCTTCGTTTCACTCCATCAGCATCACTGATGGTGCGGGGTTGAGAAAACTTTAAAGGCCACACCAGTCCTAAGTGATTTAAAAACAAAACATCTCAACAAAATTTATTACAAGTTCAGCTTCCTAACGGAATCTCTAGAGATTCACAATAAATCCTATCAGTCGTTCTGCATTACAAATATATCTACCGGCTGCCAAAACCGAAACCAAACACGAAAAACAAAACGAAAGTAACACAAATAGAGGAATTCATTGGGATAAATAACAATAGAAATTCATTTGCAACTTAAGTCCTAGTTTTCGAAACACTATACGACAACAAAAAGACAAAAAAAAAAAAGGCAGAAAAGAGAGACAAAAAATCAACATGACTATGAAGCAGTCTCAGATGGACATGAACGAAATACAAAAAGGACGAACAAGTCAAAATCTCGTCGCTAGAGAAATTTTATCGTTTCCACTGCCGGAACACATTCACTGGTAACACCATAATTTACCCCCAAATAAAAGATTTCATCCCCTAAAGCAGCAGAAATGTTGTATTATGCAACCAGCAAAATATATCCGACTTAAGGCATCCCGCAGCGAGCAATAGAGCAATAGAGAGGACAGAGGACAGAGGACAAAGTGTACCTTTGATGTTATAAAATATTTTGATTCAACACCCATTGATACTCTTAACAGTTCAACATTCGATTCCACCTTTCGAATGAGAATTGACTGCAAATACGTTAGCCAAAGTGAACTTTCTTCGATTATTATTAAACCCATCCACTTACTTGTGTTAATCCTGTTGGCAAATGCTAATTTTATGTAAGTGTATGACGGCCACCCGGGCCAGACCACAGGAGAAGAGATAAAAATTGATTTTAGTATCATTAAGAAATGAGCGGTATATACCATGAGGATATGGCCTCAGAGGATATAGCACAGGATGAATGGGGCAAAATAGGGAATCCTATTTAAGAATTTTCGTTTTTCTTCCGTAGATCCTTACATAGATATGTATATATTATATACATAAATTCAGGGGGACCTGGGGCTGATTTATGGTCTACGCTTTTTATGATACTCATCTCGGGTTTGTTCTTTTTTCTTCTTCCTTTTTTTCTTCAAGCATATTAATTTTATTTTAAGTCCAAGTCATCCTGTTTGAAAAAAATATAAATTACTCGTAATTGAAGACTTGAAGTGGCCTGGTGTTAGATGGGTTCGTCAACTGACCGATGTATATTTTTATTTTAACTTTAGGTAATTTCACCTTCACTTATTGGCATACATTTAAAGTGCACCAGCAAACCCACATTCGAGGTTAAAGTTAAATAGTTTTGTTTTGTTTTTGGTCTAGACCTTAATTTGTTCCATTTTTCATAAAAATTGGTTTTGAAGTAACACCGGTCGTCGGAATTTGGTACGACAATACGTTGTAACAGAAAAATAAGAGCAAACTTTCAAAACAATTTATTTTGGCGACTTTTCCATTCAATTCAGAGTTGTTGGCTCACTTTTATGCGTTTTCAAATCCAGGAGACGACCTAATAAATAAACGGCCGTGGTCCATGATTAAAGCAACCGCAAGGGAAGTAGAAATGCTCGTCAAAGGCAACTGACTGGTCATTATAAAGAAAGTCGGTGCAACTGACGTTAACTGTAATTACAATGGGTGAATGCAAAACAAAAGTTTGCCTTTCCTCACTTTATCGTTATGTTTGTGTTGTTTTGGAAAACAAACATCTTGGCGTCATTGAGTTGGCTGGGAAAGCACCTCGAAAGCGATAAACTTAAATATGCCTCCCTTGAGTGAATAAAACAAAAGTAAATATCGAAGGGTTAGGTCTCGTATATGCGCGTATGAGTAGAGTATGATACCTCACCTTACCTTGCTCATACTCATCCCCCTACGTGCGCACAATTTATCAATCACTCAAAGTTCGTCATAGGGGATAGAAATACAATTTATTATGTATGATTCTTCTTCTGCTTTTACCTTTTGCCTACATTTCTAGAATAACATCAATTTAGCGATAAATTCTCATAGGACGAGGCTATTTATCTTTTCTCTTGTGTGTGTAACTTTTCCTGCTTGATGGACCAGGAGACAGCGAAAGATATTTCTTCGTCGTCTGCGAGTATGAATATTTTTTTTAAGATCTTTGTAGGGGTGGGTGGCATAAACGGTTTTAAAGATGTGCTTCGATGGGAATTTGCATACCGATTGCGTATTGTTAAACGTGATTAATGTGCTAATAAGGGATTATTGCCAAGATATACTGACAATCTATTCATCGCTTGAGGACGTTGTAATTTAAGACACATTCCCATAAAGACTATGTGGACTTTATTGGTAAGGTGGTTGGTTGTTTTGACAGGCCGTCAATATTAATTTTTATTGGCAGTCCTTGAAGCGGGCTACATAGGTAGATATGTCTGTCTGTGTGTGTGATGGTTACAAATTCACGTGGCGTGTCACGCATGAAACGGAAAATTTCATAAACTGAGGAAGGATGATTTGGCGATGCGGTTTTCCAAATCTCTCTCCTATCGGTGGCACGACACACAAGATAAACTTGACTGCGCTCCATGGTGCCTCTGGGACCGTCTGGAGATAGATGTAATTTAATACAAAATAAAAAGCAGATATTACGAACATGGTTTTCTCATTTGGCACGCAATGCCAATCATTACATAACCGACATCATCTAAAGCCATGATGGATTCGAGTTCTGACTACATTGGTCATTGGAGATTATGCATTTGTATGTCGCCGAGTGATGGAAATCAGTTCTTCCAGTGATGTTCAACCTAAATTAGGGCATCCATCATCCGTCGACATAGTGGAGTGTGTAACCCGTGTGTAACTTCAATGCATTTGAGAATTGAACAAATCGCTGAATTCTATCAACTTGAAGTATGTTTAGTGATTTTCATTGACCAAATGACAGAGTGTGTGGACCAAAGTCCAACCCAAGCAATTTGTCACAAGGGTTGAGAGGAAAAATAAATTGACTAGAATTGAACATCTCCTTTGCGTGTACAGTTATTAGAGTTGCCTATTGAAGTCCCGTGAAAATGTGGAATTTGAACGGTTTTCAGCAGATTTTTGGCAACCCACAGCGTTCTCAGTGGTTATCTGTGAATTTGTTATAAAGGTCGGCCTTTGTTGTGAAATTCCCGTCAAACAATAACATCAGTACGTGGCTGCATAGTTTGCATAAAGCAACAGAGCGTGGCAATGTTCAAGCAGGTATTCATATTGACAGACAAACGACTCGAGTACCTAGTTACAAATGTACATAGAAGTGCAAGATAATCTGTCACCGAAGGCATTCAACACATTGCACAATGGATTATGTAGCTGATGGCTATCTCTGCGTGTTTGTATAATTAATTTCACCAAAGGGATACCGCCTTTTGTTCAATAATATCGGGATAGATAGGACTCATCGCCGCAGCTCGAAATCCTTTGTCGCTGGCATTCTGTGGTTTTCCAATTCGAATTTGAATCAACTTCCCCGCAGATCAAATAATATACATAACTGACAGCAGGCAGTCGCCCACTAATGAATTTTCATTGAATTTCTATTGAATTCAGTGTTCTACTATAACAACAACAGGATATGTGAGATCGGTGGTTTCAATTAATGTCAAAGTCTATTATATAGCTGACATAGAATATTTGCTTTTTAAAAGCGCTCGAGACAACCGTAATTGATATCTTTCTCTGGATGCGTTGCAGTCTGTCATCAAGCACTCCTCCTGCTGCTGCTGCTGCAGGTTGCCTTTGGCAAATAAGTTTCAACTTACAATTACATCCATCTGATGGAGCAGTGCGCTTGACTGAAAAATCTTTTTAAATTCTTGCTCAGTGTGGTTTGTAGTTGCAGCTTTAAACTTTAAACAAACTGGCTTTCACCTAAGAAAACAAAAACATTACAGAGTGGCAGGATGTGTCTTATGTGCCGTAGAATGGCTGTTTTTATTTTATTGTTTAGCAAATTTATTCATCTATCTTTAATTGCGGAATCGGAGAGATGATATATGCAGCGGCATTTAAATGCAAGTTTTACTCGCGCCTGCAGTTCATTGTGCACAATTTGAAAGCGGTTCGTCCGATTGAATGGAATAACCCAATCTTTTTTGGATTTTAAAGCATCGATCGTTCCTCCTTCGAGGGCGCCTCAAAGACATATGAATGCGGAAATACTGGCAGGTCGCGTTATGCATTCATCGTACGAAATCTGAGGGAGACATGAAATCAGTTCTTACTACGAACTACGAGTATATGACGGCCAGAATTTAGTGCTTCCTTTTTGTCGCAGCAAAGGGCTATGTTAGAGATAACCCGACAGCAGCTGAAGGAAATTTTCAGCTTTTTAACGCAGCTCTTGTCGTGCATGCATTTTAATGACACACATGCAAATGCATAAGGAGGCGAACGAAGCCAAAGTGGTACAAAAGAGCAAACATTGCAACGTAAAAGAATGATGCAAAGTTCCATTGTGAGGTGGTTTTGATATGGTTGTTCGCTGCCTTCGCTGGCGATGTGATGTGATGACGATGATGGAAAGGCAACAAAATCATGGAATAGCAGAAATATGTCATCGGTAACAATGAGGACTAAATAGGATGTCTGCTGCTTCATCTCCCAAGTGTTTGCTTATATATATGTGCCTTGAACGAAGTCCATCCAACAAAAAATACATTCCAGGACGTAGACGTACATGTCAATTGTATTGCGCGTCAATCAAACATGGCAAGCAAACGAACAATACACACAACGTATGTATATGCCTGTAAGCGGTAGCGCGGTGTATAAAATCTCAAACTCTCTCCTTTGGGTGGATTTCGAAAGCAAATAATCTCGTTCTACTCGGACTCGGACTCTAAATGTGAAGTCCTGATGGTGACAGTGGCATGCTAGTGGTTGCCTTCCTACTCTGACACCTCCCCCAACCTATATACTTCTTTCAAAGGATGGATGTGCTGTAATCTGCATTCATTCAATTTGATGGAGGCGTGATTTTTTATTTTTCGGTGATAGAATAAAAGGGACGCAAGTAGGGGACTAACTAGGCACATGTGCCAGTTAAAAGCATGGCGCATAGGTGGTCAGGGTAAATTTATGTGGTGATGGTGGTGATGGTAGTGACGGTTCTTAGCCGAGAGTGAATGATGTTTGTGTAAGCTGTTTGGTTGTTGTTGTTGTTTTTTTTTTTGCTGCGAAAGAAGTGCTACTGATTGTCAAACTCAATTTCTTTGTATCAGGCTTCATTAGTGAGAGGTTTTAAAATGCAAGGAGAGGACTTTGACTTCTAAACCGATATATAGAGCTGAGGAATAAATCAGGGGTGACCAGGTCCATGAACGATAGGACATTAGGTCTGAATGGAGCACTGCGACATACAAAGAGGGTAACAAACCAAACGTAATAAAGGATCACGGTCGTTCTCTAAGTCGCAGATTTACATTATACAATTAGTACTAAAAGGCTGTGCAAAATTGACATTGGACTAATTGCATTGCAGTTGACGTTGCAGGTATAGGTAATGGGCTTACGGCGAAAAGAGCTAGCTCATCTCATCTGCCGAAATCGACGCTGACAACAAGGGAAGAAACTGGACACAGGATAGGTATTGAGTGGCAGCAAGGTTTAGGTCGGTTTTCATCTCTAAAGGCCTCTTGTCATTTGTTTGCATTGCAATACGAGTATGGTTACCTCCGACCGTAATGTATGTCATTGAAAGCCACAATCCTGGGGGTTGATAAAGGAAAACGACGCCAATACGACTAACAACCCCTCAACATCTGAATATATCAGAAGCATTTGTCCAGGACGACAGTTGGCCCTCTCCGAAATACATCAGGGACTTTCAGTTTGCCTGCATTGTTTGTAATTGTAAGTGTCGGCGTATTTTCATTCGGTTCGCTTTTTGCAAGAGCTGAGACTGACAGAAAAAGTGCTCCAAGTGGACACGATATACATTCCCAACTCCATTATAGAGATTTCTTGGCTTCGGTTATAACAATCCCTGCACTTACCTGAGACACTATACATTCGCAGCAGTTCTCCAACAATTATATCCATTTACCGCTACTACACAGTCAATTAGGTTTTCCATTAATTAGCCATTGGGTGTTGGTTTGGTGTTAAACAGTGCGGTTTTAGCAAAGCCACGACAATGAAACTGATATGGTAACAATGAGTGCCGTTGCTTTGAATCCCAGTGAATTTTGTGGTTGCAGTGGTTTCTTTCCACTGAAGGCGATGTTCTACAGATGATGGCGGCCTGATTGTGCGTCCTGATTATAGTTGATTTTAGTATAAAGGTTAAGCAATGTTACTTTGTACCCACGCCAATGAAATGAAATGATGACAGCCATTGGTTGTGGTACACCCGCTTCCTGGTATTATAAGGAACTTCAAAGGAATACTTTGATCCCTTGTAATAAAGAATCTATAGGAGAGAGTCAGATATCGAACCCACTTCACCACCAATTGAAAAACGCATCACATTCAAATCTTAGCAAAAGGGATTTAAAGTGTTATAGTTTGCATTTCTTTAAGATTGTGCTACCCAGCAAACCCCTATATCTGTTGAGGATTTATGAAAAAGCCTTAAAGACTTGTAAGTGTATACCAAAATTACAGATATCTTTCTCCCAAATACTGTAGGATCAAATGGCAATGGAAGGCAAAGATAACTCAATGAATTGCGATAAAATAAAGTTGACCGACTTTGAAATCATTTTCCAAGAGATGGAAAAAAAAATCCTTTTCAACTTTGAACAATCGCTAGAATTACGCAGAGAAATACGATGCTGGTAGGCACGAATTCGTAAAACGGACAGACAAAGAGTACAGGCGCCCTAAATCGGTTAGCCCAAGTTTACCTTCCTCCCCCCTCTGATGAATGGCCAGAGTATTACGAAATTAAATTAATTCGAATCAAGTTTTGAAGTAAATTTGAAAATCCCATCATATCAATGCGATTCCCCTTGGCTTAGGCCGAATAGATTGGGGCGGTTAGGGGGTTGCTTGCTTTTCCCCATCATTGATGCGTGCGATTTAGAAATTCCCTTTTCGAGAAAGGCATTTTCATAATTAAACCAATACTCGGGGGATTATGGCTACCCTTTTTTTTTGAATAAGTGCACTCGGCGTAAGATGAAATTATGAAAATAAAGATAAGAAGATTTTCTTTTTATGGCCGAGTTGGTGTCCATTTTTGGTACTTACTCCTCTTGATGGGCAAGTGAAATGTAATTGGATTTTGTACGCTGTTCCCTTTCTTGGCAGCAACATTTAACTTTGGGGTGTATCTATTGGTATCATATAACTACATATATATTTTATTTGCAGAATTTTTAGAGACTTTATTTTCCTATTTTATGCATACAATGTTTATAATTTTATTGCAGTTAGCTACTGCACAAAATCTAACTTGTCATCATCATTATAATAAGATAAGGATATTTTGCTGTCGTTTCTGCTTTGTTACCGCAAGCGTAACATTGATTTCTATTCAAAGAATAAAGTGGAAGTGGGTTTTAAAAACTCTCCATTTGAATATTTTTTTTCCCAGCTT
Organism: Cheilosia pagana; assembly: GCA_936431705.1. Lineage (NCBI taxonomy): Eukaryota > Metazoa > Arthropoda > Insecta > Diptera > Syrphidae > Cheilosia > Cheilosia pagana. Next base: position 5,525,530 of record OW386171.1, read on the forward strand.
TTTACCTTTCCCGGGGTATTTGTAAAGAAAATCGTGAACTCTGATTAGGTACCTTCGTTTGCATACACGTAGAGAATGCCTCTTACATACCTATACTGGTGCACCTGATGAGAAAATATCAAGAGACCAATGAAATTGAATTGAAAACGATTCACTTCGGCCTGTTCATATATGCATGGATGTATAGGTAATTTCCTTGCCGAAAGTGGTTTGAAATTAGTTGGACCAACAGGACGGAAATTAGAAATCTTTGGTCTAGATGTAGTTTTGTGAGTATACGTGTTCGTTGGGGTTTTCCTTTCATCTCTTACCCGAATACGATATTAAACACAATGGACTGCCTGCCTGACTTATATCAACTGTTGGCCAACAATTATTTTGTGCCCTTTTAGAAATTTCCTCTCTCTCTCGTAGGTTTGTTTGTTTTCCTTTTTTTTCGACCGGGCATTGTCATCGAACTATTGTTGTAAATAAGCCGTTGGTTGAATGAGAAGGGATTCCTAGGGCATTAACAAATTAAGTCGTCATCTTTGCATAAAATTACGCTTGACCGTAGGGATAAATACGAAAAATTCACACCCGAAATGAGAAGGACTCGGACAAGGGGATAAAATTTGCACTTAACATCCGTAGGTTGATGGCCGTCTCCTAAATGCCCCCAAAATGCAAATTAGGATTTGAATCTCATTTGATATTCGTCTGGGTTTTGTTGTGAATGATGTGTAGGTATACCTCCATTTATTACGATTGTACGTGTGCTATGCCCTATACCAATCTAGCCAACACCAAATGTCCCCCGCAAAGCGGACAAAACCGACTAAAAACCCTTAAAGTAGAAATGGAAATAGCTGGTTTATAGTCCACATATGGGCATGAAGAACAGGAAGAGCCACTCTTCATGCAAATGAAGGACAAAACAAAAAAGAAAAACCTCGGAGGGGATCCGGATGGCTTCTTAGCATGAATTTCCTTATCACATCGGATTACACATGTCGGCGCCATGAACCGAAAGATGCACTTGCACGTCGCCACATCCGATAAAGCATATTCCCCAACACATTGCCAAGTTGTTTAACAGTCGCAGCATCATGTTTGATGTAAATTTAATTCAAATCGGATTTCAACGCACATAGCGATACAAGACACATGCCATTTAGCTGAGGGTATGAAAAATCATTGAAATACTCGCCCAAAATGAGCAGACCTCTGTCACCATATCCGGCCATGGCATGGCATCGTCACAGTGACCACATTACGAACTTTCCAACAGAATACTAGCAATCAAATCATCTGCCATCTTTTAACCATTTGATTTGCTAACACGACTCATGACCCCCAACGACCAGCCCCCAGTGTGTGCCCTGTGGACACAGAGTGCAGATACCTGGGTGGGAGATTTTTGCCTGGCAAATTGTGCAATGCTGAGATTACTGCTCGCCCTTTTATTCTTGTGTAAGTATGGTCCGCAAAAACTTCCATAACTTGCTTGGTTGTCCCTGTAGTTCAAATTGATTCTTTGAAACTGTGCATGCCGGGAACAACAGCAAGATATCCGCCACGTTTTATTTGAGTGTGTGTAGAGGACACATTGCATCAATTTAGTCGCCGAAGCCTCATAGCAGGCACGCATTTCATGCTGTTGCAATATCCCCTCACGTAGGTAGGTGGACATAAAAGTGCTAGTTCGTGTTTCCACAAATGCAAAATTGGTTGGAAGTATATCTCAATCTCTTCATGCTAAAACAGGAAAAAAAAACCTTCACCAAATATTGATTCAGAATTCCTATCGACGCAACAGGAAAGTAGGTAGCACTTCCTTTCACATACAACACTCAAAGGACTTGAAGAGCAAATACCATTTAGATGGCACTTTTGACGAGGTTGAAGTTGAAGAGCACTATCGACTTGTCGCCCAATACATGGACGATGGACAACAATAGAACGCAAGGACTTGCGTTCGGTCGGTCGGTCGGACGGTCTTCTTTAATTACCTCATTAGCGAATCCTATTCAACTTGAGTAGGTCTAATTCAAATTCATTTGATTTTCGCTATATACATACAAATTGGCTTTTTATCTCCACATAAGGTATGCAAATGGCATGTGTTCCATTGCCAGCCGTCGATGGCCATCGTCGTTCTAATCGTCCATCATTATACAGCATAGCACAAGACAGCAGCTGCCTGGGTGAATTGTTTAATACTTTTCTTTTGCGTTTTTTTGTTGGCCGAAAGAATGAAGAAATAAAGAAGTGGAAAACCCCGAGAACTACCAGAGCGTATAAATACATGTATAAGCAGGATATGCGGTTAAAGAACTTATCCCAGAAAAATAAAGAAAGAAAAGTGTATATATCTACGTTTGGGAGAGTAGACTCAGCAGGGATGACACAAATACAGATATGGGGGAAAATCAATAAATTTCGGTACTCGCCGATGCAAACTCATTGCTCCATTTTTTGCTTTTTTTTTTGTTCTCTTCTTGTTCAAGGAGAAAGTATTGCTTACGTAAGGTATTCCAAACTCGAGGTTGATTTTTTGTTGCGGTGCGTTTTGTGGTGCTTGCAAAGTGTCAAGGAACTCGAATAAGTTTCGTTTTGGACATTCTTTTGTGGGTGCCTGTCTGTTAAGTTGAAGCATTCTGTATAGGTGTATCTGATGTGAAATTTGATGTCCTTTGAGGAAGTCCATAATCTGTGATCTGTGCAATGGTTTGTTCGGCAGCTATCAGTATCGGTATAGGTGATGCGAAGGGCAATTATTGTGACAGTCATTGAGGGAGATGAACTCGCAACTTATTGATACGAGTTGGAGGCCAGTTCAGGCAATAATTTTCATATTTTTGGTTCTAGATTACGGCCGATAAGTAGTGATAAGGGGCCTTTAAAATTTACATAATTTAAGTCGCAGACTTAAAATTGGATCTCATTAGAGAGAGTGAATAAAGTAACTAAAAATTTCAAACTTGGGTCAGAAGTACTGCTCGATCGATGCTCGTTTGATATTTATTGGAAAACTCTTCCTTGTTAATATATATATTATTGCAGCCCTTTGGCAAATTGGTTTCCAAGTTAATTGCATAGGACAACTTGAAAACTTTGCTGCAGTTTCACCTCCGTGCCTTTCAATCAACTGACAGAAAGATAGCCCCTTGAAAGGTTCTTTGATTTTTTTTTTCTTTAAATAAACTCTGTCTCGCAGTCCATTATGTGATTGGCAATCTTTCAGGTATACAATCCATCGATGCGATAAGTGTGATTTTATTTTCCAAGTTTCAAAGAAAACTACAAAGCTTACTTTTACCCCACATGACCGTGAGTTGTCTTCCAAGAAAAGTATAGAAATAGTTCCGCGAAATAAATTAAACAGACACCAACCATTTATAAAATTAAAAACAACAATCACCCAATGGGACAGCAATCACATCAAAAAGTAAAACCCTTCTCCAGCATATTGATTTTAGAGTGCTAGGATGAGCCAATGCCAACAGAGAGATACGAAGACCTGAGTGAAAAATTTTCTATGCTCAAGTGGGAATGATTATGACTTGCGGATCAGATGGCTACCTCTTGCAAAGAAGTTGTGTAAATCCCCAAAGCGTTGAGTTAATTGCAAAAATAAATAAAAGCTCAAATTACCTGACGATTTGCATCGATAAATCAAATCAAATCAAATCGCCACAAGGATGTTTGCCGCATGACTATGATGAAACCAATATTGACGCTGTCAACACGTGTAGCCCCGATGTACAGACCGCATGTACTTAGCCCATCCAAACGATTAAAATAAATTATTTAAATACATTTATCCGAGAGATTCGTGTTTTATCCCTAAGTACCGCGAGTACTTAAAGTTCAAGCAATTTGTCGATTATTGTTTACAAGGCCTTCAAAAAAATAAAACAAAAGTTGTAATGCCAACGAAAGGAATTTTTTTATTTCCTTCTTACCTGGGTTTATTCGCTCTAAAGCCCTTGCCCTGGCCATTATGGTACATCCGCATAAATCCTCAGCGAGTAATAATTTAAATTTTACATAACCATGTGCACAAACATTTTGCCGAATCGACTTTTTATCGCCTGTCCTTAGCCAGTGTGGCGGTGTGCGAGGGTAGGTGCTGGCTCACAATACGAGTAAAGACGATGACGATCATCTACACAGGAAAGTAAACGAATAATAACGGGGGCGAGAAAAGAAATCCCTTCCTAGCTCCAGCTCCCTGTCAGCGCAATGGGAAAACTTTTGGGGACCTCCTGTTGTCGAACTTGTTTTTGTTTATATTAATTTCTCCGAAACTTCCGAAATATTCCGCTTAGTACTGCTCTTTGCGAGAGAAGGATATCATAATAATGACCGAAACTAACCGGCTATATATCCTTGAGTTGCGTTTACCTACAGCTACAGATTCTGTGTGTGGTACATCCACAACTACTGCTGACAGAGGATGGAAGGTGGAAGACCGTAATTTATGAGCGCTATTAATACGTTCAATGTGAAGTGAATAGACCCACACGGGGGAGGGGGAGGGAATTTATTTCTCCTTCCTTCCACAACCATTAGATACACAGAGAACAATTTGTAGAAAAATAGTTTTGTAATTCTGAATTGGTTTAGCTTTGCCTCGGTATTTAACTCAATTAGACTAATTGTGGAATGCTGCGATGGAATGTTGCAAATTTAATTTAAAGTTGGAAAAATATTTGAGAAACTGTAAAATACGTTTCCGTTTCAGAAGCACCCATACAACTCCAGGAATGCCAAAAACTAAATAAATCAAATTTGCGACTCCGCTGCATTTCAATCCTCTCTTCTCAACACACATACATAAGGGTTTATGTAGCAAGGCAAAGTTCTAAGCCCATCAAGTTGAAGTAAAAAAATAAAAGATCCACTAACTATTATGCTTAACACTACTTAAACTTGTGCAAAATACTTGCAAACAATACCGAACGTGATAAGTGGCAAATTTATATACGAACGACTAGTCGTCAGTTTAACAGGTCTGCAAGATAAACACTCGACGTTCTTATCGAAGACATAAGTCTTAACGAACGGATTATGAAGCAATTTCGAATACTTGGAATGCAACTACATCCTGCAGACGCCCGCAAAATAATAGGATTTCATGCAACCTCGCTCCAAAAGGTGCCACAATTGAAATATTTTCGATTCATGTCGATGGTAAATGGAAGGGGTGGGTGATACCCACAATTTTCTAACGAATTTGCCTCAAATCTTATTACTTTGCGGCCATCTTTCTGTTGTAGTTGCATTCCAAGTATTCAAAATTGCTTCGTAATCTGTTTTAACGAATCCAAGGTTCGGTAAGAGTAATAGATTTGGTGAGAGTGCGGTTAGTGCTTGTCTTACGCGTATAATAGGTTTTGTGGGGAAGAATCCACAGGAATTGTCTATTATTGTTGGGTCTGATTGCTTGGATGGGGTTTGAGTTTCTCCTTTATTTCTATATAGACGACGGAAAGGTGCACCCCCAATAAGGTTGAGCTTAAACTTATTTACGCCTGTATTTGTTGGACCAAGTTTAAGTTTACGTTCTTCAAGGTGCATGTATAACTCCTTGATAAGTGAAATTTCATTTGATTTTACTTTGAATATTCGCTGTGATGAAATTTGCAAAAGTCTAGCCTCTACGAGAAGTGCAGCACCCTTCAGATTCCTGAACTAAAGAGGTTCAAGATGACGATGAAATTCTGGCGGAAAAATATCGATCGGAATTATGAGCTACCTATGCAACGAGTCAAATTCAAACTTCATCCAGAGGAAATCCAAAACGAAAATTGGGATGCAAACCCATCAGTCAGTAATTAAGAGGACTTCCATTTTTTTTAAACTCGTGCCTTGCCATCGGAAAATAATCGTACAAATTTTGTATGGGCTTTCTCGAATTTGAACCCTCAACCACTAATGAGTGCTTTTGTAAACACGCATGTGGATATGGTTCGGTGTTGATAAATTCGAGTATATCTCTTAATTCATTTGTTTGATGAAATGCTATATTTTAATTGCGGTTCCCTTAAATGAATAAGCCAAAGGTATACACAACAGGCATTTATGTGTGGGCAAAGCTCAAGTGCGTAATGTTACAATATTAAAATCATTTCCTGTCGGACAAACAAATTTTTTCAACCATAAACATTCTAACCCCTTCTTTAACCAGCATAAATACACTAAATCCAAATTAGTGCATAAACACAAAAAATTTATATATATTCAAACAAACGAAACAAAGTGAACAGACACTTCTACTTTAATTTTATTTACACAGGCCGCACGTCTTCGTTCATATCGTCGCCGTTCGCACTGTAAAAGAGACACAATACACACAGCTAAAAAATCGATGACTGAAACAAAGTGTCTTCATTTATAGTCCTTATTGAGAACACTATCAATCATTTCTATTGGTTACTTCCATAAAGGATCCTATACAAACACAGTGAAATCACAGTGGATATTTTTATTTAAAGCTTCTCGTGCCCACTTTCACGTGTTTTCTATTTGAGTTATTATTTTGTATTATTTTTTTATTCTTCCGTAAGGACAACTGTTTGGTTTTTTTTTCTTATTTACGCTATATGGGTGCGATGGTGTACAAATACAAACAGAATGGTAAATTGTTCCATTGTGCACCGGTGTCGACTACTAAACACTTGAAATGTTAGAGATGCACAAACAAAATTAAAATTTAATTACGTTGCGGGTATAGGTCTCTTAAAGAATGAGAAAGCGGACGGGGGTTGTTGTACAGCCTACAGTTGTATAAGGACATTATTTGCTTTGTCCATTTTTTTTGCTGCTGCTGTTGTTGTTGTTGTTTTTAATTTTTCACTTCTTTTTGTTCTATTCTTTTGGACGGCTTTGTTGTATACCTAATTGTATTAAAATTGCGATTCAACAACTGTGTAAACTGTGTATCCTTGGTGACACGAGCAATGTTGGAAAAGCTACACGTTTCAATTGCAAATAGAGAACAAATTAACAAATGTTTGTAAAGGGACAATTCCAGCAAAAGATGTGCCAAATAACACGAAGGGCCGCTTGCGATGAATGGAAAAACATGGGGGCGTATGTGGAACATTTTTCTACAATGGTGTACAAGGTATATTGGTGCTTATTAAACTGAGAGCATTATGGTTTCTACTTTGAGGGCAACTGTCAATTAAGTAACCAGGCCTTGATTTACTGTATTGGAATTTATGGAATGAGAGATTTTCCATAACGAGTTGCAAACGGCCTAAGATTAATCAAAAGGAAGGCGATTTAAGAACGGACAAAACTTCTCAATTGTGATACAATAAGAGTACCATCTACAAGAATGAACTTTATTCCCTGGACTCGATGGCGAAATTCTCTTCACTCCCTTCGCTAGTCAGTAAAAACAATTAATCCTACCACTTACTTTGAAATCCTCTTAGATGTTGCGTCCTCGCAGCATTGACAGACAGAATATTCCAATTTGGCCTTTAGCATAAGGTACGTACTTTCGTTGAGTACTGCTTTTCGAAATTCGAAAAGCCGATTACACTACAGTCTTTTCAGTATGACACGCAAGCCGTTCTAGTAACAGTGCCAACGAGCTCTACAGCGACACAAACTAGTAATTTATTGACTTCGAACATAATTCCTGTGCACAAGTAACTATAATAACTTAAGAGGACCAAAGGGACCAGCCATTGCAAGAAGCCACATTCAAATATCGTCCATCAATTTGAGAGCTCCAGCGTACGTCATCGTTATCGATGCTTTCCCACATTCCTGCGATTCTACGGTAGTGTAATTCCAAATTGATGGTAGGACGTAGGATACAATGTTAAACGACACACGACTGAGAATAAAGTTGCAATAGAAATTAAATTCGAGTCTGTATGATTTGCGTTTAATGAATTGGAATATGGCGGTTGTACGCAATAAAGACGATCAAAACGAAAGACCGATGAGCCTTAAATGTCTAACAAAGTGCCATAACCAGAAATTAAAATGCATTTGAAATGTCGACTTTGCCTTTTTCGGGCACATCCCTGCCTTTGATCATTCGAATGGGGTTAAAAAAGGAAACGCCGCGAAAATAGGAAGAGAAAAACAAAACGGCGAGCGGAAAACTTGATGGATTGCAAGAATACCATAACGCTTGTCATTCGCTATTATGTTTTCATTTTGGATAATTTTTTTCTACTCCCAAAAGGTAAACAGTTGGACATCGATGCGGGCGAAGCTGAACCTAACAACAAGAGGTCGCGATAACGTAAAATTTCCGCTTCGGAAAATTTATATTGAATTGGTTTTATAGCTCTCTGTGAAAATGGTAAGGCAATGTTGAATAAGAGCAAGTTTCAGTTATTTTTCATCGCCCCATCATCATCCTTAACATCATCATCATCATCATCGTCGTCATCGTCGTTGTAGTCGTCATCAAACAAATAACCTTGACGGGGATAACTACCCAGTATTAAGCAAACCCAGACGTTTCTCTTAAATTCAAAGCTTAAATTTGTTGATAAGGTGATATAATCAAATCACAAAGGGCGGTAGTTTTCTTTAACTTGCCCGAGTTTAGATAAGTTCATGCCATGGAGATGGAACAGCAGCATCGGTTTCGGGACTCGGGAGTGGTGATGGTAACCTCTGGCCACTATATATCTACCGGCTCTCAGCGTTTTCAGAGCATTAGGTTACAGAGTACAGATTGTAACGAGTAACGACTGTATTTACACCAAACCAACTTCGCTTTAAAGGCGATGGATAGAGAGGAAGGCCTATATTCTCCTTACCTAATAACGCTGTCCTCTGTTCTCTTTGCAAGCTATTCCACATTCCACCACGGCCATGGACTCTCTCTTACAAAAAGGACTATCTCTTTTTGGGGTAATAACTGTGTGTGTTACACAACCGTATCGGTATCCTTTCTCTCGGCATACAACTCGGCGAGAGTAGGTCAAAGGGGAAATTCAATACGTAGCTTGCAGACGAGCTAGAATCCGCCGAATCGGTTCAAAAAAACATCGTTTTTTCTGCACGAGATAAAACCGTTCGACCTACCATCGAGGGCAGACGTTCAAAGTCTGACTGATAAGCGCCAATAATAAAAACAAGAAATATACTTGGATGTTTTTCACTCCCAAAGGAATATACAGTCTGGCAGTGGTGATAAAGTGCACACCGACAGAAGAGGAAAAGTGTTATACAAATCCCTTTGATGGCGTTTAGTGTGTCTGCAATGCTCCTTGTGTCAGCTTCCACTCAGAGCAGAGATAAAAGTGTGGAAATGTGAAAATTTCTGCGTGTTAACGAGGACAATTTATTGACAGTTTATGTGTCATTTGATTAGACCGAATAAGAAGGAGTTTTTCGCCGCCAAGTGTGTGTGAGTAATAACGAACTACATCACATAATTCCGATTTAAAAAAAAAAATTAAACGGCTTTCTAATATTCAATTGCATACGGTTTTAATATTAAAAAAATTCCGCCCAAATAAGTTAAAGAAGTCCTTAGTTTTGTGAAAATGTCCGTCGGTACATTTGTTGAAAAAAAAACATGTTATTAAAAAAAAAACTTGTCAAGTGTGAAACGTTATAAATTTCGTTACTGAAGAGTGAAAAATAAATTTTGTTTTAATGTCTTTGGATGAAAATATAATTTAAGCACTTTCAAATCAAGGATTGTCATAGTCTCATTTGAAAAACTCACCTGAAAATAAATTAAAGAAATTGTTGAAATTGAAAGGTGTATTGAAGTTTAATTCGATTTCTAATTAACTAATGCAAATGCCAGTTAATGTGGCCTTTATCTTCAACTTGTTAATGGACTTTCTGTTTTATTGCTAGAGAAGTATTAATATAAATCTCTCGGTATTTTTGCAGTTATATTTTTAAATCTAAATAATCAAAAGCAACCGCTACAGGTAGTGGATACATAATATACACCCCCGAAGACGTCTATAGTTTGTATATAGTTTGATCGAATTTTTCTTCTTGAATGGAGGATGCTATCGAGTGTGCAAAAGTTGTTAAAAACCAACAAAACCTTATCCAATCAGGGATCGTACCACAAAATGTACACTACCACTTCAATTTATTCCCTTCCAAGAGCCCATCAACTGGTACGACTACGAACTACAAATAACCTACATTATTACTTATTATTGGAGGTGGTGGTGGTGGACCTACGATAGAAATGTACTCGTATCTCTGACGTTAGTCTAACCCTCAAACGTATGTACGCTACGCAAAACAAAAACAAAAGACCAAACGAGCATGTTGACAAAAAATTACAAACTTCATATCCAACGACTGTAAATTATGCAGGGTATGAGTTCAAAAGAACATTGATATTTACATCAGGTCACGACGAATGCTGTTTGACTGCTTGTTGTAGGCGAATTAAATCGACGCACATATTTATTTTAAACAAAAGATGGGGAGGCACATACACACGATGGAAATTTTAATCAAAGAAACATACTCACATCGATGGAATGGTAAAATATTAATCGCGATTCTGTCATTGTATTCAGTCATTGAGCATGATGCCGAAATATTTTTTTAGAACTTTTCCATTCCACTTTGGTAGGGGGGTTGTTTTTTTGTAATCACTTTGACTGTAGTCGCACGCTAGTGGTTTGAATTAATTGGCCAGGACAGAGAAAGAGATTGCCCACTCGCCTTAGTACTGGTGGATAGTATTTGAAATTGGAACTCGAAATTAGTTTTGCCACCAGGACGCGGTCTGACAAAAACTTTGAGCTTTTGTCCTACGTGAGTAAAATTGTATGCAGGATGAAACGTGCATATGTAATCAGTTCTAATGCATTTTTATTTATATTTAATACTGTCTAAGAATTTGAATTACAGTTTCTATGTAAAATTTTGACTTTGTTGCTTGTATGATCTGCTTGTTAAGTATTTTACGTAAGCAAGTCAGTCTAAAAGATATATCGTTTAAACGAGACTTGTTTCAGTCGGTATTTGTGTTTTTTTAGCGTCCCCCTGGATCGGCCTTTAAATGTTGATTGTTTGTGTGCGTGAGGGGCAGATGTCCAAATCGTATTAAACTGAGTGCAAAATATACCTCTTCCCAAGAATACAAAAGTTTGACAGAATATCCTATACCACAAACGACAGCACTTGAAACACTGACCTTAAAATAAACGGATAAGTTGTAAACATCGGCAGACCACGCAGGCTATACTTTTAAAGTGCCAATGACGACGACGAGGATAATAATGAATAAAATAGAGGCAAATAAAAGCTTCCCCTAAGCGGCAGTTAACGCAAAACCAAACTAAATGGATAAGGATATTCGAAATCCCTGTGGCATACCTCTCTCTCCAGACATCGTTGGAAGTCTATTGAAAACCTGCACTCACCCTGAATTTCAACCCATTACTCAATGATAAATCCTCACCGTGCTGAATGCTGATGTACTCACAGCACACAGGACCAAGTCTAAAATCTGCCTACTTGAGGTATTTACTTTGTTTTCGAAAACCTATTTCTTGTATCATTACCCCCATTCAGAAGCTACCACCGACCGCCATCGTCGTCGTCGTCGTCCCACATAGCCTAGACTCGTGTGGGTTTATATCGCTTGCCATTTATATATATATATATGAAAATCCATCCTCGTTATGGGTCGCTCGGGTGGGTTAATAACACTTTTGCGAAACCTCTGCATGTGCCGGATGGCTGGCAAATGTTGGTGTTAGTTGCAACCGCTCAGAATTCCTAATGGATGCCCACAAATATTCCATCATCAATCTCCATACTTAATGAGTATTTGATCTTTCCCAGCGAATATTGTTTTTCATCCCATTTCGCTGTACCTATCCTATATATTATATGCGACACTTTTGCGCGAGCAAGTACTAGCTGCAAGTGGTTTTTCATAGCAAATCAAGGTCACAAAGGAGCAGCAAGCTTCCTGTGCTCTAGCACACATCAGAAATCTTGCGTATATTTACATTTTCTATTTCACACAATTACTTTCTTTCTTTCGTTTTTCTTTTTCTCAGAAAATAGGACAAAGGATTCAAGAGTACGTGATTGGAATTGAATTGCCGGCGGGTGGCTGGGAGAAAGATATTTTCTTTTTTTGTGCTGGTGCTTTCTTTAGTTTCACTCTTTTGCAAATGAAAATCACTCAGAAAAGATTTATATTTTTTCCGCTGATGTTTTTCTTTTCCGTAAAGTATTAGCAAATACGACGAGCAAACCCTCGCTTCGTCCCTTTTTTTTGTAGTGCTAGATAGGTAGGAAAACCTTTCGTGCGATTGGCTTTGCGGATTTTTTTTCTATCTCTTTCCCATTTCTTCGAAAATTAAATTGAAATACTGAAATTAGATTTAAGAGCACGGGTCGAGTGCAAGAAGAAGGTATATTGGACATGAGGCTTTCCAGATGATACTAAACAAGTTTTATCATTCGTCCAGTGCTAGGTATCACTTCTGTGCGAAAGCCTCTCAACGATTCCTGCGTTTGTAAAAAAATCTTGTATGACTTAAAATCGCAACAGGTGGTGTGGGTGCACAGGGAAGTTCCGCAGTGGGCAATGTGTATTTCTTATTCACCCATAAAACTTACACTGCCTTGCTGTAGATAATGATTTCCTGCGTAATTGTACAACCGCTGACAGGGTACTGACTACTCGTAGTAGAAACATAATTAATTAGTTCATTGCATACGATTTCGCTGCGTGCAATGGGGGTATACCATTGGCAAACGGTTGGCTCAACTGCCAATAACTAATGATCTGATAATTAGCTCAGCCCTCGGTTCGGTGTGGCACTGCGCATTGGATTGCATAATTATTTCTCATTTCACTGAATGGCCGCGTACGAACAGCACCAGCACCAGCACCATCACCATCACCACCCACGATTAGTTCCACCCATTTCCAATCGATAAAAATAAAAAAGGCACACAAACGGGCAAAAAAAACAAGGCACATCCCCAAAATGCCTTGATAGAATATTTTAAATATTTATTTCCGTCTTCGTAATATCCTTTCCTCAAACTTCATTTAATTTATTTTTTTTTCCCAGTGAGAAGGGAAACAATTTCGTTTTAGACATTCCTGTCTGTAACTGTGTACCTGTACCTACAGTGTACAAGTCATTGCACAGACGGTGCGGCGGCGGTGGCGGCGGCCGGCGTCGCGTCAGGTAGAGGTAATGTAAAATTAAAATTGCAACTCTTACCCCCCTGCAAATGCGGCCAAGAATTTAATCTTATTCTTATTTAGATTTAAAGGGATACGACGATGCGGAGCAAATTCACAATATTTTAAATGTCGATCCTTAGATACCCATATAATAACGTAGGTACCGTGCCACCGAGTGTTGTAGGTGCGCACAGAAAAAGTAATCGTAAAAACAACAAGGAGAGAGATACACATATAAATTCTGCCGCTTAACAACACCCTCTTAAGAGGAACAGTTTCGTTTGGTTGCGAGCCGTATTTAGCGTTCGTCGACGTCATCCTCCCCAGCGAAATCGGTGCGGTGTTGTTGTCATAAAATGGGCCACTGCTGGCTATGAATATGCTGAATGGATCCATATAATAAATTGAAGTTTCCTCATTTAATTTTGTAATACAAAAGTAGCTGTATATACTGTCGGAGAGGAGAATCTTCAACAGGAACAGGAAGACTGCTGTGATCTGTAAGCTTATATTAACGCGGTGTTACCCCTTTTCGCTGCTGTAGGTTATAGATCCTTGGAACGCCGCGTGGGCCGGATATGAGTATGAGTTTGCTGTTTTGCCAATGGCTGTGGATTATGATTCATGATTGGTTTGGCATCCGTCGAGACCTTGATGGGTATAACACTGATTGCATCGCCTTACGTAAGGGTGGCAAACGCTACACTTAACCTCGCGCCTGTATGCGTACCACAGTCCGTCCAAAGATGACTCTAAACAAAAAACAACAACAAACGGCGTATACTTTATAAAATCTGTTGGTGCGTGCGTGTGTTTGCACTCATTTTTCTTGGCACTACCCAGTACCGTTGTCCCGTACGCCGTACCACTTCACCAGCAGATTTTAGGATTAGAAAACAGAGTGTATGATGTTCAGGGAATCGGAACAGTTTTGCTCATTCTCGTGCAAATGATTTATGTCTTGAGCACACAAAATCTCGGCTATATAATATAGAGAGAGAGAGAAATGATTTTCCTTTTATTTTAGGTTATTTTTCTTGGTTTATTGCTTGCTAGCAGCTTCCTTTTGGGCTGGCTATACGAACGAGTATGTGTATCGTGTCCCTGTGTAGTCTGATGACATTTTATTCCTGCCAACGACAGAGGTTTTGTTTCGTTTTCGCCGCTGCGGCTGCTCTTTCTGCACACTTCACAATTTATGGTGTGAGCTTGTGTCAAAGAGGAAATTTTCCTTTCGTTGTTTCATTTTATGGTCAATGGTTCTAATAATATTTTTGGGGTAATTTGTTCAATTGGATTTCGTTTGATGTTACCATAGGGCGATGTGTGTGGTGCTCATGTTGAGATTGAGAGATGTGTGTGGTTGCTGTTGTTGTTGTTTTCGCACCGTAGTCAGTGTACAGAGTTTGATTTGTTTCATGAAAATCTGAATGACTTTCGTGGGAATATCACAAGGATGGATGCTTTTCCATCGTTCCAATTTGGAGTTTGATATATTTTTATAGCAGTAGACGGTGGTCGTGGTGTATTTCCCTCAAAGGGTATTAAATGTAACTGTTGTTTGGTTTTAAACGAAATGTTACTACAGGAGGGATTGGATAAGAAGCAATTAGAAAACGAACAAAGCGAGGCACGAAATTGTAGGTTCAAAATTATAGGTATGCATTTAAACAATTATAAAATTGTAGTTTATGAAATCGACTATGTGGTTAGTGGAATGCTTCCGTAACTACTAATTTTGAATAGAAGAAACATTCGAAGGTAAAAAGAATTGCAACCGAAGACATTCATAGCTTTTGAAGCCCGCCCTGCAGTCGATCTTGAAGCATCATTGGCTGGCTACAATAAAATGCCTCTACCTAACCCCAAACTGCAGATAAACTCTTTCAAACTGCAAAAATTAAAATTAAAATTTAAAAAATTCACTCGATGGAAAATTATTCGTAAAATACCAGTCGCCCAGAAAATATAGCAGAGGTACACAGATTCCTCCCATTCAAATAAAATGCACTTATCCACCAACTCCTTAGAGTATGCAACGACATTTTCTGAAGCGATTTTTATAGGCATACCTACCAAGAACACGAATTCCTTGGCTTATGCAACTTACAACTTACTCTTGGCGGATTCCATTGCAAATTTATTCGGTAGGTTGAGATTGCTGCGTGTTTACCTGCTATGGTTTCTGGGCGACTAGCATTTTACGAATAATTTTCCATCCAGTTTGCGTAATTTTGCACCTTAATCGGGGCGCTCTGTTTTTGAACAACGTACGTAGGTAGTGCTTAAGAATTTTAATAAAATCGTTCATTCAGCTGGCTCAGGTTTCCATAGGAAATTGGCCCGTTTTAATTTGTTCTAGTTGTGCCTCTGGGAGACAGACCTATTATACTTAGACTCTTTTCGGAGGACATTCTTCTGTGCAGGCAAATTTAAAGCACAAACAGCAATTTTGGATTGGGATAACTAAAGAAGCTTGTGTGTTCCAACCCATATCGAAAGAAGATCATTAAAAGATCATCATCTCTGGCAGTGAGAACAAATAACTTCAGACTATTTTGACTCCGTCTTCGGAGTATGTCATGGACGAAAAGGAAACTAGATTGAATTCAGAATCTTAAGTCTTATCAATTACTAGTTTAACGAAAAATATCCCGACTCTATCTATTTAAATGTGAGTTTGTCGTCAACTAAATCGGATATGTCCCCCTCCATTTGTAGCGAAAACACTTCTAACGGTGGCGACCAACGACGGGAATCAACAATCTGATGTGGTATTTATGCATAGCTGCATTTGTGGCACCAGATGCACCAGATAGCGCCGCTCCAGCCCAACAGAAGCAGGAGACGAAACGAGTATAGCCGAGATTAGCAATTGTAATACGAATACACGACAGAGGACAGTTGATACTGCACAATACTGGTGCAACATGTATTCGCATGCCATCACAGAGTTGTCTCCAGTGTCCGCAATCCGGCTGTAAAACGTACTGGCAAATCCTCCATGGGCCGTTTTGCTAAATTTCAATTTATTGAACCAGCAGGGCAGGCTTTTGTTCATCGCGTAAATCGATTTCAATTCGTTTACGGTGGTTGGCCAGAAATATACGTGTTGTGGAATGAACCATCAGCAACCCGCAGGTACATCCAATCATGTTTCGCACGGTTGCTTAATGTTCGTCGTATGGAGATGATGTGTGATAAGGCCGCATGCATCACATACCAGTAAATGAGGTGCAGTCCTTTCAGATTTAAACAAAAGGCAGGTGGGTATTAAGTGATCCATTTGTAACAATTTGCCTCATCCAGTCTTAGGACTGCCTATAACCATTCTCATTCCGTACTTTGGGCAGGAAATACAATTTTCGCTTCGCTTACGATAACCTTCCTTTGTCCGAATAATAAGGCAACAGGCAGCACCCGCCGCCATTCGGGAAGGAAGCACCAACAAAGTGTAATACACATCCTTTCGGGCGGTAAATCGCAATTCGCAACTAACCACAGAACGGAAGTAACATTTTCCTAAGAAATTTACTTCTGTTTAGCCCATCCGTTTAGCCTGACCCCATCCGGTGATATCAATTTTTAACAAGACAAACTTCTCCGTACCCACTCAAGAGGAGGGCGCTTTTAATGAAGTTGTATCTCCTTTAAGTCTACAAGCGTAGGCATCAATTACCCATTTGTTCCTATTAAGAGAATGAAATTTCGTTACGTACACTTGACATCTCTAGCATCTGTCACTTCTATCTTAATTCACAGGTGGGTGCTTACTTATAATATCATAATTAAAAAAAAAAGACTTCTGGAAGATTGGTATCTTCTGTGGGTACATCATCACGTAACTAAAGAATGAAAAGGGCCCCACTCCCGTCCGTTTATAATTGTAGGTACACGAGACAACAGCGACGGGTGTGTACTCCTGTGGTGGCGGCGAAAACAGTCTTAAGTCTCGCATTTAAAATTTTATTTTCAAGGGTTTTTGAAGGAGACTCCTACCATCCTACTAGAAAAGCATCTTAGGCAATCTCAGTAGAATCAACCTAATTGGAAGTAGAGACACCTCAATTTCATGGGATTTTTTTGTATTTATTTTCAGGACACCTTCTCCTTAGCATAAGACACGCTCACTCTTTGCTCATCTTCGAATAAAATATACAAAACAACAATGACGACAGAAAGGACTAAAAAGATCCAGTCCATAGTGTACATCATACTGTTGCTGTTCTACGCAAACCCTTACGTATGTGAAATTCAATACAAGGGGGGCAAAGCTAGTCAAGAACTGGTATCGGTAAATCTACCCGGGGACATTATCCTCGGAGGGCTTTTTCCGGTCCATGAAAAAGGTGAGAACACACCATGTGGGCCAAAGATCTATAACCGTGGTGTTCACCGACTTGAGGCGATGCTCTATGCCGTAGACCGTTTAAACAATGACTCAACACTACTACCCGGCATTACCATTGGAGTGCATATCCTAGATACTTGCTCTAGGGATACGTACGCCCTTAATCAATCCCTTCAATTTGTGCGAAGTTCACTCAACAACTTGGACACATCGGCATTTGAATGTCAGGATTTATCAACGCCACAGTTGCGACGAAACACCACTGGACCCGTGTTCGGTGTAATTGGCGGATCATACAGCTCGGTTTCGTTGCAAGTGGCCAATCTTTTGCGGCTATTTCATATTCCGCAAATCTCACCGGCCTCGACCGCTAAGACATTAAGCGACAAAACCAGATTTGACCTATTTGCACGCACAGTGCCACCAGATACGTTTCAATCAGTTGCCATGGTTGACATTATCAAATGCTTCAACTGGTCGTATGTTTCGACTATTCACTCCGAGGGCTCGTACGGAGAGTACGGCATCGAGGCCTTTCATAAGGAGGCCACGGAGAGGAATGTCTGCATCGCAGCCGCCGAAAAAGTACCATCGAATGCTGATGACAAAGTCTTTGACGGCATCATAAGCAAGTTGCAGAAGAAGCCCAACGCCAGAGGTGTGGTACTCTTCGTCAGAGCTGAAGATGCACGTCGCCTGCTGCAAGCTGCCAAACGAGCGAACTTGGCCCAACCATTCCACTGGATTGCCAGTGATGGTTGGGGCAAACAACAGAAGTTGTTGGACGGTTTGGAAGACATTGCTGAGGGTGCCATCACCGTTGAGCTGCAATCGGAATTGATTCAAGATTTTGACGACTACATGATGTCTCTGACACCCGAGACCAACACCAGGAATCCATGGTTCGACGAATACTGGGAGGATACTTTCGACTGTACTTTGCCAAAGAATTTGCCAGTACTGATGAAGGATCGCCTTGGAATCCGTGTGTGCGACAAGAGCTTCCGGTTGTCCGAGAAAGTCGGGTAAGTCTTTGTTTCATTGTTTACATTTCGTGTCATCTTTATCAGTTCTCATAACATTCTCATCTTTACGGATCAACAGGCAAACACAATGTTTGCCTGGCAAAAATCCAAAAACAAACATGACAAGTGTCACATCAAGTCGGCTGTTTTTTTTTTATTCAACATCTATCTCAAAAGCAGCACCTTTAACTCGCTAACAACTTTAAGGACCACTGTTCTAGGCATACATTTGTTAAAAATAAAAATCCCACCCGCGGGAATACACACAGATACACACTACAGTCTCTAAAGCCAACTCTAGGTCAAATACAAAAGACCATCCAACCATCCAACCATCCGACCATCCACAGTCATTTCGCTTTCTTTCAGCGCATGTTTTCTTTTAATTTATTCATCCATCAACGCAGCACCTCTCACTTTCACTTATATACATTTCTGGCATTGTAGCCATTTGCTTTGATTTATGAGTCGTTTCAGTCCACTCATTCAAATAATCTGTGCCACTTTTCTCCTCCACAGCTACGAACAGGAATCAAAGACCCAGTTCGTCGTTGATGCTGTCTATGCGTTTGCTCACGCTCTTCACAGACTCCACCAGGACGTTTGTTTGCTTAGTGGTTTGTTGGATCAAGGTGCTTCGAGCCAAACGCATAGACACCATCATAGTGAGTCTGTCTGGTACCACAAACCAGCCACCGGACAACACTCGAACGCCTGCCCTGAAATGACTAATTACGATGGGAAGCAATTCTATGATTATTATCTATTGAATGTGTCCTTTATCGGTTCGTGTTGTCGCACCCAACAATACACTCTGAATGAATGTTGAACATTGGTTTTTTTTTTGTTGATTTGTTTTCTTTTTAATAGACTTGGCTGGGAGCGAAGTTAAATTCGACAGGCAGGGTGATGGCCTAGCTCGCTACGACATACTCAACTATCAGAAGCTGGAAAATTCTACAGGTTACCACTACAAGGTATGTGTGTACGATACCGACGGGTCATGCAAAAACGTTTGCGAGTCCTTTTTGCTTTGCTTTTATTTTTAGGTGGTGGGAAAATGGTTCAATCAGTTAGAATTAAATATGCATGATGTCGTCTGGAATAAAGAAGTCGAGATGCCAACTTCGGCATGCTCTCTTCCATGCGAAGTGGGCATGATTAAGAAGCAGCAGGTATGAATAAATTAGACCATTGCTGTCGTGGTGGTGGCATTTATAAGCATTGGTCTCTGTTATACGCGGCGGTGCTCAATGTTTACAGCGTTGCAGTGGTGGTGGGTGCGCGACTTGTGCCCAGCTTTCGTTTGTAGCTATATGCTCGCTCACGGGTGCGATAATTCGACGACAGATTTATCAATTCCATGGTAATGATGTGTTTAGGTGGTGGGCGCACCATCGCCATCTTTTCTAATTTTTTTTTCTTTGATTTTTTTTTGAATTGACAGTCGTACAATGGCTCGTCTAAGTTTAGTACAGTTTTATAAATATTTCTTTTAGAAATTAAAGGAAGGATATGTTTTTTTTTTAAATAGAATTCAAGTTGTGAACAATATAACTCTTAACGTAATCCGTTTAAAGCGACACTTTGATAGACACTCATTGCTGGAATCAAATTTGAATGCCTATGGCACTCACATCACATCAATGTCCTCGCCCCATCAGCAGTGATGCCATTCTGGCATTTTTAATGCTAGATCTAGCATTTTTGTAGATTTGAAAGCATTTTTTAAAAAAGAAAAATGCGAAATGCTTTTTGCTGGAACTTTGGTCATAAGTTTACTTCCTTGCATTGTAAATGTCTTCCATCACCTTCCACGGCATTGAATGAAATGTGAGATGTCTACGGTCCAAGTGTATGCGATAAATCCATAGTGTATCATTGTATGAACGTGTATGGAAAAATATTTTTCTTTGGTTGAGCTTCTCTATTAACTGATCTGTGTTTTGTTTTTCAGAGGTTGTGTTATTTTCGTCATTGTGCAGTGATTTAAGTTTTTTTTTAAGTTAGCATTTTTTGTTTTTGACTTCATACATTTCAGAATTTTTTAAAATGCGATTTAGCATTTTGATTTTTAAAATTCTGGCAACACTGCCCATCAGCACTGCACTCTGCACAGGCCACCAATTGATTTGAATAAATGTCTTCATCCCCGCATGCTTTGCTTGTATAGGGCGACACATGCTGCTGGATTTGTGACAACTGCGAGCCATACGAATTCGTACACGACGAATTCACCTGCATGGACTGCGGACCAGGCTACTGGCCATATCCGGACAAACTGTCTTGCTATGCACTTGATATACAGTATATGCGATTGCAATCGCTCTTCGCCATCGTTCCAATGGCAATTGCAATTTTCGGCATTATTATGACACTCGTGGTGATTGTAGTGTTTGCCATCAACCATGACACTCCGTTGGTGCGAGCATCGGGACGTGAACTAAGCTACACGCTTCTGATTGGCATTCTCGTTTGCTATTCGAACACGTTCGCACTGATTGCAAAGCCAACAATTGGCTCCTGCATTGTGCAACGTTTCGGCATCGGAGTCGGTTTCTCGATTATCTACAGTGCACTGCTGACCAAAACGAACCGCATTTCGAGGATATTTCATTCGGCGTCCAAGTCTGCACAGCGTTTGAAGTACATAAGTCCACAATCGCAAGTTGTTATTACTTGTACTTTAATTGGTAAGTCTTAAAGTCTCTTTCTTTCGTGGTGGTGGCGGTTTAGTTTTGTTTCTCCTTTTCACCTACAGCTATTCAAATTATAATAAACATGGTATGGATGATTGTCGAGCCGCCGGGCACAAGATTTTATTATCCAGACCGTTCCGAGGTTATTCTCAAGTGCAAAATACAGGACATGTCCTTCTTGTTCTCCCAGCTGTACAATATGCTCTTGATCACCATCTGCACTGTCTATGCTATTAAGACGCGAAAAATTCCAGAAAACTTCAACGAGTCTAAATTCATTGGATTTACGATGTACACAACATGCATCATTTGGTTGGCATTTGTTCCTATCTACTTCGGAACTGGCAACTCCTATGAGGTGAGTCTGGCCATTGTGTGGGTGTGTTTTTCAACCAACTGACCGTCGTTGCAATATATCTCTGCAGATTCAAATCACCACACTGTGCATATCGATAAGTCTAAGTGCATCTGTAGCCCTCATCTGCTTATACTCCCCAAAGGCATATATTCTCATCTTTCAGCCCGACAAAAATGTTCGCAAGTTGACCATGAACAGTACCGTTTACAGAAAATCTGCTGCTCCAGCAGGAAGCACATCAGCAGGCATACCTGTAGTTGGTGTTGCCGCCATAGAGGGTGCAAGTCCACCACCATCTCCGGCCATTGCTTGCCTGCGGCAAGCCTTTGGTGAGGAAGACGCTGCTGTTGGACAAGGAATTGAAATCGAGATGCATGTTGTCAATGAGCTTGTACCTCTAGAGAACCGGCCCGGACCTAGCGGACTCAATCGTCGTTGCAATTGTCCAAACAGATATAATGAAAACCATGACTGCGGTAAGTGCTAAAATAAAATCTCCTATGGTAATTTATTTTTATATGTCTTTTGTATATGTATAAATGTGTATAACGAAATTGAAAACAAAAAAAATGTATATATATTATATGTATCTAAGTGTTTTTCACGCAAAAAAAAAAAACTTTCTATTGCTAATTCCTCTACAAACTAAAAACACCTCACACTCAAACATACAGTATTAAATTGACAATGTAATTTTATTTAAAATATTTGTTTAAACTAAGTGAGTTATTTTTGAAATCAATTGGCTTATTATTATATAGAAAAGTTTGTATATAAATACTCATATTGAATGTTGCTTTAAACAATTTGCTGTGCTCTCCATTACTACTTAGCTAAAAGCCGACAAAAAAAAATCACATCTACTATGTAAGTTTATTTTTGTACACTGATTTTACAAAATTCGTTTAGTTTTTTACTTTTAATCCTAGTTTTGTATCAACACAAACAATCTCAACTACACTACTTAATTAAGTGTAACCTTCCCACCGAGACGGAATTAATCCATGGTCTTTACAATGAACTCTGTCCTATTTGCATGCTCTCTATACCTATCTATTTATATAATATAAATGTGTATGAATTAATTTTTAGTTTGTAGAAAATCCTTATACTGATAGAGAGTGAGGCAACTGTCCTTTCTGAGCTATGGCATATGGCATTGAGTGTAGGTCCGGGCTACCTACTATTACGACTGCAACAAAAACTGTCAGTTGTCAGTTGCTATGCAACCACCGACACTGGATCCCGCGGTTATAGTTTAATTCAATTTTGTAAATAGATGTAAATAGGAGTTGAAACAAAACCAATAGCATTTGAATAATAAATTATTCTTCTCCAATATAATATAGATAGCTCCATTTTCAGCTGACAAAAATTCAAGGTAAGGTTATGATCTCTTGATCATTTATCTCGCTTGCTTGCTTTCCATTATAAGTGTTGTTTAATAAAAGCTGCTCTCGTAAAGCTTTAGCTATTCGAATTCGACCTTTGCAATAGAGACAATGCTTCGGTTTTTACATTTTCCTAATATCCAATGAGGAACTTCTTCATTTAGTGTTCACAATACATATTTCCTTCGAAATCATTCGAATAACACATGCAGAATAATGAATAGACTTTTCTTTTTATTTGTACATGCGCGCGATTTAAAAGTTTTACTCGGTTTATTTCGGATATAAGAAAGCAAAAGCTTTCCTTATAACAGAACGCGAATTTTAGGGTTCACTTAGTATAACAGTGATAAAGTTGTCTTCGGTTCATGAACAAGGTGAATTTCTTGCTTCTAAAAAAGCTATCATAACCCCATGCACTTCAAGCTCAGGATTTTCAAAGTATTTTTCTATAGGGTGTGCCAAAAATAAATAAGCGACTAAACTTGGTTAACTTTTTATTAAAATCATTTAAAATGTTGAGAGAAGATTGAACCCTAGTGGGATGTCAAAGATGGATAATAGGAATCCCAGTTTGTGTGTTTCTTCTTGGAATAAACGATAGTATATCCCACATGGGTGACTTCTTAAAAAAAGTGTATTTGATGTCGGTTACTTATAAAATTGAGTTGTTATAAATCTACTTAATGGCACACCCTGTACGAAATAATTTCCATTTTTACAGTTGCCTTAAAAGTATGTCACTCCTCGAAAAGCTCTACTTGCATCTTAGAAAATATATTTATTTGAGCTTTTATTTCAGCAAAGCAAAGTAACGAATGCGAAAAAAACGGTTCCAGTCACATTTGTGCTGGAGTGGTTTAAAACGTGTCTCGACTTTTAGTTTGCAGTTAACTTGCAATTTCCACACGCACCATCAGAAAGGTTCCAACATAAGCTGGTTACATCCGGTTGGGATAAATACCGGAAAGGTCAAGTTCTTGTTATCGCGTGCTGAAAAGAATACTTTACTTAACTTTGCTTTTCTCAAAGCTCAAATTAATTTATAATTAAAGCCTATTGTCACTTTAATAAACGGAGAGCTTTGGCAGGTGTGACCAACCAACAGTTTTTTTTTATTTATTATTCATTATAATCCAGGCGGGATTTTTTTGAGATTGAAAAATGGAATAGGCGCTCGTGACAAAGCATTGAGATATTGCGAATCAAAAAAAAAAACGTAGATCAATTAACTCTCTTCATTTCGTAGCAGAGTTCGGCATGATCGGTTACCAAAGTTGCCAATTGGTTAACAGTTTGGGTAAATTTTTATAACAGTTTTACACTCACTGAATTATTATTAAATTTGAATAGCATTTTGTAATAAATTTTTTTACATTTTCATCGATGCAATTTAAAAAAAAATACCTTAGTTGGGTGACATTTAGTTTTGGATAGTTAGATTTATTTTTGCATGACGATTACTTGCTTGCACTCATTTTATTTTTGCAATTTTACTACTTGAAATAAATTTTTAATGGTTCAAAACTATTTTGTAAATACCTACATACAAATCCGGGTTTATTTATGGGGTGACCATTTCTATTTTTTTTACTTCAATATAAAAAATAAAATGAAAATATTTTACAAAGGCAACTATGAAATATATTATGCATATAGCAGTTGATTCTTAAAAAATTATAAAACTAACCTTCGATTTAAGTTTTAATTGTTCAAAAAGCGTAATATAGCACGAAGTATCTACAATTCCATTAAAAATGTGACTACATTCAGTTTGATAGGATAACAAAACTCTTCATTCAGAGCAAACAACTATTTGTCATGTTTAAAATCAAAACTGGTACGATTGGTCACCCTAATTATAATCACACAACTGCCAACGGTTAAGTTAAATTAAAAATCAACTCAAATCTGCCCAGCTCTGCTTCGAAGAATTATAATAGACAAACAAATCAAAAGTAAACAGCTCAGCTCAGCTCAAAACTCCTTCAGCCAAAATCTACACTTTCTATGTTGTGATGTAGTTAAATCTTTGTGTTTAAAAAATAACAACTTGAAATCAATAATTTTCTATTTTTAATTAATGTGGAAAAAAATTTCTTCTTGTAGGTGGTTTTTTGAAATAAATTCAAAAATTAAATTCACTCAATTCATTTAAATTGGAAAATAATTGGAAATCATTCAAAAATTAACAAAAAACCACCACCAGGTCTGTGCAACCAACATTTATGTGTAACTCCTCGTATAGAATAATAAAACAAAAAATTAAACTATGTAAGTGTATGCTCGACTGTACTTAATGTATCATTATTCAATCTTTAGCATATACAAAATGCAAACATTCTGCTTTTAACTTGCAGTTAGGTTGCTTGTTCGTGCTCCTATGAGACACAATCATAGAAACATTCCACGAAACCGAATTTTGCCAGTTAATTTAGAACAGGCACTCATGCAAGCAGCCGAAATGCCTTCGCCGCCTCCGATTGCTGCCGCTTCTGCTAATGCAAGGGGACGCACGAGACGACGAAGGTTTGGTTTGTCTATTTCAAGATTACACCTACGCTCCCAGTCTGCCCGGCGGAGGCAAAACAGTCATCTGTATGACTAAGGAGGGGCTGCTTGCAGGCAACAACAACAACAAAACAAACATTTATCGATATTCAACATAGAAGAGCCGATACTGGAAAAAGGAAAACACACATCAACCCCGATGAAAACAACAACAAACTCAACCCCTATTTTGTCCAAATTTTATTACATAGATATATACATAAAAAAAACTTTCGGAAAATTTAAATCTTAAAAAAAATCAAAAAAAAATGAATGTGAAAATTTATACAGGTACCTGAAATAGTGCATTAATAATGAATAAAGATCGTGCAAAGTAAAGCAACAGTGAAGTACAAAAATGTGCTGCTTGAAGTACAGTAATATGTTATTTGTTTTTGAAAAGATGACCAGTAAAAAAACGCATGTAGACAAGTTTATAATTTAAAACCAGATAAAGACGATGAGCAAATGAGCTTCGAGCAAAAATTTATAGTTATTATTCACATAACAATTAATCAAGTGAAAAAAAAAGAATTATATATATTTATACATGTTTGTCTAGGAGTATAACAATTTGAGTTGTATTTTTATAATTTAATCCATTATCGCACAGAAGAGGAACATTTTGCCCTGTACAGACATTATGATACGTTTCTTTTTTTAATTTTAACTTTATCAAATACAAAATACAGCATGAATAGATCAATAATTAGCCATTTTGTTTTAGTCATTCATTTAGACCAGCTAAGTTTATATGAATTTAGTGTTGTTTTACCCCGTAGTCTAGAAGCAGAAATTAAAAACAAGTCCGTGCACAGTGGATCAATGGGTGAGTACTAAAAACAATGCTTGGACTATTCATCTTTTAACTGAACCACGTCAGGCAGACTCATCTTTTATGGTAGGATTTTCTTTTTATGCAGGAAGTAAATGGATGCTCTTTCTCTTTTTTGTTAAGCGCCCCATACATGCCACAAGCATGTTGTCGCCATTGCTATGATGGCGTGCAATAATGGCAGGCATTTTCTAACTTCGATGGGCCTTGTCGAGATTTGCTTCGATATAGTAAAGCACTTCACGTGAGTCAGCAATGCCTTCTCGGGTAGCTTCATCAAATTTCTTTGCCCAATGTTCATGATGTATGTAATGATGGGCTCAATAGTTAGCTTAGACACTTAACTTCAAGTACGCACTTTCGAGGGCGATTTAAACGATCAGAAAATGTATAAATATTTAACCGCTTTGAATGCTATTTGGACACAATAAGGGTCCCGCTTCTTTTTTACAAACAACTATAAAAGCCGCAATATTTTATTGATTTTTTTTTTGATTTCTGCTTTTAGACTAAATATCCATTTAAAAAAGGACTTAAACGCAAACCCGGTAAAATTCTTCTTTTCTTAACTTCCATTACCGCCTATTTTAGAAATAGTTCCTTAGTAAATCTGTGCAGAGAAGCGTCTATTCTAAAAGCCCTTAGTTGGAAGATGTGCACTTAAATGAGTCATAGAAAGCCAGCTACGGGTGATTGCAATATTTTTCAATTTTTTATTGAATTCCGATTGTCTGGAAAGAAAATAATTTGGAATGGTTATCGAATGTGCCTATAACTAAGAGAATATTGCCTTGCAAAGGTCATTTTAGAGTCATGGAAAATGCCTTCCTTTTTCGATTCCCTCATACTTTTTACTGGCTAGCGAGATATTTTTCGCCTCACAGGGCGTGAAGCCTTACATTCCTTTCTCCCATTTCTTTGCTTTTGATAAGCGAGCTATTTTTCGCTATAAAGGCGAGAGCTCCTTAGTGCCGCGAAACTATTTGGTTAAGATTTCAACTACTCAGACACAAAACATAGATATGCATTTGGCAAAACCATACCATACCGAAAAACCGCTTCGATGCCATTCCAAAATAAAATTGTTATACAGATTTTGTTGAAAAAACCTAAACAAAATATTTTCGTACTGGTATACGCAATGAGAGAACGCGACTTTGTCAGTTCTGCATTTCAATTAATAATGTTATAGAAATCGCATGAGAAGATACTTTATCCAAATTATAAACATTTGCTCAGAAGATTATTGTGGCAAATTATTTATATACAATACACACTGTTTTAGAGATTATTTATTTACATACAGATATAGAGATTGTACAATTACAAAATTAGTTTTGTTAGCATACATTGAATATATATGAAGACATTTCTAGTTGAAATATACCTGGATTTTTTTCCTACTTATTTTTATACACTTTTACAATAATTTACTTCTATATGCGAAGTAGGTTTACAGATCAATAGAAATGTTACAAACTGTTAATAGAATCTGAATTGAAAAGGAATGAAAATCCGATTTTTTATTGGCGGATAGCTTAAGGAGGAGAGTCAAATGGAGCTGAATAAAATATTTTAAATATATTCCATAGTATGTAATGAAATTAAATGTAATTTAAATACTAAGTAACTTATAAGAGTCAATTAAAAATAGAAAACCAAACTATAACCAAACTTGCTCATATAAAATTGGTCACAAATTTAACCTATATTGTAATTAAAAAATTAAATACATACATAAATATATAGCAACATCCATAATTCATGAGAATACAGTGTTTAGATCATAATGTTAAATTTAACGTAAAAAAACTATATAAATGTATGTAAGTGGTAGAGGAAATTATAAATTCGTGTTAGTATCATTGGTAAGACGGTTGGCAAGACTGTTTTGAAAAAGTTCATTCAACATAAGCATAAGAATGAAAGCTTCTGAAGAGATTAGAGTGTCGTTAAATGAATTGTTGTTTGTTTTCTGTGCTGCCGTCTCCATCCCTAACTAACTAACTAACTAGTATAAGTGATAAAAAACAAAAAAAAAACTAAATGATACATTTATTTATTCGTACCTAAGACAAACAACATTTGCATATATTATCCATTCTTAAATAAAACTGTAATCCAATTATGAGAAGATCCACAAAAGCTTTAGATACGTAGTGCAACAATTAACAATTCATGTCTAACTAAAACCAAACCTACAATTGAACGAAATTTACCCTTTTTCTTACATTCGTACATTTCCTAAACACCTTGTATTCAGAGAGTGGTAGATAACTCAACAATATGCCAAGAACTAGAACTGAAAGCGATTTTGAAATAAATAAAAAACTAAATGGTGGTCCTGCTAAGCATTAGTGAATCAGCAGCTTAAACAAAGAGAAAAGTAAAAACTTAAAATAATAATAAAAATAAAAACGAAATCGATTTGAATGGAATAGTTCTTGTTAAATAAAAAGTACCTAGTCAAGTTTTATTGTTTTTAAATTTCTTAATTTTTCATCTTGCGAGTTTTCTAAATTTAAATTTAATGCAAAAAGTGTAACCAAGCATATTTGTAATAGATCTTTCTGAATGTGCATCTTTTATACAGCATTGTTTACCCAGCTATCAAAAACATACACCCATCCAATGATTTAAAAAAATCCTTTTTTTTAGTAAATTATTAATTTAAGCAATTATTATTATCTTACAAATGGAATAGTTGTTTGAATGAGCGCAGATATTTAAACTAGGTATATATTGCTTGTTTAATGTTAAAACTTTATTTAAGAATCGCCACAAATTGGGGTAAGAAAAAGCACAGGAAGGCTAAATCGAGAGTGATAATAAAAACCGCGTAAGTATTATATTTGTGGTACTAATATTAAGTTTAATAATATGAATTTTCTTAAATCTAAAATAATGAAGTAAGACCAATAAGTATTAAGACAAAGAAAAGCCGTACCGGATGCTGCAAAAGATACAAGTGAAATGCAGTCTCAATAGGACATAAGAACGTCTGTTCTAACACACAACGGTGCCGTCCCATAGTTCTCAACAATATTCTATATCGAGCTATTATGTTATTATAAATTATAACTTTTAATTCTACTCGGTAAATCAGTGGATGGAGTGTAAGTTAAACGCTGTGGACTATTATTGGTATTTTCAAGTGATGTGTATTGCTCTGAATGAAGGGCCATAGATTGAGCCCGAGAAGTGGCCTATCTATTATTCGTAATACACTCATTCCTTAGTTAAAAAAAAACAAAAACAATGTATATATAAAATTAGAAATCATTAATTATTATGATGCAGTGGCTAAGCCCCTCATCGTTACTCAAAATACAAACTATTATTCAAATCAGAGAATCTTTAAAAAATATATTGATGTACAAAAAAAAACAAGTAAAAATGGCGCTTTTTTCAAATACTAGTGGATTACATCTTAAATTAATATGTAACATCTCATGCCACAGATTCAAGAAAAAACCCTTCAAAAAAATAAAAAAATAAAAAATTAGCTTAGCAAGTTGTTTTGAATATTAAAAATTAAAAAAACACTAATCAGAAATATTCATATCCTTTAGATGATATTTTGTGTAAATAAATCAGAAGTGAAAATGGTTAAAAAAATCTCAGCACTATCACGTAGTCTTAACTCCACCGAGTTGTCCGTTATGTGTGTTTATAGTGAAATAACGTGACTAAACTAGGATAGGAAGGGAAAAAATTACGATTGTTATTTTAAGTATCTAGGTATGGTATATATTCCTAACCAAAAAAAAAACATCAAATTATCTTATTAATTGATAAAAAAAACTACGTATTTCAATTAAATCATATTCAAAATTATATTATCATGTAAAAAATAAAGAATACCCACATATATTATACAGATGGCATAACCAATTACTATACATACATATTTATTAAAAACACCCTAGTTTAGTCAGAAACAAAAACAGAACCCACTAGTATTTTATTATAATGTATTAAACCAAAATAAATTACAGTAAATTTATACAGGTTTAGACAACTAAACACAAAACATACTAACAACCAAACTACATCCAACCAAAAACTAATAAAAAGTTCTGCCATGAGCGTATGAGTAACTAATCAAATTAGACTAACGTTCGAAATTGGTAGCTTTGAAACAGCAAGTACACTTACCACAAGAATACTACACCGATATTTGGAAACATTAACAAGTACAAGAGTTACTATTTTAATATACATTAGGCATTATATATATTATAGTAAGAACTAAAAATCCACACCAAAGATAGTGAAGACAGAACAGTGATAGTGACGAAGCTAATCAGAAATCATAACAAACACAGCTCGCCTATTCACACATATATACATTTGTTATTAAAATACACGCAGCATATCCAAAAACCTAGAAATAATATTATTCATCCAGTAAACAAGTAAAATATTCATTCCCATGTAAAACACAAAAAATAATAATAAAATATAACCCGTTGATGTACAAAATAAATAAGCTAAATAAAGCATTGAATAATTTGATGTGTTATCTCAATATTTCAATACAAAATATATACTTATAAAATAAATACATACGCAAAGTTCTAGATGTACTATATAATCCAAAATCTTATATTATATAAAAAGTAAAATAATTGTATAAACAAAAAGAAAAAAAATTAAAAAAAAAAATTGGTTGAAGGGTAACTGTTGGAAATATTTTTAAATAAAGAATATCCCACCTAGTATTTGGAACTGGCAATTGTCCACCAAAAAACGTGTTTTATTTTCATGAGAAACTCGGAAAATTCTAGGTTTATGGCCTACAAGGTAAGTTTAAATTAAAAGGTTTAAATATTTCGAAGCTATTATTGGCATATGACACTTTAACTGGGGGTCGGGTACAACTCATCCAAGGACAAGTACTCATCCTTAAGCTATGTTCAGACGATTGACAGATCTGGACAATATTGTCCGACTAGAT
This sequence comes from Cheilosia pagana, assembly GCA_936431705.1. Classification (NCBI taxonomy): domain Eukaryota; kingdom Metazoa; phylum Arthropoda; class Insecta; order Diptera; family Syrphidae; genus Cheilosia; species Cheilosia pagana. The sequence continues at coordinate 5,556,870 of OW386171.1, forward strand.
TGTTAGGAAACATTACTTATCCTACGTCAGCCACATATGCGAACTGTCAACTTAATATCTACTCAATTACGAACCCTGACAACTGACACAGCTGCCTATGTGACCAATCCAAGCCAATTAGAAATGAGATACATCAAGTCAATCAGCTGTCAGACTTACTAAACTATACTCTGTCCAACAAAAATTGTCAGTACAGGCCTTATGGAGCTTTTTTTTCTACCAATGGTGCCTGTCGATGCTCTCACGGCACTCAAACACAAGAATTGCCATTGCCACTGAAATAAAACCAATCCACTGTCATACCAAGGAATTGTTGTTGTCATTTTCCTAAAATTTGGCAAGGAGCTCACTGCAACCACTCTGCCACACAACTGAAGGCAGAATTAATGAATGATCGCTTGTGTTCGCTTGCAGTGTGTGTGACTGAAGCACATCAGAAGAGTGTTACCATGTTTACAATGAAAGGATATCATCGAGGGTTTTTCTATGGATTCTGTCAAAGAACTTTCGGTTTTCGTGATTTTGAGAACGAATTTTTATGTGGGGTGTTACCATTCGGTTTTAATTAGTTTGTATTTCTAAAAGATCAAATAATATTCAGTTAAAATATTTTTTTTAATGTTGTCTTTTAGAAAAAGGTTTATTCGTGAAGTGTTTTAATGCATTCATTTCATTCACGCAACAGGTAATCATAAGTGCGTTGTAGTTAAATTTTTTTTTTTTTGCGATATCGTATTAAATATTTTAATATACAACTCTAAGTTCCTACATAGGGTCAGCCCTCAGTCGTAAGGGCAAATTTCTGCATAGTTGGGTATAAATGAGCACATGGGTAGAACACACATTTTTGGCATATTTTATCATTTTTGTTATATTTTTGCATATTTTCATCAAATAATTTTTCACACTGAAATATCAAAATGGCCAAGCAGGTAAACCTATACTACGTATTGTCGATCGTTGGGTTTTACCAAAACAAACTAAAGTGATTAGGCCTACTGGGAATTCCCTAGAAAAACCCTCACGGGAAAAGGAAAAAGATAAACTGAATATATTTCGTTCAGCAATATTTTTATTTTAAATTATAAGGCGGTAACCCTAACAGTTTTTCTCTCTGAGTTATGGTGAGTTTTCATACAAACTACGGTAACCCTGTGAGAGCTTTAAAGAGGGACAGAGTTATGTAAGTCATTGCAACCAGACTGAGAGACAAACATCCTATCTTTCCTGTACTGACAATTTTTGTTGGACAGAGTATAGAATAGATACTTGAACGTCCCCCCATTGTCAAATCTGACAGTTGTCTGAAGATAGCTTTAGTCAACTGGCCGCTCTGAACGCCATCTACATCTCAGCTCCGCCATTGACAGCCAATAATCGCATTCGCATCACTCTCATTCAGTGAATGGTGTTGCTGTGGGACGAGTATTTTGTCAAGTACCTACTACTATTTCATATTTATTTTACCTAAATAGAGTTAGGAGATTTTAAGTTTGTAAAAATTTAATTTTTGTTTATTAAAGTCATTTTTTGAAAATAAATGAATTGAACAAATTCGAGCAAATTTCATAAATCAAAACGATACAAGCGAATCGGTATATCGAAACATAGATGTCACCGCCAACGTGGCTAGTGGATGCAATTTTTTATTTGCTTGCGTCCATGCATTCTAAAACACGGTTCTTGTACAGGAAATCAAATCTCTTTTGAAAAAATAGATGGCAATGGAAGCAAAAGACAACCCTGTACTCAAACCACTTTTCGACAACTGGATATCTTTTCTTTTCTAATTTCAAAAAATAATAGAATTTATAAAAATGTCCTTAGCGAAATATGTAAAGATTGCTTAGTATACACAGTTTCTCTCAATAAGGCTACGTGGATTGACACAGCTTTCCAGGCAGCGCGTCACACCAACGTCAACGGCATGCCGGGCTTGTTGACTACCTATTCATATAGCGAAGAAAGTTGCATGAACGAACAGCTTCCCGGTTTCACAGTTTCTCTAAATGTAATATTGTTTTGTCATGCATCCCATTGCCGTTGACTCGTTGCACTTAAATCATAAAATGTATTTTCGATACACATACCTACATCATGTAAAGCACAGGGGTTTGAGGTAATTTACATTATACATAGGTATATATACCTATATATGCATACCTATGTACTTGTGTGCGTTTATTTTTATTTTTTCCTCCTCTAGTCTGATGGTTTTGTTCCCTCTTTTTTTGTATACCTATGTATATATACCTATATTAGATCTGTGCGTTTTCCCTGTGTCCTATCGTTTTTCATTTTCAATATCATAACAAGGAGTAAGCGAACACTCTCCTCCAGTATCTTTATTTCCAACTGAATGAACAAGAAGTCATCATTTGCACACACATTCCCGCTATGCTCTCTTGCAACGACGCCATGACGGGTCAGAGACGAGACGCGTTACTTGTGTAAAATATTTGTCTTTCGGTTTCATTTTTCCTTTACCAGTCGCCGTCATTGTTCGCGAAGCGAATCTATAAAAAAAAAACCTTCTGCTTACCTCTTTGATTTAAAGTGCCGTCCCCTCTTACATGCTGCAAAGGAAAATGATCCAAATTCAAGAAGAAAGTCTTATCGGAAAGTGCACAGAAACAGATATCCCCCCCCCCCCCACACGCCCCAAAAACCTACAAATACTATTGAATGGGTAGGTACCTATATATTATTTAAAATGCACTCATTTTTTCTGTCTCCAAATAAGTCGACGCGGTCAAAATAACACGCACATATAATTACACCAAGTGTCATCGACTAACAATGCCGAATAATCCCATCAAGGACCTCTTCATTCAATCATTTGTAATGATTTAAGTGTTTGTGTCATACACAAGGAGCACAGAGCGAACAATTCCATAAAGGATATAGTACTTAGCACCCCATGTTAACGCTAATAAAAAAAATTGCTTAACAATGGGCACAGAGTGTGTGTATAATTTAGTTACGGTTCCGATTTCTTAAGTTTGATTGCGGAATCAAGGAATTTACGTTATTTTTCACACATTTTAATTCAGTTTCCATTGATTTGATTTCCTACATGACAAAGTGTTCTTTTTCCTTGGGTCATTTTGCACGCTTCTTATTCTTAAGGATGTACTCTATTTAGTGCGGTTATGGTTGAGAGGGAAACTTACCATTGTCCTCGGAGTGTGGTGTGCTCTCGATAATGGTTCCTTATTCTGTGTATGCCTGCTCTGTTGCTGTGACTTGTTAACGAAAAGAGGGAGGAGACGTTTAAATGGTTTAACCAAAAGTGGCGGCGGTCGGTGGTTTTAACATGAAGACTCCACTTCAAATAATGTTCGGTTAAGTTTTCGCAAAACTTTCGGTTTGATGAAGTTTGCTGGTGGAAAACTTAGAGCGGATTGCCAAGGGGATGGGAAATATTTCCTAATTTAAAGAGAATGATCTCTATGATGATGTCTAAGATACTTAAACATTTCTCTCTATAGATTCATAATGAAACTGCACTGAGTACCAGAAAGTGCGGGGGCCATGAATACATTGGCTCTCGTAGGTGGGTGGCAAAACTTTGTCACCCACCTGCGTCTTTGACAAACAGTGAACAATACACCTTCTCATAACCTGTGTCTCTTTCAATTTATATTAAATTCAAAATTGCGACAGGGCATTCAACTTCAACCCCAAGAGTTATGTGCGCGTATATGCAAAGTAATGTAATTTATGTTGATACAAATTGCAATAGGCATTTCAGCTACCGCAACTATTGAGTGCATGCCAGCATCTCTAATATATATCTACATACCACCAACAATGACAATGTCACGTTTATGTACGGACCTACCATTGCAACGGCTGCATGTAGGTGGTAGTCATTTCATCTGTTCATTCAACCAGCTCTAAGGTGAAATGTTTACACATTTCATGCCATTAACTCTAACTGAAGCTTGAAATTTGTATGTAGATATCCTATAGCTAATGCTGTCCTTTCGTAGAAATGGTGGTTTACCCAAAACCCAGATAGGGGCATCCCGATTCCCGAATATGCGACAACACAATCCGGCTCTCCCTTTTTACTACCTATATGTGTGTTGTGTACAGCTACACACGATAGCAGTGTAAGCTCTTTTTGGCATATTATCAAGGATGTTCTGCGTGAACGATTTGCCAAATCCATCGTCAACGTTGTCGAAGCTCGTTAGGTAGTCGTCACCCCCCCCCCCCCCCCCCTCCCATGCCTCCATTTAACCACGAAAGCACATCTTTACATGCGATACATATACACCACAGTCAAAACAACAATATTTCCCCCCATCCGATACAACCTACCTACACGACTCTGTGCGGTTGGTAAAACAAAACCTCCTACTACCCAAACTTGAACTTATACTCGCTATATGCTCGTCCTTAAATGGTACAACAACAAAATCCGTTGAAATCCCCGCAAAAATAAAAAATATAAAACAACGTCGACCAGGGAATATAACGTTTTTTATGTTATTTATCAATGTTGCCACAGCAATATTTGGAACAGAAAAAAAAAAACAACAACAAACAAAGCGAAATTTTTTTTTGCTACATTGGGCGCGCGCTGTCTTCTCCCCATTTATACAGGATTTAAATATAATCCAGTGAGGATTCACGGATCTACAAACTTCTTCTTTAAGCACCGTCGCGTATAAATTTGATTTGCGCTAAACCCCTTTTTCAAGGGTTGTTGGAGGTGGGTATCTGACTGAGTGGAGTTGTAGGGCTTTTGCGGTGCGCGCTTGGTGAGGGAGACTTTGAGTGAAAATAAGCGTGAAATTACATTGGCAGATTTTATAATTTTGTTTGGTGAAATGTTTGCTCTGCAATTTGTTAACTGAATTGGGGAACATATTTACGCAAATCCTCCGGCATTAATGTGGGTTAAAAGATGTGTGACAAAAGGTGGCCAACCGCAATGCGTGCGGGGTTTTGGTAAATAAAACAAGCCCCCGATATTATTAATAGACGATCATTCGAGAGGAAACTCAGCCGATCGGCAGTCTCTACCAAAAATGCGAAGAACCTAGGCTCTGAACCTACAGATATAGACCTCTTGCGCAAGCATTGTTTCATTTATGTGGAGACGAGAATCGTAGACTTAAATTGGGGCCCACGATCCAGTGGAACAGTGGTCCCAAACATTAGGCTGTACATCACATTTATAACCAACGACACCTTCCTAGATTCATTGCAACATAATTAATCTGAACCAACCAGCCGCCTGCTACAGAATCTATAATGGTACCCCTGTCCCTGGTATAAAAGAAGCGCGACCGACTTGGAAATTCCCTGACCCCATTGTATTTCTATTGGTTGGACGCGACGCCGCATCTGAACAAACGCTTTTTGCAACTCTTAAAAGTCAAATTTGCCTCAATAGAAAGTGTCATACAATAGTCGGCAAACAATAGTACAACAACCGCGCACACACTGAACGAAATTATTGTATAAATATCGCTTTAGCATTATTCTCGTGTGAAAACATGCAATTATGGTTTTATTTCCACACAGATCCTTCATGCCGTCTCTATGGTTTCCTTGCAGGCTCTTCAAGATGCTTTTACACACACTCGGTGTGCCTTTGTTCCGAGACTGTGTGTACTCCATTGTTTTGTGTGTTGTGACGTTATGTGAATTTTGGTTTTTCTTCTCAACTCAACTTCGGCACATATCTGTAGACGCACACTGGATAATACAATATATTGACATTACATCGCCTACCGTCGTCGATGTCCTGTGGATTCATTCGGTCTACTATAGCAGCTCCTTTCAAATCATAAAATCAGGAAAATCACTTAAGAGGGCCTCGCCCCTATTGCGAGCAGTTCGGTAGACCTTTTTATTTTCACTTCAAGTATATATAGTTGGTGGGGTTTAACGATGTGACGTTTAAATTTTAGTTTTGCAATTCTTGTTCACCTTCCCTTACAAAATGCGGTAGGTATTACACGAGAAGGTAATGTGCGTTTTGTTATTCAAATTAGATGCACAATACAAATGCTATGTGTGCCTAATTAGCATGGGAAACAATTCGGGTCGGTCACCTAATTCATAGATGAGTTCTGACCGCATATGAAGCAATGGCAGGAGTCTGCCCCGGTGGCTTGACTGTTGTCCAAATAATTGTTTTTGTACTTTCAAATCAAAAGAGTAGACTCGCGAACTGGTGTTTAGTTGGGGCGAGTGAGTTCTGTTTTGCTTAAAATTGGACATGCCCGGTGGTCGAAATATGGATCATTACATGGGGCCTAGTTGAGCTTCGGACACTGGATAGGCAGGATACGGGAATGATGATGATGTCGTCGTCTGGGGTGCTCGATTACCTATAGAGAGCAAAGAGCACAGTTCTCAAACTGCCGTAGGATCACCGCCTATCTCTCTAGACGCTTCCAGATTTTCATTCTACTCCCCTTTAACTTCTATAACATCTAGGCACCCTCTTTGCGGCTCTACTTAATGATTACATCCACAAAACCTCAGTCTTACTCAAAATTGGTTTAAAAAAAAACTCTTCACGATTCCCCCAAGCAGTTGAAGAACACTCGCGGGTACATTCGGTGTTTACAAATAATGTAAGCCCATTGCACATTTAAATGCACAAACCTCGCAAAACTTTAAAAGGATATTCCCACAATCGAACCCCTTCTCGCGATGTCTCATCGCATGTCGTTAACTCTTTTATTTTTTTCTCAAGCGACAATGCACTTCTCTCGCTTGCCTGCCCCGTGGGGGTTCCTCTCAAATAGCTGCAGGCCAAATGTAAGACAATAAAAACTTGAAAGTAAGGACAAGAAATCAAACATACATTACAACTTCTAAGAGCCAAACAAATAATAATAATAATGAACATGGGGATTTGTGCTAAAATCAAATTTCCCTGATTGAACTTTACTGATTAGAATTTTGTGTTTTGTTGTTTTATGCTAGGTATAGGTATGCTCTTTAGCATTGTTTTCTGTTTTGCTTCTTATGGTTGTGAATAGGCAAACAACAGCTCGACAGGAGGTGCGACGAATGTGTACACCTTTGTTTGATTCTGGAGATTGTGCACAAACCCGATTTAATGAAGTTTCATAAGGCTCTGGTTATGTTTGGCACTCTTGTATGGGCTCATCTATATAAAAGTTCACGCTAAGTGACTTCTACGAACGGATTACCTGCTTAATGGATGGATTGAAGAAATTGGATTTCGCATAGAGAGAATAGTGTCTGGACATCGTTGACTTTGTGGTAAGAATGGCGCCCAGGAAGCACACAAAATTACACTTTTCTACTTTACACTTACACCCTATTCTTTTACAATAAGATCGGTTTTAATTCGCCGAAGTGGGAGCTGATTTAAGAGGAACACATCCGTGCAAAGTTCCTCTGAATATTTTGACTACGAATTAACTAACGCTGTGGCACAGGGTTCGTAATACTGTATTACAAGAGAAACGTAACCTGGCTGCATTTTATGGCCAAAATTTAACAAGGATTTGAAGCTGCCTACAACGAAACACGCGTCTGTAGCCTTAGGGACTCGAGTGTCTGTTCGCATTAAGTAGGTGCGTTTACGTATCTCGTATGTAGGTACCTACCCACAAATTTTTGTATAAGCCAGCTAAAATTGAAAATCTTTATAGACTAAGGCACGTTCTCTAGATCCCGTACTGCCAAAGCAACCAAACCAATTCATTGGCATCATTTCGATCGGTCAAAAGCGACACCAGACAGCGAAGAAATGAAGCTCCCTAAAAGGAAAAGTAAGCACCCTACCTACCTACCTACACCTATACCTTGTTAAAATTCAATTTCAGAATCAAATTGGGGCAATAAAAAACCTTCGCGAGGACATTGTTGCCAGTTTCTTTCATCTTTCGCTGGAGCTTTTTTTTATTTCAATTTCAATTTCAAATCAGAGACGATTCCTTTCAGTATCGTATTACATTTTGCGAATTTAGGGAAATCTAATTTTGCATGAGCAAAAGAAGTCCAAAACTAAAACAAAAGAACAATTGCAAAGGCACCCGCGGCAGAAATGGAGGCGGAGGAACACAAGTTGAAAGGAGTGTAAGGCATCTTGCTTGCTGGCCAAACATTTCAGTAACAGATTTTTGGATGGCATGATCCCATGCCGAAGGAAAACAACGAGATAACACGTAGGTACCTAAGTATCTTTCTTTTTCTTTTTTTTTGTTGCCTGTGTGTATGTGTTATTATTTAATTTTCTTTACGCAGTCCTTTTTTGGAAAACAACTGCACGTTAAACGTTATCTCTTCACCTAGAGGGCATATAACACACATCGTTTAGAGACGATGGTAAATACTACTACCATGCGATGTATTAAACGCCAGCATCGAGCCGCCACCATCCACCATAACAACGGCGACAGGTATACGTAGCAGACGAAGAAGACGAACAACCGAGCCGAAGTAATACTGTGCTCGCTCGAACATCCGAACTTGTTTAATGGAAATGGATGCCGCACGGATGATGACGGCGAGAAGGGTGTTTTTTAAGCGTGCGTACGTGCGTGCCGTCGCCTGATGGGAATCTATTTAGCAGCTGTTAAAGGCACCGAGAGGCGGAGTTCTGGTGCCCGAGACCGAGAGCAGGAAGCCACTTCCACTTCAGTGCGAGTGTGCTTGTGGTGTTCTTTTCACTTTTTCATCATTCAATAAAAGAGGAAGGAAGTACTTTTGGAAATGTTGCCACGCCTGTTTGGTGTTTTGTCTCGTTTCTTCGATGCTAGAGATGTCTCTTTCGACGCCAGCAGATGTTGGATTTTGAATTTCTCTGCGATTTGTTAGTTTTTGCTACCAAAGGGACAAAAATATTCTTCTTTTTGTTGTTTCATTATTTTGATTTGAAGGAACTCTTTTGTGGAGGAATTTGTGAAATATTGCAAGATATTTTTGAAAGTCAGACCGACGGAAAATGGGTTAAGCATCTGCCAATAATCAAGTAAGGTACCTATGTGCGTGCATTGAATCGACTTTTCAATTAGAGAGTGCATCGCATCAGCTTCTGAATTTGTTCCGAACTTAAGAATGAAAGCGAGATTCGATTTCCGTTTTGTAGGGTGCCTTAATAATAAATAGACAAACCCTTCTTACGTGCATGTGCATAGTGGTAGGAAGTTTGTATAGCTGGAGCCAACACCGAATGATGTTTTGATGGCTTATAAGAGGAAGGTATCTGCCTAGATGTAGCTTTCTAACCAATGCGACCTATATTTCTGTTGAATCTTGCCCCGCTGGCTATCGGAGCTAGTAGGTCAGTACCTATTATTTAAATGAATGCCTTAGGTAGGTACTGTTGCATTTATACAGAAATTAGAATCTTACAAAGTGAATTTTTTACATTCTTGGGAACTGCTCCTGCCACGTTCACGAAATTAAGTCGATTTTACAAAGGATGACGCGCTACGAACCGCTACCTACCGCTGTTAAGAAAGCTTGCCGAGGTGCAGTATAAATCAAATGGAACAAAGCGCATTTAAGTCAAACCAATACTGGGAAAAGACATTTATGATTTAGGTAAGCGTTTATTTAAAACAGGCAGGTTGAATACTTATAGCTTACCGAACAAAAGTAAGACAGTATCACTTGACTGTTTATAAAATACCTACTAAACTCGGTTGATTTTAAACAGCCGATTTGATAATGAATATACCTAGACATTTCTTAAAATACCGACCAGTTACATAGGCTGTCAGAATTCGCAGGAAACTTACGATGACATATTAATGTTGACGTTTGCTAGCCGATGATGCTCATGTCATTGCATTTCACAAGTGGTCTCAAAGCTTGGCCCATCCATCAATTTTGAAAAAGCAAGGCAAATTCCCGATGACCCGATTGTTCTTATACTATCACGCAAACATTCTTCGAGAAAAGCGATTAGACTGGGTGGCCGGAAAAAATGATCAAGGGAAACGATACTCGTAAGTTAATTGGGTAGGTTCCTACCTACTTTCCTACTACTTTCGTTTATTTTGATTATATACGCAGATGGGATATACTTTTTATATTTTTAGAAATTTGGTTAGGAGCGATTCAGCTGTCAAAGGCCAAAAAGTCCTTTTTCCACCATAAGACCAGACCATAAGAAATTAGGTGAAAAGGGTTAAGTGGAGTTACTACGCAAAGTCTATTTTGACTTCGACAGCTGAATCGCTCTTTAGTTTTGACTTGTACGATGTACCTACCTAACCAAATTTCTAAAAATATAAAAAGTATATCCCATCTGCGTATATAATAAAAATAAACGGCCATTATTGCTGTTAAAACAGACCAAAAGTCGAGACTGGAAGAAGCCCTTGCTCATATGACAACATATCAAAGCCCGTGGGTTTCCAATAAGAATACCTACAATTCTTTCAACTGCGTCCATTTTGAGACTGAGAAATTCGACTCGTATTGAAAATGATTGAAAGTCGTAGAATTTAGTAAAAAAAAAAGTGCAAATTAAGTTATGAATTGTATGAAAGAAACCTGTTTCCATGTGAATTTTCAATTTAAGCCCACTTATGTAAGTATACCCACCTACCACCCATTTAACTTTTAAAGTACAAAAATCTGAGTTCCACAATTTCTTCAATTCATCATCAATGGCACAAAGAGCAACCTTGACCCATAGCCTAAATCAGCAGATTATCACAAGATGATGGTCGATGACCCTTAAAGCCACTAAACATGAACAAAAAAAAAGAGACTCATTACTCCATCCTAGGTACCTATATACCTTTTTATATTAGGTACCTACCCAATTTATTCGCAATGCAATCAAATGTTCCATATAATCATCGTCTGTGCGCCTCCTTAACAACAACACAGCCACACAAAAATGTAGGTAGGAATGGCAAAAAAAAAACAGAAAGTTCAGCTATCCAAGTCTATAACTATTTTGCATGTCTAAGTCCTTTTTTCCCTTTTCTCCCATATAGGAATATTGCCGTGGCATTCATTTCGTTTTTCCTTTTGAATTTATTCAGGAACCAAAAAATAACACTAATTAAAATGTTTCCCGTTACTTTGCCACCCTTCCTATCCTTAGCCCAAGCACACGGCACACCTCATTCCGGCATAACAAATACACAACTAACGCTCTCTCTTTCTCTCTCTCTGTGTCTGTCGTACTCGTCGGCCAAGCGAACCGACAAAAATTGAAAACAAATAAACACCAACAGTTCCCACCAATGGTGGAAAGTAAAACGACTCATTCGTGCATGCAATATGACCTGGTCTACAATAGTAAACAGAGTACCATGTTTTAAGAGTACCCCCATATCCATCTCTTTCGCCCATCCAAAGGGCAGTGCGAAACAGAAATAGAACGCGCTCACGAACCAAGCCCCCTTAGGAAACATCCCTGGTTGGAACACAGCACACCGTCTCGCATTAACTTACTGCCAGTGCGGGCATCTAGCGTCTCCCTCCCTCATTGCGACATGTCCAATGAGAATTTAAATCCGAATACACCAAGGAACGAATGGGAACCCCGGCTGGCAGACTTCACTCATTCATGTCATGGAGGTATGGTGCACAACAGGCACAACAGTATCATATCAGTATTCCCGTTGCAAAATCATACGCAACACACAATAACGGCGTGCAAATAGAAACAATAGTCAGGAATTCTGAAATAGCAGTTACGCCGTCGTCTTCGTTTTTCGTTGTCACTTATACCTATGGCGTTGTTGATGTCGTTATCGTTGTGGTCGTCGTTGGCTTCGTTTTGCCGTGTCTCGTCCTCATAGTCGCGAACTCCGTTAAGCTTGATTAATTGACTTGAAAAAGCGCGACGGTCTGACCACCAACCAAAAAAAAAAATATCAGAATTTCCTTGAAAAGTTTATTTTGTTGAATTTGAAGTTTTTAAGTTGACTTATGGAAGTGTATTACGCGCCCAGTGCCACCGCATTCTCTTTAAGAGGCTAACAACTGTGAAAACACCTGTAGCATAACTCCGCAAAGTGTGCTCTCGTGGTCCATTTGTCGTCGTTGTGGTCGAAGACACACGGTGCGGCAGTGTGCTTAAGAATATAACGCGCGCGATCATGTCCGTCGAGTCGGCCTGTCAATAACTCGCGTTAATGTGCCCCAATTACCTATCTGTTAGTGAAATTGAATTATGTTTTTACTCAGTGCTTGTGTTCTTGATGGACCTTCTGCTTTATAATTTGTTTGATTGGCTATCTGGAGGGCATTTTTGGATTTTCGAAAGTAGACACCTTGTTGTAGTTGTAATTAAATAGCACTTGTAGATTGTTGCAGATATTCTTACTGACGCGGGGTGATGGAGATGATCGCTGTTGCAACTTTTAATTGGATATTCACATAATGGGACCCATATGGGCTGCGTCACTTGTTTGCCTGTTTAAAGTGTTTCCCAAGAATGATAGTCAGCCAGGGCTTTGCCGCGAGGCGCCAGGTCCACGTCTTCATCAATTAGCCGTGTCCAAACTTATTACTGACATGATTGTTCACCGCTGATCATGGCAAAGTAAAAGCAATTCCAATGCAGACGCACCTCAAGTGTAATTATCCTTTGGAGAATTTTGACGCCGAAAAATACTCTTCCGATATAAATATTCCTTAATCGCATCCAAACGCATGAAAGCCCAGTGAAATGGGTACATGTGTCTTCCCCAAGCAATGTCACCAAGGCCTTGAAATTCTCTTTCAATCAATTTTCCTTCGTCACGAAGCTTAGTGCAATATGATTGTTGCCCATTTGCCTTCGAAAAAATGTCACAACAATTGTTACCAACTTTCCTCCAGGACGAAAAGATGCATAAGTAGGTACCTTACGGTCACGGGCCTCAGTCAGTCGTAATCTCATTTGGAAGCCATGCGGCTTCCACATTAAATCAAATATAAATAAGCGTGTGACTTGTCATAGAAACTTCGCCACCTTTGGAACTGCATAAAGAACTACTAAGCTTCTCATATGTCCGAAGAACAATAGGGATCCTTTATATGAAAAAAATACTCTCAAACGCTACCGAGGCTGCATGGAAACACAAGATTCATTCAGAGTCTTGGACTAAGAATAACTGGTTTAAGTCAGTTGGGACTTCTTAACTGCTAGAAGACGTTAAAGTCAAAATTGGAAGCTGTAAAATTCTAGGAACGAAAATTTACGTCATTTGCAGGTCTGATTGTACATGTAACAATTGCGTGGCTCTACAAAATCGGCACTAAAGCAACCTCTTTCAGAACAGCTCCGGTTCGGGTGTTTTCACAACCGTTTACTTGTCAAAGTATCCATAATTCGGGGTAGTGTGCCTTAATACCCATCTGATAACGTCGAAAGTAAGCCTTTACATCCCTCATTTTTATTAACAATAAAATTGCAGTTGTAACAAAAACCTCCTTCCCAACAATCACTTGAAAATTACTACGGCGAAAAAAAGAAAAAACAGCTCCAGAAAACTCCTTTGCCAAACTGCGGAACACGCTTCCTAGGGGCGCTACATCTTTTAATAGTTTGAGTGCAGAATCAACACCTCTGTCAGTAGGTACCTCGGGGTGCTGTTGAAGCCTTGTAGGTTCGCATCTTCCGATGGCCCACTACGCTAACTCAAACGACGGCAAAACAAAATGGAAGGTTCACTTCTTGAAATGTACTCCCCAGACTTATGTTGAGATGAGATATGACTGATTAAAGAAACAGTCAGTCACCAATTTAAGCGGACAGTTCAGTCGGTTCTGTGAAGTTCCGATTACTTCAGTCTTCGGTTTCATTTTTAGGAACAACAATAAGTCAAAATGGCGGCACTTTTATGTTTCCAAAGGCTTTTCAAAACACACCGGTAAACATGCGTTTACCACTCACTTCTTTGGTAGGTAGCACCTTTCTAATGGTTAGTTTATTTTTTTCGAAAGTCCAATCCTTCCCGGTTGCTTGTTTTTTTTATTTTTCTTTCTTAAGAACTATCTTTAATGTTTCTTTCAACCTTATCGTGACTTGTAATATATAAAATTTCAAAGGGAACAAGTCATACGTATATTGTATACCTTGAACAACAAATTGCATGATTTTCGTAGTTAATTTTTATTTAGTTGAACTTTAGTTGAATTGTTTGTAAATGTTTGAAATTGAATTTTTCAGATTCCATGTTACTGTTAAAATTTTCCCAGTAAAGTTAAACAAAAAATGCAAAAGTACATAAATAATGCAAATATAATTGAAATTATGTGAAAAAAGTGAAAAAAAAGAAAAGAAAATTAAACAACAAAAATAAATAAACCCAAGTTCAAAGTTTATAAAAGTTATAAAAATAAATAAGCGCAACGCTAGAGCTGATAAACATCATGTTTGCATTACAACCAACACCGGCAATGGGAGCGGTTGTTGCTCCATGGTCTGGTTCAATGATCGACAGGATACCATCATTGGATGATATGCCGCATAAAGGTAAAGGTACGAATGGGCATTATTATGCCATGTGCATGATTCCTTGTCTTCCGTAGTTGTTATTACTTAAAACTATACAAATATATAGCGAAATACCGCTCTTATCAGAAAAAGTCAGTCTAAGGCAATAGATGATAAACTTTCCATAGAAATTTATAAACTTCTACCCACAAAATGTGTATTTAAGCTGGAAGGCCCAAATTGTTTGCTTTTTTAGAAAAATCCCAACAACACTTATCTTATGTTTGTACTAAGAAACATTGTCTAAAATAAACAAGCATTTTCCTAGTGGGACGTTAATACGCAAATTACATTAAAAAAGCTGTTTTCATCACCCAAATCAAGCCTCGAAAGTAGAATGCATTTAGGTGAGAACGTAACTATAACAACGCTTCAATGTCGCACCTTAAAAGTGGCTTTTTGGCAACTGCATTTTCACTGCATGAAAAGGCCTCCTCAATAGAAGTTAGCCTACTCTAACCTGGCCATTTGATAAAATTTCTACTTTAGGCTTGTGCCAGCATTTTCTTCTAAATCTTTTAAGCTCCGTTCAATTTTTTCCGAAATATTTACATGCACGTAGATGCGATCTAACAATGTTGTCATTACCCAAACAAAACGAACTATTGTGACTTACTTACAACAAAACTAAAATGAAGATTAAAAATGATATAGTAAGGCCCAGTGGACAAAGAAACTCGACTCTTATGGTGTGAAAGTGACGATTAGTCACATTCAGCCGTAAAAAAGTGTTTACCGTCCAGGATACTTTTTTTTAAATTCGCAATAGCTGAATATGAAATGAACTACAAAATGTTTCCGATTAAAATAAAATATTATTCTTTGGTAATTTTTTATCACATTCTCAATTAATTTCCGAATTTCTGTATTTTTCTTATTTAAGACTGCTAACTAGCTTTTACATGTAGGAAAAATGAATAAAGTCGTCCAAACCCCAACGGAAACACATCAAATTGATCAAAAATATTGTTTTACGACCTAGGCTTTCCTTACAAAAGAACCATACTCCTTTTAAAGAGAACGTTTTTCTTTTATAACTAGTAGACAGATAGTTTTAACTTTTAAAACTTTATACACATAAATGTAACCTCTATTTCGGCAATGGCATTATGCTATAAGAAAACTTAAACAAAAAAGAAAATTAACTCCAATAATTATATAAAAAATATAAATATAAAAATTATTGTCACATGTTCATTTGTTTCATTTATTTTATTTGTTTACTTATAGACAATGTCATTGCCATGAGAAATCTACAATATATGGGTACAGGAAAAGCTGCTGTGGATACAACAACGGCGGAATCATCCTCTACACCCACGCACTCCTCGTCCTCATCATCATCGTCGTCATATTTTGCGGCGACAACTTACTATCACTTAACCGATGATGAATGTATGTTGATTTATAATAATTTAAATATAATAACTATTTTTAAGAAAGTTCATATATACACAGCTTAGACATACTCGTAGGTATAGTAGCACGCAACTCGGTGTGGCGTTAGACAGATATCTATAGAAAATCAAATCCCCTAAATTGAGTGTGACATAATCTTCTTTCGGTCATCAGTTCACAACATGCCTATTCAAATTTTTTCGTTGACTCAAAACAAAAAACAAAAACAAACGACTAATTATATCATCCATCATTTTTCTATTGAAAACATATCTATTTCTATCGAACCAGGTGTGTTAAATGCCAGATACACCATATACGTATAGCTTGCAGGTAAAAAAGGGTTTCTGTTCGGTGTCTTGTATTCCAGTAGAAAATTAATCCGACACGCTGACGACACCGATTGTCTATCCCATTGGGAAATTGACCTTATTCCATATTGTTAGCAGTGCCGTCACATGCAGTAGGTCCCTTTGATATTTCCAATGAATGGACAGAAGGCAAAAAGTAAAAAAAAAATACGTCAAGTACTCCGAATATACCTGTCAACTCCTTGTCAATAATCTTACGTTGTCGGGATGTCAAGTGAAACTATCTTTTTTATTTCTTTATTGTGCTCCGATTTTTTGTGTTGAGATCTTTTTGTTGTTCCATGAAATAGATTACGGTTAACAGAACTAGCGTGTCAATTGGCTTTTGTTATGGGGTATACCTATATACCTAATTTGATCTTGCGTGTAAGTGCGGTCGGTTTTTATTGGTGTTTGTCTTTTTTGTAAGCTTGAACTTAAAACCCGAAGACGACATCCTTAGAGAAGCTCTTCAAGCTATATATACATATATATATAGTGGTAGGCCGGTCAATAAACATGGATAGTGACAAAAACAAGTTCTATATAAGCTGTATATAAAAACTACACAACCCTCTTCAACCTGATGGCACATTTCTGAACATGTCCGCTTTTCTCATACGAAACTTGATACTTTTATTCTCTCGATGGTATGGGTTGGCTGGCAGGTATGTGCGGGAAAAGTGAAATGTCCTTATGAAAGCAGCAACACTTTTTTTCTGTTAGCCACACACATGCATTTGCTTTTTTGTACCGAATAACTTTGGAATAGAAAATAAAACACGAAGCCTTATATGTGATCGAACGAACGTTTCTTTTGTTAATTTAACATGATACACGTGTACACCTTATACCAGTAATAGTGCGTGAGGAAGTCGCCTTCTTAGACACCAACCAAAACAAACGAAAGAACAACAACAACAAAAATCGAGAAACTTTTTTTACACCGAAAACCGGCTTCCAAAAGTTGAAAACTAATATTGCTCTCGAATCGCAGATATTGATACTTTGTTTCAAGGATAATGGAAATATAAAACTGGACTCGTAATATTCCCTCTGTTGGCAGTTTTATTTTTCCCAGAACCACTTTCGAGCGTCGTTGGCAAAATCGAAAGCGTTGTGCCGCCAATGGCAAGTTCTCGGTAGTTTTTCGCAATTAAACATTGTTTGACCGTTTATATAATTTGAATGGTGGCCTCTCTCTCTATCCCTTATGTAGGGTAAGGTGCGCTGACACTTGCTTCCTGCTTCTCGAATCTGTATTATAGGAACAACCTGAATTCGTTGCTTGCCACGCACAATGAAAATTGGCGTCTAATTTTGGTTATACTACCGCATCCGCCGACCAGCAATACATCGTGAAAAACGTATATCTACTGAATTTTCCGATCCTCATAAGTTCGATTCAATTTCAGAAAATAAAACCTTTTATCACATCTCCTAGTTAATGCAAAAATAATTGTTCGTACTGTGCTGCGCTGCGTATCCCCCCAAATATAAATTCTCTCTCTCCCTCTCTCCCAGCCTATTTGTTATAGTGTTAACAAGCGTAACTTCTTGTTTCAAGTTCACAGAGTCATCATTATTGTAAATGACTATGAGTGGCAAAGAAGATGTCGTTCGCTTAGTAAACCGCTTAATCGCTACAAAAACACAGGGGTTTTCTATGTTGTGTCATCGTTACAAGAGGTCTATCGGTAGTGCGTGCTGCAATTCATTTTCGCAAAAAAAAAAGGATCAAACCAACAGACAACAATAACAAATTCTATATCCAAGGGGATGTTCTTCATCCGACTGGACAATAAATTCTTCACAGTCACACATAAAACGCATCTCACATAAAAAAAATTGAAATTGAAAGTGACAGAGGGACCAATAACCATACACAAATGGATTATCCTTGTCGTTAATTATTGTTGTTATGTATTATGATTATATTTTATTAAGAAAAACCGACATTTTTCCACATTTTCGCACAATGGTACCGTCCTATTGTGCAGAGTGAAATCGTCATTCAAAAAATGATGTTTGTCGGCATCTTCTACTTGTTAAAAGGGAGTTTTCACAAATTCCTACATAGATGGATATTCCTTAGCATGGTGTAAATTTTCAAAAGGTCGAAACACACACGCACACAGATTTGAATGGTCCTCTCCTATATCCCCTGAGTGAGATGTCTCATTTTGGGCGAAATTATTTTGGCAATGATCATGGACAGATGGTCGGTCAGCAATGCATACCTGAGAGGATTATACTTCTGGTGTTGTATTTACATTTATTGGCTTGCTGCATGTCATTATCAATATTAGTGTTATTATCTCTGACAGTTGTTACTTTATTCATTCAATAAATAAAGAAATGGAAGGACTGTGTGCTGACCACCGTGTAATTGGTGTTTACATGCGGCACGCTGTAGCTGTTGCTTGATAAATAAGCAGGATAACGGACCAAAATAAAGGCATTTACTGATTTTTGTTGATGTTGTTTCGTTTTACTTGAGCATCATGAATCTGACCGCAGAATATGCCTTTACAACAAAAATGCCACACACAAAAAAATGAATATAACTTAACGGACGACTGCATGTTTTCCGTTAAAGAAAAGCAAAATATATATATATATATTGTAAGACTGACCAGCCACCCCATGCGTCCCACTTTGCGTGCCTCCCTACAAATACCGACTACACCGACGACATCGCATATTGGTTCTGGTTGAAGTGTCCGCTTTGCTGATTCCGTCTGTCGGTCGGTTCGCCTTCGCTGTCGTTGGTTTGCCCTCTCTCGCTCACCCTCGGTAACTCACTGGAGTAATTTCCAATCAACCGAATAATTCGGTGTGGCATTCTTCAAAAAACGTCAACACGGATTAGGTAGTTAGCGGTTGAAATATATCTCGGCTTTATACCAAAGAATCTCATATATAAACTTTCTTCTCCATTCTGCTGCTCGGCTGTCTATTTATGAGCACATATGGACGGGTTGCACCACGTATTGGTCTAGAAATGTATGTATAGATATACGTAGGTACATATTTGTGTTATATCCGTAAGGTTAGTTAAGCCACAACCATACAGATAAATCCGATCGTAGACAGGGGATTGCTGGGATTTTTGCATCTTCTCTCGTTGACCTTGGTATAATAATGACACCGCTTATTACTTGCACGTTGCTTAGACACTTTTTTTTTAAATTGATGGCGCTCACGTGTACCTAGGTATATGTAGTTGGGGAGTGTCAGTTCAAAAGGTCCTGGGTGTTCGTAATGAAAGCCAGTGGAATCTTGTCTTTGAATTTTGTATGAAAAGCCAACGTTTCAAATTGTTTTATGTGGATAACTTTGTAATCAGTTTTTAAAGTTGTAAAATGTTGACCAAGCTTCATTTTTTAACAGTTAAAAGCAAGCAAATACCCTAAGGGCGAAAGATTTGACAAAAACCATAATTTCCCATATACCTATTTACACATAGCACACAGGATTTAATAATTGTATCAAACGAATGATACCTATCCCCCCTGTATCGTTCTGTAATTTCGAAATTATCTGCAAACAAAATTCGTAAGCCAACACAAAAACCAACCTAAGGAAGAAAACGCTCAACCAGCGAAAACTAAAACACACAAAAATATTTTATAAACGCCTGTCACGTATATTTCAGAATTGGCAAAGCCGTGTATATGAGGAAGGAAGCGAAATGCCTGCGATAGATTGTATTCTATTTCCTGAATCAATTTCATTTTTATCTCGTCTCCGTATTTGATTTACTCCCACTTTTGCGTGTTAGATTCTGCCAGCACTTTTTAGAGATTGAATTTTCAGATGTTTTTCATTATATATTCGCGTAAGCACAACATTGATGTTATCCTTATTTGCAGGTCATAGTGGAGTAAACCAACTCGGCGGTGTCTTTGTTGGTGGAAGACCACTGCCCGACTCTACTAGGCAAAAAATTGTGGAACTAGCGCATTCTGGTGCACGTCCTTGTGATATATCCCGCATTCTTCAAGTTTCGAATGGATGCGTTAGTAAAATTCTTGGGAGGTAAGTAAAAAGCTGTTTAGCCGATTTGCGTTTTGCGCTTTAAAAATTTGGGAAAAATATTTCGGAATAGGCATAGATTTTGCGCCCACATAGAGACTAACATGGAGGCTACTCATATACCTAATCATTCCAAACATTTGCTTCCTTTTCAGATATTATGAAACGGGTAGTATCCGACCAAGAGCGATAGGTGGCTCTAAGCCACGTGTAGCTACCGCTGAAGTAGTAAATAAAATTTCGCTGTACAAACGTGAATGTCCCAGCATATTTGCGTGGGAAATTCGAGATAGATTATTGCAGGATGGGGTGTGTACAAACGACAATATTCCAAGTGTAAGTATATACAAACACATATTACTCTACATAATTTCTAAACGGGGGCCATAAAATCCACGTATTTATACTTTAACCAAATTATATTTATTTAAAAAATGGCATTTAAAAAAAATAATAAGAGCAACTAAATATTTTTAATAATCATAGTAGAATGGCTAAAATGTTGACATACCATTGGTAAAAATGTTTGCTGGATCACATGAACAACACAGGTTTATTATTTAAAACACTCGAGGGTGATTTTTGTTACTAAGAAATGGGAATTTTCTAAAGAAACTAACACTTGCGAAGGACTTTTAGTAAAGGAAGGAATTTTTTTGAGAAATTAACACTTTTTCGACTATGGCTATAAAGAAATTGATTCCTAAAGGGTAACACTCGCGAGGGACTTTTAGGAAGGGATTTTATTGAGAAATTAACACTTTTTTGACTATGGCAATAAAGAAATGAAATATAATTCTAAAGGGTAACACTCGCGAGGAACTTTTCGCAAAGGAAGGGATTTTATTGAGAAATTAACACTTTTTTGATTATGGCTATAAAGACATGAAATAGATTTCTAAAGGGTAACACTCGCGAGGGACTTTTCGCAAAAGAAGGGATTTTATTAAGAAACTAAACTAACAATTTTTTGACTATGGCTATAAAGAAATGAAATAGATTTCGAAAGGGTAACACTCGCGAGGGAAATTTCGCAAAGGAAGGGATTTTATTAAGAAATTAACACTTTTTTTGGACTATGGTTATAAGGAAATTGTTTTCTAAAGGATAGCACTCGCGAGGGACTTTTCGCAAAGGAAGGGATTTTATTGAGAAATTAACACTTTTTTTGATTATGGCTATAAAGACATGAAATAGATTTCTAAAGGGTAACACTCGCGAGGGACTTTTCGCAAAAGAAGGGATTTTATTAAGAAACTAAACTAACAATTTTTTGACTAT
Organism: Cheilosia pagana; assembly: GCA_936431705.1. Lineage (NCBI taxonomy): Eukaryota > Metazoa > Arthropoda > Insecta > Diptera > Syrphidae > Cheilosia > Cheilosia pagana. The sequence goes on from OW386171.1 coordinate 5,578,395, forward strand.
GGCTATAAAGAAATGAAATAGATTTCGAAAGGGTAACACTCGCGAGGGAAATTTCGCAAAGGAAGGGATTTTATTAAGAAATTAACACTTTTCTTGGACTATGGTTATATGGAAATTGTTTTCTAAAGGATAGCACTCGCGAGGGACTTTTCGCAAAGGAAGAGATTTTGTTGAGAAATAAATTTTTTTTCGACTATGGCTATAAAGAAATTGATTTCTAAAGAGTAACACTCGCGAGAACTTTAAGCAAAAAAAAAAAAAAATTTACTCGCGAGGGAAAATTGCTTTCAAGACAGATGGAACGAAACTAGTTTCCGAAGGTGTGTTTTTTTTCTTTTTGACATTCTAGCGAGGGATTCTTAGCAGAGAAAGAGAATTTCACACAAAGTGTATCAGTCGAGATTTATTCGGGAATTCTCTTAGGCGGAATAGAGTTAGATATATTATTTTTAAATACCTACGCGCACTTTTGGAAACCTGCAACGGAAAAATCAAAATTAGCATTAATGAAATATAAATAATAGAATAATAATTGTAGATGGTTAAATGTTTATAGCGCACAAGCAAATCAAAGTTTAAGCCTACCAAAATTGACGAGGCGACTAGCGCATTTGGGTCATAACATTTGTAGCGTCCCTACCCTAAACCTGTAGCTAATAACTACCATTGTGCATATAAGAGAGAATCTATTTGTTTTTAATAAATGCAACTTGCTACAGTTTTCGGAAAATTGAGAAATTTCTTAATTTGACTGTCTGTCATCAAGACATCAAAGCCCCCACCTTGCCAGCCCACGCAGGTCGAATTTTATTTTGCCGGCCGTACCTACATAATATTATAAAAATGCCCCGACAAAGCGAAATGAGAAAATAAATCAAAATCAAAAAAGATGTATAACAAAGTGTGTGTATGTATAATCAAAAAGGACAACATCAACCAGCAAGAAAAAAATGCAAACGAGTTATTCACTCGTGAAATTTTTGTTGTCCGTTTATTGGCTTAAGCTTTCTTTTTTTTCCGCTCGTTCTCGTCGCACACTGAAAAAAATGAATTGGAAAATTCAGTGGCAAAAGAAGGAAGAAAAATGTCACCCCCTGGCCCTTACCACAAGAAAAGCGGTCTTTTGGCCGGGCACCGCCACCGAGTGTACAAAAGAAAAGTAAATACGAAAATAAAAGAAATTGTTTTTTTTTCCTCTTTTTCCTTTTTGTCCTTTTTATGAGAATTGCATAGAGTTGGGTGTAAAGTCGGAATAATATAATTCAGTCGTGCGATCATTACGTAATAATGTGTCTACCATTTTCGATGGGCGGATGCTCCACTCAACGCTCAATGGTGTGGCGGCGGCGATGAGGGTGAAGCAACGAATTATCATTTTGTTTGATTTTCGCTTTTGTGTCTCATTGCTGCAAGGAGTCTTTTTTTTTTTTGGTTAGTTGTGTCTTGTGTCGCATTTTAAATATATTCACCCTTCATTTAAAGGACGAAGCAAAAAAAAAAACACCGAGAAAAATCAGAGAGAAAGAAAAAATTGAATAAGGAAAGGAAGCACAAAATAAAGTAAATGGGTGATGATGACGGATGGGCTGATGGACCCCAACAAAAAGTTTCAATTATTTATACTTTCCCTCATTACGCCACCTAAAGGCGGCCCTTACCACCAATGCCATCTTCGGGACATGTTTGTGAAGGAACTGAATGAATAGTCACAGCCTCACAGCTCACAGGGAGGGTTCGGTTTCTTGGCCATTTTTTTTCTCGTCGTTAACTGAGTGTATAAACTCTTGTCACACATAAAGAGACCACGAAGACGACAAAATATTATTTACACATTTGCGGGTGTTGGATAGTGTGGGTGATATTGTTGGCTAACCAAACCACCCCCGATTGGGATGTGTATTTTATGGTCTTCCTGAACGGAAGCAATCATTAGGAAAAGAGCACTCTTCAATTTTTCATCAATATGTATGTATGTTCTTGTTTCATTCCTTCTTTATAGGTTTCATCAATAAACCGAGTTTTACGAAATTTAGCCGCACAAAAGGAACAACAGCAGCAACATCCCTCGAGTAGTCAAGGCGGCCCTGGGTCCGTGGGCGGTAGTGGAGGGGCCAACAGCACTAGTGGCGGGCAACAGCAACAAACATCAACTCCATTAAATTCCGCCGGCAGTGTGGGCAGCAATAATTGCAATGGAGGATCGGTCGCCACCGGCATCATTGATGTGGGCAGTGATTCTGTATACGACAAATTACGTTTACTAAATGGCCACCATCACAGTCACACGCATGCGCACAATCAGAGCGCCCAAGCGGCTGCAGCTGCAGCAGCCGCAGCTGGATGTTGGCCACGGGCTCCACCGTCTTGGTATTCGACTCCATTGAATGGAAGCTCACCTTTCCCGTCGTTGCAGCCTTTAAGTCCAAGCGGTACCTCAGTCGGCTCGACGCTGGGCGTTGGTAGCTGTTCAATTACACCGGAAGATATACACTTGAAAAAGGGTAAGTTTAAGCAAATCTATATACCATTACGTCATTCACTTGTACTCCCTTTTGATGTAAGCGATATCCCGCAAACGAACGATGAAACATGAAGCAGTGCGCACACAAAAAAAACATAATATTGAACTCTGATTTCATTCTGGTTGTGCGGTTAGAATGGCGCGCGTGAAAAACCTTATCGTATTATGTTACTGCAGTTAAATAAAAGCAGCAATGTTGTTTTGTATATTTTTTGTTGTAAGGTTTATGCAATTTAAAGTGATTAGTTTTCTGACCCATGATTTTGAGTGTCATCGGTAGATAGTAGAAGGTGAAATCTAAGGTGACTAGACAGGGGTTAGTTTAGAGGAGGCTCCATTTGGAGTGGCATACGTTACGTTTCTAAATAGAATCATTAGTCAGTTGGGGGACGGTGCATTTTTTTGTGAAAATAGCTAAAATATCCAAGCAAATGTCTGTCAATTCAAGACACCCTCATGTAAAGTCTTTATATTCAAATGCCTTATGCCGCCTGTCCAAAAGAGTTTGTATCGCCTTGGGCCTAACCAAATTTACACTCACAAACGACCAACGACTAAGTCAGAATCAGAAACAGGCGAACATAAGCCCCTTCGAGCAAAACTACACCTCATCTCATCTTGTAGAGATTGTAATCGGATTGAAATATCATTCCGTGCAGTTTTTTATACATATTTATCTAACAAATGAGATTCTTACAGGTTACAACAATGTTTTAGATTAGATTAATCGAATTCTTGTACAAAATGTATCCCTCTCTGACCCAAGGGTTGGAAAAAGTTCCCAACACACAATTTCAACCCCCAGCTTCGTTCGGCACACATCCATGGTATACATAAGCGTCAACCGCCCGATCAAATTGTGTTGCTTTGAATTATACAGAGCGAAAAAATATCGGATTAGTTATCTGTCAGCGATAGGTATCTAAACTGGAATAGAATGACATGGATAGAAATTAAAGATGCTCATGGTGTGCCTGTGCTGTTGGTGTGCTGCTGTCACCACTGCTCTTACTCACAGCGAATTTAAACGATGATAGGATTAAATGGAATTTCGTGTGTAAATAACCTTAAGGGTATTTTCGAGGGTAATAACGACATGGTAGTTGAAGTTTGATGTTCTGGGATGTGGTTAAGTTTACTTAATCTGTTTTTGTTAATTTTGTGTTAATTTTGCGGCCAAAGGGGTGGGGGCGGGTAGGTGAATTGGAAAAATCTGTGGCTCACAGGCAAAGTAGCTAGAGGTGGATGTTGATAATTTCTGTTTTGAATTGTAATGGCAAACGGAACAGCGTAGTTATGGTAGTTATATGTTAAGTGGGTTTTGCTCAGTCTTCCAATGTTGATCGTTTCTCCGTTTCCTGCGTTTCCTTTTGTGCAAATTCGTATGGATGATTACTTATTTCTATATAAATTCAGCACAATGAATCCGTTAGGATTCGAAATAATACAAACTCTCACAAAATTTAATGAGCCAAACAATTTACATCGCCCTAACGATTAAGTCCTTAAAATGACTCTTAGTCAAGGTTTCACGAATGGTAAATTTGCATACCAACAACAAATGAGCAACATCGATCAAAAACAGACTAAACTACCTTAACCCGACCGAAATTGTCTTCAATCACCTAGACAATGAAACCGAAACCCCAAAAACAACCACCTTCACAGAGTCGTAGTTGAATTGTTTTCACACAATCCCCAATGTTACGATTAAGCAAATTTACAATAGTCTAGGTAGGTCTAGGTATATCCTCCTCCTGCGAATGAAATAGGAAAATCCACCCCTACCGTCAAACTTTTCCCAAAAACCACAAATCCAAGGCGTAAAGTTAAACACACCCGGTTGATGGTGAAAAGGCTCCCTAGAGAGCTACTGCTTTCTGCTCATTTGCTCACTGCGTCCAATTACATCATAAGGTAATACTCGATTATCATCACCGTTACACCACCCCTCTCCCTCTCTCTCGCTATAGATAGAGATATTGCCTTTTTTTGCATTCCTTTGATTTCAACCCCTGGGTGTGATTTTTTTTTCTTTTGCTACGAATCAGCGACTATAAATCGCACGCACTTGTGAATCTCCCGAATCCACAATCTCGGTCAAAACACTGCCGTATACAATTTTCTACTTCTATCGCCATTTTATTTCTTGAATAAGAAAAAGAAATGTTTATCCTGAATAAATAATTTCAATTTTTACGGCAAGAAAGGAATGAAACAATATAATGCAAGAAGAAAATGTCCTTTGTGTGTAGGGAGTGAAATTTAGAATTTTAAATCTGAATTGATTTCAAGCAATGATGCCGGTCCGAAACGTGACATACACGAATGGCACGAAATTGTATTGTGTGGAAGTTTTTTTCTTCTATTTTTTTGTAAGATATTGTTTACGGGTGGTTGAGTTTGGGTTCGAGTTTTGTTGGTAAATAAGTATTTTTTCTAGCCCTTTTTCTTCCTAACAAAGATTTTTAACAATGGCCAAGGTATATTATTTTTATTGAGAATACATTTTATAAACGATTTCAAACTTGGTAGATAAAGGTTTTCAAACAGTGAAAGTAGACTTGCAGAAAAAATATAATTAAATGCATCAGCTAATTGTAGCCCCCTCACATCTGACCCGGCTTAAAAGGCACCCCTTAAATATCTATAAAGATACATTTTATCTTTAAATACAAAATACTAAACACACTCGCGTATGAACGAACAATACAATGTCTAGATAAAATGCTCCTTTGCAGGGAAAACAAAACGTAAAACGAAAATGAAAATGAACTATACAAAAACAAAATATGACATAAAAGATAGGAGCAGAACAAAACAGAGCAAAAAAAAAGTATAATAATAATACAGGAACGGGCCAACAGCAGCACAAACTTTTATATCATTTTCTTATCACAAGTTTCTGCTTGAATGACTTAGACTTTTCCGCCTCCTGTGTTCATCGGTTGTTGCCGTCGGTGGCCTCTTCTCCTTCCCTAAAAGAATCGTTTCATCCTCGAATGTTGAAAGTGTATTTTGTATATTTATAGTAAGCGATTGGGATGGGCAGCCTTTTCTGTTAAAGATAATTTTATTTTTTGCCATAAACAAAGGCCAAAAGGCCCCCTTCCTTCCCCCAAACAGACAAGTAGTGGGGTTTTGAGCCATCTTTGGATTTGGATACTTTCTGTTGTAGCTAGTGAAGTGTGTTTTCAACCCTTTCTTTTTAGTGGAAATAAGTATTTGAAGTTTGTAGGTAGCCACTCGGCAGAGTTAGTTCACTTTATTTCCCAGATTTAGGGTATGGGTTGTCATATGAAGTCTAAAAAAGTCAATCAGCCAGCGACTATAACTGCCGCTCTTTTTCTATAATTTATAAAGAACTCGATGGACACCATTCGGATGAGACTGGCTCTGGGGAAGGCGACAATTCGAATGCTGGCTCAAATTTAGGCGCCAACGATGACGATCAAGCTCGACTGATTCTCAAACGAAAGCTGCAACGCAATCGTACATCGTTTACTAACGACCAGATTGACAGTCTGGAGAAAGGTAAGCAAGTCGAGCGGCAATAATGAGGATTTAAGCAAACGAAACAATATCTCTCCACAAACACAATATAGAGTTTGAAAGGACGCACTATCCGGATGTCTTCGCCAGAGAACGGTTAGCAGCAAAGATCGGCTTACCCGAGGCGCGTATTCAAGTTTGGTTTTCGAATCGCCGCGCGAAATGGCGACGGGAGGAAAAGCTTCGAAATCAACGCCGTACTCCGAATACAACAACCGGTGGAAATGGTGGTGCTATTGGTGTCACAAGTAGTGACAGCGGAAGTGGTGCAAGTGGATTAGCAAACAACGGCCCTGGTAGTAATGGAACTAATGGCACCCCTACCGGTGGTAAGTTTACAACTAATAGCAGTCAAGCATTTCAACTCTACTCTGCTCTTTGCTGTAACACAGCTACAATGACAGACCTAACTCCGCCACCAGATCACCAGTCGCAGGGCAGTAGAGGTCTGCTCGGCATTGGTAATAGCCATCACCTTTCATCCGTGCCATCATTATCGCCACGCTTGAATCTGAATAGTGGATTCAGCAGTACAATGGGTGCTATGTATTCGACCGTTCATCATCCTCCAATGCCGATGAGTGACTCATATAGGTAAGCTGCACTTTCGTCTTCGTCACGCCACACTCTATGTCTATGCTATATAATTATTGTCTTTTGGGGGTGTTTTCTCGTGTTTTTTTTTTCATTTTCAGTCCAATGACATCGATGGCCTCATTTACGCATCCATCAATCACTTCGATGCCGTCATCGCCAAACATCGGTATAGTTCCGTCTGGTATATCATCGGCAACAGCTACTAGTTGCTTGCAGCAACAACAACGTGATCTCACTCCACCCTCGCTGTATCAGTGTCACATGTCGCTTCGTGGACCTATCCCACCACCTGTTGGAGGTTCATTCTCTTCCCATCACTCCGCAGGCGTTGGTAGTGGGGGCGGCGGTGGTGTCTCTGGTGGAGGTTCATCTACTCCGGGTTCTGGTATTCCACCATCGCCGCTGTCGCACCCATCGACGCCAACACACCCACATCCAGCAGCCGCTGCGGCAGCTGCCGCCGCAGCCGCTTATGATTCACTCGGCCTGAGCGGATATGGTCCCCCACCGCCGCCACCACCAACAGTACCTAGTGACGCTCGCCACTCACCATGTAGTCCACATCAAGGCTATCAAATGGCTGGCGGTGGCTCCCTACAGGCCAGCGGCTATCCGTCCAGCGGCAACAACAACAACAGCAGCACAGGTAAGCAGTTCTTTGCCTCATGTTTCTATTCCCCCTGGGTCTAAGATGCTCTTGTCGAAAAGGGAGAACTTCATTGCATTCAAAGTTTTAACGAATTTAAAAATGTATCTAATGTATGTATGGTTGTGCAAAAAGAAAATTTTACACAAGGCACAAATGAACACAATATCCAAAATGTATCTATGATTCGATTTACTGCCATGTCTATAATTTTTTCTGTGTTTTTGTTTTTATCTACTCGTATAAGCTTTTTGTTTAACCTTTAACACCTGCAGCTATGTCATCCAATCCACGCAGTCTTAGTTACAATGGTGCTAACAAAATATTGCACAAATACAATAGTCTATATCTATTTCTCCATATATTTTCCATAAATATATACAAGCACATATATATATTTATATATAAATTTGTTGTTATTTAATAATGAAAACTAAAAATTAAAAATAAATAGATATTGGTTTAGGGATTGGGCTTAGATTTTCTGTTTCATTTTAATATCGCATAAGAGAGATGTACATATCGATTGTAGAGAATATGTAAAAAATTTATATATATAATAATACTTCATCCAATACAACAAACAATGTCCTCAATTTAAATTATTAAGAAAAATCATATAAGAAAAAGACGTATTTAATTTGTACCTTAATATAGAGCCATTAATATGCATAAAAAACGGTTTCCTTTCCCTTCTCGGACGACTTATTTATTCTCAAAACTTAAAACAAAACAAAAAAGCCATGCTCAAAGCGTAAATTAATTAAAAAAACATCCAGCGTAACTTTTATAGAAAGCTAAAGATCAGTGTTTTAAAAATTAAAAAATAAAAATATTTTGTAAAACAAAAGAACCCCACTTTAGAGTTAAATTTACATACTAATATTTATATCAATATAATTGTTGTAAAAAGTGACACTCGAAATTTAATATATAAACTTTAAGTGAACTAACTAATTCAAACAAAAAAAGACCTATAAAACTATAGAAAAACTTAATTTAACGAAATATTTCAACCACAGAATACACATCAAAATCTTTTTTGTTTTTTTTTTATTTCCTTTTTTTCGATTGGATTTTAAGAAAGAAATTAAAAAAAAAATTATATAAATTGCCATAAAAAAATAATTTTACTCAATAGTTAATGAATAATATTTAACAAAACATGATTGTGTATTAAAACTAAGTAAGAGCACTCAAACTAAACTAAAAAAAAAAACAAAAAAAAATATCAATACTACTTAAAAAAAATAAATTAAACAAAAAAATATTTTAAAAACTAATTCTTCCGGCTTTTTATTTTCGCATTAAGTAACATTTCTACCACCCTTCCAGACCTTCGGTTCTCTTATCACAGTGATTTCTGATCTCATCTAAAGATAGTGCACATCGTTTCGTGTGACAGCGGAACAAATTAAAAGTGCACACACGCTACGCATACGCCCTTCGCCAGGCATGACATCTTCATCATCACCTCATCCTTGTGCGCCAAGGGAGGCAGAAATAAAAATCTGGTTTAATACTTATATATCTGATGAGCGCAACGAGAGATAGCAATCGTTTTCGGGTTATATGAGTTTTTGATATAGTTGGCTGGCTGTAGTCAGTTCCTTTTAGTTTGTGTGGGTGTCTACATTATCGGGCTATAAAGTTATAGTGTCCTTCATGTCAAGCTACTGTCAGTCTCTTGCTTATAATGTGTCTCGGCATAAAATGGTAATTACATAGTGATTAGGATTTCCCTTTTTTACTTCCATCAACCCCCTTATGGATGCTGGATATTATGTGTTTTGACAATTTGGTCTGAATCGTCAGTATCAAGAGTAAGGGTGAGTCTTGTATTCTTTTTTTGTTCTTTTTCTCAATTTAGGTTCACTGTCAACTCTTTGGAAATGTGTCCCAACAACAGGTATACACAGAGTAAATGAAAAATGTCGAAATCTGCCAAATTTCACAATCAATACGGTTAGGCGACTTGCGGCTTTTAAACGATCAAAAACGATAATGAATAATTAGTTAAAACCGAAATTGTTAGTATTCAAATTGCTATTCTCTCAAGTACTACATCAACAGAAAATGATTTCCAATGCAAACTGAAAGTCCTGCATGCGAAAACTTTGGAGAAAACAGAGTGAAACGAGGTTAGGAATCTTAAGCATTAAACCGATTTAGCAAACAAAACAAATCGGTAAAATATTAGTTGTTCACTAATTACTCGATTCGTGTCCAGAAACCCATTGCAAGCCCACTGATCGCTTAAATCAAGTACTGACTGACTTCATCAAACATCAGCAGCGCCACACAAAACATCCACTTATCTGCAGGACTGTTCCCCTTCCCATGGCAAGTTGCCGAAAATTACACCCGAAGAGGTCTCCGGTCTCCCATCGACACACACATTAAAGCCACTTGAGGTGTTATTTATGATCGATGAAATATTACGAAACGATTTATCTGGTTCTCAAAATTAATTGACAAACAGAAGCCCACAATAGAACACGATGACACCCAGCAGTCGTCACCGAACGAATCCTTGAATGAATGAATGTGTTATATACACAAGTATTTGTATTCTCGGATGATGTTGCTTCCCTCGTGTCCTTTTTACCTGCTTTTGTATGGCCGCTGCAGATGCTTGTTAGGATGCACTTTTGTTAGATCTTTTCGTATACTCGCTTGACATGAATGTTGTTTGTTACGCACAAAGGAGACATGATATTTATCGTGTCCTAATGACAGTGTTAGTCACCCATTGTGTGACATCGTTTAACAAATGGCTTTACACTATTGCCAGGGTAATTAAGTGGGACTTTATTAATGTCTACATGTGTATAGTTTTATAGCTTTTGTTATACGCGCGATTTTGACACGATTTCAAGTACGTACACACATAGTTTTGTTTAACGTTTATTCCAACACACAAAGCCAAAAGGATGGACGGCGAAAATATAAAACACACAGAGTTAAGTCTTATATGGCAGCATTTATTTCCCGTCCCCATTACTACTCGCAATCCCGATGGAAGGAAACAGCCAACCCTACACATTTCAGCACCAGAAACAAGCTTCCGTCGGGAAAAAAAAGGAAAATAAAATGGAAAATCGTTTGTGGAATCATTCTAGTGGAAAAAATTGCAATATGTGTATACTCCCTATGTACGTATATTTATTTACATCGTTGGTAACGACCACGGTACGGTACGGAACATGTTATATACTTGTAGGGTACAAAAGGTTACTCTCTCATTATGTATACGCATGCTAAGCGGATAGAAATTTAATTTCGTTTATTTTTCTGATCATATTGATCAGGAAATGCATGGGAATAAGCGAGAAAACAATGATTATAGGGACGAGAGAAGGTGGTGAAAACTCAAACAAAATTTACCAGTGTAAGAAAAGGATAGGAAAAGGTTATACACGATTGTTGGGAGAAACACAACTGGTATGCCTTAGGGGACTTACTTGACAAACTCAAACCGACTGATTTTTATATATACAGGGTGTTATAGTTAAGGAAGTCAACTGAAGACTCCTCTGAACTTCATATAATGTAACTCAACTCGGTGTTAACTGTTCGCCCTTCAAACTTTCTTACATTCATAATACTTTTCCTCGGTTTCGGAAAATAAAACATTCAAAAACAAAACAGTCTTCCCGCCTATAAATCACACTCCCGCCTATTGACAAAAATGTATGTTAAAAAAAAATCAACGAAAACTGACAAGCAGAAGAGAGGGCCTAACCACCCACAAAACATTTCTGTGCAAGAATCATCCATAAACGTGTTTCACGCTATACAGTTACACTGCTACGTAAATAAAACGTTACCCCATCCCAACAAGCAGAGCCAACATCCAAAAATTGCACATCCTACAATATCCGCTTCCCCCACGGAACTGTAGGAAATCCGGTCAAATCATCTGCCGCATCCATTTTTTGGGCAAAAATGTTAAATTTTCAATTAAATTTTATAAAATACAGTTAACTAGCCGATAACTTCACGAAAAATATACAAAATCCCAGTTCCCGCACATTACAAATTGTAAATTGCAGCATTTAAGACAATCACCGAGCCCTAGCGCTCCGCTGGCAATGCGAAATGAAAACTCAACCAATTTTCATAGCCAGCGGCTAAATTATTGCAGAAATATCATTAATAATAACAAATGAATATTCTTACCACATTTATTCAACAATATTCGGCCATCTAACACTTTAGAACAATAAAATAAACTTTGAACAACTTTTCATTTCACTTGCACAAACTTGATTGGACGAAAGAAAGATGGCGGCCTGCCATTTAGCACGTGCGATCGAATGGCATGCTACACAATGCACGGTTTCCGCGGTGTGACGTCGTATAGATCGAGTGCGGTTGATATTTCGTTTTTTTTTTTAAAGACAATTGTAATTGAATTTTATAGATGGTTTAACACATATTGGGGTAATTTGTTCTATTGTGCCCTATACAATATTAAAATGGAAGGCTAGAGATAATTTTTATTTGTTATTCCCATGTTGGTTTAAAAAAAAAACCCACAACAGCTGCGTTGAAATGAAAATCAAAATACCTACGCATTTTCTTTTACAATTTTCAAGAGCAAAAATAAAGAACAAATGACAGAAAACAATAATGACAAAAATGGCGTGCATGATTTTAAAATCTAAAAAGAACAATTAAACTGCTCGTTCTTCAGTACCGTAGTTAATGACAAATTAAATTCTCTTTCATGTGTCGCAACCCATCGAAAACCAAATCAACGGAGCTAGTATTACAAGAATGTCATTCGTTTGTCAATAATGTGCTTCATGGCATACTTGCGTGCGGGTGCCGCTCCCCCGATTATCATCAACCTCAAACAACATAACCGCATCAGCGTAACCACAGGAATATAACACAAGCCCCATCTAACCATCAAAATCACACCAACGAATACCACACAAATTTGTTCTTCTCCCTCATCCTTCCAGCAGTCTCCCTGTCCTCGCATGCATCGGCAAATGTTGGACTATTGCATTCACTGCTGCAGAGAAAAACGGAGGTATTCTTTTGTTTTTGATGCTGCTCCGATTGAATTCACTTTAATAAAAAAAAGAACACTGCTAACATTTCAAAGAGCCTCCGAAGCGAGAAGGACTCTCCACAGCTATTCATTACACCAACCACCCAACCCATCCAAACCCCCAAACAAAGTATACCAACTAATAAAATTGCCTGTGGTCGTCACTGCTCGTCGGAGGCATCCTTCTTCTCACACTCTTACGGGAGCACACTTCTATGCTCCCACAACGTGTGTCAAATTCGTCCGTTTTGAGTTTCCTACCTTATGTAGGACTATAGCTTGCATGCTTTTTGCTGAATGTGGTGTGTGCATCGTGCGGTTATTATGAAATTCAAAATGTGCCTTTGAATGTAGAAACATCCACTGGCCATTTGTATACCTATAGATACAACATGCATGTATATCGGCTGGAGCGCACAGCTCCCTACAAAATCCATACTGCAGTGTTTCGAATTTCGATTCAACCAATTAAGATAATGCGCTATTATCCGGGCTTATTTTGGCAGGTGGTAAGACGAAATTTGCATAAAATGACGACGACATCGGCACATGTGAAACATGCCTCCTGTCCGCACCCACGCTCCCTTTATATTGCTAGAACCACTTGCCCCCCGTATATTTCACAATAATCCAAATCCCGTCGTCGAATATTTAATGTAGGCACATAGTTTATAAAAGAAATAACGGATATTTTATTTGCTTTCATTTTCCAAATGAGTTGAGCCAAGACGGGAGAACCAAGAAGGATGTGATGAGTGTTTTTGAAATGGATTTCATGGATTGTGATTATCTCTGCCGAAAAGGAGAACACACAACCCTGTACCCGTGGAAGGGGGGCCATCGAAGTGGGGGCATAATTATCAGTTGAGTGAACACAAAACGATGCTTAACCGATGTGGTCTTTTGAAGTGAAATTTTTGTTCTTTTTTCCCTGTGTCGTTTTGAATGAAGCAGTAGCAGAGCTAGGTGTGTATACATGTTACAATACAGATACTACTGGATTATCAGTTGGGTTGGCATCGAAATTTAAAAGGAAAATATGTAATCACAAAACTGTCTGGCTGAGGCCTGAAGTCGTGTCCATATTCTAGGACCCTTTAGTAGGCACGCAGTTTGGAGAACTTATCACTTTTTTTCCATCGAGTCCCTCTATCCTCTAAATGTCTCTATACCTATTATTAACTAAAAGCCTCCTTATGCGATGCTTAGCTATCGGTGACAGAGAAAACAGCACACACAGGAAAAAAAAACAGCAGCATTACACAACAAACACTTCAATTTCAATGCCAACTGGTAAAAGCAAAATATTCAGCAATCAAAAACAGTGGGTGGCAGTAAGAGCTTTGTTTTAAGTCGCCCCTCTTAAATAAAGGGTATTGCCATTGACATCTCCCTGATGTGCTGCGATGCACACCCAAGGAGCCATTGTGTATATGAGAGGGTATAAGGTATATAATTAAAAATAACATCGGCATTAATGCATATGACTTTTATTAAAAGTACCATAATCATAATCAAAATCATTGACATGTTGTGAAAGTGTCGCGTCAAAAGGACCACCCGCTGGAGAAAAGTTAAAAGAGCACCAAAATCACTCACCATCAGCAGCCAACACGGGAGTGAGTGATGCATATGTGCGCTTTTTGAGAAAACCGACTGATTGAATGGAATACCCACTCTTCATATACAAATTGGTCCGTCTACATTTATATTGTTGCTAGGGTTTATTTTTAAGAAAGAGCATACAAAATAACTACTGTCAGATAGATAGATAGTGGTCCTTTGAAGAAAAAAGCTTCCAGGTGAAATATTGAAAATGTCAATACGGGCTTTCGCGAACCGCGATTAGTTTTGATTTAACTTTGATTCCCACGATTCCCACCTTTCTTCGGTCAGGTTTCAAAACAAAGACCAGCATTTTAATATCTTTAGCGAACAATGCGAAAGAAAAATGTCTGCGACCCTTTTTAATCGATTTACTTCCGTAAAACAACTCAAATTATGAAATACATATGTTGTGACCCCTTACAGGAACCTCTACCTATAACTGGACCCATTTGTGTGTAATACCTCAGTTCGACTATTATAATTGACGATGCAATAAAATTACAAAACACACAAATATACCAAAAAAAATCTTGACTCGCCGTATGTGCCAATAAATGTCACACAATAGACGGAACAATCGTACACACAGCATGGGATGTCAATGTCCCCCTGTCATTCAATATATTTTTACTTGCACTCACTTTTCTTCTATACATATATTTCTTGCTCCGAGAGTATTGAACATTGAAAGGATAGCTAAAGGAAATATAATGAAATGCAAGAGAATAGAAATCAACGAATCCTTAACAGTGCTCGACAATAGTATAATGTGTGCGACCGACCTTTCAATGTGTTTTATGAGTCCCGGTGTCCTGTCGCGAGCGCGCAATCTGCTGTGCGAAAGTTGGACGTTTATTTTTTTGTTATTTTTTCGAAAAGTCTTGTACGAAAATGTTGCACACGCTTATCACTATTTTCCACACATGCGGCTACTAACCTTTTACAATAGGTAATTTTTTCTTGTAATTTTACGCATTATCGCCGACCACCGTTGGTCTATTAAAATGAAAAATAAATACCACAAAAGGAAAATCAATGCATAGGCATATGGGAGAGGCATGGGATTCTATTTTCACAAATCGCTATCGCACCAAACTCCTTTCGTGCGTCGTGTTGATGACAGGCTTAGCTTAGCTATATAGCAAAATCAAAGTCAGCTAATGCAACATTCGCCCTACGATCAATTAGTTTCCACATGAAAAAGCTGAAAATTACAGCCTAATCTCCCTTTTGCGTTTTCCCCTTTTACATAGAGTTTTTTTTCTTTTCTTGTTTTTTTTTCTGTCGGTAAAGCGCATTTATTACCACGCCAGAAAGGGGTGTACCAAACTTTGTATAGGTACCTACATAAATTCCAACAATCACTTTTCTTTAACTGAAGGCTCGACGCTTGACCAATTGTAGTCTGTGCGATGTCTTAATTTCAATATTAGAAATGCACGTGTAACAAGAAAGGGACACATGACGAGCATTTCAATCATTTATTGCACAACACTTAGGGAGTAGCGCACCAACAGCTATATTGCAAAAAAGGGGTTTGTTTTGTGGTCAATTTCACCAGCAACTGCCATCAATTGTTCTGCATGTTCTGATGGTCTCCCTCTACTGGCAAATTGTCCAAAGAGGCTTGTTGGATACCTTATTTTTAGGAAGTGCTCCTGATGGCGTGCTAAAGTGCCAAAATTGATTCAAAAACAGCCCAGTCCTGCAAAATCGGTGTAAAAGAATGAGCTACGGTCATTGAATTGAATGAATTTGAATAAATCAACAAACACATTTTCAACACCGAATTTTTTGAAGGAAACGCCGTTTTCTTTAAGCGTCAGCCTTATATCTTTAAGCCAAATGAGAAGTTCGAGTCCACGGAGCGGAAAAACAGAAGTCAAAAATTACAACACCCCCTTTCAAAATATACGTGAGTGACAAATACATTTCCAAGAACATTAGCGGCAGGTGGAATTCCTGACAGTGTTGGTCGCAGCCTTTGATTAGGTTACTTAGCGCGGGCCACCTAAAAATTATACGTCGGCAATGATTTTTACTGTAATTTACTTTTGTTGACACACAATCAAATTCAATCATAAACACATGTAAACACGTTCTTTAGTTCGCACCCTCCTGTTGGTAAAATTGTGACTTCAAGTGCCCAAATATTTACCAGCAATTTTGAAGCAGCGTTCTCTTTCTCCTCTTCAATATTGTAGGTATAAAGTTGCGTGCAATGTTAATCTTCAATTTGTTGTTTCAATACTAATGGAAAGGCAAATAGCATACACAATAAATCCCAGCACTAGAGTTGCAAAATTTAAATTAATACGCTTGTAATACCTATATATACTCTCGATAGGAAAATAGGGGTTGGTTCCGCAGCACATCATCAGAACTCACCCCGAAAATCATATCATATTTAATATTCCACTTAAAAATCCTCTCAAGTGTCCTTAAGCCGCCTAGGATTGAATATGAAATTCAATTTCTTTTTCCCAATAACAACAACCAAGACGATTACGACAACGACAACGAACGACCCAACGCACGGAGGAAGGTGAAACTTTTATAATGTTTTTGTTTTCATGTACTTCACTTCATTACTGAGCACCAAACAATGTTTCATTGTGTAACCTTTAAAATGGTTATATCAATTTCATACAGGCAGTAGCAGTAGCAGAATGGAATCGTCCTGCTGGTATTTTATATTTTATCTATAGATTAAAATATGGTAGGTATGGTGTCACTGCAAGATATGCGATGACGATGATGATGATGATGATGGTGCTGACGACTCGAGACCGGATTAAAGAGTAATAAATTTAATTTGTAAATATGCAGCACTGCAAAGTCGGGGTGTAGCGTATACCTATACTATATATATACGAATTTCGTTCTCCGGCATTTAGATGAAATTCCATAGAAAATCCCTATATACGCGGAGTGCTTGCTATTCACAATGTCTGTCTTTTCGCGACATATTTTTGATTCTGTCACTATACGAAGGGTGAATGTATTTAGTAAATAAGACGACAACGACTCGAGTTAATTAATTAACGAGGATGAGATGAGGGTGAAGCACGAAGTACACCCACTCCCATCAGGGTGAGTATAGGATAGGTACTTTTAAAACGGATTTGCCCATTCCATTTGTAGAGTCGAATACAAATTTATTACACCTTTTTGCAAAACATGAAAATATTGAAATGAAAATGACCAAAACACGAATGAGTGAGCACCAATGCAAGTGTAAACGATTGGTTAAAGCGATATACAACACAACATGTACAGTGAGGAGACGTCGAGGTATTGTACACAGCCTCCCTCTATAAATTCATAATCATGCGGATGCATGCATATGTGCACCCATAAATCCTTGCAGTTCTTGTATAGATAAATAGGAGACTTCGGGTGAAGGGAGCCCGATGTGCTGCTCGTTTTTAAATGGACAGTAAAACAGAGATAGAGAGACAGAAATTGACGGTTCGCTTGATAATTTCAATACGCAGCACACCTATTCATGGATGAGTATTAAAAATGATAAACTATTATCATTATTATCATATAGCGCGGTATATACCTACCTATGGCAGTTTGACAAGGCATTCCAATGTAGGAGGCGAGGTCTCCGACGATAACCTCTGAATCAACACCCATATTGATATATTTCAAATGAAAACGACTTGGAAATTGGAATGCCAACCAATCTCTCTTTCTTCGCCAAGCGATTTTCTATTTATAGAATTGTATAAATTCCTTTACACTATCGGCCATTCTAATCAAATCCCCACTCTCTCCGAAAGATGTAAAAGTAATGAAAACAGGCAAACCTCGACCATCCAAAAGGACTTGTACTTTTTTTTGTTGTTGCCAGTTTGCTTTGAAAACACCCGCTGACTTAGGTAGGTAGGTATATATAAATTCCGGAAATATTTTCGTTAAAAAGAAGGAAGCTCTAATAAAAGCAGGAGCAGTATGTATATCTCATAATCATCATCAGGCGATAAAGCTGTTATTTATAGGCATTCAAAAACAATTTAAGAGGATACAAATCCTTAAATATTTGGCACATAACGCTTCTCTGTTGCTCCTTCCCGTACGGCGCGTTCGTGCAGCTCTTGTCAAAGCAGGAACGCATACGGCATCCGCTCGGAGCCACGTGCCGCCACACTGTAACTACTATCAAGTTTTACACGCTGAATGAGTAACAACAAACAGATTTTCCGCTCATCCTTTTTTCTTCTTTTATACGTACGATGGTATCTCAAACAAATGCGAGCACACTACACACAACAACGCGTGGTGTTATTTATTATATACAAATACATATATATATATTTTGCGAAAAAAAGGGAACCCAGCCAAGTGATTCGTGAAGAAATTTCTTTTGAAAGTGACGGCAGAGTTATAATGGTGCGTATAGTCGGGAAACTTAATCCACTTGAGGCTGAAACTATAAAGAAGCCTTTTCGCCAGTGTCCATCCTCATAACGGAAGAGAATAAATTCCTTTACCCTCACCCATTTGAAATGATTAAAGTGTCATTCCGGATATTCGTGACAGGATTTTCCCCCTTTTCTTTTTTGCGAACACACAAAAGGGTCCATCTATGCTGGGGATAGCTATAGGATAGCTACTAGTACAATCCATAATATAACCTATTGGGCGTAACGGATTGATAAAGCGCAAATAGAATCAACCACCCAATTCCTGTTGTATAGAGCAGGGACTCCACGCCAACGCCAATGACGATGACACCAACAACACAATGACAACGGATGATCAGCTTCAGTCCCCCGACGGCTGTCTTCATTAAAATTTGAATAATATGTTAGTCTTTCGCTTGTTGCCGCCCCATTATTCCGGTTACTTTGACCGAAACCAACCAGAAAAAGGATTTAATTGATGTGGTGATGGGAAAAGGACATGCATGCATGCCTGCACCAATCCACACAATTATCTCGCTCGCTTTTATATTCAAGTACTTATGGAATGCTAAAGCAAACATGGGCTTAAACACATATTCATTCACCATCCCCCCGTCACCCACCGGGCCATGATTTCAAAACAGATTCTAAAAGGCGAGGACATTTAATTGGTCACATGCTGGGTGCCTTGTTAATCGCTTGCAAACGAATGTACCTACACACATACGGATGAACGGACGGACGGATGGAGAGACAGGTGATGAGTGTTTGTAGTTGTTTCGTTTGTTTGTTGTTTTGCCAAGCTTGGTTTTTCTCACGAAATTACTCAATTGTGTAACCCTTTTGTGGCGCGGTGTCCTCTGGAGGGTTAAATCCGCCCAACTCTGCTCCCATACACCCAACCTACTCTAATTCCACAAAGTGTCCTTCAAAGAGAATTTCACTGTACACGAGTGGTTGTGCGGGTTCTTTTCAACGGCCGCTCGTGTATACGCTACGCATACGAGCCTCGTTATCGACATTTTGCAAGACTGATTCGCACAGTCTAATGCTAAACAAGACTGCCGTCTGGGCACCACACGATAAGATTCCCATATAGGTACACAAAGAAACAAAGTTTAAAAAGGACCCAACAGAGTAGGTATATAGGTACTGGTACTTTTATATACCTATACTCTGACTGCCGCGACTGAAAGAGCGTTACATATGTAGATATCTCTACGCCTGCTTAATAGAAAACATATGCGATTGACCTTATTCTTCTTCGGTTTTTGTAGAGTAGTGAAGTGGCGCAAGCAAATTGAATGGAAAATCTGAAATTTTCGAGATAAACAAGTTGCCAGGTTGGGTCTTGTTATATTGGGATAAAATATATAGGTAAAATTAACAAAAAGACCATTTTTTTTAAATGACTCAACAGATGGGAAAGGGTTTAAAAATACTTCAAATAGGTATGCAATGGAAAGGAGAAGCGCTTCCTTAAGATAAAGATTAAGAGGCATTCACTTCCGTCAATTTTCCCATTTTCCACAATCTTAAAAATGCCATCAGAAACATTGAACTGCCATCTTCGGTTCCAAAAATACATGCCCAACATGATCTTCAATACTGCCGACTTAAAGCTTTTTCGAAATAGCCATTTAATAAAAGATCTGTCAAACTATACCGACAGATCGAAACAGTTTGGTCTGACGTAACTATTTTACGCAGATTTGCAGTGAAAAACTAAATGGACAAGAAAACGCTTATCAAACTCGGATTTAGAAAACAAGTCCTCTTTTAAAACACTGCTGATACCAAAGCGCAATTCATGTGGAGCTCAGAGTCCTTCAAAGTAAACAACACTGGATTGGTAGGTACCTACCCAGGTGTTTTCCAAAGGAACAAGCACAAGAGTCCATGTGTTAGACGCCGAATATAACTATTATTTTCGCTACACTGATTCAGAATAATGCAATAATTCCAACTAATTTTTTTTGGTTGCTTTTCCTATTTTCAGTATGCAAACACACACACACACATAGCCATAATGCTGGGGACCATTCTACCCTACTTCAGAAAGCCATCTCATGGTAAATAAAAAGGCACACGTCAGAGTGGAAACTCTGAGATAATGGTCGATTGGTTTTCTAATTGAAACGTTGGGGGTTCCAGCATCAAGCTACTGCACGTGACCATTTTTTTAATATATAGACACGGTTTATATGTTTTCACATTCAATAAGGCTGTGTGTTCGCGCGCGGAAATGTTGCTTATTGAATTGCAGCAAAAATATTATCGCCTTTCATTTTCGCTTTAATCATCCATCCACTATAAGAAGATTCAATTCTGAAGGATAAATTTTGAGAATTGGATTTTCCAAGTGTATGGGCAGCAATGGGTGTTGTTAATTTCTCTGTTCCGCCAACACTTGCTACGATAATGTGTGTGAGTGCGGGTGCGAATATACGGCGGAGTTTCTGGGGAGGCAATCAAATGCTCAATTAAGCAATTTACTAATAAGAAACTAAGATGCGGATATTTAAGCATTTGCTGGCGCCTAAAATGGTCCATTAATTTCAATCGGCAAACTGTGATTTAATTGTGTTCGCCTTGTTAGATGTCCTAAACGCAGCAGAGTAGGTATACGTACTGCTCATTGTGAGGAATTTAAGCAAACGGGTTATTTTGCTTTGGTGTAGAAACAAAACTTACTTTGGTTGACAGGAAACCACTTAGCGCTGTTTGTATGGCTATCTAGGTATCTCACGGAGTTATTTCTCTCATTTACCGTCGGCAAACCGATAAAGCCACTTTCAAGTCTGCAAACCGAAGGATTTGTATGCAGGAAGAACGATATCAATTGCTTAGGAGCGTATTTGTCCAATTGAATTTATGGCAACCATTTAAATGTCTTAGCTCTGGGCTTTTATTCTATTTTGGCTAATGCGAGCGGTAAGAATGCCACGACTAATGAACTCGTTCATTCATGTTGACTTGAACTTGAATGCGATTTAGCGAAAGCGAAACGTTGTTAGAGAAATTAAATATACTACCGCCTACACCTAGGTGTATTAGGTATCTGAAGTGCTTAACATCAATGCTTACAGACAAAGTAAGTATTAGACGTAGCAGGTCTCAGTACAATAAATTCAACGTTTTTGACAAAGCAGCTAACAGTTCCAAAGAGCACATGGTATTTTCAGAGAATCAAAACTTATTGGCAGGAATTTTTAATTGTTAAATGCAATCAAAAGAGATGCACAATGAAAATGGTATGCAACCTTCAAAAAGGGGATCTTAAAACTTACCCTCTGGTAGCTACATACAGTTATTAAAAATGAGTTATTTATGGAATCAAAGAAGGTAACCACTTGATTATAGTTATAAATCAAATTAAAGAACCCCATGAATAGGGAAATACTATATTCAAACGCGGTAGGAATTCCCAATACTGAGCATTATATTTAACCACACAAAACTGCTTGTAAAATAAATTACTATTTTAATAATTACTCTCTTAATAATAAAATAAAAATAAAAAAGTCCATCACCGATGAGTTTCACTATTGTGAACTATTTTCTAAGTGAGAAATTTTGCATTCTGTTCGACCAGGTTCTTGGCTTCGCTAGAAAATATTTTCGTCTAGAGACGGTAGATAGCACAACGGTAGGAAACAAGGACATTATATTCTATTCCTTTTTTCAAGTTAAGCCATTTGACAGATAGATGGCCGACTTATTTTTAATCTGCGTTCCGAAACCTTCTAGCGCTGCTTATATAGTAGTAAATTGGTAACTAATTTCAAATTGGTATCGCACATTGATAAATAATATTTCTAAAACGAACCGTGTTGAGCGACTACACTGAGCGATAAATGATCTAGCGAAAACATGTTCAATATGATTGTTGCAACATTGAATAACTACACATAGAATCGGCATCACCGACGACGACCGCTACGCGGTCCATACGTCGCTACGATCGCTTGTGCGGGTTTGTGAAATGGATCCGGGCATAAAAATGAAAACACGAAAATGTATAATATCCCAAAAAAATATCCCTCTGACGAATGCTGTCTGGGTAATTCTTTGTTGTAAACCAGTTTGAAGCAGGTACGATATTTCATTCTTATCTTTCTGTCGATACGCTTCGATTGTCCTTATTTCATTGTTACTTTTGGAATTTTTGTTAGTGGTTTATTGCGGTGTTTTTTTTTGTATTTGCTACTGTCCTGGCAGATGATTGCAGATTTGAATAATTGTAGCTAGATATGATTTTGTTTTTCAGAGCATGTAATGTAGGTGCATAGGTAGGGTAGATGTATGTATGTGTATAATGTACATGTACAAGTACATACCTATGTAGGTGCATGCATCATTTTGCGACTTCTTTTTACTCTGCCGTTAATTAAAATAATCACACAAGTTCATGTAAAATTAAAATATAAAGGAAAATAATATGTGGTGCATACCGGCGCAGGGACATAACTCCAGGGGACATAAATCCATAGTGGACTTATGTCCCATTTGGGTGGGACATAAGTTCAAAATTTTAGTATGGACTTATATCCCACTTTGGTGGGACATAGGTCCATAATTTATTTTTTAAAGATGGGACATAATTCCAAATACAAGAAGTTATCTGAAAACAAAGTCCAAAACGCGCAATTTTGAGTAATTGTCTTTATAAAGTATGTAATAAATAAAACCTACATTTTTAACACATTAGCGTCATCTATAACAAATAAACGTTTATTTTAAGAAACAAAAAACAGCGTAACAAAAATAAAAGCGGAAATAGGTACTAAAGTACCTATGTAATTCAAATTTGTACTTTTATTTTCTTTAATTCTCAGAGAGAAAACGAAATAAGACCCAAATTTCGAAAATTAAACAGCACCCGAATTTGTTGTTGTTTTCTTTTTTTTATATATCATTTCTTATTCAATATATTGTCTTCTTAGAAATATATTTTTAATTAAATAAAGACTTGCATTTTATTTAATAATTGCAACATTTCTTTGTAACATTTTCATTCATTTAAAAAGAAAAATAACGCAAATAACTAAAAGCAAATTTGTTAATAGTCTAAAATTTGGATTTTTAATAAAATAAACTATCTACAACATTAAGAAATAATGAAAAATGTCATAACCTCGTCAAAATAATGAATATAGATGGCAAGAAGCTGCTTAAAGCAACATTTGAGAACTATTTTAAAAAGTTCCGTCCATTAAATATCTCTATTCGAAGGTGGTTTATTTTCCATTAGGTATTTCGCTTATTATTTTTAAAGACGAAAATATACAAAAAGCATGTTTTTGGTCATTAAAAATACAAAACTATCACTGAACTAATTATATAACGGTACTTTTGTACATCTTGTACTTAGTCTAAGAACACCTGCAGATAAGAAAATTAACTGTTGGAGTTCTTGGATTATATTTTATATTTTTGCAAAAATAGGAACCCAAATTTTAGTTTTGGGGTCTTTTTTCATTTCTTTATTTGGGAATTATTTCATAATGAAATAAGACCCCAATTTTAACTTGGAAATGTTGTTAAAAATCGCTGTTGTTGTTTCCTGTATTAATTTTTGAAGTCTTATTTATTTTTTTTATTTCATTGGGGCCTAATTTCGCAGAGCCAACAAAACATGTCAGAAGGGACATAAATCCATAAATGAAGTTATGGACTTGTGTCCTACCAACATGGGACATAAATTCATAATACAAATTTGGACCTATGTCCCACCTAAACAGGACATAAGTCCATAATGGATTTATGTCCCCTGGAGTTATGTCCCTGCGCCGTGCATACCTGATTTCAAATTCTTATTTTGAAGTTAAACATGGCCAAATAAATGCAAATTGAGCTAAGAACCACTTCTATTCCATTTCTTTCTTTTCGTGCATTTTGCTTTGGGGTTAATTATTTTCGCACGTAAAAAAACACGCATGGTGTGCTTAAATAATTTTTGATTGTGCTGTTCAAAGGAACATGGAAGCTCAAATTGGTTGCTATTCGTATACACAAATTTAAAAGAATATTAAGTACATTTTCTTTGAAGCATTGCGTTTCGAAACGTTCCTCAAAACACTTGATTATTTTTTTCAATAATACCATGTTCCCACCAACGGGATTTAGCTGAAGTGATTTATAAATCACGACAGGCGTTCCCACCGAACTTTTAAGCGTTTAAGTGTGACATTTGATATTAGTTGGCAAACTTTCAATATCGTACATATAAAAGTGCAAAAGAAAAATTACCTGCAACAAATGAGTTCAAATGCTTTGGATATAATTTATTTCTACCAGAATAAATCCAAAAATGATTAAAACAATTATTATCTAAATTTTTAATTTTAATTTTTTGACAGTTTGTTTTTGTGTGGACAGCTAAAGACAATAACAGGTTGGTTTGATTTTATTTGTGTCTGTTTGATTCTATTTTGTGTATGTTCGATTTTATTTTGTGTGGTCGGAACATCGTAAATATAACTCTACAAAATGTGTAGTCGTAATGACTAAACCACCATTAATTGTAGCCTCATATCCTCATATTGACGATCGACTCATTTTGTTCAGGTGCAGAAAACTTTAATATGGCATGAGAAATATATCCCGAATAATAATGTGTAGCCATGTGTTGGATAATTGGAACTGTCTCTGATTCTGATAAATCCTCCACATCGTCAAACTCGCAAGCATTGGAATCTTCATTGAATTCGGTTTCGCCATGATAGACAATATCAACACCACCTATGTAATATATATATTAAGTACGTAGGTAATCAAAGGGAGTAAATGTTTTTGATGGATACAGAAACCAAGACACATATTAAGACAAAAACAACGACGCAAACATTCTTACTTTGCAATACCGGAACTAGCTTCAATGCTAGTGCTTCATCTTAATATACTACATCTGTAAACATATAACTACCATCCGGATCCAAGAACTCTATAATATAACTCTATTCAATTTGTAAGTTGTATCTACAAATTATGTCTCAGTAAACGTACTTTTAACATCTGCCATATTTAAAAGAACTGATGAATCTGATGTTTCATATGAAGTTGTATTAGGAGCAACTATATTATATAACCTCATCTGCTTTAAATTTTTGTGTAGGCGAAATGCAGAAGGATTTCTTTCATATGAAGCTCTGTTTCTAACGACTGATATAGCTAGTATTCTCCAGACAATCAGTAATTAAGTGGGATGTTATTAGGCAGGTACTCCTGTTGTTCCCCTTTTATATAGTCCCACAATTGCAGTATTCCATTTATTGTTTGGCAAAAAACGTTAAAACAATACACCAGAACTTTTCTGTAACTCTTCCATGACAATATCCATCTAACGAAATCCTGTGAGTTTGATATGATGCCCATTTGGTTTCTCGATATATAGGTATATACTGTTCTTGTAGATCATGTAAATCAGTGATCTACATGGATCATTGGCGTAAAATAAAAAACGCCTAGTATATGCGAAAAGTATCTATCCTATTTTCATTTCATATTCCCTCTTTCCATATTGTTATCCTCATACAAAACCGCATTAGTTTTGTTATGCCCATTTGCTATATGCGAAAAATACCCGATTTAGTTTTCCTTTGCATAACTTCCACTCCACAGCCACAATCATGTGTACGCAAACAGTTGAGAATAAAGATAACAAAAGTAATTGTTCTTTCTCTTTCATTTGCATGTTGTCAATGAGAGAAATAAGAAAAAAATAAGGGGGTAGTTTGTCATGAAATAAACATGGGATTATTTTGGGAAATTAATTTTCCTTATGAAACGAACATAGAAATGATGGTTAATGCATACACTAAGTTAGTTCAAATTTCGGCCGCGTTGAAGGTCCGTATGTCGCTTCAAAATGAGCGGTGTCCACTTCTATTTGTAGTTATTCAATGGTTGCAACATACCTTTCCCACAACATTCCAATTCCAACGAATTTGATATAATGTAACATAATGTAACGGCACTCTCGTTAAAAGTTAATTTTACACAACAAACACTTCTTCTTAAAAAAATTACACAGCAAACACTTTAAATTAATGTCAACATCAACAAAAACAACAACTTATACTTTACTTTGTCATTTACGAGGTGAAAAACTCACAATTTGCACATTTTCTACGAAACGCAAATACGAATCTACTGCAAAGAATGATATCACACACACTAGTACTAGTACTAGTACATTGGAAAACTGGAAGTTATTATCAAATATTGCTTGTGTGTTGTGTCGGTGGGACGACTTAAGAGCATATCTTCCACGATCGCAGGAGAGTTCATTTGACAGAGCTTAGCAACGTGAGGTGAATTTCTATTGACACTACCGACACCGAGTGGCGAGAGGTTTAAAGAGCGCCGGTTGCAAATAAAAGGAAATTTCGTGACAAGGCGAGTTCAAAATGGTGGGATTTTTTAAATGTTAGTGGAAAATAAAATTTCCGACTTAAATGGAATACAAAACCTGGTGGTGCAAATAAAATAATCCTTTTTCTGTTTTTTATTTTATTTATTTCATACAATTTAAATGAAGGCAACTTTTGTTTTTAAGTAATTTTGGCTGTGTGACTTTGTGGTCTCCTGGGGCTTAGAATGAATACTGCGAAACAATGATGAAAATCTTGGCGATGCTCTTACCCCTCGGCTGGCCGTTCATAAAGACTGTCATACTCAGCTCGAGTTCGATGTCCTGGGGACCCTCGAGTGTCCGCATGAGGCTGAGCTCAACCTGGTGGTCGCGCTTTGTGGTCCTGTGGAAGAGAAAATGTGCATTTGCTATTGATACTGAAGGGAAATTGTGGTTTTGATTATTTTTTTCTTACGAGAAATGATTTTCCGATGCTTTCTCGATGTTAGCTGCCGCTTGTATTCTAGAAACTTTCAGATCAAAATCGATATTCTCATACCAAGTGGGACCGCGCAGTGTGAAAAGGACTCTGCCCTCGGGCAGTATGGGCAGTTTTGAGACCAGCGTTATAAAGTTGTACGTGTAAGACGAGGCCTTGTTAAAGCACTCATCACCTTCGCAAAGATTATTTGCCATTCGACAGCGACTAAGGAAGCGACAGATTAGAAAAGTTCATGTAATACTTTTTTTTACAAACTTTTTCTGTTCCACGTCATTGATGTAACCATAGGGACAGCGTATGGTGGTGCAGCGGTAGCTTCCACGAACGTTTGTGCAGATGTCGTGGCGGCCGGTGCAAAAGTTACCCGTTTCGCATTCGTCGATATCTCGACAGGACTTTTTGTCGAGCGACAGTTCATAGCCACGTGGACAGCTGCACTCGTACGAGCCCGGTACGTTCACACAGAATCCCATGCACAGTTTATATGACTTGTGGACCTCACACTCGTCGACGTCATTGCAAGTCCGATTGTCCGCACTCAATTCGTAGCCGGGATTGCAGGTGCAACGATAGCCACCCCAGAAGTTGACGCACTTCTGTTGGCAGAGGCCGGGAATCTCTTGGCATTCGTCGACATCCACGCAAACTTTTTCGTTGGAATGCTGCTTTTGAAAGCCAGGCTTGCACTCGCAGTAGAATGAGCCGATCGTGTTCATGCAGTTCGCGTTCGACGGGCACACCTGATGTTTTTCATGTTCACACTCGTTAATATCGACGCAGCGGTTGGATGTGTCCACCTTGTGACCGGGAGGACAGGAACAGACAAAGCCACCATTGCGGTTTCGGCAAATTTGATTGTGGACACAGTTGTGCTCCCCAGTCGCACACTCGTCAACATCTGCAGGCAGATAAGCTGTAAGACACGCTACGCCTAAAATACTATAACGCAATTATCTTACCAACGCATGATGTTCCATCTGGAGTCGACTTGTAACCACCGCCACATTGCAGCAGGTTCTGACAGCGGTACGAACCATTTGAGTTTATGCATCGCTGATGCGTTCCACACGTAGACGGTATTTGGCATTCGTTGATATCTTTTTATGGAAGAAACATACTTTTCAACATGATGACATCTAAAACAAACGCTAAACTATACCAACACATGCCCCCAAGTAGTTTCTATGAAATCCTATTCCGCACGACACTTCCGAACCTGTATACGAATTTTGCTTGTACCTCGGCATTGGCCTATGCATTTGGCTATAGGTCTGCGAAGACACATAGGTCGGATTGCTGTCTTGATTATTGTAAATAAACAAGGGAACGCGACGAGCTGGGAACACCAGGCTTCCGTTGACTGGCGAGCTAGTTGTGGTTCTTGCTGTTGTGGTTGTAGTCGGCACTGGTGTAGTTGTCGTCGTTGTTGTTGTTCGCTTGCGATCGCAGCGGAATGATCCCTTGGTGTTTCGGCACTCGTAGTCGGCAGTGCAAGTATGAGTATTGAGAAGGCATTCGTCGTCATCGTCACAGTTTCCAGTCTCTGCGTTTAAGGTGTACCCGGTGCCGCAGCTCTGAAGCCGAATACACGTGTACGATCCGATCGTGTTGTCGCAGCGCTGCGTCGACATGCAATTGTGGTTATTTATTTGGCACTCGTTGATATCTACAGAAGTATATACTTTAGGCCAAGCAAAAGGCGCTATGCAGCTGAGTGTACTCACCAACACAGGCATTTATTGTTGTATCCATATTGAAGCCGATTTTGCAATCGCAGTGGTACCCGCCAACGTCATTGGTACAGATCTGGTTGCTGTCGCATGCGTTCTTGTCCGTCAGGCATTCATCAATATCTATTATAAAGTATATATAGTAAATCAATAGCCTTCCATAACATTGGGCCAATTTGAAGTCGAATATAAAAACCCATCTTACCCACACACTTGTTGTGCTTCCAACGGAAACCAGAAGCGCATTTCTCCGACTTGGATGAACGGCCTACTGTCTCTCTGTTATAACCTGACAGCTTCTTTTGGCAATCATAGTAGCCGGGATAATTCAAACAAACAGATCCCTCGTCACAAGGATCATCAAGGCATTCGTCGTAGTCTATTGTAAACGTATAAGTAAGGACTCCCCTTAAAGTTCTTGTAATTACCTTCACATTTTCCAGTTTCGGCGAGGAAAATATACCCCTTTGTGCACTTCTGTAAGAACTTATCCTGACACGTATAGCCACCCCGCGTGTTCATACATGTCTGCTCGTCCTTTTTGCAGTTATTGGTTTCCTCTAGGCACTCGTTGACATCTAACAAACAGCTTCTATAAGAAGGTCTTTAGGTGACAGGAAACTTACCTTCACATTCTTCGGTCTTGGTATTGAAGCGGTACCCCGTCTGACAGTTAGTAGTCTTGACATTTACACACTTGAACCCACCAGGAGAGTTAATGCAGTACTGATGGTCCAGACAATTTGCCAATCCCTTTAAACACTCGTCTATATCCGTGCATTGCCCAGTCTTCTTGTCTTGCGCAAAACCATCCGCACACGTCCTAATGCAAATTTACACAACCTGTCAATTGAGAAATATAATATCGAAATGACTTACGTCGAAGTGGCGAGTTCCTCGTCTTCGAATGAATCGTCCGCATCCTCGTCGTCTTCAAAGTCGTCGTCATCTGCCGCGGTGGGAATCTTCGAACATGTGACGCGGTTGTCATTCAAACGATAGCCCTTGTTGCATTTGCACACGTACGAGTCCTTTGTATTCTCGCAGATTTGCTCACAAAGCTTACCACGACCAAACTTTTCACAGATGTCCTCTACGATTAAAATAGATTCCCTATAAGCAAGGTTCGAAAATGCTGTCACTTCATACCTACCATCGTTGCCCAACACTAGTGTGCCATCATCATCATCATCATTGTCATCATCGTTGGTGTCGTTGTCGTTGTCCTCTGCTTCGGTGACTGCCAAACTCGCTTGATTACAACAAATCGTAAACGACTCGTCCTTGGCAAAAAAATCAACAATAGCATCGCTGCAATTGTTGCCACCGGCAGATACCGCCAAACCTATCTGACAGGATTTGCAGCAATCTGTGTACGATACTGAGTTATATTTGTCATCCCCAATACATTTCGAGCCCATATTGGCTGCCTCGCGCCCAGCTATACAATGCAGTTTCTGTTGTTCGCGGGAGCAACAGACCCCCAGGGCTGACAGGCACAAGCCCCGCCATAGTGGAGGTATGGTCGCAATTTCGTACTCGTTGTCAGTGCAGTGTCCGAGCTTTTTCGCGTGATTGGTGCCTGCCGTACAGCATTGCGTTATGTGGTTTGATATGTTTGCTATAAGAGGAATTGCATTTACAACAAGTTATACCAATAAACAATGAGATGGAAAAATGCTCCAAAATTCATTGTTTAAAAATCAAACAATTAAAGTCATTGCAAAAATCTACATCGTTTTGGTTATTAAGACAAACATGTGTGCTCTGTGCCTGAATTTCTACCGCAAATAGGTAGGTATTACGTAACTTGTTTGGACCTATAACGCCCGGGATGCTCACATTCAACTAAACTAAACTATATTTGAAATCCATGCGATTGACTCTAACGACCCTTTTTGAGAGCTTGCAATGGTTAATCCATTGATTTTGAGGTAAATCTGTTGGCAAGCCAAAATAAGAGACTAACCTTCGGACACCAGTGAGCCGAAAGCAAGTGGAAGTACTCGTTGGTATATGCAGATATCTTCCTAAATCTTTAAGTCAAGCATACAACAGGCACATGTTACAGATTGACGTAATCTATCTTCAAACACGCTCGTGTTATCCAGACGAAAGTCCGATTTGCGTAACATTTGATTTTACCGCGCCAACATTTTTTTTTATCTTATTTGCTTATTCACAGGATTGGCAACCAACTAGTTTTCATAGAGCAAGTCACTTTTGAGAACTGAAGAATCAATCGATCGATAAAACTACCATCAAACTAATACTCGCATCTTATCGGTATTTGAATTTTCTAGACTCTTTCCCACCAGATGCAAAATAACGAATCTTCAACAAATATTTATTTTTCCTCGTTCAAACAAACGACTTCTGAGCCGACTTTATCTCTTGCCTGTGCTGCCATTCACCGAAGATGTTTTATCTCAAAAAAAGTAACAGATAAGCACCACGATCTCAGTATACCCACTTACCATTTGTAGCACTCAGGGATATATCCAAAAACAGCAACAATCCAAAGTAACATATTACGTCCTTTTTCATAAACACTGAGCTTATGCGGCATTTCATTTTCGGTTGTAAACAAAATTAAAAAAAAAATAACAGATAGGGGGACAAAAACGAACAACACCAACAACACTTCTACACGATCGTCCTTCCCGCCGAAAATCGAAAATATGCAAATACAATGTTGGCCGCACTATTTCAATTAATTGCAGAGCAATTATCCTTCTATTCGTTTTGTGGTGCTGTCAACATGTCTTTACAAGGAAATGCGATACTTAAAGCTCAAGGTTATGTTTGCAACTCCTTGCTGGCGATCGTCAACTATCTTTTTCACTTTATTTTGCGCTCAAACCATTTATAACGTTGCGAACCCGAACGTAATCTCTTGGTTTTCTCTAGAAGCAAAATAATAGCAATGACACTCGGGTGCCTTGATTATATTTGGTTCACTATTGGCTAACTTCGTATCGTGTGGGTTGAGTGTGGCTTTATTTCTTTATTTTATATTTATTTTTTATTTTTTCTTATAAGATAGATAACGCACTCAGGGATAGATACGGAACGCGCGAAGACCGACAGCGATCGCGGCAACAACGACAGTGAGCGCAATTGAAAATAAAGCAGTTTCGTTTGTCTTTCTGTATAGTGTTCTGTGTGCTCGCGATATAAGTAGGCCTGACTTACACACCATCAGTTCTTCCCTGTGCTCATGTAAGTAACCAGCTCATGATCACCTTTTGTAGATTGCGGTCGCACCGAAGCAATGTGTCGTCTCCGTTTTGATACTTAATCAGTAAAGAATTTACCATGTACACAGAAAAGATAAATTGCTGACTTAGGGGTGTACTTGTACAGTAGTGTATACTGTATAGTACAGCCAAGGGAGGGGAGGGGGGGAGAAAAATGCGTATATCCAGCCTAGTAATGCGGTAGCTGATATTGGTTGTATTTCACAAAGATTGTCGAAAAATCTTGTTAGTAATTATGTAAGATGCGGGCAAAATTCCAATTTCAGGTTCAAAAGTGTCCTTAGGAAGTCATCGTGCAGATAGGGCGCGGACAGGTGGCCAGCTCTTTAACATTATACATTCGTATTGCATAGTTGTCACAACCTATCGCTTTAAAATGCACAGTTCAACCGCCAGGGGTTAGCTATAACGAAAAGTTCACAACCCAACCCACCCCCACGTTGTAACTCAGGAATTTTAATTATTCTATTATTTCTCATCGCCCACCACCGGGACAATATAACTTAATTACGATCGCCAATTTGCATTTGCTTCTGCATTGAACTTCACACGTTTTGATGTCAAAGTAATGGGATGGGACATGGGAGGGTTGATTTGTCATTCAATTAGGTATCATATTCGCAATCATAGTCATGTGCTATTGAATACGCGAATGACCTTAACAACTATGGAAATGGGGTTAGCACACGAGATGGCAGAGTGAATAAACTTACCGCACATGTCCTGCACATTTAAATATCTTACCCTCCCTCGCGTAATGCAAAATATTGGGAATTCCGTCACATGGCCCTTTTTTATATAATGCCTTCCACAAAAAAAAAAGTCCGCACCCGGCAGCAGTTGTTGGATAAAGCAAAATTCTTGTTGATGTAAGATGAAATACGATGAGCAAACACATGTACTGTACACAAATTATATAAGTATATGTATATGCAGAGAATGCAGTTTTGCACTATATAGGTACTACACGTTTGCAAACAAAATTTATATTGAGATACATGAGTAGGAGTGCTAAATGAAATTCTATGTGTCACACATCGAGTTGATTGCGTTCCATAAAGTGTGCCATTGAATTCAAAATGAGAAACCAACCCTATAGTTGAGCAAACAGCCAGATGTACATATATTATATGCTGCCAGGAAGTGTCAAGTCGTTTCCTGTAAACCAGCGCGGCTGGCAGACAATCGTTTGCATTGTCACACGTCTTCACTTATCTCCACTTACCATTTCGTTTGCAAATAGATACAAGATGTTTACACAATATTGCTAGGCAAACGATATGCGTTGCGTTTATCATTCTTTGAGCCTCCTGGTAATTAATATCTTCGTTTGTTTGCTCGTGGTTACTACCTTGAATTTTTAATTAGAATCTCTCAACCACTTAAGGCCAAAGTATAATTTCCGCTAAAACAGAGAAGAAAAGCCTCGTCGTCGTCGTTACCCTTGGGCAAGAATATGATACTATTTTAAGGCACAATAGCAAGAGGAAGGGCAAGAAAAGGTGTAGGATTTGGACATTCGAGGTGATGACGTCTACTTGGTCATGTTTGACATTGGTGAAATAAACAATTGGCTAAGGAGCTTTATGAAACACAAAATCGGTTTAAGTTTTCAATTTACACAATAGGTATAGGTCGGTTTGTTCCGACGCTTTCTTTCTTATCTGTCAAAGTCAGCAAAGCCATCAAAACACGCCGTGACCTTATTTTGACAGCGCCAATTGTCAGATCTGGCATCTTTGATTTGAAAAATTGTGTGGAAGAGGAACGAATCGCCGTTCACCACACACAGGTAACTAAATCTTAATAAGAAAACACGTTGCTTTTTACATATTGATTTTTATTTACTTTTCCGTGATTTTTTTTAGTTTTGGTTTTTATTTACTTGTTGGTTGATTTTTCTTCCATTTTCTTTTTTTGCTTTGTTCATAATTTTTGTTTTTATATTAAACTTAAAGTTTTGTGTTCACTTGTTTATGTTAATCTATATCCTTAGTTACTTAAAAGTTTATTATTAATTAATAATAATAATGATAACTAAAATAATGAAGTATATAATACGATAAATTTTCCTTTTTCAATATTATGAAATATATTTTGTTATTTCGTAGCGTATTCATTTCTTAATTTGTTTGTATATTACCTAAATATACCTAACTTTGAGTTTAAATAAAATCATATATATTCTGCATGCACGTCAGTTATTGCATGCATTATATATACAAGTTTATTTACACATAATAATATATACATATTATAATATAAATATAAAGAGAGAAAGAGATTTCCTTTTTGTAATTATTTCCTTAAGATTGAAAGAGCAAGAGAGACAGGGATAAGGGAAAATATTTTTTTTTTGCTTTTTTCTGTTTACATTTTTTTCGCTTAATTATATCTTTTTTTTTCTTTTTATTAAAACTGTGTACGTACGTTAGAATCTTAATTACTGTATTAGATATATACTTTTTTTCTTAACAAAAAAAAGTTAGTTTTCTTATTCACATGAGAAATATTGTTTTTTTTTTGTTTTGTGTTTTTTTTATATATAAAAAAAAGAACGGAAAAAATATGAAGTTTTGTACACTTAAAAGGAATTTATACAGTTTTAAAAGTTTAGTGTAGGTACTTAGGCTTTCATCATATAAAATTCTGTATAGTTTTTTGGTTTTGTTTTAATTTAATCTTTGTTTGTTTCATATATACTTTTATTACAGTGAAAAAATAAATAAAAAAATTTAGAATATATATGCAAGAATATATGTAAATAAATATCTCTTATATTGTTTTATAAAAAGCGCATATTAATCATGTGATATACATACATGTATGGCGTATATCAATGTGTTTTCTCTTGAATCATTATTAATATTATTATTGAACAAGTGAATGAAATTTATGATTTTAAAATACGTTTGTTTTTTTTATAATAATATGAATGTACAAGACGAATATGTGTTTTTACTAATTATTGTACGGTTTTTTTTCACCATTTTAGTACAAAAATGTGGTGGACGATTGGGGCAATAATATGAGATAAGAATTTGCATGTGCTTGTGCTATATATACCTAACTTATTATCCGTTTTTTTTTTTTGGTTTGTTAAATACATCTTTTCTTTTGAAAATAACTATCTTTCTAACACTCAAATACTTATTTGTATATCTTTAATTATTTTATTTCGTTTTACACATTTTATGGGAATATTCCAAGTTTTATTGTAAAAATAAAACCGAATACTCTTGTTTGCTAGGGCTTGTTATGTTTTTTCTTAAAGATTGCTTGTTATCTGGTTGATGAGAGTATCTAGTTTAATTTGGTTGGTGAATGAGTATCCTTATTTACAGTTTATTCTTATTTATATATGTTTATAGTTATGTACTTGTAACTATTAAAATTTATGTTTTATGTGAGTAAAAAGGCAGTTATATTTGAAGGTTTTGTATTTTCTTACTTTCTTTTTTGGTATCTCGCGAATTACTAAATCAGACAACTTAGATGTCCACTCTGAATTTAGGTACACAATTCAAGAAGATCATCATTTCTGATTTTGAGAATAAAATCCAAAGTGTCCACCTCTGCTGATCTGCGAGTGTTGAGAGTGGCAGACTTAATTTACACAATATTATTATATTGCAATATTGCTTTAATCAAAAGTGTTATGTTTTTTAGTAGGTACAAAAATTGTATTTGCTTATATTGAGTGTTCCATCGTACGAATATTGCTATGTGATGTTCAAGGCAAAACTAACCGACTACAACTTTGTTAACATCCACGAGTAAAAATATTGAATACACTTTCGTTGCTTAACTCTATGACTTTACCTTGTAAAATAGTACACGACAAACAATACAAGTTCAAAAAAAAGAAGACATGGAATCCGATCTGTGTAGTTTGTGGGTGAATTATATTGCTTATTACACTATTTAGCTCTTTTATTCCTTTTTCCTATGTAAATAATTTTTTGTTTGACTTTATCACGACTTTATAACGAATCTGTCAGACGAAATATAAACTGTCAAATGGTTTTTGGTAAGTAAGGTTCACAATGCTTTGACGTGCGAGTAGGGAAAGGAATCGTAAATAGAACAACGTTTCGTACATACCGAGTCCGACGCATCTCTGAAAGGATGTGAGTCTCTCCCTATGATCTCTAATTGTTATTTGGCGTTTTGCAGATTTCTAGGCTAATTATGGCTGGTTCAGAAAAAGTGACAGGGAATACGCAGGAACTTGACGTATAGAAATGATGGCTTCTTATTAGTAAAGGTCCTGCACTTTTTTGAGTTTGACATGTATAGGAATTACGACAGTTTCTCTTCATTCTGTACATGTACACTTTAAATATAAAGATCAAACTACGAGTACCCAAACAAATTTCTTGGCTTCAAAGTTTAAGCACTGTGAACTCAGTCCAGACAAAAGGAACATTTTAAAGTCAGATGAAAACGGGTTCCTGCATACAGCAGCGAAAAAAAAACAATTTCAAAGGAAAAAGAAATATTACGAGGTTTATTTTGTGGGACACGTGTACCCATTGAAAAATGCTAAGAGAACAAGATATACTCTAAATATTTTACACAACGTTGAACACAAGACACAATTTGTATGCCATTTCATTAAGTATTTAATGCATCTTTTTGTTTATGCAAATAATTTGCATTTTAAATACTCGATGATAGTCTTATATTAAGTAAAACAATATGAAAATAAAAAGAAAAACGTTCACTGAAACGTACAAAGCCCATAACTTAACGCTTTGAAAAATTATAGGTGCTGAAAAACTCGACACAAACGCAACCAAATGTAACGAATTCCAACTAAACGAAAAAGGATATGAGTAATAAAAAGAAATGCTGATTTTAAAAAATTATAAAATATTTATTCTATGGATTTCTGGTTTATTTTTTATTTGTTTTTTTTTTTTTTGCAGTTTTACATACACAGATAAGAAAAATTTAAACAATAT
This sequence comes from Cheilosia pagana, assembly GCA_936431705.1. Lineage (NCBI taxonomy): Eukaryota > Metazoa > Arthropoda > Insecta > Diptera > Syrphidae > Cheilosia > Cheilosia pagana. The sequence goes on from OW386171.1 coordinate 5,615,614, forward strand.
TAATTAAATTAAAAAAATAATAATAAGGCGTTACACAACAGCAAAGCGAAATAAAAATAACTATATATAATATACTATATATCATTTTCATGCATTTTCCATGCATGTTTATGAACTTTATCTTAAAATATATACTATATAATTTTGTTTAGACTTAATATTTTTTTTGTAATCTAACTGTTCTTTATATATATATATATGTATGGATATATAAATGTGTGTGTGTTTGTTTGACTTAATCTGTTTTCATTTTTATTTATATCTAAAGCGAATTGTGTACTAAAAAAAGTTTGTTTTTTCTTACTTAATGCTATGAAAATTACTTACACTTGCAATAGTTTTATATATATTTATATATATTATACGTATATGCATACAAAAGAATTAAAAAAGTTCAAAAACAACACAGTTAATGATAGAAATGAAAACAAACACATTATAAAAAGTAAATGCTTATATTTTTGTTGTTATTTATATAATAATGTCAAAACTAATTAATTGCATCCATTCGCTCTTATGTTTACTTTAAAAAAAATAATTGAAAATCAACGGAAAAAGATCGGCATAAATACTGACGCCTTAACTAATCAGTTCGTTTTGTTTTTTTTTCCTAGTGATATAATATCCTTTCCACCTCTTGTTTTATCAACTTCCGTCCCTGTCTCGCTTTTTGTTTTTGTTTTTTTTGTTTTGTATAAATAAATTATCTTCACTTTAGGTGGACGAATATTTTTTTTAAATATAATAACGGGGTATATTGTGGCGGTTAATACTGCAATGATACTGATATTGTGTTATTTATACATTGCATCACAAAAAAAATTAAGCAAGTGTGTTGACCTGAATGTCACTGGTTCAACCATCTTTAATATTTGATTTCCTTTCTTGTAAAATTTAAAATGCAAGGGAAATTTTATTTTTATATATGTATAGGCAGTATATACAAACTATTTACAATACTAATAAACAAAAAAAGATAATCCCCCTCGTAGTAAAATTGGAGTGAAGTGATTGAATGGTGCATGATTACGTACAAGAGGCCGGTAAATGAAATGAAAATCGGTTGTAGGTGAAAAAGTTGTTAATGGCCGTGAAAATACAAGTTCTCCGCAACTATACACACTGCGAATGGTTATTTTTGTTTTGTTCTGCAATAATTTATGTGAAACGAAAAGTACGCCACCTCTTCAACCAAACTTCACTCAAACAGTTATTTATCACTTCCTCATCAATTGTTTAAATAAGGAAAAACTAATTCAAATACTACACTTCACCTCCGCAGTGGGTGCAATTACATATGTATAATAAAAAGAAATTCTTACAACTTAGTAACTAAAAACTACTACCTCCGACTATGTATTACTAGCATACCGTTGCTTTTCTTTATTACGCCCGCCGGCAGTCGTTCGTATTGATGCATTGTGGATGCCCACACCTTGAGCGTTATTAATATCATCTAACGCTCGAAAACGAACAAAACCATGCTCTGCAACTAGCATGCTTCCACTGTTGGCACTCTCGCCACTACTACTGCCCATGCCGGAGCTGCCAGTGGTACCAGTGCCGCAACCGCCACTTACACCACGATCGCCAGTAACTAAGCCGACACCGCCATTCCCGCTGCCGTTATCTGTTAAGTTTCCCCCACTAGTGCTACTTGTAATACCAGAGGATGAGCAGCCACCCCCGCCGCCGCCACCACTCACTGGCCCCATGCCATCCACCCCAACGCTTCTTGAGCCACCGCCATTGCTATTGATCAAATTCGTACGCTCTGCATTACTACCAATCACCATGTCGTCGTCAGACTGTAAAATATACTGTTGCATGGCTGCGCTATTGCTGCGTTCTAGCTGACAGTCGCGATAAAAGTTAGACGCTTTCATTGGACCACTACGATGGGGATGCGTCGGCACTTCTCGCTGATCATCGGACGAGTCACGCTGATGATGGTGGTGTGGCGGGTGTGCAGGATCTATCATCATTAGTTCTGCCCCACCACCAACACCGGTACGCATTATGCGTGCCGAACCATTGATCACACCGCCACGTGGATGATGATTAGCTGTGCTAAGCGTTTGAACGCCCGACGGCCGTGATGATGATGAGGCGGCCGATGATGAGCTGCCATTTCGGCCGTTTACTATGCCACCGATATTATTTAGAGTGCCGCTCTTGCGAACGACACCGTGCCGATCGAACGAATTGTATGTCGCATACCGGGCACTTGTGCAGGAATGTGTTGAATTTGAACTTCGGCGCTCTGGGTTCTCATAGTTGGTGCGATCCAGATTCGAGCGATGATGATGGCGACTCGAATTCGATGTTCGATCATTATTTCTAGACATCGGTCGGTCTAGCATCATATCCGGGGGAAGATTTACCTCCCGGACGCCACCGCCAAATTTTGGCCTCTCGAAATTCGAGAAATCGTAGCCACTGGTACTACTCCCACCGCCATTAAGTGGCTCCGAGTAGCAATTATCTGAATACTGGTGCTGTTCTGGGACCCGATTACTTGTGGAACGCAACTCAAAATTGGGATTCTCATAGTGATCTGTCTGTGTGTCGGTTAAGAAATCCGAATGATGGCCGCTTTGTGTATCAATCTGTTGGCGAGAGTGCATGTGACTACCCATTCCGCTTCCCGATTGAAGGGAACCTGTGTCATAGGGCCGCACGAAATTATTTGTTGACTGCAGCTGGAAATCGTTGCGCTGCGATCCACCTCCCATTGAACCTTGTCCACCCCCCAGCGAGTTCAAAGCAAACGTGTCATCATATATCGGTTTGCCCGTCCGCAGGGTGTACGTGTGTAAATTTGTGTTCGCATTACAAATGGCTGGGTAATCCGTTTCAAATTGTTCCTGGCTCGAACTGGATGTGCACGGTAGGAAGAAGCCTGCAACATTGTGTCCACTATCAGCATTCTTTTCACGCTGCATACCACCACCACCTGGACCCATTCCACCGACGCCAACACCAGCTCCTCCACCCCCACCGCTAGTTTTTAGGCCAGCTACCCACGACATCAGGGTGATAATAGCTATTTCAATCAAACGCAGCGAGAACTGGTAACTCCACTGAAGCCAGTCCATATCAGAGGACGACGTGATTAGTGGCCGAGTCGTTGAAATGCTTATAGCGCCAAAGATTTGTAACGCAGCCAATAGCACAAATAGCAAAGCCGTTGCTATGGTTATGTGAATGGCGTAGGAGAGATTCTGAAAGCCATGAATGTAATTCTGACTTTTGCTTCTCAGAATGCGCTTGAGAATCCTATAAATATACAAGTACAGGAGCCCAAGGCTCAGGCATATAAAAATATAAATAATCTGACAGATTAAGGAGAGCACCCTTGGTGGTGGAGGCGGCGGAATGGTTAGCTGGTGATGATGATGCAGCAATGGTTGTTGTAGATGATGCTGCATTACCATGTTGTTTGAATTCGCTGTAGCCGCACGATGGTACAGTCCATTTCGGTACAGCTGCTGATAATAGAACTGTTGGCTGTGATTTGTTGTGTAGCTTTCGACATAGTGTAGTGTAATGCAGAGAACGACATGAACGCCACTGCCAACAACCACTGTTAATGGGCGTATCAGGGCCGAGTATCGATTGTTTTTGTGATTGAGGCTCTTGATAAGCAGGAACAGAATGAGAACCGAAAAGGATATTGTCAGAAAGGTTGCCGGAAGATTCAGCAAAATTTCAGACACGAATATATGGAAGGTGGAGTGGATGTTGTATGCATCGTAGCACAGATAGAAAATACGCGACGTACATATTATAATCAAAATCAAATGGATGCAAATGAAGTACGATTGACTAAAGAGATGCGTAAGCTTGTTGTAGAATATCATTTTAAATATAGAATATACCCCTAATATGGTAAACAGGATTACCGAGAGATACACATGAATGTTCCATGCCACGGACCATGTGGCTGTGTTCTGCTTTGCCGATGATGAGGATGATGACGACGATGACGATGCGGTTGCCGATGACATAGTTGTCGATGACGTCGAAGACGAGGATGACGATGATGAAGATTGTGCGTTCTGGTGATGTTGATGCTGCTGCTGTTGTTTGTTGCCACCTGTAAACATAATAAATGTTGTCCATATTCAAGGAGTAAATACAAAAATATAATTGTAACTTACCACCACCAGCAGCGTTCGGGGTGTCAGTCGACTTGGTGCTCATTTTTATTTTCGGTTGAGTCTTGGGTTCATCCTGATCTTGCTCGAGGTCGTCGGGCTCGTTTGAGTCATCGATATCATCACTCCTGTCACTACTGCCACCGCCTACTCCACCACCACCACCGCCAGCTATATCATAGTTTTTGCTCTGGTTTATATTGGGATTTTGACTACCGCCACCCCTGCTACCATCATCGGGCATATTTTCAGGCGATGTCTGGACAACAACTACCGGCGAAGATGGCGGTTGATGATTGTAAGTCGGCCTTGATGTCACCTGCTTCAACAAAACCTCAGGGATGTCTTCATTTCTGCCGTTGGAACCCGATAAAATTCGTCGAATGCTCGGCAAGTGTTCCTGTCTTGGATTATGTATAGCGTCGCTAATCTCAGAAAGAGGTACGGTATTGCTACCACCATCACCGTAGTTGTCCACCCCAGCTCCCAGACGATTACTCCCAAGCTTCTGAGAGGGAGTATTCAGAGCTTTCTTCCGCTGTCCGTCTTGATCCAGCGGCAACTGTGGCCTATGACTGGTTGCAGGGAAATCACCACCCCCACCCGGATTACTAGGCATAGCAATTGAACCGCCGCCTAAATCTGGCGGTCTGAATGGTATTCGTTCATGGCCAGGCATTAGACTTGGTGGCGGAATTGGACGCCGATTAATGTAGGTGCCCGTGTTCACAATGACGCCTTCATTGTTGGTACCGCGTAGAGTGGGCTTATCGGCGAAAGGATTCTGATACTCCGGAGGTAATGGCGGCGTAAAAAAAGACCGAGCTGGTGGCGAGTATGAGGGCATATCTCCAGGATACATTGGGATTGTCGGTTGACTCTTTTTCAGAATGTTTGGCACTTTAAAGAGATTTGCGGAAATATTAAGTCTCATTTGCATTATTAAGAGTCCCGTGGGCGCTCCTCTAAATATAGGGTTAGGGTAAGTAGTAAAACCGCTAAAAACCAATAAAGCCACAAAATAATAAACGCGAATGCAAGCAGAAACAAGAAACTTTGGGTAGATAGACAACAGGGGTAGAAATCATAGAGGAAATAGAAATATAATGTTTTAAGTATAGGTACTCACGCGATGGTGAAGGCGTCGAATTCAGCAAGTGTCGATGTCTATCGCGATCATGGTTGTGATGTCGATTCGGATTCGGATACGTAGGATTGCTATTGCTTTTCAAAATATCCGCATTAGGTGCTGATGTCGGAAGAGCATGATCCCGCTCCAAGTCTAGTTCGTAGTTACGATGATGCAAATTGATCTGCTGTTGATGCGCAGACTTTTCTAAATAACTATAAGGCAAAGGACAAAGGAAAAACAAAATCAATCACTGCTCTATGTAAGGACATGTAGACTAGACTTACCGTAATGTAGTCAATGGCGGTGTTGCAATCGTGGTCAGACTCGGCACATAACTGTTGTCGGGTATACTGCGCTTTGTTGTAGAAGTTGTACCATAAGCAACTTTAATCAGTACTGCTGCCACACTACGTTCCAAATTATCTAATTTGTCTAATTTGTCTAAATAATGGCCACCACCACCGCCGCTGCCTCCACTCCCTCCATTGTTGCTGCCATTATGGTGATGATGATGGTTGCTGTTGCTGCTGCTGCTGCTGCTACTACTAATACTACTGCTACTGCTGCCAATATCACTATTTGAATTCGCGATACTATCCAAACTGGTCTGGTCCACTACCAGCAATCCACACACCGGCCGTACCGCATACAGTTCGTTCAGGATAAATATTATCAAAAAGAAATTCAATGTAAAGTATTTTCCTAAATATCTAAAGGTTTTCAAATGAAATGTATTTTTGAATTTGTTGCTAAGCACTCTCGCAGTCGCAGAATTCCTTTTCGATTCTGATGGCGTTGTCTCCTCTCCTAATAATGGCTGGAGGCGTGATACTGCCGTCGCTGCTGTCGTCGTCGTTCTCGTCCTTGTCGTAGTCGCAGAAGTAGTAGACATAGTAGATTCCTCCATTATACATTGTATTCGGTTGTTTAGTGGTGTTGTTGGCGTGGTAGGATCTTGCTCATGCTTTTCCTCATGTTCTGTCGCCGCCAACAATCTCAGACGTTTCTTTGCCACATCCCTCCGCTGACTTATACCACTAGTAGTACTATAATAATTGTTAAGATCACAGTTGATTTTAATAATCGACATTTTCGTTCAAATTCACTTGTTTAGCTTTTGTTTGGGGCTTGGTTTTCTTGTTTACTTGCGTGTAGTTTTCACTTTTAAACAAAAAAAAATTTATAAAACAAAAATAAATAATGTAACTCTGTTCAGTATCCTTTCTGTTTGTTTGGCACAATTTGTATATATTGACCACAAATTGAAGGAAATTCAGTTTTTTTCTGCTGTACAATGCCCTAGTAGATAATCCTCCAGTGATGGAGACAGTGATGACCAAAGGATCACAACTTCTCTTCGTTGGAGGATGGTGGCGGTGACAACGGCGATGGGTACTGTGCCGATTTGTGGCAAAGAGTTTCCTTCGAAAATCCGATACTTAAGATGCATATTTTGTGGATGTTATTGTTGCTTTTTTACCCGCAGTTTTATTAGGTTACATGCTTATGGCACGACGACGTTTTGTGATTGCAAGTTGGCCAGCAAAATAGCATACATCTGAAAGAAAAATGAAATGATTAATAAAATGACATCCCTTGCCATCTATTAAAAATGATGAAAAAATAATAAACATAATAAACATTCATGCTGCTAGGGGAATACACTCTCTGGTTGACATTTTACTTAAATATTTGACAAATTCTGAACTCATTTCTACACAACAACCGATGGCGACGTGAAGAATATACACACAGCTTTCGTGCTCAGGACAAAATAAAAATCAATATTCGCGCCGAAAAATAGGGGAAGCATTAAACCGCCTTTAAAGCAGCCAGCTTGAGGGTAGCGCTCAATATTTTATTGGATAAAAGTTTTCTTTCTTATAGCACTCTAAACAATTGAATATAAGGGAAAAATAAATAAACATTTTCCGACTCCGACTCCGGCATATTGATTACAATTAATATTTGTCTAGGCAAATAATGAAAAAAAATGTCTACATAGACACATACCTTTGCGTGGGTTTTATTATGAAAAGAAAAATATAGCAAACCAAGGTACCTAAGCAACATCCATGTGTAAGGAGCGATGGAAAAATAAAATCTGTGGTCAAAAAGCAAATCTTCAGATTAATCAGGGGTGGATGCACAACAGCAAATACCTATTGTGGGTAAATAACCGCAAGCGCCGTATCGAAAACAATTACACGAGGAGTATGTCTCGCCTCGTTTTCATGTGATTTTAATAAACGAATGTAAACACCTTAGGGCAACTCATCATGTTTTTTAATAAACGTTTTTCCATATTAGTATTTTAGCATTGCTCTGAACAGTGGTTCGTGGTTGTTTCTTTAAAATAACTTGTGAATTTTTAATACCTAAAACAAACTAAGGCTATTTAGATGGTCGGTAGAGTTGTTGGCATCTGTTGCGCCCCAGCACTCATTTCAGGCGACGTATTTCTCGAAATGCGTCCCTGCAAATGATTAGAAATTCAACTACAGACGACGAGAAACGAAGGTGAGATCAAAAGCAACAACAACAAAAACACACACAAAATGCATCGAGTGGAACACATGTACATCAGAAATAATTTCCTGCAGGAGCCCATACCTTGAGCGCTCTACCACCACCACCACCACCACACAACTCTACTCTGTCTACATATTTTCATTTTGTGATTATGAAATCGTTCTTTTTCATTTTTGTTTTCATCATTTATTTTCCATCATCATATTTCTTGGTTTTTGTTTATCTCTTCTTTTTTTCTTATCCTCTACATCTTTCTTTGTGTGCCCTTAAATAGGTGCTGTGCTGCGCCATATATTCTGTAGGCATACGACGAGTCATTTTATAACTCAACCGAAATGTAACCTTTGCCGTGTAATCAAACACTGTGCATACACACACTAATGACGACTGCGACGACAACGACGATGGAGATTTGAATGTGATGCTTGGAGACGCACGCGGTTAGCCTCTAGGTGCATTGTTTCGAGACTGAATGTAAAGATCGCTCAAATGATGGGGCGGGGTGGGGGGTTTGGAGGCGACCCCATTTCCAAACACACTTTTAGACGGGGGTTTGGTCATATGGTGGATTTATTTTTATTACAATACAAAAAAGCTCAAGTTGAGGAAATGATTTGCATAAAATGAAAGGCACGTGCTTTGCAGTGAAATGTAGTAATCTTTTCAAACAACCTGAAGACGGGGACAATCCAACCGTAGTTTCTATTCCCATCAGCTGAAAAATTCTTCGCGTTCTCAAGTTCTTGGTAGAAGGACCATTTGCACAAAGTGTACAAGTAGCAGCTCCAATTTTCTCAAGAACATTGAATATAAACGGTCTTCGGGAGCACCCTCCCAACGGATTCAGAGCAATAGGGCGTCGCTGAGAGCACAGACGTGCGATTATAGGACTGCTACTGGGCTGACAACCTGTCAACGGGGGAATTGTCTTAGTAAATTCTGTCACAAAGAAGTTCTCTGCGGAATATAGTGCCACAGACCGTTGAGGAATGTATGCAAATTTGCTTGAGGGACTGCACGGGGCCTGTTGCAGTTTGATTTTCGCGGGTGAACGAAACAAGTGTCAACAAAAATATCGAATATGTTTAATCTCTCTCAGCCATCTCAGATGGTCAGTTCAACGCATTAAAATCGAATCAGCTAGCTCAGGCCGTAATTTTTACGATATCTCTGTCATTACATCTATCACATTTCCATGTGTAGGTACCTCACAGATTAAATTCTCATTACTGGCGAAATTGGAGGAATATTCAAATGGCTCAATGGTGCCCAAGTCCCTAGGTCAATTTCATTTGATGTATGACTCACTCTACTGATCAGTCAATGTTTGTCTGGCTGATCTCCTCCCTATCAATGTAGTATCTACTTTCAAATGACTGACAAACCGACACTGGGACTGGGATGGTATTGATTGGGAATTTTCAATTCCAATTCTTCGAATATAAATAACAAAAAGAAGAAACTAAAATAAACAATTAAAAACAAACTGATAAGGCAAGCCCAATGGAGTGGCGCGCATAGCCAACAGATTGGAATTAGAAAAAAAAAAAACAATAAACAAGAAATAGAAATGAATATTCGTTTCTAATATGTATTTGTTTTGAACAATTCACACACATAGAGAGAGAGAGTAGCGGCAAGCAAATGCCAGCAGATGCACATAGCACATGAAGGAGGAGCAGAGAGGGGAAACATTCCATTAGCAACGGCCACACATTGATGATGAAAGAACACGAAGCAGCCAACCGGCCAAGAAACAACTCAAACTCCGACTCCCTATCCTCCGATGAGAAGAAGGAAAATCAATTGAAAATACATAGACAGAGTAACAAAACAAAAATTAAAATGGAAAATTCATTGGAATTAAAAGTTCTTCTGACATTTATTTGCTTTTCCGTTTGCAACGCCGATGCCGATGTAGGCAGGGGCAAGTTTGTGCTGTGTACAAGCAATCTCTGCTAAAGGGGATGGATTCGTATTGAGATATTTTTTATTGGATCTACCTTAGCCTTGGACGACATCTTAATCCGCAAATGACTTATGCGACAACAAAAGCAAGAGCTTTCAAGAACTGGCATTGTTCGACGACGGTGGAAATTGAAAATTCATATGGGCCACAATGGACAGTGCATCTAAGTCTTAATCCAAGTATCCACTAAAACAATAAAACAAGTCAATTAAAATCGAATTTACTGCGGCGCGTCTCTATGTTCTTTCAAAACACCGGCACCCACAGGCGAAATTTAACAAGTGAAGATGGGCGCCCTGATTAAGATATAAATTAAAATTCCATTTTGCAGAGTGGCATGAAAATATCATTCTCTTTTCGATTAAGAATAGAATTCCCTTTTCAATGGAAAACGAGGAGCAAACAAAAAAATTGTGAAACAATAAATGAGAAGCAGTACACATGCATGCCATAGATAGGAAGGAAATTGTTTGCGATAAAAAAAAAACACCGAATAAAACCAAGGGTGGTTTTCCCATCCACACGTTTCCCACAACATCAACCCTCGGGTATCTTATCTAAAAGAGGGACGCACAAACAGCGTACTCCCCCATTGAAGGTGCGGCAGCAGAAGCGGATGTTGCCGATGCTGTCGTCATCATTGTTACATTGTTGTCTTTTTCTATCCATCTACTTACTCATTCATTCATTCTGCCTTAAAACGATGTGCCGTCGTTGCCCGGCGACAATTTAGATTCCAAGTTGACACATGCCACACTTAAGCGCAGAGGGGTTGCTACTTTTTCAAGCTTAACACAGATTATTTTAGATATACACGTACAAATATTATTGCTTGGTACAGGCTCACGCTCACGCTCAATGATTTGCTCGAGTATCCTTGATATTGTTCAAGAATAATGTAAACGCGCCGCAAAGTAAGTAAGGTATAACACAAGGACGTTTAGAAAATTAGATCATAGCTTGAGCAGGCCATTAGAGAGTAACTACTACCTACGTGACTGACGACATCCTACGAGAATGATATTTCCGCCATTTTCATGGCGTTAATGATGTCCAGACAATCTCGCTAAGTACCGTTTCGTTCTCTGCCACAGGAGAAATCTAAATCCTGCTGCGTTATGTGAAAGACGTGTGATAAGAAGCGCGACCACAGCTGTAGTTAGGATTCAATAAAATCCATCTACACAGCATTTGCAATCATTACCCGATAATCAAGTGTGCAATTAAATCTTGATTTTAATAAGGACAGCTTCAAAGTAAGGAACGCTTCGGATTCTCAATTATGGATCACTCAAGTACGATGAGTGTACCCTTCGACTCACTTCTAATTTGCGAAAATTGTGTTAAGAGTTTCGACAAGAAGCATATAAAGTGTTTTTAAGTGTCGAAATGTTATCCTAAATGCTTTGTACGTGCATCTTAGAAGTGATGGGCAATTGAGAGGCTGCGCCGGAGTTAATGAAGTCCTCCAAGATCGATATTCACACCAAGGCAGTCTCTGGGGGGAACAAATCTTTCGGAGCCTAACCGTCCACTAAGCCCTTTCTTTCGTTTTCCCTTACACTCTGCTGTTACCGCAACTGATGCCTTTGCTGCGAGGCTAGAAAACTGTGACACTCTTTGCTTAACCTGGTCATTAAAGCCTTAAAGAGTTTAAAGGCTCCACACACTGAGTGCGTTTTGTACAATTTGCTGTTATCGCCCATACTTGCGCGCCCATAACCATTAACACATTCACAGAACCTTAACACAATATCTATACAATATACGTTAGGACAAAGGTGCGAGCGGAGACGAAGAACTTGCGATTGAGTAAATTGAGTTTTACACGCTATAACACAACCTACTACCGCACGTATTACAGAATGCCCACTAGAAACGTGTCGAACACTTAAAATTTCTCCCACAAAAAAAGAAGAGGAGGAAAAACGAAACCAATGCGTAGGCAGGATAGAGGGATTCCATCAAAGCTAGGTGACAACTTTTTTTTGATTTATTAATGGACTTGGTTGTTGTACGTGTGCCATCTTATTTGAAAAGCAAATGCTTGTTCAAACGTTTAAGTCAAGTGGTTTCGTATCGTATCCCCTTTTAACATGGTCAATACAAACCATTTACTTTAAGTCTATATCAACATTAATAAATAACCAGAGCGAAAAATATGCAATAACAGTGACAATTTCCGAACATGAAAAGGAAAAATTTTTAAATCGGAAGTTCTCTGCCAAAGACACGCACAGAGTTGATTAACAAAGACCCCCAGGGATGCGATGAGATGTGCTGCAAAACTACTAAGCATGCGATATAAAGCAGAGGACTGCTGAGGAAGCACCAGACAAGGAGACAATAAACCGACGGAATAATGGGAGCACGCAAATGTAGTTGCGGGCGTGTGTTTGTGCGTTCTTCAACACATTTCGCTCAGGTGACTAAAAGCAGCCATAGCGCATACCAGCGGAACAATAATGCAAGAAAGGGAAGACTAATAAAAATAAAAATCGAGACAAAGAGAGCGTTCTATACTCTGATTTTTTCAACTAAAGTGCTAATGACGTTTATCGTAATCATAATGCACCAATCGTCGTTATCGCCTTTTGATAAAATGACATTAATATTGAGCAACAACAATAGTAGGTCACAAACACTTGCGTTCTGTCGATATTTTAGTTGCACCGTTGGCGAGGTGCTACACAAAGTTTGGCATAGAAGCTCACCTGGTCAAGTGAACTTTCATAGGCAAATACAACTGCTTAAGTAAATTCGAAAACTAGATGTTTAGATAATTGTTGTTACAGGCGAGCTGTTGAGATAGAAGTTTCAGCCATTACCCGTGCTTAACTACAGCTTATCCTTCTGACTGGCATGAAGGAGCTGCGTAGAGTTATCACAAAGCGTGACCAATCTCTATTTAACTCGATCATTGTTTAACACAAAGGAAAAAGAATAAGTATATATTTTCGGAAACAATGATTAATAGTAGACAATCCGCCTGTAGATTTATCGGGTCTGTCCTCACTGTTATGTCTAATGGATTCATTAAGTGCTTCACGATTTTATTCTCAAGGTCCGAGTGGTAATATATGTTTGCACAAATTCGGATGAATATTATGGATTTAATTAATTAATGTTAGGTGAACCGACAGGTATAATTATGGGGACACTGGGAGAGGCAACACTGGCCAGACAGCATCTATAGCTTTGATGATGCGATGAGCAGCATTCTTCAACCATTAATAAGCTAAGCATAATAAAATAGAAAAGAACATTATTGGAGTGGAGTTGCTGACCCTGACGATTGAGTAATGAGCCAGACCAGTTGCCAGAGATCAGCAATTCAAACAAATACACATTCATATACCTTCCTCCAGCAAAGTGAATGGACAAATGCAACAAGTGTGTCAGCCACACCCTACTTTGTTGCATTGTCCTATGGTTATTATTAACGTTTTGAGAAATCTCATATTTTTACCGCGTTTGTGTGGTAAAAAAAAAGTAATGAAGAAAGTGATTCACTCCTAACAGTTGCATCGAAAGTGAGTATTCACATCAGTCACTAAGTATAATGTCCCAACCACTGACGATAGAAATAGGTTGTACTTTTCCACCTCACATCCGCCAGAAATGATTTTTGCCAATGTTTTTTATGGGGTCAGTTTTAATCTAAACTAGATTCGTATACCTGTGTGCCTCGCAGCAGGAGTCCCTCTCTTTACAAAGCAAAGACGACGCGAATATGATTGAAAAATGTCTGCTTTACAGCACACAAAGTTGTTAAACATATACTTCCTCACTGGTCCTTTCTTCCCTGAATCATGTTACAAAGCAAAAACAACTTTCACCGTCCTGTGGCGGAGATATTTTCCAATAATAAAAGTCTCCTGTCTGCTCGAATTGTGAAACAATTTCTCTGTTCAACTGAATAATATCCCGTGCGACGGTGACGGTATGTGTTTGAAACTCTCTTACTCTATAGTTGCCAAAGGCGATTGCCACAGCCTGCTGCTGCTGTTGTGTGACACAAAATAAATGCACTCAAAATCACACTAACACACTGAAACGTAACATAATAATTCATAGGTTTTTGTGCTGCGACAAGCAGAAGGACAATATTCATTTCATACATAATGGAACAAAAGATTGATTTTTTATAATAAAAAAACAAAAAGAAAAAAACAGGACGAAAGTTCAAAACTAGCACTATACTGTTCTGGTTGCCTTGCTTTCCGGTTTATTTTTGTTTAATTAGATCAAGTTGAAACTGGAGTGCTTCCATTTTTGCGATTCTATAACTTGACGCGAGTGCTATCATAGGGAAACTCACATACATTCGCAGCACTTTTGTGCACCCGCCTCTTGTACACATTCTCATTGTGATTATAGGTATAGGCTGCAATGTCCACCGTAGGCAAAATCCACCCACTACGGGTGGTTGGCAGTTTTGCCCGCGCTATATACAACCTTCCTCCCCGAGACTTACGAATATGAAAACATGGTTTGGGTGAAAAGTACACATACGCTTCGAAAAGCATCATTGTATCGTTCCATGGTCTTTGTACGTGTTCACAGTAATTTATACATTTTTATTTCTACTCTGAGCCTTTTGTTCGCTTGTGCTTCTATGCTTTGTACAAGATGGAACCTTTTTTAAGTTTATGTGAAAAAAATCACCATCACCAACCCCTTGAGGGATACACTATAGTATGAGGACGATGGGGGCTAGAAGAATAGGGCAGCTCGTGTGTGAAAAATATGAATTGAGGACAACGAGAAAAAGTGAGAGATGTGAACAACATGCATGTTGGACCGATTTGGAGCGCTTTAAAATACATTTTCGCTTGTACATGCTTTCATTTGCTGTTTGTCTGCACTCTACTAAAGTAAAAAAAAGCGAAAAAAAAATAATAAAAAAATCCTGAGCTAAAAACAATTTTCTTACAGATGTGCATGTTATTCAACGATTTGTTGACATATTTAACTTCATTGTGGCTAAAGAGCAGAGAGAACGATACACATACCAATATACGATCACTGATGTCTGATGCTAATACATATAACAAACAGAATTATGACGACAAACGTGCCTCCTTCGATATATTCAGATCGCCATGCAATCCGTACTACTGACTACTGCTCAAACAGATGTATACAAAACTGTTGACACGTATGCTACTATCTTGGACTTATCCCCCAAAAACGAATACGCGTTGGAAAAAAATTCCTAAGCTATAAAAAAAACACAAGTACTATTAATTTTTGGAAGGGTGGGGCGGGATCGAGGAAATACGACCATAAATTACACCCCACAAGACTGCCGAGTCATTAAAGGGCGAACAAAAACTCATTCATTAATCACAACTATAATTTATTCCGTGTTAGACGAATGCATTACTTTTAAGACTTACCAATGCATATTAATTATTTCCTTGTGTGCTGAGATGTACAAAATAAATAAAATCCAAAAAAGAAAACAATGTGAACACGACGCTGATCATCTGACTGTTCTCGCCTTGTTTCTTATAGAATGTCCTGAATAATTTGAATGCCTGCCTGCAAAGAAAAAGATAAAAAACGCAAACAATAAAACAAACGATGTAAACAGATGGTTTTAATGGGAAAAACAAACTACTGGGCATCCAATCAACCCCTAACAGCTATAAGGGTAAACATACCCTTACAAGGTCGCAGCAATTAATGGGGTGCCGGCTAAAATGCCAAATGGACCGCGAAATCGATTCAATCATACATACAACTTCATCAAACATGTATATTTATTTTCGGTTGAATATGGTTTTATAAATCGTCACTTTGACGTGCTGGACATGTCTCTCTGTAACGACGTACGTGCATGGGATATTAAAATAAAAACATACATTGAAGATTTATGCTTTTATTTTCTCTCATACTTGTAATCAAACTCACCCCCACGACGGGCCGAACAAAACCTACACACGCATACAAAATATTCGTCCTTTCCTTGCTTGATTGCTGTAATGTAATTTCCGCCCTCAATTTCTTAGGCAGCTAGAGAGTTTTTTTTTTTTTTAAATAGATATATATATTTTTTTCCATAAATGCCAGAGGTATGCCTTGGGGAAATCTCCTATCGTAAATTAACAGGCGCACTTTGAGTGGAAAGTAAATTCCCGTATGCATTGTGTCTTCATAATTTTCTTATTTGACAATTTATTTTTCAATCTAAGAGAAGGCGCATTGATTTTACAAAGGAATAGATTATGCCGTGGCCATGGGAAGACAAACAGTTGTCACAATCACCTAGGTATCGACTAAAGCAGGAGACGCCACGCAATTAGTTAGAACAAGCAGTGCGGCATGGTGTAATGGATATACCAACCTACACTGATATATACGTGGGGGTGAGTTTTGATTGTCATACACACGGGATGTGTTTAAAACCCTAGAGCTAAACTCATGTCATGGTGTTGGAGACGGTGAACGTCTGAAGCTCTTAAAAGGTTCTTTAGAACACGCATTTTAAAGCTTTATCTATATGTGCAACAGTAAATTTTTTAACAAGTAGATATCTACATGAGAACAAACAAATGCAAGAGCGAAAGGAATGGTTCAAAGCTGATATTGCAATATTCGACCTTCTTACTCCCATTTTAACTGTCAATGGCAAAATTTCATGTTCCTTTTTGTTAATATTTACCTAAACTCAAGCAAACTGAAATCCCAAGACACAGATTCCATCAAGTAAAAGGAGTACGAACTCCGAGGTTCTCCTAGGACGTTTGAGGTAAGATCCGAATGCAAGCACATTAATTAAGACTGAAAAAGTCTTTCGGCGCCACATTGCTTAGAAAAGCTTCAAAGCCGAGTTTGTAACAGTATTTTCACCACTTTCGGTGGCATGACCCATAGTGCACACGATCGTGGCCTACACACTTGTAAATAAAAAAAAATCTAAAAATTCCTCCAAACCCAATAGATCAACCAAAGAAAAAAATACTTTCTCCCTTGGAGATCTTCACCTCCAGACACACATACTATATGGTACCGGGCCAGCATCTCTTTACAACCTACACGCGAAAATATTCAAAATACATTTCTTTTGTTTCTCCTCATTCCACACTCAAATGCTTGGCTTTTTGTTCGGTTTATTTTTTGTTCATTCGGCATTTTGGATAACAAACAAACAAACAAAAAAAGACCAGGAACAAATATGTATATACAAAAAATAAAAGAATCAAAACTAATCGAAAAAACCTGAATTTTTGTATCCCATGATAATACAACGTGTTATAGGCTTGTGTTGAGAGATGTACATATCTATAGGCCACACTAGGTTTAGCATCATTGTGTACCTCAAGTTTATCTCTCTCGCATTTGAAACTGGGTGTGTTTGTGTGTATGACACGGCGCAGCACCGCCGATGATGTGCCTTTGCAGCGCTCAGCAGCAGCATCAGCAGCAGCACTGCTGCACAGTCTAACCAACAACCAGTCGAAAATGTTCCTGGGTGGATGATGATGATGATGGGTCTTTAGTTTTTTCTTCTCCTCTTCTTTCTTCAGTTTTGTCTGTTTTCTTTTCCATTTTCGATTGAGAAATATTTTTGTCTTTTGTGTTGTTTTCTTTGGTTACATTCTTGTTTGTTTCGTTTACGGGACCTAACCTTTCATTCGTTGGATTAGAGAATCATCATGATGATGATTATGATGATGATACTTTAGCCCACAATCCAGAGATCAACTATAATGAGATTTTAAACTTGTTTCTGATCCCCTTTCCCTATTCCCAACGCACATTTGTTTATGTTTCTCTGATATATTTTCTTCGTTTTATTTTGTTTTGTCTCTTTGGTTATCGTGGTGAGATTTATTGAAAAATAGAACAACAATGAAAAGTTCTTAAGGCAGTAGAAATATTCAGTCGATGCACGGCTACAGCAAAAATATTTTTCAAAATGTTTTTGTCATGCTAATAATGGACTGGACACTGGGTAGCCACCGGAAAAGCCACTGACCCAAAAACACTTAATAATCCCAGTTTTGCTAAGTCACAGAAGCATGTAGTACTTGTCGGAGTGCTTATTTCGATATTTGTTGAGCGACCACAGGTGGAAGCGGACCTCTACCAATCCAACCGTAGGTAGTTGGTTAAAGACCTTCATCAATAAGGAGCCTCTTCTTATAGCTCTGACTGTTTACATTCACTGTATGATACGCTAGTTTTCAACCATGTTCTTAAGCATTAAATTTCATCCAGTATCCGTTTGTTCGAATTTGCCCATTAGGTAATTGACAAAGTTCGTCCTTAAGCACATGCAAATATGTTAAACTCACAAGAGACTTGGATTTAAGCGCCTTTCAAGGACATTCAGCTTAGTTTATGCCTCGCTCTAACGTATTAACTCAAGGGTAAAACATTACATCATTAGAGGGCAAAGTTAGCCTAAAAAAGCAGTGACTTGACCGCAATGAAGTAACAACACCCAACCAGCTGAAGAGTGCAGTATGGAGTAAAAAAATCCCTTGACGAGTTGCATCATCGCACGATTCTTTTTTTTTTTTTTTGCTTGCACACACATTAGATTTAATTAGGAAATGGATCAGGACTATATAGAAACTCGTAAGTGAAAGTAGCAAGGGACTTTGCATACCCTGACGTGGTGTATTATGCCCTCTGAAAAACTTGTATGTGAATCCCATTAGTATTTGCAATGGGGTTGCTTCCCCAAACGATGGCGATGAAATGTAAAATCGTGACCTACGAATTTAAGGATATAAATCTATTAAGATGATGAGGGAATTTTCAGTTCTGACAAGGTTGTATATAATGTATGCTCACAACACTGACAGATTTGGAAAACAGACCCTATACGATGTGAAGAACCCCATAACATCATAAGCTGCGGTACTAGAAGACCATAGCTATTTGATCAAGCGGAGACTTATTATGAACCCCTTGCGTAACAAGTGAATTTTTACAAGGACTGCTGAATTTTACAACACAAAATCACAAGTCTAATGCTGAGCCTACTTGGTAATCTTTCTGTTCTCCTCCCAAAGATTACTACATTTGAACTTTGCGGTCACCTCCAAGTCTGTAACAAGTACTACCGTAGTAAGCTACTTCAACGGATTTAATCGAATGTGCTCAACGACCGTATTATCGTATATAATTCCTGAATTTGGATCTATAGCTGATGCAATTTTACGCTTTTTTTTTGTGACAATTTCCTAATAACTAATCTTTTCCTCCTCTCGTACACTGCTTCTTCTCTTCAGAAAAAAAGTGTGGCTTAACAGAAAATATAATAATCACAAGAGAACAAAGATTACTACATTTGAACTTTGCGGTCACCTCCAAGTCTGTAACAAGTACTACCGTAGTAAGCTACTTCAACGGATTTAATCGAATGTGCTCAACGACCGTATTATCGTATATAATTCCTGAATTTGGATCTATAGCTGATGCAATTTTACGCTTTTTTTTTGTGACAATTTCCTAATAACTAATCTTTTCCTCCTCTCGTACACTGCTTCTTCTCTTCAGAAAAAAAGTGTGGCTTAACAGAAAATATAATAATCACAAGAGAACAGAAAAAACACACATACAGACACAAGGGAAGAGGAATTCGATATTTTACTTTTGCAGTGCATTAAAGGAAAAAACCCATTTACATCCAAAGAGAAGAATAAAAGAAAAAAAAGTGAGAGAACAGCTAGCGACCAAGCAAACCATAAAATATAAAAAAAAATTAAGAAAAATATTTTACGGGCTGGTTGGTTACGTAGATAACTGACTGGCTAGCTAGCTGACTGACTGCCTGCCTTGGCCAGACTTCTTCTCGATAGATGCCATGAGCTCAGAGCTGTAAAGAAAAAGTACATGAGTATAGTTGTAGTGGCTACGGCGATGGTTATGCTTCATCTGACAGGTTTTTCTTGTTGTAGATATATTGGATATATTTCCTTTCAAGTATTACCTTTACCCGCTCTTAATTTTTTTTGTTTCCTTCTCATCTCTGTAGGTTTTTTACCTTTATTTGTTATTCGATTCGAATGTGTGTGACGCATCATCATTATTTGAGTTGTTTTGTATTGTGTTTTACAACATTTCCAACTGCTGTAACGAACCACCAAAAAATGTGGTCAACTGCAGTAGGTATCTTAGCGGTTTGTGTTGATCTATGTGACTGGGATTTAGGAGGGCATCCTATAACCACTATTGTTAAGACCCTTGCTTGTATCTAATTCGATTTCTATAGTGTAAAAGATGGATTCAATACTTCCTATAATAAGTAAAAATGATATCGCAACTAGGTCAGGTCAGACAAATATGAAGGGTTCACTGCACTCAAGTTGCTCTTGCTTTCAAATTCACAAAAATAAGGCCGCAAACACTTTGGCAGATTTTCGAGCTGTCCAACTGATTAAGGCTGCTGGCTTGGCCTTTATAAATGTCCAAACGTGCGAGAAAACTGCGGAATAATCGACTCTAACGAACCAAATTTGGATTCCAAGCCCATAAAGCATCATGAATTGAACGATCAACTGCTAGACAACTTTATCGTCAACAGGTCTGGTCTTGTCGCAACACAAACAAAATACAAATTCATGAAACTGACCAAAAAAACGAGAAAGTTAAAAATTGGAAAAACCCCCCGAGTAGGCAAACATACAGTACCATCCACCGTAGCGCATTATCGATCGAAAAGGAGTACTATGAAAGCAAGGAAAACCACTGTATGTATACCACCGGATATTTGATTTTGCGAACCATACGATAACCTCTGAAAAACGGTAAATGTACATAAAGTAGGGAGCAACGCGGTTTTGCACTGTCATCAAATTTTAAAAGCATTTACGCCCGCTTCGTCGTATCAATAAAGGCTCGTCCTTCGTCCGTGCTCAAAATGTATCCATAAACGACAAAAATAATAATAATAATAACCCAAACCCGTAGAGGAACCCTTTATATGCGCGCTGTAAAATTAAAAAAAGAAACTGAACTCATCCAAGAATCCACTTGAGGGAATATCATATAAATACCTACGCCAGCTCAGTATGGCAAGGAGCGACGAAATGCATGGAAAATCACCAGGAAAAAGGACACACAAACTCACACATGCAAATTGTGTGGAACTTCATAAATATGGTTATTTATTTATCCCACTGTGCATAGATACGCACGACAAATATATATATATATATATATATGCAGACGACTTCTAACCATTCGAGTCGGCTACTGAATAACGATGGGTTTGAGAAATGGAATCTAATTACAAACATATTTTTTACCCTCTCTCGCCTGTCTGCGAGTATTTTTCTGTGTTTACCTTAAGTTTATGAAAAATATTATGCTTATTTATCCGTCTCTCACTTTGCGCCAGCCAGACAGACCTGCTGCAAGGAAATGCGATACAATTGAGCATGTTGATGGTTGTGCATTTGAATGCTGCCAAATTTAGCTGTCGGACGCTAAATAAATTAGAGAGTCTCCGAAATGTGAGGCGTAAAAACGAAAACGGAAACACGAAACTTGTGAGAGGTTTCAGAAAGTGCTCGCTTTCTCAAATTGATAATTTGCGAAGCTTTGCAGTTTGTTTTTGTGTCCAAAACAGCGCTGCGCCTAGGGTCCTCTAAGGCTCGTCTTGCATGGTGTTACATAAATAAAATTCTATTGGGAGAAGTCCATACGTTTTTCCACCGATCAGGAATATGATCTTATAAAAGAAAACAAATTGGAAAACCCAACGAATAAGGCTATTTATATGCGATCCACACCGCAGACAGATATGCGATACGCTACTCAAGAGGTCACCGCCTAAAAGCGGTGATTGACTACAGACACTAGAAAGTGCTCCCGTAGATTTACAATGCATCGGGAAGGACAGGATTAATGCAGCGCTGATTGTGATATGGATATGGACACTAGTGCGTTGGCTTTTCATCGTGTGATGGAGAAGTGGACATAGTTAAGACTTCTCATTATGAATGCATGTCGAACTTTATGTAACGAAGGTCTTATCATTTGTTATTGCAAAAGTGCACTGGGGAAAACCTAAACCCTGCACATGTGTATGTGTATGTCTCTGATGAACCACTTTAAGGATGATTACTCATGTATTCATAATAAAAACAGCGAGCATTCGCATCCAGAACGGAAACGAAATGTAGGTCAATGGTCCCAAATTGTGTGTATTCTCTTTCTATTTTAGAAATTGATGACAATTTTACTTTAACGTTGTTGCTTCCAACTGAAAAACCTATTCACATCCTTTTGAAATAGAATCTATAAATATACCGCCCATATGCATGGACCTATAGTTATCATTACCCCAGTACCTACTCCCATCTAGATATATTTGTTATGTAATAGGCACACATGTGTGTTGGCTTCAAACAATGCTGTGTAAAATTCAGGCCAGTGGAAATGCAGTGAAGGGAGAGATACATTTTAAAAACTCGGGAAAAAAAGACACTATTTCGATGATGACACCGTTTTATGTTTTTTTTTTAATACGACGGACGAAGTTTTGACATTTCGATATTGGTATAGCTATACCACTTACTGGTATACTATCGAACATGTTAGCAAAGCGAGTCAAATTCTTGTTGGCTTAAAAATCAATTATTCCAGGACAATGGGATTAAAAGGCTAACGCTGTTCACAAATGTACATAAATGTGGAAGGAGATTGTTCTTATATAGATTTTAGACTAATTTTAGACTAAAAATAGCTGGCGAAACCAAAACAGAGATCAGGAGACTAATAAACGCATCATCTACAGAAATGATGGGCTTTCAGACATCAAACATGCTGTACGAAAAAATTAAGGACTTCAAACTTAAACCACTCAGCTTGTAAAGCTCGGCCGTATAAATCCATTAAAATCCTTACAATACATCATTAGAAATTGCACACGGCGGCGCTGCGCATAGCCATAGACGGCCTTCGATCGCTATTGGGGAAATTCAAAGGATACAATTTCCTTCTTCTTCTAATTAGACGCTAAACAGTCTTGCCTACCCGTTGTTGGGTGGTTTGACAAAAACAAAATATAAATTCCTAAGCGTTGGGCATGGGCATGTGGCATGGTAAACGGTATACCCAACGTCTAGACGGCCTGTAGTCATTTTTTTCTTCTCATTTTTCTTGCTTAACAGTCATGTCTATATTTGCATAGTGTTCAAGCAAAGGGCAGCCAAGAAACGAAATTTGTAGGTTTTCCGTGCATTTTGGTAAATAAATATTCTTTGACTGACAATGAATTTGGCTCGTGCAGCACACCAAAGACGATAAACTGCGGAACAACAATGATACATACATCAAAGTGACAGCAGTGATAATGATTTTAAGCAAAAGATGTTGCTACATAAATAGTGGGTACCTATGTACTCTTCAGAGTCTACTATATAATGTATTTACCCATATGTTGTTGAAAAATGAAAATCACCAAAAAAATTCAAAGAAGACAAGAGCAAAAGAGATTGGAAAGCGCATTACGCACACGAAATTTTCAAGAAAAGAGGTGTTCACTGGCATCATGCGGCGTTGAATACCTTTTTACTTTTATGCCTCATTATCATTACATATAAATGTGTGTTTTTTTTTTCTCTCCTCTTATTCCTGCTGCTTGAACTTCTTCTTCTTTTTCCCTTTGTAGTGTTTTTGCGGGGTTCGCTTTGATGGTGGTTGGATGGTTGCTTGGTAGGTACGTAACGTAAACGAAGGTATGGTTTTTCTTCTTCTTTGTCTCAAATAATACAAAATTAAGAGTTTGATTTTTGCCAGGCAAATGACCTTAGACAGAGTTGGAATTTTTGAAACAGCTTTATATGCATACTACTGGTACTGGGGGGGGGGGGGGTGTAATTATTAAATTTGTTGGTTTTTTTTTCATTCCACGTAAAGATTTGCTCCTTATTTCCGAAAGAGCGATTAAATTGAATGATTCATAACGAGTGCAACCTGCCCGCTTAAATGGTGCATCGCTGACAAAGTGATCGGGTCAATACTTTCCTAATAGGCACAATCTGAGGTAGGTATACGATCTTTTCAATTTCTTTGGGAGGAAATTCATTTAGGTAAACCGTACTCGGTTTAAAACATGCAAAAATACCATGAATCTAACACATGGACGGACTCTTGACCGGTAAGATAGGGATTTTGCCTACTAGTGTTGCATGTGGCACCTCACCCCCTGCCTTGGTCGATTGAAGGGTTTTTCGTAAAATTTGCGGTCTCGTTTGAGTTGATGCTTTTTGGAAAGACGATTACGGTATAGAAAATTGTCATCAATCGATTCTAACCCATAAAAGACCATGGAGTGTGAAACTGGGGGCATTTGGCTAACTTGAAATGACAAGTCTTTCCAAAGAACAGAAATAGGGTCAGATTAAGAAGCCTCCTTAGTGAAACGTCTACAAAATGCAAAGATTTAAGCAAGAATGAGAATATTTTATTGAAATATCTTCCAAATAAGCGTGCAGCACTAAATAAAAAGTCCATATGGTGCAGGCACAGTTTGCAATTCAAACCATTTGCATGTGTTCCAAAAAAAAAAAAATTAAACAGTTGTGTAACTAGATCGAATTACATATTATGGCAGGGTGGCTTCCTTTCAGCGATTCACACGTTTGGAACCTTTAATTTAAGCAAGAATAAAGGAAGCAGCCGAAGGACAAAAACAAAACAGAAGTGAACCCTATACTCGGTCTGGCCAGAGTTTCAAATTACGCACATTTTATTGGAAACAATTTTAGTCTCTTTTTTTCCAAATTTAAACAAACAACGGACTAAAATAATGAATAGAATTTGGAACTTTCCTGAAGAGTTGGGAATACAGTATCGACTGTTAAAAGACTGTAGGTGAAAGAAAATTGAAAAAAAATAATGAAACTGCACACAGTGGGCCATTTTGACCACAACCAATATGTACATTGTGGTGGTTGTTCCCATCTGTCGTAAGACTGGATACTGCAGTGGTTTTATGTGACCTGACGCGAGTGTTTACTTAGTCATAGCATGTGCGGCAGACAATCTATTTTGAAGTACATATGTAGACATAGATCTGATTGCCTTTAATAGTAATATGCTGGGATTAGCTTCTTGTCATTTTAGAAACAATTGGTATCATTTGATGGGTTAAGAGAAGCAACGTGTAGGCTGTGCAAGATGGTACCAATGTCATTCACCGCTCGCCAATATACGACATAAGATTGCACTTAAAAAACACCGGCCTTCTATTGTTTGAAGGAGTACGGCGTTCTATTCTGCTGGTAGACGATACAATAGAAAACAAAGCCGACAAGATTGATTCATACCTTCACAACACCTTATGAGGAAAAATAAAACATCATGCACAAGTCTAGTCGATGTTGGCAACCGATAAGTCTAGTCACAAGTCAAATAATGATCTCATTTGAACTTTTCTACGATTATTTCCTTGCCTGAAATATAGATAAGTCAATATGGTAAACCACATTATTAGCAACCGTATGATAATGTAATAATGAAGTCATCGTTGACTTGGCATACGCAAAGAATATTGTGCAACTAGAGCTCACTCATATATTGGCGCGAAATTTCTGAAACATTGGTTAATCATACGAAAGATAAAAAATACTAAGAAAACAAATCAACAGAACAAAAACAAATACAAATTGGTATGAATATGCGTTCCACTCCAACACTCGTCACAAAATTTATACGCAAATTATCAATTCAACCAGAAAATAAGAATTAGGTACTAGTAATAACTTTACACATCCTTGACCGTTTTGTTATTGTTGTTAGCAGGCGCAAAACTAAATAAACTACGACTAAGCTCTACGTACACAATGTGTTCGATTAGTAGGTATAGATAGATACACTTTTACATTTTCCGTTTGCTAAATAGTGTTCTTTGGGACAGCACGACGCATTCAGCTTATGCAGGGTTCTATTCGACCTCAAAACAGGTCTAAATAAGAGGCAGAATGGCTTCTAAACTAAAGATAGGCGATATTTGAGGAAGACCACAATATAATGGATTTCAACAGCAGTTGCATCCATCCGCAAATATTTCGTGGCACTGTGTTCAAGAGGTTAAGCTTCGATTAAACATGTTCGGGAAGACGGGACATTTTAACATGAAAATGGGTACCTAGGTACAAATCGAAAAATATATGAAAATACGTCGCTGCTCCAGCCTACAACTTCCCAGTGCAGAGATTTATGTTGTTCCAAATGTTATGCTACATTTAACGATGTTCCGCTTAAAATGATGCACCCATTTGTCGCAAGAAAACGAAAAACGCTTTTCCATTCAAGCTCGATCGCATCTTATTAATGAAAATGGTTGCGACCATTTAACGACGGAAGTAGCATCAAATTGGGCACATGTTTCGTTAATGCGGTACTTCCATACCCCCCAGGGTATATCCGAATAGGCCGATCGAGTTCGTTAATGAAGGAGGAATCACAGCAATAATACTAGGTCACCCGTAAAGGACTACAAGTCTCTAAACAGATTAGTCTGTCTTAAAAGCAACTATATATATTGGTGTTGAGGTATGAGTCAAGTTATACGAATGTTCTATTTGTTGAAATTTTGGGGTTTAAGGTCAAGAAGAAGAATTATTTTTAATTGTTTACTGACATCCAGTGGCACCCATTGTGTTGCTAAATTTTTTTTAATTAGTTAATTTGTTTAATTGGTATTGTTGATTCCGTGAAGGACTAGATATCGATTTGGCTAATGTGTATGCACGAAACTGTATGGTATGTTTGTAAACAGAGAGAATCTGACATTGGTCGGTTCGGTGGTTGCTGGAGCCTTAAGACAGGCGAAATTGCCTTGTCACAAATAACTCAGCCTATGTGAACTAACATCGGGAAAGTAGAACTTCAACAAGTTTCAATGGAATAGAAGGGCGCAAACAACTTTGAGGATAGAGTAAATAGTAAAAAAATACGTCCCGTGAGAAGCTTGTGGAAGCCTGCCCTTGAACCAGGCAGTGTTGGTCGATTAGGTACGCATTTCCGATACACAGGTAGACACACTGCCTTCCATGAAATTTCAAATTTGTGTGCAGAAACATAAATGTATATGTATGTCCCAAATTAGATTCAGACCGTGACAACACCACTGCTTAGCCGACACACAATTAAGTATCTATCTGCATACCAAAGTGTTCTGACTTTGAATTTAAATCAAGTTCTTAAGGCAAATCCTGTCTGATGCGATAAGACACCGCTACGCAGGCATTATTTCTAGGAGAATGCTCTCATCCGAGAAATATTTGAACTCAGATAGCTGGCTGGGTACCGCATCCACCCCGCCCGCAAGCAATATACCTATGCAGAGTTCAAATTCCCAGATTTGTTTGCAAGTAGGTCTTTTGACGTTCTCAACCGTGCGTCGCCTCCTTCAAGGATGATTTATTCAATTAATTAACAAAAGCAGCTCATGCCTTGCCATTTACCTGCTCCCCTACCCCCCTGACGACCTGCTAAGGGTACTCCACTTTAAGGCGTAATATCCTATACAAGCTGAATGTGATAATGTGAAAACGGGGAACTTTCTTCGTAGCCAGTTTTCTTCCTTCAAGGCAGGCAAAAAAGGATAAACTGTTGGCATCGTTTCAACACCCGACCGAACAATAAAAAAAAATGTATAAAACAGAAAACACACACCAAAAGGAAGCAGGGAATTCATTTTTCCTCTCCAATTATCGAAAATAAGGTAGGTACCTACACTTTTGTTGAAGGAGGACGGTGATCACACATAAATTAGTATTCGGGGATTCCGTTTCCGAATCTCAATCCGAATCCGAATACCAACTGCTATTTTTCGTTGAAATTAATGGGAAAATGTGGTAGCTGATAGGTACGTGTGATGAAAATATGAAAATATTTTGAAAATTATATAGAAAACAGTTTCCCCGAAAGGTACAACAAAAATAAAGGATTTTCCTCTCACCTTGTGCTAAACTTTTCTGGATTTTGTCGACGAAATTTATGTCTTTTATTTACACAAAGCACACACTATAGTCCGTATCGAAAGTGATGCAACATGAAATGTATCCAAAATAAATATCCTTTTTGCCTTCTGTCGAAGAAGTTTGCTTGCCAAAAACCGAACGAGTAAATATAAATTCTATCCGACGAAGAATTTTTGTGGAAAAAGTTTTTTTACAACAAAAAGGAATAAAAACCTCCTTTCCTTTTACATTTTTTCACTTTGGTTGGTTTCCACACTTGGTTCTTTTTCTTCTTTGTTTTTTCCTGTCGTCGTTTTTTCGTTAGTTTTTGGGACTGTTTCTTCTTGCTTGTCGAGTAATGTACAATGCACACCCAAATATAATACAAACGCGTTCACTTTATTCACCCATTCGAGGTGTATTTGAGAGTGTGTATGTGAAATTGTGGAAAATCTTGTTTTCAACACACTCGCCCGACAAAAGCGCGGCACACGGCAAATAAACGGACACAATACGCACGCACACACATTGACAAAAATACGACGCGGCGCTCGAGAGAACGAGAGGCACAATGGATTAGAGTAGAGGATTGCTATTTTCTTTCCTTTTGAGCAGGACACAAAGTGGGATTATACTCGATTTTTTTTTATAATAAAAGAAAATTCTAAAGAGGCGCAGAAATAATTCACACACATCTACACGAACACCGATAAACACAGAGAACAAAAAAAAACAGGGAAACAAGAAAAAAGGCAAGGAACCTGGTTGAAAACAAAACGTAGAAGAGAATTTTTCACTTTGCTGCTCCTGCTGATGTACCCGTTTTTTGAATTTTTTCCTCCCACGAAAAAAAAAATCTTTAATGCTCTCTTCACTTAATTTTCGATTTTTTTATGCAGTTTTAATTTTTTCTATTCTTTATTTTTCAGTACAAATGGAAAATATACCATTTGTTGTTTGTTAGCATAGAGGGCGTATGACCCAAAAAAAAAAAGTCCACCACCAGATCCTTGCGCCCCCCTTTTCATATTAGAGCATTTTGAAAATGTTTCAACATAGAACTGTAATCCAATCCACTACCACACATTAGTTTACAAAACTAGAAAGCGACTTTAGCATCAACATAAAAAAAGCTCATACACAAAGCGAAATTGTTCACTGCACGAATTGTTTTATTATGAATTTTCGAAATTCAAACCCGCAATTTTTGTGTAGGATATTATTTTCAGTCCCGGAAAGTACTACAAACAAATCCCTGCGCGATTCACTGGCTTGCAAACGGGAAACAACAGGAAAAATGTATGGACGACAAAAATTCGACCTGCGACCACACTGCACAACCATTCAAATTCAATACTCTTTCTGGCACTGACAGTGGTCAGAGAAGCACCGAAAACGCATACCACAGAATGTACACGAATTGATCGAATGTCGAATGTGTTGAAGCGAGAAGGGAACGGCGCATGGAATGCGTGTGTACATACTTTCCATTGATGTTTTGGGCGCACCATTTCCAGTAAAACTGAAAGTGAGCGCATTCAGCCGAGATTTGTCACTTAATGGACGGAAGTTGATCAAATATCTTTAAAACTTTTAGATGTAATTTGTGTGTTTTCGGGGCAAACAGCAAAATTCGAGGCACTCAATGTCATTTTCGGAACTTCTTAAACGTAATCTTAAGATTTATAACTTGTAGAATGTGTGAAAATCCATTTTTATTTTTTTCACCGAATTTCACGAAAAAGTGCAGGCAGTTCACTATACAGTCTACTGCATTTTTTCCGTTGAATTCAAGAATCCACCTGAAAATATGAAAAACTGCGTATTTGTTGAAATACGAAGTGTATTAATATTAAAATTCTTTTTTTTTTAACTATAGATGCATTGTATAATACGGTAAATACATCATTTAAATTATAAACTTGGTATTTCAATTTCAAAATATGTGCGCTCCAAGCGAAGAAGAAGAGTTAACATCAAAAGGATGGCGACGCAAGAGGACTGACGCTTCAGCGCCACAGTCAATATTGTGAATTAACTGATCAAAAATAACTGACAGGTGTCACGATTCATTCATTGATTCATTGAACATTTACCACCGTATTAATAAAGTCTGCGTAAAAGTTATCAATTGCTTACACAGCAGTTACTTCATATTTTTGTTTACAAACTGACGTCTGCTGGCAAACTAACTTGTGCACATTTGTTTATTAGTATGGGGGTTAGATGTTTAATCTTTTATCATTTTAAAAATGTTTAAATGTTTATGTTTCAACAGACAAAAAAACTAATTGAAGTAGATATAATTGTATCAGCTGTGCTAAAATTTAAAAGAAAGCGAACCTAGATTTATTAAAAAAGAACTACATAAATACAACTTCATAGATCCAACTGAAAACGTCGCAATGTAGGCGCGACTTCAGTTTCTACTTCACCACCCCCACTCATTTTCCAGTCAACCAATTTATACCATCTTCCATCTGAGAGTTTTCTGAGACCGGGAACGGGAACTATTTGTGTCATTTTCACGCTCATAAATACAACTGAAAGAGTAGGAGAAGTATTCCAGCCAATTTGTAATTTTGTATTATGTTTGTGGGAAAATTGGTGTACCTATCTATCGGAGAGAAAAATTGATTCAATTTAATTTGTTTTGTTGCTTTAAATACGGGGTGACAAGCTGTCCAATAAAAAATTACTTCACTTGCATTTTTGGGCAATAAGTACATCATTTTCCAATTGTAGTTCTCGTCAGTAAATTGTTAAAAGAAATAGTAATTATTGTTTTCTTCGTGATATGGTGTGTTCTGTTCTACTCTATGGTGAGGGAGACAAAACCACGCGAAAGAACGACCCCTTCGATGATTTTCCTCCCAGAATTTTCATTCAGACAAATGTCTAATTATTCTGTCAGTTTTTCATGGTAATTGTTGTGTCTTTAAATTATTCGTTGGAAAAAAAGAAGACTAGGGCAGCTTGTGCGCATAGGTATTCTAGAGTTGATTAATTATATCCTTTTTGAGGAACGTGAATGTTAAGTGGAATGGATATTTGACATAACGAACGCGCTTTGTCAGGTGAGTCGTGAGTGTCGCTCCTTGGGTTTGTTTTCCAGTTGAATAATACAACAGATGTTAAAAGTCTTGTAATAAATGAATAATTAACAAAAAAAAAAGCACGAAACAGATGAAACACTTAAGTAGAGTCTCAGACGCAAAGCACTAAATTGACAAGATTAGCTTGTTCTTCTATAAGTGTGTATGTGGGTGTTATGGGGTTGATTTAAAACTATTTGACCCTAGTTTCCCTTAAATAAAATTAATCTTGCTATGGCATAAACGACTCAAAGTTTTATATAAATATTTTATTTTCACTGCAGGAGTTATTTTGTGTTCTGTACGTTCAAAAGTGATGGGTTTTTGTTTCGAAGCACCACCAGCAACGACAAACAACAAAAGGTGATTTGGCTTCGTAAAAAAAGAAACAATAATTGTATCCAAATAGGCTCACATACGCCCAGTTGTTGTACCGTCTATCCTGTAATATTTGCCTTAGAAAAACAGAGTTTTTTTTAAAGCGAGCCCTATATGAACTAAAAGAACTTATATCACATGCAAAATAAGACAGTTCTGTGAAAAATCGAAGATATATGACGGTATTCTAAGGTGAACGACACTTTAGTACGAGTTCCTGTTGCAGACTTTTGATTTGTTTTCTTCTGCAGAAACTATGGCCACGTTTGATGTATTTGACCGAAACAGGTAAATTGTTGAATAAATACAGCAGGTCCACAGGAATGTGTCCAAAATTTATAATGTCCAGAATTGGAAAATTCATTTAGTAGCAATGTCTTCAATTTCAGTTGGTACTTTGGACCAATGTCCCGGCAAGATGCCACCGACGTTCTAATGAACGAACGCGAAAGGGGTGTGTTTCTAGTCCGCGATAGCAATTCCATTCACGGCGACTATGTGCTATGTGTACGGTAAGTTAAATTTATTCCTGTTCGACGCGACACTTCGAATTAAATAAAAAAAACAAAAACCTATAGGGAAGATACCAAAGTGAGCAACTATATAATAAACAAGATCCAACAACAAGATCAAATAGTATACCGTATCGGCGATCAGTCATTCGAAGACCTACCTGAACTGTTAACATTCTACAAGTTGCATTACTTGGACACAACACCTTTGCGCCGACCTGCACTGAGAAAACTCGAGAAGGTCATTGGGAAATTCGATTTTGAGGGAAGCGTAAGTCAGGCAAATGTTAACATTTTGTTATTACAATTTTATTGCAAGTGGAATTAAGGGTTTTACCATTAGGATCAAGACGATTTGCCATTTCGGCGTGGTGAGCTTCTAACCGTCATTCGCAAAGATGAAGACCAGTGGTGGACGGCAAGAAATTCATTGGGGCAAGTTGGACAAATTCCAGTACCTTATGTGCAAAAGGTGTGTGTACATTTCGCTGATGTGAAGAAAATATTTAAAGCATCAATTTTTCTCTCACTTCTGTTAGTACGATGAAAACACTGAAGACAATAGCATAGAACGTCCGAGCTCCGGAGGCAGCGGTTGTGGCAACATAATTAGTGGAAATAACACAACTTCAAGAACAAGACTACAAAGTGGCAGCAGTAGCGGTGGCAGTGGTGGTGGCGGCGGCGGTGGCACCCTCCCTAATTCTCATCAATTAGGCAATGCCTTGAAAAAGTCTGATTTGAATGTGAGTAAAATATTTCGCTGTAGTTGAAGGTTGTAAGTTTTGCGTTGTTTGCTTGTCTGTTTTTCAGCGCAAGCTGCCAGCGTTTGCTCGTGTGAAACAAGCCCGGGTGCCAAATGCTTATGATAAAACAGCCCTCAAACTGGAAGTGGACGATATTATAAAAGTGACTAAAACTAATATCAACGGTCAGTGGGAGGGCGAGGTAAAAGGTAAAAAGGGACACTTTCCGTTCACTCACGTTGAGTTTATCGATAACGAAGGTGATTTGCTCAAGTGTGATACAACTAACAACAGTAGTAATAATGTACCAAACGCTAATGACTGGGGCGAGTAAATTGAAAAGTCGATACGAATACAGTAAGGCAAGGAGAAGATTGGCTTGAATGTGTGATTTCTTTTATGTTTGTTGATATTCCTTTTATCTTTCTAAATCTTATTCTCTTTCGAGCGATATTTTTTTTTCGATTTTACAATAAATTTTAATCTTAGAGCGTACATAATACACAAACAAATTTTTACATAATGATTAGATCTATAGAACGGTTGCAACGACAATGCTGTTATCGAATGTTTGCGATCACATGGTCTATTGTTTGATCTATGTTAGGCTAGCTACTAAGTGAAATGGTACATTCTATGGTATTCGTGAATGGGGAATGTCTGCTCACTCTAATTGTGAAGAAGGATAGTCTGATTGTGATCGCGATCAAGAAAGCATGAGAATACTCTGATATTGAACGCGTATAATATGTAATTATATTTTTCAATACAACAAAATCAAGAAACACAAACATTAATCAAGTTTTCGCGCACACAAATATAGTTAACAAAATATATATTTTTGTATTAGTGATTTAAGTTATCTATACACAAATACAGGAAAAGAGAAAAGAACAGTTTATTGTAAATACAGTGCTGATGATGAGCGAGAGTGAAAAATCGGCATTTTTTTATGAATGTGTTTAATTTATTATTTTTCGAGTTCTAGTTTTGATTTTTTTTTTGTTAAAAGGGGTTAGATGAGTAGTTTTTTGTTATTTAATAGACGGACAGACGAATAGTCTGTTATGCAAGTTATTCATCAATCGTTCAAGTGTTTGACTTAAGTGGACTTACGTTCATTTGACACTATTAAGGCGGACACTCAAGAATTTGACGTTAAAAATAAGAAAACTGCAGCGATAAAACATTCCTGTCAGTTCTGGTCTCATTTTTGGTGTTGTACGAGTTTCCGACGTGTACATTTCACGTAACCCAGCAACACAACCCAGAAGAGTGAGTTTCTGACTGACAGCGAATTACTGAGCGGAGCACTTTTCGCCTTACAAAACAAATTGCGATACATTGTGTTTCGAAATCACATTTTTAGTGGTTGCATCATAGGATACGATAACCAAAAACAACCGAAATCTAACCTCTGTTGCAATATCAGAACTAGCAAATCGTATTAGTTAAGGTTTTATTATTTTATCAGAGATGTCTGCACAAATACGGAAAACAATTCTATTTTATTCTGTCATCATCGCTTTATATGATTTTTAAGCGAATGCTTTTTATCATACACACAGACACATTTTAGTTATTAAATTAAAGTTAAGATCAAAGCAATTATTTTTTTATTAATTTTAAAATATTTAAAGAGCAAAAAAACAGAAAATTTGAACATTATGTAAATATACCTCGTAAGTATATACATATACATACATATATACATTAAATATTATTAAAATATATACATATAATATTTTTAAAAAGAATAATATTCTCGCCCGCTTCCCGAGTATTAATATTTTATCACACATATGTTATTCAGGGAATATTCTAAAATATACATCAAATAAATCAAAATACAAGTTCTAAATCTATATATAAAATATATACATATACAAAATAAATAGTTTATGTAAACGAGGTTAGTTTGCCGCACGAGTTGGGTTGGTTATCGCAGGTTAGTATCCAACATCATCTTCACAGTCAAAATCAGTCACGGCTTACATGCACGATTGATACCGCTCCATCTGGCCGAATCAACCATTTCCCTCCATTGAAACAAAACAGATTCACAAATGCGAAGCCATGGGTAGGATGGGATGGGATCCTACATGAACGAACCTACTTAATCAATTTTACCACCAAATGGCAGCTAAAATACACTAACGAGCGATGGCAACCAACCCACAGATGAGACAAGCCTACCAATAGTTTATGCAGATTCTTAAATATGTATATCATATTGTCAAAATAATGGTAAGCAACGTAAATCATAGAACAAATTCTAAAATGTAGCGAAGTAAGTGTTAACACGACGTTCTCTACTAGGGCAACTGTATAGTGTATATGTGTGCTATTCGTTACATAATAATTCAATTTGTTTAAAATATTTTTGTAATTGCTATTTCATTTTGACAAAAGCTAAACCATTGCGCGATGAGTTTTCTTAAACGATCCGAGCATACAAACACAATGAATATAAATATATTTTAATACTATAGCAGAAATTATATATACTAAAACAATATATTAACGTCTTTGCATTATCTAAGTACATAGTTTCTTCATTCTATTATCATTTTCTTTGAAAATCTAAATAAAAGCGTATATATATTATTATGTTGAGATGAGAGTCTTTAATTTTGGTTTGAAAACGCCGTTTCAGGAGGTATTTCGGAGAAAACCTTCTCTCAACCTACAAATAAGAGTAAAAAACGTATAATTTTTCAATGATAATTACGAAAGCTTTATTTGATTACAGTAATGACTAAAAAAGAAAGCGACTTGAAGTTAAAATAACTACTCTTCAGTAGCACTCGTCTGACTCAGGGGTAACAGTTATCGATTGTGCCACATTTGGATCGCATTGGGTGTTGGCGACTGCATTTTTAACGTCTGCCCTCAAAATTCGAAAGTTCACATCGCTATAGTCCAGTTGGGAGTATAAATAGATTGGCAGGCGATTACTCATCACCCAAACACCCTGGTTGACTTGTCGATCAACTTTCAGATCATTCGGAAATTGTATGAGTGTTGTGTTTGAATCGACCACGCCCAGATTCGACCTCGTGTAGGGTTTGTTTATGTCCCAGCAGCCGATCGAATCCCGATGAACCTGTGTGAAAAACATAACTCCATTCCGATCGATACCAGAGGTGGATGACTGCCCGTCGCGACCGCGATCACCGAACGAAGCGAATGACTTTGACAATTGTTGCGCTTTGTCAGGCCAATTTGTTTCATCTCGAAGCACAGCAGTGGATACCATGAATTCCTTTGAAAAAGAGGTGAATAAAGTATAACAGTCAGCTAAAGAAAAAATTACCTTGTAACTAGCCATGGGGTGAAAGAACAAGACGCGGTCATTGTATTCGTTGAGTGGCGACAAGCTCAACCCAAAGACGCCATCCAACCATTGGAAATTCAAGCCATAAACATTAAAGTCCGACGCAATGGGGTTTGGGTTGAAATTGTAGTTTGTAACACGCCAACTGCGATTTTTCGCCAAACTGTAGACCACGATGCCAAAACGCCACACATCAGTTACGTAAGCATGTGCATCGTCACACTGGCCATTACGCACGTCAACCAATATATTCGAATGCAGCGATTCCTGTTTGACTTGATCCGGAGGCAGTTCGTAAGTAAGAATTCTCTGATTCGTCTCCAAATCGTATGCGAGAATTTTCGGAGGACAAATCTGATTCAGGCTGACTGTTGCATTCACCACGCCAGCATCAATTAGCCACATTCTGGAACATTCGTCGATTGAAATTCTGTAGACAGAGATTAGTTTGTTGCAATCGGGATTGTAGGGGTCGCCGTGTTCTTCCCAGTTAGGATATGGCTGAAGTGCTGGGCTCAGTTCCTTCGGTGGAAAAGGCAGCACACTCAGACTAGCTGGGACACCATCCTTCCATCGTGGAGTGGTGACAAAAATCCGGTTGCCGTACACATCGATGCCCAGCGGAAGATTGTTTTGCGGCACAAATTCACTATTCAAGAAACGATGCTGTCACTAAAACATGAGGGAAGCCATTTAACTTACTTTTTCGCAATAGCGGTCTGTCTTCTCTGGAAGGTCGGATATTCAAAGTCTAAATACTTCCATTCGTTTATCACCTGAAAGGGACTCCCTTGCGTTTGGTTGATGTACGACGGAAAGCTGCTTTTAAATCCTCGAAGGTAAGTCTCAGCGCAAGTCAATGCTCCTGTTGCAAAAACAACAAAAGCAAATAGCTGTTGCTGCAACATCTTACACCGGAAAGGAATCTAAAGAAAAATCGTTAAACTCACGAAACCACAACCGTACAGCAGAGGCACTCGAAACTGATTAACTATTTCGATTAAGTGCTAAAAAGACTTGCTTATAGCAAGTCGTTGGCGTCGCCGTTGGTGCAGCTGCCAACATCCGCCCCACCATGTAATACCAGTTTCTGGTCTATTTATCTTCATTTGATTTGAATTCGAACATTGTACGCACGCAAGTAATTGATTCATATAACAGTGATAGGCGAAAGATTCCAGACGCTTACTCACCGGGGAAGGCGCACAAGGTGAAGAATCCACCGCCACCACACTCTTTTTAGTCTGACTCTGAATTATGGTGGTGAATGTACTCTTTTGTACGTCACTGTGCGACTGAATTTCTCTTTTTGTTTTTCAAGGAAACATTATTTTTTTGATTTTAATCGAAGTAGGCTACATCTGAATGTTACGCAAGTGTAATTTGACACGGAACGCATAACATGGTCGCAAAGAAGTGAGCTAGCTGCCCACACAGACCTAGTCAATCGAGTTTTGAGCTGCGAAAATGAAAATATGTTTTTTTTAGATATCTAATGAGCAAGAACAACCTTCAAGTAAATTGTGGCTGTAGGAGGCCACAAACAAAATAAAGATTATGTCATAATTATCCCGGTAGTCTGTTCAGACTTTCGAGTATTTTCTGAAACTACCTACTCTTAGTCCCATGCTAGACGAGAAGCTTCTAAACATTTGCTTATCTATCAACCAAAAGAGAGAGCCAAAAAGTACTCTTGCGTCTAGCCTAGCTGCTCGCAATCGCAAACAGAAGTCTCCTTCTTTTTAGCAAAATTTGTCATAATACGACGACTTCCTTGGAAAAATATTCTCTTTGTTTTAGGTTTCCATGCTCACGAAATCTCTCACCGTTCATCAAACTGACATCTTATTCTCAGAGAAACTTGACAACCATTTCGGTTGTTCGTTCTTGTCAAATCTTGTCTAGGTCGTGGTTCGCGATCGTTTTTAGATAAGTCTAGTTTGTTGCTAATATTTTCCAATTAAAGTTAATATTTTCAGTGTTCAAAGTGCAGTTCCAAGTTCGCTATTTGTTAATAACGTGTAAAGTGTGTTTTTTTTTTATTTCTAAATAAGTAAAACAGATTCTTTGTTCTTTTCTTACGCGAGTGTTCGTAAAACAAATACGTTGGGTGCCGTTAAATCGATCGATTATGTGGAAAAATAATAGACAACTCCAGAAGTCGTTCAGGTAAGTGCATGTCGAAAATGTTTAACTATTAAGTCTATTCTGAACAATGACTGTTAGTAGAGAATCATAGTAAAATGAAATGAAGGATTTATTTTCATTCTGTACGATTTGTCTTAGAGGGAACATTTTAAGCTGCAATATGATTTGATATGAAAATTACATTTTTGTTTTCAATCTACAGTAGATTGGAAATCGGGGTTCGATGAATGTAGAGTGTTTCTCAAATTTATTCTGAGAATACATAAAATTGATCATCAGTTTTGGAAACGAATTTCTTTGAATAATTTCCCTTAAAATGTATGAGTGCGATGTTTCCGTTTCCGTCTTCCTTTCGCCAGACAGTCAGTGGAACTGTTTGACTGCATTTAATTGTGAATTTTGTTCAACGCCAGTACCTATCTTATGAGTTTACATTTTTGTAGATTTGAAAACTCTATTACATTTTCCAGCGAATTTTCTCTAGCAGTAGCAGATCAGTTGCCATAATGTTGATAGTCCAATTCGTGTTCTAAATAATTACACTGGTTGGCAGCACATTTGTTGTTCAACAGCGCCATCTCTGTTAACACTTGATTGTTCGTCCAGTTTCGTTCAGTTTGTAATTCCAGCGTTGGTTTGTGTCACAGTTTAGCTGATAAAACAACCAGGATAAGCATACATTATTTTGCTTTGCTGTTTTTTTTCGGGTAACTGAACGAATGTACTACGGAAAGGATTCTTTGAAACATAAATATTGATACAAATAAGCGTTAGGAATAAATAATCATTTTCGTAAGGGTATTTTTTTGTTATTTCGTTCAAAGATTAGGTATATGGGAAAAAAGGAGTCAGCTGTTTGTAGTTTTTCTCTTCTTTAGTGGTGCACCTGGGGCCCTCCGTTCTTATAAAGTCTTCTAAAGCGAGAAAAGGCTCCTTTAACGTTTACTATCTGCTAGAATTAGACAATTTGTGGGCGGAACATTTTGAAAGATAAATTAATGTCGCGCAAACCATTCATTTGGATGAGGCTTATTTTTAAAACAAATGGAAGGAACTTGTAACTTTATTCCGTACCGATTTGTTCGGCAGACATTCTCAAGAGGAGAACAGTTGAAAAGAAACCCTTCTTCTTAAGTTCAGCCCACTTAAGGTTAAATTAGCTCAGGGTTCGTTGTTCTTATGCGGTAGTCCATTTTTAAATTGTCTTCCATCTATACTGAAGTTTAGGTTATACCGCTGTTGGTTATATTGGGTTCTTGCAAAAAGATAGTCTTTTTTCTTAATTAAATATTTCTGAGGGGAAGACGCGTTGCTTTTGTAGTTTAATGAATTTATTTGTTGTTACTGATAGGGGCTTTGTACGTCTTGTACCTATTGAGGTTTAAATATAAGGCAATA
This sequence comes from Cheilosia pagana, assembly GCA_936431705.1. Classification (NCBI taxonomy): domain Eukaryota; kingdom Metazoa; phylum Arthropoda; class Insecta; order Diptera; family Syrphidae; genus Cheilosia; species Cheilosia pagana. Next base: position 5,654,960 of record OW386171.1, read on the forward strand.
CAGTGATGAGCAACTTATATCTACATATTTAAACCTTATGATCAGCCGCATCAGCGCCCAGGGCTTGGAACTTTAAATACCTATACAGGCAAAGGCAGGATAATCGTGTCGCCTCCGTGATACCTTGGAAGTCCTGTCAATATAAATTCCAGGTCCGGAAAAATTTGTTAATGTAAGGAATTCAAACACCCTGCCAGCCACTACAGTCGGAGTAGATTTTCTGTTAATCAAGTAATCAAGTAGGTACCTACTTTTAGGTAGGTACTAGAGTTCTATGCATGTAGGCACCTAGGTTAATCAAATTTACGATCACGCGAAAAGCAACAGAGTTCGCCAGTCCCTACCAATGGTCATCCGTATTTCCCTCTAGTTCGATTACTTTCGTTGGGAACAGTATTGCCTCATCGTTTACCGATAACAGGCCAGTTTTCCTTCCGTTTTCCGTAGGTACCAAAGAATTATAACTAGGTACTCCGCAGATTCAATAGAGAGCACACGAAATCGGTTTCGTCTTTAACGGAGAATTTCGCTCGTTTGCGGAACTACTTCTAACCGCCTCAATAAAAATCCGCATAAAATCCGGCATTACGCAAACGCTACTCATTTTCTCCACGTGAAATACCCCGTGGGTAACCTCCCACTCCAACACCAACAACCATTTCGCTAGAGTGAAATTCGAAACGGTTGCCTCATAATGGCGTCCACTGTTCCGCTTATAACCAATTGCCAGTCGCACAGAGGGGCAAAGTACCGCCCAACTGTATACAAATTCCACTTGTCAACGCCCATTTCCCCCATTGAAAAAACGAATCTGTTCCCTGGTAGGCGTCAACCATTGCGCGAAAGAATGGTCGAAAAATATGCACTCAAATGTCAACACGCATGGCCTAACCTAACAACCGAAAGGGGTGTGTTTACCCAACATACACGCGTGCGGATTCCTCTCCGACAGTGCGTGTGGAAATGTGTGTACTTTTCTCCTTGCTCTGACTTTTACTATGGAATAAAAGGATATGCACAGAAAATGGGAAAGAAAAATTCAAGAAAGAAAGCCAACAGAACAAAAAAAAAAAAACAAAGTACAACATTTCGTGGATGTTGCCCTTTAAAATTTCACTTTTCATTATTGCGAGAAGAATTTTTTTTGTGCTGCTTCTGCTGTTGCTCCCTTTTGAATGTACCTATGTTTCCAGTTTTTTAAATTTATTAAAAAGTACCTACACTCGCTAGAAAAAATAAATGGATGAAAAGATGGATGTATTTTTCTTTAGATTTATTGAAGCGAGTTTTGCCAACGAGCAACAACAGCAATAGCAGCGCACAGCAGCCAGCTAGATAGGTACCTATACCAATGTGCAGTATAGGTAGGTACCTCTACCTACCTACTTCACGGGGCTATTCATGCGATTGTTATTATTTAAATATACACATTTTTCTACATATTTTTCTGCTCCTATTTATAGTTGTTTTGTTTTTCATTATTTTATTTTGGAATAATTATTATTTCTCGGAGAATTCAGTTTCGCATATATATCTAGATATCTACCGCGGTAGAGGTATGCCTATTATTCGAAAATGTTGCAGCTGCAATTAGGAGATATTAAAATACGGATGGTTCAGTTATTTGTGCATGCATAGCGAATATTCTCGTCTCTTATATTCATAGCTATGCATTGATGTTTAAACAATTTAAATGGGTGGTGGCGATGGATGTGCGACTGTGAGTTTAAAGGGGTCCTTAAAGTTTCAGAAGTTTGTAGGTAGATACGGGGAGACTTGAAGGTTATTCTGTCATGCATGAAGACATTCTAGCACTCTCCAATACCTAGATACCTTAGACCTAGAGACCTTAAAATTGCAAGTCATGTAGGTTACTTTCTAAAACAAGTTTTAGTTTAGTTTTAGTCAGAACTGCGGGCTGCTGGTGTGAAGGCTTGCTTTTATATGTTTTTCGTCAGACCTCGGAGCTATTTCCGTAAACGTTCAGCTCCTTCACGGATACTACGATTCAAACATATAGAGCTGTCATGCCTTGACACCTATACTTATGATACGATAGACGCATCAGCAGCGCATGCTTGCAAATAAGTTTCGTTATTTATATTTTACAAAAATATGGGATTCAATATCCTGGATAACTTAGACCCCTATCCTATTAAACTTATCCCATTTGTTGGATATCTATACCCAGTGGTGGAGAAACTCTAACAGGTATTATGGGCTCCAGCTTGAACTCAGTGGTCGGCGCAGTGGCTTAGTGGTAGTGTGTTGGGCTACTAAGCGAGGGGTCCCAGGTTCGAATCCCGAAAGGGCCAAATTACATCTTAAGGTTTTTTTTCCACTGCGCCACCTCTCGCGAACGTCTGACAAACATCCGAGAGTAAAACTGGCATGAATGAGCTTCTCAATTAGCCGTTTGGACTCGGCGTAAAATTGTAGATCCCTTCCATTGAAAACCCACACAAAACGAATGGTTGTCGCGCCAAAATATTTATTTATTTATTTATTTTTTAGCTTGAACTCAGACCATCGGGATGCACTTTAACTACTACGCCGCAGAGCCACCCTTAGTAAACTCTTGTGCTCTATAAAAAGGATTTTTTTTTGTCGTTGAGCCTCTATTTGATACGATAAAGTTGAAAAAGGAAAACAGAATCCTGACGCCAATTGATTGATAAGCACAAACCCTCCAACAAAGGAGATGACAAATCTCAGTGTGTTGTTGTTATTATGAGCACAAGTTGTTAATTAGCGTTTGTTCGCCTTTTTTACCATGGGAAGTCGTCTCAATACTGCGCTCCCAACCGGTCATCATTCGCGCTTTCTTTCTTTCCGATTAGAAACACTTATGCGAAGGAATGGACTAAAGTTGGACTAGTTAAATTTGATCAACTTTCCAGCTGTGCCGATTCCTCCATGTATGACGGATAAACATTCAAGTCCTTCTCCCTCTGCATCCACATCTGAATAACAAGCGCGGAGTAATAAACTTCTGCAATTTTAAGGAGTCCCTTAACCACCCATCGCCGGTGCCCACTCATTTTGTTTAAACCTCAATAGGTTTCCTTCACTAGGTATAGCTTTGAAGTCAAAAAATTTGGTTTGAACTTTTGCAATTACTTAATCACTGTAGGCCAGATGACCAACGATTTGCAGTAAAAGAAACGCCACGCATCAAAAAGGAAAAGGGACCAGAATAGGGAACAGAAGAGCCACGGCATTTGATATATGCCAGCTACTGTATGTTTCACTCTTAACTTTACCAACATCGTTTTTATTTTGCGAAAAAGTACCGAAAATCGGTTTCCCTGCTGGGCGTTTGCGGAAAAAAAATATACCTACGCATTCATGTATGAGTAGTCTCGCGTTCCTGTGCAATATTTTTTTCAACGTTAAAATCGTTTCACACGTTTAGCAGGATTGAAACGCGAACCGCTTGCCTAAAGTCGACGTGACCCCAACTGGATCGAATTTCACAAATACGGACTCCTATGCGTCTGCACATCATTTTGAGCTATTTCGAAAATCGTTGAATTGGAGTTAATGTTGCGTCTCGCGAAGTTAAAGATTTTGTTCTTTCTATTCTAGACGCGCTCATCGTACTTCGCAGTATCTCAAATTTCAACTGCGCCAAAGGCACAGCCAAATGCTTGCTTTTTTCACGGTATGTCGCTTCGTCCGACGATCGAGATCAGAATTTCCACAATTCCAATTCCAACGCTGCGGACCTGTATCACTTTTAGTCTTTATTTTTGTTTTTGTTATTTATCAAAAACTAAGCAAAACCATGTTGCGAAATTCGCTTTGATTCGATTCGACTTGGATGCGGACATTGACGTTTATTAGTTGCGAAAGCGCAATGCAGCTGCATTGCACGACTAATAATACAATGTTGCTATAGAGTTAGTAACTACTGTGCTTTCTGGATGATGTGGTAGCTGTTGCTGATGGTGGCAGCTTCAGATATAGCTGAATGCGAAAAGTTACTCAATTGGTTTTAAGGTTCTACTATATAGAGGTGTCGTTGGCCTATCGCCAATGCTTGAATGATTTGCAATTGAGTGGCTGCGAGTTTGAGGTTTTGAAATTTGCCTCACAAAGAGAGGAACAGGCTACATGCACGCACAGTCTGTGCAAGAGTATCACATGACATTTATGAAAGCAGGAGGAGCATGCTTGTGCTTTTATAGGCGAGCATATACCTACGACAAATGGGAGTCGATGTGAGGTGTAATTTAAGCGTAAAACGTTATATGTGATGGTTGCAAATTACGAATCACTTTCGGCACACAACAGTGGGTATTATTGCCGAGACTATGATAAGTGGCTTTAATTTTTATTCGATCCCAGTAAGTGGGCGATCGTATTTGTGGGGGAAGTTTAACCATCTTGGAAACATTGGTTAGATTTAAGTTGAAAATCCATCGAACCCTATAAAATCAATTTAAACCAATTTTTAAAAGTTCCTGTTATGTTCTTAAACGAAAAACGGGAAGTAGGAGGCGGAAAATCTCTTTGCAAATTCACATACTGCATATCTAATCTAAACCCTTTCATTTACTTGAGTCACTTGGCGTTGCCCGTCCACCCAGTTACCAGTTACAAAACTTGTTCTTTATGGTTTTTCCATAAAACATCAGAGAAAACATCCTGAATGTACACCGCAGTATCTTCTTGACCTCTCTCCCAGCTGCATATCCATCCAAATATCATAAAGTAAATATTTTAATTCATTAAATTGAGGAGAGCATTCACTATATACTCAAACTCAAACTGCAAAGTATCTTAATCCTGTCAATAGATTTGAATAGCAAAAACGGCAATTTGTATAGATGGAAACCCATTCAACGTCTATACCATAACCAAACATCATCATCATCCTGCTGCTCTGCTCCGGGAGTATAGTTGAACCCAATTACTTAGGTATGTTTATTTTGATTAAAATTCTCCCACAAAATAAAATGAATTCAAAAAGGAATAAATATAAAAATAAAAAAACCAAACCGTGCTTTGAATTGCTTAACCGATAATCCTCTTTCGTCTCATACTTTCGGCTGAGTTTGATCATCATCTTGTGGACGAGTCCTCTTGAAACATTATATAATATGTAACTATACACAACAATCGAAAGGATTTCTGTGAATTCCCACAGGATGGCGGTTTTTTTTTTTGAACGATTTACAGATTTACAAGCGTGCATCATCGCTATAAGTGGCACCTTCATGTTCTATTTTTAGACCTCTTTTTTTACGTATTGTGCCTCGTCCTGGTACATCAATCGCGCATCCTCGTATATAGGTAGGTACATAGAGATAGACATTCGGTAAAGAAAATCCCATGAGAGAGATACTGTGTATAGGACTCCCCCAATCGATACAAATATTGGCAACATTCCAACAAAGCAAAAGGATAATCCGTTAAAGGATTCCCTCTGCGTTTGAATTGGAATGCTTTTTGCGGTAAGTCCGAACAGGATGATGAAGAGAGCGCGCGTATATTTGGCAGAAGGGGGACACAGAATGGCAATAGTTCGGTATGTGCGCAGATTTTCACCTAAAGTCGGATTTCTTGTGTACAACCGCATCGCATTATGCGTACACTCTATCTGTATTGAAAAAAAGAAAAGAAATACAACAAGGGACGGAGTGTCTTCGGGGGCGAATTGCATGTTAGATCACTGACATGTGAGAGTGATGACTTTTATGTCTTTTAAAGATATTCTTTGTCAGATGGCTGTATAGTGTACGTACGTGCTTGAGGCAAGCTTAAGTACTTTACTTTGCGTTTGCAGAGCCAAGCAAGCCTTTTGGCTTATAGGTACCATACCTGAGAACTTTAAATCCAATAACAAAAAAGGATTATCCAACACAGTTGTTGTACTAGATGATTTTAATGAATGGCGAGGAGAGTTCCTTTGAATTTATTATGCCTCTGAATTCGAGTTATGAGTGATGAGTGCATAATTAAAGACTTTCGAGTGCGATGAAACGTGCTGACGAAGATAACCTAGTTACGACATTCGAGTATATACTTATACATATACACATGAGTGTGTTTTCGCTTGAAATATTAGCTGCGAATGGTCTGTTTGTATACCCTTAGAATATTGTCAAAAGAAATGTGAAACTGTTGCCAAAAAAGTCCAATAGCACTTTCAGAATTTTAAGGTTTATGTGAAATTAAGATTTACTACGTGAATATGATGTGAATCAATAGCACAAAAGAGAATGACAGCTCACCGTACCTATGCGGTTCAAAGACAGATATCAGTATAGCTGTCAGGCGCAGGGATATTCTCCTACACTCTGAGTCCAAGCGAATGGATTGCTGTGCGGCACATATAGGTAGATGTGGCAATTGCCCATTAACGCTTGAAGCTTGTGCCACATTGGCCTGAGAGTCGGTGAAAGAAGCTCGAGAGCTATGGAGCTTTCGATGCTGGGTCACTTTTGGCGCCACTTGAGGTCAGATAGACACCGTTCCTTAAAAATCCTTAAATAAAAATATGGGCCACGTTCTGTAAAAAATTTTATTAAAGAGATATGAGGGTAATCCTTTTTTTTTTTGCCATAAACGACTCTACGTGGGTATCTACCATGATTCGAAACCAATTTTTATCCACTCATTCGTTTCCACTATCGTTGACGGAACAGTTAATACCCCTAACAGATAACCTCGTCTGTTACTGTTGTCATCCAACGACATTATCATCGCGCAGTGCAAGCTCTTCGGTACAAATAAAATACCCTACACACACAGATGCTATACGGCGATTAGTGTATCTCTGTGCTTGGGCAGTGTCTATGTCAAAAAACCATTTCTATTGTCCTACGAAAAGTCATATAGGTAAAACCAGAATTGAAAAGCTGCAAGTGTAAGAAAATCTCTCACTGTAAGCCCCATCTGTATGTAAACCATATGCCCACACTCAGAAAATGTCCGCCGATAGACATAAATAATATTTCAAAGAAAATGGCGTAAACAATGCAAAAGCATGACTGGGTTGACTGCCATTCCTCTCAGCAGTCAACGATCATCAGAAAAGGAAGTACCCATATCTAGAAAAGCACTCCACGGCACCCATTTAGTAGTGGGGTTAGAAGAACTAAACGCCTTCCCGCCACTCATTCAACAATGGGTTACCTAGCTAGCCAGCAAAAATATTTGCAAAAGAAAATATTCTCCAGCAAGAAGAACAGATAAGAGTAACATGTAATAACAACCAATTCCCAACAGAGCCAAGGGTTCCCTTTAACAAAAAAAAATAAATACAGCCCTCCCGATGCCGTCTGTATGCGTGTACGATTGAAATCGGTTTGTATAAAAGCGGGGAACCCGCCAAACGCCGACTAACAGTTTGGTTGTGTGCTTAAATGTTCCCATTCAATACATGGGCAAAATATTTTCGTAAGAAAGTTAATAAAAGTAAATCCGAAATAAAGGAAACACAAACAATAAATAAATAAATACAAGCACGGGATATTGAAACAGCTCCCCGTATCTGGAGAAAGCTTCAGGCGAATGCTGCTGATGGCATACTGCCGTGTGCGTTCGAAAAGGAGAGCTGGTAGGTACTACTATAGTGCTGTGCTGGGCTGATGCCATTGCTCTTCTACGTACACATTATGTCTGCCATATGCTGGAGTGTGGCTTCATCATGATATGCTCTAGCCTATACCCCTTTGTAAACATATTGTGCTGCCCCAAGAGAGATGCTCCCACCTAACCCATTTTGTGAGTGATGCCATTGCGGTAATTGGATTAAAATAAATAGGATATTTTTGGTCTCTCTACTAAATGCTACCTAAGTAGTCTTTTTAGACAGGAACATCACAATTTTCAGTTGGATTGCCTAGTCCGATGCTAGTTCTTCCACAACTCAATGATATTTGTCGGCGCCATCTATTGCTTTTATATTTACTTTGATATTTAAGCCACTCTCTTAATTGCCAAGGACACATGGCTATCAAAGTCATATGTCTGGTGCTACTACCTTTAAAATAAAATCAAATGACACCAACCCTCACAAATTCATCAAAAACCAAACCACTGAATCCGCATAAAGTTTTCGTTTCACTCCTTTTTTCACTACCTTACCTACATTTTATTACTTAATCATCAAACGTATCTTTCTGCGACTGTCCCGTTTACACTCTTTCCCCAAGCCATTGCGATACACACATTTTGTAGCAGTAACTTTAGTAGGAGGGTTCACTGTCCAAAGACCAGTTTCTTTCATTTATTTTGAAATTGTTTTCCATCTTCTTTTTTGTTGTTGTTGTTGTTCCCTGTGTGTTGTGTTGTGCCTGGTGATGGTGGTGGTGGTGTTGGTTTGCTTTTTGTGGCCGTTTTCTTCGCGCTGAGTTTTATGTGGTAGGCAGTCAGGTGCCTTTTAAGTACGCCAAACTAAAGGCATGCTAAACCTCTCCCACGGCACACCAAAAAAAAAAAGCTACAACAACAAAAAAAAGTCTAATCACATGTGTATGTAGCCATGCTCTATCGTCAACGTTGGTGGAGCCTCTTGGCTGAATGTTTTAGTTGATGTTAGGGTGTGCTACTTTGAGGGTTACATTCACAAATTTCTTAAAAAATTTGCTCGCCTTCGTAGTCGTTCTCGTCGTTGTTGTCGTAGTTCTTCACAGCTACAAATTTTTGGCACAGTGTATGAAAAAAAAAGAAGAAAGAACGAAATCACGGAGAGAAAATCACTTTACTTCTATAATAGTGCCATACAGTGGCAGAAACAAGTAGCTTTTAACGGCTAGTCTTCGGGTTTGTGTTCTGTTTTGTTTCAGTCGTTTCTGGACTTGTTTTTTGTTGTATTTTTTTCCGTTCGTTATTCTTGTTTTGGTTTTGCTGTTCTGCGCTCCTCATAAATTAATAAACGCACCGATAAACGCACACACCCATCATAGGTGTATATATTTTTATGAATATTTATTTATTTATGCATTTCCAGTATAGAAGGCAAACAGCAAACAGTGCGACGTGAATCTTGCACCGTGTGAACGGTTACGCAGCTGAAAACGAAAAGTTTGCATTTCTGACAGTTATATTATTTCGTAAACATATACGCACATAAATAAACACGAATAAAGTACTAGATTTTCTGGAGTATTATTTTTTTTTTGTTGGTCCGTGTGCGGTGTTATTGTAGTGCGTGATCCGGTCCCTGTTCAATATCTACATCTCTGTTTGGTGTCGTTTATCCATGTTCTAAGTGGGGCATTTTGAACGCGTGTGGCGACGGTGTTGAGAATATATACCCATATATCTTCAAGTGGAATTACCGTCGGAATAAAAGCAAAATTTTGCACTAAGTGAAGGGTTGTTATATACAAAAGAAAAATATGTTTACAAAAGAAATCATAAAATAGAATTTCTTTTTTTTTATTGGATCTGTTTGTGGTCGGGAAAGAAACACAAACAAATTAAAACAAACGTTAATTTTTATTACCTAATTATAAAATTACCACAAACCACAAGACTGGAAATATATATTTCAACATTGGCTGAGGGTAAGTTTGGTAAGAGGCTTCTAAAAGCATGCGTTTCGATTAGCAATTGGATATAAGGTGCTGTATTTTTATGAGCTGGGTATAGTGCCGGTCTGAGAGTTTATTTCGAGTTGTTTTAACACATTTGAAGGCATCCACTAAAGGTATAAATTTATTTGAAAGCAGAAAGCCTTTGCAATTATTTGGTGGATGCATGAGCCAGTTATTATGGCTGTGAAATCAAAGCTTACAAGAGAACGAGATAGAATAACCATCATAGTCTTCTCAACAGATCGCGCTTTGCTGTTTGACACTTGCGTCGAGTGAAGGAAACATATATCTGTATCCGCAATAATTCTGCTCCGTTAGGAATATTCTTTATTTCGATAGGCTCTTTTACTATTCCCAGCGCCGGTGTAGGTTTCTCATTTCCAATTTCGAACGAATTGCATCCTGAAGCTCTTGCTCATTAGCTTTCTAGAAGGATCTATTTAAAAATCCATTCGGCGAAGTCATGGACCTAAAACATAACGCACTGCGACATGGCCAAGCACCCAACAGGCATAATTTTATTTCTCCTACCCAGCTCATTAAGTTTTTTAAGTTTCACGTGAGCTGGCTTAAGCTCCCATTGGCAAGTGAACACAGTATTTCTTGGCACATATGCGTGGAATAGTTCCTACAGAGTATATAGGGATATGGCACCAACTAGATGGATTTGATGGATGATGGAGTTCTAATATCGATTCCAAGCCTAATTTAGCTCATCAGCTAATCGATCTACCTTGGGGCTCCGCGTATAGATATTAAGCTGCTGAGAATTTACAATTTTCACGCCTTATTCAGTCTTTGTACTTCGGGCAAATCATCCGATGATGGGCGCACGCTATGTAATTGCTTTCGAGACCACAAAAAAAACTCCACAAAAAAAAAAAAATAGAAGAATGGAAATCATATTACAATCACACCATGTGCTCGGTTCGATTTAATTACGTAGCTCAACCCCCTTATGATGCCTGGCGGAACTGGATTCTATTATTCCAATACAAAGTCTCATTCTTTGATTGATTTCAATCTCGCACACACTCTGTGGCTGTTCCAATTTAATACAAATTTGTGCACTTTTTCGCCTTGTCCTCTGTTTCTTGCTCTTCTCAATAACAGCTCTCGTTTAACAATAGAATCTTTCAATTGGCAGTAATATGCCATAATAAGAGGCCATACCACCACCACCAATCGTAGTCCTCGTCGTCGCCGTCCACGTCCTTGTTACCAATTAAAGTTCTGGGAATGTTTCCCATTGTTTCCATCCGCAATATTGCAGATGCCTGCTTCTGGATCCTGTTCTCTCTCATCTGTCGAGGACAGGCGGCCGAGAATTGCAACGCCACGCAGCATACACTTTCTGACGACAATGAAAAGAAGGTATGCCCAAGAAGTAGGTAAAGGCTTAGAAATCTTAACATGCAGCACGTGCCGCCTGTCAATTCATTGATCTGGAAACAAGCTATACCACCGCCGACACGACGTTGGCTGGTACACAACTGAATAGAATTGGAGAGGAGAAAAAAAAACACCATCCATCCAATCTACATTTAGGCCGTTTTTCTCTAATCTTCCGATTATACAAGCTAATTTATCATTATATGTCAGTCACCGCGTATGCATAGCACAGTCATAAAAACAATACCGTCATGTTTTTCATGCGCACACGATCTTGCTGCAGTTAGATAGGTAGCGTGCACATGACATTTAACTGCCCTCTTACAACAACTTTCAACTGAACAATAAGCGATAACAATTACAATAAATGTTCAAACAAATTTGATGTCATTATAATAAAATGCAGGACGACAGAAAATTATACACTTAATTTGGTACGGAGAAAAGGGGACAAATGGACGAATGGACCAACTATGTATATGGGGCAATCGGAAACTATCGCAAATGTAATTAAATGCAACAATTGTCATTGTAGATAGGGTACAACCAGGGGTCTTGATATCAATAACAGACATTGGGACATTTATTTTAAGAGGTATTTACTTGATGTGTCATAAGACTCTTCCTGCGTGAATGAATACTGGGAGGAGAGGTGGATCGTTATTTTTTTTTCAATCGCCTTATAACAGGTAGGTACTTATTCCGGAAAATAATTTGAACATTTTTTAAACTTGAAAAAACAAGCCTTTCATTTTAAAAGTCATAAGATCGTATGCAGGAATAGTTCCAAATTTATTTAAAAACGTTAACCAAGTAAAATTTAAAACCTTGAATCAGGCATTGGCAAAGCGAACATCATGATGTTTCTGCAGAAAGGCGCTTCAGGTATTTCTTGGGAAAAAGGGAAATTTCAGTGGTAATTTGCAAATCATGCCTGGGAGAGCTATTCTAAGAGTTGACTTTTGTTGTACGTTTTTTTTTCAAAGCCATTGGAGATTTTCTGTGCGATGGAGCAAACATAGTTCGCATCTGTTGTATATATAATTGGATGTTCCACTCGCTTCACCACAACCCATAGTGTCATTTAAATCCTAGAGGCCGCAGGAGATTATAATAAATAAAAAAAGAACGAAAATCTGAATCATGTAGTAGTAAACGATTGTCGCGCTACGCGTACGATGAATGCGTGTACGCCTGTTATCTCACAATGCGTTGCAAATCCTATTTGCACTCAGTCCAGTGCACAGCACGCAGCACAATTGCCGATAGGACATTCGAAATTAAAAAAAAGGAACTACAACTGTTTCCTTAATTTTTATTAATTCAAAATCACTCAAATGTTCATAATGATAATCCCACAGAACAATCAACACTATACCCATGCACATACATGGGTACATCACCCACAGAAAAACAAAAACAGGGTGCAAGGCTCTACGGCGGGCGTTTTTCTATTGTTGCGATTTTTTATAGTACGTATTCATTGAATGGTTTTTGCGAGTGTAATAGCGCATTCGCTGTAGCCGAACTTTGCGCTGATGGATAAAACTTTGAAAGCGAATAAAAAAAGTAACGTATCCTAATTAAAATTCAGGTCGTTTCCGGCCCCCACGTGGACATGCGACACAGTGAACAAAAGATGATTTTCATATTTCGTTTGGCTTTTTTGCACTGTGCCGCAGCGCAGCAGGTCCTCTGTATAACAATTCGCCGCGGTGGTAGTTCATGAGCACAGCCAGCAGCTCAGCTCAAAAGAAGGACGAACGAACGAATAAAAGGACGATTAATGTTATCGCAAGTTTCAATCATCGTTGTCATCATCGAGGGCTGTTACACGCACAAACAAAAATGCGATTCCAATCCTCTATGTGCGTATAGTTGCCGTCCGTCATCACCACCATCGTCGAATTTGTCATCGTTGTCCTTGTCGCCCTTGTCGGCCTTATGTCATTTGCATCAAGAGCAAAATACACTGCGGCTGTTCTGCTGCTGCTGCTGCAGGAATCAGCCCCCTTTTTTGCGTTAAAGATTTCCAATTCAAAGGATAATTGTTCACTGGTCCGAGATGGAAAATCATTTTCACAAATAAGTCTTTTTTTCTTTGCTCTCTTTCCTATGCCGTTCCTTTCTACGCCCGAATCACAGAATGTGCGGTGAGCATCGGCCTTTTTGCTGCTGTTGATAGAAATTGTTCTAGCCAGTGCCGTGCGGCTGGCTTTCAATGATGCATGTGGGTGTTTGGTATATGGCAAATGGGAAGTGTGTATATAAAGTTTAATGAATTTTTCAATTGAATTTTCAACACCGGCTTAGTTTCACACATTTGAGATTCGGTAGGATACGCAGATAGATATCTCGGGAAAAGTTCGGAGAAGTTAAATTCCAAACATTTTTCCTGGCGCGTTGATTTATGACGCTGGGTGGTAACTTTTTATGCTTCGTTAGAAGGTACAAGTTTTGGCCCTCCTAAAAGAGGAAGAGAAAAGAAAAAAATTTAGGTAGGTATTTGTTATGAGGACTTGCAACAGAGACGATCGATGTAAACAGGGATTGATGGCATGTAGTGTACCGCCAAATGAACTGTTGTGAAAGTTAAGCGATGATGTTGGTATGGCGTTCAAAAGGACACATGGGAGCATTCAGTTTTTCATTAATTCGCAGTAGGTATACACAGATTAAATGAGTTCAAATGAAAGGGATATAACTTCCTAGACTTTCAGAGTAAAATCATGGTCGTGGGTCGTTTGTATTTCAAAATCTTTAAGTATGCAAGTAGTTGACTTCGGAATCAGAGCGGTGGGCATTTAGTATTCTCGAGAGAAACCGTCAAACATCCGGCCACAAAGGAGGCTCATATTCCAAACCGACTCTAAACACCCTCATAGCAATCAGCGTCATAACTGCGCTTGTATTCCTCTTTCGCTTCTGCCAATTCCATCGTGCATCACAATAAAAAATTTGTAAGCCTTTCCGCAAAACTTCAGAAAACAAAAAAACTCTATAGCATTGCCCCTTTATTGTGTTGCTAAATGTAGCAAACAATAGTATAAGAACCACACTTAGCACTAGCGGATGATTTAATAGCAATCGAGTGTGCAAGTGTTTCAATTAAAAAAAAAATAACAAAAAAAACAATTTAGCTTCAATTATTAATCCCATTTATGCACCCAGCAGGACCAGAGGAAATAATCTCAAGGAGGATTGAGCTAAAGTCAAGTACACATTTGTACCGCTTTTACTTCTTGTTTTGACTGTCATCAACATCTGTCGTGACCATGCGATTAAGAGTTCCATGGACCGTGGGTATTATTGAACGGCGAATCGAGCAGTGGAATATGGAGAACGATAAGAGGGTTTTCGAGTAGAGCCGGGAGCCGCCCCCCCCCCCCTTACAAAGAAGTGAACTTGATTTTCACGTGCTTTCATTACAATCTTTTTTTCTGTGCTTTTGGTGCCGATATGGCGTAAATCAATCGCGGGTGCATTGGAGTGGACATAATAAGAGGGATCGATAGGAGGGAATACCTCACTTCTTTATTTGTGAGTTAGGATTCTTAGAGTCTACTGATCTGGTAGGAAGAAAGAATAAGAATTGGTGTCAAAAACCGGATAGGGATGCTGGGTGGTAGCCACCTTTTACCGACTTTTGCTTAGAAGCTACAATAGGTATACAATTTCTGATTTCAGTTGCCCCGCATTCTTTATAAAACACAAGACCTGTAAAATAAAGCCCAAATCCAACCAATTGGAACTATTCATCATCCACTCGTCTGGAATATAGAAGTCGATGTTCACGCGACGACCTTTTAGACATAAACACATCGTGTGTAAGTGTAATCCCTACTCCGTGATACCTATACAAAACGCGTAACCGTTCTGCATTCATTTTAAATCCCCCACGGTGATAGCATCGTCGTCTCATGACAAAAGCCCATCTGCATAAGAGCATACCTCATAGCTTTGCATAGCCAATCTGTTGGAGCTTTATAGTGCATATTGGTCAATCATAAATCGCAAATAATTATTCTACATACCTACGTATATCTTAAGCTTTAGCAGATTCCGAAAATTGATTTTGCCATTGGCTGGCCTGTTTAAGTGTGTTCTGCTTGACGATTCCTAAAATGTAAGTCGTACAGATTACAATTACCATGGGAATGATGACCCCTTGTAGTTGTTCATATACTTATATGGCTATTTGCGTGGATTGTGGATTATCGTTCATTTTGATTGACACTTGCACTCACTCTTATGTGATACACTATTATGGTGTTAGGGTACAACTTATAGGAGGGTGTGACAGGAGGGCTCGGCATGTTATTAATTACGTTCGAATGCTTAATTACTTATACTCAGGTGTTGGTCTGTAGGTATGACATGGCATTTCGAATAGGTACATGTGTACAATTTGTTGGTATTTGGACTTCCCCCAAATTGGTCGTCAATTCAGTCTGATGGAATTCGAAAATTGCGGGCATTTACCTCGATTTGTGTTGCCTTAAATCGGTGTTCTTATTGCTTGAATTCAGCCCGAATTGTGCGCAAGACTATCTTAAATAAGGACCACATGTCTCTGAATTGTTTTGAACAAAGTTTTGAACTTATAAGTAATGGATCTACATAACAATACACAACAGCCATAGAGTATAGGTACCCTATACAACAACTGAGTTTGCCTTTGTTTATATTTTAAATTAATATCCAAAGCATAATGCTTTGATGGTCATTTCCACCGAAGTATGGGTCCACTTTTAACTATACGAATAATATCCAAAGGGATCCTAATCAGGATTATCCTCTGCGGCACGCGCACCTGCAAACCGTATACATTGTCATCCCATTGTCATTTGTTTTCTATTAAAATGTGATCCGTTTGTGTTTAAGTATACAGTTTACTGTTTTGCTTTTAAATTAGTTCAAGTGCATTTGAGATGTATATAGGCTGACCTCTGAGAGAGAATGTGCTTCTAAGAAAACCCTTAAGAGCCTGTGGTAAATCTTCTAGACACTTTGTCAGATAATGTGTCAGAATTATTCAATCAATGGAAAATAATTCTACCTTTGAGAAGGGATCATTTGTGTTTGTGGGCTGTGTATGTATGTGTCGGTCCATTTTGAAACAAGGTAAAGTGATCTTTTTAAAAAGAGCGGCAGCTATTGAAACTGGTACAATATTCGTATAAGTGGCGCAGAAAAACGTCAAACTTTTAATGACACAGCTAGCTCAGTGCATAATGACAATTATTGCGTCCTCTTGTTTTATTTTCAAATATATCCCACAAATAAAATAAAATATTACATTTAAGACACGCAGAAAAATGACTTATTTAAAATCAACCGATTTTCGGTTAAAAACAACTAAGCAGTACTGTTAATATAGCTCTTACAGAGTTAATTGATTGTAAATAACTGAGTCAACTTGTTTAAGGTAAATTGGTTGAAAATAACCGATTTATCAATTTACCTCCGAAAGAATTTAATCACCTTACTCTGTTGTATTTGACCAACTGACTTTGTTATAATTAGCTAACCAACTTGGTAAAGTTTAAGCTATTTAATCTGTTGTTATTAGCCGACTCACTTATTTTAAGGAAAGAGTACGGGAGTAAGGAGGTGTTGAAGTAGTATTGGAGTACCTACTTTCGGCAATACTGAGCGTCGTTTATATTCGCCATTTTGGATGGGTGAAATTTTCACAAATAAAAGGGATAAGAACAAGCTAGTCGTTGCTCGTTGGTTGTGTTCAGGCAACATTTATGGGTTGTTTTTAACAGAGTGATTGTTAGATTTTTCGCTTGGTTAATTTTACATATGTTGCACGGTAATTAATAACCAATCAGTGTGTTAAACCATCAAATTTTGTAGGTTTTTC
The DNA here is from genome assembly GCA_936431705.1 of Cheilosia pagana. Taxonomy (NCBI): domain Eukaryota; kingdom Metazoa; phylum Arthropoda; class Insecta; order Diptera; family Syrphidae; genus Cheilosia; species Cheilosia pagana. The sequence continues at coordinate 5,671,775 of OW386171.1, forward strand.
TTAACCAAGATACTTGTTTGAATTTAACCCAACAAGAAATTGCAACTGTTTGGTAAATATTAATAAAGCGACTTAATTGATAACAACAATTTAGTGTGTTATTTTTAACAGCATGAATTTAACCTTTTTAATACGGTGGTTTTCAACAAAAAATACTCATTTGTTTTCGACCGAGACTTGGTTTATTTTAACCCAATTTTTTTTAACAGAGCAATAATTGCACTCTGTTATGGTAAATTTTTGTGCGTGTTTTTAACAAAAAAATACTCATTTGTTTTCGACCGAGACTTGGTTTATTTAAACCCAATTTTTTTAACAGAGCAATAATTGCACTCTGTTATGGTAATTTTTTGTGCGTGTATAGTATACAAACACATAACAGTAAGTACACACATATGTGTTTGTTATGTCACAATGCTACGCTAATGTGCCTTTTCAGATCATTAATTTTTGTTCCGAAGAGTCTCGCGCTAGTTGATGCTGAATTTTAAATTTGTTTTTGGCAATTTTTTTCCTGTTCGCTGTCATGGATTGTCAAAACTGAGCTCTCATGACATCGCATCTGATATAATCAGAAATCAGAACGTGTATTATGTGTTTCGGGTTGGTTTTTTTAACAGCAGAGTCGTCTTTGCGATCCATTTAAAATATAGGCGGGAGAGTGCTGCGAAGACAAGATGAGAAGGAAAAACAAACAGAGGAGGACTTAATTAGGGTCAATGGGCCTGTATAGTGTGGTGCCTTTTTGAATATGAATTTAAAAAGAAAATGCTGCGGATTACGGAAATTTTTGCTCTCATATTTGATAGTATGGATTTTTAGTAATTTTTTTGTTGCACCTGCAGAGAATTTGGAAGGTTGCCAAAGTGCGTAACAACGTTTAGCCAGTTACTATACTGCCGCGCTAATTAAGATATGTCTGTGAAGATGAATTGTAAAAACCTGCATTGACAAGAGCGTCTTATCGACGTCCTTACTTCCTTAATTGGATGCAGGGATTAAATTCATGCATATGAGTCCAATTTGTATTTAACAACGTTTGCCAATTTAAGAACATTTAGACATAAAGTGCAAATATTCCGCCCTTATTTTAATTATAAACAATTGAGGAGAAAGAAAAAATAAAAATAATATTTAAAGAAGCGTCCCTCTTTCTTTACACACAGCCACATATACACAAACACATTCAAACGCGCACATCAGAAGGGGAGGTAAAAAGCAGTGAATGTCACCAAATTACATGGGAGCTAAAGCACATAATCTTCACGTCGCCCTTTAACCAGGGGCGGATTTAAGCACCATTTTATTCTTTTTGTTAAGTCGTATCATCGGGTGATTTTGTTTCTTTAAAACTACGGGGCGCCTACAAACAAGATATTCTCCTCAGCTTAGCTATTATACAAACGCGCAATATTTTAAAGATTCCGCCCATGCTTAGTCTCCTTGCAACAGACTCAATGTATGAGTGCTCGGTATATTTTTGTGCCAGATACACATCGGCATTATTATCGTCTTAAGCATCCGCATCAAGAAGATGTAGCCAGCGATGACAGGATGTATTTCATCGTCATCAACACACACAAGAGCAGAAATGTTCCGTCATCGAGGATTTCGCGCAAACACACAGTCTAAACAAAACGAATGAAAAGAAATAAAAATGATACCTACTTACTTTGATGAAAAGCCCATAGAACACAACAGGGCAAAACAAGAGCAAAACGGATTTGACTAAATGTGTCATTATGAAAATTACCTCGCAAATCGCTCTCCCCAAAAGTGAAGAAATTTATGTTGCAATTTTAAAAACAATTTGTCATATGTATAGGTACAGAGTCTGAGAGCCACACAAATGTAGACACAGAGATAATTAATGTTTGTCAGGGGGATGGGTGGATGAATGAGTTTTGTACCCGAAGTAATTTGTTCAATTGAAAGGATCTCCATTAAAGTATGCCTGTGTGTTTCAAAACCGGCCCTAGGGTGGCTGTGAGTTTATGTTTTTGTTTCGCTTTTAAATAATTTAGGCCAAAGTTGAATAAAATGTTGCTCGAGTCCACTTCAAATGGCATATGCTCATGATGGGGCGGTATATACCTACCTACATGTTTTTGCGACATAATTGTTATTGTTGCATTGTGTAGGTAGGTCAATACTCTCCTCACTCGAGCTCGAGAAACTGCATAGAAATTAGTCGCGTAGTTGACGCCGGTCCACGCCTTTAAATATGCAATTGTAGTCATTCAAACTGGGGGAACTCTTTATAAATCACGGTAACAGAAATGTAGTAGTAGTAGTAGTAGTATAAAAGTTTATTTTCACTAGTTATATAATTAATTACAATATTTCAAAATAGATTTAGCTTAATTATAATAAGTAATTTAAACTAGAGAAAATAGTGACATTCCATATTTCTAAAACAGAAATAGTATTAAATGCCACTTCAAGAAACTAATGACAACAAATAAATAAATGGGTGGGGTGACCCTTAGAGATTAAATATCTTTATAATTCAAAATTAAAAACAACAAATTCATTGAACTTTAGCAAAATAATACTTCATTTACCTAATTGAAGAAAAGGAATACAATTCAAAATATTATATTAGAGATTCGAGTTCATTATATGAAATAACGAGACACCATAACATCAAGCTATAAACGAGAACTTATAACGGATTCTAAGCTTGTAACATCATGAGCTAGAAGCCAATGTTTTACGTGATTCATAAATCTATTAATTGGACAAAGAGTCCTGATCCAAAGAGGAAGCTGATTAAAAAGACGGCTCCCACGGTCTCCCACGTTTAAAAAAACTGGATACGAGCCACTATGTGTTTGTGAAAGTTGTATTTCCAACCATGCATTTGGTGGCGCCTTTGCATAATTAGCGACATAATGCAACCAAAGTCCAAGATGGAAATGGTGCTCCTTAGGTGTCAACTATATCCGAAACCCATCTACCAAGAACCCAGAACTCAAACATGAAAAGGAGTAATCCCTTCAATGGGTATTTTTTATCCTCTGTTGTTGTTGCGTCTCTCGGGCACAGACTGTCGCCGACAGAGTGCTGAGGTGGACTTAAATCAATGAATACCATTCACACCGCATGTATACCTACACGATACACATTCGTGTATGTTATGAATATTTATTACGCCAGAAAGCGATCTGTCCACGATCAATCAATCAAAAGTCAAATATGAGCGTACGCTCGCGTAGAATTTTTATCTCTGCGCTCAGTATTTAACTTTTATCGCGGTGTCCACTGATCCTGCACGAGCACGGGACTGGTTTTTTTTTTGGAGAAAAACAATTTTTTTTCTCTCAAGTTGGCCCTTTTAATTCATCTGTAGAAACTTTGAGTGCTCAGCTCAGGCTCAGGCTCAGACTGACTGACCAGAAAGGGAGCACACACAAATGCATGTATGTCTATCTTAATTTTGAGAACAATTTTTATCTCTGTCTCCTTTTCTGACATATAAAAGACCGTCGACTTGTTATCAAAGTTTCGATATCATTGTCAAGATAAGGAAATTAAGAAGCAAATGAAAGTGAAGCACAAGACAGATGGTGAAACAAAATCGTTTTTTTTTTTAATTAAATTATGAAATAATTTTCGTTTGTCGTCTTGTATACTCTTTGAGGATAAAGGTCGAATTGAAATTAAAAAAAAAAATACCTTGACAGAACATAACATAACACTTTTTAATGCATTTTTGTTTATTTTTCTTAGTTTGATTCAAATGCACCAACCGATTCGTTTTTGTGAGCTAAAATAGGGACGTACAATTTAACGACGCATCCGAACGCCTCTATTCAAAATCGTTTGCCAAACGTATTTATCCGAGTTGAGTATTACCTAGAGAAATTTGCAAAAAAATCAGATGATTTCAGACCCATTTAAACATTTTTTTTGTTTTTCAAATCCATGGTTTGAAGGACCGAGCAAAAAAGCATACTTTTACGTTCATTCAGAAATAATTGAGTTACAAACAAGCTTTGTGTGTATGCGAGGAACCGTTTCACATTGTTTGACATTAATTAACTGACAGATTTCTCCGCTTGGATGAATTGATTTTTACATCAAGTGTCTGTCGCGATTGATGTGCACAGAAATTGGTTGTATAAAGGGAGCAAGGGTTGGGGTTTATAAATGTTCAATGTACATGTACGCATACTATACGTACGAGTAGAGACTGAAATTACTGTGTCATGAACACTTGTTGTGTTCGAAAAATGTTGAAAAGCATGACATGGTATTCTTTTACCGAAACCAATTTCAACAATAATGCTGTAATTCGCGTCGTGCCAACCCCTTTCGCATACACTTTACGATGTTTTGATATTCCGACGAGAAATGTCCATAAATTTGCACATTTACGGTTCACTAAGGCGACACGGTGGGAAATTTATAAAATACACACAGTTTCGTTTTCGTGTTTTTTTTGTTGTCCTTTAATCAAAAGTCCTTTACTGGGGTAGTTTGTTTGTCAAGTGGGGTGCAAATTGCTCGTGTATAGTTTGTGGCGCAAACTTGACGGTTGATGGAAAATATAATATCATTAACTCCTTTCATGGATTAGTCACACTCATGATGATATCACTTGTTCTGAGGGGGAGATAGACTATTTTTGATTACGCATGTAAAATTGTCTTATGCAATAAATAATAGAAAGGAAATTTTAAAGCAGAACAAAAAATACAAAATTGTCCTTCAACCCCGGTTCAAAAGGATTTTTTTTTCTTATAAAGAAAAATATTCGTCTACTGCTACCAATTAAAAAAGAAAATATATCCCGCCTTTGGTTGGCACCTCTCTCTCTCTCTCTCGTTGCTGATTCAAAAGGATGAAAAGAAATAAGGAAAAAAAGACTTCTTTCGATGTCCTCGTAATATTTCGCATCAAAAGAGGCCACTCGTGCTATTTATATGCATGCGTGTGAGTTGGTTCGCATTTGTACAAGGAAAGCTCCTTCGCTTTTTGTACTATGCAGTCAAGTTTCTCTTAGTTTTTTTTTCGTAAAAAGGTTGAAGATGATATACAGAAGGCGTTTAGCTTTGATCCTTTTGTGTGTCGACATTGTGTGGAGATCAAAGAAATACGAATTATATTTCGTACATTTTTGACAAAAAAAGTCGTTTCGTTTCCATACGACAGTCAGTCAAGTGTCCGCAGGACAAGCGTGTTGCGTCGACGGTGCCGAGTCAATGATTTGGGACCAAAAAAAGAAATACAAATTAATTAAGTGCCCGTATCCACAGAGTACTTCAGACGACGGGTCTCTTTGCGGTTATGGCTGTTTCTGCTTAAGTGCAGCGGCGCTTCCGAAATTTATGTCAGGATGCCATGTGCATCCGGAATCATTGGTTTAATGTTATGCTAGAGCTATAGGAATTTCAGCATATTTTTTAAACATTTTCTAATGTCATAACTCATACTATCCTTCTTCAGCAAGACAAGACAATTTTTCAGTTTGGCACTCACTTTGATTTAAAATGTTTCTCACATTGTAAATAAACAATTTCCCTAATTCATTTTTTTTTCTATTTTCAGGTGATTTTCCAGCCGTCCCTTTGTTACCCCGTGTAACCTTGGTTTGATTGTTAATTCTGATCTCTTGTGATTTTTTTTTGTTTACTTAACCCTATACTAACCATGCAGATCGAATAAGAAAATGTAAACAAAAACCAAGTTATCTCCAGAAGTTAATTTAAAAAAGTGATTTTTTGTTTGTTGTAGTTTTTTTCCCCCTCATTTCTAATAGATAAACAAATTTATTTAATTAAAGTAAAAGATAAAATAAATATATCAAACTGATTGGATCGGCCGGCCTGCAGCACCCGTTAACGCGGGATGGTATTGATACGTTTTGGAAAATGCCGCATGCAGGTATAACCCAATCATTCTTAAAAATTGACAAATAAATGCAAATGATAAAAATAGGACTCATTTATAGTGAAGCAAAATGGTAAATGATCTTTTTAACAATCCAGGGTGACAAGTTTAGGTAATACTCCATTCGACTTGCTCTAACTAACAGATTTTTTGATAAAAAAAAACAGCCTTTCTCGAGGTTAGTCAGTCGAAAAATGTAAACTTAATTGAACCCTAGCAGGACATCGTTTCATAATCCTTTTTTATTTAAAAACAAAATCAATTCCTTCGTGTTTCTTCCTTTATACTCATTTGTGAAGCAGCACAGCTGGAGATAATTCAGAATCGCCACTTAATTAAACCACTCAAATGCGTATGCAACCCCGTCGCTTCATTTCAATGAGGTGGGAGAGAGAAGTGGCTTTGATGGCATACCTTATGCTGTGGAAATGCAAGGATGAAATATAAATTTGCTATCCAACTGGTTGTTTCTGTTTGTAGCAACCAAAAAAAAAAATTAGGGTGACATTTATATCTCTGTAGGAAATCAGTTTTTATATCAGTGCGCGCGCTCAAAAATATGTCCTTTGGGAGTAAAGCATTTAGTGACGAACAATTGATCGGAAAGTGATATTATGTAGTTATAATGGGTTGTGTACAGTATTAGGGTTGATACAACAGAAATGGACAAATATTTGTGTTTGGTAAACCATTCGAATTTATCTCTCTATCATCAGGAAAGCGATTTGTTTTGAGGAGGTACAAATTCGTGGGCTGGAATTCAATTACAGAAACAATAAAGGGCTTGATGGCAATTCAGGATATTTTTCTGGTCACTAGTGTATTGAAACTTTTGGTTTTTGTGGTCACCAGTAGATTTTTATATTTTAAATAGTTTGGTATATCAAAAACTAATAGCTGTTCAAAATTTTCTAGGATTGCCCTAGATAAGCAAATAACGAGAATTAATTCGAATAAATAAATTAATTAAGAATAAATAAATCAAAGAGTAAATTTCTCCCTTACCCAGCCAACAAGTTTAAATACAAAATATCCTCAATTACGCTTTCAAAGCATACATACAACATCTAAAGCTAATATTTACTTCTCCTTACCATCATCCAAACGTCCCAACACGCGTCTCGTCTCTCTGTACCAATACGTCAACTTATGATTGCCTATAGCCTAAAACACATACCGGGTGCTGAGATGAGATGATATCATAATTAAATTGATGTAGTTGACACACGGACAGTGAAGAACATTCTCTCTGCAAATACCCACAGCAAATGTATATTCAGTTTGCATCTAAATTGTAATCCTTGTCGTCGTTCTTTTGGGCAGCAACAAGAAAAAAAATAGCCAAATGAATTGACGAGGGACGCAAAAAAAAATTGATGACTATGGCACGTGTCATACACTCAAGTACAACGAATGGCGGCATCATTTCGTTTTATCCGAATCGTATGCAGACATTTAATAACTTTTCTATAAAAAGGAATCAAAGTCTTTTTTTAGTTGAAGAGTATGCCATATCGATCTGGCATAACTGGCCGTATACGACTACTATGACTAGGAGTAGATGTGTCAAGTATACGAGTATATGCCTGCACAGCACACGCGCTCTTCATAAATGGTTCTGCTAGTATAAAAGTTCTCTCCAACAGTGCCGCGCCGCAGCATCAGTTTGGCTGTGGCAGCATCTAGACCTTGAATCAAATGCGAAAGGGTAGCGAACGAAAACGAAATGAACAACGCAATTGTAGGTGTAGGCTGCTGCCGCACTGCCACCGCATCACCCACCCTCCCAAATAGCAAGTAATCTAAAGAGCAAAAGGATAATGAGAATTTCCACAGAGAAATATCAAATATTTGACTGTCGGAAAGGGCTATACTACCATACCAACAACCAACGGTTATACGGAACGATGGGGTCGGTGTCAGACGTATGGTCGAGTCTCTTACTTTGCGTGTTATACTTTGTACTCCCACATTGTTGAGCTGGAAGCCGTTCGACGTGCTATGAATCAGTGCAAATTTCTCGGTTTTAACTGAGTGCGGTGCGTGGCGCCGAACACGTTTTAGGGATTTTTTTTTATCTGTACCCTCAGCACAAACATCGAACAAGCGTTGGCATAGGAGAACAGCCACCATTGTCAGGGGTTGAAAAGTTTAATTGGCGAACGTTGTCGATCCATATCACAGGCGTTTAAATCTCTATTTAGTGCACTTTTAAAGGTGGAATTCGTTATGCGACGCATACGATGGCAAATTGCCGTATGAGGTAATTTTCAGGTCTCAAGCATCTATACCATATATACCATTCTTCACACTCCCTTTGCTGGCAGAATAAAATAAATATAGAAAGAAAGAAAACCAAACGCCGGCCGTCGTCGTGCACATAGCAACAATTCGATGCGCCGATGAGCGACATCAAAGCAACAAGGACACAGTGGAAGAATGTTAATCCGTGTAGTTTTAATTTGGCAATATTTCCATTGCCTGTCATCCATCCTCTTTGTGCAGGAACAGAGGAAAATGTCTTAATTATTAGAATGATATATATAGGCGTTTGTATACTCGTATAAAGTAAGATAGAGTGTGACGCGCTCCGCTCACCCTGTTCGTATAAGAGGACGTATGCATCATTGATTTGAAAACTTTGATGTTTTTGTTTTTATATTTTTTGTTATATCGAAGAAAATGTTGCTCAGCTTGGGTCGGGAGTTATCATACATAAGTGGATATTTGCATAAATTCTTATGAAACTGCTTAGTGAGGTTAATAACTTCTGGTGCGATTAGTATCTAGATTTTTAGCCATAGTCCCATAATCAGGAACAGGCTGAATTCTCTATTATGTAGCTTCAACGCTTAAGCCCAAGTACGCTTCCTCTCCTACTTCAGAGCGTTAATATAAGAAAGGAGTGCTCTTTCTACACCCCTAACACTGCAGATTATATCGGAATATGCGCCCCTATAAGAGATGATTAAGTGATTTCGGAAAAAATTCGTTTATCTGTCAGTGTTCATCATATTCATATTTCCGGTGAAAAAAAAAAACGCCAAATCGCGCACTCCTGTCATCAGAAACATGTGCTGTGCTCAACACGTTTGCGATATCCGCAGTCCGTTTTGATGTTGTGCCTTAAAATGAAAATAATTCCAGAAATAAGGATTTGGAAGATTTAATAGCCTTCCGGTTTGGAGCGTGTTAGACCAACACGAGTTTCAACAAAATTTTAAAGGGGAAACAATATCTTTTGAATATTTAAATGTGAACGACAAAGTTTAACGACGGCTATGCACATGATGGCTCTACGGCTCTATGGGAAGGAAGGGTGGTTATTCATTCAAAAAAAGTTGTAATATCCGATTTAGAATTGTTATTGGAAAAGGGTATTGTATAGTATTCGTTAACTGTAAGAAAAAAAAACTAATGAATTACATATGAATATGTCGTTAGAAGTTTATACGCAGATTGTTTAATTAGGGGGCTACTGGCCCGTTTTACAAATCAAAACGCTTTCGATTTCTCGATGGAAACGTAGGGCTGTTATAATAATTTTAACCTTAAACTTAATGGTGCACACCCAACAAAATGATAAGGAAAGGGCGTTGTTCACAATTATGTGACATTGTTGATTTGAAATATGATACAGCGGTGATATGTCATATATAAACAGTGACTGAAATCAACAGAATGTCCTTTTGTTAGATGATATTATTTGTTTATATGGCTGGACGAGGGAAGTATTTTATTTAAGTGCCAAGTGTGGATGATTTGGAGTTTATCTTTTTTTTTTTCTTAAATTGAGTGACTTACCATTGTCCTTTGAGTACTTCTTAGATTTGAAAATTTAAATTAATATCATTAAATCGTTCTATAGTGCACCGCCAGTAGGCCATGCTTAACTAACTCAACATTCAAAACGATTACAAACAAGGCACATCTATTTTTGAGCTTGCCACCTTCGAATATTTTCTATTCACAGAACGTTTCGATTATGCCATTCAGAAATATGGACACTTGAGGTAACAATCCACAAAATGTAGCAAAGTGTGAAACTGTCGCACAATGCATATTATTTGTAAAGCATTTTTGGGTTCATTTTCTGTATTTCATTGATTTTACACAATTAACTCATCAGAAGAATAACGAATGAGTAAGTTCAACTGGTTGAACAAAATGTTTTTTTTTTTGGTTTCTCCCTCTTTAAAAATGGCTGATTGGAAGCACGTGTCACAATAATTTTGATTTTGCAAATCAAATTGCTCCCTCTTAGTGAATTATTAACCATCCACTTTGATGCAATGCAGTTTATTGAGCCGGCAGTCGTCATTGATCGTCATCGTCCTGGCAAAGCGTCGCCCTTGAACAAAGTTTCGGTATAAAGAAGGACCCATGAATGGATGGTATTTTTCCTTTTCTAAATTGCTGAAAGAAATATTGCTTCTTTTTTTTGAAGTAAGACTTTACCTGCCTTCACCCAGGTTATTATTATTATATTTTTTTTTGTTCATAGTGTGAGTATTTAAAGGTGCGCACTCCTATTTCTATAATACCTTGCGGTTCAGTGAGTTATTGATTTTTTTTCTTTTTGCATTGATATGTCCCTTTTCCTTTTCATGAGCGATCTTCTTCAGTTTTTTTAGTCATCATCTTCATCGTCATTATCCGTATCACCATCAGCTGAGCTGTCAGCGTTGCGATAGTAGTATCGGCAGTATGTGTGTTGGCGGCAGATTTACTTTATTGGTATCAACGTCGTCGCAATCTTATGGGTATATCTTTTATAGTCGAGTTTCTTCTTGTTGTTGCGTGTTTTTCTACTTTGGCCTCAGATTGTTAGGGATAATCTTTGCCGCTTACCGCTGCTACAATATTTTTCTTTTAACAATTTTAGATGCCTTAGCTCTGGTAGAAAAAAAATGGCTTCTTATCTTATAGTGGGGAACCTTTTTCGCACTATAGGTCTAGGTGGGTATCATGTGTGGATGGAGGTATTAGTTCTTTTGATATCTGTCAATATTCAATTTGTGTTGCTGTGACAACGGCAATATGCAAAGAATGTGTCCGGTTAATGGGATCAGTCATCAGTTTTCGTGCGGTTATTTTTCTAATGGCTATAAAAATGTAGCTGGTTGAAAATCATTGCTCACCGCATTGCTGAACAAGTGAAGGAGTAGTGTCCAAACGCTTGTTTTTCTTCGTTGGACATATAGTAGTTGTGCGGCATAATTTTGGCATACGCATCAGTAAAAGCCTACAGAGTCTATGCAAACGTCTCCCTAACAAAGGATCTAAGTCCCATTGCTACTGCGGTATACACATTCGGTCTATCAAGGGTTTCATTTCAAATGTCAACGCTTACATTTCACCCCTCAATGAACTTACATGCGATACAATCCAATCCAATATTTTATTTAGACAATTCTTATTACAGTCTCAATGGGTAGCTCATTTGCGACACTGTCAATACAAAAACGTTTATTTCCTTGTTTTCTATCCTGCCCTACAATGCTATGCGCACGTTTCTGTATATTCATAGATCATTTATTCGCAATAAAGAGCCGAAGACAATCGGTATGCTATTTGCCCCTTGGTTCGAGTTCAAATAGATATAGTTTCGCTTCATTGTCAAGGAATGCAATCACCCTGGACTGTTGTATGCACAGGTTTGTCTCATCTGGCATTGATTTTGGAAATGTTTCCTCCGTTTTGGTCCGTGTTGAGTGTGCAAATACCAGACGAGATAAAGACAAGCCACCGCATTGTCGGAACACATTCTTGTACGGAAGCTGCTAAGTGTTTTCTTAAAGGGGGTGAATAACAACCAACATGTAACTTCATCATTTGAAACACTAGTAACTGTAGGTACATGAATTCCCGCAGGGATGCTTTGTCGTATACTCGCAGGGCGACGTTGACAGCGAGAGGAGTCAACTAGTGCGTGACCAAGTAAAGCGACCGCATTTAATGTCAAACGGAACTGAATTGAACTTCCTAATATTTATTATGCGGGACATGTGAAGCTATTACCGAGTCTGTCATCTATCTTATGTGTAGACATAGGCGCAATACCTCTTTATGCTTCCTCTCTAGGGTTGAGAAGAAGCAACGTGTTACTGAAGTAGTGATACCCATCATTACCTTGAACACATGTCCTTTTTATAGGTATATAGACTAAGATAAATTGTTTTGTTGCATGCGATACTTTGGGAAGACGCGACGATTAAAGAGTGAGGGCGGATTAAGGACGTGCAGCTTTTAAACAGTCTTTCCGAGGAGGTGGATCCCGTTGCAGGGATTAGTTTTTCGTACCTATTGCCATAACTTTTTCCACAACAACCAATTTGACAGCTGTTTTTCTTTACTTTGACTTGCCATATTTTACCACGATTAGGTATAAAGCTGTTCGAAAAACTGCGATTTTTTGACCTTTAAAACTCAAAAACCACTTTATCCGTAAAAAATGAAAAATGGTGCCTACCTACATATCTATGTTTTATTTTGTACACTCGCAGCTTTATACGTAGTGTCATAAGTTGCCTGTAAAACGACTTTGGCTTAGGATAGTTATGAAAGAAAAAATAACCAAGAAGACGGTACCTTTGAATTTCTTTTGACAAAAAAGTTCCAATTTCCAATCTATAGCAATTTCCAAACTTCAATTCCCTCAGTAATAGCATCAAACAGTCGTATACGCAGTTTGCTATATAGGTACATGTGTATGTACTTATATATAAGACCCATTTCACTTTACAACCTTCATCCTCAACCGCAGAGATAGCAAATTCAGAGATTGAAAAAAAACCTTCAATGCAATACAGTATCATCTCGACATTAGCCTTTGCAATAATATAATTCGTCCTTTATTAGAAACTATGTTCCCTCTCTTCGATTGGCATGATCCTTGCACATTTTCAACAGCAGTGACCCAAATCCCTTTGTTGTGTGTGATGCATTGTGTTGTATACGACGCGCCCTCTTCAAGAGTCCTCCTATTTTTTTGTTTTGTGTAATCCAAATCCCCTATACCACAAAGCATAGGATCCTATTTGTATTTCATTCATTACAATGTGTATGCGGTATATGCATGAGTTTACATTTTGGTTTCTTTTTTTTACCATCAGACAGATAGATGTATAACCGTTAATTGATTTTTTGATTCACCCAATGTGAGTCTACGCTTTTGAATAGACCCAGTGAACCTCGAAAAAGGATGATGCGTACGTCACTTTTACTCTGTATATATGTAGGTAAATACAGAAATATGAACAAAATTTAATATGACGTATGAAATAATTAGTAAAACGGTTGAATGATTTGATTTGGTAATTAATTTGGTTGGTGTTTGGTTTGTGCGGTCGTATTTTTTTTTAATTTTTCAAAACCGCGTCTTTTATAAAATGTCCGTGTGCATATGAGTTACCTACCCAGTCATCAAGGGTTAGGTACCTATATGTTTTTCAGTTTAAAATATGGGCAAGACCATATTCACGTGAATAAGTTTATGTTGGTACATATGTAGATATATGTTGTATTGCGTTTCCAAAAAGTGGTTATACCTAATCGTATTTTGAAGGTCTGCCTAGCCTAGTAATATTGTAAGTTAAGCTTTCCAAGCTCTGAAGATAATCTGAACATTAATCCGAAGAAAATACCTACCCAGAAAAAAAAAACATGAATTCTGAAAGCAGCTGCAATTTTCGGACGAAAAAGGAAATTCAAATGCATTCTTGAAGCTTTATTTTATAAAACTTGGAACTCTCAATATTAAAATTTGACACAGTTTCCAGTTTTTCGGGTGAAAACTGAATAGTTAGATACTTATTATCTGCTTTGAAAGAGTGCCTGGATGCCTACAAATTTGCGTCTTCATAATAAATAGTTAGATATGTCATGTAAAAGATATCTGATTGGAAGCGAACTGCATAACCGATAAGAGGAACTTGTTCCAAATGTTCAAATAGAAACTATAGGCAGTTATTTCGATGTAGGTAGGTACCTAGTTGTATTATTAAAAATGGTGTTTTGTTCTGTCGTCACTGTCTTCCAAATGGGTAAATAGGTACCTACATACCTACCTAGGTACCTACTCAACTTTTATTCCCCTCTCCCTGAAACAAAACTTGCTGATTTCCTTATTGATAAAACGTTGTTCTAACTGTAAACTCTCGCGTAAAAAATACCTAGGTAGGTACCTACCTACCTCTCCCGAGAATGTCACTTTCATTCACGAAAATAAAGGGCAATTCATTGTGTTGACAGGATATTTGGTAGGTATGTAGGCTAGATTATTAAATTCATAGGTACACCTGTAACACAATTTATTTAAACCCTAAAAGCAACGCTGTCAAAACCAAATCTGATTTTGTACGCTGGAGGTTCATACCTACCACAAGCTGATCAAAACTTTACTGTTTTGACATTTCGGTTGCATGGAGTTTAGTAGGTATGTGTGTGATGACATGCCGCTGACATGTCTAATGTTTCACCTGTTCGTCCCGACGATCTATTTTCAAAATGAAAAGTTGAAAAATTAAGTTACGCAAACAAAACTCCCCCACGTCTAGTACCGAAAACACAGTCCCATTCTCAGAAAAAGAAAAAAATAGGGGAAACTCCTCGCCCTCTCTCGCTCTGGTGCTCGTCAAAATATATTGAACTTACAAAAACCACTTTCGAAAAGAGAGAAAAAAAGATGGAAAATAAAAATGTACACACAAGAGACAAGAAGAAAAAATGACGACACGACGACCCGCCACCGACGCCACTGCCATATCATCCTTTCAATTCAGATTCCATCTATCCCGCCCTTATCCACAACGAAACTGGCAATGGTAATGTATCTAAAACACACAACACATCCCTACGTCGTCGATGTCGGTCGTGTGCACTGAAGGGTGGGATACAGCTACACACAGCCGCACACACCCACCGACACCGACTGTTTATGTGTATATAGAGCGCGCACATACACCACCAAGGGGGTTAGACCGTAAAAATATAATGCGTAATGGTTGGTTGAATTTCTGCAATATTCATTTAGTTTCCAATTTTTATACGCATCGTCCGTTTTCTCTCTGTGCACACTGAGCACAACGACAGCACACGTACGAGTACTACAACGTACAATAGTACAATCAAGCCATCGGCGAATCCAATCCGCAGAGCTACTTCATTCTCTTAGTTGGTAGGGTACGAAATAGTATCGAAAGTAATACCAAAAATAGTACTATTCGTGTCGGTGTTGTTGGTCGTCTTTTTCGTCATCGCCTTGTTCTTCTTCTCCTTTTCTCGCCTTGTATACGTATTTGTGTGTAAGGTCGGATGAAATTATTCACGCGGTGTTAAGTATCTAATCTGAAAAGAGGTCTCAATGCTTCTGCTGACTGCGAGTTCAATCAACTGCAAACGACAGACCCATCGGAACGAAAGAATACTTCTTTTTTTTTGTCGTATCTCTACAATTGTATGTCTATTTTGTTTACCATTTTGCTTGAACAGAATATAGCCTATTTTTATTGTTTTGTTTTGTTGTTTAATTTGCGTATATTTTTTGTGAATAAAAAACGAGTGCCAATAAGTGAATTTTAATAAATAAATCCAAAATTTGTGTTAATTATTATTTTCGGTGTTGGCGGTTGTGTGCGGTGTATCCCTGCGATCAAAAATATATCTAAAAATCAAAAAAAAAAAAAAAAACACACACAAATAAAATATGAAACAAACAAAATATTAATTGCAAATAAATTTAAAACGTCTAAAAAAACAAAAAATACCTCTCTACGTAATAACAACAAATATCCCACCGTGTACAAAATAAACAACTATCTAAATATGATGCTAACAACAGAGCACATAATGCATGGCCATGCGACATCGGTTAGTCAAAGTGCACTTTTTGGTTGCTCAACAGCTGGTCATAGTGGTATTAATCAGTTGGGGGGTGTCTATGTTAATGGGCGCCCCCTACCCGATTCAACGCGGCAAAAAATTGTCGAATTAGCCCACTCCGGCGCGAGGCCATGTGATATTTCGCGTATATTACAAGTATCGAATGGATGTGTTAGCAAAATTTTAGGCAGGTAAGTTAATTTAACTTAAAAATTGTTTTCGTTTTTACTTTTACTTTCTTGCATTGTCTTTTGTTGTTTTTATTGTTGTTATTGTCGTTATTGTTCTATTATTATTATTTATTTAACATCAAAAACATGTACCTAGAAGTAGAAAGTTGTGCTTTATTTAAAAAAGGACTACCTAATCGAACGCAATTTCAGTAGGGACAGTTCGAATGCACGTGAAGTACCTATTTCACCTATGCGCGCAGTAGTTTTAAAAAAATAGCCAAATTGATATCTGTCATTGTAAGTTGCATTCGGGTTAAATCGTTCGTGTAAATCTGGGGTGTACCTATTACCCTCATTCCGTCATCTCTGCTTTCATGTGCAACCGCGCTAATTTTTTGTTTATCTGCCGCCGTCACATTGCTGGCCTTTTCTGCTGTGTGTATTTTTTTTTGGTTTAGATCAAATGTTGGCATTCAATTTTGAAATGTCAACCAGAACCAAAAAGGCGATATTTTTAAACAGTGCGGATAAAAAAGTATCCTTTAGGACTTCTGCAGTGCGAAGAATATTTTCCCGTGTGATACGCAAGGACATATTTCATAACAGAGATATGTGTGTTTATAAATACGGATTTTGCGTTTCAAATGCTTCGTACGAAAACAGTGAGTGTTAATCTATCCGATGTGACCCGAACACTAAAAAGTGTTGTCGAAAGTTGCGCGCATTATTTGAACTCTTCTAAATTTTTTAAAACATTGTGAAATGCCGTGGAGTTTGGACTTTGATTTTTACTGTGGAATCCCTTTCCTCTGTAGCTAGCTAGATCCTAGATACGATGTTTCGATTAAGTTCAGAAAGTTATGGTTCGTGTTGAATTTAGCGTCTTTTTATCAACTCTTTGATCGGCGTAGGTATATGTCTTAAAAATTATATGGACCGGTCATCCGCTGTGTTTTGAATATAAATTCTTAGAAAATATGTCGCGAAAGCCTCATAGATTTCCCTGTACTTGCACCTACATTACTATTTAATTTTATTTATTAGATGGTTGACTTTTAGTTTAACATAGATTTTGGTTCACATTAAATTGAAATTTTGTTTGCTTGCTATTGGACAATTTGATGAGAACAATTGTAAATAGAAATATTAATTTTGTTTTTTTAATTTCACTTACTACAGTATAAATACAAGTATTTTTAAGATGTATAGGTGTACTCATTTGGCCTAATTTTAGAACCGCCTTAAGCCATCGATATTCTTTTTTAAATCGTAATATTTTATATTTTATTGAATATAGAATACAGTCGACTGGTGCAATGGCTATTTCACTTAAATTATATTCCGCCAGCAAACTGTTTTCTGATTAATTTCCGACTCTTCGAAAGTCTTTGGGATCTACTCATACATATCGTACGATACAAAAAGGAAAAATGGTCGCTGGATAAATAAATAAAAGAGCCCATCAGACCGTCCGAAAATTATATGTAAATTGATGCAGCAAATTTTTGATTGTTTTTGTCAAAACCATTAACCTCTCGTGTTTTAACTGAAATTTGTATCGCAGTTATTTTCGAAATCAGAAGCCGGCAATGGAAATTTGTCTAAATATAGATACGCTTAGTTGTACCTGCTGGAATTTGTATCGCAGTTATTTTCGAAATCAGAAGCCGGCAATGGAAATTTGTCTAAATATAGATACGCTTAGTTGTACCTGCTGGAATTTAATTTCCGTCGGTTTTTCTTTCTCAGATTCATATACTTTAGTACTCGAATCGACGCGTACATAGGTATTTGTTTTGAATATTATAGATATACGATTTTTTCTGTGGCGCAAGGCAGTTATTTCAAATAAAACGCAAATTTGTGCTTTTAAAAATGAGTAACGCCGACGGGCATTCAGCCTGGTGTGTTGGGGGAAATGGGGAATGTATTTAACTCCCTATAACGCTTCAGGTGTTTTGTGTCAATTGAAATATATCTTTCATCAATTCACTGCCGTCGGTGTAGTGACGGAATTACAAATCGTGCGGAGAGCAAAAACCACGCTACGCTCGCTTCAATTTCACGCATAGGTTGGTTTTAATATTTTTTATTAACGGCTCCGTGTTCGCCTAGCTCTATCCAATGATTGAATAGCTAAAAAAAAATACGTATTTTTTAAATTGTTACTTCTGCAATGTAAAGGATGAAAACATATTATGATCTAATAATTGTACATATAATTTGTGTAGGTAGTATCGATCTTTTGTCTAGATTGGAACAAGTCTATTCATAAATATTTTTTTTATTATTTCTATATTTTCAGATACTACGAAACGGGATCAATTAAACCACGAGCAATTGGCGGTTCGAAACCACGTGTAGCAACAACACCGGTTGTACAAAAAATCGCCGATTACAAACGTGAATGCCCAAGTATTTTTGCATGGGAGATCCGTGATAGATTGCTGTCCGAACAAGTCTGCAATAGCGATAATATACCAAGCGTGAGTACAGCTTTTTTCTCTCCTTGCTTATATTGGTTTCTGATGGATACATCCTTTTTTCTACGCACCTATTTGATACCTTTTTTGCCTGCTGTTTTCTAACAAATACAAGCGTTCGTCAAACGAATCCAATACAATACGCATTCTGTTCATGTACTTCAGAAGTAAGCACTCGAAAACCAAAAACTGATATTCTGATCCTTATTATCGGCACAAATGAAAAGAAGGTTCTCAGACTAAGCAGCATATGCGCTATGCCTCAATTTTAATAATAGGTGCACTACTTTAAATTTCAAGACATTGGACCCCTAGAAGTACCGCTTATTGTTCCAAAAACTAACGAATTATAATGATCCCTTGGTCGAGAGCCATGTATATTGAATGGGCCCACTTTGCTGATTGTATTTGTATACAATAGATACAAATAGATGATACTTCGGCCGCATATTACCGAAAGAGCCAGCCTTTGCTTTTTATCCAAGATAACACATCTCTCAGGATAATCCTTATTGTTTTGTGTTTCGAGACGATTAGAATTTGTCTATATAGTCTGCTTTTAAGCGGAGGGAAATCTAGAGCAAAAGAGAATGCGAATAGAAATGACAATGCACATGCATAGTGGTATAGAGGTATCTCTGACCGGCGACAACTGTGGGTAGTTTTGAGGTAAATTCGCAAACAGGGTGAGCATTTGTTCTTCTTCGAGCAAAAAGTAATTATCTGCCTAAAAGGATAAAGACTTGAATAATTTCTGTTTGTTTTTATTTATTTGTTTTTGAGGTAAATTCCATTCCACTGCCTGTATAGAATTCTTGTACCTCACCACATAGTACCTATGTACTTTGAAAATATTTGTAAGCTATAAATTTACCTGCTTTTGCATGTTTGAAGTATGTCAAAACTTAAAAAAAAACAATCAAATTGGATAACTGACGTACCTTTAGACAAACAAATAGGCATATGACTTGTGGCGCCCATCTACTATTTGCATGTCAGTCGAATAGATGCGCTTTTAGCCAGGCATGACCCAATACTTGATGTAGATTAGATGGCCTAAGATCGAGAGTTGGATGCTACAACCGTAACTATTCTTATCGATCAATACTATCCATATGCGGCGATGTAACACGCTCCGTTTGCAACAAAATTTATTTTGCAATATCTATAGGTACCTATCTCCCGATCTTTTAGTTTGCGGCTTACACATGACCAACAGATAGCTTACTCAATTCAATAAAAAAACCATATGCATCAATCCCCTCATCAGATTTGAATAGGTAGATAAACATCGCTTAAAGAAATTTAAGTCTACCAGCGGAAAATTTGACTAGAATGCGTTCACTGACTTTTCCCCCTGCATACCAACAAACAAACGTGCGTCGCTATTCTGTCAAACTCGATATCTATTTTGGTGGTGTATTTTTACTTATTTTCTGAACCTCCCTAAGTTCATATACTCTGTGTGGCTGTGTTTTTCTGTTTTTTTACGACTTACACATGATTGGCCACACACAATTAACCAATGATACCAATGGTACTCTGATGTGAAGAATACAAGTCCCTTTTACCAACAGGCAGCAGCCCTCTAACGTGTACACCAACAAAAAAAAAAATGCCAACCTACCCTTAACTAACCGCTCCATATTCACCCTTAATCTGTCGAGGGAAAACCCCCACATGTACAAAAATGTTCAGTACCCTCAACCAAGCAATCTGCATATAGATGTCAAAAACTAAGGAAAAAAAACCAAACCCAGCTTTGTGCTAGAGTTTTGGATACCAAAACGTATACCCTACCCATCCTCAACGCTATTACTGTGTACCTATTTGTATATTCTATATATATATATTTTTTTTTTTTAATTTACGTACTCTGCTGATAGGTATGCATAGGTACATAAGTATTTCTCATTGTTATTATTGTGCTCGCATTTATTATTACACAAAAAATAGGGAAAATTAAAAATGCACCCTTCACGTTGTATGTTATTTTGTATGCTGTATGCGCCATTGTGTTCCGGCTCTGGAGTGCAAGCTTAAATTGTGTATGCGCGTTATTCCATCAGGCAAAAAGAAAAGCTTTTCACGTTGAGCGTTGAATTGAAAGTATAGGTATAGGGACTGAGGCATTTTGGACCAACATTTGCCCATAAGCATTAAGCTCCAAGTACCAAAATGTTCATAACATTCAAAGTGATTTAAAAAAAAAAAAAATAAATAAAAGAGCACATCATGTCTAGTCCTTGTTCTAGGAAGGGATAAAATCCGAACGGCTGAATTAAGATGGTTTGGAAGAGGCTTTTGAAGTCTTTAAAATAATTCGGAAGAGCTGCCAAATAGTTTTCCTGTCCGTAAATACATTTTATGTTCAGTTTTAAAGTCAATTAAATGTTTGCGAGTTTCGCATTGTTCTATTTGGTAAATCAAGCAAGGGTGGCTTTATTTGCCGAACAAGAAATACCTTTACTACTCACCGATCGACTGGCAGGGAGAGACAAGTACAGCAGGGCCCCTTCATCTCGACGAATACATTTGAGTAAAATGTGCATAGAGAAACCCCCTTTCGATTCGATTAATGCTATAATCCTTTAACTACCACAACCACTGCCAATGCCAGACAAAGTAAGTGTGGGAGGCCATCCCATGCTTTCGCCAAATATCGATAGAGGAGGGCACTTCTGTGAATCTACAGATAACAACTTAATAACACTGTAAGGTCATTCATTTTATGTATATTGTATATGCTTAGAGTGCACAGAGCCATAAGGCACTTGGTATATCGATTGCTTAAGTTTCTTAATTACAAAATGCCGTCATTCATCGTGTTGATGAGTGGAACTTCCGGGCGGCATGCGGTTGCAGACAAATGGACAAGTTTTCATCACGATGAACGAAAATTCAATCAAAAATGTATTTCCTGTCAAGGTCATCTTCCCCACACACTACCTAATCTCACAAGCCGCCATCATGAAAACAAGCCGCACACAATATAGGTATAGGTATAGGTGAACAGTTATACGTAACAGATTTCAATTTGCAATATTGAATTTAAGTCTAAGAGGTTAGTAAGCTTGTTTTCCTGTGTGCCGTACAGAATTTCACCATTATCGGTTGATCTGTCTATCTATCTAACGTCGTAAATTAAGTTTGAATTGATTTTCTCGTTGCATACGGGGGACGTTCACTTTGTTGAGCAGCTAAATAGCATAACCGCACAGAATCTCAAACAACTTATTTACCCAATCAACCAACAAACCGTACCAAGATAAAAAGGACGGCAGTGTTCTTCGACTAAACTCAATCGTTATCATATACATTAAATTCATTCTTATTTCAGCCAACCCTCCTTGTCTATTGTGTGTGTTGTTGCCCAGAAAATTGGCCATATGTTATGCAATGTATTTGCTTTTTGTATCTCATTTTGTATACATTGAACTCACAGAGTGCAACCCTCCGAAAGTATACTACCTATATCAAAATGTAAGCAAAGCCAGCCCCCTTGTTCTCGATAGTTATCAACAAAATTGAAGCCAGCTGAACCCCTTTTTCTAAAAAAAAAGTAGGCACGACAGCATCGAAAACCTCGAAGTAACAGTTTGCTTTGCTAATTCTTTTTGTATAGAATAATACGTTCGAAGAACTTAATCAAATAAACTTAATTTTTGGGTTTTTGTGGGCTTAAGAAGGCGGTATCCTTGCAGACCCTTTTGCATTGTATAGGCCTTTTAGATTTTGATTAAGAGATATGTATATTAAATTAATGGAAACGCTGTTACGAAAGAGCAAGTTAATTTCGTTACATATAATGATGTTGACAGAGAGTAGGGGTGGTTGCCTTGCTTGATTTCGATCTGGCTTGTATAGTCAAAAATGGAAACTCTAAGGTCTAAACAGGGTGATTTGAAGCCGCATAAATCGAGTTAGAACGCTATGCGAGCACGGGACCACTCAAGCCCAACAAGGTGGTATCTCTCATTTATTATTAACAACATTTTGACTTCTGATCCACTAGTGTTGCGCCAACTAGTAATTTCATTTGTAATATAGGTAAAGAATAGAATTTGAAGATTTATGCGTGCATATTCTGCAAAACCCATATCACCCACTTTAAGGCCATGTACATTTTATGCAACCGCGTCTATTTATCGAGTGCGTTCAAATGAATCGAATCTGAATCCCGAATAGGTATGCACACCTTCTATGCGATTTCGTATAGCAAGTCTGTTGAAAAGAGGAAACAAAAAATGCACCTGAGAGCATATGCGAGGTGCAATCCTTTTGTTTACTTAAAATATTATATAAACCCACACCAACCGCCACCCCTTCAATTACTGAGACCTTAATGAATCCATATGGATGGCTGTCCCCAGCAAACTAAAATTCCCTACGATGAACAAATTGTATACAAAATGGCATCGTTAAAGAACAAAATGGGAAAAATGCAGCACTTCATATTTAAATGAAAATTAAAAAAAAAAAAATATATAATATATAATAATAATAAAGAAAAATACATCCAACACATTACGAAAAAGAAACAAAGAAAAAAAGTACAGATCATTATTATGGAGATGGAACACAAGCAACTTGCAGCCATGCGAATTTTCCTCGTTTTTTTCTCTTTCTTTTAATGTATATTTCGGATGAAAAGACTCGGAGAAAAATAAAAAATTAAGTACTTGTGCCTGTGAAATTATTTACGTCCGTATAAAGTGGGGGGGGGGGGGGGCTTGTGTAGAATACTTCAACTTAATGGATTTTTAATGGGGGGGTAGTGTAAAATCATAGGAGTAAAGAAAATGCATTTACATTAATTTGAGGTAGATTTAAGGCAGTCTTAATTAGTTTTATAGATAATGTCTTGAAAGGGCGACGACGTTTTTGCACTGAAAATATATACATCAGGTCGTGATGTGGCGCTTGTTAGCGTGAAATACCTTTCTTATGAGTAGGGCTACGAAAACACTTCCAATTTTGGGGCATAGTCCTTCAAGGCAGGGCTTTTCATCTTATAACGCCTTCAACATTGACTAATATTTGTTTTATTACTCACCTGCATTGTCGATAAAATGGAATACAGTTTGTCTTTACGTTTGTAAGTGCTGGTCAAATGCATACCTCACACCAGTGTGACACGTGTTCTCGCATAGTTACATAGAAACTGTCCAAAGATTTGTCAGTCTTATTACATTTTGATTTAATGTCTCATACGGGAACCAGTCGGGATATATACTATACATACGCATCGAAGGAAAATGTAATTTTGTCCACAACGAGGAGGGGATGTTCGAAATGAGAAATTCCATTATCACTCCTTCGTTACGTCTTTAACGGTTAACGGTGTTAAAAAGTATGTAAAAGTCATGCCAAGCAACCCCCTTGAGCAAAGTGTTCCAGCGAATGTGCGGTTTTAATGTCAAATGGTACGAATTCTACTCGCACAATACACAACACGTGTCCGTACTCGAAATTACTCAGTACGTTTCTGAGCATCAAAGGAATAATCCGGCTAGAAAATATTCCCCAAGCGGTGGTGATGGTGGTGGTGGATTCTTTTAAATGGAATTTTTGAAGAACGCGTACACCAGAGCTACTTCTATCGATCCTTAGTCTGTTTTGGGTGTTTTATTGAGGGACAAAGCGAGCTTATTTTGAGACCACACCAGCATAACATGATGTGTGTTATTTTAATTTTATTTAATTCGTTTTTTTTCTTGTCTATTTTGCAGGTTTCATCAATCAATCGAGTTCTTAGAAATTTGGCATCACAAAAAGAACAGCAAGCTCAACAGCAAAACGAATCCGTTTACGAAAAACTGCGTATGTTCAATGGGCAATCGGCAGGTTGGGCGTGGTATCCTAGTAATGCACCGCCAGCCCATTTGGCCCTGCCGCCAACGCCAGCGGCTACAAATCTAACAGGACAAATCACCAGGGATGAATTACAAAAACGTGGTAAGTTCGATACTTTCTTTTATTGTTGTCTACTCCGTGCGATATATGCTAGTGCCTTATCACTTCATTTTAGCATTTCCCACGTCACAAACCACATCAAAAGTCGTTTCAACTAAGATTATTCCCTCGGGCTTGGGTGGTCGTTCTTGTTACCGTGAGCTCATGCTCAACTTCTTTGCACATATTCAGCCGCTATCACCTTAAGCAGAGACATTTCGACCGAACCTCGATTTCACGTCGAGCTTCCTAAAAAGTGGCCCAACTCTTTTCTTTCAGTTTGTGTGTGTTGGTTGTTTTGCTAAACTGCCCCTAGAATATTGCGATTACTCTAAGATCTGTGTAGGGGTGACAAACAACCACCGGCAAAACACAGTATGCCCATGCCCATGCTCGCTGAAACAATCAAGTCTAATCCGGACTTGTTCATACGATGGTTCCACGTACAATAGGTTCGTATTCTTGCTGTGTAATTAAGTAGATATCTGCATCTACATGGTTAATTTTAATCATCCTTAAGAACCTGAATAGGCCATATGTTATCTACATGTCGTTCCTTCAGTAATTAGATTATACAGAATTACATTTCCCTACCTCGCAGTTGACATTAATCATTAATGCATGGTCTGTGAGGTGTCGTGCTGCATTCGAAAATCCCAATCGCCACCCCCGTTAAAGTACGTATAGTACCTGTACTGTCTTGTTTACGATACTATTATGTGTATGCGTATGTGGTTGAATTGATTCCAAGCGATAAAATGGCTGTAGATATGCCCGGAGCGCAAGGAAAATGCATGCGCCTCCTAAAATACGTTCAACAACGAACAATGAAACGACAACAGTGCAATTAGGATTAATTAGTTTTGCGCAAAATTCCACTTGCCCATACCCTCATAACATAGCAGAAGCAAACTGCATCCATTACGATTCTGAATTTAGTCACAGGATGACGATAATACCTACGGCTGCATATGCATATTCAAATCGGCAATTCTCATTTGTGAAACATGGCTGTATCTAAATGGATTGTACAAAGTGCATCCAGCAGACTAGAAAATATAGCAACTCAAATTCACTCCTCGATAGGTTCATTTATACGTTTGTACTTCGACTGGAAGCATGTCAATGATGATAACAGGGAGGAGGACAATCATGACGATGATGAATTGCCATTGCATAGGTAATTAAGCGATAATTGCGTGAGCGTTGCATCAGTTTTTTTACACACTTGAATCGTTTGATAAGATCGGATTATTATCCTATGTAATTTCATTTGGGGGGCATTTTTTATTTTTTATTTTTTGAATGCAGCAGCAAATTACAACAACCGAAGCGTAATGTGCAACCATGCAATCGGGTTACATCGAGAAGGACCTCCTTAACGATGTTCGAGGAGTTTTCGTTTTCGTTTTCATTTTTTTGAATGCAAAAAGTTGTTGTATATCGGTGTCCAGTTGCATTTACCCCAACTCTAGGCTGCAATTAAACTGCATATACAAGTTTCGATGGGGATAAAAAAACTAATCCAACACGGAGATGTATATATGCTACGAATGAACTCTTTTATTTCGGTGCTACAGTATCTCATCATGTCGAGTGTGTATAGATATGTAGATATGTATGACTCTACCACCTCAGAAAGCGGCTTTGTGTGTACAGGGTGTGTCCAGACAATTTTTTCATCAAGAGAACCGTTAACATTTTTGTTTGCGGGTGGACGTGGCGCAATGGTAGGCCACACACCAAGTAAGTTTCCTAGGGACACATATTTGCTTTCATATAGTGTAGTGTAGTGTATTTATTAACACAAAGCTCCAAGTGCAATGGTATCATGATCTTATCATCGTCAGATAGAAATTGCTCTGTACTCTGAACACGTTGTTCGATACAAAATTTTAATTTTCTTCTTTACGCGGTCCTCTATGTATACAAAATACGCATTTCCTGTTCTATTCATAAAGAAAACCAAAGAAGAAAATAATAACGGATATTGTTTAAAAAATATCATATACTTTGCTTCTTCAAGACACATGCTCCGGATGGCAAAATAAAAGAGATCCTTTCCGGTGGAGAAATCACTTCTTTTGTGGATATTGTATATAACTTTAGCTATAGCCCGCAATGTCCACCAAAACGGACATCATCCACTTTATAAGGCAACAAAAGGAAAAAAGGACCTTTTTTCCATTCCATTCCACCCGCACCACTATAACCAATGAGGGGGCATTTTTATGTGTGTTTTTTGCCTCTTTCCCATTTAGGCCAAAACATTATTCGAGCGCTACATATTATGTATGTATGTTTGTTACAAAACGGGTAAAAACAATTTTCCACCCCATTTCCCCCCGCCACCCCCCTCGACACGAACCGGTCGTTTCAATGCAAAATTGGAAACGACAAGGGGTGTGGTATATAATAGAACAAATTAGTTAATAGAAAGACTGTGTTTGTGTGTTCGTTCAGCCTCCGCATTATTCACTTTCTTTCAGGGTATCCTCCCTTTTTTGCACCATAAAACCAAGTCTGTAAATTCACCATCGAAGACCCATCCAAGCCCATCATTAAGACCACTACCTCAACCACTTGTACATATGTTAAGCATATATTATATTGCACTAGCTTGTGCTTATGGGTGGTGCTGGAGAGTATAAGATTTTATAACCAGAAGCATAACACAGCCCGGCGGACACAATCATGTAAACAAAAATGGTTATGTCATTTAACCGTCGGCATTAATTAGTTAAACTTGACGGTGGGACATGGCATCACCATCATGAAGGATAAAATAAAAGAGGAAAAAATGAATGACGTTGAGGTTTTTGATTGTGATGGAATAGTTGAGGTCCTTTCGCTGACAGAGGGTATCAATCAAAAAGAGAATATTTTTATTTTGTTTCTATTGTGGTGCGTGTGCTGCGGCAGCAATGAATGCTTTTGGATATGTGGTGGCGCTGCTGGCGAGGGATCGGTTTGTCACTTGTCAGTTGTCAAACATTTGAAAAGCATCTCGAACTGAGTCATTATTAGGGCAAATATTTAACATGCTTTACCGACCTATATCTTTGTTGGTTTAGTTGATTTGCGCCCCCAGATGTAGCAGTTGCCAGTTGGTGTCGTCAACGCTGTCACTCATTACTTGGAAAGTGTTGCTATACCTATAGATGTGCTTCCTCGAGTGAAGAACTATATAGGTATATATTTGTTTTGAAGAAAATATCGTGAAACCGACTGCACGTGTTTAGCTCCCAATAAATCATCCATCGTCACATCGAATCGACTTTAATGTTTCGCTTATGGTTACTGATCTAACATAGTTAATGTAATTTCTTGTCAGTTGCTTCGTTGAATGGTTTAACTGTCACTTTCTTCGACGACTGATAGTATCTCGGGATGGTGCAAGGATAACTTGAAATGTTATGTTTCCACTTATTGGAGGACATTTAAAAATTCAAATCCATTTAAAAATAACGAAAGATTCTTGATGCATAATTGCTTTCTCCATTTACCTAATACAAAATTGGAAAACCGCAAATAAAAAACAAGAAATCTTATCCTCATTAAGGGTTACGTGGGTTACATTTGGAGGGGAGCATTTTCCACGACTATTTCAAAATATCCACGGATGAGCCCTCTTATGGGCTTAAAGTGCGCACTTGAGTGTGACGATCACATTTCATTTTCTATGCTATTCGCGACACAGCACAGCTGACAATCTACTACCGAAACACAAAAAAAAAAAACAGGAACCTCGTATCGCGTATCAGAAATATGAGTCATGACTCACGAGCACGTCTCCTGTAACAACGCACTCGTTTTCATTAACCGAATACTACATTTTTAACTAAACTTCATTTCGCATTGTCTCTAATCGATTTATGAGCCACCACAAGCCACTTCCAAATGAAAACACCCGTTGATGCAAATCACGGTATTCTCCATCAATTTTTCGCCTGCGCAAAGTTAGTAACACAATCTGCAAGTAGACTCAAAGCGTTAAGAAACACCAAAACAAAAAAACAGATACATAACTAAGCGTCTATCGCTCTACAATAGACATCCAATCCTCCCCCGTAGGGTATCAATCATCTAAGAATGCTAGATCGTCCAGCATAAACACAAATGCCACGTGTTCGTCAATGACCCACAACTAAAAAGCATAACAATACCCAATTCGCTACTACTATAACGCCTTTAGGCAGGCAAAAGCAAACTCGCTTAGAGGTCAAATTACTCCAATTTGAAAGGTGGTTAATGTACGCAAACGGACCAACAGGCCGACAATGATAAGCTAGAAGGGGCAGCTTAGCCCCCAGAAGTAACAACGCAAAGGTGTTGTTCAGTGTTAGGTTGCTAATAGGCTCTGAGATTCCAGACGATGCGATGGTCCATGCCCAGGAGCACGAGACATTGTCGTCGGCCGTCCCTCTCCGCAAAACGTTCTGTTATTCGATATTCTTGTATAGTTAGTCCTTATTCACTTGTCGACTCTGTTGTTTAGGACTTTTTGAATTTATTGCGACAGATTTGGATTCTTCGTTCGTCTTTTTATTATTGCGAAGGAGGCACGAAAAACATGAATAGCTAGGATGCCTTCAGAAATGCTGGAAATTAATTGTGTAATCGGTTGGAAAATTTTCGAGCAAAAGCAATTAAAAAGGATCCAGTTTCTAAAAAAAAAATAAAGCAAAAAAAAAAAACTAGCAGACAGATCAACACAAACTAAACTCATTCAGTAAATTGCCAATTAGTGTATCACTTGCGGACTTGAAATGAGCAGCTTCCATCTCCAAGGATACACCTTATATTTCAGGAGAACCTCTTTATCTACACTTATATCTTGACGAACTGAGCAATCAATTGTTATCTATTAATATTGCCACGGTTTGTTATAGCATGGAATGGTTTCCTAACACCCCGTGTACTGTTGTGATGGTAACACCCCTTCGTGGCGAAAATAACAACTTACATTCCAGGAAGGACTACATTTAATAGAAAACAACTTGTTCGCTGATGCTGTGCTTTTTTCGGCTTTTATTTGTAGATCTCTTCTCGGGGGATGTCTCACACCCGAACTCACATGAAAGTACGTCTGACGGTAATTCGGATCATAATTCGTCTGGGGATGAAGATTCGCAGATGCGTTTGCGCTTAAAAAGAAAGTTACAGCGAAATCGAACATCGTTTACCAATGAACAGATTGATAGCTTGGAAAAGGGTAAGTCGAAATAGAAAATTTTAAAGAAAACTAACTACTTTGTAGATAGACAGTGTTTACGCCAATCTAATCGCAATTGTATGCACTTCTTTGTCATTATACAGAGTTTGAAAGAACCCATTATCCAGATGTGTTTGCCAGAGAGAGATTAGCTGAAAAGATTGGTTTACCAGAGGCACGTATTCAGGTTTGTTTTTCATTTGTTTTTTTTTTTGTCCTTGGGTTGCAATATTGAGAATGCTTCTTGTTTTTTTTTTTTGCTTCGACTGATATATTTTATGCGTACGGAACTATTCAATTTGACGGTGGGCAGGGTGTCGAGGGTAACATTAATATACATAAAGTCCGGATAGAAAATATCTAATAGTCACACCGTCCCATGCTTTTATACCTCTTTTTCTCTTTCTAGCTTGTGTTACAACCAAAAATGGGCACAACAATACCTTATGGCGGATTAAAATGTGTTTGACTGTAGGCAAAAAAGCAATAACTCGTTTACAACACATTCGTTGAAAACCTGTTTTGCACCGCACACCGCTAATTGCAGTTCAAACTTCCTTCTTTGATTGTTTGGACAGATGAATTCTTACACTCAGTTCTGCTCTTGCAAAGAAATTTGTATCCCCCTGTGAACAATCAAGCAACAATCTGCTTATTACTGACGGACACGTAAACTGTTTTATAGGTCTATTATCAGTTCTTCTCAGAATCACTTTTATTCTCCAGGTTAAGTTTTACAATTTAAAAATGGAAACATTTTTCAATTATTAATCTATTGCTATCCAGTATCCAGTATCGCAATGTTTCCTCCATATCCCGTATGTAATACGCTCTACGCATCAATTCAGGTGGAGATTCCGCTTGATATCTTTGTACATGTTAACCACCTTTTGTCACTTTGGTGAGAGTCTGAGTTTGAGGCATTTGATTCCGATCCGAAAACCGGGCTGTGGCGGAGGCGCCCAGTTATTATTGATTTAGTTTGTACCAAGGCAAGTCAAGCATATATAAATACACTCGAACTCGTACAAGAAATGAATGTTTGTACTAAAGGGTATACGCTTCTGTTTTGCAAATATTTACCAAAAGACTTGTTTTTAATTAGGAACTAGCAAACACAAGAAGTGCAAGCAACTGTAGGAACGATTCATCAATAAAATATGTTACTTTCCATTTCCACCCCTCTGTTCGGTCCGTTCTGATAACAATCTCAATCTCTCATCTTTATTTCCATAAAACGGAAGGAAAAGCATCATAAATCATCGACGGAGTGAGTGAATTTGCAATAAACAGCGAAATACGTGTAAAGTAAAGCGACAACAAACACTACACAACTGTGATGATGATTGTGCTTGGTGCGTTTGGCTTGGGGTGGGTTGTGTACTTTGGCTTAGATGATGAAGAAGCCGAGAATTATTACTATTATGCTAACATCGTAATAATATTTTATTATGTCGCGCCATACACTATTGTTTGCCCTATATCACGGGAGTGTAAACACTTGACACACACTTATTACCGTCGATTGAGAGGGCTCGCCCTAACAAGGAGATGACTTTTCGTAACGACAATTTGTAATGTGTATCCTTCTTCTCAATTGTCGCAATGAGATGAGAGACCAAAAAAGGGTGACTTTTGTGCAATCGTATTATCGATCCCACTTGTCCTTATGACCATAGAAAAAGTTATTCTATAATGTTTGTTGGTTGGGATTGGGACCCCTTTTACACGCGCTATCAGGATTATTTGTATAATTTTGTAAATTTCTTTTATTATTAGTACGAATGACATCCTGCTGAAAAAGGGTTGACATCGTTAAGTGCTTATGATTCTGGATGATAGAGAGCACTCTATTCAATTTTATTACGTCTGAGTGTAAATTGTTTTTCTGTCGAAAACTTGCCTACCCGGGGGAGGGCGGGTGCTTCCTTGTGTTCATTTTGATTTCAACTTCAGTTTTTCGTAGTTAGCGGGAGTGGTTTTTTAATAAAATGAAATTTATTTTCTATTTGCATTTTTCTAATATAGGTTTGGTTTTCTAATCGACGCGCTAAATGGCGACGAGAGGAAAAACTGCGCACCCAACGTCGTTCTGTAGATCATGTAACGACTGGCAATGGATCTAGTGGAGCTGGTACCGGCAGTAGTGCAAATGGTGGCAATGCAGGCTCTGGTGGTGGTGGATCAGCAGCTAATGGATCGAATAACAATGTTGGCGAGAATACAAATGGTGGCGGAGGTGGTGGTGGTGGCGGAGGAGGTGGCGGCGCTAGTGTAGGTAGTAATGGAGCTGGTGGCACAGCTTCAGATGGCAACCCTGGGGGCATAACGAATTCAGCTAGTCCACTATTGCAGGCAGTTGCTCCACGCTTACCATTGAACTCAGGTTTCAATTCAATGTACTCATCAATTCCTCAACCCATTGCGACAATGGCGGAGAATTATAGGTAGGCAACAACTGACCAACCGTACGTTCACCCGTATGCCCTATTTATTGTCTGGACATTAATTTATGCGCTGCCCCAAAATGTATACACCTTGCTCATTTATAACTTGTTTATTTGCAGCTCTATGACATCTTCACTTGGCTCGATGACAACATCTTGTCTTCAGCAGAGAGACAGCTACCCGTATATGTTTCATGATCCGCTGTCGTTAGGCTCGCCGTATGCAGCGCACTCACGTACGCCATGTAATCCGGCAGCAGCCCATCAGCAACCACCCCCACAACATTCAGCATATGGCAGCGGTGCACCTGGGGCGGGTAGCACTGGTAAGTGTTTTTATTTATTTTATAAATGTTATCCTCAAGTATTTACATATAAGCGATGTCAGTGATTGTGTCAGTGATTGTGTCAGTGATGAAAGACTTAATCTTGTCCTGATGGAAATGAAATGGAAACAAAGTACTTACCAGTTTTAACAGAAGTAATATATTGCTGATTGTTTCTTTAGGGCAAACATCAAAATCTCGAATAGAATGAAAATTTTAATTTTTCTAGCATTCAGTTGCTGACGTTAAGAACACAGACTTTTAAAAGTAAACTTAAAAGAACAAATTTTTTGCAGCAGCCCAATAATGTAAAAATCTTTTTTCAACTTGTTGCAAAAGACAGACACGGACACACACTGTCGATCATTAAGGAACTCAATCAAGACACGCTCAAGCTGGTATAGCTATTTGAAGAAGTTTTACGTCATTTTGTCCTTTTAAAGTGTTTGGTGTTCAAAAGTGTTCCTACAAAAAAGATCATATACTATCCTGCATTTCTATATACTAAATAAGCCTTCAAAAATTAAACACCCTCAAAAACGAAACAAATGAACAATTTTAAAAAATCATAAAGACCCCTTTCATCCCTCGCTCTTCTTAGGTGTCATCTCAGCTGGAGTCTCTGTCCCCGTACAAATCCCATCGCAAGGCGCCGATCTCGGTGCTAATTACTGGCCACGGCTGCAGTGATCCGCGCTCTTCGGGCTACCCCCACAAATTCTATCGCAGGTTAGCCCCATTGCTGCCCCTGGATCACCTAACAGTACAACAACCAATAATAACATCAACACCGGATCACCGCATCCCACGTCAGCGCCGCCATCTACCCCACCACTAGGTCTCACAAATCATCAGCACCACCATCATCTTCATCAGCAGCAGCAGCAGCAACAACAACAGCAGCAACAGCAGCACCATCACCCACAGCAACAGCACCATCACCACCTGCTGCAGCAATCATTGCACCACACTCAGCAACATCATCCCACCACAACGCCTACCATGCTTCATCACACAATTCATCACGCTGATCCGCAGCATCAGCAGCAACAACAGCAACAACAGCAGCAGCAGCACCCGCACGAGGAGGCACCATAAAAGATAAATGTAAGATAACAAACAATTTTTAAGAAACGAATTTAAAACAAAACATTTTTTTTTTTTAATTCATGAATAACACCGTTCGATCTTTAGTTCGACATATTTATTTAAAACAAAAAAATAAAAAATACTCCGATTCGAGTCATTTGATCCCTGCTCCAACCCCCACGCCCACCGCTCTGTTAATATTAATATCAATTGTCTCCTTTGTTATTTATGTAATTGTATAAAGATAATGTTGGTATTTTACCAAACCATAATTAATTGATAAGCCTAAGTTAGTTATTAAGTTGAACGAACAAGTGGAAGAGACAGTCGATAAAGTTAGTTGTTTCATTTAAACCTTGTAAAGGCGAGAGCTACCAAAAATCCGCCCTCTTCGGATGTCCGAGCTAAAAGTGCATTTAAAATCTCAGAGTAAATTGAGTAAGCAAGGTAAACTTTATTCCTTGATTAACTGGCTATCCAGAGAGCTTGGTTAATATCCGTTTTTTGGATACGATTGATAGCCCTCATTTTAATTGAAATCATTCACCGAAAGCAAAACGTTTTATTTAGTTTATTATTTAGCTTAGAAATTTAACTTGAATAAAACGAATTCCGAAAAATAATTACTGTAAAAAGCACACAATATATAGTTACATATACGTTTAGCAATTAAATTATGTGTAAAATTTAAGAACAATTAAATTATAAAAAAATAAACTTAAAAAAAAAATTTAATGAGTTGTGTCTTACAAGTTTTAGCATTATTTAAAACTTTAATTGTTTTTTTATTTTTTATTTTTATTGAAGGTTTACAAATGTATTTTGTTGTCCTCTTGGTGTTTCCAGAAATGTGTTTATATCCAACAAAGTGTAACTTGGACCTAGTGTGAGCAATAAAATGAGCAATAAACCATATGAGCAATAAGCGATGTACAATCAATTTAGTTTGAGCATCGCCCTGTTACGACGCAATTTATACGCAGTGTAGGTGTTTCTTTTTTTTTGTATTTTAAACGTCAGCCCCGTCTTCGACAGCCATATTTTGGTATTCAAAATGCACCTTGTCCCCCTGTCATATTTTTAATTTTGCTATTCAAAAACATTAAACAAAAGATGCACGAATTGTGCTATTTAAATCAGGTTGTCACAATAGTCAGAGCGCGAAAGTACCTATTCCCAATTTGTTTCACCACCTCAAATATTCTGCAGAAATGCTCAGGACTATACACAGAATATGTTTTTATTTTTGTTCAAAGTTGTATACTATTTAACTCTTAATTTAAGTCTCAAAACAACGCGTATAAAAAGCAAAAAATAACAACAAATAAAAACTTGAAGCAATACAAACAAACATGATAAATATCTACTCGTAAATCACAACAACGTAAATAAAATCTGTAATTTTTTTTGAAATTATAAAAGAAAGAAAACAAAATTGTTGAAATTTATAATAATAATTATAATTGTATAAGAAATCTTAAAGTTAATGTGAAAACACCACAAAAGAAAATTTAATTAACTCTAATAAAAGAAACTGAAAAACCTCTACCATAGCCCAACGCCCTCTACATAAAGAAAGGAAAATTAAATGAAATACGAAAACAAACGTCCCATAAACAGTGTTTAGATAAAAAATACAAAAAAAAAAAATGATAGAACGAAAACGGTATAAAAATAAGTATGGCTTACATTATACAATTTTTTTAAGTAATGTTATCGTTAACAAAATCATGAACTCGAGAACAAGAAAAGTATAACAAAATTTTGAGTATTTCTAAAAATAAGAAATGATTCAGAATAGAAAGAAATAAAAAAGTGTTTTATATACATGTATACATTCGTGTATGTATTTGCATAAAACGGATATAATTTTCAGTGTAAAAAAGAAGTATATTAATGTTTGAGATAAGCGTTACGATACAAAATATAGAAACAAAACAAAAAATAAAAAAAAGTAAAATAAAAACCTTCAGTTTTCTCTAAAACAAGACAAGAGTTGACAAAATTTAAAGAAGAATAAATATTATATTAATATTAATAAGTATGTATGTATTATTATTATTAAATATATATATATACATATATATATATATATCTATATAAATTATGACATTTTATGTGTAGTTTGTGCAAAAAATGACAAAAAAAAATCAAGAACAAAAAAATATGGTCCGAAAATTAATATAAAAAATATATATATACACAAAAAAGGGATGCGTTTCTTTCTTCATATAACTACCTATACCTAGGACATATTTTAGTGGTAACACACTAGAAGCTATTCACGGTAGCGTACGAATGCCTTTTACACGGTGGTGCCTTGTGCCTAACAAATAGAGTTAGTTAGTTACGAAAACAAAGAACGTCGATTAGTGATTATACTAGTAGTGTTTCGGCGCAGTGGCTTAGTGGTAGTGTGTTGGGCTACTAAGCGAGGGGTTCCAGGTTCGAATCCCGAGAGGGCCAAATTACATCTTAAGGTTTTTTTCCGCTGGCTGCGAAACCTCTCGCGAACGTCTGACAAACATCCGAGAGTAAAACTCTAATGAATGAGCTTCTCAATTAGCCGTTTGGACTCGGCGTTAATTGTAGATCCCTTTCATTCGTCCCAAAAATTGAAAACCCACACAAAACGAATGGTTGTGAGAAGCTAGGCCTTGGGTCCCATAGACCTGTCGCGCCAAAATATTTTTTTTTCTTAGTTTCTTCAAACATTGATGGCGACCGTTTCATCCGTCCGCGACTCTTTCGCCGCTTACGTATCACAAAATGAAACAGTCAAAAGACTGTTTATAGTTTCAATTTCGTCGGGTTGACACTACTTTGGACCTGAAGGTCGGCCGGTTTCAATCAAAACTGAACGAAAATGCTACTGTGACGAAACCTTTCTTAGTTAACCAGTTAGTTTGTACACAAGCCACTACAATAACTTCCAGTTTTTCCCGCTACTTGTGCAATCTTCTTGGTTTATGAAGCTATCGACTCTTTGTAAATTTGAATTAAAATCCTGCTGATTTTCGCGCCAACTAGGGGCATTAACTCGAACCCTGAAATGGGTGTAAAATTATGGCGATGCAAGTATGAACTTTTATGGCATTTTCAAAGAATTTTTTCTCTGTTTTTCGAAGGGAACATACATATCGAGCACTTTTAATGATGTGTTTGTGTGATTGATCCTGGAAACTATTTAGTAATCATATTTTTAATAACTGTGCATGCTATTATATATCTTTTTTTTGTTAGCTTGCTATATCGTAGTAGTTTCGTTTGTTTCTACTACTTTCGATTTGGATCTAGTACTCTTCTCGTTAAGTAGATAAGTTACTCTTGAATTTCTCTCCCTTGGCGCCTCTCTCAATTCTGATTTGACAGAAAAAAAATATTCTGAGCGGATAGTGAAAGTGAAGTGAAAAATGCAATTTGTTGTGGTGTTTTCGCGACGATTACAAACATTTAATTTCACACAGTGTCTTCATTGTTTTCATTCGGCTTGTGCCTAGATACTCTACAAATTCAGTTCAGTTTGATATCGAAAGCATTTAAAGTAAGCTGTAAAAGCAATTTTGTTGTATGTGCTTTGGTTTGTTAAAAAAAGACCCAAATTCAGTGACTTCCGTGTCGATAGGGAATCGATGAAAAAGCTGCCGCATATGTGATAAAGAAAAAATAAAAAAAAAAATCAATATAAATTTTAATAAATATTTGCAAAGCTAAACTAAAGCAACGAAAGTTCAAGAAAATGTCATCCAATAAAAGTGAATCGAAGGACAAATCTTCGAGCATCCTGAAACCATCCCACTCGTCATTGAGGAAATCTTTTACAGCATCATCATCGGCGACATCGTCGTCATCGTCCTCTGTACAACCACTGCGAAAGAACAGTTGCACCGGCAGTGATGGCAACAAAGCTGATAACGACGACAATGATGATTCATCGGAGGTAAGTCCAAGTTCAAACTATCAAATCCAGTAGATCAATGTCAGTAGTATGTAGGGTAGGTGCACCAGTACCCGGCCAGTCACCAGTATCCGGCCACTTTGCGTTAAAAAGTTAATAATACTTAAGTTTTTCGTTGTATTCACGGGCCAACAATTGTGGCTATAGTTTTTGACCTATTTAACGTGCTGCTAAAATTTGACAGCTGTGGACAACACTAGGCCGCCAAAAAAAATGCACAATCTTTGTAGTTCGTCCAGGAAGTGAAAAGTGCGTTTTTTTAGTTCGAGAATGTTAGTGGAGGTATCGAATGAAAAACGTTAGTTTCAGTGTTTTTCCAATATTAACCAACTCGTATATTGTTTTTCTGTTAAGTTATGTATTGACTAATCATAAAATGTGAAAAAAACATGAAATTTTCATTTTTATTTAAGTATTAGAAGGTGGCCGGTCACTAGAACTTTTATTTTTTGAGGTGTTCAGGTGGCCGGCCAAGGTGGTCGGATACTAGATCTTTGATTTAAATGAAATTTGTTGTTTCAAATTAAACCAAAACATTAAAACTAGCTTAAATGTTTAATTAACTTTATAATTGAATTTTTTTTAAAATAAAAAAGTGAAAAATAAGGTGGCCGGATACCGGTGCAAAAGTGGCCGACTACTGAATTTTGCTGGCCGGGTACTGGTGAATTTTGACTTATTTCAAAAAAATAATTTTAGTTTTTAATGCAAGACCCCAATTATGTCCAACTATTTTTTTTTTGAACAAAAATTGTCTTTGATGTACAAAAAAAAGTAAAAAACTTGTTTAAATTGTCAGTTGAATTAGTTGGTACGGTTCAAAGTAAGAAAAAGTGTTAGGTGGCCGGGTACTGGTACATCTACCCTAGTTAGGTAATTTTATCGTGAACCCAATTTCATACATCACAAGTCGATATAAATAAAATCATAAAATCATGGCAATTAAATTGTCATTGCTTGGTGATATAAATAATATTATATACGCTTAGGACGGAGAACGAGTGTAAATAATTGTCTTGTTTGCAATGTGTCTATTACCTGAACGATAATCAGTTGATGAAGCTTATACTAAAGTCTGAAGTTCTCCAATGAAGCTAATCGTTGATTAAATAATTTGAATATTTGCGTAGTCACGAACACCATATTAATAATGTTATGAGAAGTTGTCCATGCAATTTAGTTACAATTTTAACCTAACTAATCTTTCCCGGCACATGCAGCTGTGCATTGTGCAAGCAATTCATTTAAAATAGAGGCCACAGTCGTTGTCAAGCGATAATAGCCTCATTAACTTACTATGTATAAACTGTAATTTGATACAACTTGCTATCAAAATAACGACTTGGAAGTGAAGGTCGTCGGAGTCAATTTAAAAAATGTTGGAAGGAGTAATTTTTTGTCAATCTGTTACCTGATGGACTCAAGTTGAAAAACTAGGTTTTCGGTACTTAATTCGGTGTTTGTTCTTTTACCTATGGTCACGAGGTGTAACTACTGACCGAAAGAATAAGATGGCTATACATGCTGTCGAAGAAAGGAAGCATAGCATACCATCGACTCTAGAGCTGACGTTCCCCAGATTTTTCTTTTATAATTGCTTTCCGTTAATGCATGGCTTATTATAGGTTTGTGTAATTTAAAACCCTTTTCTGTTAAAAAAAGGGATCAAATACTAAATTCCGCCAAAATGTAGGTACCTGTTCCAATAGTGCATGTGCAAGCCACAATTCATATCATTCATGCTAATCATGCCATATATTTTTTAAGAAAAAACAGGATAAATCCAAGGAATTTCTTCATTTCACAGGTTTTAATTATCCTTAAACAGGATTTTTACAGGATAAATGTAATTCAATGAATATTTTATATATTAAATTAAATTAGAGTCTTCGTCATTGGTATCTGATTCGTCTATTGCCATTCGTTCAGTATCACCGGATTCAGATGAAATATCTAATATTTTGACAAAAACTCCAGCTGTGATATCAAAATATCAATCATAACGGAAGCATCTTTATAAAAGGACAGATATCTACGCCTAGACGAAATCTTCTTTGACGATTCTTCTTTCTTCTGGTGCGAAAACGCTCACGACGATTTTGACATTTCGTTTTACGAAAAATCTGCGTGGCACAATCTTCCGATTTGAAACTATAATTCGATTTTATAATTTTATATTTTATCTAGTTTCAATTATTGCAGCTGTGGCGCTAACAAACATTCAAGTAAAAATGCGCACAATTTTTTGACTGGAAGAGTCTACATGCGTTGATGTGTTTGGATGATTTTGAGTGTCGATCAATATCTGCGTTACCGCCGGATGCTTTCAAAAAACTTCCTTTGCACAAAAACATCGCTTTAATGGCGGTTTTCAAAAATTAATATTTTTGGATCAATTGGGCGTTAAGAACGCTTTTTAGGATTTAACATAAATTTGCACAACATAAGACTCTAATACGAAAGTGCATATAAAAAAAATTAATTGGGGGTAGAGAGTGTAAGGTGCTCCCCATACAGGATAATTACAGGGTTTTCCTCAAAAACCCAGGATTCATTTTTCTACAGGTTTTTTGTTGAAAATACAGGGGTATCCTGTAGAATACAGGATATATGGCATGCTTTTTCATGCACCATCATTTTCATATCACATCACATCACATCAAGAACTAATTCACAAAAATGAGGTTGTATACAAACTCATCAAAAAAAACTTCTCTCTTCTTAAATTTCAGTTTCACGACGCGTTAAGTGTGGAAGCGATGTAAGCTAGTATCTATTTAAATGAAGTTCATTAAAATTACTTCTCTCTCTTTTTTCTGGTTGTTTTTATTTTTTTATTCGATTTCAAGGTCATGCACAATGGATCTAGACATAGCATTGGATGAGGCTAAGCTAGCTATACATTACTTTTTTAACAACAAATTCGATGAGGCTAGAAACCTTTTGAAGCCCTGGTCCCACTCAAGCATGTATCATTCCGTTGGTAATAGTGTCTTTGCATTCCTTGAGGCGATTCTTACATTTGAACAGCACCATATTGCGATCGCTGCTGAGGAGTTAAAAACCTGCCTGGAAGTATGCAATCGACATAAACGAAAGAATACCATCACTGAATCCATTGGAAAAAAGTTTAAAAGGGTGGGCCTGAGTGTTTTTTTTTTTGTTTACATTGAACACTTTGAATTAAACATTTTTTGCAGGCGAATTACGATCAGTATACGGAAATGGAAGCTCACGCCGAGCTCTGTTCAGCTGAAGCGTTGCTGCTGAAGGCAATGCTGACATTTATAGAGGACGAAACGTTAACTAGTCTCATTAAGGGAGGAATGAAAATTAGACACTGTTTTAATAGTTATAAGTAAGGTAACTCGACTGGCCTATAGAAATCTATAAACATTTTCTATCTATAAACACAGGGAATGCGCCACAATTTTGAATCAAAGGCACTGGAGTTCGAAAAACTCACAAATGCACTTTGAAAGTGGTGTCCGAATGGGGATGGGCACATTTAATCTTATGATATCCTTGCTTCCGGCTTGTGTGATAAAAGTCTTAGAATTTATTGGGTTTTCAGGAAATAAGGTATGTTTTTTTAATTTTCAAACCACTTGTTATCAAGCCGAATATATACAGAAAGTCGGCATAGAAGATCTTGAGGCGGGATACAAGCTGCCTGGCCTGCGACAAGTTTTGTGTGCAATGACACTTCTCGGCTATCACCTGATTGTGTGCTATGTTCTCAGTCATCAAGAAGGCGATTTAGATTTTTGTGACGGTATTCTGAGCAAACAGCTGCAGCAGTATCCGGAGGGAGTGTGGTTCTTGTTCTTCAAGGGTCGTTTGGAATTTATGAAGGGAAATTTAGATGAAGCGCAGTATTGGTATAAAAAATCATGGAAATCACAGGATATCTGGCCTCAATTTCATCACCTAAGCTTTTGGGAACTTTTGTGGGTAAATTGGTAAGAATATGGCGTATAGTTTTTCTCTACTTTGAAAATTCACACATAGCTATGTAGTCTAAAGTTGGATTGGCGAGAATCGAGTCTATATGCAACGTACCTTGTAGAAAATAGTAAGTGGTCGCGAACGATCTATTCCTACCAAAAGGCTGCCGTACTTCTTATGATTGATGATCTCTCACCAACTGAGCGAACCACAATCGACAACCTCATGCGTGAAGCTCCGCAGTATAAGCAGAGAATCGCGGGCAAGTCACTGCCAATGGAAAAGTTCATTTGCAAAAAAGCCGAACGTTATTTCGCACAAAATCGGACATTGATAATGCCCGCCATTGAGTTGATGTACGTATGGAACACGTTCAAAGTGATGGGCAAACATTTCCATATAGCCGATGGAATATACCAAATAATCGAACGACACTTGAAACAGCACGAAGAAAAGACCGTACCCAGTCCATTCCACTCAGACAATCTAGCGTTGATTCTTCTGTTGAAAGGCGCTTGTCTGAGGCAAACAAAAAAACCATTTTTGGCTCTAAAGTAAGTGTTGGTATTTGAGAGTCGGGGTTTTGACAACAATTACTGAAATTTACAGAAGTCTGGAATCTGTCATGGCACTACAGAGTAGTATAAAGGAAGACATGTACTTGGTAGCTTATGCTTGTGTAGAAATAGGGCTCATCCATGCTGATCAGGGACGACGTGACCTCGCAATCGCTGCTCTTGAAGATGCAAAGTATTCTAACAGATAACTTTTATGTGCGCCTTTTTTTTGTTTTTATTTTGTAAATTTATATTACAGAAAAAAATATACTGGTTACTCGTTGGAATCCCGACTACACTTTCGCATTCACGCAGCTCTTACAGAACTGAAGGCATGTGAAGGATAAAACATTTAAATAAAACAATTCAAAACACACTATATAGCCAAATCATTAAATACCAAATGAAATAAAAAAGCGTTCACAAATAAAAAAATATATCTTTTCTTTGGGTTCGATTGTATTTGATTGCATTTTCTTGAACTTGGAAGGCTTATTTGACTTTTATTCCGATCTTTCGGTAAGTATGCACACCTCATAACCATATGTAAGAGTTAGAACACAAACCGATTTAAGACGGATAACCTGGCTTTGTTAGCATGTACAGTCTCGACGATTGGTCAGCTGACCCCGAGCTACTATAGTTTCCAAAATTGTACTCTGCCGGCGACCTTCACTTCCAACATGGTCGCCACGTCTGGACAACGTCTTTGAAATTTTGATTTGATCCGTTACGATTTAAAAGCGCCGGGTGAACCGAAAAAAAATATTACAGTATCCCAACATTGTTGTATCTAATTTGTAGTTTCATTGAAAGGGTGCATGTTTTTGTTACTTGTGTTATTGACCCGTTTATGACAGATCGAAATAATAAAAAATAACTAATTTCTAATTTGATAAGAAATCTCGTTAACATTGCAACCTTTACATGGTGATGCAAACGTTTTCCTATCAACTCAACTTCGAACTTATCAGTTGACTGAAAGTGCATTAACCTAAAGTTTTGCATGCGCGGTAGTTGAACACTGATTCATAACTTAAGTCAGCAGATATTATTACAAACTCACCGCAAAGATTTGATTAGAATTAGCCTATTAAGCTTTTCTCAGCATTCTGTTATCAACGTCATCCCATCAAAACTGGCAGCAGTCATACTTGTGATAGGAGTTTTGTAAATCCAGCAAATTTCGAGAAACAGTATAAAAGCTTCGTTTTGATTTTGAAATGGCACAGTTTGGTTCCATCAGGCAACCTTTAACAGTATATCGATTGAACACAGCGCACTCTCTCAGACGGCATGCGATCCTCCTTGATTTTCCTGACACTTGGTAAGTTCGGTCACAAGTATTTTCTTGCGACTTGATAATAAGTTCAAAATTATCCTCTTGTAGTCGGGTTTGTTGCCTGTTCAACACCTTGGCAGACAAACCAACAGTACCAGTACGCGTTTACGACCAATACACTTACCGGTTACGGCCTCGGCCAGGACCAGTATGTCGGCATCGTGACGAAGGGTAAATTGATCTTGCAACCAAAATCCGAATCCGTTGTACGTGGAAAGTTGGTGGACGTCCGTCATGCCCATTTTCATGATGAGCTGAAGGATGGTTTGAACAGCCAGATCCCCGAGGACAAGCTGAGTTTCAGCGACCAGCCATCTACCGAAGCATTGTTTAGCATCAACTACAAAAACGGAGTTATCCGTTCCTTGGACGTGGATCAATCGCTTAGCAATGACGACGTTAACCAGCTGAAGGCTGTCCTCTCCCAATTGCAAGTGGACACAACAGGAGAAAATGTAATCAAATGCCGCCATAATCAATTGCCAGAGGAAAAGAAAGATGCCAACAACGCCTTTTACCGTACCATGGAAGCCACAGTAACTGGAGAATGCGAGACCTTGTACGAAATGTCAGCCGTTCCTGCGTTTACCGAAGCCGAACGTCGTGAGCAATGGGCGCCAGAGACATCCCTACACTTGGACGAGAACTTGGTGCAATTCGTCAAGACTGTAAACTACAGCAACTGTGATGTTCGTCGTGGTTACCATTTTGGCATTTCGGGAGCATCTGACATGAAGCCAAATTCGAACCAGATGGGAGATTTCCTATCGGTAAGTAACAAAGAGAGCGGTGAAGTAGACTGTTAGCTTACTGGAACCATTTCCCTCATTCATTTAGAAAACTGCTGTAACCCGCGTAGTTGTCGCTGGTCCACTCGATCGTTTTACCATTAAGTCCGCTGAAACCACAAACCGTGTTGCTGTAAGCACCCTGCTCTATGATGATGAACAAGCTGAAGTGGTGAGCCGTATTGGACTCAGATTGGAA
This sequence comes from Cheilosia pagana, assembly GCA_936431705.1. NCBI lineage: Eukaryota > Metazoa > Arthropoda > Insecta > Diptera > Syrphidae > Cheilosia > Cheilosia pagana. The sequence continues at coordinate 5,716,032 of OW386171.1, forward strand.
TCAATTGAAGCTGCCCAATCCCCACTACCAGTTAAGGACGATAACTTGATTCACGTGGGTAATCTGGTCTACCGTTACAACATCCCTTCCGATGAAAAGAACCAACCACGTACCTCCGCTAAGAGTGCCAACGGAGCATCATCATCGTCTTCCTCCTCGTCATCGTCGTCATCATCCAGCGAAGAAGAAGAGAAACAAGGAAAGCGTCGTCCCCGCAGCATTGATCCTGCTAACCACATCAACAAGAACAATGGTAACAAACAATCGTCCTCTTCATCGTCATCTTCTTCTTCTTCCGAATCATCTGAGGAGTACAATGATGCTCGCTATTCTGCCAAATATCCACACCACTACCAGCCACACCCAGATATGAAGGAAGCCACTGAGCAACCACTGCAGCCATTCACAATTGGAAACAAGGGACGTAGCATCCAGTACCATAACTCAATCGATGCCGTTACAGAAGCCCGCAAGTTAGCTGAAGAAATCGCCCAAGACCTGCAACAGCAAGATGAAATTCCCAGCCGTAACACCCTGGAGAAGTACACCATTCTGGCTGAACTCATTGAAACCATGGACTATAAGCAGATTGAACAGATTTTGGAGTCCGGCAAACGTCGCCAAGCCAGTGGTGAGAAATGGGGCGAGCAATTGGCCTACGATACACTCCTCGATGCCTCTGCCCAATCCGGTACAAACCCCGCAGCCGCATGGATTGTGAAGGCCGTTTCAAATGGACAGATTCATGGAAGTGAGGCAGCTAGTCTCTTGGAAACTGTTTTCGAGAACCTGCGAACTCCTACGGAGCCAATAATTCGGGAAATTTTTGAAAAGGTCATCAAGAACGAGCAAATTCGCAAGCAAAACCAACAGTACCCTAAGATTTTGATAACTTATACAGATTTGTTGCGTCGCGCTTATTCGAACAAGAACTCCGCCCTAAACTACTATCCCGTTCAATCATTTGGCTCATTTGAGAAGGGTCTTGGTGAAATCGTCACAAAGGATATCATTCCATACTTGGGTCAACGCCTCGCTGAGAGCATCAAAAACAAAGAATCCCAGCGTAGCCAAAAATACATCCGTGCTTTGGGAAACGTCGCCCACCCTAAGGTCGTGGAAGTATTCGAGCCATACCTAGAAGATGAGAAGAAAGCTACACCTTTCGAACGCCTGGCCATTATTGCTGCTTTTGACAAACTTGTTGACTCCTATCCTAAATACGCTCAGAAGATCCTATACAAGATCTACTCGAACGTAGCTGATCAGCCTGATATCCGTAGCATGGCCGCAACTCTCCTGATGCGCGCAGATCCAGCAACAGGCATGCTACAGAGAATGGCCATGTCCACCTACAATGACCCCAGCATTGCTGTTCGAACCACCATCAAATCGGCTATCAATTCCGCCGCTCAGCTGACTTCTGCTGAGAACGCTAACCTCGCTGCCAATGCTAAAGCCGCTCAAAAGTTCCTGAACCCACACACCTTCGGTCTCCAAAACTCGAAGACGGCCCTTAGAGATCACGTATCCGACATCCTGCAGATCTCTGAAGAATACCAAATGAGCCACATCATAGGACCAGACAGCGCTACGCCCAAGGTGATGAGCTACACTTCTTGGAAAAACTTCGGCGGTATAACCAAGAACGACATTGATGTCCAGGCTTTAGTTTCCAGTGTTCAAGGTGTCTGGGAAGCCCTAGTTTCCGACAGCCAATCCGGTTCCGCTGGATCCCAAAAGTCCAAATACTCGGTTCATAAAATCGTCAAGCAGCTCGGCATCAACCTCGAATCCGATAGTACTGAAAAACCAGCAGGACAGCTTCTCTTCAAATTGCTTGGACGCAAGAATTTCATGTCGTTCGACAAGAAGACTCTATCATCGGCACCGAAACAGCTTGCTAGTTTTATGCAAGAACTGATGTCTGGCCGTCAAGTGCAGTACAACAAGATCTACGACCATGAGCAGATTATCGTCGCATTCCCTCTGGCTACCGGTTATCCATTCTACTATGCTTACAAGACACCCATTCTGATGCAAGCTGTCGGAGAGGTGAAGGCTAAGACCACACCAAGCCTAAACAATGCACAGACCTGGTCCAAAGTACGCAGCACTGAAGCTATTAACGCAACAGCTAAAATCCAATTGACATTCAGCATGGAGAGGATAGGAAAGGCCGGTTTCATCACACCATTCGATAGCCAGCGCTATGTTGCCGGTCAAATCCAGAAAATGCAGGTCCATTTGCCACTCAGCCTTAATCTGAACATCGACTTGAATAATGGAGCCGTCTCAGGCAAAGTAGCCCCATTGGCCGATCAAAACAAGGTAAAACTTGTGCACTGCAGCTCATGGCCATTCACAGCTCGCAAGAACGCGCTCAGTCTTCGTCCAGTTGCCGAGGCCAAGGAAGTCAAGCTAGTGAATATTCGTCCTGCTGTTGGAGAGGAGGAAACTTTCGGTGAGGAGTCCATTGGCATGTCTTTCCACTACAAAATGCAACACCAGTTCCCTCAGAACTCTGTAAACGCCATGGAACGTATGCTCCAAAAAGAGGGAGTGAAACAATACGCTCAGCTTCCAGTGAACCTAATCCTGACTTTGAAAAACTTGGTCAACCAACGAAGCAATATCAGCCCAGCTCAATTCCTGCCTTTCGCATTTGAACCAGTCAATGAAGCGACTCCAACTGGTAATGTTGTGCTGTCTCTACTTACCATGCCTTTCTACCAAGCACCCGGTTTGACTAAACTTCGCGCTGCAATGTCCTTGGCCTCTATGCCATTCGCTGATGCAAGTGAACTGAAAGAGGCAACCCTTGATGAAGAAATATCTGCCAATGGACCTTGGCCAAAGTATGCTGTTGCCCAACACAAGTTTACTCTTAGCTTTGACCCGAAACGCTCTGCTAACCAGGCTGTTAAATTCGGAATCCAATTTGACAGCGAAGAAGAGATCAACAACGCTAACTATGCTAAGCGCTCTGATAAACCAATTAGCGCCTCTGATGAATCTAAATTGGCTGTCGTCTCCGATATTTCACCAAATAGTCAACCTCGTCGTGAAGAAATGATGGCTAACGCTGCTCGTGATATGAAGCAAGCTGCAGGAGGACTCATCGACTCTGCTATAGTTTTCGACGGTTCGAAGCCAGCCAAATTCGTTTGCACAATTGCCCAAGCTGATAACTCTGTCGGCGATAAGACTCGCGTGTTAGTGTTCGCAAGTGCAAAAACCGCCAGTAGTAGCCCGGCTAAGCAGATCTATGCCTCTTACATTCACAACTTTGCCAACACTCCCGCCTTGAACTACGAGGAAGCTGAGAAGCACAATGGAAAATCGAATGCCAAGCTCACCATTATCTTTGGAGAGGGCGGAAAGCCAAAGAACACAAAGATTAATGTCAAGGCTGTTATGGAACAAAGCGAGGAGTATAAGCAGATGCTGCGCCAAACACCAATCTCTCGGGAATGCGTGCGTCAAATGCATGAAGAAGGCAATCACCAGATGCCAGCCTGTTTGAAGGTAACTTACCAGGCTAATCTTCTGGACGAGATCCGCGTTGTCGCCGACGCTGAGCAGTTGACTCAAGAAATTAAGAACGGAGGACACGCCCTCCTCTCGGTCCTAAACCACTGGGGATATTACAACGCTGAACATGATCACTCCGAGAAGGGACAAGCCGGCAGGGTTGAGGCTAAGATCAACCTTAACCCCATTCAGCATTCAATGAACATCACGCTTCAGCTTCCAAGTGGCAAGCAGAATTTCACAGGTCTTCCAATTCCTCGCTCTGTCCGCCACTTGTTGTCGGTTCATCCAGGAATGGACTTGAACGAACGTATGATGCGCACTTACACTCGCAACTCTGAAGTTTGTGTGATTGACCAAAGCAAAATCTTGACTTTTGACAATGCCATCGCCGAACAGCAAAAACTTGGAAGATGTTGGTACGCCGTGGTTCAGCATGCTGGTTCCGATGTCTCAGGAGAAGAATTGTCAATTCTGGTCCGTCAAGCTAATGAAGGCAGCAAGCAGAAGGAAGTTCTAATTGTGGCTGCTGGACAACGCATCCAACTCTTGCCTTCCGACGCACCCAAGACTCCAGCTAAAGTAACTATCAATGATAAACCACAGAAGGTTTCCGACAAGGTTGCCGTTGATGTTCACGTTAAGTCGTCACAACCAGAAAACGGTCAGGAAAAAAATTTGATTGCCCGCATCTATGCCATATCGGAGAGGGACCTCAAGGTTGAGTTGCCCGCGTCTCTTACAAAGCTGTACTACGATGGAGAGCGTATTCGCATACATGCCGACCAACGGTTGCGCAATGAAGTTGCTGGCCTCTGCGGAAACTACAACGGAGAGGAAATCGATGACATCACAACCCCACAACAGAAGGTCCTCCAGAACCAGATGCACTACTCCGCTGCTTGGGCCGTCCCCGACGATACCTGTGATTCTGAGATCCAAAAAGCTCAGCAAAGAGCACAAAGCGCCCGCTCCTACGAAGTCAAATATGTAGCTGGAAATGTTGTGAGCAACTTCGAGAATGGAAAGAAATCGTACGGCAAGAACCGCAGCGACAAGAAATGGGAAAGCTCTGAATCTTCGTCGTCGTCGTCCTCATCCTCATCTTCGTCTGAATCTAATGAATCTGAAGCAAAGCAGTCACCGAAGAAGAATTCGAAAAACCTAAATCGCAGTAATGCTTGTGAAGTTGCCCAGCGTGTGCAATTCGTAACTCAAAACGATCAATACTGTTTCACCCGAGTTGAAGTGAACAGCTGCCCAAGCCACTGTGTCAAAGGAGACCTCACCGAAATCGAAGTAGCAGCTCATTGCCGTGACAAGAGCGACTCAGTTGCTACCATGTTCGTTCAGCAAATCCGCCGTGGATCGAACCCAGATTTGGGATCCAAGCCAGTGAACAGGAATGTAAAAATAACTGTGCCAAGATCGTGCGTTGAAAAAAAACAATAGGCCATCGAATCAACCAACTGCAACATAACTTCTGATACCGTTGACGTCACTCGCTTTAGTATTCTAAGATTGTGTTTTAGGAACCAAATTAAGTCTTTGTTTGTTTATCTATACCACGAATACGAACAGATATATTTATAAATAAATGCATTTCGCTAAAACATAGCGGTTCAAAATGGGCGTGTCTTTTCTTCTTCTCTTTTCTCGTCAAGTTCACTTTGGCCAAATGCGGCCACGCAATCTTTAATTTGCCGATTTTTCCACATTTGCAGATTTAATTAACAATTTTTTGTTTCTTTAGCGATGAAAGAAGCCGGTCCCGGTGGTGCCTTTAAGCACACTACAAAGATAGCCACTAATGGTCATCATCTTGTAAGCGACGACCGACAAGTATGCTGCCTTTTAAACGCATACGCTGTATGACAAAAGCATGCGTGCTTTCAAGATGTTTTATTTAGTAAGTAAAGCCTTTCCGACTGTTTTTCAATCTAATTCCTTCTTTGTCCATTTAGGCACACTCATCGCCTACCAGAGAATGCCCATTCACCACTTCCTGCAGTTACCAACAGCGCCGTCAATACGAAATTCGCTAACTCTAATTTTAATTCGGTGTGAACAGGCCCACGCCTCTCCAGTCCGCCCCCCAGTTTTGGGCCAGCTGACGAGATCAAATCGCACTTTATTGCTAGCTTACAGTGTATTTTTTTTCCTTACTTGTACGCCCTGAAATTTCTGTTAATTACTATCCTTCAATGCAACCAACGCGTTTTTTGTCGTCTTTATTTTTTCGGATTTTCGATGGAAAATTATTCGTAAAATACCAGGCGCACAGAAAATATAGTAGGTGCATATGCTAAATTTCCTTTTGGTATTTATTGGACACACTCTGCACACGAGAAAACCGGTTTTACACCATGCTTCGAGTGCTCAGTGTCTCGGATAGTTCATTGCATACATTTATGGTTTTCTTTTCGAAGGCGAATTCGCACTGGATTCGGTCTATGCTATCTTGCCGCCAATTGATTACATTTACCATTTTGCAATTTTACTTGAATGGGAGAAATGGTACCTACTACATTTTCTGGGCGACTGGTACTTCATGAATGATTTTCCATGCAGTTTCTTCAAAATGCCCTTTCGTGATTTTTTTTTTTAATAATTTATTTTCGTGATAAGTAAGTCGTATTGCAAGAATAGCATTTTTTTAGGCGGTGTGGCGCGCAGTTCAGCGCCATTACCCCACAACAATGTGGATGCAAGGATGCAACTGCTATACCTTAATCAGCCAAATGCGTTTAGCAGCTGTTTATGTATTTATTGCCTACATGTATGTACTAAATTTTATTTCGCGTTAAGGCAATTGGCATAGAATTTTAAAGGGGCAGTTCCACAGAATTCCGACTCATGCTCATTACATCCTTTTAAGATTGTGGGATGTTTCCAAATCGCTAAGGCTTTTATATATCTAAGGATTGCGCGCATAAATCCGTCCAATCCCTACTACATATAAGAAAACAAAACAAAATTAAGAGACTTTACCCTATATCTTACAGAGAAAAGCTTTCTCGTTGCAAGTAGGTGTATACTTACCATTATAGATGTATGGTTTAATGTAGGAACAACGCCTCCGCTGCGCGCAAATGAAAGTAAAACCACATGTCCTTTGTTTACATCGATAAAACAACTTTTGGTGTGCTTTTATTTCAAAGTTATTACAAATATATTTTTGATTTCATTGTAAAGTTTTGAATTAACTGCTGAATATGTGTTTAGTGAGTTCAATATACATGTACATATATGTATATATATATAGTTGTGCAAATAATAGCAAAAAGAAAACTGAAAGTTAAATGGCAAGGTAGCTGCCTTGAGAATAAGCAATGGTTTGCTAAATATATATTATTTTACTGATATTATTAGGTACTTATTACATATAATATGCTGTAGATTATGCTAGTTAATTATAGTATATTCTTTGGTGGGCCTAAAACTAAAATATATAAATTAATTTTGAAATTAATTGTACATTTATAAAAAGAAAAAAAACAAATTGTGTCTACATGATATTGTATAAAAATAAATCATAAACTATCGCTAAGAAAACAGTGATTTTCATTTTAATAGGATTGGGAAAGAAAATTAGTGCTCCTTAGTGATTATTTGTATGCGCTGTTTTATCCGTATAATGAATAAATGTGTATTAACGTCTGTGTACATATATATCTATAGAGTTGTCAATATAATTTATTTTCTTCTTTGTACTGTAACTGCTTTTTTTTTAGTTTTTATAAATATGTATCTTTATTTTGATTTTTAATATTTAATTAATGCACTCAATGTTCTTTTAATTTTTGTTCCTAAAATCAATTCTTTTCTCCAGTCAGTCACAATCAGAGCAAAGTCTACAAATATCTTCTTATCGACTAAGACAAACTACAAAATTACTACTCACTACTTTGATCAGCTTTTGCTTTTGTTGCATCTATCACCATTTTTATTTTTATTTTTAATATACCTACCACACATCATCATTTATAATCTCGGTATCAAAAATATACACATAAATAGAAAATGGGTTATGGTGAAAAAGATTGTACTTGGTTAACATTTTTTTTATCAGGTATAAAATGGTACATTGAGGTTTTCTGGAATTTTCTTAATATTTGTGTTTCTATACAAAGGCAAATTTATGGAAATCTCTATCGGTTTCATTTGCATCTGGTACTCCGTTTCGAAGTAGGTTTGCATGTATTATCTTCTGCTTCTTCTTTTTTTGGCACAAATTTGGGGAGAGTTTTCGATTTCGAAAATGTGTAATAGATCTCGCAAGTAGCATTGAAAAAGGGAATAAGTTATTTCGAACTGTGGAGAAGCCGTTCACCTTGAGAGAATAACATTTCCTGGCGGTGATGTTCTAGTTGCCGAAAGGAAAACGACATCTTGTCAGAATCGTCATGTTTTCTTTCATCATTTTGTTTCGACAATTTAAAAAGTAACGACTTGTCCGGAAAGAGTTATCAGGCGTAAAATCACTTGCAATATTTCTTTCTTAGATTTTATGTAAAGTAGTTATGTGCTAACGATTTTTATCGGCTGATCACTTTTTCCACCCATAATTCAGTAGTATAGTAATAAAATTTCAGAGAGTTTTGCTTGCAACAAAGAGCCCATAAGTATGAAACACTGGGGTGCTTATATTAGAATGCTTTATATCTAGGGGCTCTTTGGCCAAAAATGTAGGACTATATTCCGGTAAAAACATCCAAAGACGTTTGTATCATAAACGCATTGTCGACCATTTTTTAACTTAGTTCTGCCAATAAAGGGGCCAAGTTGTGGTCAAGGGTTGGCATTTATGCCGAAATTAAATGGGAGCCAAAAAACTATTTTGCAATATTATCATTTAATTATTTGTTAGTCGTTGGAAACGCCAGAAGAACAACACTATCACTGGGTAGTATTTTTGCCATTGCGAGTTCGGAAAACTGGGCACATTACATCCTTTTAAGATTGTGGGATGTTTCCAAATCGCTAAGGCTTTTATATATCTAAGGATTGCGCGCATAAATCCGTCCAATCCCTACTACATATAAGAAAACAAAACAAAATTAAGAGACTTTACCCTATATCTTACAGAGAAAAGCTTTCTCGTTGCAAGTAGGTGTATACTTACCATTATAGATGTATGGTTTAATGTAGGAACAACGCCTCCGCTGCGCGCAAATGAAAGTAAAACCACATGTCCTTTGTTTACATCGATAAAACAACTTTAGGTGTGCTTTTATTTCAAAGTTATTACAAATATATTTTTGATTTCATTGTAAAGTTTTGAATTAACTGCTGAATATGTGTTTAGTGAGTTCAATATACATGTACATATATGTATATATATATAGTTGTGCAAATAATAGCAAAAAGAAAACTGAAAGTTAAATGGCAAGGTAGCTGCCTTGAGAATAAGCAATGGTTTGCTAAATATATATTATTTTACTGATATTATTAGGTACTTATTACATATAATATGCTGTAGATTATGCTAGTTAATTATAGTATATTCTTTGGTGGGCCTAAAACTAAAATATATAAATTAATTTTGAAATTAATTGTACATTTATAAAAAGAAAAAAAACAAATTGTGTCTACATGATATTGTATAAAAATAAATCATAAACTATCGCTAAGAAAACAGTGATTTTCATTTTAATAGGATTGGGAAAGAAAATTAGTGCTCCTTAGTGATTATTTGTATGCGCTGTTTTATCCGTATAATGAATAAATGTGTATTAACGTCTGTGTACATATATATCTATAGAGTTGTCAATATAATTTATTTTCTTCTTTGTACTGTAACTGCTTTTTTTTTAGTTTTTATAAATATGTATCTTTATTTTGATTTTTAATATTTAATTAATGCACTCAATGTTCTTTTAATTTTTGTTCCTAAAATCAATTCTTTTCTCCAGTCAGTCACAATCAGAGCAAAGTCTACAAATATCTTCTTATCGACTAAGACAAACTACAAAATTACTACTCACTACTTTGATCAGCTTTTGCTTTTGTTGCATCTATCACCATTTTTATTTTTATTTTTAATATACCTACCACACATCATCATTTATAATCTCGGTATCAAAAATATACACATAGCCAATAGAAAATGGGTTATGGTGAAAAAGATTGTACTTGGTTAACATTTTTTTTATCAGGTATAAAATGGTACATTGAGGTTTTCTGGAATTTTCTTAATATTTGTGTTTCTATACAAAGGCAAATTTATGGAAATCTCTATCGGTTTCATTTGCATCTGGTACTCCGTTTCGAAGTAGGTTTGCATGTATTATCTTCTGCTTCTTCTTTTTTTGGCACAAATTTGGGGAGAGTTTTCGATTTCGAAAATGTGTAATAGATCTCGCAAGTAGCATTGAAAAAGGGAATAAATTATTTCGAACTGTGGAGAAGCCGTTCACCTTGAGAGAATAACATTTCCTGGCGGTGATGTTCTAGTTGCCGAAAGGAAAACGACATCTTGTCAGAATCGTCATGTTTTCTTTCATCATTTTGTTTCGACAATTTAAAAAGTAACGACTTGTCCGGAAAGAGTTATCAGGCGTAAAATCACTTGCAATATTTCTTTCTTAGATTTTATGTAAAGTAGTTATGTGCTAACGATTTTTATCGGCTGATCACTTTTTCCACCCATAATTCAGTAGTATAGTAATAAAATTTCAGAGAGTTTTGCTTGCAACAAAGAGCCCATAAGTATGAAACACTGGGGTGCTTATATTAGAATGCTTTATATCTAGGGGCTCTTTGGCCAAAAATGTAGGACTATATTCCGGTAAAAACATCCAAAGACGTTTGTATCATAAACGCATTGTCGACCATTTTTTAACTTAGTTCTGCCAATAAAGGGGCCAAGTTGTGGTCAAGGGTTGGCATTTATGCCGAAATTAAATGGGAGCCAAAAAACTATTTTGCAATATTATCATTTAATTATTTGTTAGTCGTTGGAAACGCCAGAAGAACAACACTATCACTGGGTAGTATTTTTGCCATTGCGAGTTCGGAAAACTGGGCACATTACATCCTTTTAAGATTGTGGGATGTTTCCAAATCGCTAAGGCTTTTATATATCTAAGGATTGCGCGCATAAATCCGTCCAATCCCTACTACATATAAGAAAACAAAACAAAATTAAGAGACTTTACCCTATATCTTACAGAGAAAAGCTTTCTCGTTGCAAGTAGGTGTATACTTACCATTATAGATGTATGGTTTAATGTAGGAACAACGCCTCCGCTGCGCGCAAATGAAAGTAAAACCACATGTCCTTTGTTTACATCGATAAAACAACTTTAGGTGTGCTTTTATTTCAAAGTTATTACAAATATATTTTTGATTTCATTGTAAAGTTTTGAATTAACTGCTGAATATGTGTTTAGTGAGTTCAATATACATGTACATATATGTATATATATATAGTTGTGCAAATAATAGCAAAAAGAAAACTGAAAGTTAAATGGCAAGGTAGCTGCCTTGAGAATAAGCAATGGTTTGCTAAATATATATTATTTTACTGATATTATTAGGTACTTATTACATATAATATGCTGTAGATTATGCTAGTTAATTATAGTATATTCTTTGGTGGGCCTAAAACTAAAATATATAAATTAATTTTGAAATTAATTGTACATTTATAAAAAGAAAAAAAACAAATTGTGTCTACATGATATTGTATAAAAATAAATCATAAACTATCGCTAAGAAAACAGTGATTTTCATTTTAATAGGATTGGGAAAGAAAATTAGTGCTCCTTAGTGATTATTTGTATGCGCTGTTTTATCCGTATAATGAATAAATGTGTATTAACGTCTGTGTACATATATATCTATAGAGTTGTCAATATAATTTATTTTCTTCTTTGTACTGTAACTGCTTTTTTTTTAGTTTTTATAAATATGTATCTTTATTTTGATTTTTAATATTTAATTAATGCACTCAATGTTCTTTTAATTTTTGTTCCTAAAATCAATTCTTTTCTCCAGTCAGTCACAATCAGAGCAAAGTCTACAAATATCTTCTTATCGACTAAGACAAACTACAAAATTACTACTCACTACTTTGATCAGCTTTTGCTTTTGTTGCATCTATCACCATTTTTATTTTTATTTTTAATATACCTACCACACATCATCATTTATAATCTCGGTATCAAAAATATACACATAGCCAATAGAAAATGGGTTATGGTGAAAAAGATTGTACTTGGTTAACATTTTTTTTATCAGGTATAAAATGGTACATTGAGGTTTTCTGGAATTTTCTTAATATTTGTGTTTCTATACAAAGGCAAATTTATGGAAATCTCTATCGGTTTCATTTGCATCTGGTACTCCGTTTCGAAGTAGGTTTGCATGTATTATCTTCTGCTTCTTCTTTTTTTGGCACAAATTTGGGGAGAGTTTTCGATTTCGAAAATGTGTAATAGATCTCGCAAGTAGCATTGAAAAAGGGAATAAATTATTTCGAACTGTGGAGAAGCCGTTCACCTTGAGAGAATAACATTTCCTGGCGGTGATGTTCTAGTTGCCGAAAGGAAAACGACATCTTGTCAGAATCGTCATGTTTTCTTTCATCATTTTGTTTCGACAATTTAAAAAGTAACGACTTGTCCGGAAAGAGTTATCAGGCGTAAAATCACTTGCAATATTTCTTTCTTAGATTTTATGTAAAGTAGTTATGTGCTAACGATTTTTATCGGCTGATCACTTTTTCCACCCATAATTCAGTAGTATAGTAATAAAATTTCAGAGAGTTTTGCTTGCAACAAAGAGCCCATAAGTATGAAACACTGGGGTGCTTATATTAGAATGCTTTATATCTAGGGGCTCTTTGGCCAAAAATGTAGGACTATATTCCGGTAAAAACATCCAAAGACGTTTGTATCATAAACGCATTGTCGACCATTTTTTAACTTAGTTCTGCCAATAAAGGGGCCAAGTTGTGGTCAAGGGTTGGCATTTATGCCGAAATTAAATGGGAGCCAAAAAACTATTTTGCAATATTATCATTTAATTATTTGTTAGTCGTTGGAAACGCCAGAAGAACAACACTATCACTGGGTAGTATTTTTGCCATTGCGAGTTCGGAAAACTGGGCACATTAAAACGATTGTTATGCATTACGGCAAGATTACAAGGTAAACAAAAATTAGTTTCCACTGTTCGATAAATTTAACAAAACTTAAATAGAGTAGATCGTCCCTAAGTCGAATTTTAACATACAAAATAAGTTAAACTATACAGATTGAGAAGTGGAAATAGGAAATTTTAACGCGTTGTTAACGTAACGAAAAATGAATCGTTATAATTGTTACAAGGTAGTTTGAATATTATTTTCGTAAATTGTTGCTAGGTGTGAAGTAAGGCGTTTAATAGCGTTTCACTTTTCGTTACGCCCATTTTAGCGACAAAAAAAATATAAAAACAATTTCTTTAGGCGATACTTTAATCTTAGAATATTAGTTTGAGCGACAATTTTGTTCACAACACCCAGTACAGAAATTCGAATTAGGAAAGTTCCACTTAAGAAGTCTTACAGGAAAGAAAAACAAAGGGAGTGTTCTAAAAAGAAATCAGACACCTTCACAACACTTTATACAGTTAGAAGGGGATAAATGCTGACAAGACATGCACGTCGAGATACACTACAAGTTAAGAAAAATGAAATCATTCAATATTTGTTCCATGGCATTCTAAGGCGTACCTACTTTCTGTTTTCTTGTAAAACTCATTTCATTCGCTTTAACCACTACCAGTTTCTTACAAATACTCATGCTTTTCCTAACACAAAACCTTTTTCTTTTTTAATCTACTACCTTAATCTACTTCTCATTTATTTAAGTCTCAACCTTGTTTTTTATGTCTTTTTTATTTGTCATTAATGCATTAATTTTACATAAATATTCCTACTACAACACTAAACTTTAATATGTATTCATATATGCATGTTAATATAATGATATAATTATGTATAAAGTAAGATCACTTTTATTTCGAGCAAAATTGTTTTATGTACACAAAAACCTAGATTGTGCACAATATTTCGAACCAAGGAAACTATCTATTCCTTTACAAATAATATAAACTAATGCCTACTAAAATTTCAAATTGGGGATGATTCTATTTTTTGTTATATTTCGTTTTATACAGAAATGCGTACACTCAAATAAAATAAATAATGTTAAAAAATAAAATGAAAATGAAGGAAATATTTGCAGCCGAGAAACGGATTTAAAACAGGGGTAGCAATTAAAAAAAACATGCATCTTCCAACACGAAAATGAGATATGCCAACAATAGCTGCTTACAGAGAAACCATCCTATTGCAACCCCTGTTTTTTTTCCAAGCAAGGGACGGAAAATTATGATAAACAAAGAGATTAGATCTTTGGTTCAATTAACTAAAAAATGCTATATATAAGCTAACTAAATTTTTTTTTCTCAATCAATCAATTTCAAAGTTACATTAACAACAATTTGTCTTTTGTGTTGCTCGCTCGAAACGAAATGTATCTAGGTATTAAAATATGTTTTTGCATTCTTATCATTCAAATCTGATTAAAAGGTACAAATCAAATTTGATTTTCTGCCTATTCCATTCTGTTGCGAAAAGAAATAACAAAACTAATGTATATGATCAAACAGTTTTTTTTTATCCATTTGAGAGGGAGCAAATTTGTAATTTCCATCCTTCGTGTTACAAGCAATGAGTTAGACGGCCGAAACTTGCGTTTCACTGTCTTCTGTAAGTTGCAGTAAAGAAAATGATATGTATATTTAATAAGAGAGAAATTGGCCTTTTATTTTCAATTTATTAATTTAAAAAAAGTCTAGAAGAAAATAAAACTAAATGCTTAATGTGGAACACGAACGCGGCAGTTATTTGGGCAAGGACAAGAAAACAATGCGGTCAATCGACCTCACGGATTGTCCTATATATTTATCATGCCGATAATTAGGGGTTGTTTTAGTAGCATGAATTTATTCAAATGCGGGCGTTTTGTGAAAATGTTCGTTAAAGAGAAAGGAAGGGATCAAAAAATTGTACGCAAAAACTCTTCAGTCATCATACTTTATACACTGTACAAGGCCAAGGTATATTATGGAATTATAGTTACTTATGTGAATGTCATAGAACAAAATGTGATGCGCAATATATGATAAAAGGGTTGGAGCGGAAGGGTAAATTTGAGTTCGGGATATTTCATTTGGTACATAGCATACTCCACTCGTGGCTGTTAGTTGCCTCCTGAAATGTACTGAAAATTAGAAAAACACATAAATCTATGCATGTACTGTACTCTGAAAAATACCCCACGCTGCTGTTCCAGTGACCAAACAAAAGTAATATCAAACTTTACAAAGGCATGCTCGCTCGGAAATATTTACACACAAGCAAATCACGCAAAACGTTTAGCAACAACGTAGCAAAAAGCAAAAACAAATATAGTAAAAGTTAATTACAACTAATGCCCTTACCGTCCTCATCACCTAGCTCATGTTGATAATAGCTTCCGGCGCTGCCACTATTGCTTCCTCCGCCTTGAATTGAATTGGCGACTCTTTCTAAGCTGTGCGCTCTTCCAAGGCGATGTAATCGGGCCATGTGTGCAGCTACCGTATACGACGGTGGATAGCGAGGACCTTTTGATGGCGGTACTAAAGAGTTCATATGTACACCGTGTCCTAATTTTATGGAGTCGCGGATGGGTGGTAGATAATGCCAATCAAGAACAAAAGAAAAACAATATAAAAAAAAATCAAAAGAAAAACGAAATATGTGGAGAAAAATAACTGAGAGCGGCAAAAAATTACACAGCATATTTACTAGCACAGTTTGTACTCTATATATTTTGGTTTCATGCAAACGAATTGGATGGATATCTTTTGTTTTATCATTCATATAAGAATGCAAAAATGTGATTGACTAAATGAAGCATATGAGTGAGTGATGTTAGAGTGCGTATATGATTGGGTTATTGAAATTTAGTGAGTGTGACTGTGTCGAGAGTGTTTTGTGTGTCCTCTGCAGAGATGGAAGTCCTTCGTATTTCTCACGAAACAACGGAAGGATTAAGCGCTTGGTTTTTGATTTATTTTTGCACCATTATACGTACCGACATTTCGCGACGTATGATATTGACTATTGTGTTGCTGTAAATGCTGTTGCATGACTTGCTGTTGCTGCTGTTGTTGTTGTTGTTGCGTGGTGTGCACCGCCAATGGTGGGGGAGGTGGCAAAGGATGATACTGTACATTTCGAACAAGAGCTGGCCCAAAGCTTAAACTACTGTCCACGCACATGCCACCAGTTGCTGCGTTATTATTTTTCATTTGTTGATTATGCAGCGACGGTGGCGGCAGTGGAGGGGGCTGACTATGATGATACTGTTGCTGTAGACTCAACCCCATCATTCGTTCTTCGAGGGAAGACTTTGGATGCGGCAATGGTGGAGGGGGTGTCGGCGATGTTTTTCTTCCAACAATCGCCGAATGATGATCCATTGGATTCACTGAGCTCACTATGGTAGGCGAAGATGGCAATGCCATTGCGTTGTAATAAAATCCAGGAGCTGCTCACATTGTCGAATCGCGTATCAGTCGGTTGTGTGCGAAAATGTGGGGTGGTGTAAATGTGTTTGATAATGTATCGTGTTTACAAATTGAATACACATTGTTTTTTGTACAATTGGATTATGCCACATTTATAGACAACAGATATATTTACAAAAACGCAGAGTGATGATGTGCACAAATAGTATACAAAATAAAAAAAGAGAGAAAAAAAACAAATACAAATCGACGTTAAACATTTTTCACAGAAATTTGACAGTCATTAAAGCTTAAGGAAGAAAATTATAAATCAAAGACTACATATGCAGCGCAAGCCATTGAAACTTACCATGTATCGCCGAGTGGCGACGTTGTTGTAATTTTGGAGATGTGGACGCATTTGATGGCAACTGTACATTCAAGTGGTAAAGACCACTACTTGTGCTGCTATCGGTATAATTTAAATGAACTTCTGGCTGAACATATGACCCATGACCGCTATCGCTTGATGTTACCGAACCTAATTGTTATTGTTTTGATATTTTTTTGTTATTTTAATCGCATTTTTGAACATACATTTCATTGTGAAAAATGTATTAATTGGGAAAGGAAACGAAAGTTAGTAAGCTAAGTAAGGATTCTAGGGGCCAGAAATTATTTGTTAGTAGAGCTGTAGAAAAAAAAAACTAACACAGTCTTTTTACTGTTCAATTTATGTTGATTGCAATTAAAAAAGGGCCTCATCTTGTTTCTTGTTGGTATTCTGAACACCAAGTCCAGCATGTTTAGTAATTTCTGATATCAATGACAACGAAGACTTAACGATTAACCACTCCGTCCTGATTTACTACACTCAATTTGAGTCGTTTCAATGGCAGCCTCAAATTATATAACAAAAAACAACATTTTACACTTTTGTGCGTCGGTGTTTGGCAAAAGAAAAACACATTCAATAACTTTTTAGCCTGTTACAATATTTACATGTGCGATTATTAAAAAAAAAAAAAACATTGAATTCCTTTAAAGCTTCCTATAAGATCATAAAGAAAAACAACCACATTTAAATGCTTCACAATATTGTTACAACCATATACAGAAGTATATAAATGTACACATATGTAAATATATATGCTATAAATGAAAATGAACGAACAAAATCTACAGATGTATCTACACACAAAGGTGAAAATGTACAACAGGAAGGCTTCGATTTTCTTTCAGGATTGGCGATTGAGTGATTTGTCATCCCCCTCACTATACGACTATTTTTGAAATGCTTTTGTTTTTTTTTTTTGCTATGGGGAAGTAGGTTTAGATACATTGGCCAATAAGTTAGTTAGTGTACAGAGGTTTTGCATAGTGAGGCAGAGATTCAAACATTCAATAAGATTGATTATATAAAATAATAATAATGAAGGAAACAGCATGTTTGTACTGCATCACTTACCTGAAGTCATCGTTTTCCGTAGGGGTAAATTGCTAAAGGAAGTTACACTACTGCTTTCCACAGACAAATCCACCGATGGCAGAGGAGTAGGAGTATCTGAATGAGAGCGCTCGTGTACGGCACGGCTTCCGCTGACAGGAACTTTATACATACGAACAAAAAGAAATTGAATTTGTATAAAAATGTTAGGTCATTTAATGCAGGATGCAAGCTTTGACTTTCATTTCCTAATTTCATTTAAGCGTTGGAGTACTCACCGCCAGTGCCTGATCCCATACGTCGATGAGCTCCCGGCGAAGGGGACGGACTTATGGAAGATTGTAATGCGTAATGAAATGTGTGAGGGTGTCCGACTAATGGCAACATAATTCCCGGATGTCTCGGCTGGTACGGACGTGTCTTAGTTGGTTCCGATAGTGAGAGAATTTTTTTTACTGCTTGCGGTGATGCCGTTCCAAATTTGGGACCGAGGCCTCCTTTTCTACCCTCACTCGTAGAACTTGTACTGCTTGTTGTGGATAACGTAGGTGAGGGATGGCGTTTACGTATTGTAACCGTATTTGGGGCCGAGCCTCCGCTAATGCTGCCTCCGCCTCCTCCGCCAGTACTTCCGCCTCCACCGCCACCAAAGCCACTGCTTGTGGCACTAGGCTCACATTCGAGTGAGAGTCCGTGAAGGACTTCTTCATCAGTTATCACTTTCATGTTATTTAAGTATGCCTTGACGCGTCGCACCATTTGTGCTTCCTCAAACATTTTCTTTGGATTGGGGGCGGCTGTTGATTTCTTGCGACGTTTCACAGTAGCCTGTCCGGCACTGCCATGAATGTGATGTGGTCCACTTGAAACTGACATTTGATTTAGTGCTACCATTGCAGAGCTAGGTGGTTGACCTTTGAATTCTAGCATCGTAAGCAGATCGTAAGTAGAGCTGCACATATGGGTCAAAATGCGAACCTCCTTCGCAATCATTCGGAGTTTTTCAAAGTTTATCAAGTTTTCGACTCTTGTGTCGTTGCCGAGGTGAATAAATGTCAGATCCTTCTTTACCACTGGGTAAAACGGAATGATGGGATGCTGTGCCAAAAATTCCGCAGAGACTAGCTGTCTATATTTAGACATATTCCTCGAAGGATCCATAAGGTCTTGAAGATCGGCAAATAGCTTTTGGTATTTGGAGGGCAGTTTCTCCCATGTTTGGCGAAGTCGCGTGACCGCCGCGTGTCCCAGACCCGAAACGATGGCGAACATCGAATTGAAATTCCGGCACTCCTTGCAGTGGCGTGCAATTTTAATGAACTGCTTCACGATTTTCATGCGTCGCACTATATTGTGCTCACTGCAGACTTCGGTGACAACCCAGAACATTTCACGATTAACAAGTTCGGCAAACTGCTTCAGCATTGGCACTCCATATTTTGATTTAAGCTCGAATAGGTCATCCACGTACTCGGTACTTTCAATCTGGCGGAATATGGCAAAGTCTTGGAAGGTCAGTTGGATCGCCACCTCGTTGGCATTTAATTGAAGAAAATGAACTGTAGACTCACGCACCAAGTCTAGGGCCAAGTCGTCGGGGACAAGCGTTTCAGTGATTCCATTAGTTTTAAGATAATACCTCGAGGCTAGTCCGATTCTTTCAGCTAAATTTTGCAATTGTTCCGGAAGCCGTCTCTGTTTGATCATTCCGCCCTCGCCCACGGAAACTTCGCACAGTGAAAAATTTGAACTTGTTTCG
The DNA here is from genome assembly GCA_936431705.1 of Cheilosia pagana. NCBI lineage: Eukaryota > Metazoa > Arthropoda > Insecta > Diptera > Syrphidae > Cheilosia > Cheilosia pagana. The sequence continues at coordinate 5,735,321 of OW386171.1, forward strand.
TGAATACCAAACTCTTGCAGCGCCAACATTACAACCTCATGGGCCGTTGTTTCTTTATTAATCAAAAGATATTTGCAGGTTTGATCAGACTTATACACTTTCAGTACATGCTCTGGATAGTCCATTTGGCGGGTGTCCTCGTAGTATATAGTTGATGTTAAGTCCGGATTGCTGCGGGAATGATACATGCCCGCAAGATTGCCACCGGTGTTGTAATTATTTGCACTGTTTGACGTGGCGTTGTTTGTGGTAGAGTTTGTAGTTCGTCCGTCGTCTGGGTTGTGGCCACCGCCACTTCCATCAGTAGGGATTAGAATGGTATCGCCAGCATCCAATGACGTCGAATTCGCTGTATTCTTTGGTAGGAGATTCATTTTTATGAGGGCTTTCTGAAGACGACGTTTAGGGCCAAGGGTCATAAATCCACCCTTCTGATGCCCAGTACTGGCGCTCATTGACGACGATGACGACGATGTTGAATTGTTTGACGAAGCAACTGATAATTGCGAACTATCCTTTTTGCTACTTCCCGAGGTGCCAAGAAGACCTGCTACAAAGTGACTTGCTGTCGAAAGGCCGCCCACTAGGCCACTCGCACTTGATTCTCGATCTCGATATGGCGAAGGACAACAATCGACCTGATCGTGGCTTAACATATCCGCTGACGAAAGGCGTATTATCGCCGGCCGGGCGTCGGCATTCCCATGTAATTTCGCTATATCATTGGCACATATTCGGCGGGGATTAGTACGAGGTCGCGGAGAGTTGCTATCAGCAGACTGAATCATTTCTTTGAATGATAAAAGATTGCTTTTTACAGTTATACTGAGATGTGTTGACCCCATAATTATTTCCATTGCTCGCACATTGGTAACATGCTCAAAACTTTGTCCATTCACCTCGAGTATCTGATCGCCACGCTTAAGCCCGACATCATCGGGTTTCGAGTTCTTTTCCACTTTGGATATAAAAATACCATAACCACCACGATCATAGCCACCAACAAAACTGAAATTAAGATTCTCGTCCCTAGACGACCGAGCAAGAGTTACTGTTCGAGTTCTCGCTTTCGCTGCACACGCAATATGGAGTAATCTAAGCTGACTCAACAGATTCTTTCTCTCTAGACCACTTTCGAAAGTCTCCAAGAACTCCATCATCTCTGTGTCTGTTTCAAAATCTGTAAAATGGTTATTCACCCAAAGTAATACGACCCTGGTGACACGATCGCGAATATCTTGCGGTGAAGCTGTTGTTCCGGCTTCCTCATTTTCAAACCAGGAAAGCAGCTTTCCAGCAACCTCTTGTGGATTCCTTATAAAAGTACGATGAGTTAATAAAAAGTCCTCAACATAAGTTGGATCTGTCATTGAATTCTCTTCGACCAATTGCAGCAGTAGCCTCTCGATTGTACCACGTATCACGACGTGGCCCCTTTTCATTGCACTTCCTACATTTGTGTCAGGACCGATTTGTCGCAACTCCGTTACCATCACCACTTTTCCGTCTTCTTCGTGGCGCTTAGTGTTTTCTTCTCCCTGGTGCTGAATTCGATAGTAGTCAGTCTGGGTAATGCAAACAAACTGGCAGTCATTACATTTGGTTTTCATCACCCCACGATGATAGAGCTTGTCCATCGTCGGCAGTATACCGAAGCTATCGCCCATCTGGAGTTCTTCCTTCTCCCCATTGCCATGGTCAATCTCCACATGTCCATTAATCAGAACACTCCATGAGTCCAACTCTTCGCCGTCGCTCATCACGATTGTGCCAGCTTTGTCCACGACGGCAAATACCATCACCGAGCACAAGGCACGGCGCACCGCCAGTGTTATATTAGTGAAGGCTTTAAGCCCCTGCGTAAATTCGAGGAGAGTCTCGATGTCTTCTTCGGTGCGTTCAGACGGATCCTTCTCGAGGCATTCACGGACAGCATCGCGCACATTGAGACTCTATATTATACATTTAAGGAGTTTCCAATATTTTACGGTAAGGATTGGAGGAAAGATGGATTTGTTCATGTTTGATTGATGAGAAAAAATAAAATAAAAAAGATAAAAAACAAAAAAAACAAAATGAAATTGATAAAGAACAATTTAAGCTGAAGCATAACGCTAAGAAACGCCCGTAGGCCTTCAAAATTGTCACCAACAGAGCGGTAAAAAAAGTTAAAAAAAAAAACACCCACAACTCAGACAAGAGGCTAGCCTGTTTGATGACGCTTTGCCATATGCCAATTATACACGAGTATGATTGAACGAGCGTCCACATCGCGAACAAAGTGCAATTTAATTTGGCGTTACAAAAAGGATTATACAAATACTTCTCTAGAATAGTTACTTACATAATAATAGTTATTATTTTAATAAAACTTACCTCCATAGATTCAACTAAATCATCCTCATCAGAGTCAACAATCGATTCGACTAGGCCACTCAAATCAACCTCGTCGCCATCTAGAGCAGAACTATGTAAAGAAGTCATTGTGTCACTTCCGCTATACGCAGAGCTTGTGTCACTAGAATGAGAACCGCGATTGCACTTAAGTTGAAGATCTGCGCGCGTGTTCATGAGATGCTGCAGAATAAACAATTGTTAGATTACCCAATCGGTTTGTCAGTACCGCTTGAAATACTTTCAGAACCTACGGTAGAGCGCGCCGTTAGGGGTTCCATTGTTTGATGTCCCCCCTGTTCGATCTTGTATGCTTCCCGGCGGGATAGATGATTACCCCTTTTGGCTTTCGCCGAGTTTTTATGTTCGTCTCTCAGAAACCTGACCTCAAGTTCGTATTTATTTTTCGCCCTCAGTAATTCATAAAATTCGCGTTGCGGATTCTCAGGTAGCTCTATACTCTTGAATGAGCCATAAAAACTTGTGTATTGTTTTGGTTTTGGCTTTGCACTTTTTGATGAGGATACTTGTTTACGAACAGCGCCTGTTGATTTCGCCTGTTGGATTAAATTCAAACACACGAATGATACTTCGTTTGACTTCTTTTTGTTAGGCAATATAGCCTAAAGCTAGTACTAAAAACAATAAAATAAAAATATAAAATATTTTGAAATTTTGTCAGTCGCCTCCAACACTCATCGTACTTCTAAGGATTGACTGACATTACAGTTTGGTTTTGTTTTATTTACTGTTTGTAAACACACGCGGTAAAATCGTCAGTCCAAAATCAAATAAAAATGGAATTTCGGCAGCCACGTGAATATTCAGTAAGCTTTCTACATACATTCGCTTAGACACCGAATGAAATTTTTTTATGGTTAACTTGACTCTTCCACTGGCGAACTTTTTCCAAATTTAAGAGAGACACTTCCTGACGGCAGGGCTCTCCAATTCAATTGTTTAATGTGGGAGGCGGGTTTTATCTTTGGCTTTATTATTTAACATTCTATTGTGGATTCCTACCGGCGCTTTAATGTTTTTGTTTGATGTCATTCGTCTTTCGTATATAAGGACAAAATTAACTTGTTATATTATCTACAGTGACCAAAAACATATTTTACACAATTAAAAAAAAAATTCTTACCGGCCCACTTGAAGTTGATCTTTCAGGTGCAGTGCTTATCTGCAGCCCTGATGTTCCAGCAGTAGACTTTTCGGATGCTGACCTTTCTCCCCTTAGCTTAAGCGGCGAAACTGCAACCTTGAAAGGATTAAAAAAGGAAACGGAAAAACGTTACTAAAACGATACTAATAATGACACATTAGCCGCATGCAAATCGCCGAATGTTTTCCCACCTACATCAAATTGTAAAGCAAATTTTCTCGACAATATTACTTTCACGTCTCAAGAAACTACCCATTGGTAAAAGGGCTGAGTTGTTATAATACTTTTGGTATGCAACACTTCAAAAGCTCCTACACTTAAACCGATATCAGTTAAATATGCACCCTGCAGTGACAAAGAAGGTTTCACATATTGATAAACAATGTTATAAGCTACTTATTGGCGATACAGTTGGTGAAGGTTAGGTTAGGTGGCTGTCCACATAGACACACTTAGACCAGATTCAAAGGTATTTTGTTATAGCACATGAGTGAGCCGAAGAGGAATTTCTATACCGGACGCATTCTTGCTGCCTGTATGCTTGTTGGCGATTTATCTACAGGTAGGCGAAGGGTGACCGAAACTATCTATCACTCACTTATTATCCTCCAACACCTCTTCAAAAGAATGGTGATTAAGCGGTGATCGGTAGAATCAAGCCTGTCGTTGCACCGTAATTTGGGTATAAACGTAAGTCCAAAATCTGCATTTCGAAGTGTGGCTTCCCACGTAGATTTCACACTTTTACAAACAATGCCATAAGTAGCTGATGCAAATTTGAGGTATAAAATACATCATACGGAGAGAGCTCTACATATGGTGCAGCAAATCTATACACTGAGAAAAATGAATGCTGAATGGAAGTATGTACGTATAAATTTAAAACAGAATCAATTTAATCTAGAATAGAGTCTTTCAAAGTAAAGTAAATAATCACTATTTATGAATATGAGATTAAGCACGATTTGATCCCTTATACTACGCGGAAACACAATTGAATTTTCACATTCTAACAATTAAACATTTAAAATATTATCAAAATCTGCTTACTGCTCCGCTTGCTGTTGATGCGTCTCTACCATCAAATCTCTGCCCTGAAGCTGATTGATGTTTAGATTGATCGTCTGAACCAGTTAGCAAATTTTGGGTGGTTGCTGGCTGCTGACAATTAATCTGTTTCTTTAATTTGAGCGGAACTGCAACCGAAAATGCGGCCTGAGTAAATTAAAAGAAAACAACAACATTACTAGTGTGAGACAACTATCTGATATTCTATAATAAAACAAAGAATATATTTTGGGAACAAGGGAATCATGAAAATGTTTTCGTGTGGATGAGAAGGTTAGAGATGATAATAAGCAAGGCTATATCATAAATATGAATAGGCGAAGGCAAATAGTTAAGAACCAGTTACTTTCACTGCCTTAAACACAACATGTTCGCTTAATTTTTTTTTGCTGGGAAGATTGTGAATTACTCTGTGTAATTTATTTTGCAATATGTTGTGTATAAGCCAGGTCAATATAATTGTAAAACTTCTACATCTGGGCGAACTCTAGTAACAACAAATCGGACCTAACATATATATATTTTGTAGATCTTAACAACAGACTATAGTCGACGTCTATATATCTAATATGAATTAAAAAAAAATAAACAGGAGAAACTTACCGAAAGTAGAGATAATAGACCTTTTTCTAATGTTTTATCTGATGGTACCCGTCTAAAATTGCGCGGGTAACAACCACGCCTTTTTTAAGTTGCAACGAGAAGAGAGAATAAACAAATTGGATATAGTTCAATATGATTGTGTATCAGTTTATTTCGGATACATTCAAAACAGTAACAAGAAAAAAACTAAACATTTTTATTGGACACCAACATTCCTAATAACGTAAACTAAAAACATGGTGGAAAGTAAGTAAGAACATACATAGTGAATGGTAGTAAAATCAAATTGATAGGATGAAAGAGTTTATGTCCAACTATTAAGAACACCAGACCATGTGGAAATGGCATATTGCTTTGGCATGAAGCCACGTCCTTTATCTAGCTGCAATTGGATCTTTCCACGGGGAGGATCCTGAGGAAACTATTGCAATGGGCTGTGATATCACAAGAAACTGTTGTGCTTTTTATTCATGCAATTAGTACAGGCCAATAACGGCATAGGAATTCATTAGTCGCTTAGAGGTTATACAGTTGTTTTTGTTGTTTGTTAAATTTAAGACACATAAAGACACTAAAAGATACATTAAATATAAAGGATACAATTCTGTGGCGGGTGGTTATTTGTGGATATTTAAACACAAGCATTCACCTATTCACCAATTTGAATTTAATTACCATTGAGACGGCGGAGAGTCGTCCCTGATGCATATCTGCACCTCTCTTTGAGCGCGTATAATATAATTATAACAGCTTGTTGTTCGACTTCTTGGAGGAGCAAAATATTGTCCTCTGCTGCCGGAAGATCTGGATCTACCGGCAAATCTTGACGAACGATGATCGATATGGGTAGATCCAGCAACAACAACATTTGTCAACGACATTTTGCTACTGAAATGTATATTTATTAACGAAAGCTTTCTCTGTCGATTATTATCTAATAATCGCCATTTGTTGTACTCCTTCTGTGCTCTAGGGTATGTTTCTAATCGTGTCGAGAATTTTTTTTTATCTTTACTACGGCTAGAGTATAACGAAGTCCAGCTACTACCTGGGGAGCCGAAGAAACCAGATGTTTTTGCTACATCCCTAGGAGTACCATTCGATCTTATTGGTGAAATCAGAGAAGATGCCAATCTTGATATGGTAGAAATTGCAGCTCCCTCGTTGCTGTAAGTGGTGTTGTGCCATGAGAAAATTCGATTTATTTTATCGCGCGGGTGTTTGGCATTAACCGATTCAGTTTGTGCGAACAAACCTATAGCGGATGCCGAAGGCTGCTGACTTAGGTTTGCAAAGAGACCTGGCGCTGTCTCTTGGCCACCATGAATCGATTTTGTTTCTTCGTTTGATTTTGAATGTTTACGGTGCTTTAACATGTTGGCTGCGTTTGCTTTCTGTCCTCAACTAGAAATGTACATTCATTCATTTGAAAGAAAGAAAAGCAACCACGAGAGGTAATTCATTATGTTATGTTAAGAATTGCGTGAGGAATTGGTTAAATATAAAATCCGTTCAAGATTTGTTCCTTTCAAAAAAAATTTCTGTCGACAAGGTGTTTAAAACTGCAATGTGTGAAAGAAGCAGCCCCTTTTTTATTGAATACACTATTAAAGACGATACGAACGATTTTGTTCACTCTCATAAGTATTGGTGTTTAACCTAGCACTAAATGAAGCCAAAACAAAATATCGCGCTTTGAACAGATCAAAATTTGAGGTTATATGACGTTTTCTAGAGAGTTCAGAAATTATTACTATAAATGCGATGTTTGAAGGAACGGCAATATGTTCAGAAACGGTTCGATTGAAAATATACTCATTTCGATCTACATCACTTACTCGTTATAACGTCAAACCCAATAGATGAGGACTTTGGCCGAGAATACAAACATTTATTTCCTTAAAACCACTATCTACTAAAATGTTACAGGGACTTCAAGAAATCACTTCATGCAGTATGAAAGTGTACGAAATTCACTGGCAAACTTTTTAATTAATTCGATGCACGTCCTGGGAGGGTGCCATGAGATTGATTATTTATAATTTTGGAACAAAATAGCATTAAAAACTATGCTGACAGAACTTCCGAAAACTTTCCCGTTGGCAGCACAGTAAGTACTAAGCAAAAATACCAGTTTTGCGCTTTTTTGAATTAAATTTTTAATGAATTGCGAAAATTTTTGTGTTGTGCAAACAAGTTTTTTTAGAAACAATCTAGTTCTTATAGCTATAGGAAAAAGACTATTAACAGCACTTTTTAACACAAATATGAAGTTATTTACATATTTGTAAATGCTTGTTTCCAAGAATTATATATACAACTTTAAGTTTCGTTTAACTCACATCACACAGTTTGTTTTAGTCAAATTTGTTTTTATATAGGTATTTTTAAATATATATTACCACAGTCTAATTTACTATATTTAATTTTAATTTGCTTAATACAAGAGATCACTTTGAATTTAAATGTCTTAGGCCAGAATTAAAATTGCTCAAAATATGCTCACTACTCTTTATGTATTTAAAAAAAATATTAAAATTTTCAAACGATTCTTTATGTTATTTTTGATTTCAACAAATTTGTTTGAAATTTTTTAGTGAGTTAGTGAGATCCTTTTTATACCATTGCAGATGGTGTTGTGTCAGAAAAAACCTGGTTGCACATCTATGTGTGTACCACAGGTAAAATAAAGGCACTCCTTTGAGTACGGATGAAGAACACTCATGCAACATAAATACTTGTACTTCAGTGATTGTTTCATTATTTGTATAGAAATTTAGTGGTAGTCTTGTTCTCACAAATACAGGATGCTTATTTAAGGGAGCGCGAGCCTAGTGCCCGTTTCCCATTGTTGTATTCAGTCTTAAAACGAAAACCAGTCAACCAGGAAATCAACACAAATTAATTTGTAAGTAAAAATTGCACTTGGTTGCCAAACAAACGAGTCAACAAGCCCCAACAAGCGGACTTAGACACCCTGTTCTTAGAAGTACATCATGTAAGAGAAATTTACAGGTAGGTATGAGGTGAGGATGAGGAATGAGGACATATTATAAGTAAAAGCATCACATCAAAAAGTTCGCCGGACAAAGGCTCTCTGCATGTCATGTGGCTCTTAGAACGAATGCAGCACGGTCTCTTTTGAAATTCTCATTTTTCTCTTATTCGGCCCTAGCGAGGTATCCGTCGGAACGGAAAATTCTCCGCAAGGCATACTCTGTCGGAGGCTCAAATCCAAATCGTAAACAAATTCCCGCAACCAATTTCTGTCGGAGGATATCGGAACGTAGCTGTCAAAAATTGAAGAAAAAAATGCACTTCATCGCACTTCAACGTAATTCGCCGATATGCGTTACAAAATGTCGGAGAAATATTCCGAATAGATGTTCCGAAGAATACCTCGAAGCAAAAAACCTCCGAATCGTATAAAATCGGAGAATTTTCCGTTCCGACGGATACTTCGTTAGGGCCGATTATTTGTTCATTTCATATTTTGTCTAATTTATTTTTGAGGATTGGGGTACTCTTATTGTCTATGTCCAGTCGCATCAACGAAACAGATGATTGCCATAAAAAATAGCTACCGCCAACATTATTTATAAAATTTTTAAAATCATAAATTTGTGAACTTAAAACATTGTATGAAATAAAGCATTAAATAAAATAAATAAAAGAAAAGAAGGCCGAAGCGAACGGAAAACAATGAGCAGTAGCCCTGGGCTGGGACCAAACCGAGACAACATTGTTGGAAAAATGCTACACGACCATTAGAAGCATGAAAAGTCGTAACTGAAAAGAAAACACGGAATATAAAGGCCCGAGTAAAGAGCACTGAGACGATCTCAGTTAAATCCCAATTATATCGAAGAGTAGTACAGGAGTGTAGTGGTTTTTTATTTCCTGGAATTATACACATGTTTGGTAATGCTTGTAGGAATACTTGAAGGGTTCTGCTAAACAATTGGAAACTTCCTGCATCTGTGCTGCACATTAAAAGTATGAAAGTACGTGCCGTCCTACATAAATAGTTTATATAAACTGATTGTTGGTTTCTAAAAAACGTCGTTTTTTTTATCAAAAACAGATAAGCCGATACATGGCTTGCGAGACAAATACAGGACAATGTTCTCTGATGAAGTTTCAAGAAGCAATAGAAGCTAGTTCCAAGTTCCAACGCGATTTTTAAAAATTAATGATAAAAATAAAATTAGGAAAAACTGCAATAGAGCAAAGTAAGTAAGACAGATTAGTTTGAATAAATCAAGTGAAGCTGTTTCCAAAAGCTCAAGACAACACAAATAAATAAAAAGTAAGACGAATAAGAAGCAATTCAAATTTCGATGAATGTTGTAACAAAAAATAGTACCTTATCATATCTACATACGTGCCAAAGTCGCCACACATCTTTTCACAATAACACTTCACAAATATGCCTATATACTAATAGCAGAAAGTCAACAAGTCAACTAGTCGCTGTTATTCAAGCAAATTTCTTACTAAACCGATCGGAAAAATGTTGTGGCTCAAGACCTTGTTCCTTAGCGAGCCAATGGGTCATTATAAATTTTAATAGCACAGAAAATGTGGGCTGTACACAATTCATCGTTTTACAAATGCACTTCCTTTATAATTATTGTAAAAATATTGCAAGACGAAAGGATAATGAATAGACGGACTGTGGACAGTGAACGATTGCACATGTTTCCGGCGGTCGCCTAATTTTATCCATCCATGTCCCTCAGTTCAGTTTAACATTTTCCCTATAAGGAAGTGGGTATTGGCGCGGTGACAGTTCTTCCACACGAGATACAGATAAGTAAAAAGCACAACCTTACCACAATTAATGTGCCAATATCAGCGACCAATACGTGTCCTTTTTATTAGAAAACTATAGTTGGCAATAGTTGTGCCATCGCGTAACCATTTCCGATGCGATGTTTATTCAGTTGGAGAATAAATAATAAGTAAACGCCATAGTAGTTTACAAAACTGCTTCCTCTTGCTGGATATGTGAAAGAATTGTTGCCCACCCATACAAACGAAGAACTTTCGAAGACAAACGAAAGAAGCTTAAGCATTCAATCAAATATTTAGAGTAATGGCTGAGCAACAGCCCTCTCATTATCTCTTGGACACAGGGAGAAATTCTACTTGAATATTGAATTATATCGCAATTTGCGATTTAAACGTTTTTGCATGCGTGGTTTTGGAATCGCAGTAATTACCGTGTTTTATTTTTATTTTTGTCTCATATTTTTTTACGACCCAGAATTGACAAACTTTCTCGGGACAGTTATACGCAGTCAAACTTTACCTATTAACAGTGCATTTGAAAAAAATTGGCAACAATTGAGTATATACATATATACAAAAAGGCAAATTAAATACTTAAAACCTTTTTCAAGAATAATCAAAACAATTTTAAATTCTTAATAATATAAGAAATCTGTTTAACAAAACTTACCACACAAATGGTAAATAATGTCGACTTTGTTGTTGTTGATTTTTTTCCTTCGCGAATTTTTGTCCGTATGTATTTATTGCGAAATTAACTTCACGTTAGTATCTGTAATTAAAATCGGAAAAAATATATATAATAATAAAAAGAAGCACCACTTCAATTATTTAATTAACAGATCAACTCAAGTGTCTGATGAAAGAATGTGAAAACATTCAATTTAAGTGAAATTTAAAATGTAAATATATTAAAAATTCATATGTATATTCGCACAAACAAATGGTTGTGTGAAACAGAGTATATATTTTGTCAAATATTGTTATATAAGTTAACATTGAGCAGAAGAAGAACAAATAGCTCTAATGGAAACAAGAAAAAACGCCAAGCTGGTGAACGATGAACTTGCGAAGCTACAAAAGGTAACTCTCTACCCAATTAGCCAAAATTTACATTCAAATACATTAGTTAAAGCACTCCCTCATACTTTTTTAAATATCGACTATAATGTTTTTTTTTAAATTACAACCCGTGGTAAAGACGTGAGAAGACACTCCTTTTCGAAGGGGCTACGTCTGCTTGTTTAAAATGAGTAACGCAAACAATTTTCATATAACAAAATAAATGAAAAACATGACTTATGCTTGTTATCACTAACCGCATAGAACAGTGACTTTCTTTCATGCTTCCCCCTACGAACGAACGTAACGAAATATCAAGCAAGCCTGGAATCTATATATTACTTTACCCTTGCAGGTACGTAATATGATTATGTCCGGAAGTCCATGTAAACTTAAACAAAATTCTTTTTCGATGTCATTTATTAATTTTATTATATGTTTTAATAGAGTTTACTCATCGGTACTTGACTGTAGATAGCTGACCGTTCTTTAATCACATTACATGTTGTCATATCGATATGCTACCATTCTTCCATTCAACTTGTAATTGAATTCAAATTTTAATTCCATTTTTCACGCAGTCTATACTCATTCCATCTTTGTAATGTATATAAAAGGACGATTGTAGGTTCAAAGCGTTAAACATCTAGGTACACATTTTAATTACCGCAGAAAATAGGACTGAAACCCTAGCATGAGCAAGAGCATGACAACACTTCTTTCAAGGACATTCATTACAAGTTGCAATGGGGTGAAATTAGGCGCAATTGTGTCCCGTAGTGTTGTTGGTGGCTGCCCACTCTGGTTTGGCGTCTGCAGGAAGGGTTTCATGGCGAAGGTTTCAGCTGTCAGAGTGAATAGAGCTCTTAAAAGCTTTCAAAAAGCTCGTCGACATTTCTCTTAAAATGTAAACACTGTTGGTGTGGTGGTGGTCAATTGACACAAGTGTTGCCAGATCTTTTCAGTTAGAATAACACATTTTAGAAGATTACCAAAGACAATGCAACTTAAACGTTTTGTTAAGAAAAATCGAGTACATAGTAAAATACGTAGTTTAGTTTAAACTTAATATTTAAATTGATTTATTGTTTAGGTATATGAGGAGTAATTTTAAAGGCTTCGATTTCTCTGGGGTCGAATCGCGTCGTCCGTGAACGAGCAATGCGTGACGGAATTTGTTTTTGTTTCACATGTAAATCAACCTAATTCCGTGAACGTTATGCTCGTAGGGTGGTGGTTGTTTCCCATTTCTATTTTCATGTCCACAAAGCACATACGCTAAGGAAAATCTCTACAGGGAGCAACAGAAGTTGGATTTTTTTTCTACTTAGGCAAATATTCCTTATACCTAAGTAAATGATATTTTGGCTGCTAAGGAAACGGCTTTATTAACCGAATTCTTGTGATGTGGAAATTGTTCTTTTAATTACAACTAGGTCCATGAACTTGTTTGGTTTCATTTCAGTAACTTATTTTGTGGTATTTGCAGTCTAAATTTTACAAAAGCTTGTAGGAATTTATACGTACATTGACTGAGCATTTGCTTAAACTCACACAATACATTTGTTGTAGATTTTTATGGGACTAGGTATGTCCTCTAAAATTTAATTTTGAAAAGATTTTCCTACAAAGATTCCTCTTTTTCTATATACCTCCATACATATTACTATCGTCTTACTAATTCATCTATCAGCGACTTTTATTTTGTTTGAGAAATCATTTCCGGACAAAAATAACAAACCAATTTGCATAATTCACATGTTTAGATCTACATATATTTATTATACAATTAACAGTAGTATCGCAATAACTCTATAATAATAGTCGCATGTGAAAGGCAGCGGATAGAAGAATAACCGCGGATGGGGGGTCGAAGATCGACAAAAACGAAAGACAGGCAAAACCGTTTTTTTGCCGAAAGAATTGCAACGGAGAGTTATTGTGTATTACTACAGTAAAAAGAAACTATGTGCGTTGTCTTTTCAACAAAGTGACGACGGTCATTGGCATTGTGCGAATTTCTTTTTTGCGTTGCTTTATTGTTGTTGTCTAAACGAACGAAAATAATATAATAATAACTGACATTCGATGGTTTAACTGTTACAAAGAAAGGAAGAGCAAAATTCATAAAGTATTTGAATTCTAGATACACATACCGAGTGGATCGTCATTTGCCAGTTTAGTCGTTCTTTTCTAACGACTGTCTTACAAGTGAACCGGGCAACGACAAAACGAATGAAAAAAAAATTAAATAACTGTTGCCATTCCTACTTTCACAGCACACATTTTTGTATGCCTGAATGAGTGACCATAATTTGTTGTTTTTAATAGAGGCGAAGGGAAAATAAAATATAATCAAAAGGAATAGCGCATAGCCGAACGAATGTTAAGCAATAGAAAAAGGAAAAAAGTGAATTAATGTCTGGCGGCGAACAGAATAGGCACACCACCAGAGGACTTTAATACATTTTCTTAGTTTCGTTAAATTTCCCAGCGCAAAAAATCTTTATGGAATCTGTGTTGCCACTTTTTTTTTTTCAACTCGATTTATTTATTATATTAACAGCGGAACTTTAAGGTCTGTGTACTTAGCATAGAAAGGGGTTCGTGATAAGTACCTTTTAGGTACAATAGATTGCAATACTGCAAACAATTTAAAAATAGGCATATCTTGCTGTGAACTGTACTTATTATAGATGAAGAAACATAGATCCCAGTTAGTTACCACATAAATATGTAAATTATGGTAGATCACAATAAGTGATACTAAACTTACATGCAATAGTGTTTCTGCTTGTTTCTGTTTATTTTAAAGCACAAGTGGGAAGAGCATGATGCGTGCCTGCAAAATAGAAAAACAAAAGGCAAAAATCAGACTATATAAACACGTATACTGAAATCAATGTAAGTATTTAGGTGTATATGGTAAAATACAAAAATCTTGTTGAAAAATATTCCTTGAGAAAGGTGGGATCAGTGATCGCTCGATAGTTCATGGACTTTTGTACCAGCTTTATCACGGTAACTTGCAGATACAAGTTAGCAACCGTCAGACAGAGTACACTAGGATATCATAATAAAACAAAATAGGTGGCGCCAAAAGCCGTTAAAGGACCAAGGTGTGACACATAACAAATCGTTTTTTTTTGTTTATTATAAATGAAAGGGACCTGCAGAACTGAGATGCATTTATTTGCCAGACTTTCGCGAGGTAAAACATACATCTCGAAATACAAGCTAGAAGACAAAGAATTGTAGAAAAATATGTTACCCTGGTGAAAAGATGAGTCCAGACCTTATATCAATTCGATTTATCACTTTCGTTCCGCCGGAATCATTACATTTTGTTAAGCAAACGAATAAAACCAAATAATCGGCCCTAGTGATTATAGGCTATAGCTTTTTTTCTATATAGGCTTTGGTCAAAATGCGGGCAGAGCCAGAGCGGACACTTTTTAAAATAGCTACTTAGCTATACGGCCCTAGCGAGGTATCCGTCGGAACGGAAAATTCTCCGATTTTAACGATTCGGATGATTTTTGCTTCGAGGTATTCTTCGGAACATCTATTCGGAATATTTCTCCGACATTTTGTAACGCATATCGGCGAATTACGTTGAAGTGCATTTTTTTTTCTATAATTTTTGACAGCTAGGTTCCGATGTCGGCGCAGTGGCTTAGTGGTAGTGTGTTGGGCTACTAAGCGAGGGGCTCAGGTTCGAATCCCGAGAGCGCCAAATTACATCTTAAGGTTTTTTTCCACTGCGCCACCTCTCGCGAACGTCTGACAAACATCCGAGAGTAAAACTGTCATGAATGAGCTTCTCAATTAGCCGTTTGGACTCGGCGTAAAATTGTAGATCCCTTCCATTCGTCCCAAAAATTGAAAACCCACACAAAGCGAATGGTTGCGAGAAGCTAGGCCTTGGGTCCCATAGACCTGTCGCGCCAAAATATTTATTTTTTTTATTTTTTAGATTCCGATATCCTCCGACAGAAATTGGTTGCAGAATTTGTTTACGATTTGGATTTGAGTTTCCGACAGAGTATGCGTTGCGGAGAATTTTCCGTTAAGACGGATACCTCGCTAGTGCCGTATAGCTAAGTAGCTATTTTAAAAAGTGTCCGCTCTGGCTCTGCCCGCATTTTGACCAAAGCCTATATAGAAAAAAAAAACAATAGCCTATAGATTCAGTATGCATTGTATGCCGCTTAAATGACTGGTAGGCATAGGTATCTACAAGATAGGATTGTAAAGGTACCAACTTAAATAAATTGTTTTACATTCAATAAAGAGGTTATTTTCAATTTAAAAAAAAAACGTTCAAGGTTTCCCTCTTGAAAAATGCTTGTTTCTGCTAAAGTTATTTTCCAATGTCAATTGACATATCTACATACGTAGTTATATACAATATATGCAGCTTTTTCGTTCAAGTATATTTGAAGAGGAACACATTTACTTATTTCAAGAAACTGCTAGTATTCAATCCCAAAGTTACCGAGAACGACATATGCTTCACGCACAAGTGGGTCGCCAGTTGACGGCAACTACCTGAGCATTTTCAATGAAATTACAAGGTGCCTGGTTAGATATATGTATATACCTCCATAATTTCACATGAGAAATCACAGCATGTGTGTAAAAGGATGTGTTATTTATGACACACTGACACGTTACTGCTACTTCGTCCTCATTGGAGCAAATGGCCAATTCAAGTAGATCACATAAAGTAAATTATCTAACCAGCATCAGGATACCCAATGCTTTCGAGTTTTTCACCTTCTTTCACCTGCTAAGGTAGGTATATTTCAGTAAGATGCAAGGTATACGCATATGTGTACTACCAGCTGCATTGTCGCGCTTACCAAACGATGTTTGAAAAACAATTAAAGTTTTTGTACAGCCAGCAGAGAAGGTGCGGAAATGCATTGGAATGAGTGGTCAAGCGGATGTTTGCTCCATTAAACAGCACTGTATTATTAGTAGTTCATTCATTGATATGCAATAAGAAATGTGACAGCAAAGCATCATCAAGTAGGTAATTAAATTAAATAAGTAGTAAATGAAGCCGCAGAACAATCCAATGAACTCATTGAATTGGTTTCTTCAGTTATGTCGTACGGAAACAACAACTTCGGTACTACCCAGTAGATTATATCAGTGTTGCCGTTTATAGTAATCAACCATTATTATTTAGTTTGTACCCAAAATAGATAATTTCTTCGAGCATCAGACGATGTAGCATTTTGTATTTACACATATTAGCGATTCAAAAGAATGGCTTTATCAAACGTTTCCTTGTAAGGCCACTTAAAACAACAAAAGAAAGCTTAGCAATGACCGTAATCTTTGCGGCATTCGGACATCCCCTCAACTTTCTAGGCTCTGCTATTACCAAAATGACATCGGCGCAGAAATCAAGTCTTGTTAATTGCTGTTTCTTTCTGATAAAAACTCCAAAAGTTGATACCCCTCCCGTAGGTTCTTTGGGATATTGTACAAAAGCCAAATCATACCGATTCTGCTTCGCTTCGTCGAAAACGGACGTATTCGGGAAGATGTGGGAGGACGATTTTATGGCTGACATTCGATCTTTTGTACCGATGGAGCGTGGAGAAGAACTATCTATAAAGCGACGTTGAAAAGCTACAAATTTAGCTGTAAAAATGGCAAGTGCACGTGAAGCATATGGTAAACAATGCTCCAGGCAAGCGAGTCTTTAGATCCACACCTGCGGGGCACCACAGCAGAGGAATACCAAACCTTAGATGGGGCACGCAACCTCTCGTTACTAACCACTGAGTTTAACAATTTTTTTAAAGTTTTTGCACCATTATATTGTATAATTTCCAATAAATTCGTTAGGAAATAGGTAGGCGTCTAGTTAAGATGACATGGCTCATCTCCAGAACAGTTGGTTCGCCAGCAGTATAATGAGTGTTATTGCAACCACAAACAAACCTGCCTACTTTCGTTGAGGCGATAATTTACGTATAAAGTAAGCAAGCTACTTGCGTGTGGAATAGCAAAACCGTCCTTAATTTAATTCTAAGGTCAAACCAATTGCAACAGCGGAAATGTTTGCCCAAAATACAACATGTCTAACTTTTATGTGGATCAATGATCAATATCGCTATCAATAAACTCCACTAAACCAATGCCGCTCTCCATTTTAGGCCCTTTCATGCAATTAATTTTGAAATAAATTTATTCGTTTCAGTTCCAGTTTCAGTCTACGAAAGGACAACGGGGAGTGGCTGGCCATTAACAAACAAGGGGATAGAATCGAACCCCTCAAAAAATGTTAGGTTTTTACCTGTTTCAAAAATATCCATTATGGTCATAAAGCGATCATGTTAAAGACAAAGCTAGAGTTCCCACTTCTTAGCTACTTCTTTTTTGTATCAAAGAAAATTTCTCTTCCTCTTTTAATCCACATTGGAGTTGGATTGGAGTTGGAGTAGAGCAACAATTTTTAACGAATTGAATGAGAGCGAGTGAGAAAACAACAAATTCCATGAGCACAAGAATTTTCATAAATAAAATGGAATTCTCAACACAAAATAACACACACTCACACTAGTTGGAATACCTACATTTTTTTTTTTGAAAGCCAGGCTTTTACTTTTTAATTGTATTGGAAATAAATAACTGATTAGACATTTAAAAAATTATTGAAACAAATCGTATGACTTTCCCATAATCGCTCTCACTGGCAACACTAGTTTCCCGAAGCAATGGTACAAAGCATTTTATTTTCTTGTTTTCTTCATTTATGAATTAACTCGCACAAGCAATCACTCATACACGCGCAACAGGAAGCAGTAGATGAGAAGAAATAATTTAAAAAAGGCACGAAAAAAAACAGCATAAGCCATAGAATTTTGGAGATTCGGAGCGTTTTTATTTAAAACAAAAATAAATTGTTTTAGCAACTCACTTTAGCATTTCGTTTAGACTAGGATAATTATTGTAACTGTAATTGCGCAGGACTTGGATTTTCTTCAGATATCACATTTTATTATAGAAATCACAACAGAATCACTTTCCCCTCCACGGCTGAATTAAAAAAAAAACTGAACGAATGGATTGAACACGAAATTTTATACGAAGCTACACTCTACACAGCAGCTGGTTTTGTCATTGTGATCGATTCCGTTAGAAAAGTAGAAACATGTTTCCGCAAAATTACCCCGCTAATCACAGAAAAATTATTGATTTTTTTTTCATTAATCAGCTAGAATTTGAATCACACTTTTTTTTTGGGGGGGGGGAGGTTCGATAAATTCACTATTTTTATTTTAATCGGAGTTTTGGACAGTTTTTATAATTTTTACTACACTTGAACACAACCGTATATCCGTACAACGCGGCTTCCAGTACACTACTGCTGTTTGTTTGAGAGGGTGTGAGCGAGACGGAATGTTTTGCGCGGTGACACGATACGCACGATATCCCACTATAATGATGATGCATCTGACATCTGAGTAGTGAGTACTATGTTAAATGCTGTTAAGGAGGAAGGAGAGCGATTAGAGTAGAGGAAATGAACAAGTGTTGCCGAAGAGGATATTTATGATACCTACCTATAGATTTTGTAAATGAAGTGGAAGACTGTGCCTTGATTTTGTGCGGTTTTTCCCGCAATGGCGCGGCGGTTGCGGAAAGGGTTCACGTATAGGCGGATTTTATAAATGTGTGCATGATGTCGAGAACTGACAGCTTCCAATATTTCCTGTTTTAATATCGCTTTGTTCCTGGAATTTCCAGGCCGGTTTTCCCTAACGCAAACTATTTAGGTAGCGAGAAGGATGTCGGTTGATGACAATGGTAAATTGTTAAAGAAAGCTTATGGTCATCACAACAATAGCTAAATTGTAGTTTTTGTTTTACGTATAGACGGTTAATTGATCATTTTCACACAAATTTTATTTTATAAATAAACAAAAAACAATCCAAATGTCATTTGATGCAATTCAGATCGTTCAGCAGATGAGCTATGCACCACTTTGAAACAGTAGATGCAATTCTTTTTCAAAAAGAAAACTTTTAAATGAAAACGTTCAAGCCTTAATGTTCATTTATAAATATATAAAACGAATTAAAGCATTGGTTGTAAATATATCAACTCATTTTTAGAACTAGTTTTTAAGATTTCATTTAATTTATTTCGTCAACATTTAACAGCCAATCCGCGTCGAGTAGATTCCTTTGATGCACATTGCTGGTAATGTGAACTACCTGAACGCAATCAAAGCCAGTGGCTCACTCACACATTCAAATCCGATTCGGAACGTTCCCTAGCGCAATTGCGGCAAAAACCGCACATAATCAAGGCACTGATTTTTAGAAATCATTCCGATTACTTATTGGACGTTTTATACTAATAATTGTAAAATACTGCATAGTCTTCCGATTAACAAGAGGTCTATCCCTATCCCCCAGCAAAACAACAAATAACTGTGTCCACACTTGCCCTCAACTGACAAGCATTCAAGAATATCCTCAGAAAGCATTCCGTTTCTGTAACTGCCTGGCTAGAAACATACAATTAAATAACTCGAAGAAGAGAGAAAATATATTGAACAAATTCTGAATCTGAGAGTTGCTTTATAATTTGGCTCTACAAAAATAGCCAGTTACTTTCTCTAATACGCTTTTTAGTAAAACGGGCACACTATGAAGAGTTGAACAAATCGTATTTGCAAGTTGCAACTTGCAACAGATACAGAATGTTCTTCACTCTTTTTCATTAAAAGCGTTCGCCTTCCCTCATTTTCAATAGTAACTTAAAAATGTTGTAGAGTAGGTTGACCGAGTAGGTATGCGGGATTCTTACAACTAGACGCCAAACGCCATAGGTACCTACTATAGTTATGGGTACAGTACAGCCTGGAGAAAATGAATAACTTGCTGACAATGGCTACGAATTCAAATCCGGCTACTAGGCAGCACCTAAGTGCATGCAACGGATATATTTACAAAATTGCGACCTCTATTACGCACTAGGATAAACAGTCAGTACATAAACCCTATGGTGTAAGAGAGAATTTTAGAGCTTAGGAACAGTGGAATGTTCCATACGGACTAGGTCGTAAAACAAATGTCGTCACACAGTTTGATGAAACATTTTATCTTATACAAGTATAAACAAAAAGCAAGCGTTTTCATTATTGTGGTATAATTAAAAGAAATATTCCTGAATTTTCGGAAACGCTTAAACAATTCAATCGTTGACATGCAATAAGGAAATACTTCTGGAACCCTATCGAAACATCAAATAGTAAATTAACAAGAGATTGAGGCAGAGTACGATAGCTAAGGCGGGGGAAATGACGGATTTTTATATATTTAACATCTTTTGAAGTTTGAGATGCCGCTAGTCACCTAGGCGACAGTGGAACGCGGCGTTAGAAAATGCACGACATTTTATTTAGAGATTACTTTATTTTCCCTATGTATAAATTTATTCTAGCAGATGTCGCATCGAAAAGTGCCCAGGAAGTAAAAAAATACATTCAAAATCAGCTAATACACTAACCACACGCTCCACAGTGCATCTGTACAACCAAATTCACCAATCACTTGTATTCTGAAAACTGCCATCTATGACAAAATAATTTGATAGTAGCATAGACACTCACTTTAAAATGATTCAACCTGGAATTAATTTTGATTTAGTAAATGCAATAAAGACAACAACATTAAATTTAAAAGTGGAAGAAAAGTTTTGTAGCCTTTGCTTTGATGAAATAGATACCTATAAAAAAAGAATTAGTGTACCTACAATGAAAATTTAGATTCGTTTCGTTGGGTTCGTAGATAATGGTGAAAAAAGGTCGTGCACATTAGATAATAAAGCTTGTTTTTTTATGCTAAGAGGTTTGTTTGCAAACTGGAAACAACCAATTTGCTATTATTTATCTAGTAATGCGCTGAAGGGGTTCGAGTTGGAAAAAATTTGAACAACTTTGATTGTGTCTTTGTCTATAACAATTATTGCAATTGTTGCAGATCAAGGCTCTAACAATAGAAACTGCTTTACTAGATTAGGAATAAATGCAGAACAACCATATTTTACTTTGAATGGCACAAAGTATTTGCAATTTTCGATTAAGCATAATATTCTTCATCATGACCTATCCCAATAAATATCGGAATATACACACATAGCTACCTAATTATTTCACATTTCCATAGACACATTTTTTCCATATTCCTTCATAAGATACTGCATCCCCATCGTGATGAACTCATGAGTATTGTCACGCTAAAAGTACGCTAGCCCTACCACACACACCATACAACTACATAGCTATATGCAATACGCTATATCATGCAAAAAGTACTCGATCCCTTTCCATCATCGATTTCATTTGCTATTTTTCATCCTCCATTCTCTGCAGCATGTTTGTGTATCTTGCTAATACCATAGATACAAATATGGAAACATGCAAACATAAAAAAGGTTTGCAAGTTGACCAACTGCATTGCGGCGCCATCTATTAGGAGTAAAATTGTGAGGTATACGCTGTTTCAGGTTAGTATGAAATGCACCATCTAGTAATATGTGTATATGATAGTAGCTACTTGTGCGAACATGCCATTTGTAAATATAATTTTCACGTATGAAAGAAAATTTCTATGCACCTATGTGATTAAATTGTCATCAGGTATGATGACATGTAAATTCAGTATGCAATTACCCAACCCTTTATGAACATCCATACTCATAGTCGTTTATGTCTATACGACAAGGGGTACTCAACAATTTGCAAATAATTTTTGTAATTACACACTCTTGAATTGCAACTAGGTAGGTAGGTAGTTGGTAATTGTAAGATATGAAACGAATTGACAGCGTAGCCCGACAGCCGATTGGCTTGGAAAGCTCTTCTAATTAATGCTTGTGGGTAAAAGCTTATTTTCTATTGCATAGGTAGAATATCGTGAAAACCTGAACGAAATATTTACCGATATGGTGGCGATGAGCGAAAAAAAAACAAAAATTCTTGAAGGGGTTCCGAAGAAATGTAAATAAGTCGTTAATACGACGACAACAGTAATGGTTCGGGTAAAATTAAGTAGGTACTTATTAGGCAATTATTGCTTCAATGTCGTTGATAAGCACTTTTAATTGACATCGAACTAGGTACCTAAATTAAAAAAAATATAATGCAAAGGCCTTGTACATATATGATCACAAAGGACTTCTCTGAAGCACATTGCATTTCTAAAGAGTTACTTAAACGAAATTCCGTGATTTTGTCTCCACTGTTGCATCTTTTCATAAAAGTTGCTCGATAAGGGCATATAATCCGATTCAACGAACCGACTCCCGACTCTGTGTGGCAGTAAACACTGCAACAACGACCGTTAATAGGCAACGGTAAACCAAAACAAATCCGCGACACCCCACTTTAATCATCTGTCAGAGAGTGACTTCACTACCATCCCCCACAATATAAACATCTTGAATATGGAGACAAACTGTACAATGTTCCACCTACTCTAGCCTAGGCCCTTTGTTTTTAGAGTTCTGTATACTTTCACAGCGAAGAAATGCATTATTCTAACTGAATTGCCATTTATTCTCTGACTGCCATGCTATTGACAGTGAACGGTGATACTATGTCATTAACTTGTTATCGAATAAACGCATAGAACTTCTCTCCATGGATGGTTGACTGGCGCGTCACTGAACAATAATACCAGAGAAACAAAAAAAAAATAACATGCGAAACAAACAAAAAAAACCTGCGCCCACCAAAGCGCGAAATGAAAAAATAATGGAAAGCAGCAGAAAAGTATAAATAATTATTATTTCTCATTCAAATTGGACTAATGATACCCTTTCCGCTTATTACCTGTGCAAAATGACACAGAAGACCTAAAACACGGAGAAGGGTTGATAAGTGTAGTTAGATTTTAGACAATCATGTGTACCTATGATGCACCGCTGTGTGCATTTTATTATTATATGTGCAATTGAAAACCGCACTATGGGGCGGGCAGTCAAGTTACGCCTAATTACAAACTTTCTGCGCTCTTATATGATCGGTATAAGTTCTGTGTCACACTCCCAAGTGAAGACTGAGGTTCTGGTAAATGAAGTGAGGATAGCAATAAAAACAGGCTATGCTGACCCGAACGAAAAATTCTTCGTGTGATCTTTGGTCCCATTTGCGTTGATGGGATTTGGAGAAGGAGATATAACAGCGAACTCTACGAGCTGTACAGCGACATCGACCTTGTCAGAAAAGTGCGGATCAGCCGTCTGAGATGGCTAGGACATGTAGAGCGTATGGACAACAGTGCTCCGGCCCGAAGAGTCTTCGACTCCAACCCAGAGGGACAACGCAGCAGAGGAAGACCTCGCCTAAGGTGGCGCGCACAAGTGGAAGGGGACCTCAACCAACTTGGAGTGCGCAACTGGAGGCAGTTAGCCAAAGACCGAGCTAACTGGAGAGGCGTACTGGTTGATAGTGTTCCTTAAACATCGATAGTCTATCGATACTATCGATAGTTTTTTACTATCGATACTATCGATGGTTCAAAAAAACTATCGATACTATCGAAACGCATTAATGAGCACATATTATAAAACATTTCTGGATCACAGCTGCTTCGGTATGTTAATATTTTGCAGTGTCTAGACATCGGTCTCGTCTAGATAGTAATCGACTGCATCTGGTTTATGATGCTACAATAAAAAATTAACCTATAACAATAAAACTTTGGAAAAAGGGAGGTATGTAGATTAGACAAATGATTATTATCTGCAACCTATTTACTGCAAATTGCGTTTGTGGCCGCTGGTGAAAGTAAATACATGTGCATTTCAGGAACGCGGAACGAGTGTTCTCTAAAGCAGGTGATATTATGTAAAAAAAAGAAATAGGCTTTAGGAGAAGAATTTAAATACCCTTTTATTCATTAAATATAACCTAAATATTTTTTATACACTTTTCTTCGAATAATAAGAAATATGTTCTTTTTTTATTGAAAAATTATGGACAAATTTACAACCCCATCTTCAGAAAATCGCATATATATAAAACTATCGATAGTATCGATAGTTTTTTCCGAAACTATCGATACTATCGAAACAATTTAACTATCGATGTTTAAGGAACACTACTGGTTGAGGCCCAGGTCCACCCCGGACTGTAGCGCCACCTAAGTAAGTAAGTAAGTATGCTGACCCGCCTAGCTATTCAAAGCAGCGCTGATAAAGTGCAACTTATTTCGAAGATTTAATCAGATGGAAGTATACTCGATACTCACCACCTTTTAATTAATTTTAGGCCGCGTACGACAGTAGTTATAGAGACGACCTATACAAAGCCATGTCTGGTCTCATATCCCCACAAAACTCGTCGGCTGATACCAACCTCAAAAAAGTTTTCGATGTCAAAAAGATTCCGACAAGGTGATGCGCTATCATGCGATTTCTTCAACATAATACTTGAAAAATTTGTAAGAAAGTGAGAAGTCAACTGGAGTGGTAGGTACAATTAATGTCAAGTCTATGCAATTGCTAGCATACGCTGACGCAGTGAGCCGTCACTGGTGCGTTTGCTAGTATTAAAGCTGAGGCGGTAAAAATGGGATTGGCAGCTAATGAGGCAAAAACTGAGTACTTGTTATCAAAAAAAAGGGACAGACAACATTGATGTATTGGACAAAACGTTACAGTAGATAGCTACAACTAGTTAAAATCTACCCATTGGACGGCTAAGATGGCTAGCACATTTAGAACGAATGGACAACAACGCTCCGGCCCGCAGAGTGACGACACAGTCAAGGAAGAACTCGCCTTAGGTGGTGCGCACTTGGAATTTAAGAATATATATATTCTCCACTTCACGCCATTTCAGATGACAGATGTCAATGTCAACTAACAGACACTTAATATTAAGGCAGCAGAATTATTGATTTGTTGCAATTTCATGGAATGCAAAGCTGACAAAGCTTTATGCAGCTTGCTTAAGCTCTAGGAGTATAAAAAGTACAACTTTCTGTAAAATAAAACACAAAAAATGTGCTTTCTATGGACATCTTTTTTCAAATTGATTCGCAAATGCGTAGGATGCCCTCCAGCATCTTTCCTATACCTCCTACATTTAATAAAAAAAATAAGGTATCCTTGTTGGTGGTATCATTTAACACTTTCCCGAGGCAACAGCTTAACGACTTTTGTATTTGTTTTTGTATCAGCATTTGACTGCTCCTTTGCCCTCGATTGATAGGTATTATTATTAAATCACGTCAATTGCACACAAATTCAAGATAGGTATAAATCATATAAACATTTCCTGGTCCGGTGGAGGGTCGAAAACTATTTGCTCATCTGCTACCGGTTCTAGGGTTAAAGACATGAACATTAGGTACAAATATTAATTAGCCTCAGCCGAATAGAAAGACAAATACTACACGTACAGTTGCTGCCATTAAAAGCACAACAGAACAATAAAAATCCCGACAACTAAATATGAAATATTAGCAATTAACCGTAGAACTCACGTTCGCAACAAATAATTCGCAAGGACACGCCAGTGGCATGCTGTCGTCCTCTATGAAATTAGACAGTTAATTTCACTTAAACTCCACCACCCAGTAGACAATTACTGGGAGAAATCACGTTCGGAAAGTGTCGTGCTAATTCCCAGACTTGTTTCGTCTCACTTTAGGATACTGGCATATAGATATGTGTGACTTGATTTTAATTGCTTTCTTTTGCGGTAATATTTCATTCGCAGTCATATTTGCCTTCAAGCCCTCGGACATATGGTAACAAACAATTTCATGGTATGAATTTGATTTAGTGAATTGGTTTAAGCAATCACTGTTAAGGTGAACAAAATGAGGGGAATATGCAATTTGTTCCTAGGTAGGTAGGTAGGTAGGTACCTACTTACCGTACCAAATAAATGCAAAATCCATGTAGGTTAACTTACAGTCGTTGCTTAGGGCCGGGGGAGAATAAATGCTACCAAATAGCATCACACCTACCATAATTTTTCCTGACTGTTAGGTAAAAGTTTTTTTTTTAGTTAACAAAAGCTACAGCTCGTTCGGCATGAAGGTATATCTAGGGAAGTAGTAGGTACCTAACTTATACCTATTTTGAAATGAGATCTTTTTTGCTGAGCTTTTTATGCTGAAATTTTATCTCCTGCAAATTTAACTAATTCTGTAAAGCAATATCCTTCTACGCCTATAGGCGGTTGCCTTACCTACCTGCTCAACTAAAAATGAATAAAATGCCTACAACATAACCACAGCTGCCAACTATACCACTGGCTCCCTGTAGTCTCATTCTTCGCTTAAAGGGAGGCAATAGATGAGTAGACACATGTTACATGTAAACATACTTTCTTGTGATCATCATTGCACTTATATTTTCACCGTATAACCAAAACAACGCAACCACATCAATTGCAGAATTGCAGCAGCACCAATTCTATTTCTCTTCCTTGCCATCATTACTCTTTCGAACAAATTCTCTTGCCACCAACACAATCGCAAATACAAGCTAGACTCACAACATTCTCTTTTCCAGTCTCTCTCTCTTCTGCTCTTATACGCTGATGGGCTCTCTGTTTAACTTAAAATAAATTCCTAAAGTTTTAAGAGAAGAGTTGCCCTGTGTCGTGTTTGTGTCGTCGACTCGTCGACATCCGCCGATGATGAGCATTTGATCCATCCATCTACACATTCCACACTCCCCAATCTCAGTCATACAGTGCACACTACCATTTCTTGTTTGCTAATACAAAAAGAAAAAAAAAGTAAAATGCTGATATATCCAAAATGTGCGCCAGTATTGGTGGTGCCAGCAATTGGCTGCTTCTATAGCTATCTCCCTCTCGAGTGGAGCCCCCACTCCAAGTCGCCAAACACCAACACCATCAGAGTCCCCATTTTGTTACATTCTGGGCGCATAGTGTGTGAATTAATTAATACACCAGAATAGCAGCAGTTATTAAAGAGATGAGCAGACAGCAAACGCTGCTGCTGCTGCTATGCTATTATTGGAGCACAATTCTGTGCCTTCCATCTCTCTCCCACACGCCCCAAATAGGTATGGGATTGCGATTAGTTAACACACAGAGCACGGCCACAGCTCTGTGTTAGCTACCGACGGCAAATGAACGAATGAGTTAGTAGTTGACTGGTAACTCGCACCCTCATTAGCCACATGATGCCAAGTTGGCTGTGCGCCCCTTTCACGGAATTACGCTGCTGCTGCGTCTGCCTGCCCTTATGTTGATGGTGGTGCTGGTGCTTGCTACTGCTTGCTAATGATGCTGGCACTGGCAATGGGGAGATGGAGCACAATACACAGGCACGGGCACAGGCATAGCACAGCTTAGCTCACCACAACATTGTGTGGTGGTGGAGTGCGCGCTAAAACAAAAGCAAACGGGGGAAAAAGAAAGCGACAAATTTTAAGCATCGCTGATTGGCCCTCGCGCTTATAATCGTAAGAAGCGATTGGTTGTCGAACAAAAGGAGAGAGAACAGCTAAGTGTAGCAGACGTAGTCCCTAAATGTCACAAGGAAAGCTGTAAAAGGAGAAACGGAACCTGTATATGAAGTATGAAGCCGAACCATCACCAGGCGCATGAAGGCGGATGATGATGATGATGATGGTTTGTCGAAGATGCACACTAGCAGCAGCAGCAGTGGTGTGGTGGCAGAAAGGAACCCCCAGTCCCCCACCAAGGACCGACACAATCTGCTCTGCTGCGGTGTGAATGAGTATATCGTAGAGAAGAGCGAAGAGCCATCATGAAATAGAGCGAATATGTAGGTAATTGCCAGTGGAATTACAATTTCACTCTACTCTACTACGCTAGGAAAGATGAAGAAGAGCAAGCACACGAGACGCGAGACTGCTGCTTTGTGTGTAAATAAATGGTGTTGATTATTACATGTACTCGGGTGCAGTGGGGGTGGACGCTGGTGTTAGTTTGGAGAGTACCTACAGGCACTGTAGTGTGATAGTTGCTTTAATGTGTTGTTGGCACAACTTTGGCAGTTAGCCGCCGAAAACGACGACGAAAAAGGCGATTGATACAACGAATGTGTGTCGATGGTTTTTTTTGTCGGCATCAGCATCATCCACCACAAGGACTAAGTACGAGACGGCAAACGACGACGAAGACGACAACGACGACGATTCTGGATACCTGCAAAAATGTGAATGCAAATTTTTATTTGCGGGAGTAGAGGTGGAACTATGGGAGCATTACAAGTGCGAAAGGATTGGCAATCGTTGTCGTTGCAGGATGACTCCGCCTATTTATGAGCGTTCGTCGCTCTCTTTTTTTCGCTTTAATTTAGGTATACCTACCCACAAAAAAAATTGTAATGACAGCAAAATGTTTGGTTGCATTTCAACAATTGAGAGACGGACAACTTACATACCTATATTTAACACAGTTTATCGCGTCAGACAAATGCACCTATTGGGTACCAAAATAATAGGCTACCTACTTGAATTATTACCTACCTTTTAATTTTTTACACCCGTCGTAGTGCGCTAGTGGAACAATTTGTATGCGTCTTTAAAGGCAAAGATAATCTGAATCTTTCTGAATTACAGCTCGCATAAACCACTCAATTAACCTCATTTAATTCTAAACAGTTTACTTGTTTTGATGCCAACTACCTACCTAACAGTATGAAAGGAAAACCACCACTTTCACAAAAAGTCCAGACAGCATACGGCAGTAAAAAAGCAATCAATCGAAATGCAAATTCATTTCCGTTTCTGAATTAGAATCCCCCATCTAATAATCCTAGCATTTATAATAAAACCAATATTCAGCACCGAAGAAATAAATACCAAAATATGTTTGGCCAACATTTTCTTAAACTGCGCGTCACGGCCAATTAATTTCCCGGACAACATATAAAAATATAGCAATAAACAAAGAAATACCTACATTTGTTTGAAATGACTTACCATATCAACAACCTTGAAATTTCCCTTCCAGAAGGTCACTCTGTCAATCAATCAGCCGGCGCGTATAGACAAAAAAACCCAAACCGTAACATCAACTTTATACCGGGCAGGATGCGGCTATTAGACGATCGCGTCCACAAATCGCAAACTCCTTGTCTTTTTTCCATGATTCTCCCAAACACAGGAACAAAATTAATCGGCTACTCGCGCGCGCAAAGGGTCACAAAATTTGAATTCTTATCTTCGATCTGCTGTGTAGAATTGCTGTCCAACATGATGATTGTTGTTGGTCGTCGTCTATCGGAACCTATCATCATTTGAAGAGGTAATAAAAAAGACCAAAATCGTTAAAAAAAAGGACAAGAAATAAGCAGATGGAAATAAATTTAAATTTAAATAAGAAAGCTGAGTTCAATCGATGCCAGAGAATGTAATAGAAATTCCCTACAAAGGACAAACCAACAGATCAACTCCACGAAATTCAATTTGGTGAATATTACCTAATAGCGCATTTTGGTATATGAAGGCTTTTAAGTTTTGCACATATTGCCAACTCATCCATGGACACTTTATCTACTTTGAAATTTGACATTTACGACAGCGTGTTAGCAATTGTCATGTTGTGTGTTGTATGGCTCGCTTAAAGCTCTTTACGGTTCTAGATGAAGATCCTACCTACTTAATTGTTTTAAAATTCTTTGATTTTTTTCATCATCATACAACTATGTCCAGCTCTGTTATTATATCGAGGGAGAATAAGGGCTCGAATACCATTTCCTAAAATGAACTAAGTGGTCATGGCCATTTCGAAGCTAAAGCTCGCTTTATTTTTCAAAAAAAGAAATGTGTAAACATTCTACTACATTACAGTAAGCCTTCAGACTTTCAGCCGCCATTGGTTCCTGCTGAACAAAAAGGCCTGACACACCTAGTTTGATTTTGAAAAGCTACCATTTACTATAGCCGATCTTGCAAAACCCACAGATGAAATATTTTACGTTTATTTTCGAGGTTTCCATAGACCATTTTCAAAGTTAATTTTATCAAACGTGTAAGTCTTGCTTAATCTGTCTCAATTGTAGCAAAAAGCTATTGAACTTCAATACTGAATTTAAAAATGTGTTCCACTTCCCGTGCGGTAGACTTTAAAGCCAAAATATATTCCCCTCGACAATTCAAATAAATTTGACTAAATGGAAAACCACTCGCAAAACTATATCTTCCCGATATAGTTAATTGAAAATTATTCAACCCTTTCGTGTTCAAGAGCTGGAAATTAAATGACTTAATGCTGCTTCCACTGGGCCAACTGGTGCTCGAAAGGAATTTTTCTATTCGGTCAGCCAGTCCCCCAACAAATTAGCAAAAACGAACTTTCTTCTTAGTTCGTCCGGAATTCAGTTTCCCGTGCTTTGATGTTCCACAACTAACGCAAAGGAGCTAGGTCACATCTTCAAACGAAGCGGTTGCCGAATAGATTTCAGGGTAATTTTCCTCTGGCCAGAAGAGTGTTGAATAGTTCAATGGTTGTGCGATTATATTGAAATGTTATGTGGATTGGCGACTAATTTGCGTGTAATTGTAAAGCGATCCTTTAAAACGAGAAATTCTTCAAATTCGCACACACAAAGTAAATAATGATTTCTTTCCAAGTTGTGTGTACTGAGCAGAAAGAATCCGTACATACACATACACATACGTATATCGATAGGTATGTTAAGTTTATCATATAAAAAATAAAAAATAAAAAAATACAGGAAGACGGGGAACAATGAAACAGACGAACAAAAAAAATTGTTTTTGCATACGTGATACTGGCCCCCCACCTCACGCCAACGCTCCATGCCACCGCTAAGTCTTTGCATCTCACCCACACAAGAAATATTATACGGAACGAAGAGATCAGAGGAGAACCTCCATAAATCACTCGCTGCTGCAGAAATCGTTACACATATATTTTTTGGGGGAGTTTGGGGAGAAGCAGGCACATATGCAGCACACGCGCCTTTCGAGGATTTTTTTTTTAGTTTTGGGTCCTTTTGGTCCTTGCGCTGCTGCTGTTGCTATTGCTGGTGCAGTTTCCCCAGTATGGGCTCTAGCTTTTCCCACCCTAATTTCCATGTACAATGTTGGATTTTTTTGCCGTTTTTTTCGCTTCTTATAATCCTACTCTTTGTGTAGCTGGGTAGGAAGGATTTCTTTCTTTTCTTTTTTTTTATTATTTTCTTTTGTTTAATTTTCCTTTTTCTTACATGTGTGTATAGTGTAGAGAGAGGGTGGAGTTGGTAAAAATTTATATTATGTGATTCATTTTAAATTGAAAATTGTTCTTTTTTCCCGCTAGGATATGGGGGTGCTACAAAGGGATTGTTTGCAAGCGAATAGTTGCAATCAACGCCTCGTGTACAGCTAAATTTCAGTGCTTTGAGATCCATTTTATAACCCAGGCATATAAGAAAGCTTCATAATAGCATTGAATTAGTTCTTTGGCTGTATATAGACATTAGTATAGATCAACAACAACGAAAACAAAAACCCAGGCTAACCTTAATAGTTTAAAAGGCCGGTTAGATTTAGCTGAGTGTGACATCTT
The DNA here is from genome assembly GCA_936431705.1 of Cheilosia pagana. Taxonomy (NCBI): domain Eukaryota; kingdom Metazoa; phylum Arthropoda; class Insecta; order Diptera; family Syrphidae; genus Cheilosia; species Cheilosia pagana. Next base: position 5,766,977 of record OW386171.1, read on the forward strand.
GGTATTTATGGAGGATTTTTAACAACCCTATAAGAATATCATTGAAAAAAAAAACAACTACAAATTGTTTAAGAAAAACAGGGAAAGAAGTCTTATGATATCCGGTGTTGAAAATAGCGGATTCAGAAGACACCACGTCGAGTGACAGCTGTTTTCTACAAATATCCTAAATGCGAAATTATGGGAATTTAAAAAATAAGCGGAAAAAGGGAAAATACGTAAACAACCCTACAATTTTGCAGATTCGTAGCTTTTGAATGTCAAGTGCAAGCTTTCTTTCTTTCTTTTCAGAAGACCTACGTACATATCATCAAGTCATTTCGTTGGGTATATTACTGCAGTGTTTTTAAGACTGAGATCTACGCAATTAAAAAAGCTAAAGAGCCGTATAAAAAACAACCACATCGCTTTGCTTTTTAAAAAGACCTTCAGCTTCAGCAAAAGCCGTTAACTTTAGTTAAGTTTAGTTTACCTTAACAAGAAGAGAAACATATTCTCGTAATGAACGCACAAAGAGTAGGTAGGTACCGATCGTGCTTCTGGTTGCGCTCCCTATCAACAAATTTCGATCAATGATTAATGTAAAATATCACCCATTCAGACACAAAATAAAAAAAACGAACCAAGAAAAAACTATAAGGGTCAATTCTTGACGAAATGCATATACAGTATGGATGATGACGATGATGATTACCAACAATGTTATAGAGCCGACGAATATCAACTTCTCTGTTGCACAAGCAGCAGCACCATCATCAGCATCATCATGATCGTCTTCGTTGGACCCAACAACGCTTTTACCATTTTCAGAGGAGATACCAAAAATGTCGTGGAATTGAATTAATGACATAAATTATTGCTTTTGTCTCAAATTCACGTACATATTGTCAACTTATCTATCTTTATACACACATGCATAGCGTATAAAAGGAATCTTTTCAATCTACAAACGATTAAAGATTCATTCACATTGATCTTTGTTCTTCGCAGCGTGAAGAGAAACAAAAACATATCATATACTGATACAACCGAGAGAGCGAGAGGGTCATCATTTCTTCGTCTCTGTAGCTTGTCCTTCGATTTTTTAAGTTTAAATCTCAGTTGATTTAGTTTACATTTTTAATTTTGCGTGGATCGAACTTGATCAAGAAGGAATCCAACAAATGTTAGCGTGTGTATGTTTCTGATTTTGTATTTAATTTTATTTGTTTTCCTGTAAGGGATAGATTATACGATGCATTATTTGAAAATCAAGGACTAAAAGGACATCAAAATAAGAGCCTCGGCTTAATCAGAAAAATAATGCAATGACCGTGCACATGAAATATTAGAGAACCATCAAAGGACATTATGTGGTTGCATTTCAAAAATACACTCGCGAGGTCACTGCTGACCAGGACATATAGGTATGCGGAACTAAGAAACAGAAAACTTATATCCCGTTCTAAATGAGGTGTTAATTGAGTTCACTGTGTTTATTCAATAGTGTTCCATAAACTAACGCCCAAAACGAGAAATCACCCATCCGCAAACGAGCGCCATCTAATAACGTGCACCCACCCTCCACACTCGACTAATATTGCGCTCCATTACAATGGGAAGAGATAATGCACTTAAAAAAAACACAGGCGTTGCATCATATGCAGTGCTAACATAGGTACCAGTCAACACCACCATAAAAAGTAGGTATAGGTATAACTAAATGGACACTTCAGAAAGGCTAAAATTGTCAACTGTCAACGTTTCTAGTGTCGCTGTCATGATGGTGTTACTCAACCAATTCCACTGTAGAACGTTCTATTTATTAACAAATAATTTGCCTAATTCAAGTGGAAACTGTTGATTATTTGATTGTTTGCATACGTCAGTGAACCGTGCATGATGCTCGTACACGTTTAAGATGAGCGATCTTGATGACCAGCCTCTTAAGATAGAGCATTCCAAGAATGTGTAAACAAAAAAACAACAACTCAACTTTACGCTCGCATTTATGAATGAAATACCAGATTACACGAAAAATATATATACCTTCCTATACAAGGAACGAAGAAAAAAAAAAAAACCAAACCAAGAATGAATGAAAATGTGCTCCACCAGATGATGGTGGTGATAATGATCATCGTCGTACTTATCATATTAAATGTTAACTTTTGTATCGTTTCTGTATATCTCCGGTCCCCGAGGAGCTTTATTTATTTTTATTATGGTCTGACATTAAATTAAATGAATAAATTACAATTTCTGGGTGTGTTCCGATATACAGAAACAGATACACACGGCAGAAAGTTACGCTCTCTTTGCTTTAGAAAAAGATTCATGGTGGTAATTAACAGAAAGGGAAATAAGAAAAAAGAAAAAAAAACATTCAATCCAATGAAAAGGAGCACTTAATATTTTATGATAGACGATTATTAATTGTGGAGAAATACTGCATTCGACAGCAGCAAGAGAAATACGAAGGCGCGATCGTCTTTGTTGGCTGGCATCACAGACACAGCACCAGGGAATTCTCTTTTCGAAAGACGCACCGCGATTGCTGCGCGGAATTTTGAACAGTGTTCCTGCATATTGCCTCCACCCACAGAGAACAGAGATAAGTGTTTGATCGCACTTCAGTGTTCAGTGTCCCCGGACCGGATGATTCGGATGCATAACAGGTACACAATATACACATACCCTGTATCGAGTACGACTAGGTACGATTATGTTGAGCAGAGGTATGAATATGTGTCCCTTGAAAACATACTGTGAATTCTTACCAATTAGAGAGTTTAATAAATCACCTGCGCGCGGTGTCTGCGTTGATTATGGATAATTTGGGACGGTAAAGTTATGCAAATAATGGGTTGGAAACATTGCTCAATGTGGTCCTTATTTAGTCAGGACCAAGCACAAATGTCAAGACGTTATACACAATGTTAACACAATGCATGTACAAAGCCTATGTCCAGAATCAATTAAGTTATCGCAAACCCTTAGAGAAGGTTGCGCAAAACTATACAAATTATACTTTTACAATTGGTTTTTATCCGTGTATTTATTTTGACGGTCTCCAATTTGGAATAAATAGTTCATATTTAAGGGATCACCATCCGTTGCCCCGAAACAATTCTTAAAACCCTGCCATAATAATGTTCGGCGACCTAACCAAATTTGCATACATTGCCGGGTAATGCATATTTGGATAATAGAATGTCACACTAATCCTTATCAGACTCGCCAATGTGTGGGGTTAACGAATAGTGATTTGATGTTAAATTTCCCGTGGGATGTATGCGAACAGACACACAGAAATATTCAAAAAAAAGCCTTCAAGTCTAAATTAACACGCTAACACCAACAAAGTCCACCACGATGGCCATTGAGTACAACGGCCTGGCCTATACTGCATTTCTACATCTCTCTGGAATGGGAATCTGTGTCCTGTGTCTCTATGGGGTTGCGGACGATGACGACGACGACGACAGAATGCACAACGCACAGCACTAGTAGGTACCTACTCTGGAAACAACCTTTGCACGTGACCATGATGCTCGATGTTTCCTCTTGTTATCGGGCTCGCTGGCTTGTTGGGCGGTAAGCAAAATTGTACCCTCGCTCTAGGTCGAAAGCATCAAGTTCTAAGCCGCTATACGTATGACACAACACATACCTACGAATTAAATTTGTTCCTGGAAATGATTTTGCAATTAAAATTCCCAGTTTCGTTGCGTTACGTTTTATTATTATTTTTTATTTCACTTATTTAAATTTATGGATTGAACGTGGGCCGAACACGTTCATATTCCACTTGGAGCAGCGGACAGATTCTTGGTCGCAAACGCAAATATGTTGCATTGTATTGCAAACGCACTACATGCACATATACATGTACCTATACTGCGATATGGCTCAGTGTATAAGTGCTGTTGGGCCTTGTGTTCCTTTCATATGCGCGAGATGTTATCCATTACCCTACGTACTTTGGGTTTTCTTATGCAAATTTCGCCTGACTTGACGTATTTACTATGGGCATAATGAATGTTTCGAGATGAGTAGTATTATTCGTGTATTTTTTGTTTTTCTTCTTTTTTTTCCATCATTTTGTTTTGTTTCTCCTTGTGTTGCTTGTTTGTTAAGTGAGTAGTTTATGCGAGGTTTTTGGCACTCGGGTACATACTATACGGTCGTTATAAGGTTTTGTCTTTGTGGCTGGTCAATATTGACTTGCTTTGGATATGTTTCGATGCTTTTGGTATTTTGGCTGTGTGGTTCTTGTACACCATCGGGGGATGTATTAAGCTAGGTCAGAACATCGATTACAATATAATAACACACATGAGGACATATTCCCAGATTGGTGATCGGTAAGTGGGACCTCAAGAATCTTGCCATGACTATACTCGATTAAGTTGCGTGAGTTTTTTTCTGAAGATAGCCAAGCTACGAGAGCCCAAAGAGAGGACGTAATAGCTTTTACATAGCGGACTGTATGACGGCCGAGTTCCTATTACTAGTATAAGTACTATTCTGCAATGTCCGGATCAGTATAAGAATTCCTTTATAAACGAAAATCATCCCTTTACTTTGGTGCAACAAAAATGCAAGCAAATCCGTTTCCCTGATCACTCTCACTCCCACCTTACCGAAAATGGAACGAATCGTTACAAAAACATTCACATACTATTTGCGAAAGATCCACTATCCACTTATAACCAAAACTGATCAAATTATGTGTTGATTCAATAATTTAATGATTGACCTTTCAAAGCCGATCTTCTACAACCAATATCGTTCATTCATAAAAATGCTGCTCAAATGTAAAAGAAAAAAAAAACACAACAAGCCAGTCCCAAAACGACAAAAAAAATACACACAGAGAATTAATTATAGATTAAAGTAAACACCAGGTTGACACGGTCGTTTTATAGTTGTGACGGAAGAAAAATCCAGCGAGAATAAATTAGTAAATAAAATTAAGAACCCATCAGCCGAAGGTGTCATTAACATTAGGTATACAACAAAGAAAAAACCTGGCTTGGATGTGATTGCTGGGAGAGCGAAATAATATATGATAATGAATGTGATGCTTTATTTGTAACAACACTATATGGCCTTAAGGTGACACACAACACACTCAATATGTGGTCCTTGGACATTAGAACACACAACACAAACAAATAAACAATGATCTTCTTTTTTCTGTCCACTATTCTCTCCTTTATTTTTGTTTCTTAATGGTTTGGGATCTCCTATAGCTTTGGAAGGTAAAGTATGAACGGCCATAAAAAAGAGTTACGCTCGCGCACGCAAGCGCAAGGGAAAAATGAGTATGATAATGATGCTGTAAATAAGGCATAATTTGGGCATTTGATTTGCAGAGGTAGGTAGACAAGACATGTCATAAAAAAGGAAAGCATCCATGATAGTTATGATTTCTTTTGTGAATGAAGATTAACTAGCGTTGAATGGGTTTGTCTATATATAGGAAGATATATGTGTATAGTTGATCGAAATTTAAGTGGTTCGCGACATAAATTCAGAAATTCAAATATATGGGGCAAATTAAAGTAAACAAGTTAACAAGATTAGTAACGAAGCTCCTTAAATAACTGTAGGTAGGTACGTTTGTCGGGCGATTCCCCCTAAAAGTCATTACCGTTTTTAAGAAAAAAAATACCCAAGTAGAAATACATATAGCTGCACTCCAATTCAAACGGAAATCGTTTCATACTATCGTCGAACAAAAATCTCTGCTTTGTCATTAACATGATTATCCACAAAATACGAATATCATCTTCTAGATAGGCGTGTAATCTCCTCCACCCTCCGTAAATAATTCAGACGATTGAGTCAACAATACAAATCTGCTAAGCAGACCTTCCGAAGTCATTTATTACGTAAAATCGCATTTAATCAAAATGTTGAACCGAGAGCGACCTATTCCCTTCCATATACTTTTCTAATTCGTTCATTTATATTTCATCAGTCCACCACCCGGCACCAAGTCCACTCCACTAGCACTTCCGGGTGACACGTGAGTTGCACAAAATATAGCAAATCGACACGGAATACATTTTGGTTTGGTATACAAGGAGGATACACCAGACGCCAGTCTACCATAGTCTCCCCATCAGTAATACAACAAATCAGGACAATTAAACCCGTTTAGGATTTGACTAACTACCCTGTCAATGGGTCTTTTTAACTTCACACAGGCATTTGGAGGGTGTACGCAAAAGAGATGTACTTCGGCGACCCCCATCTTAATGTCAACTGAGAAGGGTTGAACACATCCGGTGTGAAAATGATTACTAGGGGTTTTGTCGACAACAGTTATACTAATTAAGAGTGTCATTGTGTATGAAAAAGGGGGTGATCGGTGGGAGTTATGAGTTTTTCCCGCTATAATTCGGAGAATTTCGGAACGATTTTGGCTCAAATCTGTCGGGAATTCTCGGGCGACCATATTCGCCTTGAGACTGAGAAGTAGGTAGGTACCTACCTATAGGTATAAATCAAAATGAATTGTCTGCTAAAAGTTGTGTTGGCTCAAGCGAGACCTTTTGCTGGGAAGAACTTTTGTCTCTACACGCCCAATGCCAAACAAACAGGCATGCCTATCTTATTCTTGTTCCCGTCCAAATTTCATAACCCATTTGAAAAGTTTTCACCCGCATGTGTTTTTTTTTTTGTTAGATCCAACACTATTTAATAATAAAAAACTCAAACTAATAACAAGAAAATCTGTTAATGACAGAGTATAGTATACACAACACATACATACATGTATCTCTTAAGTGTGAATCGAAACTTAATCTCATGCTCAACAGCAACGACAATATATTCACCTCTAAAAGAAACACGAGCGCACAGAAAAGAACACGTAAATGAGACAAAGAAGAAAAAAAAAAAAAGAAGAAAAAAACTCCTAATTAATTGATTATTTACAGGTTTCTTCAATATTTAACGCCTACACAGATACACAAGCCGGGCGTGAAGTCATAATTTTTAGTTTTTAATATCACCTGAGGCCTCACTGAGACATGAGCCGTTCGACTCATTAATTGAATCTTAGCCAACGATTTCTGAGACAGGCCAAAGAGGAGGGCGGCAGAGGTTAAACGCGCGCCGTCGCCGTCGCGTAGACAACGACAACAACGAGGACGACGACAACAGAGATGGTCAAAGATGGAAAGCTAAAACCACTTCAGGTAAATAAATGAATTTTTGGTCCGTCTGTCAGTCTGACACCAGTTCACGAGCCAAAAAGGAATGACTCAGGCAGTGAGAGCGAGCGCCCGACTTAACCCCGTTCGTTCGTAGCTGGTTGTGTTCAAAGGTGTGATTGAAAAATAAAATACAACAAATGTAATTAAGTTTATCTCATTATGTTTTCGTGACATTTTAGTGCTTCGCCGTGGTCGTGTAGCAGCAGCACGCTGACCGTACGCGCTCGAATGAAGAAAAACGAAAATAAAAGATACGCTCTAGATTTTACGTTGTTGTTGTTGTTGTTGTTGATGATGATGGTAATGATAATAAAGCCAGCTAAATGCGTCTGCTAATAGAAGAGCAGTTATAGTCGAATTGGCGTAGCCTGGGAAATACTTAATGGTATAGTAAATGATAAATCGTTCCAAAAGGATTTTGCCAGAAAATCGTAATTTTTAGAAGGCCTTAAGTAGATTTTATCAACAGTTTTTGCCCAAGTCGAATACCCTTCTGCATGAGCTATGACTATATACTGATAATGGCCTATTCCAGTCTATCAAAACAATGTTTACCGGTAATACACGCTTGGAATGTATGACCGACGTTGACCAATTCTTTAACACTACACAGAACCTCCTTATCGTTACCAGCATTAGCACATTTTTGAAGGTGATCTTTTTAAATCGAGCCCTCTAAACAAATCAAGAATGTGCATATATTTTGAACAGTTTACCCAACCGATCACAACAAATGGCTAAAAAAGGACCCACACACAAGCTCTATTATTGAACAAACAAAATCATCCTTCACCCTTAAGCACCTATCCCAAACGGTCAGCGCATACACCGACCATAATCCCCACACGAATGCTACTCGTATCGGATACATTAATGAAAGCCTACCACCCGCCTTGACAGTGTAACTGTCCAATTAGTCACTTGTCTCATCGTATTATCCGATTGATCTTTCTCCTCTATAACTATTAAATTGTGTATAGCTCCACAGTGTGTATGGAAAAGACAAATAAGAAGGGGAAACAAATTGTAAAACGCATTAGCCAGGTAGAAGTGAAGAAATGATACCTCGAGCTGTTATGTGACACCCACCACAACTGCCGGCACTCGCCCGGACCGTACCGTACCCTACCCTCCGCTGTTCTCATCGACACAGAGTCGTATCTGTTCCGCTCAAATTAAATAAATTAAACAAAATAAATATTTTAAAAAATGATCAGAGGATGGAATCTATTGGACACCACTACATGATGTGGAGAGCGTAGTTCATACGCACAATATAGAGGACATCGGCTCTTCAAAATATACCACTCCACTGCCATACCACTGAGGCTGTGGCACTGCTGCACTAGTGGTATTAATTTTCTGTCATTTCAGTTTTATTTTGATTCTTTTTCGTTTCTTGTATTTTTTTCCTCTCTTTTGTTTAGTTTTTAATTTTACATTTCGAGTGTGTATGGATTGAGGTTGGGGCTCGGGAATAGTTGGTGGTATCTTATACCTGTTGCTGGTCGTCTTTAAAGGTGTCGTTAAGTGTCGTCGGCTGGTAAGGTTCTTGTTTTGGTCATCGCCCTATCGTCATCATAAGCGTCCAGAATGGACTTTTGGCCAGCAGCAGTGCCACACCTGTTTATGGAAGAGAGAGCGTGGCATTAAGCCTTGTGTGTGTTTACGTTCAGTAACATGTTCATATCTTGTATATTAGTTAAATGTAGGAGGCCACTGGGAAGGGGGAATGAAATTAAGACCACACAAATGCTGCCTGAGTTATAGAGCATAATATTGAGGTTGAACAATTATATATTGGTAAGTTGATATTAACAGGTTGATACATAAATATTCATGGCGTGAGTGAGTAGAGATCTGCCCTATACCCTATGGGGCTATGTTTGATACGTACATTTCCTTTACCATAGAGGTGAAAAGGTCCAAATTGATCAAGGAGACTCGTGACAAAGCTGAATTCAAGGCAAGATGAGAAATGTCATATGCAAGCATTTCAGTGCACCTTTGAAGCTGCATAGAGAAGTATCTCAAAAGAAAAATCAAAATCTGCCTGCATGAAAGTGTTTTCGCGCCAAATAGTTATATCCTATACATAACGAACAAACACTTAACTTGCGAAGCAATATTTAAGCAGACATGTTCAAAAACACTCTATATTAATGCACATTAAAACTAGCACGAGCTCTGTAGTGGTCTCCGATCATAATAATTAAGTCCGAACCAGGTAGCCCACGCTCCCACTCAGAAAATATTCTATAATATGGCAATTAAACGGCACTAATAGCGAAGCAAAAAACTAATAATGATAGGAACCGTAAACTGGTTCGGAATTTCATTGAGGCGCTGTGGGGTAATTGAAAAAGACAAATATCAAAAGGCACGAATTTAACAAAGGAATTAGCATACCTACCTAAACTTTAAGAAAAGAAAATTAAAAAACAAAAAAACAAATAGAGATATACCTAAGTTATGAGATATTCTGCCCACGCCTCATGGGTTGTTTTCGGAGAGGTTCTATCAAGGGAATGCGTCGTTTGGGGAGACGTTGGATACCGCGCGCTATTTAAAAGATTCTACCAAGAGTGACGACCACACACTTTTCATCAATTAAATTAGTGGAAGCTAACGGATCGCATTTTAAGGCTTGTGACCCTTCAAATAATTCGAAACTCACAGAAGTACGATTTTTAATTGCGTTCCCATTTGTAACAAACGGCTATAAAACGACATTGCAAATAATAAATCTAATAAATATGCTAAATCAATTTATGTAACGTTTCCGTTCCATCTCAGATCGCCTCTCAGATCAAATCTGAGCTTGAAAGACTTGATTCGCTTCTACGATATTATAATCATGTATAGTGATTACGTTCTGTTCATTGCTTTGACTTTATATCCCCATATTAAAATATTTTGATGTAATTAGCTCCATGACGGTACACCTTACGTGCAGGTTCAGAGCTCAACCAAAAAGGAGCGGCAGCGTCTTTCTTTTGCAATATTTCCATATAAATATAACTCGGACTCACGCAAAAGCCATGCGAATAACGCGCGAAACTTCTTTGTTTATGCATTACCCCAATAACAAAAATCGACGACCCTACGCATAACAGCGGCTAGATGCTGCCTCGGTTCAGTCTCAGTATCCAAGATTCGGCAGCGTAAGGAAAGCAAAATGCTACCCCATTGTGTGTCCGCAAACGGTAAACGCGACACAACAAAATACCCCAGAAGTATAATACTAAGTCGGTGAATGAACGTACACAGATTGCAATCTGTACGCTCTGCACAGAAAGCAGCCTTAAAGGAACCACACAGTATGGAGGTACTCTGGAAGAACGATGGAATTAGTTAAACGTAAGCATCACAGTCAAGTTAAAGTAAGTTTTTACTTTCCTTAACTCTTTTTTTTATTTGGCCAATAATAAATGTATCCGAAAACAAAAAGACCCATCGGTTACTACAAACAAAAGGAACCAAGGGAGGGACACCTCCAACAGCAACAGCGACCCTAACACCGGCCGAAGAAGATCAAGAAGAAGTAAAAATAAAGCGAAAAATTGCAAAATCTAGAGTCCATGGTCACAATGGCACTGTAAATCGGAGAAGAAAAAAAAACACAGCAAATGTTTCATTGTTTACGGTGTAATTTTTCATTTGGAGAATAGTCTACTGTCTACCACAGTGGACAGTGAAGAAACCAACCATTATATGGAACGGTCTCCGTAACACATTCGGTATTGCTATCGGTGTGTCCTTTAACAAGAGATCACAGTACAGCTCAGCTATCCACTTACATTAACTTTGGCCTCGTGGTTCATTTATACATTTTAACTTGAAATGAGGCAGACATTTTTGACACTTGTGCGTGGTGATGGCGATGAGAGTGCAAAAAAAGGGCCACCACCAGTTCGTTATTCATACTGGGTAGTTTATAGAAAAAGAAGAGCTGAGCTGGTCGATGCTGATGAAACAACGCCAGACGATTTATGGCTGAATAGAGAAATTCGTTGGCTTTAAATACGATGCCAAATTTTTGTTAAACACTGCGCACATTGAAAGCACTACTGGTCATAAGCCACATCTCCGAACTAAAGTGGCAATTCCTGTAGAGAACAAAGTGCCTAGCATTTGATATTCGATTTACATTTTTCTCTCCATTATCCGACACGATTTTATTAGAAATCGTAAATACTTTTTTTGCAGTAAAGCATATCCTAGGAGAAACGTGCCACTGTTTATCATTGCATATATCACACGTCCACCCCAGTATACCTATACACGCTTCACACAAAGTTAACCAGCCAACGCATCGGACAAGGAACAATTGCGCATTCCAATGAGTATAAGCAGATAACGCGTTGATAGAGGTTCCCCCGGTAATACAATGGGTGCTGGTGCTGCTGTTGCTGCCGGTTGCCACTCTGCTGATCTACTTAAAAGACTGTGCGAAACCCACTCCTATACCCACCCGCCGCCGCGCCACCACCGCCACACAGAAACAAATCCAGAGACAACAGAATAAGAAGTAGTTTTATAGAAATTATTTTAAATGTTTTATTTGGTCTCTCACTCGTCGCCGAAAACAGATAAACATCTTGGAAATGTATCAAGAAGACACTGTTTCCTTGCCGCTGCTATGGATGAGGTGTAGCTTACTGAAGAAAAATTAACAAACGCGAAAGCAGAAGAGTACAACAGAACCATACAGAGTAACAGATGACGAAAAACGACAAACATGGAGCACCATCCAACAAGAAGACGGACCAGAACAAGAGAATTTTGCAGAAAAAAAAGGATTTCGTGTGCCCTTTTGCAACGCTTATTAACTTTTGGTGTGGAAAAGAATTTCTATTGTATTATCGATTCCGATTCCCTTTTTTGCATCTTTTATACGACGGCCAAAAATTCTCTGATCTGCGAGAGCACAATAGTGCTGGAAAAACTCGGGGCCGCCGCCGTGCAGCAATATGAATAATACGACAACGACGACAATGGATGGAAATGGAAGAAAAGTAAAGGGACTCGTTTTGACTTCGCTTTTTTTTACTTTTTCTCCCACTTTGCACTGCACTAGCTACAAATTTTGGATTCTTCGAAATAAAAACATTTTTTCTGAAATACGAGGAAAAAGGTATAGTAGCGAGAGAAGAATATGATGATGAATGCGTAAGCGAAACTTTATCGACGACTTGTCGAAACGGTGCGCTGTTGCCCATATGTCTACCCTTTTGGATTAAACGGAGCCCAACGAAAATGATTAAATTCGATCGAAAACTCAAGACACTGTTGACGTGCAGAGAACGGGTTACCCAATGGAAAGGTATGAAAATATGCTAGTTTTGTAGTTCATTAGGGTCAAAGATTGAGACGAGGGTAATGTATTTCGACATAGTGTCGCAAGCGAATGTTTGCTGCTTTTCCTGCCAAAACTGCAACAGAACTGCAATACACATACCTACAACTATTTTAAGCAGGGTGTCTGCTTAGCAAAAAAAACTATGCAGAAATGATAAAACTTGATTTAATACAGATTTTATTTGTTTTTACCATATGACTTTTTTCTCCTTGACCCGCCGATCCATTTAACGTACACCTACATATATGGATATACCTATACTAGATAGTAAAGTGTAAGGTTCTTTGGGTCCTTTATTGTCATTTAGAATGCAAATAAGTAAAAAAAAATGTATAAACAAACATTTCTTTATAACTGTGCCCCTTAGAATATCCTTTATGTGTATTTCTCTGGCAGCGATGCGGCGCGCGGCAGTACCACAATTTATTGATTCCCAAAATTTTTCCTAGAAACACTCTTTCCCGCGCCGCACTGGGTTCAATAAAATTTGCCGCAAACGTCTTAAACAATGCAAAAAGGGGACAGGCCCCTTCTGATTTAGCATTTCGTTTTCCTTAGTATATATCTATATATTTTTTGCTTCTTTTTTTTTGCAAATATAATGGATTGCGATAACATCCACGACGAATATTTGTATGTATCTTTTCAATGTTTTACTTTTGCTCTCATCCTTTTTAGAGGATGATTCGTGATTCGTTAAACGGCTGTATGCGCGCTCTTATTTAGATAAGACCAGGTGTTACTTGCGAAATTTCCTTAAGATTTTTTTGCTGCTGTTGTTGTCGTCGTCAACCTCTTTCTGTTTTTCTTTTTTTTTTCTCGAGTTCTTCCTTTGTAAATGTTTACCTTACAGAGCACAACGGCAGGGGGCCCGACAAATGAAATATAGTTTGGAAAAAAAAATAAAAACACGAAAAACTGTAAGAAAAATGGGCAAACGAAACAATAAACTAATAAAATGCTCCATTTTCATTGGAATTCATATTTCTCGTTTCTTTAGAGAGGATCGATCGCGGAAAAAATTACAGACATGTTATGTAGGCAGGGGTGTGTAGTGTGTATCTCTCACTGAAGTTGAAGAGGGCCGTAAATATAAAGCAAAAAGGACAGTCCCTTTCGCCATAGTAGTCATAGCAGTTATGCATTCTCCAAATGGAGATGCATTAGGCACTATACACCAGAAGTAGCTCTACTTTGGATTCTGAGTGTAAAGAAAAACTCAAATTGGTGACTTTATCAAATCAATCAACCTAATTCAACCTAACTAACATGAGGAAATAATGTCCTTTTCTATATTTCGAATACCACATCTACCAATTATTGAGTACCCATATGCGCACACCATGTATACACAAATGCTAATGACGCAGTACAGAACAATCAATCAAAAGCGAGCTCAAATTACTAACTTGACACAACTTTCATCATCATATTCATCATATTCATCCATCTACAAACGTCTGTCCTTCCATGCACCCACCCACTCACCGTTCCATTAATATTGAATATTCAGCAAAAAGGAAAAAAATATTTTTTTTTGCGTAATTGCCTCGCAATTTGAATTGTAATTGACACTCGAATATATTTTCTACCATTTAATGGCTTACAAGAAGTCGTTGGCTCCATTTACGCGGCGCTTGTTTGGGAGATGAGTGATCTAAAACACTTGGCTCGGTACCACAGGGTATAATAGACAAGTCTATACCGAAACACATACTCGTAGTAATGAAGTTAAGTAAAATGATTTCGTGGGAATGTATTAGCGGGATGAATAGATAGATAGCTAGATAGATAGCTAGATAGATAGATGTTCGCATATGGTTAGGGGTGGAAACGACGACTTGATACCTATAAAACCCCATTCAATTTCCGATTTTGCTTGATTGCATGTTGAATGCCGTGTATAGTAGAACTTGTCAATAAATAATAACAACGAGTATAGAAGAAGAATAAGAAGTGTAACAGGGCCACGATAGCCAAAGCCTAGACACGGACTGATGGGGAATGCTTGTTAGCAAACAGACTTTTCCAATTTCGTTCGTACTCCTTGATGCAAAAAAAAAAAAACAACGAAGAAAGAAAATTTGTCATTAAAGTTTAACATGAACTCGCGAATGGAAATGGAAATGGAAAAAATTCGTGATTCATTTTATTGAACTGTTAGACAATGTGGTCGTATATACCTACTAGGTACATACCTATATATGAAAAATAAATAAATTAAAATTCAACAAAGTGACAAGTTGGGGTGTGCATTTTTGTATAGCCTTTCCTTATTATGTCGTTTTTTGTTCCTTCCACTTTCCATTTAGCCACGGTGAGTCGGTGAGCCAGAGTCATTTGTTAGGGTTGTTTGTTGTTCTCTTTGGACTGTTGTTACAGGAGCAGTGCTGCTTGCAAGTACCTACGTAACAGGGTGTTTGGTTTGCGGACTAACAAATTAGCTATCAGAATTATGACTTTTTCTTTAATTCTGTTAGCTGAGTTTGACTGCAAATTAAAAATGTAAACTTTGAGAACTTGGCGATCAGTTGTGTAAACTGACATGGAATGCCCATGGGTTGATATATTCACATAGTTATACTAACTTTATCTAGAAGTTGAAACCTTCTCAAAAGTACGCACCCGCTACCACTGCCCATATCTCATCTGACAGAAATATGAATTATTCACCTTAAATTAACGAATAACCCGTTTAAACAAGAACGATTGTAAATTAAAATGTCTGCAGCACAGGACTCCGAAACAAGCTACAGCACCACACCATCATCACCATCAACGCAGCCAGGAAAAAATAAAGTGCACGACTGGATCGCACGAAACTTTCTCGTTCATATCATCAGTTTGGTTGGTTTATTTTTCTTTTATTACTGTTGATAGGCTATAAAACAAGATTTTTGAGATTGGTGATGCTTGTAGGTGGCTATGACTCGAAGCAGGGTTTGTGATGTAAAAATTCAAAGATTTGTTTTTGAATTTACACGTGTTTGGGGGTAAATGAAGTGCGGGTTTCTGAAAGTGTGGACTCCAATTGGTTGGAATTATTTTAAGGTTCATGATTAATATGGTTGAAAAAACCACAACACGTAGTTGTGATTACATTTTAACTGGTAGTGCGGTAATGTTTATAAGACGGCATTATTTGCAGTTTTCTAAGAAAAACTAAGTACGAGATTTTATAAAGAATACTTATGTTATCGTAAATAAGCATTTTAGTTAAAATCTTTAGAGCTGATTTTGAAAAATAATGCGTACAATACAAATATTGCAATGTTGAGTTCGAAAAATAATCTTGCTCAACTAGGTATTGTTCAGGATGTTGGTATTACGTAGTTTTTAAAGTTTTATCCAAATCGAAAATCGCGTTTTTAAGAATTCAGCAGTTTTCAAAATCAGCGTTTCCGGTGGTTAGAATCGAAAATAAAGGACGCAATAATGTTAAAAACGTCAATTACTCCAAGTGTGTATTTTGGTCAAAATCGCTTTAGCCGTTTTCATGTAGGTAAAAAAAAGAAAACCAAATTCTCAAAATATGCGTTTTTTCAAAAATCCATTATAGACAATTAAGAGAAAAACTGAGTTTGCTATCATGTTAGGAATGACCATTTTACCTCAAAAATTAATTTTTGTTGCAACTCTTAACGTGCAGAAAAAAATGGCTCCGAACTGTAAGCCCACCAACTCCAAATCCGAAGTTTGAAAGAAATCCGTCTAGCCGTTTGCGCTATAGAGCTCAGGAAAGACGGACAGACGGACAGAATTGCGAGACCCACTTTTTCGAGTTCCTCTATCATCGTAATGTCAGATTTGATTAAAATCTCGAGTTCGATTTTTGTACGAATACAATACCTTTCTCTTACTACGTAATGCGAGAAAGTTAAAAATAGCAAACAAAAAATACATAACAATACATATATTCCCAACAACAAAAGACAATGACTTTAGGAATAAAAAATATCAACCTAAGGAGACAATAATCCCACAAGGATTTAACAATCTACCAAATCGGGCAACGGGCACTGTTAGACCCTGGACAATGGGCACTTTTCGTCCGCAAAATCCAACTGCGCATTGTTCTTCCAGGCTACTTCACTGCTATGGCTTTTCTTCATATTCCCCTGCCGTTCAGCAAAGTTTGGTGCACAATAAAATCGTTATTCACATTCTGAATTCTAAGCGAATTATTCGACACGGTGAAGGCTGTGGTCAACCTTTTTGCATATCTGTGGCATAAGCGCTGCTGCACCCATTCGTGTGTCCCAAGTTTCGAGTGAATGTTTTTTTTTCATTTTTCTTACCTAAGCCTGCATATATTCCATGGAATTCATTTCGAGCGCTTAATAATTAATAAAGTAAAAGAATCTTCCACTTAAAATCCAAATGTATATAGCTATACCTATACATAGTTATAATATGCAGATGCTGGCAAAATCGTATAAGAAAAATATCACAAAAGTAACCAAAAGGGTGAGTAGAAGTTTGCAAGAATTAATTGCTTTTTGGTAGAGCTTTATCCACATCCTATGACCTCTGTTTGGTGTTTGATGCTGTTTCACGGGGCAAATGCCAAATAAAGAAAGACCTCGATCATTGTTAACTAATAGCCGTGTAATCATCATTCGACACTCCGGTATGGCGCACGCATGTGCGTTGGTTTGTTGGGTATTTTCTCAATGTCCCCCACGAACAAAGTGAACGGGAGACAGAGACAATGGTGCAACTACGGTCCCATTATTATATTTGACATAATATCCCATCTTAAAACGTGACAGAAATATAGATACGAGGTGGTATCGTGAAGTCTGTAGTGTATAAAATAAATAAATATTTTGGCGCGACAGGTCTATGGGACCCAAGGCCTAGCTTCTCACAACCATTCGTTTTGTGTGGGTTTTTCAATTTTTGGGACGAATGGAAGGGATATACAATTTTACGCCGAGTCCAAACGGCTAATTGAGAAGCTCATTCATGACAGTTTTACTCTCGGATGTTTGTCAGACGTTCGCGAGAGGTGGCGCAGTGGAAAAAAAGATGTAATTTGGCCCTTTCGGGATTCGAACCTGGGACCCCTCGCTTAGTATCCCAACACAGTTTTCAATTCATTCTTATTTAATTCATTCATTAACTTAATACTAGACAAAAATGATTAAATCTAATTTAAAACTTACATTGATTTTAATTCTAGCTTACTGGCTCCAAGCGAGCACTCTAAACTTATGCTTAAAACTATTGCCATTCGGCCTTAAATCTATCGATATTTAATTTTGTTTGTTTTTTATTTTTCCAGAAACTTTGAAAAAATGGAATTCTTTATTATTTTTGATTTTATTAAAACTACTTAAAACTACCTAATCTACTTAACCTACATTACCTATAATCAGAAAGGTGAGCAATCTAAAGGATTGGTCACCATCCTGATCGCGTCGATGGGTGCCTGGCAGTCGCCAATTGGGTTCATATGCGCCACCAGGACTCGAGCGAGGCCATAGGCGTCGGTCAAGTCTCGGAGGCACTCATCGTATTGACGAGCCCGGCCCCTCCCAAAGACACCCTAATCTAACCTAACTAACTTAAAACTAAGGAGGATGCTACATAAGTAGCAGTAGCCCAACACACTACCACTAAGCCACTGCGCCGACTGTCTGTAGTGTATGCAACAATGTAGATAGATATGATACGGATAGGACTCCTGGAAATATCCATACGATAACTATTTGTCGGTGGTATCTACTCTAAATAGGACTAAAAAACGAATTCCCCTATAAAAAGCAAATTTACAAAAACTGCATGTCGGCTTAGTAGAATATATGAAATATAAAAGTATAATTACTGTGCAGAGGCTATACCTGAATTCCTGGACTATAATCAAAGAAAACAAACCTCCCACATACGGTTTAGAATGGATATTTTAACCCAACAGTATTTGTATTCTCAATTTATGTATAGAGTGGTCGTAACGTAAGTGGTGGTACCTAATCCTCCTATGGAAATAATAGTCCATGAACCGGAATCTTCGAGACATCCGAAAGAAAAAAGAACAACACATATCGAATATAAAGCGCGCAGATATGCTTGACCATTAGCAATCTCCGACTTGGTTGGGCTTGGTGGACGAGTGCAAGTGCTGTCCACCCATGTGTGGGTATGTGTCTCTGTTTATTTGTTTGAGATGTATCTACTGATTACCTGCCAAATGTAAGGCTGTTGTGCGCCGCGAATGACATGGAATAGTAACCAACTAGTGCAAAGAGTGGCATAGAATCAGGCCTCATTCATATGGCGCTCATATACGCATTATTGACAAATCTCATTTCAAAATCTTAAGTGCACTCTCGATCATAAACAAACGAAATTAACATTTTTGATTTTGACACATTTTGATCTATTGAAAATTATTTTGTTAACATCCAAATATGCAACTGTTTGCCCAAACAGTCCGCACTTCTGCCAAGGCGAACCAGACATTGCTTTATTGTTTGCATACAGGAAATCACACTTTGACACCTTTTATCTACTAAGTTTAAATACTAAAGCCTTGACTACGAAATGCGTCTTAAAACGCATATTTACACGAACTTAGACTTTTTGGTCTAAGGAAAATCATAACTCGCATGCAAAAAATTGCATAGAATACCTATGCGCAATCCGACAATACAAACTTTCAGCTAGAATTAACGTTGCTCACCTCTTTCGTCTAGACCTTTTCAAATGCAAGTTGAAAAAAAGGTGAAAATGATTATTTGATTTGTTTGGACAACGTTCCTTCATACAATATTCAAATTTTGTTCGGCTTCAACCTCACCATATAGGTACACCTCTGTCATCCTCGTTCTTTACAATTTTTCTATTCTTATATTTGTAATAAGCAAAGCAAACTGAATATGTACATGGAAAAAATAACATAAAAGTACAATAAATAGTCATCATTGGAGATTCTTAACGACTTGTATGCTATAGGTAGGTATGCTCGTATTTAACACGTGCAAGCGCCTGACAACAGATACGTCGCGTCCCGTATGTATACCTAATAGCAAGTTGGACGGCCACTGACAATATGAAGTGATGCTGCTCAAGTATTGGAATTGCAATTTGAATAGGAGACTTGATCCAGATACTGAAATGCATTCGCTACATACCTACAATGTATAGAGATTGTATAGATAGACAGGGATATGGATAGTGCGAGAGATATTTTATTCATTATTGTACCTTTAAAAGAGAACTGCGGTAGGAATGCGGTTGAAACGAAGCCTGAATAGTTTTGGCCCGGCCTATATTCAAGAAATAGGTGTTTATAACTACACTTTATCTCTTTACCTCTCATAGCGCTGTATACAGTGGTGCAAAAAGATTGGAAAACTCTGTCAAAGTGAACATTTCGAAAAAGGAGTTTTTGTAGCGCATTTAAGCATTTAATAAAACTGAACAAAAGAGCCGTTTAACCTGCAACCAGGAAGTAGACGAAAAAAAAATTGGTTTCCCCAACATTTCATGTTTAAGATTAATGCTGCATCCGAATCGGAAAGAATTTTGTTACATTTTATTTAATAAATATGGTTAAAATTATCAAACGTGTTACCGACTCTGCTCATAATAAAGAATTTCTTTTGAATACCGTCTGTTTTTTTGCCTTTGGCAACTGTGCGGCAACCCGTTGACTGCAGTTGTCTCCAATGCAAGTACCTATCCACAGTTCCACACTCTACAATGTTGTTTGTATGTTATCAGTTGACGCGAAAGATGGTGTGTGGCCATCCATAGGTAATTAATTTTTATGATTTATTTACAAACGGGGGGTGATCATTAATTACATAGCACACAGCAAATAGCCACGCACAAGCATTCATTTGCAAAAAACAGAAATAGAAAATATAGCAAAAAGAAATGAACGAAGCTTCTGCGAGCTATACACAGAGGATACAGAAAGGACTTATAGAAGCTGCAGAATTCCTATGGAAATACAACCAATTGCAAAACAACGCCTCAAACTGTGTTATTGTGACAATTGCAACAACACTATAGGCAAACCAGTCCATGTCGTTGTTTTTTTTTTTAAATGCGGCCAAAGCGCAGCAATATTATTCTACTGAAAAGTTTCTATACCCGATGCTAACAATATGACACCTCATCACTTCGCCCCTCTTAATTGTCCGTCAGTCCTTTCAACAAGCATTGCTACACAATAATAACGTCCGGTAATTGCACGCTCGAAGACTACCAACTCTGTGGTGTGTTAAATTGAATTACTAAGCAGAAAAAGTTTAAAACCATTATTCACTTACAGACGGTGTTATAAGAATTTATGGTCTAAGCATTTCAGACTTCTACTTTAGCACCTAGTTGGTCATCTTTCAACTAAATTCAAACTGATTTCAAGATAATTAGGGTTGCTATTAAAATCGTATGACCAATTCAAATGAACACGAGTCCCATCAAACATTGGGATGGATTGCGTTAGTCACTCTTTCTCTCTCACTTACCCCAAATATCGACTAATCTCAAAATCAAATACATTATTCTTATCAAATGACGACCATTAACCACAAACGGTCAATTTGACACACACGAGAAAAAAAAACAACGTAAAAAAATTCAGCGATTAGAGGACAAAAAAAAAGAAGCAGGCTAATCCAGCAACTGCAACATCATCTATCTGCCCATTGCATGGCACATAGCATCCCCTCGATTATTTATTTCTTTTTGTCTGCTGTTCGTCTTTTGTTACCCTAATATTAATGAGAAAACATTAATGTGTCCCATTTTCTCGTATATCCTAATCGAATTGTTATCCATCCAACACAGGATGAAACATAAAAAATAAGAATCCCATATTCCATACGCTCCGGGGTGAGCAACAAAAACGTAATTAATAAAAAAGGCAACTTGGGGGGTAGAGAAGGACGAGAAAAAATAGTAGTAGGACTTATACATGTATTCGTACATAGTAGTCAACCCTAGTGTGCGTGTTTTATTTTTTATTTTTTGTGCCAGATTTTGTTCGGCGATACGCGATTTTGCTTTTACAGCCGTTATTGAAAAGTGTGTCGGAGAAATTAATAAAAATTTAGATACGCACACGTATTATACTGCTACCCAATGTTCCAGCAAGGGTAGTATCTCTAATGGCATCAGCGACTCAACCAGAGGCTGAAGGCTGAGGGGTAGGAATCGATATACCTATTACAGTATTGTGTTCTGCGTTCGATTAATCAGAGGTCAATAAACCTTTGTAGCGTGATACCTAGGTATGTGTTGAAAAAAAATAGTTTTTTAAGGTACCTATGCAGTCAAGGGCATTCCCCACAAGTAGAGTATCGGCACGAGCTAACTTAAGTAAACTCAAGTCAATCGAGTGAAAGTGCTCAGCAAGGTGCAAGGTAAACATTTTTTATTTCGAAATATCTATGTACATATTTCGAATAAACTGATGTTGCCAAACAAAATTGTAATAACAAATAAACCCAACTGTATCAGTGAGAGTTCCGAGATCGAGTAGGTAGGTAGGCCTAGGTATATCTCTAAAGTTCGTTAACATTCGAGCTAGATATACCTACCTACCTACTATCTGAAGATCGTCTGGATCAACCAAAACGAGGTGTTCTCGCATTTATATTTTAAAAACAAAATCGATTTCTTTTATAAAGCAAAATTGATAGCTCTGCGCGGGTAGTGTGTCCTTATAAAGGAATGTATGTTTTCATATGTAAGGAAAGGCCATTTCCCAAGCTTAGTCCACCCAACCTACCACTACCTAGGTACCTACCTACCTATGTCCTTTCATTCGGCAATAATTTTAATTTTGAAAATTATTTCCCTTCTCCCTGTATTCGTCAGACTTACAAAATCTCCGTTAGTAAAAATAAGAAAGCCCCGTCACCAAAAATGCTTCTCTGCCTACCTTGGTAGGTACCTAGGTAGGTACTTATCTACCTATACAACAAACATTACATCGTATACCCTGGGCAGAGGCGCTACACTGCGTTCGTTTAGATTCAAATTCGTATTATATTAGTGGGTAGGTATACCTACACATTGAAAACGAAAAAAAACTAAGGAACGAAATTTCTTATTTTCCCCTATTTAATAAGGAAAAGCATCCACATTAGCATTGGTATCGGTACGTTGCGCGTCGGCTGTTCTCGCAACCCCCAACCCATGCTAGCAAAAAAAATTCCTATAACCCGGCAAGCAAATAACAGAATACGAATTCAAGAGAAAGAATGCTAAACCGAAGGAAACAAGAAATGCAAAAGAAAATGTAAAATCCATGATGAAAAAAAAAACACCAGAAAAAAAGAATCGATTTACGTGGAGTGGAGTGAGTGGAGGTTTAGCTAAGATACTAAAAAAAATTAAATAAGAACTCTGCGCTACACCCCTTCACTCCATATATTCGTCACCAGCTTTATTATCATCTCCGCTACCAACCTTTTCAGCGTCTTCCAATTTCCACCCCCTATGAAGCACACACTGACACAATCAATGTCACCCTACGCTATGCTACACCATAGCACTCGGCCTCGGCGCCAAAGTAAATTCTCCGCTAACGACATAGGGAAGATGTGCTACCTCTTGTTCCTCATTCGCATAGTGGTGAATATATAATTATACACACACATCTTTGCTACTTCCCCGCATTTTTTCGCTTTATAATTTCGTTTTCCATCTCTTTCTGTACAATCACTCACTCACGTTGATTCTTTTTTACTTTTCTTTCCCAAAAAAAAAAAAACACGGACTAAAAAGAAATATCCTTAAGAACACAAAAATCCCTTCATCTTTTTGCTGCGACTTTGCCAGCATCCTTAGGGGTTTTGCATTCACTACCACCATCCACCCACTTACCCACCCCCGTTCGGTTCACTGGCGGATTTTTCATTAGAGTAGAAATGAAAAAGCACTTTTCTTTCCGTCGCCGCTGTCTTGTTCGTCGCCGTCGTCGTCCTTTCTGCGACTTTTTTTCTTTTTTTTTTTAGTTTTTTTTACTCTCCTCAATAGTATCATCATCAGTCTGCTTTCGTTGTAATGCTTTCTTCGTTACCATTTTCTTCGTTTCTGCTCCCCTTGGACCTTAGTGTTGTTGTTGCTGGCGACTCCTTGAAGATGTGGGAAAGGTACGGCGAGTAGAGAATGTGTGGATATTTTTGTTTTCTTTCATTTTTTTAAGTTTATTTTCGATGATTGCTTAGGAGAAGTGTGCGGTGAGGGGGTGAGTTTTTTGTCCTGTGACCAGAATATCAGCATAACACTCACTTGAGTCGAAAATGAAAGGGCGAGGAGTGGAATTTTGTTTCTTTGCTATAGCTGTGTATTGTAAGTGGGTATTTTTTTTTGTATTTTAATTTTTCTTGTAGATAAATTGGATAGTAATGTTTTCCATCTCACTCTGGATTTTTTTTAAACTTGTTCTTTTTCCTTACTAGAGTAAGGGCGCGCTTAATATCACGGTAAAGAGAAAAAATGAGGTGGAGGAGGTGGACTTTTTTTTGCTGCTGAAAACACACTGAGTAGGAATATGGGAAGAAAGTAGATACATACATACATATATATATATAATCTCTGGGCACATTCTTTGAATGGGTGTAGTGTCATATGTACATACATTAAAAAGGCAAAATACTACGATGTTATGTGATATTTTACTCGTTCCACGATTTTTTTTTCGTTATTGTCGTGGGGAGAAAATCGAAATATTTTCATCATTTCGGTTTTTTTCTTTGGGGTTAAAGGATATGCTATCATCCTTCAGTCATCCCCGCCTGTTACCCGGTGTAAGTTATCGAGAATGGCTATACTTGCACGTAGTCAGAAAACAAATATGGGCAGTGTAAGTTATAGCCCCTACCCCATTGCGACTGCAATGCAAATATACCTATTCGGTACTTTAATTTTTTAATAGAAAGTAGGTAGGTGTTTGTTTAAGGACACAAGTGACTCAATCTTTCACAAATGGGTGCATATATGCCGCACCTTAAAATTGTTTTGCAAAATTTACTTTGCATTTGATTTCAGTTGATTGACAAGCAAAAGGTAGGATTAGGTCAGGAGCATTTTGGTTGTGCACAATACAGATAGATATAGAAAATTTAAGAGATAGCGATATAATTATTGTTTTACAGAAAATCAGGCAGCCAGTTACCTACCTATAATGACTGGTTAAAAGGAAGATCGGGACAGCTTCCTGACTGGCAACACTTGGAACGCAAAAACTGGTCATTCGTTAGGTTGTTTCTTCTTATAGGTAGCAAATATTAAGAAATGCGTGCATTACTACATTCGTAGGGATTAGGTTTGTTTTGGTTTTCTGTAGCACCATTTACATTTCTGAATACCTAGATCAGCAAACATTATGGTTAGCTGTCAAGATACGCTGTGCTCAGTTTTTGACTTAGACTGCTCGGAATATACCTACCTACCTAACTGAATTCTGATCATGCTCTATGAAAAAATAACAATTTAGATTGCTCAGGACAAACAAATAATGAATAGGAAATTAAAAAAGAAAAATAACTACCCTGATGCTCCTTTTTCCCCCTTACGAAACAACATTTTAGGTGTCGATAAGAACTTCTGGCCTCTATGTTGCGGTTTTTCAAGTAGCTGTAGTCCTTGCTTGCGGCGCAATTCTTCACTCATGTCCATGTCCCTTCCCTATACTCCTATATTGGACTTTACCACACCGTCAACCACTACCAGCAACAGCACTTTCCTGCTTTTCTTGTTGTTTACTTTACAGTAAATTACTGGCCGGACCGTGTCGTGTCTCACCAACCACACCGTATACAAGATAAGGTGGCAGTTCCACTATACTTATTTGCTTCGATAAGAAAGAAACACATGTGAAAATTGGCTTACGGAACTGTAGCTTCTTTTTTGTTGTTTTTGTAGTCGTTCGTTCGTTTGTTCAATTGGCGAAAAAAGGCGGAATGGAATTGAAAGGATGTGGTGATGATGGTTGTTGGTCATTGATTTTTGGGGCACTGGACCTATTAAAGGCGATGTTAGATGCCGTATATTGCTCCCCATCGGCGATGGAAGAAAATCCACCCACACAACTGCTGAACTCTACTGTCTGTGGCAGTGAATTCATAGTTTAGATGATAGTGAAGTGTTTTCGAAGTTCACAGACGTGTTTATGTGGAACCCTCCCCAAAAGAAAGGTCGTCGCCATCGTTGTCATCGTCTTCGTCGTCGTCGTCGTCGTCGTCGCCGTTGTTGTTGTTGTTGTTCTTGTCAGCTTTCAGAAAGTGTTGAAGCGAGGTAACACATGTTTCTCTTTTGGAGGGTTATCTGCCGCTTTTTGTTATATTTGATCTCAATTATTGGTAGGTAAGGGGGGGGAGAGGATTGCGATGTCCTTTCCCTGTGACCACAATTGACAGGAATTATGTGATGGAATCTGTTTGTTGTTGAATGATGCGCACAAAAACGTAAAACGTTTCTCAATTGCAACGATAATTATAGGGGAGATAGGTTATATTTTCGCCTTATAGGTGTATTTGGCATGACTATGCCACTTTACGGTTTGATGGTAGATAACGTTCGAGAAAATTGATCATCAATGAATTGTCGTAAATAGTTGACCTTATAGTGGAAGTATAATTCCAACAGTGAGTGTTATAGGTATAAGAGAGGCATTTTTAACCAGATCTTAAGAGCTCATAAAGGCAATATTTTCCACACAAATCTTCCAAGAAATGGAAACCTTCATTTTTTTCCTAAATTCAGGGTTGGTCTCAATAGATGTATTTATATTTGTACCTATACAACAGTTCGGGATTGTGGATTCAGGAAATCACCATCGGAGCTCTTTAGTGTCATACCTAGAACAGATGCCTAATAGGTTAAAAGCGCCCAAAACCAAAAGGTACAAAAGTATTGAGAGACCGTTACCTAATCTAGGCGCTATGAAAACCATCATCCAAATCACGTGAGTATATGCACCCTCAACACAGTAGGTAACGACATAAACTTTCCACAGTAGGTATGGTATTCATGACATTTAAGCAAAAAATTTAAAATACTATCCTTAGTGAGGTTAAAAGAGTAAAGTGCTAAAAAATGTTAATAGCGATTTCCCTTTTCAATAACGTAGGCAAAGTAATGCAATTTTTTGCTCTTATCATATTTTCTATTCGATTCCTACATCTGCGTTTCCTAGAGAGGGTGAGTTCAATGTCTCATCTCAAAAAAAGAAAATTCATCATTACAGGAAGGTAAGCACAGATGATTTTCACTACACACTGCTGCTGACGATGGTGCGTGCCACTGGCTTTCTTCAACTTTAGGGGTTGCTATGACAGAACAAAGACAAAAACATAAAGCATAGGTACCTACAATACCTGTGGCAAATTTTGTGTTGTCCTTAAAAAAATTAAAAAAAAATTTTGCTCTCAGCTTTCGGAGTTTCTTCTTTTTTTAGCTTTTCTATACATATTCCCCATCTGCAATGCTGGTAATTTTATTTGTCAGATAAATAACTTTTTTTTTGTATGCGTGTGTCTGTGCCTGCCTATACAATACCCTTATAATAGTCATTAATATTTTATTGTCTTCTCTGTGTGGCGCGTACGCATAGGGGGTGGCGATGGTTTACAAAAAAGGGCCGTAAGATTTGGAAAGAAAGTAATGTGCGTATGGTGCCGGCGATCTGCCACCCCTCGCGCGTACGTGGGCATATTTTTTTGCATTACAGTTATTAAGAGGATTTTTTTTTTGGTTTTGCTCATTTTTTGTTTTAATTTTATTTTCTTACTTCGCCCTCCCCACGATTTTTCCAAATATTCATGTATGTATTTGGTGTACGTGGGCGCTGAAAAAAGTGTTCAAGGGATGAAAATAGTGCTTAGCTACTGTCGTAAAAAACGGTCTGGCGAAAGGATAAAGGCAAGTTCCATTTTCTTGTGTTTAAGCGTCACTTTCATTTTATTAGTTGACTTGGCCGAATAAATGGAAATCTAATTTCCAATACAGAGATTCGGTTATTTTTTTTGCTCTAGGGGTGAAATGAACGACATTCATATAAATGCCACGAAGGAGAAAAAAAATATTAGAGGGAGCAGAGCAAGGAATTTAAGGAAATACATAAAAAAAACGAATCCCTTGTGGGTTTTTTCTTCTTTTTTTGCGAAATGATATATTGAAGGATTCCTATGAGATTTATTAATTTTTCCTGCCCTTACATTATTTTCTTTCAATTTTTTTTTTTCATCGAAAAAAATGAGAAAAAATAAAATGATAATGTATTAGCGTATAGGTATTATATCGGGTCTTAATAAATATAAAAAAATATTTTACTGATTTTGATTGATTTTCTATAACTGGTAGATATATGGTCGGTTAGCACCTATACACGGCGTCGTGAGTAGGTAGATTGTTTGAATTTTGTTGCAATCAAGTCATTATAAACATTGTTTTCAAATGACCCATGACCCTTCGGTGGCGCAGAATAGTATACCTGTAGGCAGTCCATCAGCTACACTACATCAAGAAGGGTGTTTGGGCAGCTGTGAATATAGTGATCTTGTTAACTAGTGAACTTGGTATTGGAAGCTATGCACCCAAGATAGATTAGAAAGTAGCACTAGATACCTACATATCGCACCACGAGTCGGTGGTCATTTTATATTAAATGTTTATGTTAATCTATGTACATGGAAAATGCACCAATATTAAATAATAGCGTAGGTATCATAGGTTCCTACCATAAGCAGTCTAGTATTTAAACGACAATTATTTTATTTTTAGTATTAATTCTGACTTTATGCATCAATGCGTAGTTTCTAATTTGTACAATGATTTTTAAATTACAAACAGAAATCAAGAAAATCGCGATCTCTTTCGCGAATTAACCATTCCTTTGACATCCCCCCTTATCCCTTAGTAAACACGTAAACACACACATTCAAACGTCCATCAATCCATACACACCTTACATTACACAAATGATGGATTAACAAAAGGAAAACAGCATAAACATATATTTTACTTATACACCCACAGCTAGAGCGAACAAAATTGTTATTACTTTTTTTTTTGTAAAGAGGGGTGCCATTTTTTGTCCTTCATGATTTCTAAGCCCGTCGAAAATTTACGTTTTTTTCTCATTCTCATTTTTATGGGGGTGAAATGAATGCAGAGAAAAGTGAAAAAATAAGGGGTGCACTGTTTTTTTGTGCTACTTTCACAGTCACCAACATCCCTCTACATATGAAAAAAAAACAAGCGGAACTATAAAAAATAAAATCTGACAAGAAGAGAAGTTCACCCCCAAATGTCGTAACAAGGAAAACAGGCTAAAAAGTATATAATTTCTACCCTTGGCTTTTTTTCGCTCGCGTGTGTCTACTTTGTGTATGTGCAAATTATACGGACTCGTATAGAAAGTGAGAATTTACGTAGAGGGGAAACTTCTTTAAAGTTTTTTGCAAACATCTGCTGTAGCAATAGTGTATCAGATATACAATTACAATTGATCTTGTTAATAAATGCCCTTACCTATTCTATGATAATTATAAAATAGTGATTTGGTTTTTTTATGCGACAACGAGTGAGAAGGCTAAGGGATGAATCGATGCAAAAGAGTGGATGTATGAATGTCATTCATTTGTATCACGGCCTGCGAAAGTAACAATAACAAACGTATACCCTGGGATAAGAGCCGCTCAGATGTTATGCGTAGGTTAGACAAGAGTAAAATGAAATAAATGTGTAGGTACCTACCTATATTGATTCGCTAAAAAGGTAGGTAGGTAGGTAGGTTTGTAGATATAAATTTTAAATTATGGCAGAGGATTTATTATTCCTACTTCCCGCCGAAAACAATGGAATTCTTAATTTTTTTCATAAGGGTTCGCAATCTTTTCTTGCGCGGTCCGGATCTCTCTCAAAGAGTCATTCATCACAACGGTTTTTTTTTCTCTGAACCTTTATTTATATCATATCCAATGGGCTTATCAAATATTGGATACCACCAGCTCTTTGACATCTTAAAATTCCCATTTACATCGATCAACCGCAACAAACAGCAGCGGTAGCGTTAGTAGCAAGATCGTCACTATCAGCAGCAGCAGCAGCAGCGACCGCAAACAACATAAAATGCTAAGCAGCAAACGAATGAGGAATAGATTATTATGATGATTGTCTCCTTCTGAAGAATTAAAAATCGGAGCAAGAAAACACACACAGAAGGTTCCTCGTCCCTTTATGCAACAATCGTCAAAGGAGCCAAAGATGGAACAAAGAAAAACCAGCAGCAAAGACTAACCAAAACAAAAAGAAAAGAAAGCGCTCTCAACTCAAACCTCTCTAATGACATCTTTCGTGGTCGTGGGCTAGTGCGACAGTATTTCTTGGATCGCGGCGCATTGGCCTTAGTATTATTATATATATATATATATATTTATATAAATGTACCTCCATAATCAGATTAAGGAAAAAAGTGTGTGCCACCAAGTGACAACGGTCCGTTGTGCGGCACACAAAGCACCTAAATCCGCAGGCATCAAAGCCAACAAAAACAACATAAACAGCGGCAAAGATTCGTATATGCAGCAAGCAACAGCGCATCAGCCAAGAGCACAGCACAACAGCAGCATCAGCAGAAATAGCAGCTACTATAAATTCTACTAGTCATTCGTAAATCATTTATTAAAAAGAGTTTTATTCATTTATCTCATTTAAGAGCATGCACGAGCTTTACCCTTTTTGTGTAATGCGGATTTTGTGTATCCTATTCGCATAGGGTATAGGCTTCGATTTATGCACCGATAGTGACTTGACCTCAACAAAGTCGACGGTGGCCTCGCTGTCCATGATCAAGTATTCTTCAGCATGGTCAAGTCAAGTCATAAGACTGACAAATATATATATCGTCGTATATCGTATATATATTATAAGTTTGAAAAAGCTTAATTCACGTAAACGTCGCGCCATAGACATAAACAGGCAACAGACAATGATAAACAGTCCAACATCAACGATAAAAGGCATAAGACTTCCATCGGTCTAGCCGACTAAAATTACAGATGACTAGGATATGAAGATCGAATATTCACCTCCAAAATTTTGGAAAATAAGCTACAATTCGAAACTTCAAGACATTTACTTAACCTAAGCCCTGAACTTTTCGACAAAAATGCAGTTCTTCTACATTTCAGCCCTGCTTTACTATCTATGACTGTGAGCTCTTTACCAAGATCACAAAATACCTACCACCGAAATAGGGTACTTCAATTTATCGAAAATATTTTGATTAGTACTCTTATTAGGATTTGATTTTTTTGCAACTTCTTCCTTGATCATGCGTGCAGGCTCGCTTTGTTTTTGTTTTCCCTGTGTGACGTTGCCGTGTCGTCTCTTCTTTTGCGGTAAATAGTAGAACCATAAATAATTATCGACGTAAGGGAATTTACCGTTCTGTTTGACAGTCTCACTCTGAGCTCTACGGATACAGTTTTTTCACCTTTTTTTCTTTTCTTTTTTTGATCAATGCTTTTTGTTATATTAAACTCAACGCTCCGATGATATTCCCCCAAAGGATACGAGAGGATTTATTTATACATTTTGCAGTTTTGCTCGCGTTCTTCTGTTAGTTCGGTCTCCGACAGTTGGAAGATAATGACCGGCGGTTTTGTTGGTCGATTATTTTTTATTTTTGTTTCTTATTATACTGGACGACAGACAACAAAGTAAACACAACGACAAAATGAATTAAATATATACCAAAGTCAAATGACAGTAAGAAGGGTGATCAATAAAAGCCGAGAAGCGAGAAGTTCTTTAGCGCGCAAAGGACCCTAAAAAGGAATAATGCAAACAAAGGAAATTAAGGACTCGAAACTAAAACGCAATCTGAATTGCATTACAAAATGAGAGTAGAGGAGGCACTCTTTTGTGGTTTCTTATTTCCTTTGTTTGTTTCTGCATATACCTACCTATTTAAGTGGATTCTTTTTATATTTTTTTTTGGTCGAAAGATAGTAAGGTGTAGATGAGCTTTCTATATAAACTCAATCCAACTGATAAATCTGGATAGGTAAGGGAAGTCTAATACAAATTCGTAAAATGGTTGTCACTTTCTTTAAACAACCCGCATTTTTAGAAAATTGCTACCCTACCCTCTCAGTTGGAATTCTCGTATGTTTTATTTTTTTAAGGAAAGTTGTGCAAAGATGCAATGCTATCCGTAATTTAAATTCTGTTTATAAGCCAGGTCGCTATAATGGTAGAATTTCTACCACTGAGCTATTTCTAGTTAAAAAAAATTCCTGAAAACTCCTGTGTCACATAATTGCAACAACAGCAGCACTTGGCGCCCATACCATGAATCCTACCGATACCTATTTTTTAAAGTCGAACAAGACAGCGTTACGGGTAACGACTCTGAGAAGACGCATTTGACAGAATGAAAATAGTTGCTTTACATTTTTGTGTAAATTTACTACCCGAATATTTCATTCTGTTGTATCAGTGGTACTTATAAATCATTCGAATTTTCTTGCTAAGGGTCCCACAAGATCACTTACTTTTCATAAGTAAACAGAAAAATGTGTGTGGCAGTGCGTGTCATAACGACACGACAAATGGCGATGCCAATGACACTTTCGAGTGAAAGAATTATCACAATTCAAATTGGCTAATTGCCGCCACACCTTCTGCACGATTATTATCGGTCTTTGCTTCAGTGCAGCTACTCCTGCTGTTGCTCTTTCGTCGTTATGTACGCTATTCGCCGTCGTGGTCGTCAAAAGGCGTTGCAAAAAGCAGCTCCGATAAAGTATTTAGTTTTAGTTGCTGGCTGCTCCCGCTTAACCGCACCTCTACCGCACGTCCACTGATCTGCAGTGATACAATTTTGCTGTAAATATAATTTTTATGCTAATCTCCCGGCCGATCATAAAATGACCGTAAAAACAAGATTCAACTCATAGCGAGCCCGCAAGGAACAAAGGCTCGTCCTTTCCTCTTGTGGTACAACCAGCGCGCGCGCGCAGCGATTTGCTCTTTAACTGCCATCTCCACCCAACAACGAAATAAAGCACATATAAAAAAAATTAATTAATAAAGAAATGAGCGCAGATCAGCCGTGTAAAACGAGCGATCTCCTTCTCTTTTGATATTTTTTTTTTCTTAAATGTTTCTTTGCTTGGCCTGGTGTGGATTGATCTTTGTTATTTGCTTGCTTGTGCCTTATATCTTAAGCCAAAGATCGTACAAGCCGGATTTCCAACAAATTAATTTCTTATTTAAATTAGTATTCCTGTGCGATTAACGCGCGCGCCTGCGCGCTCCAGTA
This sequence comes from Cheilosia pagana, assembly GCA_936431705.1. Classification (NCBI taxonomy): domain Eukaryota; kingdom Metazoa; phylum Arthropoda; class Insecta; order Diptera; family Syrphidae; genus Cheilosia; species Cheilosia pagana. The sequence goes on from OW386171.1 coordinate 5,799,846, forward strand.
AGTTTGTGCATATGTGCAGCAGTTTCGTTTGTTACTGTCGTTTGTTCGTGTTCGTGTCCCGTGTCAGTGTCCATGTCCATGACCCAATATTTCACTGGAGCTTCTTGATATGTTGATTCGGAAAGAAGTTATAACACAACGAGTACCGGTTTTTCATTTCGAAGTTTATTTGCAAGAAATGTATGTATGAAAAGTAAAATTTTCAGAACGCAATTAAAAAAACTACGTCCTGCTTGACAATTCCGATATGTACACTCGATCCTTCTTCGCACAATGAATAACCTATGTACCTACATCCTACACACTGGGAAAATCAGTCAATAATAAAACTTAACAAGGAAAAACCCTAAAGAGGTCAATTTCAGGCAATATCATACCATACTTCACTAAATATTTACAAAAACAAAACGTTCTTACTTACATGTGCAAGAATATTCACGTTTCAACACAGAAAAAATTTTATATAACCGATTTTTATATATTAAAACTAGAGATTCACTTAAAACACTAAAAACTTTTTTTTACACTATTTTCCACACGTTTATAATCGATTTTTATATACTTTACTCGCATTTGCAATAAGACTAGAAGATTAACTGAAAACATATCACGAAACATGATTGAACTTGATTCACGATACTGGAATAAGCACTGCGTACGACAAAATTCCAGTTGGAATTTGTTTCATGTGGGTTGATCGCGCTTTTTCGTTTGTGAATATTTTGTGATTTTACATAGTTTTAGTAAAAAAATACATAATCTATAAATATAAACTAATGTTGAATGTGATTTACTTAAAAAATTTATTAAGAATGATAAATAGTGGGTGAAATATTAATAAAGAAAAATCGGACAATTGCATAGGAATATGGGCTTGTTTTAATTGCGAATACACTTCGCTAGGTGCATTGAACGAGAATCTAGCGAACGTGAAGAAACTCGTTACAACTTGCATTTTTTTTAAATTGGTAAGTTAATAATAACTATATTTGCATTTTGGACTGATTATTTTCATATAATAAACCAAATGGGGAAAGGAGTGCTTTTACACTGACTGAATTGAAACGGGTTGAGTGGAATTGAGCACACTTCGCCAAAAGATTGAAATTGTAGCTGCTAGCTGGTAAATTAAACACCTGTATCTCCCTATATTTTTTTGGTAAATTGACCGGTAGCGAACGAAAACTATAACATTTTTTTGTTTTCATAAAATCAGAATACATTTATGTAAAAACAACTACTATATTTCCTTAGAAGTTTTCCTCTATTGACTGTAAATTCGGGAAGAGATAAAGTAGACATTTCGGAAGGTTTTGGTTAATTCAATATGCGGATAATTGGTCGGGAAAATCGTACAAAAGGGCGATCCTACTAAGCAAAAAATACTGTAGTTTTAATGATTGCATTGTTATTCCCCAATAATAAAATCTATACAACTCAGCAGTATTTTACGAAATGAGTCTTTAAGTGTTTCAAGAAGCTCTATAATTGGACTCTTCAATTAATTGTGACAAAATTAACCATATACCAGTTGAGATTAAACTGCTTCACAGTGAGAATCACCGCACTCCACCCCACTCCGTATCCAATCTAATTCATTACATAAAAGTATTATTTCGCCTCTCGTCTCCTTTCTCAACAAAAGGATATGATATTCTAACGCACATCCGCAGTTAATCCAGACAAAAGTACACGCTCCCCGGATGAGCAAGATCTGACGAACTACTGCCTACCCCTCTCAGCTTTGAGTAAAAGTTGATTAAGGTATTTTGCAAGCTCATCGCAAATCTAATACATAGAAATTACAATATTGTCTATTGTCTATTGTCAATTGTCCTTTCTGACAATGATATGTGTATACATTTACAGACATATATTTATTATTATTTCATTTAATTGGAATCAAACACAACTAAATATCACATCTCATGGGCAGGTATTGTTTCGACTACTTCGCTATCGGAAGCTTCTTGTTTTTGTCATTTCATCCTTGAGTGTAACGGGCGCACAGCGTTCTATTGTGCCTCGCGAAACGGCGCGGCGGATAAAGGAGAATGAATTTAATTCCTTCTTTCATGAATAACAAAACAATTGCGTATAATTTTATTATTCGACTTTTGTTATCCTTAAATATTGATGAAAGTGGGAAGCGATTCATCCAACTACCCCCACCACAGCCACCGCACCAGGGTATAATGAGGTTTTGTGTTCGTTTCATATTTTCTGTGGTGCGGTCTTGATTAACCCGAAGGTTATGTTTGATGAGATCTTTTTGCATGAAACCGCTACAGAAAGAGATATGTACATGATTGCGTAAGGGTTCGATAGCATACGAAGAAAGGGCAGAGACCGGCAACAAAAAAAAATATTAATGAAGTCCTTGAGGAGTTGAATGCTTAATTTTACTGGCGCACTTCGCCTTTCTGATTTGAGATTGAAAATGGGTGATGGGAATGGATGGTTGATTAATCCCATATTCCCTTGCATAATAAGCGTGTGTGCTATGCACACGCTGAATAACTGGGCTGATGGTGGTGGTGGTCAAAGAAACGGCGCGTGAAAGGAATTTTATTAGCGTGGAGAAGCCAATCTCCCCAAGGACTACGCGCGGACATTATGCAATATTATTGTTATTCTTAGTGATGCTAATATAACCATCTGCAGACTGCAGTTGCATTTTTTCAACTTCAGTAGAGTTGTATCTAATATTCTTTCTTGCAATTTGTTATAAGTTATATTTTTCAAAATGTTTATTTGACTTACTTGCTTCTTTAGCTAGCATGTCTCGCTCCTTTAAGTAGGCTTATGATTCAAAGTATCTACAACATATAAACTCGAAAAGCCCGCCCCATTGAATTAGGTTCCATTCACCTATTAATCTGTTCAATGAAAAAGCGGTGGTGGCTAAAAACACACAAAATGATCACTCGAAAGAAACATGTTCTTTATTTGGCAATAAACTTTGTTAGGGTAAAACGAAGAGAGAATAATAATCACAATAAAAAATACGAAATGAATTTCATAATTACGCGTGACCAATCGAAACCAGTAGCCAAGCCAAACGACCGATTCTTTGCTCCAAAAAACGCACCTAACTCGGATGATTTGTGCGAGCTGAGGTATTATTACGTAATTGTATTAAGTTTAAAAGGGGAATGCCTTAATTTTTTTTAATTTTTTTATGAGTTGTTCATGGAGATATGAGTAATGGAATTTTTTGCTCCTGCTCGTATTGGCCTATTGCTTTTCAATTAGAATAATCACGACGTTAAAGGCAGGTTGCAACAATCAATAGTTGACTCATCCAACTTGGTACAGTTCCCTTACTTTATTAAACAAGAAAGTTCATCGTGTTGTCGGCCTAAATGTGTTCGCAGTGTATTTTATCGTTTTTTCGATTCATAGATAGAGGCTTAACAAAAATCCATATTCAAATCAGCCTACACTTTTAGCATTAGTTTTTTGTGTTAATTAAAAATAAAACTGCTATTTTTCTTTCTTCTTTATTTTATGTGACAAAAAATTAAGATAAAAAACAATCGTATTAGCATTTTTAAGGCTTGGCCTCGCACAGTAAATGTATTCTTTTTTCAATTTAAATAAATACACGGAGACAAAATTACTGATTTCGTCGTAGTTTGTACTTTGGAGTTTGGAAAACAAATAAATAGCGGGTGTATCTAGTCTAAGCCATTCGAGCGTCCAGGGTGATATCTTCTTCAGGCGCCCTTTATTTCTTGGGCAAATAAAGTGTTAGTGTTCACGGAAATCACAAAATTTGTCGATGCAAACTATACTGATTATTTGGAAGACAATTTATTTAGTCTATGCTTGTTTGCGTATCACAAACACTCAATAATTATGATCGGTTGAGACGTTGACGAAAAAAATCGAATGCCATATTTGTGGATTGATTTCATAAAAGCATTTCTCTCCGTGTAGGTAGGTTATACAAATATTTCCCAAAGAATACATTTTTTCAATCTTCTCTCAATGCATATTCATAAGGCTACCAAACAGAACTCTATCCGTCTATCTAAGCACTTTGTCATCTACCCACACCCACTTCTTCTGCTTTATCTTCGACTGTGGCTGCGAAGCGATTTCTTGTGGTGTGGTGTGTTTTGTGTGTTGTGGTCATTTGTCTATTTTATTATATGTATGTTAAATTATTAATTCATTTTGTGACCTTTTTTGTGTACGCTGTTGCCTGCCTCCCTTATCTCTCTGTCTTTCAACAAAACTTAAGATAACAATAAAAAAAGCAACTCAACACAACGTGACGATATCTCTAGATTTTCTTTTGTATGTCAAAGGAAAAGAAGGTAGGCAGAGACCGCAAGGAAAACCCTTTTTCCATCCAGTGTAATGCAAATGATGTGGGACTGTTTATTTTTATGGGTGGCATGCGCGCATAATTATAGATATTTTTTTTTTATTATTATTATCATTATTCTGTTAGTCCGAAGTTGATTTATGTCGTTAAAATTAGATATGTGCCGAAGTAATTTTTGTTTATTGGGAATGCGTGTTACTGTGTTGTGGATTTCAAGCATCTAACAAAATTTCTCAGTTCTAATTAGCACGTCCATTGTATACTACAATGTACTGTACACTGGTTGGTACTTTTGGGTGCTGACGAGATTTCATATTCGAAGTAAGAAAGTCCTAAAAACAATCCCTGTGTGTCCGAACTGTCTTTACTCTCGCGAAAATAGATGTAGATATTATTTTTGGTTTGGCTTTTGCCAATCTGCCAAAGCTCTCGCCAAATTTTTCTACTTTTCTGTAATTGCCGTAACTTCACTGTGAATTGCTCATTTGACGCACTTTTCAGCTCTACAGGTCTCTGGTTGGGTCTTATTCAGTAAATATTCATTGCTAACCTTTCGTAAAACTACTTGAGGATGTATATCTCTTCTCTACTATTTCTTTGCATAAGCCGCATGCTTTATCAAAAGTGTAAAATGTTCAACATGTCGGTCTTGAATCTCTGTTAAAAAATCAATCCCCCAACACACTCAAATCAGATTAGTCTTCCACCCAACCTATCCCACATTGCCTGTATAATTATTGGGCTTAATTATCTACAACACATGCATATATGCATACACTCACAGAAGTGAGCAAGTATCTAATTTACAGCAATGCCAACGATGTCCTCTTTATAACAGCCGCGCTCGCAACTGAAACGACTAAATCATATCAAAATAGGTGATCAAAATCACGTTTCAACATCAAAAGAATACAACAAAAGAATCCACAAAGCAACAACAACAAAAACACAAAATATGTTTAATGTTCTAAATAAAAATTAAGAAAAAACAAAAAAAAACAGAATATTTAAAGTTCGTAACGCAACACACATGCATCTATAAGCTCGCACTTAAGTGGCCAAATCACGTCCTTCTTTCATTGAACCGAATGCGAACCGAGTCGCACACTAAACTAACGCGAACAATAATTCCTCGAGGAATCCGAGCGCAAAGAATGTGAATGTGAAAGGTGATTAATTATTTCATTAACGTAGCTTAGGTATTTACTAAGTTTTTTTCACTTTTTATTTTATAACTTTATGCCACGAATTACACTGGTAATTGCCACATTATCTTCTGCTGAACAAGAAAGCGACCAACAACAAAATTAGAGTCTATCCAGATTAGGTGGTGGAGGCGTATAGTTAGGGTGTGTAACCGTGACAGCAAAGCAAAAGTGCTAAGCACACATCAATGATTTATTTATTTAAGAGTTCTCTGTGTTTATTTTTTTGTTAATGACTTTGAAATCGTCGTTCCTTAAGACTCGTCCATAGGCCTGTGTATAGAGTACCGCGCACTCCTTTGGCCAAAGAAGGCGAGGAAGAAAAAGAGAATTAGAGTCAGAGGTAGAGCCCAGAGTTCTGGGCAAACCATTGATACTTTTATATGACGGCCGATTCTCATGATCGGAATACTGAATAGAAGTGTGAATAAGCTAAATGAAACCACACATTTTTGAGTTGATTCGGTTATGGGATGGATGGATACATGAAGTATTAAAACACAAGTAATTGGCTTTGGTTAAATGCAGCAGGGCTGGAGCGGCAGGAGTAAATGCCAGTGACAAAGAAAGGTCCGGGTTTGGAATTGCTGTATACATACAGAGCAGAGCAGAGCAGAGCAGAGTAGGGGCCACAACAAGAAGAAGAACCGCAGAGTTTTAATTGATTTTCGCGGATCAGTCGCATTTTTTTCAGTGCTCAGTTGAGACCGATGAGGGTAAGGAGGGTAGAGTAAGTCTTGTCGTCTTGTGGCCTTACCATGTATATAAATGGATGTCAAAGATTGTAAGAATTGATGATTTTTTGTTGAATTTTGATGGTTATTTATTTTATTTCTGTTTGAATCGTTGGACGGCCGCATATCTTTGGATACCTACTGCCTACCATATACGTATGAGGAATGAATCTGAATGATGATGATCGTGCATAATTCAATAGTGCTACTTGGCGAAATTTACAAATGAAGAGCGATCCGACGAACGAAGTAAGAATCACGAAATGAGTGATAGAAGTCGAGCGCGTTTATGGTGACTTGCTAATGAGCAAATGATTCATGAAAATACATCAGGCGCTTCTTTTATGTTCTTCACGACAACGCCCTTATTAGCAATGCTAAGAGAAAAGCCTTGTATATAGATAAGTAAACGGTCTTCTTTTTTTTTTCTTTTAAAAATTTGAAGTTAATCAGGTTTCATCATCATCATCATCATCACCGGTTGTGATTGTTAAATGAGTGCGGCATGAGTATAGGAGACCTACTTCTAGATTATTTTTGTTTGTGTGGGAGTTCTTGTCTTGGGTGGATTTGGTTATATTTAATTTTATTCTAGACGATTAACTGTAAAGGTTGACTGAGGCAGCAGTGCCCATTGATTATGGTTTTAAATTTTGTAGCACGATAAATCTTAGATATAATCGGATAGCTATTATAATAAACGTTTTAATTTGCCTTTGTGACCGGGTAAGATGGGTGAATACATTTGTGTGATCAGATTCGGTGGCAGATCAGTGCATGCGATGCAGCGCGATTGAGACACTAAAGGTGTTTGCATAGTAATGGGATGATAAAATCGAAAGTGGGGTAGTAGGCAGGTCGTTCATCTATCACATTAGCCACTGCGTAGGTTTGACACTTTGGGGCATTGTAGTGACAATGAATGGGCCCTGTTAGGGATCAAGATGCGTAATATATACACATTTCCTAAGACAGAACGAGAGGAGGCATCAGAATATACGGGTTTCGAGGGTTCACAGTCCAGTAGTAGTAGTCATTCAGTATATATGTCGGTTTTCTCTTAAACTTTTTATCCGGTCGATAATTATGTCTAGCAAATGTTTACATATTTTATCTGTGACGACCTTAAGTCATTGCACTAAAGACTAATCGGTTGATTCCCTCTTGTTGCATTGATAAGCGCAAACAAATTACCCCTTTTAAACAGCAACCTCTGACAGATAGCCTATAAAAACTAAACACGTTAACACGACATTCTTCATTCAGGCGAAAAAAGTGGGACAACGACAGCCTGCCACAAACAAATACGAGTGTGCGTATTCGCAACGCATTCTAATTACCGGTCTATTTCCATCCTTATACATAAACACAAAACAACCAGCACTCACATCCAAGTTGCTCCTCCCTTTCTCTTTACGACCGTCTTCGTTGTCATCTTAACAAAAAATTTAAACAAATCACCCGAAAAAATCAGGTGCGGCCAAATTAAATATACTAGTTCAATGGCCACACAATCAAAAGAAGAAAAAAACAAAAAAAAAACACCTCAATCGCTAATTCATATGTAAACCCATTAGCAGCGTTTTATTTCGCATAAACGTGCTGAGAATTAAACACGTACGAGTACCAGAGAGCCAAACTGTCCAAACATAGAAATAACATTCACCCACCAGCCACCACCACTACATAACAAAACAGAAAACAAATATAGGTATATATAAATAAGTCCATTATTTCTTTTCTTTCTGTATTACTCCCTGAATTAACAAAATCCGTTAAGATATTCCATACTTTTCATAAATATTCATGAATTGGTCACAAAATAAATTTTCCGTCATAAAGCCCGCTCCGCCTTGGCTTCAAGACCTCGTGTAATTCCGCGAAAATAATCTCTGATTGTCTCTCCTTGAGATTTTAGACCATCGGGTGCTAGAGTGCTGGCGGAGAATGTGTTGGTAATTACAAAAGGAACGTGCATCCACACGTTATATGCAAAAATAATCAATTCTTGCTGACTAGGGGCTGAGGATGACTGCTCAATGAAGAGATGAAAGGATTTTCCAGAATCATCCAATCACGGCGAAAAGGCTTTCGGTGGAATTCCTCCGACTCATTCCAATTGATCTGCATGCCATCATTGGGCATTGCATCACTCATTGCGATCAATGTACCATTTGGTTGGTCGTCATCATCGCCGTCGTCGTCGTTGTCATCATCGTCATCATCATCATCATCACCACGGCACACACCATACTGGTGCTGCTGTTGCTGCTGCTTTAGCTGCTTTGCTGGACGAAAGATTCTGGTGGTGGCTGGTGGGTTAATTACCACTTTTGTGCGACACTGACTAACGATGAAACAAGATATTTGGCGAGACAACCGAACGACAACAACCATCGTCGACAACTTAATGAAAAGCAATTGTGGTCAGGCAAACCAAAACCAGAGGAAAAAAGGGCGACCAAGGAGAATATAGAAATAAAAGGAAGCATGTTTCTAGTGCAACTCTGAGAGTGATGGAGATGAAAGGTGCGCTTTCCGAACGCACGCTCCGTTTGCAATGAATCAGTCAATCCGCCTTCGCGTCGTTGTCGTTGTTGTATACAGTCGTCGCAGGCGCAAAGTGATGTTTTTGGTGATAAAAATAAAATGTACGAGACGGCCATGGCGACGAATAACTTGGTCGCGCTGATGGTGACAATGAATGCAAGAAAAGGTGATTTTGGATACACTAAGCAAAAACATTTGTGTAAAACTTTCCCGGGAATCGCTGCTTATGTTAGTTGGAATACAAATCTGATTATAACCAAAAGAACTTGTTCACAATAATAATGAGGTCACTAATAACGGCATTAAGCATTTACCTTAAATTTGTAGTAGGTCGTAATACTTATATGTGTAGGTAGGTAGGTATCTGCTATTTTTTGCCATGATATTAAAATGTAAACTCGACCTTTGGGCCTAAATAATAAAAATTTTTAGCCTTTAAAATGAATTACAGTAATGGACGAATGGAGTTTGCGAATTCTGAGTGAGGTCTGAGGTGCTTGAAGGCTTTGGGGGATGTCGTATGGTTTTGGGGTATACCTTTGTAATATTACCTACTTCCGCTTAGTGGCTTAAGTGGTTGTAAGCTTCAATTGAGCGAAATCTAATGCTCAGTTATTGTACAAATTCGAGTTGTTTAGGAATTACTCTTTACCCTCTCCTTCAGCTGTCGCTTCTTCAACCATCCGTTGTAGCCTTATATTACAATATGTTTCATTATTTTAAAAAAAATTGTCTCAATCCTTCATCCCGGGTGTCTCTTTGAATATTTTTACAATGAGTTTGCCGTGATTGGGAAACCATTTTCATCTCGAAACAATTAAAGTTCCGGCCTGTGGTTCTGTGGAGGTGCATCAAAAATCGTGAAGGCGAATTTGTACAGGGTGCACTCAGCGAACCACGAAGATAAATATAAGGGACACACAATTACATGAGCTCCCTATCATCCCCAGCACAACGGTTAACGACGCGACGAAGACGACGATGACGACGACCATGATGATGATAATGATGATGATGATGAGAATTCGAAAATTTTCTGTAGATATACATCATTCTTACTGCATGTGTGTATAAACTCGGATTAAAAATAAAAATTAATCACTGGCTTAAAGGGGAATATGAGAAATAATTGCGTGAGAAACCAATTTCTCCTTTTGCCCAGACTCGCGAGGAAGGAGGGCATTACTTTACTAGGGCACTTTTGCACGTCTGCTTCTCTTCATCTCTCCGTCGCTTGTAATTATACCGAACAAAAAGTGAAAACGAATTAAAAAAAGCAAAACCACCAAGCTGCGGGGGAAGAGAGATATAATAGATAGGTCTTCAGAGTCGGACGCGGCCGGCTGTTTGAAAACAACTTGAATTGCAAGTTTGTTCCTGAAGCAAAGATAATTGAACTACTTATGTGTATGGCGAAGGTGCTGGTGCTGGTGCTATGTTGAGCTGATGTTAGTGGTTGCGGCGGCGGCGGCGGCAGTGGTTTCGGTTTACTCGTTTGCATTTGAGATATGCACACCCAGCAAGCAAGCCTTATGGAACCCTTAAGGCAGAAATATTCATCGATACCATAGGGTTAACAAAAAGAACCAAAGCACTGCAGCGCAGTAATTTCGCAAATCACACATGTGTATTAATTACACACTGCACAACACGAATTTTGCCCTGATGGTAACTCAAGTTTTTATACCGTATGTTGGGGTGTAGATATTTTGATTCATATCATATACCTATGTGTAGCATGGCAACGAAAAGGAGCATAATGGTGGAAGGCAGACCGTTTAAGCCAGGTCCTTCAATGTTCACGTTTGTCTGTCTTAAGGAAAGCGGATGGCTGTGATTAGCCTATAATCAGTTCGCTGAAGATTCGGTTGAGGTACCCAGAGACAAATTCAATGAATTAAATTATATATAAGCTCCGATATTTCGTTCCCCACTTCACTTTAAGTCATTTCATCCCCAAATGCTTTAAATTTATTCACACAAATGTCCAACTCCAATTAGCAACAAGCTAATTGGTGTCCAATGCTAATTAATTTAACTAAAACACGACACTCCAAACAACCCCACTACAACATAAAAAGTTATCAGAATGCCCACCCCATTAACCACTAAAGTGGCTAATTGGCCATCGTTTACATCGTCCTTCTTCCGTATTTTTTTAATTACATTTCGCATTGTGGCATAATTTACTTAAAACAAGAGGGAGAGCTCTCCAGTGACTGTGTGAAACCGAATCCTGGTGCTTAATTAAGGGTAAGCCAGCAGCAGGAGCAGCGAACTTCTTGAAGGACATCTTCCGGCTTCTTAAGGAGACTGACGACCCCTAGTCCCTTTTCATGTCGTTTGTCTTTATCGGGGCTGTTATAAAGAAAACCAGTGGGTGTGCTGGGCACTCGCTTTAAAACAAAGCCAAAATAATTATACCAGCAAGAGAGGCCGAATCTTTGCATCCCTCGCTCGGTGTTGTTTTGTCAGCAGGATTAAATCGGATTTTATACTTGATCTTTCGACAAGGACACCGAATACCTTGTTCTTGTTTTAATTTCCTTCCCGCAATGCTTTTTACATATAATTTTCATCATGGCGTTCCTTTAGTCCTTTAGGTCCTTTGCTTCCCATTGGATTTAATTACGCGACAAAAATTTTAACTTGTTGGTTTTAGATCTTTCGGTTAAGTGATGGCGGAAACTTTTTGTAAATCTTTTTAATTTGTCACCGAATGGATAAACATTTTTTTGCTCTGCTTTTTGTGTAATGAATTTAATTGTCTAATTAGTGGCAGCTTTTGGGGTTTAATTGGAACGATAATATAATTTGTCTTCATTAGGACAAGGTTGGAACGATTGTATACAAAACATGGGTTGGATCTGCGTATACTGTAATCAAAAAAAGACACCTGCGGCAGTATGTGGTAATTTTGGTTATTGTTTGATCTCTGAATTGCCATAAATTAGTGCAGTACCTACATATAGAGGGTGAAATTTAATCTTTATACGTAGTATATTGTTGATTGCGATTACGCATTCATTTTTAACCAAAAGGGCTCACAGAATTTTTGTAAAATAGTTTCTCTCGATATCAAAAGAAAAATTAATCTCATGTTATTTTGGGTGCTCTTTTCGCCTTTTCCATCTTGTGAGTAGGTACGAAGGGGGCTTACAAGCAGTCAATCAGCAGCATTCACCCTTCTACGTGTAGTTGCTGTAAACAAAGAGTTTTGTGTACCACTTCAAGGCGATTGCCCAGCTGTAAGTTGTAGATAAAAGGGTTGAAATTAATTGAACGAGTATATCTGGACATATGTATATATGGATGCGTATAGACGAGAGCACCAGTTTTGACATTCGGGTCTAAAGGGTTAGAGGAACCGAGGAAGTAATTGCAATTGATTATTTTTGGCGATATAGATTTTATTTGCGTTCTTCGTAAAAGTGCTTTGTGTAAGGGTGGCTAGCTTGTAGTTTTTGCCTTTGCCATTAAGTGATTTAATCTAGGCATGGCAATCGGTCGAAAAGCTTTACGTTTGATGAGCTTCATGTTGTTTATCGATTTAAGAATGCGAAAGACGTAATCAGAAAATGAAATTATATTGTAAGCTTTTACACGATTGCCCGACCGTTCAAATGTGTTCAATAATTAAGTTCCTTTTAAACAAATGCAAAAATATTTTTTATTATATATTCAAAAATTTTGGGATTCCAGAGTGTTAAAAAACCCCTGACATAGTGTTTCTCCTCTGAAAGTGCACGAGTTCGAATTTTGCAACGTTTAATTAATATACCTACGCAATTCTAAAATCTATGGTAAGCTATACCTATATTTTTTTAGAACATAGAAAAATAGTGATATTCGCTATAACAGATGGCAACTCCTTTTGACGCAGATATTTATAAGAAAGCGATTTCTCTACCTGCACTCTGTCTTGGCAATTTATTAGCTTTGCCTTCGATGGCAGTTTGGGCACAACGATTCATTTTAATTCGACCACAATTTATTGAATGACGCTTCGCTCATACGAATTTCAATCTTTGCCACAGAACTAGATCATGATTGGGTGGACAAAAAAAAACACGTACACACACATCAATTACAATTACACGCAAATCCAAACCACATTTTAATTAAAGTGCGCATAAACTAAGTGCCCCAAGAGTAAATAAGAAAAAAAAAAAAAAAAATAAGCAGCAAGAAATGCTTGAGGCTTCATAAACTCACACACTGGGCCAATAAAATTTGAGCTTATTTTATTCACGTTCACAATTAACATTCTCATATATGCAATGCATACTAATTGTTCTTGGTTTGGACTCTTTCAGCTTGGATACTGAATGTAGTTGGTTACTTTTGGTTTTTGCATATAATATGCATGTACACATCTTAAAAAGACGACTTAGGAGTGACAAGTACCGTCGTCAAAATTCTTACATGTCAAACGTGTTTTTTTATTTTACTTGGTCTTCTTCAGAGGTTTTCTTATTACACAGGGTGTAGACATGCGAAAGGGGGGAAACTAGACCAATTGCGGTACACCTTATGTGTGCGCTGTGGCTAAGTCCATTCGACTTTGAATTATTGTCTCAATGATTGTTGTTGTTTTAGCCTGGGAACCCCGAGTAGGTATGGATCATGAAGACCGTAGGCCACAAATTAAAATTTAACTCAGTGTCAGAAGTTTGTCGCATATACTGTACTTTGGATCGCGTGCATGGATATAGTTTTTGTGATGGTATATTTACTCGACGAGGATGTTGTTTATAAAATATTTTTTTCTCACACTCCGATTGGTAAGGTATAGGTATGTAAACGTCCTTTATTTTTGTTATTTTCGCTGTAGTTGTTGTTTTCTACACAAGACAGACGTTTTGAATTTGATTTCAAATGAAAATGTGTTCAGCGTGTGTAGCTGATCGCGTACGTGCCTTATGGCATGAAGGAATATTAATGGTTATTCTCTTACACGGCAAAATCTTGTTTGTGTTCTTTCTTATTACCATCATCATCATCGTCGTCGTCAGCCCTCCAATTTTTTTTTTGTAGAAAAAAAATATATGGGTATATATTATGTAGCAGTATTTTAATCTGAAAATAGATTTATGTGATTGGAATTGGAGTTAATCGCAGATTTCTCCTTAGCACATGCAAATCAAAATGATTAGCCCCCGAAAATGATTTGATCATGTTACGAGACATTCATAATGATCGTGACGCAATGCTATTTGTTAAAATAAAATTAGGTTTTTTTGAACTTCAAAAAGTGATACCCAGCTTTGGTTTTAGTTCAACAATGACTCGATGGAAACTCCCAGCTATTTCCCAGCTATGACGTGTGCAATAACTGGCTTGGATCAGACGAAGGGGATCTTTGTGATGTGTATGTGGTGAGAAATGTTGACTACTTTTGAAGGATTGTAGTGTAGCTTTCTCTAAGTAAACTAATGGTTGCAGTGAATAAATAAATTTAAAATTAATACGGTAACACGCAGAGAAGTTAATAACTTATAATCATCTCCAAAACTATGACAGCTCGTTGTAGCAATACTGGTCCAAATCGTTCGCGTACACTATTCGAACGATACTGGACACACGAAAATACAAACATACATATATATGGATATATAGCCAACATACATGATATTTTGTTGTTAATAAGAAATTCAAACAGTTGAAAGTTTGGGGCGTATTAATTACACCCATCGTTTGCGTTAATCGGTTAACAACACATCAGTGGAATGTTGCGAACTACCACCGACCTCGGCAATAGTAAACACATTCACACATTATATCCATGTTACAAAATATACCTTTTTCAACAGCAGATTCGATGGAAGACGAAAAGCAGCAGCAGCAGCGGCGGCGGCAAAGTAGTTGATAGGTAGGTAGGAAAGTAGGCAGACAGAGGTGTAGTTTTTCACTCACCTTAATGGATGTGAGTGTGTTATGAATGACGGATCATCTACGACGACGACGACCAGTCGGAGATTTTCTTTCATCGTTTTTTCATATTTAATATTGAGATCACAGCGCAAGGGAACGATTAAGCCATGCAATGAAGTTCAACCATACGGATGCGGCAGCAATTAATATGATGATGGTATTATTTGTTAGACCAGATATTACATATTTTGAGGGCATGGAGTGATTCAATGTGAAGTCTGGGAGTTCGGTATACAGAAAAGCGTATGATTTTCGCACCGTCAGTGGCTAATTTTGTTAATTTTTATGTACTCCCCTGAGGGGGTTTTCAATATTCTGGCAAAGATTCAATAGGAGTTCATAATTCAGAAACGTATAAACGATTTTAGCACCATCAGCAGCTAAATGAATTGGATTTTATTGAAGTATGGATATGGATCATGCGAATATCCGATGTTTAACTGAAATAAACTCTTATTCTGGGTATGTTCTTTGACTTCTCGGTTGATATCAGCATATCTGCAAATGGCCTACCATTTCACCCCTGCTATACCTATGCCTACTTTCAAAACAAAATATATTTTTTCTTAAAACGTTTCCACGATGCCTAAACTGTGGTCTGCTAACTTTACTGATCATAAAAAAGCCATTATCATTATAAAAACAATTTTTAATCAAAATGCAAATTCATAGCATAATCCATAGGATTGCCCCCCAACGACAGAATGGAAATCCAAAATGTTGATGCACACATCAGAACACTCCGAATGTAAATTAGAAGTATATGTAATCACATCAGCAACCCCTATCACGTAAGCTCGGTGTTTGCACCCACCAACCCTCTGGTCATTTTGCAAATGTTCGACTGTGCATGGATCTTCCCCACCTCATCATCCACTTTACATTCGTAACATCGTGACTAATTCCATTTCATTATTTCCCTTCGTATATATAAAATGCACGCTGCTGCGTGCAATAACTCTAATTACTTCTCATCATGTTGGTTATTATGATGTCGAGATGATGATGATGGCGCGATGATGGGCAGTCGCATAGCAAAGGGGGTGGGTTGTATAATATCTAGCACCCCTTTTTCCCATGACAAATGTAATCACTGGGAATGGGGTATGGGAAAGTAGGTAACGTGAACGTGTAAATAAATTTAAATGCGCATTGCTTAAAACTAAAGTAATTAAATCGTGTTCTACGATTATCATCACGGATTAAATATCGTTAATAATTGTAAAAATGTACGCCCTACGCGAATAAATGCATATTCTTAAAAATCATACTAAGACGATTTATAGTTAATAAAAAATAAATATTTTGGCGCGACAGGTCTATGGGACCCAAGGGCTAGCTTCTCACAACCATTCGATTTATAGTTAATAATCAACTTAAAGTTGGGGGCGCTACTCTATAGTGCGTATTTGGGTGCTTGAAAATCGATTCCTATACTGTGGAAGTGGAAGTTGGAGCGCTTCCGTGATGGACCCTTCCGCAGGAAGGATGCTGGTGTGGTAGTTATGTGAATAAAGTGGCAAGTTTAATGCAATTCCATTAAATTTCCTCTAAGCAATTGGATGGATTCATATAGTAGGGAAGGTTCTGGTTGTCTGTTTCTGTTATCTCAATAGAATTTATTTTCAGGAAGAACACAGTTTAAAGGTGGATTTATCGGATTAGTGAAGGTATATATAAAGTGGAGTTCAAGTCTTAAGCTGTAGTATATGTAGATATATAAAATAGAAATTTGTATTTGGCTAAAAAAAGCAGTGGACTCAGCAAGGGGCCTCAGGTTTAATCGCCGAGAAACCACTAAATAAACCAGCGTATATATTCGCGGATAGATGTTTTTAGGGGTAAAAAAATATTAAAATTTAAATTGTCGCTATCAATCACTGTCACAGCTTGGCATTGTCTCCGCAAATTAAACCAAACCTACCTTCAACGGTAGGTACGCTCTTCCGAACTTTCTCTCTACATTTATGGCCTCTGTGCCTAATCGTAATAATTGTCATAATTTCTTGAAATCAAATTTCCACCAATTACTCACCATAATAAACATGGAAAGAACAGCAGAAACGTGAGAAAATTGAGGACAACCTCCATGCTCTATAAGCACTGCGTATAGGTACATATGCGGGTAACTCAGCCAGCGCATGTATTGTTTCATGCTTAAGTAATCTGTAACGAGCTGAAAAATCATGTGCTCACTTGCATTAACCGCTAAGCAATTAGTATCTGTCAAATTAAACCATTGAACCTCCCCCACACTATATGGAGTGATTTGCATTTACATCATCTCTCGAACATAGCAAAGCCCAGAAGTCCCAAAGTAATTAAATCCCATCAGTTCGGTTCGCCCCACTTATTAAGAAAACACAGGGGAAGTTAATGGAGACGTCATTGTGACCCCATCCCGCCCTTCATTGTCATTAATATCATTAACACACCGAACAAATGATGGCGAGGCGTGAAGATCACCTCAAGCGTCGTCGTTGGTGGATTTGTGGCTCGTCGCAACCCTTTCGCCCAGGCAAGACACATAGATATACGTAAATATATTAAAAGCGCCGTTGATGATCCTAATGATGATTCAACATTCAAATGAAGAGGAGTAATAAAAATTAACCCTTTGAATGAGTTTCAAAGTTTCAACCCTTTCTAGGATTGCCATGTCTCTGCCTCTCCCCCACCCCCTCCACGTATATAGACGAATGAAAAAAGTATGACTTTAATTTTTTTTTCCACAACAGTGGATTATTTCTGTGTTATACGGTCGTCGTTGAGTCAAACCCCTGTCCCCGTTCATTATATGATGATGAGGATATTGTCGCTTAGTATCACGCAAATTGTCGTTCATACTTGGTGCTGTGTAATTTGCATTTCTAATGCGTAAAAGATGATTTGAGCGTTTCCTTCCCCTCCCACCTTCAAAGAAGTCACAGAAAAGGGGTTTGTTCTGAACAATTAACACTATTGTTTAACCCTTTTGCGAGGGGTTCCTTTCACTGATTGTGGGTGGTGGTTGGCTTTCATAATCAAGACCTAACAGTTGATGCCATTTTTTATTCGTTCTAGCAGAGGGTTACGGATACGGGATTTGTTGATATTATTTTAAAGCGAGAGACGATAAAAACCAATTAAGAGGGAGAAATGTTTGACAGACTGGTGTTATGTTGTAATTTGGGATCAACACCTGGACGGGGATAATTTCCGGAACAATGCCGATTGGGGGAGAATTGTTTTGTTTGTCTTTACATGAAATCCAAAGAGATAAGATTTTGTTTGGGGTCGATTGGGGGAAGGAGTTTTTTTCATTGTTTTTGTTTTTGTTAAGAATGTAAGTTATCTGAGACGTGACCTTAAAAGAGGAAAGATGTTATCGTTCGCATGATAAAACGAGGTAGCTTACATGCTTCCATTAGATTGGTCTTCTGTGTCGCTTACACAAGTGCGAACAAGTATCTATACTAACTTATTATTTGTTTTTTAGTTTGTTGGCAATTAATATATTAAAAATTATACGATTGGGAAGACTGCGGCGGAGGTGGAAAAACGGTCTATTTAAATCTTTAACTAGCCACTTCGGATCACTGATATACTAAACAAATAAAGCATGTAACATAGTTTTCATCTCTTTTTAAATTGCAAGCTTGAATATTATCTTTACCAACTTAAGTTATCTATACAGAACATATAACTATGGATTCCTCAAAATTCTCAAAATTTGATAGGTACTGTACCTATTTGTAAATGCATTCTGCAACAGCGACGTTGGTTGGGACAGCTCAATAGAAATTGCTAAGAAGAACGAAAAACTGCGCAATTTTAGATCGCATCATAGCAAATTGCTTTTATTTGTAAATGCCGCTGTAACCGATGTATAAGGACATGCGAGCTACTTATCGAACCCATCAATTTTCACTTTTATTTGCATTACGATACCACTATAATTGTAACCTCACACCAACTACACCTAATTCTCACATAATTTTCTGCCTCGGCAAATCTATTTAATTACTTTTGTCATTATTTATTCTTCTTTTTTTGGAAAATGATAATTTCAACAGCGTCATTCATTTGATTTATAGATGTGTGATGAATCCGTGCTCCACCAATTATCATAACTAGGTAGGCAATTATTTGATAAAATGATTATGTGCATTCATTCATTAACTAAAATTTACAGAGATACTTATCTCCGTCTCAGACAAGCGGTGACAATAATAATATTCGTCAAAACCGCGGCTGTAACAGTAGGCAAACCTTCGATTGTACAAAGTACAACACCTCGCCTAAGTAACACCAGGCCAAACTGCGTTAATATTTAGCTTCGTTTTTACTGGAACCACCCCACACACACAGACTTTAGCTCAAGAGGAACTTTCAGCACCAGTGGCTCTGGCTCTGGCTCTTAGCTTATAGTTCATTCCACTTTTCTCGATACACTCGCTGTTTGTTTCACCGGTGATGAAAATTCGATTTTAATTGGTGAAGTATCTAAGCACCAGGTCGGACGGGACGGGAGTAGGGAGATGAAAAGGCGTATTTAATGCCCGCGCTCACGGACCAATTTTTTAATTTAACAAAAGCAATAACAACCACAACAACAGTGATGAAACTTAATTCTGAAAAAAGAGACACGGCGAAAAAACAATAACAATTCCCTTGTACTGTTCCAGGTTGGATTTTGGATTTTTTCCCCCTGTGTACCTAATAACATATTAGCGCGCCCAACCGACGGACGCAACTGTGTAGACTGTTGTTGTCCAATTTTTCGATAATTCTGTGTGATGTTTGATGGAAGTCGAGCAATTATAGTAGTTAACCGGCATATACATATAAGTCTACTAATTATCTCCCTCTTCCTCTGTCGGGTAAAATGACCAAATATTTGAGGATGTGACTGTGGTAATAGGTTTGCGCGCGTCTGAGGCTGAGTTCCACAGCTTTTTTTGTTCGTTTTTTTTTTGGTATTGTTGTGCGAGTACGCAACATGGAGATAAAATAATAAGCAAGCGTTAATGATTTGTTTCCGGCTCGAATCTTGAGCTAATGTTATCGGTCTTTGCCCTAAAAAAAGCTGGGGAGCAGTTTCTTCATGGAAGGAACGAAAACTGTCTAGATTAAAATTAAACCTCTGAGATGGAGTTTTTGAAGTAAGCACCAGCTTTGCAGACAGAGGAATATGTGACTTCAATTCGAACACAAAGCTTAGGCTATATTAGTAATTTAATGCAATTCAACCTAAGTCCACTTAGATTTATGTACTTAACAAATATGATTATCATATTCTCCCAAAAAGCCTTTGTTCATCATTGCTTTGTTCCCAACAAGGACCTTCCATCATCAAAGTGCCACAACCAGAACCATTCATTGTCTTAAGTTCCAATTTGCACATGCAAATGCTCGTCGTGCCATTTAAAGAAGGAACATAAAAAAAATAACCAACCAGCAAAGCAAATCCTAACACAATGCATTCTCGCAGCTATATCATTTGGTATAGTGTCCGCTTCTAGCATCATTGTGGCTAAGGAACAGCCACCGCCTGTAGCATATGACCAAAGGAAAGAGTGTAGCATCACTACTCGATGTCGTCGCGTCGATGCGCATATATTTCGCACGTTTTATGCTGCTGTAATGCACTAGCAGCATACGTTTGAGTCTCAAGCTCAACTTGTGCATATCGAGATGTGGATAGAAAATCGATCCACGAAAAGGGCCTTTTCTGCCTGCTATAGTGACTTTATTTTATTTTGTTTGCTTTCAAGCAGTTTCCTCTTTCGATTGCTGGATATATTGGGGTCTGTTCTCTCACCAAATTGGCCAACAGGGGGACCTTACACTCTTTTTCCGACATAAAAGACAAAAATCTGCATTTAATTTCCTCATTGACTTGACATAAATAGGTAGCTGACTGCAGAGAGACTTACAGTGCTTCTCCCAAATATTAGCCGCATAATGCTTAATTTTTTTTCATATACCTCTATACAATCTAATTGTGTATTCGTACTTTTTTCATTTTGTTTTATCATTTCACTGCGCTCCTCTTCTGTGTTCCTACCTACATTCTTTATTCTTTCGCTTCTGTAGTGCTTAAATTTGTATGTAATGGGTTCTTCGCTTCAACTATATGATGTTACAGAAGGATGAAGACGATGTCAACCAGACTTATCTTTTTTCTATTTCACAAACAAGGTGAAACGAAGCGGCCGCTGCCGATATAGAGATTGTGTAAATAAATAAAAATAATAATAATAAGATAATATATGAAAAAGTTTATAATAAACAATTTTTTAGTTTTCATTTGGATTTTTTTTTCTCCGATGTATTTCTCTTTCATCACCCCTTTTGCCTTTAAATAAGAACAACCAAAAAGCAACAACACAATTGTATGAAGAGATTATGTGGTAAAAAAGCTGTAGGCACCTTTGAATATTCATAATGATAAGAAAATCGATTTCCATATCCATGGATTATGGCAACAATGACAAAAGAAAAAAGAAGCAAAGAACAGCATTTCTGTAGCCGGGGGTGGCAGAGCGGGGACATATAAAAAAATACGAAGAAGGAACTAAAAAATATATCTGTGACAGTTAAAGGAGCGGGAGGTGACATAAATGCCTTTCTAGAGATGTGAGTAACTAACAACCGATGTTGCACTGGAGAATAAGATAAATGCGGGAGACGACTTGGGGTATCAATCTACTATAGTATACGTTATTATATAGTACTACTCGTCCTCGTAGTTGTCTTCGCCTACTTCGTCGTCTTCGTTGTTGCTTTACATACAGGAATTTCAATTACATTCAATATTATTAAGAGTTTCCTTTTACTTCGCCCTTTTGTTGTTGTTGTTGTTTTTTTGCTTTCGCAAAAAAGAGAGTACAAAGTACGTATGTATTGTATATGTAGGTAATGCATACGTATATGTACAGTATGCAATGCACACGAATTATTACGAGAAATTGGAAGATGCGCGGGTGTGAAATGTGAGCTTTTAAACAGTTCTGACGGCTGAGGTAATTAGGAACAAGTTTATACATATACTTAAGTAGAAAACAAATTGCTTTTTAGTAAAATGCTATAACAGTTAGAATCGCGAAAATTCTTATGTCATAGAAAAAGAAGAAGAAGATACCTACTTAATGCATATAGTACTACTGTATCCATCACCTTTTTCTAAATTACCTGACTCCAATCACTTAAAAATCCACCTCCATACTTTTTTTCTTTGCTTAAATAATGACTGTTATTCCAAGCCAAAGATGGAAACAAAAATCTCCATTTTCTATTTTTCAAATCAATTAACTTGGCTCACAGAGTACGCAAGTTACAATACAGGAAGCCTAGGTACTCAGACGACGACGCAGCTCTGAACAAACAAACCATTGCGTCGCCTCGCCTCGTCTCGCCTGCTTTCCCTGCCCGCAACAAGTCAAGTCGTTTCATTTTTTTTTTTTGAGCCATTTACTATCCAATTAAAAGGAAATCTTAAAGCAAAACATACATTCATCAACAAGCTAGCTAAGTGATCGTTTTCTTCTACTTCACCTTTTTCACAAAATAATGCTAATTATTCATTATTAGACTCAGTAGTCAGTAAGGTATTTGAGCGAGGAGAGATTGTATCTTTTCCTGTGTATATTGTTGCTATCACTTCGGACGGTGATAATTACTTGGAGCTAAGTACGTATATGAGCCATTCGATGTCGACTATAGTAATACGAAAAGGGTAAGTGATGAGGAGCGGACCGTAGTGCGCGGCCCCGGCAGTATTATTAATTAGGTGCTAATAGAATCGACACAGTTAAATAAAAAATATCTTAACCGTGTAATGAAAAGGTACATTTTTGTGTTTCTTTGCTTCTGTATTGTCAACGGAACGATGTTGCCATGATATCATTCCGAAATGAGAAAATGATTAGTAATGGAAAAGAATAAAGGAAATAGCATTACCACTCTGTTTGTTTGTTTGTTTGTTTGACAGAGTGTGATATTTTGTTTCCCCCTATTTTCGAGACCAAACAGAACATATACATACACACACTGGGCATATAATACGCCTTATTTGCCTTGTTTTTTCTGATTTCTCATTATTACGTGCTAATTGTAGGTTTACCCCTTGCCTTCACAACTCTGGTAAGGGGTTCCAATAGGCTTACTTTCTAATCTCATTTTCGGACTTAAGTAAACTCAATGTCCCAGTTCATAAGTAATTCTTTGAATTCGACAGGTAGGTATCTTTGCTAATGTGTGTGTCATTTACCACTGTTAAACTGGACATCACGTCTCCTGATTTTACTCGCGTACCTATATGTACCTAAATATGTGGAAATATGTAGATAGACCTTGTTTATTAAAACGTTATGCATATCAATTTATATGAGAGGCCTTCAGTTTTTTCGGTAAACATTACCGTATAAATCCACAAAGCTCGTCACTCCTGTTTTATGCTAACAACAAAAGCATATTTTTAATTCACCTAAGAGCATATTTTCTTAAAGAGAGTCTTCCCCCCTGACTGTATTTTCCAAATTAAAATAGAATATAAAAGGAAAAATCAAATACGCGCCGAGATTTAATCGCTTTGAAAGCAATAAATTCAAATGAAGGTCAATTGTTGTATAGAAACCCCACTCAATTATTATCCCTCAAATTAAATTCAACCCGATAATGAAAAATTTACATGGAGTGGCAGTAAAAAAAAAAAAATACTAAGGGGTTACTCCAGTGTAGCTGACCCAAAAATGTGTCTGAGCCTTACATTTTCCCGACCCAATCCAACAGAAATAAGCAAAACAAAAATCAACTTCAATCCGGAAGACGTCAATTCAGAAGGTTTTTTCATCACCATGCCTCGGGGTGGTGATAGCTGCTAAGATTCCTTTAGAGGGGATATTGTGAGAAGTAAAAGAAAAATTCATCCACACGACTAACCTCATAATCCGTAATTAATTCGTTCCGCAATGCAATAACGTCTTTTTCCCTTCTTAATTCTCCCTTCACGCGCCGGCTGTCGGTCAGTGGCATCTTCTTTTGTTTTTCCCATTTCTGAACTCAAAGAAGAAGAGTGTTTTCTTTCTGCGGCAGGACACTTGGTTTATGTGGACAATCTGTCGCACCCTGAATGTTGATGTTTTGATTATTTTTTTGTTTTCCATTCTTGTTTTTTTTATCGCTTTTCCCGGTCGGAAAAACTCAGGAAAAGGAAGAAAAATTAATTACGATTGTACTTGTGCTTAACTTTGACTCATTTGCCGCATTATAAACCCCATCATGAAGTCAGTTTAATAGAAGATGTTTATTTGTCTTTGGTCGTTTCAATGGATTACCAACGGCGATAGCTGTGAATAAATTAAAACCGAAGTCCGATTGGAGGTGCTGAGGTTTAATTGTTTAATTCGTTGTTTCCATTTCAGGGATTTTCATTTTTGCTTTTTATGAGCCGGAAAAAGCAAATGCTCGTCACATTTTCGCACGCAATTCAATCTTCCTTAAGTGGTGTTGGGTTTTGATCACGTAGAATTGCTGATAGCATTTTATAAAAGGTTTGATTTTAAATTTCTTTCAAATATCAACTATACCTTGCAAAAAGATTTTGGCTTTAAGGAAAATATTGGGTAGCCCTAGGCCTACCTTGGTACAACCAGTGCGCCCGTATATGTGCGGTGTATTTTGTTTTTGGCTCAAATGGGTAGGGAACCAAACATACTTATGGAGACAGTGCTCAATCAAGTGTTTATCATATGTTTGCATGTAACTCCAAGGTGCTATCAAATCAAATCACAGATGATATGGCGACTCCGTGATAGGTTAAAATTCTTTTCTTTTTTTCAATGTATATTTGTAGTTTTGAGACAGCTTTTAATTACTCTGCTCACACATCCATTTATAGTTTCAAGAACAGACACAATTATCAATAACTTGGCAAACAACAACAACCAGCAAAGTCATCTCCACACAACGCCGACGCCGACCTTCCGCCAGCAGAAGTTTCAAGTATATTTTGCGCGCGCGAAATGCCCAATCAAATACAGGATCAAAATTATAAGCGCTTGATAATTTTTGCTGTGTGCTTTTGCCCCGCTGCTAATCACGTCTAATTGCCTCTTATAAATCGATTTAAGAATTTTCCTTGGAAATGATAAAAAAAAACACTTGCCACCAAACACCAGTCGATTTGACCAACACACATATCTGTTTACATCTGGTATAGTGGCGGACGTATATCTCCTCTTCGTGGAACAAACTTTTAGCGTTAAGGTCTGCGTCTGACACGTACATATGAATTAAAGTAAGGGCATTATAGTAATTAAGAAAATCACCACTCCCGGCAACACCGCCACCACCGTCGCCGCCGTAACTACCCACGATTTCGTATATGCGGTATATGTCTGGAAATCATCCTATCACAAATACATCAGTATTAATTTAAACCTTTCTATAATTTTTGTTCCTTTCCTTCAGTTTTTTAATTATATTTAAGAGAAGTTCGGTGGCATAGGAGGAATACTCGGTTCGTCCTCTAACTGAATGAACCTATGATTCAGTGGGATAACAGCTGCAGGCGATTTGAAAACGTTTTAATTACGATACGAACCTTGAGTCCACTCATCGTCATCATCGTGTT
This sequence comes from Cheilosia pagana, assembly GCA_936431705.1. Taxonomy (NCBI): domain Eukaryota; kingdom Metazoa; phylum Arthropoda; class Insecta; order Diptera; family Syrphidae; genus Cheilosia; species Cheilosia pagana. Next base: position 5,825,223 of record OW386171.1, read on the forward strand.
GGTGGTTTCTTTTCTTCGTTTGCTTCATTAAGTTTACGTATAGAAATTATGCAATTTTTTCTAATGGGAGAGAGACGGATGTTTGTATCTAATTTATTGAGAAGATTGCGTGCAACAAAATGCTTAAATGAGGTTTTAATAAAATGTAGGTACATATATACATAGGTACATATAAAAAGGAAAAAATTAAAGGACGGGTTTCGCATGCTTCGAGATTATAAATGTTTAATCGAGGGTTTTTTTTAATTTGATGGTACGTACAATGTGAGCAAAAAAAAATTGTAAATTTAGAGCGAAATCTGTACTCTGATTCAGTCAAGGTACCAGAACGCAGTTTTAGGGTAAACACTAGAAAATTTGCACTAAAGCGTCTACTGGGAGCTATAGTTTTGCTTAACTTCTCTATATAAATAGAGAAGAATTTTAATTAAGAGAAGACTTCTCTCTGGGCTTATTATTCTCAAGGGCGGCTCTATATTCTTTGTAGAATAATATTATTTACATAGGCACACCAACAAAGGTACCGTACAAAACCCACTATAATTTATTTGTTAAATCTCTAAACTGATAACAATAATAGATGAAAAACATTTTTAGCTTAAGTACTAGTGTTGATCAGCGCGTGGCGCATTGTGTGCCGAGAATATATGTGAAATTCTTAAAATTATAAGACCAAATGGACGGCGGGCTAGGACGAAAAGACATAAAAGTTCTATAATGAAACCCCTATCTCACTAAGGAAAAAGCTGTCGATTTCTGATCAATATCAATTTATTCACCCTATATGTTCACTCTCGCGCACCCACGAGTATATATACATATATATATATATATGCGCCCCAAAATCTGTCTAGGGAGAAAAAATGATGCGAAGAAAGTGAAACATACAAAAACGTATAAAAATACAAACAGTATGAAGGACGATGCCCCTTTTTTTAAATTTTTACATTTTGGCATCATATACCTCTATAGGGTAAGAGGTTGCAAAAGAGGCCACAAACACACAGTTAGAAGGAGTTAGTGAAAAAAGTGATTACGTACGTGTCGTGGCATTTTTTGCTTGTACTAATACTCGTTTGCTTCCCATATCTACAACAACCTGCGCTGATGCCGACGGAATTCAAGAAAAAAATGAACCCCGCATGCGAAATCCTGTCAAGGATATAGATTGAATTTCATTTCCATTTTAATGCTGCCTGGCTGTCGGTCTCACTCAGTCGATAGATGGATTGGAATAGAATACATAGATAGGTTTGATCAGCAGTATGCCACGACACCCCTTGCCAACCGACAAAACAAACAATTTTTTTCCATTTCTATTTTTTTTCCGATTTTTGCAATTTTTCTTTGAGTATGAACGACAACGACGAAATCGAAATTTTCGAAACCACCTCACCCCTAGTGATTGTCAGGGCAAAAAGGGTCTCCATAAAAAAAGTTCAATGTGGCAAATACTTTAAAGGACTCTTCTTTTTTTGCAACTAACAACCCTTTCTATGGCTCATTTCAAATACTTTTCAATTGCATATGTGTGTTGCTTTTGCAAAATTAGACTATTGTCTAATAAATATATACATATCTTTATATGTGTATTGGTGAAGGTACTTGATATAGAGATATTATAATATATACATACTTAAGTCAACGCCATCGCATCTTTCTTTGAAACAGGGTTTTTTTTATCTATTTCCTTTTTAAATGTGATTGGATTCCAAGCAATATAAAAAGAACCAGCGAAGAAAAGAGAAAGAGTGTGAATAAAGCCAAAGAAAAACAAAGAAAATGGATCCGTCTTGTTGTCATTGTCTGATGGTAACGGAGGGATACCGCTTTCGAATTCGAGATGGATATTGGAAATTGAAATTCATTTTTCTGGCATTTTCCGTCATCAAAAAATAAAACGCCAGCAATTTATATACGAAGTTACGTAAGGGTGGTTCTTATTTGATAGGCTTTCAAGGAATTTCATATAAATAGTTCCCAGTCCTCGAAACGGCTCCAAATTGAATTAAAATAAAATGAGTGAAAACAAAATGTTCGCAATTTGTTAATGTTCTTCGTAAAAAGGTTTTCTTTGGTAAAAGTGGTGTTTAATATTAAATATTAGTTATCAGAAACAGCTATGATTTTGCTGGATAAATTTTTAACTTGTAAGTTTATACCTGAGCTATATACATAAATCTTCATATTTTCATAACCTATAAAGCTATAGCGCGTCTGTTCTAATGACACTATCCAATTAATAAAGTGTTCTATTAAGCTAAAGCCATAAGCCATATTAAAAACTAGCTGACCCGCTTGCCACTTTTAAGCTAAAAAGCATTTTCATCGAACCACCAGCCCATTCCCAAACTTTTTCCAATGAACAACACCTGAATTTGTGCGCTGAAAAGTTGAAGTGCAATGATACTGAATGCTGCCTGACTTCTGCCACCTGGCAGTAGTATCCACTGAAGGAAATTTGTGGGCGATGTTTTGAATAATTCAGCGGAAAATTTACTAAATTCACCTGTTTTTTTATTTTTTAATCCGATAATCCAATACTGAGCTAGGTCTGCATAAATAGAATTTTCCTTACTTATATCCGTTTTTTTTAATATTTTGTAAGAAGCACCTAGTATGCCGGAATAAAAAGTATCCTAAGTCCCGACCCAGAACATAACCAATCACTACGCCAAGTTTCATCGAAATCCGTTAAGTAGTTTTTGCGTGATGCGCGGTCAGGCATTTTTTATTCTACAGTTTTATTATATGTAGAGATGAGGCGGTTGCACATTTAAGAAAGTCCCCCAACAAAATATTTAATTTTTTTTTTGTAAAGCGAGTGCTTCAGGATTTTCAAAAATAGCAAAGCTCCAATATACATATACCTATAGTCAGACTTGTATTGACTTGAGTCGGCTTACAAGACACTTAAGCCCGATCAGTTTGTTCCCGTTTAAATCAATCCAGTGATTTATCGTCTTTGAATATAAATGCAAAGCAAAGCTCCATCTGTTGCTGGACACCTCTTTCCTCCGACAAAATTATATTGTAATTCCTTAACAAAGCGAACAGACCCTTAATTACCACCAAGAATAGGATTATTTTTTGTTTGCTGATAAAAAAAAAAAGTTTAGGCTGACCCCACGTCACGTAGAAGAATGTGTATTTTCCCGTATTAATTGCTCTTAAAACGGTTTATTGCAGCACTTTCACACACACGTCTCGCACTGACCCTTCTTTGGCGAACAAGTACAAACAAAAATCATTTTCCCTGGCTGACCACTCCTCCGATTCGATATCACAACATCACCATTAACATGGATTATTTTATGTTGGCGGAAGGGGTTGTTTGTTTGGTCAGTCAGCCAAACAGGATCAACTGCATTAGATGACCAGCAACAGGGCGTCCGGCGGTCATTGTGCAGGGGGAAACTTACACTAATTTCATAATTGGAATTTATACACATATGCTTATTTGATTGCCTCCGATAAGTAAGTGTATGGGATGACCATCAAACATCATCATCTCTGATAATAACCGATGACTTCACGATAGCTTAAGCATCAAATTCGGTTAGTGGGGTAGTTTTGGTAGGTACGTATAGCAGTGAACCTGGTCTTTGAATGTAGGCGATGATATTCTGTTTGTTTGCTTATGCAGGAAGTTGTGTAAATAACGAAGTGAAGAGAATGAATGCATGGTCCAGGGTGGAGGTTTCATTACTAGACCCTAAATCATAAACTAAACATTGAATATACAGTCAGCAGTTAGACAACTAAGAGAAACTGTCTACAAGTTGTTTTCAAAGTTACTATGTGGAAAATGAGTGCAATGTTTAAGAAAATTATAGCCGCAGGCATACTCTTGCAATTCATTCTGTTGTAAAATTAAAACTAATTTGAATAAATCAATATAGTGACCCTAGTTGATCAAAACCGTTCGTTTTGTACAAATGGAAGGGGCCTACGATTTAATGCCGGTTATAGCCGGTGTTTTTTCAACGCATTATTAATAAGAACCCTTTTGTCTGTATTTAGTCTTTGCACGCCTAGTTGCGTCAAAGTTTGTTAAATGAAATTCAAATACACTCACGTATTCAAGGTATGCCAAATTGGAATTACTCTGCATCGCGCACCTATCTTCTTGCTTAACATTTGCATTTGACATGCAAGAGAACGTATACCTACCTACTGGAGGTACAAGTATACAGTGTTCGCTTTAAAATGCACAACCATTGCAGTTCATAGCACCCGCTTCTATCCAGCCTATCCTTATTCCTCGTCTTCGCCGAAGAGGAGGAAAAATTCTCAATTACCCTTCTGTACTTTGGGTGTATATATGCAGCCGAAGCTGTTATTATCATTTCCTAGCATTTAATAGTACCATACCGAAAACGGAAAGAACAAAGCCTAATCCTATAATCAAGTGCAGATCTAAAATCATGATCTCTTGAGCTGACCATAGGTGTAGCCAACCATATTTGGCTCTCATCGCGCGGCATCGCAACAACTAGCCGCCGGCGATAATTGCTATTAAACATAATTTCATGTGGGGAGAGAAGATTCTTTATACAGAACCGCATCGTACGAACGAGTACATCTATTCGTTGCTTCAATTGAGTTGCGTTGAGTTGAAGTTGCTTTTGCTCTTCCTCTTGGCCTTTCTCGCTCTCTGTCTCCCTAATCATCGTCATCAAAATAATCATCTTCTTTAATTCAACTTTACTTCAATGTTAAATTTAAAACATATGTAGCTCTATACCACAAGTCAAGTTAACAGGTACATTTCTGCGTGGAGGACAATTATAAGATTTGCGAAGCCACCATACACAAAAACAAAAGCAAATTAAGGGTCCTCGTCGTCTACGTACGTATTACATGAACTCAGTGCAGTGCAGTGTGCAGTACAGGGCTGATGCCCGTGCGCGCTTACCTACGCTTCTACGCTTTATTCGAAACGCAAATTGACTAAAGAGGAGCAGCCACCATCACAGCAACAGTCAAAGGAACAAAGAAGAACAAAAAGTGTAGAAAAATCTTTGCAAAAAGGAATAAGCCTCCGTCACAGTTTTGCAGTTCTGCGTGAATTTTTGATTCCATTCTGCTTGTGGCAGGGCAATTTCCTCCTCCTAAGCAGAGAGATGTGCGATGCACACACAGCACAGAGTCCAAGTCTTAGTGGTCGTCATATTGATCGCCTTGGTCGACGACGTCGCCATTCGTTATAGCCGTCGATTCCTTTTTAGCTCATTTTTGGTTCGATTTCCTTTGCTTGCTTTTTTTTTTGTTATTTGTGTTTGTTATCTTGCTTGCGTTGGTTGCCTCTTGTGTCGGCCTGGATATGTAAAACAATTATCGCCGAGGATAGGAGGCATAGGAATCGGCTCAACGGCTGCCTCCTGCACAAACCCGAAAGAATATATTTATGACCACAAGAAGACCAGTGACCATCAAATCACGCCTCGGGGGCATTATTTAGTATTCGGTATTGTACCTATCATAAGGTGGATGCAGCGGACTGCGGTTGGAATCGACCAAGACCAAGAAACTTACGATTGCATATCATTGAATAATATTCTCCTCGTGCAATATGGAAAATGTTGCAATAATCTGGTTTTCAAATTTTCAATCACAGCGAGGAGAAACGGACGAAGAATTTTACTCGACATGATTCGATTATTTTTTCGTTTGCTTTTTTTCCTTTTTCGTTTTCTGTGTCCCTTTTTAGGTTGTTTATGAATATTCTGACACTTTATCGAACAAAGGAGCTGAGTTAAATCAATCACAATTAATAGAAACCAAGTTCAAGGCGAAAAAGTTGAAGGAGATACCAGTCTTTGGTATTCAATCTTGGATTTGGGATTGCCTGTTATTATAGTCTCTCAGGAATGTTGCGGGGTTAGGTATTATTACTTCGTATTGTTTTCTCTTGGGCAGGTGCAATTAAGGTCTGCAAAAAGGAATGATGCTGTCAAAAAGGCGCGTGTTTTTTTTACTTTAGATGAAACAATACCCAGAAATGTGCCGAATTCAATCGGACTGTATTAGACAAATCTTTCTTACTATTACCATACGCTAGAAATATCGTGATATTTTTGTATGGTACATTTAAAGATAATTACCTATATATTCGAAACTGTTAATATTTACATAGGTACTACATATAGGAACCTATACTTAAAACCCACTCGAATTTCATTCATTAATGTGTTTTCATGTAGGATAATACCACAATTCATCAGCATATGCACTAAATAAACGCGAAGGAACTTACTCTCCTACAACAATGATCGTGTCGTCTGTTTTCTCAGTTGTCGTTAGACACATTGATTCGAACGCCTTTAACTACTCAGAGAAAACACGCACACGAATTCTTACTTAAAGCATTTAAAGTTATGGTTATAAATACATATACAAAATTGTAATATAGTTTTTCGGTGTATCGCAGGAGGCATTCGGGTCAGGTAGGTAGGTAGGTACCTACACCCGCCGTGCGTCGCCATCAACGCTAATAATCTAAATATTTTATGAAACATCTGTGTATTTAAAGTGTGACGTCCTGTGGAGAGACTATGCACATGCTGGTGATTTCCCTCGCAGTGACTGGAAACAGTCAATGAAAAGTTAAATCTTTAAACTACATGATATGGGTCAAAGGAGCTCATAGCCCGAGCTACCCCAATGGACCACGTCTGCCTGTGTGTAATGTGCGTATTATTGTTGTATTTAAATGCGTTTGTTGACCTCCTCATGACCTGCAAAATCTTCTCGTTCTACCCCGGATTCACGAAAAAAAATCAATATAAATACGAAAAATGAAAAAAAATAAATAAATAAATTCAAGCACATCCTCTCCTTTTATGGACTTTCACTGATGTTCGCATTTCATCCGTCGCCTTCGTCCATCGTGTCCTATTTTTATTTACTAAGATGTGTGCGTCTATCCAGCTGGCTGGCTTGCTTGATAAGCCATTTCATTTGGCATGACCCTGACCCCTAAACTGTTTTTTTCTTTTTTTTTTGCGTTTTTTTTTATTTTGGCGGAGAACAAGGTAGGTAGTCACCCCCTTATGGTATCCAGGAAGTGATATGGCGGTACATCTTCCTGTGATGTGTTTGCATTTTTTTTTTCATTTCTTTTCGTTTGGTTTTTGTTTTTTATTGATGTTCCGAAGACGAAGACCGGAAAACGTTTTAAAAAACAAAAACTCAAAAGCACCTGTCCAAGGCGCGCAATGTTGGTCTAAATATAAATACGGCAATATGATAACAAGAACAACGGTGTTGAGCTGTAATGGACCAGTTCACTCATTCATGCACCCATCCACCCAGCCAGACGGACATGTGTACCCACTCGTAGAAAAGGAAGAATAACAAACACATACACCACTTAGGGTGTAAAACGGTCAGATAACTGACGTACATGTCAAGTCGAAGATTGGTGACTTTTTGTCACCTTTGATCAAGGATAAAGGGGTGAGTTGTTATTGCTGTTTTTTAAGGTTCCTTTGGTCGAGGTCACACAATTGAGGTTGTTAGTTTATTTTAACTATTCTGTTTAAACTTATGCTGGTGTATTTAAAAGACAGGCATTTAATGCTTCGAAGAAGTTAGTGGTAATTGCTGCAGGATTGGGGCGAATGCTGAACCACTTGAAGGTTGCTTTATTTTATTTTTTGAAATATGAGCCATATTTAAAAAAATCGGTATGGAATTTAAAAAAATATATTTTCTAGAATAATAACTAGGAAAGGTCCCAATAGAAAGATATATTATTTGCCATCGACACAACGAGATGGAAGATACCGGGTATCCTACAGAAACGGATAAACCCCTGTCTTATTAGTATTTATGAATTAAATATAAAAATAATGAAAGTATGAGTTTGCATCCATCGAGTTCGGATAAAGAGAAGCTCTTAAGAGTGTGAGTTTTTTTTATATCAAACCGAACAACTCTAAAGCAAAATCGAGGTCTTAATGCAAGCAGCTATGTCTTGGGTCACTTTAAGGCTAGTTTTGTTAGTGTTAAAATATGAACACTACAAATCCTGGCAATCATTTTTTTCGAATTGAGTCTTTTAAACAAAAAAGAAATAGGGTATTCCATTTTGCCCCTATTGACGATGAAATTCCCAAAAAAAAAAAATTTTCCCATGATTCCCTAGCACTAGTTTGAGTGTGTCAAAAAAATTTAAAGCACAATGCTCGTCAACTTAACTATATGCTAGCACATAGAACAATAAGCAAACCAATCTTCACCGATTTCCCCCATACTATCAATGGCACACAGAATAAGCGTAAAGCGGGCGGAAGTATATCCACCACAAAGTATCATTTGATCTTGGGATTGAGACCCTGTTGATTATTATTAATAATATTGTTTAGTTTTGTTCCCTTGATGACCAGCACTCTCGGACGCTCACTATATTTAATCGTCTTTTAAGTGTATATCGTAAATCGGTGAATAGTAAGTAGGTTGGTATATATAATAAATAGCGGAATGAATTCATTTAAATTAGGGGCCGGTTAGCTACTGGTCTGTTGTTTTGTTACGGTCTCTGTCTTTCTCTCTCTTTCCTTTTTTCATTTGCCATATATAATTAAATACAATTTAAACCAATTTAAGAATTAAAAACGATTTGATGCTACTCATGATTGTCACCCAAACGTACCCTTATGTGTGTGCCAGTGCCAGGCCAGGCCAGTTGCAATTATAATGGGGGCTCTCTCTAAGGCAAACCTAAACTCTCATTGCTCAGTGCTGTGCTCAGTTTTCAGTGATTTAAGTTGCTTGAGTTAATTTCCACTATCTCGTTGTCGACAACGATGTTGTCGGTCGCCGCCGGTTGTGGCACACAACGTGACGCGAACCACTCCATAGGTTGCTCGTTGCAATCATGATGGTAAAAGTAATAATAACGATCGGAGCAATAATAAGAAAAACTACGCTGATAGCTTTAATACTGGTATAATGTGACATGTGTTGAGATTCATTCCCGTCTCTAGTGATGTTTTAATTTTTATGTGTTCTCCATCCTTGGATAAATAAATCTGGGCACAACGCGCAGCTATTTATTTCCGAGTTAATTGAAAATGAGAGTAATTGTAAGATATTCGAGGATGTTGGCACTCAATGAAATGAGGAAGCCGAATCTCCTCAGTTTTGTTATTTTGTTTAAGAGGGAGGCTAACTGGGCGCTTAATTGGTGACAATGGCATTAAATAAATATACGAGTTTGTATGGTATATTTATGCCCATTCGAACAATGTAGATATATGGGTAATTGTGTGTCTAATTATAGATATATGGTTGCAGTTTAAATTGCTTAATCAAGTTTCAAACATATGAGAACTATGTGCGAAGGTACACATCTGATTTTTACTTTTGTTATGATTATTGATAAAGAGGAGCAATTGGTCGACACCATACCTGTGCACTGTCATTGGTTTGACTAGCTGATTCTTCATTAGGCTGGTTATCTTATATTTTCGGTGTCTGGTTGTAAGTTTGTGTAAGCTTCTGAATAACATTGGTAGGAATCTTATCATTTTCAATCCCTCGCCTATACGTTATACAATAGGGTCGAGGGGCGAGGGGCGTATGGCGTTTTTATCAGTCGCAATGCCCATACGACTATTACCGACGAAGTAGAGCCGTTGAAATTCGAATAATAAGGTCGTATGGTTTTCCGAATAGGTGGGTTCATATACCTCATTTATTTAAAGGCGTCTAGATTTGCTGTGGGTGGTTGCGATGGTTTCACATGCCTTGCTTAGAGTCTTCCCTTTGGAGTAAATACATCGCTTCATTTGCAATTTGTTAGGTTTTGCACAAGTGGCGATGAAAAGGGCCATACCAACACAAACACCAGATATATACAAGTGCCTATATATACGTATTTTCGTGCGCATCCACTCTCTGATTGGACTAATTAAAGACTTCCTTTTGTATGTACTATAGAAAGAAGACGGTGGTGGTGTGGTGATAATTAATACTTTTTGCGTCTTCCTTTCATTTACTCTTACAGAGAATGAAATCTTTTAGGTACTAGAATCATTTTCTCTGATTTGTTGGATGCTTGTGCTTCATCAGGGTTTAATTGCTGTTAATGTTTTTTTTTTTGTGGGGTTTGGGGTAACTAAATCATTTAATGTGAGAGCGATGTAGATACACAAGGAAAAACGAGGCAGGATAGCAACGATTGGTGAGGGCCACTAGGTATATACTAATTAAATTGTGAATTCCTTATCTGATTGGCTAAAATTTTATCCAGTTAGCATATACCTACCTATTCACTAGTGTCTTTACTCATTTGCGCATCAAGTCACTGGGAAGCTTAAATCACACATCACACACAAGTCCAAGCTCCCTGTCCTTTTTGGATTCTTCCTTCTAGGAACCTACCTACTTTAGTTATTTTTTCATTTTGCCAGAGTTTCCTATTTTATGAGAATCAACCATCTTTTTTGTCACATATGGTACCTACTACAAAAAGACCATGGTGGCATTTTCGGATTATAACAAGAACAAAGAGTGCACAAAAAATGGTAAAACAAAGGGACAGCAAATTCAGGCTTCGGCGATTCTAATTGGTCCCAAATGGGAATGTAAAAATTAGTGTCGAAGAAGCAGCATACCTAGGGAAGTACCTAGTATCAGTTGTACATGTAGGTACCTACCTACTTATCGTTCCAATCGTAACCGCAATCAGTGTCGCCTCGCAACTAAATGTAGGCATTTAACTTTAAACTTACACATTTGCGACATTGTGCAGGTAGGTACCTAGGTATTTCGTCAATAGAAGTGAAATTAAATTAACTGATACACTATTTAAGGAAGACTCTGAAATGAGGTAGGTAGGTACCTAGCTAGAATAGGAGATTGAGGACTGCAATATTATTGCTACAATCAGGCAGTAGAACGTCCATTGCTGTGTTTTATGGCTTTTAATTCCTAAGATGAGCCAAGATCGGAAAATATTATTGACAAAGCTGAGTAGTTATGGTGTAAAAGGGAAGGAACAAGACTGGTTTGCGACCTATCTATCAAATAGAACACAAAAAACATCAGTTAATGGTGTTATGTCGCAGAGCATTGAAAAAAGACACGGAGTTCCTCAGGGATCGATTCTGGGGGCACTGCTATTTATCATCTACATCAATGACATTAAAGAAGTTCTTCGAAAGTCTCAAATTGTGCTTTTTGCCGACTATGCACTTATTTTTATACCTGGAAAGAATGCTGACGAATGTGAGAAATTTTTACAAGAAGACCTAAACAGAGTTAACGAGTGGTTGAAAGCGAACAAACTAAAACTGAATATAACAAAATCAAAATGTATGGCCCTAAAACAAAACATCAGCCTTAACCTGGAAATCGATAGGGAACAAATAGAACAAGTCAATATAATAAAATATCTAGGCATAGTTGTAGATGAAAAACTAAAGTTTGATATTCATATTAATAATTTAGTCAAAAAAATTTCAAAAAAGAATGGATTCTTTAACAGAATAAGAAGCAAGTTATCTGTAATGTGCGCTATTAATGTCTATAATGTTATGATAAAACCCCACTTCGAGTATTGTTCTTCAATTTTGTACCTTTGTTCTGATAATGTTTTGTTAAAATTGCAACGCCTATAAAATAAATACATCCGTATTAAACTTGAAAGCAATCGCCTTACACCAATAACAACAATGCTTAATATGCTTCAATGGTTAAGCGTAAGGCAAAGAATCTATGTTAATGTATTATGTTTTATTTTTAAAATTAAAAATAATCTTTTGCCTAAATATTTACGTAAATATTTGAGATGTGTTGGGGAATCCCAGCCATATAACCTAAGAAGTAGAGAAGATTTCAGGCTACCTAATTATATTGGAAATGTTACACAAAACAGTATTTTGTATAAGGGATGTAAGTTATTTAACACACTTCCGCACAGAGCAAAAAGCATTTAAAAGAAATGTAAATGAATTCATAAAATGTAATTATCCTCCATAAACTAATAGAATTAGAAAAATGTAACTATATAGGCTAGGTGTACCAGTACCCGGCCAGTCACCAGTATCCGGCCACTTTGCGTTAAAAAGTTAATATTACTTAAATTTTTAGTTGTATTCACGGGCCAACAATTGTGGCTATAGTTTTTGACCTATTTAACGTGCTGCTAAAATTTGACAGCTGTGGACAACACTAAGCCGCCAAAAAAAATGCGCAATCTTTGTAGTTCGTCCAGGAAGTGAAAAGTGCGTTTTTTAGTTAAAGAATGTTAGTGGAGGTGTCGAATGAAAAACGTTAGTTTCAGTGTTTTTCACAACCAACTCGTATATTGTTTTTCTGTTAAGTTATGTAATGACTAATCATAAAATGTGAAAAAAAAAGAAATTTTAATTTTTGTTTAAGTATTAGAAGGTGGCCGGTCACTAGAACTTTAATTTTTTGAGGTGTTCAAGTGTCCGGCCAAGGTGGTCGGATACTAGATCCTTGGGTAAAATGAAATTTGTTGTTTCAAATGAAACCAAAACATGGAAACTAGCTTAAATGTTTAATTTACTATTTAATTGCATTTTTTTAAGTAGAAAAGTCAATAAAGTGCACGACTGGATCGCACAAAACTTTCTCGTTCGTATCATCAGTTTGGTTGGTTTATTTTTATTTAATTATTGTTTATAGGCTATAAAACCAGATTTTTCAAAATGGTGATGCTTTTAGGTGGCCATGACTCGAAGTAGGGTTTGTGATGTAAGAATTCAGATGTTTGTTTTTGAATTTGCACGTCGATGGACATGTGTGCAAATCAAGTGCGGGTTTCTGATATTGTAGACTCCAATTGGTTGGAATTATTTTAAGGTTCATGATTAATATGGTTGAAAAAGAAGAAGTGGGAAATATTTGCTAAAAAGGAGTTTCAGTAGTTGTGATTACATTTTAACTGGTAGTGCGGTAATGTTTATAAGACGGCATTATTTGCATTTTTCTAAGAAAAACTAAGTACGGGGTTTTATTAAGAATACTTATGTTATCGTAAATAAGCATTTTAGTAAAATTCTTTAGAGCTGATTTTGGAAAATAATGCGTACAAAAAAGTAACAAATATTGCAATGTTGAGTTCGAAAAATAATCTTGCTCAACTATTTAGCTAAAAACTGAGTATAGGGTATTGTTCAGGATATTAGTATTACTTGGTTTTTAAAGTTTTATTCAAATCGAAAATGGCGTTTTCGAGATTTGAACGGTTTTCAAAATCAGCGATTCCGGTGGTTAGAATCGAAAATGAAGGACGCAATAATGTTGAAAACGTCAATTTTACTCCAATTATGCATTTTGGTCAAAATCGCTTTACCCGTTTTCATGTAGGTAAAACAAAAGAAAACCAAATTCTCAAAATATGCCTTTTTTCAAAAATCTATTATTGACAATTAAGAGAAAAACTGAGTTTGCTATCTTGTTAGGAATGATCATATTACCTTAAAAATTAATTTTTGTTGCAATCGTATTGACCGTTTTCGAGATAAGGTCACTTCTCAAAAGTACCGTTATTCGACTTTTTAGCCAAAAACTGGGTATGCAGCCATGTTAACCCCATATAGCGTAGTGCAAGTATACACTTTGGTTAAAATCGTTATAGCCGTTTTCAAGTAAACCATAATTAAATAAAGTCTTAAAAAACTAAATTTTTCCAAAATAGTCCGTTGAACGATAATTTAGGGAAAAACTGAGTTTGCCATCATGTTGGAAATGACCTTATTACGTTAAATATGAATTTTTGTCGAAATTGTTTTGACCGTTTTTGAGATTTGACCAGTTTTCAAAATTACCGTTATTCGGTATGCTGGCTATGCAGCCATCTTAGTTACACCTACTTAAGCCGAAATATCAATTTTGGTTGTAATCGTTAGAGCCGTTTTCGATAAACTCAAAATTGCTGAATACCGTTAGAACGGCAACACTTAACGTGCAAAAAAAAAAGTGGCCCCGAACTGTAAGCCCACCAACTCCAAATCCGAAGTTTGAATGAAATCCGTCCAGCCGTTTGCGCTGTAGAGCTCAGGAAGGACGGACAGACGGACAGACAGACAGACGGACAGACGGACAGACGGACAGACGGACAGACGGACAGAATTGCGAGACCCACTTTTTCGAGTTCCTCTATCATCGTAATGTCAGTTTTGATTAAAATCTCGAGTTCGATTTTTTGTACGATTACAATACCTTTCTCTTACTACGTAATGCGAGAAAGTTAAAAATAACCTGGCCGGATACCGGTGCAAAAGTGGCCGACTACTGAATTTTGCTGACCGGGTTCTGGTGAATTTTGACTTCTTTCAAAAACATAATTTTTGTTTTAAATGCAAAACCCCAATTATGTATGTCCAACTATATTATTTTTTTTTTGAACAAAAATTGCCTTTGATGTACAAAAAAAAAGAAACAAACTTGTTTAAACTGTCAGTTGAATTAGTTAGTACGGATCAAAGTAAGAAAAAGTGTTAGGTGGCGGGGTACTGGTGCATCTACCCTACCTACCTTTTTTTAAGTTGAATTGTTAAAACTGAATTGAATTAGCAGAATTCTGCTAAATAAACAATACTAAACTAAGAAGGATTATTAAGGATGCCTTGAGCGGCAATGTTTTCAAATTTCCTAAGATTTTTTTCTACGAATTTTATTTTTTGTTACATTACACGATAATAAGGAAACGGTCTGTTATAACAAAAAGTGCAAATACTCTCTTTCCAAATGCTCTTTATAATCAACAACCAACAAAATCAGCATCGCCTTTCGCATCGACCATCGAGCACAACTGCACAAACACATTGCAAGACGCACGAGCATCGACCCGATGGACGATGGTAGACTCGACAAAACATTCAACGACATTCGGATTTCGGAATCGAAGTCGACAATTCGACATTCGCAGTCGCACACAGCGTTGTTATACGGTCGTATTTGGCGTAAAAGTTACGATTTCCGAAGGTTAATACGATGCTCCGATTTTTGCTCTTTTTTCCCCAATTTCTACGATTTCGTAAATATTTTTCAAAAATAGATACGATGGGTAAACCGAAATATGACTCGATAAATAAAATACAACTTCAGACACAGAACCTATTAATTTGACAAATAATTCATTTATTATGACGATACCTTACCAATTCATACCTTTGCAATTCCTTTTTTTTCAAGCTTAGTTTTGTTGACAGATCGCTCTGCTCTGTTGTGTTTAAAAAGACGAGTGAATTCAATGCATACCTCGACGAGGAGTACCTGGACCTAGAGTCTTTCATTCAAATGACAGGGAAGTCCTCAGAAAAAGTTGGCGATGATCGATATGGAGCCTTACAGATTTTGAATCACGGAAGTTATTTTCAAAGAACAGCTGTTTTTTGTGGCACCTATCCACAGCGCTCTCTATGTCAAAATTTAGATAATGTGACCTCTACGCTTTTAAGGCTTCAGCCAACAGAACGCGTTTTTAACGCCGCGGTGAGATTAATTTACGCGGCGGTAAGATTATTTTGATGCAACATTCTAACCGCCGCGTTAGATGACGTCAAACGGAAAGCTCTCATTAATGTCCATGACTCATGGTTTTCATTGTCTAAAGTCTAAACAAATGTCAAATTCCGCGTTCAAACGCCGCGGTGAATTCAACGCACGGTTGAAAACGCGCTCTGTGTGACGGGGGAAATTTTATTCAGTATATTACAACGCGGCGGTAAAACGCGACGTTAAAACGTGCTATGTTTGACGAGGCCTTTAGGCGCATTTTTTGTACTCGTGCAATTAGAAAATACGACAAATACGATTTTGAACTGAGAAAATATACGATTCTCAGACAATATCCATAACAACACTGGTCGCACATCGCACCGGGCACCGCATCAAAACTTCAAATCACTTTTTTCGCTCTTTGGAATAGAAAGAGAATTCAAAGAAATCCCTCTTCGAGCGAGTATATTCCACTCCACACACACACACATCAGACACCAGTTCTATTTCTGTTCTAGCTTCGGCTTGTGTGCGAAGTAAAAGAGACGGTCGGTCTCTTTGAATTTTCTTCCTCTAGCACTAGCGACTAGCATTGCATTTGCAATTCCTTTTTTTGATTTATTGGACTCTCTCTCATATTTCAAAAGAATTAATTTTGGATTCGTTTTTTTTGTTTGCTATTTAGAAATTGGGTATAGACTTTTTTTCGAATTTTATTTAATGATATTCGTTGAAACCCTCCCGAAAAATTGAAGGTACCTAGGTAACTCTTTATTTCCTTTTTCCCTGTAGCTGTAGCCTGTACCGAAAGAATGAAAAAACAAAAACGTTCCTACACCCGCAAAGCGACAAACCAGATCAAAAGCACAAATGCGAAAATGGTAAACAGTATTCGGTTAACATTCAAGGGGAGTACGTGTTTATATGTTGGTGTACATTTTTATTTCGTTTTTTAATATCGTATTTACTTTTCTATACCGTTAAAGTTTTTCGGGAAAATTAAAGTAAATGTTGTTGCAAACAAGTAAGAATTGGCTTAACAAAACTAAAAAATAAAAAACACACGAAATTATAACACGAGAACAAAAAAATAACAATCATAAAAACCTACTCGAAATAGAGGGGTGGTTTGGGTAGAAATTTAAGAAAACCCCTTTGCCGATTCGACATACAAATGAGTGTGCTTTAGTTGATTGGTTGACGACGGTAACGAGCGCTGTATTGTGGTGTTCGTTTGTTATTGTTTTTTTTTTGTTGCGAATTCGCGTTTTATTTCAGCATCTTTTGATAGCGGGTATGCGTGGGACTTCCTACGAAATCTGTTTACAGTTTTGTATCTACAGGGTTTCTGTGTTTTGTATGCGCTACTTTTTACCCTGTGTCTCCCCAATATTACTACATAAACATACCTATGATTACAGTACATGTACATCGCACCTACGGCTGAAGTAGGTATACCTACCCTCTCACTCTTTGATTGCCCTGTGAAATAGGCGTCCTGTGGGCTGTGACAATAACTGTTAAAGTCCGCTTATTTTGTTTTCTGCGAATGACAATCTTTATTGTTAAAAACTTCTGTTGAAATCCTTCTTTTGACTTACTGATTTGAATTACTAGATAGGTAGACCTACCTAATTAACTAGATGTGGTAGATTTTTGTTCATGTTCATTTCTTCGCTTTCAATCGCGGACAGTTTAATTCCTACAAGTGTGAGCATTTTGTCCGAATGAATGTTCAATGTGAAATAAGTAATTATATAGATATGCACCTATAGCAACTTCGTTTCACTAAGGATTACCTACATTTGATTAAGCAGCCGGCTATATGATCTAATGAATACACATCAGGGTAAGTCAGATGCCTAAGAATACATTGCACTACATACCTATGCTTCATTGAACTGCAACAGAGTGGAAGTTTGGGCAGTTGTCCTTTTTGTAAATGACGGCTAGCAGTTTCTTCTGAGTTCGGCCTGAAAAATACCATACGAATCTTTAAAAAAAAAACTGCCTACCATTGCACTTATTCTGCCAAAGTCTTTGGACCATGTTTGCTTGGTCTTCTAAAGGTTCTCAACCCTACCTACAAACATAAGCCCATTTTCATATCTCCCTCCTGTCAAAATACTTATCATTCATTATAATAACTAATCCTATCGCTTTTTGCATCAGGTTTTTGAATTCCTATTATCAATCGTAATACCATGATGTTCTTTCATCTGCTCACTCACTGTTGATCCTTGCACAATGTCCATTCTATACTAGTGGTACGATGAGATAAAATATTATATTTTTTAAATCTAAATACCAACGGCGTTTCTGCAATGTACGCTTAAGCAAATCGTTTGTTAACTAGTCCGGAGTGTATACCGTTTAGGAATATCTGTGAAAATGTGCCTTATTGCCTACCTGCGACATCAGTTAAAAAAACTATCAACTTCGTTAGGATCCCCCTCATAGTTAATGATACAAGGTAAGTAACACACACAGATACCTAGTTTAAGATACATTTTCTGAAATTATAATTGAAAAAAACTTAATGTCATTCAAAACGGAGAATATCCTCCCAAATTCCCCTATCCTTCATATACTCATTCCTATCCTATCAGATATTTTTCAACCAGGTGTCACATTTTTAACAAATGAGTCCTTATATTTTTAAGTCTCTCGCTCTTTACCCTCTTACTTGCTCGTTATACATCTGAACTGTAAATCTATTGTTCTACATTTTCTATGTTGAGTCAGTGTTTCATTTTGCAAAATGATTATCATTAGTACACTATACATGTGCCACACCAGTATTTGCTGTTGCACACACCATCAAAAATCGAAACAAATGAAAGTTAGGGAGGGTCGGATGTATACAGTCGACTTTACTTTTTTTGCGTACCAGTCTGGTTTTGTCTATAACAACAAATCCAATAGGGTAAAGTGAGATTGTTGTGTTATCTTAGAAAAAAATTCTACCTGTAAATACCGAACTTCAAGAATCGATTTTTTCCGCCTGTTTTTCTTTGAGTTTGTACCTACCTAATTCAGATTCAAAAACTGCGCAACGTTCGTTGTGGAACAGTCCTGCAGTTTAAATTGTAAAAGAAACTATCCTTCTTCTATGTAGGTAGACATTGCTGTATCTCTCGACAGGACCTCCACTGCTCCGCTGCTGAATGTTGAACTTCGTTCAGATTTTAGTGTCGGCTCGACAATGCATTTTTTTAAACAGTTTCACCATTATAGGGTAACAGATATTTTGCCGTCAACACAACGCAGCCGTTCTGTATTTTTTTGTTTCCCAAAAGTATGTATATGAATGAATAGATCTCGTCTGCTTCAAGTATTTGCGTAGTCTTTTGTTCAGATACCTACCTTTTTCATTACACATTGAATTCATTGAACACCCGGTGCGGATGATGGAAAAACATTCGAAACAATTGTTAAAACTCTCTCGACACTGAAAAATTGGAAACATTGTTCCAAAATAATGTGCGATCTCTAGAAAAAGAAGAAGAAGAATAAAAAAAGATCGCAACAGTAAACTAAGTGCTAATGCTACTACTTTTCAAGTTAATGATGCTGCTGCTACTTAATATAAAATATTCGACATGGCAACGACGACTACGGTGATGATCTGCATATATTTTATTTTTTAACCATTCAAGTGTCAATCATACCTACCGCGAAACCGAAAACGTCTGAAAAGGAGGTAATTGCTACGCACCTATTCCTAAGTTCTATAGGTGCGCTATTACGATGTTGTGTGTGTTACTTAGAAAGAATCCCTTTATTTGCCGTACAGTCAGCCCAATATATTCAATGTTTCCATAGCACATTGTCTTATCCTACAATGGACCCTCTTTGGTATTTATAGCGTAAGAACATACATCGCTTTTTTAAAGTCTGTAGGTTTATTTTACTTTATTATTTTTAAGAAACTGGTTCACATCCGCTCGCGGCCTCTTTTTGAAAATCATCTTACAATGAACAAAATATATAATTTCTGTCCTTTCATCTGGTTCTCCCTATTTAACTGGCGCAGGAATGTAGTGTTTTGGTTGATCCCGTGTGTGTCCTTTTTGGGTGTGCGAATTAAAAAGATTCTTGGGCCCCATCAGCAGTGATGCCATTCTGGCATTTTTAATGCTAGATCTAGCATTTTTGCAGATTTGAAAGCATATTTTTTTAAAAAAGAAAAATGCTAAATGCTTTTTTTCTCTAATTTTGTTCTCATTTTTCCATTCTTGCTCTCTTTTGCTGGAACTTTGGTCATAAGTTTACTTCCTTGCATTGCAAATGTTTCCCATCACTATCCACCCCATTGAATGAAATGTGAGATGTCTATACCTACGGTCCAAGTGTGTGCGATAAATCTATAGTGTATCATTGTATGAACGTTTATGGAAAAATATTTTTCTTTGGTTGAGCTTCTATATTAACTGATTTGTGTTTTGTTTTTCAGAGGTTGTGTTATTTTCGTCATTGTGCAGTGATTTAAGTTATTTTTTTAACAGTGGATAAAACAATTTCTCAAGCTAGATAATTCACATGTACGTATCTCATCCCGATGTGTATAGTTAAGAGTTGTTTTTCCAGATTGTCAGGTATTGTCTTTTTATGCAAAAAAATGTACACTACGAAAGAAATTCCCCTTAAAATAGTGGGTTTTCGCGTCTATTTCATGTTAATGTACGAGCTTTCTAGAAATGGTATCAAAACTAAAACCGTATTCAGAATTAAATGCATAAAAACTCATACAAGAGACCGACCGTATTTAAGGTTATTAAACTCGCCAGGGGGAGCTCATATGAACTTATACCTAAGTAAATATACACACCTACATTTCTTAAGTCACAGAGAGCCGTCATGGTTTCCTGAGCATAGATTAAACTTTAGACTTACTCAGCGATAAATCGAGATAGGTAGTACTTTCGAATTCTACCTATCAGAGTTTGTGAAAATTGCAAAGGAAAACCTACTTAAACGGATTAGGATTTACGTCCCAGTTCTCTAATTTTTTAAGCAGTTTCTGAACTTGACATGAAAATGGAAAAGGTCCTATAAATAAGCAATGCTGCTTATTCTAATTGTGGCAGAAAAAACTAAACCTATTCTCAATAGGTATATCTACGCAAATTCGTCTGTACACTTTAGCTATCGAAAATTCCAAGATATCGCCGTTTACTGAAGCAGCACCTCTACCTTGTCGTTTTTTTCCATTTGCACACGCACAATTCAACAGAAACGTCTTTAACTCCTACCTATCAACCCTATCTATTCTTTTCGTACAGATTCTTTACGCTTTCGGATAAGCACCTGCTAAGTCTGAAACCGCATGCTGTCTTCCAAAGAGATAAGCGACAAAAAAAAGCGTTATGCCAAACATTTCCTTTCCTTGAAGCCCAGAAATTGTTCCGTTGAATGGATTTCATATTTCTTTTAGTTAGCAGAACTTTTACGGAATTATATTCAAAAAATATAAGAAACATAATGTCTCTTATGTACCTATAGGAGACGACTAGGTAGGTATAGTTCATTCATTCATGCTATCGCAAAGAACCTACTACGATATTACATGGTGAGAGGCCAACATCATCCTAGACACCAGACAGACGATTACAACAAACAAAAGCGAGACCCAAACAACGCAACCGCTGAATCGAAAGTGGAAAGTGCCAGCAAAGGCCAAACGTAGAATGCATGTACATGTGCCTACACCGGAAACTAACCTTCGTCCAAAAGTTAAAGTTCCACCAACATGTACATAAGAGTATATGATGTGTATGAACGGGAACATATAAAAACACATCCAGACTTAGAAGAAGAAAAAAGCGAAGCCTATTCGTCGTCCTCCTTTTCTGCCATATCACAACACTCAGAATGGTCGAAAGTTCGATGTCCTTTCTGACGTTCGATATAGGTATATGTTTTTTTAGATCCGTTTTTTTTTGTCGAGTAGGGTAAGGAAAGGTTAAAGGCCATAGCATGCCAGCCAATGCGTGTATTTTTGTCTAACATACACTTAGACGGAGGGAACGGCTGATTGGAAATGTGGGTCAGTTTTTCACCCCCAATAACCTACATATCAATGTCCTTCCAGAGTACTCACGTGAGAATCGATTTTGTATTTTCTTTCAAGGGGCTGGTAGGTAGTGGGTAACACGAACTGGGCATTGGTTCTAGAAAATCATAAGAATAAAATGCAACCCAAGGTTGCATAGGAAATATTTCTTGAGCGGATTATTTCTGTGTGTTTGTGTTTTGTTTTATTTCTTCGGAGAAACTGTAAATAAAATATCCACGATAAAAGCCAAATAAGTGAGTTTGCCGGCGGGAAAACTATGTGAGGCCTAATCTTTGATCGCGTTCCCGAATCGTATATAAAAATGCAGGTTAAATCACAGATTGTAGGTACGAATTATTCTGGTAGACTGTTTGCCACCCAAAATTGTACCACATATCTACATAATAAAGTTTGCAATCCGACATCCGAGACACTGCAGCGTCATCGGTTTTATCAATTGTTTGGGCAATAGCAGATTATAATTTCATTTTTGAATCTTGTACACTTAACTCATTACAGAACTTGAATCCATTGCCTAATGGTTATACACAATCCAATATGTATTGTGGCGCAGTGGCTTAGCGCCACCTCTCGCTAACGTCTGACAAACATCCGAAAGTATAACTGTCTTCAGCCTTCGGACTAAATGTAAAAATCCATACATGAGTTGCACACATTCGAAATATGGAACCAGGGTGCACTTATGCTATTAACATAATCTTCGGCAGTAGATTTCTGTCACCAGTTTTCCCCGTGTTTTCAGTCTCACCCTCAAGTGTTTTTTTTTCTTGTCACGCTTAGGCATGCTGCCGGACTGGCTTGTGTACTTTGCGTGCAGCTTATCGCAGTTTTATCGGCAAACCATTTTAAGCGTAAATTCCTTGTCGATGGGTATTTAACAAACTCAGCCCACCATGATCTCTGGTTTGCTTGTGGAGGACCCAACCCAGCGCAGCAGTTATAGGAGCCCCTTACCTACTACTCCATAGCAACTAACACTTACTCATCGCGCAAAGTAGGTATTTTATTCACTCTATGTTGACACGGACATGACATGGCGGCGGCTGGTGCCTTCGGCCTGCTACTATCCCATACCACTGCTGTTGAGCCCGACTGCCTACACTTATTCCTGTATTTCATAATAATTATGATGTGCTAATACACGTGTTTAACAAATCGGCGTCGAGTGGGGCAGAGAAACGAAATTTAATGAGAACGACTGCTGAATGGAAATGAAAATGTTTTGATATAAGATCCGCATGCGATCCTCGGATTGCGTGAGCCGCACGCCATGTTGTGACCGGAACGGAGTAAAGTAACACGCTGGGAGAAGGGAAATATTTTTCAACTTTATAAAATTAATGAAATTTTTCCGGTGGTTTTAAGTATTTCAAGGTTATGATTTATAGGCCGAGCACTAAAGCAAATGCTATCGCTTAACTCATGTGCTTGATTGTTAGCAGTGAATTTGTTTATGCAAGGGTACCTATATTAGCTTTTAAATTTTACCAACACCTGTAGCAGCTTCTTATTTACATATGAGTGTCGGCATACGTATATACTTGCATTCATATCTATTTGTTGTACCTTATAATAATGCCGGTATAAGTTTTCCATTGTAGGTACATGATCTCTATAAAAACAGAGCTTGCCTCGTCAACTTTGACCCAACAATGGGTAAGGGATTTTGTATGCATTAACATAAAATTATAGAATTTAATTCTCTATGAAGAGAGTAAACCTTTTCATACGTATAGATAGGTATACATATCTATTGGTAATCTCTTTACTTTGCTCTCTATGCGTGAACCTACCTACCTGAATCTGTAGCTGAGACGAAATACATAAACAAAAAACCTTAATCGCACTAAACATACTCAAGCTGGACAAAGTCAGCAAAACCAAATCATTTGTTTATCGGCTTGTTTGGAACCCTGAGCCCTGAGGTAGGTATAGTTAATAAATAATAGAGAGCGTCTCACAAGAGTGACTGTGTGTAGTCGACAGTCGACACTCGACACACTACACGGCACGTGGATATAGCGTGCCTAGCTATTTGTGGTTAAATTGATAACTTGACACAAAATGAGATGTGGACGCGTGCGCGCACGGTCGAGAAACGAGGTGTGTTATGCTAATTTATAATTTCATCTCGAGTTTTTTTATTCATTAATGATTTACATACGGTATTTTTTGGTAGCGGAGTAACTTTTTTCACCTCTTCTGCGTTTATAGCAAATAAATCCGATGATGCAGCATCTACTTGCTTCAACTTTTTGGATCTGCATCTTAAACATAAAAACATCCTTTTTATCTATAATCTTAAAAATGCGACTTAAATGAAGAACATACCTACACCTACAACAGGTACAACAGGTAGAAGGGAAAACCGCCCTTTGTAAGATAAATGAAACTCGATTTTTTTTTATTCAATTGTATCAGCTTTTTGACGAATAAAAATGTTCAAACTATCCTGACGCACACTAAGGAAATACATTCATTGATTAATCATTTCGTATTCCATGCACACCATAAGTACGAAACTACTATTTACTAAAGAAGTGCGAGAAGCCAAGGAAAAAGAACATTCAACTTACAATGTAGATAGGTATTGTGAACCGTTGTGCAGACAAAATCAACCTAAATCCGTATCGCATCACCGTTGAATGTCATTTATTCTCCTCATTTCTCACCTTTCATTTAATTGTTTGTGCTTGTTGATAGTGCTTCATTTTTAAGAAAAAAAAAAACTCAATCCCAAAGGATCACGTACAAACTAATGATTGATAAACCACAAAGTCCACTTGGATAGATGCGAGAAAAAGCAAAAAGAAAAAGAAAAAGAAAAGAGAAAAAGCATCGGACCCATCATAACTATAGATTACATGCGAGATAGATTGATGTATATTTCTACATTGGCATCTGATATCTGTCCCCCTACGCATGCAAATTCCCAAACGAAAGAAAGATACTAATGAAACTCGGATAAGAGAATGAACAGAATAAATTCCAAAGTTGACACTTATATTATCGTCATTCATAATCAGTAGGTATAGGATGGTAGGTATATACATTTTATGGGGGTCCGTCTCCCATAGATGCCTACACGGCAAAGCGCACACCGAGAATGTCACACAACACACTCACAAAAGGCCCCTTCATCATGACCCAAATGGTGACAATTATTTAAAATCTTTTGGTTCATCTTTTTTTGTCATATATTACTTCTGTGGTGGGAGCTTATAGAGTAAAGAAGCAGCGATTAAACGAGAATTATGCGGGAGACAGGAAGCGCTTTGATTATCGTCACAAGAGGGTGGTAGTGACGATAAATTGTTTGGACCGACTCAAGCCGCTCTCTATCTCTAAACGGAATTATTTGATCATTTAAATTGTATTTAGTGCATCAAAAACAATAACAAGAATGACAATGAGAGAATATAACATATTAAGGGTAGGTTGATAGGCACCCTATATTAAATGTGCTGTCGAATTCTCGGAGTAGACGTTTTGCGAATGCTTATTGCTTATTAGAAGACGTAAAGAAGATATATGATAGCAATCGAGGACGAACAAGAAATTTAGGCAAAATTGTTTTCTTTTCTTTTTTTAATAGGTAGATGTACCTATTCACATTTAGACATTTCGCGCCCAGTGTTTATGGGTTTTATACTTTTGAAACAAGCATATGAACTAAAACGAATTACCTATATTCTTGATTGAAATCTTACTGTTCTAATTGATATCTTCTAAACCGGTGTAGAGCACATAGGGTTCACTGTTAAATCTCTTTCTCCAAAACACTCAAAGAATTTTGGGTTCAAAGCAACTAAGGATATCTACATCATAAATATCTTCCATAATGCTCAAGCTTCTGCACTATAGAGATGAGGAGTGATGAATTTCGAGAGTTTCCGTAATGTTGTTCGTTGACAATGCCTTATTACTTAATTTCGATTGCTTGATTGCTCATTTAACTATTTTCAAAGCCGGAGCAGACAGCCCTCCACAAACCTAATTTTACATTTTCTTGTCTTCATTTCTATTGATCTTTCTAAAGCAACTCAAAATTTACATCGCAACCTTGCATGCTTGTGTAAAACTGTTGATATTTACAATAAAGTTTATCCTAGAAGAAAACCAACTTAATTTTCAATTTATAAACATGCGTATATATACCTACCTACCTATATATAAAAGTACATATTTTAAAATAATAAAAACCGTTCGCCCTCTTTGCATTATCATTTCTTGTATATGGATAAGAAAATCGGCTTAACCCGAAGCCGTTTGCACAACCGACGGTCTTTATTCATCAATTCCTATATGTACCTATATACATCACAAAAGATTGTACGAACAAAAATCAGCACCTTTCTACCTATAGGCGTGTGTTTTTTTTTTTCTTTTAATTTTGCTTTCAGTTTGCTCACCTGTATTTACACTCTTTATCTATATTTTTATTTTACACGTCCTGTACTTCCCTTACCCTTCAAATGGATAGAGATAAGCAATTAGTCTGGCGCGTACGCTTACCTGGTCGGTCTGTGGGTTTTCAAATTCCTGTAGTTGTTTAATTTTCCACTGAAATCCCTCTGAGTATTTAATGAATGAACATTTCGAAACCTTTAAGGAACTGCTTATTTTCTCCATCCCGCACATCTCAATAGGTACTTCCTTGTATATAGGTACCATCAGTTCTAAACATCTGTTGTTAGACAATCCTTTGATATCCTTGAAGAACCAAAAATAAAAATAGTACCATGGCAAAAGTAACAATATATATCACATTCCGAGGACGGGCAGTAGATAATTGCAACGCAAACCTTATCACCTTAACGCATTTGTCTTGCGGTGACAGTGTATAGGTGTAGGCAGCCTAGAAACAATAAAATCCAATACAAACCGAACGAACATGAAGAATTTGTCAAATTTAGGGGAAAACACATTTTTTGAGTAAAGCTTGGATGGCTCTCCTATCGTATGTCCTTTTGTTCCTGTGTTTCTTCCCTTTGGGATCTTTCTTCCAATCATCTCTTTTGTTTATGCCTGTACCTATCTACCTGCTACCTAAGAAAAACTGGGAATACAAGACGGAAGTTATCTATGATCACCTATAGTGCCGACACCCTCTTTCGTCAGAAAAAAAAATTAATCAATAAAGATCAGTCACAACAGTTACACATCAAAAGAACTGATATTTCAGCCATGAGATTCATGATTCAGAATCCACACGGCAGTACATTTGAACGAACTAGAGTTTGTTGTTTTTTTTCCTATTTGATATTTTGAAAGTAATTATTAATTATCATCCCTTTAATGTGCTGTGCATAGGTATCTAAGGCACACATCCCTGTTTTTCTGAAGTTTTCTTTCTCTTTCCTCGGCTCATTTTGATTTCTTTTCACTGTTTAGCGCTATCTGGCTTTTCTTTATTTGAACATTAATTTGCCTGTGCTTGTGTATATACGATAAGCGTGATTTTTTTTAAATAACTTAAGATTCAAATTCAACCACAAGTGAGTACCTAGGTACTCTACAAAGTTTCTAGGATAATTTTCTAACTTAGTTTAATATGACTTAAACCTTATACCTACTATTTATTATTTAAGGTTATTTAAATTTTATGCTTACCTACCTGAATTTGAAAATCTACTAAATGCATTTTTCCGAATACAGCCAAACGGATAGCTCAAATAACTTGTTTAAATATAAAATGCGTTATATTCCAATAAAACCAAAAAGCATCTACCAATCAACTTGATTTTTTGTTTGGGCATATAGGTATACCTAATATTAAGAGATTAAGGTGCTTATAGAAGATAAAAACTTTCATCGCACAACAAAGAAACTTTCCAAGTACCTACCTACTACCTAGCGATGCTGTATCTATGTATTTGGGATATCCTCTTAAACAAAGATTTAAAAAAATAATAATAATGAAAACAACGTCCATATAGAAGTAACGCGGTGCTCCAAACTCCAACCAATGCGACTCCGAGAGAGAAACGCCCATCCGATTCCCGAAAAAGAAAAAAAACAATTTTCACACATATATTTATGTACAGACGTGTGTGCGCATATTTAGAAGATATACAAATGAGATTGTACATACTTCTTTATTTTTTTTTTTTTATTATTTTTTTTTTCGTTTTCGGAAAACCCCTTTTATTCCATATCCTATTAACGTATCCAAGAAAAAGGGATTTCAAATTCTATCATGAGCCAAACAGCCATTCTCATTTGAACTCAAATTTCCATATCGTCCTTTAGGAGAAGCACCACACACACGAATACTATATATGCAGGTTGCTGGCTGGTTGGGTGGGTGACTTGCTGTGTGTACCTATCCTTCTTCTAACACCTACCACAGAAAGATTCATTTCTTTTGTTGTCCTTTATATTTTGCCGAGAGTTTTTTTTTTAATTTTTCACATATCGTCCCTTATGTAGAGAAGTGCAAACTTCAAAAATATATTCAGTCAACCCTTAACGCACTCATTTTTATACTTCACATGAACGAGTGAGGCTATAATGTAGGTATGGATAGGTATAGGTTTATTAGCAAAGAAGGTAGGTAGGTATATCGAATATGTTCTTGGTCTTACACGGTTGAAGTACTAGCCTATTTCATTGATCTCGTTTTGCTATCTCGATGGAAATGAAGATGAAATGAGTTAACAGCGTAGGGTGTTTTACTTTTAACAGACGAAACGATCCGTTAGTATTAGTGCCATCGGGACTTATTTCCGCTTTGTTCTAAAAAAACGTTATTTTGAGAATTGTGTGAATTGGCCATCATTCTGTCATACGCACGATCTATTGGCCGGAAGTGTACATCAACTACCTTGTATGTCCATGCCCACTCTCCCTGTAAGCAATTTTACGCAACTGTTTACGACGCCCATTTTTCATTCGGGATAAACCCAATTATATAAATGCCTTACTTAAGCTTCGCATCTGGGATCGAAGAAGTAAATCTTTTCCATGCAGATGCTTGCTTGCATTGGAGCTCTTAAATACACCTCAACTTCTCAATAGGTCAATTAGATGAGATATATAGTCAGTTGAAGACCTTTTTTTGTCTAAGAACCCATTACCGAGCTAATCAGCGCATTTTCCATTGATTACAACAACAGTATAAGACCCCACTGTAGTTGCAAGCCATGAAAATCAGTTATCCTAATTCATGACAGGAAAATAAAAACCACTAATTATGAAAAGCTTTCAAAGTCACGATACTATTTTATCACGTGCTCTTAAAAAAATTGTTTACCTACCTATTAAAAAAAAAAAACAGTAGGTAGGTATTAAACAATTCTAATTCATTCCTCTTTTATTTGCAGCAAAATTCATTGTACCGGTGTGAGTAGCTATATGCAATTTGTTATATTTTATTATTTAAACATGTAAATAGGTACCTACCTACCTTTAATCTTCTGAGACTTTTTGTTAGAATTTTGTGAATCATTCTGTTAAAAAAAAGGTTAAGGTACGACATATAAAACCCATGTGCGTAGCTAATTACAGTAGCTAGGTACCTACCTCCACTGAGCAAATCAGTTTCTACATTCAAATACGTTTAGATTCCTGATATCTATCTGTTTAATCTCCCTTTTCTTCGGTTCCCTTAATACGGGGGTAATATTCCCTCTAACTTCCTCTTTTTCGACATTTGTCCCCTCGTAGTACCTACCTACAATTATATTTAATTTTTTAGGAAATTCAAAAACAAAGCTACATTGATATAAACACCC
Source organism: Cheilosia pagana (assembly GCA_936431705.1). NCBI lineage: Eukaryota > Metazoa > Arthropoda > Insecta > Diptera > Syrphidae > Cheilosia > Cheilosia pagana. Next base: position 5,854,521 of record OW386171.1, read on the forward strand.
TCCCGCCTAATACAGCCAAAAAAATCGTGTCCCTTTGTGGAGTGGACACTTGCTCTTTATTATCGATTTCGGGCTTTCTTCATTTCTGCCATAAATTCATTACGGTAGGATTTTATTTGTTTTGCTAAAAAGAAACCGAAATGCCTACCTACTCACACATCCACAAAATTCGTGAAGGTCCATAACGCATCGCATTAATGTAGCAATCTCCCAAATATCGAGGAACACACACAAGCCACCGTATGAATGTGTAGTATCTAGTATCCTTAGTTAAAAAATCACCCCCTTCGCTAGGGATATGAATTAAAAACCACAAAGAATCGTCCTTGCCACCCTCACCCAAATGGTAAAAAACAAGCTGAAAATGTGAAACAACATTTTGAGAGAAATAACGAATAAAATGTACCATGGTGCTCTCCCATCACTTGCCCAATCGCCTCGGCAAGCGTCGTCGTCGCTCAAAATCCTATCGCGTTTTTAGAATTCACCCAGTGAGTCGAAGTGATAGTTCTGTAGCACAGAATAGGAGGCAGACAGCGTTTAGGGATGGGGAACAACAACCAGGTGCCTGGGGCCTGCATATGTCGCTAAGAGGTAGAAAAAACGTATACGTACGTGTACGTCTGCTACCGACCTCCCCCTTTAAACCAAAATCAGCCATGCATACGATTATTCCTAAAAAGGACGTGGTTCGTTTATTCATTTTTTTCGCCTTCCTCTGTATCATCATCTTCTTCTCTGCGCTCTTCATCTTATTAAAAAGACGAGGGCAAAAGAAAAAACAACAGAAAAAATACATATTTCACAAGGGGTGGATGATGATTATATGTGCGTTCACCACCCCCCTTGCGATTTTTTACTTCATTTCTGATAAATCAGAGGAAGACAAGAAATAAAGAAGGAACAACGAAAACTTCAAGGGTGATATATTCTACATATATAGATATATATATAGTATTTTTTTTATTATTCTAGCTCCCCAAATAGTCACCTTACACATACTTGATCAGGTCCTTACTTGACTTTTTTTTGCCAGCGAATATACATATGTACAAAGAAGAGAGGTTTTTTTCCAATGCACAAGATATGTCATTACAAAACGAGATTAACATAATTCAACTCCTTAAGGGTAATGTGTTGTCCTGGTCTTCATCGTCTTTGCCATCGTCATCACATCACCGTCGTCCCTTTCTTTAATGTTGCTACTGGTAGGTACACTGGTGTATGATTCTGGGCCAGCTGGGAGAATGAGTTTGGTATATGCTAGTACCTACGTGTTATTTTTTGTTTTTTTTTCTATATAGGTATGTGCACATGTATGGTATAACAATTTTTTTTAATATTTAAATTTCTTATGGATTGGGTGGGATTGCTGCATCGCGACACAGCCAATTGACACTTTTTCCAATGAGCAAACTTGATAGTGGTATTTTTTTAACTAACAAGAGGTAGGTAGATATAGGTATGCCAATGCGACTTAACCCGGTAGGTATATTTAATAATCATAGGTAGGTACTCACCTACTCCGTTTAAGCTAAACAAAGTCTGCCGCGCTCGCACCTAAACCTTTGCAATTGCAATGCAGCATGTGAATGTTTGGTGTTGTTTTTTTAAATTAGCTCCACAAATTTAAAACTAGTTATTTTAACTGTGTGTTGAATACCGTTTCAAAAAGACATCCGTCGTCCAAGGTTCGAAAACTCGATAGCCCGGTGTTTTTTTTTTAAATCTCTTTCTCAGCTTTTTCTGTCAAGCATTCACTTACCTATACGGACTCAGCTTGGATCCCAAATGTTTCAATGTTTCTGATAAGTGGCGGTTGGAAAAATACTAGTTAAAGGACATTCCATACAACATAACTACCAACTTTCCTAGATAGGTAGGTTTACCTTAGCCTCACGGCCTACCTACAATACTTGAACCTATTTTTGTATGCCATCATCTCCAATTGATTGGTACCTATACCTTCATCTCACTTCCAGTATATCCAATCCATGACAGGGCTAGTTTCAAATTAATTCTGCATTTTCTTATTTCCGGTATATTTTTTACTACACGCCCTTAAAAAACAAACCCCGTTAGTTTGTCTAAACAGGATAACTAGAGAGAAAAACTAAGAGAGAGAGGAAGAGAGTTAGAGTAGAGATAGTGAGAGAGAAAGAGAGATGGGGAGAGTCAAAAAGCGCCATTAAAGGGACAAAATTAATAAACAAATTTCCGTTTCCGTTTGGAAACCATCAAAATCAGTTTTCATATGCAGCCGGTAGCTGTTAGCATCCAGGTGAAGTGCTGATAACTACTCTTGGTTCTTTGGTACCTATATCCTCTCAAAAATCCCCACATCATATTTTATACGATACATCGTTGCACATTATATGTTTCGAACAAAATACCTAAGTGACAGAGAGAAGGAGCAAAAGCCAAAAGATAAGAATCCCATTTGGGAGGTTAACAAATTAAAAGTTTCCCTATTTGAAGCAAGTAGGTACCCACCAGAAAAAATGCTTTATATAGGGACTGGTATATGAATGCAGGATCGCTTGTATACGAGATTCTTCATCGCATCACGCCAGGCTCTTTAATTTGTTCATTCGTACATGGATGTGTGGGTAACGGAGTAAACCCTTTTTTATATTATCACACGCGCCACCCACAACCCGCTCAACCACCCACCTACCCAATCTTTTTACTAGAAACTGTGTGTACTGGGATAACGGGCGCCATCTTCATTATGGAATTTTCGTTATACGCTCTTGCTATTATTAGGTACCTGTTTCTTCTAATATATATTTTTCTTTCTTGTTTCCCCTGAGATGTCGCGCGGCGCAACGCGCAACCCTTTTGTACGATTTCATCCCTTTTCTCTTTATTTTCTTCGCGTTCAATGGCAGCAACATTTTGGGGCCTCCCTCTCTCTCACTCGTTCATTTAATATTTTTATTTGCACGTGGGATCAACTAGAAAATAATCGGATCCGGAGACACAAAAGTAAGCAACGACGAGCAGCACCAGTACCGCTGATTTTTGATGGTGTTCATCGGTCGAAGGGGAGTTGGCGAAAGCTTTGATGCTGGCTTTGGCTTTAGAAAAATGCTCATTCTTCAGAGAGGGCGTCGTATTTTCCCATCTCACTCTAGCTAACTAGCAAGCAAGCACTTTCGTAGGAGTCTTACTCTTACTGCTCGTTCTCTCATTATATATTCACAACTTTAAGGGTGCTGCTGCTGCTGTTGTGCATTCTCTTCAAATGTGAATTTATAGAACCGCGCACTAGGATAAAACACAATTTATGGTTAAAAGCTCGTTCAATCGGTAGACAGAAAGGGACACAATAAATTATTTTATTCGCATAATGATAAAGGAGGGAAAAAGCTTAGGAATCTAAAAAAAAGAAAGGGATGCTTTAAACCGTGGGGGTGGTGTTTACCATACGAAATGAAATGTGAGAAGCCTCTCATAATATGCAAACAAAAAGAAAGGAGAAAACACCAATACCATTCTCCGAGCTCATCAAAAAGAAGTCTACGCGGTAGTGACTGTCGTAGCAAAGATGACGCCGACGCCCATGCTTAGGTGAGAAAAAAGGTTTATATGGGGTGGACATGGTAAACTAGAATTGATTTCACAAAAAGCAGCATATACCTACTTAACTCTTCATAACTCTTAATCATGCTTATTATTAACATCTGGAGGTTAGCCTTCTACGATAGTGTTCCCATATTCTGAGTACCTATAGGTACCTATAGGTATGTAGGTACAGGCACTTAAAATTTTTTAAAGAAGCGCCAAATGATTTCATCTGTACGCTGTACCTCTCGTGACAAGGGATATATAGTGGCTTTTTTCATAGGCGTTAACAAAACATGGCAGAAAAGGACTTGTTGGTCTTTAGTTTAAATATTGATGATATTAGGTACCTATATCACTATGTTTAAACCCTGCGTTTTCAGCATGGGTTTATGTTTGTGTACTTTGAGGCAAATTTGTACATAGGTACCTATAATAACTGTGCAGTTATGAATCGTTCTGCATGGAAAGCCAATGGTTTTTCTAATCCATTTTCTAATCGAACGTATGAGTACAAGACGAATGCTCCACTACTTAATCCGCTCCATGCTCAACCTATGCTCTTTCGATTAATTATATTAATAATAGGTAGGTATAGGTAGGTTAGCTCTAAAATCTTATTTCAAGAAAGACATTTGCTGGAAAAGTCAAAGCTTGACATTTTTGCTGACATTTAGACTTAAAACACGGCTGGGCTAAATGCGCGTATTCATAATTTAAGTGACCTGTGTCAACTGACGTACGTAATCTACTTGTATAATTAAGATTCTACAAAACATCTCGCTTGCTAGAAACCTATTAGGTATGGATATGGATAATGGTAACAACTACTAAGGTATAGAAATAGAGATAGGTACCTACATACGCACCTATGCAACAAAAGTCGAGCTCAGTTCAATAATCACATAAATAATAACTAAATAAATATTTTGGCGCGACAGGTCTATGGGACCCAAGGCCTAGGTAGTTATCTAAATAATAACTACCATACAATAATACCTAGGTAATTAGGTAGGTACCTACCTAGTTAGGTATAGGTTAACAGAGCGAGCTTTTGCTTCGTGTATGCCAGGTTGTAGGTACCTAGGTACCTATCTAAATATAAATAAATAAATAAATATTTTGGCGCGACAGGTCTATGGGACCCAAGGCCTAGCTTCTCACAACCATTCGTTTTGTGTGGGTTTTAAATTTTTGGGACGAATGGAAGGGATCTACAATTTTACGCCTAGTCCAAACGGCTAATTGAGAAGCTCATTCATGACAGTTTTACTCTCGGATGTTTGTCCGACGTTCGCGAGAGGTGGCGCAGTGGAAAAAAAACCTTAAGATGTAATTTGGCCCTTTCGGGACTCGAACCTGGAACCCCTCGCTTAGTAGCCCAACACACTACCACTAAGCCACTGCGCCGACCTATCTAGGTACCTTATATTTTACGTCGCTGAGGGTGGTCGGACTTGCAAGGCTCGTGCTATATCAGAATGGTATGTTCTCCAGCATACCACCCACCACCCGACATGTACAATATAGGTACATAGGTACACTTGAAAAACATGGTTTGCAAAATCAAAAATCTCCTGATTGGCCAGGAATCTTTTTTTTCTTTTTAACGCTGGGAAATGGGTACTAAATTAACTCGAACATATGCTGTGTGTGAGGAGAGCAAGCACAGCAGCAGCATCCACCGATTATACGATACAAGATACAACACCCCACCTAATTTTAAGAGTGTGTGCCACTGCATGTGTGAGTATTTAATTCTCGACCCCTATTTTCTCTACCTTCTTGCGTTGGAGCATAGGTACTGCTTCTGCAACTGCTGCTGCATAGAGACCGAGTAGAACAAAAATGCCCACCTAATTAATCCGAAAATCAGCACAAACTAAGAAGAAGGACCAACCATCATAGGTACCAGACAATGCGCATCCATATAAAAATCTGTGATTGGTTATTCCCAGTTACATGTCTGGAATGGTAGATCTGTATTTAGTAAATGAGCGAATAAGTGAGAACGAGTAATAAGAAAATCCACAGCCGTTACCTTGTCCTATCCCACATTTAACACTTTTGCTCGCGTTCCTGTCTGAATGTGTTGTGCTATTTTTGGGATGCAATTCATTGTTTTTCTTTTTTTGTCGCCTGCTAGAACCCCCACTTTAGCAGTGCGAAGAATAAAACAAAAAACAACTTTTATAAATGTGGGCCGGGCTTTTAGTCGATTAAAAACAAAGCAAAAAATAGCGAATAAAGCAGAAACATATAAAAGAGAGACAACAGAAAGAAAAATGTTTTGTTTCAATTAAAAGACATTAAGGCCGATGCTCATCGTTGTTACAAAGGTTCTCCCACTTCGTTATGGTTTTCGATCCTCGGTCCGCTGAGTTGATGCTTCTGATTCTTTTTCTTCGAAGGAAGCAATCGATAGCGCACCGTGGAGGTCCAAAATAAAAGCTAAACGGCTATCTCTGTTTTACTATTTCATCGGTGTGTCTATCTCTTTCGACGCGGTCACTCTTTTTTTTATTAAATCAGCTTCAGCTAAGAAAAACAATTGCGTTGCGACCATTATGCATTAATTTTGATTTTCTCTTTTGGGTGCACAACACACTACACACCATAGTTTATTTGCTGTCCGTGAGATATTTCACGTGTGGGTTGTATCTTGTATAGTGTAGCGTAGCTGTGTGTAGGTGGCAGGGTTACCTTTGGGACCCCTTGGGGTCCGATTGAACCTTTCTTCAACGCTTGGACCCCAGGACCCGCCTTTTTGAAAATAGCGCAAATCGGACCCCTTTACGAAAAAACAGGACACCTTTGAACGCCTGTGGACCCTTTTTTCGGAATTGGCTATTCATCTCATCACATCAGGAAGCAAAACATTATATTCTCTCTTTAACATAGTCATCAACTTCGACTATTGACATCGAATCAACATATTAAAATCTCGCTCTGACACTTGTATTTTTAATGATAGCTACTTGTTCCTGTTTCCTTTGGGGACACAATGCTCTCTTAAAGTGAGTGCATTCTGTATCCAATTCATACTTAAAGCTAGCTCCCTGATGTTTTTTTTAAGTTTTAAAGCAAACTGTGAAAATGTTCATTTACATGCTCTTTTATTTTATTTTATTTTTTTATTTATAATAGGGACATGTGCAATCTATACCTATTTGCTTTTATTAAAAAAATGTATTTACCAATAGGGACCTGTTCAATATTCTGTATTGATGCCCTTAGTATAATGCACTTGATTTTTTTATGATATATTTTTTTTTAATTATTTTAAAACGTATGCGATACTGTTTCGATGCGGTTGTTTTTCTTAAATTTCATACGGGACCCTTTTTGAAAGCCAGGGACACCTTTTTGGACCCTTTTCGAAAATTTTCGAAGGTAACACTGGTAGGTGGCCAGCGAATCAATACATGCATGGAACAAAGGAGCAGGCCTTTCGCTCTCTTAATTTGAGGGTAGAACGAGAATCTAGAATGTGACCATAAAGTTGCTTCCTTGGTAAGGGGCCAGTTATAGCGATACGTAAAAAGCAAACGAAAAAAATTTCTTTTGCTTTTTTGGACCACTTAACGTTAATGCTTGAACTCAATCTTGGTCTTAAAATGTTGCTTATGAATTTTAAAGTTCGTTTATCAAAAAAAATTAGCAAATTATGTATCTTGAAATTTGCGAAAAAAAACATTTATTAATTTTTCTGTACGTAAAATTTTGTTCGTTCAGAAAAATAAATGAATTCTTTTTCTAGAAAAATTGGAGATAATTTACTAACTTTTTTTTGATAAACTAACTTTACAATACCTAAGCAACATTTTAAGACCAAGATTGAGTTCATTAATTAAGTTTAAGTGGTTAAAAAAAGCAAACGAAATTTTTTACGGTTTGGTTTTTCGTGTCGCTATAACTGCACTCTAATATAGAAGATTAGTGCTTAGAAACTCGTGGAATAGATAAAATTTAAGTTAAGTTCCAGGAATATCTATGACCAAAATAAGAGGGATTGTTATTATCAAATGATCAAACTTTGGGTGAAATTGTTGATCTGACATCGATGTTGAATAATTTATCCGATCATACAGATGCCAAAGCTATCACAATACGTACCTACGTCTCTAATGTATAAGCTTTCATAATGAAACTGGACGGACCTTTGCAGATTTCGTTTTCGAAATTGCTTAAGCCGAGGGAGGGAGGGACCACCGTGCTCGCCGGAAAAAAATCAAGACCTTGAAAACGAATTTACAGGCTCAATCAAAGTTGATATTAGCTAGGTACCTATAAGATTATTAAGCGGTCGGCATCGCCATAGGTGCCCACCATCAAGTGAGACTACATTTCCTCCGGAATATTGACATCCATACCTATAGGTACCTACATTGAATATTTATGTAGGTACCTACCTACCTAGGTATCATATTTTGGTTCAACAGCACTCTATAATACTTGTATTTTGTATAAACATGAGTCTATTTAGAGTTAAGAAGGTGCTTGTCAGACTGTTGTCAACATAAGCGTTAAAAGGCGAAGGCCTAATGTTTCGGCTATAATTGTCTGAAACGTAATACACTATATGGTTATAGGTCCCTATGTTGGGACACTGTCGAATAAGTCAACATGGCACAAAGCTGCACTAACCATTCTTGTAATTGGCAATTACGTCACAATACTTAAAAGAGCTTCCTTACAATATAATTTCTTTTGCATTTTGATGTCAACAACCTGCTATAATATACAGCAATCACAGGATGCACTCTTCATGTCGTTATTTGATAGGTAGGTAGGTAGGTATGTACCTATTTCATTCATCACTAAGATACAACAACTGTAAGATCGGTTATCTATATTTCCCATAAATTTAACACATCTGGCTCTATTTAACAGGTACCTACCTACCCTAGAGAACCCTCAATATTACTACCTAACAATTTCTCAGCTATCTGTGGCTTATTTGGTGCATTCAACATACTGCCACCATACCATCTATCATCTTCGAATTTAGGTGTGCGGATTTGTAGTCAATATGTAGATGTTTGTACCTAGGTATATATTTGTCCAATAAGGAAATATAGGTGCAGACATTTTTGTAGCAATCCAAGTAGGTACCTATAATTGAAACTTATTTTTCCATGAGAATTTTTTCAATTCCAGCAGTTCACAATGGAATGATAAATTACAAGTTAAATTCTTTGCAAAAAAAAACAAGGTATAAGTAAAATACATGAAAATAGAAAAATCCACTCAATGTAGAAAAAAAAACTATTACCCGCAATCCTTTGGGACCCTTCCATTTTCCTTAAAACACAAACTTCATTCCAGTAAGACAACATCGGCCAGTAAAACTCCCTCTGTATGGCTCCCATTTTCTTGGTTGGTACTTCTCCTTCAACAGCCTGCTGCTTATGGCGGCTGCTGCGTGCTGCCAAGCGATGAAAATCCGACTTTATCAATGCAGTGTTCTTGCTCTCTTCTGTATTTCGCAGCTCGCACGAATATTTAGCTTTTAATAAAATATTTACCTACACTCTCTCATAAAATATAACAGAAAACAAACCTCCTTGACGCTCTCTTCATTCAAACATTCCTTGCTGGACTTGTATTTGTAGTTGTAGATTGTCGTCGACTGCTCTCTCTTTTTTTATGAATAAGTGCTGTGATTTAAATCATTGTTTGTTTTCTGTCTCGCTCATTCATTCAGGCAATGACGTCTCTCATTTTACCCCATGTCCCATGCACCGCATTTGAATACATTGCGCTTGTTTCTTCGGTTCGCGACTAAAGCGCATGTATGTGTGTGGCTGCTTACCGAAGTGTGTAATTATCACTCTGTCTAAACTCCAAAGGTGATGCTCTTGGCTCGCATTCTTATTTCGCTGGACGCTAACACCAAGATGATCCGTATTTGTTATTGTTATTTTTTTTTGTTTAAATGATGATGCCATACTATAGATAAATAAACAAACAATGGAATTCCACTCTGCCTAATTGAAATTGATAAAGGGATTCACGGATTTCTGAATATTCACGAATGCACTAGCAAAGGAAAAATCGGCGATTAATTCAATTTGCAAACATATACCCACATACATGCTTATGCTTAGACAACACCCCAACTTTTTATTTTGCGTTTATTCTCTCACTCACACTTCGAAGGCGGAAAGCCACGCGTAAAAAAGAGATAAAATATCTTTTAATGTTTTTTCCACTAATTTTTGTCTGGTCTTGTTTGGTGTATTGTGCGAGCTGATTAAGAGAGAGGTTGCTAGATACAAACACTTAAAATTTACCATCTCCCTGCATTTATAAAAAAAAATGTACACACGCTCAGGCTGAGGCAAAAGCCAGAAACTGCCGCAGCCATTATAGCGAGTACAGAGCCCGAGCGACGAGCACACACAAATCGTCGTCGTCGTCGTGTTGGATGTGGATGGAAGTAGAAAAACACGAAAAAGAACAAGCAGAAGAAGGTAATCGTCACCTCTTCCGACCTTTTCCGAAATCGCTTCATTTCATAGTAACAAATTGACGGGTAACGATAACGCCGCCGTCGTTTTTTGATCGTTGTGTCGCTGCGGTCATAGCCGTCGTTATTTCTTGTCGTGTCCCGGTGACATTGCGCCCGTTTTCTTTATTGTTATTATTATTATTATTATACTACATTATGATATATGTATCGCGTATGTGTGAATAAAATGTTTAGTTAATTTTTGAATTGTTTTAATCAATTAAAGTGCAAAAATTAGAAAGAAAAAAAACTGTGAACTGTGTAGTGCAAAAACATTTAATAATCAGTTGCGAAAAAGGATACTACGTATTGGAAATTATTTATAATCTGAATTTCGTTGCATCGCGAGCATACCTACCTACTTCTGAGCGATATTGTTATCGGATTTTCGACTGACTTTTAATTTTATTCTGTTTAAAAAGGGGAAACCCCTCACGATCTGGAATCACTTGTTTATTTCTGTCCAGACGTCCTGAGGCATTGAAATTGATTTTAAATTACCCCAGAGTTCAGGATCAGCATTTTTCAGCCGTTTTTAACTTTATGACTGACTGCAGCGTTTTAAACAAATGCCCGTAAAACGCTAATTTCAACAAAAATAATAGATATGCGCTTCCCTGGGATTTCCTTCATTCTGGAGCTGAACAATTATCCAATTTTCGCATTCTTGGTCTTGCCATTAACTGTTGTTGTTGACAAAAAGTAATATAGGTATTTGTTGCTTCGAAAAATGTTAGAGTTCCGGCAGAGTTTTTGTTGGGGCCTATTTCAATGACACTAATATACGTGAATTTACTTGAATTTTCTTATTAAAAGAACTTGGAGTCTAAAGTCAAGACTTGGAGTCTTAACTACTTGCAACTCTATTAATCGTTATCAACTTAAAACCAATCAGAGTAGTGACACTTGCTATCAAGACGCCTGGCGCGGCACATCCCCTGGTTTATAAATCTGAAGAGTGTGGAATGGTTGTGCTTGATTTTGAGATTCAGTGAAGTTCAATTCTGTTGTAAATACCTACGGTTGTCTGACATCTCCTTTTCTAATATCAAATTTTGTTCAATTGACACTTAAAGTTGGAGCCAACGTCTGAAACAAAAAGGTACCTGGTGTGGGTGTAATTATTGTTGTGTGATCAATAAAAATGCGCTACTCATTTAAACAGTTTGAAAAAAACCAAAAAAGTGCATGCGTATAGCATAAATTCGAAGATTACCTTTTGACGTTAGGTACTTAAATAGTTAAACGTCTCGAAATGTTTCCCAAACCTGGCGAGTATCTATGCCCTAGGTAATCCCAACTTAACGCTTCGTTGTTAAATACGTTGTTAAATACGAAATGAAAGCTATATACCTAGGTAGGTACCTACTACCTTTTGTATTAAAAATAATCCTGAACATCGTAGATTGTTCAGTTAACTATGTGACTCAATTACACTAGCTGCATTAGCCAAAACCCGCTGGTAAAGTGCAAAAGCTGTTAAAATTCCCGGAAAACCTTCTGTCATTCACTGCAATTTTTAGCCACTCGAGTTTTTGTTTATATAGGCATGTCATCCGAAAAAATATCACCATCAAATTGGATTGAAGAATATTTCTTTAACGCTAATTGTACAAAAGTGCGAATTTGTAACTTAAATCCTGAAGAAGTAGAGAATCGCGCTAGCATATCGCACAGTTCTTTTTACTCATTATCCGCATTCCGCATGTAACAGAACACTCGTTAGGCTTCGTAATCGTATGTTGTACACACACGCTCTCTCTTAAATTTGCAAATGGCAATTCGCATCTTCCCTTTACTCTTAAATAATTTTTTCAAGAGCAATTTGCAAGAGCGGGCGCAACTTTAATAGATACGGAATACGGATACGCTCTCTTTGCGGTGCATGCAATTGGAATTTGTTTGTGTATGTGCATTTTTTATCACATAACTTTGTGAAGCCCTTTGGTTTTGGGTAGGCTCTAAACTCGCACGAGTTCATTTATTTATTATTATACAGCTCGTGCTGTATTTATGTGTGTGTGTGTGTGTGTGTGTGCGCGTTTTTTTAATATCATTCTTCGTTTCGTCGCGACTCATTCAAAACCCCCTAGTGTGGTGAAGTAGCAGTAGACAGTGTGGTGGTGGTACATTCTACTACCTACTCTCATTTGCGCATATTATAATGTGTGTTTCATTTTCTAGTTGTTATATTTTCATGCACTCGATTTTGTTTTCCTTAATTCGTTGTTGTTGTCAGTGGAACTTTTTTCAACGCTTTATTTTCATTTTCGCGCAACAGCATCAACATAAGGGTAATGATTGAAGAGTTATTTTTGAAAGCGCTTTTGGACCGCCACCGTCGTCGTTGTCGTGGTCCTGATGTGTCGTCGTTGGTCCTCAATTACCGCGCGCGCAAACCCTTTAATGACACACACTGCATTCCAGCCATCGATAAATGGATTGCATTTTAATTTGTAAACCTATCTTAAATTCTTTTAAATTCTAATCAGCACTTACATTTACAATTCTTAATTTTTAACGACTTTTAAACACAATGGATTAAAAACGATGTAGATGTTTGTACCTATCTACATTTTGTGAAAATACCTTTAGTGCCAAAGCATTTCAAAAATTAATATTTTTTGTTTGTTTCATTGTTTTTTTCCAGGATGAAAAATAGCTGCGTAAATTTTGTTTTCTTTATAAAAAATATATACCTATCAAATGAAAGTCAGAAAAAAATATAAAAGATAACAAATCAATACTGTGCGTGCGTGTGACTATGTGAAATTAAATTAAGTTATTATATAATAATTTTGTTTCAATAAAAAAGTATCTAAAGTTCCTATATTCATTTTATATGAAAAAAAAAAATAAATAAATATTCATATGTATGTAAATATATATATGTAAAAATTAAAAAAAGTCTAAATAAAAAAGTGCCCAAATATGGAAATAAAAATATTAATATTAAAGTGAACTACACGAAAAAAAATAAATCAAAAAAAATCAACAAAGAACAAACATCAACAAACCGAAAACAAGGATATATTTATTTTGGAATTTTTGATAAAAGAAACTAAATGTAAGCGCAACTTGAATTTTATAAATCATTTAAGTATAATATTTTCGTCATTTTTGTATAGATGCTTTCTTAACTACTTAATTTTCTTAATTCGTAATAACTACCTCTGTCCTCTTGACTTGACCTGAGTGGATATCATTTTTCAAAATCGAAATCGTATAAATGCAAATTCTGAGAATGATTGAAAAATGATGTCTTTTTCTGTCCGTTACCGATAAACTGCTTCTTTTTTCAGTCGCATCATTTGATGTATTTTATTTTATTTTAAATTAGAACTAGGTAGATATTATTTAAGTTTAGTCTATGCCAATATACTTTCGGTGTCTCGGGAGGAGTATTTAACTAGGTGCGTGAAATACTGGCTCCTATGCAGTCTTAAATCACAGTGAGTAAAAATTAGCATACGGTTGCAGATAGTGTAGCAAAATTGTGTAAAGGTTTGTCGTTTCTGAATTTAGCGAAATACGTGAATCAAATTTGTGATTAATACGAGTCGTTATGAATAAGACGACAAACATACATTTTATAGTGCGCTACCTACTATCAATAATTTTAAATATCGACTTTATACTATATGGCCAATTATATTTTTTCATTATTTCCTCTCGCGTTTGTTGTTAAAGCAATAGGAGGAAAATTATCCAGTGCCCGCATAGGTAGGTTAGTTCAGAAGGTTCTACTTAACAGGCTGCCGATCGGTCGTCCATTCGTTTTATTGGCGGATTATTTTTATCAACAATTTTTGACGTTTTTCTACATCTCCAGCAATTAATATTAGATATTTATAATATTATTTTTATCTTGCCAAAATGATGGTGAAAGGTGCATTGATTTCAAATGAATACCATTTATTGAGTAAATACTTTATTTATTTTATTTAAATGTTGTTAATACTCTTGCGTATAAATCAAGTAGATAATTATTTCCTAGACTAAGTTCGGATTATCGTGCCTAGTGCTAAACGTATACCGATTACATTCCTCGAATTCTGTAACACAATGTGACTGTATGAATAAACAGTTTTTGTTAGAAATTTTAAAAGCTAACATCTTTTTCCGCAGTAAGTAGGAAAGTAAAATGTTAAAAGGATTTCCTTGTATGAACTTTCATGCGATTTTTTTGAATAAATTTTTGAATTATGAAGTGAAAGTGAAACCGCAGGAAATTCAATTTTTCCTTAACAAGATTGGGTAGTTAGTATAAATGTGTAAGCGCTGTTTCGAGTTCGAAGGAATATTTTGCTGCAGAATAACATCGAATGGTGGTCTTATTTTGTTAAAAAATGTATGCTACACTTCTGAAAAATTGGTTCAACGTTTTGCATTTTATTTACAAAATTTATGTAGACTTATGTCATTGAAAAATTGACACACAAATTCAGCATACATACGTTTGTAGTTTTAATATAATTGTTAACATAAAAATGTTCTATTTGATGAAATAGGGGAACTAGGTAGACACGTACCTTGTTTTCAGCAAAAAGTAAAATAAAGCGCGAAGATAATTTAAACAGATCGCAGGTTACTTCTCTTCAAATGCAGAACTTTTCTTAATTTCAGTGAAATACACTTACCGCTACTTTTCAAGCTAAGATAGCAAACGCAATCCTTCCACAATATAAAAAATTAGAAAAAATGCCCTAAACTGAATGATGGATCTCAAGCTAACTTATAAATGATTAGGTAATCCTTAGAGAACTGCCTCCCCCAGTTGTATTTCAAGTGCCTGTTCAACTGGCTTATAATTTTCTTGTAGCCGTTAGGTACCTACCTACTACTATCGCAAACTGTAGACACTAAATTATATTAAAAGCTGATAAAATAACGCAATCCGTTTTTTTACATTTCTGCACAAAAATGTTCGCGAGAATATTTTTAGACGGCAACTAAGCGTAAGTAGTCATATCTTTTGATAGGTACCAATTTGTCCTGTTACCTATTTTAAATTAAATTCAATACTTAATTGTAGCTAGTCATAACGATGGCAAAACATTTTTTGTTTAACATACAGCACTCGAAAAATGCCGTCGGCAAAATCACAGACGCCAGCATGTTACCAAATTCAAGTACCTATACCATGCACCGTGCGTGCTCTTTTTTCTAGTGGATGCTGTGTTAATTAATTGACTTGAGTAAAACAAGGGTTGCTGGCGTAAATTATCTGCAAGTAAGCGAATTGCAATAAAGAGCTAGAAAAGCATCGAAATGTAGCATATAAAGCTGTGTAAATATTTACCACCCCCTATTCCTTGCCACTCATCTTCTCTTTTTCTCCGTTTCACAACAAATAAATATACATATTTCTAATGAAAATGGACACATTTTCATTTTCCTTCTATACACATTATATACAAATATATAGATATAAATCTATGTATATATACAATTACATTTATTTCTATGTAGGTATAATATAGTTATGTAAAAATGTGGGTATGCAACCAACAGAAGAAGACTAAATTGATTAAGTGTATAGGGGAGGATGGTTGGGTGGCTACTGGCTGCTGCTGATGATGATGGTGATGATGGTAGTAGTATATCGGTTGATTGGATGAAATTCTCTCATACCAAAAAAAAAATAAAAATTATATGTGTATACCTACCAATAGTTTTTTTGGCGTTCAAAGCTTAATTAATTAGGAACGCGAAGATGAGTTGATACGATTCGTCGTCCGGTTTGCTTACTGTTTCAGAATACAAACCCAGGCGCGAGGGTGGGGCTTCATTACGAGATGAATACATATAGATATGTACCTAAACATAATCTAGTTGGTCCATTCTTGTGTATAAAAGTCGAATGTTAAAATTTGCAGTGTTATGTTTTTGTATCCAATTAGTGAGCGAGCCGAAATTTCGTTGCGCCTTCTGATAGGGTGAAAGAGGTGGAAATATATGGTATAAAAGGGTGTTAATTGTTTATTATTCTTACAGCCAATCAGCATCGTATACTATGTACATTTTTTATACGTTATGGAGACTTCTGACTTACCAATTGGATTATTTATATCTTAGTTCTGCATGTATATCCGCTTACTGTGTTTCAAATGTAGTTAGTGTTTTCAATCAGAATTTGTCTTAGGAAATAGGTACCTATGGTATAGATACCTATATAACCTAGGTTCACTATAAAATCAACTGGTACCTACATGTGCTTTGTTTGGTTTAATCTCACATGCGAATATTTATTTAC
Source organism: Cheilosia pagana (assembly GCA_936431705.1). Lineage (NCBI taxonomy): Eukaryota > Metazoa > Arthropoda > Insecta > Diptera > Syrphidae > Cheilosia > Cheilosia pagana. The sequence goes on from OW386171.1 coordinate 5,870,858, forward strand.
ATGCATCATTTAGCCTGGTATGTAACTAACCGAATAAAAAACAATTTATTTGTAGCGTATTTTAATAGTGCCGAACGTTTTTCCAATAGAGATTTCTAAGTAACTGGTAATTTTATCCCTCACTTCCAGGTGTCGAGATTGCAGTTTTATCATACAAATATCTGTCGCCCATAGGTATCTAGCTGCACTATTCAAGCTTCGAAGTAAAGCAAAATATAAATCGACGTATAAAATCGATGTTAGTTTTATTTTTAAATTAAAACTCTTAACCTAGGTATAGGTACCTACATTAAACCATAAGGCATGATCAGAATATCCTCATTCACACTGATAACTTAAGGACGTGCTAGCTAGCTTGATTTAACACAACATAGATTTCCGCTCAAGTAAATTTATTTCCGATCACCACCTACAATCATCTTGAGATATACCTACAAACATTAGTTCGTCCATAATTATCAATAGTCAATCGAAATTTGTTTTAACAGTTTATCCTTCTAGTGTATTAAAAAGGCGCTGTATATACAGTAGAGTTTACATAAGACGGGCGTAGTTTCTCTCTATCGTGCATGCTCTTTAGTCAGTGGCAAAAGCTAAATCAATCTAATGTTGTGTGTAGTAAGGTGTCGGGTTGACGCCACTTATAAGCAGCTTACGACATTTAAAAATATGTAGAAACAAACATCTACACATCAAAGTTTAAAAGTCTAATGGGCCGTTTATAGCGATACGTAAAATGCAAACGAAAACATTTTCTTTTGCTTTTTTAGACCACTTAAAGTTAATTCTTGATCTCAATCTTGGTCTTAAAATGTTGCTTATGAATTATAAAGTTAGTTTATCAAAAAAAGTAGGCAAATTTTCTTTACATTTTTGATAAAATAACATTTATTAATTTTTCTGTACGTACAATTTTTTTCGTTCAGAAAAATAAATTAATTTTTTTCTAGAAAAATTGAAGACAATTTACTTTTTTTTGATAAACTTACTTTACAATTCCTTAGCAAAATTTTTAGACCAAGATTGGGTTCAACCATTAAGTTTAAGTAGTTAAAAAAAGCAAAAGAAAATTTTTACTGTTTGGTTGTTCGTGTCGCTATAACTGCACGCTAAGCGGCCGAATATAAAGAACAACAAGCCAAAATTTCTTTTTAATAGGTATCCACTGCAATCCTCACAAGTGTTTAATTGGGGAACAGAAGAAGGCGGATTTCGGTCCTTTGTCTAAAAAGTTTTGTCATCCCCATTCGTCCACTTCCAGGACAATATAAAATATTGTATCTATGCATTGGTGTGTGTTTGCACGCTCACGAATAATATCCCCCCACTCAGTCTTATATAGTAGACTGTACATAAGCATCCCCTAATTAAAACAAATGTCACTTGCGGCCGCTTTTAGCAACACTTTACCACTACCGTACCAACGCCACCACACCATCTCACGAGCAGAGGGATGAAATGAAGTGATGATGCTGTAGAGCCAGCAGTGTACGAACAACCACATAGTATAAATTGGAAATGAAGGCGTTCCTCATTTCCGCTTCTGTATTTACCTTTTTTCCACTCGTTTGTCGTTGTGTCTTGTGTGCCCCATTTATATATATTCTTTTTTTCTCTTGCAACTGTCATCGTCCTCATTAACCATTTGTGCTCGAACTTGTGTGGGATGCTTTTTAACAAACGAAGTAAATAAATAAATCGAAATTAAAATAATAATACGAGAAGAAAAAATGAACCAAATGGCGGAATCAGTAAACCCCTTTGGGTTTGAAGGCAACTTTGTTAAAAGCCATTTTTTGTAAGTTAACTTGCAGTGTTAATTTATACGCAATTGGTTGGCTGTAATTCTGGATTTGGACTCATTCTGAGTGGAAGATGAAGACGTCTCTTTCGCTCATACCTAGGTATAAACCCTTTACCACGCGCAGGATACCATCAGTTTCTTTACTGTAAATAATTGTTGCGCAAGTAATTAGACAAAGGAGGAGCTCGAAACGTAAGCCTTTTCTTTAGTGGGCGGTATATCTGGGCTAATTTACACTCCTATATAACATTAATCAGAAGGAGCAAGGGATGCGCACGTGGGTGGTTACTTATTTTGCTTTATAGTTACCTACGTCTATGTAAATATAAAAATGCAAGAGTCTGTTAATTGTTAGATATTTGCCCAATCAGATACGATAACGATTTCTTTTTTTTTGTTCTTATAACGCCGCTCTCAACCGGGAGAACGGTATTCAATAAAAATGCTGGTTTCAATAAAAATGTTTGGTTAGGTATTTTATATTTACGTCACTTTTGCGAGTAGGAAGTAGGTATTTCATGCTCACTCGTCTGAGCTTCGGGACACTAATTTTTTATTTTAAAGCAAGTGTCGGACTGATACAGATACTTGCTTTTTTATCTTCTTTCTGCAGTAAATATCTATGTTGGTACGTCTCATAACCCTGAACTTAGTTAAGTTAAAGCATAATTAGGTATCTGTTTTGATTTTTCAATAGCTAGGTAGTACCTACGTACCTACGTAAGTACTATAATTATTTATAGAATTCTTCTCAACACAAAAAATTACCAATCTTTTGAAAGAAGAAAAAACCAAGAGCCTACTCAACCCAAAAAAGAACTTTATGTACCTACCTACCTTTACAGGTCTATACTTTTTTCGTTTACCTATTAAATAAAGTTTCCCAATTGAAAACTGAATAGGTTTACCTTTCCATGTAGATACCTATAAAACAAAAATTTAAAATTTGCATAAAGGGTGAACGCAAATATAAAATAAAAGTCATCCAGTGCACATAAAACAATCTTTATTCAATGGCAAAATCATAAAAATCTCAAAAGCACACACAAAACCATTGGAATTCCATCGTTTTTCTAGCGCTCATCCAATATCCAATTGAAATAATGAGCATCTCTGGGTAAATCCATATACGTATCTATAAAAATAAAGGTACTTCTATATCGAAGGCCTAAAATTAAATAAGTAATCATGCAATGATGACGACGACAACTAACAGAAGCCACCTCTCTATTACTTACTCTGGGTTGTTGTTGTAGGCTACTGCTACTGGACACACTGCGCAGCCGATGCAAACAAAAGAATGCCCAAAAATGGAAATGCATCTGAAAAGGGATTTATTTTCGTCATTTTCTCGTATTTTCTGCGTAGATACATTGGATATTTTTTTATTTGTTGTTTTATTTTCATTTAAATTCCATCAAAGCATCAGCAGCCAACATCAGTTGTACTGTGCTGCCACCACTACCATTCCAGCACCACACTCCCACTAAATTCAATTGCACGGAGGCAGGCAGCACACGTACATACTTCTCTTTTTAGTTTTTTGTTTTGCTTCCGAAAAGGAAAATATAATGTCCCATTGACATTATGTATGACCATCAAACATAATCCGCCATTTTTAATCGTATATGTAGACTTCTGTTGTTGTTGTTTTTTGTGCGTACGGCAAAAGCGACCCGACCATACATACGTGAATGAGATGTTGAATGGATGCTTTTGAGTTGTGATCCAGGACTCTTCATTCAGAGCCATCATCAGGTGGAGTATAGGGCATATACCTATACCTATACATACCAATGTGTAGAAAACGGATACTAAATTTAGTGTAGGGGTGTCATTTCGACTTAGTATACTCTTTAATGACAAGGTATGCGATTTGAGTGTGGTACTTATCAGCTCGACGATTCCATATTATTTGAAATAGTAATATTAGCACACACCAATGGTGCCTACACAATTTACGAGACTTAAAGATCGAATTAAAATTTTTTTAATACTTTATTAAAAACCGCTATTGGCATAAAAAAACAGAACCAAACTGTTTTTGAAACATTTCCTGGTGAAGTTTGTCCCTTTTTTTAATTTATTCTTATCTTTTTTTGACGATCGGCTAAACCACGCACAATGCCATGCCTACTACGGATAAACACACCGATGCGAAAAAACACCTACCTACTTATTTATAAATATCATCTTCATTTTGTCACATTTTTCTTGGTTTCAGTGTGGCAACTTGCCGTTATTTTTTACCTTTTTACATTGGAGAGTGCAGCAGGTTAATAAAATTTGTTTTTTGTTGGATCAATAGGTAACAAGGTTTCCTTCTATTGTTTTTTGTTCTTACACCACCCCTGATAAAAAATATGTATGGATACTCACATGTGCTGCATAAATATTTTGAAAAAAAAACAACAATTTTGTAGGCAATAAAATATTCCAGCCGAACAGAGTAATTACAGCAAAACTAGAAACAACCATAACAAACAGCATGTCATGGCTGATTACATAACCGAACCGACCTTTCCCTTTTAGTCTGGGACCGAATGAGTTTCGTTTTGTTTATTTGACACTGGTTCATGGATAAGTGCATTTTCGGGAAATGGTTCTAGGTGAGAGCGTTTGTCTGTTTTCTTTAACAGCCAAATTGAATTGAATTTAGCACAAAACAGATGGGCAGAACAGAGAATAGGTATTGAATAGCTGGTTTCCAACGCAAATGAAACAGCGTGACATTTGTTTGATTGGCAATTAATTTCCTTTAAAAACTGTTTGTCATTTTAGTTGTGGTGGTTCCTAATTATGTATACCTATAGTTCTTTAGTGTCATTGCATGGCTAAACTATCGAAGCAGCATAGTTGTAGTGCTTTTAAACATAAAATATAAAAAAAGCGTACCGTGCGCAAGGAGTGGAGTGCCCAGGAACTCTAAAGAACAACTGCAATAAAAAATTGATACTGTTGTTCAATTAATTATCAATGGGTTATTTTAATTTTTGCGCTCGATTTGTTGTTGTATTTATTTTTAGTCTGTAGGGTATGCGAAAGGTACTAATTAAATTAGTTATATTACTTACCTTTTATGTTTGAATTTGATTTTTGGGGCTCGGTTTTGTGAGAACAACGATTTATTAATGTCACTGTATTTTCTGTTCCTTATGATGGAAACTTATCCAAATCAAATGATGCAATTAGTTATCCATGATAATTCAATTCCAAACGCCGATTAAATAGCTATAATTTCAGCGTCTCAGCTTTTGAAAATTGTAAAGCAACGAGTGTACCAATACAACCTACATTAAACTCCCTTGCACAGGATACCAACCCGTCCTGCTCTCTGTGATATCAATAATATATATATATATATATATATATAAATATAAATATATATATCAAAATATACCCACTCCTGTATTGGAACTCGGTTATTAAGTTGGTGTATTTTTTTTCAAACGTAATTATATCCGCATGAAAAAAGAAACGATAACTGCCAGCAACTGACCACCAAGCTACTCAAGAAGCGGTCATTATCTTTTCAGCCTTTAGAATTAAAAGTTCTCTCTCGCGAAACCAAAAACGACAAAAAGAACACGACAATTTCGGTGATAATTGGGCAAGACACGTCAACTCGAATCATGTCAATAATTATATTGGTGGTCGTGCAACAAAAGAACAAGAAACAAAGAACATCAAGACCATCCGAAAGAAGAATGTCCTTCGAATAGAAAGCTATACTCGCTGGTTGAATAAGAAAATCCCAAAGAAACGGTTAATAATCTATTTATTGTATAGAAGTTGTTTCTTTATAATTGAACCGAAAAATAGGTTCAGCTTATTATATTCATTAGCATCGTAACCAAAGAAAAGAAATACACATATCTATGTGCCTACTAGGCATGTATACGTATATTGGGGCAAAAATAATCCATAAAACGATCCTCCTCTGGCAAACAATAAAGTAATCAGAAAATGGTATTTGATCACACAGACACCAAATGATTGACCTACGGCAAGTATTGATCTAACAAAAAGTTAGGGAAAAAAATTATTTAAGTACCTACAACAAAAAGTCTAAAATTGTTTCTGAAAATGAATGAAATAAATAGAATGAATAGGTTACAATTGAATACCATCATTAATGATAATTTTCATCTTTCGCTTCCTCCTCGTCTCTGTGCACTTAACAGCAATTTATTGCTGATTGCACAAGTGTACCCATGCACTGCACACACAGCCATCAGCCGACCGAGTCTATCTATGAGCAATTAAAATCACCCAACCCAAATGGAATTCAATTGAGAGCACAATTAAAAGCAGACATAAAGAAATCACTTCGCTCTCTAGTAGATGACATAATAAATTAACGAAAATTAAAGCAACGTCCGAATTTGGCCGTCTCTCTCTGATGGTTTGTGTGTAAATTATTTTTCAATGACGATCATACTTAATTAACGAACGACGCGGACGCGACGATCGGATCGGATGGATGGGAGCGATCGATTGGCCATTAATTGTTGTGTGAATGCTCGTGATTTCAATTAGTTTTGGTCAAGCAACATACTTCTTTCTATACATCAGAAATATTTGTTTATTTATTTCTTTCTGTAAATTAAAGTTTGCACTCTGCACTCCACTACGTAGATACAATGAACTGAATGTATATCTCTACATTATATACATATGAAGATTTTTGTGGGCCGAGAGAAGGGGAGCACCCTCTTAATTAAGACACCCAATTAATACAGCAACAAATTACTGAAGGCACACTTTGGCAACAAATGATCGGTAGCACTTATTCTGCTCGTTAGCCATTTCTGGAATGAATCACTACAAAATGTGCAAACTGCTTGGTTTGGAGTGGTGGGTTAACGTTATCAGCCAGCCGCCTTAGTGTGCAGCATAGACACACAAAATCGCTACAGAGAGGAGCGAGTACCATCCGTCGCGTACACTACCGCCACCGAAGCAACATCGTTTGGCATCCTTGTCTGTAGCGTTTATTTATTTGATCATCGCTCGTCATCGTGTTGTTTTCAGTCCTGCCCTTTCTGTCAGTCAATGCGAGGAGAAAAAATTGTTTGTCTTTTGTGTAAGGAATATAAGGTACGCGAACACCCTCGTGTTCCCTGAGCGGCTTACTCATATTTGTAGTGTGGTACCTAATTAATTTTTTGCATTGAAGGCACCTATCTATGTAGATATTTTTCATGAGCAGATTTAAAATATTATCTGCTTTGAAGTACAAATTAAATAAGCTAACAATAAAAACACCACAGAGACAGCTGCGTAAAATCTTGACGTTAATAATCAGACTTCCCAAAAGGAGTTAAAAAATTGTAAGATACGTTTGCACTGCACCTAGGTATAGGTTGTATACACCTATTTTGCTTATATTTTGTAATGGTTTTAAGTTGTACGAACTGTTGTAAAAGATTTGGTAAATAGGTATATCTACCTAAGTCATGCAATATAACGGCTCCGGTTTAATTTTATGTTTTGTTTTGTTTTAAATTTAATTTTATTGAAACTTAAATGGATTTGATCGTATGTACGCGCCGAATATGCAGACTGCATAGCTTACAATCCTGCCGGTGGCAACGATTTTTCTTATTCTGTACATGTGTCTGCTACGTTAGACCTCGTGTATTCGGATAGGTACTATTATACCATTTTTAAGAGTGATTGTCTTTATTAATAATTTTCTTTTAAATGCACAACCGCAGACTTAGTCTAATCTTATTTGTATTTTATATTTCAGAATCAAAAATACAGACCACATTAAGAAAAAGGAGATTTGGTGACCTATGACTGAAAACTAATACTCGCTTGGTAAGTCCATGCATGAATAGGTACCTATTAAACTATCGGCAGCAACAAACAATTGTATTTTTCGTTTGCTCTTCCTTGGTTTTGGTTTTTATTTGGTTATCCTTTGGCGTGGCTTTGTTTTCGATGTTTTTGTTTCCTTAAGTTTTATGTCACACAAAGCTACTGTGCTACATCTTTTCGAAACTAAGGCGTTGTTGCACAAATCGTCTTCACAATCCGTCCATGTGTAGGTACGTACGATTTAGACTTGGTTGTAGGCCTCTGTCGGGAAGAAAAGAAACAAAACCAAAAAGATTGCTGGAAAAGATTATATCCTTGCGCATAAATTTGTTCGATTGCAAATTTACGACGACCTGCCCAGGTGGGTTACGTGAGTGATCCTTTTTCTCAGGAAGTCGAAGAAAGAGTGCTTTTAGTTGTATGGGATTGGGCGATGTATTCCAGATAATATAGATATAGTTGTGTGTATTCACAAAAAAAAAATTTACATCGTCTTTATTTAGATGGCATTGGGTAGACAATTTATATACATTTAGTCGCTGATGCGTAGGATGTTGCTAACATATGAATGTGTTGGAGGGCACTTCAGTGTAGGTTATTTCCTTTTTTAAGGGATTTTGTTTTATTTATACTGACGGTATAATTTGAATAGATAGTGTTTTAAGTTATTAGAGGTATTTAAATGGAAAATTCATCTTGCCATTTGATAAGCTCGAAGCACTTTTTGTGTATTCACCTTCATGGTTCAACTTTCTATAACATGACAAAAAATAAACATTTCCCTATTTCCCATAGCACGAAAGTGGTGTGTGCCTGTTTTGAAAGGACTATTACTTTTTTGGCTTTTAGTGTAGGCATGCATAAGTTTAGATATCTGAAGTTCCTTTTCTTACTGTTTTTAAAACAAAGAAAACATTCATTTAATATTTTTTTTGTATTATTCCATCATCATCATCACGATCTACAACACGCTGTCGAAGTCATAGCACGTACGCAAAGGCGCAAAATTCATATATTTATACAGTGAACGATTTTTTCCTGTTTAAGTTTTTGTTTTAGTAAATTAATGCTTGTGTGTAAATAAGAATAATAAAAACAAGAGCGCGCGCGTCGCGCTCACACACAGTTCTGATGTGATGAAAACGAATTCCTTTTGCTCCTTTCGAAGACGAGATGGCGAATGTCAGGGGAACGTTCGCGCGACAATAAATTGTTTCCCGAAAATGTATTCAGTGTAGTGCGGCTATTCTTCCTTAGATTCTTATTTTATTTATTTTTTTTGTCGCATTCCCTGGTTTCGTCTTCTTTTGTCTTTACTCACGTGACTTGTTTATTTTTTATATGACATTTTCTTCTTATTTATTTTTTGTTTTTACAAATGTCGGCATTTCATTTTGGATCTCTGTTGTTTCTCAATTGTTTGTGGGATTTTGGATGGCGATTAGAAGTTTCTGCAAGAAACGAGAAACATGTTGCAGGCTTTTAAGTCGGTTTGAGAGAATAATGGGACACACAAAATTCGACAGAAAAATATGTATAATCAGAGCGAGCGAGGGAGAGAGAGAAGGGAGTCGCCCTGTGATTTTGGCGGCAGCGGCGGCAGCTTCTGTTTCAGGATCGGTATGTGTGACCATCACCAGCGGCGAACACGTTTCCATTTGAGTATAGACAGTTTTATTGTAGGTTGAGTTTTTTTTTCTTAAGTTGCTAAGTTTGATATATGTACCTATCTTTTCAATTTTCCCGGACCAGCCGGCGGAGTGATTGCGCACACAGTTACTGTGCAAAAAACCTGCGATATTTCTTTGTAACCCATTTTTGATCTTTGGCGGATGAAAATAAAATTACTTTTGCATGCGTCTTGAATCGATGCCCACGTGACGTACCTACAACTGTATAACGATATAGGTAACCCAGTGTTAATTAAATAAATGAATTAAATATACCGTTATGTAATAGTAAAAATGCATTATTTTAAATTAGCTAAAGAAAAGACGTTTTAAAATGAAAACCTACAGTGGGATTGCCTTATTTTTTTTAACGTGAACTCTCTCGCAAACGTAATATCCATACCTACTTGGTTTTTAATTGTTCACGTTATTGAGAGTCTACTGTAACTTGCGCTTGATTTAGAATAGTGTATTTTTCATTAAGTATTTGTGAGCTCGTGAATGGATCACGCAAATGCAATCATTTAAATCTATTAAAGTTAACTTTTACTGCATCTTTGTGTAAGGGTGATTGCTGTGTATCCCAATTAAGTAAGCACACCATTGCTTTTTTGGCTCTATCTCCTTAAAATTAGTAAATAATGATTAAAAAATGTCGCATGCACATAATTTCCACTCTGACGGCCTATTGTTGAAGTAGTCTCCTTGAGGTTGGGAATACACACTTGCCACTCGATATTATATAGGTTTTTGTCATTATCTACAGGCAAATGTATACATTGATCGGACCTAATTGGCATTCATAATTAAATAATTTAAACAGCGAACAATATGTCAATTTTATTTGTAGGCACGTAGTTAAAATGATCCGTTTCCAATAACAATGAGCACGCATAGTCTTATGCATAATTTAGTTGCTGATATCCACAGCGCTACCAAGCCTTTCAAAACATTTGATTAGTTTTCCAGCAATACAAATAAATTCTCTTGAAATGGTGGTCAATATCCCGTTCCTTTATATGGTTTTCATTTTAATTATTAGCTGAATATAAGTATGAGTGTAAGAATTGCCTAAACAGATCCAACATTGCACTGGTGCTGCGACACAGCAACGATTGCGCGGCAGCGATTGTGACTCTTAACACTGCATAGTTGGTTTGAAACTTTGTTATCCTTTTGGCTGCTAAACTACCAGCATGGCCACAGTTTGTTTTAGACTGGATATATGTGTTGTATACTTAAAAGAGACTAACCATACACCAGCAACACCACCACCACCACCACAACCAACAACAACAAGTCAGCAATACCGCGCTTCGTTCCGTTTTTTATTGTCGTTATTATGTTAGTGTAAATTACAAAAGGATTGATTTATGTAGTTTTTGTGCCCTGCATTTCAGCGATCGGTTTTAGGTTGGTAATGCAACTCTGTTCTGCTGCCGGACAATCCGCCCTCACCCTGGTGGTATACACATTTATATGATGTGTATGGTGTGTCTGTCGATCTGTGGACCGGTCGAACCTGTAGAGATACGCTCTCAAATCGATCATAATTGAGGTAATAAATTAATTTTCCATTTTTGACAGCTAAATGACGCGATATTTTATCATGATTATAATTGTTTCTATAGTAAATCTGCAAATTCCTTCGATTCGATGTGGTTTCACCGTTGTTGCGTACCCTATTTTAGTTATTAATTATATAGTTGTTCTTAGCTTGAATATTTTTTCTTTTGTTGACTAATCCAGGAGCGTCGTAATTTTTTTCGTTTTAAATGCCTTCGGCTTGTCGAATTTATTATTGCATCTTTTTGATATCGGGCAACTCAACGATTTGCCAGTTTAAAAAATTCGACAACCCTGCGCTGGTACTCACCCATCACCCTTGTACTAATCGTAATAGAGGATTTTAAACTGGAATAACTTCTTATTTGTTTAATGAATTTTGACAGAATTGAGAATACTTACTGAAATTTCGCCTACGTTTCTTAACTTTAAGTTGCTAATATAGTGAAAAACAAAACACTCTAGAGCCTAGGCGACCATCATTTTAGTCCCATCACATAGAGCATTTTTCGAACAATATTCATTGACGTATTTCGTGTTAGTGTTCGAAAAAACAGCAGTTTTTTTTTTATTAAGATTTTGAATGCTTTTCCCAAAAATACTTTTTTTGTTTGTCATTATGTTTATAAATCTTATAGACGAATTTTGTTATGTGTGCTTACTATATATAGTTTAGAATTTCAATTTACCATTATCAACCAAAGCACAACCATTTCCAGAATGTATCAGTGACCCATTACTAGCAGCTAAGCCGCCGATTTAAAATCGATGACTAAGCTCTCTGGTTATATGGCTCGGAGTTCAATCCCTCGAGTAACAAAAACAAGGACTGACTGACAAAGAAACGGTCAAAGCAACAGAAACATGTTGCGGCAACTGTTCAAACAACTACAGCATAAAGAGCATGCGAACTAAAATTTTTTCAAATATTTGCCAGTTTGGAAGTCTTTGAGTTGCTATATAAAAGAATTTAGAATGCCACCGCCTTCAACACAATCGGAGACGACACACGATGAGCCAACACCAAGAAAGCGTCGACGTAAACGTGATGATCCACAATCATGTTTCACCAATTCGGAGGTGAGCAATCTCTTCTGAGAAATATTTTGTTTGTTTGATGATAATTTGTTCGTTGATTAATATGTTTATTTATGTATTTCAATTTTATTTTTGCTCTAAAAACTCTATGGACGAATGAATTAAGGCTATTTCTATAAAAGGAAAAGTTAAGAAGAGTTGAGAATATCAGTAACACAAACCTATACCTTCGATAATTTTTTTATAGCTTTCATATTTAAGAAACCTATAGATATTTACACAATAGGTATATGAACTTTAGTCAGACATATCTGCGCTTAAGTTGTAATGCCAAATTTAAAGGCAGGCGTTGCACGCAGAGAAATATAGCTATAAAAAGGTAGCTGGCGAAACAGGTCTGTTTAGAACTCTCTATGTACTATAGTATTAAGTAACTTGCAATATGTTAAATTTCTAAATTTCCAAAGTATATAATTGACGCTATCAATACAATGCCTTACAGACAATACAATTCTGTTTTATTGCGTGTTGTAAATTGACAAACCGCTAGTTTATTAAAATATTTATAAGCTTATAAGAATGACAAGCACCTAAAATTCCTAAAAAGTTCATCGCCTTTGTTATACAAGCTTAAAGAATTAAAGAGCATAACATATTCATGTTCACCCTACTGTAGTTCTACATTTTGACCAGTTGCCAGTTGCCACCATTATTCGTGAAAATCAATTAGAAACGATTTATTTAATTAAATTTATTGAATAGTGTATTGACAACTTTTGCGCGCTTTTCAAATGGCCCAATTAGATGGATGACACTCGTATACATATGGTAAACTAGAAGCTCACACGCTTGTGGATTCGTTTTGGGGGATAGGTAGTAAATATATGTATTATTAAATCAAATTATGGTCTACTTTTGTGTTCTGTCTCCTTGGTATGGTTGTGGTTATATTGTTTCCTTAGTCGTTCGTCGTTTAATTGGATTAAATAAATTATAATAGTGTGGAATTTTACTCTGTTTGTAGACACTAATGATCCGCCATCAAAAACACGGTGTTCTTTATTTAGCTGGCCAAACCAAAATAATTCGAATGCAAATGAGGTCCCTTTAATTAAGTTGTTATTTATGTAACTATATAGATACCTATTTGCGTGGCTTGTGAAAATACAATCTCTTATACGTTTAAATTTCCGCTTTTTTATAAGGAATATTATTGAAACATCTATTTTTTGTTGTTATAGGATTGCGAATCGGATGACTGCTCCCCAATGTCCTGTTCTGATGTTGAAAGTTTTCAAGGGAAGATTGTTTATAATCCAGATGGCAGTGCTTTTATAATCGATTCTGAAAATGAATCACTTTCGAATATATCGGATAACTATATAAGCGGTAAGTAGGCGTTTGAAAAAAAAAACTATATGTTACATTGAAGGTTTTTTGCTATACGTTTGAATCACATTACCGTGGGCCCCTTTTCATTTTGAAGCAAAAGTTCCGCATCTTTCGGCTTCTTCCTAAATTTGTGTTTTTTCTCCTTTTAGTTGGGGCAACTGCAACGATTAACCCAAAAATCCACTCATTTCGTGTGGTTACCGCTCGCGATGCCAGTGTTAATATTTCCGAGCCAAATAAAATTCAAAAGCCCATATTAATGTGTTTCATTTGCAAACTGAGCTTTGGAAATACGAAATCGTTTAGCTTGCACGCAAACAGTGAGCACACCCTTAATCTTCAAGAATCAGAGAAGTTATTATTGAATCGAGAGTATTCAAGTGCCATTATACAGCGGAATGTTGATGAAAAACCGCAGATATCGTTTCTGGAACCTTTGGATATACAAAAGCAACATCAATTTATGAAACAATCATCACAAACCCCACAACATCAACAACAACTACTTATTGGATCCACATTGTCGTCGGGGCCGAGCAACAATAATTTTAGCAACAATAATTGTAGCAACAAAAATATTAATATTAATTGTAGTACATCTACAGTGATACCACCGCCAACATCGTTGTCGGCGTCATCATCGGTGTCATCGGCGGCAGTAGCAGCAGCTGCGGCGGCTAATGCCGCGTTGGTGGCTGCAATAGCAGCTAGTTGTAGCAACACCAATAGTGTGAATACATCAGCTTCCATATCGATGAACACGTCGCATTTGGATAGCGATCTTATAATGGCGAGCCTCGGCGCTGCTGGCGGTGGAGGGAATAACAATCCTAGTTATGGCATCACGACGGGAACCATAAGTAACAATCCTAGTAGTAGCAGTAGTAATTGTAGTCAAATTAATCATCAACAAAGATCAGAAAACTTTGATAATCTGAGCACTTTAGATTTAAGTGCGGCGACAGTAGCAGCGCAGGCGGCAGCTGCGGCCGTAGCAGCTGCAATAACAGTTGATGGCCGGCACACACCGCCTCCATCGTCGCCTACATCGACAACTTCGTCCTCACCTTCATCATCGTCTTCATCGTCATCAACATCAACATCGTCGTCATCTGCCCAGCAACAAGCCACAACAATTATTGCATCAGGAGTACCAGCAGATACAGCACCAATCATCGGCGGGTCAAAGCAAAGCTCGCATTCCTCATCAGCTATTGACGCTATTCCAGCAACATCCTCAATAAGTTCCACAGCAGTAAAATCAACTAGTAGTAATAGTAGTAGTAATTTTAACAATACCAGTAGCAATAAGATTAGTGCATCTGCGGTGTCGTCTCCGACACCCACAACCGTGGCGGATTTTCTGCAGCAACAGTTCCAACAAATGCAGAATCAAATTCGGATAACATCCCCCACATCTACATCCTCAGCGGTTGTTAGTACCAGTGGGAGCAATATGGAAAGCAATATCTTGTCCTCGGTGACTTCAAGTGCACCAACATTAAGTTCATTAACCGCATCATTAGCAGCGGCCGCAGCAGCCGTTGGTAGCGGCACTCCGGGTGATTTAACAAGCAATAGTAATAGTGTGAAATTAATCAATGATTTCCTGCAACATCAATTGCAACATCAGCAGCATCACTCGTACGCAACATGTCCCGAGCATCAAGACGTGAAGGGTATTGATTGCAAGACATGTGAAATGATTGAGATTAACCTGAAATCACCGATAACACCGACCCGATCTCCAAATAGTATTAATCTGTTCCCATCGAATTCGACAATGTCCCCAACAGCAACTGCAGCTCCCAGCTTTACAATCGGCGCCTGTCCAGAGCATATCAACGGGCGGCCCTTAGGTGTGGATTGTTCTAGGTGAGTTTTTCCTATTTTAAAATGACTCGCGCTCGCTGTATTAAAGCTTTCCGGAGTTGTTTCATTTGAGGTTCTTTAACGAAATTATTAGTTCCATAAAATCCATTTGAATCGCATTTCAAACTGGTCACCAATTAAATTAAAAAAAGTTAATATCAAAAATAGCAATTTATGGCAGGATCATTTATTTTGAAATAGAGATATCTTGACCGTGTATGCATCGAATAAATGCAAACCTCTTTGCTATATTTCGTCAGCAGCTCAAACTGAAACTGACTTCGTAACAAGATGCGCTTTACTACTTTCCGCGCTGATTTCATCATTCAGGATAATTAAGTCAAACGATAAGCACTGTTTATAATACAATGCTGTGTGATGAACCCCTGTTCTTTTTTTCCTTATCATCGTTTACTGGACTTTCACAGTATCTTTATCTCTAAATGACAACTAACGATGAATGATCCTCTTTCAATGTTGATTAATACTAATCAACGTAACGTAACGTAGAGCGACTATTTATCAATTATCCCGCTTTCTTCAGATTCATGTCTGTGTACGAATATTCATTTTATAGAACACCCTTAATAAAATAAACTCGTATTTCCAGGCTTGTTGTTATTGTTTGTTTGTGTTTTTGTTTGTTTTTTTTCCGCAGATGTGAAATGATATTGAATTCAGCCCGGCTCAACAGTGGCGTACAGATGTCAACACGTAACTCGTGCAAAACTCTGAAATGTCCCCAATGTAATTGGCACTACAAATATCAGGAAACATTAGAAATTCATATGAGGGAGAAGCATCCAGATGGGGAGAGTGCATGTGGCTATTGTCTGGCCGGTAAGTATGGTTGGCCATGGAATAATTGGTCATACCCCTCATTGAAGGGGTGTGTTTAAGCTATATGAAGGAACAAAGAAAAAAAATAAACAGCAAGAAACTACGAATCTGGACAAAACGTTCTTCGATTGAATTAAATTGGCAACATTCTCACTTTAATCTGAATTAACGTTGATTATTGAATTAATTTGAGGACCATTACCGGGACGACACAGCGAACGACAAGACATTTCACATACACACTTGCCTATCTGCGAGCAGAGATCATGTAATTACTTATAATTTATATCGCCTTGATTGGTCGCGGTCGCGCGCGGGATAGAGAATTTCACAATTACCGCGAAAATGTCCGTAATTTTTATATTTTTTTGTTTGGTTACAGAGAGGGTGACACGAACGGACACGCAAGTAAATGGTAAAGTCTGGTCTCGCTGTAGCTGTGGTCTTTCTAGTTGGCCTTTTGTGGTTTCTTTTTCGTCCCTTTGTTGATGCAAATTACTTTTAATTGTCCTAAATTCCGGACGACGACGGCGCTGTTTTTTTTTTTCTTCATATTATGCGAACTCACATTTTCAATTTAATTGATATTTACCTGTCTCCTCTATTTCCCCATGCATTATTGATTGCAGGTCAACAACACCCGCGATTGGCACGCGGCGAGTCTTACACCTGCGGCTATAAGCCATATCGCTGTGAGATTTGCAACTACTCTACAACTACAAAGGGAAACCTATCGATTCACATGCAAAGTGATAAGCATTTAAATAACATGCAGGAGTTGAACAGTTCGCAGAGTATGGCTAACACTGCAGCCGAAATTCGTGAATCACCGAAAATCATTATGCCAAATATGCAGCAGCAGGCTTCGAAACCGAAGCCGAGCTTTCGCTGTGACGTGTGTTCCTATGAAACAAGTGTAGCGCGTAATCTTCGTATTCATATGACTAGCGAGAAGCACACCCACAATATGGCTGTCCTGCAAAACAATATCAAACACATTCAAGCGTTCAGTTTCCTTCAATCACAGAATCTCGGCCAGTTGAGTGCGGCTCAGACCGCTGCCTCCAACTTGCCCAATATGCCGAGCTTGCAAAATTTCCTACCGGAGGCAGCTCTGGCTGATATTGCTTACAATCAGGCCCTGATGATTCAACTGTTACATCAGAATTCTGCTGCGGGAGCTTTGAGCGCTGCGGCGGCAGCTGCTGCCGCAGCAAATCCTTTGGCCTTAGCCCCATCACAACAGTCTCCAGCTGGAAGTGGAGTAACAACAACGCTACCCCAAAGTGCATCAACATCGCAGCAAACATCACTACAACCCTATCAAACATCACAACCATCGAAGTTGAACCACCCAACACAGCCACAAGTTTTGCCAACAACAGGAGCTACTCCAGTATCAGTACCGTCAACAACGTTATCGGTTCATCAATCCTCGCCACAGCAGCAATCTACAGTAGCGGCAGCAGCTCTTCTAGCCGAGACGACCGCTTCAGGAATAGCTACCACCGATTCAGCAACATGTATACAACAACAACAGCAACAAGACTCATCCCTCGAGCCCCCAATTGATCCTGATCCGAAGCCAACAACAGCATTTAGCTGCCTAATATGCGCCAACTACAACACCAATAGCATCGATGAACTGAACAATCACCTTATGATTGATCGGTCGCGCAACACGAACAACAACTGCAGTGACATCATGATGATAATCAACAATAATTATATATGTCGCCTGTGCAACTACAAGACGAATCTGAAGGCTAACTTCCAATTGCATAGTAAAACGGACAAGCATCTGCAAAAACTTAACTACATAAATCACATCCGAGAGGGTGGTGTTAAGAACGAGTACAAACTGAAGTACAACCAAACCAATACGGTTCAGCTGAAGTGCAACTGTTGCGACTTTTACACGAATTCAATACAGAAACTTAATTTACATACACAGCACATGCGTCACGATACCATGAAGATGATCTTCAATCATCTCTTGTACTTGGTGAATAGTTTTAACGCGTCTATGGGCAATAACAGTGACGTTAGTGGTGTTGTTAGTGAAAACAGTGAATTTCAACTAGTTAACAAAAACAAAGCGCTAATGTGTCAATTGTGTAATTTCAGTGCGGTTAATATTATGCAAATGGTGCAGCACGTAAAAAGTTTGCGTCACATACAAGTAGAACAGTTCATATGCCTGCAGCGTAGAAGTGAAAACCTCGAATCGTTAGGTTTGGATGATGTTTTTAAAATCGCTGATAATACTGGTGAGTGATGTTTTTTAATATATGTATTTAGTACCAATGTGCATCCTCAATCTGAGTATTAGCACAACTGAAAATTGCGATTATGTACGCTTTTTAGGTGCTGAAGTTTAACCTAATATTGCTTTGTAGCTCGTTTTCTATAGTTGTAGTTTGCATGGTTAGTGCCTCAATTGAATGGTGGTCTTATATGGCAGACGCGGTTAGGATAGTGGCGTAGTTCACGAGCTTACTCAATCTACAACAAGATTGATTGCTACACCAATACTTCATCGTCGGCGCAGTGGCTTAGTGGTAGTGTGTTGGGCTACTAAGCGAGGGGTCCCCGGTTCGAATCCCGAAAAGAACCAAATTACATCTAAAGGTTTTTTTCCACTGCGTCTGAAAAACATCCGAGAGTAAAACAGTCATGAAAGAGCTTCTCAATTAGCCGTTTGGACTCGGCGTAAAATTGTAGATCCCTTCCATTCGTCCCAAAAATTTAAAACCCACACAAAACGAATGTTTGTGAGAAGCTAGACCTGTCGAGAAAAAATATTTATTTATTTTATAATACTTCAAATATTTTTGCGATTGTGATTGTTTATGATAAAGAGCTTTCCGAACTCATTGTACCCACAACGCAATCCCAATATTTACCACATTCCACTAAGCGGCTCTTGAGCAAAACGCAGGGGAAACATTGCTTTTTAAGGTTGTACGAAAATTAACATCTACATATTTTCCTCTCTTAACTTAAATAAGTTCCATTAAGTTCATATGCCCTTTTCGTAAAAACCCCCACTGACATCAAATTACAGTTTTTGGGCTCAGGAGAGTAAAGGATGAACACTTGGACAGACTAAAAACCATTTTTAGAGCATGCAAAAATCCAAATCAGATTCAACTTCCATCGGATCCATGTAGTATATCGGTCTACTAATCAAAATCTACATACCCTGCTATGGGTTATGAGGTACAACAATCATAAATATTGTTCTATGCGCGCTCATTTATTGATTTCGTTCGATTTTTCTGATGCACATGATATAATGGATCTTGTGGATGTACCTGATGGCTTTTATTTCTGGTACTGCGGTGAACTCCATTTAATCCGCGCTGCTGCGATACATTTGTGCATTAGGCCGTAAGTAATGGATGATTGATTATAATTATGTTAATTGAAAAAAAGAACAGAATAATAATAATATATAATAGGTCGACATTAAGAAAAAACATTAAATAAATACGCTTTCTGGGGGGATAATTTGAAATCGATAATGGGATTGGAATTTTCTTTTGTTAACTAGTTATGATTATTTTTAAGTGTACAAATACAGCTTCAACAAAAGTGCTGCAGGAGCATTGTCGCATAGCCTTTTCAATGCAGTAAATACGTATTTTTGACCGAAGAGTTGATACTTAAATTGGCAGTTAACTGCCTTTTGTGCTTTAACCATCACACAAAAGGACTAGTTTTGAAAACCCTTTTAAAATTTGTCCCAGTTAAACTAATTTGCGTGTAACCATGACTTGATTTGTTCCACACTTTTTTCTCGTAGGCCTTCGTAATGTGTTTTAGAGAGCATCTATTGTCGAACACAATGATGAGAAATAGACAAATGCCAAATGAATTGCATGTAGAATATGAAAACGTGGTAAGATATCTGTAGACTCTCCCGTCTCTCAGTCCTATATCTCCAGCTGAAATGCGCTCCCACTTTGACAGAGTAAACGAACAAGTCTTCCTAGCAACAGTAAAAATTGCTTGCATTGGAATAGATGATGAAGATAAGGACAGCCAAATCAAAAAAGCAAACTAAAAATAAGGAAGATGAGGTGGAAGCACACAATTGCTGCAACAGACCACTTACAGTCTGTGGTGGTGGTGGCGGTGATAATGGTGTTACTGTTCCAAAAAAAAAAAAAAAATAGAAATTGCATCGGTAAATTGGTTTAGCTTGGAGTTAATAGTCACTAATTTGCTCCGGTGATTATCCTTGCGGTGATAATCGTGTTCATCTGTTTCCCTCCTTCTTAGTTGTTCTAGTGGTGGATTATTTTGGTGTTATTCACTTCCTTAGTTCTGATGGTTAATAAGATTACCGATTGGAATGCATTGGGTTGTGTTGTTTAATTTTTTTTTTATTTCCCGTGGCTACTCTTTTTTTCTTCATTGAATTTATGGATATGCAGATGCAAATTATATTGCGAATCCCTCTTCATATAATTTGCAAATGGAAATTATCTAGACTATGTTGCTTTTACTGTTCTTTTGTGGGTGGGTTTTAAAACCGCACAAATCAATTTATGATTGAGAGTAAGAATACTTATTATTTGCGTTCTTATACATATACATAGCTACAACTATGGCATCTGAACTTTTGAGGCGATAGTATACATAAATTTGCAATTTCCTACAATCGGGAAAACAAAAACAAAATGTAGTGAAAAAATACGCTTTCTTCATCGGACGGAATTACTTACTTAGTTTTATGATGAAGATTCTAATTCACTTAAGTATAATAGTATAATAGAGTATATAGATAAGTATTCGGCGAATAACGGATAGGTAAAAAATAAAACATAAAAACAAGAAGTCGATTAAAAAAGTCTTTTTTTATTAACAGTACTTAAATAAGTAACAAAATTAGTACTTATAATTAATTAAAGGCAGATTATGATGAATAAAAATAAGTTTTTCTGCATTAACCGGTAAAAGACGGTTGCGTTTATTTTCATATACCTACCAAGCCAGCTTCCGAAAACAGTCTTTCGCTGTATACGCTGCTACTTGGTAATGAAAGATATACCTTCGCAAACAAGAATGAACAAGAATGCATCGCTATGAATGTATTCTGCACTCGACAGTATATCCGGTATCCGGTATTTTGCAAAATCACTATCCGTTACATCTCTAAACAAAACCATACCTATAGTAAGTGCAAGGAAGATTGTGCTAGACCATGCCCCACAATCTTTCCTTGGGTTTTGGGTACCTATCGAAATGTAAAATTTAAACTTGAAAATGATCGGGAAGTGTCGTCGAAAATCCGAAATCTATAAAACTAGCTTGCGGAGCTGATCGCTGACGACTTTACCTTATGGATCAATATAGGTATGTTTAGATGCATACCGCTAAAAAGCAATCCAACAAAAATAAAATCAGTAACAAAAGAGCCAAGTACGTACCTGGCATTATCATATTTCTACAAATCATACCCCAAAGGGATAAGTCACTGCAACATCAAAATGATCCCGATCAATTGTGGTCGAAATTTGGTTGAGTCAATTTTGCTGTAACAAAAACTACACAGCTCACTGTAATAAACGACTTCGTTCCTTCCACTATTGGCCAGTCGTTCACTGCTCGCGCAGAGCTATCTTTGAGGAAATTATTACAAATTACTTAAGAATGCAAAAATGATTATTTATGCCGAGCCGATAAAAGTGAGACAGAGAAGGAGCACAAGAAAAGCGCCAGATAGGGAGAGAGAGAGCCCGGAGTCGACGGGGCTCGCCAGTCGCCACTCTAGATCTGGTAAGGCTTGCCTCTATGGCTTTGTGCGCGGCACACGTCATTGCACTCAAACTTATATCGTCGAGGATAATCTAAATGCGCTCTTAAAGGAACTTTTTTCTCGCGCACTCTTTGGCGTCTATCCGTTGTTAGCGAACATTCTACCATTATCATCACCGGCACCAATACCACTAATACCATAACCACCCACCCTACAACATTGAAGAAGGTGAAGAATGGATAGGTTTCGTTTAATCGCCTCTCTCCCTTTCTGCACTTCGAAGTGCATTATTATAACACGCATCGTGTGGTGCGTTCCATAAGTTTCATCTTAAATAATGTTACAATACATATCTATATGGTAACAATATCAAATGTGTCTGTGTGATGCCTGTTCTTACAACGCACGAACCTTAAATTATTGGTTAAAAAAAGTCAAGGAAAATAAGAAATTTGCAGAAAAAAAATTGCACAAAATATGATTAATATCGCAAGAAATAAACACCAAAGGGCAGGAAGTACATTTGTATGCTTGAGCATACCGCGCTGACCTCCGCCGCCATCGGTCGTCTTCCCCACGATCATCTTCACAACTGCTGTCAGTATAGCTTTGTTGTTGTTGCTACGGCTGCTTGTGTTGTTGTCCTTATGGTCCATCCTGTGAGCTGACTACAATTTTGATCGACTCGAATGTGGGATATAATTCAATATGGTACCTACTAATATTCACACTGTATAGACGGGCTGGCGCACGTCTGATACCCGTTCAAGCAAACCAAATAAGAAGAATCACACATAAAAAATGAAATTAACTAGGTAGGTCTGCCTTAGGAGTTTTTGTTTTCATCTTTCCGTTTCACCTTCCTCTTCGCGTATACCTATATTTTGTTCAGAATTAGATATTGGGGAGCAATCAAAAAGGTAACGGTGATGATTTTATTATTTTGCTGCAATTTTTGTAATGTGCCAGATATAGGAATGTGGTATTGATTAATTACGATTTATGTGAGTGTGCTGTGCACCTTAAAGTTCTTATTTCGCGTAATTTTGTTTAAAGTTTGTATTACTAGTTTACGTGTTTAAAAGGAAAATTTTTAAGTACCTGTGGATAGAGCAACAGACGCTTTCCGAGTGTAGCGTACAAATGTCAATAGTTTTTTTGTTTTTGAAAATTAACGAAGCAGATGTACTTGCGGTCATGTTTTTTTTTTTTCATTTCATTTTCTTTCGTTTTGTAAGAAAAACGCACGCTTGCCCATCCCCATGCTAACTTTGTTAAATTACAAAAAGCAACATGAGTAAAAAAATAAATAGCCTAAAACGTCATTCTCGTGATTGTTTGATATACCTTATGTTAAGAATTTCGTGGTTAACGGGTTGTGGTTTAATTTTTACGGTTTACGGACAACAAAGGACTCTATTACATGTGTGTGTTTGTGGGCAGTTTGTAGCCATGTGTGAGTATGTGGCTTTCCACAGCGGAAACTAAATACCTTTTTAGACATACGTCGCGGTTATCCTTTCTTATTACGAACTCTCAAAGAAAACGTGCATGAAAATCCAATCCAAATCCATGCATCGTAAAACGCCCATGTTCCTCAATCCTCAACTAACGAAACTGTTATTAGTACCTAGATACTTATATGCACATACGAATTGTGTATTGATTGTTTCGGTTGAATTCGGTTGGTTGCGATTAAACCCGAAGAAATGCAGCAATTATTTGTAATTATTCTAATTTTTGTCTTTCAATGGTTTGGTTAGGATAGGGAGTCAGCTCAGCCACAAAGTGGAGGCATCAAATTAAAGTAATTGACGTTTTGCTCCCCCATCACCAGGCTGCAATTATTTCAACACATATAGCACAAATTGGCCGCTGTTTTAGTATATCACATATTTTCAGATGTACTGCGTATAACTTAGTTCAGCAAAGGGATTTTTTATGCAATTATTTTCCAAAGGAGGTTTTTATATATGTTATGAGTAGGTATATAATATACCACCTGTACTAATAATTGTGTTTAATTATCCAAAATGAGCTTAGTTTTGATTCGTATTTATACAAGGACTTTTTATTACATTTGAGTTTTCTTAAGCATATGTCGCTATCATGATTAAGGTGGATATAAAAACTAATTGTTTGTCTGATATTCGCAGAGAGATTGATTTCGGCCCCTATCTTTGAACGCCAACTTTGTTATTTGGTGTTACTTGCTAGTCTTGCTTCTATTTTAGAAAAACCATTTAAAACTGACATTAGGTTTAATGCAAGACATTTGTTAGCGAAAACCGACGACTCGTGTAGGTACATCAGGTGTAGGCCGCGATTTGTCACACACCACGACCCTACCTATATAAGATTTTAATCGATCGAATAATGTCTGTTTGGGGTAAATTGTCCATTGAATTGTGGTGGTGGTTGTTGTGGTGGTTTGTTACTCGGGTTCTCATATGGGGACAACTTACAGTCCCTTATGCACAATTTCACATGCAATACTATAACGGTGAATAATAATTGCTTTTATTTTTTCAGGGCGATTGTATTTACAGCTATTCAGCCCAATGAACAAAAAATGTACATAGGCGACACAGAAAACACTTCATTCGCAACCCCTTTAAGCCAATTGAATGTTCTTGCACACGATAGTTTGTTACTTTGTGTTTATTTTTTTTACTAATTTGATGGTGCCCTGTATGTGATTTGTTGTTGTTGTTTTTGTATAGGTACGTCAGGTGTTAAGATAGCCCATATGGATGGCTGTGTGTACTTTAATTAATAAAGGAATGAGTAAAATAAGGGCCCATATAGAAAAATCGATTATTTTTAAACAGTGTCTATTGTATTCCCGTGTCACCAGGCCAACATGTTGTTTTGCAGCTCTATTCGAAATTTCCCTGCTTGTTTGATAATTCTTAAGATATATTAAAGAATTGAGCAAAAATGACAAAGAATTAATTAATTCGAAATTTCCCTGCTTGTTTGATAATTCTTAAGATATATTAAAGAATTAAGCAAAAATGACAAAGAATTAGAAATATGAAATCCTCTTAAAATCTTTAATATCTGCCTATAGGGCATCTGTAATTTTTTTCATATCGCAACAAAGTATTTTTATTGTATACGTCGTACAGGCAAACAATTATGTATAGCTATTTAAAATTCATCAATCATCTGAGAATGAGGGTAATTAAATTTCTTCTGAGCCAACCTATTTGTCGAGAGCAGTCCTTTTTAGGTATCTAGGACAGATTGAAATAGATTCATTTCTTGTTTTTCTTGTTATACCGTACGTAAATAAATATTTCGTTTTCTGGAGAAACAGATCCATCCTTCAACCGTATTGTGGTTGTAGTAGGTATGCAATTTTCTGATGATATGAAATAACGAAACGTAAAAAGGTTATGCTGTGTTTAATTCTGCAATTATTAGTTGATACATTGTAGTTGTGCAAGCCATTATGATATGTTGTGTATAAGCCAGGTCAATATAATGGTAGAATCTCTACCACCGGGCGAACTCTAGTAATTGTTAATTACGTATTACGTATTTATTGTTTGTTTACAGATTGCGTTAAATCGGAACGGTCAAGTCCTGAACAATGCTTAGAATCCCACCAATTGGCTTTGAAAGAAGACATTGAAAAAATTGTAACGGTACCGAAGAGTTGCTCTACTATGAGCGATGGACGTCACGATAGTTTCACAGACACCCCGCAACACCAACAGAACTTGAATATATCGTCAGTTGCAAATGCAACTGGTAGCAATAGTTCCTATAATAAGGATCTTTCTGAAGTTGACCTCTCTACATTGCCATCAATAATATACAAATGCAACAATTGTGATTATTTCGCTCAAATCAAACACGAAATGGAACATCACATTTCGAACATGCATCCAAATGTATCTGAACATGATTACCTTACAATACCGACGAATCCGGCTGCTTTGCATGCTTTTCATGCAGCTGTTGCAGCGGCGGCCGTAGCAGCAAATGCTGCAGCCTCACAATCTCGAAGTAAATCATCTTCGCCAGTGCAAATGCAAAGTAAACGACAGCATAGTGGACAACAGGGATTCGATACATCTGCGTGCGGGAGTAGTATGTTGTCTGCAGTTAAAACTGAACGAATGGATGCCATGGACGATCCTCAGTCGAATGATGAGTGTGATCAGTTTGAAGATCCGACTGATTCGTCGAACTCGAGAAGCGTGGCCAACGTAACTCGTTCTTCGGCAATTTACTCTGTTATGTGTCCTCTTTGTCAGGACACATTTAGTGAGAAGAAGACTCTTGAAATGCATCTCATGGGTGTGCATAGTGTGAATAGTGATGGATTGGCGAGGCTACTTCAACTAGTGGACAATACTCATTGGCTTAATAGCAGCCGACGTAGTAGTACTAGTACTACTCCAGAACCTCGCAGTTCAAGCACACCTCATTCAGATGTTGGAACTTTAACTATGCAGCAGCAACAACAACAACAACAACAACAACAACAACAACAACAACAACACCATCAGCAGCAACAACTACCATGTTCGTCTGTTTCATCTGCTCATCCAAATGTTCCTAGTGAGGAATACGCCTGCTCACAATGCGGTGCTGCATTCAAGTTGCAGCAGCATTTGTTGATGCACGCTAATGACGCACAGCACTATCAAATGGCAAATGAGCAATATCAGTGTTTGGCAAAGCATTGTCAACAGCTCTTTGGTAATTTACTGCAAATGTTGACGCACTACAAAGACAGCCACATGAATATAGTGATTTCTGAGCGTCATGTGTACAAGTACAGATGCAAGCAATGTTCACTGGCATTTAAAACGCAAGAAAAACTAAACACCCATTCCTTATACCATACGATGCGTGATGCTACCAAGTGCATGATTTGCAACCGGAATTTTCGCAGCACTCAATCCTTACAGAAGCACATGGAACAAGCGCACAATCAATTGCAAGCAACTGGAAGTCCCATCCCATCTCCTAATAGCAGTGGAGAACTGACACAAACTCCTGCATCGGTAACGCGTACTATCAGTCGGGGAGAGGAAGAAATGGCTGTTACCACCACAGCCATAACGTCTGCAGCAGCCGTAACAGCAGCGACTACAGGTACGACAAATCTATTCAGCAAAACTTACGTTATCAATTACGATGATGACGATGATGTTGGTGATGGTCAGTTCGTTGTTTCGTTTAAAGATATCTCTAATAACTCAACATTAACAACAGCACCTGCCCTACCACCCCCACCACCACCAGCACCACCACTACCGCCATCAGCTGCAAACGAAATTTTAACCAGCGATTGCAGCAACAAGATCTCATTGGATGACTACTTGAATTCTCAGCAAATGTCTGAAGAAAATTACAGCGATGTGGAACGTAAGCTTAAGTGCCACAAGTGCAAGGTTGCCTACACAAATCAGAGCTATCTAGCGAAGCACTATAAATCAAATCAACATCGTCGAAATGAAAAATCGAGTATATACCCATTGGAAAAGTATCTCGATCCTAATCGTCCTTTCAAGTGCGAAGTGTGCCGCGAAAGTTTTACTCAAAAGAACATACTGTTGGTGCACTACAATAGTGTATCACACCTACATAAGGCGAAAAAGCAGCAGAGCGGTGGTATGGTATCACAAGTAACACCGATCGCATCCCCCGTGCTCCTAACTAATTTGGTGGTTGGTACTGTCGACGGTAGGGGACAAGTAGTGGAACCAGTTGTTGGTGGTAGTGGTAGCACTTGCTGTGGTGGTGCTGGGTGTATAGCAACAATCAACAAATCGCTAAATTCCAAACGAAAAATATCTCTCGAATCCGACTATGAAAGTCCCAAGAAGCGGTTTAAATGTGACATCTGCAAAGTGGCATATGCCCAAGGAAGTACCCTTGATATTCATATGAGAAGTGTCTTGCACCAAACACGCGCTTGCCGCTTTCAGGAGCAGCAGAAACCAATGACACCGCCCTCATCATCAGAGAGTCCAACATCAACAATGACAACGCCGACATTCAATGACCAAGTATACAAGTCCCTTCTGGAAACTTACGGTTTTGACATTGTAAAGCAATTCAATGAGATAAATAAGCTGTGTCCAACTGACTCTGGCAATTATTATTGTCGTTACTGCAGTAAGCTATTCTCGTCGGTGTTTGTGCTAAAGACACACTGCGAGGAAATTCACAATGAGAAGATTCCCTTAGAGTTATTAGAAAAATTCGCTGAAAAATTTAAAAGCATTTATCTCGACCAACAACCTTCATCACCATCATCGTTACCATTTAATATTGCAAATCAGAATAAATCTACCATTTCCTTAAATAAATCTGAAACTACTTTAGGTGCAACAACATCCGCCGCATGCAGCGAAAGTAGCTCTCCAGCGCCAATGGCAGACTTGGGAGCAGTTGGATGCGAAACCTCCCCTGTATTGCCTTCAACCTCGCAGCCCGCAGCGGCGACCAGCCCCAACCCCGTAACCGTGTCAGCCATGGCGTCGGCACTACTAAAACAGCAACAACAAGGCCTAACCCCAGATATTGTGCAAAAAATCAATCTAGACCCAACCATTTTGGCCCAAAAAATAATGGAACAAAATTTTACAAATTTTCCACCAAATTTCACAGGTCTGCCACAGAATCTCCAGAATTTGCAGAATTTGCAAAGCCTGCAAAACTTACAGAACATGCAACAAAATCTACCGAATATGAGTAATCTACCAATGAATACACTAGACATGTTAAATATTATGCAGTTCCATCATTTGATGTCGCTAAATTTTATGAATTTGGCCCCGCCTTTGATTTTTGGGGGAGCAGGATCCGGTCAAAGTTCATCGGTTTCGGGAAATGCACCATCAACAGCCGGTGAATTAACGCCAACACCGGCCACACAGTTGATACAACAACAGACGGCTGCTGCTTCGCAGGTAAGTGCTTG
The DNA here is from genome assembly GCA_936431705.1 of Cheilosia pagana. Taxonomy (NCBI): domain Eukaryota; kingdom Metazoa; phylum Arthropoda; class Insecta; order Diptera; family Syrphidae; genus Cheilosia; species Cheilosia pagana. The sequence continues at coordinate 5,899,582 of OW386171.1, forward strand.
TTATCTCTTTTAAGAATGTAATTATTGATAAAGGACTTTGTATTCTTTGAACAGAATACCAGTAATCAAAAACGAGCTCGCACTCGTATCACTGATGATCAGCTGAAAATTCTTCGTGCCCATTTCGATATCAATAATTCGCCAAGTGAAGAGAGCATCATGGAAATGTCCAAGAAGGCTAATCTCCCAATGAAGGTATGTACTCAATTATACGATTTAAATTTTAGCGAATTCCAAAAGAAAAACCTACAAAACTACCTCCCATCCTTATCCTATCACAAACGCAAATATGAAGGTCGTCAAACATTGGTTCCGCAACACGCTGTTCAAGGAAAGGCAACGCAACAAAGATTCGCCTTATAACTTTAACAACCCACCATCAACAACGCTGAATCTAGAAGAATATGAACGTACTGGACAAACCAAGGTAACACCTTTATCGGAAAGCGGAGGTGGCGGCATTAGCGGCTTCCATATCATTCAACAACAGCAGCAGCAGCAGCAGCAGCAACAGCAGCAGCAACAACAACGCGAACATCAACAGCAGCAGCAGCAGCAACAACTTCAGCAACAGAATCAGTCACAACATCTCCATCAGCAACGCCCCCCATCATCTCAATCCAGTGATTTGAATTTTCCCCAGCTGAGCTTCCACCAGCAACAACAACAGCTCGATCTCTCCCGCCAACAGCAGCAACAACAACAGCAGCAGGACAATCGTCCTTTGTCTCACCCATCAAGCGTTACCAGCGATCGTGGAGACATCCATATTAAATCAGAACCAACTGATGATATTGGCAGTTCCGATTGTGACCAGCAGATGATGCTGAACAAAGATCACGATAGCGAACAATCATTGATGCAATCACACCATCAACAATCAATGTTTTACAATAACTTCGAGACGAAATCCGAAAGTGGAAGCTCTGAGATTCTATCACGCCCCCAAACCCCAAATAGCACGTCAACACCATACAGCAGTAACATTTCTGACATCCTTGGTCAGCAAATGGACAATCTTCCGCTGAATAATATGGCCAACATTAGCAATTTGAACAACATGGGTCCTCCAAAAAAGTTTCAAATGAACAAAATGTTTGAGAAGAATAGCAATTTTGAGACCAACTCTAACTCATCGAATAGCTCCACATCGAGCGGCAAACGTGCAAATCGCACCCGCTTCACCGACTATCAAATCAAAGTGTTGCAGGAATTTTTCGAAAATAACTCTTATCCTAAAGATAGCGACTTGGAGTATTTAAGCAAATTGCTGCTGCTGTCACCAAGAGTTATTGTCGTTTGGTTTCAGGTAGGTTATCTAAGGCAACCACAAAAAGTTCTATTTTTTCTAACTCGAAGCATTTTTGTTTTTTTTCTGCTCTTTCCAGAACGCACGTCAGAAACAACGTAAGATCTACGAAAACCAACCGAACAATACCTTCTACGAGTCCGAAGAGAAGAAGCAAAACATCAACTACGCTTGCAAGAAGTGCAACCTAGTTTTTCAGCGGTACTATGAACTCATTCGCCACCAAAAAAATCACTGCTTCAAGGAGGAGAACAATAAGAAATCAGCAAAAGCACAAATAGCTGCTGCCCAGATTGCGCAAAGTCTTAGCAGTGAGGACTCCAACTCGAGCATAGATATCAACAATGCTAACTTGATGTCTTCGAATATAGTTGGACAACAGGCAGCTGCAGCAGCAGCTGCAGTGGCTGCGGCGTCAGCAGTTGGTGGCGCTGCTGTTCCACCAATTCCGCCAGCGATCCCAGGTCATCCTACGAGTCCAGGAATGACACTGCTTTCATCGCCACAGCATAATTTCAAGCAACAGCCATCAGCTACTGCTGCAACTGATAGCACATCTCCGCTACAAAAATTTGAATGTGACAAATGCCAGCTAACCTTTACCCGTTATGAGCTGTTCAAGGAACATCAATTAATACATCTTATGAACCCAAATCTTTTCATGAATCAGAGTTACAGTGAGTCATCGCCTTTCGGTATCTTGCAAAATCTGCAGGGAAATCACAGCAGCCAACAGCAAGACACTTCGATGGATTTGAGCCGGCAAAAGAAACGTAAATATTCCGATACGCAAATCTCACCCGATGATCAGCAACAAAATGACTATGAAGCCTTCAATAAAAAATTCAAAAATGATCAGTATGACTTTCTGTACCAGTATTTCATGCAAAATGAGACCAACGCCGATATCAAGAAGCAATTTGCACAGCAACAACAACCAGAACTGGATCTGGAATACTTGGCCAACTTTTATCAACAAAATGAACTAAAAAAGCGCAGCAATTACGATTTTTTATTTCAATACTATCTGCGAAATGAATCAAAACAACCCAGTAGTGCTGCTAGCCTCATGATGCTGAACGATGATGCTAATAAACCAAATATGGAATTTCTCCTACAATATTATCAACTCAGTGAATCGAAAAAGTTTTTTCAGTTAGATGCCTCGCCCCAACGAATACATGATTTTCCACCATTGCTGAATCTGAGCAACGCAGCAGCAGCGTCCGTAAACAACGGTGTAGGAATACAACCACACCAGCAACCAGTTTCGGCAATATCCCCAACAGAAACTATAATGAGTTCCACCACCAACGCCACTGCAGCAACGCCAACCACTTCACCAGTGTTGCTGAACAGCAGCACTGGTGGTGGTACTGGGAACAAAGATACCAGCAGCAATATCAGCGGCAGCAACCAGATTCCGATATCTTTGTCAGGAACAGAAGCCAAACTGCTGTCAGGGACAACGGCAGCTGGTGTTGGGAGCGGGGTACAAACAGTAACGTTACCAACTACAACAGTGAACGCAATAACTTCTGGTAGTACTTTCATAGACAATTCCATAAGTAATAGTCGTCATTGCCCGATGCCTACGCATCATCCGAAACAACAAGAAAATTCTTCCCTTATTTCGAATAGTTTGGATGTATCACCTGTCGCTGCTGCTGCCACCGCATCTGAAGTTGCTGTACAATCACTAAAACTTTCTATTAACAATTTAACAACAAATAATTGTGCGTCAAAAAATTCCCCACTCAACAATAACAACAATATTGAAATGGATATGGATACTGGAATCACCCAGCATCAAGAATCCGTCACAAGTATTGGTCACCAAATCGAAGAGACCATAACAACGACTGAAAAGCAGAACAACAAGAGATTGCGCACGACCATATTGCCAGAGCAGTTAAATTTTTTATACGAATGCTATCAGAATGAGTCGAATCCAAGCCGCAAAATGCTCGAGGAGATTTCCAAGAAGGTCAACCTTAAGAAACGTGTCGTACAGGTGAGCTTGATTGTCGTTTTGATTTGTTTACGTCTTTTTTTATGAGTTTTCCTGTTTTTTAATTGAATTGGAGTTGGAGTTTGATTTCATTTTTCGTTTTGGTTTTATTTTCATTTTTAGTAATAACCTAACAGATGCGTCCCTCGTTTGTGTATTAGTTGTGTTGTGTTTTCTGTTTTGATTGTTCTTCAATTTTGTCATTTTTCGTTTTACGTTAACTTTATTTGGATTCCAACCAATCACCAATCCTAAATTGTATATATATAAAAAAAACAGAAAAAAACACACACAAACCTTGTTTTACCACCCAGGTCTGGTATCAGAACTCACGCGCGCGTGAGCGCAAAGGTCAATTTCGTCAGAATATTCAAATAATAAATAAAAAATGTCCGCACTGTGCAGCCATATTTAAAATCAAGTCAGCTCTCGAGTGGCATCTGCAGTCCAAGCATGGTGATAAGCAAGCCATCAATGTTGATCAAATTCCTGACTTGAAGTTATCTGACGGTCTGTTGAATTTGTCGGGAGCTGCAGCTTCTGCAATCTTCGGAACGAAAAATGATGAAGGTGACCAAACACAAAAGCAAGAGGAAAAAGAACAAATTCAATCCACAGCCATACCACCCGCAGTGTCTGTCCCATCAAGCGTGGCACCATCTTTGGGTTCATCTTCGTTATCGTCTAGTGCCGCATCAATTCTTGCTCTAGTCAAAGGAGAAGGAACTCCGCTTGATCTTAGCAAGGCGCCTCCATCAACAAATCACCACAACAGCAAGTATGAACAGAGTGAAAGCGAAATAAGCTTCTCTGACTCTAATAATGATCATGATGAGTCCAATGATTTTTTTAATCCTTCATCGTCATTAAACAATTGTAGCCTAGTGGTGAATCGACTTGCCAATGGAGGTTGTCAACGTCAATATGATTCAAGTGCACTAGACAATGGTGTCAGTTGTATCTTTAATGAGTACAACACCACAATTAATGGTAATAATTCAAGTGATTATCTCGGAAATGAGCGGGACAACACCAACTCACCGCTAAGTCAGACTTCAAGTAACCACAGCGCTCAACTAAAGAAACGCTTTCGTACACAGATGAGCAACATGCAGGTACGCATACTAAAGACGCTGTTCTTTGACGTAAAAACACCTTCGATGACTGACTGCTCAAATATTGGCCGTGAGATTGGATTACAAAAACGTGTAATTCAGGTGAGATTTGATTTTAAGCTTCATGGTTTTTGTTTTGTGTTTTATGTCTAAGCTTGCGTAGAGGTTACACATTCTTGTTAGAAAATTTAAATTTGCATTTGCAAAAAAAATAAATAAATCTTTCTTCAGGTTTGGTTCCAGAACGCCAGAGCCAAGGAAAAGAAATCCCGCAATCAACGATTTCTACATGATGAAAATACAAACGAGAACGACACATCCACAAAGTCAAACATTGATTTAACAACAACCACCATTCCAGAAATACGCGATTGCAATATTTGCCATTTGCAAAGTGTCAACATTCAGGAGCATGCTTTCTCATCCCAGCATATCGCGCAGGTGCGAATGTTGCTCGAATCAAGTAGTAGTAAAAATGATGAGCAGCAACATGCTGACAACAGCATGGAGCAAGAATTTACTAGTTTATATTCTCAGCTGTATAATCAACAGCATGGGAACAACCACTCGGATGTAGAGCGTTCCGACAAAAATCATCACGATGAAAACTACGTTGAAATGGATAATCATAGTTTCAATATTTCCGATGTTGATGGCAACATGGAACAAACTGAAGAAGGCAACGATAGCACAACTCAGAAACATAGCGAAGATTTGGCTTTAAATGAAGCTAATAAAGCCGCATTAGCTTTGAGAAACTTCAACAAGCTGCAACAACATTTCGCTGCAGCTACTGCCTTAGCCAAGCAGCATCAACACCAACAGCACTCGCAATGTGATGCTTCGCCACCAACAATGGAAAACAATTTATTGCTGAAAATTAACACTGATAACCCATTAACATCAAATCATTCTGAAATGTTGCAACAGCTCTTTAACTATAGTCAAATGAGTGGTGAGTTGTTTTAGTAGATTGCAGAGAGCTAAAGTTTTGAATATTTTTTGTTTGTATTTTTTTTTTTTTTTTTTGAGTTCAATCCCATGGCTAGAAGTCAAGCCATGTGATATAAACATTAATGGGATAGAGCTTACAATTTTTGTATTTTTATAGACTTCATGTTTTATTTTCATATTTTTTTGTTCGTTCTTTAAAATATTGCTTTTAATTTTATAAGAAAGAGATAATCATTGTACATACAACATACAGAATGTATTTGTGTTTGTACATGAAGTAAAAGTTTGTACAAAATATGTTTAATGTAAATAAATAAAAAAATATTGGACTTTTAAAAGAAAACGAAATTTTACTATGGGTTGTGCTACATTATAAAATAATTTAGTACTCTCATTACAAGAATAAACTTTAATTTTAATCAAAGTAATTACCACTAAAATGAAAAAAGACTAATGAAGATAAATTTAAAATATATATATATATATATATAAATATTCACATGCATTTATATTTACTTGTTTATTTGCCTGGTAACTAAGCCGCACAGCAGTAATTCACGTTAGGAACTTTTAATGTTTAAAAGTATAAAACATATAAATAAAGACAACCTCGCATATAAAAAACAACAACTGAATAGATAGATATAATATGTTTTCTAACAAAACGCGTATATGAAAAAATAAAAAAATATCAAACATTTCTCAAAAATCTTCCTTTAGCACGTAAGTATAACAAAAAAATATATATATATATTAAATTGAAAAATTTGTTAAATTCGAAATTACATTTTTATTTTAGTGTTAATGTTAACAACCATGCATAAGGTATTTTATATTAATTTTTGCCCTTGATTGATAAAGTCATTTTATAAGTTCGAACACGAACTACATTTAAAATGGACATGTATAGTTAACTCTTTTCAATCTAGGACATAAATCTGCAAATGTTCCAATCATGCATACAACTATATGTATGAAAGAAGTAATATTTATCGTGTAGTTAAAAAAGTTTATTTGGAAGTTTCCACTCCAATTTACATTTATTTTGATTAAAAAAAAAAAAAAAACAATTATATTATTATTGCTATATATTAGTTTATAGTTATTAATTTATATGTTTGTTTCCTTAAGAAAAACAAAAAATAACACGAAGCAAGATTAATATTGTTTTTCAATAAATAATAACTTTTATTTATATACAAATTTTATGTTTTATTTATTTTGTATTGCTGCCTTTTATTTCGTTTCCTTTCGTTTTAGCGTTGATTTGTTGTGTCTTTTTAATCTTCGTGGTTTTTTGTGATTTGAACCCTTTTGCAGAGAAAATAAAATAGTTATCTTCTTTTTTTCAGTTATCGGCGGAAAGTGATCCGAATATAAATTGAACCGAAATTGAGGTACATTTACGTTATTGACAGACAAGGTTAGTACAAATAATATTGATTATGTTTTTGAAGTTCACAGAAAAATGTAAAATGTATAAGTTTGTCAAAATCTGTGTCTGTTGAATGTACTTTGGAACGAATTGGATGCGTTGTTAATAACTGGGGTCTACTCAGATTTGAGACTCAATTCGTTTGATCAGAATATATTACTGCGACTATTATTCAAGCTTTCAGCTTAAGATTTTTACGTTCGGAAAGTGAGGATCTAGCATCAAATACAAAAACCGCGCTGGAAACCAGAGTCTATATTAACTATATTTAAGCTTTTTAATATTATTAAATATACATTTTAGCAACGAAAAGCAAAGCAAAGCAAATTAAACGAAGCCCCAGTAACATTTGCGAAAAAGGTGTATAAACTGCGAATATATGAAGTGTCAAGTAGAGTGTAGTTGTGGCTGAAGATTCGACTTCACTTCGCTTTGCTGAGATAGATATACAATGAAATACATTTATTTTATCGTCCCCGAGCATTTCCATCCAATATAATACGAGTATATTCTCATATTGGAAGCATTACAAATTACAATCTAAAAAATATAAAAAGATACATCATTTTTTAATGTGCATATTCTTAGTTTCGTTTTAGTGTTAACTGTAAACTTTCAACAGTTTGGAAACTTGCGGGAAATCTGCGTAGATTAGAAAAAAAAGAAATTTAAGAAATAATGCGCTCAAAATTGCATACATAGATATATCTTCTAATGAAAAACGGTAATTTTCTGGTCACTCACATTTAATATTCGCAAATTAAAAAATAAACTACAGAAAATAAAACCGTAAAGTTCCTATTTTAAATAAAAAAAAAAAAAAAAATGGGAAATTTATACCAGGAAATTAAATATACGTTTTTGTTTGTACTATTACAAAACCAAACAAGAATAACACAAACAATTAACTAGAAGTCAAACTGTTCCTACGTATAATAACTAATTTAATAAGAAAATAATATTAGAATTTTAAGGAAAAAGTTCCTAGGATAAGCGAAAATTTATCGTAAAAATCTAAACACAAGTATAATTTTTTTTAAGAAAAATAATAAGACAAAAACTTAATTAGATAAAAACACATTTTCATGGGTGCCAATTTTTGATTGTTTAAATTTGTTTTTTTAACAAGAAAGACAAATAAGAGAAGAAAACTACATTTGAAATACATATTAAAAGAAATGCTGTCTCCTTAGGCATAACTTTGGGGAAATAGAACCAACAAGAAGGTCTTATTTACTTCTGATAAATAATTCACTAAAAAATCGACTGACTTATCTATTCCTTACCAAAGGACTTTAAAACTCCAAAGAATCATATCTCTGAGAAAAAAAAGCAACCCGTTGGCTAATATTCCTATTCGAAGAAGACGATTAACATGGTACTAAACTAAACTATGCTGCTACATAATATATAACTCGAAGCGGAAAATCAACTAAAAATATAGAAATCACATATAAATGTATAAATGTTAATTTTTATTATAATAACTTACTTGTCCCCGTACATAAATATTGTATTCAAACAGAAAACACAAACTAATGAAAAAATTGACAAACAAGTTTAATAATAATAACATAAATAATATAAATCGTAACTGCTCTTAAATTTATAAGTGAAAATTAAAAGGTTCCTATATATTAAATATATAAAATTAAATTAACTTAGTATTACTATTAAATAGAGACGAAGAAGCAAACAATTCAGAAAAACTTACTAAGAAAAATGAAGAAATAATTGCAACTCAAAAACATAAAAACTAAATAAAATATACCTACTATTAAAACAAATTATATTTATATGTATATATATATATATATATATATATATATATATATATTTAAAAAGGCAAACAAAAACAAGTACTAACTAATACTATATTTCAATTTTATTCATTTTATGTACCAGTATGTGTATTAAAATATTACATTTTTAAAGGCGTATCTATTTTAATATTGACTTTATGAAAAATTTATTTGTTTTTATTTTTCTCAGAAAAGGTTGAAAAATATGTTTATGTTGTAGTAAAGTGTAAGCTATTATACTATTATTAATTATAAAATTTGCGTTCCGCGCGCTTATACATGGCAAATCATTTGGCGTCAAATATTTTACTATTATCTTAAACATCATCGGTTTATCATTTCGGCGTTTTAAGCCATAAAACTATATTTTGTGAATTTGTTTTATAATAATTAGTGCAATAAATAAACCTTAACGTATACATCGTATGAAGATGTGAGATTTGTGAGCGTAACGCAATTCAAAATCAGTGTTTATGTGAAGCCACTTAACTTCTTCCTAAGCTTTTTTCGCAAAAGACTCCCCAGCTAGGAGGATCTGAGTAGTAATTTTTCATTGCACTGCCCTTATAAATATAGCAAAAATAATTATAATGTAAAGGAAATGTGCTGCTACTATGAAGGCTTGCAAAAGTTACAACCATTTTAAAGCAACAACGGCTTTATCTCAGACCCTCTGAAGCTAAATTCTGCTTTCATAATTTTACCCGATTATACAAATATAGGTATTATTATATACAATTAATTAACTATGGCGTTCTAGTCCCATTACAATATTATAGTTTAAAAAAAAATATTTATCCATTTTCTTTTAAGTAGAAAACAAAACGAATATGTATGAGAAAAAAAAAGTTAACTGAAAAATATGGTTCCTAATTTGTATCACAACATTTATATACCTATGCAAAATTATAAATATATATTTAAAATTATATTTAAAACAAAATTACTATTATATTACTTAAGGTCATTAAAGAGAGATAGACACAAAGTATTCAAAAAAGTGTCGAATTTTATGGTAAACAAACAAATTATCAAAAGAAATTATTTTTTTACAGTTTGTTTAATAATTTTTTTTATATATTTTCATTTTGCTATTACCTTTTTTTTTGTATTAACCTAAAAGAAAAATGTGAAAACTGTTAAAGAATACATACGAGTTCCTAAAAGAAAAGTCTTTTCATTAAATTGTAATAAAAAAATATTCACATTAGATTTAAAAAAAAGGAAAAACATACCTTTCCATAGAAAACTAAAATAATAAATAATTTATTTTAATAGGAAAACGCAATTAAAGAAAAACAAAAATATTCGAATCCTCGCAAAACTATGTGAATTAAGCAAACATTTAATACACAATAACTTAAATGAAAAACAAGGTGAAAACTAACTAAAAAGAAAACCGTTTTTAAGTTTTAACATAATATTTAAAAAGATAAAAGGTAAAACTATATATGATATAAGTATACAAACACAAATGTTTTTAGAAAATCAGAAAAAAAAAATATTTTTTTTAAGTGAAACAAATTTAAACATTACTCCAGGTTCTTATCCCCCAAACAATTTGATCTTATCTCTTATCAAGCACTCATTTTCAATAAATGTTCTCCATTTGGTTTAAGAAAAAAAAATAAAGAAGATGAAATGATAAGACAACATATCACAGTATACGTAATCCATTTTAATAAAAGTGAAGCAAATCAAAAAATAGTCATTTGGAACATACATAATATTAATAAGTAAGCAGTTGCTTACATTCGATTTGAAGGGATTATGTTTTCTATTATTTTTATAACTTTTATTCAGCTTTATTATTTCCAATAAAATTTCTGAAATTCAATTATAACAAGAAAACATAAAACAAAATAACTAAATTATAAAAAACGTAAGAAGTTCCTATATATTTCAAAATATTTAAAATTAAATGAAAATGTGCATATTATTATAATATAATTAGTGTTTTTATTATATACATATGGAAAAAAATAGTTTACAATGATTTTTCGATTTTTTGTTTCATATGCATCCCCTAACCACTTTCATCCCGATCTATTCCCTCCCTCAAACTGTGTATCCAGTTTCTACCATTTATTTCTTATGCGTTCCCATAGTCTTCCACTTATAAGGAAAACTTTTCTTTTATCTTTAAACCACTGCCTTTTTTAGATCCCTTGCGCTTTCCATTTTCGGTTTATTTAATTAATTGTGTTATTATTTTAGACTATTATATATGTATATGAATATTGAATATTAATTCTATATGTATATGAATTAACATACATATGTGAATGATATGAAAAAAGTAATGTATTGCCCAACCTCGCGAATCATGTGAAATGACTTGAAATTAAATTTAAAAATACTATTTAAAAATTAAAAACAAACGTACTATTAATAAATATATTATAAACTGTAAGTAATTTATATGTCTATATATATTTATATATAAATTTACCTTTAGAATATTATATATAAATATATATACAGTATTTAAACAAGAAAAACATAAATAAAAAGAAAAAATGGAAAAAGGACAACAAGAGATTGTATTGTTAAATAAAAAAATGAAATAATAATAATAATAAAAAAATGATCAAAAAATTTATATCTGTTTTTATTATCGTGAAAGTGACTCTATTTCGCTGTCAAAATAAAATAATATACCATAATGGGCTTATCCAGTAATTATCTTTTGACTGATCATGCGGATTTTAACAGAAAAGTTCTAATTTCTGTTATTCGATATTGCCCACGAATGGAAGGATAAAAACATAAGACCCTGTTTAATCATCACTTTATTTAATATAAACAGTCAGTTGCCTATTACACCAAAGACACAAGACGAAAATGTTGACTTCGTAAAATTGAACCTACAAAAATGAAGACCTAATTCGGAGGTCGGTCAAGTGGACTTCTCTTGACTAGATTGTCTGGCAACGTTTTGAATTGACAAAATATAAATGACAGGGAATGAAAACGCCTAGATATGATATTCGTTGGGGCACTCTCAGAGCACTTTCCTTATTTCGTGAAACATAAAGTTAGCTTTGTTTTATTCTAAAAATTATATTATATATAGCATGAACAAACAAGTAAGTATTCAATTTTAGTGGACATGAAACTTAAAATCGGGGCAAGAGGCGAGCGGTAGTCGCGTGTTCTCGTTTACCAAAAAAAATTAAAAAATAAAAAAAAAAAAACAGTTTGTACTGGAATTTGCTAAGATTTACTAGGCGCCCAGAAATAACAGAAAGTATATTATTATACGAGAAATTTCCGAGTAGACTTGACAGCACCACCACAGAGTATGCAATACAAAAGTAAATTTCGTTTAATGTGTGCTAAAATGTCTCATTGCATACTCACAGGCCACATACTATATATGTATGTAGAAGCATTGACATTGAATAACTACAAATAGAAGTGGACACCGCTCATTTTGAAGCGACATACGGACCTTCAACGCGGCGGAAATTTGAACTAACTTAGTGTATGCATATACCATCATTTCTATGTTCGTTTCATAAGGAAAATTAATTTCCCAAAATATTCCCATGTTTATTTCATGACAAACTACCCCCTTATTTTTTTCTTATTTCTCTCGTTGACAACATGCAAATGAAAGAGAAAGAACAATTATAGCCCGCCCCAACTTACCTGAAAATATCTTGCGCAGGTCTCTTCACATCAGGGATTTTATTCTCTTAGAGAAAACAAAACTACTTTTCCAACAAAAATTACAGCTAAAAAAAATGTGTGCGCATTTCATACAACAAGCATACCCTTGCTTGCGAAAACATCTCTCTCGATTGACGTTTGACGATCGAGACATGACTGATTGTCCACACAGAACCGTCGTTGGCGCATGCAATAGATACACATTTACCCACCCCAAAGAAAAGGGAAATTTGCTGGGTGTTGCACTTCTCAAATATGTGTTTAGTAATGGAAGCCAGAGTTTTGAGAAACTATTAAAAAGGGTTGAAATGGAATTTCCGCTGTACTTTGTGCATGGGCACGCACAATTACGTTTTCCAATATCGCTGCAAAAAAGATAAAATAGAGAAAAGCATTAACAATTTCATGCGATCAAAAATACCTTAAAAGAGAAAATTTCCCTTAAATAAATTGCTACTGCGCATGTTGGGATCTTTCTTCTTTTTTGGGACGGACTATACCTGCTTCAAGCTGGTTTACAACAAAGAATTTTTGGGATATTATACATTTTCGTGTTTTCGTTTTTATGCCCGGATCCATTTCACAAACCCGCACAAGCGATCGCAGCGACGTATGGACCGCGTAGCGGACGTCGTTGTCGATGCCGATAGATAGATAAAATCGGCATCACCGACGACGACCGCTACGCGGTTTCAATAACTCTACAAAATGTGTAGTATATAGGAATGACTAAACCACCATTAATTGTATCCTCATATACCTACTCATATTGACGAGGGACTCATTTTGATCAGGTGCAGAACACTTTAATATGGCATGAGAAATATATCCCGAAAAATAATGTGTAGCCATGTCTTGCATAATTGGAACTGTCTCTGATTCTGATAAATCCTCCGCATCAAAATCATGAAACTCGGAACCATTTGAATCTTCATTGATTTCGGTTTCGCCATGACAGACAATATCAACACCACCTATGTAATATATAATATATTAAGTACGTAGGTAATCAATACAATACATGATGGATACAGAAACCAAGACACATATTAAGACAAAAACTACAAAACAAACATTTTTACTTTGCAATACCGGAACTACCTAGCGTCAATGCTAGTGCTTCATCTTGATATACTACATCTGTAAACATATAACTACCATCCGGATCCAAGAACTACATAATTATATTCAATTTGTTAGTTGTATCTTGTATCTACAAACTATGTCTCAGTAAACGTATGTACTTTCAACATCCGCCATATTTAAAAGAACTGATGAATCTGATGTTTCATATGAAGTTGTATTAGGAGCAACTATATTATAGAAACTCATCTGTTTTAAATGTTTGTGTAGGCGAAATGCAGAAGGATTTGGGATGTTATTATTGTTTGGCAAAGACCGTTAAAACAATACCTACACCGGATCTTTCCTGTACCTCTTCCATGACGATATCCATCTAAATAAATCCTGTAAGTTTGATATGATGCCCATTTGGTTTCTTGATATATACCTATATACTGTTGTTGTAGATCATGTAAATCAGTGATTTATATGTATCACTGGCGTAAAATAAAAAAACGCCAACTATATGCGAAAAGAATCTATGCGATCTTCATTTCATATTCCCTCTTTCCATATTATTATCCTCATAAAAAATATGCGAAAAGAACATGATTTAGTTTGCCTTTGCATAACTTCCACTCCACAGCCTCTGAAGCTCTGAAGTCTCTGAGCTAAAAAAGAAACACGAACTTTTTGTATAACAGTTCAGGTTCTGCTCTGAACTAAAAAAGAAAAACGCCTAATTTCGTTAAGATAGATTTTCGAGCTACCTAGCGAAGAAAAATACAAACTGTATGTCGCATTGCCATGACATGTTTGCAATGATTTATTGTGTACACATATACATTATAGGCGTTTTTCTTTTTTAGTTCAGAGCAGAACCTGAACTGTTATACAAAAAGTTCGTGTTTCTTTTTTAGCTCAGAGACTTCAGAGCTCAAATTTGTGTTTCTTTTTTCGTTCAGAGCACGATCAGAGTGCGCTCTATGAGCTCAGAATAAATTGACTGAGCATCCTGAGTAAAAAGCTGATTACACATATACCTACAAATTTCAGTCACATTTGACAGAAAATAAAAACAGGATAATGGCAGACGAAACTGGTTGTTCTGGCACAGAAGGTAAACAAATTAGCTTATCCATTTTAATTATTATGTTTCATTTTTTGACTGACATTATACAGATTGTGCTCAAGTGTGTTTCTTAAACACATCTGAACGATCTGAGCACGCTCGATTCAGAGCGCGCTCTGAACCAAAAAAGAAAAACGCCTTATGTGGTTATAGCCAGCATTTTCATACAAAGTATCTAGCAAGTTAAATGAAAGATGTGGACAGCAATAATTTTTTTATTTACCATACAAACATGTACTAATTCAAATTATGTAAATATGTAGATACCTTACGTTTTGAAATTAACAACATTAACTTAGGATAGCATAATAAATATCCTATAAAATATACGACTAGTACCTAGTTCCTGTAATTTGTTTTGTATAGATTAATTAACAAATGTACATCTAAGTAAATATATGTAATGTGTTTATTTAATATTCAGTTTACTTAAACTTTTGGCCATGTTTTGTTTCTTCGATTTAAAATCTACAGTTTCTTTTATTCTAGTTCTTATTCAAACTTTAAACAAAACATAAAATAGATACAGATATGTATGTATAGAGAGTAAGAATATAAACAATAGAAAATGAAATCATTTTATAATAATGGTCTATGTATTTACAGGTGAAACCTTATTTCGCGGTTCTCTTAGCACTGGAAATCAACTCTTGCCTCTTGTAGAGTAAACCTCGTGGTGATGATCCAACATCAAGAGCTGTTGTGCCACTTATGTTGCGGATTCTACGAGCCACCGCTAGTGCAGGGCCGACGGTAGACATTCTCTCGAAATCTGCCGTTTTTGAGCGAAGTATTGCACCGCCAATATTTGAAATGCTTGTTGGCAGTTTAGGCTCGATTTGACTGTCTGTCGTTGTCGCACTTGCTGCATGTGTACTTTGCATTGTTTTCGTTGTTGTTGTTAATTTTTGTTGCGCGCTGCTTATTGTAGTTGCTTGCATATTTGATCGCGTTGGCTTCTCCCTTGATTTAGATGTGGAGGACTTTGTAGATGGCGATGTCGTAACGTTAACCGATGATAGGAATGATGCAAGTTTTGATGTAGATTCCACAGTCGATCCTCCCCCGACCACTGGACACGAAATTTGTTGGCCTTCATAGGTAATTGGAATTTGATACACATTGGCTCCGCCTGCAGTTATAGTTGCACCTTTGGATGAGGTCGACGGTTTCCTAATATTTGAACTTTCAATACCGCTGCCGGCTCCGGCTCCCCCAAATGATAGAGATCCAGTTATAGGAAAACCTTGTGTTGTGATGAGGTTGTTTGTTTTTGGTTTGTTTTAGAAATAAGATTCTAAATTGAAACAAAAGCATACTGAAGCTTTAAGTTATGCAGCAGCAGTAACGTCCCACGTTTAACAGTGAAATAAAATATGAGCTTAATAATATTAAAAAGCAAAGACAAATTTGTAGCTGTTTCTGTTAATTTTTGGATAGATAGCTATTATTTAGTTGCTGGTTTTTGAATATTCATATTTCATTTCACGAAAAAACTTATTTTGTTTGCAAATACATTCTTAATATAAGTAGAGTAGTTTGTCTATAGTATAAAACCGGTTTCGATTGAAAAAAATGAATTTGAATTGAAAACACCGTGCGAGTTCGCGATTATGAGATTAAGCGTCAATGAGATATATTATAATATGCTATATTTAGGGAAGACTCATCCAAAGCAAAATTTTATAATCTCTCCCACTCTCAATAGACAGCAAGAACGATTGTGTGTATTTAATTCAGTCAAGAACGCAGTAGATATAAAACGGAGACGTTACTAAATACTACTTTTACCGCCACATATAAATGCATAGAAATATTTGTAGACCAGTAAAAAAAAACAGTCTCGGGCTAAATATTGAACCGAATCAACGAACTTCACTAACCTTCATTGAAGTTTCCAAATTCATTGCCATAAGCAGAGTCCTCAATGTATGGAATATTAGACAAATCGAATTGCCCTGATCCTCTGTAAAATACTTCATCGTCATCGGTATCACCTGTATTGCTGCCACCACCAGCGCTGCTAGTGCTTCCTACTGACTGCATTTGTACTGGAATTTTCAAGCTCGCTGTCACAACACCAGTCCGATCAAGAACGTAGGGCGATGAGAGACGCCTTGCCGATATTGTTCCGGCTGGAGTAATGGCGGCAGACACGGTTGGTTGCTGCTGTTGCATGGAATGGAAGTCGACATTGACTGACGATTTTGTAGGAGTGTTTAAGCTATCACTATTATGACCAGTTTTAGATTTAGTTGGTGAGGTATTGCTTATTTGGTGCTGAATGGCAGAGTCGATTTCGGAATTCTTTGACTTAGAAGTGCGACTATCAAGGAAATCGTATTATTGCCGAGCCAATTGGTTTAGAGATTGACTGTGCTTACCGCCTCGATCCACTTGTACCATCTAGAGGGGGATCGCCTTTAGAAACAGCATTACCATGCATGACATCCTCTCGTGTATAGATCCGTCTTGGAGCTGGTACTGGTGGTGCTCGTGAGGATGATTCACTGTGGGTCCGGCCATTTGGAGAGGATTCATTGTTAAAATTTGCCTGTTGTGGTGGGCGTCTTAAAATACCATCACTTCCCGTTTTGATTACTCCTGCGGGAGGCGGTGAGCTAAGTGGTGTATTGGATCCTCCACTATCAACTTCATCGCTAAGTGCAAATGTTTTAAATTAGTTAGAAAACTGGGTTAGCTTAAGTTATACACTTACTTCTCAGAAACGTTGCGACGCTCGCATAAATAATTCAGCTGCTCTGGAAATGTATCAATCATGTTTGCATATATTTCATCCAATAGTTCTGCCGGCACTCGGAACAACTCCTCGTAATGATCAATCATTGTCCTGCATAAAGATGTATATGTTAAATGTCCATTTAAATTAAATAAGTCGATGAAGCGAACGTACCTTATCACATTTATTACATCTCCCATATATTCCTGCTCGCTATTTTCTTCACCTGGTAATGAAGACCTTAAAATATTCGGTGCGAACACTGTAGCTAGATTGTTGCTGTCCATTTTGTTGCCAATTATTTGGACTATACCATCTGGAGCAGAAATATCATCGCAGCATGAAGCAACCTTTGCTAGGAACCTCAAAAGAACATATAAAGTATCACGATGAGCGGTAGGAAGGAGTTGTACTAAATGGGACAAAGCTTCTAATTGAAGACGTCGATTGCGAATTCCTATAAAAAACTCAAGCCCGTAAATAATTATTCAAAGAAAGTCTTACTACGTACTTTGAGTTTTGATAAAGGCTTTGTACAAATTTCGGCACAGCAGTGGTTCTGGTAGATCTCTTAAGAACTCCTTCAAAAGAGTTGCAACGTCATGTGGACAGGTTTCTGGGTCAATGGTTGTGTTTGCTCTTCGATCAAATTCTTCCCGCATCTGCATCATACAGATAGCAAAAGATATGAAATATGCTTGCGAAACATCTCATAGTACTGGACTTCATTGCAATATTTCGTTTAGAACGCATTGTTTTTTTTTTTTTTTTTTTTTCAAAATTTCACAGCGATTAACGTGGGTTTAATGGGTCATTTAAATATTAATAACAGCTTACACAATTTTTGTAACCGGGTATTTTTTTTAATGACTGTTTTAAAGTTCAGACTAATTGTAATTAACAAAACCAAGCAGTACATACCTGTCTTACACGCTTTTTAGATGTGCTGACTCGAAATATACCAACCAAATGAAGACCGTGATTTTCTAGGTGCTTGATGCATTCTCTTACAAATGTGGGCACTTGCCTTTCTATTGGATCGCTAGGATCAATCATCGGCGGTGGAGCTATCATGGAATTATTCAGTTGCAAATCATCATAATCCTGACTGGAACGGCGAACATCTGATTGGCTACGTGATATGTGCATGGCAGCGGTCTTAACTAGATTCCCATTCCCACTTTCGATGCCAATCCCAGCGGTACTGACAGCATTTCTTTCCGAATTTGGAAGGTTGTATGTACCTGATGGAAGGCTTTCGCATGATCGAACCTAGGAAAATAAAGCTAAATTTAATAGTCTCACTAGTGTTCTACGCAGCTAAAACTTACCTTACTACTAGCGCTACCACGAAAGAGAGATGTTATTGAATTTCTGGAGCCTCTATCTGATGTCGCTGTTAGATTAGTACGTCGCTTTTGATCATAGGCAACACAATTCTCTAAGGTGTTGCCGAATATACCTATATGGGCACCTAATAAGTTTCCCTGTAATAATGATTTTTTTCTGATCGGGGGTAGCAAACCTTTATCTTCCTTTCGACCGATGTCAAAAAAACTGGTGGTCATAGCTTTCTTCTTAGCCAGCGGGCGACGTTTCTGTGATTTGCTCGTATTTTCAGTATCTGTAAGGCCAGACATAAACAAACCAGTTCAGTGGTAGTGCATACAACTAACCTGAAGGAGCTGCGACACTAACACCAATATTCAGTTGGTTGATTTTTTCAATAGCTACCCGCTGAAGAATCTTGGATTCAACCTCAGTCAGATTTTGTAGATGAGCATCAGTGAGAGTCACTTCTCGACCAGTGTCCGAAGCCCATGTGCAGTTGCCCTAAATGAAAAAAATAAAAATTTCTAAAGGATGCCGTTATTCACAAAAAAAAAACAATTCACTCTCGGCGTCCATTCTGCTTTCGTGGGCGATGATGTTCGCGTTTGGCTCTTCGATCTTGTCTTCCAGATCTTTTTCGAAACGAACTGCCCGACATTGGATGATGATTTTGACTTTTGCATAGCTGTACTATCGTTTTTTGAATCTGTTAATGAAAGAAAACAAGAATCAAAGTATAAGTCTGCGAATTAATAAGTGATCTTAAATTAAAGACAAATATGAAATTACTGTAGCTATGTCCAGATGCGGTTGTTCCCGCTGAAACAATTGAGCTTGTGCTGTTTGTGTTGCTACCCGGTATTGGATGATAGCCTGTTTGGGTATCCTGACCTCCATGCATATGATGACCCGAACCATGCCACAAATTCGAAAGAAACTGCGTGCTTGAATGAAGAATACCACTTGCTGTAGGTGCAGTACCATGCCCATGTAATTGAACTGGATTTGTTGGAGATGTGGGAGCTGATGATGACGAACTGGAATGTGTTGAAAACTGAGAAGAAGCCCCAGTTTTGGGAGCAGAACTGCGTTCATGTTGCTTTAACTTTTCTTCATATTCCTGCTTCTGTTGTATTCGCTGATCAAGGTTCTTCCTCCATTCCAAGTGCGCCTCTTCAAGAATCCCTGTATTCTCGTTGCCACGAATGAAGTCCAATGAAATAACCGGCCACGCATCGAGAGTTTGAGTGGCCTTGCTCTGACCCTCGTCCATGCCTGGAGGATTTATCTCACCCTTAGCCCGAATGTTCCTCAAATTTCGGTCATAGTTTACCCGCTTAAATCGATTGGCGTTGTCATCGTGGACGCTCTTCTTGCGCGCCATCCGCAAGTAACGTTTTATCGTATCACTAACCGACTGCGATACATCCTCGTTGTCGATACTGCTCTTACGGCGGTGAGAAAGACTGGCTGTGGCACCTTTGTCGCTTTCATCATCTGTTTGCTGGCTTCCCGGCCCCGTAGCCAAAATAGCTGCCTCTTCTTTTTTCATATCTTGATAGTCCTTTGCTAGGCGTTTAATTTCATCCAACTGAATAAAGTTAGTTTGCGTACCCGTGGTGGCATATATAACCTCCACAGATGGCTTTTTAATTGATATCACAGGAATCGAAGGGCTATGAAGCTGAAGGGTGGATGACAAGGGTGCTGGCAAGTCTAATGTAGATGGAGGAACACGTTTGTTTAAGTCATGATTAGGTGATTCAGGCGGGGATAACGTGGAAATGATCGTTGACTTAGGTCCACTGTTAGGCAGAGAAGGTAGTTTTCCCGAGAAAGAGCCCTTTATGCTACCATCACGCCTAAAGTGCCACAAACTAGATAGCGACGACGCGTGTGCAAGACTCCTTTGCTGACCAGCGCTACTAGTGGAATGTTTGCCTAAGATACGATGCAATTGCTGCTTTTTAAGTTCATTATATATCTGCTTAAGCAAAGCTTTATCCTCCAGGATTTTCGGCGTAATTTGCTCTAGTGGTATAACAGTGCGGCAAGAGGCGCTACGGCTTAGCGTTCGCAGCCGTTCGAGCAGCTGATCGATTTCCGAGAGAGCATTAATACCTTTTGGAGATTGGGCGAGAGGCGGCAGAAAGCCAGGGCCACGCGATGACATTGCCATCGATTGTGAGCTTGAACGGCCTGTGCTACCGGGTCGTTGGGCTGAGGGTGACGAAGTTTGATCTGGTCGAACCGTTTTCGAGCCCAGTAACGTTGTAGTCTTTCGCGATTCGTCCAGCTTAAGAAAGCTTTGCAGTAAGTCAATTATTTGATCAGCGTTTCGTGTTTCCTCCGTTTCATCGTCGACATTTATGCTCTTGTGACTATGCGATAAAAGAAGTTTAAGTCGGCGTTTTGAGTTCCTTGTCGCACCCATTGCACCAGGATAAGAGGCTTTCCGGCGCCATAGAATAAATCTGGGTTCGTTTGCACATATATTGTGAAAATGCCTTTCACATTTTTGAATATCTTCGGGACGGTTTTGAACGCCGTCAGGGATAAGTTTGCGACCAGCATCAGCCATGTATTTCCAGGTTTTTCGTGTTAGTAGCCATCGTTCGCGTTTCCTTTCCTTTTTGTCCTTCAACGAAGGAGTTCTTCGATTATGTGAAATAGAAGTCGATGGATGTTGTGTTGGAACTGGCCTGGAGGTCAATTCGTATAGAACATCTTCAGAGAACAGGGGCCCTGTCCTTTTTTTAACAATTGCTCTTCGTGGTGGTTTGCGTCCTTCCATTTTGATGTTGACTATTTTCTTGTGTTATCGGTGAAATTATGAGAACTTTTCGTAAGCTCTAGGGAACTGTAAGCCTACATAAGCATTCCTCTATAGTTAGCAAAATTTTTAAAATACAGAAACACATTTTCTCCTTAATTTACATACACATTATAATAAAATAATTGTGATTGATTTACATTCAAACTTTTTGTTGTATGGATCCTAAGAACTATACTAACTTAACACTGTTAGAATCTATACTATACAAAGAAAACTCCACAAAACAAAAATGTTTTATTAATCTATTGATTCGCGTTTTGTTGGTTTCGTCATGTAAAGGGCATGCGCCCAACTTGGAGTCCAAGGCAATGTAGTCCTTGTCATTAGGCAGGCGTTCTTAAGGTAAACTCTTTGGTAGACTGTAGAATGTTGGATGTCGTCCGAGGACAGGTAACTTAAAAAAATATTCTTTGAAATACGACAAATGAGTGCTTGACATTATATTTAAGATCTATCTTTATAAAGTCCGTTCGGGCAAGCATCTTACACCCGTGATCCATATAAAAGGAACTTTTTAAAGGTAATGAATAAACGAGTACAAAATTTAAAATATGTTATAGATCCGCATAAAAGGGTTGATATGATGTGAGATCCGATTTCACCCAGACTTTTTTTGTGAAAGAATTTTTTAGCTTTTAAGCTTAATTGCGCCTAAAATGTTGTTTCGTATAAATACAATTTAAAAATGCAAGCATTACAACTAATAGTAATGAAAACAAAGAAAATTGAATATACCAGGTATAAATAGGGCATACGTGCTAATGGCGAACGTTTAATACATGAAATAGAAGCATTTATAAAACCTCAGTCACAACCCGTTATTTATTTACTTATTTACCAATTTTTTTCTGGAAAATACTACGGGTCACATGTCTAATTAAAGAACATTTATAATAATTTTTATTATTGAGTACGCGCTTTCTACTTTTCACAATAGAATCTCATAATAAAAAAAAACAAACAGATTTTAGGATTCAAACACATACACCCTGACGTCGAAAATAGACCCCACAAAACTATTTTTGAAAATACGGACAAAATATATTTAATTTTTTTAGAGCACAAAAATATTTTTCAAAAGAAAAAATAAGGTACCATGCCATGGTGGCGAGGAAAAAATATTGATTTCGGTTCTTGAGAGAGCGAATTTTGTGTATTTTAATGGGCGATGTATGTGTCTGTTTGCTCAAAATGTGGTCTTTCTTCTTGGCGGTGTTGTAAACAGGTGGTAAAATTAAACACCTGAAAATATACATTGTACACATTCTTAAGATTTTTTAAGACGATATATACTATTTCTATATCTTAAAACGAAAAAGAAATGAATAATAATAATGTAATAATAATGATGTTGAACCCATTCTTAGTCAAAGACATAAGCATAAACAAATCAAAAACGCCAATGCGTCATATTTTTTACCAAAAAAAAATTAGAAATGCATTTAAAAGACATACTAAGTATTTTCAAGCGTGCAGCCACTCTTGAGTAAATGCATAATTTAGCTTTTTGTCAAAGGACGACTGTTAGAAATCAGCGTGGGCACATGATTTTTCCAAAACTATTGAAACTAACAACAATTTTTTAAGCTAGCTGTTTTGTTATTTAATAAATGTAAATAAATCAATCGACTTAACTAATTATTGTCCCAGTTTGTTTTTAATTGCAGTCAGGTAATGGTACAGTCATATAATCTATAGGTATAACCACTTGCTCAATATAAATAGGTTAGCAGAAAAAGAATATTTCATTTCGTCTGTATCGATCTAAGTTCACTCATAAAACCTAATCAAAACAAAAAGTTATTAAACATAAGCCTTCGGTTGCTTTTTTTCATGGAGTGTGAATATATTGTTTTTTACTTACACAGCTAAATTTAAGAAAAAAAAACTAACGTACGGAAATTTATTACAACTAAATCCTGCACAAGCCAATTTCCAATCAATATTTCCAAAAACTCACTGTGAAGACATACATATTTTAGGAAATATGTTTTAAATATATTATATTACTATATGTTTCAAAACTAAAAAAATATTTGCATATTCAAAATTTTAAAAAAAAATTCACTACGATTATAAAAATATAGAGGTATTTCTCTTGCACGTATGTTAAGACAACGAATACATTTATTATTATATATCTTTATATTTTTGTATTATTTTTTTATTGATACTTTTTATCACTTGAAGCACACATTTTTATTAAGAATTATATATCTATATATATTCATGTACAAATATATATATATATATATATATTGCTTTGCGTGGTGGTTACAAATGGGTATAGACGGAGTGCTAAAATTCGCGACGATTAATCATTAAACATGTCACTCTGGATTGCCTAATCTATCGCGAACCAAACAAAACTCCAACCACGGAACTCTCGTAGTATCCCATTTTTTCTTGCGTGCCCCCCATTAGACTTATTGGATTGCACTGCTCAACGGCGGCCGAAAAATATTCTTAGCCGTAAAAAGAAACGAGAAAAGAACAACGCGAACCAACCAATAACAACAATAAAAAAACAACAACAACAACTAGAACAACAATCAGATACGAGAAAATACATATTTTCAAAAATGTTCTTTTTCTTGGGATATTTTCTGTTGGATTATTCGAAATGAAAAAAAAAATAACAAAATATCTCTCTATCCCATCTGTCGGGACATGTTTCGACTCTGCTTTACTTTTTAAAAAACATATATCTATATATTAAAAAAGATTTATATATTTTTCTCTAGCCTTTTTTTCTTCTTTCAAAACATTAAAAACAAAATGTATAATACAACCAAAATCAAGTTCTCTTAGTGCAATAGGCACTAAAATTTCCTTGATATACCTAAATTTACGAGATCATTTTGTGAGCAAGAGAAAAGTGTGAATATAAGATAATCAAATATCTAGACATATTATGTAGGAATGTTTTTGTTTAATATATTAAGTAAAATTATTTGAGCGTAATGCGGTTATAAAATATCTCTCGCTCCACAAGAATAATTTTTATTATTTTGCAAATTATTAGGAAATTCGTAAGACATTCCGCAAATCATTTTGGGATTTCAAGAGGAAAACTTATGTTTCCCTTCTATTTAAACAAATTTTACCTCTTACTTTCTACCTTATTGCATATAAACTGTTTTCAATTTTAATACATTACTGATGAACTTTGAGTAGCGGAGAAAAAAAAACCCAGCGTAATTTTAATTCTTTGTTGTGAATTTGAATCTGTTGCCTAAGTCATACAGCAGTTATCACTGAACGACTCTCCCGTTGGTAGAGTAAAAACTCCTTGTAAATAATCAATAAATAAAAGGTCTTAATGGATGACCTGGGTTTTTTAAAAAAGCGGATTGGAATGGACTGGGAATGTGACAAGAATGGTGGATAACCGGAAGACAACATCCACTAGGCAGACCGCAGCGGCCGGCAATGAAACGACAACGTTATAGACTAAAAGATGAATGAATAAATAAATAATTTGTTGGCATAACAGGTCCGGAAGGGATTCTAGGCCTAGATTCTCCCAACCAGTTAAGTGCAAGATTTTCATTTTTGGGAAGAATGAAAGGGATCTACAATTAAATGCCGGGTTTAAACGGCTAATTGAGAGCTCACGACAGAGTTATACTTTCGTAGATTTGTCAGACGTTCGCGAGAGAGGTAGCACATTGGAAAAAACTCTAAGATGTTATTGCTATTTTTCCGGAGATGGAACCTGGTAACCTAATAACGGAGATGGAACCAAACAACGTTAAAATGCATCATTATAAACTCGCTCAGGACTCGCAACAGTTAAACAGTTAAATTGAATAGAAGGGGCCTTCAATTTTAGGCTAAATTGAGAACCTTGATCAGGCAGTAAGACGTTCACAGGATGTGCAGCCACAGAAAACATTTAAATTGCCTTTTATTTGGTATTACATTTCGTGCACCTAACGATTAGTTATGGAATACAATTTCAATCAAACTAGGGTGCCCGTGGATGACTCTCGCTTAGTAAATTTCACACCTTATTTGTTAAAATAGGTTGAGTGTGAAAACTGCAAAAGTGATCTGTGCTACAGAAATAATACAAAGAAGATAATTGTGTTTTCCGCCTCGACAGCAGTAATTTTCGATAAATTAGGGTTTAATCGATATTTTACTGAATTTGTTGCATTGGCTGTCGGAATAGTATCGATATTTAACGGTACCACAAAAAAAGATATTAACAGTTCCACGGGGGTGAAGCAATGTCATAAATTTTCTGCGCAAATGCTTATAAAACCAAAAGTCATTTAACTCGTATTCAATGCTTTCCGTAAGGCTGTTCCATCTTCATTTTAAAGAAAAATTGGACAATAATCATATCAAATAGTCACACGCACTGAGCATACATTTGCTTAGTGCATATCATGGAAACTTATCAATGATTAATATGGCAGTCTACGAACGAACTTGCGTATAGCAGGCGAGAAAATAATTTCCCACAGAAATTTATTTCCGAAATTCGCCCTGCTGTAGAAACGCGCTATCCGATTTTAAATTAAATTTGTAATATTTCGGAGAGCTGTTTATAGCTAAAACGGTATTTCGAAATTTTAACATACATTTAGTTTGAAAAAATCTGTCCAACTGTTTAGCCTAGCCTAGCCTACAGTCACTTCAAGCACGCAGTAAGGGGAACTGCTAAAACCAATTCATATGTTATGTCATTTAGGAAAATTTAAAACTTTAGCAACACATTTATCAACACAAGGTTCGCAAGAACGTTTTAGGGTACTTTATAGCTTAACTTATAAGTAGTATTAATAGTTTTTTCTCACCAATTTTGGTACGATGTAAAATCTCCATGTATGCTTGTTTTCTCTGCAGAATGTTTCCTTGATTATGTTGATTCTCATCTATGACAGCTGGTTTTTTTATTTATAATTTATTCACATAACGAGTATTAAAAAAGTTTTCTTTACACTACTTTTTGAAGACGATCGTGAACAAAAAACTCAGGTACTGTCTTAATCACAGTCCTTGTTTATTCTTTTTTTGTTTTTGTTTATGGTTTTGTTAATTTTACATTACATGCTTGGCTTTAATTTTGGAATTGCTTGCGCACTTGTTTCCAATTTTATATTCTAATAGGACTGTGCGCTATGCAGTAAATGTTAAATAAAACGTTAAAGAAAACTAAACGGAATGACAAAAAAACTCACAATCTAAAATAAACGCTTGGACTAAATGTGACTAAGAAGGTTTTACTTATGTAGAAACTATTTCAATCACATGAAAACTGAAATGATTTATTTTTCTGAACTTTCTTGATTTGCTTTGGGCCGTGTTTCCATTGTTTTTCTTTAATTTCTTGGTATTTACAAAATTTCATTTAAAGAACTTAAATGTAAGTACACATATATTTTAGGGAAGTCACCAACCTAATTTCATTGACTCATTTCATTTGGCATGTTTCTTTATAACTTCTTCATAAACAATTCTAAATATGTAGTATCAAATAAATGGGCCAAGGCCAAGAATAGAATCAACATATTGCACATTGTGTTTGAAACATTTTATCACTTTGCGAACATAATTTATATGCGTATATATTTACTTTAAATGTTTACTCTCAAAACAAAGTTTTTTACTATGTATACTTATGTGATTTAAACTTGTGATCAGCAAATGCTTGCCGAATAGAGCTAAACAAAATAATGTCTGTATAGACGATAATCAAAAAAATTATTGTCTGTTTGGTTGGTATAGAATATAATAAAATTGAATGAGTTATAAAATGTATATAAAATTAGACAATGTCAAATTCTTGAAAGAGCATCATCTGTAACTTTCTCCAGCGAAAAATTGTGAGGTGAAGTATTTCTAGAGAAATGATTTACTGTTCTCTGACAGCTTGTCCCTTTAAGGGTTTATCAACTTAATAGGTTGTATGGATACTTCCAAAAAGTTTTCTTTCAAAGTGGAAATTTTACTACTGAGCGAATCATCTAAATAAATAAATAAATATTTTGGCGCGACAGGTCTATGGGACCCAAGGCCTAGCTTCTCACAACCATTCGTTTTGTGTGGGTTTTAAATTTTTGGGACGAATGGAGTGGATCTACAACTTTACGCCGAGTCCAAACGGCTGATTGAGAAGCTCATTGATGACAGTTTTACTCTCGGATGTTTGTCAGACGTTCGCGAGAGGTGGCGCAGTGGACAAAAACCTTAAGATGTAATTTGACCCTTTCGGGATTCGAACCTGGGATCCCTCGCTTAGTAGCCCAACACACTACCACTAAGCCGCTGCGCCGAATCATCCATCCTTTCTTATTTTGTTGTAGATATATTGCGCGCGATCTGTGGATTGTAAAATAAGAATAACTAAACTATCCGATGCCAGGGCGGTGCTTTAAAATTGGCCCTTAAGTTGAAGTCTTTCCTAAATTTTTGTGATTTTAAGCGCAAGATAGTTTTAAGATAAAAAAATAGTCATATTCTTGAGCTGTCAAAAGCATAATTTTAGGTTTGCAAATGTATAAGAAACTGTTGTTTAAATTATTAGCAGTTAGTCAAATCTAACATCCCCGATTGTTAGACATGGTTATTCAATAATTGTAATAGAAATTCTGAACGCTATTCTTAATTATAAGGTTGTTTTTGCATTAATGAAAATTATAAAGAAATGATTTAAGAATACTTATTTATCAATCTTTTTCCTAAAAACGATTAAAAAAAAGTGGTCGTAGTGCTTTTGCTTTTTCATGTTTAGATAATAAAAGAAAACAATTTAGTTATTCGTGAACGATTTATAATTTCTGAAATAAAACATGCGACGTAAGAACTAATGCACATCATAGCATCTATAAAGCATGTTTATTGTTGAAAACAGTCTTCATAAGTAGTTAAAAGTAATAGTCTAAAACGCGTTTTCTCTTAAAAAGCATTGAAATAAAATCACTACGAGTATTTAATTATAGCCGAATTGCGGGCATTTTTAATCATAATTTAACACTAGCTTTCAATTATTACAGATACATGAAGCTGGCACCGGAAAATGTATTTCAACGCGATTTTCATGCACTGAATTCATTGTACTGAAAATTAAAAATATCTGTAACCTACAAGAAAATTTACTTGATGTAAAAAGAAAAGAAACTGGAAAAAGCTTTCTGCTTGCTAAGACAACTTTAATTTCCTCAATGTTTTTTTTTTATACTTTGATAATTCTTGAATCACCTGTGCATTCTTTGACCATTTTTTTTCCTCTTTAAATACATTGTATTTTATCTTCAAAAATTCTATGTACACTTTTAAAAAATTTGTATTTTTTATATGTAGTTTCATTAACTGAATTTGCTCACCAATTTATGTGTTCATTTAAATAAAACCAAAATTTTAAAATACGCATTTTTCTTAGTTTATAGGTTGAGTGGCATTGAGTAGGTATTTTGTATTTATATTTGACATTTTTAAAGAGGCATTGCATTCACTAGACTAGCAAATTGAAATGCGTTCTTAGTTAGTAAATCATTATATAAAACAAAATTTCAGTACTTATAGTTTCTGCTAATTAAAAAAATTTAATTGGATATTTCTGCTTGTTTTTTTTTTGTTTTTGGTTTTTTTTTTTTTTTTTTAAAACACACAACCGCTTCGTCTGTCACTTTGTCGGATCATCGCGTCACTTTGTCGAGCAATGGAATATTTCGTTTTATTGATGTTGTCATTGACACCTCGAAGACACACAGTTGCCGACATTTGCAATAAACATTAACGAGCTCAACCGGCTTAGGGAACTTTCGATTGCGACCAAAACTTAGACAAGGTGAGATCTTACTGGATTGGTACGCGTGTTATGCCTTTTTGCATGCATTACGTCTGTTTGGTATTTAATCACAACAAATGCTTCTTGTGCTTTTTCTACTGGGTGCCATGGCAATTTAGACGTCGGCAGTTCTTTCTTGTTTGGAGATTTGGTTAAACGTTATCTTTTTCCGTCTTCTTTATTATTTTTTTTATTAGACTTTCGATCGTTCTTTGGTTTTTATCGTTTATGTGGAAGGATACTACTTTTTAACAAATAAGTATACAAAATTGTATATTGAGCATTTTATGTGTTTCAAAACACATAGTTCTAGTCTTTTATACCAATGCTGTTTATTATTTTTGATTATATTTTGTTTGTGCTATGTTGAGTTATATGTACTGTCAGGGATAAATTCCTAGTGTGAATCTTGGGAATGTTAAGTAGGAAGTAGTTGTGGAAATTACGTGGATTAAGGCTGTAAGCGTAGATACCCTCACATCCTTACCACTACTTAAATCCACCCACCCATCCTCAAGGAAAGAGAAATTAGTAATGTTTGCCGACCAGAAATGAACAAATCCTGCGGGTATCTAATGTACTTCAGTTTTTAACACTTTTCGGGCCCAATTATCATTCCCGAATAAGTTTATACATGCCTGTATTGTCAAAATCATTAGGTAAATTGGGTAGAATGAAAAGCTTGTATGGAAAGCGAATAAATTTATTATTGATTGCGTAGTTTGTAATGTATAAACAGCTTATGTTTTCAGGAGGTCGTGAAGCATTTATATGTATTTTATCCCACAACAGCGAGAAAAATATGAGGTTCTTTTATACTACTCCGGTTCGCAAATTTTAATCGGAATTTTTTTAAGCACCCAGCTGATACTCCTTTTTATTGTTTTCTACTCATACCTATTTCAAAGGGATTACAATTA
Source organism: Cheilosia pagana (assembly GCA_936431705.1). Lineage (NCBI taxonomy): Eukaryota > Metazoa > Arthropoda > Insecta > Diptera > Syrphidae > Cheilosia > Cheilosia pagana. Next base: position 5,929,706 of record OW386171.1, read on the forward strand.
TCGCACTCAGTTTGTATGATACAGTAGAGTCGTCCAATTAGCAAGAGCCAGTTGCGATACGAAGAGTTCGGTTTTGTTAAATGATGGACAATGTAAAAAACAAGGTAAATAATACACAATTGCAACATCTATAACACTAATTTATTGAAGAAGGTTGTTTTTAGTTTTTTACTTTTACATTTTAAAATAAATATTCTTACAATATTCTATACTTTAGAAGTAAATTTTTCACTATCGGAAAGTAGACAGTTTTCATCAAAATATTAAAAACTAATGTACAAATTCCAACATTAAAACTAAGTATTAAACGTTTCGACAAAAATGTTAACCACAAAAATATGCTTATTTTTGTCCAACTGTGGGTTATGTACTATGAAATACATTATAAAAAAAAATAAAAAATTCTATAACTCTAAGGGAAAATTAAACAAGATAGTTTATTTCTTTTGGTTTTTATACACTAAATAGTTAAGCATACTTAAAGGGCCTATGTCTGTATAGAATGAGTAGCTACATAATTTTAATACCTTTTCTTATTCATATGCAGTGATATATGCACACACATGTCACATGTGTATCAGTTTGTTATTGGTTTATACATTTACCCCCATATTAATAAACAAATGTGCACCAGTTAGTTTACTAGCAGACGTCAGTGGACATACAAAAAACTGGCATAACTGCTGTGTAACAAGTAGATAACTTAAGCGCAGCCTTTATTAATACGGGGGTTATAATTTTATTTCAGCAGAGTATACACAACACATATAGATTAAATAATGTTTTTTTAGATCTTGTTCACATCAGCGTAAATAATATCTGTTTAAGTCTCCTCCATGCCGCCGTTACTATTTTGACTACCCCCACATCCTCCATTAGAACCACCAGCTCCGCCACCACCGCCACGACGATTATTTTGCTTGAAATTTCTTCTGTTTTGATTCATTCGGTTCCCGCCATTGTTGCCACCGCCCGATCCCCCTTGTCTGTTAAAATTATTTCTGTTTCCGCGATTCATTTGTTGGCCGTTAAAGCTAGCGAAATTATTTGCAAATGGATTATTTTGTCCACAGTAATTTGGTTCCATGATACTACCGCTATCACCAGAGTTTCCGACAAACGGGTTAAAGCCTCCTGTGCCGCTTCCTGCCCCTGGCGCCATTCCCAATAAGGCGAATCGTGAACCACGATCAAAAGGGGTCCCAATCAAGCTTCCTGGACCGCCAAACATTCCTTGCTGTGGTCCAGGACCTCCAGGTCCAATTGGCCCATTTCCGCTTAGACCCATCATATTCATATTTGGTGGTGGTCCGCGTAAAAATTCCATTTGCTGCTGTATAGCCATCCTCTGTTGAATATTTATGTTTGAATCGTTTATCATCATTACTGAATTAGCGCCACCTCCATAGTTTATGCCAGGATCCATTCCACTAATCATATCGTTTTCATTTTCTAGATGTGCTACTTCACCGTTGTCATCAATGTAAATTCCTAAGTTAGTCAGTATCTGTTGCAAACTTTGGTTACTTACAATAAACTGGATATCAAAAACCTTATTTGGTGAAGGATCTTGGTGAAATCTCTTTAACTCAGTAGAAACCAAAGCCAGCTGCTGATTAACCATAATTTTGTATTTAGAATTTAAGTTCTTGTACCATTCCGACTTTTGGAGTAACATTCGGATTTCGACGTTTTGCTGTGGATTACCTGGTGGTACGACTGGGTTTTGTGTTGTACCTGAGCTGGTAATTGTTGATGCAGCAGCTGCTGCGGCTGCTCTCCGAGGATCGACTCGCGGGCCACGTACTACTGATGTGGATGGTTTCTCTTTCTCACGAGTTGGAGATGATGATGACTCTACACTGGAGGGCGATGCTATAGTTGGTCGTGCAGGACGTACAAGAGCGGCGAGAGCTTTTGAATTCGAGAGTTCAGGCAAACCAAATATACGCCGAAGCCGTGGATCTGTTGAATCATCACATTGAAAGCTCTGTCGCAAGTCACTGTATTTTGGCTCTGGAACTTCAATTTCTGAGATCTGTAATACAATTAGTGCAAGAAGTTTTTTTCTGTTTAAATAAATACACGTATACACTTAAAAATACTGAGTGATGTGTTGACATTGAAAGCGGAATAGAGCAAAATAATATAATATAAATATATAATACAGAAGGGCATTTGGTGAAAATGAATCGTAATAGGTCGTTGTTTAACTTACTTTATATGGTATCGGCAGAAGTGTTGACATTGAAGCATCAATCTCCTTTGCAATCTGGATATTTTGCACTGGTTGAAATGGAAGTCTTAAATCTATATCACCTTTAAAATTTAATAATTAAAAGTGTATAATACACTATTGAGACTCCAATACTTACTGTTTGAACTATCGAGAAATCTCGCTAGTCGCATGTCTTTATCAGCCTTTGTATTTCTCCTGCTATATTCTAAATCTTCCTGTATACACTTTGGAGTCCAGTCGTACATAGATTGCCGCTCATATAACGGTACGAAGTTTTCCATTTGCTGTGCCAACGTTGGTGATTGAGATCTTGATCTATTACTGTCTTCATCACTATCATCGGCTTGGTACGAATACGATGGGCCCATCATTTGCTCATTTCCTCTAGAAGAGAGCCTGGGGTCGCGGTATTCATCCTTTTTCTCTGGAAGCCTTGCTTCACTTTGGTCCTCCCTGCTATCTGGATGTCGAGAGTCACGATATTCCTCCCTAGAATCGATATCATGTCTACTATTACTGGCACTAGCGTTATAAAAATTATCATCATTATAGGTTGAATCTGATTTTTTTTTGCCAGACAGAGTATCATTATTTTTCAATAATGCTGAGACATTGACTGTGTACAGATTCGCTGGATCTTTTAAAAGGTTTTGTAGTTTGGCTGAGAGTTGTATTGTTGGAGGAAGTTGGCCATCATTCGAATTTCCTCCACTGTAGGCATGCGCAGCTGAACCTTTAGAATCGTTTTCGAGTTCCTCCTTAGCCTTCACAAATCAAAACAAGGTTATAAAATGTTTTAACTGATATTAACAAATTTACCTCTGAGTCCTCTATTGGAGAATCATCTTCCATACCATCCAAGTCTTGATCATCTATTACAAGCTGTTCTTCATCCTTCTCATCATCCACTATACAATAAAATAGAAACTATTAGATTTAACTGCTATAACATTCTCATTTTCATCTCACATAAATCATTTTTATCGTATCCCAAATTAGAGTCCCTTAGATATTGGGAATAATCGATACCACTCACAATTGATGATCCAGATTCCTGGATGCTGCCACCAGGTGTCATTCCTACTGTTCCCAATGAAATTGATGGTGAATCTTGTGAGGTTTGCGCTAAATCATGTTTTGATTTCTCCGAAGTAACGGTTGACGTGGTAATTGTTGTTGTTGTTAATGGTAAACAACTGGGAAGAAAACGCATATCAACATCTTGACTTGATGGTCTACGAGATTTTGTATGTCAAAATTCACACCCATGAAAAAATTGGAGAAAAAAGAAAAGGCAAATAAACAAAGAGAAATAAAGTAAAATATAATGAAAAAAAATCGAACTGACAGGTGCGACGCTATGTATATAAAATGGGAAAAATACTCACATTGACCCCGACACGGCAACCGCAGTTGTCGAATTTGGTAGATTTGTGCTTAAAACCTCACTACGTACCCCAACAATACCTAGCCTGGCCATATTTTGTGCATTTAACTGAATTTCACTAATCTCAGTTATAGTCAGTCCAATGTTGTTAAGTTGGCTTAAAGTTAGTTGGTTTATTTGCTCCAAATTTACAACACCAAATTTGGACAGTTTATCTATACGATCATTAGAGAGAATTCCTGTCAAGTTCTTTAAATCCAGGTAGCTAGGTGCACTCGACGATGGCGGCTCTAAATTGTTTTGCTTGGGTGTCACTAAATTTGTTGCATTAGAATCACACCAGCGTGACTTTCGCTGCTTTTCAGACTTATTAGTAGGCTGGACTCCTGCACCTGCCACTGTTCCTGCTGTGGTTGTTGAAGCAGTAATAGTATCAGTGGTTGTAGGGGGTATATTTATGACCATATCAAGCAGGGATGGAATGATTTCGGTTTGCTGCTGCTGTTGAAGCTGTTGTGGATGGTGATGATGGTGCTGTTGTGGATTCTGCTGCAGTTGATTTTGCTCTTGCTGCTGTTGTTGGTTTTGATGCTGTGATAGTAGATCACCATTTCTGATGCCATGAGCTTGTGATAAGGTGATAGATTGGGTTGTCATAGTCGGTGGTGCCAATGTATTTTCTACACCGTGCTCATCGCAAATTTGTGCATGAGTTGCATTCATTAAGTTTAATGCATTCTCGCGACTTATTCGTCGAAAAGTTCCGAGAATTTCTTTCGGAGCGGTTTCTAAGTGTTTCAGTAGTACACTTCGCAATTGATCAGTTAGTGGTTTTCCGTGTGAAAATTTACATGCCGATCGGTAGACACACTCCATACCAAGGTAGTAATACTTGCACGGAAAATCGGAATGCATATACGAACATTTATCTTTTTTGGCACAACATTCCATTAGGTAGAACTTGCAGAGTTCCAATTTGCGCGGCTGTTGTGGGTGACGATCCTGGTATTTATCTTCCTACAAAAATTAAGTTTTAGAAATATTTAAAAATTTTAGAAATGCAACGTACTCCACCCGAGTCGTCATAGTTCCTCCGACTCCTTTTCTCCGATCGCCGCTCATCATCTCGACGGCTACTGTTGCGTTCCTTGCGTTTAGATCTCGAACCATTGCTTCCATCCTTTTTTCGTGATGATGAGTATCGTGAGTAATTATGTCCAGAATCATAGCTCTCATATGAGGAGTATGAGTCATCAGAGTCGTATATTTCTTTCTTTAGTACAATGCTGGGGTCAAGTGACGGTGGTGGCAATAGACCAGTAGGGGGAGGACTCCCACCTCGTACGCAAAGCATTTCGTCATCATCAAGATCTTCATCGATAGGTGCGGGCAGACGAGTTGTATCCGGCGACGAAGTCCGATGTTTCTGTAAAAAAATAAAATTAAATACACATGAAATACATAGTTAAATTGATGAGAGATATACGACTTACCTTCTTATCTTTTTCTCTTTCTCTCTCATCACGGAGCTTTCTTCGCTTCCTCCGGCGACTACTTTTTGATAACATTGTATCTTTTTCGCTTTGCTTATCCATGTCATCTCGTGATTCTAATATTTTTGGCATGGGAGGCATAATGCCATCCTTTTTAAGAGCAGCTGCTATAGCACTTTCAATTGAACCCGCAAAGTCGTCTAAGCAAAAAAAAAAAACAACAAATAAATTAAATTTTTTTCCTTGCCGCACTTTAAAACTTTGATGTTACTTACCTTCAACAATTTGATGCTTTTTGGACTTAAGTTTATTTACAGGCTCAGCCATCAAATCTATTACTGGGACAATATTTAGAGATGGTAAGTGCTGCAACGGTTTATTTGCCACGATTGCTGGTACTCCTATCAATACAGTCTGAGCAGCGCCTTTGGAAGTCTTTGGAAGGGGTGCAATTGGCTCATCGTTATCGTCATCACTGTCGATTTCACCATCTTCTAAGTCATCATTGACTTCCTGGCTTAAAACCTTTTGGACAACTATGCCTTCAGAGTTTACTTGCCTTCCCGTAGAGAAGCTAATAATATCCTTAGCCTCGTCTGAGGGCGATAAAACTAGATTGTCAGACATGATTTTAAAACTTTCCTTACAAAGTTATTAAATAATTCTTTTTCCACTTATTACGATATAGGCTAGTTACTACACAGTATTTAAAATTTAATTCCAAGTCTAGTTTATTCGATTTCTGAAATTAGGGAAAAAAATAACAAAAAGCTATAAATTACCAAAGATTAATACATACATTAAATAATTTCTTCTACTACACTTAATTTCAGTCTATGATTTAATAGAAAAGGGAACAGTTTGTAAGAGGTTCATTAAAAATGATAGCATGGCAGAGATAAAAGGTTAAATAAACGCAACTAGTCAAATTATCAAATCTCTAAATTAACTTTAATTACAGGCATACAAGTTAAGTGCAATTGTATATAATGTGGTACCCCATTGAGCTTCTTCTTGGGCGTGTTCAATCTAACATGAGATTGGAAATATCTAGCTCCTGACGGACTTTTTCCATTTACTGGTTTAAATTTTAGATTAATTAAAATAAAAAATGTTAGTTTAGGCCGTGTAAGCGCCACCAAAAGTAAAAAGTAAGTAAAAGAAATGCGCTTCGCAATTAGAATTAGAGATTTAAAAAAAAAATGGGCGATGTGTTTCCTAGTAGTTAAGCAATTTGACAAAAACGGAAACAGACTTCACTAGCTGTCAAACTCAAACGCAGTTGGATTAGTAAAATACGGGCAACTCTGAAAGTAAATCAAGATTCAGAAAAATACTCTCGAATTCAATAAATATCCGTCCTTTTAAAAAAAAAAAAACCAACATAAAAATCCACTTTTCTGTCCGATCGAATACCACATATGATAAACGAGCGCTGTTATCTCTGCATCAGAGTCAAGCCAGTGCTATACCGATAGCACGTAACCACCTTGCCAGTATTTGTAATTCAAACTGTCATATGCTTATTTGCTTTAACAATAAGACATAATCCTTGCATTAAGCTAGTCGGCAATTTATCTTTTTGCTGTGAGCTGGCGGTCTATTTAATAGTAGTTTGTAGTTGGGGACGTTCGGATTTCTAGTTTACATTAAGTCAGTCAGTCAGTTTTTATTGGCCCAAATTTATTTAACAAAATCCTGCCTGCATTATCAGCTGACATTTCAAAGTGTCAAAATTGAAAATGAACCGCGCTAATATAGCACTAAAACAAGTTGACTAGTAATCGCGTCAGACAAATCTAGTTGACGTTTCACATAATCTAGTAGGTATCCGAACGACCCTAATTGTACTTAACACAAAAAAAGGACATTAGAAGTGCGGATTTTTAAAACAAAAACTGTTATTCGTAAAAAACAGAATATTGGGTCTTAATGTCATAACTCTCTTAGTGCGAGAACAAATACACAAATTACATGTCTTTTCCTCGCTGCAATGGATTTGATGCAAAACAAACACCAAAGAACAGTTAAGAATTAATGAATTGAAAACAATCTATGAGCTACATCAAACAAATTTAATACAAATTAAATATGTAGGTACCTGTATTTATGGAGGAAAATATTACGCTTTAATTTATTTTTCTAGCGAAAAAAAGAGTAAGCTTGTTAGAGGCCTATCTAAGTAATTTTAATATACAATATATGAACGATGCTTTTAGGTTAAAATCTTGCAGTAGTTTGTTGCACAGGGATTACATACTTTAAACATGGCTATACCAATGTAAATGTTATTTAAATCTGCTAAGTACCTATAAATGAAAGTAGGTATGTACCTTTACGCTATACCTAATCCCTTCCCGAATAGCAGTTTAATAGGTATTCCCATATTTAGGTAACCAAATGGAGAACGCCCCGTCATTATTTTGATTAGTTTGTTCTGCTAGAAAAAAGATTCGAACACTTCAAAGACTTATTTGCATTTGTAAATTGCAAACGCAATTGACTAATTGCCATATATATATTTTTTTTTCAGAATCTAGCTTATCACTAGTTTATAAGATATTACAAGATAAATAAATGAAATGATATAAATTAAAAAATTATTAGCATTTCACAATTCTCGCAACTCTTGCAAAATAAAGCGCCCTTTCAGGCGCTGCTAGTTGCCGGGACGGCAATGAAACATAGTCGACTCTCGTTGCTTTTATTCTTTCGCCATAAAAAAGACAATTTCGCAACTACAGAAAAACGAGTCCAATATATATGTATAGTAGAATGAGAATATAGATTTTTATAGAAATGTATATGCTACGCACATATCTTATTCATGAGTCAGACGTGTGTTTCATATTCCTGAAGAACGTGAATGCATGAAAACGGCATAATGACTAACAAATTCACAACCACTTTCACATACAAATCTATCACTTGCAATAAAATTGTTTCACTTTGCTGGCACAGAAATGAATATAAAAAAAAATAAATAAATCATTAAAACCGAGATGGAAGAAAACATAACTTCCATTTAGCACTTCACATCAACTTTAAAAAGACGGGCTTTCCATATAAAGCTGAAAAATAAAAAAAAAAACCTCGAAAAGGAAAGAAAATGTTGCGTAGGAATAATATTCTTAAGGCTAATACATTTAGTTATTGAGCAAACCTTTTTTTTTCTAGATGACACTTTCTATTTTCAAAACATAAATTGTCTCCCATTTTGATGATTTCATAATTCCATCGAGCTGCAACATATTCACGGCATATACAATTTTTTTCATTTCCCGAAACTATCAAACGCATTACTTTGTGTTTACTCATTTCATTTTCAATCGCATTAGATGTTTTTTTATTCGTCTATTGATTTTGTCTTTTTCAAAAAAAAAAAAGAAGCATTAAGTTAGCAATTAACCATAATGAGCGCTGGCGAAGAAGTAGCGTTGTTCCTAAATTGGGAGTGGCAAGCTAGAAGCGTTGTGTAGATGTATATTACTTTTCATTAAATCACGGTGATCGCTGTTTCGATGAAATTGCGTATGTCTACTTGCTCTTTCGCACCGCAGTCTATGACTACTGTAAGATTTAGTTGTACGCTTGTACTACGTCGCATTTTGCTGTTACATACAAGCGGAGAAATCAAATAAATTGAGAGTGGGTGCATTTGTGTGGATGAAGTGTAGACTTTCGAAAAACCCACTCCCGCCCGCATCCAACTGCCAATATGTCGATTTCCATTTTTACAAGTAGAATACAAATGGGCGCTGGAAATAAAAATATTGGGAAATGCACATCAAACTACTGAGCGTCAGACAATGCCTGCTTCCAAATTCAACGACGCCTCTTCTTCACACCATCGAATTTTAAACAAGTTTCTTGTTTTGTTATATAATTAAAAAAAAAATTATCGAAATTATATACATTTTACGTTTCCCCAGTATTGCTCTTTTCTTTTTTTTTTAAATTAACTTTCCTAACAAATTTCCTTTTTTTCTGTATACATATGGAATTCTAAATTTGTTTTAATAAATTCATATGTACATCGTTTTCTTTAATGACAATATACGTATGTGTGTATCTAAGCAAAATATTTTTATCTTTTTTTCTTAACTTCATGTATGAATAGTTCAAAGATTTCTACTTGAATGAACAATGATCAATTTACTTGGCCGTTGTTAGCTTGACTAAAATCACGAACATTTTGTGAAGACGTGGCTGTATCAATTTGACGAAGAACTGTTCCCATATTCTTCGTTATCCACAATGCTGCCAAGCTATGAAAATTCTGCCTCATATATTATAGGTACAAAAATTTGTAAAAAATTGTACATTATTCTGAAAAAGAAATTGTAAATGAGTTATAGGAAAATGTAGTGATTTTCGAATAATAAGTAGCTGCAAAAAAGAATCTGAGGTTGGATTTCAGAAAAGATTTTTTTCCTTGGGTTATTAAAATTTTGCATGCTTTAGTTATTTGTTTTCGATCGTGCTACGTAAGAACAGAAAAAAATCGAGCAACCAACGCGAACGACAAATGAGAAATAAAAAAACAAAAATAATTTGAAAACCAATGCACGGAATGTAAAAACACTAAACGTATAAAAGTATAATACGTGCCCAAAAGAGCAATAATCAATTCCGTGCGTGAAAATACGCAGCTTATAAATTCTGACTTATTTGTACTGAATGCACTCAACGCTGTACGCTCGAATTTTTGTAATAGAGAAAAGGGAACTCCATTATTTGTGCCGATGATACATCCTGATGATTTAATATAAATATTTTATCAAAGACGATAGTCTTTGGATAGTCTATAATATTTAGGTTTCTCTATTTCTTATAACAGTTATGACAATGATAAACAATTCCTTTTTTTGATATATATATATATAAATATAAATATATATAAATGTATATAATCAAAAAGCATTGTATCTTGTAGGTAAATGAATGTTTTAATTTTGACTAGATAAACACTCCCTTAAGAAACTGACTGACTCTTTCACTGAAAAATATCGCTATTTCACTTGATTAATATACACAACAATGTTCTCTTTCATATTCACTTTTCAGTTACGGAGTTATTTACTTAACTTTTTTTTATATGCCGGCAGTGTTTTGCAAATATATAGTATAGATAGAACACTCGATCATAGATGAACAAGAAAAAAAATTGACAGTGATACGAATCGTTCGGTAGTTTTTATCCCGGCAGGATTCTGTTGTTTATTTTCGGAGTGTGGTCTAAAATTATTAGGTAAACAACTTAATCTGCGTTTAAATTAGTCAATTGCCTATTGAAAGAAGAAAGCCGAGGAAAGGCAACAATGGCAAATCTTGTATGGAGTATTAAAAATGGCGAACTCGACCGAGTTCAAGAGGATATCGAGATAAAAGTAAGTTTGAAACTGCTTGATTTCGGCAACTAATTTGCATTCTCTCGTATTGTAGAAAATCGATGTAAACACCGAAATAAATGGACGGTATCTATTGCATTATGCCGCGGATTTTGGACAGGTCGAAGTGCTTTCGTACCTAATAGAGAAGGGGGCTAAAGTCGATGTATGATCCATGATGTTGCAGGTTGTGTAATTTTGACTACATTTTTAATTTTTTGTTATGTTCAATTAAAGTTAGCTGATAAACATGGAATAACACCACTCTTAGCAGCTATTTGGGAGGGACATACTAAATGCGTTCAGATCTTATTGGAAAAGGTAAAAGGCGAATGTGGTGACTCATGCATGCATTTTTTTTTCTTAAAGCATGCTTCACAGTATAATATATTGAACTAAACTATTGGTAAACTTCCTAAACTTTACAGTTTATGTTACTTTTCGATTACTACATTTTATGCATGTATGAAAACTTGTACTCTCTCTTCTAGGGGGCATCCAAATCGGGCGCAACTCCTGATGGCATTCCATACCTTGAAGCAGCTGAAAAGGAAGACATAATAGCTCTTCTCAAGTAATATGTAAACAAATAATATAAGCAGTAAACCGCAATATTGTGAAAACTTGAAGAAAGTATATTTCTGTATAATATACATCAATATTTGCAAATGAATAGAAGATAAAAAAAATATAGCGTTTACCATTCATGTAGGTATTTTAAGAATTAATATTCAAAATCCACAATTGCAGCATTTATCGTTAGAAAGGAAATAATTGCGAAAACGATGTTAAAAAGAGGATCCGACGAATATTTTATTAATATTACTGTTGTTAACTAAATATTTCGTCTTTCATTTAGCATTTATTTAACGATACGTATTTGCGTCCAAACCGTTGAGTTGGAATTAACGGAAAAAGTTTAAAACTTTTAACAAAAGTATTAATCATATATTTAAATTAATAAAAAATGCAATCCTCGAAATAAGGAAGTTTTTAATCAAAGATTTTTTTAAGAAAATGTTCTTTTGTTATCATTATTTTAGAATTTAAAAAGAAATTTAAACACGAAAATGCGCAAACTCATTGCAGTGAAAAAGTAATACATTCCTAGGTACTCTATAATAGAACAGGAAACAAATATTGCATTTATTTTTATACAATTAGAGAAATACAATACGAACTAAAAACTAGAAGAAAGTTTAATTTTTGTATTTGTCACGATGTGGGCTGAACAATTGACAAAACAAGCAAGTTGTCTCATCGCAACTTATACCTATAGGACACTATCCCTAGCTTCATGCAGCCATTCGTTTGTGTAAGTTGTGCCGAATGGTAACGGCATATAATTTATGGAGTTTAATATATAGGTGACTGTGCCTATTCAAATTTTCTAATATTATATGGGTTCGTTTGTATGTTTAAAGCAAATACCTAATTAAAAATATTGTCCTTACTATTTAAAAAAAAACGAATCTTAAATAACTCTTTTTGTTTTCTATGTTTCATTGAAGAAAAAAGTGTACTTTCAGGTCAATTTTTAACACGACAAAGAACTGCCACCAACTCACAAACACACTTTCCAAATGTCAGATTGTAATGTTTGTTGTAAAAATATGAAAATAAACGTATAAAATGTAGAATTAAATTAAATTATTTGTACTAGAGGTCGCCCAGTGGGAGAAATTCTACCATTGTAGTGAACTGGCTTATAGACCACATTTTGGAAAACAAACTACCTACACACTAGGTCTGTTCCTTTACTTTTGTAGTAAGAATGGAAAAGACTGTCAAAATGGCATTGGTGGGGATAAATTCTCTCACAGAGAGAGACACTAACGAAAAAGTTAGGGAACGATTTTGTAGTAAACTATGAATAATGACAGATACTTAATTCAATCAATTTTTATTTCATATTCTCTAATGTCTACTTACCATTTTCAATACGATAGAATGTTCGAGGTGAACATTCAATATTTATTTTAACAACAGTTGATACCATTTTAGTGCACAAAAAATCAAAACAAATGCAATCGAATGTCAAAAAAGACAAGAAATTTCAAATCAGCTGTGACTGACAGCTTTTCCACTTCGTACACCAAGAAATTTGTTGAGTAAAAATTCGTAAGATTCTCAGTGGAGGGGTAATATCTTTCTCTCTCGATGACGCTCTCTTTTACGAATTTTTCGAGTTAGGGAACGGCATTTGAGTAAAATTCGTAAGAATTAGTAAAAATTCGTAAGATTTAAAAGTAAAGGAACAGACCTACTATATTACATCTCTACACAAACTTCCAAAACAAAAAAAGCGAACATGTGATTAAGGCAGTGAAAGTGGCTTACTGTTTGCCTTCGCCTACTTAAATATAGGATTTCGTTCACAAAAATCTTCGTTTATACTATAGAAAACAAATAAGAAATAACAAACAAAATTTAAATAAATCAAACATGACATGCATGCGCATGGTGTGTACCACTATTTCAAAAGTGTTCTAACGAATTTCATGAATAGAGCAATTCTGAATTTCGGGTGCAATGAAAAATGCTATAATAATTTCTTATCAACGAAAGGTCAAAAGAAAATGTACCTACCTATAACAAAACATATTTGTTTGGATCTCAGAACAATCTGAATTTCTTTTCAGAGTTTCAAGAAATTTTCGGGTATTATTTTAGTCAATTATTTATGTGCAAAAGTTTATAAATCAATTCGAGCTCGATTGTCATTGAATTAATATAAAAATTAACGAGTGAACAAAAAAAAACCTAAATAAGTTTCGAAGAGGTCCACACTCCACATCTTCCAATTACACGTAAACTATCAATAAAGAGAACAATTCGGGCAGATGAGAGAATTTAAATTAATTTACCTTATCTCTGAATTTGGGATTTCATGTTCGATTGTACGCCTGAAATCTGAGATCGACGAACAACGAACACACAAATGCAATTTTTGATTGAAAGATTTATATCAAAAGAGCGAATCTATGTAGATCGTGTTTGTTCTATGTTTCATTGGAAAAAAAATTTTGAAGAATTATTATTTAAATAATGAAAAAAAAAGCAATATGTTGGTACACTCATTACCGAATACAAAATTGTCACACATTCCAGCAAAGAAATAAGCATTTGGGCGTGAGTTCATGCATTTTTCGGTAAAATTGCTTGCAGGCAGCCGCCTTTCCGCTATTGTGTATCTCTCTGAGTTGCCCTATCTGTGGTGGGGGATCCCCCGAAATTCTATTTTTGTTCCTTTTTTACGAAACGCTTACAAGGATATAGGTAATCATATAATGATTCGACTCGTCGCCGGACAACCTCACCCGGCAGAGACAAACCATACTTTCTTTGTCACCCGGTATCGGTCGGCAACATCTGTCATTTATATTCAACCCTATCGAGGTATCCGTTCGGAACGGAAAATTCTCCGCAACGCATACTCTGTCGGAGGCTCAAATTACATTCGAGGTAGATATCCCATTTCGGAAAAGAAAACACTTCACTTCAAATCGTAAACAAATTCCGCGAGGTGAATTTCCCACAACCAATTTCTGTCGGAGGATATCGGAACCTAGCTGTCAAAAATTTACCAAAAAAATGCACTTCATCGCACTTCAACGTAATTCGCCGATATGCGTTACAATACAAACTGTCGGAAAAATATTCCGAATAGATGTTCCGAAGAATAGCTCGAAGCAAAAATCCTCCGAATCGTATAAAATCGGAGAATTTTCCGTTCCGAAAGGATACCTCAATAGGGGTGATTATATTGATGAATGAATTGAATACAAAAATAACGGAAATTCGATTTTAAACCATTTTTTCCCAAAATATTTTCCTGTTAGCATTCCTCCTCTGAAACACGAACAACTGACAACATCAAATGAAAACAACAACATCAACTGACACCTAAACTGCCCAAACCCCTGATTTAAGATTTCTGCCCATATTTAATAGACGGGTTTAAATAGAACTATTACATACTAAACCTGGGCACGCCTAGAATCGATATCAATTATTGTCGATTAAGCTCTATAAAATCGAACACACTGTTTACGTGACAAACCGAAATAATCCAATAAATTCAAGTGACATAACTTATAACAACATTATTAAAGTGGGTCGTAATCGCATTTTATTGTATGCCTTAATCCTGATTCTCATTCAATTTAAGGCTGGGCGTCAATGACGAATTATTTTATTGTATTAAGAATTAAATAATAATTTATACACATATATCTGATAAAAATGCTAATGCTGTTGCCTTGAATTGATTTTTGATTAATTAACTTGTTACCTTCGTACATATGTATATGTAAGTAAGTAATTGCTGGTCTGTAGGTCACCTTGTTATGTTTTTAACGTTTGAGATTTTTTGTGCTAGTATCAGGTACTCCTCTTTATCAATGTTAAACATTAATTTGGTCATATTGTTAAATTAGATTAAATATTGAAAACTAATAAATACAACCTACATAGTTAAATAGTTATGCCAATATCTAGCTATATCTACCGAAATTATTTCTGTGAAATTTATATTGCGGCTGATTTCCCTACCCTACACCCGTCATCCAGTCGTAAAATTGTCCTACTCTCGATTTCAGATGGTGATTTTTTGCTTGTCAACAGAAGAAAAACAAAAAAAGAAGATAGCGCGAACAATTATCACTTCCAGCGACCGGAGGCTAGCGCTATGCCTATCAAGAGATCGCAGTTTAAAGTCAGTCTTAATTCAGTCGTGATTCAGAGCACTAAAGGCTCTTTAGTGGAAGAAAACAATCTTCAAAAATAGTTTTGGTTTGTTCACAAAATGAAGTTGCTAAGTGTAATTGCCACTCTTTTAGTGGGTGTATTTGGTATTAATCAAACCAGAGCGGATGGCCCCAGGCTACTGTGTTACTATGATTCAAAAAGTACTATCCGTGAAGGTAAGACAATGATTGAACCTAGAAGCCTATTATGAACTAAGTTAATGAAGAACTCTTTTATAAGAACAATACAATTTATTACGGTTCCCTGCAATTACTGTGCTTAAAAAAATTTCAAGCCTCTTCTGTCTAAGATTTTAATACAAAAAGTTTATAAATGACTTTGAACAAGTGTTGTTAGGCGTAATTCACCGTGGGTGATTTTTATGTGATCATATGACAAACGGAGAAATTACAAGAGGCTAAGGTTCTATATTATTGCGAATCAAATAGGTTTAATTATATTTTTTTTATTGCCAATGTATGTTATTAACTGTTGTACTTGCAAACAGGTTTGTATTTTAAGTGTGAGTCACTGATTAAGAATACGATTATAATTCGATTTGAACACAAAAAAAATAAATTAACGTGTACCTACATTCAATGACACATTTCTAATTACTCTGCTTGAAAATTTTACCAATTTACTCATAATTTTCCGTTTCTGAAAAAAATAGAATGTGTTTTTGAGGAATAAATTTCAAGGATACAAACAATTAATTTCCATTTAGTGCATTATTTGCTGTATTCTGGATCTTCCATAAATTATTATTGTTGCTTTGAACAAAATTCTTAACACAGTTAAGGTGGTGAAAATAATAATTTATTAATAATGGCAGAATGCACTACCAAATGAAAGAAAATATGTGCAATAACCGCCTATTTTAGTTTAGCGACGTTAAAAAAAATTATGTAAATAATAATTTTATATTATAAATAGTCAAGAATGTATCAGTCCACTTAGCGTGTCCGGAAATGTTTGGACGTTAGCACATTTGATTTGAAAACTTTGAACAACTCTTTTAGAAATCCGTAAAACAACGAATATTTGAAATTACGCATCGATGTAGAAATATCTAAATAATTTAATTTTTATAGTGCAGCAATTTGCTTCAATGTTGATCGCTGAAGTCATCTTGGGCCAAATAAGTCATCATTATCGCTAGCCTAATCATCTGACAGCCAAGTGTACAAGTAAAGATTTCTTGTTAGAAATATGAATGAATGATCTCATTATTGCATTGTGTAATAACTTATAATAAAACAGATAACCACAAATATATTTGTGACACATTTATTATTAGTTTAAATGAGATAAAGGTTCTGGGAATACAAAATCACATATTTCAATGTATGTATATATGATAGAATCCACATAGTACCTAGTAAGCGTTAGAAGAATGTTCTGTATAACGGTTTATATCCCAATGGATTTAAAATGGAAGGAAGATGCTACTTTATTTGTACCAATAAAGCCATTAAGAAAACATATATGTAGTGTGCTCTCTTTTTGCTACTGGTGTGGGGGTATACAAAATTCAGGCAGCTTTTTTTCACACCTGCTTAATTAAAATATTATGTCCCTGAATGTTTGATAAATTTTATGAAAGCACTGGGAGTGAATATTAATTTATATTATTTGTTGTTGTCTTAGGTTTTTTTATTTTTACTAACCGTATTTCTTCCTTTCCAGGCCTTGGAAAACTTATTTTAGCAGACTTGGAACCAGCCATACAATTCTGCTCTCATTTAATTTATGGATATGCTGGGCTTCACAATGACAACAGCAAACTAATAAGTTTGAACGAGAACCTTGACTTGGATGTTGGAAAAGGACACTTCCGTGTTATAACCAACTTAAAAAAAAAATACCCACATCTTAAGGTGCTTCTAAGCGTTGGTGGTGGACGAGATGAAAATCCTGAAAAATATCTTTCCATGTTAGAAGCCAGTGTTAATCGGATGGCTTTTATCAATAGTGCGCATGCACTGGTCAAAACATATAATTTTGATGGCTTGGATTTGGGTTGGCAATTTCCCCCTAATAAGCCAAAGAAAATTCGTGGAAGTATTGGAACATTTTGGAAGGGATTCAAAAAAATCTTCAGCGGCGACTCTACATTAGATGAGAAGGCTGAAGAGCACAAGGAAGAATTTACTGGCTTGGTTCGTGAGTTAAAAAACGCTTTTCGTCCTGAGGGATACATTCTTTCGCTTACTGTATTACCAAATGTGAACAGTTCAAGTAAATATTTTATTTCTCATTTTCTTTCTGCGTTATTTGAAATCTTGACTATTTTTTTTAGTTTTCATTGATGTTAACGCAATTATAAATTATTTGGATTTTGTAACATTGGCTGCTTTTGATTTTCAAACGCCCACCCGAAATCCGAAGGAAGCAGACTTTCCTGCGCCTCTGTATGAACTAAACGAACGAAACCCTGAACATAATATAAACTATCAAGTACAATACTGGTTGAATGGACATTGCCCAGCTACTAAAATAAATGTTGGTATTCCTGCGTATGGGCGTGCATGGAAAATGACATCAGATTCTGGCATCACTGGCGTACCACCCATTCCAGAAACTGATGGTGAAGCACCGGCTGGTCTACAGACTCAGACACCCGGTTTTTTGAGTTGGGCAGAAGTTTGCGCTAAGTTGCCTAACCCATCGAATACTCATTTAAAGGGCGAAGATGCTCCACTTCGACGTGTGGGCGATCCAACCAAGCGTTTCGGTTCCTATGCCTATCGCATACCCGACGATAATGGAGAATATGGAATCTGGGTGGGCTACGAAGATATTGACACCGCAGGTAATAAAGCAAGCTACGTTCGTGCAAAGGGACTTGGAGGGTTGGCTCTGTTTGATTTGTCGAATGATGATTTCCGTGGATCATGCACTGGCGATAAGTACCCCATTTTAAGGGCTGCTAAGGCTAGACTTTAATCTTAGATATTGATTGTATTTGTTACATTATGAATTTGTGTTTCATTAAAATGTGAACAAACATTTTGTGTAGTTTTCACGTTTTTTTTTTCTTTTTTTTTTTGTTGACGGAAATCTGAAATCCAGGCGCAGGGTATTTGAATACAAGGTCATTATATTTTAGAAAGATAAAGATACCATTGGCGTAGGTGCAGAGGCTTATTGGTTAATGTGTTGGACTATTTAGCGAGAAGTCACTGGTTCGATCCCCGGAAAAACAAAAATTACAATATAATGTTTCTTGACTGCACCACATCTCATGAACGTTTGACAGACTTCGAAGAGAATCTATCCCAATGGAGCCGTTTGAATTCGCCATACATTGTTGTTTTTTTTTGTTTGTACAAGTACCAAAAATAAAAAAACATCGATTTAAAACTCCTCACATAATAAAAATTACGATGAACCATTTTTTTTTGTAATTTTCTTCATTTATTTTTTATATTTTTCATTTAACAAATTAGTATATCTAATCTCGAATTTGTATTTTTCTATAGTCAATTAATTTTGTTTATATCATATTAACTTATTTCAATTTTTATCGTTAGTTTGTTTATTTTTTATAGCTCTTAATTCATTCATTTTTCATTTAGTACATTTTTTCTTATTTAATTTTTATTATTGTTTATTTATTTATATAATAGGTTGTATTAATACAAAAGTGCATAGAGCGTTATTTAAAAGGCAGATGAAGAAACTTAATAACTATTCAACTACGTAATAATGATTACTTTTCTTGTTAGTAATAATTTTGTATGCTCATTTTTGTTGCTTGGTTTCTCAATTTTGCTGTCACATTATTTTTATTCAAAGTGGTTTGCTTTTGTTGTACATATATTTCGGATATACACTTTATTTAGTATATACATGTACATGTACACACATTTCTATTTAAACGTTTATTTTGGAGTATTTTGCTTTGCAGATTTATAAATCGTTAAATTACCAGAAATTTAATCAATTAAAGTACGGACTATTAACAATACACATTTCTAGTGTCCATATTTAAAAAACAAATCAGTTACTGGTTTTAAATAATATGTGAAGTAGCACAATGTGTATGTACAGAAAGTTTCAGCTCCAAGGAGATGGTCAATGTTTTTCTGGATTACCTAATCGAGTAATTCTATGGGTCTCTTCAAACAAATTCTTTATTAACTTTGTAAGGCAATCGACATATGATCTTTTTACGGAGACAATACACATAGTACTTTGGAATTTAGTTTTTGAAATTTCGTTGGCTTAACTGCATTTATTTTTGAAGATATATGAAATATGCTATTTCATTCCACCACTCAACTGACTAGCTATCTTTCTAGTCCAATGCATATGTACCTACTTTTAAGAAGTTCACAATGTTTACTGATAATTAAAAACGTTAATAGAAATTAGTAAACATTGGGTGAATATAGATTACATATTATAGGAGAAGATCAAATGATTTCAGTAAAAGCTAACAGACATGCCTAGCTTTATAGAAGTTTTGTGAACTTAAAAAAAAAATTAATCACCCCCGCCCTCAATGATTTCTTTTCTATTTGAAACCCGCTGTAGGTAAAAAATAATTTTATGTTTAACTAAAAAGAAGGACATTATTTAATAATACCAATAATCTTTGGGATTTTACAAAGCCTGCGAGTACCGCAATGTGTTAAGATTTGGTCGTTTTAAACAAAGGAATATTTACAAATGTTGAGCTATTTAAAGTTTTTTTCTAACAATCTTTAAAGAGATATTTCAAATATATATAAAGTTTTTGCTCTTTTTACAATTAATTGCTTATTGCACCAAAATACCAAGAAATAAACATTTTGAGCAAATAAGAACGTTGCTCGGCACATGTTATTAGTAACTTTGACAAATAATAATAACAATAATTTACTTAAAATTGGCGATGAGGACATATGCACTTAGTTTATTTATTTACGCCCTTAATAACTTTCAATTCAGCCGAAGATCTCAGTATGAGTCGCCTGTCTTTACTAACAAGCCTTAATTATACAATAAATTCAATTAAATAAAATTCCTTTATTGAAAATGAGTAGAATTTCAAACTTAAAGCGACGTTGTTAAAATGTTTTTCTCTTTAAATACACAAATTATAAGAAAAATTATACATATTAGTAGAAATCCCTATAATTGATAGTTTCGTTTAAATTTTGTCGTTTCTATACTTAGTCCTTGATGTTTTGATTTAATATAATATGAGTGAGTATGTATGCATATATAAATGTATTATGAATTTAGATTTGTAGGTTTAACACGTCAATTTATTTTAAGTTTCAATATTTTAGTTTTCGGTGAACATTTTATTTTTTTCGATGTAGTGTATTGTGTTTATGGCTATTTTTCTTTTTGAAATCTTTCCTTTTTAAACTAACTTTTTGTACAAAAATTGATTTTATTTATTTTTTTCTATATTATGTATCTATATTATGATTATTATTTTACAATTAAGCCTTATAACAAAGATTTGTTTTTGAAAGATGGCTGAAAAATTAACTTAAAGGGTGGGTAAGGGTTGTCTATTGATGTATAAGTATTTTTATTGTTGACAAATGGGTAAACATATTTTTTTTAAATTTCCATTTTTCACATATGCATTTTGTTCCCTAATCTAGAAAGATATAGAAAGTATGATTCTGGCAGCATATTTTTAAATTTATCTAAACCGAAAGTAGTGTCAAGAGGGTACGTTAAAAAAAAGAAGCAAAGGTATTTATGCTTTTACACAATACACTTTTAGTCACCACCATATACATGTTTCAATTTAAAAAAATGCATATAACTGTTTAATTTTAATATAAATATCCTGCATTCATCTTCATATGTTTATAAGTTTAAAGTTCCAGGATTTCTGAAGCAAGGATACACATACATTTGAAGTTGATTATTCAAAAACAGATCAAATCAAATTGTAATTGGGAACAGTTATTTACAAAAGTGATAACAATGATTAAGGCGGGGAGAAGAAAGCCAAGACTATCTGGAGCGAAGAGAGAAAGTAATAAAAGGAAAATAAGCCGACCATTTTTAAAGACACTAAACTATTAACGTTTGCAATTATTATATACAAATAATATTTTTGATAGTGTATAGAAAGATGAACTAAGAGTCTGAGTTGCGTTACAGTATATATAGCAAATGTCCTTCGATTTAGATTTTACTGTTCTCATTTTGATTTTTAATCAGAAATAAGATACAGACCATTAAAGTTAACGGCTATTTTTTTACGTTAAGGAAGACAACATCAAGTGTCAGGTACTATGATCAGTAATGACTCCCAGATTTTTGTTATTTTTATTATTTCCTTTATATATTAATTTTAGCACATATATATAATGTATATAAATATTTCTTTATGCAAAAATTTGTATCACCCATAATAGTTGAAGTTGTTGAAATGTACCCTTTTTCGTTCAATAAGTTTATACGTATTTTTGGATGTTCTTGTGTCACCTTTACTGTGAAGTATGCTTTCCTGGTTGAAGTCAGATGACAATTTTTAAATAAAAGTGAAAGAAGTGTATGTGATAGATTTACATACAGATATGGTAGACATTTTGTTCTTATAGTATGTGTAATATCCACATACTATCAAACTGGGACATTACACCAGTTTCAAAGGCCCAGGCTTTTTTACCACATGGTTCACGGAGAAAAATGTGAAAATTATTTACTTGGTGCCCAGATTTACAGAAGTAAAGGCACTTGCATGGATTTGTTAAGTTTATAAAATCTCATTTCATTTGTATGTAGACTTTTTAGCTTTCCATATAGTAATTTATAAAATGATTAATATAAGTAGTTTTCAATAAACTAAACCAACAAAATGAATTGCCAATCGATTTCAGCCAGGTTTAACAGGTAATGACACTTGTTGTATTCCTCCGGAAATTGTTTAAATTGCCTTCTGCTTCTCACATATTTTTTTTATGTAATCAATTCATTCTATAAAAAAAACACTTAAAACAGCAGAATTTCTTTTAATGTAGAGAGTTGGGTTTTTCGGGTGACCTGGTATTATATTCATTTACAACTTTATAAAAACAATAGCGCAAAATGAATTTAAAATTTCTTTAATATGTTGGTCTATATTTATTGACAAGGAAATGTTTAATTATTTAACAAAAGATAAATAAATATAAGAACAAAATTGTATAAGCTTAGTACTTCATTTTTAGAATCTGTTTTTGTTTTGTTACAAATGACGATTGCTTTTGCTTATATTAAACCTGGAATTATATTGATGTTATAGTTGCACATTTTTATTATACTACGAGTTGGTGTTTGGCTTCTTTTTTGATAGCGTATTAATATTACTATATATGTTAATGTGTATATAAAAACGGTATGTGGAAAACAACAAATATTGAGGCTATAATATTATTTTCTTCTTTATGTAACAATTTATAAAAAAAAATACATCGTAGTCCCCCGCAAAATACAATACATTGAGTGAAGTTAAAAAAAAATACACAAAAATAATTGTACTAAATTCGGTTGATTTCTGTTTGGTACTTAGTGTATTTTTGTTATATATACTTATATAACGCCTTTTTAATCAAGTGTAAGTGTACTTTAGTCCCATAGATTTATTTATGTATCTTATTTGTATGCGAACGTTTTTTTTTTTAATTAAAATTTACCTAATTTTTTGATGGAGGATATTTACATGGTTTTTTTGGGGAACCTTATATAATGTTTATAATTCTGGTATTTTTTTTCTTTTTTAATTACAATGCTAACCGGTAGCTTTTGGAAGTGTATCTTATCTTGTTTTTGGTATATTTTAATACAATAAAATAAAATAAAAAAACAAATGCCAGAATTAATTTAAATTGAGAAAAAAATAACAAATAAAAGTATTTCTTTTTAATGTGAATGTTACTTGACTTGAAAATAAGAAAATGCGGCTGAAATTATTCATAATTCAAAAAGTAAATTCCGCACTAATGCGAAATGTGTGTGATAATTGTTTGAAAACGAATATTTTCGAAAGGCACATCTTTTAGATCAAATTTGGCAGAAGCAGCCAGAGGGATTCCTTAAATACATCTACATGTACCAATTTCCAAAGTAGATCCTAACTATTTAGAAGCAATTAATTAAAAATCTTATAAAATGTAAAATGCATTAGAAGTTGATTAAACGTTATCGAAAAAACTTAGCCTGAAAATGCAAGAATTCGAAAATATGAGAATCAAACTAAGCTGTAAGCGTGATAGAAAACTCATACAAATTTGAAAATAACATATTCATTGTTTTTGCATGTTTTTAAAAATCCCTACCAATTGAGACATTTCCAAAGAAAAATTAATAAAAACATTTAATTTTGCCTAGATATTCGTTGTATATCTAGGCAACAAAAAGTTCGTGACAGATGGTTGTACAAATTTGTTCCACAATGCTCAATACACGTGAATTTGAAATATATTTCTAGCATTATCTGTAGAAACGCAATTATATATGCAAATGTTATAGAACATTATACAAGATTTACTAAAAACAACATTTGTAATAAAAAAATAAGCTGTTTAAATATTAATAATGGATAAGAAATATTGTACGTCATTTTACGAAATTTACCTTAAAAATTATATTTACTTACAAAATGAAAAGCTCTATTGTAAAATGTTTGTGTACTTAGCTGGATGCTTCAGTTAATATAACACTTGATTCAACCTTTTTAATAGCATAATTGATATTATCCCACATCTAGCTATTAGACCAAAAAAAAATAAATAAACGTCGAAGAAAAAGGAAAATTTCTCTGCCAGCTAAAAGAACGAACGTAAGAAAAGTTCCATGAGCTTTGAGCTGTTTGAACTTGCTATTAATGATTTATATTTTCGATGAATAAATTTGATCCTCCCTGTTATAAAATATGAACACGTCTGCTCGCTGTCTTGGTACATATACGAAAATTAAAAACAAAACTATCGAAACCAATTAAAATAAATTCAAATTATTAAAAATACTGGTAATCTCATCATTTTATTTCGGAAGAGCTGAGTATAAAGAAAACAATATTTTATTATGTTATGTATCTCTTTTGTTTAAGAAAGAAAAATTCAACAGTGGTTTAAAAATTGGTATTTCTATTATAAAAAAAATAAAACATCATAATGAAAGCAAATAAGATAACTTAAATGAAACTAAATTATAAAAGAGCATTGTCATGTGTCAAAGCTTAGAGATTTTTTTTATTCTAGCAACTGTTATAGTCTCTTTTTTTCTAATATGTATAACAATTTGTTAATTTTCGACTTAAAACTCGATTTAACGTTTAAACGTAAGTTTTTAAATAAACACTATTTCACTTTTTAAAATTTATAATTCAAGTTTAGGGATGGGGCGTGTGATAAATAAATAAGTACATTTTTTTTTACGTTTTATCGTTACAATTAATGGTTTCGTGTGTTTGGTTTTAGCACTTTCTTTTTGAAAATAATGTTTTAAATGTAAATTTAAATATTTTGTGTTATCGTATAACAGCTCTTTAAAGCATTTTTAAAAGTTTAGTTAATTTTTTACATTTTTTTTGTTTAAAATATTTATTAAATTAAATTGCATTACGGTTTTTCATGTTTTGAACGAATTATAATTATGTTTTCTTAATATATATATATTATATATATATATACATATATATAAACATACATATTTAAGTTTTATGTATATATTTAATGCATTTTATGTTATTAAAGTTTTTGTAAATTGTTTAACTTACATTTTAAGATTTTAAAATCGTTTTCTTTTTCGAATTCAAATTGTATTCAGAAGTATAACACCATTTTTAGTTTTACTGTTGGCTTTTCAAGAATTTATTGAAAATGGTTTTTTAACTATAATTTGGTTATAATATGTACATATATGTACATATGTATGTGAGTGTTTATATTTTTAGTTCTCGAAAATTAATTTTGCTGTAGTTTTCATTTGTATTTCTCGATTCAATCTTAGTACAATTATTATTTGTTTGAATATTCACTCCAGAATATACGTAATTGAAGTTACCCTCCCATTTAAATTTGGCAGGCATGGCAAAATATAATTATTTCTATTCCTTTTTTTTAATATAAAAATGTTTACGCACTTTCGGTCGTTTAATGTTCTTCGTATATTTATATTGTGGAGTAAATATTTATTAGCTGTTTGCAATATCAGTAGGTTTACCTAATTCAATTTTGGTTTATTCAGTTTGCATTTACATTAAAGTGAAATAAATTTATTAATTAAATAAGGAAGTAATTATTAAAAGATCTAAACAGCTGTTTCAGTATGACTATGAGATGATAATCTTTCGACGTCAATTTCTGGTATCGTCAGTTCGTCTGGAATATTGTCCGCATACTCAATGGACGATGTCTGTGATAGACGTTTGCTTAGCGAAGTTTGCTTGCGTAGAACTTCAGCTAGAGATGTGTTCGTGTGTTCGCCATAGCGTGCGTCGAGTCCTTGTCGAAATGCATTAACCACTCGTATCTATTTTTTCAGTTTTTTTTTCGTAATATCCAAAGTGACAGATAAAAAGAAAGGATAATGGTTTGGAGAGGGTGTTTTTTTTGTTACAGAATTCGATTTCATTTTAGCAACGTTTATTCAAATGTATTTAAAAAACACATTTTTCAATAAAATGTGTTGTTGTTTCGGATTAATGGAGTATAGAGGAAAAATAAAAAAAAGATAAAAATTATTAATAAATATGTTGATTAAATTGAAATGATTTTTGTTTGTTAAAATAATTACTTAAAACTAGGAAAAAAGTATACATATTATATATATGTGTAGGAAAAAAATTATTAAAACCAAAACGTAACTTACAACTCGGAAACATTTACATGTCATCATTCAGAGTAAAACACAATAAAATGTTTTATCTTTGAAAAATATAATATTTGCAAACACACGAATAACAATTCGCAAAAAAAAAGATTAATAAAAAAGCCACGCACACACACTGAGCAATGCAAGCAACACTTTTTTAAACTTAAATTCATGTTTATGCAATATCAGCGCAATGACAACAAAAAAGAAATAGCAAGTGCTTTCGAATAACAAGAGCATAATAATATAAACGCATTCATTAAAGATAAAAATACATTTTCATTATATAAGACTGCCGATGTGGAAAGAGACGGTTGATTTATACACTTGATTGATTGAAAAAAAAACGTTGGCTATTACGGCCATAACTTTGCAATTTTCCAGTTAACTTAACAGACTATTTTGATTTTTTTTGCATTTCAATTTTAATCTTAAAAATGCTTTCGTCATCCAAATCTTACCTGAGAAACTTTATCATTTTAATGAATTAGATCCCGGAGTGGTTATAAGTTCAGCAAACCGAAGAATTGGTCTATTTGAAATCTAGTTGCCCTATGACGGTTCCTTATTTTAAGAAAGCTTTTGAACTAAGAGTGAATTTATTAGAAATAAAGATTTAAATACACATGTGGCTTAAGCGACCCATTAATAATATAATCCTTCAAATTAGAGGCTGCTAATTAAAATGTTCGTATTGTTTTTTTTTTTAGAGAAATGTTTGCATTTTTAACAGAGCTCAGTTAGAATAGATGTAAATTCTTCTTCCTTTAAACGTTTGTCAAACATTTAAAGAATGAGCGGGAAAAGCAAAAAAAAATACAGAACAGAATATCGTAGATCCTATGGACTTGATTCCATACACACGTAGGTGCATAGAATAAACATTTAATTTAAACAATCTTTTATAGCATTTTCGGGCTTAAAGATATCTGGTAATGATTTTAAATCGGTGTTCTTAGCAATATTTTGGAACACCATTAGAAAAACAAAA
This sequence comes from Cheilosia pagana, assembly GCA_936431705.1. Classification (NCBI taxonomy): domain Eukaryota; kingdom Metazoa; phylum Arthropoda; class Insecta; order Diptera; family Syrphidae; genus Cheilosia; species Cheilosia pagana. The sequence continues at coordinate 5,956,773 of OW386171.1, forward strand.
ACTTTCATGTGCAATATTTTGATATTTTGTTGGAATACAACCATATTGTAGATATATTATAATAGTAGAATAATGTTGAGTTTTGCTATGGCAAAAGTGCGATGTGTCTTAGAAACCATATTTTCACAGGTTTATAAATTCGTTAGTGGCACCTAACGAGAGAATGAAAGAATGGGCTTATTTATTTTTAATATGCCGTCTTAGTAATATCGTTAAAACTCTAAACCATACGTCATATATTTATATTTATGGTGTCAACAGTGCTTACTTTTAAGAAAAAAAAATTGTTAACAAAATCGAATAAAAGTAATCAAAATAAAATAAGCGTATTTTAAATTGAAAGATAAATAACTTTAAAAGGTCCGAACCGCTGCATGACCTTTGAATCCGTTTATGAAACTATGAACTACGACTTAGTTTGTCAGACGCAAAATGCGTATGATATTGCTTTTCGCTCTCTTGAAGAATGTATGTAAATAGTGCATTGATGTAAGCCCAGTGTAGGGAAATTACAATAAATAGACACATTTCGTTGGCACACTAGCGATCAAGCAAGTCTGTTAATGATATTTACAAGATACATAGATAAACAAATATATTTAGCTTAGCAGAGCAGTCTACCCGTTCGAAAAAGACTAAAACTAGGGGCGCAAATGCGAAATCTGTCGTACGAATATTCAGTTACAAAAAGTAGAACACAGAGATTTAAATATGAATATACGAAATTATCGTTGTCCCACTGAAGTTATATGTTGCACTATTTGCGACTGAAAAGTCGTGTCTAGAAAAACGCACGTGCATATGGTGCCGCATTGGTACACACGCATACATAAATAAACACATACATAAATATGTATATATGTATCTACACTATATATTTTTTGTAATAGTTTATAAAAGTATTTAACTAAAAACTCAATAAATGGTGCCGGAAATGACAAAAAAGATCGGATTCAGACAAAGTAAGACCAAAATAAAATGCAGGTAAATACTAAAACTTTTTCCGGATTAGACTTGGATCGGTATACACATATATACATCGATTGCAAAATTCCTTTATTGATTGAATTTTATAATCGATGAATAGATTCCATTGGATGTAATAGGAAACACATTTGATTCTTTGGTAAGCACACGTTTCCTTATTTTTCGTATGTCAGTAAGTATATACATATAAATTATACAGAAGCAAAGGATTTTTGTAAGCTTTTACAGTAATCGATAGAGGTTATTTATATCGACAGATACATAAGATCAATGCAATAGCACATGAAATTAGATTTGGTAAATGAAAGTTGCAGTATTCAAATAAAAAAAAAATATATAGACTTTTAAATTAACTTTTTTTTTCTGTATTTTAGTAATTTAAAAGGCATATAAAAAACGTGTATATATGAAGGAAAATACAGCAACAATAAATTCGTATTAAGTGCAGAGCAAATAAATTTAATAAATAATAAAATATAAAAACTCTAATCAATTGCGAAGGACGTAATAATCTTATCAAAGAAACAACTGTTTTTATTTTATTGAGAATATTCGTAGGCTCGTCTCATAACAGATTATTAAAACCCATTTTGGGCCCCAGTTGGGCGTGCATTGGCAATAGGGATTTATTAAGATGTGCATTTGATTAAACATTGAGTTTGAAACTGAAATAAATTGATGAAATTAAGATGTTCACAATTGAGTATAAAGGAAACATACCTTTACACATTCTAAAGGCAAGAAGCTTTTTTCAGGTGTACAACAGAAAGCATATACGATTTCATCAGAATGCATTAAAGGTTGTTTTAATTATCTTTGAATTTACCACACAATAAAGGTTACGGGGTAAAATATTTTTGTCGATTTATATAAAAAATGTAAAATGAATGCAGCAAACAGTACGTAACGTACGTCTTACAACAGCTTACAAGTTTAATACAATACTAATAAGTGATAACAAAGATCGCCGCACAAGCGGAGAAAGCCGTTAAAGACGCTCAAAATCAAGGATACATCTTAAATAATTATAATCATAATTAAATTTATGTTTTGTACTTAAGCCCATTGAATAATAATTTACGCTATTTTTAATACGTGAAGTATTTAGATACGTAATTCAAGCTGCTTCTTGAATTCTACAGAGATATATAAACGTATGTAATTAATGAATGTATAGGTGTTAATTAAAAATTAATATTATCTATTTATCTAAGCAACTAATTTTTCTGTTTGTACCAGTCAGCAGGAAACTAATCTTAAAGTCGACTCATTTTCTAAATTAATTTTGTCAATTTATATGTATGTTCTTTAAAGAGTGATCAAATCCAGATATTCTCGTTCAGCTTAACCGACTTGGAAATATTTAGCTTCTTGTATCTTTTATGCCGTTAAAAAATATTCTGTTTTTTGGTTAATCAAAGTTAATTATGGTCATAGAAGTAAGTCGCGCGTTATAAAAGATCAAAATTAGCAAGTTGATTGTGAAAAACAAAGTACCGACACTCCCACCCGCTTTCGTGAGATTTTGGATTTGGAATTGAATTGAATGGTTAAACACAAAACACACAGGAGTGATGAATATGTAGAAGGTACTTTTGAGATATCGGAGAATCTTCTGGCTCGTTGTTGGGTACAGGTTTTATGCATAATGAATTATAAAGCAATACAGATAAGATTTTTTTTCTCTGACCAGCGAATGTAAGATTTAACCAATTCCCCAGCTGGCGAGGATTCCTACTAACTAATATACATATAATCTATCCATATCTACATAAAAAGAAGCACAAGAAATAGCTATGTTTAGAACAAGATTGATATGGAATTTAAGCGACAGCGTATCTAGATTAAAAATTGATATCGCATGAGTAGAAGTAATGGTACTAGAAAGTAATGTAATAATGTCATGTAATAGATCAAAGTACAACACAAAAAGAAAGAAAACTTAGAAACGTTAGCACAATCCAAAACTAGAAGGTAAAAAAAACAAAATAAAAAATACGTTTCTCTTTTCTCATTACTATGTTACATAATAATAATTGACGTAATTAGTAACTAAAAAACTAACGATCAACTTAAACGAAAGAAAGAAGGAAAGCTTACAGCTTGATCAGTTGAGCTCTTGCTGTAGGGTACCGGAATCAAACGCTCTTGCAATTCACCACCTATTACCTTCAATGGAAAGAAGTAAAAGAAATATTGGAGAAATGGATTTGTTTTGTCTGACTTCGATGATTTTTTTTCGTTTCTTTAATGGTTTTACTTTAAATACTTTTTGTACCTTTACTAAATATATTTACGCAAAATGCAATACAAAAAAAAATACAAAAAAAAACAAATAAATAATATGTTAACAAAAATTAATACAAGACAGTAACAAAGAAAACCAAATAAAAAACATGAAAAGGAATTATCAGTTAAATTTTACTGTGACACATATATTGTTTAAAAATATATATGTACATATCTATGTGACGTATTGTTTCTAAAGATCTTAAATTATATTTGTATGATTTAAGGGCAGGTATAATAATCTAATAGCTAAAGCATAACTTACTCTGGGAGAATAAAGTACGGGTTGTGTTAAACACTAAAAAATGGAAATGAAAATAAAAATAATTAAAAAAGGGATAGAATGAAAACAAAATTATGAGAGGAAGAACATACCGAATTATTTAAAAGCAGTAATTAAATTTTATTACTTTTTTGATAATTATTTATGGATTGGTATGCACAATCTGTTAATTTAAATGTTTTTCATTCACTTGCCAATAACCAATTTTAATTTTGAATAGAAAGCGCTATAGATTCGTAAAAAATAGAAATACAAAACCTCACTATAAAAAAAGGGACATTAAAACATGGATTAATATAATAAACCAGGTGAAGGACATTTTATGCATTCGTGCGGGCGATTTCGTTTGCGTTTCGGAAACATGAAATGTTTGCGGAATGAAAATATTCGTAATATTGTCGTTTTAAATTTTATTTAATATGGAATTGCAAATACATGCTACTGCTATTCAAAAATATTTACGACTGAATGATTTAAAACATCTTTATTGGTGAAAGTATGTGTTAATCTCGAAAGATCTGTTTCGAAAATGAAAGATTGCGTCATATACAAAGTGATCCTGATGCGAGAAAGATTTGTGAAGAGAAAGCGTTGACCTTTTATTGATTTTAATATTATTGTTTATGTACACTTTGTTTTTTTCTATATACTTCTTTGTGAATTGCGAACATCCAACGCTTTAACATCGTTCCGGTATGCTTGCCGTAAAGTATACGAACAGCTAGTCCCCTTTTTTTTGTTAAATGGTAATTGCACCCAAAAACTTTTGTCAAAACAGTCAATAATATTTAAACGAAAATCTAAATATTCCGCCTACATGGGAATTGTTGTGTAAAATCCAAACAAAGATTAACTTTTCAGAAAAGCATAAATGTACATTTAGTAAGTGTAACACTATATTTTTGTACATTTATTATGAGGTTTAAAAGTTTAAATAATTGGAAGTTGTGTGCAATGTCAATTGTGAGTTTTTTTTTTAATTCAACTAAAGTCCATTTTCAAAATTATTACGCAACAAAAAATAAAAATGTTTTCATAAACAAGACAATTACACGTCAGCAGGCTATACATTTTTCATACCGCTTTAGTAAACCTACAAATTCCAATTTTCAATACAATTTTCTTAAACCTTCATCAGAACAAAGTTAGAAAAAAATTCACATAATTTTAATATTATTATATTATTTTGTTTGTAAAAAATGCAGCAATTTCGATTAACATCCGGAAAGTAAATACATTATCAGATAAATTTATAATAAAAAGTAAATAAAATAAGTCTTTTTCAAAAATAATATTCTTTTAAAATATATACATAACGCTTTATTTTTAAGGAGTTAACTTTGCGATATTCCAAAATATTCCAAAAGCAAAAACACGAAAATTTAAGAATAAATGTATTTTTTTATAAATTTTGTGCTAAGTGCTTTTCATTTATCTATAATAATTATAAGTAAATATTTTAACGTCATAAAGCGTAGTCTATTTTTTATAATAAATTGATTAGAAACACAGTATTTTATATTTAGACAAATTTATAATTACGTTATTGTTATTTTGTTACAAATTACTACAATGTATTGTTTTTAGTTTTGTTAAAATAATATATTTGGTTGTTTATTAAATATTTTGAAGATTCACAACAATTGTTATGTTAAGGATTTTAATATTTTTAGTTAGTTACTTAAAAGAGGTAGACAATGAATAAAAAAAAATAAACAATGGTAAACGTTTCGTTTTACATTACATTAATTATATTTGTTTGTTTTTGAAAAGTACGAGTTTATATTTTTATATGAATGTATAAGGCTTAAAGACATAAATTCGAATATCATTTATAATGTTTATGGTAATAAAAAGTAGCAACATCGGAATAAAACAAGTAAGTAACAGAAAACAAATATTATATATATATTTTTGTTGATATGAACCTAAGTTATTTTTCTTTACATATAAGTACAGAAATTCTCTTTAATATAATACTTTTGCTGGTATTAACTGTTGTTGTTTTCCACAGAGATAAAGAGGCTTTAGAAGCAATAGTGAACAGGAGTATGGCGATAGTTCTGCAAAATTTGTAAAAATTGTCAAGCACCATTCCATTTTTCCGTTTACGAAATAATTTTGCAAAAGCAAAATTTGGAATAGGCAATAATACGTTTGCATGCGCATGTAATGAATGAAATTAAGATATACTTTTTACCCAAATATCTCCATTATTAGGATTCCATTGAAAATTCGCTTTAGAATATTGAATCTAATACGTAATCAGATTCAAAGGAAAATTATTGAGAATTATATGAATCACAGCTACAAGACACTTTTTATTTTATAAATAAAAGGGTTTTTGTAAAAAAAATTTATTTATATTACTGCGGCAGTTTTACTATTACTATGCTTCTTTAGTATTTCAATATCTGATATTTCAAATGAATGTGACAACTCATCCTTCCACCGACGTCAGTTAAACTAGATTTCTGTACTTTAACGACAGCATATTACCAAGACTGCAAGTAACTTGTATGAATTAGTAAGCTTTCGTTTGAGTCAATGAAATTTAATACTGGGTCTGCAGATGATGCTTATGTTTTCTCAATGGGTTTGAAAGGTCACGCTACAAATGAAAATTTTTCGTAAAGACTTCTATTATCGTCTAATATAAAATGTAGTCGACTTTATTATAAAATTACCTGTATCACCCAATTATCTTTGCATACCTATGTATCGCAACTTTATATTCTGAGAACACATTGATTCTTAACTCACTACAACAAAATACCAAAATCAGTGTGGACGTGTTTTTATGTATATATCTATATTTATGTAGGTATTTATTGATAGAAAAGTTACAAATAAATTATAGAAAGATACGTAGTTTACGGAATGCTACAATGTGTTCTGTGAAGTTGTCAGAACGCAAAACATCATCAGTTCGACCTCCGATTACGGTTTTAAATTTAATGAATAGAAGCCAAAAACGAATTAAATTAAATAAATATGTAAATATGAAATCAAATCTGAATAGTAGAGTAAGCAAGTGTGTATTATTTCTCGATGTATAATATTCAAAGCTAGTGATCGCATTCTGTTTACTAAAAATAACAGCCGTAAAATAAAGAAATGTATGAACAAAACATGTAGTCATACAGTGTTTATTGATTTTTAATTTTAAATTCTCGTCTCAACTTGTTGCGGACTCTCCGATCGATTACGAATACTACGATTATTATGATTGTTGTTATGATTGCTACTAGTGGTGCCATTTCTATTGCTAACTAATTGTTGTGGATCTTCATCGATAAATGATATTTCTGACAAAATAGCAGATGTAGTAGGTGTAGTTGCTAAATTCTGTGTTGGCCGATGCTGTGTTGGTGGTTGTAAAGTATTGTGCTGACGTCCACTACCAGTGTACATCAGCGCAGCATTATAAAAGTTAGCTGATCCTGGTGATTGTACCAGTTGATATCCACCAGCTGATACTGCGGTACGAGGACTACGTAGGCTGTGCAAACTGTGCACTGAACGGCGTTCCGTTAAGTCTTCCAATGTTGAACGAAAAGCACGAATTACGCGTAACTGAAACAAACAAAATAAGACAACAAACAAAAAAAAACAAAAACAATTAAATATTAAACAAAAAAAAAAACGCAAAAAGGGTTAAAAATCAAAATATTTTATGTTTAATTTATAAGCAATATATAAAAAAATAAATACTATGTGCAGTCGGCTGCTTTATTCAGTTTAAGGACTTTTCTTTTTTTAATACAAAAATAAATAAATATTTCGGATGCATTAGCGATTAACAGCTATGATTAATTATGCACAAGGGAATACTTTAGAATGTAATGAGCTGAATGATAAGGGGTTACTTACGTAAGTATACTTTTATTTCAAACAGTCGTTTAATAAAGCCTAATATATGGGTATGACAAAACAGTCTTGATTTAAAACGTAAACATCCTAAGAGATTGATTTTGGGTAGGAAATATATTTTTACACTACATTATTTGGAATATGATATAGGATCAGTTTATTTCTGCTACAAGTCAATAATATTACAACTCAAGATCATATTTCACAAGCCTCTGGAATTAAGTCTGATCACGCAAGAGCTGCACAAAGTTATTTGCAATTCAGACTTATTGTTGCCCTTTCAAAACTTGAACAAAACCTAACCAGGTCAAAACCATGAAATTATTTTATTTATACAATAATTGTTTCGCGAAACTTTGACATTTCTTGTACAGAAATGAGAGCTTTTAGACGTTACTTGAACAATAGTATTTTTGTTTTTAAATCAATGAAATCTAAATCAAAATCAGAATAGGTATACCTGGGCGAAATCGACTCATCCGTGAGCGAGCTATACGTTCACGAACTGCACAATTTGGCCCCTGGCTTTTGAAAATTATAAAATTAAAAAATGCAGAGACAGATAGAGATAGGTACAAATATAGGTATAGATCTAAGATTTTGATTGGTATGTTACAGAGCGTGTCCAAATAATTTAAATAACTATGATTAATAATAAAACTAAATAAAATTTAAATAGATTAATAAGTTCTGTAGGAAAAACTGTTAATGTCAATGTTTGGCTACACGATTTTTTTTAATGGAGCTAGTCTCTATTTAAAAGTACCGATATAAAACAAACAATACTGAATCAGTTATTCGTGTTTGAATATTGAAATCTCAGATTTTAATACTAAAAGAATGAAAATAAAAATCTCGAAAACAGATAATGAAAGAAGACAGATTGTTTTTTTAAACGTTATTAGTTATTATTTGGACAAATATATTTTGTAGAAGATATACAATCTGATCACAAACACCACAAATGAAAAATGTTTGATTTCAAAACATTCAAGTTCCAATAAGCTGTCAAGTACGACTAAAATAAAAATATTGGCAATAAAATACATTTTAGGAGATTCTGTGCACGAAATAATAAAGAAAGTAAATATATATACAAAAATGGTATCGCAAAAGTTGCAAGGTAAGCAGTAAGCATTTATACAAAAGCAAATATCAATAAAAAAAAGTACATATGACCAAAAAAAATAAAAATAAATTATATATAAAATTAAATTGTGGAAGGTATTAAAAACGAAACGTAAAAAACAAACACTCGAAAATGCAAAAACAACTTAAAAATTTAATTGAAAACCAAACTGTAAAGATTTTTTTAAACATACCAGAAATCCATTTTAATTTTTATCCGAAGATTATTTTTGAACACTTTCATTAGTTGACAGTTTTCTTAACAATAAATATGTTTGTTATATTTGCTTTAATCGAATTTGTTGCATTTTTTAACAATTTATATTTTTTTAACTTACCAAAATAGTATTTTGCATTATATGTGAATTTTTATTTTACTAAAATGTAAGTAGTATGAGTTTTGTTTATAACCTTAACCCATAATAAGAATTCAGAATTTTTAATTATAATACAATTAAAGCTGTAAAGCTGATATAATAGGACAATGCTCCCAAAACTGTGTGAAATGATTATTTTCAAATGAATTTAGCTTTATGTTTTCCTGTTTGAATACAGAAACTATATTTTTTACCCCACTTCAATACTTAATGCATCCTTATTGGCAAGGAGAAATAAATATTTGTTTTATGTTTCTATTAAATCATACCCACATATTAATGTGAAAACCTTTATAATAAACTTTCTTAGAATATGTAAACATAAATTCCGATTTTTGTGCCACAAAATCAGTAAATACTTGTTTATTTTTTCAATGTGTTTAATAAATGTATTGTAAAGTGCCTTTTGTCTATAGTCAACGCGCGGTCTACATTTAGGATTGAACGTTTTTATTAGTTAAGTTAATTTGAAATATAACGAAGGAACATTATTGTGTAATTATTTTCCATATTCTGTACCGACAATATATGAAACTGCTTTATAAACGATTTCATTTCATGAAAAAAAAACTTGAAAGAATTATTAAAGCAGTAAAATTATGCAACGTTATGAAATGTGGTGCATAAACTCGATGCCAGAAAAGAGCGTTATTATTCCAGGGAAAACGTTTTGTATAAACCATCATCAGAACTGTCAGATCAATTACGGCATTTAGTAATAATTAAAGAGAAATATCATATCCATTGAAAAAGGCAACTAGCTCACACATTTTATATTAAAAATAAAATGATTTGGTAGATCATTTAAAAGAAGTAAAAATCATTAGTAGAAGTACAAATTAGTCGAAGTCTAAATAAAAAAAGTTAAAAATTGATAAACGAACAAAGTAGGTAGAATAGATGATGATTTAGATAGAGAAAGTGTCATACAAGTAACACGCGTAGTATTTAATCTTTAAATTTGTGGCACAAAATATTGTTTGTAAAATACAAATGTGAATTATTTCCAACTATGAGATGAAAACAATTTAGAAAAAGAAAATAGGTACGGAATCTAATTATTCTACTTTTACAAAAAAAAAAAACGGGAGAGCAAGTAGGTGGATGTATAGAGACGGCAAGAAATAAAAAAAGTGAATTCTGACGAAAGACTTAAAAAAAAAGAAACTCTACCAACTCTAAGGATACTAGAATATGTACACAAATGGAAGACATTATGTATGATAAGCAGAGAATTTCGAGATGGATTTCCAACACAACAAAAAAATTTTTTTTTAAATATATTTAACGAAAATATGAGAATGAGTGAAAGTTTACGTTCTTGTTGTTTTTAATTTTTTTTAAGTTCGAAATTAAAATGAATGAGGTAGGTAGTTTAAGTAAATGAAATTATATTACAATTTAAAATATACGAGTAAAAGTTACAGTTCTTTGTTATTTAACCCAATTGGGGATCTCGTTTTAATATAAACTCACTTTAAAACCGTTTAACTTAACTTATGTATTGCAGTCCCAAACAACTAAAATATAACCAACAATGAAGAAAATTATACGTAATATAAAAAAAATATTTATTAGAAAAAAAGTGAGACTACTTATGTCTGTTTCGGTGGGTGGGGTGTGTTTACACGAGGGTAGGTAAAAAAATATTTAACTGATTATTTTATACAAAGCACATAAATATACTTGGGTGGAAAAAGACAAAATAACTGTTATTAGACAATCGTATTCTAAAAAAGGGTTACTGTTTTTTGGATCTAAGGGACAGTATGACAGTGTCTATTTTTTTAAGTTGTCACTATGTTTATAAAAAGACAAAATAAAACTCTACAAATTAGTTATATTTAAATTTTTGTTTACTATTTCTCACTAAAACAAACATACAATATGTATTTTTTTTGGTAAACACTTATTACTAGCACTAAAATATTTTTTCTTAAAAATTGAAATCACAATTTTTGTTTGTTGTGTTTAAAGAAAATGAAACCGAAAAATAGTATATATATACATATATATATATATATATATATATATATATATATATATATATATATAATATATATATATATATAATATATATATATATATAATCATAAAATACAAATAAAAAATGGGGCGAACATTGTAAATACAATAGAAAACGATATTTTAATCGAATTCAGTAACAAAGGTCACCTAAACATTCCGTATATGGCTTTAGTGTTTTCTGTTGGAACAAACTAAAAAAATAATAAATTAATAGGTAGAAGTAAATCCTACGTACTTTGGATAACGATTTTTTTTAGATCAAGTCTTTAATTTTTATTTTTTTGCTAAGGCATATTTTACTAGTTTTATTTTAAGTGATGCAGGCGTAGTGTAGTTCTTGTTTTGATTGGAGAAGTAGTGGCAGAAATAGTAGAAATTAGAATTGTATGAGTAAACAATATGTGCTTGGAGAAAGTAGTTTGCAATGGTACACCTTTTCGTCTTTCCTTTTTTTAAATTTACACTATCTTTATATTTTTTCTCTTGGCTTTGTAGATGTACCATTTTTATTGTTCGTCTTCAAGATTTAACAATTTTCAAATCAATAGATACAAATTTCTACATAATATTTGTAAATCGCAAATTTCTTATAAAGGATATGTTTAAATCGTATTAAACATTTAAGAATCTATTGCTTCTCTTTTACTTTTGATTCTTTCCGATTTTTCTCTTATTTTAAACGATATTTTAGAACGTTGGATATATATTTATAGCCGCTTGGTATGTATGTTTTTCATCATTTAAATATTTTAAACATTCAATTTTAAAATACTTTTATCCATTATCAGCTTTTCTACTTACACAGGCATATACACACATTCACTATGAAAAAAGACAACAAAACTAATCAAATAAAATAAAAGTCTAGATATGTATATATGCGTGTGGAAATGTAGTTTAATTATTTCAAAACATCGTTTTATTAATATTTTAAAAAAATTCTTTAAGTTGTATTTATTTATTATTATTATTATTATCATTTTATTTGTTTTTGAATTGAGTGTTATTTTTTTTCTACAAAACTGTTAAATATTATTACTGTAGTTATTTTTATTATTTTGTTTCAATTTATTATTATTTTCTATACTGTTTCCTTTCTATTGGAGTTTATCTTTTTTGTTAAATAACTGAGTTTTTTTTTTGATTTTACTAATATATTTTTTTAATGTATAGCTGCCCCATATTACACTTCAGTCTCTCGCATTGGTTCCGCCGGCTGATTTAAGAAATTAACAACAAATATTGAATATAAATATAAAAAAGTAAATAACTTTAAGAAAAAGGAAAAATATTTTTTGCTACAAAATTTTGGAAAAATTTTGGACAAATGTTGATTACTAGTGTAATTTAATTTTGTTACATGAAATTTTTTCACATTTTTTTCTGAAGAAATTCTTTTAGGGTTTGCTTTAGGAACAATTTATATTTTTTTAAAAATGAAGTGTAAAAAATAAAAAAAGGAAATAAAAAACAAACTTAAAAACGGAAAATTAAAATATAAAAATGAATAAAAGTAAACGAATACACTGAATGTGATTTCTTGCTAGAAATTTAGTTTTCTTTCTATCTATCTTTCATTTTCCTACTACATAAAAATGAAAATTTTAGTATAGATGTGTGCTTTGTTTTAAAATTTTATGTATTGAAATTAAATTAAACATTTTGTTATATTTATAGCAAATATTAGCTATCCACCACCTCTAGAACATCAGATTTTCGTTTACATTGCATTTTTCTGTAAATTTTGCTTATATTTTTGAATAAAAAAAAAAAAGGTAAGGTTGCGTGGTACATAATATGTACAAATTTACTCACACTTAACTCAAAGGTTATCTAGGAGTAGCAACCAGTTTGGTGGTGTCAAATGTTAACAGCATTTGGTTTAAAGTAAAATAAATTCTTACAGAGGGACCCACACCTTATAATTAGTTGTGTTTTATTGAACACTCATCGCAGCTAAGCAATGTAAAGTATAATCTTCTGCAATCAAATACAGGAACTACACTGAACTTAACACTTCCGAGATTCACATTAGGAATTTATTCCAAGTAGAAGTGGGTTGACAGCAGCAGTTCATGTCGACACCTTTCTGATGATGCTGGCTCTATCAGTTAACTGATTTTAGCGATCGGAAATAAGAAAAGCGTAGTAGCTAGTCTGCTTCACTTTGCCGAGATAAGTGTTCAATAAAATAGGCCAATTGTAATAATAAAAATACGCAATAATTAGAATGTAACATAAAAAAACTTTCTACTCATACAATCAAATTAACTATTAACAAATCTGCTTGTTTAAGATACTGCAAAATCTACAATTGGTTTGAATCAGGCGTGAAATTGGATGGAGGCCCACAATTCAAATGCATGTTTCTTCATATATTTCATAATAAATATAGATAGAATACGTACGTACGTTGTTGATAAGAAATTAATGATATAATTTCAATAACATATTTATCGCCATAAAAGTGGTGAGAACAACATGAATTGTTGCTGTCAAAAGGCTATTATTTTGCCACAGCAATAAAGTTTACATGTCGACTGAAAAGACTTGACAAAATCATGAAACACTTCACAACTTTAAGTTAAAAAAAGACGAATACAAGGCATATAACACTGATGGAATGCTCCCCAGTATAGTATATAGGTTTTTTTCTTAATATTGCTATTTACAACATGTTAAATTTGCAAAAAAATATTTTATTTTTCGTTTAAGCGAACGGGCCTACGTGGTTTGTCCATACAATAAAAATAATAAAATTGGATACGTAATTAAAGAAGAAAAATGTTATTACAATTATTTATTTTCCACAGATAAATGTGTCTTTGCATTAGTTTACACTAAGTTCAAAATTAAATAATCTCCTAAGAAGAAAATGGTAACAAAGCAATATTATAGTTCTTGCTTATATATAAAAAAAAAAAATAAAATAAAATAAAATCAAAATACATGCACCTCTTCTTTCTTGCAAAATAACTATAAATTGAATAAAATAAGTATTTGTAAATGTATTAAATCTTTGAATGCAGAAAGAAACTTAACATCGAAAAAAATAACTTTTTTATTAAAAAAATTTACTCTCAAGCTCAATCTCATATTTTTTCCATGTTGTATTCTTATCCTAAAAGACGATTATTTATTTTAAAAATATATTTCAAATGGGTTAAAATTATAGACATACAATTATTTTAGCTTAATGTAAATTCTTGGTGAAATCCGTCAAAATCGTTCGTTAAGAATAGTTTTCAAATATGTTTTGTACTAAGAAGTATATGAACAGTAAGATATAGAGTAGGTAGAGATTGTAGCAAATATGAAATACTAGTTGCATATTGAAAAAAAAATGGTTAAGTTTTATAAAAAGTTTAAAAAAGAAATAAATAAAGATGGTTCAAACAAATTGAGTACATATCATTGATAGCTCCCTTTCTCGTTTTTTCTTTATGCCTTAACAATAAAAACGCAGTAGGGTTTAATATAATATTCATATAACTTTGTAAATGGTGTCTGTTTTGTGTGGCTGCAAAAAAATACTCTGAGGCAAATTTATTTGCTTAATGCGAAAAAAGTAATATGTACTTAGGTACATAAATATGCATGGTACCAATCGAAGTATATAATATGTGGTATATATAAGTAATGTGGATGGGAAAATATAAAAAAAATTAAACTTATAAATAAGGGAAATATGAAAGTGTTCATTCGATGTGAATGTAGGCGTGTTGGTTTGATATATTTTCTTTTATTTAAACAAAATTATGTAGGCAACCATAATGCTAAGCAATCTTTTAGCTTATATTATGGCTTTGAATACCCTTCAAAGAATCTAATACTTTTAAATAATAATATCATTATGTATTGTGCGACTATATGTGCTGGCTGTTTCGACTAAAACACAGACAAATAAAAATGAAATAAATATAAGGATAACTTAAGTAAGATTTCGAGTTTTGCGCTTGGGACTATTTTTCTATTGAAAATGTGAATTTCTCCTAACAGCACAGAATACAAATTTTAATTTTAATTTCAACATTTAAAAATAGTTATTTAACTATTATTTTACCGACCGAATATTCGGAGTCACAATACCTACTTAGAATGGGAAAATTTGTTTTAACCGATTTTAAAAGACAAAGAATATCGAATTGCTAAAATTGAAGAAAAGTTAATATTCAATGAATTTAATTGATACATTCAAAGTGAACCTGGATAGTAATTATATATACGTTTCAATTTGAACTGTAACTGAACTGTTTGAAAATTCATTGTTGAAAAACTTATTTTTATCGAGTCATTTTCTGTTCTAGCCTGTGCTGTTAGAGACAGTTTTTATGTATCAAACTAAGTCAAAATATGTTAAAAAAGGTTCCAAAGAAAAAAACATAATAAATGAACCATAAATGAGTTAAAATTCGTTTAATTTGTTTCAATTTAGCTTAGGCAACATAATCATAATGTGTCCCATGGACATTGACAATCTTCCCCAAGTATAGAGAATATCATCCAGGCAACATTTCCTACTACTTGCAACCCGTTCGAAAACAGCTAATGTGTAAGTCAATGTCAATTACTTTTAAAGGTATCGGATATTCGCTTTTTACTAACCAGAATTTTCAATAAATATTTTTCTTATTATTATTCAATTAGTCAGACCCCATATCTTTAAAAATGGTTAAGGTTTTTTTTTATCGAATAACAATTAAAAAAATGGGTTTCTAATTTATTATATATAACTAAATATAAAATACAAACTGAAACACATAAAAACTTACTTGTGTCTGTAAACGTGTTAAGCCTCGAATCCATAGAATTTGACCCGCTCTCGGTTTTTTGTCGGAATCAATTGAATCGAAACGTTCTTCACCTAAATTCATTGCTTCTGTATATTCTTCAGGGTGACCACGACCCCATCTACACAAGAAATATAAAATAAAAACAAAACAAAAAATATAAATTATATTAGCAAATTTTAAATTGTTGTAAATATTAAGTATTCTTTTTTATGTTTTAGTTTAATGTCGAATAGTATTTTTATTGTTTCTATTTTGTACACTCTTGCGATTTTAAGGGGTTAAATAACAAATAGAAAACTATGTGCTTAACAGAACATGCAGACATATAGGACAGTATATTAACTTTATATAGAACAGTTGTTTTGTTTTTGTTTTCTAACAAAGGTGACATTTCTATGAATTAGACAGTCCAATTAATTACAATAGTTATGTAATACATAAATGTATAGGTAAAAAAGAATATAGTTATATGATCACAAATGTATTAGTCTATTTTAGCAAGCGCAAGAGCTAGCAAGGTTTTTTTATCGAACAAAGTATGTATTTGTACATCAGTGAAAGAAAAAATATATATATAGAAAAATAAAAGGAGACAACAAAATAATTTGTAGTGATAAAATTGCTTACAGTTGTAGATAATTTTTTTATGAAATTTTGAATTTTGGTGTTTTGATTGAACAATTTTTTCTTTTAACATCACATAACATTCAATGTAATGGTACGTACCCAGTTCGAAATATTGTTAAGGCCCTCTTTTAAAATTGAAACTTGTCTGTGTTCACTTTCATTTATACATTTTCTTATCCAAGTGAAGGCTTCTTTAGCACAGCTAAAATCTTTTTAAAAACATGCACATAAGTCCATCACACAGGAGATGGCAATGGTGTAGTGAATAGTCATTGCTTGTGACAGGGCGGCGCCTCCCGAGGGACAGCAATACTCGGCCACCCAAATATAAGGAGAAACGAATAATATCAGAGATTCTCCCCCACTACACCGAAAAAGGGGTTTCTGCTTGGAGTACAACGGACCGGTATAGGTCTAAGTGCTCCAGAAGTTGGAATCCCCTTTTTTAATAATAGAAAAAAGGTCCATCAAACATGTTTTCAAATACAGATAACTATCGATAGTAACTATAAAAAAATCAACTAAAAAAACGTTATCAGATTAGTGTTAAATCACATTAATATTACAACTAAGACGGCTCCTGCGTAAATCGATTAAATTGATATACAAAAAAAACTGATAAAATTTAAAATCGCACTGCATAATGAGTTAAGGGAATATCTATTAGACTGCATTTTGTTTTCAATTAAATAGGATCCACGTATTTAAACTAGCATGGCCATATAAAAGTTTGCGATTGTGTGACTTAAAGAAATTTTGGTATGCCAGCTGAAAGAGTGCAGACAGAAAAGTGTATGATTATCCTCCTTACACACATAAGGATAACAAAGTATGTTGTTCAAATTATAAGGGAAGTCCCTTTCTTCGACAATTGTTCAATAACTACGTATTCTGTTATTGAACTACGTTTAGAAATCTTTAACATGATTTTGATTTGTGTGTTTTTGCTCATTGAAGAATTGAACAATGTATACCAACCGATATTCGAAGTTAGTGTTTATCAAAAATTAAATAAGACACAAATCATTCTCAAGGGTCAAGGAAGAGCCTCACCTAAATCATTCAGCTATTATATTGCTTACAATATATACATTTTGTGGCTGAAGTATTGAAAACAAATTACAGAAGTCAGATAAATATATAACATCACGTTAAGATTCCATTTAAATTCGTATCTAATTTGGGAGAATATTGGGAAGAACATAAATATACAATAAGCGTTATTAATAATATTGTAAAGAAAATCTGTAGAATTATATAGAGTTCAACTAAAATACGAACCACCACCACTCACGCCAAGCTTTCTTTGAAAAAAACCCATGTGCACTACAGTTCGTAAAAGCAATTATTTTCAATAGTATTAAATATTTCTTGTTAAATAAAATTTAGTTTTTTTGTTATTTTTTTTAAATAAATTTTCATATTTTCTTTCATTTCTTTCTTTGTTATTTTAACAACCAATTTTATCAATAACATACAATTTCGAAAATAAAGGGGTCCACTTATTTTTGTCATTTCATCACAACTGTTTATATATTTATATATATAATACTGTTTTGTTTATACTTTATTTCTTAACTACAATTGAGCTAATCACAAAAACGTTTAATTGTTTTTTTTATTCTAAATTCGCTTCTGACTTAAAAAAATAGAAATAAGCAGCCTTTGGGAACACTGCAAACAAGTCAAATAAGATACCAAAATAAATGCTAAAGAAATTTACACCCAATGTCCAAAAACTGTTTTGTCAGAGCATTGGTTCATTTTATAAATTTGCGCTAAAGTTGTAATTTTAACCTTTAATAATAATAATGTATTACTGTTTTTTTTCTGTTCAATACTACATATTCTTTTTACTAAAGTTTTAAGTTTACGTATCATTATTAATGAAACCAAAACACAAATATTCAAAACAAGGGGAAACGAAACAAAACTTTGCTTTCATTCATGATCAGAGATGATAGCTTACTTTAGTAATATAAAAGATTATAAACCGAACAAATCAAAATAATACTGTGTATGTTTAGTAACAATTAATTACAAATAAAAAGATTGACAAAATTAGAGCCAAATCCAAAAATATGATATTTTGTCGTATAAACATCTTATTATTGTTGCCTCTAATTCAATTCAATGGAATTAAACTCTGAATTCTCTAATTAAATTATTATTCATCTTTTATATATAGTTCTTGTGCATAACTGGTTTGTTTGCTTTTTTATAATTGATTATTATTTGTGATAATGTCCTTATTGGTTGCATTTGTTGTAGATAAATGTTTAAACGAGTACATTACTATTTTTAAATGTCTGTGCATACTTTAGGACTGTGTTGTGCACAAGTAGTTTGTGTTAAAAAAAATAATGAGGCACAGACAAAATAATAAAATCGGTTTGGGGAGGTGTCTCCCTGAATTTACTTACGATAATATTTTAGGTAGTTTTCTTGTAGGCACTGTAGTGATTAATTGTCCCCAGACTAATGTTCCAATACCGAAGAATATGCACCATAGCCATTGGTCTAGTGAGAGGGCTTTTGTGGAAAAAGCCATTTTACCGTATTGGACGATGACAACCTATTAACAGATAAAGGGTGTCTTATTGAGGCTTAGACTCTGTTTAAAAATAATATTTTTAAGCATAAACTCAACTACAACGTACCTGTGAAATGGCTGTGAATATCCATATTGTATAAAAAATAGGATTTGTGAAGAGACCTTCTATAACATTCCTTTGACCATGGATTTTCCTAGCATTAATCTCATTAAATAATGTCATCATAACAAACGTATTGAAAATTATAGTAAAATGTTGTGTCGGCCCAGCTCCTAGTTCTTGACCACGTCCGGATTCGATATCGAGTAGCCAATCACCTATAACGAAAGAAAATGTTTAAAAGTATGTAGTTAGACTCTAAAAATGGGAGATTGGCGTTATGGAAAGATGGATTCTTCAAGAGTCGAAAACAATCCCGTGTAGACCAAAGCAAATCCAAAAGCAACTAAAAGTTAGGGCAAACGAAATATGTGTTGTACTTACCGATAAACAATAGACTAAAGATAACGGTTAATTGGTAGATAGCTTGGCCCAAAATATTTTTCATCATTGTGCG
Source organism: Cheilosia pagana (assembly GCA_936431705.1). Lineage (NCBI taxonomy): Eukaryota > Metazoa > Arthropoda > Insecta > Diptera > Syrphidae > Cheilosia > Cheilosia pagana. The sequence goes on from OW386171.1 coordinate 5,976,269, forward strand.
TGAAATAAGTGGTTTCGTACGACCATATGGTTTACGAAGTAATAAATCAGGCGTTGGAAGTTCAGTAGCTAAAGCTAATGATGCAAGTGTATCCATAATCAAATTAACCCAAAGCATTTGAACAGCCTTAAAAAAGAAACAAATGCTATGAGAATACAATTCAAGCGGCTTGATAAGTTTTACTCACTTTAAGTGGTGAATCTTGTACGGCGCATGCACCAATAAATGCAACAATTACAGCAACAACATTCACTGTCAATTGAAATTGTAAAAATTTTGCAATTGAATCGTAAACATTTCGTCCCCACATAACAGCCTTAACAATACTGCTAAAGTTGTCATCAGTTAGGATAATATCGGAAGCTTCTTTAGCAACGTCTGTACCAGCTATACCCATTGCAAAACCAACATCGGCCTTCTTTAACGCAGGCCCATCATTTGTACCATCACCAGTTACAGCTACAACTTCACGATTCTCACTGACTGAACTGTCAATTATACCTATAATAAATACAAATTAAATGTACATGAGGTAACTCATATTTAATAAATTAGCCAAAATACAAACCTTTAACTAGAGTATATTTATCTGTTGGCGAAGATCTAGCGAGTACGCGCAACTTTGGCCATACTTTGTCGATAAGATGTTGCTGAATCTGAAAAAGAGTCACTAACTGCTATATCCAATCTTTAATATGAAGAACTTGAAAATGGATGCTTACATCACCATTTGTATCTCGAATACGTCTATTAAATTCTTTACCCTCGAGAATAAGAAACTCTTCATTTGGTCGGAGAATACCGCATTTACTAGCAATCGATCGCGCTGTATTTATGTTATCACCAGTAACCATACGCACCGTAATGCCAGCTCTTTGGCATTTTCGGATCGCATCGGGTACCTCAGGACGGACAGGATCTTCAATTCCAACAACGCAAAGACACGTCAGATTGCTGGCAATATTCTCCTCATCATCCCAGTTTGGCTCATTATCGATATGTACTTCGTTTATTGCCGCTTTACCGGGAACGAAATCTCTGTATGCAATCGATATGGTACGTAGTCCATCGCATGCCATTGGCTCAATTACTTCACGTATAAGCCGATCTTGCATGTCTCGTGTGAATTTTTCTAAAGCGCCATCGTGACCGTATATAAATGAACACCTAGTAAGAACAAAATTAAACAATATTTTAAAAAATAACCTATCTAGTGCAAATGTGTTTATGCAAGTAACATACTTTTTAAGTACAATTTCGGAGGCGCCTTTTGTATATAATCTAAAGCCACCGTTCGCTCTTGGAATTACTGTACTCATTGATTTGCGCACAGAATTGAATGTATATACACGAGTGAACTTGTCTTCAGTTATTTCGTCTCGGACTGTTTGATATTTACAACCTAGGGCTTGTACGAATCCTAACAGGGAGCATTCTGTTTTATTACCAACTTGCATCGGTAAATCCCCGGGATTTGCTCCAGGCTAAAACCCAAAAATAAAAAGGATTTGATTTGAGTTTTGAGTTTGATTAAATAATACTTTACCAGAATATTTGAAGTATACGCTGAATTAACTGAGATACCTTGGACAATTAAATTGCCAACATTCGAGGGTAGATCGGAAAATTTTGGTAACACTTTACAAAGCTTTTCACATATGTATGACTGAACGACGGTCATACGATTGGTAGTTAATGTTCCAGTCTTATCAGAACAAATGGCAGTGGCATTGCCCATTGTCTCGCATGCGTCTAAGTGTCTTACCAAATTATTATCTTTCATCATTTTCTGAAAAGGTTATTTCAGTTAGTTATAGCTTCTATAGCTTCTATAGGTCTAAAAATGATGAGTATGGAGCGATCATATTAATTTTTCATACAATTTTTTCTGATTGATGGCACTCATTTTTATTTAATCATTTTTAATATATCACTTACCTTAACGGAATAAGCTAACGACAATGTAACAGCTAAGGGCAGACCTTCAGGTACAGCTACTACTAATACGGTAACACCAATAATCAAGTGCTTTACTAAATTGTTGGCATATGTATTCTTCCATGGTCTTTCTTCTATGACAAATGTCTTTATACAAAATTGTATAATCAGGATGATAACCGTAAGTACAGCGATTGTTGACCCAGCATAACCAATTTGGATTGCCAATTTGGTAAGCTTAGCCTGAAGCACGGATTTTTCCTTTTTATGACCGGATCCTTCGGAACTTGAGGTCGTTGGTTGAACATGATTATCATCAGATTCTGATTTAACAACATCCACTGGCATTGGTGAGCTCATGTGACTATTACTGATTGGCGTTGTACCATCGTCTTTGAAAGCATTAAAAGAGAATTAAAAAAAATTTATATATATTTGAAGAATATTCTCCAAAAAGACTTAGACACACAGAAATTAAATATATTTTATTTTATATATAAATGTATTGTAAGTGACATAGAGGTTTTTATTATTTTTTATGTATATGGGTTTCCCTATTCTTCTCTGTAAACAAAATATTTATTTAAACAGTTTTAAATTTTTTAATTGTCTTTATAGTTTGCAAGAAAAAACGCGAGTGCAAACAAGCTACGAACTGTACGAACTATAAATAAAACAAAAATATATATGTTATATGTACATGCGTTACAAAAAAATACAAAAGAAAAGTATTGTAATATATTATGTGAAAAGACTGAACACTAAAAGCCAATGTGAAACAATAAATGTAAATAAAGAATAAATAAGCGACGTAAATAAATAAACAAAAGCAAATATAGGGAATCACCTGTTATACTCTTGCTCTTCCTCGCCTTTTTAGCTTCTGCCAATGATTTTTTGTGTTTTTATTATCAATTGTTTATTGTTTTATAAATATTTATTTATTTATTTTTATTTAATTTCATGTTTTTGATGGTGAAGAGTGGTGTGGATGAAGAGGAGGGGGGCGATCAATCACATCATGCAACACGAAATATTCAGTTTCGTTTGTTTTTTGTAATTGATTATAATATATATTCGTATACATACATAGGCATATATATATATATATATTATATACATATATACATATCATTTCCACAAAGAAAGAAAGAGAAAATAAAATATTTTTTATTTTAACAATTTATTAAAATATCAAGTTAAAATAAGTACATTGATCAAAATTTTAAAAGAAAAATATACACTAATTTGCATACACACAAATTTAAGTAAAACAAAACTTTGTCTTTTATCTTCCATTTTCAATTATTTTTATTTAGTGGAGGAAATCAGCTATCGGAGACCAATATTTCTTAAAAAAGTTGATGTGTATTTAAATTGAAATAAAGCAACACTAACTATTTTTACAAAAAAATTATCGGTCTTGGTCTTAAAATGTTGCTTATGTATGAATTATAAGGTTAGTTTATCAAATAAAGGAAAGCTAATTATAATTATTTATTTTTTGATAAACTAACTTTATAATTCATGAGCTACAACTGGGGCCTAAGAGTAAAAAGAATGCCGAAATGAACAGCAAACATTTAAAACGAATGGGTTTGAAATGGTACCTACGTATGTTGCTGTGCAAATGATACCTATATCCAAACTGCAGCAGTCGCCTGGTACTTTTTTTGTTTTAACTCTATAAAGTTATTCGTACTTTGTCATAATTCATTAGATTAACAGTTTTTCTAATATTGAAATGAAAAGGCGTTATGCATGAACTAGAAAATAGTGACTGTTTTTACTTTACATTGGGGATCGAGTGTTGGAACTAATGCAGTGGCTAGTTTACGAATTCTAAACTGGGTTTTAGTCTTGCATTTTCTATAAACATAACGCAAAATGATTTTTTACCTAAATGTATCACTTATAATCAAATGAAATATATGTTTAACACGAAGGGGAGAAAACAAAGACTTACCGTCGCGCCAACGGACTGTGAACCCATTATACAAAAACAAAATATTTACAAGCTACATTCAAAATAGGAAATACGTATTTAAATTGAATCTATTTGCTCTATGAATGTAAAGATAAGAAGACCGCATTCGAAGGGAACCACACATTCAAAAATAGGAAACACATTATAAAACCAAACTGAAAACGAAAAAGTTGCGTTTTTCCACGTTGCTCACTTTTGTAATTATTTTTAAAATACACTTTTGATAACTATCATTCAATGTTTTTGAAAGATGAAAGATTACGATTTTTATAAATAGGGAGAAAAAGGTATCTACAAATACGCTTATGAAATAATAATAAGAAGTGTGAATGCTTACCTTTTTTCATCTTTTTGATTTCGGCTTCCTGTTGATCGACCGCTGCACCCAATAAGGTAAAAATGATACCCGCTTGAGAATTAACACCTACAGCAGTGACGACCATTTTACCGCTACCCTCCATTATATGGGTGCCGGATAATACCATTGGGTCCGAATCTGGTCCTTTTTTAACATGGTCGGATTCACCAGTTAACGATGATTCGTCAACCTTTTTATATTTATAGGAATAATAAATTAAAGTAAACACCATAAACATTTTTTTACTGATGCAAGATATAATGGCATTTCACTTACTTTTAAATCGTTACTCTGAATAAGAACACCATCAGCCGGTAAAAGATCGCCATATTTAACTTGGCAGATATCACCGACAACAATGTCGCCAACAGATATTTGACACACTTGACCGCCTCGTATAACAGAGAATTTATGTTCCCCTTCGATACGATTTTGCAAGCCACGAAACTGCCGTTCCTTCGAGTAATCATTGAATGCTGTTACCAACACAACCACAATAACCGAAATAAGGATAGCTAAGCCTTCTATCCAGCCATGGTGATCTTCCTCCTCTGCAAGAAGAGCTATAAAAAAAAAACACATTTTTAAGACAAAATGGACATTGATCTTATAAAACTAATGTGTGTACGTATTTCAAAATATATACAAATAAATAAACTGTAATATAGATCTACTTACGAGCATCTTCATCGGCGGGTTTGTAAAACGATAGACCAAGTGATACTAATGCAGCTACTTCTAATATAATAAGTGTCACATCCTGGAGAGCTTCCCAGACTAGTGTTAGAAATGTTTTTGGTGGTTTCGGTGGTATAACGTTCGAACCAAAAGTCTCCCTTCTATGGTCTATATCAGATCTTGATCCGCTTAGGCCTGGAATTTAAAATAATGAAAATTGATTAAGTCAACGATAAGATGTGCGATAAATTCGTAAACAGAATGGGGAAAGTAGAAGTACTATGTATGATACAACAAGCAGTTATCTTGATAACGACTGGAAATGCATAATTTTTTTTAGAAAAAATGCTACTTGCAATGGAATAAGAGCGACAGTTATCGAAGTACTATCAAATTGACAGAAGGCAAGCGATGCTCGAAACTACTTTAATTTATTTGTTAGTCAATTATGTTTACGTAATGATGATTAAAAAAATAGCATAGTCTATTTTAAGTAGATACTTACCGTCGTTTGGCGATGTGTATAGTTTTTTGCAAACATCCTGCACACCCCCAAACTCATTTACTTTTGCTACGCCCTCCCGGCCCCTGACTTCCATGAGCTCTCGTAGTTGTTTAAGAGAGATCCCATATTGCGCCGGTCTTCCATCTATTGTGGCCATTTGTTACGATGAAATCTACAATAAAAAAAAATAAATAAAATGTAAATCGTTATGACAAAACAAATTAAAAAGTTTATTGGTTTATGAAAGGAAAACCTATTATTTTTAAAGTACCCAAAAGTGTATTAACTGATCAGAATATGGATTATATTAATGACTTAATATTAAAATAAGACACCTTATAATATGAATATCAATTTCATAGATATCAACACCAAAACAAACAGGATTTTCAAAAATACTACTACCTGCCTAAATTAATTGTCCTGTTCTTTTATATTTGTGCGTAATCATTTAAACATAAGAGCAATCATCGTGGTTAGTTTAACATTTTAATTTAATAATAATAAAGGGATGCCCACAACTTATTTTTTAACTTTAATTGTAATCAGATGGTTTTAGTGAAATAACTACGAACTTGCTATCAGACTCAGATTCCCGACGTATACCTACCTCATAAATAGAACAAATTGGTTTCTATTCGAAAAGTGATAATCAATAGCAAACAGCTTCAGTAAATGTTGATTAGATACACTTTTGATTTCATTATTTTGGATGATTTATCAGGAGTATTACTTGAAAAAATATAGGATTAGAAATAAAACAATAACATTATACAAAATAGAAAAAAGACTATGAAACCAAATGACATAAATGGAAACGCAAAAATGAAGCCCCACAAAAGAAGAGGCAAAGGCTTGGCTTTGAAAATGGATTTGGTATTGGTACTTTTTTTTGTGTTCATTTTCTATGTCTTTCAATTAATGTATTTTTTATAGACTTAGTTTGGAATAAAGAATAAGTTTAAGTCCAGCAATGTTAATCGTTCGATTATTTGATATATACATATTATGGGCGTAAAAGTTTTTAATTTTTATTGAATGACCTGTCAAAAGGAACAAGCGTGTCCGCCTACTCAATTAGAATAAATGTTGGTAAACAGTAGATATTAAAGATCTTTACAAACAATGCTTCTAATACAAAGAAGTTTTTATGGACAGAGTTTATTGTTTTATCTTTTTTAATTATTTTTGGTTCATATTTACTGCAGAAACACAACTAAATGCTATCCGTTAGTAATAGTAAATGCTTTAAACTTATCTTACTGGATATAAATAATTAAATTCATAAATTGGATTTTGCTTCTAAATAAAAAAATAATGATGCCGAGTGTAAAATTTGAGTAATAAAATAATTTTCTATCTACAAACGCCCGCCATCTGTCATAACATAAATAGATGCGTCGTTATTGTACTCATTCAAATATTTACTAAAAGCAAACGAGATAAAAGTTTGCCAAGAAATCAGTACAACCAAAATGTCATCATCGGCCACGCCTGGCTAAAGCAACATGCAAGTGCTGTTGACATTCTGTACTCTTAAACAGTCGAGTATGACGAAACTACAATAAATAACTAAAATAAATAAAGAACGAGAAATCGAAATAATCGTGCGGTATCTATTTTAAGACCCAGACGGTGACGATGACGAAGACGCAAACCGTGATTATGCTTTCAATGCACACTTTAGTCAATCGTATCGGATCGGCTTTTCTTTGTTTTAAAATATTTGCGAAAATCCGTGCATATGTTGTTTTCTAACACGTATATGGCTATTTAAGCATTCAATTGTCATGTTTCGATCACATTTCCTTTTGCAGTCAACATACATCGAAACAAAAATTGGATACATATACGAATTAAAAACGAAATGTACCTAAGCAAAATTCTGTAAGAATACAAATGTACTGTTTTTAAGTAAATGTAAATACATTGACAACGGTGGTTGGTAGCACCGCCAGGGCATCAATAGCTGCCAAAATAATATCTAATCTACAACACTACTTGTATGTAAGTTCGGTGGTAGATGCAGCTGCAGAGTTTTTCCCAGTGCATTTGCTACTCGCCAATACATAGTTTATATTCGACTTTTTTTTCATCTATTTTTTGAATTTAAATTACCGATGAATAATAATGAATTTTACTTAAGGAAGCATTTAAATTTCTTTAAAGTGTTGGTCAGTGAATTCAATGCGTATACACATTACACAAGCAGTAAGCGATTGTGGGCGTTTATTATATTTTGTGTCTAAGGGCTGAGTTCTGCACGGCAAATAATTTATATAAAATATAGAAAAAATCAGCCTTACCAAATACCCACACCAAATTTTTAATGTAGGTAAAACAAATTTCAGCAAATTTTTTTAAATAAAATTGTATGTAATAAATAAATAATATTTGCATAATGCAGGTCCCAATCAATGCTCGCATTCTTAACAAAAACGCTTTTGGAAGCATAAATACTCATATTGCGTGAGGAGTTTGTACAACAATGGGCCTTTCTAGTAATTTCATATTGTAAAAATGAAAAATAAAATAAGTACCTGTAATATTATGGCAGAACAAATGGTGGGCAACAAGTGAACGTTTAAGTAGGCCAATTGTCCAGCTACGAAGTAACACTGCAGGCTTAATATGTTAATGTTAAAACTGAGAAGTGCTTAATGTAGAAATTTTAATTGTCATGTAATCTGATTGCTTGAAAAGTAAAATACCAATTTTTAAATAATGTCCTTAGAGCCTACGTCGTCTACATCTTGACTTTTTTATACAAATTATAAAGCTAAAAAACAAAAGGTTTCTTAGTCCGGCATGGTCAGATTCCCGAAAAAACACAAATTACATCTTGAAGTTTTTTCCACTGCCCTACTCCTCGCGAACGTCTTACAAACGCACGTGTGATGTTTAATAACTGATTCAATAACTTTAATTAATACACTTGAGTATGCACCTTGCAATACTACTGTGAGATGGACGAAACAGTGATCATAAAACAGAGATTGAATTATTTAACCAATTGCTGTATTCGTAAGAGGGGAGACTATTTTATACACAGAGAGTTTTCGAGTGTAGAACACATTTTAAATAAAATATTAATTGAAATGCAGGATAGTGCCTGTACAAAGAAAATAAGAATATTCAAGGATCTTGTAAGTACGTACAATAAAGATGTTCTCTGTAATTATGTCCAAAAAAGATTGACCTTTTCTCCATACAATACATTTTTTTGTCTTCAGCCCCAAAATTAGTCATCGTTGGTTTCTATTTCGTTGAGAAGCTTTTTTAGGGCACTCTCTTATGTTTGTCCGACGTTCGCGAGACAAAATACGCTAAAGATGCAATTTTCGTTTTCCAGTGTTTGAATTTCAATCGATCCAGCAGCAGTTGAATTACCGCATCTGATCGAGTAGTACGTGACTGAATTTGTTATTGTTTTACATGTACAATCCGCCTAATTCAGTGACGTATTGCTCGCTCACGGATGAGGTAATTCGACCCCTGTTAGTGTCTACATTTTGCGAAAGCTGAGTACTCGTACAAGGAATATAAATATTTTTCTATGGCTTATTACGGAACAATTAGCATCAATTGCCGAACCTGAAAGTATCTAACCTATACATCCATCGTTCGGTTAAATTGCAAATAAAACAGAATTTTTAAGGTTTTTTTTTATACTGCATACTAAAAAAACAATAGATACATTTTAAAGGCAATTAGACAATGTTTCTAGGATACTGAACCATTAGCGATTCATTTAGCATTATTGTTATGTTAAAAAAGTCAATGGAGTTTTATAATCAAATATATATACTCACTTACTTTTTGAACTTTAAATTAAGTTCATTATCTGAGTTAACCTTTAAATTATGAAAACTTACAAGTATATACCTAATATGAAAACAACTCGTACATATTTAAAGAAAAACCAGTTCTACATTAATTAGCTCATTTATTGCCACCCAAAATTTAGTATTTCCGATCGGTGATCTAACTAATAAAATAATACAAACACACAACTAGACTTACCACTATGTCTGTCATGAATGACTCAGTAAATAAAAGGCAACAAATGTGGGAAGAAAATATCTCATCTTTCCCGAACGGCACTCATTTATTATTATTGACTACAATACAAATCCAGTGTCTACAGAGACAGACTGAGTGTCATAGTCAGACATATTTACTCACGTTTTGCCTACGTATTCCACTACGTCCCTGCTCGTAGTTGAATGAATTTTAATAACAAACAATTCAATTCAACAAATTCAAGTAATTATGGCGTATAGCCTTAATAACCTAGTGATAGGAACTTTTCAAATTTGAATTAAAAAATGAATCAAATAACTACATTACGAACAACAATTTTAATTTGACGTCATAGTGAGGTCGGTATTATCTTGGGCAATTGTATCTTATTCGTAATAATGATCAGATACATACTAAGTAAGTCATAGTTTATTACCAGAAATAAAACAGAAAAGAAACCAGTCCAACGCCCGCCATATAATATACAATTTGTTACGTTGTGCGCTATGTTTACTTTTATTTCATGACTGAATAAAGAAAGAATTCTTCATTTTAAAGTCAAAGGTTTTTGCATCTGTAGTACATTTAGTTGTATTGTTTGTTAGTCAGAGAGTTGGAAAACAATTTTTTCGCGGGGAGTTAAAAATAAAATGTTCAGGTTGAGCTAAATAAAAATTAGCATGTATATTTTGGATTTTATGAGCTTCTCACATATATTTCATTAAACATGGAAAGACAAGGCGAAAGCTACACACGTTTTCTATGAAGATGAAAGATAAACAATTTTATTTTTTATATCAATTTAAAAAAAATATATTTAAACTTATATTTGTCGCATCTTCTTTTACACTTAAACATACAGTTTTGCAGCTGGTTTCATATGTTACTCAATAACGTCTTCTGTAGTTGAAATAAATAAAATAAATATTTTGGCGCGACAGGTCTGTGGGACCCAAGGCCTAGCTTCGCACAACCATTCGTTTTGTGTGGGTTTTCAATTTTACGCCAAGTCCAAACGGCCAATTAAGAAGCTCTTTCATGACAGTTTTACTATCGGATGTTTGTCAGACGTTCGCGTGAGGTGGCGCAGTGAAAAAACACCTTAAGATGTAATTTGGTTCTTTCGGGATTCGAACCGGGTACCCCTCGCTTAGCAGCCCAACATACTACCGCCAAGCCACTGTGCCGACTTCTTCTGTAGTCTGTGTGAATAAATACATGTTTAGTTCTAATAGAACCGTTCCAGCTTCTATTTATATTATGTGTGTTATGCTTCTGTTTTTACGTTAGTCCTTTGTGCTTATAACAGAGATGATAAATGCTGGCTCCGAAGAACTAATAAATGCAAAAGTCGATTTCAAAGTATATGCTTCATCAGAAAGAGAACCAAACAATCTTCGCATCAAAGCATGAAACAGGGTAAGAAGACGTATTACCGAAAAATAAATCTCGACTGGAACAAAATCACATTTTTTAAGGTCACTGAAAAAAAAAAGAATTTTCCAAACAAAATTCGAATGCAAAAGTTCCCGGAAAGCAATAAATGTTTAAAAAATTGGAAAACATTTTGAAATTTATTTTGCCAAAAGAACGGCTATAAGATTTTTGTGCTAACTGATGAGAACCTTAAAATTTTGTTTAGTGTTTCAATCTTTCCTAAATTATACATTTCTTTTAGATTTTTTTTTAGCTTAGTGCTGGACTGTTAACCATTGGGATCTTCTTTATTTTTTTAAAAGCTATATATTATCTTTATTATAACCCAAGCCGTATAAAGTTGTGGAGATGTCTAGCCGAGAATGTATCCTTTTGCTATTTGGTAAAGCATTCTCTTGGAAAATGAGACAAAGAAAAACAAAATAAATCCCACATGAAAGTACTTTTCAATACAATAAGTAATTCGGAATAAATATGTATGTACCTAATTTTTTTTTTGTAGTATTTTGTTAATTATTCCAAAAATAACCAAAAATACTAGACTTTTAAAAAGTACAAAGAAATATCCATTCAATGGGAATAACGAAATTCAATAAGTTGGTTAAATGGGTTTTTCTCTTGTGATCACATAAAAAAAAATCACAGACTTGCTTTTTAATAGCGTAAAAAGATCGTTGGTTTATTCTGATTCGATAATTCTATAATTGAAATAGGTAGCTGATGGTTTAAGATTCCTTCAAATGCATTTTGACATTCCACAGTAATTGCGAAAAGACGCCATTAAAAAAACCTGAAGTGTCTCAAAAAAAAAACATTAATTTCAGGATATATTCATGTGTATCGAACGACCGTGGGAGTTTTGCAGAATTAGAAAGGGCATGGTATTGTTATAAATCTCAAAGGCTTAGTTTCAAATGTGTTTGATATTCCGTGTCAATCTTTTACCTAACCTTTCAATAGCAAGGCTATTTATTACAAAAATGTGTGTTTTCTATGAAATTTTTCTAACAGCTTATCTTCATCAAAAATTGACATTACATTTTTTTTTTAAAGTCTTTAGCCCTCTACCTTGGCTCAAAGTGTTGAGGTTTGGAAAAAAAAGTTTTTTTGTTAAAGAAAAGATTAGTCCACAAGTTTGAAATACTTTATATTATATCAATATCATTAATGAAATAAGAAAACAAAAATCAATATATTATTAGGGCAAGAAATGTACATAAACTTAAAAATAGAAAATTAAAAATTCATAATAAATAATTTATAAGGCTACCGATATATAGGTAGATCTTTAATTTTTCACGTTATATTTTTTTTGTGTGGAAAAATGGTAATAAATCTCGAGAATGTATTTTTGATCTAATAAGTCCATCTCTGGGCTACTGTGTTTGAAGCTTCGGTCACCATCTTCACACAGCGCTCAACAGCTTCAGTGTGACAAGGGTGGTCTGGAAATGGCATTCCAATTGAAGATTTGTTTTGTAGAAGGTCTTCCGATTCCTGATTACTCATTCCATCCAGCAATGGGGGTGATGTGACTTGTGATTCAGCCCAGATTATCAAGTCAAGATAATCATTTGCATTAAAATTTAATTTTGGAAGTTTAAAAATTCTTACTGACCCCGACTCGCTGTTTTTTTTATATCCGAGATGATTCTTCTCAAGCCTAATTCTCTAATATGTGGTCTTTCATCGTTTAGCATTGCCATCAATATGTTTTCTGGGTGTGCAAAATATGATTTGCATTGAATAACGGGTTCTATTATTTCCCTTACAAAGAACTTAAATATCTTGACAAATGTATTAACTTTAAGAGTCTGGCCTACGTTCACTCCAATTCAATCACTGTCTTGTACTAAGGTTGGAACAATTAAGGATGACGTCACAAAAAACTTAACTTTCCGACTAGATGCGCGTGTTCTCTTTTTTAATTTTTACACAATTTGAATTGACTTGCTACGTAGATACGTGCCAAGAATGCTAGCGGGAGCTGAGCTTTTACTGGTGCAAAGTAGTCGGGGATGGTAGGTATGCAAGAATAATTGTTTCGGTGCATATTACACACAAGACAATAACCCCATAAAACAAATGTTGGGAATAAGGTGACCAGTCGCAGATTGAATAAGAAAAAAAAGGATAGGTACAATTTGAAACTTTCAATACCCTTATGCAGAGGTCTTAATAACAGTCGATTTATATAATTCTTTTTTGCTAATTAATAGTCGCCAAAACAATGACCTATTCGCGGCGGTTAATTAATTTCTGAGTTTTTCTTAACATATTACATAAAAAGGAACACAACTTAAACTGGGAGTGAACTTTTCTTTTAGCTACACGAAACGAAGCAGTTCTTTCGCCTTTTTTGCACGTAAACGAACACACAGTATTTTATTATTAGTATGTACTACTAACAACTTCTCAAACACTTTAATTCGTGATGTTTTCTTTGATTTCGGAAAAACTTTCAAAAAGAACGTGTTACTACTTTTGTTCAACACTTTACACAATTTATTCTTGTTAATTTTTTTTTGTTGTCACCTCCTCTAAGCAAACGTGCACAGCCGAACGAACAAACGAAAAGAGAAGCAACACGAAGGAGAAATAAAAATGGGAAAAAAAGTAAAACTGTAAAAACGGAACGAATTAAAAATAAAATATTTGTGCGTGTTTCAAATTTGTTGTGCTTTTCTGTTGAACTGATTATTATTTCTCAAATCTTGTATTTCAAAAGCGTTTTATTATTATAAGTTTGACTAGTTCACGTTCCCGCAATCCCGTCTAAGATAGACCGCAGCGCTTGTATTACTCGTGTGCTATAGTGTATTTAATATAATGTATTTATGAGGTATGAGCTAGCAAGAGCGCTAGCTCAATGCAACATAACAAAGCACTTTCACTCACATTTATCTGTTTTTTGTTACACTATGCGTACCGCATGACCGCGCGAACACACTATTTTCACCGAACTATCGGAATTTAAAACGCTTTCAAGCATTCACACCTTGAATTTGATTATTGTGTCGCTGTCGAGTGTCGATGTCGAGTCGACCGTCAAGCAAAGCAATATTGCGCCCGGCAAACACATACATGATACACCAAACAATGCTTTTTTGTTAGTGTCAAAGTGGTAGTGACCAGAGTTGCCAAGTCGTTCTGGCGTTTGAGCATAGTTTTTAAAATTATCAGCGTTAATTTTGACCTCCTGGGCGCCAAAACTATATTTAAAAAAAAACAGTATCAAAGTAGGTTAAAAAAGTGAAAGTGGAAAAACAAAAACTACAACAGTTTATTCAGTCATTATGCTGATTGCACAATAAAATAAAAATGAATACTTCAACAAAACTTAAGAAATAATAGGTACGTACATACAATTAATTTGTTGTTTAAATTGCCCCTGTGATTTGAACTCGTATACAGGGATGGCTGCATGTAGGTATAGAAAGAAAAATAAATGCGGTGTGCAGCGGCAGCTAAAATATTTGTTTTAGCACTAAAAAAACATTCAAGGGCTAAATCTACTCTTTCAGCACTAAAATTAACTCTGAAAGCACTGACTTGGCAATGCTGGTAGTGACGAATCTTCTCGTCGTCGTGTTTCTTTTTAGGTAATATCCAGTGCTGCTACTTTGTTTCTACTATACGAAATGTTCTTAAAACAAACATGAAATTCGCGGGTTTTTAAATGTTCATACTTTTTATTCTGAAATACATATGTATCTTCACAATTTATAAGAACAATCTTTCTCAGTAAATGTTAAGCAATTACTCGGAGTAGAAGGATGTATCTAAGAATCTTGGATTTCATATTATCATCCTTCAGAACTGAACATAAAAAATGTATATAAAATGTTATCTTATATAACCCTACAAAACAACATTTAAGCAATATGTTTTAACTTTCAGCCGAAAGCCATACAAGTATTACTTTGTATATTGTATATAGGTACTTGTAATAAATAATAATAATAATAATAAATAGTGAGTCAAATGTCCATATGGAACTCTCGGCCTAGCTTCTATTGCCAACTTATAGAAGTGACTGACGTACATTAATACAGAATACGGTCGGTCGAATTAAAAATACTTTTTATAAGAGGCAGTATCCCGCATGTTTATGCTAGTTTCAGTGGATGAACACCTTAGGATTAAGGTGTATATCGTAGTATATTTTGTGTTCTTCCGTGAACCAATTAGAAACCTCTGCACCCTTTATTATTAATTATTGTTATATTATTAACTAATAGCGTACAAATATGTATGAAAATTGAATTACCAAAAAAAGACATAATAATACGACGCCTGAAAAGTAGTAGGTATGAACTTGTTCCACAAAAAAAACTTTAAGGGCACTTAGCAAGGACAAAATGAAAACTGAATACTTATATCAATGTTACTGCATATGGGAGGCTAACTTTAAGAATAGCAATTGGCATCACTAATAGTTTTATATTTTCGTTTTTAAATCCGATCGAAACTTATCATCATTCAACATTCATTCATCCGCCTTCACCTACTTATAGTTAGGCTAGGCTACGAGTACCACATCTTATAGAAATTATTAATGCTTTTTATTTAGATGTGTGCAAAAAATAAAAATACAGAAGTGCAGCATTAAGCAAGTAACAGCAACAGAGAGCAAAACCACAAACTAGCTATAAATAGACCGACAGCTTCGACCAAAAAAGCGCCATAGTCTACATTCTACAAGGTACAAGCTTCGGAATACGACCTTGATGTTACCCAGGATGAGTTCATGTATCTGTTCCCATAAAAATCAAAGAATAACCGTCGGCTTACACTTGAAGTTGCAGTTGTTTGGTTGGTCAGGTGTGGTAGGTTACCTGTTGTTTACCGGTAAACGTTAGTTTTAACGAACTGTGACTTTCTTTGCATGATCTTATAGTGCAGTGGGAGTTTGGAAAAGTATTTAATGATTTTTGTAAGGATTTCCTTATAAAAAATAGGAAAAGCTTCATTACACTGACCTCGAGGGAAATAATTTTCCATCGCATCTATACCAGCGTATTTAAATGGTTGGCCCTGAGACTTATTAGTCAACTTGGCGAACACTTTGATTGGGAATAGTAGCTGTATTGTAATTAACTTACATGTAATACATACATACTTATACATGCATTCTCTTAATATGTTACTAATGAAGTTAGTTGAATCTTAGCCGCATAAGAGAACGGACGTCTTTACAAACAGGCAACAATACAGTAGCCTCTTAGCGTGCAGTTATAGCGACACGAAAAACCAAACCGTAACAATTTTCTTTTGCTTTTTTTAACCACTTAAACTTAATGGTTGAACTCAATCTTGGTCTTAAAATGTTGCTTAGGAATTGTAAAGTTAGTTTATCAAAAAAAAAGTAAGTACGAGTAGTTTATCAAAAAAAAAGTAAGTAAAAGATTTCATTTGACTTTCGCCGGCTATTCTTCCTTTTACATTTCCCAGGTTTTTCGTTCTTTAGTGGGTACCTATATTTTGTCTGTTGAGGTCCTCTTCTTCTTCTACGCGCCAACAAAAGTGAAGTCTTCCTCTACTGCGTGATCTGTCTGGGTTAAAATCGGAGCATTTGTATTCATTTTATAATAATTTGTGTGTCACGTTGAATTTCTGTGAAAGCTTATCATGCGGCAGTGCAAATAATAACGCCAAGAAGATAAAAGATTTCATGTTCCGCAGTGAACGAGATAACTTTATCAGTTGCAAGTTAGTTAAACGATTTTTTTATTTATGAGAATATGTCATCAAATTGTAAACCTGTTTTGACTTGTCATTGCCCAACTATGACTGCCTTTGTACCGCCAAAGTTCTAAGCGGCAACTTAACTTTAAAACTTTCTTATGCGACAAAAATAACACTGAGATAGCCTTATCTAGTTTCGTTAAGTTTTTCAAGCAAATATTTAGGATCGAACAGAAAAGACAAGTATTGTCCACTTTTATCAACTTTGAATGTAACAATTCAAACAATCAAATCATAGACTTGCTTAGATAAGAGTAAATCATAGGACATGATTTTCCGGCGACAACTGCTATTCACTACCTTCTTTACCAGCCAAAACCACTACGTACCAGGAAAAGTGTGAATGACGCTAATTTTTTAAACTTCACTGACGCAATTAAATCTTTAACAAAAAACAAACAAAATATTGTATTGGCAAGTATACATAATACATAACACACAGCATTCATGCACAACCTTCTCAACAAAAATTAAGTCAATATGTCGTGTTTAAGGCAGTTAAAGTGGTTCTTAACTATTTGCCTTCGCTTATTTATATAATTAAGACATGCAAAAACTGTCACTGCGAGTATGATTTTTTCGTCTGTTTTTTAAACCATATCTGATTTAGAATCAATATTCTAGATATATGCTTTGACATTTAACAGACATTTATGCACGTCAAAAAGGGTACTTGTAGGTACCTATATAACATGTCATTGTTGCTGTTAATACTCAATCTTTTTTGATTGATTCGTATAATATCTACTAAATGTTGTAATAACTTTATTATACGCGATTAAAGTGCTGCATCCTTCGTGAGAGCTTCATGTCTCGTTTTGGTTTTATTTAACTATGCTTCATATAAAAAACACCAGTTATAATTTCGATACACATATGTTTAATATGTCACTCCCTACTGGATATAAGCGGTTTTATCTGCAAGGTGTCACATATATAGATAATAAGATAATAAATACTTATCACAAGCAAAACAAACATATACTGAACAACTTTTTGTAAACCTATATTTTAGACGGGATAGACTTTCTCGGTTGTCATAAGTTAGGGCATTAAACCGGTGTGAATGAGTATATTCATTTAATAATGAACTTGTTGGTGTCTGAAACCGTTATACAGTAGCGTATGTTAAGACTGTTCGAAAAAAGCTACTTTATGTGACCTTATCTATATATGAAGAGAAATTGTTTTGGCTGGTAAGGAAACATAAATAAAATTATTGAGACCTGGCATTTTTTGCAACATCAATATCTTTCGCATAGTTACAAATTCTTAAAAAAGTGACTTAAACAAATGTCCCGATAGAAATACTCTTTTAGAAGTTCTAGAACCTTGTGAATATAGCTGTCGTTTAAATAAAAAATAAAACAATTAAAGAATTTTGTTACAAATTATAAAAAAGTGCAAAGGTACAAATTCGTATTTTCGGTGTACTAAAGGTTGATCACAAAACTAAAAAAAAACATTTTCGTAATAAGCAGTAACTTTAGAAGGTGTTATACGAGAACAGCATGGAACAAAAATATTAATTCAAACTCAAATTCACTCAGAGGGCGAGTGACGGATTAAGACTTCCGATGATTTTTCTTTAACACTTAAAATGAGTCGATTCTTATTTATTTCTTGGACCACAGTGTATGTAAACAAATAATTTCTGTCAAAGAACATTTAAATAAAATACCATGTTCAAATAATATACTCCATATCTTGAGAGCCATTAAACTACTTATTCAAAAGCAAACCATAATACTCACGTTTTACGTTCACCAAACAAAAACAGCAAAAAAAAAACTGCTATTCCAGAATATCACTGAACAAATTATCCAAAACAATAGTTAACCCAGCGATATTTTCTTTTTAAGTCAGGTTTGATATGACTTTCATCAGAGGAATTAAACCGAAGCCTTCGAGGAGCGCTAAACTACTGAAACCAAATTTATAAATGATCGTCTTATTTGTTTATGTGATAATTCGCATAATCTACATCAGATATAACCTTTTGTAGAATACTCGTGTAGACATACGTATAGAAAAAGAATGTATTTCAGATACTGCAGAATGAGTTATATCAAGTTCTTATCAGGATTACATCCGTCAGAAGAAGGTTAAATCGCATACAGACTACATTTCCAGTTTGTTTTAAGGTTGATACGCGGCTACGTGGAGTGATGGATGTGCCATGCAAAAACAACATGAAGACACACATGGTTAAACTAAATAAATAAATACAGCCGATGCTTGATTTAAGTATTTTAATTTAGATTACAAAATTGCTTCATTCAGATGTAGGGAAATGCGATGGACCCATGGGAAAATATTTCCTTTATGTGAATTCAATTGTAATAGTAGATATAGATATGCAGAAATTTTCACAGCTACGATTCAACAATAAGATGATATTGGTAATTTGTAAAGTAAAATAATGGCTTCATCTTATAATAATTGTATTGTATTTACCAGCTTTACGCTGAAACCCGCAAATACCTATACCTTAAAATAACTTATTTATACCAAAATACAGCATAGATTTAGAGTCGCAAAATAAATAACTATTGAAGCGCAATAGACATAAGTCTGTCAGTTTTTAGAAGGCAATTCACGTGTTGTTGAACACTATGTCAGTCCATAGTGATTTAGCAAAAGAGACTGAATAAAACAGCAAATTTGGCAGATGTAGCTTCAACAATTTGGCCGCTATCATCTGTCGGAAGTCCGTATTGCAAGACCCTGTACTTATTACTGTCTGATTTAGTCTCCGCGATGTTTATATATAAATATATGTATAACGATTTTAATCAAATGTTCGACTTTAATCTTGAAACTTATTACCTCCGCGATGTTTAAACATAAATATATGTATCAAGATTTTAATCAAATGTTCGACTTTAATCTTGACACTAATTACCCCATTATGACCAATTTGTAATATCCTTATATAAATAGAGTTTAGCTTAAGCATTGAGCGAGAGGTTCAAGGCTCAAAAACAAAAAAAATATAACACGAATAACAGATAGTCCCGCCTATTGAAAATATTTGGAAAAAAAATACAGTGTATAACTGCACTAGATACCTTCTTAACTCAGCCGATAGGATACATCGGCAAATAATAATTGATATCTTCAATTCGTAGAAAAGGACATCGATTTTATTAAAACAAAAAATAGTTTGCCCAAATTCATTCAATAATTAAAATTAGGATACGATAATCTTGAAAAAAAAAATACAGACAAATTTCCACTATGTAAACATATAATAAGTAGGTAACAACGTATATGGGAATTGCAACAGCCAACCGTCAAGATAACAATGAGGCTAACGTCAGACTTTTTTTTTCAACTGATAACAATTTGAGAAGACAAAATTCGTGGCATTTCAGACGTCATTGATGACAACCATACTCTCATAAGTCACGATATAAATATCATTAGAAAAAAAGGTGTGCGGTAATAGTCGTAAAGTATTCTATGATGCCATCGGAGCCAAATAATCGTAAAAGATTGGCGAACCATCAAGGCTGAAAAACATAATAGACGTAGATAACAACAAATGTTAGTGACAAAGCTATTAGCTGCCAAAACTGATGGCAAAGATGTTTGAAGTGGGGTAGGTAAAGCGGAGTAGCTGACGTATTCGGAATAGAGGGTAATGCCGTAAGCAGAGTTTGATAATTTGTAAACTGAACGATAGTAGGTACGCAATTGTTTTATTGATGTGTGTTTCGTATTCATAGGGCTCTAAACTTTAATGTTCATAAATTGACCGATTGGCTATCAACACACATTGCACGCTACATTTTGGAAAATATATTTTGTCCAATTGCTCATTTGGAGATGTGATTTGTTAATTTTACTATCGCAAGCAAGAATAAAGAACACTACTGCTGGAAATGGTCTTTTTTTTTCTTTTATGGTTTTGTATGTATTTATATGGTAATAATATTCATCATTTTCCAAATTTGACTCAACAGGTGATACCTAGATCCAGCTTTTTACAACCCTTCACGGGAGGCAGCGGAGTGAAAAAAACCCTTATACACAAAAAATATTCCTTTATATTAATTATTACATAAAAATAAATTGAAAACTAAATTATTTTATTCTTACCATTATTTGTGCAGATTCAATATAAATTCAAACTCGTAACCCGTATGCTATTAAATGTTTTTATCACAAAAACTTATTATATTTTCTTTGAGAGGAATAGACAAATAGAGTGACGGCATTGACAATTGATTTGATCATGCTTGTAGCCTCTTATTTCCACTTCCCAGGTCATGTCAGACGAAATGAAGAGTCGGCAGTGTCGTTAACTAAAGTATTATATAGACCGTTAGCTCAGCTCAGCTCAGCTATACGTACAAGCTTATTTCTACAATACTCTGTGGGAAAGAATGTGTGCTATCTGCCATGTTAAAATAATTTAGCCGCACGCATACACTTCCACATAGTTACCTTAAAGTTCACTCTGTGGTAATATAGAAATAATAGAAATATTGCAAATATTTGACCGTTTGTTGCTTCACAGATAGGAAAAATAAGGAGAGAAGAATGTAAAGAATACAGAAAACGAGTGAGCTGCTGCGGCATGTTACTTAAGAAGAGACGAGATCTTCAAAATACAAATTAATAACAAAAAAAGGGAATTTATTTTATTTTGACTTGGCTATATATTTATATTTAACTTCACGATCAGATAAAATGTCACCTTATATTTAACTTTTTCGTATATGTGGTAAGTGAAATGTATTGTATTCGTAGATAATTTCGAACTCGTGAGTTTAATTCATTCCGACACGTCGTTGATAGAGTCTGTCTGTCTACAGCCTAAACGTCTGGACGGATTTGATTCAAACATCGGATTCGGACTTTTTGGGCTTACAGTTCCCACCTACAGTTACCTACATACCCTTAACAGATCAGAAACTCCTACTACTGTGCGGTCTATTATATTAAGCATCCCTTCTGAGTTTTTTACCTACATACCCAACAAAATGAAAACAAACCAACCAAACTGTTGACATGAATGAGAAAGTTTCATGTGACCCAGTTATGTACTTTATTTTCCGCAATCGAAAAGCAAGTAAATACTAAGCTGCCTTTGAACGCAATTTAAGAAATGGCCTGCGCGACGCATTATGGTTACCTATATTTGCAAATGCTAAGATGAGTTTTGTTATGGAGATAATATACTAATAAAAATCAATCATGTCAACATTTTAACACGCATGATTAATGTAAGAGAAAAACGGCTTACATTTGAAATCAAATTGATGCCTGTATCTATCAATTAATTAATATCTACCTATATCTAACTATATATGAAGAAGAAATGAAATATATAACCCCTTAATCATCCCGATCCTGCTGTATGGTGCAGAAGCATAGACCTTGTCAAAAGCGGATGAAAATCTGTGACTATAGACAGGCAAGAAAAAACATGTTTGCCAATGGCGTCTAATTAGCATTAAGATAAACCAAATACCTACATATTATTAAATACTTTTAATAAGAAATAATATATGATATTACTTACCAAACCAATTTTGGAACAGATATTCGTACGAGATCACCGTTTCATTTACTACGTGATTTTTATTAATTATTTATGACGACAAAGTTACAATCTGAAAGAAATGTATGGACAAAAAGATAAGTATAACGTGCTTAAATTTTTTTGTATAAAGATATTGTCAAAGAAAGTAATTGATATGGGTTTAAGAGATGACCAAATGTGAAATGTATTAGTCACATGATCATTTATAAGTTATATTTAATTTCGTCAACTTTTTGAGTGAAGTGGATAATAAATAAAACTGGTTTTCTGTCTGCTGTTTAATAAAATGCGTATGTAGGTATCCGTATGACTCTGGCAATTTAAGTATTCTTTCTGGGTATTTTCAAAGTTTGTATTAAAAAAATAATAATAAATCATGGTATTTAAACAAATATCGTGCTTTGGAAATTTCTGGCACAACTACAAGAGTATGCCTGTCCTCATATGTAAAGCTTTTCAATTCAGACGCTTGGGCTCAAAATACAATTTAAGGTTCCCCCTCTTCGTCTCAAAAATTAAATATCACAGAAACGAAAAACGACATCTGTTAGTAATGTGGAAGTTGTGTATTGAAGCTCATTCAGTACATGACGGTGCCATAACTTTTAACATAAAATCTGTATTTTAGAAAACTAACATTTTACAGTTAAACAGTTAAAAACAAATTACGTACAAATATTTTAAGGTTAATCTGTGGATAAAATATTTATCAGTAATACTGGTTTTCTATAGTTTAAAATATTTAATATAAAACCCATACACAATAACAAGAAATATATTTCCAGACCATACTTTTGGTAAAATTTTCCGAAAATATTTACGCTGAATAACGATTTAATTTTAACTTAATGCATAAGTTCTATTGAACGTATGGCACAAAATCAAAAATACCAATCAAATTATAACAAAAAATCCAAATAACAATGTAATATCATTCATGTTAATTAAATCATGAAAATTAAAGCTTTTCTACACGTTTTCATTTTAGGCGTTGATTAGGAAAATAGGAATATGTAAAATATGTCAATTATAAACAAAACTGTGCTTATATAGTCTTATAACCATTTTTAGTGCACATGTACAATTTACGAAGTCACAATGTCGAAAAAAAGCAAACTAAACACCGTATTAAGTTTTTTTGTATATATAGGTACTCGCTGGTAGTTATACACACTTATTTGCCGGAGCACAGGTATTATTCAGAGGTCAAAGCATGACTGAAACTAGAGTATCCATTGTTTGTTACCGGCTTATTTGCCGAGTATTCATATCAAGTCAGAGAAATACTTTAAGAAGCGTAGAGATAGCTAAAATCCTTAATAAAAAAGCAAAGCGCACTGAAAGGAATGTCATGCCACGATGACTAAGTCTTTTTGTAATATGAGTTTGAGTGTTAGCTTCTGTTTCAATAAGCAATCCCCAGAAGAATGTACCTACTCTTGCAGATGAAGGGGTGTTGTATGTTGATGTCATTCTTGCAAAAAAAAAAAACATAAAACAAAAAAAGCTGACCAATAAACAACAAAAATCCAAAATTGAATGAATTCTAATTTAATAGAGATTTGTTTTTCAATAGTTTTGAAGTGAAAGAACTTGCAATTGAAAGTACATAAACGTGTGCACTTAATGTTAATAGACTATTGTAATATGGATATATTTTTAATTATTTTAAATTTGTAAGTGCATACTTATAGAAATTTTTGTGCATTCTATAGAATATTAAAAACACTTTCGGTAAACCAAAATGCTCCTTAGGTTCAATTTTACGATTGTATTTCAATTTGTGCTTCCTAAAAACAAACGCATAGTGAGTGGATATCAATCAACGCGCGAATCCTGACTCCACAAACATTGGAATTGCTTCTTATTGTGCCTCATTTCAACTCCAACCCCTACAAAGGGTGCGGGACTGTGGGTTTTTATTTCTGGACGGTATTGAAGGATAGTGATCCCAAGTAAATGACACGCCAATGAAGAAACTATTTACAAGTACAGTGCAGCAACTAAAAAAAAATACCTATATCAGTAAGTATTATGGGAGTATACGTTCTTTCAAACATGTCTGTTGGTCTCTTATAATAATCAACCTTAACCTTCTTTAATACAGCCATTGTCTTCATCATTCCCATCGTCATTTAGTAGAAAAGTAGAGCAGCAACCTAACAAATCCAAAAAGAGAGTCAAACATGCGGTAAGCATGAAAGACAATGAGTCTAGAAAAAAGAAAATTCTATCAACGTCGCCAGTTCCATTTCGATAAAGGAAAGGATAATAAGGACGATGTATTTTCTTTGTATTAGAGTAACGTTTACAGCACACCCAAAAAGGCTCACATACACTTAAGTGAGCTAAAAATATAAATAAATTTAATATACATATATAAATATATAGCAATAGCACAATAGCATGCTTGTTAAACCAGAGCATATATATCAGAGAACACAGATAAAATTAGTATACATGTTTGGTATGCTGTCCGTATTAATTTGTCCCGATAGGTAGGCACCTACATATTTATATAAATATGAATAATATATTAAATTTTTAAATTATGAACTTTCTAATTTTATTCCCTTTATTACTAGTTAAAAGTAAAAATTGCATTGAACTTCTTCAGAGGTGAATGAGTGATTTTTTTGCAATTATTGTTAGAAGTATAGTAGTCATTAGGAAAACCATAGCGGTATATTTAACAGCAATGGTAAATAGCTTCCGGTTTTTTTAATTGTAATTAATGACATCTGACCTGACAACCAAGTAAAACGTGGCTAGAAGATTGTCATATACACTTACATCATACGCACAACATACAAACGCGCACGCTCGTAAACACACATAATCGCTGCACAGAACAAACACTTGGGCAGAGTGTGTAGTGAAAAAGATTCTAATTGTTTAAAAGGAGAGATATCTTTATTTTTTTATACAGCAGCCAGCAAAATTGCATGCGAGATGAATATTTATAAATAATATGCGGAAAAACTATTGCTTCAATAAAATTTCGAAATAAGTATTATTATTTTTATTTTGCTTTCAAAAGTGTTCTGCTTACTTATATGTAAGAAAAACTAAAGCACACAACATAACACCAACAAAAAAAAATAGGATACGACTCGCTTCATGAAAAACCCGACGACGTCTCCTCGTTTGCCAAATGTAAGCCCGGGCACCCGAAATGACGCGAGAAAGACCGAAGAGCGACCACAACCTACTGCAGTTTTTCTGGCGTAAACTTTTTGTCCTCTTATTGCTCTGCGCGACAGTGGATTTGTTTTGTATTGTCGGGTGGTTGAATACTTGGCGAATAAAGAGAGACATTAAGATTTGAGAGTACAGAAAAGCTAAAAGGAGATTTAAACAACAATTTTATTATACCTTCTAGCTTCTACCTCCCGATAACCACCAAATTACTAACTAAATTTGAATATATTTTCAGACTTCTACTTAAAAAGAAAATTTTCTCTCGTACGTTGTGGCACATTTTTCGTCTCTAAGTCTCATGCTTTTGGTTTATAAATGATTTTTTTTATAAAAAGTGCTTAAAATAGAAAATTTTTGTATACAAGGAACATCGTGTTTATGTTAGATTCTTCTCTCACTGTCACGCTCAAATTGTTTATTTCTTTTTTTAAGTATACCGTGAGAGCGTATAGTGAACTCTTTTAATTCACCCCGAAAGTTATAGAGATTCCTGCGCAAAGGAAGTGGTACCAAGGAGCGAATAGACCTCACTTTTGTTATAGCTACTTTTAAGTTTATTAGAACACAAAAACCTACTTGGCAAAGCTTTCACTTGTTTTAGGCATTATAAGGAATACAAAAATGTGTGTTTCTGACTGAGGTCAATGAGGGGAAGGTCTTCACATCAGACGATTTCAAAAACGTTTTAAATAATCCGTGTGCTTCTGTCACATGTAGGTACTTTTAATGTGAGTAAAAATAGATGATTTCACAAAAAATAAAACAATTTGCTTTTAAACATAGCATGTTCTTTTTTTTATATATGTATTCGGATAATTGAAAAACATACATTTACTTCTGAAGTGTTTCGATGGCTGTAAGTTGTTTTGCGTAAGGGAGCTAAACTTTTTGTTTCAACGGCTAATGAGTCATCATCATTTTTAATCTTAGAAGTTTGGTTGTTACTTTTGTCTTACTCGATCCTTAGACATTTCAAAGATCTGAAATTAAGGTTTTACCCTCGTGAACGTCTGACAAACATCAAAAAATGTATGGTTGTGAGAAGCTAGGTCTATAGTCCTATACCTACAAACTGTTTTCGCCAACTATTTTTATATACCTATAATGACTTGGATAAAATATTTTGGGATATGTACGAAGAAAACGGGTGTGTACCTTAACTTTACTAGTATTTATCAGAGGCCTCACATTTAGTAAAAATTCACTTAACTTTTAACACAAAACAAATTGACCAAAAGAGAAAATAATAACAAGTCCACTACCTAAAATACCTTCATTGCATTTGTAACAGACAATTTCGCTCAGTTAAAAAATAGAAGTAGATAGGTACATAGCGCAAAAATGAATGCTTTTTACTGGTAATTTTAGAACATAAGCAAACAGTGCCATCCTATCTAACTTAGCAGTATTCATAAAATCCAATATTTTTAAAAGTAATATTGAATTGCTGAGAGTTGTAGCTTGGGCGTAAATTTTTCACTGATAGTAATTTTGTACTTTTAGCCAACTATACAAGGCGGAGATTTTGAAGTTATACCTATCTGTTTTCAAGCAATACTTTTTATTGTCTTAAAAAGTTCTCTTCGAATAAATTGTTCATTTTATCTTGCAAAATGTAAAAAGATGATGACGCTAATAAGAATAAAAGTACCTACGTTATTGTGGGGCTTTAATTTTGATCATCAATTTTGATTGTCCCATATTGAAAACATATGAAATGCCAAAACAAAAAATTCGACTATCAATAATTTAGCCATTCATTAAAATCTCGGTTAATGCAGCAAAAATAAATTCAGACCTAAGCAGTCCATAATTGCATGTTGTTACATTTTGTTTTTTAATATGAATGGTATTAAAATGTGCATGTCCGTTCTCATTCGAGTAGGTGCCTAATACTTTGTTTAGATTACAACAAGAGGTAAACATAATATAACTTCTGTAAATATTGGTAAAGGAGTACAGTAAACTTCTTTCGACGGTTACCTAGCTGTAGTTGAGTGCTGGACATTAATTATTGCTTGCGAAAATTTGACACTTCTTTTTTTTGTGGTTGACAATATTGAGTTGTTATATTCCGAAGTATTGAAACAGGAATACAAGATAGATAGGCTAACACCATAAGTACTAGCACAAAGAAAAATTGTAGTTGTTCTGGAATGTCATTTGTACTTAGTGATGTCAACGAGGATTGTTTTGGAAGTTTTCGTGCTTTTTTTAACGAAGAAAGTTTCAAGTTAAATATGCTTGCTTGTTTTAGTATGAGTATCTAATTGCAGAAGAACGAAAACAAACTGTAATGTATTTGCATACAACACTGAATGAGATAACCACATTTCCAAATTGGATTTCGCAGTTTGACGCACTGTTGTAGATTTAAATTATTGATGCGACATTGATCAAAGTAGGTAGGTACCAGATTTACCAAATTCTAAACTTTTACAATTGACAACAATTGCCTTTTTTCTAAAAATTATTCCTCAATGCCTCAAGCATCGGAATTATGCCTAATAGCCTTAATTATGCTTCGATTGACATTACTGCGTTGTACTTGTGTAGCTGGCCCAGCTGGTGTAACTCTAAATAAATAATTTCCCGATGAATTTTCTCAGACTTTTCGCTGTCCATTTGGAGACCACCAACAAATTTCGTACTAGCAGAATACTAGGCTTAAGACTCAGTATTAAAATGGCCACATAAAGAACTACTTTAGTTATATGAAAAAGAAACACCCACCTTATTTGATTGATAAGGTTTTCAGAACTGTATGGTCGCATACATATTTTGCGTGGCACAACAACATGTTACAAAGAATTTGCGTTTAGCTTCTGCCAATTAGCCAATAAGGTTTTACGTATAGGTATATGATTATACAGTATTTTATTAAACTATAACAAAGTTTTAATATATTAATTCGTATATGATTAAGATCGATATACGTTAGATGAAGAATATGTGAATCAGAAATATTGTTCCCGTAAGATCTATACGATGAAAGGTAGGTACCAATTTTAGTTTTTAACTGGATTAACTGCATGCCGAAAGCCCCATAATGATTTTTTATTTATTTTCATTTAAGTTTATGAGCTTGGCATCCCAATAAGAATTTTGTGTTATGTTTTCTATAAAGTGGCTTCAAAGTTTTTAAATTGCAAACAGGAACTACGGATAAAAACTGAAAAAAAATTTCCTTTTACTCGTGCATAACCAAAGTTCATTAACTAGACTAGAGTCCACATAAAAAAATAAAAATAAATGTGTAAAATTAACTGGGAATCTGGAAGGAAATTATTGTTTTTTATAAACGCTATTGATGATATATGTCAAATGTTTGCTGAAATACATACACGTAAGCATGTTCACTTACTTATTTATTTTTGTTACTATCGCTTTGACCCTTGGGGATATTCTTTTACGTGCGAATTAACACTTTTTATGCAAACGAATTTACACTCACATATTCTACTGGCCTTGTAAGCGTTCATTTGCTCATAGTTCCGTCGTGAACTCGCCCGGCCGCCCTCCAAAAAATAAATGTTGATGGTACTATTGAGAAAATAAGACACAAAAGCAGAATATGTACTTCCTTACAACGCTGACGATGATGCAAATAGTAAGAGACTCTTGTAGGTTGTAGGGTGGAAGAAGGACAGTTCTGACTTCTGAGTTCGAGAGCAAAGCGATAATCCGAAAACTGAGTAGGTACTGCTTACACCACAATAGACAACAAAGATGGAAATGAGATATATCATCTGTAGCTGTGGGTAAAACTCAAAAGATATGAACCTAATGTGCATGAACTGCGCATGTCCTGAACAAACATCTTCTAGAGACAACTGAGAGAAAGTACCAGGAGGACCAACCACACACGCGTTAACGTATCTAATAAAATACTTTTACTTCTCTAAATAAAAGAATGATTGTTAGACATTTTTAATCACATCGCTATGTAAACCGGTAAACTTAAAACTTCTTTGAATTTTGTCTTGCCATGACCTACAACAGAATTTTTATATTAGGTTTTAGACTGGGTAAATTCATTTTTTTTTAACACATGAAGAGAGGGGGTCCTTACGCGCAAGCGAGAATTGAATTGAAGCAATCTTAAAGCTAAAGAGAACGAAAGCTCCTTCTTATTGGATACAACAAAACCAGAATTTTAATGTTAATCTATCCTACATATTACATCATAGACTTTTCTATAGTTAAAACTTTTTTTTAATGTGACGTCATCCGACCGAATGTAATAAAAAAAAGTCAAGAAAAAGGAGGATGATTGATATGGTTGCTAGTCGGATTAGGCTATTTAGTCGGTAAGCCAACTTTTTATATAACACAGAGAAGTTTGTTTGTACATCTTATAGTTGCCCGCACATGGAAATTGTCAACTATTTTACACACATGCCAGTCAGTAAGGCCAGAATATATCTAGCCCACCTACTATTAAATAAGATTAATTTGCGAAATTGTGTTATGTTACATAGATGCACACTGCAAACATACCTATATCTATACAAATAATTTAAACAGCAAAGTTAATTTGAAAATGACAAGCACACCGAAATTAAAAATAAAAATGCTTAGGTTATGATTATTTTTCCATAGGTATCAGCTTTATCACTTCTGGATCAATAGACAATGCAAGTTTCGGCATGAAAAACTAAATATTTTTGAGTTTTAAAGCAGCATTTTTGAAAACTATTAATAGAGATAACTACCTATTATAGATTGAAAAATAATACCAACGAACAGATTTCTTGCTCTGAAAACTGGTATAGTACTTTATACTTAGAAGGCAGTCATTGCCTTAGCCGCCAAAAGCCTGACGATAATTTTGGTCCAAACTATTTCGATAATACGTTGTTTTAATACATTGCTTCATTTGTCGTTGTCATCTAGGAAACTTTTTCTTAGATGTCGCGCAAGTAAAGGTGAGTTTGAATATATGAATTATGTATTTTCGAAAAAATATTACAAAAATTACTTTAATAAAAAAACACGATCATTTATAAGTTAAAGACATTTTATATAACTTTGCTATAGTTAACAACAAGCTGATACACCCGCTTTCCAAATTCGAACAGTTTTGTCTTTATTTTTTACATTCGGATTAGGAATTACCACGGATCTATAAATTATCCACTTCAGGTAATGGTAATATATAATTCGATTGAGAAGACTTACCACTCAATCGATTTTTTTTTTGTATGAATAGATATTCAAGAAGGTTCAATAAATTCAAGTAAGCGGAAAGTGACTGTTAAATTGTATTGATCTAATCTTTGGGCATTTTCTAAAGGATATTTTTTTGCTTGTCCTAGCAAAGCGCACACGACTTTATGACGACAGTATTATAAGCAATAGAGACGAATTGAGATGGGATTGTTGTTGCTTCCAAGAAATTGCAAACCACAATAGGGGCACACGAGGTCAGCACGTGGAATTGAAAAAAAGTATAACACAGTAGGTATATGGGTGCTACATGCTGTGATATACTGATAACGCTTTTGTTTTTATATATTGCGCATGACTATATGATGTCAGTAGAGAAATTATGTCATGACGTGAATTGGGACACGTCCCTTTTGTTTTGTGAATTCCAAGACATCGTGAGTCCTGATGTCATGTATAGATTTAACAACCTTAATCCACACTGGGCTCTATTTTAAAGTAACTCATTGGCGTGGATCGGGTTCGTTAGTCTCCAACTCTAAAGTCATATTATCGAACAATAGGTATATTTGCCTATTGTAAGTAGGTACCTATTATTAACTTACCTGTGGGCAACAGTTGGCCGCAGGTATATACCAATAGAAAAAAAAGCAACAAGAACATTCCGCAATCACTCTTATATAGGTGGTAGGTAATACTTAGGTAGTTACATTCTTTTCGACTTTGTATTCACTTTAAAGAATAAAGCATAATAAGGTTGGGCCACAAGTAATCTACAATAAAGCATCCGAGAAACAAACACTCGTCAACACAAATGTGTCCGCACACTTCATATTTTAAAATTCACACTGTTTTGTCTTAAAAGTCAGTTACTTAATTTCGCAGAAGCAATCGATTGTACTTATTGTTTAAGTGCAACGTTTGTTCATGTCTGTTTGTCCATTAAAACTAAGAAATAAAAAAAAAATATTTTAAGGTCGGTTAGGTCGACTCCTATCAGAAAAAATAAAAAAACATAATAGGTACCTACCTAGAATGCATGGAGAATATTTTAAAGGACAATTAGCAATGGGAGTAATTTCAATACATATACATAAATGTGAATCAGATGGTGCCGTATGGTATGATGATAACCCAGTACCGAGATGAAACCCAAGAGTTTCTCAAAGAAATGTTGAGTAATACTGGTAGTGCAAATAAATTGTAAACAATGGTATACAATTTCTTCTTCATACAATATAACCAAAACACACATTGAGATTGCTTGAATAATCTACGTAGGACCAACATGAAATTGTTGGATTAGGTCCCACCTGCTTTAATCACCTGCTGTTTAAGAGTCGGTATTAATTTCGCAACTGCCGGAGTTTTTTATTCCAAACGTTTGCAAAGGCAAAACCTTAAAGGATGACTATCCGGTTGAGTCACAAAAAAATAAAGAGTTTTCTACATGGTTAATCACTTTTCTTTAGAAAAGAGAGTAGGTTTTGTCAGACTACGAAAGCTGGTACTCCAACGAACATTCCCGATATAACGGCAAAGCAATATACCTATGCAATGTACTGACCTCTTTTTTAACCGACTGGTCTTCATTGATTGAACTCCATACTGCTCATATGAAAACTATTTGCTTGATTGTGCTTTCTTGAAAATTAAAAGCGAAATCGACACGAACAAACTTGAACACGCTATGAATTTGGACGACACACCCAAGCCAATAAAATGGAAACAAGGGCCTTGTTTCAAGTTGTTTATTGTTATTGGGCAATCAGATACCACTAATAATCTATCGTCTATCGTCTCTTAGGCTAAACCATCCCTTCTTGATACAATAGATCTTTTAGGTCGCAGTGTCAGCCATTGGGCAGGGAATATTAAAAAAAAATTAAAAAAAATCATCGTTTTTACCTTTATTATAAGTTTGCTTTAACAAAGAAGTAAACGAACATATTAAAGATACTCGTATTTTAAATCTAAACTAAACAGACTAAAAAATCGTTAATCAGTGAATAGTAACGCTGACGAAAAAACAATATGTTTTAAATTAGCAAAGTAAAGCAGACGAATTTGTCGGAAACATGAAGTATTTGCCACAAATTTTTAATATTTAACTAGCTTATTTAAAACAGCTTAATTTTTCTATTGGATTTCAGAACTGGCCAACCACCTACAATTTATATTTTGTGTGTTTTACGATCTACCAAAGCGAACCCATGATACATCACAAAATTTATGGATCAATGCGGATGAGAAGATTTTAAAAAAAAATACTGAAAAGTTTTTCAAGGTTCAATATATACAAATGTCGTTTTTAAAACATGGATATTTCAAATTTGTAGATTTTACTTAGGTAGTTAAACAAATGAAATGAAATAGAATTTGTATGTGTCACTGGCCAATAGTAATGTAATGACACCTTCGATTAAGAGCAATCATTTGTTCTCCACGTCCTAATTGGAATTGATATGTTGGATTACTAAGCGAGGGGTCTCCGGTTCGATTTCCGAAATAACACAAATTTAATCTTAAGGTTTTTTTTCCACTCGCCACCTCTTGCGAACGTCCGACAAACATCCGAGAGTAAAACTGTCATGAAAGCGCTTCTCAATTCCCACAAAACAAATGGTTGTGAGAAGCTAAGCCTAGGGTCCCACGGATCTGTTGCGCCAACTATTTAATGCGCCAACTATTTAATCGAAGGGTTTACTAGATTCGATTTTATTTCAAAGTTTAGTAGAATTGAAATCAAATCTAATACAATTTCATTCATTCATATTTACAATCACAATCATAAATAAGAAAGAGAAAACATTCTCTTAAAGTTCGAGTGGTCGCCAGAATACACAAACAAAATAGTCTTCCTCATATAACTAATGAAATTTCAAGTGATTTTAAAAAGAAGCAGTTGGTAGCACGGTCAATATCGTCATCTGATAATGTTTCTGACTCACCGCCATCGCAATCGATACATAGGCTTTAATCAGGTTCTAGGTTCCTAGGTACATTAAAAATTTGTGCTCGTTTAATGGTCCTGCAATGTTTTTATTGATCCTATGATCTCAATGCCTTTGTATGTTTCCCGTCAGCGTCAGTGCCACTGGGGGTGGTGAGGTTGGTAGGTAATATAATTAGTTTATTAAACATAATCCCAAAGGAATTAAATCTAGAACATATTTCAATTAAAAAATAAAAATATGAAAAAGCTGTCACATCACTGCGTTCTTTATGAACTTTGTTTTAGTAAAAATTGTACTATCGATTTGCAGAAAAGTTGCTGTCACTAGCGAAATAATGCCTATAAAACAAGTATTTTAGGCTTACCTGGATCGTATTGAATAGATGTTGGGCGGAACTCTTCTTCATATGCAACTTCAATAAACAAGTTGACTAGCACATACACTTATTTAGCGGAAATTGCTCACTTTTGCTATTCACAGGTTTTACCAAGAGTCGTTCTTTTTAACAAAGAATTTCTCTTGTAATCAATTTTTGGTTAACATTGCTTACACTTTAATGATATAATTTTAATTTTTGGCACAAATGTTTTTAAAAAACGGATAACGAAATGCAGAATTTTAATTATTTATAATTAAAATAAACACAAAATGTATAAAAAAAATTCTAGAAAATACATGTAGGAACAATATGTTTCCTAATTGATTGCAATTTTCAAATCAAATTTTTCTCAGACAATAAAAACCAAATATGTCAGTATGTATTCTTTATACGTGAGTATTTTTGTTGATGTCGCTGAGTTCTGTCACCATACCACAGGCACAATAACGACAGCCAGAGCAACGGCTTAGGCGATTACGAAAAACACAGAAAATAACATAGTAGTATAACTACTAAATCGATATATTTTTGGTTACATTCTCGGTAGTATTTGAGCTCTTGGAAATGTACATTCTTATCTCTTTGCTCGCACATAGTAAATGCCTATACCTAGTTTTATTTGAAGAAAAAGGAATAAGCTCCATAACAGCTTTTTCCGTTCGGTTTTAGCCTGTCTGGATATTTGTGAATCTAGTACACACTATTAAGTTAATCTTGAGTTTGCGGTGTCACTCTATTACAATATTTATGTAACACGAGGAATATATTTAGAAAAAATATTTTCAATTTCAAAATGAATAATATCGCTTTCAAACTCGACTCTTTAAATCTTTTGTCGCCTAGTATTGGAAAAAATTAGTAATAATAAATATGGACACTTTAGCTACAATTTTTCACAATTAAATTTAGGATTCTTGTTTCCATTTTATTTATTTTACCATATATATCGATTTATCACCGGTTGAACTACTTACGAACATTTTTTGTTCGCTTTTTCCTTTATTAAATTTAGGCAATATATTGTTTAAACATATACTCATATATTCTAAAGTGAATAAGTATTTATACACATATTAATTTTAAATAATAGTTTTTGGAAGATATATTTTTTAACGAAAACTACAAAATCGGTTTTCAATTACTCCCGACTCCGGTATCCGAAAGCACGAAACATCAAAGAAGAAAAAACAAGACTTGCTGTGCCCTGTGCTAAAGAAAATTTTCAGGAATTGATATAAATGGTATACATTGGTATTAAGGGAAGCAAGCGCAATAGTCACTTATTTGTCATTGAGAATAGTATCGTGACGGTGAGATTTAAATGATTTGTCTCTACCCTTAAAGCTTTTTATTTGGATATAGTCAGTTCCCAACCGTCGCGTCGCTAAGTCGCAGTTGAGCTTTATAATGGAATGAATAGTTTGCGTCTACAATAATGTAGGCATATATGGAAAAGGATTAAGAATTCATGCACAATCTTATTTACGTTATATACCCAATTCAAAATGGGGAACAACTCGTTAGTTTATACAAAAAATACCATTAACGTGTTCTCTTTCGTTTGCATTTTAGGTACATTCTAAACACAGGATTAAATAAAAACGCGTTCATTGTTAATTTTATCATATCTCATTTTGAATATGCGAGAGAATATTGTGTAGGTATGACTTTCTATGATTCGCACGATTTTGCAGGCGTGTTGAATTCGTATCCGGTGTCAATCAGGTATTATTAGGGTAGGTAGGTATAAGATTTTTTTTTTGTTTTATACACGATCATTTTTTATTTTTAACATGCTTTACCTACCCATTTCTTTACAAAAATGTATCAGTTGGTCAAAAATAGAAAACTTATGTCACAGGTACCATATGACTTCGTGTTTTACATTCCTAAAGGAAAGACACCTTTATCCATACTAAGGAGCCCACGGAATATAACAGAAATAGTCAGCAGTTGTCGCACAATCCTTATGCGTTATGCTGTTTGAAACTAGCGAAATCAAATGGGTAAACTTGTTAAAAGATTTGGGCAGGTAGATATATATGCAGATTCTGCGGTGGCATACCTACAAGTTGAAGAGTACCTACGCAATATATACCTTTTACCTCTTTATTACCTCTATATTATTAACATTCTTACGGGCTGGTCCTGAAATAGTTTATAATGGTCTGGGGTAGCAGCACGTAACTTGATACAATCGAGTTCAGTCGATGCAATCGAGCTCTGGCAGCACCTAGTTTGTTTCAATCGATCGTCCTAAACCGATTATCCTCGATCGAAACAAATTAGGTGCTGCCAGAGATCGATTGTATCGACTATACTCGATTGTATCAAGTTACGTGCTGCTACCCCTGTTTTGTTGAAGAGCAGTTGACATGTTTTGATTGACAATAACACCTTAATAATTTTACACGTTTCCAGCGAAAAAATGTACCTATACGTTAAAGTAGTTCAAGTATTGCAACTTTTTCGGACTTATTTACAGCTTGGTACATTCTTTTTATTTTATTCCAAGTTCGTCGCTTTGAAGTTCAGTTTAAAGCCCAGTACTCTGCTGTTTCGGAAGGTAAAATCCCATACGAAATTATGAACGGAAAATTTCGCTTAAGCTTAAGCCTAGAACTTATCCTGCGCAAGCACGCCCAATGCGCCATTTTCAACGAACAGACTCAGATGTCAACTCCTTTCTACGTTCTACCACAAAAAACGTGTGCTTATGACCAGAGACAATAGTATGGTTTGTATCTGCTTGTGACTACACACCAGAAGTGAAATTTCGTTCGTTAAATTGGGATACGTAATGTAGGTATGTTAAATTGAATTGTGCTGCAATTAGATTGTCACAAAATTAAATTAAAAAAAAACATGATCATATTGTGTATTCAATCATTTAAACTGCTTTTTTAATCCAATGTTTACTATTTTTAGAGCTTTTGTTTGCATTTTGTTTTCATCTTGTTCCAATTTAGATTAAATTGAATCAAATGATTCATAAGTCTGGCGTGAAGGACCTATTTTATTAATCTCATAGTCTCACTTAATTTTTTGTAATTTTTAGAAATAAAATTTGGGAGATCGATGCCTCGCCAGATCACATTTTTCGTAACACATTCAAGAGTTCACTTCCCCGTTCTCAGTGTGTTAAAATAAACGAGAATGCACTTCAAAAAAGCGAATTATGTTTTCTTATTATTCATTCACGCGAAAAGCGACCGACGCGACGACTGCAAATAGTTACACACAAAATCCTATAACAGCGACAGCCACTACTACATGGGTAAGGGCAGTCGGTTTGGATGTGGTGAGTGGAGTGGATGAGTGGAGATTTAAACTGTCTTTACAACATCACGCACGCGCATTTTTGCATGAGATGGGACAGAGAGATCCGTTTGTCAGGAGTCAATGCTTATGAAGGCGTAAGAATGAGATCACAATCAGACCCATTAATTGTCATGGATGTTCTACCCATAGTTATAGATATGTTAAACGGAAATAAATACAAGTTCCAGCGACCAGCTGGAAATAATTTAAAAATTCTTGTTTTTCATTTACGTAAGCATACAAATATAGGTACTTACCTGTCACAAACTGTTACCATTTCCAATGTTGCGGCCTCTTTCATACATCAAAATAAAAACAAAGGGCAGCTTTGATAATATCAGATCATAACTGAGACCCCCAACTCGCAATCCTCTTGCCGGTGGCCCCCTCGGATTTTTTTTTTCAAAAATTTGGCATTTGGGCTTCCTATCGGTGTTATGTCAATCAGAATCTGACATGCAAAAAATAAAAAAATAAATGCTACCAACCGTGGTGGAATTGGTTAGTAATTATATTATGTTAAAAGACGCTTAATTTGATTTGTTTGATTAGTGTTGTTCACAGTATTGTCTCGGGATCATATCTTGAGAAGACTTGTTAATGTCGCTTGTTCTAAAACTGTTTACTAAAATATATTTTGTATAGGTTGTTATTATTTTAACGTTTATTAAATTTAATGCTAGCTTTATATTTTACAGCAGAAATCCTTACACACTGAGTCAACTTTGTTTAAGTGACATTTCATACGCTATTTTATATATACTTTTAATAGTTATAATTTAAAGAAAAAACATTGTAAATAAATGTTATTTTCATTAAGATAGATATTCTACTCAGGAACTAGTTTCTTTTTTTTATAATTTAAAATATATTGAACTTGAATTCATATTTTAAAAATGAAATCTATTCAAAAGAAAGTATCTTGTAACCATTTTCAAGCACTTACATGCGTTGGTTTACTTACTTCGTTATATATTATATTAATTCATTCCTTACAATGTAGAACAATTAAGTTTGTGTTACAATTTTATAAAATTAAAACATTATAAAAATAAATATATATTTATTTAATTGAAGTGTATAGCTATTTATGATTACAATGACCAACAGCTGATACAACAAAAAAAACTATGTCGAGCTTGCAAGAAACTTTCGCAGAAGTTTACATGATTATTTTTATACATCATTATCCTAACAACAGCATTGCCTCCTCTCGAAAATATAATAAGCTTATTGGTATCGGTTATGAATATGGATGGGCTCTGATTGGCATTAACTTGGTGGTGTGCAGTTTTTTTTAGAGTTACAGTCGGTGCTGACGACATGAAAATCCCTTTGTCCAAACTGTTCAACAGGAAATACGAAACAAATTCCGCTGTTAAACAGAAAGAACCATTCAACCTAGAGGATGAAAGCCAAGACTTCCGTCCACCTGATCCAAACAATGCTACTGGACTAGACGGATTTAATTCCGAGGTTTTCAAGGAAGTGGGAAAAGATTTTGGAGAATGCATAAACCCACTCATATTCACGATTTGGTAAAAAGAAAGTATACCTGTTATACATTGTTTACAAGAAAGCAGAATGGCGATATAGAACGGTCGGAGATATATTTTAGTACTCCAGCACACTAAAGGAAATTGTGGAATTTAAGGCGCAATCATATGTATATTTGTGAGAAAACTGTACGTTGTATTTGAAAGTTGCCATCATTACAAGCTCTTCGAAACTTATTAAATTTGTTTGCGGTTTTTTCATTTATATTTCAATACATAAAGGAGCGCATTTAGCGTCATCAAGCTGAAGAAATGTTTGTAGTAGGTATCTAATTATGAATATCAAAGTAGAAGTTACTTCTTACCACAGTAGATTCCAGTTGAGCTACTGTTTGTACATGATGCTGTTGTTGCATTGTTAGAATGTTTGCGCCAGCTTTTTGCTCCTGCCAGCAAAGATGCATCCCATTTGCATTTTGATCCAAATGTACCGTTTTTTTCACCATGATTTTGAACTTTGTTAGCTATAAGGCTGCTCCGCCGGCGATAGGCTGTTTGGTTACTTTGACTTGTGTTTCCATCGTTTTGTGATTTTTTATTACCGGATAATTTGTTTTGGTGATTGCTCGATGGAATTAAGCGTTTAGTTTCATTCATTATAGAAAAATTGCTTAGTGTGGCCGAGACAGCACAATGATGCTGTTTCTTCGTAGAAAATGTTTGATCTGAAAATATTTTTAGAGTAAATTGTATGTACACAAAACTTCAAAACAATTTTTTTGGGAGAAATGCCAACAGAGCTTTTTAATAACCATATTCTTTATGTACAATATATTTCAATATGATTAATTAAAGAAATTCGTATGATTGGATTTTTTTCATACACTAAACTTATTTCAGTTCGACGTTCTATATCTCTACGTATAAAACTAAGTCGGATTTACAATTCTACCAGTAAGTTTTAACCAATTTAGCTGTTTTTTTTTAAATGTAGATAATTACAATAGAACAAAAACTTCAAAAGCATTGAAAAAAAAATATTTTTTATAATGCCTGTCAAAGCGGGCTAGTATATAGATATAATATTAATGTGAACAAATACTTACTTGTTATAAAACATTCACCAGCTAGAGATGAAGATACTTGTTTGCCACCTCCATTTGAACCTGTATCGCGTTCATCAAAATCCAAATATATGTCCATATGATCAACAGTATCGGAATCTACAACATCTTGGTCCCGTCGTTCGGTTTTTTTCCACAGATAGTAGAATTGCACCAATTCGCGAATTGAGCGTGTTCGCACCTATAACCGACACCACTACATAGTTTAGTCGCAAATAATAAAATACTTTCCTCTGATGCTTACTTGAGTTTGTCGAATTTTTCGAAAATCTTTACCAAATTTCTGGATGCCTTCTTCAAAATTTCGACATTCTTCTTCCGACCAGAGGCTCATGGAACCAGTAAGAGGAACGGCGTTTAAACGTTTACGACGTAAAGCTTCCTTAAAATTGTAGCCGCATTGTACTAATAGATGTAAGGCCTATTGATTTAAAGAAGGTAAGAATTATCATTTATGTTACTAACATTAAACCCACTTGTTCATCGTCTTTAACTAGATTACAACCAAGATCTGACTCAGATGTTACAGATGCCGATGACGATGGAAATTCCTCTTCAAGTGTTGGTGATATAGATGACTTTACTTCTTTGACTCGCATTAGATAATCTTCGACTTCCTGTTCGCTTACTTGGGAAGGTTCCCATATGAGTTTATCTTCATTTTCATACGGCAACACATCACCGTATTTAGAAAGGCCAACTGGTATAGTTGCTTGATAAGCCAAGCCTACCATTATTGTCTTCTTAACGTAGTCTAAATCATAATCGTCATCATCATCCTCGCTGTCTTCTGATAAATCTGAAACTTATTGTTTATGAAGAGTTTTAGGAAAATTTACCCCAACAAATCTCACCATCATCAAACTTTTGATTGATGTTTGTGAATTTCTCCGGATATAATTCCAATAAATGTGATCGCTTACTGAAATCAACTGCTTTATCAATGTATTCCGATTCAGCATCTATTTCGTTCCCGTCATCTTCCGTGAAGTCGGCGTCATTGTCTTCATCCTTTTCTCGTGCGTCCTCTATACTACCATCTCCAATATCCGCATCAATTCGTTCGGTTTTCATTACATCCACTTCTTCGTCGCTTTCTTCAATTAGAATAACTTCATCTACTGAATTAAACGGAGGAATATTTGTTTCCGTGGGTTTTGCTACGATGTACTGTTTTTTGGATTGCTTTTGTGATCGATTTTTCTTGGAAGATTTTTTTCTCTTGTGCCGTCTTTGATAGTCTTGTTCTACATGTTGTTTATAGTGAGCTAGTAACTCCTCCAATGGCATTTCGCTTTCTTTTTGAAGGGTTGTTATCTCGTCGGTGGGGTCTTGAGCTTCAAGCTCGGCTAATGCCTCTTCTTCAGTAAGTGTTTGCTCGTCGTCAAAATCATTTACCATCATATCTATTGATGGCTCAAATGTGGTATCACCGGTGGTCTGTGATGTGGATGATGACGCTGGAGACGATGGTTGCTGCTGATTATCCTGTAAGTATGAATCAAGCAAACTTGTTGTTGTTGCCAAAATAGTGTTATGTGTTGCATTTCTTTTTCGACAAATCATTCCCTGTTTGTCTGTTGTTAATTTTGTCATATCCATTATTTTGGTTTTGTTGTAAGGTGTTGCACACCTTAAGATTATATAAATAATTATTTTATACCTTTAAGGCAAAGTCTGTAGGTATATCATTCATTGAAGTTAAAATCTAAAAATATTGAGTATAACAATATAATATTCAATAGCTCTCTATACATTTTCAGGTCTACCAAAGGTAAAACAATATAGCAAGTCACTTATCATTATCATTCACATGTTTCCTGTAGGTAACATCTTTACAGCTACATATTGCCTTAAATATAACATTACGTTCCTTTGTTATCTCACTCTCCGTCAATTCTTCGGAATCTAAACATTCTGGACGAAATTTTACTCTCTCATAGACCATTCTCATTATCTATATACCGCAATAATCTCTATATGAGTATATTGCTTTCTTTAAAATATCAAGCCTGAGGACGAGTGTTTTCTTTTGTAATCTTCTCTCTTAAATAGGTTTATTAGTGACTTAAAGAACTTAAAAGGTGGAGTTGGAACTGTATACGTATATGTTAAGTATATATATATTATTGGTACTCCCAATTTGTTTCCGGATCAATATGTTCTGTGCTTTTTCTTTCCTTACCTCGCTGCCTATAAAGAAATATATTAATACTTGGTTAATTTTTACAAAATTATAGATACGAATAAATTTAGCAGGTGGTACCTTCGTCCAATTTTTCTTGGTAATCCTATTTTTCGGCTGACGAAGGAGAGTCGACCTAGAATTTGATTTTACAACATTTATACGTAAGTCAATTAATAGAAATTGAAATAAATATAATTATACAATAAATCAAATAAATGGTACACTTATAAACAAGTGAAAATAAAACTAAATATAGATATTGTTACTTAAGGTCAAGCTACATCTCAGCCTCCGTCAAAATTACTGTTAATTTATCATTGCAGAAAGTGTTTCCGACATGGACACGATCAGGATGGTGACCAATCGGCGAGATTGCTCACTATCCTTTATTATAAGTAATTTAGGTTGAGTAGGTATATTAAGAAGTTGCAAGCAAAACCAATAATAAAGAATTCAAGTACCTACTCCAGTTTTTTTAACAAATTAAAAACAAAACAAATTGTAGATATAGATGAAAGCCCGAGACGCAATAATATGAAGTAGGTATATTGGTAAGTTAATAGTGTTTGCTAAGCCAGAATAAAATTAATCAATTGTGGCATTACGATGATAGAGGAACTGAAAGTAGTGGGTCGCGCAATTCTGCCCATCTGTGCGTATGCTCCTTAGGCGCACAGCCTAAACGGATGGATTTGGAATTTGACGGCTTTTTTGTTTTGACATATATCGGTTTCAAATCAGTTTCATTATATGAAAACGACTTTTGAACCGAGGCACGGACCGACAAAACTTTTGGCTTTCGTTCGTAATTTTCTGCATTTACTTTATTTTCGAATCAAAGCATGAAACGACAACATTGAACGTATAAATGCGCGATGCGTGCCCTAAAAAGAATAATTAAGAAGTGTCCAACGACAAAGTACGCAGCGTGTAAATCCTGACCAAAGGAGCGCCATTTCCCACCGCTTCTAAAAATGGCCACTCCATGTATATTTACAGAGGCCATCGCAATTCGCAACAGTTTCACTCGAGACTGGACTGTCACAAAAGCACCGTAATTTCTCCATGCGGCCATTAATCAAAATCATATGTCATTTCACTCATTTCACGTATTCACTCACACTTCACAGACAGTAAAGGTGTGAGCGCGCGTGAGACGATTTTCTTTCAGAATTTGCGGGGAAAATCGGGTATGTGCACGGAAGCTGACGTTCCATTTTTTTTAGTTTTTGATGGAACCCATTAAATTCTTTCTAGTTTCTATCGGTATTGATATGATATTGATATTAATGACATATAAAAATGTAATTCCACTAACGACTTACGGCGATCTTCCAGTTATATTTTCGAACTTATCAATACATGAATTTTGATTATTTTAACAGCGCATATAGTGTACCTATATCAATTTATGCATTTCTAACCGGATCGCACAGTTTATTATTATTTTAAAGTTCATAGGAGCATGTTTCTCCAATCTGTTTATATTGAGCATGAAATCTTCAATCTCAATAAAATTTAAAGATTTTTTTTAAAGCACAGTACATTATTAAAGACACGACACTAGTCTTTCTTCCGAGTCCGACGCCAGTTTAGTAAATGTTTCTTTATTCTTTTATCTGATTTGCCTTTTCCGTTTTATAGTTTGTGTAAAGTATGATAGAGAAAGAAAGAGGGTAAAATTTCTACCACTCATTCACAAATCACAATCACAATAGTGGGCTGACGTTGAGCATGAATTGCAGTGGTGTATTCTTTCACTCATTGCGACTTCAATGAATTTGTGAACGATT
Organism: Cheilosia pagana; assembly: GCA_936431705.1. NCBI lineage: Eukaryota > Metazoa > Arthropoda > Insecta > Diptera > Syrphidae > Cheilosia > Cheilosia pagana. Next base: position 6,020,125 of record OW386171.1, read on the forward strand.
ATGAGCATGGCCACACATGCTTTTTAATGAAAGTCGTGTCCAGCGATAGGGGTTGATTTTGAGTGAGTAGAAGTGAGAAGGTAAATTGCACAAAAAATTCACATTCAAAAAAATACCAAAAAAAAGGTTCATTTCCACATTATTGCCCATTCGATAAAATCTTATTTTCGCATTTGCGTTGAGAGATTGGGAAAAAGACCGAAATTTAACAAACAATTTTAACCCGAAACTACAGCCCACAGAATATCTACATGCAGACTACATAACCTATTTTATACCATGTTCCCACCAACATATGCTGACAAATCCGTGTCATTATCGTTAATTGATTACTGATCTAGTCTAGTCTAGTCTAGACTACCCCACCTACCCATTAAACCAGTTGTATTTAGCATTTATGACTGGGTCAATCTTGCAATCGAAAAAAAACGTTCATTAAATTCAAAATAGTCGTTTTAGTTGACAAAAAGTAGAAGTTCAAAATGTATTTATTTTACTATCACATCGTCATCATTTAGCTCCAGACTTGTACCTACTTTGAAATTTCTAAGGATAACTAAACATGTTTAAAGCTTGGTGAGTTACATAAACTGAACATTAATTTTCACGATTTTCATTCAAATAAAGAGGGCCTGTAAGTCTAGTAACATTCAATTTACTTTTGCGCGTGAGAAAATATTGTAAAGCTAGGTAAAACAAACACGCCCTACCTCAACTAATTACGTTTACCTATTACAAAAACGCATTTGTGCTGCTTAAAGACTTTTAAGAGAATAATCTCAAATTCTCTTGCAACTTCCTTATCAGTACATTAAGCATACCTTACACACACACTGTTTATTAAAAAACAGCATTTTTTTAGTAAGCGCTAAGAAGAGTAAGCAATAAGCACCCAGTGGTAATGATTGTAGAGCGTGCCATATTAAAGTTAAGTCTTCTCGATTTCAATTGAAGAAGTTAATCCGCGTTAGTCTCAAAAAATCAGTCGTCTACGACGTGAGGTGTTAATACTAATATCATTATTTTAATACGCTTTATTTATGATTTTAAAGTAAATAGCATTTAAAGCTATTTTAAGTCAATTGTTATATAGCAGAAATTTCAACAGCAAATAAAATAATATCTTTAAAATACTGTGTCTTTAATGAAGTGTTAAATCTGTGATATTAATTATTGTTAAGCGCGTTACCGATGGTACGTAATTTAAGCATAAATATATCCTTAATTATGTAGATATATATCAGGCAGGTTATCTAATTATTAGATACAAAACTATCACAACGGCCACATATAGTATTATTCGAAATTTAGCAGCTAAGAGATCGGTTTCAGCTATGAATAGATAGTTTATCAAATACTAATATGATCAGGTTAGGTAAAATAACGCGAATCATATTCATATTTTGCGTACACAAAATATTGCATTAATTTTGTTTACATCTTTCGATACCTACAACCGAGTATAGAAATAGCTGTATACCTACTAAAAACAATAAGGAATAAAAATAAGAAAATAAAAGTGGATATGCAACAATCCTTAGTGTATTTGACTGGTTGAATTAATTAAATATCGAATATATTTAAAAAAAAGGGTCCGAAAATTCGGATATCAAAATAAACTTTAGTCTTTTTTTATTTTTTAGTGTTTTGGCTACAAAATATTATTGAACATTTGTAATATAAAATTAAATTGCGTTCTTATAATAATTTCGTTCTAGTAAAACTATCAAACGTTTTTAAGTAAGTAATTGTAGATAAGCGGATTACATATTTATAGTTGATGGTATCAGGACTAAACTTTAGTGGTGGAAAAGTTCACCATGGATAAAATACTTGCACCGGTTATAGTAATAAAAATGTAACGGCATTTCTTTTGCTTTTGAAATGAAACAAGTTCGTCTGCTATTTTACTTCAGCACACAGTTGAAACTAGTATATCTGCAACAGATTCGATGAACCGAATCTAAATTTTTTGTTCTTTAAACACAAATATCTTCAGTATGAACCATAACGTGATAGTGGGGGCAGGGAACAAAAAATGAATGTGCTTCAGTAGTTTCTATCCGGCCTGACATGACGAAATTGCATTTCAATTCACTTTTTAAATGAGAAAGAAATAATCAGCCTCGCATACAGAAACAAAAATTGAAAAATGAACAATTAAAATTAAACATATAAAATAAAGAAAAGAATAAACATTGATAAGAACTAAAAAAATTCCATCCTCCCACACAAGTTTTTAATCTTAATATACTTATATTCACTTAGCAACTTTGTGACTAATAATTATCTTCTTTATTAAAGCTACTATTCCGATCCTTACATCAGCCATTCTGCTGGTTTTATTTAAGAAACAGTTCATAGAGTAGTTTCACTTTGAGCTAATTCATGTATGTAAAACAACATGTTTCGGGTCATGGGCCCAACGAGTAGGGTACTGTAAATGACTTCTATAAGTTTTAAGATAACTTTATTTAAATAAAAAAAGCAATTAAATATCATATACATTACATAGTAACTCAATCTGGGCAAATAATAATTTTCTTTAAAGATTTACAAAAGAAAAAAAAAAATAGGAAACTTAAATAATTAACAGAACAGATAGAAAAAAGAAAGCTAAGCATTTGTAATAGTAAAAAAACAATAACAAATATCGAGAGCTCACGCTCAACTTTTCCTGAGGTTTTTATTTTCCGTAAAAATAAAAGGTGCATATACCTATCCTACACAGTTGTTTAAAAAAATGTACCCTTTGATCAACTAAATCAGGTTTAATATTTTTTATTAATAAACTACGATACACATATCCGGTTGCTAAATACATATACGTCAGTATGTAGCACAAGCCATTCAACCACAATATTTATAAATGATTGTATAAGCTGATTAAAGCGTGTCACGGTTACGCAAAACATTTCATCAGATTATTTTTGAAAGTGAAACATGCGATAGGGACTCTCTTTGATAAATAGTTTTAAGCATAGGGAAATAATTGCAACAGACCCAAAAGGTATGAATTTATTATAAATCCAAACTAAGATAGTATATTTTTTAAATAAATTTTTAGCCACATCTGCTACTAGGTTCACCTGATAAACGAGATCCAAGTAATTTTTTTTTCATTATATTCCACGGACTACGGGCAATTACAAACATTACTCGCTGTGTTGGAATGCTGAAATCTTATGGAAATAATGTGTTACTCCTTGTTGGTTTCCTCTTTTAATATTTATTTAAAATAAAAGCGAAAACAAAATTGTAATTTGTTCTTAATATATAACACAATAAGTTTTTATTGGTCATTTAAATGTCTGTATTTTGTTACACTATTTTCGATTAAAATTTGCGCGGTAATTTATTGATAAGGTGAATAAGATTTTAATTAGAATGCATCAATTATGATGACGGTGATTTGCGCTGATATGAGATTCAGGTTTTATACAGATTCAAACAGGAAATTATGCATGCTAATTATTTTTTTAATCGTTAAATTATGATAAAGTATTAGCGAAGCTAATTATTCGTTTACATTGTTTATAAGCTATAGAAAATCATGCGATTTAGAACCTCATCATAACAGCAATTATGCTATAGATAAGATGAGGTTAAGAGATACGCTTTACGATCTGAAAACCAGATTGACATAATTCGCAGGACATATTGCTATGTTTTAAGGACTCATTTTAATTGCTTCCAGCTCATCAAAATGCGAACTAACTAACTTACAGATCATTTACAAATTAAGAAGTTTGACGACTATAAAAGGACTAAACTCAAGTGTCATGGTTATAGTAAAAAAACAAAATAAATCTCTGAAATAATAATTTTGGTTTTCGATGTTATCCGAATAGTATTTATGAGTGTCGAATTTTTATACCTTGGTTTATAAACAAAAAGAAAATATTTAAATCCATACATGGGTATGACACTTTAGATATTAAATATCATGATTTCTTCTTCTTTTATTTCCTCGTTGCTTTAATTAAGACAGACGATCGTATAATACATATTTGTAAATATTTATAATAGACATCCACCATTAAAAAAAACACAATCCTTACTCATACTGTAATCGCGGATATGCAACTCCCATTACATTTGCACCGAAACTTGGATATACCTTCAAAGATAGATTAATATTCAACGTAGCTAGTGTGACATGTTTTCCTCTCTTCCACTACAGGCCCAAACGGAGTGTCAATAAAGGTTATCGTATGGAATTTTTGGTTTCATTGCAATTTTTTAGTACCTAACCCCTAAATTGAAATAATGTATGTTAATGTTCCCTTATTTATACACAATAAGCAAAAAACAACCACATTGATTTTGGGCTTTGGCGGTGTATCCGTGTGCTATTGCTGATGCAATTACTTGTAATGATTTTTTGTCAAACAGTAAGTAAGTATTGAGTGATTATTTAAAAGACGCATAAGTCTTATGATAGATATTATACTATATTATAGTTGATTAATTCTCGGCGCTGTGGCTTAGTGGTAGTGTGTTGGGCTACTAAGCGAGGGGTTCCAGGTTCGAATCCAGAAAGGGCCAAATTACATCTTAAGGTTTTTTCCCACTGCGCCACCTCTCGCGAACGTCTGACAAACATTCGAGAGTAAAACTGTCATGAATGAGCTTTTCAATTAGCCGTTTGGACTCGGCGTAAAATTGTAGATCCCTTTCACAGGTCCCATAGACCCGTCGCGCCAAATATTTATTTATTTTTATAGTTGATTGATTGTTCTTAACTATCTCAAGAAACATTTTTTTAGTGAATAATAATTTGTTCATACTTGCAATACGTAGTTATTTTTGACATAAAATTAAAGTTAGTTTAAAATAGTCAAGCATTGAATATTGCGATTTGAAAAAGGTCGTAGAACAATATCTTAAGGGTTTTATTTGCAACTATAAATAATAAGCTGGACGACAACCAGCCTTGACTGTGAACATTTAAATTAAAATCAGCAAGAGTAGGTAAATACGTAATTATTTTTACATTTTTTTCATTAAAAAAATATTTATCTGTCAACTGTCAACTAACTCATGTTACCAGCAACGCTTATATCTGCATGATTCTTCTTTTTCTTTTCAGATATCCTGTTGCTTGAAAAAATGCGTTACTAAATAATGATATTTAAATTTACGAAAATACTCGTCAAAAAGTGATAGCATCGACAAGTGCCTGTTGCTCTATGCACTCAAATACTTTGCGATATCCAGTTGGTATTTTATTGCTCCCAAAAAGATAGTAAATAACCTTATCAGGAATATATATATATTAATTTGATAGTTACTCAAAAAAAAGTACTTCAAAAAATTCCCTAGTCAAGTTTGTTGATATACAATCTGTAAGAGGAAAACCAAACAATTCCAAAATGGCAAAATATTTCGTCACCCTTGTTCTTATAGTGTTCGTAGCTTTAGAAATAACTAATGTACACAATCGAATGTTTGCCAAATCAGATGTTCATAAAAATCCTCCCCACCAATTCCGACATCAAAAGTTTGCATCAATAGAAACTAGTGACCATAACATATACCACCACGATCATATAATTAAAAATCCAAATAGCCACCAAGATAATCAACACAACTCAGGACTTCTGCGTCACCAACCAAAAAATGAAGAATATGTAGAATTGGCGATTAAGAGACCAACAAAAGAAGCTAATGACCATGATTGGCAAAATGGCAAGTATAAACCCAATCTATGGAATATTCTGCATACGGAGCTAGATAGGAGTATTACCGACGAAGACGGTGCTGTGGAAAATGCCTTCCATTTTCGGAGAAATACTGACAAGCAGAACAAGTCAATAAAGTGTCCCAAATGCGAGTCAAACAGACAAAACGTTCGCGTCAGTGAAGAAGAATTAACACGGCTCCGTATCGAGTTCGTCAAAAAACAGATTCTAGAGAAACTCCGCTTAAAGGACAAGCCTAATGTATCGGCTGCGGGGATGCCTAAACCGATTTATGAGGAAACAACAATACAACATGATGAAAAAACAAGCTCTAAAGATTTGGACGACTACTATGCCAGGGCTAGCAAAAAATTCATTTTCCTGGAAAGGGGTAGGTTTTTTAACTTTCTCGTTTAATATGTACTAGTTATTTCTGGCGGCGCAATTTGAGAAGAACAATGTTTTTTATTGAATTTTAATGAATTCAATAGCTTATAATACATTTTTTTTTCAATGCCAAACGTCCTGAATTCTAATAAACAAAATATTTATTTATAAAATCTGTGCCATACTCATCTATATGTTAATTAAATACCCTTATATATACCCTTATAGCAAATGATTTTTCCCCAAATATATTTCTCAGTGCGATAAAAATCTCTCAGCAAGTGATATAGGTATATAGTACCTTTACAGAAAAGTTAATCGTATTGTTTTCTTTGATATACGAAATGCAACATTAGAAAATAAGGTTTAATCAATAGTTATAGTCGGTTAAATTATTTTTGCGCTATTTCCACCATTATGTTGTTCAAAAACTGAGAAGCCATAAAAATTATCATTTTGGACTTGTCCCAGTAGTTATTAGTTAAGGCCGTGCTCGAATTATTATATTATAGTCCTGCGCAATACAATTTTGCCGAAGCTGATTGAAATTGTCAAAATGACTGCATTGCTGAATGGGTACTTGTTTTTATTGTGGGTTTCTTATCTCAAATTTGAACTTTTCTGAAAGCGTGCTGAACCCTTTGGTCAAATGTTTCTAAGATAATAACTAAGCTTCCATGAGGTTTGTTTATTAATATTTTTATTACACTTAATTAACTATAGATAATTAAATTTGTATATAGGTACCTATGTTTATTTCTTTTCTAATCATGTCAACACAAAATTTGCGTTGTGATAACCCGTATCAGAGTTGGAGGTGTTGTTTTTATGAAAAAGAAACATTCAGAAAGGGAAAGAAATACGTCGGGAAATGAAGCATCAATTGCTTGTTTCCTTTGTAAATGTGTCTGATTAGTGTCCGATTTTCTTTGTGCTCACATTTTCTCGTAAGGCCACTTTTGGTAAGCAAAGTCGATGCTGTGGGATGAATAAAAATTATTGAAACATTGTTGTATGTAACTCTTAGAAATCATTCGTCGATTTATTAAAATGGCTAATGAGTGAATAATGATTTATTATTAATACTTAAGAACGTATCTTTAGTTCAAAAGCGGCAGCCTTCTTTTTCTATACAAAACATCTATATTGGATAAGCTAAATTGTGCACGGTAAACCTTAAAATGAACTTGCGCCTACCACTATGTTTTTCAACTTTTTATACAATTTAAGTTGTCTTTATTTAGGGATTTGTTATAATTTGCGCTCTTTAAATAAAACCAAATTAAGAGATTCTGCGTTTCATTGATAACTCCTGACCGCAATAAAGACAAACAAATAAGAAATCTGATATATACCTATATAAACAAGTCCATAATATATAATTATATTATAATATATATTTTAATATATAAGTATTGTATTAAACTTGTTAAAAAAAGTAAATAATTGTTTTTGTAGAAAAACACGAGTGTCACCATTTGAGTCAGCCTTCAATTTGTTTCTCCTTTAAAATCGATGATCTGGATGCGGAGGCAATTGATGTAAGTAAAGCTGTCCTATGGATTTTTAAAAAACGTAACCACAAGGATCTGCTTAAACAAACAATTGTGGTATCTGAGGTTGAACAAGGGGGTCATAACTCAAAATATCTCCCAAAAGTGAAACCAATCGCAATACAGTCGGTCGATGTACAAGGTGAGTTTTATACTCTTATATATGCTCCTCTTGTCATCAACAATTTTCGTTTTCATATTTATTTTAATTTCATCATCATATTAAGTACATAAAACGAACACATCGGTAATCAAATAAGAACAAGCAAAAAAACGGTGAAACCCAATATTATCATAGAATTATACTCAAAGTCCGAGAATTGTTGTGGACTTTCGCCCGAAAGTCGAATGACCTCGAGGCATGATATTTACGTGCCTGCTTTGTTTAATATATATACTGTTGCTGTGTTAATTTTTTTATACTCCACCCTCACTAAAGAATAATAAACCAAATATAATAAACAAAATATTCTTAATCTTTTTTGTTTACAGAAGGTTGGATGAAAATCGACATTGAATGGCCCATAAAACGTTGGTTTGGTATTCATGACCTTAGTCATTTAATTCACATATCTTGTCAATCGTGTGAGATTGACTCTGCTGACGGTCTAGTTTCCACGGAGAAGGATTTTCGACCTTTCATCATGATTGATACCCAGAATCGGCGAAGAGTATCCAGGCAAAAGCGAAGCGTTAATTGCACTAACGGTGTGACGGAATGCTGTCGCGAGAAGCTGTACATATCGTTCGGTGAGATTGGTTGGGGCGATTGGATCATTCGACCTAGAGGCTATGATGCATACTTTTGCCGGGGATCCTGTTCGACTGCCGCGAGTATATCACAGAGCGCAACGCATCACAGTTCAGTGATGAGGGTGAGTAAATTTTTTTGTAGGTACCTATATGTTTATTTTGTTATCTGCCGACTTCCATGCTACTAGCGTTAGCGTTGATAATGGTTAATCATTAATCAATATTTGTAAGCATATTTTTTAAATATTTATTTGGCATTGATAGAAACAAAAATCAAGTGTTTGTATTTTTGTTTGCAGATCACCTTTGTACCGTAATTATCTACATTTGAAAAAACAGTTCAATTGGTTAAAATTACGCGCGGTATAGGAAAACATGCATTTTGCACTTAGTTTTATGTGTATAGATTATCCTTTGTGACCTACAAAATATTTAGTCCGATAGTTAAATAAGAATATTAGCAGGGTCGTAGCTCATTGGTGAACTTACACGAGAAGAAGCTTGGTAAAACTGACTAAGTGACTATGTGAGAGACAATCTTCCTTTGCACCTCATGGCGAATCACACATTGAAGGGAGATGGTATACCTATTTTTTTTTAAGTAAAAGGGTGTGTAAAGATGACCAAATGTTAACGAATTAAGTATTTATTGATAATTCTAAATGAGATTAAATACATTAGCAAAATAAATTTTTGTAGGAGCAACACCTGTCATTCGGCCCGATCGAGGTATCCGTCGGAACGGAAAATTCTCCGCAACGCATACCTACTCTGTCGGAGGCTCAATTTACATTCGAGGTATCCCACTTCGGAAAAGAAAACACTTCACTCCAAATCGTAAACAAAGTCCGCAACCAATTTCTGTCGGAGGATATCGGAGCCTAGCTGTCAAAATTTTAACAAAAAAATTCACTTCATCACACTTCAATGTAATTCGCCGATATGCCGATGTCGGAGAAATATTCCGAAGAATTGTTCGAAAGAATACCTCGAAGTAGAAAACCTCCTAATCGTATAAAATCAGAGAATTTTCCGTTCCGACGGATACCTCGCTTGGGCCGATCATAATGGCTTCGATTTTATAGGCTGGTACGCAGTTCAGTTCAATTCAATTTTTCATACAAAATTTTCACTGCGAAATGTCAAAATGAACTTTTCACATGTAAATTTCACCAGGCAGTACGCTGTTCAAGTGAAAAATAGTTGTTCAAAAAGTGATACGTAGGGGGCGTTACTTAAGCAATTTCACTTGGTTCTTATTGTCCGTCGCATTAAATTTTTGACAAAATACAAAAACTGTATAAAATAAACATTTGGCTACAAGTTGCCTGGTGCACACAGTACCTATTTTTAAAGTATTTGCGCCTATGTAACGTATAATCTAGCATATGTATTGACATTTCGGCGTGAAAATTTCACTTTCAATTTCACAGCACTCTTTGGAGAGGAGTGAAAACTTCACTTCACTCGAACAGCGTACCAGCCTTAAGCAATCGTGCGATTGAAATCGCATGTGCGCTCCAAGCCTAAAGCGGAAAGAATAGGCATGTTTTATAAGCAAAGCAAAGTGGAAGGACATAGCCTCTATTCAACTTTAATTTGCTTTGATGAGGTAGATGTTGATAAAACACATACCTATGTATCTATTTATAATTGAGAAACACATAAAACATATGTATTTAAATTAAAAAAAAAAACGTCAATTGTTATAATTTAATGTATTTTTTTCGCAGAAAGTAATTTCCCATCGGGATACTACCAGTAAAAAACCCCTTGAGTTGATACCATGTTGTACAGCAAATCAATATTCGTCACTGGAGATATTTTTCAGGGACAGCAACAATACAGCAAGTCTTATGAAACTTCCCAATATGGTTATAGAGTCGTGTGGCTGCATGTAAACCACAGCTTGAAAAATTCTGTAACATAAAGGATGGTGATAATACCTAAGATAACACAAAGATAAAAACATTCATTTTAATTAAAATAACTTATATAAATCTTTCATTAAAAAAATCTAGTTTATATTCTCTAGGTCTCATAAAATACTTTGTACATAAAACATTACTCATTTCCGCCTCACATGTTGTAACATGAATCTGTATTATGTTAATATTTTGATTGTTATTGTATAATTTGTATTTAAAAATGTTTATATAAAGTATTTTACTTTTCGTAAATTTTTATTTTTACTTTTTAATATTTAATTTTAAGACTATACGACCAAACATATTTTTGTAAACAAAATCTGCTGCCTTTAGATTTAATTCATATTTAAAAAAAAGTAAAAAACTAATTGTTGTTTTTAAGAACACGCTTAATAAAATATTAAATATAATAGCCGTATTTTATTATACCTGTGATCTGATTCGAATAAGCAGCCATGTTCTGTAACTAACTTTTCGCATCGAGAACTCATGACGCGAGGATTATGAGAACAATTAAAAAAAGATTGTTAAGAGACTTTGGAAATCCATTTAAAATCCCAAAGGAAAGAATTATAGAAAAATCATTGGTTGTTGGTTGATGATCAAGCATTTCTATGACTAAATGCCAAGGAAATACGTTTGTGTCAGTTCCCCATTGTGCATTGTGTTGAGTTTATTTTTTTTTAACTTGTGTCCTATCATATGTATAGGGACATTGGAAAGGACGGCACAATTGAGTACCTATATACATGAAGTGGCTGGAGTTTCTTTAAAACGAAGCAATGACAACGTAAGTTCCATTTCTTAATATTGAATTACATTTAAAACATATCACATATTAATCTGCTGTCTAGGCCGAAAAGTAAAGCATGTATCTATAACTAGTTGGTAGTCGACGGCTACTCAAAATTGGGAATTTGTTATTCTTAAGTTCTCAGTTCTTTGTTTTGCATTTAGTCGGTTTTATTTATTTTTTTTAATACCTAATAACTACAATAAAAAGTATTGTATACCTACTTTATCGACAGTAAATAAACAGTTTTTTTTTATAATTGATTGCTTTATTTCTTTAATCAGTTCTGACAAAATTGCGATTTAAGCCTGGTACACTGTTCGAGTGAAATCCAATTTTTCATAAAAATTTTTCACTGCGAAATGTCAAAATGAACTTTCCACATGAAAATTTCACAAGGCAGTACGCTGTTCAAGTGAAAAATAATTGTTCAAAAAGTGATATGTAGAGGGTACGGGTACTTGCAATTTCACTTGCTTTTTATTGTCCGTCGCATTAAATTTTTGACATTTCGGCGTGAAAATTTCACTTTCAATTTCACAGCACTTTTTGGAGAGAGGAGTGAAAATTTCTATTCACTCGAACAGCGTACCAGCCTTTACAAGCGATTTTTTAACATCAGCTAGCGATTTTTACTTCACCTGCGATTTTTTTCTGCGAAACGTTTCAAATCATTGCAAAACTATAGTTTCAAAATATCATCAACAATATAAATTTTAATTTCAAATCATTCAGCCGCCAACATATTATTTTTTTAATGTGAAGAGAACGTCAATTTCTGCTGCTCAATTGAACATAAAATTCGAATTTTATTTTTTTGTGTTAATTTTAAAACTCAAGTCGATATTGTAGAAATAATGATTAAATTCGAAATCACATTATACCAACGATAATTAAATTGACAAATAATGTCAGCGGGTATAATGGTGCAAGTGAAAATGCATGTGAATTTTCAAAAGAGAAACATTTTTTTTTTGCAAATCGAAAATTAAAAGCAATCTTGATAAAAAAAAAGATTTTTCCAAAAAAAAAAATTTGGTCTGTTTGCTTAATCGAAAGCGACATAACTAAATCCCACATTATTCTCATCATTCCTTAACACACCCCAATAATGGTCACCTATTCACATTTTTTACCTACATTGGCCACCTCAAACATTGATAACAGCTGTTTAATTTTTCCATGTGTGCCAACTGTCAATCATTTTGTCTTCACAGTACAGTGCACAGGGACATCGGGCGGGCACAAAATAATAATTGACAGCGAGCGTGCGAGGATTTTATTTCAACATTTTCAGTCAAAAAATTCGGTTGGTGCGCGGAAACAATGCATTTGCATTCTAGGTTAATTCGAGTTCGTTAATTTATCTAAAAAAGTAATTGCTGATGTCTGGCGGATGAACACTTGCAATGAAATACAGCATCAGAAATAATACGAAAGTAAATCCGAAAGTAATAATTAATAACAAAAAAGTTGTCAGTACTGGCGCTTAGTGTAATTTATTTATGTTTGATTTGATTAACTCGGATTCGTTTTTTATTCACATTACGTCTTCGTTCCGTTGCGAGAAATTTTAGCTTGGCATAGATCGAGCATAGCATATTATTAAAGGCAAGTGTTTAAATGTTTGATTTGGTAGAATCAATTAGTTGTATTCAGCGCTGCCACTTCGCTATGATCGTAGCAAAACTGCTACGCGATTCCCAATTTGCTACACTGCTACGAACTCTCCCTAAAAATGTCTATTTTGGTACTTTATTTAAAGCACGAAATATCAACATAAATCTTGTAATTTCTCATTTTTCAACACCATTTTATATTTTTTTTTACCATACAAAACAAGTATACTTGTGCTAGTCCTGAAAAACATATTTACTTTGAATAAAGAATTGAGCGTTTTTTTGTTTGTTTTCGAAAAAAAAAATTTATTTTGGACTTTTGAGTTTTGCTACGCAAATTTTTTCGCTTGTGGCAGCACTGGTTGTATTGCGGTGAAATTTCAAGAGATTCGTGTAACGCTGATATTGACATTTGATATAAGGTTAAAGCACGCAAGGTACAACAAACAAACACGGGCAAGATTCATCTGACGTCATTTGGGTCGATATGATTTCTGCTCAGAAATTCAATTAATTCTTGCTGCATATTCAATTTTGTTTTGAATTCGAATAACCGTCATATTAAGATAGACTTTTTTAAAACATTTTCTTAAATGCCATTAAATAGATCAGTTTTTTAATTCAATCCATAAATAATCCAGGAAATTAAATAAGTAGACTGAACTGGCCCCACGGGGACGATGGGGGACAGAGGTGTATGAAGTATTAATAACATTGCAAATCAAACGCAGTGGTCAACTGGGCGTTTGAGTGACGACTGACCAGGACGACCGAATAAAAAATGGAAACAGAAAATCGTACGGCTGAAAATCGCGTAGCGTACGGCTTGGATCATAATCGTTATCACAACCAGCGTGACCGTTGTGCGACTAAAGTACCAATTTGTGCACTTCTTTCGAGAGCTTGCCAAAATTTCGCAACACCTTTTCCAACTTAAAAAAATTTGCAACATTTTAAGACCAACTTTAGGTTCAAACATTGAGTTTAAGTAATTAAAAATAGCAAAAGAAAATTTTAGGGATTCGTTTTCCGTGTCGCTATAACTACCCCCTTAGTTGGAAGAGGTGTTGCGAAATTTTTAAAAACTGTAATTTCCAAATAAATACTTTAAAATGAAACGTGGTTGCATCACAAACCTGTTGTAGTGTTAAGGGAGCCAATGCTCTAGCTAAAAATTTAACTTTTGTTTCCGAATGTTCTTCATGTATCTGTCAAAATTTAGCGCACTCATTTAATGAGTCGGGGCATTTTTTTTGACAGATCGCTCTGCTCTGTTGTTTAAAGATGAGTGATTTTAATGAATACCTGGGCGAGGAGAACCTGGAGCTAGAGTCTTTCATTGAAATGACAGAGAAATTCTCAGAAAAAATAGGCGATGCTGGTGGAGCAACATCCATCGATATGGAGCCTTTTAGATTTTGAATCAAGGAAGTTTTTTTTAAAGAACAGTTGTTTTTTGTGACACTTTTCAAAATTTAGCCAGGCCTTTAGCTAATGTTTTGACAGAAAAGTTGGAGAGCAGCTAAAATTTAGTTTAGCTCAAACAGCGTACTAAGCTTTAACTCTTAAGTCAACGTAGCAGTATATTCTCAAAGATATAAACACTCGAAACTTCTACAGCTATAATCATAAACAACCCGCAAATTACTTAAAATCCATTCTCTCCAGCCCAATTTGGATGCTACGCTTTAACGATCACAACTAAATGCATTTGATATAAGCTAACTCGCAGAGATAAATAAAAGCTTCGATTTATAAAACATTTCTTTTATTTTTATGTCATTTTCCATTGGGACCATCAGATATTTTGTTTAGTTCTTAGATTTTACGCATCTCATGCAACTATTGATCTGCTTTTGTTAATGTATTAGGGCTTGTTTTGACAGCAGTATCAGCTGTTCTCTTGCAAAAATCAATTCTTGCGTTTTTGCTTTATGTCTTCAGATGACAAGGAAGACGAAAAAGATGACGATGAAGTTAATAATTCCTCCAAAATTATATCTATGGCTATTTGCTATGTATTTATGTCATATTTAAATGACGTAAAACATCGTGTTAAGTATATTGGTGGAAGTGGCAGCTGCCAGTAAGTATGTGTAAATCTAAAAAAAAAATTGAGATCTAAAAAAGTGATCCAAATCAATAAAAAAAAGATTGATTTGTTTTCCAACTGAACATGAAAAGTGATTTAGGTCAAAAAAGATTGATTTTTGTGTTAATGGAAGACCACATTAATAAAAATTAAAACAAAGGAAAAATTAAATTTTATTGTCGCTAAAAAATAATCAGTTTCATACACGCTGACAGATATGGCAATCACAAACATCTTTTTAAGATATTGTTTCTACTCAGCGTTCAAGAGGGGGCTATAGTTGAGAAAAATGTTTCCATCCGAAACGGGAAAATAGGGTTTGATAAAACAGAAATTATGAATCACCGCCATTAAAATTGATAGTGTAAATTATCTGCTTCCGGTAATTGAAAGTGCATTGTTATGAAGGCTAACTAAAAACCAATTGACGATTTTTATCTGTAAGGTATCGTGTTAAGTGTTAGCCAAGATAACTTTTTTGATGTTATGTTATTTTAATTATGTAGATATTGTGAATAATTTATTATCAATAAATTGTGATGGTTTTTGGAAAGAACGTTTAGTTTGTAAAACAAATGAAAAATTTTCAGTTGAATAATTAATAAACGCACATTTTCGCTTATGAGGGTAATTGTTTTAAGAGCTCTATTAACCATTCGATAATAGCTAAACAAAAACTTAGAATTTGCCACTATCTACTGCAGAACTATTGTGTCCATTAGATAGTTTTTCCCCTTAATCAGTTGCAATGTTTATCTTTTCTACCTCAATCTCTTAAAAGAAAACTCCCACATTTTCCAATCTATGTTTTGTTACTGAAAAAGAAATTGTATTTCACATTTGAAAGTAATTTGTCTTGCATAAGTTTCATTTTCGGATGCAAGTTCACAAAAAAACTTCGAACACAATTAAAATATGTAATTTTGGATTAACAAATGCACAAAGCTGGGTGTAATTATACATATCCGCATCAGGCATCATTACGATCTTAACAGTATAGATCAGCTTACTTGTTTGTTTTTGATCTTCTACATTTGCAGTGAGTCTACCCACTTCCATTTATATATTCGAATATTCATAGAGTTGGTAATTTGACATCAAACAGGAGTTATCCAGGGGTTGGATTACTGCATCCGTGAACAAAGAAAAGGTATTTCGTTACTGAATTTGTTATTTCTTTGCATGTAAAATCCACAAAATTCAATGACGTATTGCTCGCTCAAGGGTTTGGTAGTTCGACTCCAGATATTTAATAGTGCTACAAGTAACGTTAGAATATAGTGCATGATATTTATGGTATGGTCACGAAAGCATCATTTGTTAGCACTGACGCAGCATCGTGCCGCATAAATTCTTTAAAAGATTAGCTTGTTTTTTTTGTTAAAATTAGATAACATAATTTTGCCTTCTAACTTAAGCTTAAAATCCGCACTGCCGAAAATACAAAATTGCAAATTCATCAGTACATTTATATCACCAAACACTGATATGAGTCATTTAAATCTACAAATGAATCTATACGCTAAAAATGATTATTTTCCTTGAATTCAAAGGAAAATAAAACAACGTGCAATGCTGCGCTTAAAGCATACACCTACGATAACACAGGATCTTTAAACATAAGTGTAATAAAAAAATTGGAAAAATATGTTACCTTTTTCTGCATAATCGTCATAAAGATAATGAATGTATAATATCTGCATATATGTTGATGATTGGGGTCGAATAAAACGAAAGTTGCTCTATCAACAACGGTTCAAACAACTATGTATATTAATACCTACTCGTGCTATGGTAGTATTACCATTCACAAATATTAAAGCAGCGCTAATCTTCCACATTTCGATACCACAAAACCAGAAGTACATGCCAACCACTCTGGGTCTGGATCTGAAAGAAGACAGGTAAAAAGAGCGACACGTTGACCTTAATATACACATACCATGCAATAGCAATCTCAACACTAAATCACTCTCACTTTTCAATCGAATATATGTGCAGTAGTAGGTAAAGTATTACTGTAATTAACTTGCATTTTATACCTCAATTTCCAGTATTTAAACAAAATTGCTTTAAGAGTAGGAGTACCAAACCTAATTAATATGCTATGTATCAAACAGCCAACCTGCTTGCTAGACAGGTACCCGCGCAATTTTGCCCATGTGGCGATCGCATTTATTCTTAAGGTAACAGCCTGCCAAACCTGCCCAATATTTAAAGAATAAAGTGTATTACTCATGAAAATTGGTATTGTACTGTTGGTTTATGTAATAAGAAATGTTCTTGTGCTTAAATCAAAATTTAATAGACAAAAAATGTATAGGTAGAGTAACTTATCTAGCGCCAACAGTTCTATGGAATTTTTGATAAAACCAGAACTGGCCTACTTTACTTAATGAGGTAGAGGAAAAAGAAGTGTGATTGTTATTCAACATTTAAAATAACAAAAACTTGGAACAACTAAAATAACGTCACAAACATCAGAACCAGACACCTAAGCTTACGATGCCAACTGATCGTCAATAAATACCTGTATTTATAAAACTTGCTAAAAAGAAAAACAACAAAAATCTCGTCTAACATGATCATGGTTAGTTTCAAGTATGAGTAGAGTATACACTATACACCGGAAAATATCCCACGTACTCCATATTTTATCCATCGTACTTTTATAACTGAAGCTCATTCTGATTTCAGCAGTGTAGTCGTGCGGTTCGTTTCGATTAACTTTGTTGCTTTATACGCTGTTTTTCTCATCAATTGGTTTTGTCGTGTTGTGGAAGTGTTTTTTTTAACTTCTAGTACACATTTTAATTTCTGAAGGTTGTACACACTTACATTTTGCTATTTTTGTTTACATAGCTTTTGTTTTCTGAAATAATTGTTCAAAAAAAGGTAAACGTTTCTCTTTTTTTATGAATTGTTAAAATAAAATTGTTTCCTAACCATGATAAAAAATAAAATTAGTTTGGAATTCTAAGACGTGGCAAATAAAAGGCAAATTTTTTTTTTATCCATGACATGGATTACGCGAGTCTTCAGTATATATTTTTTGTCTATAGTTCGTTTTTTGCAGAATGTTGTTGGCTTTATTTTGATATTTTTAAGCTACCCCATATTAATCTACTTACCATTAAAAAAACTATAAGAATCCATTTTGTGTATCAATTTTGTTGGTAAGATTTAGAATATTTACACTATGCACTTACAGTATACAGTCATACAGTTTATCTTCCGCAAACGCTCAAGGGCTTATATTTTTCGCACAGATGCTAAAAATCTTCCAATATCACATGAAATCCGGAAGTTAAGATAATGGTTCAAGAAAGTTTTAAATTGAAATAATTCAATATGCTTTTAAATGAAAATGATCATTGAAACATTTGCTTTAGTGTTTTCAGATTTAAAATTCGGCGAATTCTTAACAACAAATTAATTATCTCTGGTTGGATAATGTTTTCGACATTTGTAGTAATATTTTGGAGAGTCCGTGGTATTGTTATATAAACTGTATTTAAAATAATTAATTTTTAAACTCCACAAAATTTCATTACATATTGTTTAAATATTTATTTACGCAACCATTTACTTATTTATTCCTTATAGTTACTAAAAATGTATGTGAACGTTATGAATAATTTACTGTTTAAACTTTTACGTAAAATAGAAAAAAAACTCATAATTTAGACCTTTTGCTCATAATCAAACTTTCTAATATGGTGAACAAAAAACCACTATTATATATTCAATTTTACTTTACTGTGTTTATGCAACATCTCCATAAAATATACCTTAAGCATTTTGTTTTTAATTAAAAAGGAGCACTTAGACCAATCCCGGTCCATTATACTGCAAGTTGAAATCCATATTTTGGTGTAGTGGGGTAGAAACTCTGATATTATTCGTTTCCCCCCTAAACATTAAACAATTTATAGGTACTATCGTTCTCCATATTTAAAATACATCTTATATTTTTTTAAAGTTTTAAACAAATCACATCATATTTTTATTTCAGATCTTTTAAACATCTACGTTAGCATTGAAAATAATTGAAATCCTTACTCGTTTACTTAAAAATGTGTGGTAAGTACATAACTAGCCCAATGTGCATTATGGAACATTTGATATATGTATGTAGAAATAATTTGAAATAACCGAAAAATAATATTGATAGAATATTAATCGGAAAAAGGAAGCATATAGAACGCCTCATTTAATTAAATTAAACAATTAGTAAAAAAACTTTGTAGCAAATAATACATCACAGTCACTATATTCACTTATAACGGCTGCAAACAACCGTGAGTGTGAATGTCCTTAAAGAGATTCTGTTTTTTATTCGGGTACGGCATATCCATAGATAAAATGTCCCAGATATTATGAGTTTTGATAAACTATCCCTTGGGGGTTTACCATGTCTATTTTTGTTCGCTTAGTCCCGTGATATAAACAGAATTTAATTTGTGTTATATGTTTTAGGAAAAACTTAACAATTTTTATTCTCAAAAATAACAAATTTAAAATACTTCATTAAAAAAAAATGTATGTAGTTATCTTGAATCTAAACCGATATAGGGAATGTAATGCCTTTTCAGAATCGTTTTAAAATAATTATTTTTAATTCTGGACAAAACTAATAATTTTCTTTTGAATAGTTAAATTCACAGAACAGAATTTTTTTTGTGAAACTAAGTTTGATTACAATGTGGAGCACGAAATTGGTAAAATATTCCTGAAGCTCTTTTGTTTAAATTGTATACACTTTCTTACTAAATGTTAAGAGCAAGACAAATTTATATCAGTATAGAGCTTCTCAATTAGTCCCAAAAATGAAAACTCAAACAAAACGAATGTGAGAAGCTAGGCCTAGGGTCCCTACAGACCTGTTGCGCTAACTATTTATTTATTTATTTATTAGATAGATCAGTTCATCTCGAAACTGTGAGTTGGGACTCAAAGATTCTCTTGAATGGCCTATTATTGTCCATTCTGTTAATGGACAAAGTTTTTTTTTGTTTCTCAGACAAAGCAAATTTCACCTATTCTTCTATTTCAACTAAGTAAAAGCGCATGTAGGATGACTTCACGTAAAGGTGAAACGTGATTTATTTGCCTGCACGGTCAATACTACTCGATTTTTATTGAAAAATGGGTTGACCCTGACCTCTTCATATGATAACCTAGAGCCGAATCGCACTATCCGTGAATCAACTGTACGTGACAAAATTTGTTGTTGTTTCACATGTACAATCGACTCACTGCGGCTTTTTTGCCCTGATTCGGTGGCTCTGTGATTTAGTACTTAACTAATAGGCTGGGGTAACACTACTTGTAAAAACGTGAATTCCACTTTAGTTTTTTATAGGTGATGGAACTTACGTAACTAAACACGGAATATTTTGTTTTTAGTTTTTTGTTAGAAGTCTAACTTCTCACTACCATTCGGTTGTGTGAGATTTTATTTTTGGGACGAAGGAAATATTGAGGATATTGTATAATACATTATCTATCAAACAATACTAGTAACTTTGTAACTATAATTTTTTTTTATTCAATCTTAAATGTAAATTATTTCGATAGGAATCTTCGCGTATCTCAATTACTTGACTCCAAAATCTCGCCATGAAGTTCTGGATTTGCTTGTCAATGGCCTTAAGCGCTTGGAATATCGTGGTTATGATTCAACTGGTGTTGCAATTGATTCCAGCGACGGGAAGGACATTGTCATGGTCAAACGCTGCGGCAAAGTGAAAGTGCTTGAGGATGCCATTGCAGAAAGTATGATTGCATGCACTTTGGATTTTAATGGAAATATTTTTTTTTATTAAATTAAATTTTTTTTAGAATTCAGTACTCCTGACTTCGATGAGCCTGTTCTTACTCACGTTGGTATTGCTCATACACGTTGGGCAACTCACGGTGTTCCATCGGAAACAAACTCTCATCCACAGCGTTCCGATGAAGCTAACTCATTTGTTGTTGTTCACAATGGTATTATTACAAATTACAAAGATGTAAAGACATTCCTGGAGAAACGTGGTTACGTTTTTGAGTCCGAAACCGATACTGAAATTATGGCTAAATTGATCCACCATTTGTGGAAACAGCATCCTGGGTATTCTTTTAGGGAACTAGTGGAACAAGTTATTCAACAACTGGTGGGTTAAATATTGTTTTTCAGTATTTTTCCATCTCTACATGTGTAGCTCTTTTTGAATACATTACCTTGTTTTAGGAAGGTGCATTTGCGTTGACTTTCAAATCAAAACATTTTCCAGGCGAATGCGTTGCATCGCGTCGTGGCTCACCATTATTAGTTGGCATTAAGACTAAGACCCGTTTGGCAACAGATCACATTCCAATATTATACGGAAAAGGTAAGATTGTGTTTTTTATTTTATGTTAATTTTGTTATTATGTAAATTTCCTAATTGAGAGATTGACTGAAAAGTTGCGATTGATTGAGCTGTCTGGAGATTACTTTTTTTATTAGTTAGGGCGCTTTTAGGCATACTTTTTAATAAAAAGTGTTTAACAAAAAGCACTGATGTAAGGAAAACAAAGTTTCTGTATATACATTTTTTTCGATGACAAACTATCACAACATGTTATCTTTAAAATGTATCAAACTACCAATATTGGTCCACTAGTCTTCTTTTCCTATGTAACCATATATGCCTCGTATTTTTATAGTTGAAACGTTAAGTAAAAAAACAGTTTATTGTATCTAACAATTTTGCTGCTTTTTGCTGCTTTAATAAAATTTGTATTACTGGTGTTCAAACATTCATTCATTCATTTCATTTTGTAATTTGTCAAATGTTAGGTCGATTTTTCTGTCGAAGATATTTAAAAAAAACATATGACTTTAATTTAATTTGGTATATACCGAGTAATTGAGAACGGTCTATATGTCCACAATATAGGTAACGCGGAAATATGTAAGTATATACATATAGTAATAACCCTTTTCCTGTATTTTCGATAAGGCAACATTAACGGAATATGAATTTGAATAATATTCGCAAATATTTTTGTTATTTTTATAAGCATTTTTTAAAAATACTCTATCATTGTTATCACATATTTCTATTTTATTTTTTTGTTTTTTTTAATGAGTTAATTGTACATTTAAATATTATGTTTGTTTCTTTATTCTTTCTTATGTTCCTATTTCAATGTTTTTTGTGGTTGGATGCTTTATACTCGTTACTTTCTTGTATGTTGTGCGTGTTCCATGTTTTCCTTAAAACAACAAAAAACAAATATTTGTGAATATTCGTTGGTGGCAATAACGCATGATAACTGAAAACATACCAAATTTAATCAAATCCCTACGTCTTCTTCTACTGTATGTACTATTTCTACCAAAAAATGTATATATAAATAAATTTCTGCTCCTACTACTGCTTGAACGACAAAATAAAAAAACAAAGATGATAAACAACAAAGTGAAGTAAAAGGTAGCTAAATATTTTGTAATAAACGTATTCAATTTCATAGTAAAAATATGAATAAAATTGGTTCAGTATATATTTTTTTAAATTAAATAAAAATCAGAATATGTTATTTAAAAAAAATTAATTATAGTCGTTAAATGAACGAATGCAAAACAAGTTTTCCGATTTCATTCCCTAAGCGATTGCAAGAAGGAACATGGCCAGCGTAAGCACGAAAGCGGCTTTTGAGTGCGATGCGGTGCCCTCACACAATGCAATTATTTACAGGGAAGACGGAAGTGTCCAATTATAGCACGATAATGCCATGCTGTATCATCGATGTATGCCTACCTACTTGCAATGAGACTTAAACTCTGAAAAACAAAATAAATTCCTTGAAATTAAAGAAAAATAATATTGAACCAGCTTTCTATCGCACCAAAAATATTTTTTTTTATTTTATTTTTATTAATTGCATGCATATTTGAGTTTAACTTTTTTAATTGTAACGCACATTGTACTTTTTTCTATTTTTATATTAATCAACAATTTTGCATTTTCTAATATTTTGTTTTCATTTTTACTTTCTTTTTTTCTTGATTAAATTAAATAAATTTATTAAAAAAATTAAATAGACACAGACGCTGCTAGTTCTCAAGGTAAACATTTCATTACTATTATTTTCTTTCCAAAAATTGATATATCTACCAAGTGGTTACGGAGTAAAATTAAATTAAAGCTTAGCCTCATTCTATAAACAATATTTAATAATTTAAAAGAGTGCTGTAAATAATTCTGCTATGATAAACAGATAATTTTGGCTAGATCCTGTTTTTAAAGTACATAATGTTGCTAACAACTTCTTAGATTTTTTTGATTATAGGTACTTGTTTAGCTCACGAGACGAATAGAATAAAGTTTCTGCTAAAGCTAAGTGCGAATGGTTATAAGATCTCACAATATTAAAAGGTTTAAAATAGTCTGAACTTACAATATTATTTCACAATATTGTAAAAAAATTCATTGTCGGGACAATGTTTAAAGCCCATCTGACAAAGAAATTTTTAAGTTTCTGATACTCGCCTAAATACACATTTTCAGTGTCGGAAAATTAGGACATAGTTACACTCATTAATAATATACAAAGATGTCGTAGTTTTTGGTATCTGATAATTGCGTTAAATTTTTTTTGTGTCTGATATTTGCGTTATATTTTTTTTTTTGTGTTAAATATAAATATATCTAGCGGTTTCAATGCAAAATCAAAGTTGTGCTTTTAAATTTTAAAATAATTTTGTGTATTTCATTTGTACTTACAAACTAACTTTACAACTCCTAAGCTACATTTAAAGACCAAGTTAAACCATTAAGTGGTTAAAAAAGCAAAAGAACGTTTTTTTTTCTTATCGTTATAACTGCAGCCTTATTGTAAGCTTATTGTTAGATCATTAAAGATCTGACGATATTTTAAGTTTGTCAACCATTTGTACATAGCTTAAGGGTATCAATATTCTTTATAATCTCTTCAAAATTAAATTTGTTTATGTATGCGTTTGGAAGACCATAGTTGGGGTTGGACGGAGCAATATTAAGTAGATTTACTTGTCTGCTTCAACCCACAATATTTGGCAATACTAAGTTACTTAACGGACTCCTGACCCTTAAAGAGGCTCTGCCTGAGACACTGCAGCCTTATATCCTCTGCTATGCCGAGCACGCTGCTTCCAGTTATTCAGACCAAGTACTCTGGCATCCGCGATAGCTTGGTCTTTAAAAGGGAGGTTCGGTCTTCCTTGTCGTCTCAAACCTGGGGGCTCAGATTCGAAGATCATTTAAGCCGGAGCGTTGTTGTCTATTCGCTCGATATGGCCAAGCCAATGTAGTCGACGAGTTTTGGCTTTTTGAACTACATTCACAGCTTGGTACAGCGGTTGTATCTTCTCCTCTATTCGCCCTCCCCGCATACAGAACCAAAATATACTAGATTAAAACTGATTAGCTTTTATGTCGGAATATGAACAAATTTTTAAAAAAATTTCAAATTAATATTTTCAATTTTTTTTTTAAATCTATAAGTAATAAACTATAGAGAACCAAGATAAAAATAAACGAGAAATAAATATAAGTTATTTTGTTTATGCTTTGCATTTCGATTCAAAACTTTTCGAAATTTTAGACTAATATTCCATTATCTACCCATTGCTTAATTGATGTGGATATTCTTCTTCTTATCTCTTTTAGTAAATATGGTTCGGTATGCACGCAATTAATGAATGTGATTCGGCTTCTTGCAATTGCAGTAAAAAGGAACACATTTTGATAGTAGGTTGTAATAGGTTTTGGTTTTATATTATCAATATAATTATCCAAAGGCGATATATGAAAACGTTTAAAATGCTTAACAATTCGACTATTTAAAGTTATTTCGATGGATGTACTTTCTCTTGGTGTTGGTGATTCGGAATATGGGACAAAACACATTTATACATATACCTTCTATAGATTTTTGTTGAAATTACAAACAATAATTTTTATATTTGTTAAAACATATTATTAATATTTGTTTATTATACATTCGCCTGTGCTACGTTACCTGCATTATCAACTTCATGCTGTACTGCGATATGCCTACATTTAAACACGCACACACAAACACATGGTTCTATCGACAAATGCAAATATGTATAACAAACAAATCTATTACATCTAAAACCACAAATCAAATGAATTGTTTTCAACGCCGACATATTGTATATAAATCTGAACACATTACAATATATGCATATGGATACATATATACATCCATATATATACATACATAAATAATCATATAAAATTCATAAACAAATAAATTAAAACGAAAGAACATCGTCCACATGGTACCGCACGTGAAATGCCAGTTTTACCACGTTCCGAAAGCACATCTGAATTTATGCCACTGGAGGATAAAGAAGTCGAGTATTTCTTCGCATCGGATGCATCCGCTGTTATCGAGCATACAAATCGCGTTATCTACTTGGAGGTTTGTATATCTTTTTTGTTTCTGCAAAATGAACAATTATGTTTTGATATACCCACACTTTTTAAGAATTTTGATTCTATTCTTTGAATAAAACCAATTCTTAAATAACATTGGCTAGAGTCAAACTTGCTTCATTTATAATAAACTGTACTATCAATCATAGATTTCTTTTGCGATTTTCATGCTTAAGAATTTAAGTGTCAAAATAAAGAGATATCCTGTGCATATGCATGTTTACTTTATTTAAATGTTAACAGTTGAAGAATTTTAACAAATATTATATATCTGTGGCAACAAGGAATAACGACATAAGTCAGTTTTTGCAACTTTTCAGGAGAGCCATTTAAATCTTTGGCTTGCCATTACAAATCAAGTACAAAACAAAAACTCTTTAGCGTGTAGTTCATAAACCGTAAGAGATAAAAGTATGAAAAATTAATGACAGATAGAATCGCTTATTGCGCATCAGATTGTGTAAAAATCTCAATTTCGAATAAGTCGACTTATGATGTTATTCCTTGTGGCCACAGATATATATTTTTACATATTACGAACTATTTAACCTCAAAGATTCTAATTTACCCCGTGCACGAACTGAATGACCAAATTTTTTTGACAAAATTTCAGTTTCACCGCTCTTTCAATTTCAACAGCACTTGTTGTGAAAATATAGAGGAGGTAAATACTCTTTTTTGCAATTGAATATAGTTATATTGTGTTGCAACTTCAACTGTTCTTGAATGTTACATTTCCCGAAGGTTGTTCACAAGTACCCTTAGCCTTATTTTCCCCCTATTTTGACTTCAGTTTTGAGTTATAATCAAAATGGTATCTTATGACACTTTTATTAGGGTCATCGTCTGCTTATATTTGCCCGCAGTTTTTACTGCTAAAATTTTTCGCGATGAGTCGTAAAAAATGACCTATATTTCAAAGTAGAATTTGTTTAAATAACAATTTATTTTTAAATTTTCTTCATCAGTGATATATGCATGAGAGAGACTTAACAATAATCTTATATATAAATAGGCGAAGGCAAATAGCTCAGAATCTTTTTCACTGAAATTGAAATATATATAGGATATATTGTCAAACCTTGATCGCCTTCACCGATGAGATATTTTAAATTGATATAGTACTGTGTCAAACATGTCGTCATTGCATGGTAATGGTGAAGTGTTGGTATATCGATTATTATTATTGTTGGTTTGGCATTAGTTGATACATTTGAAGGTAAAGCATTTTGTAAGCTGTATGTATTCAACTACACCATTTAATAGTCAGCCTTATTGTGAGTTTCGGAAAACTTTGCAAATTTAAGTTAATCTTCGGGCGAAGCTCGCAATAGCTTTTTAATTTTCGGGCGGACAGCATTTCGACAGGTGAAATGTTTTCCGGGCGAAACTCACAATAAGGCTGAGTATTAAGCACGACTTCTACATTGTCCCTTTCTATCGTTTCGCTTAGGATGATGATGTTGCCGCTGTTAAAGATGGTGCTCTCAGTATCCATCGCCTCAAAAAGTGTGTGGATGATGCTCATGCTCGTGAAATCACAACTCTTAAAATGGAAATTCAACAGATCATGAAGGGCAACTATGATTACTTCATGCAGAAAGAAATCTTTGAACAACCTGAATCAGTCATCAACACAATGCGTGGTCGCATGAACTTCGTCAATGGAACCATTGTCCTTGGCGGCATAAAAGATTACATTCCGGAAATTAAACGGTGCCGTCGATTAATGCTCATCGGTTGCGGTACATCCTATCACAGTGCAGTTGCAACACGTCAAATGTTAGAAGAACTCACCGAATTACCGGTGATGGTCGAGCTAGCGTCTGATTTTCTCGATCGAAACACACCAATATTTCGTGATGATGTTTGTTTCTTTATATCACAATCTGGGGAAACGGCCGATACCCTCATGGCACTGCGGTACTGCAAGCAGCGAGGTGCTCTTATTGTTGGCATTACTAATACTGTGGGCAGCTCAATTTGTCGAGAATCTCATTGTGGTGTACATATTAATGCTGGCCCTGAAATCGGTGTTGCTTCAACCAAGGCATACACTTCACAATTTATCTCCTTGGTTATGTTCGGTTTAGTTATGAGTGAGGATCGCATATCGCTGCAACAGCGACGCAAGGAAATCATCGAAGCACTGTCCAACTTGGACAAGCAAATTCGAGAAGTACTTAAATTGGACTCAAAGGTACAAGAATTGGCTAAAGACTTATATCAACACAAATCACTGTTGATTATGGGTAGGGGGTATAATTTTGCAACATGTTTGGAAGGAGCTTTGGTAAGTTGATAAGGTGTTAATATCTATATTTTTAGTAATTTTTTTTTTTTTTGTAGAAAGTTAAAGAATTGACATATATGCATAGCGAAGGTATAATGGCTGGCGAGTTAAAACATGGACCTTTGGCGCTTGTAGATGATTCAATGCCTGTATTGATGATCGTTTTGCGTGATCCTGTCTACATCAAGTGTATGAATGCTCTGCAGCAGGTTACGTCACGTAAGGGTCGTCCAATTATTATATGTGAGGAGGGTGATGAAGACACAAAATCGTACTCGTCGCGTAGCTTGGAGATTCCACGAACTGTTGATTGTCTACAGGGTATTTTGACTGTCATTCCTATGCAGCTTTTATCTTATCATATAGCTGTATTGCGAGGTTGTGATGTTGACTGTCCTAGAAACTTAGCAAAGTCCGTGACTGTCGAATAAGCTGGAAATGTTATTCATTTGAAAAAGTTTTTGTTTTTAATTTTAATTTTATTTGTTAGTTATGCCTACATTTTATTGATTTGTTGCATAATGTTTCTCAGTTACCATTACTTTTTATACAAACTAATGCGATGTAGGTATGTGGCATATTTGTATTACCTTAGATTGACTTCTTATTGGTTTTCAATAAGATCTCTACAAACCATAATCTTAATTTAAAGAAGAGCATCTTCTTTGATTTTGCTAATTTAAAAATATATTCCTGTATAGGTATATGTATTCTGCCATCGAAGCATTTTTTAATTTTTTTTTTTTTGATATCCAAACTTCAGTTGAAGTAAAAAATTAAGGCCTTTAACAGATATTACCAATAAGGTAGCAATTTAAATGCAATTCTTATAACATGAAATTAAATAGGTTATATACACGATTTTGCAATTTTTATTTGAGCTAAGCCTAGTTAAATAAAAACGTATTTCAAAAAATCAACGAAATTTGTTTATTTAATTTTACACTTTCTCGTAAACCTATTACGAAAAACTTAAGGAATGTATATATATCTATCTGTGGCAAAGATCAGTATATTGTTATAGGTATCTAAAACAAGTTTGTACTCTATTACTTATTTAAAATCAGTACTTAAAATGTTTTTAGTGGATTGCAGAGAAGTTATTCGCTGTAACTTGCGTTTGCTTCCGTTTTACGTAGATATCTATAATTATGTGTACAATTTCCATGACACTTTAAGTGTCTTATCTGCGATCAACTTATTACACCTTTATAAGTATTAAATGCGGAAAATGGTAGTCTTTCTCGGCTTGTTCAAAAATTGGATGTGTGTAAGTACAACAGCAAGTAAATATGAAGATTTTGGTCATAGTGGTCATGTATATAATTTACTGCCTTTAAAACGCTGATCTTCCGATTGATTAACAGATAATCTGGCCTTGACAGTGGGCATTCATGTAGGCATAATTAACGTGCAGTCTAACCATAGCTTTTTCCAATCGGTTGCATATGATTTAATTTATTCAATTCTGTTGTTTTTATTTTGCTTACAATTTGAGAAAGTTTTGTGTGATCCGTTCGTGGTATTAGATTTTAAGTTTTTATGTCCGGGCTTCTGTGATGATTGACCTGTCGTACTTTCATTTGTGTGTTTCACATTTTCTTGTCTTTGGGCATGTCCCAACCACTTTGGCCAAGTAAACACTTAAAGTTATATACGTAGGTTATTATCAAAATCACCTTCTGCCTTAAATCAACCCCCGTTTTTTCGACGAGATATCAGAGGTCTAGACTGGTTTGGTCACCCTTTATGAACCCGAAGTCAAATCGTCAACAAACAGTACGAAGCAACAAGGCGCTCACTAGTATGTCCGGTCTAGATATTACTATATCCGTCTCTCCTTCCCCTCAATCATGTGGTATCGCAAAGGAACTGTATCAATATGGAATGGTCTAAGTGTGTCTTGCTAGACAGCCACCTAAGCTAATCTTCACATTTTCTTTATAAAAATTGGAATCATATGCTTTTGCACAAATATTCAGCCTTGCGTTATAAACAGCCGCATACAAAAGTAAAAAATTGACCGCCAACACTAACGACTCCGGCTCCGGCTACGATTTATTATGTACGCACTTAATGTATGTCGTGTCTTAACTAACTGTAGCTTCAGTTAATTTAGACTTACATTGCGTAGTCTGAAAACAAAACAAAATATTCTGACAACTGTCTTTGTCATCGAAACGAACAAATGCATAAAACTAGTCTGTTGTCCAGGTAAAGAGAAACACTGCCGTTGGAGCTCTAAGTAATTACAGAAATACAGATCAGTTCCCAATGAAAATGAAAAACAACAAACCTTTGACATAAATGTGGAGAATTAAACATACCTTACCGACAATTGGCGACTCTTCACCAACATTTTTTGGTTATATCTCCTTACTGGTGGACGGGCCACATCTGCAAACTGTGTACTGGGTCGTGACAGTGGGGACGATAGCACTATGTTTGAGCGACGTAACTTTTATGTGGTTCCAAGGCTGGGGACGCTATGCGAATATATCCGGAACTCTAAAGTTTGTTTAACAAAACACGAACAACTTGGCTCTACATTATAATTTTTAATTTATGATAAATAGTAAATGTACATTTTTTTTTAATTGGATTAAATGAAATTATACTTTCAAATCATTGTGTAAAATGCACTTTTAGTCATGCATTTGTTTAAATAATTTGTATTTCGTTTTCGAGATTTTCATACTGATAATATAATTTCATTTGAGAATTATTTTTCTAAGTTTATTCTTAATTATATAAGTGAGATACATTTAGCTTAAACAATATGATTTATATTTCAAGATAATTCTAATTCTAAAATATTTTGATATTATTCTTAGATTGGTATAGATTTTATTATAAATCGTTGCAATCATTTCGAGCAAAGAATCAGATGCATACGAAAGGGGTTGTGTTTAAAAAAAATAAATTATTCTACAATTTAAATAAAATAGGTATTGACAACAAAAATCAAAAGAATTTGTTTCATCAAAGAACTATTAAATCATATTCCACTAATCACAGTCTCTTACTATTCTAATATTGTACTGAAGTAAGACGTTTGTTTCATCTGCTTGCTCTCGGCATAAATTCTGAAATAAAAGGAAAAAGAGAAGGAAGTAGGTATGCGAAATAATTGTAATTGTAACCTTAATGGCCATCTTTTTTTAATTATTTCACTGCATTTTCAGTACTATTGGCCTTTTCATCAAAAAACATTGGAAAGAGAAAGAAAATGTTTATCTTATACCATGTTGCCACCAACGTGATAAAGCCGAAGTAATTAACAAATCACGATAGGCGTTCCCACCGAACTTTTAAGTGTTTAAGTGTGACATTTGGAAAAAGTTGGCAAACTTTCAATATCGTACAAAAAGTACAAAAGAAAAATTACCCGCAAGAATTTAAAATGACTTCAAATGCTTTGGATAGAATTTATATCTACCAGAATAAATCCAAAAATGATGTAAAAAATCACTATCTGCATTTTTAATTTAAATTTTTTGACAGTTTGTTTTTGTGTAAACAGCTGATGTCGATAAATAATAGGCCTGTTTGATTTTATTTCTGTCTGTTCGATTCTATTTTGTGTATGTTCCATTTTATTTTGTGTGGATTTGCACGTAATTAAAAATTAAACAGGTATAAATCACGTAATTAGTGATCACGAAAATGTATGGTAAATCACATCATAAATGAGGTGATTTAGCTAAATCAAGTGGATTTAGCTAAATCACCTTGGTGGGAACATGGTATTATATTCGATTGGGCGTCTTAGATTCTTGACTCAGATTTCAGATATCGTATGCTCAAAGCGCAGTGGCTAAGTGGTTATAGTTTTTGACTACTACGCGAGGGGTCTCGGGTTCGATCCGCGAAAGAACACAAATAACATCGTAAGGTTTTTTTTCGGGCCTTAGCGGTGTAAGATTGCCGTGTATCTCTTAACGAGAAAACTAGACAGTATAACCTCACGCTTTGCTGGGTTCCGGGACACTGTACTGTGACAAGGGGACGCAGCTGACAAATTAGCTAGACTAGGCTCTTCCGGAGTTGATATAACGTTAGCCTGCACAACGTGCATGCACCGCTGTCACTTACGCGGACGCAACAGGTCAAGCAAGTAATAGATGGAAACATCTAGAATACTGCGATGTTGCCAGGCTAATTTGGCCCACCTTGGATAACAAAAGATCGAAGGAGCCTCTTCGGCTCAATAGATCTAATATCTCGGTAGTCGCTTTCGCTAATGTTATTACCAGACATTGTATTGTGGGCAGAAAAGCGCGAAGACTTGGGCTACCATACAATGACCAGCAGCCAGCAAAGAAACCCCTAAATACCAGCGATATACACAATGTGTTTTTCTAACCAAGAGCCACTTTAACATTAAATAACTAAGAAAAAGATAATTATTTATTTTGTTATTTGGCGATTGGGATATACCTAATAAATTCACATACACCTTTTTAAATTGTGCAGTAGATGTAGCTTGGAACTTACCTTTGTAGAATCCAGTGCAGCACGTAATTCAATTAAACGTTCAAAATGACCGTGACCCGGAATAATTAAATGAAGTATAGACACATTTTGACTTTTTTGAAAAATTTTTCCATTGTTTAAGGGGTTTAGAATACTACTGCCATCGCGTTTTGTTTTTTCTTTGTTGCTGCAGATTGACCAATGCAGATTAGCCGGAGCGCTGCAGTGTTGGAGTAATAAAGAATGTTAATAAACAATTATGATATTAGATTTACTTAGGACTCACACAAAATGCAATTCAACATTTGTGTCCTTTAAATATTTGGACAGTGGTATCATATAAGTAATATTCAAGCTGCTTCCACCATTTAAACAGATTTCTTCACAGCCTAATGATACATTAAAAGTGTCAGCTTGTAACCATGGAGTGACAGATGAACAGTCTGATGAAGCTGTGGGATCATCCACCGTGAGTACTTCAATTGAATCTATTTTTCGCTTTGAATCCTTGTGTGGTTGCTTTTTATCCTTGAATGGTGTTGTTAACTCTTCCCGAACAACTTCGCTTTGCTGTGATTTCGAGGAACCATTCTCTTGATTGTCGGCAATTCCATCGACTGGAATGCGCTCTATTGAAGCGGTCGTATCAGAGCTGCCATCTATCACAGATTGCTGTTTTCGATTGGGGTGGATAACGTCACTTGAATACCCTGCCGTGCTTCTGGCGGACATCATTGTTGTTGAATTCCTTGGCGTCAATAATTGTATATGACGGCGTCTAATTGCGATTTCGGCAGTTTGGGATGGCAAATTGTTAGTATCCTCAAAACATGCAGACTAAAAGTATAACTATTAAAAAAGAGATTTTTATAATGCGAAATAACTTACTTGACAGTTAGAAATCTCTTCTCGTTTGATTTTCATACAATGATCTGGGATTCCAATCGGTGACAGAGCAAATGTTTTCGCAATCATTGGAACTGTTGCTATTTCTACGAGGCTTTGGTCATCAGAGTCATTGTTATTACCAAGGTATTGCAAGTCTGTGTCTTCAGTATCGATGCCGCGGCTCTTATTTGTGATCGGAGGTGTTTCGATTGTAAAGTTCACTGGCTGGCTGATCGTGTCATTTGTTATTTTACCTTGACTTTTTTTATACACAACAAATATCGATGACGATGAAGATGTGGAAGATGAGTCTGCACTGCTTTCAATTTTCACTGCTCCTATCCCTATGGTTCCCACACCAAACACACTGCTTTCTGGAGATGCCTTATTACCATTGCTTCTAGTCGTGCTCGCAATGGTGCCAATATCAATCGGAAGATTAGAATTGTGACTTCTACCATGTGCCTCGGGCTTTTGTGAAGTCTCCGCGCCGTCAATGGAATTACTTTCGAAATCCTGTGGCAGTGGGATGGAATCGGCAACCTTTTCTGACGAAGTTTCACTGGCATTTATATTCTCCTCTATTGGATCATCATTAAAATGATAGGCTAGTGTAATTGTAGATGAAACTGTTGCCGTGGTTTCAGATAACGGCCATTTGGTTTTGTTCTTGCTACTTCCGGTCTTATTACTTAGATGATTTGTAGCTGGTGTACTGACAACAGAATCTGTTTTGGTTTGTGGTAATTCTTCATCTGGTCTCTCATGGACTGTTCCACTTGTAATGCTTTTGTAAAGGTCTGTATCAGTGTTAAAAGCATGAAAATTAAAACCAGAGTCAGACCCAGTGGACGGATATGAAGAAGGTATCACGGATATTGGATTGTCCGACGGTTGTGTTATAAAGGGGAAGTTAGACTGCTGCTGTGATTCGCTCAATAAGGGGCTATGGGGTACTAAGGGTGGGCGAGGTGTGTGCGTGTGTAAAATCAATTTTCCATTTTTATTTGTATGATAACCATTGTGGTTGTGATTTCTCGGACTATTGTTGTTATTTATAAGAATTGCATCGTGCGAAACTAGGTGATGACTGATGTCGTAACGATCGTAACGCTTCATATACCGTTGCTTACTGTGCTCCACAAAGTATAGTGTTGAGACTGCTACGAGGCTAAAAAATAATTAAATAGTTTTAAGCATATCTTAATTGAGTGTTGTATATACTTAAAAGTTAAAACCATTAAATTCTATAAGCATCTCTTTATTAATCTCCTTTATGACTTAAATGAATTTGACCCTTTGCCGTTTGTGTAGTATTATTACTCACCATGTCGCCATTATTATTACAAGGATAATAATCATCGTTTGAATTGTTCGATTCGAACACATCTCATCCTCTTCTTCCATAACTCCATCGTTAATAATCTGGCTAAAGTTTTTCTTTTTCTGGCCTACTTCCTGCATCCTCAGCAATCGATTATTGATCTTTTCCAACTGCTCTATTCTAGTTTCAAGGGAACCTGTTACCTTGCATAACTCTTTAACGGCACCAATGTTTTCCATTAGAATGCGATCCTACTCTCAAAAAAATTTGAAATAATATATGTTGATATTCCTATAACTTTATCGATGTCTTACCTTATTCACGAGTAGAAAATTTTCAATTATCTGTCCACTGGGTAGGACAATACTACCAGCTTCTTGCACAGCATCTGGTAATACTTCGCGTACCTCTTGAGCAATCACTCCAGTGTCTATAATTTCTTCATTATCTTTATCGGATTTCAGACCTGAATGTATAGCGAACTCTGGCTCATAACGATACCGAACAATACGTATCTTTTGAAGATTTTTTAATTGTACTGCTGTATCAAGTTCGCTTATCTCCTGCTTAGCGCGGCTGTCACTGGGTTGAATGATATGCCCAGACACCTTTAGATTTCCGTGTATCACAAGACTTTCATCAGGTCGGTCAGTGTTGATTCCGACACGACCTGCATGGAAGATCGATTCTGGAGTTATACCCCGCTGCCAGCATAGTTCTACATCACTTTCAAATTGGCCTGGATTTGACGCACGTACAATTATTCTTTCGCTGCCTTGACTTGCGACGGGAAAATGTCCTGAATGCGTATGCACATGCAAGCCAACAACCAGTTGGAAGTAACGCTGTTCCGGATTTGGACGACCCTTTTTCCGCATATTATTGTTTGTAGTTTCGGAGAAGTGTAAGCGACCTACAGTGACCTTGCTGATGAGATGGCTTTGAAGATCAATTCTAAAAGAAGAGAGGACATCCGATATATATGTTAATACATGTTTATATATATATATATATATATAATGCTATTCTCACACTTACGGAACTGGATAGAAGGGTTTCTTAGATCGATCCGATTGACTCTGTTCCACGCGTATAGTTTGATTTGGTGCCTCCAATTTTACGCCATAGAAATGTAAGTGAAATGACTTTATCTTTTCTAAACCTGTTGGAGTTCGAACAAATTTTGCTTCACCCTGCAGTCGAGCATGACACGTTATCTGGAAATGATTCTTCTTTTGACAAACAAACGCATCATCCGAAACAGAAAAATTGAACCCCTTGTCAGCATCGACGCGGTAGTGTGCAATATTTAGTTCCTGTAAGCTTTGGTCACAGAGTGTGTGCCAATTGTGCTGCTGAAATGGGCTAAATCTTATGCATTGCATCGGGGAAGATTCACTTGAGGAATCAGTAGCATTTGAATTAACAAAAAGAGCTCCGTTGGGAGTACCAGCACCACCTCCATCAAGACTATTATTATCATTGGATAGAGAGAGGCTAGTTGCGGTGGGTGATAAAGAAGATGAGGAGGGTGAACCGCTGCCAGCTTCTTCTGCTAAAGCACCGATTTGTTGTAAATTAATGCTGACTGGCGAAGTAGGTTTCAGCTTTTGATGACATATTGGAGATACTCCTGGATTTAAATGATTGATTCGGTGGTCTTCAAAAATATAATAACTTACACTTACCTGGTTCCGGTTTAATAGTTTTGATAGATGTACAACAATCTACCTGTGACATCTTTCGTTTACGCGATGGCAGCAACGCTCCCGCGTTTGACTCTTTA
The DNA here is from genome assembly GCA_936431705.1 of Cheilosia pagana. Lineage (NCBI taxonomy): Eukaryota > Metazoa > Arthropoda > Insecta > Diptera > Syrphidae > Cheilosia > Cheilosia pagana. The sequence continues at coordinate 6,056,176 of OW386171.1, forward strand.
ACATCAGATGGTGTCCCCATATACACATCGGATGTTATTATAGACGGGGTGTGATGCTGATGTTGCGGTGTAATCATCATAGTTTGTCTATTGTATAAAGTCCTTTGTGCATCCATACCAATAATTTCGCTTATACCATTTACTTGGATGTTATTATTTGTTTGAGGCCTTTGGTGGTGCTGGTGACCACCTGAGTGCTCCATATCGTGATCTGGCCTATTATCTGGACTATAAATATCACTTGCCACTGATGTTGGTGACGCAATGATCGATTCAGCAAGATGCATCGGCTGTTGATGGAGTGGCGTTGCTGCCAGTAACAACGAATGTTGATCATTATGCTCAACATAGATATGTTGATGTAAATTGTGATTGTGTTGTATGTTGAGATGCGGATGTGTCAGGGTGTGGAGATCCGTAGTAGATTTAATGTGCTGCTGCGGACCACGGTGGATATGTGCGTCAATAATAGAACCATCGTGCGTTGATGCACAATTAGTTGTTGCTGACCTTGATCTTAGTGTAAGGCCAGGCAGATCCACGGGACTGAATGGTGGTTCCGATCCTGAGTCTGGAGGGCTTTCTGGCAAGTGCGATTGTATAGGAACACTGTTATGTGTGGTTGGTGCGACTACGTTATCTTGCACGCCAACGGGGGATACTCTTGGTGATATATGGCTGGCACTTGTAGATGTTGCGACATGGATAAATTGTTCTAGATGTCCAAAGTCAAGAGCCTCATTGTCAATTCCACCAATGAAATCTGATCGACCTTAAATTTACATAGAATAATTGTCAAAAACATTGTTTAAAAGTGTTTAATTTAAAAAAAAAACTTTAGCGATACAATATCTTTGTAAAAAATCTAAATATATACGATGAAATATAAATATCTAATAGGCATCAGGCATAGGTTAGTGACCATACATACTGTTTTAGCAATATTATGTAAAATGTTGATCCTGTTTATTGTGAATAGTATAGTATGTTTGATATCACCCCCAATTCATTACCAATTACAATAGTCGATGGCGCAGGATGTTCAAGTGAACAATCCAAAACATATAATTTTTTACCAAGAACAATATATGTATATATGTATATACATAATATTTACAAAAGATTATCTCCAAACGAGTAGAGGAGACATGTCGGACTTGATCCAAATTCTGCTTATACGCGGATCTTTACTTGATGGCATGATATCGATCCTAGAAGGGAAGCCGAGTTGGAGATACACGCCTACTGCGAGCAAACCAACAAAGCAGTAACTATTCCGTTCGAAGAAGTAGCTGCTCTGGTGTAGCTGTTCTGGTGTAGCCCTATTTTTGCCCTTATCGTTGAAGGCAAGATACCATTGCATTGTATTGTACTGACTAGGAGGTGTTTGACTTCATAACCGAAGAAAATATTTAATCAATTATTTAATCATTTTGTCAGACTCGCGAGAAGTGGAAAAACCATCAAATTTGCGTTTTTCCTAAAATCCAACCTACGATCACTCGCTAAGTAAACCAGCACACTTCGCCCACAAATTAAGAACTAAACTAAAGCTAAACTTAAATTCTTTTTATAAAATCTATTTTAAATATCAATTTATATAGTCCGTCTGAAGAAGCTGCTTAATTAAATATGGCCGATACAGCCTATGATTTTTTTCATATTAAACTGTATTTATTATATTTTTTTTATCAAATTGAATTGCCGGCTTTCGTTTTTTTTATTAGAAAGATGTGTGGGTAAGATAACGCAGCACTTTAAATAGAGTTCACTCGTCTATGCCTTTATGAGACACGATTGTATGTAATTAAAAAAATTAGAAAACAAAACAAAAATTTGTAACATAAGCATCCTTTCAACCGTAACAGAGAATTTTGTATGCTCGAATGAATATTGTTGCGCGTCTGAAATGATTTTATTAAATATCCGACGCTACTATAAAAGATTCCATGTAAAAATATATCTCTTCACTTTCACTTTTTATTCGTTGTACTGTCATCTGTAATAGAAATCACCTATGTGAAGATGAAATGAGCAAATGTAATTGGTTTGCGTATCCGAAAAAGGCTGTCCTACTTATCTATTCAATGGCCGAGGTAAGAAGGTAATCACTTTAATTGTATTTTTATATATATTATTAGGTTTATGCTATACAAATAAAATACTTTCATAGCAGCAAACCAGGTTTTATCAATCTCGGTGTGTATCAAATTTATTTCTACCGAACTGTTTAATCAAAGTGCAGGGAATTTCTATAGGCTTACATTTTTATGTTTATTTGCGTCAAATAAATAACGTTTCAACTAAATGACATGGCCAAAATACAAAAATATTAAGTCGAGCGAGTTTATTTGCAATAAAATAATAATGCAAAAATATCTATAGCTTTTTTAATATTTGGGTAGCATATTTTGTTTATGCGTTAGAGTTTTTGCTTTACTTTTGAGATAAAATATTATCATGTTTTTTGTACATGACAAACAACAATCTTCACGAAAGCAAATATTCATAATTATTAATCGGTAATGGTTCTTGGTTCTCGGTAATTATTCTTTTGAATAATCGAGTTTATTAAAACAAAAATAAAATAAAATTCGCAAGACTCTGTTCAATGGCACAAACTTTAGATTATCTTCGAACTTAAAAGTACTGTTTCATAACTGTAAAATTGTGTAGTTTTGTATAAGGCCATACCACTTATCCCCCTTGCGTATTCCATTTTGATCAGCGACTAAGCTACTTTAAAAAAAGAATAATATATAATAATTTTATATTAAACAACGATAACCAAACACTCGTATGGTTAATTACCAATAGAAGAAATCATTCCTTGGTTGAGTTTTAAATCATCACACATTTTTTTAATTGAGCTAGTCTTTAGAATTGTTATTTGATATTAAAACAAAATTACTTTGAAACTCGTATAAGAAATTAACCGAAAATATTGATTCTATCACTGATTTCTAGAAATTTCATGCAACAATTTATATGAGTGTTGACCACTATGCGCATCTTTTTATAACAGCGATCAATTAACTACTTCTTTTTGAAAGTTTAATTCTTTATTAAATGATCGCACAAGTAAAACATCAGAATTCATAGCCGTTAAAGTTTCATAATATTTGTTTACTGCGTTTTTTTTCAACTTTTCATCTGAAGTAATATTTAGTTTCACAAATGGAATAAATACGGACTTGAACTGTATTTTAACACCGTAGTTACTAAGTAAAAATAGACTTTGTGTACTTTTCCGGGAGAAATTATGGAGACAAACAGTTTTTGACTTTTTTTTTCTGACAAAATGCAGGCACTATACACCATCGTAAAGCTAAGTGAAAAAATATTCGTTATTGATCAAACAAAACACTATAGATGTTGGTTATGTATCCATGTATGTGTTTTGCTAGATATCCTTGCGACATTTCGTGAGTAACTTTGTAAAAGCATTCAAGTTTTGTAGAAGTTTCGGAAGAAGTACTTGAAGTCACGGAAGTACGACACGGAAGCAACAGGTTGACTCAAGGTCCAGCTTTCTGTCACTCCTGTATTTGAGTTAACCTTTTGGTTCAAAAGGAAGATACTTATATTATATGTTGTATATATGTTACATTGTATGTTATATTTGAACGAATTAATAAATTAATTGTAAGACGTTCTACAAAGCCAACATGATTGTCGGTATTATTGGCAATTAAAATTGGTATTACAATAAAAAGCATGTTCTGCGGCTGTTGTCAGCTGAAGTATTAATTAATTCACATTAAACAGCGTACTAAGTTTCTAGTCGAGTGTAAATATTATTTTAACACCCTTAAAATTGTAGTGTCATTCACTTCCAGTAATAGCTTGTAATGTAGGTAAGCGTAATAATAATATTGTAGTATCTAAGTATTCTACTGCTAATTTGGCAAGAGTGTGCGTTTAGAAAAATTATATACAAATTGATCTCTGCTATAAGAACCCTAATATAGTCAAGTATCTAATATGTGCACTGAATCTTTTAGCTTGAACCATCAATTTAAACCTTATACAGTAAAGGATTCAACCATCGAAATTTGATACAATATTATAAATAAAATTCAATATGAACGTAGCACAGACGCCTGGGTTTTTATTTACTAAATGTACTTACCGAATTCCGTAAATAGTGGATCTGTTAGAAAGTCCATATCCTTATAAAATTTTCATTGATACCATCAAAGCAACACATCGTTCCCGCTCTATTCCGCGATAATATTTACTTCGGAGTATTAATTTATACACTATTTTATATCATTTATTACACGTTTGCGAAAATAATTACATACTATCAGTAAGTAAATACATATGTATATTATCACAGTTAATAAAATTTCAGTCAAACTTTTTTCTTTCTGATTCAGAATCTAAGAAATGCGCGGCACATTTAAGCTCATCGTTTTATGTACGTGCGAGTCTAATAACATAATACATGTTTTTTACACTTACAGTATAGGAAAATCTAGGGACAAAAATGTGAAAATTCAAATTAAAAACAAAATATAATAACTTCTCTCAATTGATAACAACTGCTGTAGATTAATTCTTCCACGATGTAAGTAGATACATATATTAAAAAAAGTTAATAAAGAAAGGAAAAAGATACAAAACACGTTTATTACAAAAAGTAGACCGAAGTCAAAATTGGTCACTATCACTCGAAACTGTTACAACTTATTGTAGGTGGGGTCTGTAGATAAATAGTTTATATACTTAATTTATAACATTCATATTTTGATTCGATCATCAAAATTGTGTCTACCGATCCCAAAGAGAATTTAAAATATTTACTAAATATTGACGTATAAACATATTGTTTAGTTAAGATAAACAAGCGGAACAACATCATTATATCGGCGTATGGCAGCCAGGGTAACCTAAGTGTTCGAATGAAAAGCAGACTAAAGATGACAAAGGAGGAATTGATTTGCTTTACAAGGTTTATTCTTGTTTCTCTCAAGCACCTTCGATCAGCTCCAATATATATTTTGCGTGCCGTCTACATTAACCTGAAACGTATAGTACTCGTTCCTATTCATGATCCAACCTCTCCCTACTTAAAACGCACTGCGGGTATCCTCGGGCGGAAAATTTCAAAATGACATTTGTTTTTTTTTTTCTGTTTCTATTCTGCTGTGCTATATAATTGTATTTCAACTGCTCATATAATAGTAGTACGGTAACTCTGCAGTGCATCATTCGTATTTAGAGTTCCTTTATCTTCTTTCTGCTGATGTTGTGCCACAAGTTTTTTCAAGCAAGGTTTAATTAAATGTGTGAGCGTGGAGAAATGATTACAGAAAGCGAAAGAGAGATAAAAGGAGAACCAACAAAATAAGTTTTGTCATGCAAAAGTACACTTACTTTTCAATTGAATTAATTAAACACGTAAAATAAATAAACGTAAGATAGATTGACATGGAAATTAATAATTCAAGTTAGGTTTTAACTCTCTTTAAATGATCTTATTGGTGGGATTGATTGGTTACCCTAAGTACACATATATATATGTTAAATCTCTAGACATATTAGATCGAATTTCAGATCACTGAGTTTAGTCCATGCTCATGCAAATATCTATCAATCCACGTTTGTTTGTTAATTATTTTTGAAGTGATTTAAAATATATTCAAAAAAAAGAAGAGGAAAACGATATTTCGGTAAGGTTGCTGTATGAGCTATTAACGCGATTTTTACATAGGTCGCGCAGAAATGATGAACAGGCCATACCGCAAATATGAAAAACGAGAGAAACATAAACATGATTTATGTTCGTAGGTCGGTTGGCATACGAGTTTTTGCGTTTAACAAGAAAAACTGCTATTATTCCTGTTTCAAACCTATTCTGAATAGATTTATGAAGTTTGACAATCAGCTTTTTAATTGAATATTGTTTTGAAAGTGGAATGGTACGCATGGTCACATATAGCTATCACGTTTGGTAAGTGAGATGTTAAATACTAATGCAGATATTTCGCAAAGTTTTTATTACATAAACAAAATGGCAATTTAAAATACGTGTCACATAAGTGGGTGCTATCCCTTATCACTAGTCAATTATTTAGTATTGAGCAAAATAACTAATCTTACGTAAAGGATTTGTGCATATGTATAATATAAATTTATGAGTTAAATAGAAACCCATTTTTTCTGCGAAATACAAGACGGGAAATAGCCAAAGATTGTTTAAATAAAGCGGTATAAACGCCAAATCGCACATAACAATTTTTTCTCTAAATTAGTAAATATATATTGTATTCAAAGTACAAGATTATGGATATTATGTAAGTTAACCAAGTAATATTTATGTATACAGTCAAAACTTTTCTATTAAAATGCGAAAAAGTGTAAACATTTTGGGTGGCCTACATTTTCTAATATACTTGCAATTACAATATCCAAAAAGAAGTTATGTATAGTCTTATATTCGTTCCGGAAAAATCACGTGCGATTCGTTTATTTAGTTTATTATTTATAGAGATTTGTTGATTTATGCCTAGAAAAGAAGATGATTTTTATTTAAACGTGTGGAATCGAGTGAAAACCTAACATATACTCAAAATTTTGCATTGCGAAGTATTAAAAATAATTAAAGAAAGGAACCAAAAGACGTGCCATTTAAATCAAAACCAGTATTTTATATTTTTCGATTTTTCTATTGTCTTTACATCTTAATACATTATTCACGCACATCTGCTATTGTAATAATATGTGTGTCAATAACCGGTTAGTTGCCGTAGATGCTCATTCGAATTGGTCTTGTTTGCCGAATTGGTATTTTTCTTGTATATTTAGCTACATATATGTTCTTTAAGGCATGTTTGTTATTATTTGTTTGCTACGTGAACATATGATACCTACATACATTTGCTAAGAACACAATTCACACTAAAACAAGACGCGAAACCGAAGCGGTTGCACAGCAGCAGTAGCAGAACACAAAAAAAACTACCAAAAGTGATGGCGTCCCAACAACAACTGGAAAGGCATTTGAATGAAAACCGTGGCAATGCTTAAAGTATAATAATGTTGAATATATGATGAAGAATGGATAAAAAGCCAAGTGAGGCATAAGGTGGCTTAGCGCTAATGCTAATCAGCATCTAAACCGAGTGTTGTTCATTGTTTCATTTGTTCCGTCGGAAAGTAAAGCAAGGGTGTCCGGTGTAGCTATTGAATTGAGTGTAGATAAATTCGGCAAAAATAAAAAAATTAAAGAGATATACCAGTAATTAAAGACCAAAAAATCTAATAACAGCCTGAAAAAATAGGCTTAAATATCTTAGTACATACTTAACAAATCCAGCACCTACCCTTTTGTTGTACCTACCTTGAATGCTTTACTAAAACAAGATTTGTGGTGCATGTTTGGATAATTTCTTCTTCGAATACCTATTATTGTTTAATAAGGCAGCAAAGAATTTTTACTTTCTTTCTTTCTAACGCAGTACTGTGACATTTGAAAGAATACCAATGCAAACCGAGAGTTATTTTATCCTTTTGACAGAATTCGGAAGAAGATCGAAATTTATTGTTCATGGTTTCGTTGTCACTTTTCTATGAGATTTTTCGTTCTGTTTCAGACACCAAAATGCCGCTGCCTGAGCATACCCACTTGTGGTCGTTTAAAACCCTATTATCAATAGAGACCCTGACAAACATATATGCAAAACGTTTTGTAACATAGTTTTAAAGGTTATTGACAGTATGTTTTTTGCCTTGTCAATAGTACTGCTAGCAGCTCATAGACTAGCATTACTTATTTTGTTTTTCAAGCAACTTTGTATTTTTTAATTAAGTTAAAAGAAATAGTAAGGTAATCATAAACAACCCAATTGCCTTATAAGATACTTTCTTATTTGTATTAATAGTAATTAATCGAAGCAATAAAAATCGGTTTGTTTCTCTATTGTTTTGTTTATTTTTTGTCTATTCGTTTCAAATTACACACAATTCATATAATACATATTATGTAGATACATATATTTTAAAACTTAATTTATTTATACATTTATCATATTATGTTCTGACTAATTATTCTTTTAGTCAATAATATCTTTTTGAAGGTGTATATGAACATACTTATAGTTGGTGACTAATTTAAATTTCCTTGCTTAATTTATTTTCCTTGTTAAATTATTTCCTTAATCAATTGTCTTTTAGTTTAAACTTCTCTGCTTCATTTGTTTTGCTTGTCATGTTATTTATTTTGATTTGTACAATTAAAAAATAAAATATTTGTTGATGATCTACTGACTCAATAGATTTGCCTTTATACACACAGGCTATATAGCATACGATTTTTTTTTAATAATGGTTAAGAAATTATTTGTTTCAATATACTTAAGTTGTAATTATAAACCGTTTTTTAAACACATTTTCCATTTGTATATCGTCAACGTTTTTTTAAGCTAATTTCACTCAAATTAATGGTTGAACAAAAACTAATTATAAGAAGTAGGTAGGACATCAAAATATTTTATAATTTGCTTAAGGTATTTATCCTTTATGTATGATAAAGTTAAAATTTTATGTAGGTACATGTTTAATATCGAAGAGGGAACATATGTCATAAGCGTTAAGGAAGTGGTCAATTTATAACAAATTTTGGCTATTATCGCTGCCACTGAAAATAATTGAGAGAGGCATATCTCAGCTTATCAAATAATGGCAATCACATGACCATGGTATTGGAAATTATTGGTGTAATCGGACAGTAAAGTGACACAACAACGAGCAATAGAGCTTTTTCATGGCGTTGTTTATATTATTAAATCAATCCAATTCAAGTTACAATTGTGTACTAAGTCGAACATAGCAATATGTCACTGGTGTGTTTGCGAGTATAATTAAAGCAATGCTTCTAAAAATGGTTAAGTTGTTAACAGGGGAAAAACCAAGCACAAGGGACACTCAACGTCGACTTTTAGGACACAACATGGCATGAATAGCCTTAACTTTGAGTATAAAATACTCTGTGTACTTTGCTATAACATTTAAAACGACATCTTATTATACCTAAATCAATCGAATGATTACTCCTGCCGATCGCTGTTTCTCTTGACTAAAAAGGAAACGAGCAACAAGGCGCCTCGAGTAACGTGAGATAAATTCTTCTTATGATATTTTTTAGTCCCATCTGTGAATCAATGGAGAACTTTGCAAGCGGTACAGCAACATCAACATAATCAAAAAATTGCGTAGATATTAGGTGTTGGAGACGGCTGGGACTTATAGAGCAAATGTAATATTAACGCTCCGACTTTCAGTCTTCGATTCTAACGCAGTGGTAGAGTAACACATGTCTAAAGGACAAGAAGATGAAAAAATTACCTCAACCAACTTTAAGCCCGCAACTGGAGGCAGTTGGCTAAGACATTGGTTCATAAGTTATTGTAGTGCCACCATAATGAATTAGCGACTAGACCATTTCGGTTTGATTTTAAAATTGTGCGGGTTGACATGTTAGTTGCAAGAGAATTATCACAGATATATGAATAACTACCCAAAGGCGTAAATCATATAGATATACTCCGTTTTCCGAAGTTTACGCTTTTTAATACCATTCTCGTATTAACATCAACTGTACATTTTTAGTTCAAAAACAAAGCAAATTATCTTTATAAATCGATTTCTTGTTCCACCACATGTGCACCCCTCCAGGAACATGAAAGTGGAGAAGGAAATAACAATCACGATAAAATCAATAAAACTTTTAGTTTACGTTTTACCTAGGCCAAAAAAAATATTTTGTTTTAAATTTTAAGATTCTACAAAATAGTACAATTTACGAAAATCTACTATGCAACCATAAAAAAGTGTGCGCAGAGCTATGTATAGGAGCATATTCCTAGCTTCTCACAAGTCACAACCATTCATTTCTATGAGTTTTTATTTTTGGGGCGAATCGAAGGCACCAAAAATTGTATGCCGATTTCGAATAGTTGAATTGAGAAGCTTTCTTTGGACTGTTATACTTTCGAAAGTTTAGTCTGACCTTCGCGAGAGTTGATGCAGTGAAAAAATATGTAACTGTTTTTGCGGGAATCGAACCAGTGGCTCTGTAGTCCAGCACACTAAACACTGAACCACTGTCCCCCAAATAAAAAGATAATACACTTGGGATTGGGATCATTCTGTTGATTGGTAACAACTCAAAAAACACTACAATCTTATCCAACCGCCACGAAAACATAAGTCTTATAGAAAAATATTGCTTTTATATGGACTGTTTGTCTTACTGTACTTAGTTTATTTAAGTACGATGTATTGATAGCTCTAAATAATTAATATCTTTGTAGGAAAAACAACCTTTCTGATTGTAATAAAATCCAATTATTTAATTTGGTAGTATTCCTTGCCATACATAAAGTATAATTTGAGAAATCAATGTAGAGATTTAAAAACTTAAACTTTTATATTCGTAGCAGAATATCAACGTTTTACACGATATACTTAACTTATTATTGAATACTATTTTTTATTTTTAATTGATACAGTTAATTACCTGCAATTATAGTTTTTTTATTACATAGTAAATTTAATTTTAAATCGTATTATATTTGTATGTATGTGAAGTTCTTAGAAAATAGTTTCATCCTTTTTGGATGTATCATTACAAGTAATTACTCTTACCTAAATTATTTGTGTTACCGTTTTCTTTGGATCTCCAATCTGTCTAAATACGTTTTCGAAGGCCTGTCAATTTTTCAAGTCATCTTGACTGATAAAAAATTTCAATGGACGATGCTTGTGATATGATTGATTGATGACATGCTTGTATCAATAGTACAAGAAGAATAACAACAGCTATATTCGATGGGATAGGTACTGTGTCACTCGTTTGCATTGCAGCTGGGTGTTCACCTGCGGGGGAAATAGAAATTGCTAAGTGTAATATACATGAACTTGATTTTCAATTTATTCAAATGAAATGTGAATCAGGCTGCCAAGTTAGAATATTTCTTTGCATATTTTAAAGCTTTTTTACTACAAAATTAAAAAAAAAATTGTGTTTGCATTGTTTTGCTTAGTAAACCAATTCTCTTCATGTGCAAAACTATATAAAATAGATCGTCGACTGAGAGCAAAAACAGGAAATTTTCCTATAAGCTGCCAAGTCTGTATAGGATTTTTTAGCATTTGTGCCTGTAAAAAACAGTCCTGAGAACTGATACAATGAACCTCAATTTAAAATTTGAGCTCATAGGTCTAATGGCTTAGGTTTATGGACTGAATTAGCCAAGATATACCGTAAACAGCATGTCATTACCGACTTACTTTCGAAAGCTTCCCAGATTATGCTTATAAATTCAAAAGAGGAGGAACTATTTGACAACGCATGTCATTAATATATTGCATAATGTATAAGCATTAATCTTATGTATAAATTATTTTGACTAATAATTACGAGTTATATAACATGATTGCATCAGTTTTTAATACATATCCATATACGTCAGATAAAAACTAATAATAAATAAAAATGAAATGTTAAATTATGCAACCTTAGCGGGAATGCATTTGTAATTTCCAGCAACTACCCGCAAATATTTGACAGCTAACCAAGCTAACAGCCAACTAACAGTAGGCGCAGTAGTTTAGTGGCTTGTGTGTTGGACTACTAAGCGAGGAGTCCCCGGCTCGAATCCCGAAAGAACCAAATTACACCTTAAGGTTTTTTTTTCCACTGCGCCACCTCTCGCGAACGTCTGACAAACATCCGAGAGTAAAACTGTCATGAAAGAGCGTCTCAATTAGCCGTTTGGACTCGGCATTAAATTGTAAATCCCTTCCATTCGTCCCAAAAATTAAAAACTCATACAAAACGAATGGTTGTGAGAAGCTAGGCCTAGGGTCCCTTTGATTGATGCGCCAATTATTTTTTTTTTATTTAACCAATAAAATATGTTTATATGGTCAAATATAATCAAATATAAAAAAAATACTTACCGTTCAATACATGAACTTGTACTGAGGCTGGAATTGCTGCTGCTGGTACGCATGTGTAATTGCCAGAATCACGAAATGAAGCTCTTGTTAACATTAAACGACTTGTAGTGCCTACATCAGTTTTCTCTGTTTCTAAGCTTATACCACCACGTACCGAATCAAAGTCAACAATTGAGGACCCATGGTACCTGTGATTTAAATTAAGTCGAAGATTTAAGCATATAAGTTAAAAATACAATGCTTTGTTTGTGAATGGATGTGTAAATTGAGCAGTATACGTGAATGTAAAGTTATACGTTCCGTAACTGTTCTCTTGAAGCTTTGAATGTATAATACAAACAAAATATTTATTTGGATGGTACTTTAAAATTACTAAAACCACTCCAAAATCGTTAAAATGATTGCAAAAGCGTTGAGGGACGCATAATAGGATTCTCTGGCAGTTATATAGATTAAGCTAATACGATGTTGCATTTAAATTTAATGAAGTGAATATGATAGAGCAAGGCGCGGCTTTCAAGTGATATTTTTATCGATGATCCATTCCAGATGGACCGTAACTTTTCATAATTTATTTCATGTTATCAGAAAATTATAAATTTACTTAGCTTTTACATCAGTATTATGGAGAAGATCGTAACACATGTGCATGACAGTACCACTATAAACCGTTTTAGGCATTGATCAGGAATTGAATTTTCTGTCGTTCTGCATGGTAACAATGCTAATGGCAATAGCTAGTAGAGTTTTATTAAAAATGCCACAAGTTCCTATTATGGTTAACCGTTAACCCCCACGGAACTTTGGTTGGATATATAGGTGGTTTTTTAATGTAAATGTTATGGCTAACGCAACCGACAAGGTTTTTTTTACCACTGTAGGTAAGCAATCAGTTTAAAATGCATGTAGGTCATTAAAATGTTGGTTCGGAATTCAGCGATAATAGGTATAATAAGATTTATCAAGTGCATTCTTAAACGGTACTTAAAGGCGTGATTGGTTTTATTTAATCATAACATATTCTCGAAGGCTATGGCGTTTTGATTTGAGCCCTAGGATATCAAATGTGATTTCAGATAGGTACGTAGCGTATGAATAAGAGATTTATGTTTTTGGAGTAAGGTATTTAAAAAATGTTATAGTTTGCATATTTTAACTTTAAAATGGTAACAAAATATATCTACTATACATATTGTAACAATGAATTGTGTAAAAGAATGGATATATTATAATATGTCTATAAAAATAGTGATTAATTTACCATGACACAGATGAAGCGTGAATATTGACAGAACAGGCTAGTGAAATTGTACTATCGCGTTTCACATGAATTTCAGTAGATCCCAGAATTTTAGCACGGGCAGCTGCAAGGCAAAAAGACAAAAGAAAAAAGGAATTATAGTATTCTATAGTAGAAAAAAGTACAGACCATTACTTTCCATAGTTAACAATTTCATTCAACATTTTTTTAGGTAAACATAAATAGAATTTCGAAGCCACTTTGTTGTTTTCGCATAATGTTATATGCCTATTATAAAATATTGAATATTATTAATCTACCTTATTACGATACAGTGGCTACGTTCATATACATATTTATATATTTAATATTTTGTTTACTTTATCAGTATACGGAGTATGATTAAAGGCGTATAGTGTTGAGGAGGGACCTGAATAAGTCAATTTGACATCTTTCACAGCAGTTGGAGATTGGTTTACGAGATGACAAGCACCAGCTTGTGCGAGAACTGAAGCCGGGTGTTCGGCTTGAATGCCAGATATAATGCGTTTTGTTTTTCGCTAGGAATTGCTTTGTTTTATTTTCTAAAAAGGAAATATCTAAAAGTTATAAAGTAATACAATACCCAATAAAATAAGCTATACATAAGCAAGGATATACGGGACAATTGCAAATAATTGAATTTGTTTCCGGTGTTTTGTTATTGGAGTTTCGTTAGCCTACTGACTCCTTTTACAGACAGAAATAAAAACGGATTCCTAAAATATAGACACAATTAGGAAAATAAAAATAAGAAGAGAGATAAAGAGAGAAAAAACATATGACGTAATACGTATTTTTTTTTTTAAATCATCAAGTATGAAAATAGGTTTTAGTTTAGCTATTAAGAGATACGTGTATATACATATATACATGAATATACTCAGCAAAAAAAACTTTGGGCACACGTTAGGCCGGGCTGGTCCAGTTCAAAACAACTAAACAAACTGTGCATTTACATTCCATCAAGAGAAACAAATATTTTTTTATGAATTCTAGAAATTAAAAAAAAATCTGACCTTTGGCATCGTAGTACTGGGGCTCAGAATATTTATCTTTAAGATCGGCCTCAGCTGAAATTAAATAAAGAAAACAAGAATTCATAAATTTCATCAATACTAAACATGGTTGTTAGTCTTTATTTTGTTTAAGCTTAGAATAAACATTTTGAGCCAAAGTATCTAGTCTTCTTACTTTTTAAGTATTTGTTTATGGCTTTTAAAGCAGAATACAAAGTAATAGTTCAGAACTTAATGAATAGTTACGAGAATTATATAATAATTAAACACATAATTAAAAGCAAAAGTGAAATAAGTTTCGTATTGAAAGAAAAAAGATCAAACGCAAACCCTAGGCAAACCATCTCACAACAACTCGTATAGGTACGTGTTTTATTTATAGCTTAATTTAACCTTTTTTAAATATTTAAACTCCCGGATTGTGTTTTTCGGATGCTGAAACTGGAATTTCGAACCTAGTTGACGACCACACTAAAATGCTTTATTAAACACAAACACAAATAATTTGGTTGTAATTAATTATTTCTCTTGTGTATATGAATTGTCTTTATTTTGAAATATTCTTCCCAAACAGTTTATTTTACACTGAAAAAACTTCTTCACTACAGGATGTTTTTTAAGTTTCAATATTCTAATAGTAATTCGAATATAGTGACTTCATCGAATCAATTTTAAGACCATTCAATCGAAAAAAATTATAGCTCTTTTGAACCATATAGAAGAAGCAGATGCAGTTTAAGACCCTTAGCTTAGAGAGTTGGTTGTGACTTGCAGGTATAGATACGTTCATTTTATATTGTTATTCATAAATAAAAATTTTTCGTTACGATAAAACTCACCTGTAACTTCCAACAACATGGCTAAGTTAATTTTCGGTTCTGTATTCACTTGACACTCATAGATTCCACTATCTCGTTGTTGAGCATATTCGATTTTTAAGTCCCAATCATCTGTTCCAGGAGTATGTGCTACGGAAAACCTTTGATCTCCCGTGTACGTATATATGTTTGTAGTAAGAATATGTAAATCACGTTTCCGCATCCAGGAAACCTAGAATGAATGAGCAACGATTTTAATATTTGGATATAGGTAATTTAGTTTTTATTGTATATTTACTTACAGTGCGGTTCCCTTTATTTTTGACTCGACATTTAAGAACAGCTGTTTCATCAACAACTGTGGATACATTTCTTTGACTTATATCATCAAAATATGGGCGCTCGACATCTAGAAAACCTAAATATAAAAAAAATCATTTAGGAGCTCAATTTGATAATTTATATGTGTATTTAAAAACGATAAAATAAGTTATGTGCACTTGTTTTCGATCGTTAAAGTTATATTGACATAATAACCTAAAATGTCGTTTCGAAAAAAATATCCACTAAGCATTAAAAATCTTAAAGCCATCTAATCATTCGTATGACCACTTTACTGAAATAAAAAGAGCGCGCCTATAATGCAAACCCCATCTTGAAAGATCTTCCTGACGGATACGGATACCTTGCACAGCCCTATAACCGTTCGCGAGTAGACTAAAGAACAAATTGTATATTAATATTAGTAAGTATTATGGTTGTCGACTTTATATATTTAAGTCGAAAAATGCAAGCAGAACAAAAACATAATTTGGAGGGTCGAACTTAAGTAAACATTTAAAAAAAATGCGCAACCACCATATCATGGCTTATAACAATTTCTTCATTTAAGGCCTATTAAATTTTATGATTTATATACAATTTGCTAAGCATGTAAAGCAAATAAATATAAAATTCTGTCTTTAAACTAAAAGTAACCGGAAGTTTGCCCCAAATAGTCGGTGGAGGATTGTTAAAAATTGCCTTTTTTAGCGTTTATCATTCATCAATATTTCACCTTAAAACAAAAAACGAAAAACTCACCATTTACTGCAGATAACGCTGTGGCGTCAGCATACTGGTGAAAACATGATGTCAGATGTAAAATAAAATATATGATTTTTCGTAATTTATATGAAGTTCCTACTTCATTGAAATCAGCATTTCTTGCTGTTTTTCTTTTTTTAATCTTCATCTCAATCATTTCTTTTTCTTGAGCTGTTAATTTTTTTAGAACATTATATGTATTTTCTCCTACTCTATTGTAGAAGCTCCATGGTAGATGTGTATACTCAGCTTATTAGTTCTAAATATAGAAGTAATCATTACAATTATTTTTTTGTCTCATTGTTATACCTATAAGTTATTGTTCTAATTTAAGATAGAAAGGAACATAATGTGATGGATAGAATAATAAAAGATAGTAAGCTAGGCGATGAAAATTGCTAATAATTGCGGAAACAACAAGTTCAATCAAGCAGCTCGAATTATGGTGTATTGCCTGAAAATAAAAAAATAAAACGTGGGTTAGAATATCTTCATAACTTATTATTTTTGTTCTTAAATCTTAACACAAGAAAGTCACATAATTTCCGTCATTCTACCTACAAGGTAATATGTCTTTTGTTTATCATCCACGTAAGCACTACTAAAGCCAGGATTTGTCACTTCGTTATTTTATTTGTTTATTTGGATAGTAGTTCAAAACGTTTTATTTTAAGTTTAAGGATTTTGATGAAAATTGATTAAACCAATATGTATAGATAAACATTTCTGTCTTTAATCGAAAGTAATGGATAGTTAAATTCAAAATAAGCCGAGTCTATTATTTATTTCCACCCAGTAATTAACTTGAACGCAATAATAAATGAGCGACATATTAAGCTGGTGTGAAAGTATATCGACAATTTATTATAAAAACTAATTTAAAATATATAGCAACAGTGTTGCAACGCAATAAATTCTTCTGTTTGAAGAGTCTCCGCATTGTCTCATCTTCAGCATCCCCGTCGCAACATTCCAATTTCTATAAATCTATTTGCCGTCGGCAAAACGCATATCGCTTGCATAAATTCATAATGCATCGAGGACACAGCTACGCAAAGGCAAATTTGGGCGCGCAGAAATTAACACAATACAAACAGAGGTGGAGTACAAACAGTGGCGTAGGAGGCATCATAAAAAACTGTGTGCAAAAAAAAAATGCATTATTTTTGGTAATTGGCTCCTCCCACTGATTAACACGGGCGATCGATAGCGATGAATTTGTGACAATTCAAGTCGGTCCACAACTGACAAGATTAACATGATGCGCGGTGAGGAAGCTGCTAAGCGGTGTAGATGGTTGGTGAAAAAAAAACGGCAAACGCATAGCAGTCAGGAAGATCCGCATCTAAAGTCAATGACCGGAGAAAGATAGTCAAGACCAGCTGGATTCAAGGTTTCGTTTGGGCGAGCAGGAACGAAAAGGTCATTCCAAATTATCACACGAAAGTGGCAATCATAAAGAATAATCTCACTACAAGTTTTCAGTGTTTTTTGTTGCTTCTGTGCAAGACGCTTTCTGTTTATTTTTTCTTTCGCTCGTCGGCATTTGTTGGTCACTGTGGATTCAGTTTCTGATAGTTTTTTTTGCTATTATCCTTGCGATACGAACAGAAAACTGAAATAATTTAAACTACGCTGGACTATCGTTATTCAGATTAGGATTTGCTTTATGTCATCTAATAAAAATGGTACCCACCTTTTAAGTAGCTGCAAGTACGTAGACCGACGACCAGTCAAAATATTATATTATAACCAATGCAATTGTGGGCGCAGTGGCTTAGTGGTAGTGTGTTGGGCTACTAAGCGAGGGGTCTCAGGTTCGAATCCCGAAAGGGCCAAATTACATCTTAAGGTTTTTTTCCACTGCGCCACCTCTCGCGAACGTCTGATAAACATCCGAGAGTAAAACTGTCATGAATGAGCTTCTCAATTAGGTAGCCGTTTGGACTCGGCGTAAAATTGTAGATCCCTTTCCATTCGTCCCAAAAGTTGAAAACCCACACAAACGAATGGTTGTGAGAAGCTAGGCCTTGGGTCCCATAGACCTGTCGCGCCAAAATATTTATTTATTTATTTATTTAACCAATGCGAGAGATGAACTGTGATGTGACATAAAACTAAGCAGATGATATCCACCAATTAAATATTATAAGTGACGTCAAGTACTTATTTCTCATTAGCAAGGTTTCGGAAAAGATATGGCCCAATCTCGTTTCCCAAGATGTGTTATGGGGTCATCAATATAGGCCAAGGGTGATAAAGGTGAATTAAATTCGACTTCTTTCATTTAAATTAATGGATAGTCCTCTTGGGCATTCCACATTGGCGATCGTTATTAGATATGCATAGAGGAGACATTTCAAAATAATGATGACATTTAGGTATATATTGTAATGGGATTTAAATGAACTCCCTATGCATAAATTCTTCCGAACTGGTATTTTTATTTTATTTATTTTGGTTTACCTTAAATAAACATAGATATTTTTCTTCAAGACTAAAAATGTTGCAATGGTCTATAACAAAAGTAAACAAAAAGCAACAAACAACTAGGTATCTAGATATAAAAACCGATCTGCAAATTGACAGTCTACACAACCAGAAATATAAAAACCAACGTTTTAGGAAAATATGTGTTTAACTATAGGCTTTGCTGTTTGTTCAAAACTTTGAATTATACAATTTTTTTCTTCTTTTACCGACTTTATGTATATTTTACTTTAAAATAATATCAACTTATAGTTCCACTTAATGTTTCAATGTGAATTTGTCAATGGTTGCGAAAAAAGACTACATTATTATTATTGGAAATACCTAATCAACAAAAAAAAACACCCCAGAATAGAAATTAACAAATACCGATTTTTAGTGGCAGGATCGGATCACTTGCCGATCGGCTAAAAAACACCAAACATCTACAATCCATAAACAATAGCATTTCGACCTTTTCCACCCAAACTCTAAACGCGACAGATATTCACCTTATGGCTTGAACTGCAACATAGGCGCAATCATATGCAAATTATTATAGTTTAAAAACATACCAATAACTTTTCACACGGTCATTTATGAGCAACGATTCGAAATTACAACATTTTTGAGTATCTGTCACACTACACGACTGCAAATATATAATATGTAGGTACGTAGATATATGAACGAATATTCTTCTTAAATAATCTAAAAATTCGATATTACATTTCACCAGCGCGAAAATCAAAAAGTTCACTTTCGACACCATTACCAATGAATTTCATATGTAACAACCGATTTAATATAGAATGTAAGCAGTACCTAATGGATATTTTGGAACTGGAAATAACTCTATTTTAGATTTCATAGACACTAATTGGAAAATAATTTAATATTAGCACATATTTTTTTTCAACACATGCCTTTTTAAGAACTTTATTTTTTTAAAACACCAGTTACGCACAAATCTGGTTTAATGACAAGAATATTGTTTGGATTCGATGTGTACATACACAACTCACATCTAAATAATCTACATGCAGGAGTAACATTTTTCGCTGTACTATTCAGTCTAAAACCCCATTCAGCAATTATTGCTTCAAAGGTTCGAATCGCACTGTATGTATACGCTTTTTAAAGATGAGAGTTTTTTTTCCAGGAAGAAAATCAGGAGATGTTAATCAATTTATTTTGGTGGTTGATGGCTTGCCTGACTGCCCGGGACTGACGACTTCGGCCTTCGCTGTTTGCCACAGTGTTGCCACTTGTATTAAATAATTACAAAGAGCAGTATTTGATTACACGCACTTTTAATAATATCAGGTTTAGTGTCTTATCTAAATATTGAGCGTGTAAAAAATACTTGTCCTCTTCTTTTGTTAAGCATTCAAATAAAAAATGATATAAAAATCTATATGACAAAATGTTTCCCTTATTCAATTTGTTAGAAGTGGAGATGGAGGAATTATTGATAGATGCTACTTTTTTTAGTATCTTAGAGTTAGAGCTGCTTGAACTTATATATTTATCCTTAAAGTCAACAGTCTTTATCAAAGGTATCTACAAGTAAAGTTGAAGAAACTTTCGGCACACAAAATATCAATTTCAACAAAAAAGAAATAAGCAATTCATTGTCACGTGATTGTTCACAAAACGTATCTTTTCAAAATTAAATTGTTAGTCAGCATCGTACTTTATCTCACGAACTTTGGTTTAGCGTTTATTTTTAAAGTGGCATCACTGATAAATAATAAAAAATAGTATATGCGCACAGCGCCATTTTATATAAACTTAGTAGACAGTTGTCTTGGATCCTAAAAAATATACATACCTACAAAAAATGTATAAATTGGCGCGAAAAAAAATATATCTTATTTGTCACAAAAGGCTTTTTAAATGTGTATTTTAAGCTTCAAACTTTAATGAAACTCTAAAGGACTGTAGATGATTAAGGCAATTTGTTTATTTGTTCTTCCTTCCGAACTGATCATTAAAGGACTGTAGATGATTAAGGCAATTTGTTTATTTGTTCTTCCTTCCGAACTGATAAGAATTAAAAAAAAGAAGATTAACTTCGTATAAATCGGTTTATATTTTAAATTTTTAAATAAATTTGTAAATTAAACCCAACTTTAGAAAAAAAATCTTTTCATTAGTCTTAAAAAGGCAAATCAGAGCAGAATTAGGTAACTTAGGTGCCGAAAATAAATGTTTTTGAGGGTAAAAACACAAGCTTTTTTACTACAGATGGGAAGGGTTTATTGCCCTCTTTAATGAGGGAGAGGCAATTAAAAAATTAGTTAAAATAAAAAAAAATATTTGAAAACAACGGTTACACTTAATATAGGTAACATTAAATTTGAAAGAGAGCAATCTGTTGTTTTGCATTATTTTTAAATCAATTTAATTTTCTTACATTAGAGTCAAACGTAAGTCAGCGATCACACGCTGGACTATTGGACGGAGGGAGGTTCGCACTAATTTCCTACAGGAAAACTGCAAATTACAAATGTAAATCATTTGATGATCTGTCATTATGATTTCAGATGAATACAATTACTATTATTTTTTATGGTGTATATTACATTTAATTTGTTATTTCAGACTCCACATAAATGTATTCACAACTTTGATTTATTTTGGCAAGATTCAACTTATAAAATTTATTAAATAAATATCTACAATTTAGACATTAAAAAAGTTCCTATTTCCTTTTCTTTCTATATTAACAGAATTCAACTTTCACATCAGCAGTGTACTATTTTACCAAAAATAACGAAAATGCAATCCAAGTTGCCAAAAATGTCGAAAATAATCAAAAACAAATGTCGCATAAACTCAAGCAAGTAGTTCATGTATGGAATATTTTGCGGCTGAAGTTCCGACTTCTATTGCCGAACGAGTGGTTTCTAGTTTCTACGGAAAATTAGATATAAGGATGGCACAGTAAAGATGGATGCCAGATACTGTTTTGCTGAGAAGGACTGATCCTTGATGGACGACACCAGCAGGTAATAATTTGGTAGGATGATACATCTGTATAAGATAGAGTATACTTTTGGGAGGAGTGATATCTATCAATCTAGATAGTACAATAGTCTAGTCTATTGCTTTCGTGAACACGACAAGACAAGACAACCGACCCAACAGAAGGTCCTGAACACTACTACCAACATTGCTGAGCTAAACAATTGAACCGATTCACCAAAGTCTAGTACATTTGCTGATTTGACATTTAAGAAATATGCAAGCAATGATGTATCTATAAAATGCTTAAGCTTTAGCTTAGCTTTATGCGTGCACTCGTCCATAGCCTAATAATAACAAATATTAAAGTTGTGAACACGACGAGGCCACCAACCCAGCACGCGTAGTGAACCAAACCAACAAAATTGCTGAACTCGACCACTGAACCGATTCACCAAAGTAGTGTATTTGTCTAATTGACGTATGCTGTCTCTTTTCATCTTAGTTATTAAGATATTTTTTGGAAAACAAGTCAAGCAAAAGACTAATGGCTCCTTTTCTTTGTACAAAATAACACTCTTTAAAAAAAGCAAATGGTATGCAGCAAATGTCAGTCTATAACAAGAAACTAAAGTGATAGAGCAATACGTCTTAACTCTAAAGCCTTAAGTATGTACCTAGGTAGTTTGTGAGAAAGAAAAATGTATACCTTTCAATGGAGGTATAAAAGAAAATATCGCAATAAAAACATTGTGAATATTGTGAATAGTCTTCTTATTTTTAGTAAAAATTTGAATTTAATATTTTCGTTATATATTTTCACATTGTTTTCCAGACGTTGGGAGCATATGTATCTGGTATTGCGTATTGGGTATAGTATAGGTATACCTAGGCGAAGCGAAATAGTTAAACACTTACACTGCCATAAACACATAATATTCGCTTAATTTTTCTGTTGGGAAGATTGTGCACAACGCTGTATGCAATTCGTTTTTTAATATGTTGTGTATAAGCCATGTTACTGTAATGGTAAAATATCTACTACTGGGCGAACTCTAGTTATTATGCATAGGCGTCCATCGGAATAACTTCATTTCGATGTATGTAATTAAACTGCAGCTCAAAGAAACTCGCCTAAACAAAGGAGCTCCATTATTATTATACGCATAGGTACTAAGAAAATTTCTTCACAGCTTAATAGATCTTTTCTCCACCTTATTCCCATTGATTCCTAAAACTTCTCCCAAAATGTCCACTTAATGAATTTACAAAGGCCCTCGCAATAGCATTACAGGCAAACATAATGGAAAACAGAGATATATAACTTTCCAGTGGACAGGAGACTGTCTACAAGCTGTTTTCCCGAAAAAAACATGAAGTCACGCACTTATAGGTACTAAGTTCTTTTCTAGCATATACCTACTTCCGTCTTATGTGAGTTCATAAATCGGACTTTAATGCAAGAATTCGGTATTTAGAAATGTGTATTTTATTATTATGATTAATTTAATCGAAGCCTTATGTAAAACTATACAAATTCAATACGAAACAAAATAATAGTTCAGCCCGATGCTCATAAAAGCCAGACAATTAGTGGCCGGCCATTGACAACATGCTTTTTTGTAAGTTATCCGTATTCACATCCTGAGATTGAAATCACAAAAATAACAAATTAACAGATGGGTTTTGGGGGGATAACACGTTTTTACAGCCAGGCAATTTCAGAGCGCCATTGTTACCCCCACTACACGCGCTCTTAGAAAATACTATGCACAGCTTAATGCAAAGGTGGGTGATTAAAAGGGATAGATATCTTCGTACGTCCATCCCCCCAAACATTATTTGTAGGTATATGTGTTGTGTTACAAGTTCAATCCCTGTCGGTGAATACGTGTGACCTACAAAAAAGCACGTTGTTAATGACAGTCCACCGATCATCTTGCGTTTACGGACATCGTGCTATTCAATTGTTTTGTGTTTCGTATTGAATTTGGTAGGTTTCGTTCTATTAAATTGAAAGAAGTAGTAAAATACATATTTCGGAATAACGAATTCTTACATTAAAGTCAAACTCGCATATACTAGAAAAGAAATAAGCATGTGTGAGTGGCTTCATGAAATTTTCGGGAAAACATTATGGCAGCCGTGTTTCCACTGGAAAGCTTAAAACATCTGTATTCCGTTAGCTTTGTTAATGGATTTTAACTCCACCCTTTTCCCATCGTTTCTTTAAATCTCAGAGCGCCATTGTTACCCCCACCACTCGCGTTCTTAAAAAATACTTTGCACAGCTTAATGGACAGAGTGGCTTATTAAAAGGGTTAGATCTCTTTCGTACGTCCATCCACCCAAACATTATTTGTTGGTATATGTGTTGTGTTGCAAGTTCAATTCCTGTCGGTGAATACGTGTGACCTACAAAAAAGCACGTTGCTAATGACAGTCCACCGATCATCTTGCGTTTACGGACATCGTGCTATTCAATTGTTTTGTGTTTCGTATTGAATTTGGTAGGTTTCGTTCTATTAAATTGAAAGAAGTAGTAAAATACATATTTCGGAATAACGAATTCTTACATTAAAGTCAAACTCGCATATACTAGAAAAGAAATAAGCATGTGTGAGTGGCTTCATGAAATTTTCGGGAAAACATTATGGCAGCCGTGTTTCCACTGGAAAGCTTAAAACATCTGTATTCCGTTAGCTTTGTTAATGGATTTTAACTCCACCCTTTTCCCATCGTTTCTTTAAATCTCAGAGCGCCATTGTTACCCCCACCACTCGCGTTCTTAAAAAATACTTTGCACAGCTTAATGGACAGAGTGGCTTATTAAAAGGGTTAGATCTCTTTCGTACGTCCATCCCCCCAAACATTATTTGTTGGTATATGTGTTGTGTTGCAAGTTCAATTCCTGTCGGTGAATACGTGTGACCTACAAAAAAGCACGTTGCTAATGACAGTCCACCGATCATCTTGCGTTTACGGACATCGTGCTATTCAATTGTTTTGTGTTTTGTATTGAATTTGGTAGGTTTCGTTCTATTAAATTGAAAGAAGTAGTAAAATACATATTTCGGAATAACGAATTCTTACATTAAAGTCAAACTCGCATATACTAGAAAAGAAATAAGCATGTGTGAGTGGCTTCATGAAATTTTCGGGAAAACATTATGGCAGCCGTGTTTCCACTGGAAAGCTTAAAACATCTGTATTCCGTTAGCTTTGTTAATGGATTTTAACTCCACCCTTTTCCCATCGTTTCTTTAAATCTCAGAGCGCCATTGTTACCCCCACCACTCGCGTTCTTAAAAAATACTTTGAACAGCTTAATGGACAGAGTGGCTTATTAAAAGGGTTAGATCTCTTTCGTACGTCCATCCCCCCAAACATTATTTGTTGGTATATGTGTTGTGTTGCAATTTCAATTCCTGTCGGTGAATACGTGTGACCTACAAAAAAGCACGTTGCTAATGACAGTCCACCGATCATCTTGCGTTTACGGACATCGTGCTATTCAATTGTTTTGTGTTTCGTATTGAATTTGGTAGGTTTCGTTCTATTAAATTGAAAGAAGTAGTAAAATACATATTTCGGAATAACGAATTCTTACATTAAAGTCAAACTCGCATATACTAGAAAAGAAATAAGCATGTGTGAGTGACTTCATGAAATTTTCGGGAAAACAGATTATGGGCAGCCGTCTTTCCACTGGAAAGTTATAAACATCCGTTAGCTTTGGTAATACATCTTAACTCCACCCTTTTCCCATCGTTTCTTTAAATCTCAGAGCGCCATTGTTACCCCCACCACTCGCGCTCTTAAAAAATACTATGCACAGCTTAATGCAAAGAGTAGGTGATTAATAGGGTTAGATCTCTTTCGTACGTCCATCCCCCCAAACATTATTTGTTGATATATGTGTTGTGTTGCAAGTTCAATTCCTGTCGGTGAATACGTGTGACCTACAAAAAAGCATGTTGCTAATGACCGACCACCGATCATCTTGCGTTTACGGACATCGTGCTATTCCATTGTTTTGTGTTTCGTATTGAATTTGGTAGGTTTCGTTCTATTAAATTGAAAGAAGTAGTAAAATACATATTTCGGAATAACGAATTCTTACATTAAAGTCAAACTCGCATATACTAGAAAAGAAATAAGCATGTGTGAGTGACTTCATGAAATTTTCGGGAAAACAGATTATGGGCAGCCGTCTTTCCACTGGAAAGTTATAAACATCCGTTAGCTTTGGTAATACATCTTAACTCCACCCTTTTCCCATCGTTTCTTTAAATCTCAGAGCGCCATTGTTACCCCCACCACTCGCGCTCTTAAAAAATACTATGCACAGCTTAATGCAAAGAGTAGGTGATTAATAGGGTTAGATCTCTTTCGTACGTCCATCCCCCCAAACATTATTTGTTGGTATATGTGTTGTGTTGCAAGTTGAATCCCTGTCGGTGAATACGTGTGACCTACAAAAAAGCATGTTGCTAATGACCGACCACCGATCATCTTGCGTTTACGGACATCGTGCTATTCAATTGTTTTGTGTTTTGTATTGAATTTGGTAGGTTTCGTTCTATTAAATTGAAAGAAGTAGTAAAATACATATTTCGGAATAACGAATTCTTACATTAAAGTCAAACTCGCATATACTAGAAAAGAAATAAGCATGTGTGAGTGACTTCATGAAATTTTCGGGAAAACAGATTATGGGCAGCCGTCTTTCCACTGGAAAGTTATAAACATCCGTTAGCTTTGGTAATACATCTTAACTCCACCCTTTTCCCATCGTTTCTTTAAATCTCAGAGCGCCATTGTTACCCCCACCACTCGCGCTCTTAAAAAATACTATGCACAGCTTAATGCAAAGAGTAGGTGATTAATAGGGTTAGATCTCTTTCGTACGTCCATCCCCCCAAACATTATTTGTTGGTATATGTGTTGTGTTGCAAGTTCAATCCCTGTCGGTGAATACGTGTGACCTACAAAAAAGCATGTTGCTAATGACCGACCACCGATCATCTTGCGTTTACGGACATCGTGCTATTCAATTGTTTTGTGTTTTGTATTGAATTTGGTAGGTTTCGTTGTATTAAATTGAAAGAAGTAGTAAAATACATATTTCGGAATAACGAATTCTTACATTAAAGTCAAACTCGCATATACTAGAAAAGAAATAAGCATGTGTGAGTGGCTTCATGAAATTTTCGGGAAAACATTATGGCAGCCGTGTTTCCACTGGAAAGCTTAAAACATCTGTATTCCGTTAGCTTTGTTAATGGATTTTAACTCCACCCTTTTCCCATCGTTTCTTTAAATCTCAGAGCGCCATTGTTACCCCCACCACTCGCGTTCTTAAAAAATACTTTGCACAGCTTAATGGACAGAGTGGCTTATTAAAAGGGTTAGATCTCTTTCGTACGTCCATCCCCCCAAACATTATTTGTTGGTATATGTGTTGTGTTGCAAGTTCAATTCCTGTCGGTGAATACGTGTGACCTACAAAAAAGCACGTTGCTAATGACAGTCCACCGATCATCTTGCGTTTACGGACATCGTGCTATTCAATTGTTTTGTGTTTCGTATTGAATTTGGTAGGTTTCGTTCTATTAAATTGACAGAAGTAGTAAAATACATATTTCGGAATAACGAATTCTTACATTAAAGTCAAACTCGCATATACTAGAAAAGAAATAAGCATGTGTGAGTGGCTTCATGAAATTTTCGGGAAAACAGATTATGGCAGCCGTGTTTCCACTGGAAAGCTTAAAACATCTGTATTCCGTTAGCTTTGTTAATGGATCTTAACTCCACCCTTTTCCCATCGTTTCTTTAAATCTCAGAGCGCCATTGTTACCCCCACCACTCGCGTTCTTAAAAAATACTATGCACAGCTTAATGGACAGAGTGGCTTATTAAAAGGGTTAGATCTCTTTCGTACGTCCATCCCCCCAAACATTATTTGTTGGTATATGTGTTGTGTTGCAAGTTCAATTCCTGTCGGTGAATACGTGTGACCTACAAAAAAGCATGTTGCTAATGACCGACCACCGATCATCTTGCGTTTACGGACATCGTGCTATTCCATTGTTTTGTGTTTCGTATTGAATTTGGTAGGTTTCGTTCTATTAAATTGAAAGAAGTAGTAAAATACATATTTCGGAATAACGAATTCTTACATTAAAGTCAAACTCGCATATACTAGAAAAGAAATAAGCATGTGTGAGTGACTTCATGAAATTTTCGGGAAAACAGATTATGGGCAGCCGTCTTTCCACTGGAAAGTTATAAACATCCGTTAGCTTTGGTAATACATCTTAACTCCACCCTTTTCCCATCGTTTCTTTAAATCTCAGAGCGCCATTGTTACCCCCACCACTCGCGCTCTTAAAAAATACTATGCACAGCTTAATGCAAAGAGTAGGTGATTAATAGGGTTAGATCTCTTTCGTACGTCCATCCCCCCAAACATTATTTGTTGGTATATGTGTTGTGTTGCAAGTTGAATCCCTGTCGGTGAATACGTGTGACCTACAAAAAAGCATGTTGCTAATGACCGACCACCGATCATCTTGCGTTTACGGACATCGTGCTATTCAATTGTTTTGTGTTTTGTATTGAATTTGGTAGGTTTCGTTCTATTAAATTGAAAGAAGTAGTAAAATACATATTTCGGAATAACGAATTCTTACATTAAAGTCAAACTCGCATATACTAGAAAAGAAATAAGCATGTGTGAGTGACTTCATGAAATTTTCGGGAAAACAGATTATGGGCAGCCGTCTTTCCACTGGAAAGTTATAAACATCCGTTAGCTTTGGTAATACATCTTAACTCCACCCTTTTCCCATCGTTTCTTTAAATCTCAGAGCGCCATTGTTACCCCCACCACTCGCGCTCTTAAAAAATACTATGCACAGCTTAATGCAAAGAGTAGGTGATTAATAGGGTTAGATCTCTTTCGTACGTCCATCCCCCCAAACATTATTTGTTGGTATATGTGTTGTGTTGCAAGTTCAATCCCTGTCGGTGAATACGTGTGACCTACAAAAAAGCATGTTGCTAATGACCGACCACCGATCATCTTGCGTTTACGGACATCGTGCTATTCAATTGTTTTGTGTTTTGTATTGAATTTGGTAGGTTTCGTTGTATTAAATTGAAAGAAGTAGTAAAATACATATTTCGGAATAACGAATTCTTACATTAAAGTCAAACTCGCATATACTAGAAAAGAAATAAGCATGTGTGAGTGGCTTCATGAAATTTTCGGGAAAACATTATGGCAGCCGTGTTTCCACTGGAAAGCTTAAAACATCTGTATTCCGTTAGCTTTGTTAATGGATTTTAACTCCACCCTTTTCCCATCGTTTCTTTAAATCTCAGAGCGCCATTGTTACCCCCACCACTCGCGTTCTTAAAAAATACTTTGCACAGCTTAATGGACAGAGTGGCTTATTAAAAGGGTTAGATCTCTTTCGTACGTCCATCCCCCCAAACATTATTTGTTGGTATATGTGTTGTGTTGCAAGTTCAATTCCTGTCGGTGAATACGTGTGACCTACAAAAAAGCACGTTGCTAATGACAGTCCACCGATCATCTTGCGTTTACGGACATCGTGCTATTCAATTGTTTTGTGTTTCGTATTGAATTTGGTAGGTTTCGTTCTATTAAATTGACAGAAGTAGTAAAATACATATTTCGGAATAACGAATTCTTACATTAAAGTCAAACTCGCATATACTAGAAAAGAAATAAGCATGTGTGAGTGGCTTCATGAAATTTTCGGGAAAACAGATTATGGCAGCCGTGTTTCCACTGGAAAGCTTAAAACATCTGTATTCCGTTAGCTTTGTTAATGGATCTTAACTCCACCCTTTTCCCATCGTTTCTTTAAATCTCAGAGCGCCATTGTTACCCCCACCACTCGCGTTCTTAAAAAATACTATGCACAGCTTAATGGACAGAGTGGCTTATTAAAAGGGTTAGATCTCTTTCGTACGTCCATCCCCCCAAACATTATTTGTTGGTATATGTGTTGTGTTGCAAGTTCAATTCCTGTCGGTGAATACGTGTGACCTACAAAAAAGCATGTTGCTAATGACCGACCACCGATCATCTTGCGTTTACGGACATCGTGCTATTCCATTGTTTTGTGTTTCGTATTGAATTTGGTAGGTTTCGTTCTATTAAATTGAAAGAAGTAGTAAAATACATATTTCGGAATAACGAATTCTTACATTAAAGTCAAACTCGCATATACTAGAAAAGAAATAAGCATGTGTGAGTGGCTTCATGAAATTTTCGGGAAAACATTATGGCAGCCGTGTTTCCACTGGAAAGCTTAAAACATCTGTATTCCGTTAGCTTTGTTAATGGATTTTAACTCCACCCTTTTCCCATCGTTTCTTTAAATCTCAGAGCGCCATTGTTACCCCCACCACTCGCGTTCTTAAAAAATACTTTGAACAGCTTAATGGACAGAGTGGCTTATTAAAAGGGTTAGATCTCTTTCGTACGTCCATCCCCCCAAACATTATTTGTTGGTATATGTGTTGTGTTGCAATTTCAATTCCTGTCGGTGAATACGTGTGACCTACAAAAAAGCACGTTGCTAATGACAGTCCACCGATCATCTTGCGTTTACGGACATCGTGCTATTCAATTGTTTTGTGTTTCGTATTGAATTTGGTAGGTTTCGTTCTATTAAATTGAAAGAAGTAGTAAAATACATATTTCGGAATAACGAATTCTTACATTAAAGTCAAACTCGCATATACTAGAAAAGAAATAAGCATGTGTGAGTGACTTCATGAAATTTTCGGGAAAACAGATTATGGGCAGCCGTCTTTCCACTGGAAAGTTATAAACATCCGTTAGCTTTGGTAATACATCTTAACTCCACCCTTTTCCCATCGTTTCTTTAAATCTCAGAGCGCCATTGTTACCCCCACCACTCGCGCTCTTAAAAAATACTATGCACAGCTTAATGGACAGAGTGGCTTATTAAAAGGGTTAGATCTCTTTCGTACGTCCATCCCCCCAAACATTATTTGTTGGTATATGTGTTGTGTTGCAAGTTCAATCCCTGTCGGTGAATACGTGTGACCTACAAAAAAGCATGTTGCTAATGACCGACCACCGATCATCTTGCGTTTACGGACATCGTGCTATTCAATTGTTTTGTGTTTTGTATTGAATTTGGTAGGTTTCGTTGTATTAAATTGAAAGAAGTAGTAAAATACATATTTCGGAATAACGAATTCTTACATTAAAGTCAAACTCGCATATACTAGAAAAGAAATAAGCATGTGTGAGTGGCTTCATGAAATTTTCGGGAAAACATTATGGCAGCCGTGTTTCCACTGGAAAGCTTAAAACATCTGTATTCCGTTAGCTTTGTTAATGGATTTTAACTCCACCCTTTTCCCATCGTTTCTTTAAATCTCAGAGCGCCATTGTTACCCCCACCACTCGCGTTCTTAAAAAATACTTTGCACAGCTTAATGGACAGAGTGGCTTATTAAAAGGGTTAGATCTCTTTCGTACGTCCATCCCCCCAAACATTATTTGTTGGTATATGTGTTGTGTTGCAAGTTCAATTCCTGTCGGTGAATACGTGTGACCTACAAAAAAGCACGTTGCTAATGACAGTCCACCGATCATCTTGCGTTTACGGACATCGTGCTATTCAATTGTTTTGTGTTTCGTATTGAATTTGGTAGGTTTCGTTCTATTAAATTGACAGAAGTAGTAAAATACATATTTCGGAATAACGAATTCTTACATTAAAGTCAAACTCGCATATACTAGAAAAGAAATAAGCATGTGTGAGTGGCTTCATGAAATTTTCGGGAAAACATTATGGCAGCCGTGTTTCCACTGGAAAGCTTAAAACATCTGTATTCCGTTAGCTTTGTTAATGGATTTTAACTCCACCCTTTTCCCATCGTTTCTTTAAATCTCAGAGCGCCATTGTTACCCCCACCACTCGCGTTCTTAAAAAATACTTTGCACAGCTTAATGGACAGAGTGGCTTATTAAAAGGGTTAGATCTCTTTCGTACGTCCATCCCCCCAAACATTATTTGTTGGTATATGTGTTGTGTTGCAAGTTCAATTCCTGTCGGTGAATACGTGTGACCTACAAAAAAGCACGTTGCTAATGACAGTCCACCGATCATCTTGCGTTTACGGACATCGTGCTATTCAATTGTTTTGTGTTTCGTATTGAATTTGGTAGGTTTCGTTCTATTAAATTGAAAGAAGTAGTAAAATACATATTTCGGAATAACGAATTCTTACATTAAAGTCAAACTCGCATATACTAGAAAAGAAATAAGCATGTGTGAGTGGCTTCATGAAATTT
Source organism: Cheilosia pagana (assembly GCA_936431705.1). Classification (NCBI taxonomy): domain Eukaryota; kingdom Metazoa; phylum Arthropoda; class Insecta; order Diptera; family Syrphidae; genus Cheilosia; species Cheilosia pagana. The sequence goes on from OW386171.1 coordinate 6,088,162, forward strand.
TCGGGAAAACATTATGGCAGCCGTGTTTCCACTGGAAAGCTTAAAACATCTGTATTCCGTTAGCTTTGTTAATGGATTTTAACTCCACCCTTTTCCCATCGTTTCTTTAAATCTCAGAGCGCCATTGTTACCCCCACCACTCGCGTTCTTAAAAAATACTTTGAACAGCTTAATGGACAGAGTGGCTTATTAAAAGGGTTAGATCTCTTTCGTACGTCCATCCCCCCAAACATTATTTGTTGGTATATGTGTTGTGTTGCAATTTCAATTCCTGTCGGTGAATACGTGTGACCTACAAAAAAGCACGTTGCTAATGACAGTCCACCGATCATCTTGCGTTTACGGACATCGTGCTATTCAATTGTTTTGTGTTTCGTATTGAATTTGGTAGGTTTCGTTCTATTAAATTGAAAGAAGTAGTAAAATACATATTTCGGAATAACGAATTCTTACATTAAAGTCAAACTCGCATATACTAGAAAAGAAATAAGCATGTGTGAGTGACTTCATGAAATTTTCGGGAAAACAGATTATGGGCAGCCGTCTTTCCACTGGAAAGTTATAAACATCCGTTAGCTTTGGTAATACATCTTAACTCCACCCTTTTCCCATCGTTTCTTTAAATCTCAGAGCGCCATTGTTACCCCCACCACTCGCGCTCTTAAAAAATACTATGCACAGCTTAATGCAAAGAGTAGGTGATTAATAGGGTTAGATCTCTTTCGTACGTCCATCCCCCCAAACATTATTTGTTGATATATGTGTTGTGTTGCAAGTTCAATTCCTGTCGGTGAATACGTGTGACCTACAAAAAAGCATGTTGCTAATGACCGACCACCGATCATCTTGCGTTTACGGACATCGTGCTATTCCATTGTTTTGTGTTTCGTATTGAATTTGGTAGGTTTCGTTCTATTAAATTGAAAGAAGTAGTAAAATACATATTTCGGAATAACGAATTCTTACATTAAAGTCAAACTCGCATATACTAGAAAAGAAATAAGCATGTGTGAGTGACTTCATGAAATTTTCGGGAAAACAGATTATGGGCAGCCGTCTTTCCACTGGAAAGTTATAAACATCCGTTAGCTTTGGTAATACATCTTAACTCCACCCTTTTCCCATCGTTTCTTTAAATCTCAGAGCGCCATTGTTACCCCCACCACTCGCGCTCTTAAAAAATACTATGCACAGCTTAATGCAAAGAGTAGGTGATTAATAGGGTTAGATCTCTTTCGTACGTCCATCCCCCCAAACATTATTTGTTGGTATATGTGTTGTGTTGCAAGTTCAATCCCTGTCGGTGAATACGTGTGACCTACAAAAAAGCATGTTGCTAATGACCGACCACCGATCATCTTGCGTTTACGGACATCGTGCTATTCAATTGTTTTGTGTTTTGTATTGAATTTGGTAGGTTTCGTTGTATTAAATTGAAAGAAGTAGTAAAATACATATTTCGGAATAACGAATTCTTACATTAAAGTCAAACTCGCATATACTAGAAAAGAAATAAGCATGTGTGAGTGGCTTCATGAAATTTTCGGGAAAACATTATGGCAGCCGTGTTTCCACTGGAAAGCTTAAAACATCTGTATTCCGTTAGCTTTGTTAATGGATTTTAACTCCACCCTTTTCCCATCGTTTCTTTAAATCTCAGAGCGCCATTGTTACCCCCACCACTCGCGTTCTTAAAAAATACTTTGCACAGCTTAATGGACAGAGTGGCTTATTAAAAGGGTTAGATCTCTTTCGTACGTCCATCCCCCCAAACATTATTTGTTGGTATATGTGTTGTGTTGCAAGTTCAATTCCTGTCGGTGAATACGTGTGACCTACAAAAAAGCACGTTGCTAATGACAGTCCACCGATCATCTTGCGTTTACGGACATCGTGCTATTCAATTGTTTTGTGTTTTGTATTGAATTTGGTAGGTTTCGTTCTATTAAATTGAAAGAAGTAGTAAAATACATATTTCGGAATAACGAATTCTTACATTAAAGTCAAACTCGCATATACTAGAAAAGAAATAAGCATGTGTGAGTGGCTTCATGAAATTTTCGGGAAAACATTATGGCAGCCGTGTTTCCACTGGAAAGCTTAAAACATCTGTATTCCGTTAGCTTTGTTAATGGATTTTAACTCCACCCTTTTCCCATCGTTTCTTTAAATCTCAGAGCGCCATTGTTACCCCCACCACTCGCGTTCTTAAAAAATACTTTGAACAGCTTAATGGACAGAGTGGCTTATTAAAAGGGTTAGATCTCTTTCGTACGTCCATCCCCCCAAACATTATTTGTTGGTATATGTGTTGTGTTGCAATTTCAATCCCTGTCGGTGAATACGTGTGACCTACAAAAAAGCACGTTGCTAATGACAGTCCACCGATCATCTTGCGTTTACGGACATCGTGCTATTCAATTGTTTTGTGTTTCGTATTGAATTTGGTAGGTTTCGTTCTATTAAATTGAAAGAAGTAGTAAAATACATATTTCGGAATAACGAATTCTTACATTAAAGTCAAACTCGCATATACTAGAAAAGAAATAAGCATGTGTGAGTGGCTTCATGAAATTTTCGGGAAAACATTATGGCAGCCGTGTTTCCACTGGAAAGCTTAAAACATCTGTATTCCGTTAGCTTTGTTAATGGATTTTAACTCCACCCTTTTCCCATCGTTTCTTTAAATCTCAGAGCGCCATTGTTACCCCCACCACTCGCGTTCTTAAAAAATACTTTGCACAGCTTAATGGACAGAGTGGCTTATTAAAAGGGTTAGATCTCTTTCGTACGTCCATCCACCCAAACATTATTTGTTGGTATATGTGTTGTGTTGCAAGTTCAATTCCTGTCGGTGAATACGTGTGACCTACAAAAAAGCACGTTGCTAATGACAGTCCACCGATCATCTTGCGTTTACGGACATCGTGCTATTCAATTGTTTTGTGTTTCGTATTGAATTTGGTAGGTTTCGTTCTATTAAATTGAAAGAAGTAGTAAAATACATATTTCGGAATAACGAATTCTTACATTAAAGTCAAACTCGCATATACTAGAAAAGAAATAAGCATGTGTGAGTGGCTTCATAAAATTTTCGGGAAAACAGATTATGGCAGCCGTGTTTCCACTGGAAAGCTTAAAACATCTGTATTCCGTTAGCTTTGTTAATGGATCTTAACTCCACCCTTTTCCCATCGTTTCTTTAAATCTCAGAGCGCCATTGTTACCCCCACCACTCGCGTTCTTAAAAAATACTATGCACAGCTTAATGGACAGAGTGGCTTATTAAAAGGGTTAGATCTCTTTCGTACGTCCATCCCCCCAAACATTATTTGTTGGTATATGTGTTGTGTTGCAAGTTCAATTCCTGTCGGTGAATACGTGTGACCTACAAAAAAGCACGTTGCTAATGACAGTCCACCGATCATCTTGCGTTTACGGACATCGTGCTATTCAATTGTTTTGTGTTTCGTATTGAATTTGGTAGGTTTCGTTCTATTAAATTGAAAGAAGTAGTAAAATACATATTTCGGAATAACGAATTCTTACATTAAAGTCAAACTCGCATATACTAGAAAAGAAATAAGCATGTGTGAGTGACTTCATGAAATTTTCGGGAAAACAGATTATGGGCAGCCGTCTTTCCACTGGAAAGTTATAAACATCCGTTAGCTTTGGTAATACATCTTAACTCCACCCTTTTCCCATCGTTTCTTTAAATCTCAGAGCGCCATTGTTACCCCCACCACTCGCGCTCTTAAAAAATACTATGCACAGCTTAATGCAAAGAGTAGGTGATTAATAGGGTTAGATCTCTTTCGTACGTCCATCCCCCCAAACATTATTTGTTGGTATATGTGTTGTGTTGCAAGTTCAATCCCTGTCGGTGAATACGTGTGACCTACAAAAAAGCATGTTGCTAATGACCGACCACCGATCATCTTGCGTTTACGGACATCGTGCTATTCAATTGTTTTGTGTTTTGTATTGAATTTGGTAGGTTTCGTTGTATTAAATTGAAAGAAGTAGTAAAATACATATTTCGGAATAACGAATTCTTACATTAAAGTCAAACTCGCATATACTAGAAAAGAAATAAGCATGTGTGAGTGGCTTCATGAAATTTTCGGGAAAACATTATGGCAGCCGTGTTTCCACTGGAAAGCTTAAAACATCTGTATTCCGTTAGCTTTGTTAATGGATTTTAACTCCACCCTTTTCCCATCGTTTCTTTAAATCTCAGAGCGCCATTGTTACCCCCACCACTCGCGTTCTTAAAAAATACTTTGCACAGCTTAATGGACAGAGTGGCTTATTAAAAGGGTTAGATCTCTTTCGTACGTCCATCCACCCAAACATTATTTGTTGGTATATGTGTTGTGTTGCAAGTTCAATTCCTGTCGGTGAATACGTGTGACCTACAAAAAAGCACGTTGCTAATGACAGTCCACCGATCATCTTGCGTTTACGGACATCGTGCTATTCAATTGTTTTGTGTTTCGTATTGAATTTGGTAGGTTTCGTTCTATTAAATTGAAAGAAGTAGTAAAATACATATTTCGGAATAACGAATTCTTACATTAAAGTCAAACTCGCATATACTAGAAAAGAAATAAGCATGTGTGAGTGGCTTCATGAAATTTTCGGGAAAACATTATGGCAGCCGTGTTTCCACTGGAAAGCTTAAAACATCTGTATTCCGTTAGCTTTGTTAATGGATTTTAACTCCACCCTTTTCCCATCGTTTCTTTAAATCTCAGAGCGCCATTGTTACCCCCACCACTCGCGTTCTTAAAAAATACTTTGCACAGCTTAATGGACAGAGTGGCTTATTAATAGGGTTAGATCTCTTTCGTACGTCCATCCCCCCAAACATTATTTGTTGGTATATGTGTTGTGTTGCAAGTTCAATTCCTGTCGGTGAATACGTGTGACCTACAAAAAAGCACGTTGCTAATGACAGTCCACCGATCATCTTGCGTTTACGGACATCGTGCTATTCAATTGTTTTGTGTTTTGTATTGAATTTGGTAGGTTTCGTTCTATTAAATTGAAAGAAGTAGTAAAATACATATTTCGGAATAACGAATTCTTACATTAAAGTCAAACTCGCATATACTAGAAAAGAAATAAGCATGTGTGAGTGGCTTCATGAAATTTTCGGGAAAACATTATGGCAGCCGTGTTTCCACTGGAAAGCTTAAAACATCTGTATTCCGTTAGCTTTGTTAATGGATTTTAACTCCACCCTTTTCCCATCGTTTCTTTAAATCTCAGAGCGCCATTGTTACCCCCACCACTCGCGTTCTTAAAAAATACTTTGAACAGCTTAATGGACAGAGTGGCTTATTAAAAGGGTTAGATCTCTTTCGTACGTCCATCCCCCCAAACATTATTTGTTGGTATATGTGTTGTGTTGCAAGTTCAATCCCTGTCGGTGAATACGTGTGACCTACAAAAAAGCATGTTGCTAATGACCGACCACCGATCATCTTGCGTTTACGGACATCGTGCTATTCAATTGTTTTGTGTTTTGTATTGAATTTGGTAGGTTTCGTTGTATTAAATTGAAAGAAGTAGTAAAATACATATTTCGGAATAACGAATTCTTACATTAAAGTCAAACTCGCATATACTAGAAAAGAAATAAGCATGTGTGAGTGGCTTCATGAAATTTTCGGGAAAACATTATGGCAGCCGTGTTTCCACTGGAAAGCTTAAAACATCTGTATTCCGTTAGCTTTGTTAATGGATTTTAACTCCACCCTTTTCCCATCGTTTCTTTAAATCTCAGAGCGCCATTGTTACCCCCACCACTCGCGTTCTTAAAAAATACTTTGCACAGCTTAATGGACAGAGTGGCTTATTAAAAGGGTTAGATCTCTTTCGTACGTCCATCCACCCAAACATTATTTGTTGGTATATGTGTTGTGTTGCAAGTTCAATTCCTGTCGGTGAATACGTGTGACCTACAAAAAAGCACGTTGCTAATGACAGTCCACCGATCATCTTGCGTTTACGGACATCGTGCTATTCAATTGTTTTGTGTTTCGTATTGAATTTGGTAGGTTTCGTTCTATTAAATTGAAAGAAGTAGTAAAATACATATTTCGGAATAACGAATTCTTACATTAAAGTCAAACTCGCATATACTAGAAAAGAAATAAGCATGTGTGAGTGGCTTCATGAAATTTTCGGGAAAACATTATGGCAGCCGTGTTTCCACTGGAAAGCTTAAAACATCTGTATTCCGTTAGCTTTGTTAATGGATTTTAACTCCACCCTTTTCCCATCGTTTCTTTAAATCTCAGAGCGCCATTGTTACCCCCACCACTCGCGTTCTTAAAAAATACTTTGAACAGCTTAATGGACAGAGTGGCTTATTAAAAGGGTTAGATCTCTTTCGTACGTCCATCCCCCCAAACATTATTTGTTGGTATATGTGTTGTGTTGCAATTTCAATTCCTGTCGGTGAATACGTGTGACCTACAAAAAAGCACGTTGCTAATGACAGTCCACCGATCATCTTGCGTTTACGGACATCGTGCTATTCAATTGTTTTGTGTTTCGTATTGAATTTGGTAGGTTTCGTTCTATTAAATTGAAAGAAGTAGTAAAATACATATTTCGGAATAACGAATTCTTACATTAAAGTCAAACTCGCATATACTAGAAAAGAAATAAGCATGTGTGAGTGACTTCATGAAATTTTCGGGAAAACAGATTATGGGCAGCCGTCTTTCCACTGGAAAGTTATAAACATCCGTTAGCTTTGGTAATACATCTTAACTCCACCCTTTTCCCATCGTTTCTTTAAATCTCAGAGCGCCATTGTTACCCCCACCACTCGCGCTCTTAAAAAATACTATGCACAGCTTAATGCAAAGAGTAGGTGATTAATAGGGTTAGATCTCTTTCGTACGTCCATCCCCCCAAACATTATTTGTTGATATATGTGTTGTGTTGCAAGTTCAATTCCTGTCGGTGAATACGTGTGACCTACAAAAAAGCATGTTGCTAATGACCGACCACCGATCATCTTGCGTTTACGGACATCGTGCTATTCCATTGTTTTGTGTTTCGTATTGAATTTGGTAGGTTTCGTTCTATTAAATTGAAAGAAGTAGTAAAATACATATTTCGGAATAACGAATTCTTACATTAAAGTCAAACTCGCATATACTAGAAAAGAAATAAGCATGTGTGAGTGGCTTCATGAAATTTTCGGGAAAACATTATGGCAGCCGTGTTTCCACTGGAAAGCTTAAAACATCTGTATTCCGTTAGCTTTGTTAATGGATTTTAACTCCACCCTTTTCCCATCGTTTCTTTAAATCTCAGAGCGCCATTGTTACCCCCACCACTCGCGTTCTTAAAAAATACTTTGCACAGCTTAATGGACAGAGTGGCTTATTAAAAGGGTTAGATCTCTTTCGTACGTCCATCCACCCAAACATTATTTGTTGGTATATGTGTTGTGTTGCAAGTTCAATTCCTGTCGGTGAATACGTGTGACCTACAAAAAAGCACGTTGTTAATGACAGTCCACCGATCATCTTGCGTTTACGGACATCGTGCTATTCAATTGTTTTGTGTTTCGTATTGAATTTGGTAGGTTTCGTTCTATTAAATTGAAAGAAGTAGTAAAATACATATTTCGGAATAACGAATTCTTACATTAAAGTCAAACTCGCATATACTAGAAAAGAAATAAGCATGTGTGAGTGGCTTCATGAAATTTTCGGGAAAACATTATGGCAGCCGTGTTTCCACTGGAAAGCTTAAAACATCTGTATTCCGTTAGCTTTGTTAATGGATTTTAACTCCACCCTTTTCCCATCGTTTCTTTAAATCTCAGAGCGCCATTGTTACCCCCACCACTCGCGTTCTTAAAAAATACTTTGCACAGCTTAATGGACAGAGTGGCTTATTAAAAGGGTTAGATCTCTTTCGTACGTCCATCCACCCAAACATTATTTGTTGGTATATGTGTTGTGTTGCAAGTTCAATTCCTGTCGGTGAATACGTGTGACCTACAAAAAAGCACGTTGCTAATGACAGTCCACCGATCATCTTGCGTTTACGGACATCGTGCTATTCAATTGTTTTGTGTTTCGTATTGAATTTGGTAGGTTTCGTTCTATTAAATTGAAAGAAGTAGTAAAATACATATTTCGGAATAACGAATTCTTACATTAAAGTCAAACTCGCATATACTAGAAAAGAAATAAGCATGTGTGAGTGGCTTCATGAAATTTTCGGGAAAACATTATGGCAGCCGTGTTTCCACTGGAAAGCTTAAAACATCTGTATTCCGTTAGCTTTGTTAATGGATTTTAACTCCACCCTTTTCCCATCGTTTCTTTAAATCTCAGAGCGCCATTGTTACCCCCACCACTCGCGTTCTTAAAAAATACTTTGCACAGCTTAATGGACAGAGTGGCTTATTAAAAGGGTTAGATCTCTTTCGTACGTCCATCCACCCAAACATTATTTGTTGGTATATGTGTTGTGTTGCAAGTTCAATTCCTGTCGGTGAATACGTGTGACCTACAAAAAAGCACGTTGCTAATGACAGTCCACCGATCATCTTGCGTTTACGGACATCGTGCTATTCAATTGTTTTGTGTTTCGTATTGAATTTGGTAGGTTTCGTTCTATTAAATTGAAAGAAGTAGTAAAATACATATTTCGGAATAACGAATTCTTACATTAAAGTCAAACTCGCATATACTAGAAAAGAAATAAGCATGTGTGAGTGGCTTCATGAAATTTTCGGGAAAACATTATGGCAGCCGTGTTTCCACTGGAAAGCTTAAAACATCTGTATTCCGTTAGCTTTGTTAATGGATTTTAACTCCACCCTTTTCCCATCGTTTCTTTAAATCTCAGAGCGCCATTGTTACCCCCACCACTCGCGTTCTTAAAAAATACTTTGCACAGCTTAATGGACAGAGTGGCTTATTAAAAGGGTTAGATCTCTTTCGTACGTCCATCCCCCCAAACATTATTTGTTGGTATATGTGTTGTGTTGCAAGTTCAATTCCTGTCGGTGAATACGTGTGACCTACAAAAAAGCACGTTGCTAATGACAGTCCACCGATCATCTTGCGTTTACGGACATCGTGCTATTCAATTGTTTTGTGTTTTGTATTGAATTTGGTAGGTTTCGTTCTATTAAATTGAAAGAAGTAGTAAAATACATATTTCGGAATAACGAATTCTTACATTAAAGTCAAACTCGCATATACTAGAAAAGAAATAAGCATGTGTGAGTGGCTTCATGAAATTTTCGGGAAAACATTATGGCAGCCGTGTTTCCACTGGAAAGCTTAAAACATCTGTATTCCGTTAGCTTTGTTAATGGATTTTAACTCCACCCTTTTCCCATCGTTTCTTTAAATCTCAGAGCGCCATTGTTACCCCCACCACTCGCGTTCTTAAAAAATACTTTGAACAGCTTAATGGACAGAGTGGCTTATTAAAAGGGTTAGATCTCTTTCGTACGTCCATCCCCCCAAACATTATTTGTTGGTATATGTGTTGTGTTGCAATTTCAATTCCTGTCGGTGAATACGTGTGACCTACAAAAAAGCACGTTGCTAATGACAGTCCACCGATCATCTTGCGTTTACGGACATCGTGCTATTCAATTGTTTTGTGTTTCGTATTGAATTTGGTAGGTTTCGTTCTATTAAATTGAAAGAAGTAGTAAAATACATATTTCGGAATAACGAATTCTTACATTAAAGTCAAACTCGCATATACTAGAAAAGAAATAAGCATGTGTGAGTGGCTTCATGAAATTTTCGGGAAAACATTATGGCAGCCGTGTTTCCACTGGAAAGCTTAAAACATCTGTATTCCGTTAGCTTTGTTAATGGATTTTAACTCCACCCTTTTCCCATCGTTTCTTTAAATCTCAGAGCGCCATTGTTACCCCCACCACTCGCGTTCTTAAAAAATACTTTGCACAGCTTAATGGACAGAGTGGCTTATTAAAAGGGTTAGATCTCTTTCGTACGTCCATCCACCCAAACATTATTTGTTGGTATATGTGTTGTGTTGCAAGTTCAATTCCTGTCGGTGAATACGTGTGACCTACAAAAAAGCACGTTGCTAATGACAGTCCACCGATCATCTTGCGTTTACGGACATCGTGCTATTCAATTGTTTTGTGTTTCGTATTGAATTTGGTAGGTTTCGTTCTATTAAATTGAAAGAAGTAGTAAAATACATATTTCGGAATAACGAATTCTTACATTAAAGTCAAACTCGCATATACTAGAAAAGAAATAAGCATGTGTGAGTGGCTTCATGAAATTTTCGGGAAAACATTATGGCAGCCGTGTTTCCACTGGAAAGCTTAAAACATCTGTATTCCGTTAGCTTTGTTAATGGATTTTAACTCCACCCTTTTCCCATCGTTTCTTTAAATCTCAGAGCGCCATTGTTACCCCCACCACTCGCGTTCTTAAAAAATACTTTGCACAGCTTAATGGACAGAGTGGCTTATTAAAAGGGTTAGATCTCTTTCGTACGTCCATCCACCCAAACATTATTTGTTGGTATATGTGTTGTGTTGCAAGTTCAATTCCTGTCGGTGAATACGTGTGACCTACAAAAAAGCACGTTGCTAATGACAGTCCACCGATCATCTTGCGTTTACGGACATCGTGCTATTCAATTGTTTTGTGTTTCGTATTGAATTTGGTAGGTTTCGTTCTATTAAATTGAAAGAAGTAGTAAAATACATATTTCGGAATAACGAATTCTTACATTAAAGTCAAACTCGCATATACTAGAAAAGAAATAAGCATGTGTGAGTGGCTTCATGAAATTTTCGGGAAAACATTATGGCAGCCGTGTTTCCACTGGAAAGCTTAAAACATCTGTATTCCGTTAGCTTTGTTAATGGATTTTAACTCCACCCTTTTCCCATCGTTTCTTTAAATCTCAGAGCGCCATTGTTACCCCCACCACTCGCGTTCTTAAAAAATACTTTGCACAGCTTAATGGACAGAGTGGCTTATTAAAAGGGTTAGATCTCTTTCGTACGTCCATCCCCCCAAACATTATTTGTTGGTATATGTGTTGTGTTGCAAGTTCAATTCCTGTCGGTGAATACGTGTGACCTACAAAAAAGCACGTTGCTAATGACAGTCCACCGATCATCTTGCGTTTACGGACATCGTGCTATTCAATTGTTTTGTGTTTCGTATTGAATTTGGTAGGTTTCGTTCTATTAAATTGAAAGAAGTAGTAAAATACATATTTCGGAATAACGAATTCTTACATTAAAGTCAAACTCGCATATACTAGAAAAGAAATAAGCATGTGTGAGTGGCTTCATGAAATTTTCGGGAAAACATTATGGCAGCCGTGTTTCCACTGGAAAGCTTAAAACATCTGTATTCCGTTAGCTTTGTTAATGGATTTTAACTCCACCCTTTTCCCATCGTTTCTTTAAATCTCAGAGCGCCATTGTTACCCCCACCACTCGCGTTCTTAAAAAATACTTTGAACAGCTTAATGGACAGAGTGGCTTATTAAAAGGGTTAGATCTCTTTCGTACGTCCATCCCCCCAAACATTATTTGTTGGTATATGTGTTGTGTTGCAATTTCAATTCCTGTCGGTGAATACGTGTGACCTACAAAAAAGCACGTTGCTAATGACAGTCCACCGATCATCTTGCGTTTACGGACATCGTGCTATTCAATTGTTTTGTGTTTCGTATTGAATTTGGTAGGTTTCGTTCTATTAAATTGAAAGAAGTAGTAAAATACATATTTCGGAATAACGAATTCTTACATTAAAGTCAAACTCGCATATACTAGAAAAGAAATAAGCATGTGTGAGTGGCTTCATGAAATTTTCGGGAAAACATTATGGCAGCCGTGTTTCCACTGGAAAGCTTAAAACATCTGTATTCCGTTAGCTTTGTTAATGGATTTTAACTCCACCCTTTTCCCATCGTTTCTTTAAATCTCAGAGCGCCATTGTTACCCCCACCACTCGCGTTCTTAAAAAATACTTTGAACAGCTTAATGGACAGAGTGGCTTATTAAAAGGGTTAGATCTCTTTCGTACGTCCATCCCCCCAAACATTATTTGTTGGTATATGTGTTGTGTTGCAAGTTCAATCCCTGTCGGTGAATACGTGTGACCTACAAAAAAGCATGTTGCTAATGACCGACCACCGATCATCTTGCGTTTACGGACATCGTGCTATTCAATTGTTTTGTGTTTTGTATTGAATTTGGTAGGTTTCGTTGTATTAAATTGAAAGAAGTAGTAAAATACATATTTCGGAATAACGAATTCTTACATTAAAGTCAAACTCGCATATACTAGAAAAGAAATAAGCATGTGTGAGTGGCTTCATGAAATTTTCGGGAAAACATTATGGCAGCCGTGTTTCCACTGGAAAGCTTAAAACATCTGTATTCCGTTAGCTTTGTTAATGGATTTTAACTCCACCCTTTTCCCATCGTTTCTTTAAATCTCAGAGCGCCATTGTTACCCCCACCACTCGCGTTCTTAAAAAATACTTTGCACAGCTTAATGGACAGAGTGGCTTATTAAAAGGGTTAGATCTCTTTCGTACGTCCATCCCCCCAAACATTATTTGTTGGTATATGTGTTGTGTTGCAAGTTCAATTCCTGTCGGTGAATACGTGTGACCTACAAAAAAGCACGTTGCTAATGACAGTCCACCGATCATCTTGCGTTTACGGACATCGTGCTATTCAATTGTTTTGTGTTTTGTATTGAATTTGGTAGGTTTCGTTCTATTAAATTGAAAGAAGTAGTAAAATACATATTTCGGAATAACGAATTCTTACATTAAAGTCAAACTCGCATATACTAGAAAAGAAATAAGCATGTGTGAGTGGCTTCATGAAATTTTCGGGAAAACATTATGGCAGCCGTGTTTCCACTGGAAAGCTTAAAACATCTGTATTCCGTTAGCTTTGTTAATGGATTTTAACTCCACCCTTTTCCCATCGTTTCTTTAAATCTCAGAGCGCCATTGTTACCCCCACCACTCGCGTTCTTAAAAAATACTTTGCACAGCTTAATGGACAGAGTGGCTTATTAAAAGGGTTAGATCTCTTTCGTACGTCCATCCCCCCAAACATTATTTGTTGGTATATGTGTTGTGTTGCAAGTTCAATTCCTGTCGGTGAATACGTGTGACCTACAAAAAAGCACGTTGCTAATGACAGTCCACCGATCATCTTGCGTTTACGGACATCGTGCTATTCAATTGTTTTGTGTTTCGTATTGAATTTGGTAGGTTTCGTTCTATTAAATTGAAAGAAGTAGTAAAATACATATTTCGGAATAACGAATTCTTACATTAAAGTCAAACTCGCATATACTAGAAAAGAAATAAGCATGTGTGAGTGGCTTCATGAAATTTTCGGGAAAACATTATGGCAGCCGTGTTTCCACTGGAAAGCTTAAAACATCTGTATTCCGTTAGCTTTGTTAATGGATTTTAACTCCACCCTTTTCCCATCGTTTCTTTAAATCTCAGAGCGCCATTGTTACCCCCACCACTCGCGTTCTTAAAAAATACTTTGCACAGCTTAATGGACAGAGTGGCTTATTAAAAGGGTTAGATCTCTTTCGTACGTCCATCCCCCCAAACATTATTTGTTGGTATATGTGTTGTGTTGCAAGTTCAATTCCTGTCGGTGAATACGTGTGACCTACAAAAAAGCACGTTGCTAATGACAGTCCACCGATCATCTTGCGTTTACGGACATCGTGCTATTCAATTGTTTTGTGTTTTGTATTGAATTTGGTAGGTTTCGTTCTATTAAATTGAAAGAAGTAGTAAAATACATATTTCGGAATAACGAATTCTTACATTAAAGTCAAACTCGCATATACTAGAAAAGAAATAAGCATGTGTGAGTGGCTTCATGAAATTTTCGGGAAAACATTATGGCAGCCGTGTTTCCACTGGAAAGCTTAAAACATCTGTATTCCGTTAGCTTTGTTAATGGATTTTAACTCCACCCTTTTCCCATCGTTTCTTTAAATCTCAGAGCGCCATTGTTACCCCCACCACTCGCGTTCTTAAAAAATACTATGCACAGCTTAATGGACAGAGTGGCTTATTAAAAGGGTTAGATCTCTTTCGTACGTCCATCCCCCCAAACATTATTTGTTGGTATATGTGTTGTGTTGCAAGTTCAATTCCTGTCGGTGAATACGTGTGACCTACAAAAAAGCATGTTGCTAATGACCGACCACCGATCATCTTGCGTTTACGGACATCGTGCTATTCCATTGTTTTGTGTTTCGTATTGAATTTGGTAGGTTTCGTTCTATTAAATTGAAAGAAGTAGTAAAATACATATTTCGGAATAACGAATTCTTACATTAAAGTCAAACTCGCATATACTAGAAAAGAAATAAGCATGTGTGAGTGGCTTCATGAAATTTTCGGGAAAACATTATGGCAGCCGTGTTTCCACTGGAAAGCTTAAAACATCTGTATTCCGTTAGCTTTGTTAATGGATTTTAACTCCACCCTTTTCCCATCGTTTCTTTAAATCTCAGAGCGCCATTGTTACCCCCACCACTCGCGTTCTTAAAAAATACTTTGAACAGCTTAATGGACAGAGTGGCTTATTAAAAGGGTTAGATCTCTTTCGTACGTCCATCCCCCCAAACATTATTTGTTGGTATATGTGTTGTGTTGCAATTTCAATCCCTGTCGGTGAATACGTGTGACCTACAAAAAAGCACGTTGCTAATGACAGTCCACCGATCATCTTGCGTTTACGGACATCGTGCTATTCAATTGTTTTGTGTTTCGTATTGAATTTGGTAGGTTTCGTTCTATTAAATTGAAAGAAGTAGTAAAATACATATTTCGGAATAACGAATTCTTACATTAAAGTCAAACTCGCATATACTAGAAAAGAAATAAGCATGTGTGAGTGGCTTCATGAAATTTTCGGGAAAACATTATGGCAGCCGTGTTTCCACTGGAAAGCTTAAAACATCTGTATTCCGTTAGCTTTGTTAATGGATTTTAACTCCACCCTTTTCCCATCGTTTCTTTAAATCTCAGAGCGCCATTGTTACCCCCACCACTCGCGTTCTTAAAAAATACTTTGCACAGCTTAATGGACAGAGTGGCTTATTAAAAGGGTTAGATCTCTTTCGTACGTCCATCCCCCCAAACATTATTTGTTGGTATATGTGTTGTGTTGCAAGTTCAATTCCTGTCGGTGAATACGTGTGACCTACAAAAAAGCACGTTGCTAATGACAGTCCACCGATCATCTTGCGTTTACGGACATCGTGCTATTCAATTGTTTTGTGTTTCGTATTGAATTTGGTAGGTTTCGTTCTATTAAATTGACAGAAGTAGTAAAATACATATTTCGGAATAACGAATTCTTACATTAAAGTCAAACTCGCATATACTAGAAAAGAAATAAGCATGTGTGAGTGGCTTCATGAAATTTTCGGGAAAACAGATTATGGCAGCCGTGTTTCCACTGGAAAGCTTAAAACATCTGTATTCCGTTAGCTTTGTTAATGGATCTTAACTCCACCCTTTTCCCATCGTTTCTTTAAATCTCAGAGCGCCATTGTTACCCCCACCACTCGCGTTCTTAAAAAATACTTTGCACAGCTTAATGGACAGAGTGGCTTATTAAAAGGGTTAGATCTCTTTCGTACGTCCATCCACCCAAACATTATTTGTTGGTATATGTGTTGTGTTGCAATTTCAATTCCTGTCGGTGAATACGTGTGACCTACAAAAAAGCACGTTGCTAATGACAGTCCACCGATCATCTTGCGTTTACGGACATCGTGCTATTCAATTGTTTTGTGTTTCGTATTGAATTTGGTAGGTTTCGTTCTATTAAATTGACAGAAGTAGT